>OY728159.1:1413520833-1418520833 GCA_963277665.1 Viscum album | reverse complement strand
ACTCAAAAATGTTCTTCATAGCCCGGGGAATTGAAACATATGAAATGGTGAGCTCATATGCTCAGTAATGGTAAACAACAGAGATATATAAGCATAATCATGAGCATGAGGTATTGGGATAAGTTCATAACATTAAAATATCATACCCTAAATATCAAATATCATAATAAAGATTCATTTTATAAATATTGACAGTTCATAAGAAATAAATCATAAGGGAATCAAGAGAATAATCCATGAACGAATATCATAGGAATAAGACATGGAATTTTGGAAGATACATAAGCATATAAAATCATTCCCTATAAGTAAAGTTTCATCACCAAAAAAATTTAGGGAACTTCATGGGGGCTACACAGACTTGGAGGGACACACCATATTCCCTAATCATAGCCCTTTCCTTATAGTGAAATGAGTTCAATCCCCAAACCATATTATTATTCAAGGTTCACTCCAAAGACCACATTAGTAGTCAAGGTTCACTCCCAATATCATCTAACCATAAAAAATCATTTTTAGAACCAATTTCACTCCCCTTTATATCCATATCTATCTCATGAGATATAAATATTTACCTAATTCATTAGAGGGAGATATTGTCCCACCGAACTCATAATGAAATCATACATATGTGTTCTAAATTATAATAAAACATTGAAAAGATCATATCCCATAAAAATAGATGAGTTTAATAAACAAAATATAATAACCCCTGAAATTAAATGGGCATCATAACTATTTCATCACATAATAACCTATAGAAAATAAATATGTTTCATAATAAAATAATTACTTATGAAAGGAATAAGGTTTCATAAGTGTTTTATCATGGTATAATATGTAGAAGTGAAACAGGTCTAGTAAAAAAAATTCATAATAATCATAGACCATTAAAAGAAATAAGATGAATGTTTTCTTGGATAATATTATTATTAAAGCATAAACTATATCAAATTATATCATCTTAGACGGAGAAAGATCTTGAAAGATCACTCAGATCATTTCTTAAGTGAAGTAACATTTCTTTGAAAATAAAATTTTAAAACATAAACTATTTTCAAAATACTTTTTTTAAACCACTTTTAAAACATATACGTTAAGAATTAAAAATCATTTAAAACAATTCTTGAGGAAAATATTCTTTTACTCTTTTAAATACACTTTTTAGAACATAAAATATTTTTGAAAATATTTTTCTTTGAAATTACCTTTGCAAAAATATAAATGAAGAATTCAAATCATTTAAATGATTTTCTTTTAAAATAATTCTTTGAAAACATATAATGGAATAATTTAAAATAATTTTAAAAAAATTTAAACATAAAACATTTTTTAAATTAGTTTTCTTTTTAAATATATTTAGAGACATATAAAGTAACCTTTGAAAAGATTTTAATATACTTCCTGTACATAAAACATTTTGGAAATATTTTTCGTGGAAAACCACTTAAAAAAAATAATTTCTAGAATATTATGTAAACAAATTCTTAAAAAACAATCCTGTAAATATTAAATGTAATCTTAAAAGAAATGATAGTCATGACAGCGAATAAATCTTGAAACACTAGATATTCATTTTAGACCATAAAATTTTTAGAAATGTTCCTTGATTGGAAAATGAAAAGAAGATTCCTTTTTAAAAAATAATTAATTTAAAATTTAAAACATGGGTAAAAATTTATTTTATTTATCACATGAAAATATTTTCTTAATTTTATTAAGTACTAAAGAGTTGGAAAATGGTACCAAAAAATGAAGATATAATAAATATATAGAGGTTAATAAAATCAATTTTTGTTCTTGAGATATGGATCATAATATTTCACCAATGTATGTATAATGATAAACAATCCTGATAAACAATGAGAGTGTATCATTAAACGGTTACAACATTGGTAACTTTGAATCACAATAAACATGAGGGAATAATATTACAAGGAGATTAAAATATCATTAAAATTATTATATTCATGATAAAAACATGTCAAATATTATTATATACACCTCTAAAAAGAATGTATATTCATAACATAACCTGTGTCTCAAAGAAGGCAAATTGAGGTAAAAATTGCCTTATCGATTTGGTAACTTTTAATCCAAAAACCCTATGAAATATATATCATCAAATGGATACATAAATACCCATAAATTTAAGTATAATAATCATAAAATACATTCATGGGTAGTATAAATTCTACTAAAAAAATAAACAAGTGGTGAATAAGGTATAAGTCTCACCAGAATTAAAGTGAGACAAGAAATCACTTTACCTTATCTCTTGGATCTCATCGTACTCATTAATACCTCTTTTATGATAAATATTTGTTCATTATAAATATACGATAGAAATACATTCAATTATATCACATAATATATGATTTTTTTACGTTTATTTACCCATTTATTAACAATTCCGTGTTCAATTTATATTTTGAGTCATAAATGCTTTGTTTTTCACCTGTATTTTGATTTGTTATATTTTTGTTCATATTACTTATATCATAATTTCATAATCTCCAGACTTATATACATGATATAAATATAATATATATTTATTATAAATTTATTTATAATAATCAATAAAATATATAAATAGGAAATGAAATACACATTTGATGGAGACGGTAGGCCGTACATATGCATGAACACTGTTTTCATTATCTTGGAATATTGAAAGAAATAACAAAATTAAATTTTATACAAATATATATTATATTTATAGTATTATTATTATTTAATATATATAACAAATTTTTATTAAACCCATCTTTAATACATTCCTTGTAAAGTGTGAATGAATCACAAGACTTTAACGAGGCGGTAGTCCACAAGTCCATGAACAAAGTTATCACATTCTCACAAAATGGAAAGCATGAATGAGTGTGTTATAGAAAAATTATACAAGAATAAATACATCATAAATATCATATATGTAAAATAAAATAGTAATTCCATCATTATTACCAACTTTGATAGCTGTTAAAAGAAGAAATAATGACATTAGTCTCTGAGGTGGTAGTTTTCTGTACACATAATTGATGATTGTGTATCTCATTTGATGAAAGTGTGTGTTATTGTTTGTCATAAAATTAAAATGAAGAAATATAAATATATTTATTATAATTATTTTATAATATAATCAAGAAATAAAAATAATTAAGGGGTTGTAGAAAGTAATAATACAAAAGTGCTTGTTGAAGGATGTTACTTGTTCTTTGGGTAACTCCTTTTGGTCGGCACCAAAGGGATTCCTTGGTTGGATTTATGAAAACATTAAGGATTATATATTTAGTGTATATAATTTTGGAGATTATTTTGGAAGGTTTTTTATAATCCAATGGGTTTGAGATGCATGAATAAGCCAGGGGTGAGTTCCCTTTTATAGTGGGGAGGAGTGGAATTCTTGTAAATAAAAAAAGGTAAACACTATTGGGATTTCTATCAAACATAATGTTTATAAAATAATGCTAAATTTTAGATAAAATGGAATAAAATCTCCAATTATATAAATATAATTGGTTTTGGACAAGTTTACATGTAATTTTACACCTTAATATTAAAGTTTAACCACTAAGTAAACTGGTTTTTACCTTAATTGCTGAAATTAATTCAAACTAATTTCACTCATATTTTTTTGTAAAAAAATAAGATTAACTTAATAAAAATTATTAATTATTATGAATACAAATATTTAATTCATTTTTTCAAATTAAAATAATAAAAGTGGTAGAATTGTATTTAAAACAAATCCCACAGATGGGATGAAACAACGAGTTTTTAAAGTAAGAATGTTTAAAATTTTAAAAAGTTTTTATATCCAAATTCAATGTGAGTTTGATTAAAATTAACTAAATTTTAGTAATATATGTATAATTGATCTAAATATACCTTAAAACAATTTATAATATAATTTACTATATAAATAAATTTCACAGAAATGCAGTTTTCAATTAAGATTCAGTCTTTTCACTATTCATCAAAAAATGAAACTTCTCAGAAGATATCAAAGATTCAGTATAATAGAATTTGAACGTTATGAGTAAATAAATGAATATTATTTTTAGAAATAGAATTTATAAAAGTGTCAGGAATTATATATAAAATAGGTGTGCCATTAAAAGGCAGTAAAATTACCTTCTAGAACAATATTTATCTTTATGCGTAAAATTCGATTTCTTCTTCTCAGTTTTCTAGAAAACACATATGTTTAATGTTAAATGTTTTATTGAATATCATCTATATATCATTAAATTCATCTATAAAATGTTGTTTAATTAATTTATACAAATATTTTTCTGGAGAAATAATTTCTTATATTTTCAAAAGGGCTTTAATGTCATTTCTAGTTAGTTGGTCATCAAGGAATTAATATTATATACATGTGTAAAAAATATTTTCATTATTTAGTAATTATTATTCAAAAATTAAATTCCAATGCCTATGTGATAAATTTAATAATATATTAATAAAATTAATAGTATATTTCAGCTCGGTAAAACTCGATCATGCGTGTAACACAAGATATCAAAGGGACTTGTTATTGTGTGAAACAAAATCTAAAAATAGTGTTGTTTGTACCATAAGATAATCTAAGTGGTGTGTGTGGTGCAATATTAACTTTGAGTTGCCTATAACTCAAGGAAAACATAATGATTTTGTATAAAAAATTTATATCCAATGTTGCGTGAAATGAAAAATATCAAAAAATATTTAATTAATTAAAAAATATATTTAAAAAAAATTGGGGTGTTACAAACCATATCATCTTCTATTGAATTAGATACAAACCATCATTCATGTGTACGTAGAAATATTGCCTCGTGAAATGATGTTATTCATTTTCCAACACCTCCTCTTGTGATTGGATATAATTAGGGATAATATGTTTTTATATGATATTTATGATATATTTATAATTATGTAATTATTATATCACCTATACATTCATACTTTTCATTATGTTCGAATACGATAACATCGCACGTGAGTATAGTGGACTACCTCCTTGTGAAACGACGTGATTCACTCACGCTTTACATGTATGGTAATAATGATGGGTTTAGTGAAAATATATGATATATATGACATAAATTTTATTATTTATTGGTAATATATTATTTACCTTTTTTATTTCAATCCATCAAAAAAAATTACAGATATTTCATCCGTACGTACAACCTATTATCTCCATGAATAGTGTATTCCATTTTCTATCTCTAAATATTATGAATTACTCTAAAAAAAATATAATAAATATATGTGATATTTATATCATGTTTAAAATTATAGATATTATGGAACCATGATTAAAGTAACAGTCCAAAAAATAATAAATCAATACATACATGAAAAACAAAGAAATTATTTCCCAAAACATTACTCATACATGGAATTGTTAATAAAAAATTAATAAAAGGTCATAAATAAATAATTTATGCTCTGATATTTTAATTTACGGTTCTATAATAATTTTATCATAAACATGTATTAATTATATCGAAGTTATTAATGCGTATGACTGAAGTCGAGTCTTAAGGTGAGTTATTTTTGCATCAATTTTCCTTCTTGGAGGTATATGTTATCTTATTAACCTATATTAATTTTTGAGATATATAGAAAGGAATTTTACCATTTGATACCATGAATTTATTTTTTCTCATGAAATTATAAGTTTCATTTAATGTTATTCTTTCATGGGGCATGCGATTGAAAGTTCCCAAAGAGGTAAGGGTTTTTTTACATCCTCATAATTTATCGAGATTAATCATGATTATTATTAAAATGAATAAATATTATGATATATCAAAAAATAAAATCATATATTTTCTTATATTAAGGCCACTTCTATAGAATACATGTTTGCCTTCATTTTCCTTTCTTTATGTACTCATGAATTCAAAATAATGTTTTTTTATGAAAAAATCATCTTTATTTAAATCTTTCATCAGAAACAAATTATTATTACAAAACCATGTTTTATAAAAATGTTTTTTAAAAAATATAACATCATCCAAATGATTTACTAAATAAATTTTTACCCATTTTTTACATTTTAAAAAAATATGTAATGAATATTTATATTATTTTTCAAACAATTCATGTTTTCCATTTATTGAGAATGTGAAAGGAAACTTTATTTTAATGTGTATGCAAAGAAATTTGTTTCGACCATCATGAAAATTATTTTCATGGAAACTTCATTTATAAGTTAATTTTTTTTTCAAACAATAGAATATTTAAAATGTTTCATGTTTTAAAAAAATGTTTTCTAATGTGTAAAGTATATTTTCCTTCAGAAATGTTTTAAATGATATAAAAATATTATTTTTTATGTTTCAAATGTTATCTTTAATGATAATTATTTTGAAAATATTTTTGGTTTAAAAAATGTTTATCAGATTGGAAAGGCTATTTTCCCCAATTAAGTTTACAAGAAATGTTTCTAAACCATTTTCCATCTAAAATTACATCTTTTGTTATAAGATATGATTTACTGAGGATATTAATCAAGGAAATCATTATTAGTATTTAATTTAATGGTTTATTTTATGATTAAAATATGTTTACGAAGAACATTTATCTTATGTGGATTATACCATGATAAATATTTTATGAAACCATCTTCTTTTTATGATTTATATTATGATGAAATGACAAAATGAATATGAAACCTGTATCTTTTACACAGGTTATGACATGCTGAAATGTTTATAAAACCCAATTAATTTCATGGTTTATGATATTAAAAAAACATTTTTGATATTATGTCACACCTATATATGATTTTCATGATGTAATGTGTCATACTTATATCTACCTCCAATGAAATGGGTAAATATTGATATCATATGAGATATACAAGAATGGGATGGAGAGTGAACCCAGTCCAATGTGGAACCTTATACCCTATGATTGTCTAATTATTGAACCTTGAATACTATGTTGGTTTGGGGGGTGAACCTATTACACTATGATAGCCATGGAAGAAACCCTTTTCTACAATGTAAATTATTTTCTAAACTTAAGTGTATTCTAAAATTATTTCTCTTATTCCAATTTTATTCTCTAATGGATTAGGTTATTTGATTTCCTTGTTATTTATATCTTATGAACTTATAATATTTATCCCATTAATCAATATTATGATATTTGATATGCATGGTATGATTTTCATAAGTTATTCAATTTCTTTCATACCCTTATACTCATGTTATGATTATTTATGTCCCATGTTTACACTTACTGAGCATCGAGGATTATTCTTTCCTATGTTTCATTTCCCCAAGTTATGAATAAATGCATTTTGTATGGTATATCTAAGAAAAATTCGTTTTTATTCATAACGATCTTGTTTACTCACTCATCTAGGATAATCATACTGTTGCACACCCATAACTGGTATTCCATGACAATTGGACTTGAATGACTCTTAATTAATTTAGGGGTGTCTATATGTTCCTATTCGGCATATTGAAGTTCTTTCTTGTGGTTTTTGGATTTGTATATGGTTTTGGTAAGGATGTGGCTGGAATACTAAGCTCATCCATGGTTTCATATTCTCTGTTTCCCTACACTTATACAACCTCTACATTTCACACCACAGTAAGGTATGGAAAACATGAATTCATATACATATTCATTAATAGAAAAAGATTTTTCAAAGTGAATAACATTAAATGAATTAGAAATTATCTCTTCATTAGATAAGTGTTCTATTTGTGAGAGTGGTTTCCATGATTTTAATAATGAGGGAAATATATCCATAATATTCTAGGTAGCTTTTTTTTAGATGAGACTCTCCTTCATGTGATCTATTCTTTTTTCAGTTTTATTTTCTACTATAAGAAGGGTTTAATAACCTTTATATGGATGATTCAATAATATTTGGGACCTTAATCAGTTGATAAAGTTATTCCCTAATAATGACATGTGCCTAATAAAATATCTTTTGTTCATCCAATCATTGAATTCTTTTTACCATCTACTTGAAACTTTTTTTTCATTTACATTCTTCCTCTAATTGAATAGTGGAAACAATGGGAACACACATTGATTCTTCCCCAAAACCACCTATACAAAATCAGCCATTTTATTGAGGATCTATATGATGATAACTAATCCTTGGATGGTATTTTCTAACATATACTAAAAATGAAAATGGTCAGGATGATCATTGTGGATAACTTCATAAGATTTCCCTAGCTCAAGAATCTTGATGATATTTTTTTCTATGTCCACAATGAATTAACATGCAACATGATTTTTCTATAAGTAATAGGTTTTAATTTTTCATTCCTTATATTGAAATAAACCTTAATCTCTCTTTTTCCTCTAATGAAGGAATTCTTACTATTGATGTCACTCAGTATAAGGCATCAGGTGGTGTCATGATATTTTGACTGCTTGAAAAGTTTATAGAATTAGTCTGAATGTAATAACAGATCCTTCTTCCTTACTAGATATTTTTTTCCAATGTTGTAGGCGTGGTCTTATATTTTTTCATGGTTTTCCAAATATCATTATCTATATGTTGCTTCATGTATGAAAACTCCCGAAACATTCCCAATAATTTCCACGTGATTGACATCTACATTTCATCATAGAGGTTTTCTATAAAAAGTTCAAATTGCTGCTCTAATGGGAGTGGAATGCTGAGTTATTATGTTAGGCCTTTCTGTGTAGTGATAAATTTAGAGACCCTCCAAAATTTACACTCTTAATATTTTTGAGGTCAACAACTATCATTTTACTTACCATAGAAATACACTATAAAATAAATTGATAATTAATATCCTATTATCCTATGATAGAACTATCAGGTAATCTATTTCATGAGATAAAAAATAGCCCCACAAGATTATGAAAAAATCACTATAGTATTTTCGCCACATCCTTGTCTAGTGGGCCCATAATGTTTCTACATTAGGACAAAAATGTTAGAAGTGATACTTCATATATCAAATTCCATCAAAAGATAGGAAATTAGGATTCCCAAAATTTAGCTGAGGAGGAGTGAAATTCACCCATATAGAATATGGCTTCCTTCAGGCTGCACTAGACCATGTTCCCATTCATTAATTTCATTCGAGTAGCAAAAGATTTGATGGTGGTGAGGAGTTCTTAGAGAGATGTTGTCTTAGTCATCTCCTTAGTAGTATTAACAGGAAAATATTGAAATGGACATCTGATCTTTTTTAGGTATTGACTAATGTTTCATGTTGGAATAAGGTTAATGACCATATATGGGGGAATTTCATGATGAAATAGAGAAAATCATGATATTCCTTAATTTCTAAATCCCTGTAGATAAGTTTTATCAATTCAGAGCCACCATGATGCCTGATTTATGCTCTGTTGAGTAAATTAACCTCATTCTGATGAGTGGTTGGAATATTATTCACTTTTTATTAAAGGAAATACATGGTGGGAATATCACACTTGATCAAATCCTCATGAAGTCATCTAAGGATTAATATCTCATACTTTTACTATGACACTTTCAATTTTGAAAATAGGAATTTGGGATCTCTTAATAATGAGTAGGAAACATCCATACCCATCCTTTTATCATTAGGGGAATAAATCACAGGGGGTGGAAACTACTCCTTTATTAGTTCCATGTTTTGGAAATTCTTCTTATTCTGAGTAATTGTTCCCCCAAGCTATGTTTCAACACAACCTACATCTTGAGAAATTATTTCCCCATTTCATGCCTTAGTTCCCATTCCTTATCTTCTATCATTAAATCCATATCATCTATTAGGTTGATAAAGGCAATGTTCACTGAGGAATATTAAGTAGACAGAATCACTTCATTATCATCTAAATAATATAACGAATCATCATTTCCCATATCTATTTAAAGTATTATATTAAGGTCTTCTACATTTCCCCATTTTAAAGTGGGATATTTCCATTTGTGAATTTTTAGGGTTTGATATTCTTTCTCTGATGTTTCTTTAGTTTTGAACTATATATTTTTATCCTAAAAGAATTTCGACTCAACCTCACCAAATGTTACCCCAAATGATATTGTCGTGTCATGTGGGAGTAGGAACGACTCAGGAGATGACTATTGGAAATCAAAACCAAGTATAGAATAAGATTATTTTATTATATAATATGATAATAATATCCCAGTATATGAAGGATGGTATTTTTGTGGAGTCACCACCAACACTTATTGAACCTATTAAGGATATTATAGTTTTGGTGGTGGTGATTGTGGTAAAAATACCCCCAATCCTTATGATATGGGTTTGACTTAGAGACACTACTAATTTACTCTAGACCTGCTAAGGAGTTGATAAACTTAGGGGTAGAGATTATGGTAACAATTGTTCCAGTCCTGTATGCTAGGATTTTTCTTGCATAACTACCATTACAACAACAAATCCAATCTTTAGATTTGACCCATTTTCACCCTAGGTATGTTCTGGGGGGGGTTGTTCTCCCTAATTATGTGAGATTATTGCAACAAAGAGAAAACCTATGGCCAGAGGATCTATTTTTATCATTTGAGATGTGTTTCAAACCTTTTGAGATGCCTATATCAGGAGTCTACCAATATCATCCTCCGTAATATTAAACCAATTTTTTCTATATATATTGTATTGTATTGTTTTATCGATTAACCAGTGTCCATGTTTTTTTAAATAAGTGGCCTCTTTGGCAGAAATTAAATTTTAGGATGTCATCTTGGTGGGAATATATTCACCCAAGGAAGAAGTAATGTTTAATTCTATATAATCCTCCCATCCACAGATACGAACATCCATTGAGGAATCTGCAATTATATGTCATAGTGCCTCTCGATTATAGACACAAGAATTCCATGGGCTCTCATAATGCTTTTCTAAACTCACATATTGAACTTTAGATAATGTATCAAGATCTATCTAAAAAACGTGTTAACCACATTAGATGTTCATCATATACATGGTAAGAGAGTTTTTTAGAATTCATCTAGTAAAGATTCAACCACAGGTTAGGGAATAAATAATCCATTAATTCTTCCTTTTACATATCTCGGATATCATAACAAGAAGCGGTGATCAGCTAGAACATAGTTAGGGAATTACCCTTACCCAATTAGATATAAATATATATATATATATATATATATATATATATATATCCATACCATCCTCTTCCCCATTGAAGGAATATTTCTCTATTTTTCTTACAATAGAGGTTGATTTTCTAATGATGATGAATCATATACAATAAGAGGCAGGGATAGTGGTCGTTGCTCTGGATTATCTGCCGATTGAGGAGAGGTGTTTCATAAAATTGATGGGGAATCATATGCAACTGTTCCTGTTGGTTCAAAAACCTATTTATATGATGGTTCTTTGATAATGGGAGGATCCATAAGTGATATATAACCTGGTTATTTTTTACATAGGGAATTAGAAGGTCAGGATCCCTCTAATCCATCAAAATTCTAATGTGAGAAGAAATTCCATGGTAGGTATAATGTTATGCTTCATATAAAAAGTCATTGAGACCTTCTGTTACTATATATATCTGTCATATGGCATTAAGGATAATGTAAATGTGTAGAGTAGGATTATGTGTCTCATTCTTTGTTTTAATAAATATATACTAACCAGTTGTTTGGTGTTGATTGGGGATATAAACCGACTACTTGGCATCCTTTAGAGTGTGTCCATAGCTATATCAAGTTATTTTAGGGAAATGAACCCATCTTTATGAAGATTATAGAATAAGATATAAATATTTTATGTATGTGGCAAGAATAGAAGCCCACTTATGTTTGGATTCTGAAAAATATTAGTCAGACTTGGTTATAATGGTAGTATACACATAATTATGATATTCATTTCCCCTATGAATATGCTGATAGACCTCTAAAATGAGAGAAGGAGTTTTTTTCTTTTTACCTATATTGGATTCTAGGGGTGTCCAAATAGTCTTTTATTGGTGATATTAGGATTATATTCCATAATTATATTAGCTCTTGGGAAATATTAGAAATATTTTGAAAAATTGGCAGAGAGATGAGCCGACCTTGGGGGGTAGCTAGAATATACCGACGAACCATGGTTAGGATTGGAATATGTGCTCAATAATGGTTTTACTTTGGAATATCCCACATATTTATTTATATGTCTATACACCCTACCTAAGGCGACTACCATGTTACATTAACAAACCATAGTCATAATGAGGATATTAGCTTGATTGTGTGGCTTATCCTTCATCATAATATGTTCATAATAATTTTTAATGGGATCAAGAATGTTAACATAATCCTAATTAGTTATCTAGTCATCTGGAATCTATCGATATAATAATGTGGTGGTTTGAATAGGAATGTGTGTCTGTTCATATGTGATTTTTTAAATATTATTTTAAATATCCCCTATATCTTCAAGAATATATTAATGGTTTTGAAGGGTTTTATCAGGGATATGTGCCTACATGATTAAGGACATTGAGACCCTTGTGTGAATTCTATAGGGTTATTATGATATCATGCCAATTGTACTCCCTGACCATCATATTCTCCACCCGAGGATAAAGATGCTAAATAAGAGATGTTGCCTTTATAATTACGGGGGTCTCATCCCTCAAGATAGTCAAAGCAAAAAAATCATTTTTAATGATGATCACATCCCTTTGGATTGATGATATCTATCAGAAAGGTTAAAAATTATACAAATAAATCAAAAAAAGAATATAAATTAGTGAAACACCTATAATAGGTGCATATTCAACCAATTGTTTTTCATTCAAGAAATATACATGTCATATTCTCTATTTTTTTATTGAATTCATGAACAAAAATGGATTGGCATGTGGGATAACATATTATTTTTTTTATTAAAAATTTTACATTGGTATAACCACTTTTTTGATCCATTATGGGGTTGACCAATTCATGGTTGAGAATGGGTTTTTGTAGCTTCACAATCTTCAAATAGAGCCACAACTCTTATCTCATATGGTTTCCAATGGTGTTTATTCCTGGAAATAGAACACCCAATGAATCTCACACCTATGATAAGCTACAAACCTACTTTAAAAAGGTAGGTTTTTATTGGGGTTTCCTATTGATGATACATAAGAACTCACATTGGTAATTTGGATGGGAGGTTATACTCTTCACACAATTTTGGGAGGGGGGAATTTTTTACTACTCTAGGACTCCATTATATATTTAATTTCTATTTATGAATAACTCACAAATCCTAGTATGGGGCTGATAACCCTAGAAATTACTTATTTTTATATGTTGATGTGAATGTATTCACATGAAAATGTAATCCCATAAATGTGAAAATATATATGTATCATTGGTTCTCCATTAAAAACACCATTTTTACATATAATAAGATCTCCATATTTAACTTATTATTACTTATAATTGATGGTATGTATGTCACTATGGTGTAAAGGTACACAACAGTGGTCTGTAGATTTTATCACCATTTGGGAAGTCAGTTTATGTTTTTGGTGTTAGATTCAATCCCATGATGGGGCTTCCAATGTATCCCTGTAAAAGAAGTCATAACCAACATAGATCAGTTCCACTTAATGGGGAACTTCATACCTTTTAAGTTCTTGTGATGATGAATAATCTTTGTAGTTTAGTGTCGTTCAATAAGGATTACATAGAGAAAGATTCATAGAAATGGATTATGTGGTAATTTTGTATGAGCTCACTTTTCTAGTTGACAGAAAAGGTAATGAATAAAATACGTATGTGTTGGTCTCATAAAGAATATAGACCTTTGAATATAGTTTTCACTAGAAAAATGGATAGACAAGAATAATACAATGAAACTTGAAATGAATATCACCCCTTGGGTGGCGGTATGACTTTATAATGAATATAACATTCTAGAGTGGTGATTTATAAGAAGTATGGACTTGGTGGAGGTGGATAGAACATTGATAATGTTGGGTTTGAACCTTTTATAGGCATCTTAAGTATCCCATAAAAACAAAATACAAAGCCTGTATATTTTTAATGACATAGTTTAAGGTTTTGTGATAGGTAAAAACCATGAAGTTTGACATAATGATGTATGGATATTGGAATGAATTTTAATATCATGTGTCTGGGACATAGGATGCATAGTTTAACATCATTTTGTGGGGATTTATGTATATTAAATGGTCTGACCACTAAGGATCGTGTGGGTCTTACCCATATAAGGTCTACCTGTTGTGGAATACGTATATGGATCTCATGAAGAATATAGATTCATGAGAGAAGATATGAGATTTCACAAGGAATATATCCATGTGAAAGTAATGATGTTGGATGTTGATAATAAGGGGGATATGTAGTTGAGTTTGAACCATGTGGAGGGGTCCTTCATATCTAATTAGAAACAAGAATCAAAGCCCAAGTAGTTTGGTAGTTTTTGGGAATCACACCTGGGAAGGAGGCCCAATGCATGATTTTGGGGATTATAATGGAATCATCAAACCATTTATCTAGTATCATGTTATTCAAGCTTAGTGTGAGAAAAAAAGAGACAATGGAGGATTGAGCACATTTTATAAGAGTGTTACACCAGGTTTAAAAGGGGATTATAGATTGAGGTTTCCCAAGGTATGGGTAAGTCTCATAAGTAATATGTATCGATGAAAAACATACTGGATAATACAGTATATTGGATTCCTAATACATATAATATCCGACTCAATGAAAATGTTGCTCATACGAGTTTGAAAATTCATGGAATTTCACCATAGTGGATTCCCATTATATGGATTATTTCCTCATCCTCTAATGTATGAGAAATGATGACCATAAGGCTCTTATAAATTTTTTTAGTAAATATTCCCTTATATGAAATGGGATAATAGGATGCTCCCAACAACTCCTTGAGGTTTAGGAAATCACATGACAAAATAAGGGACTAGATATCATGTAACTGGTGTTAGTTTAATCGCTCGTGTGGATGTCGGTGTAACGACCCGAACATTTATAAGTAAAATTACATTTCATTTAATGTGTAATGGATATATAAAATAAATCCACTCTTTATTATTATTATTATTATTGGGTGTAAATTACCATTACATATTGTTACAGTTGATAATATAGTAGTTGAATGGGGATCACACAACTGATATAAATATAAGGTTTTAAGAAAAATACTTTTAAAACATACAAAGGAGAGGATGGCCTCATCCAATAGACTCAAGACCTACAAAGCTCATTTTTTAGCGTTTGGGAAGGAGGTAGCATCATTGGGATTCTCTCTTGACCAAGCCCAAGCCGAGCATCAACATGTTAAGCTTGAACGACATCGAATGTGGAAGAAGTTAAAGTTAATTGAGATTACCACCCGGGTAATGTTATCTGAGCCGCCCAATAGTCTGCCATCATCACACACCTTACCCTTTGGTATTATGTAGGTGTTATAAGGGGTTATGTAACAAGGTATTAGTTACATATTATGTTGTTTCTTTTTATACGTAATATTCATATTCTATTAATTCCTTTATGAGAATTGTATTTCTTAAAAAAATGATGAATTTGATAAATTGATTCTTCAGGAAAAAATGGTAATTTCTAGAAATATATACATTGTTATATTAAAATAAGTTTTTATTAATAATATTATCAAAAAATTTCTTATGATTGATGATTATATTAGTTCTTTATCTGTAACTGATTAGGTAATTAGTTTGATAAGAGTTATAATTTTTGTATGATAAAATAGAAAGTGTATTTTTAAGGAATTTATTTTAAGGAATTAATGAATTTTTGAAATAATTAATATTTTTTAAAAATATTATTATCAAGTTATTTTTTTGAATAATTAATGATTATATAATTTTTATGAAGTAAAATGTAATTTTTATAATGGTTTGAAAACCGTTTTCGTAAAAACCCATGAATTTTCAATAAATGTTGATTTTTATTTAAAAAGTAAAAATTCACATATTTATAAAATTATTTATAAAAAAATGAATATTACTTTTGGAATCAGAACATCAAAATTTTCCAACTGTTATTTTTTCTTAATTTTCCGAGATAATCGAATTTTTGGGTAAAAATTAAAAACCATATAAATATATAATGTGTTTTATGACATCATAATGACCCAATAGTGATGAAATAAAATATTATAAATGTGATATTTGGAAAATATATGTCCTAAATTTAAAATAATGTCATTTTAGATTTCTTTTATTAGTTATATAATTCCTTTGTGGACCCACCAAGACTTATAAAATATTTTTACATTTTATAATGATTTCCTTTTGAGTGTGACTCACCTCCACATAAGAAAGCCTAATATTTTAACATGTTCGTCCCTTGGACTTATAAAATATTTTATACCACTCCCCTTTGGAATAAAACATTGGAAGAACCATGGCATGGTTTGTGGTTTGGAATAGTTTAATTTTTAGTGTCCAATACCTAAATAATAATGAATTTCCACTCATTTCCTACATAAAACCCCATAACCTCCCATTACGCTTCACTCAAACCATTTAGTGACCAAAAAACATTATCACCATACTCTATAGATTCCATCTAGGGTTCACCAATCTTCCAATAGTCATCTCTCAAGCCTCTACCAAGCCTTTTGGGATAACACATCCAAGTAAGGGATTCCTTCCTTT
Organism: Viscum album; assembly: GCA_963277665.1. Taxonomy (NCBI): domain Eukaryota; kingdom Viridiplantae; phylum Streptophyta; class Magnoliopsida; order Santalales; family Viscaceae; genus Viscum; species Viscum album. The sequence goes on along the minus strand of OY728159.1, from coordinate 1,418,504,213 downwards.
CTCATTTTTTTCCAAGTTTCATTATGTTGTTATACCCTTTTATTTTCAATTAAAATTGTTGGGGTATGATTTATCCCCACAACCATAATTTCCTCTATGTTTATAATTAAAAGAGGCCCTTTTCTCTACCATTAATTTATTCCATGTACACTTATTACCATGCCGAAATTCGGTAATGGATTTCTCTATTCTTATTTCCATTCAAGAATTTATTCTATATTATAAATCTAAATTCCATTTCATATGTTGGTATATTATGTTACATTATTAACTTATTTTCTATTTAATGTATAATTGATGAGAGACCCCTTTATCTCTCATCAAGGAAATTTATTAATCCATATATAACATCGTTATGTTGCTGAACTTACTCATCGATTTTGCAAGCCAAAATCATCAAGTAGTGAATACCATACCAATTTCTCTATCAAGGGTATTCACTTTTATGCACATACACATAATGAATATTAATTTTAAGTATGCATTCCACATTCCATGATCGTAGAATAACCTATGATTTTGAATGATTCAATTTTATAGGATCTATGTGGGACACTTATGTATGAAATGAAATGTTTATAAAGGGTGTGCCCCGATAGTTCTCCATTGAATTGGGTAATGTTTCGTATCATGATACGTCATATTTGTATAGGGGTTTACATAATTCCTTTTAGGGAATTTTTTCACCATATTGGAAAAGGGGTTTACCTGATTCCTTTATGTTAATGATGTTGTGTTTTAAGTTGTTGACACATTTCCACATTATTATAATCATTATATATCATGCCTTTATGTTCATTTTTATCTTATGATCTATTGATATATCTATTTCCTAACATGTATTGTATTATTCATGTTATTACTTGTTTACTACCTTATTGGTCTTTATAGCTCACCCTTTTTATGTATATTTCATCATGTTATCCCATGAAATGCTAAGTACGAAGGAATGTTGTGGTCATTTAAAAGAAGTTTTCAATAAAGATCTTGTATTTTATGTCTTAAGTTGTCATGTAATGTTCCTAATACCCATAGACACTAGAACTCTTGATCTTTTGGGTTGTATTAGGTGAAATTTTATATAATAAATCATTCCTAAGTGTGTAATAAAGACAAGGGTTGTTATAGTTGGAATCAAGGGATAGGTTTAGTTATTTTTGGGATTAGTGTTATAAAACTCTAGTAAAAGCCTTAGGATAAGACAAAGTATAATAAAATAATCCCTAAATTTTTCTGAGTATAGAGTAATTGGTTTATCAATAAAATATATCCCTATCTAGATATGAACAAGTAGAGGTGGTTGTAGCACAGTTGTATCTAGGTGTAAAACCCAAAAACACTGCTTTAAGCTAGACTCAAATGGAAACTGGTGCACAAAAATAGACCTTATTGCATTCTTGGTTTGATACGACTAGGGGATATACTTTAGTAAATTCATAAGCTTAGTATGAACCATTACTAATGGAGAAAAAACCTATAAGAATATGTTAAGAAATATATCACAGATAACATAGATTGAATCCTATAAATTTATAATTTAAGGATATAAATGTAATTTATAAGTTATACCTTTGGGAATCAGATTCCCCTTTATGTGTATAATTTTATAAATTACTTACTCCTAATTGTAATTTCATTCTTACCTATGGCCGATAATATAAGGACCCAGGCTAACAACCAATGTGAAGATCAATGTGATGATTGTTCTAGTGAGATTCCCAATCCGATATGAGTTGGAATCACAAACTTTTTCACGATAATCTCTCAGTTAACTCAAGTTTTGAATAGAACCATGGGTCAAGAGGAACATCTAACCCACCCCCACCCAATAAATAATGAGTCTCAATCGAGAGATTCATGATACAAAGGCTTCCTACATTCAATAGATCATATGATCCTTCATTCACTGAACAATGGATCAACTCCATTGAGAAGATCGTCTTCATCCTTCATTGTTCTGAACAAGAGAAGGCTCTTCTAGATGATTATCATATGGAGGGTGAAGCTGATCAGTGGTAGAAAAAGATCAATAAATAAGAATCCTGAGGAAGCGATCAAGGCATTCTAATGGAATCATTTCTGAAAATGATTTTCAATAAATATTTTCCCCACACCCTCTGTCTTAATATAGAAAGATATTTCCTTTCACTCAAGAAAAAGGATGAAAAATCTGTTTGGACATATGAGGAAAAATATACCAAACTTGCATGATACGCCTCTAGTTTTTTCATTAATCCCAAATTCAAGGTTGACCACTTCTTTTTTGCGATAAAACCAAGCCTATGGAACCATGGAGATCTATGACATTGAAACCTATAAGAAGATTGTCTGATGTTCCCTAAAAGTTGAGATAGAGATCAGTGAATCTAAGGGTTATCATGGGGATAAGAAGTGGAAAGTGGACTTTAATTATGGATGTTCGGTCGAAAAAACCAAGAGGGATAAGAAATTATGCCATCCCACTTTCCAAAGGTGTAAAAAGAAGAACCCTGGAAATTTCGTAAATGGAACGAGGAAATGCATGAGAAAAAGAAGGGTACCTGACTAAAGATTGAAGATGGGAGAAACCCACTAGTTTTGCAGTAGACAGTAATGCTCCGGTCGACCCTCAATGCATTGTTCATTTTTACAACTTCAAGGAACTAGGTCACTTTGTGAATGAGTTCCATAATCTAAGGGTAATTAGAGGCAACCAACAACCTCCAAGGCATCAAGGGTGTGCTTTTTCCATTACTATCGCTGAATCGAATCTCGACAATGAATTGGTAATAGGTACTCTAGTTATTCTTTCAATAATAATAAAAATAATTTTTTATTTTGGTTCAGAATATTCTTTTATACCCCAAACATTTATTAGAAAAATTTAAACACCACCAAAAATCATGGAAGTATATATGTTGGTGAGAATGCAAAATGGGACAATTATTGTATCCCATGAATATAACTCCTTCCCTTTCACAATTTTTGAGTTGATGTTCTTAAAGAACCTTGTCATAATTGTTCTAGTGTTATTTTATGCAATTCTTGGTATGGATTGGATTTACATATATAGAGCCAACATAAAATTTCACAAGAGGGAAATCACTCTCTATATGGTGAATCGACCACCAATTCTGTAAAAGTGAAAGGAATATGATGAATCTTCATTAGAACCTTCATCTCAAGCATGGATATTAATTCCCTACAAGAATGTATGTCTTTCTCAGATGATTGAGTCAAATGAAGGAACCATCCTCTAATTCATGCCTATTATAAGGTAATTCACTGATGTGTTTCTTGAGGAATTGCTTGATCTTCCTCCTAGAGGAGATGTTGAATTCTTGATTGATCTTATACCTAGGTCATTGCCATTATCCAAGACTCCATAGAGAATGGATGTGGTGGAGCTTGAGGAGTTAAATAAATTACTATAGGATAATCCAGATAAAGGGTTTATATGCCCAAGTGCTTCACCATGGGGTGCACCAGTCCTCCTCATCAAGAAGAAGGATGGGTCAATGTGCCTTTGTAATGATTATCACGAGCTCAAAAAAATCACGATAAATAATAAATATCATTTTCAAAGAACTGATGTGTTGTTTGATCAGCTATGTGAAGCACAAGACTTCTCTAAGGTGGATCTGTGGTCAAGATATTACCATGTAAGGGTGAAGAAGAAGGATATCTTGAAGATTACATTTTTTAAAAGATATGAGCACTATGAATTAATAATAATTCCTTTCTGACTCACTAATGATATCTAAATTTTCATGGACTTAATGAATATAGTCTTTATAGATTACCTCGATAAATTTTCGGTTTTTTTATCATATTATAATATACTACAAAACCAAGGAGGAGCACGAGAAACATCTAATCACTGTACTAGAGACCTTGCGAAAGGAAAAGCTCTATGAAAAGTATAAAAAGTGTGATTTTTGGTTAAAGGAAGTATCATTCTTGTATAATATCATTAAAAGTAATGGGACAATGATGGATCATTCCCAAAAAAGAGATTGAGGGATGGATGAGGTTGAAATCTGTGACAGATATCCACAGCTTCTAAGGGTTAGCTGGATATTATCACTGATTTGTGAGAAATTTCTTAGGATTGTCTAAACCTCTTACCAAGATAACTCGGAAGGGAGTCATGTTTTCTTGGAATGAAGAATTTAAATAAAGATTCATGTATTTTAATAAGAGGCTTATCACTGCCTCTATGCTCACACTACTCACAAGTGGGGATCTTTTCATAACATTTAGTGATGCTTTAAAGAATGGAATGGGCTGTTTGTTGATGAAAAATGGAAAAGTCATCACCTATGCCTTAAGGCAGTTGAGAATTCATAAGTAAAACTATCCCACACATGATCTGGAGTTGGAATCTATGATATTTTCGTTGAAAATATGGAGGCATTATCTATTTTGGGAAAAGTGTGAAATATATATAGATCACAAAAGTCTAAAATATATATTAACAGACAAGGAGATGAACATATGACAGTGAAGATGTTTATAACTCATCAAGGATTATGACTGTTCAATTCATTTTTACCATATGAAAGAGAACAAGGTGATGGATGCTCTAAGTATAAAGGACCCATAAATTCTATCACCAACGAGAATTGAAAAGGATCCATTATTCTTAGATTTGATGAAGATGGAAATGGTAATTATAAAGAAGGTAACGGCATCAATCCTTTCACAAATGATATCTCAACCGCTGATTTTATAAAGGTTAAAATATGCTCAAAATGATGATTTATGAATTCATAAGAAAGTGGAAATGATCGGAAAAGGGAAATTCTCAGAATTTAATGTTAATGAAGATGGAATTGTAAGATTTGGTTCAAGACTTTGTGTCCCATAAAATCCAGAGTTAAATATTGAAATTTTGGATGATTCACATAGTTTGAATTTCTCCATCCACCCGAGAAACCCAAAGATGTAGCAGGATCTCCGAGAGTATTATTGGTGGGATAACATGAAGAAATAGATCACCAAATATATGTCAATGTTCCTAGTATGTTAGCAAGTGAAGTATGAGAGGTAGAAGTCTAATGGGATGATGCAAACATTACCCATACGAACATGGAAATGGGAGAACATCTCCATGTATTATGTCACTGAACATATAAATACATCTAAAGGAAACAATGATATATAGGTTGCTATGGATCATCTTACAGAGACCACACACTTCATTTCTATTCTAGAAGATTTCTCATTGGATCAACTAGCACGGATATACATCATAGAAGTGGTAAGGCTACATGGTGTACCACTATCAATTGTATCCGGTCGAGATTCAAGATTCACCTCTATGTTTTAGAAGAGTCTTCAACACACTCTGAATACATATCTAAACTTTATTAAGGCTTATCCTCTTCAAAATGATGGCCAATCTGAGTATACAATCCAAACACTTAGGACATGTTGAGATCATTATCAATGGACTTCAAATGAGGATGGGAACAACATCTTCCTCTCGATGAGTTCTCTTACAATAACAGTTTCAACTCAAGAATCTAAATGGCTCCTTGTAAAGTCCTTTATGGTAAGAGGTACAGAACACTGGGATGTTGGGATGAAGTTGGGGAGTGAAAACTTCTAGGTCCATAAATGTTTGAAGAAATGGAGGTGAAGGTTATTACCATCCAATTGCACATCAGAGCTTCTTGGAGTCAAAAAAAGATCTATACTGACAACCGTCGACAAGAACTACACTTTGATGTTTGAGATATGGTTTCCTCCATATATCTCTAGGGAAGATATTCATGAGATTCGAGAATAAGGGAAAGGTTTTTCAAAGATACATCATCTCTTTTGAGATCATCGATCGCATCGCAGCAGTGGCCTATCAACTAGTACTCACACCAAACCTATCTCAAGTACATGATGTATTCTATGTATCACTTTTGAGAGAGTCCATACCTGACCCATCAGATGTACTCAATCCATATGTGGTTCCATTGGAGAATGAACTTTCCTATAATGAGAATTCGGGGAAGATATTATATCATAGGGAAATAGTTCTACAAAATAAGACAATTCCCCACATCAAAGAGTTTTGGAGAAACCGCAATTTTGAATAAGCAACATGGGAACTAGAGGATGTGATGAGGCAGAGTTACCCTCATCAATTCCTTTATGAGAATAGTCGAATTCCATCAATTCATTTATAATAATATTTTTTCATCAAACAAAGTGATGAATTTGATAAATTGACTCTTCATGTAAAATTGTCAACTTTGAGAAATATATACATTATTATATTAAACTAAGTATTTTTTATTTATAATATTATAAAAATAATTCTTTTAAATTATGATTATATTAATTTTTTATCTATAACTAATTAGGTAAATAGTTTGATAAGAGTTATATTTTATATACGATGAAAAAGAAACTGGATTTTTAAAGAATTTATTTTATGGAATTAATGAAATTTTTAAATATTTAATTTTTTTATAAAATATTATTATTAAATTACTTTTATGAATAATAAATGATTATATATTGTTTATGACATCAAATGTAATTTTTATTATGGTTTGAAAACTATTTTTGTCAAAACATGTGAATTTTCAATAAATGTACATTTTTATTTTAAAAGTGAAAATTAATAAATTTAGAAAATTATTTTGAAAAAATTAATATAATTTTTGGAATCAGAACACCTAAATTATCCAACCGTGATTTTTTAATAATTTTCTGAGATAATCAAATTTTTGTGTAAAAATTAAATACTATATAAATATATAATGTGTTTTATGACATCATAATGACACAATAGAGATGAAATAAAATATTATTAAGGTGATATTCGATGAATATATGCTTAAAATTTAAAATAATGTTATTTTAGATTGGTTATATCAGTTTTATAATGCCTTTGGGGACCCTCCAAGACTTATAAAATATTTTAACATTTTAAAATAATTTCCTTGAGAGCGTGACTCACCTCCACAAAAGAAAGATTTATATTTTAATATATTTGGACCTTGGCCTTATAAAATATTTTATACCACTACACTTTGATAGAAACCTTGGGAGAAAACATGGCATGGTTTGTGGTTTTGATAAACTTAATGTGTAGTGTCCAAAACCTAAATACCCTCTTATTTTCTATATAAGCCCACCCAACCTCCCATTCCTCTTCACTCAAGCCATTTGAAGCTCGGCGAACCTATTCCCCATACTCTCTATATTCCTCCCAATTTACCCTAATCTCCCAATAATCCTCTCTCAAGCCTCTCCCAAGCCATTGGGATCACACATCCAAGTAAAGGATTCCTTCCTTTATCATTTTTTCCAAGTTTTTTTATGTTGTTATACCCTTTTATTTTCAATTAAAAATGTTGTAGTATGATTTTTCACATCCCACATACTTTCCTCCTTATGTTTTAATGATAATAGATTCATTTATATCACATTAATTAATTCCTTGTACACCTGTTATAATGTCGAAATTCCGCAAGGGATTTCTCTTTTTTTATTTCCATTCGAGCATTTATTCTATATTATGAATCTAAATTCCATTTCATATGTTAATATATTATGTTCCATGATTTCATGACCATATATTTCAGGTATAAATGATGAGATGCCACTTTATCTCTCACCAACCCAATTTATAAATCTCTATATAATGTCGTTAGGCTTCCGAAATTACATCGAGATTTTCCAAGCTAAAATCATCATGTAGTGAATACCATACCCATTTCTCTATCAAGTTAATTCACCTTTACTCACATATACTTATTTCATGGTACATATATTTATGTATTCCACATTCCTTGATCATATAATAACTTTTTAAGTTGAATGATTCCATGTTACATGATCTATGTGGCACAGTTATGCATGAAATGAAATGTTTATAAAGGGTGCTACCTGATAGCGCTCCAATACATTGGGTATTTTTTTGTATCATAATATTTAATTTTTGGATAGGGGTTTGCCTAATTTTTTTTAGGAAATTTTCCACCATGTTGTTATAGGTTTTTACCTGATTATTTTATGTTAATGATGTAGTGTTTTAAGTTGTTTCCACATTTCCAGGTTATGATAATCATGTTATATCATTCCTCTATGTTCATGTTTCTATTATGCTCTATTGATATATCTATTTCTTAACATGTATTGTATTGTTAATGTTATTCCTTTTTTACATTCTTACTATGATTTATAGATGACCATTTTTTTATGTGTGTCCTCAGGTTATCCCATGCAATTATAAGTACGAATTAATGTTGTGGTCATGTTAAAGAAGATTTAAATAAAAAAAATTGTATTTTATGTCTTAAGATGTAATGTAATGTTCATATTCCCCAAAGACACTTGACCTATAGATCGTCTTAGTTTTTTTATGTGATTTTTTTTAATAAATCATGTATAAATATGTAATAAATACCATGGTTATTATATTCGGGTTCAAAAATCTTGAGTCTGTTAGGGGGTATGAAGTACAATAACAATAAATAAGCATGAATCATTGTGTATAGGATAAAATTAAGACATCACACGAATTGATTTTGGATATGTGATGGTATAATTAGAAATTTAATCGAGTCTTGCACATTTTTTCACACTATTCATTAATATTTATCTCTTTTTTAGACTTTTATCAATCCACCCAAAAATAAAAACTAATCCTCTAAGGGGAACATTTTTAATCATTGAATCTTCAAAATAAATCTCCCTTATTCCTACATCCTAATCACAATCCTATTTTATTTATATAATCTAATATATTTCTCATATGATATTCTATTTATAAAGGGGGGCTATAGAAAAAAGAGGCTTGATATCTTGGTTACATCATGGGTAATGGGGTCCACATATGTAATTCAAATGTGGTGGAAAGAGTCTTTGTGAACCAAGGAATTGACATAACTTCGATCAAGCATCTGATCAAAGGGTTTTATAGTCCTATCAGGGTTAAATGAACATGTAACCCTAATATCACCAAGTATGTGTCTTTGATGTTTCATGTGAATAAAAATGTGCACAGGCCTATAATTTAGTGGTAACATTTTATATCATTACACATGAATAGAAGTCATTGTACATCTACTTTGACACTAGACACTTGACCTTTAGAATCAAATGATATAAAATGAATGTATATCCATATTTAATAGAAAATATATTTGGAGTTTATCAAATGAATCAAATAGTATCACATGGCCCAATCATTATCTCATGATCATGTCATTACGTCCCGTAACCATGAGTTTATTTCATGACACTCATGAATCCCTCATATAGGAGCATCTCTATTTTATATATTACATTAGTATCTATATCCCCCACCCAAATAGGAATCTCATTTTCTTATTTTTATTATATATTCCTCATCCATTCTCATATAAAAGGTTTCAAAACACAAAAATGGCTTTACAATATCTGAAAAAACAATCAAAATACAAAACTAAATTTTGGTACATAGAAACCATCTATTAATTCATATGAACTCTTTCATCATAGAATATTTCCATTTAATAATACCTTAAAGGATTAATTATTATTATAAAATAATACATCACTTACCTTGGTGAACATAAAAACACATATTTTTCTAACTTTATTACATAGTATATGTCTTTGGAACAAATAATCCCACTAAAACTTATAGATTTTATGGTTTTTATAAAAACTGCCATATATCTAGAGACTTTACTTCATTAAATTATTTCATTGACCCATCTCAAAAGATATGTGATTATATTTTTATATGTACATATGATATTAACTAATAACTTTTTATCATAAGTATAATAATATCTTAAGAATATTTTAGACAATTAAATGATATGCATTTAGTATTTTTTGTGTATGTTTATACCTAACTACATCTTTAAAAAAATATCCTCATAAAAACACATGAGGTTGAGACATAATAGATTCTAATTATATTATAAATTATATAATATGCATCAGTAAATCTATTTTTAATATGGTAATATATTACACTTATATTTTTGAAACATGTATTGAATGGAATTATGGAAGAATAACAATATATATAAGACTCTTAATTGATTCTCCTTATAATACTATTATTTATTTGATTCGTATTAGTTAATGTGAGTTCAAAAATGGACTCGCCCTATATTTAAATGATCAATTAATATTCAGTTAATATATTCTCTTAAATAACTTCCTATAGGATCCTACATATTTTACCAAGTCTATTAATTACATTTAAATTTAATACCAAAAATATGTTAAAGGAGACTTATGAAGCTTGTGAATTTAACCCTACCTTCTTCTTAGAATAGTTCATGTGTATCTTTCTAAACTAACTCTAAAATATTTATCCCTCTATCTTTATAACCAAGGATTTATTTGTTTAAAACTTAATAAGTAAATACGTCAAATACCGAGGACTTTTTTGTACAAGGATTCAAAAACATTCATATGGGTATATACATGAAATTTACCATTTGTTTTTAATGACTAATTATATTTTTATAAATGCGTTTGACTCATAAATTTTATAATGATAATTGATTCTCGGTTCTTGATATTTTTTATTTGATTTATACTAAAATATTTAGTATGACATACTCTAACAACCGTAATTTCCAATATTAAATAATTTCCCATGTTTTTTGGGATTAGACACCGAGATAAATATTTTGGAAACACTCAATAAAAAAGAATAATTATATTATTTTAAATCCACTTCTTAATCTGATGTTGTGTGTTTCTATTTACTGGATTAAAAGTCTCACACTTTTAAGAACATAGAGAATTAACCTTACTTCTTGTAATATTCATCAAATTCATTGATTCCAATATTTTATTAATAATTTATAACCTATATATTTTATTTAATATTAAAATAAATAAAAATAATCAAATTTTGAATATACCTAAACTATAAGTTTATTCTTTAATCTCATTAAATTCATTGTAGTTCCCCTTCTTGGGATAATTCTTTCCACATGTGATGTAGATGGCATCATTTTTATTTCCCTCCCTCTAAATATCTTATCTCTTTGAAGGTATTTATAAATGATCCATTGAATTTTATGTTTTCATGGGATTTATAACCATGTATTTCACCTCGTTTACAAAAGTGTTGATGAACCATATTCCCTATAACCATTATCTTCATGATCAATAATAGTCACAAGATTCTGGAGTTCCTTCACTATGTTATTTATCCATTAATTCTAGATTGATATATATAATATTGGTGGTAAGTATGATAAAATGATATTAATTTATAATTTATTATACAAATAGAATACCAACATTTATAGCCAATCAATATATTTTAGTTTCTTGAAAGTGATATCAATAGATAAGTACTCATCATCCAGTTTAAACTTGTATAGAGAATTGAAAATCTCATTTATCATTATCCTCTCTTTATCCTTTTCATGTTCTAGAATATCAGTTATCATCATGTAAGAAACCACTTCTGAATTCTAAATATTAATATTTTAGTCATCCTCTATGTATCTCTAGTGGGAATCCTTTTCTCCCTCACTCTCTCAAAGGACTAGTTGGTCAAGAATATGGGATTATAGTACATTTCATAACTTTTCATATAATATTGATATATAATTATGTATACACTACTCTTATAAAAAAATTTAGTGAGGAAATGATCTTTTTGTAGGAATGATCAATATGTACCTGTATTTTTTTCCATTTTATATAATAAATAAATATAGATTTTATTACTTTATATTTATTAGTAAGTGTGATGTAATACAATTATTTTATTTGTCTCTCAATATTTGGCCAAAACCCAATACCACTCACCAATGTATTTGTAACACCCTACCATGTTCATATTCTAGTGGAAAGGATCCATATTCCCCTACATATTACCCAAAAAAGGGTCCAGTAAAATTAATCAAAGGTCTCTAGGCATGGGGTCCTTCCAATAATAATAACCAGAAATTCCATAAACAATTTAGCAGACTCTATAATCTTGAAATACTTGACTTGAATTTCCACAACACATACCCCCAGATCTACACAAACTTCTGCAATGATATCTACTCTTGAGGCTAACATCGTTATGTCATCCAAAAACATATAGTAGAGATCCCCAATAAATGGAAGTATCCTAATAAGGGATATACTAATATTTCAATATGTGTTTTCTTTCTAACTCAATTATGTAAGGAATTATCTAACTTAATATTTCCTTGAGTTGTTTTTTTATATTTATGCATAAATACCTTTTATTTTATCCTTGTCATGAATGTTAATAGTATTTTGATTTTATATAATAAATCAACCATGTACGATAAAATAAATACCGTATAATCCATTTATTTTATTTTATCTTACATTATTTTTCATAAATATAATTTTTGTGGTCATATTTTAATATGAAATAAATATTTAATCTCATAAATAAATAAATAAATAAATAAATAGCCACACACTTGATAAAATAATATAAACATGTGGAATTATCTTGAGCTTTAAACAACTGGTTGGTTTATTTATCAATAGATAAGATAATCGTTTACCCTAGGGAAATAACTACTTGAGTTGATGCCTAAAACGAGTTATATCATTACACCCTTAACCTATTCATCTCCTTCATTAGATTCACCTCAACTCAGTCTTAAACAGTCTCCTTGCACCGATATCTCTATCCATTAAATTTTCTTACACACTATTAGGTGATGAGAACCAAGGGTTTAGTGTTACATAAATAAACTATTGACACGAAAAACCAAACATACTAAGGCTAGAAGGTAAGATACACATATCATGGTATTTAATTTAACAAAAAATTTATCATAAAAAGCCCTGAAATAAAACAATGAACATAGATAGTAACCCAACACATATATATCCCTATCAAGATGATGATTGTCTACAACATTCAATGAATATGTATTTAAATTTGTCATAATTTATTTCAATTCATTCATTTATAAGTTAAATTTATAAAATTAATAAATTAATTATCTTTCCATGAATTCATTGTGATTATTATCCTATGTAATATTAAATAAATTAAATTTATTAGTACAAATCGTATACTTACTGGGAACACAGTTTGTACCCTTATGGTTATATTAACTTTAATCAGGAACTTAATGTACACGGTACCTACTAGAGGAAACATTACATGTACCCTACTATATTACATTTCATGTGTAGTCACTCACATAGTGTGTGACTTATACAATGTATGGCCTTTATCATATAATTTCTACTTACACAATATGACATGATATTATATGGTGTGTAGTTTTATGGTTCAATCAATACAGTATACTAAACTTGTATGATCACATAACATACCATGGTTATATATAGCATGTACCACTAGTGATTTTAATGAATTACATGCTATGTTTGACTACCATACACATCATTTATTTTCAAAATGTCATGGAACAAAATAATTAATGTATTTAATTCAAAATGAACCCTATATTCTTCATAGGGAGGACTATTTCACATATAATTTACAATTATTTTAAAATAATAATTACCATATCTTGATTTTTTTCAATTTTGACTCATTTATTTCGGGTGCAAGAATGGGGGAACTAAACATCTTTCTTCATTCGTTATTGATTGCATCAATATTTTTTCCAATCTTGAAATAATTATTCAACTATTATCTCATTTTTTAAGAGTGAGGATAATAATTATCTCTTACTTTTGAGAGGTTTATTGAGAGGATATCTATATGGATTTATCAAAATTATATAGGAGAATATATTATGAAAAAAAATATCACACTTCTCTAAAATGTTATAATTTTGATTATATACTTAGTATTAACAAATTGTAATTACGTAAAATTCTTTATTTGTTATTTATTCTAAATAAAACCCATGTTAAATAATAATAATAAAAATGTCATTATTATATTCAATAACATGAGCTCAGATAAAAAAATTAAATAACAATTCTCATCATACTGTTGACACAGTTAATCAATCCCCTAAGTATTTATCTGACCTTCAATAATAAATATTTATTTATATAAATGAATATAAAATTCTTATTCAATCAATGAATAAACATTATAGTCACAATAATTGTGAATAAATATTTTTTTATAATTCATCTAACAAACTAAACAAATATTTTCTTATTTCCTAACAAATTATAAAAATGTGATAAAAAGGTATTATATTCACTAATTGGAAAATAATATTTACTTAATACTCTGGTCACATATATATCTATATTTTAAACTCGAATAATTGTTGATTGATTTTATGAGATCATATTAAACTAAAAAATTATTCACCCATAATTCAAGAATAATATTTACTCTTTATTAAATTCATGTATAATTTAACCATGATTCTGGATATGCTTAGTCTTTGACACTCTACTCCACTTTCTCTATAGAATTAGGTGATATTTACTAATGTCCAAGATTTGTGTCTAATAACATGTCAAGGTACCCATGGTGAGAGAGGTTAATTTCACAATACAAGAAACCTCATAGAGACTCTAACTATATAATAAAATCCATTTATCTAGATATTTTATAAATAAAGATGCAGACTTTATGTTTCTATCCAATAATACTGATTTAACTTTATTTAACAACTTAAAATTAAATCATCAATGAACTACCATGGCCATAGATTTAATAAAATAGTTTCATTTTAATTAAAGAGATACAAATATCCTCTTCTATAAATATAAAGGTACAAATCCTTTCATAACATATTCAATTAAGATAATATCAATTAAGAGGGACCCATCTTATCTTACCATGCCACAAATATATATCATAATGGTTTTAATCAATACATACCCGAAGGGTCCGAAGGCCTTCATTTTTATTGATTTTTGATAACCCCCATTTCAAGGGATGAGGGGGGACCCTTAAAAGGCCCGTAGGATTAGAGATTACATGTCCCGTAGGCATAGAAGATTACATGACCTGAAGGTCTTATGGAATTCAACTAGACTATCTATCAGGATCTTCCCCACCCCAGCATCTACATCATGATAATAGCTCTCCACCTTTGCATGGCCATCTGGATAGGCTTCCTGTCCAAGCATAGGCTGGTCCAGATGGCATAACCATAACCTCTCATTCTGAAAAATCCATTTGGATTTGTTCTAGTGAGTGCACCTACTCTGAATCCTCTTTTAATGCTTCTCCTTTTTTGTAGAGTCTGTCTGAGACAACTGCATGTGGTCGGAAGGCCTTGAGGTGGCCCAAAGCCCTTAAAGGTGGCCTGAAAGCCTTAAGGACTCCAAGCCCAAACCAGTGGCCAAAGGTGAATAGTTCCATCTGCTATAGAACAGAATAGTACCTACTAAAATAACTGCTACAGTGCCTACGATAGAACCGCATAGTGTACAGTTCTACTTTTGTACCTGTACAGTGTACAGTTCTGCCACAGTACCCGTACAGTGTGCAGTCTACTAAAGTACTGCTACAGTACCCTCAAAATTATTCCTCTACCAGGTTTTGAACCTAGGTCTCGTGGATGCCCTTGAGGATACCTCACCAACTGGGCTGAGGTTCATATGCTCAAATTACATAATTAATCATATATATTAATAATATTCTCAATAATGAGAACTAATACTCATATTTAAAAATAAGAATATCAAATGACATAGAAACACATGGATTTTTTTTGATATTATTCCCCCATAAAATCCTCATTTATAGATTACCAGGTGAGAATCTTCATGAGTAGAAGCCTCATCCACTTATGAGAATATGACACCTGAGACTAAAAACCTTTTCTGTATTATGTGGAAAATATGTCATCAGGACTATAGGACATTTGTTTTATAATATTTTCATAGCATTTATAGGTTCTCATTATAATGGAAACTATTATAAACTTTTTATGTGAAAAATATTATAAGGAAATTATTAAATATATCCTATGAAACATAATAATCCTCATATTATAAGATATTAATATTTAGTTCTTTGAATATTTCAGTAATCAAAAGTAAAGAAGTTGGATCTAGGGTACCAGCCCTAATAGTTATTCAATAAATAAATCATGAATGAGAACTTGACATTATATTATGGGATAATGTAATACCTATATTCAATGACATAAATTTTATTATAGAATAACATTATGTGTGTTTCTTAGTCATATTGTATGAATGTTCTGTATCATAGAATACAATATGTAACACCCTAATATTTCACTATATAACTTTCCTTTAAATAAGTCAAATGTTTTTTATGCCTTTCTATACTTGAAACACCAAACTAAACCGAGTCATGAAATATTAGATGTTTTTTATTATGAAAGTTATAAGAATCATAAAACCTTTTGTGAATAAAAAGGCAACACCCAAATAAAATAGATTACATTTTGAGAAAAAATAATTAATATTATTTATCTTTATTAAATAACTATTTTTAAAGTGTTTAATATTTTATCATGACAAATTAAAATTACACAAATGTTTTTTAGTTTAGTGGAATAGGCTTATTCTAAGAAACTAGCAATAGCGATGTTAAAAACTGTTCATGGGTGGCTTTCTATGTTATTTTCACATTTAGATTATTAGTTACTATAACAGAAGAACTATTCATCTAAATTGGGCCTATGAGGCACATATTTGGTCTTTTGGGACATACAGATTTAGGGACACCATAGGACTTCATTCCATAGGGCCTATAATCCACCACAAATATTTATATGATATTGAGTGACCAACCAATCGGTACAACGCATCGGGTAGTTAATGCAGCTTGGTTACATGCAGTATTGGCGAGGGGGTATCTCAAAATAGAAATTGGTTTGATTCCACCTATAAAAACTCCCACCTAAAAACTCTGGAAATAGGAGTGGAATTACATGGTATTTCAAATGGAACTATATTATGATTGTTCTAGGAATAGGGGTGAAACACCATGTGAATGGTGAAAACCAAATAGAAAAAGTGACACATCTTGGAAGACAACATGTCTAAGAGACATTTAGGATTTGTTGAGTGGGAAGATTGCAATATACATTAGTGAAATAACACCTATCATTGGGATCATTAACTAGATGTGGGTTAAGTATGGGTTTTCTTTCATGACTTCAGGATGGGTTAGATAAATTCAATAGTTGTTGTTAACGAGAGTTATGCAACGAGAGGACTAGGATCACGATGCTAAGTTTAGTTTCTCCTATTGGGACTTCATCTAAAAGCCTTAATATTTCAATACAAAGGGCCTTCAGGATATCAAATTTTAATATTCCTTTGATCCATCAGAAATTTGGTCCATTAAATGGTTACCCCTCAACCCTATTGAAATGATGTTTTTCTTTCCTTAATAAAAAGGGGCGTCGACACCTACCTATTTAAAATAATAATAGTAATAATAATGAACTAAATTTACCACTCTTAAGATATTATTATATATGAACTAATATTTTACCTTTTTTTAAAATTAAAAATTAGTTAGAAATAATTTTGAGATCATATAATTTCAGAAATGGATATTTTTCAATACAATTTGTTTTATTTATATTTGGAATTTTCATTCAAAAGATTAATTTATAGAGTTTAGAATTTTAATTTATTATAAAATTAATCAATTCTGTATTAATCATAAAGAAAAAAAATTAAATATTTTTTCGGTATTTTTCCAAGATAATCAATTTTTAAGTGAATAGTAAAAATATAGTTTTTACTAAAAACATAGCATTTTTTACTATATCAAGTATTAAAACATAAAAACTTATAAGGAATTTTAATTGATAAAAATATTTTTATGAATCACAATGGTACATTTAAAATGATATTTATAATTTGGAAAAACTATTTTTATCATTTTGAATATTTCGCAATATTTTATTAATATAAAATATTTTTAGTCATTCCATTTTAATTGATATTTTTATAAGTGAAATTTGGATCTCTATTTATTTTAAAGTAACCTTACATAAATTTTTTAATAATAAAAAATTTAATTCTTGTAAAATTAACAACATTATTAATTTTATCCTAAACCCAATATTTATTGTTTAAAATATTCTTTTTTCTACTAATTGATTTTTACATATTCCATGAGATAATGTTAGAATTAGTTTTTATTAATAATGAAACGTTTATTTGATATAACAAATTTAATATTTTGAATAAATTATTCATAATTATATAATTATAACAATTTTATTTTTAGTCATCAATAATAAATTACATAGGTAAAAATTGATCACCATAGTAAAAACCAAATATGGTAAATGTAAAAAACCTAAGAGTAAAAGACTTAAAAAATGATTAAAACCTGTTTTAAAATGAATTTTTGAGATATGATCAACTTTAAATAATACACTACTCCATTATTTTCCATTTTTTCCACTTTCAATGTGTCACAGGTGCTCTCCTAATATAAAAATTTATATTTAGAAAAACATCATTCCCTTCACCTAAAAAAGGAGCTCACATCCATCCCATTTATAAACTCATCATAAAGTGTTATATGGGAAACAAACCTTATACTAGTCTCTCCTAAATACTACTAAAATTTCATGAAAACCATATTCTTTCAAAAAAAATTATGTTGAGGAGCCTTATAGTGTTTCCAAAGGGAGAACATTCAGTGGTTGAACTACTTTTTTCAACTGAACTCTCTTAATTATATTCTTCTTATACCCCTATAACATATTATATAAATAAAATTATATCAAAATCACTATTACTAATATTTTAAAATTTTATTATACTAATTTAATATTTATTTTTAACCTTTTTCTTAAACCATTCAAAAATTCAATCCATTGTGATGTATACTTGCAAACTACTGCCTCTATGATCAAAAGGATTGATTTTTCATCACATCCTTAAAATGTTTGCCGTAAATGATTTTTAATGGATTAATATTAAATTTATAATATTATAAATGTTATTAAATTATAAAACATTCTCTAAATTCCTTCTGTTTTATAGAAAATGAACATTTTACTCATCCATATGTGTGGACAACAACCTCCATGAGAGTGACATATTTCATTTTTCATATAATATTTTATTATTTTTTAAAATATCATAAAATTTTATTTAACACATTAAAAACAAAAAACTAATGTCATTAATTTTATTTAATAAAAATATTATTCCAAAATAATAACTTCCTTAACCAAACACACCCATAGATTATAGCTTATTCATATTTGTGTTGGTTTAACCATCTATATGAAAAATATTATAAATATATATCATCAAGGACTATATAAACTAAAATACTGGTGTTATTAGTAATAATTAAGAAAATACTATTTTATTTATTATCTTATAATGTTTATATTAACATATAAATTATAATTATTATAGTACCACACATTTCTTCATTAAAAATATCGAAAAAAACATGTCTCTAACTTCATCATCACAATTCATAACTAAAATGATTATAAAATGAAATTATAAAATTATAAATAATTATAAAATATCTATTTTAGTACTTATAATTATCTCTCAAAGATTTAATTTGAATATATATACAATAATCAAGATTTTAATTATGAAACTAGTATTAAACATGAAATTGTACCTAAAAACATTTGATGATGAAAATGAAATATAACTATCAAATATATTTTTAATGAATAACTATAATTTTTGTTTTTAAAAGTATACAAGTATGATTAAGTTTATGAAATATATAATTATGATAGTTAATTTTTTTATACATAAGGTTAGAGGATGTTTATCTATTCAAGATTAAAGGTGAGGGACTACTCAATTTCTGTTCATTTAGTTGTGATTGTTCTTGTTCAACATTATTATTATTAGTTGGGTATATTATTACATCTTATTTTATTATTTTCAAATTCTTTTTTAGTTTCTAAAGATTTAAATTTCTATTACATAAACCCCATTTCCAATATTTCCTACTTCGTAAATTATGATGTTTTATAGTGGTTTATCATCTCAATTTTTGTTCTTTGAGGCTTATACCATATCCACCACTTATTTTACTTTTATTTCTATTTATATACACCCCATTGGTGTTTTATTTTCATACCTCTAATAAAATTAAATATATTCATAAATCCATCATGAAATATCTATTCAAGAGTTTTTTATTCCAATGTTACTATGGTTGTAAATGTACTTCATCTCAATTTCCATTATTTGGGATGTGTTTTATTTATACACCTAATTTAATTTAAATGTTGTTTATAAAGAGTATTTAATATATAATATCATGAATTATATTTTATTCAATGTACTTGAATTACAATTTCATGATCTCTCTTTCAAGTGGTTTTAATTAAAGGTTTTCTAAAATTGAAATGGGTTTTTTTCTTAACTAAACATATTTTCTTAATTAATAATGTTTCCTATTTGAATATGGTTTTAAAAAATGGTTTTATTTGATTATAAGATGGTATTATAATTCCTTCAATATTTGGGTAAAGTTAATTTTTAATTCAACTCTTTTGACTTTAAGAATTTATTACTCAAAAAGTATATATTTGTTGAGAAAAATTATGACCCATCTTAAGTATGATCTTTATCATCCAATTCCATGTTATATATCCTAAAAAATTTTCTAATTTGGAAATAAAATTTTGAGTTAATTCATGTGAACATCATATTTTTATTTATCCTATATTAAAGTAATTTTTTAATATTATTTTTATGATGTGGATATCCAATAAATGTTTATTTAAAAATTATTAAAATTTTATTCCTTCCCCATTGTAAATTTTTTCATCCACCCTACATTCCCCTTCAAAAAATGATTTCATTTTCAAGGATCTATTTTTTTTAGAATACTAGAAAAATCAAATGTTATAAAAAATTTCATTTAATGTTTTTGAACATGACTTTTGAGTGTGACTAAAAATTTAATCTATTAAAACTACAGTGAAACCATTAAATAATATTTTATAGTTTCTTTCACTATATTGAGAATTATTCTTTACAAATATTCATTATTATGTTTTAAAATTTTTTAGGGATGATTTTAATTCATTATTATTTTTAAAACAAAATTATTTGTTGTTAAATTTATAAAAAGTAAAGTTTTCTCTTAAAAATGAATTCTTTATTTTAAAAGGAATTTTAAGAGTTTGGATTTATAAGAAACAATAATTTTGTATTTTTTTTACTTTTTAAATAATGATTTTGAAATATTATTTCTATTTTTAGAACCCTTCTTTGTTTTAAAGGATAACATTAAATCATTTTATCATGCACTAATTATTTCATTTTACAAAAATTTATTTTTCGGATTCTTCAAAATTTTAAAAAGTGGATATTTATTCTTGTCTTAAATGTGATTTATGAAATAATATTAAAAGGGTATTATACTCCTTGTTCAGCATTCTTTGATATACCTTATGATAAACTTGGGAAAAGTTCTTATGATACCATCCACCTTCTTTATCTTGATGGATTATAAAATTTTCAATGGATTTATTCATGAAACTCAACACCTTCTATAGATTAATTATATGTTCTTTGAAATATGAATAATATATTTCAAGTGGACCATTAATGTATAAACGATTGTTAGGTTGGGTCCTTTTTCACTTGATTTTTTATTAGCTAAACTTTTATATCTCAAGACCACAGAGAGGGAACCTAGATAGTATCCCAATCCTAAGAGGGTGTATGGGTAGAATTCCAACCCTAAGAGGGTAAACGAGTAGTCGTCCAAGCCCAAGAGGGTACATGGGTAGTATCCCAAGACCATGAATATTATTCCAAATTATATAACACACAAATAATTAAATGATTTATAATAAGAGCTTCAATTTTATAAATTTCAAGAATATTTTTGGTTTTTTGTTATATATTTAATAATATCATTACATAACATTGTTGAATTTTCTTAATAGTATACATTTTTTCAAAAAAATATGTTCCTATGTTTACCATATTATTTCACTCATGGAAATTATTCTACATTCATTATGAGTCATATAACACCTCCAGTATGAGGTATTTACCTATTATATTATGTTATTTCAAGTTATGGACTGATTGGGTTGAGGTTTAGGATATTCTATGTGCTTTTGGATGGTTTTTATGGTTTTGGGAGCTGTAAGGTTTGTGTACTGTTAAGGGAAACTATTCGTTGTTCTCTAAATAGCCATGTGAGATATGGGAGAGTATTTTGGGAATTCATATGCTTAATGAATATTCTGGAGAAATATATGATCAAACCATGTGAATTGGTGTTTTGGGGGACAAATGTGATCTGTATGGAAGAGGAAAGGTTTGCAGAAGCATGCATCTTTAGCATGTGACAATATTTTTTTTCTTATGAGTAATTTCTTATTAACACATAGACAGCCCTAGAAACCTCATCCCTTATATCTTATTCTATGATATCTGAAATGCCCCGACCCCAGTTACCTAGAGTTGGTGCATAATTACATAACATTGTCATGATCACAAAAGATCGAGTCTTGAAAGGCCAATTAGTTTAGTAGCCTTGGAAACACTAGATACATTCATAAGTATTAAAATACAACATAAAGTGAAAATATACAACAACATAGTCTCCATAGTCCACACTCATATCCCCTCAGACTATCCCTGCAGGTCAGTCATAAAATACTTCTTCACATCCTTGGAAAAATAAAACATAGAAAGAGGTGAGCTCAGATGCTCAGTAAGGATAACAATATAGAGGAAAATTTCATAAAAAAGCATAAACATTTAAGGCAATGTATAACTAAAACAAAATCCTTTTAAACTTGAACTTCAGCATAACATGGAAAAAATAAAATGAAATAATTCCATTTACTTATTCACACGGATATTCTACTATTCGAATAATCACATGCAATATCAATAACCACTTTCATAATGATGGAATGCATAATTCCATACTATCATAACCACATAGTCAAGGCCATGTTCCAAGACTATAAATAATATTTTTTCAAGGCCTTGTGCCAAGACACTAGTTTGTCTCATGAGACCCACTGATGCATTGAGGAGCTAGAGCGGGCTCCACCCGCCACTTACTAAGTCCAATGCATTCCTCATATGAACAGGTTTAATCATAACATAAACATTCATATTAAAACTAGCATAAAAATGACAATAATTTTTCCATAAACCATGAATGGTATAAAAATAACACATCCATAGTCAAACATATCAAAAAACTGCAATAAATTATGTAAGTTTTGTATCATAATAAATCAACTTCAAATAAGCTTAAAATCCATCAAAGGATATTGACATAGATGAAATCAAAACTATTTGAGAGAAATATCTCTTTTTTTAAATCATTTAAAGTCGCATAATTACTAAATAAAACATTTACATCGAAAATATTCTTATTAGATTGTAAGGGAAGCTTCGAAGATTTTATAATAGCGGAAAATACTTGCACCCACCGTATAAGTTAAAAAGTCATTCTTACCTTAATTTTGTCGAAAAGGTTAAAAAGGACCTTGTTTGGAATATGACGAAAAGATTTCATTATAAAGATCTTATAAAAAGTCAACAATGGTATAAATTACTATAACCCATAGTCTATAATATAGTAAGAATTATTTGAAATACATTTTTAAGAAACATGGATGTGGATGATAAAGAGGTCCCAGTAGATAATTACGTATAAAAAACATCGGATAATGAAGATATTTTGAAATAAACCCTTAACTTGTACTTCTCCTTGGTCGAGGGTAGGTTAACCTCTTGTATAATGGTGAAATAATAGTTATTAAATAATACAAGAATCATATACGTTAATATGATATCACATATGATCATTTAACATTGATTTGTTAATAATATCTTAGTATTATCGCCGTTTTGGGTGTCTAACGAATTCATTTTCCTTTATATTTTTTATTATGTGAGTAATATTTGTTATGGATGGGATGTATCTTATTTATATCCAGTATGATATCAATTCTTTAAGAATTATTTTTAATCATCAAATGAAAATATGTCTTGAATGGATACGATGAGGAATGAATCTCATCACGTTTGTGGAGACGGTAATCCGTACGTACACACGAGCGACAATATCATTGTTTTGATATTAAAATAACATATAATTGGATTTTATATTACATATACAAAATACTTATCATGTTATAGAAATTATTTACATCAATTACATATCATTATTATACCCATCCAAATAATAATAACAATTACACCACGACATGGAGACAGTAAGCCGTACGTACGCACGTATGGTGACATGTCATTCAAAGGGTGGATAGAATAATGGATTTGGTTGTACCATAATTATAATAACATCATAGTATATATATGACACTGGATTTATTATCTTAGAATGGAAACAACAAAGAAAAAGGATGTGGAATAAGAAAGGAACTTGAAAGAGGGTGGTGACATTATTACCTCTTCTTCGGGTTCTTCCATTTCATTTTACCAAAAAAGCTCCCTAAGTTGGATTTATGACTAAAGGGAAGAATCTAGCATGAAGTGAGGGAATTTTCGAGGATATTTGGGTTGGGTTTGGTCGATCCAAAAGGTTTGAAGGTGTGAATTAGATGGAAGGGTGAGTGCCCCTTTATAAGAGGTGTGAGGGGCACCTTAGGAAAATCTACAAATATTATTTTATAATAAAATTATTTTTGGTTTATAATGGCTCCCAGATAGATTATTTAATGGATAAGGTGGGTATGGGTCTAAAACCACTCAAAAAATAGCTTTTAGATAGGTTTGGGTCACTATATTAACCTTAACTTTTACATTTAACTCTTAGTTAAATAGTTTGACATTTACCATGTCTTTTTTTATTTTTATATTATATGGTTAGTAAACTTACCATATACATTAAAGCGAACCCCAAGTGGTTAATTAATGATAAACCTATCATTATATAAGTCATTTCCAAAAACATAGATTTTTAGGAATATTATATCAATTTATAATATAATATTTCTTTTAAAAACTCATTTATGTCCATTTTGACTCTATTTAATAATTGATTTTTTTTAAAGTCATAAAAACATTAATAATTCAAAAAAAATTATTTAAGAAATCATAACATGTCATATTAACCAATAAAATTCGTGGTAGAATCAAAACTTTCAAATTATATTTATTTTAACATTTATAATACAAATTATTTGATTCTTTCATTAATAAGAAAAATACAACATCATTATTGTGTCATAAATAAATTTAATTATTGAATGTATAAAAATTATAAATAAAATACCATCATGTATAATATATTTTTATATTTCTACTTAATATTTATAGTCTAAAATATAAAATATATAACCCTATGTAAAAATTGTTTTGCTAAAAGATATATACTTATGTCATTTTTGTATTTACTTTAACTTAATTACTATAAAGTGTCATTATCACTTACCAGTGGCTCCATGGGGTCCCAAAATCAACCCACATATGCCCATGGTCGGACATGTATCATCCAATAGGGTCAAGACACGTTTTAGGGTAATTTAATATTATTATAATATTATTTTTTAAGCCCATTTACTGGATTTACCCTTTAACCATGGTAAATAAAATATTTACCGAATTAATTATTCAAAATGCCTAAAAAAAGTTACCAATTTACACAATTTGGAACCCATGATTCTAAATATAGAGTCCATTTTTTCAAATTCAAAACACATAAGTGTCAGAAAATAATTTAAAATTAATTCCCATTGTCAAAATAAAAAGTGTGTTTTTAAGAAATAATAACTATCAAAAGATTAACACTTGCTTATGTCCAGTTTAAATGTGAAATTATGTCCAATGACAAAAATTGGATTAAATGGTAAAAATATAATCTAATTATACTTTAAAATCACTCAAATGCAAAATTTATAACTATTAATTATTTGAATTAAAAAAGTTTTTTTTAATTAAAATTTAGTAATTTTCAGTATTCATCAAAATATGAAAGTTATCAGAAAAGTACCAAAAATTCACCCTTAGATAATTTCTATATTTTGAATCCAAAAATGAAGTTGATTTTGAATGATAAAATGTATAAAATTTCAAAAAATGGTTATTACTATTCATAATAGCCAGTTTGATTGGTTGTGTTGTGTTAGAACTCGAAGTTGCGTACAACACACGCTACTGTATTATTCAAAGAGAAGCGTACCGTGGAAACTTGAGGTGTTACATTATCTCCTCCTTCAAATAATTTCGTCCTTGAAATTTCTAGAATACTACCACATCAAAAGACTCAGGTGGTTCTTCATCATAAGTTCCTTGGGTTTCCACATTTCCTCTTCCATCTTATGGTTTCTCCATAGAACTTTTACCAGACGGGTTGTCCGATTTCACAACACTTGTTCTCCGGAATAAAGAATCCTAACGGGCTCTTCACAATAAGACAGATTAGGTTCTAGTTATAATTCCTCATAGGTGAGTACATGCATTGGGTCAGGCTTGTATTTTCTCAACAGTGATATGTGGAACACATCATGAACTTTGGAGAGATTTGGAAACATTACCAAACGATAAGCTACAACCCCAATTTGTTCAGGAATTTTGAAAGATCCTATGCACCAAAGACTCAATTTACCTTTCTTATTGAAACGTATAACTCTCTTACATGGAGATACCTTTAAGAAAAAAAGTTCTCCTACCTGAAATTCCAAATCCTTCCTTCGGTTGTCAGTAAAGCTCTTCTGTCCACTTTGAGCTGCTTTGATGTTGGTTTAGATTACCTTCACCTTTTCAATCGTTTCCTCCAAAAGATCTGGGACTACGAGTTTTCTTTCACCAACATCATCCCAACAGGTTGGTGTGCGACATCTCTTTTCTTATAATGCTTCATATGGTGCCATCTGAATACTTGAATGGAAGCTATTTCTAAAAGAAAAGTCTACTATAGGTAAATATTGATCCCACATACCATGAAAGTCAAGTGAGCATGATATCAACATTTTTTCTAAGGTTTGAATAGTCTTTTATAATTGTCCATCAGTTTGGGGTACTTCATGAGGTATCACAACTTCATTAATATATAGTCTTGGTAGATGTTCAAGTGGTATATCTTCTATTATAGAAATAAAATGTGCTGACTAGGTAAGATGATCAACAGTGACCCATATTGCATCGTTCCTTCTAGGAGTCTTTGGTACTCCCATGAAAAATTCCATCATGATATTATCCCATTTCCACTTAGGTATGAGAAGAGGTTGAAATACTCCTCCAGGCTGTTACCTTCCAGCTTTCACTTGTTGAACAACCATACATGTTGACACAAAATCAGCAATCTCCCTCTTCATGTTGTCGAACCAAAAATGTTCCTTCAAATCTCTATACATCTTAGTGCTACTAGGGTGTATAGAGAAATTGGAACTATGAGCATCATCCAAAAATTCCATTTTTAGATCAGGCATATCTGGAACACAATTTCTCTTCCCAAATTTCGAAATTCCATCTTCATATATGAAGTCACTCAATCTCCCATCATTCACAACTTTAATCTTCTTTTGAAACTCCTAATCATCAGCCTGAGAAATTTTTATCCTTTGTAGTAAAAATAGTATGGAAACCATTTGAAAATTCATTAATGTTTCACCTTCCATGGTTATTCCCATATCCATCTTTACTAGATCCATGAAAATAGGATCCCTTTCAACTCTCATCTTGTTCAAAACTCCATGATCCTTTCTTCTCAAAGCATCTACCACCTTATTTTCCTTCCTCATGTGGTAGTGTATCGTGCAATCATAATCCTTGTATAGCTCAAGCCATCTCATTTGCCTCATGTTGAGTTCTTTCTGTAAGAAAATATACTTCAAACTCTTGTGATTAGTATAAAATCTCACATTTTTCACCATAGAGATAATGTCTCCATATCTTTAAATCAAAGATTACAGTAGCTAACTCAAGATCATTAGTAGGATAGTTTTTCTCATTAATTTTTAGCTGTCGTGATTCATAGACAATAAACCTATCATTTTTCATAAAGACACAACCAAGTACTTTCATTGAAGCATCACTATAAATAACAAACCCCTCATTCCCTGATGGTAGAGTCAATATAGGAGCATGGACTAATCTTCTCTTCAGTTCTTCAAAACATTCTTCACAATCTTCTGTCCAAACAAATTTAACCCCTTTACGTGTGTGATTTGTTAATGGGTTAGCCAATCAGGAAAAATTATGGATGAAATGTCGATAATAACTGGCTAAAAAAATAAAATTGCGTACCTCAGTTATACTTTTCAGTGTTGGCCATTCCTGAATTTCCTTAGTCATTGAAGGATCAACGAAAATTCCACCCTTAAAGACAATATGGCAAAGAAAAAAATCTCCTGAAGCCAGAATTCACACTTGCTAAACTTCCCATATAATTCATGTCTTCTAAGAGTCTTCAGGATAATGCACAAGTGATTTTCATGATCTTTGTAGCCTTTGGAGTATACCAAGAAATCATCAATAGATACCACTACAAAATCATCGAGATATTACTTGAAAACTATGTTCATTATATCCATGAAGAGAAAGGGGGCATTAGTCAATCAAAAAGGCATTATTGTAAACTCGTAATGCTCGTACCTAGTTCGAAATGTTGTTTTCAGAATGTCTTCCTTCTTCACACACAACTGATGATATCTAGATCAAAGGTCAATCTTTGAAAAGTATTGAGCTTCATGGAGTTGGTCAAATAAATGAATAATACAAGGTAGGGGATACTTTTTCATTATTGTTATTACATTGATCTCCATGTAGTCAATACATAACCTCATAGATCCATATTTCTTCTTAACAAAAATGACATGGGATCCCCATGGAGAAACACTAGGGAAAATAAAACATTTATTACTCAATTACTCTAGTTGTTTCTTTAGTTCCACTAATTCCGAAGTGGCCATTCTATAAGGGGTCTTTGATATGGGCCTTGAACTATAAATTAAATCAATGGAAAAATCAATTTCTCATTCTGTAGGATGTCTAGTCAAATCTTCTGGAAACACATCGACATATTCTCTCACAATTGGTACATCAACTATTTGAACATTACTTTCCTCACCCATAATTATTTCATTCTCCTCCTCCCTAATAATTGAATTTAGTTGAGCTACTAGGGGTGGATCTAGATAAGAATCGAGTGGTGATGATTCTGCTCTAAAGATAAGGTGTTCTTTATCATCTTCATCAAAAATCGTAACCTCTTTTTTCTTACAATAAATTTTTGCATCCTGGTCCAAAATCCAATCTATACCGAGGATTATATAAAATTCAATCATGGGTATGACGATTAGATCAACAGATAAAGAACATTTATATGCCCTAATGGGAATAGATTCACATAACTTTGTAGCAATGATACTTCCCTTAGGAGTTTTGACTGAAAACTCCCTTATTAAATTAAATTGGAAATATCTAATTTTCTTAGCAAACTGGGAAGATATGAAACAATGTGATGAACCAGTATCAAATAAAGCACTCAATAAACTTGAGGAAACCCTTAAATTACCTCCCACCACGTCTTTCTGAGCTTTAACCTCACCAGTAGTGATTGCATAAGCTTGGACTTGATCCCTTGGACTTTTCTGAGGTAAGTTCCCTGGACGCTTAAGACATTCACTTTCATAATGTCCCATATTCCTACAATTGAATCATTGAACATCGATAGTTTATTTCTTCCCCTTGAAATCATGATCTTGGTGGCCTTTTTCACCACACTTGTAACAGACTCTCATCCCCTTCAAGCAAGTACCGAGGGGTTTCTTCCCATATTTACTGCAGGCTGAATATTCAACTTTTCCCTTCTTCCCCTTATTTCTGTTTCCAGAGTGATCAGTAAATCTCTTCTTCTCTTTCTTTTCTTTAAAGTCGTAAGACTTAGAGAATTCTTTTTATGCCTTGATAGCACATGAGACAATATCTTCATACGAAGAGAAGGATTGTGAGACTAATGCTCGAAGGAGAAATGGTTTCAACCCATCAAAGAAACAATCAATCTTACTTCTTGGGTTACATATATAATTTTTAGCATTCCCACTAACCTGGTAAAGTTAGCCTCATACTTTGCGACATTCTCATCCACCTTTTCCCTCAAACTCAAAAATTGACTTTCCATATATGCTCGATGGTCACGGGGAAAGTATTTTTCTAAAAAAAATCTCTTTTAACTCCCTTAATTCTATATTTGATACTTCATCATCTTCCTTTGTGTTCTGAATTAATGACCACCATTAATCAGCATCTCTAGTGAGGCAGTAAACTACCACGAGAACTTTTTCCCTTTCACTACTTCCCAAGGCCTGGAATATTTTCTCTAAGGAATTTATCCCTTACTCAGCTACTAATGGATTTGTACCCCCATTTAATGTTGGTGGTTTTTTCCTCATGAAGCTATCTAACATTGATCCTCCATGCTGTGGATCAGGGTCATCCATGCAGATAATGTAATTATTCATAACCTAAGTGAGTTATCCCCGTATGGTGATTAGCTGATTAGAACCAGTTGCATCACCAACTCCACTGTAATTATCTTTAGCATGAGGACAATACCTACATGGAGTGCATGCATTGATATAGTTTCCATTCCTTCCACTAGGCACCATTTCTATACAATGGAATATACTAGATTAGTTTATGAATCACAATACATAAATATAAACTAGTGAAACACTTAACATAAATTGAACAGTTTATGGATATAATCTATAATCAAAAAAATTGTTTTCTTTGAGGAAGTATATACTCATAAACTCTTCATAATGGTTTTTAAAGAAAATGAAAATTATCCTAAGCATATCCCTTGAGAGTGTCATAACCAAGAGTGAAACAATGCCCGTTGTCGTGCACCAGTTCCCGTTCGAGTTTACCTCAAATCGGTGTTTTCGGGTTTTACCCCTAGGTACATCTGTTCCAGTGCTGGCTCTACCTGCTCGTATCCAGGCAGGGATGTATTGCTCAGAAAACTCCCAAAATCTCTATAATACCAAAATTCTAAGAAGTTATTCTATATTAATCCTCAAAGTCCATCTTAGGTCTATGTACTCTAATCAGAGTTTATCTAAATCTAGCTTCCAAGGTTTGTACTAAACTTCCTCTGATACCAACTGTAATGCCTCGACCCCATTTACCAAGAGTCAGTGCATTATTACACAACATTGGTATGATCACAAAAGATCAAGTCTCGAAAGATGGATTAGTTTAGTTGCCTTGGAAACAATAGATACATTTATAAGTCTTACATTACATCATAAAGTGAAAAACTACCACAACATAGTCTCCATAGTCCACACTCATATCCCCATAAACTATCCCTATAGGCCAGTAATAAAATAATTATTCACATCCTGGGAAAAATAAAACATAGAAAGGGATGAGCTAAGATGCTCAGTAAGTATAACAATAGAGTGGAAACTTTTATAAATAAGCATAAATATTTAAGCCAATGTATAACTAAAACAAAAGCCTTTTAAACTTGAACTTCAGCAAAATATGGAAAAAATAAAATGAAATAATACCATTTACTTACTCACATGGATATTATACTAGTAGAATAATCACATGAAATATAAATAACCAATTTCATAATGATGGAATTCATAATTCCAGACTATCATAACCACATAGTCAAGGCCTTCTACCAAGACTACAAATAAGACTTTTTCAAGGCCTTGTTCCATGACACTAGTTTGTCTCATGAGACCTACCGATGCATCGAGGAGCTATAACAGGCTCCACCAATCACTTACTAAGTCCAATGAATTCCTCATATGAACAGGTTTAAACATAACATAAACATTTGTATTAAAACTAGCATACTAAATGTCAATAATTTCTCTATAAACCATGAATAGTATAAAAATAACACATCCATATTCCAACATATCAGAAAACCTTCAATACAATATGTAAATTTTGTATCATAATAAATCAACTTCAAATAAGCTTAAAATACATCAAAGGATGTGGACATAGATGAAATCAAAACTATTTGAGAGAAATATCTCTTTTTTAAATCATTTAAAGTCACATAATTATAAAATAAAACATTTACATTAAAAATATTCTTATAATCTTGTAAGGGAATCTTAAATGATTTTATAATGGTGGAAAATATCCGCACCCTCCGTATAATTTAAAAAATACATTCTTACCTTAATTCTGTCGAAAAGGTTAAAAAGGACCTTGTTTGGAAAACAACTGAAAGATTCCTTTATAAAAATCTTATATAATGTCAACAAGGGTATAAATGATTTAACCCATAGTCTATAAAATAGTAATAATGACTTTATCTCGTCAATTTTATTAAAATATAACCATCAAATTAAAATCTAGGTCCATGGCATAATTTTTATTATTATAAATAGTCAAATAAAGACATAACCAGCATATATGTTGGTGTCACATAGGTGTAACCTACTTGAAAAAATATTGTTAAAAATGGATTATATTAAACCTTGATCATTCATAAGTGGTTGTAGAAATTTAGATATTATGTTATTTCTCTTGGGTTTTCAACCCATTGCTAGACAGCAATCCTGGACAATAAGAAAACACACCAAATCCAACAAGAAATAATCCTAGAAGGTCACAAACTATCTTTTTCCATTGATTTTGATTAAATTATATTTTAATTTAATTAACAGAATAAATATTATTCTCAATGATGATTAATAATTTTATTCATGTTTATCGATCATAAGTATTTTTTCTTGATGAATAAAATATTTCATTAAATATTTATTGGGGTATTCAATAAATTCCAAGGAGTTCTAACAGACCAAGACCGCTTCTAGTGATAAATATTAATTTACAGTCCAGTAAAAAATATTTCTTTTTTTATGAAAGTTATAATAATCAGTAAAATAAAATTATTATTATTATTATTATTACTATTTAATGGGTTTTAATTAAGGTAATTATATTATTTAAGGGATGGAATGAAATTAAATAATATTTTAAAACTAATTCCTTTCTCTATAAATAGATGGTTAAATCTATTGTGTAGGGTTAATCAACAAATAAATAATCATTATGAACAATGGATTTTTATCATGAATTAATTTTTATCCCCCCCTTTCAATAATGAGAAAAAAAGGAGATATTCCTTCAATATCAAAGGATGAGTGGTCAACACAAATGAAGTAAGATAATCGATTCACTGTGATAGCACCCTAAAATCAATTAAAATTACTAGGAGATCAAAGGAAAATGTGTGGGTCACCACTAGAGGGATTCTATACTTAGATCCTTATAGTGAAATGAATGTAATATATAAAAGGGTTTTTAGATAATCAACATTTATATCAAAGAAAGAACCTAATTAAAGGTAACACATTCTCTAGTTTTGAATTAATTAATTATAAATTTAATGTGAAATATCCTTTTTATAGCTTTAGGGTTTATTTATTTCAATTTCTGATGGACATATTTCATTGGCCATGGTGGTCATGTCAATGAAAATATTGTGAATGACCCATTGGATAAAAAAAATATTTTGATTTATCATCTTTCCCGGTACTTACACTATTCCCAAAACCATAAATTGGTATCAGATGTAGGTATCATTTTAAATTTATGTTAATTTATCTTATATCTGATTGACTCACATTTAGAAGTTCATAGTCATTTCAATTTTTAATTCAATATTGATCTATAATCTAAATCCATTATTCAAATTCTTCATTTCTACAAAATATTTCCAATATTTGTTAATGATTAATTAATATTACATATGAAGAACCCATTTAGAAGTTCCAAGTATCTTGGCTAGAAAACATAACACTACACACCATGCAGACACATGTTACATATTGTGTGACATAGTTCATTACCTAGTTATTATTGTGTGGACTCTAGGACATCGGGTTTTAGGTATACACCTCGTGTAATAAATGTACCACATGTAGACTGGCCATGGTGCCACACTTCTTTGTCGGAGTACACATAATTCAGTTTGAATACATGTTATGTAGTACACACATTTTCAAGAGAGAAAAAATGGAGTCATAATGTGTTGTGTTATTAATGCATCATGTGTATTTAATACATGAAGCATAGAGACTGGAAACCATGTGACTAGAAGAACATGCCATGTATCCTCTATTCACAATGTGTGCTCTACAAATTCTCACAAGGAATACACTCTGAGCCCCTGGGCATGTACTGTGGATATTTGGTGAAGATAAGTACATGTCATGTAGCTGGACTGTACACGCCACGTACTTTACCAGTTTATGAGAAAATATTAAAATAATTTATTAATCCTTAATCCTTAATATATTGAGTACCATGGGTCATTAAGTTTACAGCACATCTCGGTCGTTAGGTTATATATTATATCAAATGTTTATTTAATTCCTCGCAATATCTGAGAATATGAATCATGAATGGTTATTCTACATTAAATATTCAATGAGTTAAATTGTATAAGATATGTGACTTTCATTTTTTCCAGTCATTAAGTTGACTGTACACACTAAGAAATTATGAAACATTTGGTGTATATAAAATTTTGTATTATTGAATTATATATAATTAAATCCTATTGAGTATTTTGGATAGGTAATCTCTGGGTTTCTTCCAAGTATAATGTTATATATTGTTTTATTTAGTTTTAAATAAAATAAAATTATTTAATTAATTTAATATCAATGTGGATGTTAATTTTAAAATTATTACATGAAATAAAATAAAATAAATTGATTTATTAATAAGATAATTAATTGGATTAATCACTATGGGAAAAACCAGGTTTAGCGACGGTTTTGTGGCGGCGGTTCACAAAACCGCCGCTAAACAATTTCGCCGAAAGGTTTCGCGGTGGTTTTTAATAAACCATCGCGAAACCCTTATTATTTTTAACAATCCCGAACCTTCCACCACACCCCGATCTTTCCCCCAAACCCCCTCCCTCCCTTCTTCCCCGAACCCCCCCCCCCCCCCCCCCGCGCGACCCGCAACCCTCGACCCCCACCGTCCGACGACCCCCTACCGTCCGACGACCCGTGACCTCTCCGTCTCCGGCGACCCTGTGACCTCCATCTCCGGCGACGCGTCTTTTCCAGGTATGTATCCATTTAACTAGGTTTGAAATATAGAAAATTTTGATGGAACCTGAAATATTTCTATGATTATGATCAGGTAACAATAAATTTCTTAAACGATCATATTAGTATATCCTGTAATATGTGTCCTATCAAAAAATTTCACAATCCATTCCCACTTGGATCACATTCTATATTTTTGGACCG
The DNA here is from genome assembly GCA_963277665.1 of Viscum album. Classification (NCBI taxonomy): domain Eukaryota; kingdom Viridiplantae; phylum Streptophyta; class Magnoliopsida; order Santalales; family Viscaceae; genus Viscum; species Viscum album. Next base: position 1,418,469,135 of record OY728159.1, on the reverse strand, counting down.
ACTAACATGGGTCTGTATTTTTAATGCATTTAGTAATTTGTTTGGAAACAATGTTCTAAGAATAATATTTACACATGATATTTTCAGATAATCTATATAGAAACTATAATGATCTATAACCAAAATTCTAGATCACCATTTATTCCGTATATATTAAAATTTTAATTAGTTTCTTAGTACTGTATAGATGAATGAACACTTTAGTGCACATATAAGTCACTAATGATTAAGTGTCAACAATTATGAAATTTTCTACCTCAAAATATCTGAGAGTGAATATGTCTTATGTTTAGGGATGGAATTATGATTTTTCAACAATTTATTCTTTATTTGGTCTTATATGTGAACGAATAAATTTTTAATTTACTATTTAATTTTACCGATTTTTTTATTAGATCATTGGAATGATTTAGATAGGTAACACAAGTCAAGATGTTTTCAATTGCTATCAAGATGGGGGGATAACTATATTAACAACGGGAGTTTATTTGTAATTGAAAATAATCAATGAAGAAGATTAGAGTTCAGAGTATTGTTCAGTTATATTCTTTATCAACAAATAGTAATGTCAATACAACATCCAATGTAATTAATGAAATTTTGAAATTGAGAGTGATGAAGAAAGGTTCCTATCAAATAAAGAAAATCATTTTTCCACACTCTCATTGTTTAATGTTTCTGGATGATACCAAATAGAAGGTTGAGAATATATTAAAGAGTTATTGAGAATGTTAAATGTTTAAATAATAAAGTAAATGATCTTATAACATGTATTGAGAGGTTTGGTGAAGTCATGAGATGGTTTAGTTTGACTCAGATTTACGTTGAATAATTTAGGAATTCATTAGAGAATTCATAAATATAGGATGTACTAGATTACATATAATTCATTTATACCATCTCAATATGTTTCAATTACTCTCAATGAATGTGTTTCTGTTCATTGTGTGATTCATTAATTTTAAGTCATTGATAATATACCAATTCATGAGGTATGTGTGAGTGAATATTTTTAATTTAATTATCATTTCAAGATATATAATTTTTTTTCTATGTGTATGTGTGAAATACACCTTAATTAGTGTGTTTCTAAAAAATAAACATTGAAATGTGATAATAAAAATTTATCCAACATGTAAAATTTGTAAGCCTATTATTAGTATCTATATTTTGGTGTTAAACCAGTAGGCGTATGTTCTACCAAAACTCAATGTACATGTGAAATGACGATCATGATTTTCATTTCATAATTGGAACAAACTTGTAATATTAATATCCATATAAAGGTCATATATACCTATACGAAGTTTATCAACATTTACTTAAATATAATCTGGAATTATGTAATGGTAACCCATGACTTATTCATGATAATTAATGTTTAGATGGACATATTAATGTGTTAAAAAAATAGAATATATCCTATGTAAATTTATTTCTATTTACAAGAATTTTATTAATTTGGATGAAAGTGACAGTTTGATGATGCATGTTATGTATCTTCATGATAAATAGATTTTGAACCAACTTATGGATATCATTCAAGAATGAGTTTATTATCATCAAGATGATGTAGAATAAGATCAACTTATTATGAAATTGTACGACCAATGAATATTGATGAAAATTTATAATGAAGTGTACGATCAATGAATATTTATTGATAAATTTTTACATCATTCTAATGTATATAATATGAAATATTGCGGGAACCCATGCATTGGTATTCTATATTAGAGATTTTGGATGGATGTTATAAATACCGACTGGTATCCCATTTCTAGATATGGAAAATAAAATAAAACATTTAATTGAGATGACCAAGCATGTGAGTATATGAGATGTTCAGGAAAGTTGTAGTATTTTTTTGTGAGGGTGTGGAAGTAATATGAGTGGACCAATGTATCTCATTAATGTAGTGGGGATAGAAATTGTTTGAGGCAACATAAATGTGTGATTGACAGTGTTATGATAATTGTGTAACCCGATATTCTTACTGCTCCTCAATGAGGTGTTCACGATGTCTTCTAGGGACCAGACTTGTTTGGTTTGTCTTGGCATGCTAAGTAAGTGGTAAATGTGATCAATGAATCATCTTTATTATATTATGCATACTTTATGATCAATGGATCATTTTATTATATTATGATTCTGCAATTTTACACTATCGTATATTTTGTGTAGGCACATTGTGATATACATGGATAAAAGCTGGATCACATTACCGAGGAACACACCTTAGTATGTTAAGGGTTTGAATGAGTTTTTAGATTTTGCGATTTCTAATCGATCCATTGAAGGGAGAATAAGATGTCAATGTCCTAAATGTAAATTTAGAACATGGTTGAAGAGACATGAAGTTTATGAACATTTAATACTGAAGCATTTCCCGGGTCAATATTTGTGTTGGAATTGGCATGGAGAATCGAACAATACAGAAAGATTGAGCACTGATGTTAATCCACAGAATGAGGTCCCAAGTTCATCGACAATGGAAACTGAAATGCAAAACCTCATAAATGATGCATTCGGCACTGCAAGACACCACTATCAGCATCAAAACATATCCGAACAACCAGAAGAGGGTGCTACAAATTGCAACGTGACAAGTGATGTTTTTGAGACTGTAACACAAGTAGATCAAGATTGGAACATATCATTGGGTCCTCCTCTTGATTCTGTAGAGCCAAATGTAACGGAAAACTTCACTAATAAAAATGTGTTTCATGATTTAGTTGACGATGGAAATCAAGAGTTGTATAGTGGGTGTTTGAAATATTCAAAGCTTTCATTTCTGTTGAAGTTGTATCATATCAAATGTCTATGTGGAATTACAAATAAGGCAATGTCCATGATATTGGAATTGATTCGTGATGCATTTACTGAAGCAAAAATCCCAGAATCTTTTTATGATATGAAAAAATATGTTAACAAGCTTGGTCTGAATTATATAAAAATACATGTGTGTCCCAATGATTGTATGCTTTATTGGGGAGAGGATTCAAGTAGACAGAATTGCAAGAAATTTTCTTCTTCTAGATGGCGGTCAAAGGGTGATGTTGGATTTCTGACTGAACATAATTTCATGAAGAAGAAGAAAATTAACACACCTGCAAAGGTTTTGCGTTACTTTCCTTTGATACCGCAATTTCAAATATTATTCATGTCATCAAAAACCGCCGAACACATGAAGTGGCATTCTATAGATAATAACAATGTTCGGTTAATGAGACATCCATGAGATTCCCAATAATGGAAGACATTTGATTCATTACATCCATATTTCTTAGCTGATCCTAGGAATGTTCGATTAGGATTGGCTGCCGATGGATTCAACCCATTTGGGACTTTGAGTACAAGTTATAGCATTTGGCCAGTTGTTTTGATCCCTTATAATCTGCCTCCGTGGATGTGTATGCAACAATCATATTTTATCATTTCAATGATTATTCTTGGAAAAAAATGCTTGGAAATGATATTGATGTATACTTGCAGCCTTTGGTTGAAGAATTGCAGGAGTTATGGAGTAAAGGTGTTGAGACATTTGATGTTTCTTCTAAAACAATGTTCAAAATGCATGATGCTTTACTGTGGACCATTAGTGACTTCCCTGATCTTGGGAATTTATCTGGTTGGAACACTTATACGGGTTTGGATTGTCCCGTTTGTAACTTTGATTTTGAGCCCAAACGGCTACCTCACAGTAGAAAATGATGCTTCTTATGCCATTGAAGATTTCTCGATGCATCTCATAGACTTCGGCTGAACAAATCAAAATTTAATGGTTTCATTGATCGTAGACCACCTCCAAAGTTGTTAACCGGTTCTGAAATATTGACACAGCTAGAAAATGTTGAAACAGAATTTGGGAAGGTTCATCATTTGAATGATAGAGGAAAACGGGTCTGAAGTGCATCGTCAAGTGAAATCAGAAGGCAACAATGGATGAAAAAAAGTATATTCTTTAAACTTTCGTATTGGGAATTTAATTTGTTGTGCCACAATCTTGATGTGATGCATATTGAGAAGAATGTATGTGATAATTTGATTTTCACATTACTTTATGAGCATGGAAAGTTGAAGGATCATCTTAATGCTCGCAAAGACTTACAAGTAATGAACATAAAATGCGATCTCTGGCCAGATGAGAATAAAAAGTATGCTCTGGCCATTTTTTCAATGAAAAATAGGGATAAATATACGTTCCTTCGAATTTTAAAGAATGTGAAGGTATCTGATGGGTATTCGAGTAACATGTCGAGGTGTGTTAACTTGAAGAATCGTAAGTTACATGTATTGAAAAGTCATGATTCACATATTTTGTTACAACAGTTACTACCATTGGCATTGCGTACATTATTACCTGAAAAAGTTACTGCTGTTGAACTCCAATTTTGCACATTTTTCAGGAAATTATGTGAGAAAGTTGTACATCAATTTAAGAATGACAACCTCCAAGAGAGGATTGTATTGACTCTTTGTGCAATGGAGATGATCTTTCCTCCATCGTTTTTTACTATCATGATGCATTTAACTGTGTATTTGGTTGAAGAAGCTAAATTAGGAGGCCTCGTTCATTATCGATGGATGTATCCAATTGAGAGGTATTTTATTTATATGTTTTCTAGTTAAGTAAACAATTTTTGACATTCAGATAAATGCATAATATTATTATTTTATTTCACAGATATCTTGGGCATTTGAAATCATACGTGAGAAATAAAGCTCAACCAGAAGGCTCTATTACTGAAGGCTATTTGGCTGGGGAACGTCTTACATTTTGTTTCAGGTATTTAGATGATATTGAGACAAGATTTAATCGAGTTGGACGTGTTGATGACACATCAACTCAATATCAAATGCATCAGAAATCAAAAATATTTCCTGCTATTGGCCGATCAGTTGAGAGGACCTCAAATGTGACACTGACAGAATTGAAATTATTACAGGCACATAGATATGTGCTGCTGAATAGTTAAATAACAGATCCATTTATTGAAGAGTTGAAGATATAAACAAAGATACAAATGAGAGGCCGAACATGAAATGAGAAAGATATAACAAAAGCTGTGAATAAAGATCTTGTAGAATGTTTTTCACGACGTGTAAGTTCATAAATATTGCAATAAATAAGAATATTAGTTTGACACATACAATTTTTAAATCTATTAAATTATATTTCTTTTTTCAAATCATGAATACTGATACTCGAGAATACTTGTTATAATATTTGTAGTTTCTTGCTAGAGGTCCTATAAAGCAAGTTAGAAAGTTTGACGCTTATAATATGAATGGCTTTAGACTTCGTACAGTTGATCGAGAAGTGGGTTTGAAAACACAGAATAGTGGTATATTTACATTTGCTGAATTGGGATACTATGGAAAGCTACATGATATTATTGAATTAAACTACCATAGACATTTTTCTGTTGTTTTATTAAAATGAAAATGGGTCGATATTATCAGAGGTGTTAAAAGAGATTCATTGCAATTTACTTATGTGAACTTCTCTCGCTTGATGGATGTTGGTGATCATGAAATGCATGATCCATATAACTTAGCATCGCAATAAAAAATGGTATATTATGTGAATGATGTTGTGGATAAAGGGTGGAGTGTAGTTACTCACGTAATACAAAGAGATTTGCATGATATGGGTGATTAAGTGGAAGATTTGACCTCTGAAATTGAATGTCATCAACAACAGGAAGCAGAATTATTTGTCCATCATGATATTGAAAATATTAGTCTTGCAAGGATAAATGAAGTGGATGAAGCAATGGATCAGGAAACCGACATTATTGAAGGGGAAAATGATTGTATGTACAATTATTCATTCATGCAGCAACCACTTGTTTCATTTCTGCAGTCATTCATTATCATTGTTATATATATTTTATTTGTTAGTACTGGGAAACTATAATCATTTTTAATTTTTTTTCTGCATAATTTTTTTGAAATATATATTCTGAACTTAATTTTATTTGATTGAATGATAGGAATGCCAAGCAGGAAGTGGTATACTATTTCTTCTAGTTCTGCAACAGACTCTGATCCATCTGGGTCACTCCCCACGACATCTGAGGCACGAGCTGCCTACACCCCCGCACCATCTCCCCCTTCACCATCTCTCACGGAATCAGAGGGCCTCCCATTAGAGGCTGAGTCATCGACTCCCCCTACAGGTGCCTCATCTGTTGGGTGGTGAGCGACCCCTTCCAGTTCATCCCAGACATACTAGAGGGTCATAGTCATAAGTATAGATTTTAATTAAATAAATTTATTGCATTTTCTTTATACTAATTGTTTGCTCATTGAAGATGACAAAAATAAAACCATGGAGAAACACTTAAAAAGCTCAGATGTTTGGAACTTGAATGGAGAAAAGATAGTCATGCCATTTGATTCTTATGGGGTCCCTACGGATGATGCCATGGGATTACTTGGCCAGATTATAGGTCAGTTGGCAGCGGAGCCCATTTCCCTTCCCATTTCATATGATGATTGGAGACATATGTCTCCAAATGGGAAAAATAAAGTTTTTGATTCTCAAATAAAGGTAATTTTATTACATTATGGTTTAATTGAATGCCATGTTACTAATATGTTCAAAATGAATTTCTGTATACAGATGTTCTTCCACTTCACAGTTGCTAATGTGATAGCACGGAAGTGTTCTTTGAAAAATCTTGGTAAAAAATGGAAAGATTTCAAATGGAGATTGTCGTGTGATTTCAACGACACTTCGTTGACCTTGGAACAAATGTATGACAAGCTTCCCAATGGGGTACCGAAAGAGCAGTGGGAAGTTTTTGTTGATAGGCATCGTGATGATAAGCGGATGGTATTGAAATATATATTATTATATTATCCTCATTTTACATTAATACAAGTATATGAAGAGGATATTACATTGGATACATTACTGTTAAATGGCATTTTATTTTTTTCAGGATCTCTCACAACAGAATGCATCAAACAAGGCGAAGCAAGTCATCCCTCACACGGCGGGATCAAAAAGCTTTTCTAGAAGCCGAATGTCATTGGTAATATTTTAAATAGTTTAAATATTTATAATACAATATTATCTATTTAATATATTGAATTTTTTATTTATCTTCGCTTAATGTAGTCACAGAATTTAGGGCACGAAGCCTCCCGGACTGAACTGTGGTTGGATGTTCAAAGAAAATCAGATGGCTCTTTTGTTAATGAGCCTACCAAAGAAGTTGGGGTATGAAGTCAAATTTTTATTATAATAACTTATTATTAGTATTTACAGTGTTAATATGTATTGATATTTGATTTATAGGTAAAAATTAAAGAACTATGGGATGTCAATCCTGGGCAGTCCTACTCAGTCTCCCAGGATGACCCGGTTGCTCAAGTCCTTGGGAAAGAGCATCCTGGTAGAGTGCGCGGGATGGGTTTGGGACCCGTACCATCTAAGGTCTTTAGCAGGCCATCAGGGATTCCAGTCGCATCTACTCCTGGTTATAGTCAGCCCATACCTGAAGATGGTCAGAGGGAGATTTCTTCTCTACGAGCCACAGTTCAAGACCAAGGGGCTCAGATATCCACTATGCAGAAAGCGTTGACTGATTTATATCAGCAGATGAGCAGATATGCCCCCAGTGGTAGTGCACCGAGTGGTGGTGAGCAGGTAAATCACAAAAAATCAAAATCATTTAGTTTGAAAACTTTTATTGGTTTTAAGTTTAATTATAAATATGCAACAATATTTAATTTTCAATATAATGTTCTTATAGGTGGCAACAGGAGATGGAGGTGGAGAGGGTGACGATGCATCATCAAACCATGAGTAGTATTGTTGATGTGTTGAACAAATATGGGAAAGTTTGGTTTGTATATATAACATGTGTGGTGTATGGAACCTTTAAAAAACCATTGGTCTTGGAGGAGCTTCATTGGATAACCTTGAATGATCACAATAACCTCAGGTGGTAAAGAGAATGATGTGTTTGTTTCATTGGTTAGATGATCTATGATAATAGGCTCTTTGATGTTTCTGTTGTAAATTCAACATTGGGAATTGGACTCATTAGGGTGTTGCATGTCCAAACAGCCATGTTGAATGGATATCACTAGATCAAGATGGTTTTCTGAGGTGATTTTCATGATCATTAATAGTTTTTATGAGTCACGTAACCACATCACATGAAAACCAATGCAACTCCCTTCCCATGAAGCTTCCCTCTTTTCTAACTTTTATTTTATGAACATATTGGGAGATTGTTAGATGACATGTCATATGATAAAAAAAGAATAATCATAGGGGTTTTACATGATTAATTGGGCTATTTTATGGGGCTTCACATGATCAGGAACAGATCACATGAATTGTATAACCCCTTTGCATGATGTTCCTAGGGTCATGTGATCATGAGCCTCATTGAAGTTCACATGGTCCTTGTGACCTAGGTGATTAATATATATGTATACATGCTAGAATTTTCTTTCCTTTGGGTATATATTAATACCTATTCTTTGGGTATTTCTTTGTTCCTAAAATATACAATGCTCATTTCTCTAGCATCAAAAATTCCCCCCCCCCCCACAAAAGTGATGTTCGAAGGAACAAGGACTTAGTTATGAGGTAGGAAACGACTTCATGAGTCTCTTATGCTTTATCTGGTTGGAATTCAAAACATCTTTTGGACTTCTATAAGTCCATTCATATTCCTTGAGGTTCCCTATAAATAGGGGGTGAGAGGCTGGTCATTTGACCGGTGACATGAAGCTCCATAGCTCTCAAAACCTCCTCTCTCGTACGATTGTTTTACAAGACAACTTTGCATGACCTCATCACAAGAACCATACAAGAGACTTAATCATGTGATCATGTCACTTGACCTCTTTGTGTGATCACCTTGTCTAAATATCTCACTTAATCAATCCATGAACTAATCAATGGTAATTTATTTGAACTTTGATGCACACCCTTGGCCATTAGTCAATCTTATGTGATTCGGTTGTCTCTTGATGATTTTTTCATGATCTACTAATCTTTATGTGATTCATGTGACATTCACATGGTAACATGATTATATGTATTAAGAAAAATCATGTGATCAAAAGATGTTTTATGGGTTATGTGATTTTTATGACCTAGAATGGATCATGTGGTCCACATATTGTTTTCCATGTTATGAACTTATTTTGTTTGATTAGCACAACTGATTCTCTCTTAATGGTTACATATCTTCTAATATATTCTTTATTCCCTTTAAATATTTCCTCTATTTCTCAAATTTATTCTTATGTGGTAGACTGGAGAGAAATTATTTCCTGGAACCATAATTTCAATCATCGATACAAAGTATTTTATAACAATGATGTTTTAAAGTTTCTTATTCTGACTGAACATCAACCCATTTAATCCTCGTTCCTCCTCCTTATAGGACAAACGACTAGTAGTGATCCCTCCCCTCTCTTCTTTGGCACATTTTGATCCATACACTTTAATCCTTTATGGAATCAAATATTTTCAATTTTGATAATCTCTAAACTATAAGTATAAATCCATGTGACCCCCAATCTCTTGTTTCGTTTGATGTTATCTTGTGTTTCATTCTAAATCCATAATTTTAGGTATTTTGTATGCTTTAGGTATTCTTATTGAATTGGATCAACTTTTTCATCAACATTAAATGAAAGGGTGTTTATGAATATTGCATAGGTGGTGCATAAATTTTCTCCTTATTATATATATGTTTTATGTGTTGTTTGATGCACAAGTGTAGAAGGGAAGGTAACAATGGATCAGGATGGAACAAAATTAGATTTCCTCATAGATGAGATTCATGAAAGGTTTGTTAGGGCTGTGTAAGGTCCTCTGGTTTATAATTATTAATCATTTACATCCATGAATTAAATTGAAATTGGTGGTAGAACTTGGAATGATAACCAAGAGGGGTATGTATTAATGTGAAATGATAATATCTTAAAAGTTATTTTAAGAAATTCCTCAATGATGGTGAATTATATACAACATAATTGATAGTGGAGATCTTATCCAAGTAAGAGTGACTTGAGTAAAATGATGTATATTTTTAGTTGGGTGTAATTAAATTCTTTTTATTACTTGGTGTTTAGTTGGGTTTCATTCCAATGATTTTTCTATATTATTAATTAGGTTTGGAATAATGTTAACCATTTCTTTGGCATGCTATATAGGTTGGATATTTTTTAACCATGTTGAACACTTTATAATAAGTTGTATAAGATGCCAACTATCATTCTTATTGGTATATGGGTTGGGTGTGATTCCAACCAAATTTTTGTGGTTATGTAGGTTATACATGATTCTGACAATTTATCTTGGTTTTTACATAGATTGGGCTTAATTCCAAATATTCTTATGACTTCTTATATGGGTTGGGTGCAATTAAAACTAGTGTTCTTGTTAGTTACATGGGTTGAATGTAATTCAAACTATTGTTATTATTTATTATATGGGTTGGGTGTAATGTTAACCATTGTTATCTTCATGTATATATGTTGGGTGTAACACCAAACCTTCTCTTCTTTGATAGTTGTGTTGGGTGTGATTAAAACCATGAATGTTTTTAGTACATGTGTTGGCAGTGATGTTAACAATGTTGGGTGTTACACCAAACCTTCTCTTCTTTGATATTTGTTCATTCTATTCATCATTACGAGGAGACATATATTTTTTAGTTTATCATGTACCATAAACCATAATTCCATAGTGAGTTGATTAGTTGATGGTTTCTAGGAACCAAAACTATTTATCTAGCCCACGGTGAGGTAGAAATTGGCCTATGAAATATTTTTAAGCTTGGGGGAATACTTCTATTAGTGGAAACATATGATGAATTCCTTCCCGTTGAGAATGTTTGTCATGATAAATGGTTTCTTGTTTGGTTTTTTTTTTCAGGGCAGTGGTGCAGTATAAGCAGAAATGCTATTTTTTTCGTTTCAGAATTTCGCGGCGGTTTTAAACGCCGCTAATGTTTTACCACTTATAAATTTAGCGGCGGTTTAAACCGCCACTAAATTTAATCGGAAATACACTTATCGGCGGTTAAAACCTCCGTGAAATCATGTCGGAATTAGTGGTGGTTAAAACCACCGCTAAGCAGGCGCATCACACGCCTGAATTTCACGGCGATTATAGCTGCCGCTAATTAAATTGCCCTTAAAAACGCCGCTAAATTTACCAAAAACCACCGCGAAATGCATAAAATCGCCGCTAATAGATTGTCGACACCCAGTTTAGTGGCAGTTTATGTAAACCTCCACCAAACCATATAGCGGCGGTTTTCCTGTATTGAATTCATAAGCATTTTATCTTATTAAAGGAGTTAATTAAAATTAATGTTATATAATTATTTTGAATACATAATCATAGAATCTTTATGAATGGTCATGAGTTTGACAACACATATTTATGAGTTATACTTTTTTTATTTAATTTATTTAATGGTTTTTCATTTATTTCTTATTAAATTAAAATTATGCCATGCATGTCATCCCTCCCTCCATTATTATATAGGACTTGCATGTCCATGTTTATTTATTTAATTGCCATTAAACCAATCCTTTGGTTCCCTCACCTCTGTGTGAGTTATAAATACTTATAATTAATTGAGTTTTCCAAGGTTTGTTGAGGTGGTTCAAGAAGCGATCATAATTTCCCAACCTAGGTGATACATAGGTGAAATAGTGGAATGTTTTAACTCATGATAAGACTGAAATTAAAAGTAATTTTACTTGGTTGTAGATTGATTTATAGTCTTAGAAATAAATTAACCAATATATTTTCTCATAATCATGTAATTTATTTATTTATTTATTTGTATGCACTCTTTATTTTATGGATGAAGGATCATGATCACATAAATAAATGAATTAATGTGAAAATATAGAATTTAAATAAATAGATTATGTGAAAAAAAATTATCCTGCATAATTAATTAATAAAGTAAAATCCTATTAATGTTAAAAAATCATTTAAAGGGTAGAACATGATGAAATTTATGCATAACGAAAAAATAAATTATGTTGATATTATGTTATTAATCCTTCTCTCATTTAAATTAAGATGGACTCGTTGTTTTAGTACCGATTTAACCACCATTATGGGAAAATTTAATTGTTGGGAAGTCTAAACTAAGATATTGGGATGAATAAACAAAATTTGTATTGGGTTTAATGTTCTCCATCTATTCAATACAAATTTATAGGTAGGTGTTGAGGAAATCAGACTCATGGTTTCTAGATTTGGGAGTCCACTCAATGGAATAAGGAAATGAAATCCCATAGCTTGCAAGACTTCCTTACTAAATACTATCTAGTAATTTTCATGGCCTCAATCTAGATTATTAGAAAATAAATATGAATCCTTTGAACTATAATTTTAATGAATCTGGACATTTTGATTTCAATGGTGAGGGATATTGGAACATGATAAAATATTAGGGGATTTAATAAACTTAATTTTATTATTTCTCATACAATTTGTAATTAAGAAAAGTAAGCATGATATTGTAATACATTTGTAGGAAAATGGTAAGTTCATAATTCACACTTTCCCTATTATCCATATTAGACAAAGGCTATCTCCTCACAAGAATTAAATTCCAGGAATGGTTCGGACACCTTTAGGTTAGGTTGCACACTGAACGAAAATATTACGTGCTAGAATCCTCAATTTCTGATTCACCAGCTAAGGAGGTGAGTAATAAAGAGTTCCTTTTCTAGTATTAATGATGTGTTTGAAATTAAATTTTTGATGCTTTCATATATTTCTAGTGAACTCATTATATCTCATGAAACCATTGATGCTTATATCATGCTCACGAATCTATTTATCCTATATCTAGAGAGAGAGAGACATGAATGGTTTGATATTTCTAATTCTATTTTTCAGAGAATTCTTGAAGGAGGAGCACTATCTAGGCCTCATAGATTCAATGTCATTTGAAAATTTGAGTTTTGAGAGGTTATAGTGTTTAAAATCCTTGAGGAAATGGACACAGTTCGCATTCTTATATCGATCCCTCAAAGGTTCCCCAACTTTCTTGTAAATCTTAATGTGAATAACATTGAGAGGTGTCTCCAAGATCTACTTAATCTTCTTCTCTAAGTTATAAATGAGACAAATAGTGAAAATAATTATGTACATATGGTGAACAAATGGAAAGTCCAAGAAAAGATACTCAAGGAAAAGGATTCTTTATAACACACTTATAATAAGTAGAAGGTCAAGGGGAATGTAAGGGAACATGCTTTTATATGCTTTTCATGTCATAAGAAGAGCCAATAGATAAAAAAATTCACCCTTACAAATAATTAAGGAGACTATTTTGGTTCATTTTTTTTCAATTGAAATTTATATATTTTGAAAAATTGGGTATTATATATAGCTTGGGATACTCAGATATGTATTCAAATACAAAAACTAAGTAGATTTAGAAATATTTACTTATGGGAGGTAGATCTACTAACACCCAATGGAGAAAATATTTTTTTTGTGGCTATCGGGGATAACCACATAAAATTTACTACTAAAATTATCTTGGTTTTAAATGGTTGTTATTTGGTTCTATTTTTTACGAAAAACATTATTTTTTGTATCCAGACTGGATATAGGTGGATTTATTTTCAATTTTTGGAATAAATGTTACTTCTGTTATAATGATAGAATTTTTTTGGTAATGCATTTTTAAATAATGATTATTTTTTACTGAATTAGACAAACCAAGAAATGAAAATTGATAAAACAATTACATCACATAAATCATTCCAAACCGAACTTTGGTGTGACACTCTATCTCATGTAAATGAAAAGTGTTTTACTAATTTATAAATAGATATATATTTAGATACTTTTGAACTATAACCACCTAGTGTATGTCACACTTGTTTACATGAAAAGCTAACCAATTCTCCATTTTTTTAAAAAGGTGAAATGGGTAAATAGATTCCTGAATTAGTGTATAAAGATGAGTGTGAACCATTTAATATTGAAGTAAGGGGGAATAAGCATAAATCATAATTTTTTTTGATGATTTATGTATAGATGGATATGTCCAATTGATGAATTATATGTACGATTCTTTTGATAAATTAAAGGGGTAAAATAATCAAGTTCTTAACTATATTGGTAATAATATTGAGAAAATTTTATCAAAATTTGGTGGAGAATATCTTAATCTATAATTCATTGATTATTTACAATAGTTTTGGATTATATAAAAACTCAATCCACCTTATACATCACAATGGAATGGTGTAAGGTAAAAGAGGAATCACACCTTGTTGGACATGATGAGATCAATCATGTGTCATGTGAGTCTTTCATTATCCTTGGGGGATGTGAGTTATAAACAATAGCATGCATACTAAATTGAAAGAAAATTAAAGTGGAATATAGTATTCCATACCAATTAAGGAATGTAAAAAACCTATATTGTCACACTTACATGTGTTTGGGTGGGAAGCATTTTTAAGGAACATTTAGGTAACAAGCTTGCACCTTGAGGAACAAAGTGTATCTTTATAGGATATCCCATGTAACCATAAGGATACTCCCTTTATAGTCCATAAAAAAAGATAGTGGTTGATAGTCATCCCATTTTCTTTGAGAAGGATCATATCATTAAAAGTTATAGTGGGTGCGAGATAGAATTTGATGTAGTCCTGGATCAAGATACACCAGAGTTGGATTAGGAAAAAATTCCACAATACCCCATTGAAGAAGATGTTCCTGAGACACAAATACTATATAGAAGTAAAAAATAGATTATAAAACTATAACTGAATGTTTTTCTAATCATCGAGGATGGTGACTAATTATTTTTTGAAAATTTTCATCCTCTAACCTATAAGAGAGTAGTAAATGGAACATACATTGACAATTAGAAAATTCCAGGAATTTTGAAATGGATTCCATGTATGAAAACTAAGTTTATATTTTAGTAAACCATATAGTGGATTTATGTCTTATTAGATACAAATGGGTATTCAATATGAAACTATACATGGAAGGAAATGTTAGTACCTATAAATCGTGACTGGTTACAAAATGGTTTAAATAGTGTCAAGTTATTGACTATAAAGAAACTAGTTCAACAGCTAAATTGATGAAATCTTGCAGAATTATACATTCCATTATGGATTTTCATGACTACCGAATTTGGAAAATGGATTTCAAAATAGCCTTCCATAAAGGGTACCTTTATGAATATGTCTATATGACACAACTCAAAGGGTTTTGACTCTAAAAGAATCTAAAAAGGTTTATAAGTTGAATAAATACATTGAAGGGTTAAATAAAGCATCCAGGGCATGGAACATTCATTATGATGAAGAAATGATGGAATATGGTTTTTTATGGAATTAATGTGGTCCTTGTGTCTATAAATGGTTTAGTAGGAGTGTGATAATTTTATTAATAGTATATTTCAATGACATATCACTTATTGGAAATAAAATACATGTCTTATATTATGTTATGTCCTAGTTGAATAAATGCTTCTCCATGAAGGACTTAGGTGAGGAAACATATAATCTTGGGATCCATATCCATTATGATAGATTAAATATAATACTCATCCTAAGTCAAGGTATATATATATTGATAAGATATTAAAGTGGTTCAGTATGAAATAATCTGAAAGAGGATTGATTCCAATGTTACATGACATTCATATTTCTAGGAAAATGTTCCCTCAAACACATGAGGATAGAAATATAATGGAAAGTATTCTCTACAAATCAGGTATTAGTTTAGTCATGTATGGTATGCTATATATGAGGCTATATGTCACTACACATTGTTCATGGTAGGAAGATATCAAGATAATCTAGGTGACTATAATTGGATGGAAATCAGTAATATCATTAATTATCTAATGTGTACTAAGAATACATTTCAAGTCTATAGAGGAGGTTAGGAATTGGTCATCAGTGGATATATAGATTATAGTTCCCAAATAGATCAATATGACATGAAGTCTCAAGAGTTTAAATAACATTTTATTATGGGACACAATGAACATGTCTTTTCAGTGTGAGCACTCATTAGTGGATAAGTATTCTTCTCATTAAGTGTGCACTTAGTAATCTCCAAGATGGTAGTTCATAATAAAATACCAACCAGAAGGAATTTTGTATATTTTGGTGTCATCAGATATTCCTTTATGTGAACATCTAATGGTCCATAGACTTTATGATTATTATTAGTACATATTACAATTCTTTCAATTAGGTTTAGTTCATAAACCAAGAGGATACCAATTCATGGGGAAGTTAGATACATTGGGTGCACCATGAGCGGTGTGTTATTGATGATTATCCAAGGAAGTAATTTTCCCAACCATCTTTTTGAAAGATGATATGTCATCCCTTTTATTGTAAAAAAACCACCACATTAAATTCTATGGACATGGTGTAATGATATTTTAAATTCAGACAGTCAAAAAAAAGACATATCGAACTTATAGGTTGGTGATATAGATGTGAAACATTATTGATAAGATATTATGAAAAAAGGACTATATTATACAGTGAGAAATCATATATAGTTTTTGAAGTTGTGACATTAAGTTCATTCTCCTGGGTTCCTTGACCTGTTTCTAGATAGTACTATTACACTTTAGAGAATCCCTATTAATTCTAATGAGAAATAATCCAAAAGGGTAACACATGATGTATTTCCATTTATTTTGATTAAAATATATTTTAATTTAATTAATAGAAAAAATATTATTCTCAAGGTTGAGGAATAATTTTATTCACATTTTTTGATAGAAAATATTTTTTTTGAGGAATAAAATATTTAGTTAAATATTTATTCTGATATTCAAAAAATATTGAGGAGTTTGAATGGACTGGTACTACATTTGGTGATGAATATTAATTTACATTCTAGTAATATAATATTTTTATTTTTCATAAGTTAACATGTTCCATAGAATTCAAATATTATTATTATTATTATTATTTTTAGGGGGTTATAATGAAGATTATTATACTATTTAAGGTCTGGTATGAAATTAAATAATATTTTTAACCTAATAGAAAGATCTATAAATAAATGGCTAGGTATATTGTGTAGAGTTATTTAAGAAATAGAGAATATTAGTGCATAATGTATTTTTCACTCAAATTATGTTTTCTCTCTCCCTCTCATGAATGAGAAATGTAAGAGATATTCCATCAAAATCAAAGGATGAGTGATCAAGATGAATGATGGAAGACAAATAATTTATTGTACTAATACCCCGAAATCAATTTCCATTTCATGAAAATTAAAGGAGCACATGTGGATCACCAC
Organism: Viscum album; assembly: GCA_963277665.1. Taxonomy (NCBI): domain Eukaryota; kingdom Viridiplantae; phylum Streptophyta; class Magnoliopsida; order Santalales; family Viscaceae; genus Viscum; species Viscum album. The sequence goes on along the minus strand of OY728159.1, from coordinate 1,418,451,809 downwards.
TAGTGGAATTCTACACTTTGATCCTTACAGAATAATGAAATTTTTTCGTACAAGTATTATGAGAGGATAAACATCTACATCAATGAAAGAACCTAAGATAAGGTAACCTATTATTTCAAATATGAGTAAATTAATTATAAATTTAACATGAAAAATCATATATTTTTGTTTTAGGTTTCCTTACGTCAATATTTAATGAAAATTATTCATTTTTCATGGTGTCCACGTCACTGAAAATATTGTGAATGGTCCATCGTATCGATAAAATATTTTAATTTATCACCTTTCTCAGTGATTATATTGCACCTGGATCCATTATTCCATGCCCTGATCAATATTTTGTGGAATTTTTGGATAAATATTCCATTGAATTCCGTGAAGGAATGAAATAGATATACCAAATATATGATTTCATGATTGGATTCTTTATGTCAAACACATCAGATATTGGTCACTTATATTATTTTTCATGATTATCCAAGAATGTGAAGGCTAGTTGTTTTATAAACTAGTTACTTCTAATTTTTATTGAAAAACCAAGAGAGATATCTTGTATATAACATTTTCTAGATGGTATAAAATCTAGATTTGTAGGTGATTCCCACAATACATTTCAATGAATGATTAATTTATTTTGGCTTCTAAAACTAAATTTTTTGTGTGTGAGAACAAGGAATGAAATTAGGAGTGTGAATTCATATATATATATATTGAAATAAACATGTGAGTTTTAAATGGTTTTAGTGAAAAATCTTGTGGAAAATTAGATTATGTCATCAAGTGATGACTTCGGATTTGTTAAATGGATATCACTCATGAGTTGGACTATTAAAGGTAGAACATCGAGTTGTGGTTTCATGGGTTGGTATAATGAATGAGTGTGTGGTTTCATGCCATGATTGTGTTATGGGGTGGGATATTTAATTTCATTATGATATATAAATTCATAAATGGTTTTCAAGCTTCTACATTAATTTTATTTTAGATTAAATGTGATGTAACCTAATTCTTATTTTAGTGCCACATTGGAGAAGTGTCTAAGTTTTCCTACTATATTTTATATATAGGCTCTACATATACGCTTTGGTGTGTAAGAAGAAACTATTTATCATTATATTGTTAATTGTAAGGCATCTTATTTTACCAGTGGATCTTGGTAATATTGTGTTCATAGATGTCTGGAATTGGTGCTTAGGTGAGTAGTCAAGTCTTGGAGTATAGAGTGATGCCACCTTAGTTCCTTATATTTTTTTCTTGAGTCTTATATTCGATGAATTTTATTTGTCTTGGTGTTTATTACTCATATATTTTCTCTTCCTTTGTTAGTCTAATGGATGTTTGGTTATACCAATAGAGGTTACTCTAGTTTTGTCTCTTGCATTATATTGTGTCTCTTTATTATAGTTTTTTTAAATTTTCTTGATTAGGGGGAAATCATCCCCTGTAATTTAGTAAATAATTTCAAATTTAATTTTAGCATTCAGTTCCCTAGGGATGGAAAAAAGGAGGTAGGACGGTCATGACTTGAAATGTATAAAATAAATAGATGAATATATCCTATTTATTCTAGTATTTATGTTTCTAGTGGGGTTTGGGAATGAAAGGTATTTATAAACACTTCTTGAGATGTCATCAACTCATCCTCACAGTTTTAGCTGATGAGTGTCTAGTAGCATGGTTTTAGCTGAATTGATATTTTTACTATAGTTTTACAACAACAACACCACTAATAAGAAATAGAGACGAACAAGAGGGGGTTATGGAGGATGTGATTACGTCGGGCCAATGGAAGTACGAGAAACTTCTCCATAGAATTGTGAAATAATATGAGGCTTGGTATGAAAGGAATAAAACTAGGGACCCAAGCCATATTGATGATAATTATTTATTTGGGAAATAGAATCAAATAATTTTTGGTGGGTCCAACACCTGATCATGTATAAACATGGCTTAATAGGATCAAATAAATTTGAAATTTCTTTTATACCCTGACTGATATAAAGGGGAATATAGTGGTACCCATATTGGAAGATATCACATATCAATTATGAGAATTAGATATTCAATAAAATATTTTCTTAGGCATTACATTTAAGGGATTAATTTTTTTTTCAAAAAACAATTTTACCCACATAACATCAATATAACAAAAAATGTATGATTTTTTAGTATTAAGAAAGGAAATTTGTCCCTAAAAGAATAAAAAACTAATTTTATGAGATTATTTAACTTTACATAAATGGTGGAATCTAGAACACTTATTAAGGCATATATCTTAGGGGAATGTCTATGTCCATATATTTGTTCCAGGGTGGGCATGTTCTTGATATATTATTATATATACATGGTCAATAATGATAAAATGGTAGAAAGGGAAATAACTAAGAATAGTGGTGGAGGAAATGATTTTATATTCACTAACAATGGTGGAAAATCCAATGCTATAAGGAATGGGATGATGGAAGGATACTCCTAGGAAAGAAAAGAAATAGAGAACCAAAACATTGAATCTTTTTCGTTTTCACAATTTCATAGTATAAAAATAGGTTGTTTTTAATTTTTCTTGTTTGTCAGCAAGAATTAGAAACATAAAGGACCACCTTAAGACCATCAAAACTATGTCTAGAAATGACAACTCAAGAATTATTGTAACACCCCAAGATATCATAGTGTGTTATTTCTTCAATATAATTCAATAACTTGCACTACACGCAACACCGATTTCAATCGCACCATGACTTACCAAACAAGCCATTCAAAAGAGGTTATGAATAGTATTAACTAAATTTTAAACTAATATATCTTTGTAATTTTAGAATCCATATTATGATTTTCTTAGACATAATGCAAGAACAAATTCATTTTCAGTATTGCACTTTTATCAACTTTTAATAGTGAACCCTTTTTAAATACAATATTCTAAACTTTTTGACTAAATGGGGACATCAAATATTTAAAATGAAACATCCCAAGCTTACACGGTACGCTTTCCTTTGAATAATACAGTAGCGTGTGTTGTATGCAACTTCGAGTTTTAACACACACCACAACCGATCAAACTAGCCGTTATGAATAGTAATACCTACTTTTTGAAATTATATATATTTTATATTTCAAAATGGACTTCATTTTTGGATTTGGAATATCGAATTTAACCTAGGGTGAAATTTTGGAACTTTTCGGATAACTTTAATATTTTGATGAATAGTGAAAATTACAAAATTTGAATTAAAAACAACGTTTTTAATCAAAATAATTAATATTGATAAATTATGAATTTGAGTGGTTTTAAAGTATATTTAGAATATATTTTTACCATTTAATTCAATTTTTGTCATTGGATATAATTTCACAATTAAACCAGACATAAACAAGTGCCAATCTTTTGATAGTTATTATCTCTTAAAAACACACTTTTTGTTTTAACAATGGGAATTAATTTTAAATTAATTTCTACCACTTCTGTGTTTTGAATTTAGAAAAATGGATTCCATATTTGGAATCAGGATTTTCAAATTGTGTAAATAGGTAACTTTTATTTTTAGACATTTTGGATAATTACTGCAGTAAATATTTTATTTACCATGGTTAAGGGTAAATCCGGTAAATAAGGGTTAAACAATAATATTATAATAATACTAAATTACCCTAAAACGTGTCCTAACCTTATTGGTTTATAACTGTTCGACCATAGGCATCTTTGGGTAGATTTTGGGACCCCATGGAGCCACTTGTAGGTGATAGGGACACTTTATTTTAATTATGTTAAAATGAATACAAAAATGAAACAAGCATATATCTTTTAGAAAAACAATTTTTACATTGGGTTATATATGATGGATTTTCGACTATAAATATTCATTATAAAGAAAAAAGATTTCTTACATAGTTATACTTTATTTATAATTTTTAGACATTAAATAATTTAATTTATTTATGACACAATGATGATGAAGTAATTAACATAATAGTGAAAAATTAATATAATTGATATTATAAATACACAAATAAATATAATTTGAGACTTTTTATGAATTACACTAATTTTATAAGTTAATATGACATGTTATTAATGATTTAATTAAATGTTTTTGAAGTAAGCATTCTGTTATGAGTTTCACAAAAATCAACTATTGAATAGTGTCAAAATTGACATAAAAAAGTTTTTAAAACAAATATTATATTATTAATTGATATTAAATTCCTAAAAATCTAAGTTTTGGGAAAGAGACTTATATCATGATAGGTGTATCATTAATGGACCACTTGGGGGTCTCTTGGATGTATATAGTAAGTTTATTAAACATATTATATGAAAATATAAAGAGACATTGTAAAAGTGAAACTAATTAACTAAGAGTTAATACTTAAAGACAAGGTTAATATAATGACCCAAACCTGTCTAAATTCTATTGGTTGAGTTGTTTTCGACCCCTCCCCACCTTAAAATTTAAATAATAAACTTTTGAGACATTAGAAACCGAATATGAATTTATTATAAATTAATATTTCTAGCTTTTCCAAAGGTGTCCCTCACCCCTCTTATAAAAGGGCACTCCTACTTCTCATTTCTTGACACCTTAATAGCCTTTTGGATCAGAAAAACTCTGCCCAAATACTCTCCCAACTTCCCTCACTACAACCTAGAGGCCTTAGTTTGATCTGAAAGCCAACCTAAGGAGACCATTTGATCAAATCAAAAGGAAGAACCTAAAGAAGAGGTAATGATTTCACCACCCTTTTCCAAGTTCCTTTCTTCTTCCACTTCTTATTTCTTTGTTATTACCATTCTAAAATAATAAATCCAGTATCATATATATACTGTGATGTTATTATAAATATGGTACAACCATATTCAGTATTCTATCCACACTTTGAATAACATGTCACCATATGTGCGTACGTACGGCTTACCGTCTCCACGTCGTGGTGTAATTGTTATTCAATATATCATTATTTGGATGGGTATAATAATGATGTGTAAATCATGTAAATAATAAATATAACATTATAATAATTCTGTATATATGATACACCATCCATTTATATATTATTTTAATATCAAAAGAATGATATTGTCGCTCGTGCGTACGTACGGACTACCGTCTCCACGAACGCGATGAGATTCATTCTCCATCATATCCATTCAAGTATAATTATCATCTGATGATTTAAAAATAATGTTTAAAGACCTGATATCATTCTGTATATGAATAATATACAACCTATCCATGAAAAACATGGCTTATGTAACAAAACATATAAAATAAAATGAGTAAGTTAACACCCGAAACGACGATAATACTAAGATATTATTAACAAAGCAATGTTAAAAGATCATATATGATATCATATGAATGTATATGATTCTTGTATAATTTAATAACAATTATTTCACTATTATACAAGAGTTTAACCTACCCCAACCAAGGAAAAGTACAAGTTAAGGGTTATTTCACAATCTCTTCATTATCCGAGGTTGGTTATACGTAATAATCTACTGGGATCTCTTTATCATCCACATCCATGTTTCTTAAAAATGAATTTCAAAACATTTTTACTATTTACTCGAATATGGGTTAAAGTCATTTATACCCTTTTTTGACTTTTTATAAGAGGTTTATCAAGGAATCTTTCCGTCATTTTCCAAACAATGTTCTTTTTAACCTTTTCGACAAAATTAAGCTAAGAATGTTTTCTTACTTATACGGCGGGTGCGGCTATTTTCCACAGTTATAGAATTCTCAAAGTTTCCATTACAAGCTTATAAGGATATTTTCAAATTAAATGTTTTATTTTATAATTATTTGACTTTTAAATGATTTCAAAATGAATATTTTAGGAGTTTCTGAAAAGTACTCTTTATCAAAATCAAAATTTTAAATGTTTTAAATATTTATCTTTCTAAATCTTTTTAATTAATGTTCATGTCTTCAAAATGGTTTTTAAGGATTTATTTATATGAACATGAATGTTTTTAAAATTTTAATTCCTTTAAAAAAGTTTCAAAGTGGTATGGGGCACTTTGATTCAAAAATATCTTTTAAATTACTTCCTTTATAAATGTGTGACTTTTAAATGATTTAAAAAGAATAGATATTTCTCTCAAATATTTTTGATTTCATCTATGTCAACATCCATTGATGGATTTTATTATTATTTGAAGTTGATACAAAACTTCTGTATTGTATTGAAGGTTTTGTGATACATTTGACTATGGATGTGTTATTTTTATACCATTCATGGTTTATGGAGAAAGTTTTGACATTTCGTATGCTAGTTTTAATACGAATGTTTATGTTATGTTTAGACCTTTTCATATGGGAATGCATTGGACTTAATATGTGACGGGTGGATCCTGCTATAGCTCCTCGATGCATCGGTAGGTCTCATGAGACAAACTAGTGTCTTTGCTCAAGGCCTTGACAAAATCTTATTTGTAGTCTTGGAACGAGGCCTTGGCTATGTGGTTATGATAGTCTGGCATTATGCATTCCATCATTATGAAAGTGGTTATTGATTTTGCATGTGATTATTCGATTAGTAGAATATCCATGTGAATAAGTAAATGGTATTGTTTCATTTTATTTTTTCCATACTATGTTGAAGGTCAAGTTTAAAAGGCTTTTGTTTTAAGTTATACATTGCCTTAAATGCTTATTCTTATTTATGAAAGTTTCTGCTATATTGTTATCCTTACTGGGCATTTGATCTCACCCCTTTTCTATGTTTTATTTTCCCAGGATTCCAAGAAGTATATTGTGATTGATAAGAAGGGTTAAGACAAGGGAATAATGGCATTCATAAAGTATTATTTATGTTTTTTTGTATGTTATGAAGTTTAATGTAACATTCATGTATTTAATCTATTTTCCAAGACTGCTAAACTAATTGGTCCTTTGGGACTTGATTCCTTGTAATCATGCCAATTTATTAAAATAATGCACCGACTCTGGGTAACTGGGGTCGGGGCGTTACAGTTGGTATCAGAGGAAGTTTAGCAATAACCTTGGAAACTAGATTTAGATAAACTCTGATTAGATCACATAGCCCTAAGATAGACTTTGAGGATTAGTATAGAAGAAATTCCTAGAATTTTGGTATTGTAGAGATTTTGTGAGTTTTCTGAGCAATACATCCCTTTCTGGATACGAAAAGGTAGAGGCAGCTATGGCACAGATGTACCTAGGGGTAAAACTAGAAAACACCACTTTGAGCTAGACTCGAATGGGAACTGGTGCACGACAACGGGCCTTGCTGCACTCTTGGTTACGACACTCCCGGGGGATATGCTTAGGATAATTCTCATTTTCTTTATAAACCATTATTAAGGGCTTATGAGTATACACTTACTCAAAGAAAATATTTTTATGATTATGGATTATATCCATAAACTGTTCAATTTGTGTTAGGTATTTTACAAGTTTGGTAATTATTCATTGCAATTCATAAAATGAACTAGTTTATGCTATTGTACAGAAATGGTGCCTAGTAGAAGGAATGTGAACTCCCGTAATACGTATGATCCAAAGAGTAAGAAGGATCATATCTTTCATGGTCCTAAGCCAGAATTTAGAAGGGAAATAGTTTCCCACGTATTATCATCATATGAATAAATAGTTTCATGTGTGGATAAGATAACTAAAGAGTTTACTGAGTCCTATGACATTGAAGGGAAGCATGAGAATAAAAGTATTAAAGAGAGAAATATGGATAAAGGGAAGAGGGAAAAGAATAATTTCCCCATATGTGATAACAGTGGGAAGAAACACCCTAGAACTTTCTTGAAAGGAATGAGAGTTTGTTATAAGTGTGGAGGAAAAGGGCACAAAGTACGTGACTGCAAGGGTAAGAAAATGGTTTCAAATGTACAATGCTTCATTTGCAAGTAGTTCGTACACTACGCGAACCTATGTCCCAGTCATCAGACTATGCCGCAAATGATGCTATTGGATAATAATCAAGTTATGATACTACCACGGATGAAGATGAATGATTAGAGTTCTTATGTTGATTATGTCATTTGAGTGTTTTATCAACAATGTACTTGTTATAATAATTATGGAGTATATAAGGATTGTACTGCAATACTATTTCATTAAGGACTTGAGATTGTGTGGAACAAAGAAAAGTGACACAATAGGAGGATAAATTTTTGGAAAATATATGGTTGAGAGAATCATAAACCATAATATAGTTCTGATACTGAGGTAGTGATTTTGGAATAATACATGATTGATTTGGATAAATAATATTGGATATTCTTGACAACCTTGAAACTGATTAATGATTTGTATATTCCATCATTGTTGGGGTTTAAAACATTTTTGGATTGAAGGATTACATCTATCATTCTTAAAGGAATAAGGGATCATGAATGTAATCAATAAAGTTTTATGGTAATTCAGGATGTTGTAGTGTTTTAAAAGAATACATGATGAAGGTGTTCACATGTTATTACGCAAAAAAAAGGATCTTCATTTTTGGACCAAAGTATTTTTGGATAGTTCTAGTTTGGATTATTTTGGATTGCCATAAAAGGACAACCCGGAGGTCAGGTGGCAACCCGTCGCGTCCGGCAAGGCCGCGAGACTTGAACCCACAACCGAAGGGCGACAAGGGTGTATCGCCTACCCCTGACCTACGTGATGTACGGGATTAAATAATGTATTTTTTTAAAATATCTGGTAGATGAATTATAAATTCTTTTTTTTGGAACCCTATACGAATAGGATAAATAGAATATTTTTTTACGTTCTATTATCTTTTAGAGTGAATTATGAGTTTGTGGTAGAAATTAGTTAACGGATAGAACTCTACTTTTCAAGAATATATTTTTCTTCTTCTCTTATTCTATGAAGAAATTAATTCTTATACTTTATTTAAGGAATCCTAAAACCAAAAATGTGTTATCCTAATGCCCTATGTTTTGTTGAACCGATGGAATTTTAAATCATCATAGATTGATGAATTTAAGGACCTCAATTTTACATTTGTTTGTGATTGATGACCTCAATCACTACTTATAAATATTTATGTTTTCCTCCAATTATATGTCTCTAATTTCCACCAATGTTCTCCTAATCAAGATCATAATTTGGTGGTGACCCTTTCATTTCTCTTTTCCTCATATTAAGACTAAATTTTAGTAACCTAATTTCTGATGCGGGTTTTCCCATAAAGATATTTTCTATTTTTAACCTTTTATTTTCGAAGAACAATTTCAAATTGCGAGGACGGAATTTATTGAAGGAGGGGAGAATGTAACACCCCAAGATTTCATAGTGTGTTATTTCTTCAATATAATTCAATAACTTGCACTACACGCAACACCGATTTCAATCGCACCATGACTTACCAAACAAGCCATTCAAAAGAGGTTATGAATAGTATTAACTAAATTTTAAACTAATATATCTTTATAATTTTAGAATCCATATTATGATTTTCTTAGACATAATGCAAGAACAAATTCATTTTCAGTATTGCACTTTTATCAACTTTTAATAGTGAACCCTTTTTAAATACAATATTTTAAAATTTTTGACTAAATGGGGACATCAAAAATTTAAAATGAAACATCCCAAGCTTCCACAGTAACCTTTCCTTTGAATAATATAGTAGCGTGTGTTGTACGCAACTTCGAGTTTTAACACACACCACAACCGATCAAACTAGCCGTTATGAATAGTAATACCTACTTTTTGAAATTATATATATTTTATATTTCAAAATGGACTTCATTTTTGGATTCAGAATATCGAATTTAACCTAGGGTGAAATTTTTGAACTTTTCGGATAACTTTAATATTTTGATGAATAGTGAAAATTAGAAAATTTTAATTAAAAACAACTTTTTTAATCAAAATAATTAATATGGATAAATTATGAATTTGAGTGGTTTTAAAGTATATTTAGAATATATTTTTACCATTTAATTCAATTTTTTTCATTGGATATAATTTCAGAATTAAACCAGACATAAACAAGTGCCAATCTTTTGATAGTTATTATCTCTTAAAAACACGCTTTTTGTTTTAACAACGGGAACTAATTTTAAATTAATTTCTTCCACTTCTGTGTTTTGAATTTAAAAAAATGTATTCTATATTTGGAATCAGGATGTTAAAATTGTGTAAATAGGTAACTTTTATTTTTAGACATTTTGAATAATTATTGCGGTAAATATTTTATTTACCATAGTTAAGGGTAAATCCGGTAAATAAGGGTTAAAAAATAATATTATAATAATACTAAATTACCTTAAAATATGTCCTAACCTTATTGGTTGATACATGTTTGACCACAGGCATCTTTGGGTAGATTTTGGGACCCCATGGAGCCACTTGTAGGTGATAGGGACACTTTATTTTAATTAAGTTAAAATGAATACAAAAATGACACAAGCATATATCTTTTAGAAAAACAATTTTTACATAGGGTTATATATGATGGATTTTCGACTATAAATATTCATTAGAAAGATAAACATATTTCCTACATAATGATATTTTATTTATAATTTTTAGACATTAAATAATTTAATTTATTTATGACAGAATGATGATGCAGTAATTAACATAATAGTGAAAAATTAAAATAATTGATATTATAAATACACAAATAAATATAATTTGAGACTTTTTATGAATTACACTAATTTTATAAGTTAATATGACATGTTATTAATGATTTAATTAAATATTTTCGAAGTAATCATTCTGTTATGAGTTTCACAAAAATCAACTATTGAATAGTGTCAAAATTGACATAAAAGAGTTTTTAAAACAAATATTATATTATTAATTGATATTCAATCCCTAAAAATATAAGGCTCGGACAAGAGACTTATATAATGATAGGTGTATCATTAATGGACCACTTGGGGGGTCGCTTGGATGTATATAGTATGTTTATTAACCATATTATATAATAATACAAAGAGCCATTGTAAAAGTGAAACTAATTAACTAAGAGTTAATACTTAAAGATAAGGTTAATATAATGACCCAAACCTATCTAAATTATATCGGTTGAGATTGTTTTCGACCCATACCCACCTTAGAATTTAAATAATCAACTTTGGAGCCATTAGAAACCGAATATGAATTTATTATAAATTAATATTTCTAGCTTTTCCAAAGGTGCCCCTCACCCCTCTTATAAAAGGGCACTCCTACTTCTCATTTCATGACACCTTAAAAGCCTTTTGGTTCAGCCAAACTCTGCCCAAATACTCTTCCAACTTCCCTCACTACCACCTAGAGGCCTTATTTTGATCAGAAAGCCAACTTAAAGATACCTTTTGATCAAATCAAAAGGAAGAACCCGAAGAAGAGGTAATGATTTCACCACCATTTTCCAAGTTCCTTTCTTCTTCCACTTCTTCTTTCATTATTATTAACATTATAAAATAATAACTCCAGTATCATATATATACTGTGATGTTGTTATAAATATCGTACAACCATATTCAGTAATCTATCCACCCTTTGAATAACATGTCACCATACGTGCGTACGTACGGCTTACCGTCTCCACGTCGTGGTGTAATTGTTATTCAATATATTATTATTTGGATGGGTATAATAATGATGTTTAAATAATGTAAATAATAAATATAACATGATAATAATTCTGTATATATGATATACCATCCATTTATATATTATTTTAATATCAAAAGAATGATATTGTCGCTCGTGCGTACGTACGGACTACTGTCTCCACGAACGCGATGAGATTCATTCTCCATCGTATCCATTCAAGTATAATTATCATATGATGATTTAAAAATAATGTTTAAAGACTTGATATCCTTCTTTATATGAATAATATACAGCCTATCCATGACAAACATGACTTATGTAACAAAACATATAAAATAAAACGAGTAAGTTGACACCCGAAACGACGATAATACTAAGATATTATTAACAATGCAATGTTAAAAGATCATATATGATATCATATGAATGTATATGATTATTTTATAATTTAATAACAATTATTTCACTATTATACAGGAGGTTAACCTAACCCAACCAAGGAAAAGTACAAGGTAAGGTTTATTTCACAATCTCTTCATTATCCGAGGTTTGTTATACGTAATAATCTACTGGGATCTCTTTATCATCCACATCCATGTTTCTTAAAAATGAATTTCAAAACATTTTTACTATTTACTAGAATATGGGTTAAAGTCATTTATACCCTTGTTTGACTTTTTATAAGAGGTTTATAAAGGAATCTTTCCGTCGTTTTCCAAACAATGTTCTTTTTAACCTTTTCGACAAAATTAAGGTAAGAATGTTTTTTTACATATACGGCGGGTGAGGCTATTTTCCACCGTTATAGAATTCTCAAAGTTTCCCTTACAAGCTTATAAGGATATTTTTAAAGTAAATGTTTTATTTTATAACTATGTGACTTTTAAATGATTTCAAAATGAATATTTTAGGAGTTTCTGAAATGTACTCTTTATCAAAATCAAAATTTTAAATGTTTTAGAGATTTATCTTTCTATATCTTTTTAATTAATGTCCATGTCTTCAAAATGGTTTTTAAGGATTTATTTATATGAACATGAATGTTTTTAAAATGTTAATTATTTCAAAAAGTTTCAAAGTGGTATGAGACACTTTGATTCAAAAATCTCTTTTAAATTACTTTCTTTATAAATGTGTGACTTTTAAATGATTTAAAAAGAAGAGATATTTCTCTCAAATAGTTTTGATTTCATCTATGTCAACATCCTTTGATGGATTTTATGATTATTTGAAGTTGATACAAAACTTCTATATTGTATTGAAGGTTTTGTGATATATTTGACTCTGGATGTGTTATTTTTATACCATTCATGGTTTATGGAGAAAGTTTTGACATTTCGTATGCTAGTTTTAATACGAATGTTTATGTTATGTTTAGAACTTTTCATATGGGAATGCATTGGACTTAATATGTGACGGGTGGAGCCAGCTATAGCTCCTCGATGCATCAGTAGGTCTCATGAGACAAACAAGTGTCTTGGCTCAAGGCCTTGACAAAATCTTATTTGTAGTCTTGGCATGAGGCCTTGGCTTTGTGGTTATGATAGTCTGGCATTATGCATTCCATCATTATGAAAGTGGTTATTGATATTTCATGTGGTTATTCGATTAGTAGAATATCCATGTGAATAAGTAAATGGAATTATTTCATTTTATTTTTGCCATACTATGTTGAAGTTCAAGTTTAAAAGGCTTTTGTTTTAAGTTATACATTGCCTTAAATGTTTATTCTTATTTATGAAAGTTTCCGCTATATTGTTATCCTTACTGGGCATTTGAGATCACCCCTTTTCTATGTTTCATTTTCCCAGGATTCCAAGAAATATATTGTGATTGATAAGAAGGGTTATGACAAGGGAATAATGGAATTTATAAAGTATTATTTATGTTGTTTTGTATGTTATGAAGTGTAATGTAACATTCATGTATGTAATATATTTTCCAAGACTACTAAACTAATCGGTCCTTTGGGACTTGATTCCTTGTAATCATGCCAATGTATTAAAATAATGCACCGACTCTGGGTAACTGGGCTTGGGGCGTTACAATTATGGTATGAGACCCAAAAAATCAATTTATTTAGATGACTTTAATTGGTTCATGATATCTCATGATCATCTAGGGTTGTCTCATTAAAATAGTTTTCACCAATAGAGTCAATAAAATCCAGTTGATTTTGTGAACAACTTATTTATCCATCTAACACCACATCAGTAGGGAAGTAAGTTGTATGGTCTCAACCCTAGTTACACCGAGTCATTGCATTATTACATAACATTGTCATGATCACAAGATATCAGGTCTCAAAAGACCGATTAGTTTAGTATCCTTGCAAGTACTAGATACATACATAAGTTTTACATTACAACATGAAATAAAAAAAATAACATTTTGTGCCCTTTGATCACACTCATATCCTTTTTCCCATACCTATAGGTTCATCATAATATACTTCTTCACATCCTGGGAAAAAGAAAACATAAGAAAGGGGTGAGATCATATGATCAGTAAGGATAACATGATAACGGAAACTGTCATAAATAAGAAAAAACATTTGAGGAAATGTATAAGACTGAAACACAATCCTTTTAAACATAAAATTCAGAATAATATGGAAAAGATAAATCAAATAATACCATTTACTAATTCACATGGATATTCTACTACTTGAATAATCACATGTAATATCAATAACTAATTTCATAATGATTGAATGCATAATGTCGGACATCATAACATCATAGTTAAGCCTCGTTCCAAGACTACAAATAAGATTTTGTCAGGGCCCTATTCCAAGACACTAGTTTGTCTCATGAGACCTACTGATGCATCAAATAGCTATAGTAGTCTCCACCCATCACGTACTAAGTCCCATGCATTCCTAATATGAAAAGGTTGAAACATAACATAAAAATTTGTATAAAAACTAGCATAAAAAATATTTTACTCTAACCATAAACTGTGAATGGTATAAAAATTAATCATCCACAGTCAAACATATCAAAAAACATTCAATACAATATGTAAGATTTTATAATAATAAATCAACTTCAAACAATTGTAAAATCCATCAAAGGATGTTGACATAGACGAAATAAAAACTATTTGAGAAAAATATCTCTTTCTATTTTCAAATCATTTAAAATTAAGATAATTATAAAAGAAACCATTTATTTTTAAAATATTCTTATAATCTTTTAAAAGAATATTCAAAGGAGTTATAATGGTAGAAAATAGTTGCACCTTCCATAAAAGTTAAAAAAAATTCTTACTTAAATTGTCGAAAAGGTCATAAAGTACTTTTTTTAGAAAATGACAAAAAGATTTCTTTCAAAACATTTTATAAAAATTCAAACAATGGTATAAATTAATTTAACCCATATTCTAGGAAATCATTAAAAAATTTGAAATACATTTTTAATAAATATGGAGGTGGATGATAAAGAAGTCTCATTAGATACTTACATATAAACAACCTCAGATAAATAAAGAGATTGTAAAATTAAACCTTACCATTTTCTTTTCCTTAGTAGAAGCAATTTTAACCTCCTGTTTAATAGTTAAATCATTTTTATTAAATTATTAAATAATCACATACATAAATATTCTATCTCATATGATCTTCTAATATTACTTTGTTAATGATATTTCAGTAGTATCATTGTTTTGGGTGTTATCTAATTCTTTTTACATTATATGTTTTTTATGTAAGTCATGTTTGTTATGGATATTATGTATTAGATTCATATACAGAATGATATTATGATCTTTAAACATTATTTGTAATCATCAAATGAAAATTATTCTGGAATGGTTTCGATGGGGAATGAAATTTCATTGCGTCGGGGAGACGGTAAGTCGTACATATGCACGAGCAACAATATCATTCTATTGATGGTGAAATATTATGTAATTAGAGGGTATATTATATATATATAATCATTAACCTATTATATTTATTATTTATATCAATTATAATCATTATTATACCCATCCAAATAATGAAGTACTGAATAAAAACTACACCATGACGTGGAGACGGTAAGTCATATATACCCATGTATGGTGACATTGTCATTCATATGGTGGATAGAATAATGAATATGGTTGTACCATATTTACAATAAAATCACAGTATGCATTTGGTACTGGAGTTTTTATTTTGGTAAGGAAACAACAACAAAATGGGAAGTGGATGAAGAAAAGAACTTTGAAAGTGGTGATGCAGTAATTACCTCTTCTTCGGGTTATTCCTTTTGATTTGAATAAAAGGGATCCTTAGGTAGGCATTATGATCAAATTAAGGCCCATATATTCAATTAAGTGTGGTTGGGAGGATATTGGATCCTGGTTTTATTGAGCCAAATGGATTTTGAGGTGTGAAATTAAGAGAAGGGGAAGTACCCATTTATAAGAGAGGTGAGGGTCAATTTAGGAAAAGATTGAAATATTATTTTATTATAAAATCATATTCGGTTATTAATGGCTCCAAATGTGTTTATTTAGAAGCTAAGGTGGGTATGGGTATAAATCCTCTCAACCAATAGGTTTTAGACAAGTTTGTGTCACCATATTAACCTTATCTTTTAGATTTAATACTTAGTTAAATTATTTAACTTTTACTAGGTCTTCTTGTATTTTTAAATTACATGGTTTATAAGCTTATTATAAAATTCCAATAGAACCTCAAGTGATTTATTAATGACATATATATCATTAATAATTCCTTTGGAAAACTTTATATTTTTAGGAATATTATATCGTTTAAGAATATATTATTTGTTTTAAATACTTATTTATTTCAATTTTGACACTATTTAGTATTTGGTTTTTGTGAAAGTAGAAAAAAACATGATTACTTAAAAAAATACATTAAATCAACCCTAACATGTAATATTAACCTATAAAATTCTTTGAATTCATCATAAGTCTAAATTAACATTTATTTTCATATTTATAATATCAATTATTTTAATCTTTCATTAAAAAGATAATTACTACATCATCATTGTGTCATTAAAATATTTAATTATTTAATGTCAATAAATTATAAATAAAATACCATGATTTAGGAAATATTTTTAGTTTTATAATTAATATTTATAGAAAAATTTATCTTTTGTATAATCCTATATTAAAATGTTTTAGTTATTAAACTTTGAATTTTATACTTTTAAGGCTTGTTTAAATAAAATATTAAAAAATGTAATAATCTAATCCAAGTGGATCAAAGAGGATCATATTTTATTCCTACTGTTTATTTTGGTCGAATAACACTTATCCAGTATAATTAGGATATCTTTTAGGGTAATTATAATATCATTTTTACCTTTAATTACCCTATTTAATTTTAATCGTGGTAAATAAAATTCAATGGTTATTAATCACCAAAAATTATTTTCATCATATTGAACCACATTTTAATTAATTATTTCAACTGTGTCTCTTTTATTTTTGAAATTAAATTTATAGATGTCGGAAAATTACATTTTATGCAAATTTGCAAATGTTCCTTGAAGGTGGGTAAAAGATGTTAAAAAAATCAATAAAATTTTATATATCTAATATTATTATAAAATTACTACAACGAGTTAAATTGGATAAATATATATATTATGTATCTATTTTGACATTAAAAAAATTAAATTTAAAAAAACTATTTAAATAAAAAGTCAGGTTTATACACTAACGCAGTGTTTTTCACTATTCGTCAAAAATTGAAAGTTTTCAGAAACATACCAAAAATTTACCCTAATGTAATTTTGATATTATGAATCCAAAAATGAAATCCATTTTAAAAAGTAAAATTTATAAAATTTCAAAATGTGGGTTTTACTATTCATAATGGCTAGTTTGATTGGTCATGGTGTGCTAGAACTCAAAGTTGCGTACAATTCAAGCTATTGTTTTATTCAAAGAGAAGCATACCATGGAAGCTTGGGGTGTTACATTCTTCCCTCCTTCAAATAATTTCATCCTCTAAATTTCTAGAATATTACTGCATAAAAATATTTGGGTGTTTCTTCATCATAAGTTCCTCAAGTTTCCTAGTTGCTTCTTCCATTTTATGGTTTCTCCGAAAACATTTTACCAGGAAAGTCGTCCGGTTCCTCAACACTTATTCTCTGGTATCAAGAATACGAATAGTCTCTTCAAAATAAGATATATTGGGTTCCAGTTCTATTTATTCATAGGGTAGTACATGGGTTGGGTCAGGCATGTATTTTCTCAACAGTGATATGTAGAACACATCGTGAACTTTGGAGGGACTTTGAGGCATTTCCAAATGGTAAACTACAACTCCAATTCATTTTAGAATTTAAAATGGTTAGATGTACCTGGAAGTTAATTTACCCTTCTTACTAAATCATATAACACCCTTCCATGGAGACACCATTTAGTAAATATGATCTCCTACCTGAAATCCCAAATCTTTCCTTCAGTTATCGGCATATCACTTTTTCCTACTTTGAGATGCTTTGATGTGGATTTAGATAATCTTCACCTTTTTCATTGTTTCATCAACAAGTTCTTGGCCTATGATTTTTCTTTTACCAACATCATCCCAAAAAGTTAGTGTTTGAAATCTCTTTCAATATAACACTTCATATGATTTCATCTGAATACTTGAATGGAAGCTATTATTATAGGAAAATTATACCAGAGGTAAATACAAATACCATAAAACTTTAAAGTCAAGTGAGAAATATCTCAACATTTCTTCTAAGGTTTGAATAGTTCGTTCTGATTTTCCATCAACTTGAGGGTGGTAGACAGTGCTCAAACAATGTTCAGTGTCTAGGGAATTCTGAATACTTTTCTAGAATTTTGATGTGAAACAGGGAACACACTCAGAAACAACCAGTAGGGGTACTCCATGAAGTCTTTCAACTTCATTAATATATATATTTTATAAACGTTCAAGTGGTAAATATTCTCTTATATCATGAAAATGTGCTGACTTGGTAAGACGATCAATAATGACCCATATTGAATTATTCCTTCGAGGAGTCTTTGGTATCCCCATGACAAAGTCCATCATAATATCATCCCATTTCCAATCAGGTATGGGAAGAGGTTGCATGACTCCTAAAAGATGTTTTCGTCCTGCCCAAACCTATTTAGAAACCATACATCTTGACGCATTATCAGCAATCTCCCACTTCTTGTTACCCCACAAACAATATTCATTCAAATCTATATACATATTAGTGCTACTAGGGTGTATAGAGAAATTGGATCTATGGGAATCATCCAATAGTTACCTTTTTATATTAGGTATATGGGGAACACAAAGCCTCCTCCCAAATTTCAAAATTCCAGATTCATTTACGAACTTAATCAATATCCCATCATTCACAGCTTTAATTTTCTTTTGAAACTCCTCATCATCAGTTTGAGAACTTTTTATCCTTTCTAGGAAAGATGATTTGGAAACCATATGAAAAAGTATTGACGTTTAACCTTCCATGATTATTCCTATATCCATATTTACTAGATCTATGAACATAGTATCCCTTTCAACTCTCATCTTGTTCAAAACTCCATGATCCTTTTCTACTCAAAACATCTACCACCTTATTTTCCTTCCCCAGGTGGTAGTGTATAGTGAAATCACAATCCTTGAGTAGCTCAATCCAACACCTTTTTCTTTAGGTTGAGTTCTTTATGGGAGAAAATATACTTAAACTCTTGTGATCAGTATATATCTCACATTTTTTACCATATAAATAGTGTCTCCATAACTTCAAAGAAAAGATTACAACTACTAACTCAAGATCATGAGTGGGATAGTTTTGATTATAAATTTTTAACTGTGTGATGAATAGGCAACAACTCTATCATTATTCTTAAGGACCCAACCAAGTCCTTTCTTTAAAGAATCACTATAAATAACAAACCAATCATTCCTCGATGGTAGATTCAATATATGAGCATTGACTAATATTCTCTTTAGTTCTTCAAAACATTCTTCACATTCTTTTTTCAAAACAAATTTAACCCCGTTATGCGGGATCTTGGTTAATGGGTTATCCAATCGGGTAAAATTCTAGACAAAACGCTGGTAATAACCTACTAAACCAATAAAACTACATACCTCAGTCATACTTGTTAGTGCTAGACATTCTGGGATTACCTTTGTATTTGAATGATCAAAAGATATTCTATCCTTAGAGACAATATAGTCAAGAAAATAAATCTCATGAAGCCAGAAATCACACTTTCTAAACTTCCCATATACTTTATTTCATATAAGAGTCATTAGAATAGCACACAAGTGATTTTTATGATCTTCGTAGCATTTGGATTATACCAATATTTCATCAAGTAATACTACTACAAAGTCGTCAAGATATTATTTGAAAATTCTATTCATTAGATCCATAAAAACAAAGGGTGCATTAGTCAGTCTAAAAGGCATTATTGTAAACTTGCAATGCCCATACCTAGTATGAAATAATGACTCTGGAATTTCTTCTTTCTTCATGAACAACTGATGATATCCATATTTATGGTCAATCTTTGAAAAATATTTAGCTTTATGAATTTGATCAATTAAATCAGTAATGTGAGGTAGGGGATAATTGTTCTTTATTATTATAGCATTTATTTAACATGTAGTCAATGCACAACCTCATAGATCCATATTTATTCTTAACAAAAAGTACATGGGATCCCCATGGAGAAACACTAGGGATAATAAATCCTTTACTACTCAATTCTTTTATATTTTCATTATCTCCACTAATTCCACAGTGTCCATTCTATAAGGGGTTTCGATATGGGTCTTGAAATAGGAAACATATCCCTAGGGAACTTAATTTCTCATTCTCGAGGATGTCCTGGTAAATCCTCTGGAAATACATCAACATATTCTTGAACAATAGGTACATCCTCAATTTGAACATTACTTTCCTCAACCATGGTTATTTCACTCTCTTCCTCCACAATAATTGAATTTAGTAGAGCTATTGGGGGTGGATCTAGATGAGAATCAGATGGTGATGTTTCATCTATAATGGTAAGGTGTTGTTTATCATCATCATCAAAAATTGTAAACTCCTTAATCTTATAATAAATTTTCACAACATGGTCCGAAAGACAATCCATACTAACTCATGTGTATGAAACTAAGATTAATAGATAAAGCACATTTATATTCCATAATGGTAACTGATTGAAAAAACTTGGTTGTAATAATACTTCCCTTAAGAGTTTTCACTGACAAATCCCTTGTTAAATAAAATTGGAAATATCTAATTTTCTTGGAAAAGTAGGAAGATGTGAAATAATGACATGATCCAGAATCATTTAAAGAATTGGCTAAATTTGAAGAAATAATTAAAGTACCTTCCACCACGTTATTAGGAGCTTCAACCTCAGTAGTAGTGATCACATAAGCATGGCATTTCTCCCTTGGCCTTTTCTTAGGTAAGTTTCCATGGCTCTTAGGAAATTCATTTTCATAATTCCCCATTTCACTACAATTATAGAATTCAGCATTGATAGCCTCATTCATTCCCTTGCAATCAAGTGCTTGGTTCCCTTTTTTACCACACTTGTAAAAAACTCCCATTCCCTTCAAGAAAACTACCAGGGTGTTTCTTCCCACATTTACTGTAGGATGGAAATTCAACTTTTCCCTTCTTCCCCTTATTTCCATTTCTAGAGTGTTCACTAGATCTCTTCTTCTCATTATTTTCTTTAAATTTGTAAAACATAGAGAGTTTTTTTTCTGTCTTAATAGCACATGAGACTATATCTTCATATGATGAGAAGGATTGTGAGACTAATTCTCGAGGGAGAAATGGTTTTAACCCATCAAATAATCGATCAATATTAATCCTTGGGTTATGTATATAATATGTAGCTTGTCTTGATAACCTTGTAATGTTATCCTCATACTTTTTGACATTCTCATGATCCTTTTTGCCTCAGACTTTGAAATTGTCTTTCCATATCCGCTTGATGGTCATGAGGAAATTATTTTTCTAAGAAAATATCTTTAAACTCTTTCATTTCCATATTTGATACTCGTTGTTACTCCTTTGTGTTTCAAATTAATGACCACCATTGATTTGCATCTCCTGTGAGGCGATAAACTACCATGACAAGTTTTTCCCTTTCGATACTCCCCAAAGCATGAAATATTTTCTCTAAGAAACTTATCCATTGTTTAGCTACAAATGGATTTTTAGTCCCATTGAATGTTGGTGATTTTTTCCTTATGAAGTGGTATAACATTGATTTTCCTCGTTTTGGATCAGGGTGCTCCATACGGGTAAGGTTATTATTTATAACCTGAGTGAGTTGTCCCGGTATGGTTATAATCTATTCATCACTAGTTGCATCACCATCTCCACAATAATTATCTTTATTAGGGTGGGAATCCCTACATGGATTACGTGTGTTGATACAGTTTCTATTCCTTCCACCAGGTTGCATTTCTAAATAATGTAATACACTAGATTAGTTTATAAATCACAATACATAATTCTAAACTAGTAAAATACCTAACAACAATTGAATAGTTTATGCATAAAATCCATAATCATGAAAAAATGTTTTCTTTAAGGAAGTACTTACTCATAAATCCACCATAATGGTTTTTAAATAAAATGCGAACTATCCTAAGCATATCCCATAAGAGTATGATAACCAATAGTGCAGTAAGGTCAGTTGTCATGTACCAGGATACCCTTAGTCAAGGTTGAAACTCCTTGTAAGAGTTTTCACTCTTAGGTACATCTCTTCCAGAGCTGCCTCTACCTCCTCATATCCAGAAAAGGATTTATTGCATGGAAAACTCACAAAATATCTATATTACCAAAATTCTAGGATGTTCTTCTATACTGATCCTTAAAGCCTATCTTAAGGTAATTTTCTATAATCATAAGTTTTTTTAAATATACTTTCCATGGTTTGTAATGAAATTTCTATGATACCAACTGTAACACCCCGAACCTAGTTACCCAGAGTTGGTGCATTATTACATAACATTGGAATGATCATAAGAGATCAAGTCTCGAAATACTGATTAGTTTAGTATCCTTATAAGTACTAGATACATACATAAGTTTTACATTACATCATGAAATAAAAAAACAATATTTTGTCCCCTTTTAACACACTCATATCGTTTGGCATATCCCTACAGGTTAATCATAATATACTTCTTCACATCCTAGGAAAAAGAAGACATAAAAATGGGGTGAGCTCATTTTCATAGTAAGGATAAAAATATAGTAGAAACTATCCTAAATAAGCATAAATATTTAAGGCAATGTATAATAATAAAACACAAGCATTTCAAACATAAACATCAGTATAATATGGCAAATATAAATAAAATAATTTCATTTACTTATTCACATGTATATTCTTCTAGTTGAATAATCACATGTAATATCAATAACTAATTTCATAATAATGGAATGCATAATACCAGACATCATAACCACATAGTCAAGGCCTCATGCCAATACTACAAATAAGATTTTGTCAAGGCCTTGTACCAAGACACTAGTTTGTCTCATGAGACCTACCGATACATCGAGAGGCTATAGCGGGCTCCACCCATCACATTCTAAGTCCAACTCATTCCTCATATGAAAAGGTTGAAACATAACATTAACATTTATATTAAAACTTGCATATGAAATGTTAATACTTTAAATCTAAACCATGAATGGTATAAAAAACACATCCACAGTCAAACATATCACAAAAACTTTAATACAATATGGAATATTGTATCATAAAAAATAAACTTCAAACAAGTGTAAAATCCATTAAAGGAAGTTGACATAGATAGAATCAAAACTATTTGAGAGAAATATCTCTTTCTATTTTGAAATCATTTAAAATTCATGAAATTATAAAATAAAACATTTATTCTGAAAATATTCTTATAACCAAGTAAGGGAATCTTAGAAGGTGTTATAATGGTGGAAAATATCAACACCTTCCATATAAGTTAAAAACATTATTTTCTTAATTTGTCAAAAATGTCATAAAGTAACTTGTTTGGAAAACGAAGAAATTATTTTTTTCAAAAAAAATTCTAAAATGTAAAACAAGGATATAAATGAATTTAACCCATATTATAGGAAATATTAAAAAAATTGAAATTCATTTTTAAGAGAAACATATGTGGAGGATAAATAATTCCCAGTTGATAGTTACGTATAAACAACCTCAGATAAATAAAGAGATTGTAAAATTAAACCTTGCCTCATACTTTTCCTTAGTCAAGGGTGCGTTAACCTCCTATATAATATTTAAATAATTGTTATTAAATTATACAAGAACCACATACAAAATTATTATATCATATATGATCTTCTAATATTGCTTTGTTAATGATATTTCAGTAGTATCATTGATTCGGGAGTTAACCGATTCTTTTTCCGTTATATGTTTTTTACATAATTCATATTTGGTATGGATATGATGTATTTTATTCATATACATAATGATATTAAGTTCTTTAAACATTGTTTTTAATCATCAAATGAAAATTATTCTTGAATGGTTGTGATGGGGAATGAAATTCCAATGCATCGTGTAGACGGTAAGCTGTACGTACGCAGGAGAAAAAATATCATTCTATTGATGGTGAAATATTATGTAATTGGATGGTATATTATATATAAATAATAATTAACATATTATAATTATTATTTACATCAATTATACTCATTAATATACCCATCCGAATAATGAAGCGTTGAATAACAAACCACACCACGTCGTTGAGACTGTAAGCCGTACGTACACACATATGGTGATATTTTCATTCATAGGATGGATAGAATAATGAATATGGTTATACCATATTTATTACAACATAATAGTATGTATAAGGTACTAGAGTTATTATTTTGGTATGGAAAAAACAAAGAAAGAGGAAGTGTAAGAAGAAAAGAATTTTGAAAGAGGTGATGAAGTAATTATCTCTTCTTCGGGTTCTTCCTTTTGATTTGAAAAAAGGGCTCCTTAGGTTGGATTTATGATCAAATTTAGGCCTTTATGTTAAATTGAGGGTAGTTGATAGAATATTGGAGCGGTTTTGGCTGATACAGAAGGCTTGGGGGTGTGAAATTAAAACAATGGGAATTACCCTTTTATAAGAGAGGTGAGGGTCACTTTAGGAAAAGCTTGAAATGTTATTTTATTATAAAATCATATTTGATTTCTAAGGGATACAAATGGATTTATTTATAGGAAAATATGGGGATGGATTGAAATCCTCTCAACCAATAGGTTTTAAATAAAAAGTTGGATTTAAACAATAACATAGTGTTTTTTCACTATTCATCAAAAATTGAAAGTTCTCAGAAAAATACCAAAAATTCACTCTAAGATAATTTTGATATTCTGAATCCAAAAATGAAGTCGATCATGAAAAATAAAATTTATAAAATTTCAAAAAGTGAGTATTACTATTAATAACGACTAGTTTGATTAGTCGTGGTGTGCTAGAACTCAAATTTGCATACGACACAAGCTATTGTGTTATTCATAGAGAAGCCTACCGTGGAAGCTTGGGGTGTTACACAAGGATTACTCAATGGGAGATAATTGACAATTGTATGGATCTGATTTTCATAACAAAGCTAAGAGACTAGGTCCTTCAATAGTGTGAGGTTCTATTATTATTAACTTCACTCTAATGTATGAATTGTATAATATTGGAACATCACATTTATATATTTATTCTTATATCATAAATTATTATGGGTTGCCGGTTGAAATTATGCCTCGTGTCTCAAGCATCCAAACATCTATTAAGTAAAAAAGGGATGTATAATATTTAAGTGTTCATCCTATCTCATTTCCATATACGAGGTAATTTTTTTTCTATATTTCATATTCCTATAAATTGACATCATAGATTTAATATTTGGGAAGATTAGTTGGTAGATTTTCAATCTTATATCAACTTCCATGCCCCAAAAGTAACCTTTATATCCTTGGATGGTTATATTTATTTATTCAAAGGGTATTGGGATATGAATGTTTGAAGAGTAGGGTATTCTATGACAGTAGATGGAACCATATCTTTGTAGCTAGAATTGACTAATTTGGGTATTATTGAAGAAAATGGGACATGGAGTATTTATTGTATATTATATTGATACCATTATATCTTTCCACACATTTTCTCTAGGATAACACCTGAACTAGAAAATTTAATTTCTATCAATTAACTGTAGGGAATGAATTCTATTTCCCTTCTACCATATACAATTACACCCATTTAATTTTTGGAATAAATGGTTTGTATGGAACAACTAGAAAGAAAGAGATTCATTAGAGTGGGCACATCACATTACGCTACCCTAGTTCTCTTTATAAAGAATGTATATTATTTGTGTCATTTAAGTATTGAATATCGAAAAATAAATCAACTTAAAATCAAAAAAGGGTAACCCCATCTTCAATTTGTTGAACTTTTTAATTAATTAAAGGATGCTATATGGTTATCAAAAATTGATATATGATCCTGGTATAACCAAATCCATGTTAACAATGACTATATATTGAAGACAGAATTACAAGTTACTATGAATAATACTAATATATATTCATGCCTTTCAAGATTATAAATTGACCTACAGTTTTCATGGATTCAAAGAAACTTGTCTTCCAAAAGTATCTTGACTCGTTTATCATTGTATTTTTTTTGATATTTTAGTGTACACTAAAAATAGAAATGAAAATGTGATGCACAAAGAGATTTTGACAGGTGAATAATTTCGCAACTGAATTTATTCTAAATTCCTTAATTATGACTTCTGGATATAATAGGTTTATTTTCTTGGACATGTAATTATTGAAAGAGGCATACCAGTCGATCTTAAAAATTTTGAAGTTGTGATTTCTTGGAAAGCACCTGGTAAAGTCATCAAGAAATGTATATTTTTGGTATTATTAGGATATTATATTTACTTTTAATGGAACTAATCAAGACCCTCGTCTCTAATGATATAATTGATAATAAAGGGATATCCATTATAATGGAATGAGGTTTACCAAAAAAAAACTATTAGGAGCTTAATACACGACTCACTTCAGAAACATTCATCATCTAGCCAACACTAGGAAAATGGTATGTGGTATATTTTAATGTATTTGTATCTTTAATAAAAAAAATTATCATATAGAGAGAACATTTCATATATTATGTCTTATGATAATAGAAAACTTATGAAAAAATTATCTAATTCATAACATGGGATTAACTGTGGTGATCCATATATTAAAAACATGGCGATGTTTCCCATTTGGTGAAAAGTTCAACATGTTAATAGATCCTAAAATCTTGAAATTTATATTTTCATAATGGTATTTTAACCAAATGAATTAATTTGGGATATAATATCTCTAAATATTTTACATTAAATTGGTTTACACACCGAGAAAATTAAATTTAGTGCTTGATGCTATGTGTCTAAAATCATACAATAAGGTGATCAATGAAACTTATTACCAGTGGAATCCAATAGGATTAATTTAAAAAATTATTTGTATGGTCATTTATATTATCAATATATATTTTTATTTATCGTTACTTTTATTCATAATTTAGTGATCCTGGTTAATGTGGCTAAGCAGTTAGAACTAAATTGTCTTTCCATGAGGTCAAAACTCAATGGAGGGAAGACCATTTATGTATTTGAAATATATGATAACCCCAAGTTTCACTTCCAGAATTGAATTTTAGTTATATATTTATTCCAAGAAAAAATTAATTTTATATATCAATATTTAAAATGGGTAGTTCTCTAGAGAAATAAAAAATGAATAGGGTAATGAAGACCAATTTTTGGTGGTCTGGTATGAAATTATAATTGGTAGATTATATTACTAGATCTATCATATTCCAATAGGTAATGTATAAACACCAATGTATATTATAACATTTATGGTCAATTCATATACTTATGGAAAAATATTAGTTTTTCATGTACTTTTTAGTTACCTATCATGAACACTTTGAAAGAATGATCCAATTTGGGTGATTATGGACAGAATTTCCAATTTGAAAATTTTGATTTGAATTTAAGAGTCTAATATAGTGGAATACATGGAAAAACTATTTTAGGGAAGGGATGAAATTGAATGGAGTAATGATATCAATTTTTTTGAACAATTTCCTTGGATTCACTTCATGATTTTGGTGATACTTGCAATATGAACGTAACACCAAGTTAACTATGAGCATGAAATATCATCCACAAATGGATGGTCAATCGAAACATATGATCCAAACATTTCAAGATATACTCTGAGTAAATGTTATATATTTATATGGTGCATGGGAAGATCATTTTACTTTAGTGAAATTTTCATATACAAATAGTTATCAGGACATGGTATAAAAGGCTTAGTTCAATTCATTATATGGTTTTTCGTGTCAGTCTCCTTAGTTTTTTTATAGGAACTCTAGAATAATCACTAATAAGACAGAGTCTTGTCCATGATACAAATATGAAATATAAAAATGATCATAAATTGAAGGTAATGGAAAATATAGATCAAAAATCAATTGCAGGTTATTGAAGAGAAACCCTATCATTACATTATTAACTCTGTATTATTGAAAATATCAACAAGAAATGGTCACCACTATTTGATAAAGTAAGGGAAGTTGTACTATTGTTACATCGGGCCATTTTATATCGGGAAATTATTGGTTTAGTTTCATATTAGTTAACCTTTATATCAGTATTCAGTGTTTTCCATAATGTTTTCCAAGTATCCTAGTTAAAGAAGAACTAGACTGCCCCTATCCATATGATACAATGAAAAAATTTCTCACTTGAATCAGATGATACGTTAATTTATGTACTAATTTGTATTCTAGTTATAAAATAAAATATTTCTTGAGGTATATGAAGTTCATTGGAACACAAAATATGTAGTTAGGTTTTTCCTTAGTGGTAAGCACCATGTAATCCTACATGAAAAATGGGGGTTCAGAACCCATTGGGCGCAGGTACTATAGCACAACTGTAGCGGTACTATAGCATCGGTGGCACTATTGATCGGCGGGTACTGTAGTGGCGGCAGGGCACTGTAGCGGTGGCGAAATTGTGTGAGTACTGTAGCTGGCAGGTTACTATTCACAAAATGGCTATTGGGCCATAAATTTGGGCCTACGGGCTATGTAATGGGATACAATCCCACTGGGCCTTCGGGCTATGTAATGGGTTTCCCTCTTCCCAGTTTAAAGAGGTATTTGCTTTGGTTTAATAATAAAATGAGGCTTCGGCCCCAACCTTTAAAAAAATTGTAACACAAAATATGGAATCACGGTCAGCTTCAGGAGGAATCTTGGCAGTTTTGAGAAGTCTATGCTCGATCAATGTCTTGAACTCTTCAAGGGTAGAACAATTATACATCTTCTTGAGGATAGAAATCTCCATGGTTTAGATACTTTAATACTCTCATATTAATATATTTCCATATTTTAAATTGTGTTTACAAGATACTAATAGGTTGGGATTAGTTTTGGGATACTTTAAGAGGTTTTGGAAGGTTTTATGATGATTTTAAGAGATGCATGGTTTGCACTTGATTAGTGGAAACCATGAAGAGTAAAAATTTTAATAGTTTTAGTGATAGTGGGGTATTCTGGCTGGGTTCATGGTTTGTCCAAATCCTATGGAAAAACTAGGTGACATGTTTTTTGAGGGTAAGGGAGATCTTCCAAAATGGTGCACAGTTTTCTAAACTATATAGTCTAATTATGTGATGTGATTTATTAATTATGAAAATTTTATTTTTATCCAATATAATCCATTGAAACCCTTATTCCTCCTCTCTTATCCTAGGACATAAATTCTTGGTCCTTCCCAAACATTTTTAAAGATCTTCTTCCTTATAATGATCGATTAAAATGGATTGGAGAGTGTTGGATCTTGGAGATTAAAGATAAGAAAAACATTCTTCTTTTCTCTCCTTGATTTTGTTATTTTATTAGAAGAGGAACCCATGATTGTGGTTAACATACCATAATATAATGATTACAATAGATTTTGATAAATTTTCCTTATAATCCATTGAAGTAATGAAAATTAGATCATGGATCATCAGGATCATGAATCAATTATTTGTTTCAAATTCATCTAAGAAAATTATCTTCCCTTCTATTTCCAATTTCTCTGAGAATGAGAGGGTTTTATATTTCTTAAACAAATCGCATATACTTTTAGGGAAATACCTTATGAAATATATATTGGAGATATCATTTATTTTTTGTACATAAATCTATAATTTTTCGTGACACAAATGGTTCCATACCACTTATCAGTTCCTAAGTTTTGGTGAGGCCACCATATAAAGGTTTCATTACTTTTTCTTACACAAGGGAGTGAGGGTTCAATCCATGGATATCTTATGTGGTAATTTATTTAACTTTTTTTGATATATATAAATTTATATATTGAACACCTGTTTTTATTCTTCTTCTTATCATTTATTTTGAATTAGATATGTGATAACCTATTTCTTATCTTAGTGGAATTTGGGAGAAGTCTTAGGGTTTCCGTACTGGGTTTTATACTAACCCTATGCATATTGATTTTAGTGTGTATAAATAATATTTTTAGCATGATATAGGTAAGGGGATTGTTTTTTATTTTAGTATCCAGGCTTCGTGATTTTATGCACAAGGATGTCTACAGTTTGAGCTTTGGGCAGTAGTCAAAGCATGGATTTTAAAGTGGTTCAACCTTGATTACTTTGGAATTTTATCCTTGATTATTATTTAACTCAAATTTTATTTTTCTTGGTATTATATACATGTACTTTTTCCCTTTATTTATTATGATAATGGATGTTTGGTTATACCCAAATAGTTTATTCTATTTTTTATCATACGTTATATTATGTCTCTTTTTTATGGTTTTCTTTAAAGTGGTTTGTCCAAGGGAAAATCATCCACCACAATTTAGTAAGGACCATGAAATACATTTTTTGGAATTTTTTCACTATGGATATCACCTAATGTTAGTGTAATTTTATTCCTTCTCAAGCCAATTTTAGCACCCCCTATTCCAAGTAAGTAACAATTTCTTTGTAATTTTTAAGTATGTAATGTGTTTGGGTGATGTTTGGGAGGGATTGGAAGAATTTTGGAATGTTTTTTGGGTTTTATAAGGGTTTATGGTTGGTGAATGACCTATGGAAACCATGAAACTTCTATAATAAATTTTTCACGGTTAGATAAGTGCTAAGGGGAAGGCACATGGTTAGGTGCACTGTTTTTCCAAACTGTATCTAGACCTAGGAGAAACCGTACAAAGTGGGATAGTGGTATTTTTCCCTGTCGGCACACAATTTATCTTTTGGTGAGGTCCAAACATGTGAGGTTCTACATGAGGATATTAATGGACCAAAACTAGTTTTTGGTTTTCCTAATCGTGTAACTAAACATGCAATGTTTAAAAAAATACACTAAAAAGTGAATCTAGGTCAAGAATAATTCTTAAAACCTCATTTTTTCTCCATTTTAGACCTAACTCAAAATTTATTTGAACTAATGGTTGTGGAACCCTTCCCAATCGAATCATAAGTGATATAGAGGCATTCGTATCTATGTTGAATCCCAATTCCTTTTTTAATTCATCATTTGTGATAGTTTTTAATAGTTTTTCTCAGATCCAATTTCTTCCATCTCTCAGTTTTTTAGATATAGTCTGATGTAGATTGATATAAGGTGGTTAATTCCAATCACATTCATATTTGTCCTTTTTTTTGTTAGGTTAAGATATCTAATGTGGGTTTATGGCGATTTAACCTAGTTTTTGTTAGTTCTTTCATGTCGATCGTTGTTTTTTCCAAAACTCCCAAGGTAGGTGTCTTGACATTTTACTTGTTTTTTTAGAACATGAAAGATTGATTTCATATTGATTCTTTTGATTGAAACTGGTTGTGAAATTATTGTGAAAATCATGGTAGAGACCCTTTATAGTGATGGTTTCTGAATTTTTGGTGAAATTGTGGAATTTTTGTCTAAGGTTATTTGATAAACAATTTTGAAATTGTGATTTTAAAATAGTTATTTGGTTTTGATGCATGGGAAAAGGTTTTCAATAAAAATTTACTTTTATTTAAATGGTTTATTGGAAAGGTTTTCAATAAAAGAATAGTTTTATTTAAATCCATTTAAATATTTTCATTGAAATGGTTTTGGAATACATGGATTCAGTGAGTTCATGATTTCGTCGTGATCTAGAATAAGGGGAATGTACCATTGGGGTACAAAGGAACATGGCCCTAAATAATGGATGTATGTCATTGGGGAATTAGGTATTGTCCACTTTATGATGACTTAGTGGATGGATGAGAAACCGACCAAGGGTATATAATAGGTATTGAAGAATATATGTGTGGGTGTGTGTGTTTGTGTGTGAATCATAGATTTATTATAATAAAAATAAAAGTGAAATTTTTTATAGAATTGAATGTTTTCTTTCGATGGAAATTGGGTCTATATTGGAATTTGTTTTTTCTTAGAAATAGTTTTGGCGTTATGATAGACTATTCTAAATTTTTTTATATATTTTTTTATATAAAAGTTTTAACCTTTTTTTTCCTTGTTACATGAGAGGGTGAGTAATTTGGGAAATTCTACTTAGTTTCATTACTCACCCCTTTAGAACTTTGGTGATTTGGAAGAAATTATTTATTATGAGTCACAAAAATGTAAATTATCACACTTATTTAGTGGTTTGTCATGATACTTATGTTGTTCTATGGAGTTGGACCATAGAGCATGTTAGATAATTAGATTTATGTGGGTTTTCATTTAGTTTTGTTGGTTTTGTCTTCTGTTGTGTACTTTGATGTTAGTTTTCTTCCACATTGGTACTCTGTACTAGTTTGGTTTTGAAATCAATGGTATTAATTTGAGTTGTTTACATTTTTATCAAGAATAATGTAGTGTTTTATGTTTTTTGGTATGTTTGGTTGGGTTGTTTTATTTATAAAAAAGGAAATCATCCCCCACTTATATTGATTCCCTTGGAATTTATTTCTAGCCATTGGTGCCTTGGGAATGTCTCTTAAGGCCAAGTAACAATTCTGCTTCATCTCATGAAAATTTGGAGGGTTGGGATGTTACAAGTGGTATTAGCTTGTTCAGTCCTCGACATGAAAGTGTTATTAGTCTTGGTTGGTCTTTGAATCAGTTATCTTTTCTATGGTCTGGGATTAGAAATTCATTATGGTATATTCCATATGTTGGGATGGTATAAATGAGTAGGATTTCCTAGACATTAAATATAGATCATAAAAAGATGTAGCTATCCTTTTTATATTGAACTTCAAGTTACCAGGAAGTAGGGTACATTAGTGTTTCTGAGACACTTATAGGATTTTAAATCTCATTATCATGGGTTTAGTTAATGTGATGAGCATGACAAGAATTTTAGAAATGACTTCTCACTATGAGTGATTATTTCAATTTGAATAACAATTTATGATTTGGTGTAAATGTTTTGATTTTTGAGAGTTTTTAAAGTTTTATTAAATTGTGATATTTTTAAAAGACATGAAATGGTTATTTTAAAAAGTGGTTGGATTTTAAAAAGCATGGTGGAAATTTAAAAAATGGCTGAAGGTGGAAAATATTGATTTTAGAAATGAACTGTTTTGATCATTATCATGTGGTAGAATTTGAAATTTTTAAGCCTTCAGTTGCTAGAGAGTAAAAATTATGGTATTTGTTGTCTTTATAGAAAATGTCACCTGGTAGGTGTCGTTGAAACCAACTGGAAGAATATGTTGAGAATGAAATTACACCTGATCCATAGGTGAACCAACATCTTGTTCAGAGTATAATATAAGCCAATGAATATAGGGAACATGAGGGACTAACAAAGGAAAGTGGATCATTTCTTTCAGTTCTATAACCAGAATTCACACATATTTTGGGGTGATTTGGAACCATAGAAGGCAGAGGTAAGGCTGAATAGGATGAATAGAATATATTTTTCCCTAGGAATATAAGTAGAGTTGAAAGTCAAGAAGGCGATGTATATATTGGAGGATCTTGCACACCAATGGTGGGATTTATCAGTTCATGCTAAAATTGACCAAGGCCATATATGGGAGGATTTTGAAGAAATTTTCAACAAAAAATTCTCTCCTCATACGTTTAGAATTTTAAGAATGACATATTTCTTCAGCTTGAAGCCAGAGAGCCTCACAGTGATAGAGTACGTGGCTAAATTTTTTAATTTAGTCTACTTTTCACCTGAATTTGTTTCTAGTGCATCCTTAAAGGCATGAATTTTTAAATCGCGACTAAGGAAGGATATTTTCTTGAAGATTTATATTTTATGCATAATAGATTATATAGACATGGTAAATAGATATGCAGTGGAAGAAAGGGACATCTCAATAGATATGGGTAGAGTATGCTTATTGATACCTATGGAAAATGGTGCTAACTCTAATGCTACAAGAAAGAGAATGTGGGATACCTATTTCCAATGTATAGAGATGAATCTTCCTCCAAGACTTAAGAGAAATGTCTGATATTCACAATATAGTTTTTTTGAACACATGAAGTGATATTGTATGGAACCACCTAGAGAATTTCACAATTGGAACTAGATGGGTAATCCTAGGTGTAATTGTTGTATTGATCCAATGTTTGGTGTTCAAGACAATTTTCATGTGTCACATACCTCATATTATTTGATAGGATGACGGCAGCAAAAACCATCCTAATAGCAGAACATATCTAGGTGTAATTATTCAAGGAATACCATGTCTCATCAATAAGGTAAATATCAACATGGAAGTAAGTAACATTGTTTTGTGAGAAATAAATTATATGTAACTGATCAAGTTATTGTGGATGATCAGTTTAGACCATCGATGGTGAGAGGTATGATTCTTTTGAATTATACACTTATGCAATCTTTGTTTGATAAAGGTGATGCCCATTCATTTATTCTTTATAATGTGGCTGGTTTTTGGAGTTTCAATATTGATATGATATCTTCTATGTTAAAACTTCCTACTACACTTGGTCAAAGATAATATTGAGCCTTTATCTATAGAACATTTTCTACAATTTTTGATGGATCTAAGAAGATATAAGACTTCTCTATGAATGAGATGGATGGATATTATATAATCATAGGTATGTATTTGTTGACAATGTTCAAGGCTCACATCGACTATTATACCTAAATGGTTAGTTTCATGACTAATGATGGTTTCAAAAAAATATTTAAAGGAGATCAGAATGTAAAGACAGTGACAACGGTCTTATTGGAACTAGCAGTTGGAACAAAATTGTATCTGTTGGCAGTGATAAATTTATAATTGATAGAAGAGATCAATAATTTAAGTTTTCTATTGGTTGTTGATCAGTTTTACAATGTCTTTCCCATGAATTTATATGGACCTCCCTTAACAAGATAAGTAGATTTTACTGTTGATCTCTATTCGGGGAACAATACTATTTCCCTTCTATCTTATCAGATGAAACCAATAGAGTTACAAGAATTGAAAGTGTATATGGAGCAGCTAGGAAGAAAAGGTTGTATTTATCCTAAAACATCTCTATGGGAATCACCAGTCTTGTTTGTCGAAAAGACAAATGGAACTCTTCAGTTGTGTGTGTATTATCATAATCTTATCCATGTTATAATAAATAATTGGTATCAAATTCCATGGATTGATGATATATTTGATATATTAAGGGGAGATCAATGGTTCTATGATATTGAATTGAAATCATGATATCACTAAATGCACGTTTGGAAAACGAATATTACAATGACAGCTTTTAGGAGTAGATATAGCCATTATGAATAAGTGGTAATGCATCTAGGTCATAAAAATGCACCCACAGTCTTTAATAATTAGTGAGTAAAATATTTTAGAGGTATATGTATTCCATTATGGAGGGTTTTGTGGGTGACATATTAGTGTATTCAAGGACAATTACTAATCATGAGAAACACTTGGTGACCATGTTGGGAATCTTGTGGAATCATTGTATGAATGACAAAATATCTATGTGTGATTTTTTAATACAAGTGGTCTTTTTTATTATCCATGTAATCTATGAAAAATGTGTTTATGTGGACACCACTAGAAGACCACTCTATATCCATGGTTTTAAACCACGTTTTAACCCCTAAACCCATGGGTATAGGGTATACCCAGAGTTTTAGGAACTATGGATGATGGTGGTGAGGGTATAGACCTATACCCATGGTTTCTATTCAAATTGTTTGTATAGCCAATAAAGATTCTTTAATACCAATGATTTAAACAAAACAATGGGTCTATATCTATAAACATGGATTATAGAACCATGGGTATAGCTTATCCTAGTAGGGAACCTATACCCATGGTTCTCCAAACTGCGTGTATAAGTATTTGTCCCCATTTGGCAATAGCAGTAGGCCTAGTACCTCTTCCACTAGCTCTTGAACCTATAAATCAAATAAAACATTTAATAAACATTCAACGAAATAAAAATATTGTATATTCATCATTCAACCAAATACTTTTAATAATTTTCAAACCATTTACAATACAAAAACATATATAGGAATCCATTCAACAAATAAATTCAAGTCATTAAAAAAGTTACACATGTGTCATTACTGCTAAGTCAGAAGTATAGGGGATCAATATATCCCCCATCACCAACATCCTCATCCTCATCACCATCACCAACATACACATCAGAAACAACATTATTTGGAGTTGCAACCCCATTATCATAAAAAACATCATCATTAACAGCATCATCAATGACAGCATCACCACCACCACCAACTCAACCACCACTAGGAACCTCATTGGAATCACTGGGGACATCATTATAAGAGTGCATTTATTCCATATATAAATATATATTAGTATCATCCTCTTATTTAATTTATTAAATTATAATGAACATATCATTTCCAAAGTGTTTTTTGATCATCTTACTTATTTCACACTCCATTAAATATATTTTTTGAATTAGCTACTTTTGCATAAGAATTTTTCAACTCAGCAGTCTGAGAGGTTTGAAAGGATCTCGATGAGGACCAACACCTAGAGGGTATGATGTTTTTAATTGTTCGACATTAGACTCTCAACGGATTCCCATTACTTAATACTTGACCCAAATGATCATTTGGGTAGAAGTTGTCATCTTGTTTATGATAGAGGGCCTCCATGGAATAATTTTGAAAATATAAACACTATATTTAATTATTAATTTCATATAAATATTTGAAATATAAATAAAAATAATTACGATCTTTTATTTTATTTGTGAATTTACTTCACCTCCACCATTTTTCATCCTACTTGAGAAAAATAATTTTGCTCGAGGTACATGGCCTTCAATACCCAATACTGCTTGCTGCAAATGGAATTGATTAGTATACACAAATTCAAAATACATTCATTTTATAATCTATTAGAAAAATAATAGATTATAACTTTTAAATTAATGAAAAATTCATAAATGTAAACATGTGATAAACAATGATGAAAAAATCAAAAATAATAGCTAATCATAAACATTGCATAATTATAGCTACTCATTATGAAAATTCCAAAAATATAATCCATTATTTAGGGATAAAAATGGAAAGAAAATCCAAGTGAACACTAACATCATTCATTAAAAATGAATATTAACATTCTAGAATAAATTTTAAAGTGGTTTATAGTCTCTTATTTTCTACACTAATAGATTGATATTTTAATAAAGTGATGCAATCCCCAAATCTAAATCAGCAGCCTCGGTGAGAAATTGAAGTAGAAAAGGATGAAAACATTTCATACATTTCCAATATGAAAACTATATGTTAAATCATTTAATAATATGTAACTATATAGATTAAGATGAAACAAAAAGACAAATAATCATACTCTATAATAACTCCTCAGTAAGAACTCAAATAAGAAAAAGAAAATATTATGATTAATGATATTTTCATTTCATATCACAACAATAAAATGAAATATAGGTAATTATAAAATATAAGGACACTATATCATAATATCTAACTCATACAGTTGAAGATAAATATAGTAACTAATTATGTTGAAAATGGTTCTAATAATTAATATTAATATTTTAATTATATGAAGGAAGTTTTATCCTAATTCATCTAAGATATGAAGGCTATATAAACATTCCAAGAGGATTTTTAATATTAAAATTTCATTATATATCATGTTTTAAAAAAGATTTATCTTACTGTTAAGTTCATGACACAAAGATACAATGTATCATGTTTAAAATTAACGTTTTTATAGTATATCATAATTATTTAATAGCATAATTTGACATAAGATAGAGATTTCCAATATCTAAAATTAATGATAAATTAAAAATAATTCCAGAAAATATACATAGATAACTATGTAACAATATAAATCTAGTTATTATTCTTATTCATATTAAATTACCCAGCACTTATCATGCTCGGGCATTGTAGTGCACCCCATTTGTGAAGATACATCATTGAATCTTTGTTCTTTTTTTACCAACACATCATAAAAACAAGATTTTAATACAAGCAATAATAATTAAACTTTATATAAATATTATTAAATATTGGTAATACCTTAAACTCATTAGTCTTCCAATAAGTGATCATTTTTTGATATTGTGTTTTTTGACCATCGAGGAATATGGGTACACCCTTTAAATCATAACGAAATCTTATCCTATAACTGACAAATAACTCATGCATGTATGATCACCATAACTCCACAAGATCCATCAACCTTTCAACCTTAGATGCTTCAACATCTGTAAAGTTAAACCCTCTCTTCAATGAACATGTTAAGTCATATAAATACAACAATAATATAGATATAAAATTTTAAAATTTTCTTACCCATATATATTCCAGAGCTTTTTCCATGATGTCATTACTGATATGTCTCTATGAGAATGGATTCACTTGAATGATATCATGGTACGTGGATAAAGTGTCCATGAAACATCTAAACTGCAAGGAATTTTTACCTATAATCTGATTTTCTTCATTATAATCCACCATTATTTGTGTTTGGTGATTCTAGGCTTCTCGCATACAAGTGATCCCTTGTCGCCTACTAGAAGATCCCACATAATATGATAAAATGGGAAAAAGGATAATTAATTTATGGTAAAAAGTGATATAATTTGACATAGTTATAAAAAACATCATGCAGGCTACTCAATAAGATCTGATGGATTTTGGGCTATCTTGGATCAATAGCCTTTACTGGTTGCCTCTATTCTAATGCATGCTCTAGGTAATATTCATTCACTGGAGTGGGAGATGAAGGAACATAATCATCATATCATGGATGGATAGAAGGAAATGTAGGTGATGTAGACATGACAGGATATGGGTAGTAGGGTGGGAGATACATCGAAGGATATGGAAATGGTAAATGTGGAACTATCCCTGTAGGTGGTGTAGACATGGTATTGGATTAAGAGGATAAATGAGATGATGATGGAGTAATGGGTTGGAACATAACTACAGATGATGTAGACATGGTATGGGAAGATGTGTCTAAATTAGATGATGATGGAGCTAAGGGTAGGAACATCCTTAGAGGCTCAAGTGGATGGTGGAAAGGTGTGGTAGTTGGGGTGTTTGATGGTGGTTCAAAGTGGGAACATGTATGATGAGTTCTTAGTATTGGTCTAGGAGCATCCCTACTTGGATCCATACAGGTAGGATGAGGAGGAGTTAAATCTAGTGCAACTGAGTATCTCTAAAAAATTGATAAATAATATGAATATTAAATTATATTTTTTTCAAAAGAAAAATATTAAATTATTATACTCAATATGGGAAGAAGAGGAGCCAACCCACGCTAGTGTATTTGTCGATCAGATTCAAATAATCACTTCCTTCAAACTTCTGAAGTATTTTTCAAAATCTGCATAATAAGTAAATTTAAAATTTTTAGAATGTTTTTTTAAAATCTTGCATACAACTTAGAAGTCAAAGAAGACATCAAAAATTTCATAACATGTTTTAGTAATAATAAATTAAAACCAAGTTCTAAATTTTTAAAAACCATTTTAAACTTGTTCTTCTTAATTTAAATAAATCAAATTAAATTCAACAAAATTAAACAATAATAAAACAGACATATTATTACAAATTGAAACTAAATTAGCTTAATTACAATAATACTCACCTGAGAAACTCATGATAAGGTAAACTGAATAAACTATGAACATAAAGGGTTTCTTATATAAACTTCCCCCCACTACTTCAGGTTCAACATCAACTCTCATAATGGAAAAATTGGAGTCATCAAATGCAATATTTTGGTAAAAACCAATGGGGTAATCAATAGTGTCCATTTTTCACTAGCATCATAAAAAATATGTCTTGGAATTACTTCATTAATTACAATGTAATTAGGTCTCATATGATCTGTCACATAAAACACTTTTTTTATTGATGCCAAAATGTATGGTTCATAGATATTTAGGAATAAACTCATGTTAATAAATATGAATCCACAATCATACATAAATGTACCTTGCCACATCATTGAATCAAACCATTTATATGTCATCATAGTGACTCAACCTTGAGAGTTGTAATCAAATTACAACATATTCTAAACTAGAACATAATAATACACATCTTTATATCAAGGATGACTGTCTGATGCACTAGCATAATAGTACATTGTAGAAGTTTACATGATTCCATCATTTTGTATTCTCATTTTCACTATTTGATCAGTTGTAAAAAGAATTATTCCCATGAATTATCAATTATTTTCATTCATGAACCAAATAGTTAAGACCAAAAAGCCTACACTCTTAATTATAGATAAAAATAGTCAACACGTATACTCAATACTTGAAATATATATGAATAATAAAATTAAATGGATATCTATATTTTATGTTAATTAATGTAATATTCATACATTTGATTTCAATGAAGCATGAAACTCCTCTCTATATAGAGCCTCTATCTTTCTCAAAGGAAAATATCTATGAACTATTCAAATAAATTGTTTATGTTCCCAATATAAAATGACAATAAAATTATAAGGTATATCAGAAATGAAATAGTATGAGATAAAATATAAGTATCCAAATTATTTTCTAGATATAGTCCAAGAACAAACCACACCTAAAAAAAGATTGTTTAATGTTCCATATCCCTATCTTCAAGGCTCAATGTAGCCAATGTATATGACCTAGGAATTCCTCTTATTTTTGGAAGATATGGAAATGATGGATTAATTTCCCTATATTACACATCCTTGTTCTTTGGACATAATATTTCATTGTTCACATATATCTTTTAGTAGTAAGCATCCACTGGAAAGAAACAGGTCCCCCAACAAGTGTTACAATTGAAAGATGAACTATTAAATGAAGCATGTAGGTGAAAAATGATTGAAGAAATTTTTTTCCAACTCACACAAAATTAATAGTCCCTCTTGCTGCATTTTTATCAAGAATAAATTGGATAACCTTTTAGCACAATTTTTTCTAAAATAAGGAACAATCAAAGCAATCTCACACTTAAATTATTGGATAGAAAATGTCTAGCTTCTATTGGAATTAATTCATGAAGAAGGATGTGGTAATCATTAGTTTTTTTGGATTTCAGCTTCAAATATATTTTCTATAATTGTTTAGATATGTTGTTGGAATATCCATAAAGTACCTTGATATTATCCAATACTTCGAAATTTTTTTTTTCTAATGGTGACATCATATAAGAAGCACATGTGGCATTCCATTTTTTCCACCGATACACATAGGATGTAGTTCTGGTAGAATATTCCAATATATCAAGTACTGATGAGATCAAAAGTAATATTTGGTCTTACACTTGATATTTATAAGAATTGAAAGAATTATTTTACATAGTTTTTTAACAATGTGCATTACGTCTAAAAATTGATATAACAAATTGGTATACCAATATAGAAAATCTAAAAAGATACTTATCTTTTTCTAATTGTAAGTGGATTCAGTGTCAACATTATTACTTTTTTATATATTATCTAACATTTCTCTAATGAAAGACTAAAATATTTTATTTAATTAGGTACATCAGTTCCCGACATATGTTGAGGTGGTTGTTCAGTGCCAGTAGTATTATCAAACCTCTGGAAATTCTTCCTTTATTAATGATCCAATAGTAAGAACCATCAATGCCCCATGAAAATGAAACTACCCGGATATTTAATTCCTCTCGGTGATGTATTCCTCAAACAAATACAACATGATAGTTTTACATTTTTTCTTCATCCATACATCATTTCATAAAAATGTAAATTTTTTATAGTCCATAAGGGGACCACGCTTATAAAATATATTTTTTGATGAATAATCAAATGTGATGAAACCCATATCTGAAAGCTACTTCAAATCCCTTATTAAAGGATACAAAAAGATGTATATATAATTGCTGGGATCAAAATGTCTGTATTTTAGTATACTCAAGAAAGTGAAATGATTTTTCATACACATCCATCATGGAAGATTATACACATGAATAAAAATTGTCTACATGATTTGAGTAGTAAGCATCTGACCAAACAGAATAAATCCATAAAAGGATAGACACAACCTTACATTACACACCTCAACTAAAAAAATAGGATGTTTTGCATCAAATTACCTTTATTATAATCCATATTATGGATGAAGAAACCCATCCTTTCCATTAATTCTATCATCATTATTCCATCACATATTGAATGATATTTATTCTAACATGATTAGATATTGAAGCTTCGGAATAAAAGGAGAGTTCCATATGACTTTTTGTGGCACACGAGATGGTGTTCTATTCCCATTTTCCTTCAATAAAGATCTAACACATTCTTTATAGTCATTAAGGTCAACTATTTCCTCCCAAAATAAACTACAGTATTTAAGACAATCATGAACTTTATTAGAAGAAAACCCAAGATGAAAATTTTAGTTTCATGCCTTATAATGATTTGAGGGAATATATACATCATCAAGAAGAAATTCCATCAAAAATTATGAACAGAGTCAATGGATGTATTAGAAATTAAATATATGGTTTCCCATGATATAACAACATTAAAAAAATCAAAATTTGTCATTTTAGTACTTTCCTCACATACAGGAGTTCTGCCATCATCCATTAAAATTTTCACTCTCTCAACATAATCAACATTAGTATTCTCCTCATGTATATTGATACCATTGATTTCCTATACTAGCATATTGTATCTCTCCGTATTATATAAAAATGTAAATCAATTAAATATAAAATTATCCATACCACTTATTTATTTTCTTTTATGAACAGTAGATGATTTTCCCATCTCTCGATAATGACACCATACATAATAGTTTTTTCAAAATCCTGATTTCGTTATATGGTAGTTAACTTCTTCTTAGATTAACCATGGTATTCTAACACAATTATAGAATGTTAAACTTATAAAACTTCCATTTTATGCATTTCTAAATGAAAAATATAAATAAATTAAATTTTGTTTAAATCACAGTTGAAATTTTATCAGTATGATACATCCAACATCTACCTATTATATTATAGGGGAAAACAATTTATGTTCCAATAAATAATTTAAACCATAATTAAAAATTTTAGTATAATAAATTTTAATATAAAAGTCATGAAATCATACTAGAAACTAGAATAACAAATAATAAGAGAAATAAGATAACCTATAAGCGATGACTAAAAATAACTAACCTAGGTGGGTATCCCTTACATTTAAGAATTCACTATCATAGTGGATAAATTGAATAAATTTGAGACAATAAAATTTATATTATTCTCTTCTAATCACTTAAGTTTTAACAAACCAGCCTTATATATCTATCTGAATACTCAATATGGTCTACCACAAGGCTTAAATATCATTCCAGATCAACAGAAGATAGCAAAAAAATCCATGGACATCAACTTACACAATGAAAAAGACTTTACTTGAATAAAATTAAAACCAAAAAAATGTTTCTATTAGGGAACCTAGGACGAAAACATCATATATTTTTCATTAATAATTATAAAATAAAGGTTTTTAAAATAAATAACATTCAAACATAGAATTATTAGAAAATTAAATATTAAATGTATTATAAAACACATTTACATCAAATATAAACATAATCAATATCTTTTAAATATATCCAACTATTATAGAAAAAATACAAAAATTGGAAAAAGGGGATTTAAATACCAAGAGGCTAGAAACCTAATAATGTAAAAAAATACACAGTATAATACAAAAAAAACTATGTCTACCCGTATCCACATGGAAATTATGCATATCTCAACTATTATCTCATAAAATGAAGAAAAGTACTTCGAAAACACATTATTTGAAGGTATATATTTTTCATTACATTCATGAAATGAGATCAAGTCTATATACACATAAATTCTATATAAAGGTTTTCATCATCGATTCCCTTTATGATTCTACCAAATTCTTTATGCACAACCTTTAGAAAAAAACATGACTTTCTATTTTAAAAATCATACAAGAAAAGAAACCATTTAAATATATAAAATAAAAGTAAAAAACTAGAATAACAAATAAATCATGTTTAATCAAAATTCACATTCACATAAATACATTAATCAATCAAATAATTATATTAAATAATTTATTACCAAAAATCCTAGAAGATTAACCATGGGATTAATTAAAGGATTTTCATGGTAATTTTAGTCAATAAATCAACATAATGTAGTCCTATAACAAAATCAGGATCCTAAACTAGAGGTGAAGTAACTATATGGTTCATAATCTAAACTAGTGAGGGTATACCAAAAGGAATTATCTAAATCATAATCC
This sequence comes from Viscum album, assembly GCA_963277665.1. Lineage (NCBI taxonomy): Eukaryota > Viridiplantae > Streptophyta > Magnoliopsida > Santalales > Viscaceae > Viscum > Viscum album. The sequence goes on along the minus strand of OY728159.1, from coordinate 1,418,407,413 downwards.
TAAACTTTTATATCATAGCATGAGTGTAATTATAACTATGAAAAAACTAGGTAATATGTAACATAAGATAGAAAGTGTACTTATTTATAGAACCCCCATGAGTATAGTAGTCTCTTCCAGGATATTTTATAATCATATTCATCAATAAATAAAATATTATATAATTTTAAATCCACTCACCTCATCTCTAATAACCCTTCAATTAAATATCCCATTTAAATTTTTAAATACAATAAGTATTAGTTTTTATAACACTATTTTGTATCATGATAAATCATATCATAAAAGGGGAAGAAATATAAAGGAAGTGAATCATGAAATTAAAACTCTCTTGAAATAAGAAAAATAACCACATATAATTGGAAAACATTTACTAAAAAATTTCACTAATTTTTTTAATTATTATTAAATCATTGCATAAATAAAATATTAATTATTTCATGAAAACAAAATATTAACATTTCATAAAAACACATAGTAGATGAACTTTACTCATAATTTGATTTATAATAAACCATGTCAGTTACACATATTTATAAATTATTTTTAAGATAAATATATATTAAAAATGCCAAAAAAATAAGGGTATACTGTATTTAGGAAATTAAGAACATAATACATCACTTTTTGGGTTTAGTGTGAACCCACATAGCAATAAATACACAAAAACTTCCAACCGAACTCCAAAACAAATCCAAAATAGCCAAAGTGGAATTCCTAAAATCAAACAACCACACACACTACCACTCCATGGAGTAGTACTAAAAACAACAACTATAATGTTAAAAGAAATAGGGAAACCAAAAAATTCATAAAACCATAAAGAACATCAAACCATATTTAGAGAAATTTAAAAGTGTTGGAATGGTTTACTTATTGGCATTAATGAAAACTTATAACTTCAAGAATGTTAAAACACAAAATAGAAATCACTAAATTTATATTTAACTAGTATAAACAAAATATTATCTTAGATCAAACACATGATAATATAGATAAGAATACGAACAATATAAATTAGAAGATTAAATGTATTCAGAACTCACTTATGTGATGTTGAAGAAGATCCAAATCAAAATAATGATGGTAATCATGGTAATCGTTGGAGGATATGGGAGGTTACTGATCACTTGGGTGTGAGGTAAATTAGGGCAGGGGAGAGGGGACGCCAAAGATCAATCGAGGATGGAAGGGGGACACCAGAGATATCCTGAGGAGAGGAGTGGGGGACTCCAATAGAGGGTTAGTGCTTTCAATGAGGATGGGAGGAGGATCCTGAGTGTGGAAGCCTATCAAAAGAGTTATAACCGTTAATTTTAAAAAAACCATTGGTATAACTCAACCTATAATAACAATTTTTTTTAAATCCATGGGTATAGGATTGGGAAGACTATTTGTACCCACAATTTCATTAAATCATGGTTATATATCTATAGGTGTAGAATGGATTTCCAGAAGTGGGAACCAAAAAAGATAGAGGTTGTCATCTCTTAGAAACCACCAAATAATGTATTAGAGATATGAAGTTTCCTTGGTCTTGCAAGTTATTACCGACTCTTTATTCATGATTATTCATTACTAGTCTCAATAATGACAAATTTTACAAGGAATAATGTTCCATTCCATTAGGACGAGGAATGTCAGAAGTCTTTTTAGGAGAAGAAATTCTTCTTACATCAGCATCAATAATTATTTTTCTAGAATCCTGACAAGGGTACATGGTGAATTTTGATTCTTTAGGATCTGGGTTGGGATTTTTTTTCTCATTTAAGGAGACCATGTTATAGCTTATGGCTCAAAAAATTTGTGATGTCATTAGAATAATTACCCAAAACATGGTTTAGAGTTAGATTTTGTAGTCCATGATTTCAAGACTTTTCATTATTACCTCTTTGGTGAGAAATTTATATTGTTTATAGATCATAATAACTTGAAATAGATTTTCTCACAATGGGATGTTAACTTAAGGAAAAGAAGATGGATCGAGTACATCTAAATGTTTCACTTTGAATTTAAGTATGCATCAGGTAATGGAAATATAGTGGCTGGTGGATTAAGCAAAAATCCATATGCTCAGTTGGAATAATGAGATTTAGATCAGTGGTAGTTAATGTCAGTCATATCCAAATTGCACTTGGAATGTGAATACTGAGGTAAAGTTATAGTTTTCTTTCATATTTCACACATTTTGTATTTTTTGAGGAAGTTAAAGAGGAACATGTGTCCTTTTTAGAATGTGTCTCTATGTAGTCATTACTCAGTGGTGGGGAGACCATTGAGGGATGGAGAATGAATGGGAGTTCAGTGTTCTCATTCAGAAATCAAATGGTTGTACCTATGGATTATTAGGAAAAAAATCATCATGATTACCACCATTCAAGATGGATTGTTCATCTAGGAATAAAATATATGAATAATGAATAAAACACACATTTTGGTGGTTTGATATAAAAAGGAATGTGGTTGAGTTTGTTTCAAGATACTTAAATTTTCAAGAGGTTAAGGAAGAACATTAGTGACTAGAATGTAGGTTGTAGTATTTACATATCCCAATATGAAAATGGGAGTAGATAGCCATGGATTTCGAGATAGGTATCCCAATAATGGTTCTGAAACATGATTCCATATGGGTGATAATGGATCAACTAACAAATTTATCCCATTTCAACCCTATTTGAGAATCTCATATCATGGAGGAATTTTCTAAAATCTATATTCTAGAACTGATAATGAGGCCTGGGGTATGAGTTTCAATAGTGTCAGAATGAGACTTGAGGTTTACATCTTGTTTCTTTAAATACATAAAACAAGGCCTTAAAATGTATTTTAACATGAGTATGGCATATCATCCTCGTACATATGGGAAATAAAAAAGGAGGATACAAACATTGGAAGACATTTTTTTGGATTGTGTAATGGATTTTGTTGGCTAATGGTAAGAGAACTACCATTGGTGGAGTTCTCATATAAAAATAGTTATCAAACCTCGATACATATGGATCATCTTGAATAATTTTATGGGAATACTTTTCATTATTTTCTTTATTGGCTAGAAATAGGTGACACTTCAATAGTTGGTTTGAGCCTTGTCTAAGAAACAATTGATAAAATTCATTTGATCATGAAATATATAGAGATGAATTAGTGCAGTGAATAATGTGTTTCATGTATCATAGTTTAAAAAGTATCAGCCTAATCCTGACCATGTGATTCTACAAGATCACATTGACCAAGATTCAGATGCTTCAATGGTGTATGTGCTAGTACGAATTAGGGATAAGTAGGAGAAAGTCTAGAATGTGAAAAGAATCAGTCTAGTGTGGGTTTTTGGGAAATATGGTGGATTCAGTAAGAAACATGGTAATGGGAAGAGGAAATGAAAGAGAAATGGCCAAAACACTTTTAGATCAATGGCGTTTTTCCACTTTTTGAGGATTTAAAGGCCAATGGTGGGGAGAATATAGTATGCACGATTTCAGTTAAGTAACCCATTATTTTTTTATTTCTAAGAATTTAATGTGATTTAGTGAAGTTTGGAGGGTTGGGAAGACTTTTGGAATGTTTTGGGGATTTTCTAATGGTTAACAGTTGGTCCATGGATTGTGTAAACCATCCAACTCCTATAAAAACCATGCATAGTGAGATAGGGGCTAAAGAGAAGTTACATGGTTAAAAGCATTTTTTTTCAAACTGTTCATCCAATTAGGAGAAACCGTGAAAAGTGTTATAGTTGGATTTTTCATTGTCAGTGCATGGTTTGTCTAACCATGTGTTCCAACCATGTTTGGTGCTCCTTGATGTAGAGGATATCATATGGTTAGAGTATGATTCTCCATATTGTGAAACTATGTCACGACCCGTCCTCGGGGCCTGTGCCGTGACTACCCCAAGCCTGCCTTCCATAGGCTAGGGGCTAGTGACTAGCACCAAAGGCGTAAATCTCGATAAAAGGGAAGGAATTTCCTTTATATAAAAAAACAAACACTATAGAGTATGCAATCTAAAGTAAAAACTAAGTAAACTGAGTAAAAACGAAAGTGATGGAAAGTAAATGGGCCAGTATACAAACCCAACTGAAAGTACAGTACAACTGAGAAAAGAATTTACAACAACTGAAAAGTAAATCATCAACCACCAAGTCGTCCTCCGGAATTCCCACCTGAATGGTGGGTATATATAGTCTCGTCGGCACCTCGGGTCCGTCTATCCGCTCTAAGTACGTCCCGCTAAGTGGTCCACCTCTAGGTACAATCCCACTCTACAAGACTCCACCTCGATCAGTGTTGTCAGTCGTCTGCATCCAACACAACGTAGTGCGGGCATAGCCCGTGCAGGGGTGAGTATATGATACTCAGTAGGGACCCCGAGACTCCCGAAGGTCTCCCAGAATCCACAAAGGAATAATCCACAAAGGAATAAGACAAACACAAAGTGTCAACCAACACTACTCAGGTATATGCCCATACATATACCTAAGTCATCAGTTCCAGTTTGGCTCCAACTCCCGAGCCCAAGTACAACCCAGTCCACACAGAAAAGCACAACTCAATCCACATAGGAAAGCACAACCTAGTCCACACAGGAAAGAAAGTCAATCATATCGATGATAATGATTGAAAGTCAAGAGTCAGCTCACACTGGTATACTACTCACAAAGAGAGGTGGAGATGATTATATGTAGCCTCTGAATCATCTTCTCTGCTGAACCCACGTAGGATCCAAGTACAAAATTCATCGCTGCCGAACCCACGTAGGATCCAAGTACAGTAACCATCGTTGTTGAACCCACGTAGGATCCAAGTACAGTCGTCATCGCTGCCAAAACCACGGAGGATACAAGTACAGCCATCCTCACTGCCGAACCCACATCGGATCCAAGTACTGTCGCCATCGTCGTCGCAGTCGCAGCCAGCTCTAGGGTTCCCACACACAGCATACTCGATTCCAGGAGGGTCCACTCCATGAGTAAAAGGGTTCAATACATCAACTTTCATGAAGTCAAGAGTTTATGTATCCCAAAGTTCCATCTCGTCAATAGGATCTCAATGTGACAGACGGCGCGTCAATCAGACGCCCGGTCTGAGAGATATTGGCTTTTCCGTCCCAGGTTCCCGGTTAGAAATACGCTCATTTCTAACCCGGCCGATATACATAGTCATCCAAAACTCAATTTGAGTAATCCAAAAGAACCGTCTCACCAAGAGGAATTCATCATATTCGACGGCACATCATTCGGACGTCTGGTCCTTAAGTTATAAGTGTTTCCGCTCCAAGGGTCCGGTTGGTTTTGGGTTCGAACCAACCCGGCCATACCGAAACTTTGCCGAAACCCCGAGTGTAATATACCAAAACGGCCGTATCGATCCAAGGATTTCTACGCAACTGAAGGTTCATCGATCGGAGGTCCTTATCCCAAGATATGATCGTTTGAACGAACCTGGTCTGAAAACAGGGGGTCTGGGCCCGGTCTGACCCGTCCCAATACCCCCTGCATTGGCCCGAACCGGGCGACCCGACCCAGGTCCGGGTCTGGCCCGTTTGGGTGCGGAGCACGGCCGTCCCAGTCTGTGCAGGTTGAGGCCCATCTCAGAAGCCGGCTATGGCTCGACCGTGTTTGTGCGGTCTGATCTCCTCCCGTTATGACGATAACAAGCAGCCAATCTTTAAGCAACGAAGATCGATAAATAAAACTTGAACGAAGGTAACCCCTACCTCGAAGGAAGATGGCAGTTTTCAAGCGTCGCGGACAAGGGCGTCGTTTCCGTCATCGTCGGTGTCTCCTCCCTTTTCGTGGAGGAAGAAGAGGATAAAGAAAACCGAGACCGCCAAGTCGAAGTTCTTCGTCGGAGAATTGGCATTCTTCGTTGAAGATGAAGTTCTTCAAAAGAAACTAGAGGTCCTTCTCCTCCAATTCTCAACCCAATCAGCCGACCAAAAATAAAATAAGGTTTCTCCTTATTTTATTTTACTTTTCCATGCATTCAAAATTAAAAATTCAAATACTTAATTCAATTAATTGTTGAGGTTCAATTAATTAAATTAATGTGTGTTGGCATGAATTAAATTAGAAGAGTGGGGAGAGGAGGAGTTACCCAATTAAATACAAGGAGTTTAATGGGTGTTTTAGGGGTTTTAGGGAACGTGAAGGGTTAGGGATCTTGCGGGCCCCACCACACATTTATCCTCACATGGGTAGTTAGGATGTATGTGGGTCCCACCCTAACTCACCCACGTAGGATAAAACCACCTTAGTTAGAAATAAAAATTGCACCATAATTTTTATTCAGTTTTTATTTAAACCACAAAATTTAACTCCTTATCCTGTGAAAACGCATCTACAGTAAAAGTCCTCTTAAGAAATTATCGGCGCTGCGGTTTTATCAGTGCCCTCAGATTTCAATTTTGAGCACCAGTTCAAATGGTAGAAAAACCCACTCATTCATTCACTGAACGTACCTGAGCTAATCTTCGGAAATTGATTCCAGGCACACCGGGCCTCGGAATCAGGTTCCGTAAAAAACTGCTTACTCGTAAAATCATAAATAATTTATGAAAAAAATTTCCTTGAAATTTACTGGTCTTTAAATTACTCCCACCTCAGGGCTTTACATCCCCGTAAAGATACATCATAAACTAGAGAGACAAAAGAGGGTACTGTGCACGCATCTGAGCCTCCCGCTCCCATGTGCTCTCCTGGAGGTTCCCGTGCTGCCACCTGATGCACACTAGAGGAATCGACCATCCACGTAGGACCCACTCCTATCGATCCTCGATCTCCACCGGTACCTCCGCAAAAGTCACCTCGTCATCGATATCCAGCTCCCCATGGTCGATGATATGCATCGGGTCGTGCACGTATATTCTTAGCAGAGATACGTGGAAGAAGTCGTGCACCCAGTGCAATTGAGGTGGAAGAGCCAGGTGATAAGCCACCTCGCCTATCCTGCTGAGAACATGGAATGGTCTGATGAAGCGCGGAGATAACTTGCCTCCCCGGCCAAATCTCCATAATCCACATCGAGGTGAGACCCGTAAGAAACTATGGTCACCATCCTTGAACTCCAGTGGTCTCTACCTCCTATCATTATAGGACTTTTGTCAGCTATGAGCTGTCATCATCTGCTCCTGGATGATCTGTACCTTCTCTGTCATAGCCTGGACCATCTCTGGTCCTACAATTGTTGACTCCACAGGATCTGTCCAGCACAGAGGTGATCTGTAAGGTCGGTTGTACAATGCATCATATGGTGCCATCCTGAGGGTGGAGTTATAGCTGTTTCTGTACACAAAATACACCAACGGTAGGTGATCCTCACACCTGCGACCAAAGTCGAGGACACATGCACAGAGCATGTCCTCAAGAGTCTGAATATTTCTCTTGTCTGACCATCCATCTGAGGGTGAAAGGCGGTGCTCAGGCATAGCTGCGTCCCAAACGCCTCATGAAACCGCTTCAAAATCCAAGAAGTAATGTGAGCGTCTCGATCAGAGATGATAGATGATGGCACACTATGAAGTCGTATGATCTCCTTAATGTAGAGGCGTCCCAAGCTCTCCACTGAGCCCTGCTCTCTGATAGATAAGAAGTGGGCCGACTTGGTGAGTCGGTCGACGATCACCCATATGGAGTCGTGTCCTTTGGATTTTCATGGAAGCCCTATCACGAAATCCATGGATATCCCATCCCACTTCAACTCCGGAACCTATAAGGGTTGTACCAAGCCTGCTGGTACCTGCTGCTCTGTCGTCACCTGGCAGGTGAGGAATCATGAAACGAACTCTGCCACATCCTTCTTCATACATGGCCACTAGTGTTTTCATCTAATATCCTAGTACATCTTCACTACTCATGGATGTACCACCAATGGGGAATTGTGAAACTCTCTCAACACCTCCTCATTTAATGCAACTGGAACCATGGTACGTCCTCTGAAAAGGATGACGTGCTCTCCTCCTATAGAAAATCCAACATGTGCTTGTCCTGTGGATATCTATGCACGTCGCGTCTCACAGTCAATGTCCCCACGTTGTGCCTCCCTAACCCGCTGAAGTAGTGGAAGAGTGACTATGAGCGACTATAGAAAGGCTGCTCCATCTCTATCCCCGAAGGATATCTATAAAGTGGAAAAATCTATGTTGCCTCTCCAATTAACTGAATGCCCGATCTCTTGTTGAGAGAATCAGCTACTACGTTCCCCTTCCCAAGAGTATATACTATCTCAAGGTCATAATCCTGGAGGAACTCACGCCATTGCCACTGTCTCAGATTCAGGTCCTTCTGCAAGAAGATGTACCAGCGACTCTGGTGGTCAGAGTAGAATTTAATGCGCTAGCCCATCAGATAGTGCCGCCACATCTTCAAGGTGAAGACCACTACTGCTAACTCCAGGTCATGGGTAGCGTAGTTCTGCTTGTGCTGCCTCAACTTTCGTGAACCATAGGAGATCACTGCCCCCTCTTGCATCAGGACACACCCAAGTCTAGTCCCTGATGCATCGCAGTAAACTGCGTACCCTACGCCCTCCTCCGGTAGCCTCAAGATGGGTGCACTGGTCAATCTCTGTCTCAGCTCCTAGAATATCTGTTGTAATCTATCTGAACACATGAAGGGTTCACCCTTATTCATCAAAGATGAAAGTGGTGCTGCAACTCTAGAGAAGTCTCGCACGAATCTTCGATAGTACCCAGCCAGACCTAGGAAACTTTGCACCACCATCACGCTCCTGGGTGGCTCCCAAGCTAGTACTTCCTCGATCATCATAGGATCCACTACAACTCCCACCTCAGAGATAACATGCCCTAAGAAGTGGACATCTCGAATCCAGAACTGATACTTCAAGATCTTTCCATAAAGCTTGTGCTCTCGGAGTGTTTCCAGTACAACCCGCAAGTGTCAGGCGTGCCCCTCCCCCTTGGTTGAGTAAATCAATATGTCATCGATGAAGACTATGACAAATTGATCGAGGTAAGGCTGGAATATCCTGTTCATGAGACTCATGAAAAATGTTGGAGCTTTGGTTACACTGAAGGTCATAACCAAGTACTCATAGTGGCTATACCGACACCTGAAGGCCATCTTCTTCACATCCTCGTCTCGAACTCTGAGCTAATGATAGCCTGACCTGAGGTCTATCTGCGAGAACCATCATGATCCCTTGAGCTGATCTAAGAGGTCGTCAATCCTCGGAAGTGGATTCTTGTTCTTCATAGTCACCTGGTTCAGGCGACGTTAGTCGACACACAGTCACAAGCTCACGTCCGCCTTCTTGGCGAACAAAATTGGGGAAGCCCAGGGTGAAACACTGGGTCGAATGAATCCCTTGTCCTGAAAGTCCTCCAGCTGTACCCGTAGCTCATGAAGCTCAGCGGGAGCCATTCGATATGTTAGAGTAGATATCGGGGATGTCTCGGGGTACAGGTCAATGTAGAAGTCTACCGCTCTGCGAGGAGGTAGTCCTGGAACATTTTTAGGGAAAACGTACGCATACTGATCCACCACAACAGGAAAACTTGGACTTTGCATGTCAACCGCTCTGAGGATGAGACTAGCCAACTGATGTGTGATCAGCTTCCCTCTCTTCTATGTAAGTCCATCTTGCACTGCAAAGGCTCCCTTCTCACTGGTAAAGGTGAAACTGCTCTCATCTGTGCGGACACATCGCACCTTACGCCTAATACAGTCGATCCGAGCATGAACTGTAGATAACCAATCCATCCCCAAGATGATGTCGTAAGGCCTCGACGCCGCTACAAGAAGATCCCAGCCAAAGCTCTTGCCTCCTAGAGTATGCTCACACTTCCAGAACCAATGCGTAATCATTGAGTCTGCTCCCGTAGGAGTCTCTAGCCGTAAGGATCGAGCCAACTACTCTGTCGGAATCTCCGAGCTCCGAAAAAGGGTTGCGACAAGGAAAGAATGACTCGCTCCTATGTCTATAAGAACCACAGGAAGGGTGGAGTAGACATAGATATTACCTCGAATCATCTCAGGCGCGCAGTGGTTGTAAGCCTTAACTGCCTGATGCTGAGCCTGTCTCTGTCCGCCAGCTCCCTATGGTCGGGGTGGACCTCCTAGTGGTGGTGGTGGTAGAGCCCTGAAGCGTCGTCCACCACCTGCTCCTCTACCTCGTCCGCCTGCTCCTTGCGGACTTCCATGGTCGAACCTCTACCTCTTCTTGGGTGGTCCCTCAACCGTCTGCTGCTCCTCTGCATTGCGGGTCGGCCAGTCACGAGCCATTTGGCCCTGCCTGCCACATGTATAGCATTGCCTGCCTCTCGTATGACTGGCTCTACTTCATGTGCCCCACACATTCGAACCAGTATCCTGAGGTCACCCACCTGATGTTATGGTCCTCTTGGACCTCTGCGACATCTATCTACTACCATCTGCAGAAGAGTCCGCTACGTGTCGCCCTACGGTAGGCCTCACTGCTAGTGTAGGCTCAGCAAGAAAGCTCTCCATAAGAAGGGCTCTCTCCAGTACTCCTGCCTGAATTGGAATGCTGAGGGAGATCATTGAAGCTCTGATCTCATGCCTCATTCCCTGCTCGAAGGTCCGGGCCCAGAAGAATGGGTCTCATACCATGTCCGTGGAATAGTGCGAGAGATCAGTAAATCTCACAGAGTACTGGGCTACTGTCATGTTGCCCTATCGCAGCTGCAGTAACTCCTGGATGCGCACCGCACGGAGGGTGGCTGGAACGAACTCTGAGTGAAAGAGGCTCTCAAAGTCTGTCCAATGTAGAGATGCCTCGTCGTGCACCTGGAGCATCAGGTTCCACCATCTACCTGCTGTTGGGTGGAAAAGACTCGCCGCAATGATCACCATAAGACTTGTCGGTGTCCCTACGAATCTGAAGACTCGGACAACAGCCTCCAGCCAATCATCGGCTGCCTGAGGGTCCATCTCTGCGCAGAACCTAGGAGGCCTCTGACGTTGAAACTCGTATAGTGCACTCAGGCGACGTGCACTTTTAGCTGTTGGGGCTTGTGTCATCGGTGGCTCGACGGGTAGAGGTACCGTCTGTGCCTCCGCTATAATGGGGCCTCGCACTGAGGCCTCATCGCTCGATGGGCAACCATCTCGCACAAAGTTAGGAACCATAGTTGGCTGCCATCGGGGGACCATCCTGAAAAGAAACAGGTGCACCATGGTTAATACAGTATACTTGGTGAACTGAAACAAAGTAATCACAAAGAAAACTTTCAAATCACACATGCAATCAATGTTTTTGTGCACTGAGTCGGAAATCAGAATTCAAGGTCCTAGTGTATGGATATGTCGGTCGCCGCACCAACACTGGACACCCTGGACTAATAACCACACTCAATACTCTAAACATTATTGCTTCACAGAGAAGAAATTATCAGATTCATGAGTTCTGTGGTAGAACTGACTCCTCTAATACCAATTTGTCATGACCCTTCCTCAGGGCCTGTGTCGTGACCACACCAAGACCACCTTCCATAGGCTAGGGGCTAGCGACTAGCACCAAGGGCTTAAATCCCAATAAAAGGGAAGGCATTGCCTTTATATAAGAAAACAAACACCATAGAGTATGCAAGCTGAAGTAAACACTAAGTAAACTGAGTACAAAAGAAAGTGATGGAATGTAAATGGGCCAGTATACAAACCCAACTGAAAGTACAGTACAAATGAGTAAAGAAAGTACAATAACTGAAAAGCAAAGCGGAAAACACCAAGTCGTCCTCTGGAATTCCCACCTGAAGGGTGGGTACATATAGTCTCGTCGGATCCTCGAGTCTGGCACTCTGCTCTGAGTACGTCCTGCCAATTGGTCCACCTCCAGGTACCATCCCGCTCCACAAGACTCCACCTCGATCAGTGATGTCTGTCATCTGCATCCAACACAACGTAGTGCGGGCATAGCCCATGCAGGGGTGAGTATATGATATTCAGTAGGGACCCTGAGACTCCCGAAGGTCTCCCAGAATACACAAAGGAATAATCTATAAAGGAATAAGACAAAAAAGAAGTATCAACCAAAACTACTTAGGTATATGCCCTTACATATACCTAAGTCATCAATTCCAGTTTGGCTCCAACTCCCGAGCCCAAGTACAACCCAGTCCACACAGGAAAGCACAACCCAGTCCACACAGGAAAGCACAACCCTGTCCACACAGGAAAGCAAGTCAATCATATCGATGATAATGATTGAAATTCAAGACTCAGCTCACACAGGTATACTACTCAAGAAGAGGGTGGAGATGATTAGATGTATCCTCTGAATCATCTCCTCTATCGAACCCACGTATGATCCAAGTACAGAAGTCATCACTACCGAACCCACGTAGGATCCAAGTACAGTAACCCTCGTTGTCGAACCCATGTAGGATCTAAGTACAGTCGTCATCGCTGCCAAACCCACGGAGGATCCAAGTACAGTTTTCCTCGCTGCCGAACCCACGTAGGATCCAAGTACATTCGCCATCGTCATTGCAGTCGCAGCCAGCTCTAGAGTTCCCGCACACAGCGTACTCGATTCCGGGAGGGTCCGCTCTACGAGTAAAAGGGTTCGATACATCAATTGTCGTGGAGTCCAGAGTTGATTTATTCTGAAGTTTCATCTCGTCAATAGGATCTCAACGCGACATACGGCGCATTAATCGGACGCTCAGTCTCAGAGATATTGGCTTTTCCGTCCGAGGGGACCGGTTAGAAATACGCTCATATCTAACCCAATTGATATCCATAGTAATCCAATCCTCGAGTGTAGTAATCCAAAATAATCGTCTCGCCAAGAGGAATTCATCGTATTCGACGGCACATCATTCGGACATCTGGTCCTTAAGTTATAAGTGTTTCCGCTCCAAGGGCCCGGTTGGTTTCGGGTTCGAACCAACCCGACCATACCCAAACTTCGCCAAAACCCCAAGTGTAATATACCGAAACGACCGTCTCAATCCAAGGATACCTAATCAAATGATGTTGCATCGATCGGAGATATGTATCCTAAGATATGGGTGTTTGAACGAACCTGGTCTTAAAATAGGGGGGTCTGGGCCCGGTCCGACCCGGCCCAATACCCCCTGGGTCGGCCCAAAAAAGGTCGACCCAACTCGGGTCCAAGTCTAGCCCGATTGGGCGCGGCCCGGCTGGGCGCAGCCTAGCCCGGCGGGGCACAGCTGGCGCCGCCCGTGCTGCCTGCGGCCCGGCTCGGAATCCGGTTGCGGCTCGGCGCTGGCTGGGTGGGGCGCAAAGCGGGGTGTCGCCCCCTCTTTGCGGAAACGGTGGACCCTGTGGGGTCTGGCCTAAAAACTGGTCGGGGGTTACGACCCCCCGGTTTTTTGGAAAATGGCTTGTCTTAATGGCCAACTGGTTGAGCCTTTGCAGGACCCTTCTGGGTCCCTCCACCTGGAGATACCGGCGGCCGACACAGACGGTCGCCCTAGTTGGACCGCCGCGGCCTAAGGTCGCGGCCCTCATTCGACCGGCGGGGCGCGACGGCACCGCGCACCTTCGCTGCGGCCAGCTCCAGCAGCAACCTTCCTTGGCTTCTCCGGAACGGCGTGATGATGTCGCGCAACACCGTCGCGGCCCTCTCCAGTCATGGTCTGTTCGGCCTTACTGGCATGACGCGATGGCACCGCTTACCACCGTTGCGGCCCGCTCCGGTCGTGGTTCTCTTCATATCCACGCGGTGCAACGGCACCACGCCGCCTTCACTTCAAACGTCAACGATGATCAACAATAAAAAGGGGAGGAGGATCGGCCGTGTTTGTGTGGTCCGATCTCTTCCCGTTATGACGATAACAAGCGGACAATCATTAAGCAACAAAGTTCGATAAATAAAACTTAAACGAAGATAACCCATACATCGAAGGAAGTTCATGGTTTTCAAGAATCGCGGATGATGGCATCATTTCCATCGTCATCGGTGTCTCCTCCCTTGTCGCAGAGGAAGAAGAGGATAAAGAAAACCGGGACTGCCGAGTCGACATTCCTCGTTGGGGAATTGGTGTTCTTCGTTGAAGATGAAGTTCTTCAAAAGAAACTAGAGCTCTTTCTCCTCCAATTCTCAACACAACCAGCCAACCAAAAATAAAATAAGTCTTCTCCTTATTTTATTTTACATTTCCATGCATTCAAAATTACAAATTCAAATACTTAATTAAATTAATTTTTGAGTTTCAATTAATTAAATTAATGTGTGTTGGCATGAATTACATTAGAAGAGTGGGGAGAGGAGGAGTTACCCAATTAAATACAAGGTGTTTAATGGCGGGTTTAAAGGGTTTTAGGGAACTTGAAGGGTTGGGGCTCATGCGGGCCCCACCTCACATTTATCCTCACATGGGTAGTTACGATGCCAGTGGGTCCCACCCTAACTCCCGCTCGTTCGTTCACTAAACTTACCCGAGCTAAACTTCGTAAATTGATTCCGGGCACACCGGGCCTCAGAATCAGGTGCCGTCAGAAACTACGTACTCGTAAAATCCCAAATAATTTAATAAAAAAATTTCCTTGAAATTTATGGGTCTTTACAAACTAATTGTGCAAATTTTAAAAACAAGATCCTAAAATGTATATATTGGTTGGGATTAAGTTTTAACCCCTCATTTTTGCTCCATTTCCGTCCTAACCTAAAAATTATTCCTCCCAAAGGATGTGGAACCCTCCTCCATTGAATAGTAAGGGTCTTAAAGGAGTTTCTCAGTGCATTGAATCTCTATTCACTTGGTTAGTAATTTTTTGGATTAGTTTTTCTATTTTTTCCTTAGATCTACTTTCACCCCTCTCAGTTTTTTATATCTAGTATTATACTGGTATATATATAGTGTTTGATGCTAATCATGGACATATTTGGCCTTATTTTTGTTAGGGTAATATATCTAAGGTAGGTTTTTGGAGATTTCACACTACTGGAAAAGAGACCTATACCCACGGTTTTGGGAAAAACCGTGGGTATAGGGGTGCCCTATACCCACGGTTTTCCAAAACCGTGGGTATAAGTATAGTGTGGGAACCTATACCCACGGTTCTAGAAAATCGTGGGTATTGGTCACCTATACCCACGGTTTTCCTAAAACCATGGGGATAGAGTGTTTCTCGAAGCCCTATACCCACGGTTTTACAAAACCGTGGGTATAGGTATTTATTTCTAGGGCTATCCCCACGGTTCTTCAAAAACCGTGGGGATAAAAAAAAAATCGAAGGCCTATCCCCACGGTTTGGTAGAACCGTGGGGATAGCCTATGGCGGAAAAAAAAATAGCGCGGGAAGACAAAAACAATTTGGCGGGGAAATTTTTACCAATGATTTGAATTCATATATTTAGGTTTATAAAAATTAATATAGAGAAAAAATCGGCAGCTTGGTTGGTCAATCCGTTTAGCTCGTATGCCGGACGCCGCGGTTTCAAAACCCCTTGACCGCAAATTTTTAATATGCACCGTGTGGATATTATGAATATAAATATAAAAATTCATATTAATATAACAGTTGCGAGTTACAGTTTAGTTGGTTCGGCGGAATTGCTCCTGCGAGCTTCCTTAGAAGAGGCGCGGGTTCGAGTCCCGCTGGAGGTTTTTTTAAAATTCAATTCGGCGTATTAATATATATACCCAGATATATGCTTATATATTAAAATATAACAATTGCCTGGTTGGTATGATAATTTGTCCAATTCGGCTCGCCTAATGGGAGACCTGGGTTCGATACCCAGCGGCATATATTTTTTGAGAATTAAAATCCCCACGGTTTGAGAACCGTGGGGTCAATGTGTTGCCAGCGTGGCCACGCACTTGCCACGCTGTGTGAAACCTATCCCCACGGTTTCTCCAAACTGTGGGTATAGGGTGACCCCCCTATCCCGACGCCATTCCAGCCCACGGTTCCCAAAACCGTGGGTATAGCCTATACCCACGGTTTTGGGGGCTATACCCACGGTTTTGAACCGTGGGTATAGGGCAATTTTCCAGTAGTGTCACCCATTTTATGGGCATTCCCAGTCCACTATTCATTTTCTCCATTATTTTGAGGTAGGTGGCTTCACTCTCAAACCCTCTTCTAATAACATGAAGGCTAGAATTATAATTTGTTATTTTTATTGAAATTGGTTGTGAAATTGTTGTGAAAATTTTGTTACATGTCCACTTTAGTGATGGATTTAGGATTTTTTGTGAAATTGTGGAATTTTTGTGCTTGGTTCTTTGATAAATGATTTTAAAATGGTAGTTTGATTTTGATCCATCGACAAGTTTTTTTTTTAAAAAAAGTTGGAATTATTGCAAGGATTTGTTGTAAAGGTTTTAAATAAAATAATAGATTTATTAAAATTTCATAGAACGGTTGATTTGAAATGGTTTTTCTATACAAGGGTTATATGAGATCATGTTTTTGACATGACCCAAAATAATGGTAATGTGTCATTGGGGTACAGACAGACATGAACCTGAATAAGTGGTGTGATTCATTAGGACACAAGTATATTGGTCACTTTATGATTACTTAGTATATGGATGATAAAATTCTCATGATTATGGAACATTCCAAGAGACATGAATGTGTGGGTGTGTGTGTGAATCATGGATTGGGTACGCCAAAAAATGTGAAATGTTTTAAATAGTTTTTCATCTAATTTCCATGGAAAAATTTTTGTTTTGGAAAACTATTTTTCTTAGAAATACTTTTGGCTTTATGATATAATTTTTACTTTTTTTATATAAATTAATTTATATAAATGCGCTAACATGCTCTATCCTAGGGGTATAAATAGGGAAGTCATTTGGGGAAAGCCTAATGAGTTTCATTACTCACCCCTACTTTAGAACTTTGGTGCTTTTATAGATATTATTTATCCTAATATAGGAAAAGGTAAGATGTCACACTTTTTAGTGGTGAATCATGATACTTGGGATATTTTTTAGAGTTAGAGCATGAAAAATTTTGGAGCATTAGAGTTATGTGGGTTATCAATGAGTTTTGCTGGTTTTTTATTCCATTGTGTAATTTGATGTGAGTCATATTCCACTGTAGTAATTTTTAGCAATTTTGTTTTGATATCAATGGTATTGTATTGAGTTTTTTACATTGTTATCATGAGTCATGGAGTGGTTTATACTGTTATGGTATGTTTTGTTGAGTTGTTTTACTTATAAAATGGAAAATCATAACCCACTTGTATTGAATATTAGGGAATTTATTTCCAGCCATTGGAGCCTTAGAAATGATTATGAACGCCAAGTATAAGTTGCACCTCAAATGAATCCATTGAGAATGTTACAATAACGGGTTTGGTTGGGATGTTATCAATGGGACCAATTTTTTTCGATTTATCTATTGGGATAGAAGAAAAGAATGTTTTTGGACTTGATATTTTTCTATAAAAATGATGTAACTAAACTAATTTTTCTTATCTTCATTTTTTCAGTGTGGTTTGGGTATTGAAAGTGTTGATAAAGACTTCTATACAGGTCGTTAACTCCTCATCATAGTTTTAGATGATGAATGTATAGTATCATGAATTATTAAAGTGACATCCCACTTGGATTGAATTATTCATATGTTATTTAAAATTATTTATTTTGAAATTTTCTTATTATGGCCATTCTTGTTGTGATATAATATAAACTATAACTAAGGATCAATTAAATGTGTGGTAAAATAATGGAGATTATTTTAATGATTCTAGAACAATGACACCAGCTAGAAGACATAGAAATCAATAAGAGGGGCCTAAGAGAATGTGGTTTCACTTGATCGATATGCAAACCAAAAACTTTTTAAGATCACTATTCAAGATTCTCAAGATGTTTTAAAGGGGAATCAAAATTAGTACCCAAGAAATACTAATTAGAATATTAAATTTTTGAAATAATATACAGTAATTTTTTAAGGGGTTCAGGACCTATGTAATAAGAAACCTGGATTAATATGATCCATTAAATTTTTGATTTTCATAGAATATTAGAAGATATAAAGGTAAATATACTGGTATACATGATATAAAATCCCACAAGTCAATGGTGGGAATTAGTTGTTCAAGATAATCTCATCCTAGACATTTCTTGGGTGGGATTTAAATTATTATTAAACAAACATTTTTACCCATATAAATTTAAAGTATCCAAAAAGCTATATTTATTTATTATTAAGTAAGGAAATTTTTTAAGATATAATACACAAATATTTTTATGAACATATTTCTTTTTTATATAGAGTTGGTATCTAGTACACATCTAAAATCATGTATCTTCATGGTAGGGTTGCAGCTGGATATTTAGTCTAAGGTGGTCATGTTCTTGATCGAGGATTATAAAGACATGGTAAAAAGAGAGATAGTGGTGGAAAGAAGAATAGTTAAGAATAACAGTGTATAAAACAAATTTTTATTCACATACATCGGTGGAAAATCTAATATTTTAATTGGTAGGAGTAGGGAAAGCTACTCACACAAAAGATAAGTACCAAATAACCAAAACACCAAACTCAGTTTTACAAAATATTTTTATATGGAACTAGGTTGTTTTCAATGTTGATCATTCACATGAAAGAAAATGTAGTGTACAAATAAGCCTTAATTTTATCATAATAATGGCCAAAAAGGATACCTCAAGAGTTATTATATGAGATCCATGAATTTTACTAACGCATATGCCTCCAATTAGCCTCCAAAATTTTATTGACATGAATGGAGGTCTCATTAAAATAAATCTTTCCAATATATTCAAGAAATTGTAGATGATTTTGGGAATACCTCGATCATCCAGCTGACACCACCTCTTTAGGGAAGCAAGGATTATTGTAACACCCTGAAATTCTAAAGTAAAACAACATCGTATTTGATAGTGGGTAATACACGCATCACTAAGCGCATAAGGGAATATAATACCCTGATACATTAAAATATTTGTACTTTTTTTAAATAAATTAAATATAAGATATATACTTCAATGAATGTGATAATGAGTTTTCATATGTTTCAGGAAACAATGAGTTTTTTCAAATGGCATGTGTTATAGGCAAGATCGGTTTTTACCATATAAATGATATATTATTAAAATATTATTTAATATAAACTACTTGTTAAATTAGTAGCTAAGAAATTGTTTTATTAAAATGTAAAAATTTATTTTTTTCACAAATATAAAATTAATTCACTAGTAAAAAATTAATTATAAATTAATATGAAACCAATTAAATATAAAGGAAAATATTATTATTTTTATGCTCACGAAGCTTTTTTACCATAATAAATTAAGTTAATTACAATTAGTGAGTGAAATTAATGTGATATATATTTTATATATTCAAATAAATATTTTTATATTCATCCAATAGATTTTATAGGCTTAAGATAAAAACAAATCAATTTTTACACATAAAATACTATATTTTTAATAAAGCACTTTTACCACCTTTTATTAGAAAACCTAGTTTAAATATAATTTTTCTAAAAATTATAAATCTAATATTTCGAAATAAAATTTATATTTTAAAGTTTATCAGACAAATTAAGTTAAAGAAAAAATTTGGTATTTTTCTGTGAAGTTTCATTTTTTTCATTAATAGTGAAAAATAATGAAATTTAATTCAAACCTGCTTTTCTATCTTATTTATATATAAAGATAAATTATATTTTAAAATGTATTTAATGTTTAATTAGGTTATATTTTTCTCAATTAATCCAAAATTGGTCATTAGAATCATTTTCACATTGAAATTGACCATCAAATATAACAAACTTTTGGACATTTTTACTCTAAAACCCTATATTGTCGTCTAGTCTGCGGGATTAAATTTAAAATAATTTTTTCTAATTTTATAATTAGAATTTAGGAAAATTGATTCCATATTCAAAATCATACTAATTTATAATTTCTATTATGTTAAACTTTTTTTTGACCAAAAATTTTAGTGAGTGTAATTATAATTAATTACAATGATTAAGGTAAAATTAAGCTGAATTCGGAACTAAATCATAATATTAAGTTCCAAAAATGACCTAGACACTTGTCCAAGATCCATTTTATGGAAATATGTTTCCCTTATAATCTCTTTTCTCAAAATATTTCTATTATTGGATCCACATGTAATGGAAAAGATATTGGTGGAATTCCCATTCCCAAAATTTACAAGATTACCACTCCTCCACTATAAAAAGGCCTCCTCTCCTCCCACTTCCTCACAACTCTAAAGTCAATTTGGATAAAAAAAATATATATGTCCAAATAGAATCTAAAAATCCCTTCCCTAAAACCTAGAATCCTCACATTGTTTACAAATCCATCCAAGGAATCCCTTTGGTTCAAAACAAAATAAGTTACTTGATTAAGAGGTAAAATCTTTCCTTAAGCTATTTAGTTTTATTTCCATTCTCCACTCCCTAAAATATTATTGTTACATTATTATATAAAACTACTAGTAACATATATATACTAGGATGTTTTTAGGATAATATTTTGACCTATACTTACACACACTCTCATCTAATGGGTAACAAATATATTGTTTACGTGAACAATGAACTACCACCTCACAAAACGATGATGGTTCATTATTTCTTTACCGCCTATCATGGTGGTAATTATGATTGAAATTATATTCATATATTATATTTATGATATTTATAATTTCTTTATTCCACTATAATTCTTTTATATCACATATATCTATACATTCTATTTTGTGTAAATATGGTAACATCGTTTGTGGAAGAGTGGAGAACCACCTACTTAAAGCGATCTATTTAGTTCACATTGTACCTGGAACATATTAAGGATAAATTTAATAATATTACGTAACATATATAACAAAAATATTATTCTTTAATTATAATATACATATGTATAATTTAATTTTCATTCTTTTAAAATAAAAAAGAAATGAAAGTAGTGTTCATGTATTCGTACGGCTTATCGTCTCCATAAACGATGCACTTAATTTATTATCTTCAAATACAATGAAAAATTATAAATATATATTTCCTGAGTAAGTATGATAATTAAATCATTTTTTATATTATAGAGAAGATGAAATCATTATCTATGTAATAGTAACAACAAATGACAGGTCAAAACATGCATGAGAAAACAAGGTAATTAACACCATAAATAGTTAAAATAATGAAAGAGTGTTAAAAAATGGGTAATAAGATATTATAAGAAATTAATGTATGATATTGTAAACATGATTAGAGATCTGTCATAATTAATTAACATATTTTAAAAAACTATACATGAGTATAAATAACACCTAAAAAATGATTGTTAAGGTAAGCACTTTCATCTTAATTAACATTTCACTGTGACTTATTTGTTGTTACGCACCAATTAAAATTTATTTGGTGTATCTACTTCATTTTTTCATGTTATATCATGGATCCCATTATTTTCATGATGTTTTGTGCTTTATTTAATTTTATTCCTTCATGAATATTATGATTTAAATGATTCAAAGTGTTATGGGACACTTTGGAATGTTTAATGAATTTTTTCCTCAAGAATATGTTTAATGATAACATTTGTGATCTCGCCACATTTTGATTTTTAACATTGAATTTAAAAAATAAATATATTTAAATATCCAAATTATTTAGTGTTTTATATTATTTTTTCCTAAACTATATAATATTTTTACAAACGGTGTTCACTTTGATAGTTATTTGATTTACTAGGGAATTGTTGATAAATTTGTATCTTTTATTAAATAATAATATTTTATAAGGTATAATTTTTATGGATTAAATATATTATTAAATATGATTAATTATTTGGACATGTAATACATGGGTGGGTCCAAATTATTCATATCCCCTATATGCATCGATAGTCTCATGAGATGAAATAGTTTTCCAAATTAGATTCGTTTTTACCCAATATGCTAAATTGTCATATGAAAGGTCTTTATGGTAATTTTTCAATGTACCTAGGAAACATGGAATACAATAATTAATAATTCCCCTCATTTATATTCTTTTATTTTTTATACATTATATTTTGCGTCGATATATCTATGGATTCATTTCATTTTAGTTCATATATTAAATGACATGTGTTTTCAGTTTTTTACCTTGCCATATTGATATTGGCCTTATCTAGTTATTTAAATGCCATGTATTATCAGTTATCTACTTTCCATATTGATTTATTCTTATTGATTCTTTATTTATTGTACATTACTTTCCCTTACTGATCATTTAATCTCACCCTTATTATGATTTCTTTCCCCATGTTATGAAGAGGACTACTTTGAATAACCTTTTAAGGATGTTTCTTGTTTATTTTTGTTATGTATCATGTTTATATTTCCTATTAAAAAATTATTATGGGTATCATGTTTGTAATATAGATCTCTAAGTCTGATAAACTGATCAGTCCTTTGATATTTGATTCCTTATAATCATGCCAATGTAATAAAATAATGTACTGACTCTTGGCTTCTAGGGTTAGGGCATTACAGTTGGTATCAAAGAAATATTTACATCCACTATAGAAACTATATTTATAAAACATAGATTAAGGAACACAACCCAAATATGTACAATGAGAGTAAGTATATAATAATATCCTGGAAGTTTTTTATGGTAGATATTATTTTATTATTCCTATAAATAAATCTATGTCTAGATATTATAAGTGGATGTGGTTCTGGAATAGATGTACCTAGGGGTAACAACTCTAAGAAACTCTGTTTATGATTTTGAGATTAGTTATGCAGAAAAATTTCAATTTTTGTCAAATGTTACACTATATTAAGAGTTTTAAAAAGTTCATAATATTATGACATAATCTATTATAATCCATTGTAATGAAATTGAAATTGTATGGGAGAACAAATAGAACTCAGGGAATGAAGAACATTTTAAGTGACATTGTTTCATAAATAATTCCCTCGTAAGAAAAAAACTGAGATAAAGATAACGTCCCTTAGATTAATGAAAAATTAGGAATAATTTATTATAGAGTATAAAGATAACTTTACAAGGTTATCACGGTATACTATAAATTTCATATGCAACACAGAATGCAATATTGGTCATTTATTTTAAGGACTTATGATAAGCATCTAAAGGGGGATGGTGTCCCAAATTTCTTCATAATTTTATGAAATAGTTTTATGTGATATCAATACTGAGAAAGAACTCTTCATGTCCTATGGATTAAAAGGGAATCAAGATAAGAAAAGAACAGAAGATCAAATAATAGATAAAGGGAAGAATGGAGAGAATGATATTTCACACATGTGATAACTATGAAAAGAGTCACCTAGGTAAATCATTGAATGGATTGAGAGTTTCTAATAAGTGTGGAAATAAATGTAATGGGGTTCATGAATGAAAGGAGAAGATGATAATCAATTATATTCAGTGCCACAACTGCAAGGAGATGGGGAACAATTCAAACTAATTCGTCGATCATCAAGATAATATACCTCAAAATATTCTTAAGGTTCATGGTGAATATTATGTTATTGAATTAACTGAAGTGAAAAGATTAATGTGCATATATATTTGGATCTATGAAATATATTTTAAAAATATTTTATTTATTATTTTTCCATCATATAATTTACGAAATATATAAGTATTATACTGTAATACTTTTTCACTAATAATTTGAGATCATACATTGAATGGTACCAATAAAATTTATTTAAAAAAAGTTAAATTTTTTCAAAAATACATGATTGATGAAAATACAACCCTTAATATGTCCTTGATGTTGAAATAGGGATCAATAATATCTTTATTTGGATAAGTGTTTACTAACTTGTAACTAATTAATGACTTTTCAATAATTGGTATATTCTATCATTTATGGAGTTTACAATACATTTGGATTTAAGTAATATATCCAATAGTATGTGTTTTACTTACAGAATAAGTTAGAATTCATGATTCATATAAGGTTTTATAGTGATTCGTGTTATTACCATATTTCAAAAGGATGAATGATGAAGTCATTCAAATGTTTGGAATGTTAAAATCTAGATCTCATTTATGTTAATTAAAGGATAATGATAAGTTCATTTTGGAAATTCTGTGACCTTGTTTCTAAAGTTTGGGATAATAATATTTTGAAAAGGATAACCATTTATGAAATGTATTATGGTAAACTTTGGATTTGGTTTTACATATTGATATATTACATCACTATTAGTTGAATATTGTTATAAGAAATGAAGTAGAAAGACTTAAAGTCATGGATAAAGGAAAATATTATACTTACAGAAACATACAACGTAAGTATATTTACCTATATTTTTAGAGAGTAAAAGAATTTCTCACCTCTATAGAAAATGATCTTGAAACCAAAAATGATGTCCTAGTACCTTCATTTCTAATCAATCAAATGGCCCGTTAGATCATCATTGATATATGGACTTGTGATTATTAACTTTATCCTAACCATGTTCTCTAGAACTCTCCATCAGAACATGATTATTAGATTTTTCTTCCATATCCATGTTTCTATTTCCCACATAGGTTCTCCAACTAGGGAACATAGTTATGTGACCATTTTACTTTCCTTTCTCTCTTGTTAATAAGATGTGTTACTAACCGTATTTATGATGTGTGTTTTCAACAATATTTTATTTTAAAATATCAATCCCAAAATTACTAAGACCAATTTTAAACTGTGAGTACATAATTTTATTAAGTTAGTGATAATGTAACACCCCAAAATTCTAAAGAAAAAAACATCATATTTGATAGTGGGCATCACACATATCACTAATAATGTAATGGAATATAATACCTTGAGAATTTAAAATATTTTTATTTTTTAAAAAAAATTAAATCTATGATATATCTTGCAATTAATTTTATATCAAGTTTGCATATGTCGCATGAAACAACGAGTTTCTTCAAATGGCTTATGTTACACAAAAGATCGATTTTTTCTAAATAAACGATATATTATTAAAATATTATTTAACATAACCTAGCCATTAAATTAGTATTTATGAAAAGGGTTTAGAAACATGCTGAAATATATTGTTTGTAGAAAAATAAAACTAATTCACTTCTTGAAAATTAATTAGAAATGAATATGAAAAAAAATGAATATAAGGGAAAATATTATTTTTTATGCTCACAAAGCTGTTTTACCTGAATAAATTAAATTAATTAAAATTAGTGAGTGATATTAATGTGAAATATATATATATATATTATTAAATAAAATATTTCTAATATTCATGCAATATATTTTATAGGCTTATGATTGAAACAAACCCAATTTTACACATAAAATACTATAATTTTATTAAGGCGTTTTTACAACCTTTTAATGGAAACCATATTTTAAATAAATTTTTTGGAACTTTTATAAATATTATAAGTCAAAATAAAATTCATATTTAATATAAGAACATAAAAATTAAGTTATAGTAAATTTTGGGTACTTTTTTGCGAAGTTTCTTTTTTTAAGAATAGTGAAAATTAATGAAATTTAATTCAAAAATTATTTTTCATATAATTTATTTATTAAAAAAAAATATTTTTTAAATTGGGTTTAAAGTATAATTATATTATAATTTTATAAATTAATTCAATTTTGGTAATTGGAGTCAATTTCACTTTGAAATTGACTATAAAATCATAGCAAACTTTTAGACATTTTTTACTTTAAAAATTCGCAATGTCATCTCATCCGCGGGGTTAATTTTAAATTAATTTCCACCAATTATGTGATTTGAATTTGAAAAAATGTATTGAATATTTTTAATCATAATAATTTAAAATTATTTTTTGACCAAAAATATTAGTGAAAGTAATTAAAATTAATTACAAAGGTTAAGGTAAAATTAAACTTAATAAAGGACTAAATATTTATCTTAATGGAACCAATGACCTAGACGAATGTCCAATATCCATTTTATATCAATATATAGACCTTATACTCTATTTTATTTACTTTTTTATATTATTGGATCCAATTTCAATGATAAACATGTGGGTGGAATGCCCCTCCCCCAACTTTACAAAAGTGTCACTCCTCCTCCGCCATAAAAGGCCTCCTCTCCTCCTACTTCCTCAAACCTATAAAGAAAATTTGGATCAGCCAATATCTATCCAAATAGATCCTCAACATCCCTAACCTTAACTTAAAATACCCACCTTGTTCATAAATTCATCCAAGGAATCCCTTTGGTTCAAACATAAAGAGTTACCCGATTAAGAGGTGACATCTTTCCATAAGCTCTTTAGTTTTACTTATATTCTACACCCCATAAAATATTATTATTCCATTAATATATAATAAAACCAGTATAATAAATATACTATTATGTTTTTATGATAATATTTAAACCTACACATGCACACAATCTCATCTAATGGGTAACGAACATACTATTTATGTGAATTGCGAACTACCCCCTCACGAAACGATGATTGGATGTTCTTCCTTTACCACCTATCATGGTGGTAGTTATAATGGAAAATATATTTATATATGATATATATGATATATATATATATAATTTATTTAGGAATATTTAAATCTTTTATAACACAAACCTCTATATATTCCTTTTTTTGTAAATATGATGACATTGTTTGTGGAAGTGTGGACTATTGCCTCCTTAAAGCGGGGTGATTCGTTGATTCTATACATAGAAAATATTAAGGACGATTTTAATAAAACAATGCAAAATATATAATATAAATATGATACTTTAATTATTATATACATATTTATCATTTAATTTTCATTCTTTTAATACAATAAATAAATGAAAGTAGCTTTTATGCATACGTATGGCCTACCGTCTCCTTGAACGGTGCACTTCATTTATTATCTCCAAATACTATGGACAATTATAAATACGTATTTACTGAATATATATGATAATTAAATCAAGTTTTATAATATGAAGATGATGAAATCACGATCTATGTATAACTTACAACAAATGATAATTCAAACCATACTTGAGAAAACAAGGCACTTAAAACCCAAAATAGTTAAAATAATGAAAAGTTGATAACAAAAGGGTAATAAAATATTATAAGAAGTTAATATATGATTTTATAACAATGATTATGGTTCTGGTTTAAGTTAGCAATATATTTTAAACAACAGTATATGAGGATAAATACCACACAACAAAAAGTAAGTATGATAATAGATTTCATCTCAAATTACATTCCATTGAGACTTATTTGTTATTATGCACCAATTCACTTTTATAAGGTGTATATACTGACCTTTTTCATGTTATATCTTGAATACCATTATTTTAATGCTATTGTAAGTTTCATTTATTATTATTCCTACATTTAGATTATGATTTAAAGGTTTTAATATTGTAAGGGACACTTTGGAATGTTTAATGATTATTTTCCTCAATAATTATTTTAATGATAAAATTTGTAGTATCACTTTATTTTTATTGTTAACTTTATATTGAAATAATAAATTTCTTTAAATATACACATTATTTAGTGATTGATGTTATTATTACTGAAAGCATATAACATTTTTACATACACTGTTCACTTTGACAGTTTTTTGATTAACTAGGGAATTATTGATAAATTAATATCTTTTATTCAATAAGTATATTTGGTAAGGAATATATTGTATTGACTAAAACCATTATTAGATATGATGAATTATTTGTACTGGTGTGACACATGAGGGTCCCGATTATAGAGAGCTCCTTGATACATCAATAGTCACGTGAGATAAAATAGTTTGCCAAATTATATGGGTTTTTATACGATATGCTAAATTGTGTTGTGAAAGGTCATGACAGTAATGGTTTCATGTACATAGGAAACATGGATCCCAAAATTATGAATTTCCCTCATTTATCATCAATTATTATTTATCCATGATATTTTTTATGGACATATTTGTAGATGCATTTCATTTTCAGTTCATTGACTAAATGGTATGTGTTTTCAGTTTATAACATTTATATATTGATATTTCCAAGTATAGTCATTTGAATATGATGTGTTATAAGATATTTACCTTGAAATGTTGAATTATTATCATATATTCATCATTTATTCCACTTTACTTTACCTTACTAAACATTTGATTTTTCTGTTATTATGTTTCCTTTTTCTAGGTTATGAAGATGAATCCTTTCAATAATGTTTCAAGGATGTTGTTTGTTTCCTTTTATTTTTTATTATGTTTTTATTTATTATTTACCAATATATTATGGGTATTATGTATTTAATATGAAATTCTAAGGATGTTAAACTGATCGGACCTTCGGGATTTTATTCCATGTAATCATGCCAATGTAATAAAATAATGCACTGGCTCTAGGCATCGGGGGTCGGGACGTAACAATTAATCCATTGGAGATAACCAATAACTATATAGAGTTGAGAAGAATAACATAGATAATAAAACAGGTCCCTCAATGGTGTGAGATACCATTCTTCTAAACATTATTATAATGAAAGTATTTGTCTTCCATGTGAAAATGATGCCTCATGTCTTGAATAAAAAAACACATCTTGGTAAATGGGGAATGCATAGCATTTAAGTGTTTATGATAACCCATTACTAATGATGTGGATAAAAGTTTGTGTGATTTTATATTCATGGGAATAGATATCATCAATTATTTCTTTGGAATGGTCATACTGGTAGAATTCAAAAAAATTATCAATTGTCACACCCCAAAATTAACCTTCACATCCCCAAATAATGTTGTTCATTTATCCAAAGGGTGTTAGGTTATGAATGATGTAATATAAATTCATTCATTTATAGTTGATGTATGCATATATTCTTAGCTAGAAATGATGAATTTTAGAATTATTTATAAAAATGGGATTGTGATTCTTCCTACTATAGTTAATCAATACCTTGATTTCTCTCCGTTCAATTTCTTTAGGTTACCACCTAAATTGGTAACCAAATTTTACCTTGATATACTTCTAGGAATGATTCCCTATTCACTTCAATCATATAGAATCAAACCTAATGAATTGTGATAATTAAAGGTTCTACTAGAATAACTAAAAAACAAAGGATTCATTATATAAATCACATCGCTATGGGCCACTTAAATTCTCCTAAAAAATAAGGTAGATAGTTTTATTCATTTATGTGTTAACTCTCATAAACAAAATCAAGTTATGATAAAAAATAGATACCCTATTCCTTGAATTGATGGCCTTTTTTATTAATTCAATGGATTGAAATAGTTCTCCAAAATTGATCTATAGTCTGGATATCCCCAACTCCAAACTGACAAATTGGATATTCCAAAGATACATTTTTGAAGCCAATATTTCCATCATAAATACATATTAATTCCATTTTTTATTAGAAATAAACCATAATTTTTCATGTGTATAATGAATCTTATCTTTTATAAGTAATTAAACATGTTTTTCAAGGTATTTTTTGATGATATTTTTGTGTAACATTGAACTATAATTAAACATGAGAGAAACTTTTAGTATTTACTGGGTATATATTGTGATCACTGAATTTATGTTAAATTACCAAAGTGTGAATTTTGGATAGAATATGCTTTTTCCCTGATAATTTAAATTCAAAAATAAGTGTATCAGTCGATCCTAAAAAGATTGAAGTAGTGATTTATTGTAAATTATTTAAGAATTATTTTTTGATACAGAGCTCTATATGATATTATCATCCATTTTTATAGGAATTCCCAAGAATCACTTCTCCTATGAATTATTTGATAATAAAAGGTAATCCATTCAAATTGAATAAGGATTTATATAAATCCTTTCAAGAATTTAAGCTTCAACGCTCTTTCACATTTACCCTCATCAAGAAAGAATAAGGAAAATGATCTTTGGTATATTGTTATTTGTTTGGATCAAGAATGGGATGTGTTATCATGTAGGGAGACCATGTCATAGCTTATGGTTCAAGAAAATTAAAAACACATCAGGGAAATTATCTGGCGTGTGACTTGGAATTAGTTGTGGTGGTCCACACATTAAAAACATGGTACCATTACTTATTTAGTAAATATTTAAATTTTTTATGGGTCTTAAAATCTTGAAACACATATTTTAACAATGTTATTTGGGTCCAAGGTATTAATGCATGATATAATATCTTTTGATGTTCAACTTTGACTTTATTTATAAACCTGACAAATTAAATTCAGTTGTTTATGCATTGATTCAAAAATAATGTAAAGATATGGTCAGAAAAGCTCATGTATAGTGGAATATTATGGGAGTAATGGTTGACATGCATTTACATTATAGGGAATATATTTAGAATGATGTTTTTTCATCATTTATATTTTTATGATGAAAGTGGTGCTTTGGCCAAATGACCAAAGAACAATTTATTATATAAAAATCGAGCTTACATGAGACTAAAAGATTGGATAATATTACAATCTTTCACAAGATTAGAGAGTATATCAATAGAGATATCCTCCATCAAAGTAATTTCCTGACCTAATCCTTTATTGGAAAGTTCATCCACAACCATATTCACTTCATGATAGGTATGAGTTATAATATTTTTGATGTCTTGGAGTGAATAGATATAATCCATCTAGTGTATAGTAATCGACTTGGCCAAATGAATCACATAATTCCAAATCTCTTACACTATGGTAGTATAATAACTTTCAATCCATATTTTCTTCCAACCTTGGTGCTTGGAAAAATAAATATCATGAATGACACGCATCATTTCAGATTCCAGAGATAAGGCAATACCATAGCTTCTAAAGATGCACTTGAGTAACTGAACAAGATGATTCTTGAAGATGGTGCCACATCTCTAGGCGACTGGATTGCCTTTATAAACACCATCAACATTAATTTTAATCCAACCTGGGAGTAGCAATTTCCAGATAACTTCAGACATACATCGCGGTTGTAAAAAAATTCCATCAATCAATAGTTGCCGCAAAATATTAAAGTATTTTATTGTGTTGTTGCAGTACCCCTTCTAAATCAAAGTAGCTTCGGGAATAGAAATGAGGATCTGGATCCGACCTACATTAATTTTCAGTGGGAAATTATTGAGAATAATTCCATTTCTATCATACCAGATCACATGATGAAGTTTAGTGACTACAATGAGAAATAAATGCTTTATTTTTTAGGAATTGTCCATATCTACACAATGCTTTAGAAGAGCATTGAAAAATTAAATAATCATCCATCTGTAATCAAATATTTAAAAAATATCATTCCAAAGAGTAGTGTTAGTGGCACAAGAAATAAATAAATGGTTGGCATCTTCTCTATGTTGATTACAGAGATGACATTTTTAAAAAATGTGGATCCCAAAAGATTGCAGAAAAGTATTAGTGCAAACCCTATTATTGACTACACACCAAATAAGTGTATATCATAAAGGCTTTATCCATGTATTATCAACGTTTTTGATCATACTAAATACATTTCCAGAGTTATGAAAATAGTGGTTATAAAAAAAATTAATCCAGCATACCATTGTGTGAAGGCTCCCAGATTAGAAAACCATCTCAGTTAGAAAAAGGATATTTTTTATTGACATGCACTACATTATTAGGGAGACAATAAAGATGAGAATTAATAACATACCTAGAAGTATTATTAATAATTTGAGGATTTTGTTCAGTAGGTATCATTGAAATTAGAGAAGAACTCATCCAGTTGTCTAATAATAAGTTCATGGAGGATTTCCTGGAAACCATCTATCTAGTGTTGGTCATAATATTAGAATACAATTTTTTAATGGAAGTCAAGATGGAAGAGTACAGAAATTTCTTGTTTCCTTTTTTCAATATATTAAGAAACCTATTTTTGATGAAATCAGTATAAGTAGATTCATTGTGTATCAAGTTCTAAGTCTGGCATGAAGCGACACATTAAAGAGAGTTATGTTTTGAATGCCAAGGCCACCATTATCCAAAGGTTTGTAACAAGTAGACCAAGGTATAGTCACTAATTTCTTATCCAATGTGCTACCAGCATAAACAGTATTTTTGATGTAGACATACATTTTTTATGAGACCAACTGGACATTTATAAACTATCATAGAGTAGACCATTCTGGAGAAAATAATTGACTTAACAATGAAGTTTCTACCCACCATAAATAGAGTTTTTCCTATCCAATAGGATATTTGATTAAAGATTTGATAAAAAATGTTAGATAAATACCTTGATTTGGGCATGCCCCAAAAGTTTGGAACACCAAAGTATGTGAAAAGAAATGAGACTTCTTTAATACCTAATTCATATATAATACCACTATTTATATTTGTCAAAAAATTTCTCCCAAATAAGATAGAGGATTTGTTCTATCTAATGACCTAACTCGAGACCTCCTCATAGTGATAAATAGCACTTTTGAGAGATCAGATGTTTCTTTTATCACCTTGTAAGAACATAATGATTTCATCTGTATATAAAGTATGTGTGGGGGAATTCACATTCCTAGAAGCATAGATGGGTTAGGCTCAATTCTAGTCCTAAACTCTCTTATAGGTATAGAATAGTGGTATGGGCCCATCTTCTAACATGAATCTAGAAGATAATTAAAGTCCCCAATAACAAACTAGGGGCTATAAATATTAGAACTCATATAAGATTGGTTATCCTCAAGAGGCATCATATCCTAATGTTTGTTCTTTTCATAGATAAAGGAACAAAATATATTTGTACTATCTAGAGTGAAATAACCGGTGAAAATTTTCTCAAATTCATGGAAAATATTAACATTGTACAACGATGGTTGTGAAAGATCCAAAGAGTTTCAATAATGGAACCATTTGGACTCCCACCTATAAAAGAATATCAAAACTGACAGAAATGCAGTAAATTAGTAAAGAATTTTATCTTGGGTTCATAAATGGAAAAAATTAAAGGTTGATGAATGTTAAGCATTATTTTTAAAATAATAAAGCTGTTGGGGTTAGCAATACCATAACAATTCTTGAATAAGATATTCATTTATACCTATGTTTGTATTTTGGACTCTGTATTTTCTTACCATATGAGCTCTTTTTTCTAGATGATCTTCTAACATTTTTGGTTGATTTTGGGTTTGAGTTTTTCTCCTTATTACCTTTAATGGAAGTCGAAGGGATAGTCATAGTTCCATCATTCAAGGATTATTTAGAAAGAGCATTCATGGAATCTTTATTAAGTGATATCATAGGACTACTAATCAATATAGTATTATTATCCACATTATATATAACATTTAAGTTATCAGAATTTGAAGATATATCATTGGAATCAATATTGTAGGTACCTACTCCAGTGTGCATGTCAATAGATAATGTAATTGAGGTACCTAAGTTTTTTTGTGCAGGATTTGATAGTAGTTCATCTTTGTCCAAACATGAAAGGGGTTTGAATTCATTTTTCTCAGTGGAAATATTATTGTTGGGTTCAGCCTCATCACCAAGAAGACCAAGTTCCATGATGTTACCCTTTTTAGAGTCACTACCCGAACTAGAAGAAGGGAAAGAAGGTTGTACAGAAACATTTCCAACCTTCTTACCATCAGTTCATTCATTATTAACCTATTGAAAATCTCTACTCGGACTGGAAGAAGTAAATTCAGGCTTCCCATAAGCATTTTCAACCCTCTAACCATCAGTGCATTCAGGGGAGATAGTGGTTGTATCAACCTTGTAGTTGGATCCATCATTATCTAATTCAGAAAAAATAAGAAACACCAGGACAGAATGTATAGATAGAGGTATTACATGCCTCGATCTCCATAGAGACATGTTCTTATTGAGATTTTATAGAATCCATTACAATAGACCCTAATTCTTCAAGTATATAAAGATCTTTTTTGGTATTATCTTCCTCCTCTGTAATTTCAGCCTACGATTTACCTAAGGTGTACTCTAATAGAATCTAATTATTTGTTTTCCTCAGCCAAATCTAAATATTTTTCTTATAGGTTTTGGGGATATCAGAAATGTGGGACTTACCTTTTTTATTATTTCCCACTTATTTCCATTCATTATCCATTGTTTGGACCACTTTATTCCTAACCACCCTAAAATTTGATATAGTATGCCTGATGATTTTAAATATCTCACAAAAAAAAGTATTTTCTCTCATAATCCACCCTAACTTCAGTTTTGTAATCATTGACATTGAATCTTATTGCATTAAAGAGTTTTGATTTAAGATTAACTTCCACCATAACCCTCAAAAATAGGTCCAATTCAGCATTAAGGGTTCTCTAATCTATCTTAAGTGGAAATCCAATACAAGAGAAAATGTCATTAAATATATTAGGATTCCAAAAATACCAATTGAGACCATTCAATCTTACCCATATTTGAGACATTTTATTCCTAAGGGTGTAAGGGTTTAAAGAAAAGTCTCAATTGGAAATCCTAAGAAATTTAGGTTTGAGCTCAATGTCACCAGTTTTCCATACTTTATCATGGTCTTCTTGTGATTTAAATAGAAAAGGAAAGTAACATCTTCCAATTGGCACTAATTTCCAGTTCGAGATACCCCAAAAATGAAACATTCAAGGATTTAAATCAACTAAATTCCAAGTAAGACCACCTTTAATGTATGGGATGCGAACCAAGATGAAAAATTTGCATATCTCTTCTTTCTGTTGGAGCGTATATGGGTTAGCTTCACCAAAACCACCATTGTCAAGCTTCTTGAAAAGAGGTGGTTTCGTCATGTTTTCTTCACACAGATCTGTACCTATAAGGGCATCCATAAATGAAACTCCCTCTGCAATGTAATGATTGAGATTCCTTCCATCGAGGTTTTCTATAGTGACCATAGCCTTACGCATAAGATGTTAAATGATTTTAAGAATAATTATAAATCAGTGTACAAGCCAAGGATCATGAAGTCTTGTGCCTTTGAAGACTAGGTACATAAAACTAGAAACATGAGACTAACAAACAAAACTTTATTTAATCATAAAATTGAGATCCTAACTTCAATTGTTCTCAAACATCTTCATAGGGTACCCTAGGGAACACATGAACAAATGGATAAGCTAAATAGCCTAGTAAGGGACTAACCAAAAGATAAAAGCATTAGCACAAGGAATAGAAGGCATGAAATGATGATATAAAATGGAATGCAACATATAAAAACATAATATATAAACACAGAATACTATAAACATGGATTCATAGAAATGTTTCAGCAATATAAAACATGACTTTAGTATGAGTCAAGGCTAACCGCTAAGATCATTTCACATAGTTTCACAATCCAAGGCTATCTGTCAAGACCATCGCACAAAACATCTCACGAGACTTAACACTACCCAATGCATTGGAGCGATATCTGGGTGCATACATATTAACTTTTCATGAATATTTTTTCCACATAAATTATCATACATAATCAATATTTCATAAACATAAGGTTTACCCTTGGAAAGAATAGGGTACCATAATCATGACAGAATGCATAACAGATGGGGGTAACATAAAAGTGTCAATGAAAGAATGGAACTAAAGTATACATGGAAATTCATAATGAAAAAAATATATATGTATCATGGTGAGTGATTTCAAGTATAAGTGACAACATGTAAGAAAATTATTCCAAAAAAATAGGCATAAAAACATTTTTGAGCGGTTTTAAGTAAAATTCTATATAGCCTATAAAATAGAAAATAGAAAAATCCTTTATACAAAATTAGAAGTGAACCAAGAAGGTTTTAAAAATATAAATACTTATTTTATAAATATAATGGAGGATTAAAATAGAATATAGAGTGTAATTGAAATTGGGTAAGAATTCGGGAAGCTCCATCAAAACAGGTTTGCTTATCGGGAAGTATTGAGCAGGGAATCACTTAAAGACATGTATATAACTGAAAGACAATGATGAATGGGACTAGTTAAATGAGTTTGTAACATTAAAATATAATTTGGAAATGAAAATAATAAGAATAGATAACCTCATTTAGGAAAATAATAATGGCAAAGAAACCTGAAGGAATAAATGATTTTCGGGTTGAATCCCTCACAGAATATCAGCATTGTATCGTGTGTACTTAAGAGGGATTAATGAGAGATAAAGGGGTTTACAATAATTTAAACATAATTAGGAAATTATGGGGGTGGTTAAAAAACAAACCCCATCACTAGTAATTACACATAAAAGGGTATAAAATAGAAGAAAATCATGATTAAAATTAAAATAGAGAGGATCTCTTACCTTAAGTCTGATGAAGTTCCCCACTTGATATTAATGACATGAATAATCAAATTAGGTTAATTAATTAATAATTATAAAACATAATATATATTTTAAAGATTTAGTATAACCTTTTTGTGTTCATTATTGACCTTTTTTGAGGGGTTAAGTGGTTCAATTTCATTGTTCGGGACCTTTTGTTTTCTTAGTTTTTATGATTAGTTTACTTATTTTCAGGAATGGATAAACATGTAAGATGAAAGTGTTTTTCCATAATTGAAGTTATATAAAATTATTGAACATAAAAGATAATAAATGGTTTTAAATTTAATTTGGTTACTTTTAGTTATGTTTAATCCTTATATAAATCCATAGTGATAACCTTTTGGGTTAATTGGCGTTTTTTTGCCACAATGAACATGTTTTGTTTTATTAATAAAAACCATGTGTACAAAAGGATTAAATAAACATAGATTATACATAATAAATATATTGTGGTCTAGTTAGACCCTGAAAATGGTTTCATGACCAGAATTGAATACGGTAACAGAAATTGAAAACCCACCTTCCTTGAATATGGTAAATTACCACATCTCAGATGCACTTGAGCCTCAGCTCAATTGGTGAGGTATCCTTAAGTGCATCCAAGAGACCTAGGTTCAAAACTAAGTAGAGGCATATTTTCAGGGTACTGTAGAAAACACTGTAGTAGTACTGTACAATGTGTGGTACTATAGCAGAACTGTACAATGTATAGGTATTGAAGTAGAACTGTACACTGTACTGGTATTGTAGCAGGCACTATAGCAGTTACTGTAGCAGGTAATTTTCGATACTATGGCAGCTAGAAATATTCACCTTGGGCCACTGGTTTGGTCTTGGAGTCCTTAAGGCTTCCAGGACACCCAGGCCTTCAGGTCAGTAGGGATTTCGGGCCACCTCAAGGCCTTCGGGCCACATGCAGTAACCTCAGACACACTACAAAAAAAGGAGCAGCCTTAGAAGAGGATTCAGATCAGGTGCACTCACCAGAGAAGAGCCAAATGGATTTATCAGAATGAGAGGGTATGGATATGCCATTGGGACTATCTTGTGCTTGCACGGGAATCCTAACAAGACATCCATGCAAAGGTGGAGAGCTACTATCATGACACATATGTTGGGGAGGGGAAGTTCCTTATAGATAGTCTCGTTGATTTCCCTAAGACCTTCGGTTCATGTAATATCCTAAAGCCTACGGGCCTTGTAGTCTCTAAGTATATGGTCCATGTAAGGGTTCCCCTTCATCCCTTTAAAGGGGGGTTGTCAGAAATCAATAAAAATGAAAGCCTACAGGCCACTCAGAGTCAAAACACATCTCAGATTGTGTCTTTACTACTAAAATAAAATAAATTTAAATGAGAGATGATAATAACTTATTGAATTATCATAACAAAATTATAGTACATGTAAAGTAATGGATGTTTCATAACATTTGTATGATGAGAGGTAAGGATATAAAAGTAAACAAAATAACTTGAAAATAATGTAAAAGAATTGAAAAGTGGAATTTAACTCCAGAATCAATCTTCCTTGAGGGCCTCTTATGGGAAGAGGATTTGGTGTGTTCTGGATACCAAGGGATGTTGGATGTAGGTAGGGATCTTGGGAAGATATTTGGTCTGAATTTAGGGGAGGCCTAAGGCTTGAGAGGAGTGAAGAGAAGATGGCTGAAGAGGTGGTATTTTTAGTGGAGGGGAGGAGAGTTTTCATAATATTTAATTCCTTAGTTTACAATTTTCACCTGAGACCAGAAATAGTTATGATTCCAATACCAAAAATAGCAATATGTGCATGTGATTTTGTGATTTCGTTTCTTACATCACTTATGATGTTAGGAATAGTGGATTTAAATTATAATGTATTTATACGGTAAACTAATGTATTTTACAATTCACCTAAAATTCATGTATTTAAAAAAATGCCAAAAATTCACCCGAACCATTTTTTGACTTGTATAATCCAAAAATGAAATCCATTTTACCAAAATAATTTTCTATATGTGATTATTTAAATATTTAATTAAAATCATAATTTATTTTAAAAAAACTAGTTTTAAAACATTTTCTACTAATTCAAAAATATGTTTAAATCGTAATTTCACTTAAATCTTATATATGTACTATCATAGGAAAGGTTATTATTCATTAGGTTATATCACTATTCATAAAGGTAACATTACTATTCATAAGGGTATGTTACTATTCACCAAAAAATAAGTTTTTCTTATCGAACTCCAAACATCTTCTGATCGCAACCGTGAATGTCAGATTTTCGAAAATAAAAATGCAGAGGTGTTAAAATTATGTTTAAAGGTCACATAGTAATTAGTATTCCATGGTGTTTGGATTTCATTTGATTATATGAAAAAATAATAAGAAGGAAATTTTAATTGAAAAATATTGGGTTATTACAGTTTCAGTTTCATTAATAGTAGGATCATAACTTGCAAAAGAATGTTCCCACTCTGGGTTGAAATCTACCTTTGGGCATCAGAATAGAAGAAGATTCTAACATAGATCATGATTGATGCGGTGAATAGGTTTAGTTGTTCTCAAGTTTTATATGGCTCCCAAGGAGTCTCTCTCCATCCTCCTCTCCTCACTATGACTCTTATTTCTAATTTAGTGATCCTAGTAAATGAGGTTTAGTAATCACACCTAGACTATCTTCCATGAGGTTAAAACCACATCACTGGGAGACCTTTAAGATCTATATAATTGATTAAAACTATGTTTTATGGTTTTGTAATTGAATGGCTTTTTCATCTTCATGATAAGAATAGGTTCTTTTTTTATCACCAATCAAAATGGGAATTTCACCCAGGTATTGAAAAAATATACAGGTATATGAAGATCCATTTTTGGTGGTCCAAAATGAAATAAAAATTGCTTAATTGTGTTATGAGTTGACTCATCAGCCAATAGGTAAAGTATGAACACCAATAATTGGTAATCATGTTATAATATATGCCTATACTCATATAAAAATGGGAGTTTATTGTTATAGACTTTTTCATTAGTGTAATTTAGTCACAGAAAAAAATTATATTTAGGTGATTTTGAAAGACTCACATTTTTTGTACATTTCATTCCAATTCAAGCGTAAAATATGGTAAAAGAATTGTAAAATGAGTATATCGATAGAAGTAGTGAGATTTCATGGAGTACCAATATCAATTATCTTTGATTGGGACCCCATATTCACTTCATGATTTTGGACATCATTACATTAAGCACTAGGTACTCAATTTACCATGATCAAGACATATCATCCAAAATAGACGATCATTCAAAACATATGATCCAAATATTGGTTGATTTTATCCCTACTTGTGTTATGGATTTCAATAGTGTATGTGAAGGTAATTTTCCATTGTTGTAGTTTTTATATAAATATAATTATAATACCATGTTAAAAATGGCTTTACTTGAGGTATTGTATGACTATCCATGTCAATCTTTACATTATTGGGTAAAAACTAAGGAATCATAATTGATTAAACCAATTCTTTTCTATGAGACAACTTATAAAATATAGATGATAGATAAATGGATGGAAACAACATAAATATGTTGTAAATCATATAAGATCATTGATGATGACCCTTATCTTTTGACATCAATGATTGGGTCGTCATAAAACTATCCATGAGATATAATCCCTTCTCATTAGGAAATTAAGGGATGTTGCCTCCTCAATATGTCAGGACACTCGAATCATAGAATGTAATGGTAACATTTCATATCAGTTAGAATTTCCACTCAGATTCAGTGTTTTCCATACTATTTTCTATGTATCCCAGTTATAGAATTACCAATCAGGCCCTATCCATGTGATATGATGGGATAATGTCATTCATTAATTAGATTATACATTTATTTATTCCCTAATTAATATTTAAGATAGATAAGAAAGTATTTTTCAAGGCAGATGAATCTCATTGGTATGAATATTATGGAAATATTTTCTACTTCAAGAGGAAACATGGGAGCATAATAAGTTCATGTTGGATCAATGGAATGAACTCTCCAAGAGAATAATTCACCTCTAGATTTCTATGGTTAAAAAATCCCTATGGTGTGCAGTGTACCACCCCTATTTTAAGTTATTTTCCCTGTTTTATTTTTTAATTTCCAGTTGAAGAAATTTTGGGTTGATTGTTAGGCGATTCTAAGTGCCATTAGAAGGTTTTTTGAGGTTTTTTGGGATACGCATGGTTTGTGCATGGTTAAGAGAAACTATATGTCTTTTTATAAGTATCCATGTGAGATATATATTTTTCTACTAGGTAGGCTCATATATAGTGTATGGTTTAGCCAAATAATTCATCTAATTTGAAGGACTTGGGGTTTTGGGGACATATCCAATCTATATAGTTGGTGAATGGTTTCCCAAACCATACAATGAGACATATTAATTATAAAGAAAATTATTTTAACCCGTATACTTTTCTAAAACCATTATTCCTCCTACATTCTCATATTTTAAAAAACCTTGGCCCTTGCCCAAGTATTTATTTGGATTTTCTTCCATCTAGTGCTTGATTTCAATGAATTAGATATTTTTGGATCTTGGAGGCCAAATGTAAGAGTATTATTCTTCATCTGTGTCCTTGATTATATTGTTTTCTAAAAATAAAAACCAAATCATATGTATTCAATACCCAAATCTATGTTTTAGAGATTTTATAAGAAGTTATTCCTTATAATATATTGAATTAAAAAAAGATCTTATATATGTGAGATAATGAATCGATTATTTTATTATGAACATATTGCGGGAATATTCCTTCTCTCTTTTTTCCACTACCTCCTAGAATGAGATGGATTATTGTTTTCTAAATGAATTCATTTTGATTTTTTATAAAATCTTTTTGAAATATATATTATAAATCTCATTACATGGTTTTTCATAAATATATAATTATAGTTGTTATCCATACTATGTTTGATTAAATGATTAAATGAATATGATTTTAAAAAATAAAGGTTTTTGGTGTGAGAAAATGGCATGAATTTTGTGGATGTGAATCCATATATAATATAGAAACGGTCATTTGGGTTTCACTTGTTTGTGATGCAAAATATTTTTGAGCATTCAATTATGCTATCGAGTTACCAAATGGGATTGGATGGATGGATAATACTCATAAGTTTGGTTATTTAGAGGGGCCTTCGAGTAGTTGTCACATTGGTTGGTGTTGTGCTTGGATGTGTGGGTTAATTCCTTGGGTGTGTTATGTGGGGAGTTATTTCACTACCTTATGATATATACATTGATTACTTGTTTTTATGCTTCTATTTGTATTTTATTTTAAAAAAAATATGATGTAAATAGATTTTTTTAGTGTAATTTAAGGGGTAGTCTCAGGGTTTTCCTACGGGGTTTTATACCTACCCTATAGTTATGAATATTGGTATTTATAAAAACCATATTAACAATGATATATGTAAGAGGTAGGTTTCTTATTTTACTATTGGTGAATCATTATGTTATATTTATGAATGTTGGGAGTTGGAGATAAGGGTAGTAAATGAGTCTTGGAGTCTGGAGTGGATCTACCTTGGTGCTTGGTGTCTTTCTTGCATGAGTCTTATATACACTGGGTTATATTTTTCTTTGAATTATATAATTCTATTTTTTTCTGTTCTAATATTTATTTTAATTAAGTTTGTTCAGAACAATAAACTTGATTCTACTTTTTTATGATCCACCATATTGTCCCTCTCTATTATGATTTTTATAGAGGTTGTTTCTTTAAGGGATAATCTTCCACCACAATTTATTAAGGAAATTTATAGTTATAGTCGATATTTGATACCATGTGGATGTCACATAATGTTAGTGGAATTTATATCCTTCCTAGGATTATGTTTTAGGTCATTATGTTACATATAATCATTGAATATTCTATAATCCATAAAAATCATTAATCCCTATGAAAAAACATTTGAAAAAATGGGACGTGAAAAAAATCTCTATAAGGTATATAAAAATAAATTAAACTCAAAGGTACTTTTAAAACTTTTTTAAAACCCATATCTAATTATTTATTTTACAATATTATAAATTCATATCAAAATAATCATTATTTACTCCTGAAATCAACTTGAGATTGCAAAGTTTTTATAAAATATTTTGTAACCAAAAAATAAAGTAAAATCATAATAATGAAATTCACTTGACAAAAAAATGAAAACTTTTAAAAACAAACATTTCACATTTATAAGATCATAAATTTTATTTTAATCACAAGTTAATTATCTTAACTTATGAAATAAAAATACTTCCATTAAAACCCAAATCATGCATTGAAAAACCAAATAATTTTCTTTTAGTTGGGAATGATACTAAGACACAAGAGGGGGCTATTTGTGTCCTTTTAAAAAACATGAAAAAATAAAACATAATGTCTCGTTATGATTTGTAATGATGTGTAGCATTATTTTCATTAGAAAAATTTTAAAATTGAATGATAAAAAAGATAAGTCGAGAATTTTTATAGTCGATCAGTACAAAAATATCCTCTAGTCCACTCCGCCAATACTCTCTCAATGAGTTTAATGATTTTCACTAATGTGGCCCTAAATACTGAAACCTCAAAAACTATGTGTTGGTAGTTTACACCTTAGAACTTGTCAATTTCTTTTAAAGGAAACCTCAAAAAACATTGATTTTTGTGAGAAACTTACCATCCATTATTATTGAGTCCAACCGGCTAATATTTTAAGAAAAGTTGATAAGATGGTATTTTTTAAAATATCTTTGGCACATAGTTACAGAAGAAAGTGACAAATAATGTTTTATTCAAATTTAAATTTATTATCTTTAATATTATTTCCATTTAAAGAAACTATGATCTTTCTTATTGATAATATATTCTAAAAACAAACAAAATAAACCAGAATAAACTTTTAGAGAAGTAGAGTGAGAACTCCGCTGATAATAAACTGTATGTCTCCAAAGTGTACCTAAAAACATTACTTTGATGAATTTCAATAATAATATTAACAACAGATATAGTTCAAGAAACAAAATAACCAAATAGAAACACATAAAAACATGTATGTCTTCAAAAATGTAGCACTTCAGAAAACTAGAGACTACATCATCTTTCTGAAGATCCTACTCTTTGTATTTAAAAAGAAGCTTGATTTTCATAAGGTCACATATATCCAAAAAATATGTTTTATAAATTGTGATCCTTAAAACACAAATATTGTTTTAAATATGAATTAAAATTCCCAAAAAACTTAAATTTCCTAAGAAAAAGAAACAATTAAATCCATTTAATAAGTTCCTTTAAATCAGTCTTTGAATGGATTTCAATGATAATAATTGTTCAATAAACAATTAAAAAAATAGTGGAAATAATCCCTAATTTAAATTTCACATAAGAATAATTCAAATTTTGGGTTGTAATACATATGGTACAAAACATATAGTTAAATTCAAATTTTGAGTTGATAAACCAAATATTAATAATGAAAATGTTGGGTTGATAATCCAAATGAAAACTATGTAAACATTGGGTTCATTATAAACATTTTGTTACCAAAACTAATGTTTAGTACAAACAAAAGGTTCCAAGAAGTGACCTTTCTTAACAATGGTTCGGTTCCAGAACCTAATTTTTATCAAATGTGGGTTTGGGAATAGTTCTTACAAACACCTTTAAAATTCTCTAAATATATAAGAAAATTAAATTTAAACCAAATTAAAATTACGTTCTTCTAGAATTATTATTCCAATAAATATTATCATGAAATACACTTAAATTATTTTAATTAGTAACACAAATGTGGGTGTTTGTGAGAATCCAAATAAATGAGAAATTATTGAAATTCATGGATCAATGTATGCCCAAAAATCTCTCCTTTCT
Source organism: Viscum album (assembly GCA_963277665.1). Taxonomy (NCBI): domain Eukaryota; kingdom Viridiplantae; phylum Streptophyta; class Magnoliopsida; order Santalales; family Viscaceae; genus Viscum; species Viscum album. The sequence goes on along the minus strand of OY728159.1, from coordinate 1,418,363,397 downwards.
TGTAATTACAAAATCCATTGAAATATAGAAATGGAAACACATAAAAAAATTTAATTAAATCAATAGATATTAAATAAAAGAATTATCCAGATTTTATAGATCCAAATTTATTCTTTATCTTCTTAAATTTATTGTGCTTTTAAAATAATTAACTATAGAATATCCTAGACATAGAAATTTTATATTTATCTAGATTTTTCTCCATTTATTTATATCAAAAAAATGTTGATATATATATTAAAACACATTTTATGTAGCCCAAAACTATTAGTAAATTTTTTATGTTTATCCAATGATAAGTGCATCTTGAAAGCTAAATTTTCTTAGACATACACATTATAGTATATAGGAAAATAAAAAGTTAAAGAACATAAAAAAATTAAAAAAAAGAGTTTATTTGTATTATTGATTTATGATTACAAAGTGTTTCACATTATAAAAACTAGGTTCAAAAAGCTATATGACTGGAAGAAGGTTTTGGATCTAGCTCATTTGAAGAAGATTATGAGGTTATAGTATCACAAAAAGTAAGATGAATAGCCTTGATCCTTTCCATCAATAGATCAAAGTTTTGATTCAACGACCCTACACACTACTTCATCAACAACTTTGATTCGAAAATTATCATCAAATATTTGACAATGTTCACTTTTATAAATTTCTGAATGGATTTAACGAACTAGACATACATTTATATCATTTCAATAAGTCAATTGACTAAACTTTTAAATCCCAGTTCTGTAGATGTAAACCTTCCAACAAGCTCATTCTAATCATCCAGAATAGTGTGAATTGAAACACTATCACACTCTAAGTTTTAAATTATATCACTTATGATAGATAAAATAGTTTTAAAGGATTAAAAGCTCATTATCAAGTCAGGATAAGATTCTTAGATTGAAATAAATGACCATTATTGGATTGTACTCGCTCTTACATATTCAAATTTTCCACCTAAAAACTTCTTCAAATATCCAAAATTAGACTTAGAAATTGATTCATCTATGATAATCCCAATACAATAATTCATTTCCCTTTTAAAGGAATCAAAATGCCTCTTTTATATTGATTTTTTTTCACACTTTCTAGATAATATGGAGTGATCGTTACTCTATTATTAGAACTAATGAACTCCTTAAATCATAAATTTTTCTCTATAACTTTCCAGCACTCCCAGAAATTGAAAATTAACTACACTCAAGTTATTGAATTTAAAAAAAAAATATCCCCACCATAAGAATCAAGAGAGTTAGAAGACAAATTTTATGATCGCTTTGAGGGTTCACCTGACTCAACTATTAGAAGATTATGCACATCTATTATTTCACCAAATGGGGATGAAATATATTCATGGACTTCATTCTACTCACTGGACTCACTAAGAGTAATTTCCAAAGACACTTTAATAATAAAAAATTTCTACTCTCCTATCAACTTAGTTGATTCATTTAAGGGGGTGTGAACAACCTTATCATCCTGATCTTCATAATTGTCATTCTTTTCTTTATGGGCCTCCTTCTCTTCGATATAAGCCACCTTCTCATCCAGATAACCTTTCTTCTCATATTTAACTTCATAAATTATTTCAATAGAAGATTCAACACTACATTCTTCCATTATTTATTCAAAAATAGGGTATTCTACATCTCCATCCTCAAAATTTTCAATCTTCACTAAAATATAGAAACTATTTCTTCAACCACTAGAGCCAATTGATCTACTTATTCATTGGAAAGAGTGATAAAATGTTCAACATGTTATTCTTTTTTTATTGTCTTGATAACAATATATGAACCACTTTCCATAGTACAGGGTTCTTTAAATGTTTTTGGATCTTGAGGAACTCCCCATATAGTTTCATGGTTAATCAAATTCACTCTCAGAATTCTCCTCAAAGTAATAGGAATTTGTGTTGGAAAAGCTTATAGTTCTCTAACTGATTTTATAGCCCTTTCTACTCTTTATTCCTTAACATCTTTAGTATGAAACCTTATATAACTAGTATATTTTTTACATCAATTATCCCTGAGAGTATGAGCACTAGATTCTTCATCATCTTCTGAACCTACGAGCATTAGCTTACCCTTTGTAGTGAATTAATGAAATCCAATATTTCATTACTTATTGGCTGAAAAAAGTTTTCCATGGTGATATTTGTTACTTGTCAAGATGTCATGAATGATATTTTTCTTATAACAAATCAGTGAAATAAGTATTCTATATGGATGGAAATACATCCTAGAATATTTCTAACAAGAATATATATATCATCATATATCTATAGAATTTTTTCTTGATGTCTCTTATCATAAAAAACATATGATATATATATTGGAAAATAATTTTCTATTGGTTATTTATCCTTGGAACCATATCAGTGTAAATTAACTAGATTTATACCTTTTAGTAATCTTTAAGACATTTCATTAGAATCATCCTAACTTCAGAATCTCCAAATAAAAAAATTATAATTTCAAATTTATAAACTTCATATCCTAAAGATCTTATAAAAAATTGATAGACTTTATTATGGGAAAATTAAAAATCTTTTCAATTTCAATTATAGAAATTTAAAATTCCGTATTACTTACCTTTGTGTATACAACAGCTTTTGTATTAACAAAACTAAACTTGGGATGCTCAAAAAATTACTTCAATTCGATATTAAAAATATATTCTTATTTTCTCCATTAAAAATGAATTCCAAACATTTAAAACCTAATTATTTATTCATCCATAGATTTTTCTAGAAGATGAATTTTCCTTGCAAGCCTTTTCTTCATAAACCTGAAGTTCATTGGATCTTCGATCCACTCGACCAAACTCCGGAATTTTTTTTTGCCTTTTTCATTTTAGATATTTGAAATTTTTAAGGTTTGAATATTAGGCTTAAATGAGAAATATATATCTTAGGCGGATGAAAGTTTGTGATATCGAAAGTGGGATAGAGATAGATATTATCTCTAATAAATAATTCCCTCATGAGCAACAAACTGATATGAAGATAATGTTACTTAGGTTAATGAAAAAGGAGGAATAAATTGTTGTGGGGGTATGAAGCTACCTTTAAAAGTTCAGTAAGGTATAAAATAGATTTTATACACATAATAGAATACAAGATTGGTCATTTCTTTCATTCACTTATGCCAAGTATCAAAAGGGGATGGTGTCCCAAACCTTTTCTTAACATGATGAAATAGTTTTATGTTCTATAAATAATGGAAAATAAATCTTCAAGTCCTAGGGATTCATAGGGAAGAAAGAGAATAAGATAAAGTAAGACCAAATAATAAATAAAGGGAATAAGGGAAAGAATGATTTGCACACATGTGATATCTATAGAAAGAATCGCCCATGTAAATTATTCATTGGATTGGGAGTTTCGTATAATTGTGGAAGGAAAGGTCGCTAGTTTCATGAATGTAAAGGGAAGAATCCAATAAATTATATTTAGTGCTAAAATTGTATGGATATGGTGAACAATGAAAACTAATTCCCCAAGAATCAAGAGAATATACCTCAGAATAATCTCATGGTTCATAGTCAATAATATGTTATTGAAACAACTGAAATGGTATGATTAATCTTCTTCTGTATTTTGATATAAGAAATATATTTTCAAAGTATTTTATTTATGATTTTTCAACCATATGATTTATAAAATTTATAAGCATTGTACTAGAGTAATTTTTAATCAAGGATTTGAGATCATATGTTGAATGATTCCGAGAAAAGTTATTTATAAGAAAGATAAAAATTTTCTAAAAACACATGATTGATGAAAATACAACCCTTAATATGTCCCTATTTTTTAGATAATAATGATGAAATTATTGATTTAGATAAGTTATGAATAACTTGAAACTAATTAATGTCCTTTCAACAAGTGTAATATTCTATCATTGATGGAGTTTACAACACGTTTGGATTTACGGAATATATCCAATAGCATGTTTCTTACTTAATGAATAAGTTACAATGTATGTTTCATATAAGGTTTTATAGTGATTCTTCTTATTAGAATATTTTAAAAGGAAGCATGATGAAGTTATTCACATGTTTGTAATGTGAAAATTTGTAGCTCATTCATGTTGATTAAAGGGTAATGATAAGTTCAATTTGGAAATTCAATGAAATTATTTCTTAAGTGTTGATTATAATCTTTTTTAAAGTATAACCATTTATGAAATGGTTTATGTTGAACTCTGGATTTGGTTTTAGATATTGATATTTTAAATCACTATAAGATGAATCTTTTCCTAATAATTGAAGTACACATAGTTCAAGGCATGACCAAAGGATAAGATTATACTTATAGAAACATAATAAGTAAGTATATTTACCTATATTCTTAGATAGTGAAAGAATTCCTCACCTATATGGAAAATGAGATTGAAACAAAAAATGTTGTCCGAGTACCTTTATTAGTGATTAATCAAATGGCCCCTTAGATAATCATGGATTCCTAGAATTGTGATTGTTAAATTTATCCAAACCATATTCTATAGCACTATCCATCATAACTTGATTGTTATATTTTTCTTCCATATCCATGTTTCTATTTCCCTCATATGTTCTCCTACTTGGGAACAGAGTTACATGACTATTGTACTTTCCTTTCTCATTTATTAATAAGATGTGTTATTAACTGTATATAAGATGTTTATTTTCAACAATATTTTAATTTCAAATATCAATCCATCAATTACTAATATCATGTTTCAATTGAGAGGGCATAATTTTATAAAGGTGGGGAGAATATAACACCCCTAAATTCAAAAGTAAAAAAACATTATATTTGATAATGGGTATCACACATATCACTAAGCGTGTAAGGGAATATAATAAACTCAGACTTTAAATTATTTCCCCCATTTTAAATAAATAAAATTAATGATATATCTTGTAATTAATTTGATACTGAGGGAGTATACATTGCATGCAACAACAAGTTTCTTCAAATATCTTATATCACACTCAAGAATGGGTTTTGTGGAACAAACGATATATTATTAAAATATTACTTAATATAACCTAGTTTTTAAATTAGTAGTTATGAAAAGGGTTTAATAATATTCCAAAATCTATTTTTTACACAAAAATAAAACTAATTCACTAGTTGAAAATTAATTAGAAATGAATATGAAAATCAATTGAATATAAAGGAAAATATTATTATTTTTATGCTCACAAAGCTGTTTTACCATAATAAATTAAATTAATTAAAATTACTTAGTGATATTAATATGATATATATATTACATATTTAATAAAAAAATTATATCCATCCAATATATTTTATAGGCTTAAGATATAAACAAACCCAATTTTATGTATAAAATACTATATTTTTATTAAGGCTCTTTTACCGCCTTTTAATGGAAACCCTATATTAAATCAAAATTTTGGAACACTTATAAATCTTATATGTTAAAATAAAATTAATATTTGGTTTAAGGACATAAAAATTATATTAGGGTAAATTTTTGGTATTTTTTTTCTGAAGTTTCATTTTTTAATAAATAGTGAAAAATAATGAAAAAAAATCAAAAATGATTTTTCATCTAATTTAGTCTTAAAGATAAATTTTGTTTTAAATTAGTTTAAAAGTATAATTAGATCATATTTTTATAAATTAATGCAATATAGTTCATTGTAGTTAATTTTATTTTGAAATTGACAATAAAAACATAGCAAACTTTTGGATGTTTTTACTTTAAAAACCCATATTGTCATCTCATCCACATGATTAAATTTAAATTAATTTCTTCCAATTCTGTTATTATAATTTGGAAAATGGATTAAATATTTTTAATCATAAAAATTTATAATTTATAATTTAAAATAATTTCCACATAGTTTTTTACCAAAAAATTTATTGAATGTAATTAAAACTAATTACTATGATTAAAGTAAAATTATACTTAATAAGGGACTAAACCACAAAATTAAGGGAATAAATGACCTAGAAATTTAAAAAATATCTAATTTATAGACATATTTAGACCCTATCCTATATTTTCTTTAATTTGGTCTATTATTGGATCCACTTTCAATTATAAAAATATTGGTGGAATTCACATCCCCAAAATTTATAAAAGTCCCACGCCTCCTCCACTATAAATGGCATACTCTCCTCCCACATCCTCACATCTCTCAAGACACTTTGGATGAACCAATATCTAAAAAAATATCTCCTCAAAATCCCTACCCTAAACCTAAAATCCTCACCTTTTTTATAAATTAATTCATGGAATCCCTTTGGTTCAAACCAAATGAAGTTACCAAATTAAGAGGTAACATCTTTCCTTAAGCGCTTTTGTTTTATTTCCATTATACAACCCATAAAATATTATAATTACCTGATTATTGAATTAAAAAAGTATAATAAATAAACTAGTATTTTTTTATGATAAGTTTTAAACCTACACTTACACACACTCCCATCTACTAGGTAACAAACGTGTTGTTTATGTGAACGGCGAACTACCCCTCACAAAATAATGATTCTTAGTTATTATTTTACCACCTTTTAAGGTGGTCATTATGATGGAAAAAATATTTTTATATGATATATATTTATAATTTATAATTTATTTTTAATTATTTAAATATTCTTTTACACATACATCTATATATTCCATTTTTTGTAAATATGATAACATTGTCTGTGGATGTGTGGACTGTCACCTCTTAAAAGAGATGTGATTCTTTTATGATATAAATGAAATGTATTAAGTATAATTTTAATAAACCAATGTAAAATATACGACATAAATATGATAATTTAATTATAATATACATATTTATTATTTAATTTTTATACTTTTAAAACAATAAATAAATGAAAGGGACCTTCATACGCGCGTACGACCAACCATCTCCATGAACAGTGCACTTCATTTCTTATCTCCAAATACTATAGAAATTATTAATACAAATTTAATGAAAATATGTCATATTCGAATCATGGTTTACAATTTGAATATGATGAAATAATTATCTATGTAATAGTAACAACAAATGACAATTCAAAACATACTTGAGAAAACTAGGAAATCATGATCTATGTAATATTAACTACAAATATCAATTAAAAACATAATTAAGCTGTCCCTAAGGCCTTGGTGGCCCAAATACCTTGAAGGACCCGATAACCAAACCAATTGCCTAATGGCCAAAATGGGTGAATAGTTCTTGGTCATATAATTCCGAACATTATCTACTACAGTACCTACAAAAGTACCTGCTACATCACTGCTACATTGCCTGGAAAAATACCCCTGCCTAGATTTGATCATGGGTCTCTTGGATGTACTTATGAATTCCTCACCAAGCGGGTTGAGTATTATGTGCACAAACTTTCTTTTAATCTTAGGTTCATTATCTTACCATATAAAATCAAAACATCTACTTTACAACCCATATAAATCATTGAAAACCCATAAACATATCTTCAAAAATTATCTTTTCAATCACCATTATAATAAACCTTAAAAATTAATGACCATTATAATCAAATCCATCATATCCTTTAGGAGTAACATAATTCTGATAAACTTTTTCACTGTAAACAATGCATTGGATATCTATATCGGGCTCACCCATCATCAAAGCTATATCAATCTCAACCATCATCATATAAAATATCTATGAACTATATCATGATAAAAAATCCTAAAATAATTAATTTAAATCATAAAACCTTGTAAAAATTATTTTTAACACATACGTAGATCAACTTTTGGGCTTTGCATAAATTTAAAGATAAAAACACTGTTTAATTTGAAAACTCTTAAAATTAAAAATTACCTTAAGAGAAAAAAATTGGACATTATTTAAAAAAAATAAAAACTTATAGAGTAATATTGATAATATATAATGGATATTCTATTGGAAAATGGACTACATGTGTTAAATTTTTAAAAAAACATTCTTTTTCTTTGTGTTAAAGAGAGTCAATCATGACTTGTACATAAAATGTTTGAAAACATTCCTTTCAATAATTTGTATGAATTGTCAAAAATAGTAAAAAAAATTACATTAATAGTATTTAGAACATAAATTTGAAAATTATTAAAACATTTTAAATAAATTTTACAAGGAATATAAAGGGATTTAAAACATTTAAAATAAAATTATAAGGAAAAATCCCTAACCTTGTTTCCTAACATGCCACATATGTCCTTTACTTTATGAAATAATAAAATTGTATTAATTTTATAATTTCTTAATATTTTTTTATTACCTTATATTAATCCATTTTATTTCATTTATTCCTTTGTATTATATTATTAAAATATCCATTAACTTCATTTTAGAAAATTTGTGGTCATTTGGTTTTCACCCTATAAATAACATAAGCGTCTTGACCATAGTCAATGGGGTCATGATACCATTTTATTTAAAATATTAATCATGTTTTAATTATCATGATTATAAATTATAGACTCTTTTTGAACCATTTGATTAGGTCTCCAATGAAAAATGAATCACATCACTTTGTGGAGGTGGTAGCCCAGATGTATGCACGAGGGACATTATAATTTTCCAACAGAAAGAAAGTCAAGAAGGTAAGTAAAATATTAACATTATATAATAATAATAATTTCATAAAATATTATATATTCATTAATTATAAATTTATAACCTTTCATGAGAGGTGTTTAAGGAAAATGAAATAAAGCCTTCATGGGGGTGGTAAGACACACGTACACATAGGTGATGTTTCCATTTCCTATATGATGGATAAGAAGAATAAAAGCATTCGTAACATAAAAATGATAACATTTTAGTAAATTTTAGGAACATTTTTATTATAAAATAATTTTTTGGATATTTTTTAAGGAGGCATAAGTATAAATAAACATGATGGAACTTAATTGAGTGTTTTACCTCTTCTTTGGAAAACCTCATTTAGCTTACACCTAAAGCCTTATAGGATTTAATTTTAGAGAAAAAAATTATAATATGTGGGGAATTCAGTAATAAATATTTTATTATAAAAAATTCCCAAACTATAGTTCTCAAAGGTTGTGAATAAGTGACGAGAGGAAGTGCCATTTTATAAGTGATAGGAGTGGCACTCTTATAGTTATTATTAGATTTTGAATATTATAAATTTATTACTCAAGGTAATGTAGAACAAAATTAAACCAATTTAAAATATAAGGAGATAAGGGTATAAATTATCTCATCTAATAATAAATAAGATAACTTCTTTACCTTACCACTTAACTTTAACCATAATTAACCTATTTTATAATTTACTGTGTTGATAATAACTGACCATAGTTACTGTTCATTATGGAAAAAAATGAAATTGGACTCATTGATAGATTTGAACAACCTGATTCAAAATATTAAATCAAATTTTCAATAATTAATTTATATAACTTGAAGAATTTATTTTTAATATATGTATGAAAAACACAAAAAAAATAATGTTTAAAAACGTGGTTTTAAGCCAAGAAATGAACTAATACCAAAGTAAAGGATGATTTTGATTACTATGGAATTAATGGGATTATTTTTAATTAAATATAGATAATTTTTATTTAAAATCAATCAAAAAATATAATGATACTTGTTAAATTATCAAAAGTAAATTACAGTTCCTAAAAAATCTTTAATTTTTACTATTCACCGAAAAATAATTTTTTTTAGAAAATTACAAAAATTCACCTTATAATATATTATATATGATGATATAAAAATTAAATTTTATTTAATAAAATTCAATTTAATAAATTTATAATTTTAACTCTAATGAAATTATATAATTCAATGAAAACAGTTCAGATAAAATAAAACTATTTCTCTTTTTATTGAAAAATTACTTAAATTGGTTGTTATCCCAAGATCATTATTTTCATGAATATTTTATATAAAATATTTCTCCACAAGGATATGATTTCCTATGATTTAACTTATGCCGTATTTATATGTTATATTGTTATGTTATGCTACCGTGACTCATGTATATTGTCCCATGATTCTAAAATCCTATGAAAGAGTATATGTTTGATCATTTGAGACTCAAAAGTCATTACATTATATATTTTGGGAAATATTATTGTTTTTTGTTCATTTTAACAATATATTTCTCCCATGATCGTGATTTCTCAAATGTAAATAATGAAAACCTTAATGTAGTGAGGTCGAGTTTTCTTCTATTTATATTATTTTGATCTTAAACCATTCAATGTTTTCTATTAATCAGGTTATAAAGATGAGTAAAACTTATGTGATGTAATTAAGGGGGTCTATTGTGGTTCTAATATAGATAAATTTTCATTTGTATCGAAAAAAAGGTTTCTCTTAAAGTTGATCCTCAAACATACTAAACCTTTTATTCCGAGGATTGTTTATTTATTTTTGAGATGTAATGTTTAACTTATAGAAATAATTTAAACTAAAGATAGGTTTATATAACATTTTAATAAATCTAGTGTTTAAAGAAATTGTTTTTAGTACAAGATCTAGGAGTGTTGGCTTATGTCTCCTCAGTAGGTATCAGGGAAATGTTTAGTCATTTTGAATATTAGTTTATTAATTTTAGGGAATAAATATAAAATAAATTTAAGGAAAACCTAATTAATATTTATGAAGTATAATTATAAGTGTAGGATAATATCCTTGGTTTTTTTTAATGTTTTCGTTATGTGATTTTCCTAGTAATTGCATCCATGTCTGGATACTAGAAATTAGATGTGGTTGTAGTGTAGATTCACCTAGGCATAATCACCCAAAAACAGTCCTATTGAGTATCAACTCGGTATTTAATTATTTAATGATGATATTCCAAATACATCACACTTGGATAAACACTCCAAGAGGATATGCTTTGGTGATTCACATTATCTTTATGGAAAAATATGAAGGGTTCAAATGAAATTTTTTGAAGAAATATATAACTAGTGAATTTAGAAAACCTAATAGGAAACCAACTATAGAAAACCTGGCTTAAACTAAAGCAGTGATAGTTTGATCCAGTTACATCATAATTTTAAAAAAAATGTATCATAAATCTAATATATATATATTATTTTAGGTGACAACTTAGGATTGAGTTTTTCATATTCACGTGATCATTTAACATGATTTTTTTAGATATTATCATAACCATTTTCGTTTTAGTATTTTTTATAAAATGGTATTAATAAAATTTATCTATGAAATTTATCTTCATATAAACTCTTATAAACAACTATGGAATCAAAAATGGTAAAAAATTGTTAGATAAAGTAAATTTTCAATACATGCTTATTATGTGGGAAATAATGAGTCACCTAGTACATAAAATTATTATGCAGATATATCAATAGAAAATATATATTTTGTTTCTTATTTATTCCTTATATTATTTCATTATTGATCAATAATGAAAATTTTAAGGATGCAATTTATTTAGTGGTGTCGAAATTTATGCCCTGATATTTTACAATATATATTTCCATTAGTTATATCTAATGTTTTTGATTTCTTAATCCACTAGAAACACAAAAATAAGATGATTCATCACTTATTACATTACTATTAATAAGAAATTTAAAATAAAAGTAAAAAATTTACTAAATAAAAAAAGATATTACTCAACTGAAATTGAATAAATTTAAGTGATAAATAATTTATATGATTATTCTTTATCAAATAAAATTTTTTAAGTGTTTTATATTTTTTATTGATAAAATAAATTGAATAATTTTAACTTATTATCATATAGGACCTATTATATTAATTTTTTATGAATTAGAAACTATAATGAAATAATATTGAGAACACATAGTGTTTTAGAAGTTCATTTTTCCAAAAAAATCAATTTTTTAAATTTTAAATTTTATATTAAAAGAAAAAATTATATGTTTAAATTTTTTAATTTTATAAAGTTAAATTAATTTTTAGATTCATTATAATAATATAATATTAGGATAAAACTTTGTTATTTTTCTGAAATAATTTATTTTCAGATGAACGGTCGAAAATAATGTTTTATCTAAAACTGCGGCATTTATAACTATACCAAGAAATAAGTGTACTTAAACTTTTTTTAAACATTTTTCCTGATAAAAATTTTATTTATGAAGTGATATTATGTTTTAAAAAATACTATTTTTGATGTATAAATCCCATGTTTAAAATTATTAGAATTAAGAAAAAAAATCTAATAAAAACTATTTTTAGTCTTTCTCTTTTAATTAAGTTTTTTATAGGTGAAATTTAGTTTTTCATTTATTTTAAAGAAATATTAATCTCATTTAGTATATAATAATAAAATTATTTTCATTAAAATCAACAACGTTGATAATTGTTTCCTAAACATAAAATTAATGCTTAAAAATACACTCTCTAAACACTAGTTTTTATGGGTTACATGTACTAATGTAATAGTTACTTTTTATTACTCATATAAAATTTATTGGAAAAAAAGGATTTCATATTTTTAATCATAATTTATAAATTACTTTATTTTTACCATTTTATTTTTAGGCATTAAATGTAAATTACATAGATAAAAAATAAATGCCAGAGTAAAAAATAGAAATGGTAAAAGTGAAAAATATATGAGTAAAAGAATTAAAAACATTTTTAAATATGTGTTATAAATAATTATTGAGGGATTATTTAACAAATATTATCCCCCACTACATTATTTTCCACTTTTTCTCTACTTTAAATGTAAAACATCTCATCTCTTTTTATTGAAAATCAATATTTACAAAAAAACAATTCATTTCACCCATAAAATCTTCTAACATCCACCCCAATTTTTCACACATTATAAATAATTACATCAACTAAACCTATACTATATTGTCTCTTATACACACTTAAAATGTCTAGAAACCTTGTTATTTAATAATATCATGTTCAGGAGGCTTAAGTTATTACCAAAGCGAGAACATACAAAGAGAGAGGTAATATTCTCAGTCAAACTCTCTTAATTCTTTTTTTCTACCCCCTAAACCTATTCTGTAAATTAAATTATGATAAAATATATATTACTAATCTATTATTTTTTATTATACTAATTTAATATCTATTTTCTACCTTCCACAAAAACTATTCTAAAAATGAAAAGGTTATCATGCATACATGCGGACCACCACCATCATGAATGTTGTGTTTGATTTTTCATCATCAACTTATACAAATGGTTTTAAAGGTATTTTTAGATGATTAATATTATATTTTTATTATTATTAATATTCTAAAATTGTAAACCATTACCTATATAATATTCATTCTTTGGAAAAAGAATGTGTTCATATGTGTACGTGAAGACTAGCACCTCTTGGAAAGTGACAAGTTTCATTTATCATACAGTAGTTTATTACTTGTAAAAATCTCTTAAAATATGATTTATCACCATAAAAACAACTAAATAATATAAATATGCTTCTTTAATAATTATATTGTTCCAAAGGAATCAATTCTTAACTCTACTTGGTCATAGATCATAACTTGTTCTTGTCTGGGTCAGTTTAACCACCCACATGAACAATTCTATAAATTTTTATAATGGAATACTATGCAAGATAAACTAAATGATATATTTTAATGTAATGAAAAATAAAATTATGGTCCAATAAATTTTATATTAATATTTAATTTATTATTATTATACCACCCTTCCTTAATATGAATTTACCTGAACTCGCTCATTGCCAGCTTTGTCATCAAAAATCATAACTAAATTTAATATAAAATTAAATTAGAACATTATAAATCATATAATAGAGTATCTATAGTTATCTCATAATTATGTACTCTGAATCCATAAACAAAAATCGAAACGCCTATTACAAATTAGTAAAAAATAAATAATGAAATATAAGAACATATGATGATGGAAAAAATATCTAACAAGTGTATTTGTAATAAATGAATATATATTAATTTTATAAATTTTTATAGGTATTAAAAATCTAATTAAATAGTCATTTAATATATATTTTTATAGGAGGTTAGTGCATGTTCGGATAACTAGGATTAAAGTTATGGTTTTTTGTAAACTCAATTTTCATTTATTGAGTTTTGATATTTCTTATAAAACATTATTCTTATAATTTGTTTATGTTATTACCTATGATTTTATTACGATTAAATTAAACATTATTTTAAATTAATTTACATTTCCATCACATAAACTGATTTTCATATGTTAATTAATTCATTAATTTTGATGTTCGTTTGGGGTTTCTCATCTCAGTTTTTGTTCTTTGAGACTTATGTTTTACCGACCACTTGTTCCTTTTTGTGTGGTATATATACTTCCCATGGATGTTTTATTTCATAACTATTAATTAAATTAAATATATTTATAAATCAATCATGATATCTCTATTAAATGTTTTTTTATTTAAATTTTACTTAGTTTGTAAGGGTGTTTCATCTCAAATTTCTTTTGTTGATACAGTTTTTACTCTATGTGACTCATTTCATTTAAATGGGGTATATACTTAAAATTGGATATATTGTATCATGAACTATATTTTATTCATGGTATTTGAATTTAAATTTTAGGCTCTTGCTTTCAAGGAGTTTTTATTAAAATGATTCTTATGTCGTATGGTATTTTTTCTTAATGAAACTTATTTATTTGACACATAGTGATTCAACTTTGACTATAGTTTAACAAGATAGTTTTCTTTAATTATATAATAATACTATAATTTTTATCTTTCAAAGGAAATTTAAATTTTTAATTTAAATGGTTTACCTTGATTAATTTCTTAATTAAAAAGTATATCATTATTGAAAATAATTTACATCTTTCCTTAGTAAGTTCTTTGTCTTCTGTATATATGTTATGTATTCTCACCAATTTTATCCTTATTTAGAAACCTAATTATTAATTATTTCATGTGACTTCAATATTTATAATTTTAAATTTTTAAAATGAATTTTTACACCCTTTTTACATAGTGGGTTTTCAATAAAGGTAAATTAAAAAATATTGAAAATGTATTTCCTTCCAAATTGTTTATTTTACCATTCAATACAAATTTACTTTGAAAAAAAATTATTTATTTTAGAGGTAAAAATTATAGTTTTTTTAGAAGTAAATTTTTATAAAAAATTTCACTTAACCTTTTTTGAAATTGACTTTTTAATATACCTAAAACATCAGCATTTATGACTATGGTAAAAGTTTTTTTAAAAAAATATTTTGTGGTTTAGTTCACCATTATGAGCATTAAATTTTATAAAGATTAATTTTCATGTTTCAAAATAGTTTTTGGAATGATTTTATTAAATAATTATTTCTAAAATTAAATTAAATATTGTTATATTTTTCAAAGTAAAATTTTGGTTCTAGATAACGAATTCTTGATTTTAAAAGGGATTTTAAAGGCTCTTGTTTTTAATAAATAATAATTATGTTTTTTTATTTATTCTTAAATAAAATTGAAATAATATATATTTTATAAAACAAATTTATGAGAACCCTTTTTATTTTTAAAAGATAATTTTCAAATTTTTTATTAAGTTCAAATTAATTTTTTTTTTAAAAAAAGTAAATATTTTTCAATAATTTATAAAAGGGGTATTTCTAATTATTTTAAAATTTATTTATCCAATAATATTAAAATTGTATTTTAAATATATACCAAAAACCTTTTACATTTCTTATGATACACTTAGAACATTCCCTTATGATACCATGCACATTCTTTCTCTGGATCGATTATGAAATGTAATCTGAATGTCTTTGTGAAACATATATCTATTCTATAAATTAAATATGTGATTTTTAGAAAATAAATATTTGATTTTAGGTTTCACATATATGTATATATTATTGAAATTTTGGGTCCCTTATCACCCTCTAATACATTGGTTGATATTTTAGATCTCATGAGCTCAAAGAGTGTACAAGTGTAGTTACCCAATACCAAGAAGGTAAGTGGGTAGTATCCCAATACCAAGAGGGTATATGGGTAGTAACTTAATCCCAAAAGGGTATATGGGATGTTAGACCAAGTCCAAGAGGGTACATGAGTAGTATCCCGTTCCCAAGAGGGTATATGGGTAGTATCTCAAGCCCTATAGGGTAAATAGGATGTCAGCCAAATCCTAAGTGGGTATATGGGTTATTTTTTCAGTTGTAATATGTTAATAAAATCAATATAACATGCATTCTCAACAAATTTATGATTTTCAATGATTTATATAATGGAAAATTTCTATGTTATTGGATTATGTTATGCTATTATGGATCATGTTTATTGTCTCATGTTTTAACACACCTATGACATAAAATATGTTTAATCATTTGAGACTACAGGTCTTTTTATTATGTCTTTTGGGATACACTAATTATTCCATTTTCTTTTTATTAAGATATTTATACCATGATAATGAGTTATCATATGCCTCTTATCTTACCCTTGATGAATTTTATTTTTATCTTTCCCTTACTAAGTATCTGAGATCACCCCCTTGTTATTTTTATTCCTTGGTTAATGAAGATGAGTATAACTTATAATAATTATATAAAGGGTTATATTATGATTCATTTATAGAAAAATATTCATGAGTATCATAAAATTATTTTCGTATATATTTGATCCTCAAAGACACTAAACCTTATATTCATAATATTATGTGATTGTTTTTTATATGTAATGATTAAATTATTGAAATGATGTAAATTAATGATAGTTTAATCTTAATTAGTATAAAATTTATGGTTTAAAGAAAGTTTTTTTAGAATAATATTCATGAGTGTGGATCTTGGGTTCTTCACAGTACACCCAAATACATGGTTTTTTTCTATTACATATTCTATGATATTAGGGATACATTTGGCTATGACTAAAATCTAGGTTGTGAAACAACAAAACATCAAGTTTTAATAATAATATAGTATATATTTTTTAATAAAATATTTGTTTTATCATTGATTCCTAATTATTATACAATTGGTAACCCTTTCATATCATGGTTTATGGACATGTAATTTTTATATAGTGGGAACATGGCTCCTCACTCATTGGTTACACTTAGATCTCTCATCATCTCTCTTTGTGGATAGGGATCAATGTGAGAATTTAGGTTCTAAATGAGTCCTATTATATTTCCCTTTATAGGGTTTAATTCGACTTATATGCCTTCTCCTCTTCCCAGACATTCTCTTCTATCATCGGTGTCATCCTCTTATTTTATCCTCACATTTTTTGTTTACTTTTCCTTAGCTACTACATTGTCAGCCACTATAGAGGGAAGTGTGTTCTATTTTTTCATCCCTTTATTCCTAACAAATCATGTGGGACCCTATATCTAGTTAGATGCAAGAGTATTCAAAATAGTTTTGGATAGTTCCTGTGATCATTTTTTCTATCATCCCATATCTTGGTTAGATATTTTTTTCTTAGTTTTTGATCTCTATCATGACCTGGTAGGGAGTTCAGGTTTTTTGATGATCCAAATCTACCCATGTCAAAACATCATAAAATACACCATTTTTGTCATGAGGGATATATTTTTGTGATGTTTTTGGATGATGAGGGTGGATGGGTTGGCGAAAGACCTCGTGGGACTGTATTGAAATATCATCATCTTTTTGTTAGTGTTTAGTTTTCTCACCTAGTGTCATCTTATCCTGGTCCATGGGTTTTGGTTTTGTTTTGTAAATGTGTTCAAGTGTTAGATTTGGGTTTATTTTTTTTCATGTAATTATATTGTATGATTCAAATGAGCTTGAAGTATTATGTTATTTCTCTGTGTTTTCATGATCATGATATATTTTTCAATTCTTTTTTGTTTTGTTCAGAGGAAGGTTATTCAAAGCTGGTTTATAGGGAAATTGTTAGGGCTCGACGGGGATTATATCGTAGTAGTGTTTATTTTCTTAATATTTTATAAAAGATCATATTTTTATTGTTTTAGGATTTGTTGGAATCTAATGAGGATTTGACCTAGTTCATAAGGGAAAATGGTGAAAGGATTTGGTTTCCATCTAGTATCTCACCAGTAGTGGTGTGCTAGTTCAAAGTTGACAAGAGCCGACATGAAAGGGGTAAAATTATTTAGGTGGGTCTTGGATAAGGATTCATGTGTCTCAAGGCTGAGGATATAAAGTTTAAGTGGGTCCATGTTAGTTGTTTATGGGTGGTCTAGGTAGGCAAGTAGGTTAGATCAACCCTTTGTTTTTTCATTTGTGTTTATTTGGGTTTTTTGTTATGTGGTCGGTTATATTTGGGCTTGGATGGTGACTTTTATTCGGTTCCCACTAAACCTAAAACTTTTTATTGGAAAATATATAAAATGGACTTAGATAAGTGACCTTTATATATCCCATTGTGTAGATGAGTATCCATAATGAATTCCTTTCTTAAAGATGTTAATTACATAATACATATGGATTACATTGATACAAAATGGTCATCCATGAAACATTTACATATGATTTCACTCTAGAAATTAATTACTCGATACGTATGGGTTATTCTATTACATAAGGTTTACTATTCATGATAACATTTATTATAAGTACTAATTCCAATCATGGCTTGCGATTGATAATATACAAATTTTCTAATCATAAAATATGATGTAAGCCTAAAATTAATGAAATAAAAATATTTTCTAAAAATTATTGTGGTTTATAAATTATTTATAAATGATAAGTGTTAGGAATTGTAAATAGTATATTTCCAAATTAAATAAAATATGAAATGTTTGTATTAATATACCAAAACTATTAATTGAATTAAATTTTTATTTGTTTGTTTATTCCCTTAAAATAATTATATATATATATATTATTTATAATTATGTATGAAAAATTTTAACTGAAACGTTAATACTTATATATTTTTAATCATGTATAAAATAAAAAACATTATATAAGAACCATTTAATGGGGAAAATAGTTATGGAATTAATGTGTCTATGATATATATTAAATTAGCGGTATTTTAAAAAGATAAATCCTCAAATTCCTTTTCAATATGGAAAAAATTATGATTTATAAATAAAATGTTCATTTGTAAATTATAAGGGTAGTGTTTAAAATGTTTATAAATCAAAATGTAATGATAAATATAATTAAGTTTATATTTATTATAATGGATTTTTTATAATGATTAATTTCAAAAAAATTATCTAAAATGGGATTATTTAAGAGATTAATTAAACCATATCAAATGGAGTTTTGATGACTCATTTGATCAAGGTTTACAAAATGATAAATATGTGATATTTAAATTATATAGATTTTTCTCATAATAGAATTTAAATATGAAATGTTGATATTTAATTTTAATATCATACTTTTAAATTGAAATTTCTTATAATGAATCGAATGAAATATATAATATTAGGGAATGAATATAAATTGTTTATATTGAAAATTATGGAATGTTCATTATGAATAGCTAATGTTATAAAGTTTTTTATAATTAGATTTAATTTATGAATCATTCTTAAATGTTTATCTCATATTAAAATATGTGAATTTTTTATTTATTTAATGGTTATTCCTTACATTGTTCATTAATGAAATTATTATATTATGAAAAATTGTATACTTTAGTTTAAATTTGGAATTACTTATATAAATTATCATACATTCATATAAGGAGTTACATGATAGGTATGATATTGGATTTAGTTTGCTTCTAACTACACTTTATCTTTTATTGAGTTATAATCTTCAATTGAGTAGTTAATTGGGAAATAGACATAACAGGTGTTATAATTATTATGC
Organism: Viscum album; assembly: GCA_963277665.1. NCBI lineage: Eukaryota > Viridiplantae > Streptophyta > Magnoliopsida > Santalales > Viscaceae > Viscum > Viscum album. The sequence goes on along the minus strand of OY728159.1, from coordinate 1,418,343,680 downwards.
AATTGAGAACTTTCTTAATGTATCCCTAGTTAAAGGAATTTTGGGTCAAACATCCCATTGTTTGGGAGGCTTATTCATTATTCTAGAAAAGTGGTTTTTCACTATCTAAGGATCCATACTTACACACTTCAATATTTTTTTATTTATTACAATTATAAAAATTTATATAGATGTGTTTTGTTAACCTTATGCATATGATGAATTTGGATATGTGTGAATGTAATTGGATTTTAATTTAGGTTAATCACATGTGATATGAGATGTGTAAACAGTTACAAATAAATATGGTTTTAAGGTATTTATTCAGTAGAATGAATAGTATTCTAAAGAAAAATTATTAAAATCATGAATAAATAAAGCTAATAACATTATAAAAGACGGAGAGGGTAAATCCCCTTAAAATATGAAGTGTTAGATTCATTCCAAAGTGACATGTTTCAAGACATCAATCATACAATCAGGTAGTTCATGATAAATATGGTTTCCATTAGATTATATTTTTTAAGGAAAGAAAGTAATGGGTGTCTTGAAAGGGTAAGGTGTTTATTTCTAACACTTTATTTAGGTAACACTTAGATTATAGATCCTAATAGGAATTGGATATAGAAGGAATATATTTGGTCTTATCCACATGATGGTTTTGAAAAAAATATTTCTTTTCAATTGTCCAACAGTCATTTATGATATGATTGGGTTGTTTTCCAACTTAAAAACCCAAGTAATGAAAGAAATATTAAATATATAAAAACATAGTGAAATGTTGATCTTGGATTAGTACTGAATGTGATGTATTTTAAAAGGGGTAATCATTTTAGTGGGGGAATATTTAATAAAATACACTACCAAATATTTGTAAAACATGATACTCATATAATAAAATTATTTTTTGTAGATAAATATTATCATCCTCATCAAAAATAATTTTTAAATAAATCCTATATAAATTCAAATCCTAATGTATGAATATAATGATATTGTTAGCTTTATAAATGATATTATGTGAGAAATATTTTATGTTTTGCATTTGAATCTAGGTTAACCAAGTTTTTAAGTAGTTTAACAAATGAATATAGATTCTTATGAGAATCATAAAATGATTCACATGAGGTTTCAAAGTCATTTGGTTCCTGATCATTTAAATAACTCTAGTTTATTATCAAATAATCTGTTTGATAGAGTGTTCTAATTAGTTGGTGACACCGAACAATTCAAATAAGGATTATTAAAGATAAAAAATTCATTATTTTTTCATTATTGTAAATGTTCTAACATTTTGAATATATTAAAAAACTATTATGCTTATCTAAAATTGTTGAGGAAATATTTGTTAAGAATGTGATTTTCATGTTTAACTATGGTATAGATAGTACTAGAGGGTAAAATTTCAAACTAAAAGATGCAAAGTTAGTTATAGATTCCAAATATTCTTCTTTAGGTATTGAATCAAGTTTATTTAAATTTTGATTTATAGGGATGTAGTGGTAATGTATCTTCCTGATGGAATCATACTTGATATTTAAATAGGATTATGGAACTCCTTGGAATGTCCAAGTGTGGAATCAATGTCATAAGAATTAATCCTTCAATTATGAAGGAAATGTGATACTAAATGTTTGATACCAGATAAAAGTGTTTATCAATATGTTTTTTAAAATATATATAATTTACTATAAGGTTCATGTAGCTTCTGGGTGTAGCATAAGCATGTGGTGGGGTGATATATGAAAATTTATTTTAATATTATGCTACCCATAACCCTAATAAAGTATCTCGCATGTCAAAATTAAAATTAATTTATTTAATATCAGAATAAATGAATTTTTGATATGAGAATTATTTATTTGATATAGATGTTGATTATCTGAAAATACCCTTTCTGATTACCTTCATTGTTCTATTAGAATCCAAGGATATAATACCTCTAGTGATGATCCAAATTTTATCCTTTGATCTCCAAACAACACCAATCGAACTCATAGTGCTTGCACGGTGACTCGGTTGTCTTATGTTATTTATTTTGATCACTCATCCTTCTATATTCAAGAGATATCTTTTGTGTTTCTCATTATTGAGATAGGGTTTAGTTTAAAATAATTATTTAATTACATTTCAACCATGAAATAATATAATTATCCTTATTAAACCCCAATTATATATATTATTATTATTATTATTTTGTGGCGTATATTACCTTTAAAAATTAAAAATATTATTTAACTATATTATTAATTAATATTTGTCACCGAACCTAGTTTTGGTCCATTCAAACAAATATAAAAGTTATTGAAATCCAAAAAAAATATTAATTTTAAAATTTCATTCATCAATAAATATTTTCAATTGAAAAAAGGTGAATAAAATTATCCCTCATTCTTGAAAATAATGTTTATTAAATTAATTAAATTTAAAATAGAATTTAATATATATCATGGGAAACACTTAGTGTGTGATCCTATAGGATTATTTCTCATTGGAATTAGGTGGGTTGCCTAATGACCAAGATTACTGTTTATAGATGGTTCAACGTACCTATGAGAAAAAACAGAACGTTACAATGATGAAAAACACATATGAATTCTCACTATGTAATATAATCTCTTTATCTCAATATATTATGAAGCAATTTGTAAATATATGTCACTAACATATATGCTTGATACATCTTTCTTTGACTATCCAAAATAAAAACATCGTCTTAGCATGGACAATGAATTTAATGTGATGATTCTGTTCCAATCAAAGGGTAGATATATAAACATCCAAATAGATGGAAGGTACAAATCCTTCATTGATTTATCCATTAATGGCATGTCGATCCTGATGCACCTAGTATGCCCTAACTCACAATGAACATATGGCGTCATAGTTTTCATAATAAAATTTAATAATGTAGGCCATAAATTGAATTAATGGTAATATTAGTCTAAGTACCATTACAAACACTCAGGGGTTGGAATATCCAATCCCACCAAAACCTGGGGAATTCTAACTGGAAGATCTATTCTCGTAATCTCCCTTCTTGGAAAATTACTAGGTGAAAACATCCTGAGAAAAAGCCTCTTATTTTACGAGTACTCAAACCTTATAGTCAAGATACTATGTGCCCAATAATGGTATGTTATCAAACCATAGAACTCTATTTAGGAATATCATTTTAGCAATTCAAGGTTCTCACTACATAGGGGAACAATTATGACCTTATCAATGTGACACATACTCTAGAAAATTATTACCTTAGGTTCTTATTGAACAATGAACAATATGTAACAATAATGTTTATTAATATTCAATTAATTTAATATAGATGTAATAAAAGTAAAAAATATTTGTCCAAGGGTTCAATATCTAACAAACTCCCACATAGACTCGATCCAACTACCTACAACTGTTAGTCCACTGAACAATATATGTTATTCATATTTTCGCTAACTTGAAGTTGTAGTGTAGAGGTCCTCCATGTTGTCTTTCATGAAAATATTACACATTTAAACCTTACCTATCTGAGGAAAGTCCATCAAGATTTGATACTTTCAAATTATGTTCTTCATCTTCTGATGTGAGTTTAGCTCTTTTGCAAGATCCACCACTGTAGTAATATCACAACAGAGTGTGATAGGATATTTAAATAAAGGTATCGTGTTAAGTTATTAGATGAAATTTCTCATCTATACTACTTCTTCAACTACCTAAAAAGCCATGATATACTCAGACTTTACTATAGAATCCACAACTATAACTTATTGTGAGATCTTATATCCCATTACATCTCCATCCAAAGTAAATATATATCCATTTTGTGATCTAATATCATCTTGATCTATTTGGAAACTAGAATTTTTATGTCATATGATTAGTTGTTTCTCATATCCTCCATAAACCAGAAATATATCCATAGTATACCTCAGATACTAAAGTCCAATCTTGACTTATATCCAATAAAGTTCACTTGGGTCAACATGATATCTCACTACCACACACAATACATAGGACACATCTAGTCTATCACATATCATTGGATACATTCTTGGGACAATAACGGATGCACATGGAATCATTTCCATTATATTTCTTTCCTTATATTTATAACTATAAAACTTCTAGGAAATAATAATTCCATGTGATACTAGAAACAATCCCCTGTTGGATTTCTCCACACTGAATCTCTTTAGTTTCTTTTCAATGTATATATTTTGAATTATGTTGATTAGTCTCTTGGATATATCACAATGGATCTTGATACCAATAATATATGCTTCTTCTCCCAATACTTTCATAGAGAATCATTCATTCAACTATTAATACACTATAATAGTAGTATTTAAATTATAATTAGTAATATGTCATCAATATATACTATTAATAAAAATAATGCACTACAACTAAATTATTTTAAGATACAAGTCTCACATTCATTCATTAAAAATCAAAAGTCCATTATGGATTCATCCAAATGAATGATCCATGACTTGGATTCTTTAATTAATCCATAAATACATTATTTTTTCCAATTTATATACCATGTTAGAATCCTTTGAAGTCAAAAACTCATCAGGTCTTGTCATATATAAATTTTCTGAAAGGTTTACTTTAAGGAAGGATATTTTTACATCCATTCCCCAAATCAACATTTTATGGTAAGATGCAATGACTAGTAAAATTATAATGGATTTCAAAATTCAAATTGGTGAAAAGGTTTCATCGTTGTAAATGCCTTTATGATGTTTAACCCATTTACCACCAGTCTCACCTTATAGGTACTAACATGTCCTTATATGTCTAGTTTCTTCATGAATACCTATTTTCAACTAGTGTAATTTTTATCCACTAGAGGATCTACCAAAATATAGACGTTTTTTAAGTACATGTAATCCATTTCAGAATTCATGACTTCTTACCACTCAGCAAGATCAGTTCTAATTACTATTTCCATACAGTTTGTAAGACTAATATTATAAACTAATATCATGTCACCATTCTCAGAGGCTAGAAAACTATATTTTTCTGGTTCTCTAACCTCTCTTGTACTCCAATGGAGTACTTGTGTCAGTGGAATAGATTCTTCTTTCATGGGGATTCTTGAAATCTATTCCTGTGAAAACTCTTCTATACCTTGATCCTTAAATTCATTGATGTTTATCTCAGTCCCACTATCACTTTTATAGATTCTCTCCCTCTCAAGGAATATTTCCTAAATTTTCACAATTAATTTTTTAGTTTGAGGGGTCATCTTGGTAATATCCACTATTTCATTGGGGATTCCTATAATGGTACACTTTATTCCTTGAGGTGAAAGTTTGTTACCTAAAGAATCCTTAACAAATGAATCAAATCCCCACACATGTAAGTACGACAACATGGGTTTATTCTGATTCTATCAATGGTATAGTATACCATTTTTCGCTTTAGTTATCACTTGGTTTAATATTTTTGTTTTTGTTTGTAATGTGTATCCCCAAAAAGATAATGGTAGACTCATGCGACTCAACATTGATCTCACCATGTATATCAAGTGTGGCTCCTTATTTCACTTACACCATATCATTGAGGTGTATAAAGATGATTGAGTTGAGTGGTATCCCAAACTCCCATAAGTAGTCAATGAATCCTTAATTAAGATTTTTTCCACAATGATTTGAGGGGATTTTCTTAATATTATTACTAAGATGGATCTTAAATTCATTCTTGTATTCCATGAATTTATCTAAATAATTAAAGTTATACCTCACTAAGTAAAAATATCCATATCTAGTAAAATAATTATTATAAGTTTTGAAGTATAAGTACCCACCCTTTTTCCTCAATTATAAATGTTTTACACATGTCTATATGAAATAATTCAATAATATCCTTGTCCCTTTCACCTTTTACGCTAAAAGGGGATTTGTTCATTTTACCATGTAAACATGCATGACATTTACCAAGTGGTTTCAGTTCAAAATAATCTAAATATAAATCTTGGTATAATTTAGTTAAGTGCCTTTTGTTTACATGACCAAGTTAGTGATTCCATAGTTGGTTGTGGTATAATTTATTTGAAGCAGTCTGATTATTTATTTACATTACATGGTTCATGTAATCCAATAAATAAAGACTGTTATTTAATGTTCTTTACCATAAAAATTTTTTCTTTATAAAATAATCAAAATTTATTTATAAATGAGAAAATAAAACTATTTGTATCAAGTCTGGATACATAAATAATATTTCTGATAACTAAAGGTATATAATAAAAACCCTTTAAAACCTTAGACATTTTAGTGGGAAACATGAGGTGGTAGTCCTTGATAGCTATAATAGTAATTTTATCTCCATTGGATTCTCTAAGATCTACCTCCCCCTATCCAATATTTTTGAATCTACATGGTTCCTATTTTTTAATACATATTTGATAACCATATTTTGTATCTCATACCCAATTTATAGAAACAGAAAAATTGCACTCGATAACAATGGAAACTAAAGCATCCACTTTATTATTTGGTTGGGTGCAGTTTTTCTTCTAGTATCCCTTCATACCACATATGAAACTAACAATATCTGTTTCCATTAATTTCTCTTTGATATTATTCTTCTTAAAAGGTCATGAAGATGCATTGGGCTCAGATCTCTTCACATTCCATTTCTGTTTCTTTACCATGAGGACCAAACACTTTTCACGCTTCATCTCCTTATCTAATTAGTGAAGAAGAGTGAGAAGATCTAGCAGAGACTTCTCAATGTTGTTCATAAGAAACTTTATAACAAAGATAGAGAATATCTAAGGAATCGGTTCCATAAAGAGATTGGTGCCTAGTTATTTGTTGATTTTAAACCCAAAAACTCCTATGAAATCAATATATCAAATGAGATTGACTACATGAGGCCCAACCGGGGAACCCTGTTCAAGATTGTTCTAAAATACTTTTTTTGGAAATCTCAAACCATTCATGTCCAGCTCTCTCTCAGAATATGTAATGAAGGAGATCAAGAATGATATTTGCATCCATGTTTTCATGTGACATATTGATTTATATAGAAATTTATTAAAGCATTAAACATTCAACATCAAATTTTTCTCTTAAATTTTTTTCATAGACCTAGAACTATTCCCCACTCGCCACTTGTTTAGGCAGATCAGGGAATGAGTATTCCATAATATAAGATTTATTTTCATGGCCCTAAACAAACCAAAGGCTTCTGAACCACTCCTAGAAGTTAATACTAGTGATTCCATTGTCTTTCTCTAATATAGATCTTATTTATAGTGTGGATGATGAGATTTTAATTTATTCTACAATTAAAAGAGCATATTATTAGTACTTTTCTTGATTAAAAATTTTGAGAGATATAATTAAGTAATTAAATTTTATTAAATCCCACACTATTTTATCAATTCCCAATAGCCATCACCATTGAACTCAGAATTTCTAATCTCTAGGAAATTCTTGGGGAAAGGATCTATAGGCCCCTTAATGATGGTTTTTCAAGTGACTTGAATGCATCTTGGTGGGAACTTCTTCACCAACTACAGGGTTGTAGCCCCTTGATCTTGTGAGTGGACTCACCTATCCATAAATCCTAAATTGGATTTCCTCAAAACTTGCCTCTATATTACACAAACTCTAGATAGGTCTACTTATATTTATGTAAAATGGTTAATTCAATCCATAAACATCAAAAGAAATCAAAATTAAATGTAAGTAACCCAAAAAGGGTTGTTCAAACACTTAGTTCCATGTATTTTATTACTAATCAAGTGATGGGATTCCATGTATGAATTGATATATATTTTATTTTTTTAAATGTATTATGCATAAAATTTACCTTGTTTTATACGTTAAGTATCTTGTTAATATTACGCAGATATTAATTAATTAATTTCTGATAGTAGATAAAATGTTTACACATAATAAATTTATTAAAATTTTCTCTTTTCACATTAATTCTTTAATTTATGTAATCATAGTCCTTCATTCATAGAATTAAATAATTTATAGACAAAAAATGATAAATTAAATTTCTCATTCACGAGCTTTATCTAATGGTTTATTTAATGATCTAAAATTAAATAAACATGTGACTTAGGGGAAATAACTCATGTTTTAGTCTTGGAATGAGTTATGGATTTCCACGTGTCCACCTATGTAACACCTATGTTGGAATCATTATGGTTCCATCTTGAACTACGTTCATCTATATTGTGGAAATCCATTAATTACAAGTATTAGAAACTCACATGTAGGTGAGGGGAACCAAAGGATTGGTTAAAATGGTATTATATAAATATCCTTGGACATGTTGGTCAAATATAATAATTGAGGTAGGTATGACCTTTAAGACATAAAAAATTAATTTAATCATAAATATTTACAAACCCATGGAATAAATACAATTAAAAAAACCAGCACGTGAAATGGATTTGGTCTAGATCATGAGAATTCATACATGAAACGTATATTCAAAGTAAATGGATAATATAAATTTCTTTATACGTTATTTATTATTAAGATAAAATCACTTGCATAAATTAATTAATTAATTCTCCTTCATATTAATTCCCATATAAATCCACATCGAGATAACCATCATAAAGGAACTAATAGAAATTAATGGTAGAACCCATAGTTGCATATTTATTATAGTAAATAAATTGATCATTTAAGATTATTTAAAACCATTATTAAATTTTTAAATGATTAATGTGTCAATCAAATAATTATGGTTTTAATGTTTCAATTTAGAATTTAATATAATTTAATTCTTACTTAATTGAGATATTATACGGTGTGTAGTATCCAGTTACACGTCATGTACCTCAATTGTCATGCATCCATTTTAAACGCACGGGACTTCGGTGTGTTGAATCAACTAGAAATCATGGAATGTAAATTACAGATAAATTCTGTGTATTTTCTTTGTGTGTTCCTAATACTCTCGCATGGGTATTTGGTATGTATCTTGATTGGATCACATGGCATGTACAAGCCTATTGCATGTTGTGTATCCCTTATAGTGTGTGTCTTCTATTCTCAACAACTAGCTCAGCATGTATTTAAAATATGGTAAATGATTAATAATATAGTGTGTATATAGCATACACATCATGTATATCATATATTCTCTAGGATAACATCCACATGCAGTTTTAACTATGTATAATAACCACACGAATTGCGTTATTTACACTACTAACCCATACAGACTACACTGTGTGTACGCCATATACATGTCATGTGATTTGATGTACCACGTTCCTTGTTTTCTATTAAACACATGGCATTAACCATGTGTAATAACTACAAGGAATTCCATGTATCTCACAACATAAAAAGCCATGGTGTAAATGGTATACAACGTTTACTCCATCTATACATTGTGTAATACTGTCTTACCAGGTAAAAATTTAGTAGTTCCTGGTGGAATATTCGGTTGTTCTTCATAATTTATTAGACTATTAATAAAATGAAACAATTAATAAACATTTATAACATTTCGATGACATGTTAATTCAAAATGGATTAAATAATGAATAATATGAAATGAAAATTCAACAATGATTGTATATGGATCAACATACAAACTAATAATTCTATATTTAAATGTGACCCCTTTGATACAACTAGTAGGATTTTAGTGTAGTGGAAGCATGTGATGTTGGGTGATATATTAAAATTTATTTTAATATTGAGTTTCCCAAAACCCAGAACAACAACATTTCACATTAAATTTTTAATTAATTTATTTAATAACATAATAAATGAATACCCTATATGAGAATTATTTTTTCTATTTCAATGTCAATCTTACAAAAATACACTTTCAAATTACCTTTATTTCACTATGATAATCTAGTGATAGAATCCCTCTAGTTGTGATCCACACTTTCTCCTTTGATCTGCAAGTAATGTCAATCAGTCTCTATATCCTATCATAGCGAGTAGATTGTCTTAAATTTTCATTTTGATTGATAGAAAAAAAAATTAGTTTAAAATATTTTTTAAATTTTATTTCATCCCTTAAATAATTTGATAATTCTTTATAAACTCCATAACATATAATTAATAATATTATTATTAATATTAATATTATTTTTATTATTATTATTTGGTGCTCATCAACTTTCACAATAAAAAATATTATTTAACACTATTGTTAATTTATATTTGTCAATGGATTCATTATTGGTCTATTAAAACTCATATAGCATTTATTGGGCACCCAAATAAATATTTAATTTAAATATTTCATAAATAAATATTTATGATCAATAAAATGTAAATAAAATTATCCATATGTTATGAGAAAAATACTTATTCAATTAATTAAATTAAAATATAATTTAATAAAGATCATCAAAAACACTTAGTGTGTGACCATCTTAGACTATTTCTCATTGGCATTAGGCGGGCTTCCTTAAGTTCCAATATTACTACCTAGAAGTGGGTCAAGGAACCCAAGGGAAAGAACATAATGACTTAATGATAATAACCACATATGAATGTTCATAGTGTCATAAAATCCCTTTGTTTAAATATTTCATTAAGGAGATTGTGCATCTGTGTCACCAAACAATATGCTCGATACATATTTCTTTGACTATTTGAAATAAACACATCATTTCACCATGTTTATGGAATTTAGTGTGATAGTTCCATTCCAATAAAAGGGTTGAGAAATTAAATTCCATGAATATGGAAGGGACAAATCCTTTCTCAACTAATCCATTAATGGAATGTTAATTGTGATGCACTCAACATGCCCAACCTTGCTATAAACAAATGACCTCATGATTTTCATCAAAAAATCTAAGTGCATGAGTAATGAAATTCATCAATGATAATATAGAAGTATAAGGACTATTACACACACCCAGATAGTAATATCTGATGAAACCAAATATATGAAATTCATGTTGGAAGGTCATTTTTCATAATCTCTCATCTTCAAGATTAGCAAGTGTGAACTTCCTAGTAATAAGTCTCATCCTCATATGAGTACTCACACCTGATGGTCTAAATACTATGTGTACCATCATAGTATATTATCAAACCATAAAACTATATTTAAGAATATTGTTTTAGCACATCAAGGTTATCATCATAGTTGGGAACTAATATGACCATATCAATTTGACATATACTCAATGATATTATTACATTAGAGTCTTAATGAAAAATGAACAATATATAATAAGATGTTTTAATAATATTCAATACATCAAATATAAATGTAATCAAAGTATAAATAGTTTTCCCTAGGACAGTAATTCAAACAATCCAAACCAAGAACCCGACATGACTTAACCATACCTTGGTATAGAATACACCCAAAAAACAATAATATAAATCTCAATAGATGTACCAAATAAAATAAATATACAATGAAACATAATTACATCCCATAACGGATAAATATATCAATACAATCCATAATCTAAAACTGTGAGTAATGGGTTAGGAATTTGAATATGTTATATAACATCAGGTATATATAAGATAAATAATTAAATAAAATAAGTAAAATAGCGTATTACCCATCTCCACTTGACTTGAGGCACCCCCTACCATGTCACCTCCATCCACTCTAATCAAGAAAAAATTATTATTCATCATCTAGAAGTTAAGATTTTCATTTTCCTATATCAGATAAAATAAGGTCTACATACACCCATTTTTGTATGTAAGGTTTGTGCATAAAAAGCCCAATAAGATCACACCAACTATTTCATCCAAATCTTTTGTTATTAAATTCAATATAGTAGTTTGAAAATTAATATATGAAAATAATATCTTGAACATTTTATAATAAAAAAGTAATGTGAAGTTAACCTTTAAACATTTTAAAGGATAAAATGGAATGGTAAATTTCATTTTTATTTATAAAAAAAGAAAAATGAAATTGATAACTAAAACATTTCTATACCGAAAACATTGGATATTCCCTAAGGTTACATTGTCTTGGTTTACCAAGTTGAATGACTGCACGAGGTATATAATTACTCTAAAATAGTGGTATGAATATAAAAATGACATTACTAGAAAGTGTAGATATATATATATATGTGTGTGTGTGTGAAATCACTTCACTTGTCAAGGTGACACATATAACTAGTGGAAAGGTACCTTCACCCACTTTAGGATTTCCTACCCTATAACCAGGGGTTTACCTTGTAGAGTGATCAATTTAAAACATTCATATTCCATTAAAATGTTTCATTAATAATTTCATATGAATCAAAAAAATATTTGTCAAACATGATTTTGAAAACTAATTTCACCATCTATGAGTGAAAATGTTCATAAGAATCATATTATTTGAACTGAAGTGCATAAAAATAGTTATTTCATAAACAAACTAAGATTTAAAGGAATCCATATTCATCACCCATATCAAAATAAAAAACCAAAATACTATATCATAATTGAAATATCTCCTTCCATCATGTGGTTTATACTCTCAAAACATATAGAAACCTTTACTTTAAAAACCATGTACATGGGATTCAACCAAAAAACTATGTGTATGTAAACACCAAACCAAACTGGATGAAATTAATGATAACTATACTTAATCCACTTTATATGAAAAAAGGGGATCCCTATGAGGCAATATGGAACCCTAAAAATAATAAACCCAGCCCTTTAGTTTTGGATAACACAAACTCTAGCTCTCCATAGCCCCATGGGATAATATAAATAAAATAAAATAAGGTATTTGGGATGATGAATAATATAAGGATCACTTACTTAGAGTTTTCATTGAATATCATTAGATAAAACCCACAAATACAAAACCTAAAGAGAGTAGGGAAGGGAGGAACATGTGTAAAGGGGGGATAGTGTTTGAAATGAAGAGAAATAGGGGATTTAGGAATGTTAAAATGATCAAGGTTAGTTTTTTAATTTCACATTTCTAGAATTTTGAGTAGGAGCATGATTTTCCAAACCTCTCACCAACCATGTTGTTGTTATTTACACAATTGTGTAGGTCGCATGGTTTGGACACATGGTCAGGAAAACCTTATGAAAAACATGTGAATTACTACTGATAAAAACTATAAGTTTTGTATAGCTTCCAAATGGTTATCTCTAATATTGCACCAATTATGTGTCATTCACCTTCCCTAGTTTTTAGAATTATAACATGAAAAAACCCCAAAATAAATAATAATGATAGTGACTAATAATAAATATATTTCGTACCTAAAATTATCATCATTAGTGTGACATTATTTCCAATGGTGTCCTGAACCTAACTAGTATACATAGTGTATTTAAAATATGAAAAAAACATAATAATAAGTACATAAAAAAAGAAAATAAAATAAATAACATCTACCCTTGGGTTCTATGCTGACACTCATGATCAACCATACCGACTTCAACCAGTTTCAAATGTCTGTGAATAAGTAACATATCAGAACCATGGGTTGATATATTTCAAGCCAATATTAACATAAATATACCATAATCAGGTTAATTAGTGACCACCCTATAATAAATATAAATATTTTATAATTATAGGGAATAACACACACCCAGTAATACCCTTAGAATATCATAATATGGGGAATGGAGCTAACACTACTGTAAAATGGACCTACGACAACAGCTATTGTTATGGTAACTATTTGACATAGGCAGTAAGATGGATATATCAAGGATCCAAATACTTTCCATGTAAATAACTACCCTATTACCATGGTCTGCATCCATCATGCTCAAAGGTATTGATGGAAAGACCTAATATTTGAAAAGAATACCATAAGAAAATTCTGATTCCATAGTCAACATTTCAGCATAGAAGAATCTTTCTACCTAAATGATTATATGTAATTTTGTATATATTTATATATATATATAAGTTGATATAATTAATATGTACCATGGGATAGTAGTAAAGGACTTATCTTAATTCAGAGGAGATCATGGGAACAAATCATGTACTTTTTTCCATTTTTTCATGGTTAGGCATGTGGTCATTGGTCTCGAAGTAGTCTATATGTTACGATATACTAATAACATCCATGGTCTCCTTAGACCTCATATATATCCTATTTCCATAGTCCAGGGTCCTATGGAAATGGTATTAGCCCATGGTAATGGGATAATTTTCATATAGTTTCACCCCAGAATACCCATAATACATTATAATCAGGTGGAATGGTGCATGCCTCATAATATACATCATACATCATAATCAGGGGGAATGGAACCCATCCCGTAATAATCATTATATAAAATTATTAAGGTGAATGGAAACCACCTAAGAATATTTATCATATATGATAATTTAGGGGAATGGAACCAACCCTGTAATACCCATCGTATGTTATAATCGGGTGGAATGAAACCCACCCGATAATATTCATCATACATAATAATTTGGTGAATATAACCTAACCCATAAAACCAATCTTGCATCATAATCATGGGATGGAACCCAATATATAATACTCATCATATCACATAATCAGGGGACATGTAACACACCCTGTAATACCCACCATACATCATAAAGGGGGGAAATATAAACTACAACATAATACTAAACATATATCATAATCGAGGGAAATAAAACCCACCCCATAATACCCATCATATTTCATAATTAGGGGGAATGACACCCACCCTATAATACCCATCATATGTTATAATCAAGGTAATGGTTACCACCATATAATACCCAACATATAATATTAGAGTAATTCAAACCTACCCTATATACAATCATATATTATATCCATCAGTGTGATAAGAAACCCAACTAATAATACAATCATGTCACTCACCTTATAGGGGGGAGAGTTTCCCTTGAAAAAACCTTTTCACATTTTATAACACTTGGGTTAGAAACTAACGCAAACTTAGTACACATTACCTAGGTTGGACTTTTATGAACATGACCCATTACGATCACCACAATCATAAAAGGATAAAAGAAATTTATAAAAATTTTATAATCAACCTTAGATACAACATAATACTAGGTCACCCCCACCCCTCTATGGTTCCCTAAGTCACATAAACTTCCAAACACCCCTTATTGATTCCCATATCTCATTATCAACTATAGTGTTAATCCCATAAATCAGGTAATAATGTCCCTTTAAATGAACACACACACACACTTCATGAACAAATAAGACACATCATAAATTTAACAGAAGTGTCACAAAAAGGATGGAATTATGACTATATCACTTCCAAGACTATCTCGGTCCATCATCTCACACATGGCCTGAACATAAGCAATATCCATGATTATACCACTCAAGTGCACACATGCTAAAAGAAGAGAAAGACTCACCATGTACCAAAATAATATAACTCCAAGGATTCAAGGTAATTTATGAATTTATATGGCCTATACTTAGGCCAACCATTCTCAATAAATCAGAGTTACTTAGAGAGAGCTAAGGGAACCTCTTTCAAGGTCCATTTAGTTCAACCAAAACATTTATACTCCTCTAGGGTTCATATATCACATAAAAAATCTCTTCATTCAAGAATATGGGTGTTGGAAAATGAGCCATAAAACCAGTTTTAAAGGGTATATAATGTCCCTAGAAACTTCTTTTTTTTTCATAGGAATTTAAAGGTACAAAAATTTATAATTATAGTTTGATCACACACAAGTAACAAGACCATATGTCAGTTGTTTCATAATAAATTCATAAACATTATGGGTATTCTTAAGGAACACCTAGTTCATTCAAAGTTATTCCCTTTAAGAAAATATTGACCACCAAAATCAAACAAACTCAACTAGTCATCATCCATCAACAAGAGGCCCTACTATATCAATAAGCACTTAATCAAACATAAAATGAATAAATCAATCCTATAATTTATTCCAAAATTAATTCTTTTGGTATAATCAAGGAATTACCCATTAGGTATTTTTTCCTTGGATTTTTCTTTAATGAGAGTTGTGTGCACTACCCTTGGTATCCACTTGGGCCTACAACACAAAATATCCCCAAATACTCATTTCAACTAACCCATAAATTTCAAAAAAATTGATAAAAAACACTAAATAATTAAATGTAGTGGCATTCTTATATGAATCTATATAATGCCTTGTCTTTACATCAAAAAAAAGAACCCATATATACAATCTACTAGAAATCTACAACATATTGGCTGAATTCCATGATGATCTAATGAAATCAGTATAGAAACCTAAAATATAGATATCAATATCAATGAATAGTGAAATAGAATAATAAATAATTAAAAAAGGAAAGAATCATACCTTTAAAGATAAAACAAATCACCTTAAAGTACAATCTATCAAATAAGTCAAATTGTTTAAGAGGAAAGGAAGAGGATATCAGCATCCCCCTACCTTCTTATCCAGAAGATGAACTATACTAAAGGGGATATTAAATTTAAAACATAAAAAAGATCATTCTGTCCCTGATCTTCAAAAACTGTAAATGGGTTACATCATGGCGGGTACCCTTTTGTTCAAAACATGAAACTATCATTATGTTATACCCTTATATAATTTCTTGTAAGGTCATGATATAGCCCAATTATTATAATAAGAAACAAAGACCTAAACCTGTCCATTGTGGAATTCCCCATTTGTTCATGGTGTGTCATATCTCTCTAAGTTATAACTGATATCTCATAGACCAATCAATCAAGTCATGGGCACCTCTCTCACCAAAATATCCTCCCAATTCACGGTCATAGCCTTTTCACTCTATTCCATGATACCTTCCCTTAGAAGGCGTTCATAGTAAAGACCAATGGTCATTGTGGGAACTTCCTTCACATTAAAATTTCACAAGGGAAAAACATAATATTAATCTCACCCCTTAAGTTAGGGTTTTTTACTACTCTTAATTTTTGGAAACTTTATACATAAGGGTCACCACCATAGTGAAAGACTCCATCATCATTACATTATCATGTGTAAGACTCCTTACCATAGCCAAGATCCCATATTTTAGAGTCATCTTTATGATGTGGCATCCTTTTCCATGGTGTGATTCCCATACATAAGAGTCTTTCTTTTTCTAAAATATCCCACATAAAATTGGCCAAGTTGTAAAAACCACTGGCCACATCATGACCTACTACCATCACACTGTGAAACACCACTAACTATGGTGTGGTACCTCAACACTACTACAAAAAATAGCATTATCAGTTCTCAAAGCGGGTTTAATAGCGCTAAAAAAGCACTGTAAATCTCAGCACTGATAAAGGGGGACTTTATCAGTGCTAAAAAAGCACTGATAAATGCCCTTCTTACTGTAATATAAAATTATGCAGCAACACACCTAAACAAGACCTGAAAAAATATCATCATATCAAAAGGTATACCCATAAAAAATTAACACATAATTCATAAGGTAATTTCAGAAAGTATACCCATACACCATTAACACATAATTCACAAGTTAATTATCTATATAAAGAATTAAATTCAGAATTCAATGGGTTGGGGGATATTCAGGGGTTTGGGGTGGCTGTCTAAGGAGGTTAGGGGTGTCCAAGGGGAGGGGGTGTCCGATGGGTGGGGGTGTCCAAGGGATGGGGGTGTCCGGGGGGATAGGGTTGTCCAAGGGGGGTGGGGTGGTGTTCAGGGGTGGTTGGGGCAGTCCATGGGGGTGGGGTTGTCTAGGGGGTGGTGGTGTCCAGGTGGTGGGGTGGTGTCGAGGAGGGGTGGGGGTCGTCAAGGGGTGGGGTCCGTCCAATGGGATGGTTGGGTGTCTAGGGCGTGGGGACCGTCCAGGGTGTGTGAGGGAGGGGGGGTTGTCCAAGGGGGTGTCTAGGGGGTGGGGTGGTGTCTAGGGTGTTTGGGGGGGTCTGGGGGGTGTTCCGGGGGTGGGGTGGTGTCCAGGGGGGTGGTGGTGATCTAGGGGGTTGGTGGGGTTGTCCAAGGAGGGTGGGATGGTGTCTAGGGTGGCGGGGTGGTTGTTCAAGGGGGTGGGGGTGTCTAGGGGTGGGGATTCCAGGTGGTGGGGTGGGGTCTAAGAGGGGTGGGGGTGTCGTCCATGGGTTTGGTGGGTCTCCAGGCGGTGGGGGTGTACAGGGGGTGGGGGATGTCAATGGATGTCTATCCATGGGGGTGTCTAGGGGGTGGGGGTGGTGTCCAGGGGGTTGGCGGACTTTCCAGGGGTGGGGGTTTCTAGAGGGTTGGGGGTGTCCAGGGGGTGGGGTGGAGTCCAGGGGGTGGGGGAGGTCCAAGGGGTTGGTGGGGCTATCCAAGGGGGGTGGGTGGTGTCTAGGGGGTGGGGTGGCTGTCCAATGGGTTGGGGTGACTAGGGGGGTGGGGTGGGTGTGGGGTGTCTAGGTGGTGGGGTGGTGTCTAGGAGGGGTGGGGGTGCCATCCAGGGGGTTGGTGGGTGTCCAGGGGGTGGGGTGTCGAGGGGGTGGGGGGCTATTCATTGGGGGTGTCCATGGGGTTGGGGTGGTGTCCAGGGGGTGGGGGGGCTTTCCAGGGGGTGGGTGTCTAGGGGGTGGGGTGGAGTCCAGGGGGTGGGGGTCTAGGGGTTGTTGGGCTGTCCAAGGGGGTGGTATGGTCTCTAGGGTGTGGGGGTGGCTTTCCAAGGGGGTGGGGTGTCTAGGTGGTGGGGTGGGGTCTAGGTGGGGTGGAGGTCCATCCAGGGGGTTGGTGGGTGTCCAGGGGGTGGGGGTGTCTAGGGGTTGGGGGTATTTCTAGGGGTGGGGTTTCCAGAGTGGTGGGGGTGTCCAGGGGGTGGGGTGGTGTCTTGGGGGGGTGGGGCAGTCCCTGGGGTTGGTGGGGTTGTCTAAGGGGGGTGGGGTGTTTTCCAGGGGGTAGGGGTGGATGTCCATGGGGTTGGGGTTTTCCATGGGGGGTGGGGGTTTCCAGTTGGTGTGGTGGTGTCTATGAGGGGTGGGAGGCATCTAGGGGGTGGGGTGTCCAGGGGGTTGGGACGTCCAGGGGGTTGGGTTGTCCATTTTAAACAAACGAGGGACACATTGAATGATACCGGCCACACTGTGCCTCAGATTGAGGCAGGGTTGACTTTTACATGTCACAAATGACCCATGTATTGTTCCCCTAAAGTATCAACCCAATATGAATGCATTTGGTTGGATTTTCGTACGTCATTGGTTGTTTTCACTTAAAATTTTGTCCATTTTAAACAAAAGAGAGACACTTTGAGTGATAACGGCCACACCGAGCCTCGTATTAAGGCTGGATTGACTCATACACATCACAAATGACTCATGGATCATTACCCTAAATAATCAACAAAATCCAAATATGTTTGGTTAGATTTCCATATGTTAGTTGTTGTTTTCACTTAAAATTCGGTCCATTCTAAACAAAAGAGAGACACTTTGAGTGATAATTGCCACAATGTGGCTTGGATTGAGGCGGGGTTGACTCATACACATCACAAATGATCCATTGATCTTTCCCCTAAAGTATAAACACAGTAATAATGTGTTTGGTCAGATTTTCATATGTCATTTGTTGTTTTCACTTATAATTTTGTCCATTTTAAACAAAAGA
This sequence comes from Viscum album, assembly GCA_963277665.1. Taxonomy (NCBI): domain Eukaryota; kingdom Viridiplantae; phylum Streptophyta; class Magnoliopsida; order Santalales; family Viscaceae; genus Viscum; species Viscum album. The sequence continues at coordinate 1,418,324,198 of OY728159.1, read as the reverse complement.
GAGACACTTTGAGTGATACCGGCCACACCGTGCCTTGGATTGAGGCAGGGTTGACTCTTACACATCACAAATGACCCATGGATCATTCCCCTAAAGTATCAACACAATCCCAGTGTGTTTTTTTGGATTTCCGTATGTCAGTTGTTGTTCTCACATAAAATTATATCCATTTTAAACAAAAGAGAGACACTTTGAGTGCTACCATCCACACTGTGACTCGGATTAGGTGAGGTTGACTCTTACACGTCACAAATGACTCATGGATCATTCCCCGAAAGTATCAACACTATCTGAATATTTTTGGTCGGATATTCATATGTCAGTTGTTTTTTTCAATTAAAATTCTATCCATTTTAATCAAAAGAGAGACACTTTGAGTGATACCGGCCACATCATACCTTGGATTGAGGAAAGGTTGACTCATACACATAAAAAATGACCCATGGATCGTTCCCCTAAAGTATCAATACAATATGAATGTGTTTGGTCAGATTTTTGTATGTCAGTTGTTGTTTTGAATTAAAATTATGTCAATTTTAAACAAAAGAGAGACACTTTGAGTGATACCGGCCACACCGTGCCTCGGATTGAGGTGGGGTTGACTCATAAACATCACAAATGACTCATGGATCATTCCACTAATGTATCAACACAATCTGAATGTGTTTGGTCAGATATAAAGGTATTTTGTTGATTTTACTGGTTTTTCTTATCCAAAGCCTAAAGAAAAGTGGTTCATCATTCTTGCATGTCTCTGGTGCATTTCATCTGTTAAAATGGGAAAATGACTCAATGGAAAAAAGATGTTTTATTTAATAACAATTAAAATTTTCCTACAAACATTTACATACAATAATGTTTCATCTTTTGATCCCCTTAACCCCTCTCAAAAGTGACTGCCAATTGTACACATCCCCAAGTTAGTTCTTCATGCTATTTGTGTACAATCTTCCATTTGGTATATGGACCACTCATTTCTGAACAAATATATATCGCCTTGTGAGTCTGAGGCTTTTCAAAATTCATAGTTGTACTGAAAAATATATAAATAAAGAATTAATAAATAATTTAAATGAAATAGTAGTTGTTTTTTAAAATACCTCTTTAGGGATGCTAGTTTGTTGATGAAAAACGATCTCTTTCACTAATATACGAACATAATAACCGCAATAATTATCATTTGATTGTTTTGGAAACTACAAAAAATTGACCATTAGGATAATAAGTAACTTCATTTGATATGTGTTTGGATAGTGAAATTTTATTATATATACCCTGATATTTTTCCAGACATAGTACTTGCTTACCTCCTTATGCTTAGCCCCTATCCTCATTCCTTTTAGACGATAATGATAAACCATTCTATCATAACATAATCCTCATTAAAATATAATATAAATTATATTACTTGATGTTTAAACCAAAAATCTAGGATGTAGTGTCTTACATATTCACAAACTCCATCATGTGTGGTCGGTTTGTTGGATATCCTTGCATTGAATCCAGAAAATAAATCTATCGAGTATCCAAGTTTACTCCAATTAGCAGCCAATTTTTCCTAAAAATAAAAAAAGGAATCAGTAATAAAAGAAGTGAAAATATAATTGATATGCTTTAATCATAGATTTTTACCCCTGCATGGTTGGTATTAGGAAGAGTCTGTCATCCGTAATCTTTATTTCAAATGTTCTCAACAAGCCGTTCAATATTTCATCCTTTTTTGATGGCTCTAATTTTGTTAGTTTTGTTGATGTGGTATGGGGACTAATGAGTCTAAATTTTGGCTCATGGGAAAATTCCTTCAACTATTTTTCATATATACATCTATCAATAATATAAAATGCCTTTAGTTATAATTTTCACATTATATCAGCTTTTAGAAAATCAATTCATGAAAACATACCTCATATATAAATTTACAACTGTGACGCCTATCCAACTGTATTCAAGGATCTCATTTACATTTTTAGCAGTAACAAAATCTTGAATTTCCTCTCCGTATATATTCTTTTCAAAAACCACTATATGACTACTACCACCTCGTAGCTTCGTATCCACATGAGTCTTAAATTCTAGTAAATTTGGATAGAGAATAGGTGGTGTTATTATGCTTTCAGTAGCTTTGGGATCGGTTGGTCGATCCTTTAGATGATTTTGAGCTGACGTTTCTTGTCACCCCCTTCCCTTTCTTCGTCTATAATAACATTCATTAATTCAGACCCATTTTTAATTAATTGTTAAAGGTTTATCATGAAAAAACATAGAAATAAATACCACTTTTTCTACATGTACTCTTACAAGTTGTTACCGCCATGCAATGAATTTTCCAATAGCCTTTTCGACCGTATGAATATCATCGTCATCGAGTGGAATTGGTAGCTCTGTATTTGGCTCATGAGCTACAGTAATCGTCACTTTCAGATGATCTTTTGGAAGTGGTCAATTATGAAGATTGTCCTCTGGGATGTTGAACACCATAGCCCTCCCTATAAAATTATAGGTGGGGGTTGACAGATATAAATCACAATAATTATCACCCTGTAGAAGATCAGTACAGGAAAAGTATCAGTGTTTTTCTAATTCACATTTCATGGGAACAATTATTAGAATAGTGATTACCATGGCTAAGACAATTCTTTGAGGGGAATGGCTCGCCTCAGAGCTTGGGGGGGTGGGGTGGGATCTTCACACGCTGGTTTTCCCTTATCTGTGTCTTCTTCTTGCTTCCCACCAATAAAAGTTACTAGAAACTCTACCTGCCATTGAAATCGTACTTCAAGAGTTTCTAGTATTTCTCTCATTTGTTTCATTTTTTCATCTCTATCATCCGTTTTCTTTTTTCTCATAATATACTCGGGGTGTCACCCCAAACCCCGCACCTGTAACACGACCATATTGTTCTGGACATTTCAAAGTAATCGATAATAGTTTTGCATCCGCTACAGGAGTTGTTGATTCATGTGACAATTGGATATATGAAAATACCTAATTACTTTTATGTAATAGAAATTTATAACAAATATTTTTATCGTGTCATACTGACACATATTTCCCACACTTTTTGTGTGTTTTCATCTACTAGCTTCCCTTATTCACACGTGCCTCCTTCCATAGCACATGACATGGGATGGAAGTGTCTTTGGTTTTAGACTCATCAATCTATATATAAATATAGAAAAATAATTATGATGTTGTTCCTTATAACCTAAAAATATTACCATTAATTTAAAATACATACCATTTTCTTTTCTAATGAAGTGTACCCCATCCATGATTTATGATATTGGTATGTTGGTTTTGATGCACATTCCTTATTTTTAGTACTGAGTTTTTGTTTCATAAATGAAATATTGAAAATCAAAGTGATGAATACATGTATCCTCAAACAACATATTATCATCCAAAATGTACCTAAAACTTCCCATACCCATGATGGCCAAAAAATGCATCCCATGCTTCTTGGGATATCAGGTGATTGTAGACAATGGGTGGGTGTGGGTTTATTTTAACTTTGGAATCTTTCAGGTGACATTTCTTTAAAATAGTGTGAAAACCTCAATGACACCTTCCTGTAAGCCTTAGTACACAATTCTTGTGTGAATGATATACTATAAATTTACTATGAAAGATATTGAGAAGAGTAATACATTGTTTTATTGTTTTATTTTCTAGTAAATTAAATAAATAATATCATAATGTTACCATAATTTCTTCCTAGATCACAGTCTTCAGCTCAGACACAATATGGTGCCATTAATCTGTATCAATCGGCACATGTTCTCGAGTGATAATTCCAATGTAACTAATAAACATATCCTTGTTGGAATTCACATTTTGGACTCGTGCATTCCATCAGATATCAAATCTGATGCCTTTTCTTTTCACCTTAAGATCTTTGGATAACACTGTCAAACTACGATGCACTTGTGTTTTTTCCGACATCGGTCCTTCATCCCCAACCATTTCATTGATATAAACTTTATCTATATGTTCATCTAAAATGATAGCAATGCCATGTGATGATGGTTTTTGGACCTCAACACTAGGAGTAGCAGTAGGTTTAGAAACTTGAAGTTGCTCTGCACTGTGAGCAGCAGCAGCAGCAGCAGCAGTAGAAACAACTTGAGAGACTTGTTCAGCATTGAGGTTAAGAGCACCAGAACATGTAGAAGTCATTATATGCAAAATTGGTTGAATAATTAATTTAGATTACATAAATTTAGTAATGATAAGATAATAACATGAGATAAAATGATCTATATTACAAACATAATATAACCCTTTTATTGAACTATCTTTCTTTTTTTCAAAGGATGAAGGGATTGGAAACCTCTATCAATTATCCAAATCCCATCATTGTGGTCTCCTCTAACATATAAAACATCATCTACATTGGGAAAACTATGAAATAATTGTGACATACCACTGAAAGGATCATCCTTGACTGAATTTTCATCAGAACCTTCTATAGTTTTGGACGATAACAGAACAGTCGACAACTTTCGGTTTGCGGGATCTAAAACATAAAATACTTATACCACTTCTGGTTCCATTATAAAATGTCCGCCTTTGTACCCTTCTTTACTAAATCAATTTCCACAAATCCCAATTCATCTATTATAACACCACTATTGTTATCAACCCATTTGCAATGAAAAATCGGCAATTGGAATTTCATATAATCCAACTCCCAAATTTTTTTGGTAATGAAAAATTATGACATATTGCATAAATTGGATTTCTATCCTTACATATAGAAACATGCATCGCTTCAGCCACAAGTGTTTCTAAACTATTTTTCATGGTACTATCTTCATCATGTTCATATATATAGAATATATAACCATTAATTACATAACCATTGAAACATAATACATACACACTTGGTCCGGCGACTATCCATCTAAGTCGTTCTAAAATTGAATTTGGATTTTCATTTAACTCCTTAAAAATATGGTCCTGAAACCATCCTATAAACTAGTGATTATGTATATTTGATATCTATTTTTCATCCCTTTATGGATTAAACAGCCTATGAATTTCTTTGTGGGTTTCAATATATGAAGAAACCTCCTAACTATTATGCGAACCATAAAGGTTGGGCTGCTCTCGATCTGTAATATTGATTGTCACAACATCTCTTCCAGAAATTCACTCACCCTCAATGCATCCAGTGTGATGAAATTTTGGGAGACTAATGATTTCCACATTAGATAGGTATTCAGTACAGAATTCAATGGTTTCCTCAATAATATATCTCTCCACTATACAAACCTATGGCCGAATTTAATTTTTGACATACCCATTCAAAATCTTTATTTACTATTCAACGGGGTACATCCCTCTATAGTGCATAGGACCACAATGTCGAATCTCTCTCACCAAGTGAAGCATCAAATAAACCATCATATCAAAGAATGTTGGCGGGAAGAACATTTATAATTCACATAATATGATGACAATTTCTTTTTCCATAGATGGAAATTTTTTCGGGTCTAAAACTTTTCAACATATAGATTTGAAAAAGAAAAAAACTTTGGTTAACGTATGATGAAAATTATTGGAAAAAGTGCACGTAAAGCTATAGGAATTAAATCTTGCATCAAAACATGACAGTCATGTGATTTAAAACCTTTAAGCTTCAAACCATTCATTAACATAATGTTCTTGATATTTGATGAATACCCCTCTGGAACCTTTACTACATTGAAGAAGTTTCAAAACTAATATCTTTTCCCCTTGGAAAGAGTGTAAGTAGATAGAGGAAGAAACATTCGATTTTCACCCTTCACGGGAGCTAACTATTCTCGTATTCCCATGCCAACCATGTCTAACCTTACCTTAATTTCATCCTTTGTTTTGCCAGGGGAATTTAGTTATGTTCTAATAACACTGCCTCATAAATTTTTTTCCCACATGCATCACATCAATAAAATGTCTGCGGTACAAACAATTCCAGTATGGTAATTCAGAAAAACCAGATCTCTTTTTACAACCTATTTTTGTAAGGTTTTTCAAAAATGGTTTACCAAAAACAATGTTCACATCTTTTACTTTCTCAAACAACTGATCACATATTAGTGGAGATAGTGTTGTGCGTTGTTTTGAACTTCCATTAAATGATGTCGTCCAAGATTGGTACTTCTGTCGATGAGATAGAAATCTACGATGTCCTAGAAACACAGTTTTCGGTGAATGTTTCAACCTAATTGATTTTGTATCTTCTTCACACATGGGACACCCTTGAGATCCTTTAATTCTATAGCCTGAAAAATTTCCATAAGTAGGGAAATCATTTATCATCCCATACAACATATCTCTCAACGTAAAGTATTCACTTTTATAGGCATCATACAACATAACACTTGAATCCCACAATAACTTCAAATCCTTGATCAAAGGAGAAAAATTAACATCAATATCATTACCTGGTTGTTTTTGTCCTGATATAAGCATAGATAACATGATGAATTTCTGCTTCAAGAATAACCAAGGTGGCAAGTTATAATTTACCAACATAACAGTCCATGTACTATGAGTGCTAGTTTGAAAACGAAAAGGATTCACTCCATCTGTAGATAATTCAAGACAAAGGTTTCTCGGCTCCTTTCCAAATTCAGGATACTCGCGATCAATTTTCTTCCATTGAGGAGATTATGCCAGGTGATGTAATTTCCCATCTTTATTTCTTTTATCTTCATGAAACTACAATTTTCTTTCAGTTTCTTCACTTCCATATAGACACCTAAACCTTTGAATTATTATAAAGTACCATACAACTTTCGTAGGACTAGATTCATCTTTCTCGTATCGATAAGAACATCACTTTGGGCATTCTATAAGTGATTTTTTCTTCTCGAAAAATAGAATACAGTCTTTTGGTCTGGCATGTTTTCTTTTAGAAACCATACCCATCGAGTGTAACATTCATTTAGCTTCATATGTCTGGTTTGCGGGCTCATTATCTTTCGAGATCATGTCATTCAATAGATCAAGTAGTTCAATAAAACTGACATCAATACATCCATTGCCTACTTTTAATTTATACAACTTCAGTATAGCTGAAAAGGCTATATATTTAGTGCAACCAGCATACAATGGCATCTTTGCACAACTCTTTAACTTCTCAAACAATTTCGGGCAATCACGGAGTTCATATAAACTTTCCTTGTCATTTACTCAGTATGATCTTCAACATAATTGACTTCTGTAATCACATCCTCCATGTGGTCCTCTTCATTATCCATATTTGTATTCATATCTGATGATCTATAAAACGTAGTTTTATCCCAGCCAATAGCTACATTTTCTTTTTCTCCATGTTTATTCCAACATTTATAACTCCGATATATTCCGTGACATATCAAATATACTTCCAACTCCTATGGAGTAATTAGTCTAGAATAACAACAATGTAAACATAGACAAAGGATTTGAGAAGAATCCTTTGCATGGTCCTTTGCAAACTTGATGAAATCATTCACTCAGTTCTCAAACTCTATTGTCAAATGATTTGCATCCATCTAATATTTATTCATCTCCATCCTATTTGAATCTCAAATATTATTATTTATGATTCAAATAAACAAAACAAGACTTCCAAATACAATAGAACAGAACCACTTCTTTATAAAAATATAGATTAATATAGCCTAACCATTTCCAATAAAGATTTGGAAATCAACAGAGCTGGGATAGACCCCACCCCCCATCAAAAATCAACACACTTTCCAAGACACTTACCAATAATTCTAGCACACACCACCCTTTCAGAAAAACATTAAACATCCTTTTAACCACCCCTACCAGCCACCTCATTCATAATAAAATAATAACATTAAACATCCCAAAACTAGTGACCAAACTAAAATAAAATGAAAACAATGATACAATTTTGATGAGAAAACTAATATAGTGGATACATTTCCTAACACCAAGGGTTTCATAGGGGAAAAATAACCTAGGTTTATCCAAAATTACTATAGAATATCATAGGTTTTGTTTCACAAATTAACATAAGAAATAGAAAATTAAGGTTAGTGAACATAAATTCTATCATGGACATCTAAATAATATGCAATAACTCTCCCTCGCTAACATGGGGCTCTACCAAAGCCTACCATATACCTATAAAATAATTTAAAAAATTAGGAAAAATAGTTTGTTTTACCTATTTCTAATAGTAATACAAGAAAATTATAACAAACATAGATCATACCTCCAAACACTTCTAGAGCCTCCTGGTAAAAAGACTATAGTGGCTACAACTATCTGAGATTCTAACCACTAACTTACCAATATAGGAGTGGTATACTTAGGGGTAGTATTAGTAGAATAAAACCGAATTTATATCCACCTCATGTTTCTCACCAATCTCCTTTATCACTTTAGTGCTATACAGACCTCCTTTCTCCAGTTCCTTCCTTTTCCTAGGATGTTCGTCGACTGCCTCTCTGACTATAGCATGAATATTAAGAAAATGCAATGTGATATGTCTATACCCATCATAATAATATTAAATTACTTGAAGTAATGGTCTATCCTTTAGGTACCAATGAATGATAGTGCCTCCTGAGATATTACTTGCATCACAAACCTACTATGGGTGGGTGTTTCTAACCCCACATCCCAGAATATCACTACCCTAAAATATTATGATATCAACTCAAACCATAGGCATAATCCTAGAACAATAATATATCCATCAAAAGCTTAGTATTATATGTTGAATTCCCCCAAACCACTAGAGATCGTTCTATGAATTGATCAACATAAATTAATGGATTTAGTAAAAAGATCTAAAATACAATACATCCAAGTGAAAGACATTTACCATTTCCAAAGAACAAATTCATCCCCCATCACGTAATCGGGTTCTCTATAGTGTAGGTGTACTTAATCAAAATCACTTGGCCTAACACACCAAGGGTAGTTCTTTACTAGAGCTATCTATATTCAAAATAACAATCTTGATATCCATAATATGTATCAGGGAAGAATCACTATCTACCCAATGAAGCTCATGGTGTCTCCCCATTTTCAAGAAAAAACCTTCTAGGCTAGCACCTAGGAACAATTGGTCATAGAGGATCACTAAGTAAACACAACCTTTAAATTATCCTTGACATTAAATAAAGATTTGTAGAATTTACCTTTGATCGAAGTTCAGAAACATACCACAGTCCTAAAAAGAATTAACAACCCAAATAAAACTGCTCACATGTTCATACCACTATCTAAACCCAAATTCCTTTTCGAAAGAATACCATTAACCTTTCCATGGGTGCACTACTCTGATCTCCTCATCTTCTGTGGCCCTAGTGCATGAAGACTGTAGGCCACTCCATGAATCTTGGTTTTATAATAAATGAACATAAATGGATTATAGGCTCTACTATGAACCGTCTCAAGGAGTGATTCAATTTATAACACTATAACTTCACAAAGACACTCATCATATCTGGTATATGGGTTGATGAATACACCATATCCTTACCAAGAGTTAACCATAAGTATCCCTTATGAAGCATTCCAGAATTCCTCGACATTCATAGGGAAGAAAATTATTCTTCTTGCACACATCACATAAAACCATGCTCACTAACTAAGGGAAATATAACTTAACATCCACAGGGTTGGATACACTTTCTATATTTGAGGGGTCCTAATCACTATCATAAATTGAACCTTCCCCATAAACAAAATCACCACCACATCATGAAACCCACAAAGTGTAACAAATTAATAATGAGGTGGGTACGATCAAAACTCTTCTTTTTCATGAAGGGGTTTAATGAAAGACCACTTTCCCCAGAATAGATAAACCCACTCCACCAGAAGGATGAGAAAAACACCCTCAACATTAATAGAATATACATGTATAACAAGGTCTAGCTTGATGTTTCACAAGAATATCAAACCCTCATACATATGAAACTTGGTGAAAAATAAATTCTAGTTCCAAAAATCATAAGGACCCATGAGGAATCATAAAAAAGTCATACTTTAGTTCAAATCATCTTCTAACCAAATATATGAATCCACATTGTATGTTATTTCATGACATATATTGTTAGAACTATATGTAATTTGGCATCTAATCCAAGGGTGGTAATCATTGGGAAGAATCCAAACATCACCCTAATAATAACTACTCTCACAAAACCTATCTAACAAAAATAAACCTAAAAGGAGAAGTGGGAGACTTACCTAGAGTAGAGTGCACCCGCGGTGGAGGGAGAGATGAAGCGTCGAGCGGTTAGGGAGAAATCTATGCTACGTTGGGAGGGGAAGGCACGACCGTGAGGGGGAGGTGTACGGGAGGAGCCGCCATCGTTGAGAAATGGAGGAGTAGGGTTTGCGGGGAGTCCAGCAGAGAGGAGTAAGTAGGTTTTACCGGGAGGAGGATCTGCAAAATGGGTTTGAGGGGGAGTAGAAGGAGTAGGACTAGAGGCGAAGGTCCGACAAAGAGAATTTTTCATGGGGAGGGGAGTTGTCGCAGGGGTACAACACCGCGAGGGATTGAGGGCATGATAATCAGATGATATTGTGCACCAGATTTTACAAAATATGGGACTATGGTTTTATCAGTGCTAACAAAGAACTGATAAAGGATACCTTTATCAGTGCTTTTTTAGCGCTGATATAGGAATTCTTTATCAGTGCTTTTTAGTGATCATAAAGCATACTCTTTATAAGCGCTAAGAAAAAATAGCTGATAAAGAATACTTTTATCAACGCTAAAATTTTAGCGCTTATAAAGGATTCCTTTATCAGCACTTTTTTCTTAGAGCTAATAAAAGGTGGAGATTCCCTTGCCCATTTTTGTAGTAGTGCAACCTACAAACTAAAATAAAATGACCCTTATCTGTCATGGTGTGGTGATCCTCTTGTATCAAGGATTCAAAAAAAAGGCCCCTCGACTTAGCTCCAACACTCACCAGAAATACTATGGCACCTTTGGAGTCTCCAATCACTTCCTAAAACACCTCATAGAGATGTTCCGACTCTCAAAATTTAGATCTAAATCCCAATTCTCAAAGCATCCTCTACCCTGGGTTAAAAATTCAAATTTATATTAATTTAACCAACCAATAGTGATGTTGATCATTAAAATCCACCAACCATAATTTTTATTGTTCCCAATAAGTATTTGTGTGCATCCTTCATGAACCATTTGGTCAAAAAACCCTAATTCATAGCCCAAATTATATGTCTACCACTAGTTAGGGTCATTCTAACACTACTCACAAACCATACCTATTACTCAAAACCCCACCAATATGTGCATAATGGAACCAATTATTTCACTAAATCCATGATAATTCACTACATCTGGTGTAATTTATTAATGCCATATTTAATAATGTCACACCATCGATTAACATCCCTAGTCTACAATAGATCATCACTCTCTCGGTATCACACTCATGCATCATTTGACCATTCTTAGCTGATTTCTACATCTCAATATTGATATTATATCTATAACATGTGTCCTCACTATGTGTGCATGTCGGTGTGTTGTACATGCACATTGAAATTCTATAGGTATGTTTTCCCAAAACACACACTCTGTTGTACTATTTGACCACTATCCTTTATCCAATGGCTATGAGTTATTGATATAACCAACATTTACAATTTCTAATTGACCAATTTTTATATCTTGTTATTTTTTATTTATAAAACATAATATATCTACTTTCATCCAACTATTTTTGTAAAACCAAAACTATCACCATTTGGGTCTAATCACACATCACACCTGAAGTTCACTAAAAACTTCTCAGAATGAGTGTTGCATACTTAAATCAATTTTATTATACTTACCCACCCTAGAACATTCTTTATCATTTTTCCATGATCATGATCCTTCCTAATAACCACCATCCTTCGAACATTGGAATAATGAGCCTTGTTATAACTAAAAATTCACAACCATGCACCGTGATCTAATGTATTTAACTCAATTTTCATGACCTAGGTCCCAATCATGCATCTATAATGTTTCATATATAATGGGGACAAACATAGTCTTGACAGAAACTGACAATCACTTTTTTTCACTTAATGTAGCTGAGAAATCATTCTAATTCCCTATCCATCACATCAAACCACTTAGCCCCTCAGTGTTTCCTAAGACCCAATAGTTTTGTACCTATATTTAAATTTTCCAAAAAGGTTAGGAATCATATCTGTATGAGTTGACCATATAAAGATATCCACAAGCCTAAAATGATATCACCATATACAAATATATATCTTGAAAATCAAAACCATGTGGTTTGGCTAAGTAAAATGTTATCAAAAATTTATTTGAGAAAATGATAAATAGGTTATTATTGACACTCTAAATGACTAGAACATATTTTATTTTCTTGAAAAAGTTTCAAAATCACACACAAAAATGCACATTTAATGTGAAAATACATTTCTCGCATGATTTCAGAACACAGACTTCTTGGAAAACCTTTTCAAGATAAAAATATAGAAATCAATAATTCTGATGATCATTTTTAATACAAAACTAAATTGTAAAATTTAAAAGTAATTATTTCAATCTCAACATCTAGCTAACTTACCTTAGATTATGTAGGTGTTGTCCAAGAACATGACATAGAATCCATCTAATGTATCAATCAATCCTATATCATTTCTACAATATCCCAAAAAAATAGATAAAGAAAACAAAACTATGATATAACTTTGAAACATCTCAACCTGGTTAACTCTATAATAACTAGATCGAAGCACTTCATGACATGAGGCATGCCTCCCCATAAACCAAGGTCTTATTAATAGTATAAAGGTTTAAGTAAATATTGTGTGAAATAGCATATATACTTTCATTATAATACCCTGAATAATAAACAAAAAACACAACTAAATCCAAAAAATAAAAAACACACGATGCTATAACCTGGTAAAATATTTAAAATTTTGATTCAACTCATGTGGATTTCAATAAGACCCCTCATGGTAGATCATACACCCCAAACCAAAATAATAATAAACCAAAAAAATATAACCCGGTCCCAAGCCCAACTTGGTCTCATCTCCTTTCTCTACCTAAGTAATTCATCTCAATCATCCCATACCAAGACTCTTCCCAACATGTACCTATAATCATGAGGTACGATTAGTTACTTAAGTTTCATGGATTCCCCAATAGGGTATGATTATAAATCCATAGTGAACCACCAACGGTGTCCCTAACAAAACCACTATATATAGTGTATGTACTATGTGATATGCTCAAAATAATAAATACATAACTAAAACAAAATAAAATGAATCAATGTAAATCCCTAAGTTCTAATGTGATAATCGAGGTTAATTAAACCTACTACATCTTGTATCATATATCTATGAGAAAGTTGAATATCAAATCCATGGGTCAGAATATATCCATCCATATTATTATTAACATATCTTAATCGAGGGTGTTCCCACACCATAATACCAATCAATATGTCATAATCGGATGGAATGGAGCCCACCCGATAATACCAATAATATATAATAATCGAGGGGAATATCACCCACCATGAAAAAGCCATAAAATATCAAAATCAGGGGGAATTGTTTCCACCTCATAATACCAATCATATATCATAATCGGGGAGAATGGTTCCCATCCTATAATACTAATCATATAACATAATTGAAGTGAATAGTTCCCACCTGATAATATCCATCATATATCATTAGGGGGGGATTAAACCCACCCCATAATACTCATCATATAGCATAATTGGTGAGAATGATAGCCACCCAATAAAACCCATCACATATCATAGCTGAGGGGAGTGTTACCCATTTAGTGATACCCATAATGCCTCATAATTGAGGGGAATGGAAATGACACTATAATACCCATAATATAACATAATTATGGAAAGTGGTTTCCACCCTATAATAATAATCATATATCATAACTAGTGGTAAATAATCCCACCCCATAATACACATCATATATGTAACACCCCATCCCAGGTGCCACACACTGGTGCCTCGATCTGGACCGCTACATGACCTTAGGTGTGCCTCCCTGTGCGATAGAAGGCCACCAAGTATTAGTGAGGTTTTAATATCAATAATGGGGAGACTATACCCTCTTTTATCATAGTACTACACCAGCAGAAAATAAGAAACAATAATTGAATAACTTATAACCAGAAATAGAAGAGTACCAAGATCACAAGATGACCAAAACTCGAGGTACAATATGAAGATAAAACTGTAGATAAGACATTTTAAAGTACGTTCCAAGTATCAAAATGAAAACTCCAAAGTAATGAATCTTCCAAGTCCCAAATTGGTCCTGAATCACATTTAATTCCCCCATCCATGATCCATCCCCACTCAGTCGTCTAACACAGGGAATTTTCGCTTTTACAGTCTAGAAAACACAAATTATATTTGTGTACTTATCAGGCAGCCCGAGTAGGGTGTGAGTAAAACTTATTAAGACACCATAAATGGTGTCTAAAACAATATACAGTCAATAAATTTGTATGCAGTTGTGTAAAGAAATAATTTAAATTCATAAGAAAATGGTTATCATATTATTAATTATTAATTATTTTACCACATAACCCTTAGGTTCCTGGGGACACCCAAACCTCAATACCTACTTGAACCTATGCAAGATTATGGAATACCCCAATAGATATCATATATATAAATTCCATAATTACCATTCATTATCACAATTCATATATGAAAATATGAATAAAACATGTAAATCTGTATGATATGAGTAATGTGCACATAGCGATCTAACCTCAGTAGTCTAGTGTGAGTGAAAATAAAAGAAGCATAATAGATTTATAGTAAAAAAAGTAAAATATATCATGGTCTTTTCCCTGGAGAGACTCTAAGAGCTCTCACGGTCCATTGGAAATCAAAATGGAAGCACTCACAGTCTTCCACTCTGAAGTCTCTCACAGTACTTTGGGAAGTCAAAGTAGAATCTTCCACGGTATTCCTCCCCTAAGGATCTCATTTTCCTTTGGGTAATCCATCACTCACACCCTGGTAACCCGTGAGATACTCCATGCCAACATAATCAAATCCAAGTGACATCCTACCAATATCCATTTCACAAATCATTTGACTACTTAATTCATACAATACATTAATCATAATAATTTCCATTAATTAATACAATGATTAATTAATCACCATAATTTCATTAATTAATTAATCAATTATTTAATTATCCCCAATTCCAAAAATCAATTATTTAATCAAATCCCCAATTATTCAATTAATTAATTGACCACACTAAATATTTCAATTAGTATTTCCAATTGAAAAAAAACCTAGAAATTATACAATTACATACATATAAATGATATCAAGACCATTGAAATTTAATAATACAAAACCTACCTTGATTCTTCAATAAACAATCACCGAATAGAAATCACCAAATTTCAGTAGATTAATGGTGTAGAATTATATCCAGATCAATAACCTAAATCAAGATTAAAAAAATCAAGATCTCTTATATATAGATCTAGATATAAAATCCCAGATCTATATACATAGAACTAGGTATAGATCAATCCAAAATAGATAATAACTTCCACTAAAGAAAGAGATAAGAAATGATGAGGAATAGTAAAGAAACCGGGATGAGGTCCTCTTACCAAGAGGGGTACAAATATTTAATTGGGGATTGGAAACCCCAAGAACGAAGGTATGGAGAAATTATAATTCATCCTCAAGGATCTAAAATTATGAAATAACATATGGGGTTGAACGGGGTTTGATTTGGGTGAGTTTCGGGGGGTTAGGTGATTTTAAAACAAATTTTTAGGTTAATTTAATTCTCAAGCATGATTTTCTGTGTAGGGGTGCACGGTTTCTCCTAACTATGCACCTAAACCATGAACCTATGGTATAGGGGTGCACAATTACTCCTCAAATGGGGCATGGTTTGAAAAAACATGTTCCAACCATGCAATTCCCCTCTCTCTAGTAATGCACTATTTGTTGGGTTGGGGCGCTTGATTAGGAAAAATCATGCACCCACAGTGCACTTCCCTATTTATTTCATTTTCTCAAAATTCAACCAAATCTCACCCCCAAGGTAAATCCTAAATTAAAATTCCTCAACATTAGGGAAAAGAGTACTAGTAAATGAGCCCGAGACAACTTCAAAAAATGTTAGTAACATGAATTCATCCCACTTTATAACATTTCATTCCCTAGCTGCACTCCCAAGCATCTCTAAGATTTCTAGAAAAAAAGATCAGGACACTAAGATCTCATATTTGCTTCAATTCCCCATGTTTCTTCCTACCAAAGGCATGTTTCCACAATACATGAACTATCGATATTTTCTTTCCCTACAACATTTTCACACTATGATCTAACACACATATCAGATGATCCTTAAAGGGTGCATCTATCTCAAACTCAATATCATACACCGTGATCACGTGATAGGGTTCAAGGTGATGCCAATGAAGTTTTGAAACATGAAAAACATCATGAATAGCACTATATTTATATGGAAGAGCAAATCGGTATGCCATTGGATTGATTATCTCAACAACCTCAAATAGTCCAACAAACTGGGTTTCCAACTTGACCTATCATCATATCCTATGGTGAACCAATCTAGGTGACACCTGAAGGGATACATGGTCACCCTCTGTAAACTCCAATGATCATCAATGTCTATCAACCTACAAATTTTGTCTACTCAGAGTCATATCCATATCTTTCAGAATCAGCTGATCCCATTCTGATGTCTCCTACATGAGACTCGATCCCAACAATTCTGACTCACCTTCCTCCATGTAGAATAAAGAAGATCTACATGGCCTACCCTTAATTTTCCCAAATGGTTCCATTTGTAGTATTTCCAGATAATTGTTTTTATAGGAAAACTCCACCAAATATCAGGGGTTCTTCAATGATCCTCTAAAGACTAGGACACAGGCTCATAACATATCCCCAAGAACCTTTATAGTATGCTCTGAATTCCTATATGGTTATGGGTATAAAGAAGTACCCAAAAAAACATGTATAACAAGAACCTATTGTAATCCTTTCCAAAAGCGCAAATTAAATCATTAGGAATAGTCTGAAACTATATTCAATGGTACCCCCTGAAGATGGAATATCTAACACAAATAAAAATCTCACAGTTTCCCCACTAGTAAAGTCTCTCATATAGATAAGAAATATGCTAATTTATTCATTATATCTACAATAGCCCAAATATAATCATTCTTATGAGGGGTCCTCAAAAGTCCCACCATAAATTCCATGTTCATGTCATCCCACTTCTATTCCAGAATGGGAAATGGATATAGTAAACCTCCAGGTCGTTGATACTCATCCATAAACTACTGATAGGTGTATCATTGTTTCTCGAACCTTTCTTTCTTATTTTTTGGATTTGAACACCAAAATTATCATCATATTTCATGATACATTTTGGTCACACTTCGATGTACCACCCACTACGAGGAATGAAATTCCAGCATTGGCTCATCGTACATGCTTGTAGGCACAACAACCCTATTTGTAACATAGATAATCTCATCCTTATCTATCCTCCAATATGAATTTGACTCCCCACCTTCAAGTATTTCCCTCAAGTTCAACCACTATGGATCCTCATACTAGTTGTCTCTAATCTGGGTCAAAAGTATAGAATCTAATGACACTAATATTAGATTCATCTACTCCTAACTCTCTCGAACCACCACATGCATCTCCTCTAGTAGATTTATCATTTTTCACTCAACACTAGACTCTTAAACAACTTGTGTATGATTTTTACTACTCAAAGCATCAGCCACACTATTTCTTTCCCCGATCAAATATTCTAGTTTGAAACAAAATGACTACATATCCTCAACCAATATATATTGTTGGAGAATTAAGTCACATTGTTAAAAGACATACTTCATCTCTTATGAAATTTATACACAATAAAATTTTCACCAAACAGATAATACACCAACACTTTAAATAATACACTAATTCAACCAACTGAATCCATGTGTATGGTAGTTTTGTTCATGTGGCCTCAACTTCCAAGACCCATACATCACAAATCAATCTCTCTACATCAACATAACTCTTATTCTGATCCAAGAAGTGTCATAATACACTGTATACTCCTCACATCACTCTGGTAGGATCAATATTGGTTCCACATTCAAACACTTCTTCAAATACTAGATGCTCTTCTCACATACTTCTGACCATTAAATATTTGTCCCCTTTTTGGTCAAGCATGTAAGTGGCACTTCCAATTGAAAAATTCCTTGATGAAACTCTGATAATATCTATCTAAATCTAGAAGGATTCAGATATCAAAAATTCTCTTGGGATGCTCCCAAGAAACCCCTTATAATACTTTATTTTGGTCTACAGACACACATTCCTATGAGATAATGTTGCCTAAGAATTATTCCTGATCAATCCAAAATAGTCACTTAAGTAGTTTTATGTATAGTATATGCTCTATCAGTGTACTCAAGATGATTTAAATGTGTTGAAATGATCATTATAAGTCTTG
This sequence comes from Viscum album, assembly GCA_963277665.1. NCBI lineage: Eukaryota > Viridiplantae > Streptophyta > Magnoliopsida > Santalales > Viscaceae > Viscum > Viscum album. The sequence continues at coordinate 1,418,305,645 of OY728159.1, read as the reverse complement.
GAGTACCCAATCTTGTCATCCAAAAACACTACAAAAAACTGATCCAAGTAGGGATCGAAGATTCTGTTCATCAAGACCATAAACATTTTTGGGGTTTTCATCATCCCAGACAGTATTATGAATAACTCATAAAGTCTATACCTTATTCTAAAATTAGTCCCCAGTATAAAAGAAGTTCAAACTCTCAACATATGATACCCAAATCACAAGTCAATCTTGGAGAAAATACAAGTTCCCCTCAATTGGTCAAAAATATCCTTGATGTGTGGAAGAGGATACTGGTTCTTCACAGTCATCAGGATTAACTCCCAGTAATAAACACTTGAGTGCAAACTCTTATCATCCTTTTTTAAAAAAAATACTGGAAAACCCCAAGGTGACACACATAGACAGATAAATAACATATCCTCCAACTTCTCCAGTTGAGTCCTAGGATCTTGAATCTCTGTCGGTGAAATTCTATATAGTGGAATTAAAATTGGATCAGCTCCCATCATGATCTCAATGGTGAATTCCAAATCTCCCTCAGGCGAAAACCCTATGAATCCTTCAAGAAAAACATTGTGAAACATATCCACTGTGGGTGGAAATATATCTTGTTTCTCAACTTCATCATCCAGCAATATACTTGCAACCTGTGTTGTGACTTCTCCCAGTTGTTGAGTAATTGGTCCTACCAAAATTTGCTAGATATCCCACTCTTCATGATGAATGTAATAGATGCACTTATGAGATTTCAAAGTCACTCTCCTCTGGTAACAATCTATATGGACTCGGTATGTTACTAATCAGTCCATACCCAAAATCAATTCAAATTCTATCATGTCCATTATTTATAGATTCCATAGAAAATTGTTCTCTCTAATCTTGAGAGAACACCTCTTGCACAAATAGATGTCTTTGGACCATACTCCCAATGGTGTATCAATCATTATAACCTTACTCTCAAAACTCAACTGCCAGGCTCACACTATTAACAAGTATTGTAAAAATAAAGTAATGAGAGTCACCAATATCAAATAATGCACTAGTTAATGTAGAATCTATAAGAATAATACCTCTCACTATAGATGGTTCATCCTCACTATCCATAAGTTGTTGAGTCAATAAGGTTTCCTTATGAATTTTCTATTCCTTCATGTTTAGGGATATTGTTGATTCAATAAGGTTTCTTTATGTCTTTACCAATCCTCATGTTTGGAAAATCACAAACACCTTATCTCAAAGAAAATTTAATTTTAACCTGTGTTTTACTTTCATAAGGAAAACTTTCCTTCCCCAAGGAAATTTATCCTTACCAGGTTTTTCATTGTTTATTATCTTGTCTAAGTGTAAAATTCAGTTTCACATACTTCAAAATCATATAATACTTAGATAAAGAGTATTCGGTTTTCAGGATCCAAATTCTGACTCTGAGTTCTCTGAATTCAGACTCCGAACTCTTATGAGTTCTGACTTTGTGTTTTTTGAATTTAGACTCTGAACACTCATGAGTTCTGACTCCGAGTTCTCTGAATTCAGACTCTGAACTCTTTTTAGTTATGACTCAGAGTTCTCTAGACTCATACTTCAAACTATTATGAGTTCTGACTCTAAGTTCTCTGAATTCAAACTCCTAACTCTTCTGAGTTCTGACTCCGACTTCTCTGGATTCAGACTCCGAACTCTTATGAGTCCTGACTCTGAGTTCTCTAAATTCAAACTCTGAACTCTTATGAGTTCTCACTCTGAATTCTGATGAATTCGGACTCCGAACTTTGTATTTTCAGAATCCGAATTCTTATCAATTCAGACTCCGAATTTCCTTGAAATTCAGACTCCGAATTCTATAGAATTCTGGTTCTGAATTCCTTAGAAAATAGAATCTGAATATCCTTATATTATAGACTCCGAATTTATTTTTGGTTAGACTCTGGACTATTTTTTCTTACACTATGAATATTTGATTTTGGTTATGTAACCATATTTTTTCATACTCATATTTTGATCACAAATCGATGTCGTGCTTTCAGTTACTAACTAACCGTTGTTTGAGTGACATGTGTACAGGTCCCTCTAAAATTCAAGGAAAAATATGACCATTGGAGGACGGAGCCGACCATTTAGAATGTGCCTATATATAGGTACTCATTTGAATGAGCTCAAAAATAAGTTGATCAATCTAGAGATTACATGCTGCTGAAGTAATTTCTAGAAAAAGATACCTTCCATGTTTTGTAAATACTAAACACCTTGTTCAGATTTTCTTTGTGCGACTCCAAATGTTGTTGAGTACATTAGAGGGCTTCTGGGGATAGGAAGATAGAGGTGTCGACTACCTTGAAGTTGAGGGCTTGTGGGGATAGCAAGACAGACACTGATTAGTCACTAAAATTGGATAATATTCATTTTTAATATCTTTATATTCATTGTCCCAAAGTCTGTAAACATTGTTTTTAGTGCATTATATGAATAGAACATGATTTCTAATCTTAAATACAATTCATGTTTAAAATGAAAATTTCGGACCAATCATTCATCTATTTGTGGACAGAATTATATTCATTTTTTGAATATTATATTTAGAGATATGATTTATCACTTTGTTTTTAACATTTTATCTTTTAGATCCGACGGATGAATCCCAAGGGAAGATGGAGATTTTTGTGCCTAAATGCAGAAAGTTTCTGGCAAAAGCATAATGGGCCTAAGGCCCATCAAACAAATGTGGGGCCCATAAAACAATCCCAATGAAGCTCAACTTTTTACAGTAGAAATATAAAATCATAAGGATCATTTTATTGAACTGTGGTCAGAGCTAATTCAGAAGATTTCAATGAGATACAAGGGGCTGAAGTTTAGAATTAAAATGGTGGGCCATAGCAGAATGCTCATAAAACCTGCCCACCATTTTCAACATAACACCAAAACGGAAAAACCAAATCACCTGAAATTTTGATAGATTCTAGAAGACACATGGACAAAGATATTTACTATTTATGACACCTTCAGGTTCTGCCGTATGAAGTGTCAAACACACACGTCAAAATGGATGATGAATCTGGATGGTTTTGTGGTCAACTTTGTAACGTTAATTTCCTTTTGATTATTCACCCTTCTTTTGACTCTCTTAATTGTTTGGGGGAGAATTTATTGTTGGGGGTGGACCTAAGGCTCCTAATATGCCTATATAAGGATCTGGTGGTGAATTTAATAATCATCTAACATTTTTCTTTGAATCAATGTTTTTCTTTCATCCATTGTATTTCTTTCAATTGTAATTTCCTTCTTTCAATTTGTAATCACATCATCAAGTTTTCCCATGTAAGTTTTCCTTTCACATTTATTATTTTAATAAAATTTCTTATTCTTCTTCACTTTTTATTTTCCTTTTCTTAACACGTTGATATCGTTGAATCTAAGTGTGAATTTATTCACACCCGCACTTGTGAATTCATCACACAACGGTGGAGTGTTCATTTTGATTAATGATTTTCTTCTTCAATCCCACTTCTTTAAGTCAACTACCAGCTTCCATTGATAGAATAACATCAATGGAGGGCTAAAGTTTTATGGGTTTATCCTAGGGAGTTTTATGGGCTGGATTGAATGTTATTTGATGTTCTTAAATTCTTAAATTTGTTCTTTATTTTAAGAGTTCCTTTATTTGATTTATCTTCTGCTTTGTCTTCACCGACTTTAATGACGACACATTTTGAGTTCTAGTACGATCCAATTCCTTGGAGTGCTCATTTAATTGATCCTCTAAGTGAATTGGTGATTAGCCTTGAAATTTTGTATGGATTAAATCGGAGAATGATATTGAGGGATTATTTCATTTAATGGATACTTCTTGAACTGATGAACAGAAAATCAAATGAAAAACAAAAACATCCAATCAAACCCAAGAGACAACCTAGGATCGATTCACCATAATTATTTGTTTTAATTCAATTAATTTTATTTGTTTTTTTCTTTAAATTAAATCAATATTTCTTCAAATCAATCAATACCATAGTTGGATACTTCATATCCAATCCCGTATCTAATCTTAGTGTCTCACGGTTTCTTCTTCGGTCCCTCTGGATTCGATCCCTACTTGTACTTCAACAACTGCTTTTACTGGTAGGGTAAATTTGGGCGCAACCAAATTTTGGCACCGCTGCCGGGGACCAATTAAGTACCTTATACACTCATCTTCTTTTCTCACCCCAAATTCTCTATTCTCACCCTAATTTCTCTTCTCTTTTCCCCTTTCTGTTTCTGCGTGTCCAATGAATCCCAAAAACAACTTTCAATGAACTCCAATGGATTATCTTCAAATATACCAAGGCTATAATCAACTGGAAAATAAATATTTTGAATCACCTCACCTAGGGAATTTCATTGACCAAACCTTAATTGAATACACCACACCAGATGAGATGTACAATCAATGGGATGATGAATGTTTAAAAGATCAATTTTCATACCGATCAAGAATGATTGGAAAGATAAATAATGAGGAAGTACATTATGTACAAACATATATCAACCCTAATACTGAAAAAATTCTTGAACAATTGTGTGAACAAATGGATAAAATTAATTCATAAGTTTCATCTTTCAGATTAGAATTACAAAGCTTTAAGACTTTTGAGGAACCCGTTCCCACTCAAGATGTTCTTTCCTCATCATTGATAGATGAATATTTTATCCCAAAAGCATCCCATGAATTAAAAAAAGAACTAACCTTTGGATATGGGATAACTGAACAAGATCAAGAAAATGTTGAAGGGTATTTAAATCAGTAGGAAATTAATTTTTTGGATTCACAAGTGGAAAATTTGTCTTCATGGATTGAGTGTTCAGAATATTGCTCCAATAACATTTTTTTAGAATCACCAATCATTGAACCATTGGGATATATAACGAATAGTGAGTCCATACCCACTCATGAAATTCAAATGGAAAATTTTGGGGATAAATCATATTTTCAAAATGAACAAATTCTTTCAAAATGTTTTGTAGAAGAAAAAAATTTGGATTCAAATTTCCATTCATCTTTAGGAAAATTCAATGAAACTAAACTCAACATTATAATCCTTCCTTCCCCACTCAAAAATGCCTCTATTTATGAAAACCTAGACCATTCAATTATCATCCATTTTCATCAAAAATATCACAAAGTATGAATGAAACTTGAAATCTTAGGAAATTCTCCAAATAAAACTCAATCAACCATTATCGAAATTCCTTGGACTTTCACAATCTTTCTTAATCAGGGGATTTCACATGGAAAAAATTCTAAAAAAAGACTTAATTTAAATCTTGTTAAGGTGGATAAAAATGGGGTCCTAAAATGTTGGAAGTGGGAATTGGATAATTTTGGGGGTTCAAGTCGAGCTAACGACGTTAAACAAAAGTGTTTCATGAGAGACAACCCATAGTTTTTATGTTTCCAATCATTTTCAATCATTTTTTATCATTGAAAAAAATTACCATAAACTGTTGACATGTTCTTATTTTATGAGTAAGGATGTGTATGAAAGGGGAGCACCATATTCATCCATGTCACGTGGTGTAATCTCTGAGTAATACCTTACCCCAAAAATATAAAGAAGACAATGTATCATCAGTTTATTTTGTTTTGATTTATTTTTATGTTTTTATAGGTTAAAAAAAAGTACATGTCGTAAGTCATAAGGAAAATCCATTCACCACCATCCAAGCCGGTGAGACTCAAATCAAGGATTGAAGGGAGAATATGGTGTGCGCTATCATCATTAACAACCAGGTGACTTCATTCCATGATTATAATTTTAAATTTCTTCTTTGAACAACTCCCCCATACCCCCTTCTATGTTATCTTTAAAGACTGGGGACAGTGTTATTCTAAGTTGGGGGGGAGATAAAAAATGATTTGGTTTTTGTGAATAAAAACATGCATGAAAAGAAAAATTCAATTAACCTTGAACATGATAACACACATGGAAAACTCTGAAATTGGATATCAAATAATTTGGATGCCTGGATAATGATTTTAATGCATGTTTAAGTTCATGAGCATAGTTTTTGGAAAGTGCGGTTGTCTGATGTGATTTTTCAAAGTTTACATTTTCATCCTATTAATAAAAATTTCACAATGCACGTCTACAGGATCGTGGGTGTAAATTTGAGTTCTTGTGTCCCTTTCATTATAGCATAGGGTTCTGGGGTCACTTTTATTTTAATTTGAGTATCCAAAAAAACAAAAAAACAAAAAAAATAATGACCACATAGAGAAATGGTTTGTCCAAATGTGTGGCGTCCGAAACTTGGGGATCATGACCCCATAGTTGTCTTGCCTAGAGTTAGGCTTTATATCTCTATTATAGAGAATGGAATTGACAATATGTGTGGCGTCTGACACTTGGGGATCATGACTCCATAGTTGCCTTGCCCAGAGTTAGTCTTTTCATATCTATTGTGGTCAGAAAATAAAAAAACAAAGAAAAAAATCAAAAAAAATGGATACTCATCTTAAAGTTTGATGTGATTCCCACCTAGCGCTTCCGGTTTTTCCCCTTGAACAATAAAATGGTCCCCATATCTTTTGTGATGCACAACACTTTATCTTGCTTAATTGAAATTGGATGAAATTTGGCGATGAATTTGAAAAAAGGAATGGGCTTGGGCTTTGGATATGATTATGGAACTAGATTGCTTTAAATAATTTTGATGGGTTTCATAATTTTTTGGTATGAGGTCTTTGGGTGAGCAATGTGTATTAAAATGTTTTTGGAAAAGGGGATTTGATTTTCATATTTGTAATATATTTTTCTCGGGACTTGCAAAACTCAAGTTGGGGGGTGTGATTAGTCACTAAAAGTGGCTAATATTCATTTTTAATATCTTTATATTCATTTTCCCAAAGTCCGTAAACATTTTTTTAGTGCATTATATAAATAGAACTTCATTTCTAATCTTAAATACAATTCATGTTTAAAATGAAAATTTGGGACCAATCATTCATCTGTTTGTGGACAAAATTATATTCATTTTTTGAATTTGATATTTTGGGATATCATTTATCACTTTGTTTGGAACATTTTATCTTTTAGGTCTGATGGATAAATCCCAAGGGAAGATGGAGATTTTTGCGCCTGAATGCAGAAAGTTGCTGGAGAAAGCATAATTGGCCTAAGGCCCATCAAACAAATGGGGGGCCCACAAAACAAGCCCAAAGAAGCTCAAATTTTTACATTAGAAAGATAAAAATATAATGCTCATTTTATTGAAACGTGGTCAGAGCTAATTCAGAAGAATTTAATGAGATTCAAGGGGATGAAGTTTAGAATTAAAATGGTGGGCCATAGCAGAATGCTCATAAAAACTGCCCACCATTTTGAACATAACACCAAAAAGGCTAAACCAAATCACCTGAAATTTTGAGAGATTCTAGAAGACACAGGACGAATTTATTTACTATTTATTACACCTTTAGTTTCTTTTGTATGAAGTGTCAAACGCACATGTCAAAATGGAGGATGAATCTATCTGGTTTTGTGGTCAACTTTGTTGCGTTAATTTCCTTTTGATTATTCACCCTCCTTTTGACTCTCCTAATTGTTGGGGGTGAATTTATTGTTGGGGGTGGACCTAAGGCTCCTAATATGCCTATATAAGGAGCTGGTGGTGAATGGAATAATCATATAACATTTTTCTTTGAATCCATGTTTTTCTTTCATCCATTGTATTTCTTTCAATTGTAATTTCCTGCTTTCAATTTATAATTGCATCGTCAAGTTTTCCCATGTAAGTTTTCCTTTCACGTTTATTATTTTAATAAAATTTCTTCTTCTTCTTCACTTTTTATTTTACTTTTCTTCACACATTGATATCTTTGAATCTAAGTGTGAATTTATTCACACCCACGCATGTGAATTCATCACACAATGGTGGAGTGTTCATTTTGATTAATTTTTTTCTTCTTCAATCCCGCTTCTTTAAGTCAACTACCCACTTCCATTGACAGAATAGCATCAATGGAGGGATAACCTTTTATGGGTTTATCCTAGGTAGTTTCATGGGCTGGATTGAATTTTATTTTATGTTCTTAAATTCTTAAATTTGTTCTTTATTTTAAGAGTTCATTTCATTGATTTATCTTCTTCTTTGTCTTCACCGACATTAACGATGACACATTTTGAGTGCTAGTACGATCCAATTACTTGGAGTGATCATTTAATTGATCCTCTAAGTGAATTGGTGATTAGACTTGAAATTGTGTATGGATTAAACCAGAGAATGATATTGAGCGATTATTTCATTTAATGGATGCCTCTTGAACCGATGAACAGAAAATCAAATGAAAAACAAAAACATCTAATCAAACCCAAGATACAACCTAGGATCGATTCACCATAATTAGTTGTTTTAATTCAATTAATTTTATTTGTTTTGCTCTTTAAATTAAATCAATATTTCTTCAAATCAATCAACACGTTAGTTGGCTACTTCATAGCCAATCCCGTATCTAATCTTAGTGTCTCAAGGATTCTTCTTCGGTCCCTGTGGATTCGATCCTTAATTTACTTCAACGACCGCTTTTACTGGTAGGGTAAATTTGGGCGCAACCAGACACAGATCTTCGTATCAAAGGCTTACCTGGGTGTGGGTAAGACATAATTTCTCGAAATGATAAATCAAGGGACCTTTATCCAAGGTTGTTGGATAACCTTCTCTTTTCGTTAAAAGATTTACTACTTGTTACTTGTTTTGTTTCAAATTTTTCGTTGTATTTTGTATTTTGAGGAAAGTATAAATTTCTTATACTTTCTTATACTTGTACACTCTGATTTAGTAAGATTATATATGCTTTAAAGTAGAATATTTATCTTTTTAAACTTTGGTTTAGTTTCATTTCCGGATTCACTTTTCTGGAATTGCATTCTCGGAATCATATTTCCAGAATCAAGCATGTGTGTAGACTTAGAGGTGTTGTGAATTTTATTAACACAAAATTTCCTTAAGTATTTTTTAAAGTATACAATTCACCCCCCCCCCATCTTGTATATTGAGTATCTGTAGTATAATTTCAATCCTTCAGTTGGTGTCATAAGAGATTATCATACTCCATACCAACTCAAAAATTGGTATCAGAGCATTGGTTCAATCTGAATTAATTTCACAATTAGATTCAGAATATTATTCTTCTTCTTCTTATTTTTCAGAATCAAATTTTCGGACTCAAAATGTTACGACCCAAAGTTTCATTAATGGAAAATCCCTCTTGATCCAGTTAAATGTCTTTTTATGAAAAATATTTTTATAAGATGTCAACTTCTTTGGTTTTATGTTAAGAATTTTGACCGTTGCTAATATAGTCGTTGAACAGTGATCACATGATTAGTATAAATATAGGACTTTAACAAATCCAATTTACTCAGACAAAGGAAGGGATGGACTCATCCAATAGAATTGCCCCATACAAAGCCCATTTGTCATAGCTCGGAAAAGAGGTGGCATCTTTGGGCTTCTCCCTTGACCAATCCCAAGCTGAGCTTCATCATGTCAAGCTCAAACGTGACCGTCTACGGGAAAAGTGGAAGTTGATTGAATTTACCACTCGAGCGATGTTATCCGAGCCACACCAAGAGTCTGTCACCATCGCAAACCTTACCCTTAGGTCTTATGTGGTTGTTTTAAGGGGTTATGTAACAAATAAGTAGTACTATGTTCATGTACAATATTTTTGTATATAATAATGAATATAATTTCTAGTCATTTTTGAAACATTGTAAATAGTTTTTAAAGTACAAATGGTGCTTTTAGTTATTATTTAATTAAGAAATCTATTTTATTAAATTAATGGACTTTTGAATTAAATAATATTTGAATAAAATAATATTATTATTATAAAATTAATTAAATATAAGTGATCTTCTAATTTTATGAATGCAATTAAAATTTTTTATTAAGGTTTGCAAGCCATTTCTGTCAAAACCCGTGAATTTTCGATAAATGTCAGTTTTTATTTTAAAAGTAAAAATTAACATATTTAGAAAATTATTTAGATAAAATAAATGTCATTTTTGGAATCAGGATGTCGAAATTATCCAAAGGTGAATTTTTCATAATTTTCTGAGACAGTCAAATTTTTGGGTAAAAATTAAATACCGTTTAAATATATAATGTGTTTTATGACATCATAATGACCCAATAGTGATGTAATAAAATACTATAATCTTTATGTTAGGAAAATATATGTTTTACCATTAAAATAATGCGATTTTGGGTTTGTTTGACTTACTTTGAAAAGCATTAATGGACCCCTCAAGACTTATTCAACACCTTGCCTTTTTAAATTAATTTCCATGGGAGTGTGACTCACCTCCACATAAGAAACCCTAATATTTTAAGAATTTCGGACTTTGTCCTTATAAAATATTTTTTTCCTCTTCCCTTTTCCAAAAACCATGGGCAAAAACCATGGTATGGTTTGTGGTTTGGATTAATTTAATGTAAGGGGACCCAAACCTAAATAATAAAGAATTCCCTCACCTTTCCTATATAAACCCACCCAAGCTCCCACTTACTCCTCACTCAAAGCCCTTGGAGTTCCTCAAACCTCTACCCTACTCTCTCTAGAATCCTACCAAGGTGCCCCAAGCTCCCAAGAAGCCTCTCACAGGCCTCTCTCTATCCTTTGGAAGCACACTTCCAAGTAAGGGTTTTTTCTTCCTTTCTCATTTTTTGTCAGTTTTCTTTCAGTTATATTTCCCTTTTAATTTAAATTATGAATGTTGGGGTATGGTTTCTCACCTCCCCCATACTGCCCTATTATTGTTTTAATGATGGGAGACACCTTTATCTCTCATTAAATTCCTCCCATGTACACCTGTTACTATGCCGAAATTCCGAAAGGAACTTCTCTCTCTTCTTTTACATTCAAGCAATACTTTTGTATCATGAATCTAAATTCCATTAAAATTGTTTGGACATGTATCTATATGACCCCCTTACTGTCCATTAAATGTAAATATGATTAGTAACCCCTTTATCTCTCATCAACCATTTTTTATGAATTCTTATGTCACGCCGTTACGCTGCTGAAATCGCACCGACTTTCTAAGCCAATGTCATTGTGTAGTGAATACCATGCCCATTTCTCCATCAAGGGTATTCACCTTTATGCACATTTACTTATTGATTATAAAGTTTCATGTATGAATTCCACATTCCTTTATCGTTGAATAAATGACTATGTTTTATGAATCCATGTTTTATGATCCATGTGGCACACTTATGCATGAAATGAAATGTTTAAGAAGGGTGCGCCCTTATAGAGCTCCAATGCATTGGGTAAAGTATAGTATCATGATACGTCATGTGCAATTATTGTTGACTCATGCTAAATAAAGTGTAACGAGGGTTTACTCGTGCTTCATGTTCAATGAGGATTTACTCATGCTCTATGTGCAATGAGCCTTCGCTCATGCTAAATCCATGTTAAGTGTTATTGCCACATTTCCATGTTATGATTATCATGCTTTATCATGCCTTTATGTTCATGTTTCTTTTATGCTCTATTGATATGCCTATTGTCTAACATGTATTGTACTCCTCTTGTTATTCCATGTGTACTCCCTTACTAGGCTTTATATCTCACCCTTTTCTTATGCATGTCCTCAGGTTATCCTATGCAATGTTAAGTACGAGGGAATGTAGTGGTCATTTAAAGGAAGTTTTCAATAAGGATGTTGTATTTCATGTTTTAAGTTTTTATGTAATGATCCTAATACCCAAATACACTCTTGATCTTATTTGTTGTATCAAGTGAAGTTTTATGTAATAAATCATGTTTAAGTTTGTAATAAAAGCAGGGTTGTCATAGTTGGTATCAGAGGATAGGTTTAGTTATTTTTCGGATTAGGAAACCCTAGTAAAGCCTTAGATACAAGACTAAGTATAATAAACATCCCTAACTTTTGTTAAGTACTGGGTAAGTGGTTTATCAAACAAATACATCCCTATCTGGATATGAGCAGGTAGAGACGGCTCTGGCACAGATGTATCCTAGGGGTAAAACCCGAAAACACCTCTTTGAGCTAGACACGAATGGGAACTGGTGCACGACAATGGGCCTTGCTGCACTCTTGGTTAAGACACTCCCGGGGGATATGTTTTGATAAATTCAAAAGTTTAGTATGAACCCTTATTAAGGGAATTAAAAAAATGCCCCTATGAATATATGTTAGAAAGTAGATGATGAAAAGCCTAGATTGAAGCCTATAGACTCATGAGTAAAGGAAATATAAGTTTATTTATAAGTCACCAACTTTTGTCTTTGGATTACCCTTTATGTGTTACCCCTAACTTTCCTTTTATTCTAGCCAATGGTCAGTAATAGGAGGACTCGGGCTAATAACCGTTGTGAAGATCAGTGTGATGACTGTACTAATGAGATGCCCAATCCAATGGAAGCGGGAATCGCGAACTTTGTCACACTTCTCTCTCAACTAACTCAAGTTTTGAATAGAAACACGGGTTAAGAGGATCGTTCAACCCCCCCTAAGAAAGAACAAGTCGATATCGAGAGCTTCATGAGACAAAGGCCTCCTACTTTTAGTGGATCATCTGGTCCCACGATCGCTGAACAATGGCTCAACTCGATTGAAAAGATATTCTCCATCCTCCAATGTTCTGAACAAGAGATGGTTCTCTTGGTGGCTTATCATATGGAGGGTGAATCTGATCAATGGTGGACCTTGATCAAAAATATGAAGCCTGAGGAGGAGATTGAGGTGTTGGAATGAAAGGATTTCTAGAAGATGTTTTTCGATAAATATTTTCCACGCACCCTCCAGCTTAAGATGGAATGGGTCTTCCTTTCCCTCAAGAAAAAAGATGAAGAATCTGTTGGAGCGTACGAGGAAAACTTAATGAGGATTGCACGATATGCTTCAGGCTTTGTCGTTACCCCCGAATGCAAGGTTGACCGCTTATTTGGTGGGCTAAATCCTAGCTTGCAGAAATCATTAGCGATCTGTGACTTCGACAGCTATGAGGAAATTGTCTGATGTGCCCTCACGGTCGAAATGGAGATCGGGGAATCATAGTGGTATCATGGGGACAAGAAGTGTAAGGTGGACTTCAATGCTTGTGGTCCGATGGATAAATCCAACGGTGCTAAGAAGATCCAGCACCCCACTTGCCAAAAGTGCGGAAAGAAGCACCCTGGAAATTACCTTAAGGGGACGAGAAAATGCTTCAAGTGTGGAAGAGAAGGGCACCTAGCTGTTAATTTTCGTCAAGATGGACCCATGGCTGTGACAGAGGAGAGGAACGCTCCGTTCGAACCTCAACGCGTTTTTCAATGCTACAAATGCAAAGAACCGGGTCATTTTTTCAAATCAGTGCCCTAATCCAAGGGTTTTCGGAGACAACCAACAACCTCCAAGGCAGCGAGGAAGAGCTTTTTCCATCACTTCTGCTGAAGTGAACTCCGAAAACGAAGTGGTGACAGGTACGCTAGTTATTCATTCAAGAATAGAGAACGTACTTTTTGATTCATCTTTTACGCATTCTATTATATCTCGAAAGTTTAGTAGAACAATCCCAGCACCACCACAAATCGTGGAAGTAAAGATGTCGGTGAGTACGGAAAATGGGGAAATCATTGCATCCCATGAATATAAGTCCTCCCATGTTATAATATGTGGATTGAATTTCCTGGAGAACCTCTTCATACTCCCTCTGGTGGAATTTGATGCAATTATTGGAATGGATTGGCTTTCCTTATATAGAGCCAACATAAATTGTCGGGAGAGGGAAATCACACTCCATATGGAGAATTGACCCCCGATTCTTTACAAGTGTCTGGAGGAAGATGAATCTCCTTTAGCTCCATCATCTCAAGCATGGATATTACTGCCTTATGAGCATGCGTATCTGGCTCAAATGATTGACTCCAAGGAAGAAACCATCCTTGAAGAACGCCTATTGTGAGGGAATTTGCTGTAGTGTTTCCCGAGGAACTGTCTGGTCTTCCCCCTAGAAGAGATGTTGAGTTCTCAATTGAACATATACCTAGGGCACTACCAATATCCAAGACTCCATATATAATGGCTTTTTTTGAGCTTGAAGAGTTGAAGAAACAACTACAGGAGAATCTGGATAAAGGGTTAATACACCCAAGTGCTTCACCATGGGGTGCACTAGTCCTCTTCGTCAAGAAGAAGGATGGGTCAATGCGGCTTTACATTGATTATCGTGAACTTAACAAAATCACGATAAAGAAAAATTATTCTCTCCCAAGAATCGATGAATTGTTTGATCAGTTGCGTGGAGCACAATACTTCTCCAAGGTGGATTTGCGGTCGGGATATTATCAAGTAAGGGTGAAGAAGGAAGATGTCCCCAAAACTGCTTTTCATACAAGATACGGGCACTATGAATTCATATTAATGCCTTTCAGACTCTCCAATGCTCCATAAATATTCATGTACTTGATGAATAGAGTCTGTAGAGATTACCTTGACAAATTTGTGGTAGTCTTTATAGATGATATTCTAATATACTCCAAAACCAAGGAGGATCATGAGGAGTATTTAAAAACTGTACTAGAGACTTTGCGCAAGGAGAATCTATATGCCAAGTATAGAAAGTGTGAGTTATGGTTTAAGGAGGTCTCATTCTTGGGCCATATCATCACAAGAAATGGGATATCTGTGGACACCTCCAAAACAGATGCAATTGAGGGATGGATGAGGCCAACATCGGTAACGAATATCTGTAGCTTCTTGGGGTTAGCTGGATATTATAGACGATTTGTGAGGAATTTCTCATGATTTTCCAACCCTCTTACCAAGCTAACTCGAAAGGGAGTAAAGTTTTCTTGGAGTGATGAATGCGAAGAAAGCATCAAGGAGTTGAAAAGGAGTCTTATCACTACGCCCGTGCTCACTTTACCCACAAGTGGGGAACTTTTTGTGGTATTCAGTGATGATTCAAAGAAGGTCTTAGGCTGTATGTTGATGCAGAATGATAAAATGATATCCTATGCCTCAAGGAAGTTGAAAATCCATGAGCAAAACTATCCAACACATGATCTGGAGTTGAGGGCAGTGATCTTTGCCTTGAAAATCTGGCAGCATTATCTCTATGGAGAGAAATGTGAGATATATACTGACCACAAGAGTCTTAAATATATATTCACATAGAAAGAGCTTAATATGTGCCAAAGAAGATGGATAGATCTCATCAAGGATTCTGATTGTTCAATACATTACCACCCTGGGAAAGCGAACAAGGTGGCAGATGCCCTAAGTATAAAGGACCCAACAATTCTATCAATGATGAGAATTGAGAAGGATCCAATCTTCTTAGACTTGATGAAGATGGACATGGGAATCATAAAGAAGGGAACATCATCAATCCTTTCACAAATTATTGCTCAAACATCTCTTTTGGAAAGGTTAAGGGATGCTCAAAAGGATGATGTGGGAATTCAGGAAAAAGTGGAAGCTATCGAAAAAGGGAAATCCTCAGAGTTTAATGTTAATGAAGAAGGAATCGTGCGGTTTGGGAAAAGACTATGTGTTCCATCGAGTCTGGAGATGAAGAAGGAACTTTTGGATGATGCACACAGTTCAAATTTCTCTATTCACCCAGGGAGCACAAAGATGTATCGAGATCTCCGAGAAAACTTTTGGTTGGATAATATGAAGAAGGAGATCACTGAATATACATCAAAGTGCCCGGTGTGTCAGCAAGTGAAGGCAGAGAGGTAGAAGTCTAGAGGGATGATGCAACCATTTCCCATACCAGAATGGAAATAGGATAACATCACCATGGACTTTGTCACCGTACTTCCAAGGACATCCAAAGGCAACAATGCAATCTGAGTTGTTGTGGATCGTCTTACAAAGACTGCACACTTCATTGCTATTCGGGAGGATTTCTCTTTGGATCAACTAGCACGGATATATATCAGGGAAGTGGTATGGTTTCATGGAGTACCAATGTCTATTGTGTCTGACCGAGATGCAAGATTCACCTCTATGTTTTTTAAGAGTCTTCAACATGCTCTGAATACTGAACTGAAATTCAGTACAGCCTATCATCCTCAAACTGATGGACAATCTGAGCAGACTATCCAAAAACTTGAGGATATGTTGAGAGCATGCTCATTGGACTTTAAAAGAGGATGGGATCAACATCTTCCTCTGGTTGAGTTCTCTTATAATAACAGTTTCCACTCGAGCATCCAAATGTCACCATATGAAGCCCTGTATGGGAAAAGGTGCAGAACACCGTCATGTTGGGATGAGGTCGGTGAACGTAAGCTGCTCGGACCAGAAATGGTTGAGGAAATGGTGGAGAAGTTAGAAACCATTCAGAAGCATATCAAGGCAGCTCAGAGTCGACAGAAGAGTTATACAGATAATCGTCGATGAGACCTTGAGTTTAAAGTTAGAGACATGGTTTTTATACACATATCTTCGTGGAAGAAGGTCATGAGGTTTGGAAAGAAAAGGAAATTAAGTCCAAGGTACATCGGCCCCTTCAAGATTCTTGATCGTGTCGGGTTTGTGCCCTATTGACTAGCACTTCCACCTACTATGGCCAAAGTACATGATGTCTTTCGTGTATCCCTCTTAAGAAAGTACATACCGGACCCTTCACATGTACTCTCTTATGAGGTGGTACAATTGGAAGATGATCTTTCTTATGAGGAGCAACCAGTGAAGATCTTAGATCGTAGAGAAAAAGTTATAAGAAATAAGACAACGCCCCTCGTCAAGATGTTGTGGAGAAACCACAAGTTTGAAGAAGAAACTTGGGAATCAGAGGATATGATTAAGCTGAGTTACCCACATTTGTTTTAGTGTGGGAAAAGGAAAATTTTGAGGGAAAATTTTCTTAAGGGGGGAATATTGTAATGACCCAAAGTTTCATTAATGAAAAATCCCTCTTGATCCAGTTAAATGTATCTTTATGAAAAATATTTTTATAAGATGTCAACTTCTTTCGTTTTATGTTAAGAATTTTGACCATTGCTAATATAGATGTTGAACAGTGATCACATGATTAGTATAAATATAGGACTTTAACAAATCCAATTTACTCAGACAAAGGAAGTGATGGACTCATCCAGTAGAATTTCCCCATACGAAGACCATTTGTTGGAGCTCAGAAAATAGGTGGCGTCCTTGGGCTTCACCCTTGACCAAACCCAAGATGAGATTCATCATGTCAAGCTCGAACGTGACCGTCTACGGGAAAAGTGGAATTTGATTGAAATTACCACTAGACCGATGTTATCCGAGCCACCCCAAGATTCTGTCACCGTCGCACACCTTACCCTTAGGTATTATGCGGCTGTTTTAAGGGGTTATGTAACAAATAAGTAGTACTATGTTCAAGTAAATTATTTTTGTATATAATAATAAATATAATTTCTAGTCATTTTTGATACATTGTAAATAGTATTTAAAGTACAAATGGTGTTTTTAGTTATTATTTAATTAAGAAATCTATTTTATTAAATTAAGGGATTTTTTAATTAAATAATATTTTAATAAAATAATATTATTATTATTAAATTAATTAAATATAAATGATCTTATAATTTTATGAATGCAATTAAAATTTTTTATTATGTTTTGAAAGCCATTTCTGTCAAAACCCATGAATTTTCGATAAATGTCGGTTTTTATTTTAAAAGTAAAAACTAACATATTTAAAAAAATATTTAGATAAAATAAATGTCATTTTTGGAATCAGGATGTCGAAATTATCCAACGGTGAATTTTTCATAATTTTCTGAGAAAGTCAAATTTTTGGGTAAAAATTAAATACCGTTTATATATAATGTGTTTTATGACATCATAATGACCCAATAGTGATGTAATAAAATACAATAATCTTTATGTTCTTTTAATATATGTTTTAACATTAAAATAATATGATTTTGGGTTTGTTTGACTTACTTTTCAAAGCATTAATGGACCCCTCAAGACCTATTCAACACCTTGCCTTTTTAAATTAATTTTCATGAGAGTGTGACTCACCTCCACATAAGAAACCCTAATATTTTAAGAAGTTCAGACTTTGGCCTTACAAAATATTTTTTTTCTCTTCCATTTTCCAAAAACCATGGGCAAAAACCATTGGATGGTTTGTGGTTTGGATTAATTTAATGTAAGGGGACCGAAACCTAAATAATAAAGAATTCTCTCACCTTTCCTATATAAACCCACCCAAGCTCACACTTCCTCCTCACTCAAAGACCTTTGAGATCGTCCAACCTCTGACCTACTCTCTCTAGAATCCTCCCAAGGTTCCCCAAGCTCCCAAGAAGCCTCTCAAAAGCCTCTCTCTAGCTTTTGGAAGCACACTTCCAAGTAAGGGTTTTTTCTTCCTTTCTCATTTTTTGTCAATTTTCTGTAAGTTGTATTGACCTTTTAATTTCAATTATGAATATTGGGGTATGGGTTCTAACCTCCCCCATACTTCCCTCTTATTTTTTTAATGATGGGAGACCCCTTTATCTCTCATTAAATACCTCCCATGTACACCCGTTACTATATCGAAATTCCGAAAGGAACTTCTCTCTCTTCTTTTACATTCAAGCAATACTTTTGTATCAGGAATCTAAATTCCATTACAATTGTTTGTACATGTATCTATATGACCCCCTTACTTTCCATTACATGTAAATATGATGAGGAACCCCTTTCTCTCTCATCAACCATTTTTTATGAATTCTTATGTCACGCCGTTACGCTGCCGAAATCGCACCGACTTTCTAAGCCAATGCCATTGTATAGTGAATACCGTGCCCATTTCAACGTCAAGGGTATTCACGTTTATTCAAATTTACTTATTGATTATAAAGTTTCATGTATTAATTCCACCTTCCTTTATCGTGGAATAAATTACTATGTTTTATGAATCCATGTTTTATGATCCATGTGGCACACTTATGCAGGAAATGAAATGTTTAAGAAGGGTGCGCCCTTATAGCGCTCCAATGCATTGGGTAAAGTATAGTATCATGATACGCCATGTGAAATGAGTGTTGACTCATGCTAAATCAATTTCAACGAGGGTTTACTCATGCTTCATGTTCAATGAGGATTTACTCATGCTCTATGTGCAATGAGCCTTGGCTCATGCTAAATCCATGTTAAGTGTTGTTGCCACATTTCCATGTTATGATTATCATTCTTTATCATGACTTTATGTTCATGTTTCTTTTATGATCTATTTATATTCCTATTTTCTAACATGTATTGTAATCTTCATGTTATTCCATGTTTACTCCCTTAATGGGCTTTATAGCTCACCCTTTTCTTATGCATGTCCTCAGGTTATCCTATGCAATGCTAAGTACGAGGGAATGTAGTGGTCATGTAAAGGAAGTTTTCAATAAGGATGTTGTATTTCATGTTTTAAGTTTTTATGTAATGATCCTAAGCCCCAAAGACACCAAACCTCTCGATCTTCTTTGTTGTATCAAGTGACGTTTTATGTAATAAATCATGTTTATGTTTGTAATAAAACAAGGGTTGTCATACAAAAAATGGATTCATATTTTTATTACAGATACTCTAGTTATATTTTTCCTTTCTTAGGATATTTTTCTCTTGATTACAAACTTTTATTACTGATAAGTTTGTTTGGAAAGATATTTTGTTTGAGATGGAAGGAATCAATTTTGGTTCAATAGACAACCAGAATCCAACCAGACCTCCTATTTTTCAAGGGAATGATTATGAGTATTGGAGAGATCATATGAAGACATTCATTATCAATACTGGAGTGGATAATTTTGTTATGCTTACTGAAGGATATAAAATCCCTGACAAGAAAGTTAGTACTTTCACAAATCAAGAGATGCATGAATATCAACTGAATTATATGGTACGCAATAAATTTCTATGTTCCATGACTAGGAACATCTATAGTCAAATAACTTCATGTGAAGCTGCAAACAGAATCAGGAAGAAACTTGAAGTCACGAATTTTGGTACTTCTAAAGTTATAGAGACAAGAAGAGCTATGTTAAGAGCTGAATACCTTGGCTTTAACTTTCCTTATGGAGAACCCATAAGAAAAGTACAGTAAAGGTTTATTACAATTGTGAATAGTTTAAAATCCATGGGAGAAAAATGATTAGATGATGAATTTCTTTTGGATAAAATCATAGACATCAAGCCTAATGAGTGGGAATCCAAGAGAACTGCTATTGTTGAGAATAGAATGGTAACTTAGATTTCTCTAGATGAGCTGTTTGGAACTCTTCTTAAACATGAGACTAAAATGAAGATAGATGTTGATAATGTTAAAAAGAAGAATGGTAATGGAGGAGTTTCTTTTACTACAACTTCAAATCATATGAAAGATATATCTCCTAAGAGAGTTACTAGATCCAAATCTAGGAAGGTTATTATCCAATCTAGATCTAGTGGAAGTGAATCTTCAGAAAATGAGTTAGAAAATCTTACACGAAGGATGAACAAGATTATTGATAAGAAGAATTTTCAATCCAGATACAAGAAGAAAGAAAGGAAAGATAATAATGATTTTGATGTCACATGTTATGAATGCAAGAAAGCTGTACAAATAAGACTTGATTGTCCTATGCTTAAGAGAAAGGAATGAAAGGAAAATCATTCTGAGAGAAACATAAAGAGGTACTACAAAGCTAAATCTAAGAAAGTCTTGAAAGCTAATTACACATGGAGTGCCAATGGTGGAGACTCTTTAGATGAATCATCAGATTATGAATCTTCTGGACAGAATAATCTTGGTCTAATAGCCAGAATACCTATTGAAAATCATTTCTTAATGGCTAAGGTACACAATATTGAATCCATGAACAATGTATATTTGAATTCTAGTTATAGGGATAGCAAATGTTATAACTCTTCTGATGAATAATCTTCTTCTAATGAAGATAATACTTTACCTACCTATGAAAAAGTTTCTAGGTTTTATAAGCTTCTTGAGAACGAAAAGTCTAAACTCAAAAAAAACATAATAAGGAAAATTCTAGGATTTCTATACTAACTAAGGAAATATCAGATCTTTATAAAGATCTTGATAAGAAAACCCTTGATTATAAAATTATTTCAAAAAAATCTTGAGAAAGTAAATTCTGAGAAGGATAAACTTTCTAAGGATCTAGAAAATTTAATTTCTAAGAAAAATGTTTTTGAGTCTAACTCTAGTTATAAAACTAATGTTCTGGAAGATAAGAACTTAGTTCTTAGACTAAAGTCAGAAATTTTTTCCTTGATGAAGTGTTTGTCAAAATTTACCTTAGGTAAGGAAGATTTTGATAAAATGTATTCTCAAATCTGAACTCTTAGGAATAATTCTAGTTTTGGTTACAAAAGTTCAAAACCAATTTTTAAAAACAATTATTGTGTTCCTCAAAGTGCTCCATTCTGCACCAAGTGTCAGTGTGGTGGACACTGGGAAAAAAGTGTTTCCTTAAACAAAACCCAGTCTTTAGGATTTCATAAAGCCTATTTTTCTAAAAAAATGTGGTTACCTATGATTTTTCTTTCTGAAAATTCCGGATCCATGAAAGTATGGATTCTGAAAGTCTAAAATTATTATTTTCAGGAAAATAAGAAAAGTACCAATAGCAATACTTGGTACATGGATAGTGGATGTTCTTGGCATATGACTAGTAACAAAAATTACTATGAAAATATTGTCAAGACGAAAGGAGGAAAAGTAACTTTCAGAGATAATGATCAAAGAGAAATTATTAGTATAGGTAACATCGTTCTTCTTGGAAAAACATTGATTTCGAATGTTTTATTTGTTAAGGGTCTTAAGCATAACCTCATTAGCATAAGTCAATTATGTGATGAAGGTTGCCTTATGAATTTTAGGAATGATAATTTCTTAGTACACAATTACAAGTAAGAGTTTATTCTTTCTACCCATAGGCAAGAGAATGTTTACACACTAAACTTAGAAGACCTTAGGAGCCAAGACTTACCTTGACTTAGTGCAATGGAAGACCATTATTGGTTGTAGTATAGAAGGTTAGGACACAGTTACCTTAGAAATCTATGCAAAATTTCTAAGAAAGGACTAGTTAAGGATCTACCGGAGCTTAGATTTTATTCTTAAAAAGTTTGTTATCCTTGTCAATATGGAATACAACATAAATCAACTTTTAAAATAGTCGGTGAAGTCTCAACTACAGATGCATTAGAGTTGGTGTATATGGATCTTTTTGGACCAACACAAACTGGAAGCTTTGGAGGCAAGTATTATGTATTTGTCTTAGTTGATGATTACGCTAGATTTACGTGGGACTATTTTCTAGCAAAGAAATCTGAAGCTTTTTCTTATTTCAAAAGTTTTAAATCCCAAGTTAAAAATGAGAAAAACCTTCCTTTGATAACTATTCATAGTCATCATGGAGGAGAATTTCAAAATACTGATTTTGAAATTTTTGTAGTAGAAAAGGTATTACTCATAACTTCTCAGCACCTAGAACACCACAATAAAATGGTGTTGTTGAACGAAGAAATAGAATTCTTCAAAAGATAACAAGAACCATATTGAGTGAATATTCTATAGCTAAACATTTTTGGGATGAACCTGTAAGTACTGCTTGTTATAATATAAATCGTGTTCTGATAAGACCATTTCTTAATAAAACTCTTTATGAGTTATGGAATGGTAGAAAACCTATACTTTCCTACTTCAAGGTTTTTGGCTGCAAGGTATTCATTTTCAATACTAAAGATAACTTACAAAAACATGCACCAAAATATGATGAAGGAATTTTCTTAGGCTACTCTACAACTGCTAAGGCTTATAGAGTTTTCCATAAAAACACATGCATCATTGAGGAAACATTACATGTCAAATTTTATGAAACTGATCCATTTGTTTTTAGACAACCCCAAGCTACATCTTCAGATGTGTTTTAAAAAAATGATTATCAACCCTTGATAGAAGATCCTTCTGATAAATAAAAATGTCCAAGAAGATGTTTCTGAATCATTTACCCTAGAATATTTCCTACCCTATGTTGATGAACATTTTTTACAAAACCCAAACCAGTCATTTCTTAAGAACCATCCCAGTGATAGTATCATTGATGATGTAAATCAGCCTCTAAGGACTAGAAGTTTTGTAAGAAATGAAGTATAAAATCAAGCATTTCGTTCTCATTTAGAACCAAAAAGAACTGATGAAGCTTTAGGTGATGATGATTGGATAAAAGCTATGTAAGATGAGATAAATGTATTTGAAAGGAATAAAGTCTAGACCTTGGTTGAAAGACCTAAGGAAAATTCTGTTATTGGAGTAAAATGGGTCTTCATAAATAAGTGTGATGAAAATGGAATCATAGTAAGAAATAAAGCTAGATTGGCTGCTAAAGGCTATAATCAACAAGAAGTAATAGACTATGAATAAACCTATGCTCCAGTATCTAGACTTAAATCTATTCGTATTTTACTTTCCTTTGTAGAATTCTTCAACTTCAAACTTTTTCAAATGGATGTGAAATGTTCTTTCCTTAATGGTTTTGTACAAGAGGAAGTTTTTGTTGAACAACCTCCTGGTTTTGAAGACACAAAACATCCTGAACATGTTTATAAACTTACTAAATATTTGTATGGACTTAAGAAATCCCCTCGATCTTGGAATGATAGGCTTATAGGTTTTTTGCTTCAAGATAATTATGTTAAGGTAAATGCATATCCAACCCTTTTTATAAATAATGATAATAAAAATGTTTTTATTGTTAAAATCTATGTTGATGAAATTATATTTGGTTCAACTCAGCAATAATTAATTGATTCCTTTGTGGATCTAATGAAATATGAGTATTAAATGAGTATTATGGGTGAGTTAACATTTTTCCTTGGTTTTCAAATTTCTCATAAACCATAAGAAATCTATATATCCTAACATAAGTATATTTAAGAACTTCTTAAAAAGTATGGATATGACAACACTAAGAGTATTAGTACTCCCATTGGTACCTCAAACACACTTCATCTTGATGAAGCTGGGAAAACAGTAGATCAATCAACTTTTAGAGGTATTATAGGAAGTCTACTTTACATGATATCTAGTTGTCTAGACTTAATGTTTTCAGTATGTTTATGTGAAAGATATCAATCCGATCCCAAGGAACCTCATTTAAAGGCAATGAAAAGAATTTTTTGCTACTTAAAGGGAACCATGGATTTTGGACTCTTTTATACATCTAGAAATGATTTTATTTTGAAAAGTTTTTCGAATGCTGACTTTGGTGGATGTATAATGGATAAAAAAAAGTGCATCTGTAATGTGTCATTTCTTAGAAGATTCATTAGTTTCTTGGTCATGCAAAAAGAAACACTCAGTAGCACTTTCCACTGCTGAAGCTGAATATGTAGCAGCTGGAAGTTGTTGTGCTCAAGTGTTGTGGATGCAACACACACTCACAGACTATGGTATGATTTTTACAAAAACTAAAATTTTGTGTGATAATACTAGTGCCACTACTTTAAGCAAAATCCTTCACATCACCCTCATGAAAAACACATAGAAATTAGGAATCACTTTTTTAGGGATCACACACAAAAAGGAGATATCATTCTTCAATTCATTGGAACACAAGATCAACTTGCTGATATTTTCACAAAATCATTACCCTCCGATAGATTTGAATACATTAAATAGAAGTTGTGAATGATAACCGTAAAGTAATCTTCCTCATTAACTTTCTGTTGAATTCAATCTCCTTATAGAAATAAAATTCTTTTCAAAGGGGGAGTACATATTCCTATTAGTAAATTCAAATTTTTTTCTCAATATTTTCATAATGAATATTTCCATACTCAAAATTTTCATAACGAATATTTTCATACTCAAAATTTTTGTAATGAAGATTTTCGTACTTAAAATTTTCTTAATGAATATTTTGTACATAAAATTTTTGTAATGAAGATTTTTGTACTTAAAATTTTCATAATGAAGATTTTCATACTTAAAATTTTTGTAATAAAGATTTTTGTACTTAAAATTTTCGTAATGAAGATTTTTTGTACTCAAGATTTTCATAATGAAGATTTTTGTAGTCGTAATTTTCGTAATGGAGATTTCCATTTTCAAATTTATTTTTTCTTAATCAAATTTTTAGAATCTAAAGTACTTCAAGAATTTTTTCTATGATTAATCTTCCTAGGAATTTGAAAGATATGTTTTCTTTCCAGAGTTTTTGTAATCATCTTTTATTTACTGTTAGTTTATTTTGTTTTTAAAATTTTCGGATTCTCTTTTCCTTAAATCGGAATTTTTTTTCTTTAAAAACCTCAAAATATCGGATTCAAGATTTTATTATGGCTAACATATCAACCGCCAGATCTGATCAGAAAGATTTTCCTCGATTTGATTGAGTTTGGAAGATGAATCGTCGCATCAAATGCCTATATAAAGGACCTCTGATGCTAGTCCCACATCGAATCTTAAGCTCTCTCGTGCTGAAGCTCTACCCCTCTACTTAATCATGTTCCAAACTTCTCAAAGTTTTCTCAATTCTGAATGTCTATATAATAATCCTCTCAGAAAGATATGTCTATTGTCAAGCCAATTCTAGAGTGGTAGGTGTATAGAGAAAGGTTGGTAAATCTGAACTTCATCTCTAAGTATGATTCAATCATTTTGAAGAACATCAAATTGAATAGATGGGAGAGTGTTTTCATATTGAAGCCAGAGGCTCAAGATTTTCGGAATCTAGATCTGCTAATTGTTTTTTATGAATCAGTCAGTTTCTTTAAGTAAGAAGGCAGAGAGAAGTTTTCCTTCAAAAGTTATGGAAAGACCTATGCCTTTCATATACTAAGGCAGCTAGCTTAGTTGGTATTCCATACGAAGGGGAAGCTGAATTTTGTTCCCACAAGTTTCCGAATGTCAAAGGAAGCTTTGTAAAGGTGAAATCTATGAAGTTCCTTGGTCTTACTGATGTTAAGACTCTGAATATTTCTCACCTCTATACAAATATCCGGATCCTTGAATTATGGGTTCAAGGATTTATCATTCCAAGAAAATGTGACAAGGACATATTGAAGAAGAGTGATATGTATATCCAAGATTTTCTGGTAAACCTGAGAAAGGTTAATTTGGTTAATCATATTCTGATTACGATCAAGAATATCAATAATGGAAATCTGAAGGCTCATATTATCATATACTCGGCCATTCTTTCTAAGTTGATTGTTCGATGCTTAGAATCTTTAAATCCCTTACAGTTCAAAACCTAGAAATTGAAAAGTATTGCTAGTCAGTGATGATACTTTGAAGAGGAGGAGAATTGGTATTTCTAAAGACTCTGTAGAATTTTATTTCCTACCAGAGGAAGAATATGAAACTATTCCAAAAAATCAAGAAGTGGTTGAACCATCAAAAAAAGTTGGAAAGAAGAGGAAGCTAAAGGAAGTATAAGAGGAAGGAAAACCCCTAAAAGCTAAGGAAACCCAATCCAAACCTCCAAAAATGAAGAATAAAAAATCATATACAGATGAGGTTGTAGAAAAATGGACGTAAGATAAGAAAAATATGAAATAAGGGGAGCCAGGTTTTGGTTTGGATCCTGCTGAAGCCAAATCCTTAAAAGAGAAGACAGCAGATGAGCTTGAGAAGCAAGCTGAAGAAAAGAAACAAAAGAAGAAGATGTATGAGATTGAATTTGTTCAATCCTTTCTGAGGGATACTGAGAAAGCATTAGATAATATCCCAGTACCAAAATCTTTCATGATAGAATCTTTACCTGAGACCCCGGGGAATAAATTAGTGGCTCCGGAAAAAAGCCCAAGAAAAAATTGTTGAAGTAGAAAAAGTTTTGGAATAAGGGGAAGAAGAACAAAGCAGTGGTGACACCAAAGATATCATAAAGCAAGTTGAATACTTCCATGAGAAAGAAAGTTCATCCAAGAAATTTTCAATCTGAACTTCAGAAGCAGAATCTTCAAAAGTTGCTACACCTGAGAAGGATCAGAAAGAAGAGGATGAGAAAGCTAAAGATGAAGTGAACAATCTATCTGAGGAAGAAAGTTTTAATCATCATTTTATTCATCCTGAAGATGCTCATGCAAGAGCTGAGAAAGAATACATAGATGAAGATAAGATTATTCAGCTGTCTGACATTGAACATAAATCTCCGGATGAGGAATCCATTTCCAAAGCTGATAAGGGTAAAAAGGTGGTTTCTGATACACCTACTAAAGTTGTTATAAAGAATAAGAAAGTCGGTGGATCTTCAAAGAGGAAAATTGATGAGCTAGAGAAATATCCCTTACCTAGAAAAGTCTCATATTCAAAATCATCATCTCTAGGACATAATTTCATTGTCTAGTCATTGAAGAAGCTAGTTGGCACTATTCCGATTTTCCCAAGCATAGACTCTAGATGACAGATGCTTCAACCCACACTAAATCAGAAATCAGATTCAATATCCATGGTGATGGACAAGTGTGTCAAGATTTAGGCTAATTTCAAGAATTTCATCATTAACTACGATGCCCACAAAAGGTCCTGCAATAAAATGGTTGGCTAGTCAATGAAGACAGTAGAAGATTTTAGAGAACTTGATGAATTCCAAGATGTTTTCAAGGAGGCGTTTGACATTGAAGATGGTAGGATCAAAGATCTTACAACCAGTTTTGAAGAAAAGTTCTCTTTGGAACAAAATTCTCGGATTCAAGAATTGAAGGATCTGAATGGGAATTTTTTTTCTGTTGCCCAAAGTTGTAATAGAGAAAGTGATCTTCGGATTGAGATAGAAGAAAAACTTGTCAGGCAGGAAGAAGTCCTGAAGGCTCAGGAAGAGGCTCTTAAGACTCAGGAAGAAAGAATCAAGGCTTCAGAGAAGAAATATGAGGATCAGGATCAGCTTCTTAAGGCAGAAAAAGATCATAAGTATCTCAATAAGATGAATACTGTAGTCAAGAATTTGATTACAATGGAAAAGAAAGGATAACTCTTTTGCAATATGATCTTTTGTTTTAATTTTCTTCCTTGTACAAATTCTTTCTAATCATAATGAAATTTTTGGTTACTTGTCTATTGGATGTGTTGTATTAATCTTTCAGGTACCATAATTTCTTTTCCATTCCCTCAAATTAATTTTGAAAATCACAAAGGGTGAGAAAGGAAAACATAATACTATGTAAAGAAGAAATATCCATAAGGGGGAGTTTATCTAAGGGGGGGGTTTCATTATAGAGATTTTTGTACTCAAGATAATTAAAAATCTCATTCTAGAAATCTAGAATATGATCCTTAGTGTTCCAAAGCCTAAGGGGGAATTAGTCGTATTCATCTTTGACCATATGATAAGGGAGATAAGTTTTATTTCCAAATTGTAGAAAAATATTTTCAAAGTTCTTATTTTCTTTTTCGTCAGGTTGTTTGTTCTTTTCAAAAAGGGGGAGACTATTGAGTCAATAAGGTTTCCTTATGAATTTTATATTCCTTCATGTTTGGGGAGATTGTGGATTCAATAAGGTTTCCTTATGACTTCACCAATCCTCATGTTTTGAAAATCACAAACACCTTATCTCAAGGAAAATTTCAGTTTTCCCTATGTTTTACTTTCATAAGAAAAATTTCCCTTTCCCAAGGAAATTTATCCATACCATGTTTTTCATTGTCCATTATCTTGTATAAGGGTAAAATTTGGTTTCATATACCTCAGAATCATATAATAATTAGATAAAGAGAATTATTTTTTCAAGATTCAAATTCTAACTCCAGGTTCTCTAAATTCATACTCCAAACTCTTATGAGTTCTGACTCCGAGTTCTCTGAATTCAGAATCCTAAGTCTTATGATTTTTTATTCCAATTTCATTGAATTCAGACTCCTAACTCTTATGAGTTCTGACTCTGAGTTCTCTAGATTCAAACTCCGAAATCTTATGAGTTCTGACTCCAGGTTCTTTGAATTCAGACACCGAACTCTTATGAGTTCTGACTACGAGTTCTCTGGATTCATACTCTGAACTCTTATGAGTTCTATCTCCGAGTTCTCTGAATTCAGACTTCGAACTCTTATAACTTCTGACTCCGAATTCTGATGAATTCCGACTCCAAACTTTGTAAGTTCAGACTTCGGATTCTTATAAATTCATACTCCTAATTTCCTTGAAATTCAGACTTCAAATTCTATAGAATTCAGGTTCTGAATTATTTGGAAAACAAAATCCAAATATCCTTATATTATAGACTCCGGATGTATTTTTTGGATAGAATCTAAACTATTTTTTCTTACACTCCGAATAATTGATTTGGGTTAAGTAACCATATCTTTTCTTACTCATGTTTTTATTACAAAATGATGTCATTATTTCAGTTACTAACTAATCTTTGTTTGAGTGACACGTGTATATGTCCGTCCAAAATTCAAGGAAAAATATGACCATTAGTGGACGGAGTCGACCGTTGAGAATGTGCCTATAAATAGGAGATCATTTGAACGAGATCAAAAACAAGTTGATCAATCTAGAGATTACATGCTGCTAAAGTGATTTCTAGAGAGAGATACTTTCCATGATTTGTGCGTACTGAACACCTCATTCAGATTTGCTTCGTGTGACTCTGAATGTTGTTGAGTACATTTGAGGGCTTCCGGGGATAGGAAGATAGAGGTGCCGACTACCTGGAAGTTGAGGGCTTTCAGGGATAGGGAGACAAAGGTGCTGACTACCTTGAAGTTGAGGGATTTTGGGGATAGCAAGACAGACTCCAATCTTTGTATTGAAGGCTTACCCTATTTTGGGTAAGATAGACTTTCTTGAAAGTATAAATCAAGGGACCTTTATCCAAGGTTTTTGGATACCCTTCTCTTTGAGTTAAAATATTTACTATTTGTAACTTGTTTGGTTTCAATTTTTTCGTTGTTTTTTGTTTGTTGAGGAAAGTATAAATTTCTTATACTTCCTTATACTTGTAAACTCTGATTTAGTAATATTCTATATGCTTTAATGTAGAATATTTATCTTTGTAAACTATGGTTAAGTTTCATTTCCAGATTCACTTTTCTAGAATTGCATTCTCGGAATCATATTTATAGAATCAAGCAAGTGTGTAGAATTAGAGGTGTTGTGAATTTTTTTATACCAAATTTCTTTAATGATTTTTTAAAGTATACAATTAACCCACCCCCCCCCCTCTTGTATATTGAGTATCTACAGTATCATTTTGATCCTTCAGTTGGTATCATTGGAGATTATCATACTCCATACCAACTCAATATAAGTGTAGGTTGAATGGAATTTAACTATCATGCCCTCTTCCTTCTGATGTATTTTTCCTCTCACGAGATTCGCCACTCTACTGATATGGGTGCTCTTTCCCATAGGTACAAAGTCCACTACCTTCACGAGCTCGGCCAGATGAAATCCATCTTGCTGACTGATATGGTATAGATTTCCCCTTCCAACACCCTGGTTCTATCAAGATCCTCGATCACTAACTACCTTTTGTGGTTTCCAACAAAATCTTTATAGATGTCCAAAATTTATATAGCCTTGTAACTCTACTAGTGGTTTTGGAAAATGTTTCTGAAAGTATCTCGACCTACCACACTGGTAAAAAAACACAAGGGTAATCTCTTGTGTAACTAAACCTTCCCCTGAATACTCTTCTTTCCATAGTTCTAGGAGATATTCTCATAATGAAACTTCCTTTTCTCGAAATTTTCACCTACTGATCAACCAGTAGAAACCACATGTCTGTCATTGGATGCCTCCATCTGGTTCCCCACATATATGAGATCCTGATTCACCACCTTTATAAACTTCACCAACTTAAAGAGATTAGTCATATACTTAATATCACACTTAATTCTATCCTACAGTTTTTCAATAGTAGCATCATATTCTTCCAATGGTAGAAAAAAGAACAAAAAATCTAGAAAGATACATGCATAGTCTATCAGGGAAGTGCTCCCCTGAGTCAATCTCATGAACTCTGTCGATCAGTCCTTCCTAAGTGTTTCTGGATAGAAGTGCTCTAGGATTGTTTGAAGCTATCCATCCTGATTTGGATGTCCCACCATCGCTTCACCTGACCACGTAACATATAGGCAGCCAACATGGCTCTCTTCTTAGTAGGAATCTCCAAGTGATCAATTATAGTCTAGATATACTCAATCCAGAACTCATTTCCCTCAGTTCCACCCTCTATAGTAAAATACATAGGGTGATTCAACTAAAACGCCCTCATTAGAACATATATTCTTTTCATATCCATCCCTAAGTCTATTTTCATGAATTTTAGGAAGCGAGTGAAGTTTTCATAGATCTACTCACATACTTCCTCTACTGGTACTATTTATTCTTCAAGTTCCACTACTGCTGGAGCTTCTCCAGCCATATACTCCTTTCTTCCTCTCAACAAGTGTCTTTATCGAGGAAAATATCTAAAATTATAAAAACACATCATAGGATCTATAAGAAAAATTTGTCACATTTACATAAAAGTAAAATCCCAAAAATACACAACAAGTCTTTTACCCAAACCTAGCCACACGGTCAAAACTGAGGCTCTATCACTACACTTAACCATGTTACACCTATGTCTTGGTTATCAAAGGGAATTATTATTACTGTATCAATTTTTCTATTACAAACCCATTTAATCTCATCTTTCATAATTTATCAATTCATTTTGTTTTTGGAACATTTTCAATTCAATTTCACAGGGATGGAAAAATAGTTTAATTTCAATAACTTACCCAAAACTAGTTTTTCCATGTGTACCTAAAATGATACATGTTGAAAAATAATGATGAGTTCTTAGAATGATGCATGAATACTTATATCTCATAAAATACTGGTACACAAGTAAAATCTAAACCAATCTATGAAAAAAATATCGTATCACACAATAATTGCATCACCCAAGGTGAAATAACATCCAACTGTAATATCACACATCAATAAAAGAAATCCCAACATAGGCACTTGGATTTTAACCCGTACAAGGGATTTCAACTCCCATACACGGGCCCATGACCAAGGATCGACTCATCCTATTCTAACATCTAACTTTATCAAGTAGTATGACAAAAAAAGGAAATAATCAACCTATGATACCACTTTGAAACATCCTGACCCAGGTGCCACGTGTTGGAACCCTGAGTCGGACCACTACATAACCTCGGGCCTGCCTCCCTATATGCTAGAGGATATGGAATAGTTGCGAGGGTCTACATCAATCATGAAGATACAATACCTTATTTTATCAGGGTAATACACCAGTGGAAATAAGAAACAATAACTGAATTACATATAACTAGAAATAAAACTATACCAAGATCGCAAGATGACAAAAACTGGAGATACAATATCAAAACTGAACAATAAATATTCCATCCTAAAGTACATTCCAAGTGTGAAAATGAAAACTCAAAAGTAAAGACACTTACAACTTCTAAATGGGTCTTGACCCATTTTTGGTTCCCTCATCCATGATCTCTCCCCACTCAACCATCCCATATAGGCTATTTTCCCTTTTTCCTGCCTAGAAAACACAATGTCTATTCAGGTACTGATCAGGCAGCCCGAGTAGGGTGTGAGTACAAATCAGTAGGCCACCACCAATGGTTCCTAAAATAAATTCTTGTCAATAATAGTGTTTTAATTTGTATAAATAAATAATTACAATGCATAAGTAAATGGTTATCAAATTATTAATTATTTTTTATTTAATCACATAAACCCCTAGGTTCTCGAGGACACATGAACGTCAATACTTGTTTTGGCTCGTGCCAAAGTCTATACCGCCCCAAGGGATATCATATATTTGAATGTCATTATGACCACTCATTATCCCAATTTATATCTGAAATAATTAATAAAACATGTAAATCAGTATTGCATGAGTAATGTGCTTATAGAGCTATAACCTAAAGGGTCTAATGTGAGTGAGACTAGATGAAGCATAATAGATTTATAGGAAAATGGGAAAATATCTCATAGTATTTTACCTATACCAACTCCATGATGTCTCAATGTCCCTTGGAAATAATAAATCCCATGGTTTGGAAGATCAAAACCTCCCTCTGATACCACATTATAATGTTGTGGCTCCGGTGTCACACACCAGTGCCCCGAGCTAGAATGATACATGACCTTAGGCACACATCCCCATACACAGGAGGCTGTCGACTAGCAGTGAGGGTATAATATCGATCATGGGGATACTATACCATCTTCTTTCCGAGTTATACACCAGTGGAAAACAAGAAACAATAATTGGATAACTTAAAACCAAAAACAAAATAGTACCAAGATCATAAGATGAACAAACCTAGAGATACAATATTAAAACTGAAATACAGATATTCCATGTTAAATTATGTTATAATTGTGAAATGAAGCTCCAAATTAGAGATAATTCCAACTCACATATGGTCCTCGAAGCATGCCTGGTTCCCTCATCCATGCTCTATTACCGCTCATCCATCTAACACCGGTCCTTTTCTCTTTTCCTGTCTAGAAAACAAAAATTTTATTTGGGAACCAATCCGGAAGCTCGAGTAGTGTGTGAGTAAAACATA
This sequence comes from Viscum album, assembly GCA_963277665.1. NCBI lineage: Eukaryota > Viridiplantae > Streptophyta > Magnoliopsida > Santalales > Viscaceae > Viscum > Viscum album. Next base: position 1,418,272,105 of record OY728159.1, on the reverse strand, counting down.
GTAGGTCACCATCAACATTGTTTAAAACAATATCCATTAAATAATAGTGTATGAATTTTTATAAATAAATAAGTACAATTCATAATTTAATGGTTATCACATTATTTATTATTCTTTATTTAACCACATAAACCCCTTAGATCCTGAGGATACGCGAACCACAATACCTATTTAATACTATACTAGAGTATTTACTACCCCAATAAAGGTTATATATATGAATTCCACTTTTACTATTCATTATCACAATTCATATCTGATAAATTTCATAAAACATGTAAATCAGTCTGACGTGAGTAATGTGCACAGAGGGCTCTAACCTCAAGGGTATAATGTGAGTGAGACTAAACAAAGTGTAATAAAATTCTAATAAAAGGGGGAAAGATCTCATGGTATTTTCCCTATCCTAACTCCAAGATCTCTAATAGTCCCTTGGAAATCTAAATGGAAGTTCTCACGATATTCCTCCCTGAAGGATCTTACGGTATTTTGGGTAACCAATATAGAATCTCTCATGGACTCCTCCCTAAATAATCTCATGGTCCTTTGGGTAATCCCCTGGTCACACCTCATTTAACCCATGTGCTAAACCATTCCAACATAATCACATCCATATAACATACAACCAATATCCATTTTATAAATCATTTCAGTAATTAATTCATAAAATCAATAACTATAGTCATTTATATTAATTAATCCAACAATTAATTCATCACAACAATTTCATTAATAAATTAAAAAATTAATTAATGGCCCCAATTCCATTAATTAACCTAATGATTAATTAACTACATCAATCCCTATAATTAATTCAATGGCTAATTAAAACAATCCAATAATCTCAATATACCATAATTAATTAAGCAATTAATTATTTAAATTCACAATTAAATATTAAATAATTAACTCATAAAATTAATTATTCTTAATTCACAATTCAAAATTCAGATAATTATCCCAATAATTAATTATCCCTAATTTCACAATTTAATTATTCAATCAAATCCATAATTCCTCAATTAATTAATTGATCACATTAATTAGTTCAATTACGAATTTCAGTGTCTAAAAATACCTAGAAATTATATAATCACATAAAAATAATTGATATTAAGAATATGGTATTTGAATAATATTCCACCTACATTAATTCGTTGATGAACAATCACACAATGCAAATCCCCAAAATTCAATATAGTAATGATGTTGAACGAGATCTGGATCAATAACCTAAATCAAGATTAAACAAATGAAGATATATAAAATCTAGATATAGATCTAAAATCATAGATCTAGATCCACATAAATTGGTATGTATATAATAAAAATATATAATTACTTCCCTTAAATAAATAGATAATAAAGGAGGAGGCATGGGAAAGCAACCAGGATGAGATCCTCTTATCAAGACGGGTAAAGATCCTCAATTCAAGATTTAGACCATCAATAATGGAGTTCGATAGGGAATTTAATTCATTTTGAAGGCTCTAAAATCATTAAATAACATCAGGGGTTTGATGGGGTTCAATTTGGGTGAGTTTCATGGTTTCAGGCAATTTTAAAAATAGTTTTTGGGTTAATTTAATTCTCACGCACATTTTGCTTGGAAGGGGCTTATAGTTTCCCCTAACCATGTACCTAAACTGTGTGCCTCTTTTATAGGGGTCCACAGTTACTCCTAAGAGTTCACATGGTTTAAAAAAATATTCTAAAATAATGAAATTCCCCACTATCAAGGGTTACACGGTTTGTTGGGTTGGGCGTATGGTTAGGTAAAATCATGCACCAGTCGTGCATTGACATATTTCTTCTATTTTCATCAAAATTCCACCCAAACACACCCCAAGGTAAACTAAAAAATGAAAATTGATCAACAAAAGGAAAAATATTACATGAAAAATATCCTGAAACAACTCTAGAAAAGGTCAATATCTTACAATATATCATAATCTAGGGAAATTACATCTACCATGTAATGCCCATCTAAAATCATAATCAGGGGGAATGGTGCCCACCCCATAATAATCATCATATAAAATTTAAGAGAATGGTTCCCACCCTTTATACCATCTCATATAAAAACCATTGGGGGGAATGAATCCCTCCCAAAAATACCTTTATTCCACACACCCAACACGTGGGAGCGGCCCTTCCGCAAACTATCTTATATGCTATAAAACTTAGGATGGAGAATCACACAGACCAGGGACACATTTATTAGGTTGTAATCACATGAAAATTACCTATTACAATCACCACTTTCATATTAGTCTTCAATTTAGATATCCCCCTAATTCTAATCTTCCTCATAGTTGATATAAAATTGGGGCACCCCCCCTATATGGTCCCCAAAGTCACACTAAGGTCTAGGCACCCGGAATGGGTTCATTTTTCTCATTATCAATGCTATGGTCAATCCCATAACTTTTGGGAATAACAACACTTAGTATGGTCATGCACACATCACATCCTAATAGGCCACATCAGTAATACACCATAGGCATCACAAAAAGGAATGGAATAATAACGATCTCACTTCAAAGTCTAACAATCTCGGTTCTCTCACACTCAACCTATACATAATCTATATTATTGATTAATACACCTAAGTAAACACATAATAGTGAGATATAAATACATTCCCAATAATCTAATAAAGTATCCCCAAGGATAGAAGGTAAGTTATGATTTCATATTGCCCACCCCTTAGAAAACTATTCTAAATATACCATACTTATCTGCCTGGGGGGGCTAAGGTAGCCTCTATCAGGCTCAATTATATAATTTATAAACCTATAGGGTTTATATATCATATAAATCATATCATATTTCAAGACTATGGGGATCAAAAATCGAGGAAACAATCTAGAGTGCAAGGTTATATCATGTCCCAAGTCGCTTTTGTTCTGATCATAGGGATTTAAATTGATAGTTTATTTACAATTATTGGTCAATAATACATATGTGGTGAGACTATAAATCATATTCTAAATAAAAAATGTATAAACCATAAGAATTTTCTTAGGGGTAACCTTCTTTATTCCGAGTTAATCCCTTTAAGTGATGCTTTTCCACCAGTATTCGACAAAGATCAACTGGTTTTCTTCCATCAACATGATGCACTACTCCATAAATAACCACTTAATCAATTAAAAAACAAATTTTAATCAATATCATAATTTATTATATAATTATTTCTTTCCCTATAATCATTTAATTACCCACTGAACAATTTTTCCACAGCTTAATTCTCAAGAAAAATGGCTCAAACTACCCCCAGTATCCACATGGGCCTATGGTGAACAAAATAAAAAAAATATTCATTTTAATTTACAAATCAATTTCCCCAAAATCTATGGAAACCTCTAAATAATTCATGGAAATGTAATACCTTTATGAATCTGCACAATCCGTAGTCATTATATCCTTCTATAATCCCCTCTAGAAAAACTAAGTGAAAACCCATCAAATAACCGCAGTTCCATCATATGTTGGTGGAATCATTATCAAGACCTATCCTATAGATATAAATATTAGTTTCTAATAAATGAGGAGAATAATCATAGGAGGAAGGAATCATAACCTCAATGATGGAAAAAATCACCTTAAATCATTAAGTATGTAGCATCCAACACTTTATTTCATGTACAATACATTTTTTATTTTTGGATATTCTTGTTTATCATGTCATTATATGGTTGTTCCTATTGATTATTGGTTGTTCCAACTTTTTTGATCCTTTAATGGGGTCAAGAGTGTGTTTTGATTCTAGTTTTAGGTTTTGAGAGGTGTTAGAGAGTTAAGAAAAGTGGTGGACATAGGCCCATAGACAAATAGACTACAGAAGGCCCACAAGTTGGTGGGACCCATGGACCAACTAACGAAATAGTGTAAGTAATTGATTCTGATACAACCATATTTCATGAAAAAATTTAAACATTTTCGTATGATTTATAGTGGTTTATAATCAACATTTCCATGTAATTCATTATTTTACTAAAATATGTGAAATTTGAATTGAAGAGTTAATATAGATAAAAATGAATAAGAATGTTGAAATTAAATTTTAATGTATACTTATGAATTTTATATTGGTGTTATATAGAGAGTATAATGTTTTTAAAGGTAAAAATATTGGCCAACTCGGTTAGTCCTCATCCAAAGGACCAATAAGACACAAAGCAATCCCAAGATGGTCTAGCTGGCCAAGAAAACCCCTAGGGAGATCCTTCCAAGTAGCAAGGCGGAAATCAGGTTGCAATAGGAATATCCCATATAGAGTGAAGTCCTAGGACCATAGAAATCCCATGCATGATGGTATGTTCCCATTTAAGTATGTTCATAGTGTATATGAGCGCCAATCCCCCACTTCATTGGCATTCAAAGCCACTATTGGAGTGGGATAACTTATATAAAAAATTTATATTGCGTTTATCTTCAATTTGTGGTAGGGGACTCATGGTTATTTTTCATCATTAATAAAAAATTGCACCATCGTACCACAATTCATCTCTCCCACATTTCAAAACACTAGCCATGTTGCATACCTGCCTTGAATTCTCAATCTACTATCTATAACTCAGTGAAGATGTTATCACAACAATTGAGAAATCCCAAGAATGATCTTATGACCACTTTTGAGGCCAATTATCTTTCTATATCGTCTCTATGACCTATAGATACCATGTGGATTCCCACTTCAAAGATGAATGAATCCATGCATGGGAAAAGAGATCGATATGGACATTATGAAGGCCTGATCACTTTGAGTTTGATCCCTACATCATAATATTTCCTGTTATTTCATGGGATTACCACATAAATTTAGCTATATTGTAGGGTATTTCACTGTGATGTGGTGATCCCATTTTAGGTATCGGAGTGGTTTTGAAGGATATATGTGAGCTTCTAACAAGGGAAATACTACTACACCATGGTGATAGAAGAGGGAATAACCTTCAAATTAGTCTAGGTCATAGTGATTTCACTACACAATGAAGGTGTTTGAAATCAAAGTGTATAAGTTTTAAGGTAAATATACTGAGAACAGGATGCATCGTGGTTCTTATAATATAGTGTGTTAATGCTCATAAAGATAGTGAGATATTTTTTAAGAAATGTGAGGAGATTCTATGATTGTGGGTAATTCACTACCCTACACCCATGCAGTGCCGTGTGAAATTTAAGGAGTTTTCACCTCAAGAGATATACCCATGGAATAGTAGGACATTATAGTCAGATATTAAATACCTGATAACTATGGGAGATATTTAAAATAGCTATAGTCAAAAATGATATCCAAAATTAAAGTTAAAAAAGGGAAACATTTTCCACTTAAATGAATATAAGAGGATCCCCCTCTATAAATAGAAGGTATTACTACTATACCAAGGTATGGGAGGATTAGTTGTTGAAATGGGAAATTGTCATTACTCTATTTTTATTATACAGTTTTATAGTTTTTAATTTCTTTAATTTTTCTTTATAACCCATTCATTGTTACTAATTTAAGCATTCCAGTATGTTTTCTTCCCTTGTTTTATCATTCTCTAAGTTTTTCATTCTTCTTATCTCTTTCTCATTCTTCTACTATGACCTCTTACACTAAATAATGAGTGAATAAACCCAAGAATTTACTCTTGGGTGTATCTATTTTTTCTGAATATTAAGATTAAATTATTAAATGCTTCAAATTTGTTTGTGGTGAATGAGGTAAAAATATAAAGGTGTTGCGATTTTCTAGCACAACATTGATCTCAAATTCAACTATACTATTTTATTTATATCTTTTACCTCCTTAAAATGAATGGGAGCACTTCACATAATTTAATTGAGTTGTTCATTAGATGAAACATCATATTATGGAGTTTACTCCTTTAATATGTCACACTCTCGATCGAGGGGTGTCATCAACCTTGATAATAGGAGGTTGATTTTTTGTTTTCCAAACAATATTAAAAGGAATTAAATATTTCACAAACAATAATAAATTTATATAATTCCATGACTGAGATTTTGTGATTAGACTATCAAACTTAATTTCAAAAACCAATATGAATAATGAAGGAACCTGAAACTAGGCCTTAAGTCCAACTAATATCTTATCTAACCATATTTAGTTTATATTGAATGATTGCTTAGAATTTTTATTCTTTTATCCATTATATTTTCAATATATTAGAAAATAATAAATCACAAAAAGAATAAGTTGGTTGAATTATAATTAGTGTGTTAACAACTATAAAACTTCTTAATAGAGACACCTTTGTTCAGCCATTGTGTTGTACTATGAAAAAAATAAATATTAAATTTTGCTACACCGCATGATAGGTGTGAATTGGAAACAAATAGGAACCCCATTGAATATATGGTGGAAGCCCATTTTCAAGCTGGTGGAAGCCCATTGACTAGCCAGAGGATTGTTCAATGTTGAAGGCATTGTTCTTAGCATCACTATCTAGCCTATAAGGTTTCTAGTGGACTAGGTTTTTTCCCTTTTTCTTCTCATTATCCAAGGGAATCCAAAATCTAGTTAATGATTTTGATATGGGTGAGTTTGGGATAGGAGATATTATAATTATATTTCCCAAAACCTCTATTCTATTTATTTAATCTAATCCCACAAACCCCCATTTGAACAAAATGATCTTGAAGACTCTTTTATGGTTATTTTTACCTCACAACCTTGGAAATTCATGGATTTAAGTTTCAATTAAAGCATTAAATAAATTTTGTAAAGTATATCCTTTATTTGATTGATAATTATCCTTTCCTTCTCACCTTATTCCAGAAAAGTGGATCATTGAGTTATTAATGGATCTAGATCTTTATTTAGTGAATGGTGGTCCTATAATTCTTCCTTGATGATTTCTAGATTTTCCACTCACAATGAGTGTGGATACCATGTTGCGGATTTGAAGATACCGTGACTATTGTAGGTTGTTTCATAGGTAAATCCCTTACAATTGAAAACTTTATTGATTTTTTTATTTGAAATCAGTTTCCATTTGATTTCCAAAGAATTATTTTGACAATATTTTAAAAATATAATGTTGTGTGTAATTAAATATATTCGATAATGGATTTTAAAACAAATAAAATTGATTTTCAAAAAAGGATTTCCAATGGAAAAGAATGATTTAAAAATGCATATGATAATTTTTGAGAAAAAAAGGTATGCCATGTTTTATGGATTTAAAATTAAATATTTTTTTGAAGGTGTGAGTTTTGATGAAAATAATTGGATGTTGGTTTTTTAAATGAAATGAAATGTTTGAAAACTTGATTTGGGATTGCTTGAATGATGATCAATGAAACAGATTTGTGATGAATAATTTCCTCCTTAAATGATTGAATTGAAGTGTGTGGGAGGCTGGTGGGTGGGTGGGTAGTCTAAAAAATACATGATAGGAATGTATTAGCTATACCTAGCCATGAATTGATGATGACAATGATAAGAAACACGATTAGGTGGGGAGTTCATTCGTTGGGGTGCACTCTCATTCTCGTTTGGCCTAAGATCTTGGAAGTGTGTACACCTAGAGACATATTTCACTAAGAAGTGTGAGAATCCTTTAGTCCCAAACTGAATAAACATAGGTGTTATAACTATGGTGTTATCATTGAAAATGATTTATAAACACCATTGTTTATAAAATTTTTCACTAATATATGTTTGATATAAATTCATATGTATTCTTGATTTGATTAGAATACATTTAGTGTACCCATTTTATACTTAAAATTGGAATGATTTGAAATTCATGTTTGGTACTAAATTTTAAAAATATTACCATTCCATGTTTTATTTAAAATTCAGAAAATTGGTTTATTTGAAAAATATTTATTATGGGATTAATGTTGAGATCCTATTGGGCTAATGTTTCTCACACCCAACTTTTATTATTAGTTTTTCATTGTTTAACATCATCTTATTATTTTTAGGTGCTACTCAACCCATATTTTGATCATTATTTGTAAATTTTTGAGGTTTTTTTCATTTTTCACAGTTGGATCATGGTTTTCCCAAACCATGCACCATACTAGTGTAAACCATAGAAACTTTGGTAGTGTTTTTGTGCCTGGTTGGTGCACATTTTTTCAAATCATGCACCCACCGAAGAGAAATCGTGCAACCCCACAAATTGGGGAACAAGGTTTGGGTGCCTGATTTGAAAAAATATGTGGACCTTTTCCATCAAAAAATGAACATAGGATTTAATTATTTCATAAAATAATTAAAATCTATTGAACCCCTATTTACACCCTTTATCAACATTAACTTAACCAAGAATTATTTCTGAGGTCTTGTAAGCTCTTAAAGACCCATTTTGGCTGTATCAAACCCCTTATTAGGTATATTGAAGCATGGAAAGTCATTTTTGAACTCCTCTAGGTATGTGAACCTTATCTTCTTGGTACATATTATTAGATTTGGAGTCCTGATAACCAACTATTTTTACTTTGATTACATGAATGTGCACTTATTATATATTGTTCATTGTTCTGCATGACTATAATATAATAATGTCTTGGAATATTTGTTGCATTAATAAGGTCATGGAAGATCCCTGCTATGATGAGAACCTTTAAATGCTATAACGATATTCTTAAATAAAGTTCTACAATTGCATGACATACTATAATAAGAAACATAGTATACAGACCATCATATGCGAGTACTCATTAGAAGACGAGACTCTCTCTCATGGAGTTCGCACTTGGTAATCTCTAAGATAGGAGATTATGAGAACAGACTTGCCAGTAGTAATTATGCATGTCATGGTGTCATCGGATATTTCTATCTACAAGCATGTGTAATGATCCTTAGACTAGAATATTATCATTAACTCATGTCATGACTCACGCACATAGATTTGCTGACAAAAACTGTCAGGAAGACAATTGGTGGGAAGTAGGGTACGTTCGGTGCATCACGAATGACATGTTGTTAATGGATAAGTCAAGGAATGATTTGTCCCTTCCATATTTATGGAAGTAGATATCTTGGGTCCTTTGATTGAAATATAATTGTCGCCCAAATTCCAGGGCCATGGTGTCGCGACGAGTTTATGTCTAGAAGTCAAAGAATGACGGATCAGGCATATAGGTTTCTGACACTACCATGAAACCTTCTTCATGAGATATTGAGACAAAAGGATTAAATTACATGGTAATAATTATTATGAGGTAACAAGTCAATGCGGCGTCAACTTCTTTCTCTTGGGTGCATTGACCTGTTGCTAGACAGTAATCTTGGACCTTAAGCAAACCCACTTAATGCCAATGAGAATGGGGCCTAGAGGGTCACACACTAAGTGTATCCAAGTTTCTCAAGTAGAATAAATATTATTCCCATATATGGTTTAATAATTATTCAAGGAAGCCTAAATCATTTTAATGTTGGAGGAAGAAAAAAATGAAAACAAGATATACACACCGTGTACATTAAATGTACACTACATGTAGTTTTCATTTTGGAAAGAAAATGAAAAAAAGATATAGGATCCTTATACATTGAATGTACATGCCATGTAGTTTTCATTTTGGAAAGGAAATGAAAAATGAGTACACGTCATGTATTAATGATTACAGGTTGTGTATTTTATCCAGTCGGGATTTTGAGGAAATAATATCATTTTATTAAATGATATTTATTATGATCAGCGTGGGCCCATGTCAAGGAATTAATAATTCAATAAAGGGGTTTTCAATAAGAGTTGATGAAATAAATAAAATGTGTAATGCTTTTATTTATTGTCATAACTCTATAACCTCAAACCCAATTATAAATATCCTCACAACCCCAACACTTTTCCCTAATCGTTGTACACAACAATTCTGGAGAGTTCTCTCAAGGCCGAATGAACTCATTCCTCCAAGAATGCTCTCAAGATCTATATAGATCTTCCTCCATCAAATTAAGGTGATCTAAGGTGGAAAATTCAAGAAAACAATTATCTGTGTTAGCACCTAAAGATTCCACTGGAGACTTCCAGAGATACGTGGTGCACGTGTGGATCACCACTAGAGGAATTCTACACTTGGCTTCTGCGATGCAATGATGAATCACATAAGAATGTGATCAGAAATATCAATGAAGAAAGAATACCATAAAAGTTACTTATTTTCAATTAATTAAATTACTTATAATCAACCTGTGATGATCCTCCTTTGTGGTTCCAGGACTATTCTTCTTCTTTTTCTATTTCTGTTATTCGATCTGTGGAGTTTGGCATTTATCGTCATATTGATCTTGGATTGATCATTTCTAATGAAAAAAAGTCAAGTGTCACATCCACTAATGAGATTCTTCTATGCTTGGGACCTAAAAGTGGTATCAGAGGGGTCACAACATTGATTATAGTTATTTAATTTTTGTTGATAATTTACGCATTTATATTTGATTCAATTCAGGATAAATAGTTCTATAAAACTGAATGAATGAAATCTATTTTTCCTCCTTCATTTCTAGATTCACATCACAAAAACGACCTTTTAATTTTAATTTTGATTAAAATAAAAATTAAGAACTCATCCGGAGGATCCTCTCATTCTGTTTGTACAACACAGGAATACACGGTGTGTAGTGAAATCCACACACCATGTACTGAGGTTCAACGAACTGGTATTGGTCCGCCAAACCATGCCATGTGAATTGAGAATACGTAAGTTTTTTAATAAACCATGTTTACCAGAACTGAATGGCATGTGGAAACCGGAATACACGGCATGTATGTTGAATAAACAGGCTGTGTATTCCAATCCGGCCCAGGTGAAACCGTGTACAAGGAAAAATCATGTAACCACATACACAAGATTTCCAGGCCGGTAACTACATAACAAGGAAGTACATGCCATGTTGGATTAATCTTCATGCCATGTACTCCAAAATTTTCAAATTACAGAAAACACGCCAAAGCCCCTGGCGTGTACTTTGGATAAAGGGTGAAAACAGATACACGCTGTGTAATATATCCTACACGTTGTGTACTTTCCAAAAATGGAATTTCACCAGGTTCCCTCCAAAGTAAAAAGACTCGTACAAGGAATATGAATGAGAATAATATCAAAGAAATTTATAAATTAATTTAAGATAAATAATTGATTAATTATAAGATCATAATTAATTGAATTCAAGCATGACTTATCTTGAATAAAAGAATGATTAAAATAATTTGAATACTAAATATGTGTAAATCTCATTGCATGCTATGGATGATCATGAGCTAGAGAAAATACTCTTTGTGTGTGTATGGTTTCATTTAAATTTATTTAATTTAAATTCATTGACCTACGAGCCATCTTCCAATAAAATATAGGGTCTGTGTGCCCACAGTTTCTTTAATATAAACCTCATGTAATGGAGGATCTCCCAGTCCAGAGGAGATGGTTAAAAATACAAAGATGATGCGAAACCAACCCAATAAGATACAAAGGTTGATAGGTGGGAGCTGTAAAATATGAACCATCGGGTTCAAGGCGTTTTTCCCTAGGTCAGGGTAAGCTTATCAAAACTGCTAGATAAGCTAACCAATAGAAGCTCATGATCGTGCCATCTTATTTTATTTTTGTTTGATTGAATGGTTTATTAATTATGTATGTGTTTTCGCGATCACATAATTAATGAAATAAACAAGCACGCAAATATGGAATAAAATAAAAACCTGACTATGAGTAAACATTATCAGAGCATGGTTAATCACTTAAGCAAGCATTGCTTAATATTAACAAGCATGTGATAATACGAAACTATGTATAAAGGATTGAAATCCCTCAAATACCATATTAAGTCAGAACAAGCCTTCCATTACTTGATTAAGGGCAAGACTCAATAAAACTATGTTTTTGACCAACCCTTGTTGGGACACTTACTTTTATAAAGGAATCTCTTATGAAAGTTTCGGGTTGACTTAAACATTTTACATCAATAGGAGTAGCCCTTTCTATACTTGTTGTAAAATGAAGGCAAGTTTTGAGGAAATACAAGTTAGGATTTCAGGATTGGAGAGTCCACTCAATAGATCAAGGAACTGTAAGCTCATAGTTGGAAAAGGCCTACCTACCTAAATACCTTAAAATAGCTTGACCAACACTTGTTGGGGTTATGCAAAGGGGAATATGGATCCTTGCCACTAGAATGTCATAGCAACTAGGAATTCAAAGTTCAATGGTGGGGGTCGTTGGGACAAGATAAACTAGTGGGAGAATTAATAAATTAATTTATTATTTTTCATAAAATGTAATCAAAAGGAATTGATAAATCTTCTTTTTAAAATTATAGAATCAATATGAAAAACTCTTCAACCACATTTTCTCTATGATCAATTCTGTATAAAGACAATATCCTCACCGGCTGTGACTTTCAGGAATGGTTTAGGCACCTTCGGGTTATCCTATGCCATGAATGAAAGTTTTACATGCTGGAGTACTCACTTCCTAATTCGCCTGTCCAAGGTGTGAGTGATGAAGATTTATTGTTCTATGATCAACATTTCAATGATGCACTTGACGTTCAATATTTGATGTTGTCATAAATGTCTAGTGAGCTCATAAAGTCTCATGAAGACATGGATGCCTATAGCATGCTCGAACACCTCCCTGTTCTATACCAAAAGAGAGCAAGATAGAAAAAGTTTGATATCTCCAAGGCACTATTTCAGAGCCAGCTTAGAGAGGGTTCCCCATCAAGGCCTCATGTTGTCATGCTCATTGGCAACATTAAGCACTTGGAGGTTCTAGGGTTTAAACTCCCCAAATAACTAGGTACTAATATCATTCTTTCATCACTCCCCTAGAGCTTCTCTAAATTTTTTATAAATTTCAATATGAAAAACATTGAGAAGTCACTAACTGATCTTATTATCCTCATTCGCCAAGTGGACAATGATATTAAGCGTGAAAATCCTTTTGTCTTTATGGTGAATAAAAGGAAAGGGAAGGTGAAGAGATTTAATCCCAAAGCTTCTTCAAGGCCTTCCATGAAAATTAAGATCAAAGGGGAGTCAAGAGAATAAAAGGCTATTTGTTTCACATGTAGCAAGAGGGGATACTGGAAGAAAAACAGCACCCAGCCAAGAAAGCAAGCGGAAGCTTTAGGTGTGTTTGTCATCGAATGCAATCTATCTATTTCTAAAAATTGGGTATTAGATACTGCTTATGGTTCTCACATCTGTATCCAAATATAGGAACCAAGTAGATTCGCAAATATTGACCAGGGTGAGGTGGATCTGTGAGCTACCAACAGCGCCAGACTAGCTTTTGTAGTTGTTAGAGACTACCACCTCACATTTCCTACTGGGATGGTATTGGTATTTAAAGGATGTTATTATGTACCCTATGTAACCAAAAACATTATTTCGGTTTCCAGATTATAAACTGATGGATTCATCTTCAAGTTTGTAAATGAATGTTGCTACTTTTGTAAAGATAGAATTTGTTTTGGTAGGGCACATTTATATAACGGCCTTTATGTTTTAGACTACACAAACTAATTAATGGAAATCGATGACAAAATTAATTCACATAAATCATACAACACCAAAATTTGGCATCACTGGCTAGGTCATGTCAAATGGAAATGTTTCACAAAATTACATTAAGATGGGTATTTAGATTCTTCCAAACTAAAACCACTTGGTGTATGTCATGAGTGTCTACAAGGCAAAATGACTATATCCTCATTTAGTGGGAAAGGTGAAAGGACTAAAGTTATTCTAGAATTAGTTCACACATATGTGTGTGGACCATTTCCAGATGAATCAAGGGGTGGGTTATTATACTTCATAACTATTACTGATGATTTTAGTAGATATGGATATATTTACTTAATGAGGTATAAGTCAGATTCTTTGGATCGGTTCAAAGAATACAAGAATGAAGTTTAGAATGAGCTTGGTAAGAAGATTAAGAAACTATGCTTAGACAGAGGAGGAGAATATCTTAATCAGGACTTCAGGGATTTCTTACGAAAGTTTGGGATTCTATCTCAACTCACTCCTCCCTACACGCCTCAGTGGAATTGTGTAAGTGAAAGGAGGAACCACATCCTGTTGGACATGGTGAGATCAATGATGAGTCATGTGAGTATTCCATTATCCTTTTAGGGATATTCATTACAAATAGAAGCACACATACTAAACCAAGTACCAACTAAATCGATAAATGTTATTTCATACGAGTTATGGAGTGGACCCAAATCCATGTTATCATATTTAGATGTGTTGGGTAGCGAAGCATTTTTTAAAGCCTCTTCAGTTAACAAACTTGCACACTGAGGCACAAAGTGTACCTTCATAGGATATCCCAAGGAAATAAGAGGATATTACTTATACAACCCCTCAGATAAAAAGGTTACAGTGGCAAGACATGCCACATTCCTTGACAGGGAGCACATCTTCAAAAGAGATAGTGGGAGTGAGGTAGACTTCGATAATGTTGAGGCTCAAGATACACATGATTTGGTACAAGAATAGATTCCACAAAGCCCTATGTAAGAACAATATATTCTAGAGACACAAGAACTGTGTAGAAGAACAAGAGAGGTAAGAGAACCAGAATGATGTGGTTTTCTTGTCACTGAGGATGGTGACTCATTATTGGTTGAAAATGATGATCCTCTTACCTACAAGGAAGCAGTTGAAGGCACAAACATTGCCAAGTGGCAAGAATCCATGAATTCTGAAATGGAATCCATGTACCAAAACCATGTTTGGATTTTGGTATATCCTCCAGTTGATGTAAATCATGTTCATAATAAATTGATGTCAAAACAACATTAATTAATGGGAAACTCTAGGAAGATGTCTACATGACACAAACTGAAGGGTTTGTGACTCCAAAGGATGCCAACAAGGTATGAAAGTTGTAGAAATCTATTTATGGATTAAAGAAAGAATCAAGGTCATGGAACATTTGTTTTAATGAAGCCATAATAGAATTTGTCTTTGTTAAGAATGAATGTGAGCCTTGTGTCTACAAAATTTTTAGAGGAAGTGCAGTTGTTTTCTTAATATTATATATGTTGATGACATATTACTAATTGTAAATGAAGTACCTATCTTACATTCAGTTAAGGCATGGTTGGATAAATGCTTCTCTATGAAAGACTTGGGCAAGGCAACATATATTATTAGGATCAAGATCCATCGTGATAGACCCAAGATATTGTTGGTCCTAAGTCAAATTACATACATTGACAAGATACTGAAGAGATTCAGAATAGATTAGTCCAAGAGTGGATTGTTGCCAGATTCACATGGCATTCATTTTTCCAAGAAAATTTGTCCTCAGACATATGAGGAAAGAAAAAAATAGAAAGGATCCTTTACGCATCTGCGATTAGGTTAGTAATGTATGTTATGCTATGTACAAGGCTAGATGTTCCTTACGCATCAAGTGTGGTAGGCGGATATCAAGTTGATCCAGGAGACAACTATTGGATAGAATTACAGACTATCCTTAAGTATCTGAGGCGTAATAAGGATATGTTCCTGGAGTATGGAGGAGAAGAGGAACTAGATTCTACAGCAGAGTCTGAGTATATCACAACTTTTGAGGTAGCTAAAGAAGTAGTATGGATGCGAAGCTTCATCCAAGAGCTTGATGTAGTACCTAGCAGTAAAGATCATATCATACTCTATTGTGATAATACTCCAGCGGTGGAACTAGAAAAAGAGACAAGGTCACATTAGTGGACAAAGAAAATACTTCAGAAGTATCATCTGTTGAGAGATTTTTCTCAGAGAGGTGAAGTTCCAGTGAGCAGTATTTCCACGGAAGACAACATGGTAGACCCCTTGACTAAATCTTTGATTTAGCAGAAACCTATTCATCATGTGAGGTATAGCGGACTAAAAGTCATAGGCAGTTGGCTCTAGTCCACGTGAGAGATTGTTAGAGTTGGTGTCCTAAGAACCAACTGTTTTTAATTTTATTATATGAATGTACACTTATTATATATTGTTCATTGTTCTGCATGACTATAATATAATAATTTCCTAGAATATTTTTTACATTAATAAGGTCATGGAAGATCCCCACTATGACGAGAACCTTGAAATGCTATAATAATATTCTTAAATAAAATTCTGCGGTTGGATGACATTATATGATAGGACACATAGTATACAGAACATCATGTTTGATTACTCATAAGAAGACGAGACTCTCTCTCATGGAGTTCGCACTTGGTAATCTCCAAAATGTAAGATTATGAGAAAAAACCAGCCAGTAGTAATTCCGCTTGTCTTGGTGTCATTGTATATTGTTACCTATGAGCATGTGTGATGGTCTTTAGACTGTAAGATTATCATTAACTCATGTCACAACACAGGAACTTAGATTTGCTGATGAAAACTGTCACGAAGATAGTTGGCAGAAAGTAGGGTACGTTGGGTGTGTCACGAATGACATGTTGTTAATGGATAAGTCAAGGAAGGATTTTCCCCTTCTATATTTATGGAAGTAGATATCTCGGGCCCTTTGATTGAAATAGAACTGTCACCCAAATTCCATGGACATGGTGTCACGAAGAGTTTATTTCTGGAAGTTAAAGAATGACGGATCAAGCATATAGGTTTATGACACTACCATGAAACCTACTTGATGAGATATTGAGATAAAGGGATTAAATTACATGGTATGTTTTCGTATGAGGTGACACGTCAATGCGGTGTCAACTTATTTCTCTTGGGTGTCTTGACCCATTGCTAGACAATAATCTTGGACTTTAGGAAAGCCCTATTAATGCCAATGAGAAATAGGCCTAGAGGGTTACACATTATGTGAATTTAAGTATCTCAAGTAGAATAAAGATTAATCCCATATGTGGTTTAATAATTATTCAAGGAAGCCTAAATAGTTTTAATGTTGGAGGAAGAATAAAATGAAAACAAGATATACACATTGTGTACATTTAATGTACACGCCATGTAGTTTTTATTTTGGAAAGAAAATGGAAAAAAGATATACACGCCATGTACATTGAATGTAAATGTCGTGTAGTTGTCATTTTGGAAAGGAAATGAAAAACGAGTTCACGTCGTGTATTAATGATTACACACCATGTAGTTTTTCCAGTCGAGATTTTGATGAAATAATATCATTTCATTAAATGATATTTATAATAATCAGTGTGGGTGCATGTCAAGGAATTAATAATTCAACATGGGGATTTTAAATAAGAGTTAATGAAATAAATAAAACATGTAATGTGTTTAATTATTATTATAACTATATGACCTCAAACCTAATTATAAATATCCTCACAACCCAGACACTTTTCCCTAATAGTTGTGCACAACAATTATATAGTATTCTCTCATGTCTAAAAGAACTCTTTCCTCCAAGAATTCTCCCAAAACCGAGAGAGATCCTCCTCCATCAGATCAAGGTGATCTAAGGTGGAAAACGCAAGCAAGGTCTTCTCCACTCTTGCACCTGGATATTCCTTTGGAGATGTCCATAGATACGTGGTGAACCTGTAGATCACCACAAGAGGAAGTCTACACTTGCCTTCTGCGATGCAATGATGAATCACATTGGAACGTGATTAGGAATATCAATGAAGAAAAAACACCATAAAAGGTACTTCTTGTAAATTAATTAAATTAATTATAATCAACATGTGATGATCCTACTTTGTGGTTCTGGGACTCTTCTTCTTCTTTGTCTATTTTTTTGATTCGATCCATGGAGTCTAGAATTTATCATCGTATTGATCCCGGATTGATCATTTCTAATGATAAAAAGTCATGTGGGCACATCCACCCATGAGCTTATGCTGCGCCCGGGACCTACTCCTCCTGCTCTCTCATTCTTTCATCATTAGGGTTTGTTAGATCTTCATGTTATTGGATGATCTAATCCCCATTTTCTAAGATCTTGAATCTAGGTTTGATTCATAGATATTCATTGTTGAAATTCTTCATTTGAGTTTCTAGTTTTGGGTGTTGTGATTCATAATCTTGTGATCCTGTGGTAGGTGGTTCTGTTTAATATCTTTCAATTCATTTATCCTTAAATTATTTCATTCAAATTTAGTTGATTTCAATTGAATTATGATAACCCCAATTCACATTGAATTGATATTTGAATTTTATTCGACATGAAATTTCTATAAAATCGCCAATTCTAATGAATATTGGTGTGTTTGTAGAATTTAATAGAAAATTATGAAATTACATTTTTGGAATTATATTATGGAATTGATTTTTAAATTGATTTCAAATTAATATTTGAGAAAAATTTGTTAAGTTGTTTGGATAAGAACCCATTGTTTTTTTAAGAAAAGGCATGAATCCATTAGCAGTCAATTTTGGTTTTTAAATGTAATTTGGCATATTGAAATAAATATGGATAAATTGTCTTTTCAATAGTTTTGATATAAATTTTCAATTATTGATTATTGTTTGAGAAGATACAAACCTTGGTAGTTTGGGAGTTATTTGGGAAAACACTCTACTGAAGCTTCAAAACTCTAATGAAACATATTCAGCTGGTCGCATCCCTGATGGGATATTGATGTGTCCTCTTTGACCATTTTCTAAGTAATTTGTGTACACATATTTCTTTGATCACCTATTTGAGTGTGTGAGGATCTCACAGCCCATAACTATCGTACCTCTGGAAAGATGACCATGTTTCTCCTTTGTGATTGTTTATATATATATATATATATAATTTTTATGTAAAATATTTTATACATTACCTATGAATTTATATAAACTATTTTATATAAAATGTTTGTTAAGACATTGTTTGGAAAAATCCCATTTAATTAAATGTAAGCCGTGATTTGTTTTAAATATGATTTTGAATTACCATGCTTTTTTATTTAAAATTGAAAGATTTATTTGGTTAATAAACGTGGCTATCTTATTATGGAATACTTTTTGAGAACCTACTAGTCTTTTAGATCACACCCTACTTGTGCCCTTTGGTATTTTTAGATTTCCTCTGGCCAAGTTTGAGAAAGGGGAAAGAACTACTTGGAGGTGTTAGCTTCTGTTGATCTCTAGCCTTATAATATTGTGTACATTGGGTCTTGGGTGGTTTATTTTTCAAATTTTTTTACTTATTTATGTACTTTGGTTTTGTTTACCTATTTTAATTTTGGTAAATTTCTCCATGTGGAGTTCTATTTTGATTATATTAACTTGTAGTTGTTTCTTCCGCTGTTTATATGGAAATGCTATTCCCAACTTTATATTTTATGCTTATAGGTTCTTGTCACCAAACAGTAGAGATTGGGAACACCCTTCAGGATCTTTGGGGATTTACTTGAGTGTTAAGGTACCAGGGTATCTGTGTTGGCTCGGGACAAAGTGGTTTCATAGGTGCCGATTAAGAATCTTGACTTTATGTTACTATGTTATTGTGTAATCTTTTTGGGACTTAGGAGGTATTAATGATTGAGTGTATGGACATCTCTCACCGTAGTGATCCTTAAGTCACCAAGGGTGGTTTTTGAAAGACATCATAAGGATTAGTTCTAGTATTTTCTCAACATTTTATTTAGATAGATCAAAATCCAAATCTTGTTTATCAATATTTTGTGAATAATTTTTTTTCTTTATCTTGTTTGAGAGTTGTTCTACATAACTTTTCTAATGTCTTGAGTATTTTCTATTGATGTTGTGGAGCATAATTCCACCACGAATATGTGTGATTAAGATCTATGAGGAAGCTGCTGATGAACCATAATAAGAAAATTTTCAAGGGGACCAGAATTTGGTTGAAGTTATTGTGTGTGTTGTCCAAGCTCTTAGAAAGAAACCTGCACCTATTCTCATTGAAGATCTAGTTGTGGAACCTCAAAGGGATGAATTCGGGATTTATTATAAGGAATATCTTCACCAGAATCCATCAAAGTTCCAAGTATCAAACGATCCTCAAGAGTATGAGGATTGGTTGAGAAGTGTTGAAATTTTATTTGAGATCTTAGAAATGAATGATTCTCTCAAGGTGAAATGTTCCACGATCATGTTAGAGTGATTTAGAAGGAGATGGTGGGACACTATGGTGAAGTAAAAAAGAAATGATTGATTGGACTGTAATGACTTTAAAAATCATTTCACTAACCATTTTTATCCTGATTCAATGGTGTTGACCAATTATATAGAATTTTTCATACTTGTGTTGGTTGAGAGGACTGTGAAACAATATAAAAATCATTTTTCTGAGCTAATGCAGTACTCACCTATGATAGTATCTAATGAGAATATGAAGACTCAACATTTCAAGATGGAACTTTGATCTGATATTCATTCTCAGAATTTCTTACTATATATCTATTCTTATACACAGGAATTGTATATAAAATTAATGGTCGAGCTAAACCTGGCTCATAAGTCGGGGTTGACAGAAGTTCCTTTTTCTCTCAGTTTTAGTTCTATGAGTTCAAAAAAATAGAAGAGGAAGTGTGATGATTCTCATGGTGATTTTAAATATAAGATTTATTATAGATCTCTAGAAGTTCTTGGAACACTACTGGAATTCGGGCTATGTGTGATGGGCTATTTGTGATGGGATCCCCTCGCAAATAGGTTTTTGCAACGGGACCCCATCGTAAATAGCCCATTATATAAAATGACGTCGCAAATACATTTTTTGAAAAATATATATTTAAACTATTTGCGACGGGAGCCCGTCGCAAAAGGCTCCATCACAAATACTAAAAAAATAAAAAAAATATATTTAATAAAATTATGATTAATGAAAAAATTATGTTTATATTATTAAAATAATAAAACAATAAAAAATATCAAAATTCTTAATATTCTCAAAAAAAAATAAAAAAAATCATCAATTATTATTATTATTATTAGTAGTAAAATAAATTAACATTAAAAAATATGATACTAAAAAATATTTAATAAAATTATTTTTAATGAAAAATTAATATTAATATTATTATTATTAAAATAAAAAAATTAAAAACTATTAAAATTCTCAATATTTACAAAAAAAATATAAAAATATATAAAAATATTATTATTATTATTAGTAAAATAAACGAATATTAAAAAATATAATACTAATAATAAATAATAAAATATTAAAAATAAAAAACATAAATTATGCAATATTTTCACTAATATAAAATACATAAACTGTAAATAGTTAATATTATAACAAATCTTGAATTCAAATGTTGGTAACATAAAAAAATCACTGGGGGTCGTCTTCTAGAGGAGTTATAGGAGATCTAGGAGATGGTGGATGAAACTTCATCCCAAAACTAAGAGTCAGACGGTTCATGTACTCTATCTTCTCATTATGTTACTGCTGCCATCGACGCATCTCCTCCTCGTGCTACTGTTGCTGCTACTATTACTGTCATCAACTCTTCTCTTCATGTTGGTTCTGCAAACTCTCTATAAGCTCAGTCAGAGTTCGCAACTGCTCCTGATACTGTGAGGCAGAAGATGATGCCTCTCCACAGGCTCCTCTCGAGTGGGACGCCAACATCGAAGCAGTACCATAATAAGTACTAGGAGTCAATTGAGAGCCGATACCAACTACTCGGCCCATCTCAAAGCCATACTGAGTTGCCTGCACCCATGCCGCCTCATTGAAATGGTGGGCACTGGTCTAATCAGTCGTCTCGTCCGGACTCTCAGCCTGTGTCTGAGAGGTCGCAACCTCATATGACTCCTTCAATTCCAAATTAAAATTAAAATTGAGAAAATATTATATGTAGTTAATTGTCAATCTGAAAAAAAATACTAACCACAATCCGACACTAGAAATCACCTCTAATCTTTCTAGTGGCTGGATCATTGTACATCCTTTGATAAACGTCTTACTCCATGATATCGGGATTTTTGACTACCTACAGAAATATAAAATAAATTATTTATATTTAAACTTATATAAAATAATTAAAAAAGATAAATACCAGATGCTCTCTATGCATATTGAATGTACGGCTACCAACTCGATGTGTCACCTCCTGTCTCCCTCGGTTCTGCCAACCCACTGAAGATCTCCTCTGAAATCCACCACCCAATCGGTGTAAACATAATTCATCCCAAACATGAGATGAAATGTACTCTGGTCGATGGGCTCTACACAACTCATCAAATTCTTTCAATCCTATTTCTTAATGGTCGTTCTTCTCAAATTGTGCCAAAAATGACTGAAACGACTATGCATAGACACCTGCCATGCTACGTGGATAACGTCACGCATGCTATCATCGATGGGATTCCATAAAACCAAAAAATAATTAATAATATCAAGTTATTAATTAAATAAATTTCAAAATAAATATGATTTATTTACATACCAGCCAACGATTCAACATGTCGATCCGCACATCAACAGAAATATGTTCCCATGAGATCCTTGGCTGAGAAATATATTTGTGCAAGATAGTTCTCCCCTATCCAACATCTACATGAAAAAAATTTTGAAAAAGGAATAAATAATCAAACAATTAGTATATATATAAATAAATTAATGAAATCTGACTAAAATATATAGGTTAGCATACCTCTATGTGTGTGGACTGAAGCCTAGATGTTGACGTCACGCGGGGATAGGGTCAGGAATCATCAGTCAATCAACATCACGCCCCCTCTGCGTACCCCCTGAACCACCAGTAGGCTGAGGGTCATATGATCCAAAATCCCCATCATCCAAAGGTATCTCAGACTCCTGCAACTCATGAAATATATCAGGGTCCATCTGAAACACAAAATGATTGTTGTCAGCAGAAAGTTGAAAATAAATATTATATATAGATATATATTAGTTATGATTATAAGTATAATTTAACTATGTAAATGTCCATATTCATCCTAATCTCCATAACTGTCAATGTCAATGTCTTCATCTTCCTCCTCAGCATCATCAATATCCATATGAGTTTCAGTTTCATCATCTCTTGTCATTTAAAATTCATTTTTAACATCATTAACATCTCCGTCATCATCGACCCTTAATTGTGGGGTGTCATCATTGATAATCAAATCTCTTTGTGAAAAAGATGGATTTTGAGCAGTCTCTAGAAAAATTCAAATTCCTTCCACTTCAGCAGAACCAAATTCAGTTTGAGTAAATAGATTTTCTTGAGAATTCATTTTTATTATGCTCCACCAATCACTCAAGCCTCTTGAAGTAGCAGATTACCATGGGTAATATATTTGATGTGTCGGTTGAGCCAGTAAAAATGGTTCATTTACTACAATAAGACTTTTATATTTAATATCGATGATTCTATGAGTCAGATGAACACACAAGCCTCTCTCAGTATCCAGCAACCAATATTTAAACATCGTAATGTAATTTTGTCCTAGATAAAAACAAATCAATAATTTTATCCAAAATTCCATAAAAGTCAACTTCAGTTTCTCTGTGATGTGATCCTCTCAAAAACACTCCATTGTTCGTTGTTTTTTTATTCTCCATATGCACGTGTATGAAATCAAAAACCATTCACCACATATGCATTATAAGATTTAACCATTTTGGATGGTGGGTT
Organism: Viscum album; assembly: GCA_963277665.1. Taxonomy (NCBI): domain Eukaryota; kingdom Viridiplantae; phylum Streptophyta; class Magnoliopsida; order Santalales; family Viscaceae; genus Viscum; species Viscum album. Next base: position 1,418,248,614 of record OY728159.1, on the reverse strand, counting down.
ACTAAATATACACAGTCACTTATCAATTTTATCAGCATGTTGAGACACCTGAAAATTTTCAAAAAAATTATCAATATAATAAATAATAAACATAATTGCTATTAAATAATAAATAATTTATGTTACCAGTTTTTGAGACCATTAAGAAAAAAAATTCTGCATTCATTAAGAGCAGCTGCTGTAATTTGGGGAAATTGTTTCTTGATATGATTATCATATAAACTAAAAATAAAATAAGTCTACATACTGTAACATAAATTATATAATATGTTATAGAATCACTCACAGTACAAATGATGTCATTTATTCACAGTTGAGCAAAACATATGTATAAGCTCTGTGATGTTCATCATCTGAAAGCCATCGTTCGTGAACTCCACCAAATCCAAGATTAGGCTGATTAAAAACTAATAATTGATTTTCCATTTGGTCATTAACATTCCCCTCATTTCACCCCATGCGATTTTTTTAAGGGATATTTAGATTTAAAATAATGAGAGCAGAATTAAAAAAACCAATGTTCTCTTGTAAATAAGCTTCAGCAATTGAGCCTTCAATTGATGCTTTGTTATGTACTTTTTTCTTCAATTTCAGCATTCATATCTCAAATGGGTACATCCATCGAAACTGTACTGGACCTCCACATTTATCTTAATGTGGAAAATTTAATATCAGATGTTCCATTGAGTCAAATAAAGTCGGCGGAAATATTTTTTTCAGTTTAAATATAATTACAGCAACATCTTCTTCTAGTTGGCATAGCACATCATAGTCTGTTGCCGCTGCACAAATGTATTGAAAAAAATATGATATGCCTGCTATTGAATCCCAAATCATAGAATTCAAAAAAACTCTAAATCCAATGGGCATAAGTCTTTCTGTTAGAACATGACAATCATGACTTTTTAATCCGGTAATATAACCATTCATAACACATCTACCCAAATTGGAAGCATAGCCATCTGGAAATCTCAAATCTACAATCCACTGACAAAATAATAAGCGACTCTCTTTAGACAGTGTATAAGCTGCTTTTGGATTCATTAACCTCTATGATCTGACATTTTCAAATAGTTCATGTTATGGTCGCTTGAAAATTTGGGCAAGATCTAATTGTGCCTTTACAGTATCTTTGGTCTTATCTGGTGTATCGAAAACTATATGAAATAAATTATCAAAACAGTTCTTCTCAATATGCATAACCTCCAACCTGTGGCAGACCAACAAATCATACCAATATGAAATATCCCAAAAAATGCTTCATTTTATCCAATTATGTTTTTCCCAAAGCTATGAATTTTATATTAGTTTATATTTGCCTCAAATGTGATTTGAGGTAATGAAAATACAACTTATTTTAGCTCTGTACCAGAGATCATTTTTTTAGGTTCATCCCTTTTAATTGTATCTTTTATGAAATGAGTTGTTTTCCTCTGAAAAGGGTGATTGGTTGGAAGAAATCTGTGATGACAGTCAAAATAGTAAGTTTTTTTTCCATTGATGAGCATAATGGCATTATTGTCTTTCATACAGTAAGGACATTATTTCGGACCATGTGTACTCTAATCAGATAATATGCCATATGCCGGAAAGTCACTAATCGTCCACATCAATGCAGCTTTTAATATGAAATTTTGTTTTGCAGTAACATCAAATATACTAACACCATCACTCTACAATGCATTTAACTTATCAATCAATGGTTTCAAATAAACATAAATATTCATTTTCAGATGTTCTATGATTAATAGGGTCAAAAATATGTATAGATCCTTTATCTACATCCATGGAGGTAAATTTTACAGAGTTATAAAGACAGGAAAACATGAATACTGACTACCATAAGAACAAAACAGACAGAAACCATTAGTAAAAAGTCCCAATTGCACGTTTCAGGCTTCTAAAGAAAAAGATGGATGCAGACGGTCAAAATTTTTCCATGAATCACCATCAGATGGATGATTCAAGCTTTTATTAGTTCAAATCTTGTTTTTGTGTCCTGAAATCATTAACGCTATGTTCTGAGACATAAATAAATGCTACAACTTGGGTGTAGGGGGGAAATATCTCAACTGTTTTATTGGAATCAATCCAGACTTCCCTGGTTGAGCTTCTTTATACCACGATTTTCCACATGTGGGACAACTCCCCAACAAATCATTTTCACCATAATATAAGATGTAATCATTTGAACATGCATGAATCTTCCAATAACTAAGGACCAGATTACGAACCAGCCTCTTGCTCTCATAGTAATTTACAGGAAACACATTTCCTTCAGGTAATAGTGTTTTAACCAAAGAAAATATCCGATAAAAATAGTTTTTTGACATTGTATTATCTGATTTAATAGCTAAGAATTTTGTGACTGCTTCTAATTTTCTTATCTTACAACCAGGCTGTAACGCATCCTCAGCAGACCTCAACAACTTATTTAATTCGGATGGTTCCAACTTATAAATTTTTCAACTGCTTCTATTTATTACTAATTATTCTTATTTATTACAAATTATTACTAATTATTACTAATTATTCCTAATTATTACTAATTATTCCTTATTATTACTAATTATTCTTATTTTTTACTAATTATTACTAATTATTACTAATTATTACTAATTATTACTAATTATTACTAATTATTACTAATTATTACTAATTATTACTATTTATTACTATTTATTACTAATTATTATTAATTATTACAAAATTATTAATATTTATTACTAAATATTACTAATTATTACTATTTATTCCTAATTATTCCTATTTATTCCTATTTATTCTTAATTATTTCTAATTATTCCTAATTATTACTAATTATTCCTAATTATTACTAATTATTCTAAATTATTCCTAATTATTACTATTTATTCCTTATTATTCTGAATTATTCCTAATTATTACTATTTATTCCTAATTATTACTAATTATTACTATTTATTCCTAATTATTACTCATTGTTACAATTCATTCCTATTTATTACTAATTATTCCTAATTATTACTATTTATTCATATTTATTACTATTTATTAGTATTTATTCCTATTTATTCCTATTTATTGCTATTTATTCCTAATTATTTCAATTTATTCATAATTATTCCTATTTATTCCTATTTATTACTAATTATTATAAATTATTACTAATTATTCCTAATTATTCCTAATTATTCCTAATTATTTCGAATTATTCCTAATTATTTCTAATTATTCCTAATTATTTCTAATTATTCTTATTTATTCCTAATTATTCATATTTATTACTAATTATTTCTATTTATTACAAATTATTCTTATTTATTCCTATTTATTACTAATTATTCCTATTTATTTTTAATTATTACTAATTATTCCTAATTATTAATAATTATTCTTAATTATTACTAATTATTCCTATTTATTACTAATTAATCCTAATTATTCCTAATTATTCTTATTTATTCCTAATTATTCCTATTTATTACTAATTATTCGTATTTATTATTAATTATATATATTTATTACTAATTATTCATATTTATTACTAATTATTCATATTCATTTCTAATTATTCCTTTTATTTCGAATTACTACCAATTATCCCTAATTATTACTAATTATTACTAATTATTACAAATTATTCCTAATTATTACAAATTATTTCTATTTATTGCTATTTATTCTTAATTATTCCAAATTATTCCAATTTATTCCTAATTATTCATATTTATTACTAATTATTTATATTTATTACTAATAATTCACATTTATTACTAATTATTCATATTTATTACTAATTATTCCTATTTATTACTAATTATTCCAAATTATTTCTAATTACTCCTATTTATTACTAATTATTCCTATTTATTACTAATTATTCTCATTTATTACTAATTATTCCTATTTATTACTAATTATTCCTATTTATTACTAATTATTCCTATTTATTGCTAATTATTCCTACTTATTACTAATTAGTGTTAATTGGTATTAATAACTACAATTTATAGCAACTAATTAGTAATTTCAAGTAATTATTTATATACAATACTAATTTTAGTTAATAATTATTAATTATTACTAATTATTAATTATTACTAATTATTAAGAATTGGTAGTGATAATTTCAATTTAATATTACAAATAAATACTGATAACAAAACAATTTAAATCTAATTTAATTACAACTAATTAGCAATAATTAAAATTATCATAAAAAAATAAAATAAATAATAAATTAAATAAAATATAAATACCTTTAAACTTGATCTTCTATTGATGTAAACGACTTCACAACTTGTCCGTAAAAAAACTAACTCAGAGAAATTTCCACTCAAAAAATAGAGTTTAGAGAGAGAGGAAATAAGAATTGAGGGAATGAGCAAAAAAATGGAAGGGGGTATATATAAGTTAGATTACATGCGACAGGACTACTTGCAAAGGGTATCTCATCGCAAATAGTTCTTTTTGCGATGGGACCCATCGTAAATACCTTTTCCCGCATTAATTGCTTTCGGTTGTTAAAAATGTATTTGCGACGGGCGCCGTCGCAAAATGTGACATATCGACACACTTTTTCCCATGGGACAAGATCCCATCGCAAAAACCCATTTATCGCCGCCGGTATTTGCAATGGGACCCATCATAAAAGTGTCCTACTGACACACTTTTTGCGAAGGGACAACATCTCGTCGCAAAAACTCATTTATTGCCACCAGTATTTGCGACGTTAAGATTTTCCCGTCGCAAATAACCTTCCCGCGGTTTGGCGCGCCACTTGCACCAAATCGCGCATTACCTGTTGCGGCGGGACGCTAAACCCGTTGCAAATAACCTCCAGGATAGACTTTTTGCGATGGGAATTAATCCCATCGCAAAAAACCTGTCACAAAAGCCCGTTTTTTCTGTAGTGGAAGAGGATATTTTATTTTTTTAGTAGTGTGTAGTTCATGGGAACTCAAAGCATGTTTTCTCTGAGGAACCTGACCTTTGTGGTTCCTACATATGTTCAGGTCACTTGCATATGTTCTGACATGTCTATTAGGCTCCACGAAGTGGAACTAGGTTATCATCATCTAAAAGTACTATGGTACAATCATAGGCTTCATGAAAAAATGGTTTCTATCCATAGGCATCTAGAACGAAGCTTCTTCACATAGTGGAAGAATCTCTGGTGGAAGTGGTTACGAGTTTGGGAATTGTGAGAGGTATTATTACTATAGCTATGTTATTAGTACCTACTTTATTTCATACATTTTCATCTCATTCATTCATTTCAACTCATATTTTTAAACTTATAATCTTAATACAGATATTTTATCTTATCTAATGGATATTATTACACCCCTCAAAATGAATAGAGAGAAGGGTCTCCATTTTACTTGTTGTGTCTTATCTCTGTTAGAAATTTTTCTTACTTGGTATTTTCTTATTCTCTTCATGAAATTTCATGAAATTGTATTCAGGATGGATTTTCCCATTGCCGATAAAGCCTGAATTTATTTTTATCTTCAATGGGTCTCCTTTATAGTACTTTATGGAGTGTTCAATATCATTCAGGGAGAATAAGACCCAAGTTTGAGTAGAATAAAACCTTCTTATCTAGAGATATGGAATGTAATATCTGTGTTTTCTTTTGATCTAGAGTGGGAATCTTTGTCTGTTGATCTCCCTCCAGTTGTCGTTGATTTTCCCAATGTTTTTACTTCAAACTTCTCTAGTTTTCCACCAGTTAGGTAGTTGGATTTTTCTCTTGATTTCGTGCCCGGTACTCAACCAATATCTATCCCTTCTTACCACATAGAACCAACTGAAATGAAATAGGTGATGACTTGGTTCAATGATATTTTCCATAAAGTATTTATACGCATGACTGTGTCACCTTGGGCAACACTTGTTCTCTTTGCAAAGAAATTTTATTGATCACTTCACCTTTGTGTTGATTACCAAAAACTCAATAGTGTCATGGTGAATAACAAATATCTTTTTCCATGGGTAGATGATCTATTTGACTAGTTGAAAGGTGAGAATTAGTTTTAAAATATTTATCATCGATCTAGTTATCATCAATTGAGGATAAAAGAATCTGACATTCTAAACACCAACTTTCGGAGCATGTATAGCCATTAGAAGTACCATTCCTTTCTATTTGGTTTATCCAATGATCCTATAGTTTTTATGTATTTAATGAACAAAGTTTTTTATGAGTATCCTGATACGCTCATGGTTTTCTTTGTGAATGACATCATTGTTTACACTAAGTTTGAGGAGGATCATGTACATCATCTGATAGAAGTTCTAGAATTGTTGAAAAGGCATCGACTTTATGAAAATCTATCAAAATAATAATTTCAGATTTGAGAATTGAATTTATTGGTACATGTGGTTTTAGAACACGGTATCTTATTTGATCTTTAGAAGGTGAAAGATTTTATGACATGGGAACAAGTATTAATTTTTTTTGAGATTTAGGGATTCTAGGGTTTAGATGGTCATTATCATTGGTTTTAAAGGACATATCAAAGTTGGATTCTCTGATGACTGCCTTAACTCAGAATGGATTAATGTTTTATTGAGATGATAAATGTCAAAATTATTTTATTGATATGAAACATCTTTTTACTACTACATCGGAGTTAACTCTTCCAAAGTTCGGGCAGATATTTGTGGTCGTTGGTGATGAATCAAGATCAGGTTTGGGTTGTGTTCTTATGCAGGGTGATCACATTGTTTCCTATGGATCTCGGCAGCTTAGGCTGCATGAGAAGAATAATCTTACTCATGACCTTGAACTCATAGTTGTGATGCATGCACTTAAAATTTGGGGGAATTATTTTTTTACAGAATGGTTTACCATATATTCTGACTACAATATCTTAAGTGATATCTTTTCAAAAAAATATTTGAATCTTCTCCAGAGGTTTTGGGTGGAATACCAATAATATTTTGACTTTGACATCACCTATACCCTTAAAAAAGGGAATTTTGTTGTAGATACATTGCGCAGAAAACTTCCGACCCACACCATGAAAGAATCGTCAAAAGAGTGGAACTTGATTCATCCTTTTGCATGGTTTCGTATTAGAGTCTAGGAATCTGAGGATGAGGTTTCCTTAGCCAGTGTTTAGTTGACCACCACTCTTCTCAAGTTTACTTTTCAGAAATAGTAGCTTGAGGGTGAGTTTTGTAGCATTATAGTCTCTATTTATGGTGGAGAAATTGTTGTTGAGTGGTTATTCTCCACATAGTGTATTTTATGTTATCAGAATCATTGTTGGGTCCTGTTAGTGGTCAAAAAATATGCAATGGAGGATTTTCATAATTCCCAATGGTAAGTGCACCGAGGAACCAAAATATGTTCTATGACATGAGGCAATGATTCTGGTGCCCAGGTATATAACTAGGCATTTATAATTTTGTCCCTCATTGTTATACATTCTAATAGGTCAAGTATAAGAACCAGAATGCTTTGGGTTTTCTTTAGCCACTTCCTGTTCCAACTTAGAAGTGGGATGATATAGCTTTGGAATTTTTGGTTGGGTTTCTATATACCCAGATAAAGAATAATATAATATGGTTGGTGATCGATCAGATGACTAAATTAGACCACTTTATAAACATTTGTGATACAACCAAAGATTAATAACTCGAAAATATCTATGTGAAAAACATTATTTCATTGAACATAATTACATATTCTATGGTATCAGATAGATATCCTCGGTTTAATTCTTGATTTTGGAAAGGGATTCAATATGCACTGGGATCTCAGGTCTGTTTGAGTATGTCATACCATCCGTAGTCGGGTGTCCAGATAGAAAGACCTATACATATTCTGGAGGAAATTTTCTACGCTTGAATCCTGGACTTTAGAGGAGATTGGGATGACCATCTAGGGATGATTGAGTTTTCTTATTAAAATAATTACCATACCACAATAACAATGGATCCTTTTGAGTCCTTTTAAGTTCGGCCTTGTAAATATCCATTCTGTTGGTTAGAGATTGTTTAAATTTCATTAGTTGGACTGATCTTGGTTCAAGAGACAATGGAAAATATATATTTTATTATTTATAGAATTTTTATGGAACAAAGAAGGTATAAATTTAATGTCGATCTTCTTTATAAACCATTCGAGTTTTCATTTTGTGATTAGTTGTTCTTGAATGCTTCAACTCAGCTGGTCATCAATTGTTTGGGAGGAAAGGGAAACTTCATCCTTGTTTTATGGGGACTTTTGAGATTATTGAGTAGGTGTGGAAAGTGTATTATCATTTATAACTTTCTCTACCACTGATTTTGATACAAAACACATTTCATGTATCTTAGCTATGAAAGTATCCTTCTGATTCATCTCACTTTCTGAGCTGAAGCGATATTGATGTTGTGCCTGATTTATTTGTGATTGAGCATCCAATCAGGACTCTTGATTCTGAAACCAAGGTGATTCCTAAGAGGATGTATCTTTTGTTCATGTTTTATGAAATCCCTATTTTAATACTCATGAGACTTGGGAGACAGAGGCACTAATGAAAGAGTAGTTGCCTCATCTTTTTAGGAATGGAATCATCTTAACAACATTTTTTGGAATAGAAAGTTTCTATGGGGGGATGTTGTAACATCCTTTTACTATTTTTAGGAACTCCTAAACCCATCTATTGATCATTATTTTGTTGTGTTTCATTTTGGGGGCTTCGGGTCAAATTTGAAACAATTTAAAGTGATTTTGGGTTGTGCATGGTTGGTGCATGATTTTCCCAAATGGTGTGCCTTGCTAGTGCAAACCGCGCAAACCCAAGTAGTAGGGGTTTGCATAGTCTATGCATAGATTTTCAAACTATGTTTCCACCAAGGATAAATCATTCAACCCCACCAAAAGGGGTTCACTTTTAGGGGGAACGGTTTAAAAACTATACAGCACTACCCAACTAACTGTGCATGTGGGATTTAGTTATTTCTAAAATTCATTAAAAATATCTTGAATCCGTATTTAAACCCCCACTTGACCCTAAATCAACCTAAAATGATTTCTTAGTTCTTGGAAGCTCTCAAGGACCCATTTTTGATCCTATAAACCCCTTTTTAGGTGTATTGAATCAAAGATAGTCATGTTTTATCTCTTTTGTCTATGTGATCTTCTCTTCTTAGTCTCTCTCAAACACTCCTTTCATCTATAGGGATTTTTAGATCTCTATGTTGTTGAACGGTCTACCTCATTTTTCTATATCTTTAATCTAGTTTAATTCTAGGACCTTCATTTCCAAATTTCATCATCAGAGTTTCCTATTTCAAGCAGTGTGCTTCATGATCTCGTGATCCCAAGGTATGTGGTTCCATTTAAGATTTTCCTATTTATTTAACCCTAAAATTCTTAATTTAAATTTAAATACTCAAAATTTTATTATGAAAACCCCAATTGGAATCACATTTTTATTTTAATTTTCTTTGGTAAAAAATTTGGGGAAAATGTACAATTCCAATGAACAGGGGTGTGCTTGTGGAATTTAATGGAGAATTTTGAAATTAAATTTGTGGAATTTAATTGTGAGATTGATTTGGGAAATTGATCTCAAATTCATATTTTAGAAAATTATATTTTTTTGGTTTTGATAAGATCTCATTGGTTTTATCCTAGAAAAGGGAAGGAATTTATTAAAAACATGTTTTAGTTTTTAAATGGAAATTGTTATATTGAAATGAAAATTGGTTAATTGTATTTTGAATTGTTTTGAAATAAATTTCCCATTACTAATTTTTTTAGCACATGAAATCCTCGGTATTTAGTGAGTTATTCAAGACAACACTCTATTGATGCTTTACAACTCTATAAAAACATATTCAGTAGGTCACATCCTGAATGGGATGGATATAAGTCCTCTTTGACTAGTGTATGAAAAATGTTTGTACACATATTTCAATGATCACCTATTCGAGTGTGCGAGGATCTCATAACCTAAAATTTTCATACCTATTAGAAAATGGCTATTTTTATCATTTTTGATTGTTTATTTATATATATATATTACATTTTTATGTAAACTATTTTACACATTCCATGTAAATTTATATATACCATTTTATATAAAATGTTTTTTACGCCATTATTTGAAAAAATTCCATAAACTAAAATTTAAAGCTTGATTTTTTTAAATATGTTTCTGTATTGTCATGAATTTTTATTTAAAATTGAAATATTTATTTCATTAATTCATGTGGAATCTTATTATAGAATTTTTTGTGAGACCTTATAGGGATTTTAATTCACACCATACATGTTCCTTTAGGTATTTTTAGATTTCCTTTGCTAGGTTTGAATAGGTGGGAAAGAACTACTTAGAATTGGTAGTTGATGTTGATCTCTTGGATCGGAGTGTTGTGTATATTATATCTTGGATAGTTTATCTTTCATTTTATACTAATTTGGGATTTAATTTGGTTTTGATTACATTTTTTTACTTCTTGTACCGTTCTCCTTGTGGAGTTTTATTTTGACCACACTGACTTGTGGCTATTTCTTCTATTGATTATGTGAAAAAACCATTCCTAGATTTATATTATATGATGCCTGGTTCTAGTCACCAACACGTGGTGATCGGAAAAGCCCTTAGGTATATGTCAGGATCATCTTAGGTGTGATGGTAATATGGTATCTAGTCTTATTCATGAAATGTAGACTTTATTATGACAGTTCCTAGAATACTGACTGTTTATTTATTTATTTTTCACTTTTTTGTCTTATTGAGTTATTTTTGCAATAAAATCATTCCCTGTTTTTTTTTATGCCCAGGAAAAATTCACCTAACTATAAGGATATGGAATGACCTTTGGGATATCTCTAGATTGATTCGGGTACCAATTTATCATATTATCTAAGTAGGTTCATGAAAAACTTTTATCATAGGTAGGTTGAGTCTCTTCTTGGATTTTCGAATTATAGAGCCCCTAGACTAGCACTCCCAAATCTAGTTCCAAAATCACCTAACTTACAACACTTGTTTTGTTACACATAAATTATTACAATATATTTTATACATATACAATTCGATTACCTTTTAGTGTAGAGTTTTGGAGGATTATGATAAAATTATTACTTATAAAATGAATGTCTTCACATCAAATGGACACCTTTCTATAAACAATATAAGAAGCTGATAAATCTATAATGATTCTTCAACATCATCCATAAATTATCCACAAAAGATACTATTCTAAGCTTATCATACTTAATACATCCTTTCATAGCCTAGGTAAAAGGAGACATAAGAAAGAGGTGGGCGCAAATACTTATTAAGGGTAAACATAATAATAAATCATAACACGAGAGACATGAGGCATATCATGATATCATAATGAGGATAATCATAATCCTAGAAGCAATAAATAAATAAAAGATATCATATACATATAGATTAAAAAATAATCACAACATGAGATCATGGAATCATTTGAATGTGGTGATAATATAAATATGGCATCAAAAACATAATTCAAGGTTCCTTGCCTCATTAACAAAACATAGTAGGTTAAAATAACTACCCACGCACGATGGTTAGATAGGATCATTGGCCACACAACATGATATCTCGTGAGAACGAAACATTACCCAATGCATTGGAGGGATATATAATTCTAGGACAACCTATCACATAATAATAACAATACATATGTGTGCCACATGGTTTCATTAAACATATCATAAAAACCCAAAGAACTAAAATGGGTTTTATATACATTTTCAACTCGTTCTCCAATAAATCATTCATTATTTCATCATTATAAATTCCATGATAAAAAACTAAAAATAAATGGATATAAAATAACTTTATTCATCATTATTGGTAAATATATCTAAATAAATATGATTAAAAATATGGTAATTAAACCATATATAAAATGGTTATACGGTATAAAAATTATTTCCCCAATCAATATATGTGTTGGGAATCTAGTATAACACCCATCAATCAAGTAATTGAACACAAGGTATTCATAAAGTAAAATAATAGGAAGTAAATCATTCATATACAAGTAGATGGTTGTTTAATAAAAAAGTGGTGATAGATCATACTATAGATGTAAAATTTAATTTCATAATACATCTCGATAAAGAATGTGGATTCTATAATTTAAAGAATAGACTTGATCAAATATATGACATATATGAAGAAAACTCTTTGAATAATTAAGGAAATTTCTTTGAAAATAGTACTTTCCCTTTTCCTTTGAAAACATTACAAAATGGAAAATTTATCAAATCGTGAGAATAATAATTTCATTTTTGAAAACTTAAAATAATAGATATGTTGTCTCTTAAAAATGTAAACAGAGACAAAAACATACATTCACATGAAAAAATGTAAAATAGATTCCTTTTTGGTCAAAAAATGACCCATATGGAAACATTTAAAATATTTACCTTAAAAATATTTTTTTAGGAATTTCATGTTTCTAGAAAATTACATTTTTAGAAAATGGAAAGAACATATTTTGGAACATTTTGAAACATTTCCTTTGAAGAAAACATATCTGAAAACTAATCATACAAAAAAATTGAATTCATTTTGTGAAACCACATCATAAAAAGGATGATAAACATTTAATTGCTAAATTTGAATAAAATTATGAATTTCACAAGCAACATAATATAAAATAAATTCGATGTGTAAAACATGGATATGAAAGAAAAATATCCATTGGAAATTATAGGAGTTATTCTTATCAAAAGTAAGATTTTATTTGTGGAAACATTTCATCAAGGGGTGGGATATTAATGAATAGAATTAATATCCCCAGTGAAAAATTAAATCTACCATTTTAATAGATAATGGTAAGAAAGAAGAGACTTGGAAGACCAAAATCAAGAAGAAATTTCATGACTCACAAGAAAAAAGACTTAAATCAAGAAAACAATTAATAATTGAGTAAAATTTGAATCAAAACCCCTAAAGGTGAAATAGAATGAAAATAAATCTAAAATAGAATGAATAAAATATATTTTATGATAATATAAAAAAAATTAAAAAATATACACAATATACATGTAAATTTCTGCATAAAGTAAAATGTATCTCAATGAAAGAAGTTTAAGAAAAAATACCTTACATTATTTCCTCACTTAGTTTTTCGCACTATAACTTCCTATAAAACAACCCAAGATATCCTAATAATATATTTCATAGACTTATTAATATATAGAAACCTTTTATATTCTTCATTTATAATTATTTACTATGAATATAGTTTTTTATTATATCTTATTTTTAACATTGGGTGTTGGCACATTCAATTATATTTCACATGCCTTGAAATGTAAACATTGATCCTTGATATTTTATACCAAGATAATGATTCCTAGATTACATATGATTATGTAATATATGTCCCACAATTATTAATAATGTTCCAATTTAATCCCATTAATGTTTTAATTACCACTCTTGAACATGATGTTGGAGACAAACTTGTTTCGCTTGTTTTTAATGAACATAGATGATATATTGTTAATAGGTTTAAATATTAATATTATAAATCCAAAAACCTTAAAAGATATTTATTAATTTATTATTACATTTAATTAATATTATATTACATTCTTTAATCATTCGCTACAAAAAACATTACAACAACACTCCTATAGGTAGTAAACTAACCAAAACAAATGTGTTTCGTACTAATTGAATGATTAAGAAAGTGACATTACATAATATTAGTATAATATTAAAATTATATTACAAATAAAATAAAAATCATATATATTCATAAAATATATTATTTTAAAAATTAATTATTGGTGGTGTCAAAAAATTAAATTCACTATTCATGGAGTCAGTAATCTATATGTACGCATGATTAACGAACCCATTTCTTGATAAATTAATAGAGTGAAAGTATATGAAGAAATATTATCTCATAATTATAATATTTTTATGAACATCATATTATTTACTAATTAATATTTTATTTCAATCCATTTTAGTTGTTTAAGTGAAATGAGACACATCATTCATGCGGTGGTAGTCTACATGTACGCATGATTAACGATCTCATTCCATAATGAATGGATATTAAGAAGGTAAATATAAAGGGTGATAATTTGAGGATTGTATGAGTTAAATAAAAAATAAAATTATTCATTAAACCCATACTATTTACCAGATTTAATAGTTGTTGATAAAAAATTGCATCTTGTCATTAAGGTGGCAGTCCATACATACGCATAATCAATGATTTTATTTTTCTTAGTCGATTATACAGAACGAATGAATAATTCATGATATATTAATATAATAAAATATCAGTATATATATGATGAAAAATTATTTATATTAATAATTTTATGGAATATTATGAAAATTAAAATTAAAAAGGAAGACTAAGAAGAGAGTATGGAATCCTGCCTCTTTGTGACATAACTTTTCATTACATTTTACAAATAGATTATAATTTAATGTTTAGATCCTTGTAAATAAGGTACATAATACATGAAAATATGAAAAAATTATTCTAATCCACTTGAATGGATTAATTATAGTTTCATCCTAAGTTAATTTATTTCATCTCATAAATTGGGGGCACACATCAAAGGAAAGGGTGAGCATAAGGCTCAGTATTGGAAAATAAGGGAAACAATTTACTTGTCATCTTGAGGAATATCAATAAGAACATAAGAAATTACATAAAGGCATGAGAAATTTAAAAATTTGGATATCATAATAAAAATAATATGATTTATAACATGTAAATATGGGTACAACATTTAATTGATTCATTCATATGAATATTACTCCGTTTTAGCACCAAGGTGTTATAAAAATTTCCATGATTATTCACCTAGGTATTGTAAAACTTTTCATCTCTAGAGATTAAATTATTTACCCAATGAATTGGAGAGATATAAAGGTGAAACCTTAAAATGTCTTAATTAATTTTATCCACATATATCATAATAAAAATTTCATAAATAACATGTGGATAATAAAATAATTGAGTTTTATATCAAAATAATTGTGTTTTAGAAAGTGTTTATAAACAAGACCCTTTTATCATATTAAACGCATGAAAAAGGAAGGGGGGTTTTAGGTATGTCAATACCATAATTAAGTAGATAATTTTTAAATCTATGTGAATATCCAAAGAGAATAAATATGTTTGGGTATTCAAAAAATAAAATAAATAATTTCTTGAGAAAGGAGAGAAATTCTGAGATGTAAAATCAGTAGCATAACAGTGATAAAACAAAGTTTTAGAAAACATTAAAAAGAGATGGGAAAAGGGAACCCCATTAATAAAATACTCTTAATAAATTAAATGGATATAAAAAATGGATATAAGGGAATAATATAGAAATTTTAAATACATACAACATAAATAGGAAATTAAAAAGGAAAAGAAAAGTCGAGATTCCCCTTACCATGAAGAGTGACTCCTAAAACTCTAATATCAGGACCTTGGGGGCTTGATAACACCACTGGAGGACTTCTTGGGAGGTAATAATGTAATATCTCTATGGATAATTTATTAGGAATAAAATATAATGTATAAATGGGTGGGAATTTATAGAAAAATCGAGGGAGATTTTTATTAATTTCTTTGGACACCTCAGTAGTGGTATTTGGAAAACCATGGGCTTTCTCATGGTAGTTTCCCATGTTATTGTCCAATTCAGACACATAATATCATATTTTAATCCATAAATGTATAATATCATTTTATATTAATTTTTACATCATTTTTATGTCATTAAACATTCTAAAAAACTCAAACTGTATTTTTACAGTTCACGAAAAACTAAAGTATTTTATAAAATACTCATAAATTCAACCTAACCTAATATAGACCTTATAATTTAAAAAAATAAATTTATTTTATCATAATAATTCTCTATATATGATAAATTTAACTTTTAACTATCAAACTACTTATTTATTAAAAATAATAGTGTACAGAAAATGCATAGTAAAATGTATAGTAAAATTTTCAACACTTAAAAAAATTATCATTTTTTATTAAATAAGTGTGTTTTAATAATACTATTTCATTAAAAAACACATTAATAATACATTATTCTAATATAATAATTTATATCTCTATGAAAACTAAAATTGTTGCCTGAAAAAATCAACTTATCAAATTCAATCTTAATTTTTCAGCAAAACAATTCTTAAAATGAAAATGATGAAATAACAATTTTATTTAAACAAAGGGATTAAATTTTAACTGATTAAGGAGTTGAAACATAACCCCTTATAAGAACTTAATATTACTTAAGGGTGAGGTGTACGATAGTGATAGACTTATGGGTGGTTTGGATAACATTGACGGAGTGGTAATCTCCACTAACTTGAATATCTCTCATAACCAATTTTGTTCAATCTTAACATATTGAAGCATGACTTAGTCTTGGTCAAGAATGAATCCCAAAGATTATACCACCCTCCTAAGTTCTAAAAAACGAATTTTTATAGAATCAATCTACTAGATGAGTCCATAGAATCTTCTTTCTACATTAATTAACCACTGTCATTTCTATTTATAATACAAATTATAACATTAAGAGTATTATTTCTAATAGTTTTATTAACCAATGATCATAATTTACTAATGGTCATATAAAAGTTGAAACCTAAATGTCATATTTCAATTATACTCACTTAATTATTAGAGGGATGTAATTTTTTTGTGTGAAAAATAATATAACACACATTTTGAGGAAAACATTATCATTCAAAAAGTTCAAGTCATTATAGAGAGTAGTACGCACGTCGGGAACTTTGATTTTCATTGGAATTTTCCTTATAAATGAAGGGCATCAGCTAACTAAATAAGTCCAAAGGATTTGTTTTATCAGATATTTTTATAGTATGAGTAAATAGGTATAGTTTTTCTTCTATTCTGAAGGATATTTTGTACCTCAAGGGGGTGGGAGTCATCCCTTTTATAAGTGAAGTAAATAGCACTTCCATTAGAAAAGAATGTTAAGTGTAAAGAATAAAATGAAATGAAATTTTGTGAGGTAGGTGAGGGAAGGTTGTTAAGAAATTTTGGTAATATACTAAACACTAAAAAATTAATTCTATATGTTCTATAGGTTATTTAAACTTATGAATATTCATGCTATATTATATTACTCTCTTAAGCACTTAATAGGCTTAACTATATATTAATAATTGTAATTAATTTATTAGTAAAAATATAGTTAGACCATTATTATAATATTTATAAATTATGAATATTAATTTAGGATCCATTTAACCTAATTCATTTCATAAAAATGATAAGATATTATTTTAAATTAAATAGATATAACACATAAAAATTTCTTTTTTAAATAAGAGTGTGTTTAAAACAGAAACTAATTTATAGGATAAATTTTTTATGGTTTCTAATTTCCATTAAGGTAATTGAATTATTATAAAAAATAAAGTCTATGTGATATTAAAATCAAGAAATAAAATATTTTTTAACAAAAATAGTAATTAATTAAAATAAAATATGTATAACAATTTTCTCAATTAAAATAACATTTTACTTTAGTTCTAAAAATGTTGTCTATATGCTTTTTAAGTTAAAATAATATTTTAAAATGAATAATTTTATTACTTAATTTCATATATGATAACTTAAATGTATTTACTATATTTTTTATCATTATTATATAATTATAAATTTGGGGATATTATAATTTTTCGTAAAACATCATTTTTGTATAAAAATAGATATTTTCATAAAATGATAAAAAAAATTATACAAATTAAATTTTGATGTTATAAATTATTAATTAAATTAATTTTTATTTAATTATTTTTATATCAATTATATAGTTAAATTTTAATTGAAATAAACAAATATAAAGATAAACTACTCTTATTTTAGATAAAATGGAATTATATAACATTAAGGGTTTCTAATATTATTTCATAAAAGTATTCTAATTTAAATAATTTTAGTATTTTATATCAAATACAGATATATGATATGTTATCATAATGATAATTAAAATATGATTATTTTAATTTTTTAATTTACCCTTATGTTCGTATTACTGCATGCGTAGAAAGATAATGCACATAGAATAATTTAAAGAAAAATATATATACTTGTAACTTGGGATGTTTCATTTTACACTCTTTAAATAAATTACATCCACAAAAATATTTACAAAAAAATTAATTACTGATGTTAAAAACATAGACATAACTTAATATAAAATTTCAAATGAAAGGTCTGCATTAATTTCTTTTGAAGAATGAGAAGAAAAATATTCTTTCTCTATTGATTTAATGTAATACTTCATTTTATATCTATTGAAGGATGCTTTATATCCTCCTATTCTACAAATAAAACATGTTATAGTTCCTTGGATACATTCTCCAGTGTATTTCTTCCTATATTTTTTCTTGAAGGAAATTATATCTTTTTTCCTTCATCATCTTCATCACCCAAATCATTAAAAGTCACCATCCTTCACTTAATTGGTGTGATACGTAATTCAAATATGTTAAAATAGTTAATCATAATTTTTGATAGTTGATTTAGCATAATAAATATATTTATAACTTCAGTTCTTGTCCTAATAGATTGCAGGTTGGGATAATCACTATATTTTCCATTACAACCATTGTTAGCTTGGTTCTGCATTTCTCTAGACATTATATTTAAAATAGCTTAGGGTTGAGAATAGTTAAATTTGTAAATTTGAAATGGGAAAACTATGAGATTAGAATTAATAATTAATAAATTGTGTGCATAACTAAACTTATGACTCTTTAGCTTCGACCTAATTAATCCATGGACATTTTAATATGAGTTTATCTATTATATTAAGACTCTATAAAAGCATATGCTCAAATTTATAATAATGGTTTGTAAATAGAATACGAATTATCCCAAGAATATCATGTAGGAGTATCTAGATAGGAGTGTTGTTAGACCCCATTCACCATGCACTAGAACGATGAATGAGATATAAGTGGTGGACTTTTGGGGGGGTTATTACCACTAGATGCAATTATGCCCAAACCACATTCACTTTATAGTATCATGACAAGGATTTAATTGCTAGGAAAACCACATAATCTCCACTTTACCAAAATTTATAGAGCTTATCCTATACAAAGAATTATACCATGGGCTTCCATAATTACCCTCATATCCTAATCCCCAAACAACATAAAATATCTAATACTAAAAATCAAGAAGTTTATATAAAAATATTTTAAATAAAGTCCATATTTAACATATAAACTCTTTAGGTCATTTATATATCCTAAATTATCATCAAATGATAACATCATTACCTCAAAAGTTATTTGAACATTGTAATGATACCAACTGTAGTAACCCTAAACCCACACTCCTAGATCTGGTGCTCAAAACACATTACTTACAACACTAAATATAATAAACATATATTACTACAATATCTTTGAAACATTTACAATCCAAGGACCCTTTAGTTAATAGTTTTACAGAATTAGGAGAAATCACTAACTAGTAATTCTCAACTTTTTTGAAAAATGGACACTTCTTTATCCACTATATAAGAAGATGAAAAATATAGAGACCCTACCTTTTATTACATTAATTTTACATAATTATAAATATAAAAAACATAAATATATTACACTATGAGGATTAAGAGGTTTAGTCTCTTGGAAAAACTAGGACCAAACATAACTTTTACAACATCAAGCATAAACATTTATTTAATTCCTTCTTCTATAGTTTCTTATTGGCTCTTCACCACTCCTTAGTACATCTAGTCTACTGAGGATATACATCAAAAATGGCTGATCTAAAATCCCAGTAATAGGATAGATATGAACAATATAACAATGGGTGAGCTTAATCATAACATATGAAAAAGGTCATGAAAATGAGAGGAATCATTAATAAAAGACTTGAAATGGGGAAATGCATAAAAAATAAAACATCATGTATTAATGGTTAACTACCACACATACATGTGAACAAAGATATAATATTTTTTAGACATCATTTCACTTTATATCATGAGATTAATCGCTTTACCCAATGCATTGGAGTGCTATATAATTCTAGGTGCACCCGTCACATTCAAACATTCATATTGCGCTATATAATTTCGGGTGCACCCATCACATCACAACATTATAATTATCATTCATGCTACATAGAACATATAACAAAAATGAAAATAACTAAACCATGTAAAGGAATGGGTTTCATGTCATAATAACACATTGATAAACATTGGGTTCCTAAAAGAATGTGGGAATAACATACTTGATACAATAACCATTAACCTTGAGTGAGAAATAAAAGGTGTGTTTTTGAAAGAAGAGTTCTTTTTGGAAAACATTTTTTTGGTATAAAATATAATGGAAAACATTTATATCCCAAAAAAAAGAAATATTATTATGATTAAATTGCTTTTAAGTAGTGACCATACCAAATATGGAGTGAAAGAGGGAGAAAATGAAGAAAGAAAGTTGGGTTCGAGAATTTCCCCTTACCTTGTATCTGAATGCTTTCTTCACTTTAAATTCATGTATAACCACATAATATTCATTTATTAACAATTTCAGAACATATTTTACATGAATATTTTTCATTATGGTTTCATTAGGTTATTTTATGGTCCTTTTGAAGAGTTATAGGGTTTAAATCCATTGTTCAGGAATGTCGTTTTCATGGTTTTCTTAAACGGTTCACTTGTATTCATAAATGGAAGTACATGTAGAACATGGGTAAACTTAAAGAACTTATATTACATGTTATTTATGATATTTTAATATTTAAAATGATCTTATAATTAATTGTGTTATATAACAGGTGGATGAATCATTAGTTAAAATTTAAGGATGATCATTTCAGTTAATTCGCGTAATTTTTCGACCACAACGAACTTGTTTTGTTTAATCATTTAGTAATATGTACATAAGTTAGTTCCAAAAAAAGATATAGGATATAATACATATAATATATTCTGTTTCAACCTTAAAAATGGTTACATGACCAGATTTGAATATTGTAAAGTAAAAAAGAAAACATGTTGTTCTTGAAGGTGATAAACCAACACCTCACAAACAACATTTTCATTTCTAAAATAAAAAGTATAGGTGCAGGGATTGGATGATATATTATGACACTAGTATCATAAAATTACATTATAAGGGAGATAACGGATTTAAAATACCATTATATGAGGATAGGTGGGGAGACATTAAGAAAAGAACTTGAAAATAAAAGGAATTTAAAGGAAGAGTGACGGAAATTACCACTTGAATCCCCCTATTGAGATCCTCCTTAAGGAACCTAGGCTTGGTCTTTTGATAAGACCAAAAGCTCTTAGATGTGGGAGAGGGGATAGGTAAGATTATTGGGCAGATTTTAGTCAAGGTTTGAATATTAATAGGTGTGAGGAAATGAGGGTGTGATGGGTGGAATTTATAGTGGAGGGGAGAGGGGGTTCTCTTAATATATTATTAATTAGTTTATTAATTTTTACCAAGATAAGAAATAGTGATGATTCCACAAACAGGAATAGTAAATATGGAATGTTAGTTTAATATTTGGGTGATTACATCACTTTTGATGTCAGTAATAGTGGGTTTAAATTATAAAGTATTTATACGGTAAATTAATGTATTTTACTATTCACCAAAAATTCAAGTATTTCAGAAAAAAAAAACCCAAAAATTCAACCTAACCATTTTTTGAAATATAGAATTAAAAAATGAATTCCATTTTTTCAAAATCATTTTCTAAATATGATTAATTCAATTTTAAATTAAAATCATAATTTAAATGAAAAATCCAAATTTTAAAACCTTTGATTACTTATTCCAAAACATGGGTACATCATGGTTTCACTTAAATCCTACATATATACTATCATAGGTGAGGTTACTATTCATAAGGGTAGAATTACTATTCCTAAGGGTATGTTACTATTCACCAAAAATTATGGTTGTTCTATTAGACTCCAAAAAAACACCCTGAACGCAACTGTGTATGTCAAATTTTCGAAATTCAAAACATAGAAGTGGAAAAATTATGTTTAGTGATCACATAGTATTTAGTATCATGATATTTCATTGTGATTCCTAATGTGATTATACTATAATTCATAATTATATGAAGGTAATTCCATTGATAAAACCTTGGGTCATTACATACTTTCCCCCTTATGAAATTTCACCCTCAAAATTTCATTTTACGTAAATAGGTGGGGGTAATTTTCTTCATAGCCTCCTCCAATTCCCATGTTGTTTCTTCAAACATATGGTTCCTCCAAAACAGTTTGACAAGGTGCATTGTCTTTTTGCGTAGAACCTTATCTCTCTAGTCCAAAATCTTCACTCTCTACTCCTCATAAAAGATATCATATTCCAGTTGTACCACCTTTGAGTTCAGTACATGTGAGGGGTCTGGTATGTACTTTCTCAAGAGTGATACGTGAAACACATCATGAACTTGAGCCACATTCAATGTAAGTGAAAGTTGATTGGCTATGGATCATATGTGTTCAAGGATATCAAAGGGGCCAATGTACCCTGGTCTTAGCTTTCCTTTCTTTCCAAACTGCATGACTCTCTTCCATGGTGATATTAGTAGGAATACTTTATCTCCAATGTCGAAATCCAAGTCCCTTTAACAGTTGTCAACATAGCTATTTTACCGACTCTATGTAGAATTGATGTGTTTATGTATGACTTAAACCTTCTTTGTCATCTCTTTCACAAGGTCAGTTCCAAGTTGCTTTCTTTCTCCAACTTCATTCCAACCGGTTGGAGTTCTAAATTACTTTCCATACTGAGCTTTGTATGGATCCATATAAATACTCGAGTGGAAGATATTGTTGTATGAGAACTCCACCAATGGGTTACATTTATCCCATGCACCTTTTAATTCTATAGAGTAGGGTCTTATCATATCTTCAAGCATTTGAATAGTGATTTTAGATTTTTCATCAGTTTGGGGAAGATAGGCCATGTAGAAATTTATTTCAATACTCAAAGAATGTTGAAGACTTCTCCATAATTTAGATGTGAACCTTAGATCATGATCATAGAAAATTGATAGTGGAACACCACAAAGTCTCAATACTTCCATCACATATAACCATTCAAGTTGTTCAAGTGAGATATCTTCCCTAATAGTGATAAAATGGGCAATCTTGGTGAGTTAGTCAACCACAAACCATATTGCATTATTTCCCTTCTATGTCTTCAGGAGACCCGTGACAAAGTCCATAGTGACGTTCTCCCATTTCCAAATGGGTATAGGCAATGGTTGTATCAACCCTTTGGACTTTTTTCACTCTTCTTTAAATTGATGACATACCAAGCACCTTGAGATATATTCTGCAATCTCCTTTTTCATGTTATCCCACCAGAAGTGTTCACAGAGATCTTGGTACATCTTGGTGCTACCAAGATGGATAAACAATGTTGAGCTATGTGCATTGTCCAGTAGCTCCGTCTTTATACTGGGCGATGAAGGCACACAAAGCTGTGTTCTAAACCAAATCACACTGTCATTATCGATATGGAACTCTTGCAGCTTTCCTTTATTATATTCACCTTCTTTTGTAACCCCAAATCATCCCTTTGTGCCTACTTACTAATCTCTTGGCTCAATGGTTGCACAATAATTTGTGCAAGGTAAGATGTATCCATTACCTTAATGATTTCCAAATCCAGCCTTTTCATATCCAAGAATATAGGGTCTTTCTCAATCCATAAAATGGATAGAGTAGCAGGTTCTTTTCTGCTTAGAGCAGCAGCTACCTTGTCTCCCTTTCCAGGATGATAGTGAATAGAGAAATAATAATCCTTGATTAGCTCTAAACATCTCCTTTTATGCATGTTGAGATCCTTTTGTGTGAATATATACTTTAGGATCTTGTGGCCGGTGTATATGTCACACTTCTCACCATAAAGGTAGTGCCACCAGATTTTCAAGGAAAAAATCACGGTTTCCATCTCTAGATCATGAATTGGGTAGTTATACTCATGGATAATCATATGCCATGAGGCATAGGCTATCACATTATCATTTTTCATGAGTACAGAACCCAAGCCTTTCTTTTAATCATCACTGTATATCACAAATAATTCTCCACTTTTCGGTATTGTGAGTACAGGTGCAGTGATCAGCCTTCTCTTTAGCTCCTTGAAGCTCCCCTCACATTCTTCCATCCGGACATACTTTACCCATTTCCTTGTTAACTTAGTTAGTGGGCTTTAAAATCATGAGAAATTTCTCATAAAACATCAGTATTACCCAACTAATACAATAAAACAATGGATTTATCTGACACTATAGGGCCTAGCCCATTCTTCAATTGCCTTTGTTTTTTAAGGATCCATGGAAATTCTCTCACTTGTGATCACATGTCCCAAGAACGTGACTTGATTCATCAAAAAGTAACACTTGATGAACTTGGGGTACAAATTATACTTTCTCAAGGTAGCCAACACAAGTCTTAGATGCTCTTCATGTTCCACTTTTCTCTTGGAGTATATGAGAATATCATCGATAAACACTACCAAAAATTTTCCGAGATATTGTCTAAAGACATTATTCATAAAATCCATGATGATTGCAGGGGAATTAGTAATTCCTAAGGGTATCACCAGAAACTCATAGTACCCAAACCTTGTACGAAAGGCAGTCTTCTGAATATCTTCCTTCTTCACCATTAACTAATGATATCCATAACAAAGATCCACCTTTGAGAAGTATTGAGCTCCTCTTAACTAATCGAACAAGTCATCTATCCTTGGAAGAGGATACTTGTTCTTTATGGAGATCAAGTTGACTTCCCGATAATTGATACATAGCCACATTATTCTATCCTTATTCTTCACAAAGAGCACCGGTTCACCCTAAGGTGATGCACTGGGGTGTATAAACCCTTTTTCCAAATTCTCTTGCAGCTGCTTCTTTAACTCCTCCAGTTCTATAGAATCCTTTCTATAGGGACACTTTGAGATATGAGAAGCTCTAGGTATGAGTTCTATTGAGAACACTACCTCATGATCTGGGGGAATTCTGGGTAACTCTTCAGGAAAAACATCACTATATTCCCTCACAATGATAATTTCCATAAGTTTGTCACTTTCCTTTGACTCAACCAATTAGGCGAGGTATGATTATTCATAGGGAATCATTACACACATGATTAAAATATTTTTCAAAGGAGATTCATGATCTTTCTTTCATTTAGAGTGGAGCATGGGATTTTTTGTAATATGAAAAGATATTTTCTTTTCCCGACAGTTGATATGTTCTCTTTATAATGAGAGCCATTCCATTCCCATTATAGTGTCGAATTCCACCAAGGGAAGTACTACAATATTTAATGGAAGAATATTAACACATACGCCAACAAAAGAAGATTCAAACACTTGGGATTCAATGATTGCAGCACTTGGATTTTTTATATATATCTCTACTTCTGGTTCCAAGGCATCAATTCTATAGTTCTAGGAAACTTTAAAGATATAAAGGAATGCATAGAATCAGAATCAAATAATACTTTTTCTTTCTTGATTGAATAGTAAGTGTACCTTGTACAACTTGATTATCTTGCTTCACTTACATTGTAGTGATGTCATAAGGTTTCCCTCGTTCCTTTGTATTTGGTGGTTGCTGACACTAATTACCCTCGAGGCCTCAAGGTTTACTACATGGTCTTTCATTGTCCTCTTTCTCCCTACATTTATAGTATTGAACCATGGGTGGTTCTATATTTTCTTCCACCACATTATCTATCATTCCATGTATTTCTGACACTCTTAAGTATGGTTTCCTTATTTCACATACTTGAATGATTTACATGTCCCTTTGAGGTAGTTCCTAGGATGCAACTTACCACATTTTTGGCATGCAGGTCATCGAGTTTTATTCCCACCATTATCCTTAGATCCTCTGGATTGAAACTCTATCTTTAATTTATTATCACCAAAGTCATGGGACCATTATCCAAACTCCATATCCACTTTTATATCACACCAAACAACTTCTTCATAACTCCCAAATTCATGAATTGAAAGATCCTTTTGAAGGTGTGGTTTTCATACACTAAAGAATCTATTAATTTTGCTATAATTATTGATAAAAAACTTGGAGCATACCTTGAAAACCGTGTGAAACTCTATTCGTAGGTTGTGACATATTCACCTTCATTTTTATTGAACTCTGTGAATTCTCTCTCTATCTTCGTGAAAAGATTTCTTAGGAAATACATGTTAAGAAAAATTATCTTAACATATTCACATTCCATCTCTTCAATTTCCTGACTTGGTTTGGTGTTCTTAATCAAATCCCACCATTGATCAGCCACTCCATATATAAGATAATTGAATAGTGTCACACTCTCCATATTAGAATAGTGAAGCACAAAAAAAGATCATCTCCTTGGAGTTGACCCACTATTCAGCAACTAGTGGATCAGAAGACCCGCTAAATGTTGGTGGTTGTTGCCGTATAAAACCCTTGACAACCAGTTGCTCCCTATTAGTTGAAGGAGGATGTTCCCCATTATTCTGGTATTGTTAATAACTTTAGGTAGTTGGTTTATCATCACCATGAAGTTTTTAATTCCACCTCCCAAATCATTGGGTATGTCGTTCGTGCAATCGTTGCATTTGCCCTTGCACGAGTTATGGGCCAGGTTTCTCCTGGTTCCCACCATTCTCTAAAATATAAAGGTTAGAAAAAAAACCTAAGTCAACAAGTCATGAATTAAAAAATTATTCATTTTTTCAATTTTTACAAAAACAATAACTTATGGGATCCCTATTTAAAGGTTCTTGTGTGTATGTTTTTACTTAGTCTCATACTAGAGGTTTTCTCTAAGGTTCACTAATCCAAATTCCCAAACTGAATAAACATTGCCTCTCATACCAACTATAGTGACCCTACCTTTTCTTACATTACTATTACATCATTATAAAGATAAAAAACATAATAGTATTACACCACTAGGATCCATTGGTTTTGTGTCTTGGGAAAACTAGGACCAAACATAACTTTTACAACAAAAAGAATAAACATTAATTTAATTCCTTCTTATCTAGCTTCTTATTAACTCTTGACCTCTCCTTAGTACATGTATTCATCTAAGGATATACATCAAAAAGGGGTGATATAAAATCCTTGTAAGAGGATGGGTATGAAAAATATAATAATGGGCGAGCATAATCATAAAATAGTCAAGGATCATCAACATGAGGGGAATCATTAATAAAAGACTTGAAATGTGGCTATGCATAAAAAATGAAACATAAACTCTTAGTGGTTAAATACCAAACATACTTGTGAAAAAATATAACATATTGTTCACACATCATTTCACTTTAACTCGTGATATTCAACACTTTACCCAATGCATTGGAGTGCTTTATAATTCCAGGATTACCCATCACATTTAAACATTCATATTGCGCTATATAATTCTGGTTGCACCCATCACATCACAACATTATCATTATCATGCATGCCACATAGAACATATATCAAAAATTAAAATAAATAACCCATGTAAAGTAATGGGTTTCATCTCATAAGAACACATTCAAAAAATTTGGGTTCCCAAAATAAAGTAGGAATAAAATACATGATAGAATAACCATCAACCTTGAGTAAGAAATAAAAGGTGTTTTTTTGAAAGAAGAGTTCTTTTGGAAAACATTTGTTTGACATAAACTCTAGTGGAAAACATTTCTATCTCAAAAAATGTAATATAATGATGAAAAAATGATTTTTAATGAGTGTTCATAAAAAATAAAGTGAAAGAGGCAAAACCCACAGAAAGAAATTTAGGTTCGAGAATTTCTCCTTACATTGTATCTGAATGCTTTCTTCACTTTAAAGTCCTATATAACCACATTAGATTCATTAATTAAAAATTAAAGAACCTTTTTTACATTAATATGGTTTATTATTGTTTCATTAGGTTATTTTATGGTCCTTTGGATGAGTTATAGGGTTTAAATCCATTGTTCGGTAATGTTCGTTTTCAGGGTTTTCTTGAACGGCTCACTTATATTCATAAATGGAAGTTCATGAAGAACATGGGTAAATGTTTCGCACGGAATCCGGGGATGACCTCCTGGACGGGAGATTCAAATGTTCCGATCGGTTTCTAACGGGTTTGTTCGTAGAACCGGAAACATCCAATGATTCCACATCTGTTTGAACCTACTTTCCAAAGGCAGGTGCCCATTAGATTGTGGACTAATGAGGCTTAGGAATTTGCATTGGTCGAGAGGATGGGAGGTCGGACTCATCACACCTTTTTGAGGGGAATTATTGTCTACTCCGGGACTCTCTTTATAGATTTAAGTTATGTTCGTGAATCCTTATTACATTACCAAGTATAAAATGTGTTTTCCTTTAGTTTTAACAATCAATGATTAAATATGCAAAGAAATTTAGAGAATCTTTTATATGTATTCGAGGTTCTTCATCAATAGAGAATCATCTATGTTTGTTTAGAGATTCTTGGTCAATGGTATCCTTCAAAACATTTATATAAAAAGTCTCTTGGTCATTTATGATGACCAGGCTGGTTTTAAAGCCACTCCGTGGGGCACTTGAAGTTTATCGTCATTCAGAAGGACAGAGATTATCTCAAAGTTGGGATCGAACCCATAAATGGGCTACCTACGTATCCTTTGTTTTGGAAAAGGAATCAGATCCCACGTAGTTCGAGTAATGGGGTATGATGTTTATGATTGATGGCTCAAAGATGAATGTCATAATTACTTTTACACTCTAAGCTCACGTGAGTCATGCTCGGTGTGAGAAACAAGAGGTATTGGTAAAATTTAGACAATTGTGCCATGAAAGATGCAATCATAAGAATTTGTTTGGGGCTTATGTATGGATGACTGCCCAGATAGATGAAGGTTTAGGATTTATTTTAGGGAGAAAATCCATGAACAGGGTCCACAAAGTTATATGTGCTTTACGGAGATTTGAATACTCTAATCTTGGGGCTTATTCCTAAGGAGAATGCCCAAGTTAGGAGGGGACTTATGATTGGGTTTTATTCCTGAAAAGGAAACCCAAATCAAAGGTAATTTATGACTGGTTAAGAGAAGTTTAAGGGGACTTGGGGCTTATTCCTGAAAAGGAAGCCCAAGGTTATGACTGAGTCTTATTCCTGAAAAGGAGACCCAGGTTAGGGATTAAGGTTTGGGGCTTACTCCTGAGGAGGATGCCCATATTTGAGGTTGGGGCTTATTCTTAAGAAAGATGCCCACGATTAGAGGATTTGATTGGGGCTTACTCCTGAAGAGGATGCCCAGATCAAAGGTTTTATAACTGGGGATTATTCCTTAAAAGGAGACCCAGGTTAAGGATTCTCTCATCTTAAAGGATGAGGTTGAATGAATTAACTCACAATCTTTGGTGACATAAAGATGTTTAAATCACTGGGTTTTGAGAGATATTTCACAAAATTCCTTTCAGACAAGGATGTCAAATCAAGAAATCATGCCATAAATGGCTTTGAAGAGTATCTTAAAGACTGAATCTTGAATAGGAAAGGTGAAATGGATTAAGAGGGGTAAAATGGGCAAGATGGGCACCCAAAAAGATAGGGGCGCGCAAGTCTTGAAAGGCGCGCAAGTCCTGCGGCGGCTCGCAAGTATTGGTCGCGCAAGTATACTTGCGCGACATGAGGGGTACTTGCGCGATTTTCAACCAGCATTGAAATTCTTGAGCGACTCTTTATAAAACCCTTTACAATCCTCTTGAGGTTCTTCCAGAGAAGGGACGCGCAAGTTATATTGAAGGAATTAAGTTGGCGCGCAAGTGTTTGTTAAGTTTCAACACTTAGGCCTTCCTTCTTCTCTTTAGATCTTCCGTTCTAGGTAAGAAATTACCTTAGAAGTGTTCCGGAAGCTTTGAGAAGAGACTTGGGCGTCGGGAGCTTCAATCCGAGTTTCTGGAAAAAGATCCTCTCGAATGGGGGGCCCACAGGGTCTATTTATAGGCAAAAGAAGACCCAGGGCGGTTACCGGGCGGTTACCAATTAGGTCGCGCAAGTCACCTGCGCGACCAAGATAGCCGCGCAAGTATACTTGCGCGGCAGTGGTATCACTTGCGCGGTGGATTTTCTGTTGATCCTTTGTTCATGCCTTTGTCAATTTTTGATGTTTTCTTCAAAGGATGAATCACTTTTAACTGAGATATTCCCTTTTCCGATCTTTAGATTCTGTGACGAAAGGAGCGTCAACAAAAGTCCCCCCTCAGAGTTGGATCCGGAGAGAAATGAGGATTTGACTCTGAGGAAATCGAATCCTTCCAAAGGAAAAGGGAGGGCGCGCAAGTCTTTTAGTGCGCAGAGGGTGGCGCGCAAGTCTGCGTCGCGCAGGCCTCAAGCGCTCTGGGTGTGGCACGCAGGTAGGCTTCCGGGCCTATAAATACCCGGCCTCATCTCCGTTACATACATCTGGATTTCCGGATTTCTCGAGCTCTCGCCGCGCTAGTCTTTTTTGTCGCGCAAGTCTCCCGTTTTCACTGTTTCCTCGCTGCCGCGCTACTCTCAAGGTAATAAGGCTTGCGCGGAAAATATTTGCGCGACAAAAACTTGCGCGGCACATGTATCACTTGCGCGACATCTCCATACTTGCGCGCCTTAATGCCTTAGCCATTTTTTTCAAAAATTCTTTAACAAATTTTATGCAAAATAAACCCACTTAAGAGTTTTAATTTATTCAACTCCTGTGCAGATTCAATGGCTCTTAGACCTGGATTAATTGATGAACTGGCTAGCAAGCGGATAGATGATATGATGAATATCATTGGCCCTGATTACTATACTATCAAAGACAGTACTCTTCCAGATTTGGCTAAGTATCTGAAGAAATATCATCGCGACTTTCCTCACTGCACTTATCTACCTTTGTATGGTCATGGTCATCTGCAAGAAGTCATTATTCCAGAAGTAAAGAATTATCTTCCATTTTCTTGGTTTCAGAATTATACCAATTTTGCTTCAGCAAATATCTCAGGCGGAGGAGTATTTCAAACTGCTGGAACAGTGGAGAAGGCTTATGTGATGCATCATAGCCCTTGCACACCAGATCTGAAAAAACATACACCTGAGCTTCAACCACATTTTCATCCTTCAATCTTCCGAAATGCTCAGATGGATCAATCCAAAGGCTGGAAGAAAAGTTGGGATTTCCGTCCTGGGGGAGGTGTGAAGCCAACTTGGATGTGGGTATACTGGGTGCGACAGACTTTCGCAGAGTTTATTGAGGATCTGAAGAGAGCTGCAATATATGAGGCTGTTTGGGTTGGGTAAACATATATTTACAGACATGATAACTTCGTGCCAGAGATACTCAGCCACTGGAGCCCAGTGACTAATTCTTTCCATTTGACTCATGGAGAAGTAGGTATCAGTTTGTGGGATGTCCACAAGATTTCAGGAGCTCCAATCTTGGGTGATATGTATGATGAATTCATTCCTCCCAAGGTGACTTGGAGTGATCCAGAGAAGACTCCTGCTTTGGCTCGAGAATTATTTAAAATCTTTCACAGGCTCAAGAGTTCAGAGACCTCATTAACTCATTTTGGAAAAGATATTCATCCGGAAGAATGGATGAATGTGTTTCTTACTGAGAAGAAAGGGATGGAGCCAAAAGAAAAAGGATCCAAGAAAAAGAAATCCAAGGACACCCGGCCCAGACGTCCTACCACTTGTCCAAAACCTGAGAAGAGAGGAGCTCCTGGAACATTCTGGCCAACTCTAGAAGTAGGAGAGTTTGAAAAGTGGGGCTATGAAGTGAATCAAATAATTCCAAAGAAAACTCGTCTGGCGGGTTTCTTGGCAATGTGGCTCAGTGTTTATCTCTTGCCGGTCAGGGATTCGAAGGGAGGCGTTAGGCCAGGGACCTTCGTCATTGCGGCCAAGTTGGCTGAGGGAAAAATGGTTGGGTTAGCTACCCCCATTTTAGCAAAGATTCACAGGAGTTTACTTCACGTCTTCCAGGGTAAATCTCCTTTAAGAATAGTGGGACCATTCCAGGTTTTGTGGGGATGGATCGCCACTCACTTCAGGACTTACAATGTACAGAATGGATTACAAATTCCTGGAAGCTCTTTCAGACCGTCAGTGAAAGCATTCTCTGGAATTGCTCCATTAGATGTTAATGGTTATGACATGAAAGTAAGACTAAGCATGTATAAGGAATTCAACTTCTTTCCTTATGGAAGTCCGCCATCTGGGCGGTTTGTTGATGATGGGAAAGCCCATTTGGATTTGAGGGCATACATGCTAGCTTGTAGGGATGGCGTGTTAGTAGCCAGGATTGATGGAGAAATCATATGCGAGGCCTATGCTCCATATATATTTGCACGCCAATTCAAATGTTTGCAACAGATTGTTGTATCCCCTCTAGTACATGTCAGGTTAGAGCAACATCTGATGGTTGCTCGACAACTATGGTTGCTGACATCAAGAGAGAAGACTGGGGCAGTATTTGATCTACCAGTTGAAAAAGCGGCACATTATCTGACTACATTTTATGTCGAACACTGGATAGCATCATACCCTAAAGGGATATTGAATCACCCAGTATATCAAGTGGGAAAGAGGAAGAGGACTGTAGAGAAAGAAACTCTTCCTCATGAAGGTGACGCTTCTCCACCTGAAATAGGTTCAACAGACTCCTCTTCTATAACTGATTCATCGGATTATCACGATGGGGATGATGAGGCACAACCGGCAGCAAAGCGGTTTTGTGCACGATATAATCCTCCGGCCAGAGTTAAAAGACCCACTCCATCAGCTCCTGGTGAGTTATTTGATTGTAATAACTTCAATCACTGCTACTTTATAAAGTAATAAGTCTCACTTTCTTATTCTCTATCTGTAGTTGCAGGAGTCGGGAAGAAATTAAAATCAAAAATTGTAGGACCTTCCTCACAGCCTTTATATCTAAGACCAGAGGTTGTTCAGCTATGGCAGAGCTTATACTGTGATACTGAGACCGCCTGGCTGGATTTGTGTGAGGGCCTACAACTTCCTGGAATAGGATATCTTCTAGCTTCTAAAGACCTTCAATACGGAGATAACCCCAATGAAGTGCGAGCTTACATCAGAGAGCTGGAAATGCTCATATATGCCACTGATAATTCGGTTCTTATCACCAGGCGGGTGAAGGAAATGATTGATCGTGGCACCACTGATGGGGCTGGTGGTTCTGGAGATGAGGAATGGCAAGAGTACGTGGCTCCTGAAGATGTAAGTTTTCTTTCCTTATTTTCTTTGCAACTTGATTTTAGTTGAAGCTTTGTTTACTTAAGGAAGTTATTTTCTTCATCTTGCAGCTTGCAAAGAAAGGAACCGGGGTTCCTTCGCCACAATATAGCCCTGGTGGTACTGCTATCGGGGCTACTGCTGATTCTCCTCGCGAACCAAGCGAGATATCTCCAGGACAGCCGGCCATGAATGAGGCACTGGACATATCCTTTCATTCTCCAATCCAAGTGCCAATAAGGGAGACTACTGATACTCCGAAAAAACAAAAGAAGCCAAGGCAATGAAGTAGAAAATCCCTAGCTAAACGTTTCATTAACAGTGGTAAGTCCTTCGAACAATCATGAGTTTATACCCATAATCATATGGTTACTCATATTTCTGAGGATTGCAGGGGCTTCTTCAATTTCTCCCTTGAGGGAAGGGACTGATCCTTCTTCAAAGGTCGTGGAGGGTGCTGTAGAACAATCACAGACTCAGGCTAACTTGGTTGCTCCTGGAGAAGAGCTACCATCCATTCCCAGTATCCCTCCTATCACTGAAGATTTGTCCAGGGTCAGGGGTTGCAGGACATAAGTCGGCAAGAAGACGTAGCAAATGCTCCCACTGGTGAGACTAATCAAGATTCTAAAGTATCATTGGATGAAATGATGAATCAAGGAATGAATTTTGAAGAATTTTATAATCATGCTGAGTTGTCATGTGATTTAGAAGACCTTGGGCGTGAGTGTTACCCTTCGCCCAAATTTTTCTTTGAAAAAAATATACTTCTAACCATGATATAAAATAATATGCAGTTTCTTCCGTAGAAGCCGCTGAACTTCCAATGCCCGAAGAGGGTGTGGACGCTGATGTCAACCCTATCATTGCAGAAACATTAGCTCAAGTAGAGCTAAATCCAATAAACTCTCCTGAGACTCATCTTGAAAATCCTGTTGAAACTGGGAAAGATAGGGAGAAGTCTTCTCAGGTTGCTGAACCACCATTGGGTAATGGATAACAATATTTGTGATTGTACTTTATTCGCAAGACAATCCATTCTTTTGTTATCCTTTGAAGCTGACTAAACCTTTCAATTAATCATGAAGGACCATCAACTGCAATGACTAGATCCGAAGATGAGGCCTCAGCCTCTGCCCCAACGGGAATTGAAAGTGAAGAAGCACAAGTCAGAGGGGAAAGAGCAGGACAAGGCACCTCCCTAAGTGCGCTAATTCCAGATTACATACCCCCTTCTGACGATGATATTGAATCAGATCCAGATATGCTTAAAGCATTCAGCTTTTCACGACGTAAGGCATGTAATAACATATGGAACATCATATCGGGGGTGCCTTTAGAAGAGCTACCATCAAAAATTTCCCGATTGTCATCCCAATTTGTTATAATGGGACTTGGTGGTTTTGGGTATGAAAAGATCCATGCTGCGGTGAAATAGATCATTTTCAGGAGGGAGCAAATGCAGACAAGTCGCGAAGATTTGACCAGAGTGAAATTGTCAGTCAACATAGGCGAATTTGAGGCTACGATATCCCAGGCTGAAGCTGATTATGCTGTCAAGATGAAGGATCTGAAGCAAAAAATCAAAGAAAAGGTCGTCCAGCAAGTGCAACTCCAGCAACAGTTAGATGCTGTTACTGGGGAACTTGATCAGCTTAATAAATCATTGGATGAAACTCATATGAATGGCATGAAAGCCATTGCAGATGCTAAGAAGGCACTTCAGCAAGCTGAAAAGAGTGAAGCTGGTCAAGTGCACGAGCTTCAAGTAACTGTTGATAAGGCTCAGGATGCTATACATCAAATGAAGACTTATGTTGACAATCTTCTGTAATTCTTGAAAAAGAGAAGAGATTCCAGTCTGTGGATGTCCTTCTAACTCTTGTGTATCAATGAAAAACACTTTTGTCTTCAATCATTTGCACTTGCATTCTTCCATTACTTGCTTCAAATTTACTTAAGCCAATGGGCTTAGTAATCATAGTTTGATTTTTACTAGGATTATTACAAATAACCCTACAAACTTTGAATATTTTAACTGCTCAATATTACCTAAATCATACAAAAAAAATGTATATTTAGTGAGCTGGAACTTGACTTTTATTCAGAGTTCCTTTGTCTTTTGTGTGGGCAGTTTAAAGTCATGCATGCCTAATATAAAAGGGGCTAATGTTTAAGGTCGAAATAGCTTTGACCGAAAATGGATTAAAATGGATTCAATTCCTTGACAATTTATCTGAAAACATATTTACCATACTCAAGTATGAGGGAAAAAATGTAAACTATGGCTTAAGAATATTTGAATCTGAGGAATGATATGAAAAAGAGCTAAAAGGCATTAGAAGAAGTAGTTTC
The DNA here is from genome assembly GCA_963277665.1 of Viscum album. Classification (NCBI taxonomy): domain Eukaryota; kingdom Viridiplantae; phylum Streptophyta; class Magnoliopsida; order Santalales; family Viscaceae; genus Viscum; species Viscum album. The sequence continues at coordinate 1,418,213,006 of OY728159.1, read as the reverse complement.
CAAGAATGAAGTTACTATTATTTAACAAAACCCATTAGGGGGTTGAAATATGCAGGGCCACCTATGGGCATTGGCTGCATAGTCAAATAAAATAGCATCTTTTGGCTGACAAGTCTGTTATGTGGACTGTTTATGCAAGGCCACCTATGGGCACGTGCTGCATAGTCAGGCAAAAGAACTCCCAGAAATTTACTTTCCTAGTGCTAAAAGCCAGTGAAAGTTTATGGAGATTCAAATTTTCTAAAGCATAGAGTTTGTTGTATGGAAAGAGGTACTTGAATATGGAGAAGATATTTCCAAACAAGAATATCGAAGAACTGGATGAATATCACTCCTGCGAAGGTCTGACCCAAACGTAGGGAAGAAGAATAAACCATAGACTTGAATACTTTCATATCATGAAAAAGGATATGAGACAAATATGTTAAGGATGGCTTTTTTTTTGCGGATCCCTACATACTGTCGTTTAAGACAAATAAGGACAAAAGATGCATTCTTCCCAAGAATGAAGTTACTATTATTTAAAAAAACCCGTTAGGGGGTTGAAATATGCAGGGCCACCTATGGGCATTGGCTGCATAGTTAAATAAAATAGCATCTTTTGGCTGACAAGTCTGTTATGTGGACTGTTTATGCAAGGCCACCTATGGGCACGTGCTGTATAGTCAGGCAAAAGAATTCTCAGAAGTTTGACATTTTTGTGACTAGAAGTCATGAAAAGGGTTATGAAGATCTGAAAATATTTAAGGTTAGGATTATAATACATAAAGATGGGTATTGTCCAATGTATATAGAGATACATAGGTCAATGAAAAACCATAATCATGTTGTGGCTGGGTCCTAAATTGAAATTTTGGATTTCACTACGTATCTCATAAGAATGAGAATCAAGCCATACGTAGTTCTTGAAATGTAGTTTAACGTCGTGCAGGACGAAAGTATGAGTGATCTTAGTTTAAATTCATAGAATTCGGACCATAATAATGAATACACAGTGTGTGTTTTCATGAAGACTTTTGAGCCAAGGGACTGAAAGTGAAATTTGGGGTTAGGCCCAAAAGACTTGGGACTAGATTCGAGGGACACTCGAATGTTCCTACGTATCCCATAAGGATGGGAATCAAGTCCACGTAGTTCTAGAACTACCCTTTGTACAAATTTGGTTCGTACATGTGAAGGGTGAAAGGGGACTTTAGTGCAATGATGGTTTTAACCTAAGATAAAAAGTTTAGGCATTACCATGTATGCACGTAGTCTTTTGAAAAAATGAAAACCATGATTGAAAAAAGAATCAATGTCAATAATGGTTCCTTCTCAAATGAGGAAATCAAAGAATATTGTAGTTTATTGTTGTACCGGACAAAAGTGTTGTATAGTTTAACGTCATATAACAAGGACGAAAGTGAATCAATGTAAAGATATTGATTCCAGGGGTGGTTTCACAAATCATCATCATATGAGATGGTGGTGAACCGATGTGAAGAGAATGTTTTTTGGGCTTGAACCTTGGGAGGTTGCCTACATACCCAGCCTGGAGGGCAAGGATCAAAGTCCGTGTAGTTCAATTAAAGAATGAATCAATGATCAAGTTATTCTTGGGGACAATGATCTAATAAAAAATGTTGTTGGGACTTACACATGGTTAGTGGCCCAAAGGGAGTGTTATGGTTGATGTTCGCTCTAATCTCACGTGAGTCATACTCGGTGTGAGAAACAAGAGATAATAACAATCTTAACGATGCACAATTTTGATGTCATGTAGGACATAAAATAGGGACTATGCAGTTTAAAGTCTTGCAGTTAGGACTATTGGTGCATCATTTTAACGTCATGTCGGACGAAAGTGCGAATAGTTTAAGGTCATATGCATGGACCGTGGATGGTGCAGTTTAATGTCATGTTGGACCTTTGATGATTATATAGTTTTAACGTCTTTCCGGACGTGAGGGACTTTTATACAGTTTAACGTCATGTAGTTAGGACGTCACAGTTTAATGTCTTGCTGGACATAAGGGATTTGCAAATAGTTTATGGTCATATACATGGACCAGGGATGATGCAGTTTAAGGTCATGCTGGATGGTTTATGGAACTTTTTCACAGTTTAATGTCGTGTGGGACGAAGTTGCAGTTTAAAGTCATACTGGACCATTACTGTATATTTTAACGTCATATAGCAAGGACGAACTGGTGCTGTACAGTTTAAAGTCATGTAGCTAGGACTAAGGTGAACCAATATGAGGATATCAGTTCTGGGGACTTTTTATAGTTTAACGTCATGCTGGACGTTGGAAGTGCCACACAGTTTAATGTCATGTTGCTAGGACACAATAACAGTTTAATGTCATGTTGGACATAATATAGTTTAATGTCATCTCGGACAAATAAGGAACTTCTGTATAGTTTAATGTCATGTAGATAGGACATTATACAGTTTAATGTCATGTAGGACATTGAAGGTGACACAGTTTAACGTCATGTTGGACGAAGTTGCAGTTTAAGGTCATACTGGACCATTACTGTATGAACCAAATGTAAGAGTCTTGGTTCTGGGAACAATATTTTGTGTTTATACAAAATACTTCTTCAGAAATCTGGCATTAGTTGGAGTCGTGATGTGTTCTCCATCCATTGAGATCAGAGAATACGCTCCATTGGAGTAGACCTTATGTATTGAATAAGGTCCTTCCCATTTTGGTTCAAGCTTGGGAGGCTTCTTTCCTGGTATCATTGGTGTTCTAAGAACCAATACCAATTCTCCCTGAATGAATGAACGAAGACGAACTTTTTTGTTAAAAGCTCGTGCTATCCGATTATGATAGATTTCCAAGTGGTGCAAAGTGCACAATCTCTTCTCATCTAACTGTTCCAATTCATTCAACCGTTTTTGGGATTGCTCATCTGTTGATAACTGATCACAAATGGCTATTCTGAGTGAGGGCAATTGAACTTCAATTGGAAAGACTGCTTCTGTTTCATATACCAATGAATATGGAGTAGACCGCGTTGCATTGCGAGTGGTAGTCCGATAAGCCCATAAATCATGATAGAGTTTATCAGGCCATGACTTCTTATCTTTATCTACCATCTTTTGCAGTATATTTGAAAGAGTCTTGTTGAAGGCCTCTATCTGGCCATTAGCCGCTTCATGATATCGAGATGAATGGTTGGACTTAATGTTGTATTCTTGATACAATTTCTTTACCTCAGAAGAACAGAAGTTGGTGCCGTTGTCCGTCAATATGGTATGAGGGACACCAAATCTAGTAATGATGTTAGACTTGATGAAGCTAACAATGCATTTAGAACTGACTTCTTTGAGAGGTACTGCCTCTGCCCATTTGGAAAAGAAATCAGTAGCAGTAAGAATGTACTTAAACTGTTTGGCCGTAGCTGAAGGGTAAGGTCCCACCACATCCATTCCCCATGTGGAAAATGGCCATGAGTATTTAGCTGTATGAAGCAACTCTGGAGGTTGATGAATGAAGTTGGCATATACTTGGCATGAATGACACTTCTTTGTGAAATTAACACAATCTTGTATCATTGAAGGCCAGAAGTATCCAAGCCTTCGAATTTGATCAGACAATCTATGTCCAGACTGGTGGGCACCACAGACTCCTGCATGCACTTCTTTTATGACAGCCATTGTCTCTTCACCATCAATACATCTGAAGAGAACTCCATCCAAACCACGTTTGTAGAGAATTTTCTCGAGGTGGTTTGGACCATCATAAAGAGTAAAATTGACCACACGTCGCCAAATTTGTTCTTTCTCGGCTCTATCAGGTGGAAGTGTTCCATTTTTAAGGTATTCCTTGATAGGTGACATCCATCCTGTAGTATGACCATACGGTTCAGGAATGGGACTAATTTCATTAATTTCCTCTGTTCTGACTTGAACATAAGGTGAAATTGCACGACGGTGGGCAATACCGATGGTTGTCTCGTCCTGATTTGGATCTGCTAAAGCTGTGGCTATATTAGCCAGTGCATCAGCTTGAGCATTTTTTGATCTTGGGACATAAGAAAATGTCGGTTCTGAAGGGAATTCTGACATTAACTCTCTGACATAATCATACAAAGGGATTAATTATTCTTTTCTGATGGCATAATCCCCATTGACTTGTTTGATTACCAGGTCTGAATCACCTTTCACCTTTAAGTGATTCACTTGTGCTTGAAGCGCTAACTCCAAGCCTGCAATGAGAGCTTGGTATTCAGCTTCATTATTGGTACCACCTTCCCACAACAAAAAGGAATAAGGTAACACTGCCTTATCTGGAGAAATGAGAACAATTCCTAAACCAACTTTGTTGAATTTAGGATTTTCCATTTTCTTCCCTGTTGGACTTCTAGAAGCACCATCAAAATACATTTCCCATGTTTGAGGACTCTCTTGGATAGAGAAAACTTCCTCATCAGGGAGTTCGATATCTGAATACGTGTCTTCCACTGAAGGGTGTTCAGCCAGGAAATCAGCCAGAGCTTGGCCCTTAATTGCCTTTTGAGACACATACTGGATGTCGAACTGCTGTAGAATAACCGCCCACCTTGCCAATCGTCCTGTAAGCATTGGACGACTAAGGATGAATTTGAGTGGATTATTACGAGATACCAATTGGACCTCGTGATGTTGCAGGTAATGTCTCAGTTTCTGAACTGCAAAGATTAATGCTAGGCAACATTTTTCAATACTCGAATACCGGGTTTCTGCTTCAAGCATAGTTCTACTGAGATAGTAGAGACTATTTTCATTCCCAACATCATTCTTTTGAGCGAGAAAGGCACCCAATGATCGCTCTAAAGCTGTCACATAGAGGATAAGAGGCCTACCCTCAACAGGTGGCATGAGTACTGGTGGACTCAAGAGGTATTTCTTGAGAACATCAAATGCTTCTTGACATTCTTTAGTCCACTGGTAAGTGACTCCTTTCTTCAATAATTTGGTAAAGGGTAAACTTTTGCCTGCCAAATTGGCGATGAAACGCCGAATATAGGCTAAGTGTCCTTGAAGTCCTCTTAATTCTTTCAAATTCTGAGGAGGTGACATACCAAGGATTGATTTGGTCTTCTCAGGATCGACTTCAATACCACGATGGCGTACAACAAAGCCGAGGAATTTTCCTGAGGTTACCCCAAATGCACATTTTAAGGGGTTCATCTTCAAATTATGTTGTCGAAGCTTGTGGAATATGACTTCCAAATCAGCCAAGTTATCAAAACGTTGTTTGGATTTAACCACCAAATCATCTACATAGCATTCAACAAATTTCCCTAGAAAAGGTTTGAAGATACGATGCATGGTGCGTTGATATGTTGCACCTGCATTCTTTAAACCAAAGGGCATCACCCGGTAAAAAAACACACCTTGAGGAGCTCTGAAGGCTGTATATTCCTCATCTTCTGGGGCCATTCGGATCTGATTATATCCAGAATATCCATCCATGAAAGAAAGTACTTCATAGCCAGCCGTCGCATCAATTAAGAGTTCTGTAATCGGAACTGGAAAATCATCTTTGGGACAATACCGATTAAGATCTCTGAAATCGATGCAAACACTAATTTGTCCGTTCTTTTTCTTTACAGGGACAATATTATCCAAACACTTGGGATGTTGAACTTCTCTGACGAAGTTAGCTTTGATAAGCTTATCCACTTCAGCCTCGATTTTGGAAGCATAGGTTGGGTGTGTTCTTCTCGCAGCTTGCTTGAATCCTCGATGTTCTTTTGGCAAACCCAAATGATGGGTGGCAACATCAGGATCAAGTCCAGGCATCTCTGTATAATTCCAAGCAAAAATATCTTTATTTTTCTTTAGAAAAGAAATATACATCTCTATTTCTTCAAGGGTCATGGCCGCACTAATTAAAGTGGGGCGTGGATCTTTCTCTGTACCCAGATTTACTTCTCTGAGTTCATCCACAGTGGTAGAGATACCCTCTTTAAATGCTGGAGGAGCATCTCTAAGATCTTCCTCTTCCTCTTCATCATGTGTTATTTCTTCCGTTTCTACTTGCAAAGTAGATGAAAAAACGAAATTCTTATGATCATAAGAGATGTCAAAATTTTCACATTTTGAAGAAGAAGCTTCCATTTCTGACCCTATTGATGATAAAGGGTCTTCTTTGGGAATCACAGAGGAGATGATGGATTGAGAATCGACATAAATATTCACCTCCGGTGTTGCTATAACTTCTTCTGGCCTAATTAGCGAAGTATAGACTTGTTGGATTTCAGCAGACGAAATGAAAACGTCACCACTTATGCTTTCATCACTGCTTGGTAAGTTACCGATTTCTCCCATGTTGTCTGGCTCAATTGCCGTAATTGACATTATGGATCTTTCCATAAGAGTATTTTGATTTGGGCCTATTTTGTCAATTTGACTGATAGGTAACACATAATCTTTACTCACATGTGAAAATGGATTTATTGGAATTTTTTCCAAACCATATGGAGCATTAACTTTGGTAATTTCCTTCATTGTAGATTTTTCTCTTCCCTTCATGTGATAAAATTCCGCCTCAATGTATTGAGACTCACATGTCTTGAACGGGGCCTTATCACCATACAATGTTCCAACTTGACCATCGAAACAGTATTTGAGACATTGATGGTATGACGACGGAATAGTTGCATGCTGATGTAGCCAGGGTCTTCCAAGCAAGATATTGAAAGCTGAGTCCTGATCAACAATCATAAAATCCGAATTGGAAACAAGATCTCCAAACTGAGTTCTGAGTGTAACTTCTCCCAGTGGTTCTTGTTCATTTTTATCATATCCTTGCAACATCATGGTAGAAGGAGATAAATCAGATTCCATGAGGCCCAATAGACGAAGTGTACGAATGGGCATGAGGTTGACTCCTGAACCATTGTCAATAAAAGCTCTTCGAACATCTATACCATTGACTTTGCTAGATAAGTACAAAGGTTTTATGTGCCCATGCACAACATTGTAACAGCCCAAGATTTTATAAAGAAATATTCTTTTTAATTTTATTAATGTCATGTGTTGTACGCTACACCAAAAGGAGCTTGCACAACACGCATCCTTGTATTGCCTTGCATTACACGCAATCGCGACCTTCCTCGATAGCGTGTGTAATACGCAATACCGATTTTCACTAAACAACGATGTGCTATTAAAATATTATTAAAACTAGCCGTTATGAATAGTAATAACCACTTTTTAAAATTCTGTAAATCTTATTTTTCAAAATGAACTTCATTCTTGGATTCGGAGTATCGAATTTAGCCTAAGGTGAAATTTTGGTACTTTTCGGATAACTTTCATATTCTGATGAATAGTGAAAATTACTAAATTATAATTAAAAACAACTTTTTTAATCGAAATAATTAATAGTGATAAATCATTAATTTGAGTGGTTTTAAAGTATATTTAGAATATATTTTTACAATTTAATACAATGTTGGTCATTGGATGTAATTTCACATTTAAACCAGTTATAAACAAGTGTCAATCTTTTGATAGTTATTATCTCTTAAAAACACGCTATTTGTTGTAACAGCGGAAATTAATTATAAAATTAATTAATGCAACTTATATGTTTGGAATTTTGTAAAATAGAAATCATTTTTGAATTCGGAATATCAATTATAGCCTAGGGTGAAATTTTGGTACTTTTCTGAAAACTTTCAATTTTTGATGAATAGTGAAACCACTAAGTGGTAGGTTAAAAACTGAATTTTGCATAAAACTTAATTTTACCGCTTCTGTGAATGGAATTTCGAAAATCCGAGAGACACGGTTAATATCAAGGACTAAAATGTGGTTCAATGAGATGAAAATAATTTTTGGTAAATAGTAACTTTTTACTTTTTTTTACCGCGGTTAATAGTAAATAGGGTAACTAAGGGTAAATATGATATTAATATTACCCTAACACATGTCCTAATTCTATTGGACAAGTGTAATTCGACCAAAAAAAAACTTAGGAATAAAATATGACCATTTAGGCCCACTTGGATTAGATTAGGACATTTATTATTAATTTATTTAAAGAAAGGTTAAAATAGTTAAAATCAAAGTTTAATAAGTAAATCATTTTTAATATGGGGTTATACATAAGATAAATTCGATTTTAAATATTCATTAGAAAGCTAAAAAGATTTACTACATGATGGTATTTTATTTGTAATTTTTAGAAATCAAATAATTTAATTTATTTATGACACAAAGATGATGCAGTAATTATCTTGTTAATGAAATATTGACATAATTGATGTTATAAACACAAAAATAAATGTAATTTGAGACTTTTTATGAATTAAACTAATTTTCTAGGTTACTATGATATATTAGTGTTGATTTAATCAACTTGGTTCGAACATATAATTCTGTTATGACTTTCACAAAAATCATGTATCAAATAGTGTCAAAATTGACACAAAATAGTTTTTAAATCAAATATTATATTATTAATTGTTATTTTATTCCTAAAAATCTAAGGTTCGGCCAAATGACTTAGATAAGGATATATGTATTAATAATATACAATTTGGGGTTCGTTTGGCATGTTATAGTAAGTGTATTAACCATATAGTGGAAGAAAACAAAAAGACACGGTAAAAGTTAAATTAATTAACTTAGAGTTAAATCTAATTGATAAGGTTAAAATAATACCCTAAACTTGTCTAAATATTATTGGTTGATAGGATTTCGACCCATCCCCACTTTAGCTTCGAAATAAGACCCTTTGGAACCATTATAAACCGATTTTTACTTTAATATAAAATAATATTTTGAGATATTCCTAAGGTGCCCCTCTCCTCCCCTATAAAACGACATCTCCTCCCCCTCCTCCTCACACCAATTTGAGCACTCAAGCTCGGCCAACCCCTGACAATTTCTCCTCTCCACTTCCCTAGCAACATCCTAGAGGTTCTGGTCTTCCTCAAAGACCAATTTTAGTGCCCTAAGAGGAGGTCTCAAAGAGGCACTTCAAAGAAGAGGTAATTACTGTTACCAATTCTTTCATCTTTATTTCTTCTTCCACTTCTTATTCTTAGGTTGTTTCATTATGAAGTAATAACATCAGTATCACTCATATACTGATATGTTATTATAAGTATGAAACAACCCTATTTCACCATCTATCCATCCTACGGAGAAAGAAATCACCGCGCGTGCGTACGTACGGAATACCGTCTCCACGCCGTGGTGTAATCTATTTTCCACCACCACCTTACATGGATGGGTATAATGGTGTAAAGAATAACTATACATAGTTATTACAACATCATATTGATTCTGATATATTGTATAATCCACTCCAATTCAATTCAATATTTATAGAAATGATATCGTCGCTCGTGCGTACGTACGGAATACCGTCTCCACGACGCGATGAGATTCATTCTCCATGTTAACCATTTAAGAATGATTATAATGTATATATAAGAAATAATAATGAAATATATGACATTATAAAGCTACTGGATTTATGTATATATATACATATGTATGTCATCTACTTACTTCCATTTCAAGACAATAAGGAAAGGAAAACAGCGTTCATGCGTACGTACGGACTACCGTCTCCATGAACGGTGTTTTTCATTTTATTTATCTACCTATTATATATATATATATACTGAATATATATGATATATAAATCATATTTTATATTCTGGAAGTAGGTAAATTGTGATATAAGTAATAATGATGTCAAGAACAACAAGTCAAAACACCTACGATAAATGAAACGATTTTACCCAAAACGCTTCTTTAACATGGAATTTACAAAAGAACGGGTAATATAATGTCATAAGTGAACCATATATGATATCATAACAATTAATATGATTCTTTAATAAGTCAATAACATGATTTAAATCATTATACAGGAGGTTCGGACACTTACAAAGCAAGTCGGACCTAAGGTAAGGGAAATATCACAATCTCATTTTTATCCGAGATTGTTTATTCGTAAGTATTTACTGGGGTGTATTTTATCATCCACATCCATGTTTTATCAATATGTAATATTATTTCCATCCACCTAAAATTGTTTAAATCCATTTTTACCCATCGGTGAGTTTTTAGTAATACGTATGAAAGGAATCTTTTGTCGTTTTTCGTACGAGGTACTTTTTGAATTTTCCGACAAAAGTACGAAGAATGTTTTTTTTTAACTTATACGGCACGAACGGATTTCTACGGTTTTATAAAGCCTTATTTTCATGAAGCTTCCTCCAAAATATTTCATGACTATTTTCAATAAAATCTCTTTCTTTTAAAATTGCATGATGTTTTGTGAAAAGAAATTGATTTTGAAGAAGAAAGGATATTTTCCTCAAGAATTCAATTCAAGTGTTTTATCAAAATTATTTTCCATCTAAGATAATAAAGGGTTCTGTTTCTATCCATATTTTTACATTGATTTGACTATGTTGTGATGTAATTATGTTTATGAATTCCTTTATCTTATATGAATGGTTTTATGATGTCATGTTGTTTAAGAATCCCATTTTTATTACATGGGTTATGAAATGATGTATGATTTATGATTTTGTGGCACACATAAGAAAGGATTCATTAAGAGATGGGTGGGACCTATATCTCCCTCCAATGCATTGGGTAAAGATTTCATATCTCATGAGATAGACATGGCTGGAATGGTAGGTTATACCGGTTCAGTGAAACAGGACTGAAACGAGGATTACTCGATTCAGAAAGGGACTTTGTCCACTAAGATAGTCTTGGCAATGAGTCTTGACTAACAAGAAATGATTCTCTATGATTATGTGTGTATGCCACAATGAGTAATGTTTTAAGTTATGGTTTCATTTTCACTACTATGATTTATCCCATGTTATGAAATTATGCTCTCTTTTGCAGGTTAAGATTTCCAAAAATGTTATGTTCTTATGAAAATTATGTGATTGATATTTCTTTTGTTTACCCTTAATGAGCATTTGAGCTCACCCTTTTATGTTTTCTTTTCCCCAGGATATAAAGAAAGGTTTTAGGTAAAAAAAAAAGAAGATCTTTATGGGAGATTTTGAAGATTTTTCCCCACGATTAGAAGATTACGTTCCGAGTTTCCAAAGACACTAAACTATTACGGTCCTTGTGTGTGTGTTTTTGTTTTGTACTAAGTATTCCGCAAATGTAATGTAATGTCCATGTACGTCAGGCTACAGGCCTCTACAGTTGGTATCAGAGGAAAGGTTTAGTCAACCTTTGGAAACTAGGACGCGAAAACGTTAGTAAGATCCCTAGAGATATTTCTAAGGTATGTCTAGGGATTCCCCTAAGGATAAGTATACATATAGGATATAGTTCTAGAACTATGGTAACGATATTAGATTACTCCCCCTTTATTACGATTTTTGCATCTAACACTATTCTGTTTGGGTTTTAGAAAATGGCTGGAAACAAGATGATTCACAATAATGGAGGATATGATGGACAATGGAATGATATTCTTCATGAGCAACCAAATGAAATGGGATTTGGATGTCCAAACATCATTATTATGCCGAATCAGCAATCTCACAACATGATCAATAAAGTAAAATTTGGTAAGTTTCCTGACTCGACTAATAAGAGAAAGATGGAGTTCCATGATGATCATAGAGGAAAGAAAGTTCAATTTCCCCTATGTAAATCATGTGGGAAGAGGCATCAAGGAGAATGTTTCAAGGGAACTGGAAGATGCTTTGGGTGTGGAATAGAAGGACACAAAGCAAGTAAGTGCAAAGGAAAAGGGTCGGTTAACACCATGGATGAGGATAATGGTATTGCTACGACATCAAAAATGGTTAAGTGTTTTAAATGTGGAATGTATGGGTATTATGCAAACAAATGCCCTAAGGGAAAGACTCATGAAGAGAATCAGTATGGTCATATGGGTAGTATTTATGTGGATGATGATGAAGAGACTACAAATGATATGTGAGATGAAAGAATTTTTGAAGCTCGATCAATGGTTTGAGAATGTAGTGGAATGATTACATGTTTATCATGTGTAATTTTGGAATAAAGAGACATCTATGGATTGTTACACTGTTGTCTTTCCTTATGTTTTGAAAGTGTATGATGAATGGTACCAGTAACCATGAAAGGTTATTCAGATATTTTTGGAATGTAGATGATATGCGCATAATGAAGGGATAAGGAGAAAATTAAATGTTTGATAGTATTCATGAGCTCATGATTGATATAAGGACTAAGTGATATCATGGTTTGAGTATATAGAATTTTGAGGATTTTGGTATGTGGAAAGTGTTAACTTTTAACTACACTCATGTTTTCACTAAGGTATTCAAGAGAATACACGATTAAGGACTTTGAATGTTTGGAATGTGACCAACAAGACATATCTTGTGATATGAGGGGATCAACGATAGTATTAAATCTCTGGTAATCGTTGTTACTATATTATGAGAGTGGACTGCAGTATTATGTATAAGCCTAAAGATTAGACTGGATTATGTTGGACATAAGTTAGTATTGTTTAAGGATAGAAGATTTTCGATATTATTGATGGGATGTTATAGTAACGTAGTTTTAGAAAAAGGACAACCTGCAGGACGGGCGACAGCCCATCGCTTCGGACAAGGCTGTAGGAATCGAACCCACAACCGAAGTGTAACTGGCCTTTATCGCCTACCACTGACCTACAGGAAGTCCCTGTTTAGTAGAAACTAGTTTTATTATATTAAGCAGTATGATATATGAAGTATAAGTCCATTTTAGGAACCATATGTGATTAATCTCACTATAGATCGACTTATGTATATAATTTTTGCTAACCTTTTGTTTGAGACAGATGGAATGACCCGTCATTCTATCACATGATCTGCTAACACTTCACGAATAACAAATTCAACTTCATTTATTTAAGAGATGAAGTGGAAATTGTTAAAGGCACGAACAACAGCGAGATTGTACCAAAATAAAGTAAGTATTTATTCTAATTCAAATTCTTTAACTTTAGGGAAATGATCTTGAAAACCAAAAATGTTGTCCTAGTTCTCTTATACCTGATGAATCAGATGGTACCTTAGATCGTCACAAATTTATGGATTTGTGATTACTGGCTTTTCCATAGCCATGTTCTCTACCACTCTCCATCAGAACATGATGGTTAGATTTCTCTTCCATATCCATATTTTCACCTATGTGGAAACCCAGTGATTAGTTTATTTGGGTAATCGTTACATTTCATACTTTAGTTTTTAAAGCCAAGTTTTGGTATTCCCTTTTACGATGTGGGTTTCTATTAAAGAAACTTTCGAATAGTAAACCATTTATAACCCCGACGAATTTCGAGGGCGAAATTCATTTTAAGGGGGGTAGAATGTAACAGCCCAAGATTTTATAAAGAAATATTCTTTTTAATTTTATTAATGTCATGTGTTGTACGCTACACCAAAAGGAGCTTGCACAACACGCATCCTTGTATTGCCTTGCATTACACGCAATCGCGACCTTCCTCGATAGCGTGTGTAATACGCAATACCGAGTTTCACTAAACAACGATGTGCTATTAAAATATTATTAAAACTAGCCGTTATGAATAGTAATAACCACTTTTTAAAATTCTGTAAATCTTATTTTTCAAAATGAACTTCATTCTTGGATTCGGAGTATCGAATTTAGCCTAAGGTGAAATTTTGGTACTTTTCGGATAACTTTCATATTCTGATGAATAGTGAAAATTACTAAATTATAATTAAAAACAACTTTTTTAATCGAAATAATTAATAGTGATAAATCATTAATTTGAGTGGTTTTAAAGTATATTTAGAATATATTTTTACAATTTAATACAATGTTGGTCATTGGATGTAATTTCACATTTAAACCAGTTATAAACAAGTGTCAATCTTTTGATAGTTATTATCTCTTAAAAACACGCTATTTGTTGTAACAGCGGAAATTAATTATAAAATTAATTAATGCAACTTATATGTTTGGAATTTTGTAAAATAGAAATCATTTTTGAATTCGGAATATCAATTATAGCCTAGGGTGAAATTTTGGTACTTTTTTGAAAACTTTCAATTTTTGATGAATAGTGAAACCACTAAGTGGTAGGTTAAAAACTGAATTTTGCATAAAACTTAATTTTACCGCTTCTGTGAATGGAATTTCGAAAATCCGAGAGACACGGTTAATATCAAGGACTAAAATGTGGTTCAATGAGATGAAAATAATTTTTGGTGAATAGTAACTTTTTACTTTTTTTTACCGCGGTTAATAGTAAATAGGGTAACTAAGGGTAAATATGATATTAATATTACCCTAACACATGTCCTAATTCTATTGGACAAGTGTAATTAGACCAAAAACAAACTTAGGAATAAAATATGACCATTTAGGCCCACTTGGATTAGATTAGGACATTTATTATTAATTTATTTAAAGAAAGGTTAAAATAGTTAAAATCAAAGTTTAATAAGTAAATCATTTTTAATATGGGGTTATACATAAGATAAATTCGATTGTAAATATTCATTAGAAAGCTAAAAATATTTACTACATGATGGTATTTTATTTGGAATTTTTAGAAATCAAATAATTTAATTTATTTATGACACAAAGATGATGCAGTAATTATCTTGTTAATGAAATATTGACATAATTGATGTTATAAACACAAAAATAAATGTAATTTGAGACTTTTTATGAATTAAACTAATTTTCTAGGTTACTATGATATATTAGTGTTGATTTAATCAACTTGGTTCGAACATATAATTCTGTTATGACTTTCACAAAAATCATGTATCAAATAGTGTCAAAATTGACACAAAATAGTTTTTAAATCAAATATTATATTATTAATTGTTATTTTATTCCTAAAAATCTAAGGTTCGACCAAATGACTTAGATAAGGATATATGTATTAATAATATACAATTTGGGGTTCGTTTGGCATGTTATAGTAAGTGTATTAACCATATAGTGGAAGAAAACAAAAAGACACGGTAAAAGTTAAATTAATTAACTTAGAGTTAAATCTAATTGATAAGGTTAAAATAATACCCTAAACTTGTCTAAATCTTATTGGTTGATAGGATTTCGACCCATCCCCACTTTAGCTTCGAAATAATACCCTTTGGAACCATTATAAACCGATTTTTACTTTAATATAAAATAATATTTTGAGATATTCCTAAGGTGCCCCTCTCCTCCCCTATAAAAGGACATCTCCTCCCCCTCCTCCTCACACCAATTTGAGCACTCAAGCTCGGCCAACCCCTGCCAATTTCTCCTCTCCACTTCCCTAGCAACATCCTAGAGGTTCTGGTCTTCCTCAAAGACCAATTTTAGTGCCCTAAGAGGAGGTCTCAAAGAGGCACTTCAAAGAAGAGGTAATTACCGTTACCAATTCTTTCATCTTTATTACTTCTTCCACTTCTTCTTCTTAGGTTGTTTCATTATGAAGTAATAACATCAGTATCACTCATATACTGATATGTTATTATAAGTATGAAACAACCCTATTTCACCATCTATCCATCCTACGGAGAAAGAAATCACCGCGCGTGCGTACGTACGGAATACCGTCTCCACGCCGTGGTGTAATCTATTTTCCACCACCACCTTACATGGATGGGTATAATGGTGTAAAGAATAACTATACATAGTTATTACAACATCATATTGATTCTGATATATTGTATAATCCACTCCAATTCAATTCAATATTTATAGAAATGATATCGTCGCTCGTGCGTACGTACGGAATACCGTCTCCACGACGCGATGAGATTCATTCTCCATGTTAACCATTTAAGAATGATTATAATGTATATATAAGAAATAATAATGAAATATATGACATTATAAAGCTACTGGATTTATGTATATATATACATATGTATGTCATCTACTTACTTCCATTTCAAGACAATAAGGAAAGGAAAACAGCGTTCATGCGTACGTACGGACTACCGTCTCCATGAACGGTGTTTTTCATTTTATTTATCTACCTATTATATATATATATATACTGAATATATATGATATATAAATCATATTTTATATTCTGGAAGTAGGTAAATCATGATATAAGTAATAATGATGTCAAGAACAACAAGTCAAAACACCTACGATAAATGAAACGATTTTACCCAAAACGCTTCTTTAACATGGAATTTACAAAAGAACGGGTAATATAATGTCATAAGTGAACCATATATGATATCATAACAATGAATATGATTCTGTAATAAGTCAATAACATGATTTAAATCATTATACAGGAGGTTCGGACACTTACAAAGCAAGTCGGACCTAAGGTAAGGGAAATATCACAATCTCATTTTTATCCGAGATTGTTTATTCGTAAGTATTTACTGGGGTGTATTTTATCATCCACATCCATGTTTTATCAATATGTAATATTATTTCCATCCACCTAAAATTGTTTAAATCCATTTTTACCCTTCGGTGAGTTTTTAGTAATACGTATGAAAGGAATCTTTTGTCGTTTTTCGTACGAGGTACTTTTTGACTTTTCCGACAAAAGTACGAAGAATGTTTTTTTTTAACTTATACGACACGAACGGATTTCTACGGTTTTATAAAGCCTTATTTTCATGAAGCTTCCTCCAAAATATTTCATGACTATTTTCAATAAAATCTCTTTCTTTTAAAATTGCATGATGTTTTGTGAAAAGAAATTGATTTTGACGAAGAAAGGATATTTTCCTCAAGAATTCAATTCAAGTGTTTTATCAAAATTATTTTCCATCTAAGATAATAAAGGGTTCTGTTTCTATCCATATTTTTACATTGATTTGACTATGTTGTGATGGAATTATGTTTATGAATTCCTTTATCTTATATGAATGGTTTTATGATGTCATGTTGTTTAAGAATCCCATTTTAATTACATGGGTTATGCAATGATGTATGATTTATGATTTTGTGGCACACATAAGAAAGGATTCATTAAGAGATGGGTGGGACCTATATCTCCCTCCAATGCATTGGGTAAATATTTCATATCTCATGAGATAGACATGGCTGGAATGGTAGGTTATACCGGTTCAGTGAAACAGGACTGAAACGAGGATTACTCGATTCAGAAAGGGACTTTGTCCACTAAGATAGTCTTGGCAATGAGTCTTGACTAACAAGAAATGATTCTCTATGATTATGTGTGTATGCCACAATGAGTAATGTTTTAAGTTATGGTTTCATTTTCACTACTATGATTTATCCCATGTTATGAAATTATGCTCTCTTTTGCAGGTTAAGATTTCCAAAAATGTTATGTTCTTATGAAAATTATGTGATTGATATTTCTTTTGTTTACCCTTACTGAGCATTTGAGCTCACCCTTTTATGTTTTCTTTTCCCCAGGATATAAAGAAAGGTTTTAGGTAAAAAAAAAAGAAGATCTTTATGGGAGATTTTGAAGATTTTTCCCCACGATTAGAAGATTACGTTCCGAGTTTCCAAAGACACTAAACTATTACGGTCCTTGTGTGTGTGTTTTTGTTTTGTACTAAGTATTCCGCAAATGTAATGTAATGTCCATGTACATCAGGCTACGGGCCTCTACAACATCATCTTCATCTTTATCAGTAAAAGATATCACTGCATGACATTCTGCAGCATTATTCTCTATGTGATAAATTTCAGCTGCAGCAATTTCAGCTTCAAACTCCTGAGGACTTGACAAAGCTTCGATGAGTGCTTCCCGAAGATCTCTTGATAGATTCAAAGCATCCAAAATTGATAATTTGGCTGGTACTTGGGCCAAGTGTTTCAATATATCATACTTTTGATCTAGAGGCCTGTGTTTCCCAATAGGAATATGCGGTTTAGCAGCTACCTTGGAAGCAGATGCTTTGGAAGCTGATGCATCTTGTATTGAAGTTGGCAACATCTTTGGTTTTGGAAAATTAGACTGATTAGATCCATTTACTTGCTGAGATAAAGAAGATGGAACCTTTAATCGATCTTCCAAAATAACTGTGTCGAAGCTGAGTTGGCCATTTGCAGAAGAACTTGCTTGTTCTTTTTGAGCTCGCTGAAGGGCTCTACCACGAGTTTCTGCTGCATATACAGTGCTAGCAGGGGTAGAATTAGAGTAGTGGCTTCGGAAAGATCCACGTCTTCCCCTATATCCTGAACCTCTAGAACTTCCTCGGGTTCCCTTATTTGATATAGGGAATTCAGGCTCATCAAGACTGGAATATGAATCTGTTAATTGAATCATATTAACAGAACCAAAGATTAACTCTTCGTCTGATAAAGACTCTGCCTGGTTAGCCTGTTTAGGCTGTGCCGTTTGGTGGGACGGTGCCCGTGGCTTTGAAGTAGATGGCATGAAATCTGCCAGAGTCAAAGACAATTTAGGCTTTGATGCATACTCATCTTCTCCTGATTCCTCTTTCTTCTTTGAATTGTGCTGCCCTTTTGAGGATTTGTCCTTTGATGGAGGCTTTACTGCAGCTTTTGTAGGAGACACAATTGGCTTCTTCAATTGTGTTCGCAAAATGGAATGGGCCCGATTGATTGTCTTTCTGACCATCCAATCATCATATTTTTTCGCAGTTTTGCTTTTGACTTCCTGCCACTCGCCTCCTTCTTCTGGATCTGTAGCGGTAATACACGCTACATGAGCTGAAGAACCCTTCAATTTGACTTGTCCCAAGTCGACCATCTTTTGCAGGAGGTCTTTAAAGACAAAACACTCCTAGATGGGATGCCCCAACATTTGATGAAAGGGACAATAATTGGGACGGTCTTCATCTCCTTCCTTGTTTGGCCTCTTCGGCACTGGTAATTGAACCAAATTATTCTCCAGAGCTGAAATGAAGTAACCAGGAACTTGATCACTTCGGAAAGAGTATGTTTTACTCTTCATATCCTCAAATTGTTTTCGTCGTTGATCTTTTTGATCATTTGGACGAAATAGCCTTTGTTGTTGGCGTTCCGGAGGTGGAGCCCTTCGAGAAGATGAAGGTTTTGAAGTAGAAATAGGTACAGGTGCCTGTTTAAGCATAACTGTAGCAGTTTCTGCTTTACCCATTCTTCTTCCTAGAGCTGATGGAATTACACGAGATTTAACCTTAGCCTGTATAAGGGAATCTTCAATCTGTTGAGCGATTGAAGTAAGGTCTCGAAACCCTCCTGTGTATTTCACAGGGATCAATGGCGTGCGTAATTCGTCACGCAAATTTGCCACACAGATTGGCAACAATTCCTCCTGAGGGAGTGATAAACTCAAGGAATACGTTAATCCCTTCCAACGAGCAATGAAATCAGAGACTCTTTCATTCTCCCTTTGCTTGCAGTTTGTAAGATCGAAAACTGTCGTTTTTGGAAAAGTTGAGCTAAACTGAAGAAGGAATTTTTGACGAAGATCCTCCCATCCGATGACTGACTGGGATTTCAAGCTTGTATACCAGACAAAAGCTGGTCCTTGCAAGGTTCGCACGAAGCATCTGAGTTTCACTGCTTCTTACTACTCTGGAGTTCCCATCATAGGATCACAACAAGATACGTAATGCGTCAAATGTTGTTCAGGGTCGCCTGATCCATTGAAAGTATGGAAAATAGGGTTTCCAAAACTGGATGGAGGAGAAATTGAATCTACCCATTCAGGGTAAACTTTCTTTTCAGGTTGAACTTGCGCCCGTTTCCCTTCCATAGTTTCTAACCGAGCTGTTAATGACTCAATAGTAGTTATTAACTTTTGAGAAACGTCAGGTTGAAATTGGTTTTGGCTAGGTGCAATGAATGGAGCTTGGACAGACGTGGTGGTTGGTGCTGCAACTGATGGTAGTGCTGCCAACCGTTGTTGCGTTTGACCCGTAGGATTAGACCTCTGTGGGTGTACTGACAAAGGAGGATATTCTTGATCCATCTCAGTAGTTACAACAAATTCCTTCGGTTGTCGGACTTCAGCATTCTTAAGAAGAAGACTACTCTGAAGTAGTTCTGCATTCAACCTTCTTAATTCTTTCATTTCTTCCTCCTGTTGTGCAAATCTTTGCTCTAATGAGAGCGATTGACCTCCTTCAGAGGAAGGGTGAGAAGTAACCTGATTCTTTCCTTTCCCCTTATTGGATCCTTTTCGGAGAGGAGGAAGTGGGTTACTTGAAGGAATACCCAGATTTTGGGTAAGCCTTTGATTACGTGTGCGCACACCTTCTTCATTTAGGTCTGTGTGCGCAACTTCTTGAGCAGGAACCTCTTCGTCTGATCCCTCTGATTGAGCCTCATCTGGTGAATCAGCAACAACAGCATTGATGACATTAATGGATGCATATTGCATGGAATCCTTTCTATCAGCATTACTGTGATATTGTCTCCTTCTATGTCCATGATGAGACATGGCATTCCGTTGACCTGATCCCTCGGGAATTTCTTGGAGAACCGTCACTTGGAGAGAATCTCCTGACATCTTGGCTCTTCGTTCCTCTTGAGGCTTATTCCCTAATCGAGAGAATACTGACTTTCTCTGAGGGAGGGATTGAATATTTGAAAAAGTCCCCAGTCCGGTGGACTGGGGGTGTTCCTGCTGCTTCCGCTCAACTCCTCGAATCCCATTCGTTGACTCTGAGGGTTGGGTTAGAGAAGTCCCCAGTCTGGCAAACCGGGGTGTCTCTTGACATGCTATGTCTGAGATCTTCTTGAAATCTCTCTTGATCTTGCGAATCTTAGTTCGGAAATTAGCTGGATGCATTAACCTGTATCCACTTGTATCACCTGGTTCAACAGACCGTTGGATGATTTCCGAAACTTCTGTCATTTGATGACGTGTTTGCTCCAGATGAGAGGCTTGTGCAATATTCTCGCCTGCTTAATGTAGAAGCAATTCAACAACCTGTTCTCTATATACTTGATTTTGAGAGGAACTAGTTGAAGCTTGTTCTCGAGCAATCTTTTGATTATGAACAAAGCCCATTGACTGTGGCCGGCCATGGGCAATAACATTGCATGAGACCATTTTCGGCGGGCTTTGCTGACCGGAAAGCACTGTGAAATGTAGTGCTCCGTGAACACCCCATCCTCTGATATGAACATTAGATGGAGCATTGGAAATTAACTGACGCAATCTTCTTAGTGCGCCAAGGCATGAACGTTGAAGGGTTCTCTGTTGCTTTTCAGCCTTCGGATACCGAGAGACTGATAGAGATGGCAAATCAATCTGGCGTTGTAACCCTTCTATTATCTTAAGATGATTTTCATATTCATCGTAAGATAATACATTCTTCTTTAATTGACAAAGAGTTTTCCATATGTTGAGACGAATATCATGGATTCCATCATCCGTCAACATCTTTGGAATGTCGTACTGGGAATCAGCCAAAGGCCAAAACATGACTGGTACTTCACCTTTTGCCAGTTTTTTCCTCATGTTCAGCATTTCCTCTTTATCATTAAATGAAGATTCTTCTACCTGTTTGGACCAGAGTTGGTGTTTCCTTGTTTCTTCATCAGATTCAACAAGATTGGTAGAGAAATCACTATTCATGCTGGAAGATGAATAACCCAGAGAAGGTTCGGAGAATAACCTGAACCCCAGGCTATCTTCTGATGGAGAAAGAGTTTCACCTGCCGATAGTAAAGCATCATACATGACTGGTTTTACGTTTGCAAGTGCCTCGAGATAGGAGGGCTTTCTCGTCACTACATTGCCTTCTGAAGAATTTTCGAGACAACGTGAATCACTACTACGGAGAGGACTTTCGCAGCGAAGTTCATCACCATGAGGAGGACCATCATGATGGCTTACAGTAAAAGATGAAATCTCTTGCTCCTTGGTCTTCTGACCACACAGAGGGTTCATGTGGCTCTCATCTGAAGAAGAAACTTCAAGATTGACCGAATTTTCATGAAGCAAGTCTTCATGAGGAAGTGTCTGTTGAAGACCTTCAAGATTAATGTTCCCGTTATTGGGAACTGAGGGAGTAGAATCTTGAATTCCGACAGATAAATGTCTGAGGGCTTCAAGAACTCCAGCATCGAGCAAGGCCTTGTTGCATATTGGCCTTTGATCTCCTGACTGTGCTGGGCGGATCTTTTTCTTAGATGCCTTCTTACTCGCTTTAGAAACCACTTGATGACGAAAGTGATTGATCTGAGCAGGTGTATGTGCCTGATCAGGAAAGATGGTCAGGTTAGGATAACGATCATCGCTCAAATCAGGTGTATGTGCCTGACTTGGTTGTCCATATGATATGGGGGAATAGGCCCCACAACCCTCTTGGACTGGAACAGATGTGTGTGTCTGTTCCGGAGTGAATTGTTGATGTGTCACTCCACTGCTAGGGATAGATTTATGTGTCTGTCCCTGAGATGATGCTGAAGCTATTATGATATCCTGGCAAGCATCCAGAATATGAGCAGGAATTTGCTTCTGCTCTTTCACCATTGACAAAATATGTTTGGTGACTTCAGCCGCCGGAACAGGGATATACGTCCATTCCGGGCTTGGAGTAGGTGTATGTGCCTCCTCCTGTCCTCCTTTTCCTGTCAGTGAATCCTGACAGTACTCAAGTGTGGAGGCAGAGAGTTTAGTCTGCCTCCTGTTTGTCGTCGGGGCTTTTCGACTGACTTCTCCGTGCGCTACCAAGAGAGACTGTTGGTAGGCTTGATTAGTATTATCTGGTGTATGTGCCTGCTGATTACATTTCGCCAAACGCAGTTGACGAGATCCATCATATGTAGTCAGACGAGCCTGCTGACTAACTGATGATGTATAAGCAGGTGTATGTTCCTGCCTATGGTACTCCGCCGGAATTGCCTGGCGGGATCGGCTTGATGCTGTCAGACGAGTCTGCTGGAAAGCTGAATTAAAACGGGCAGGTGTGTATACCTGCTCGTTATTTGCCACCAAGTTAGGTTGGTGGACTTCTCCGGATATGGCAGGGATGACAACCTGCCTATTGTTAACCGGATTCCGTCTCTGGCGGTTCATCTTGCCTGCTCGGGTTCGAGGAACCTGAGCTGAATGCCTGGAGTCGGTACCCTTATCATGTTGAGGGTGCACTACCGCACGAGTCTGGCGGCGATTGTTGATGGGAGCTCTCGGGAAGGACTCATGTCTTTTTGAATTAAGGCCCCGAGGGACCTGCTCATTCACTTCCTCGGAGTAAGGGAGTGAATGGAAATTGCGTTCTGGGGATAACGACCCGAAACGGTTGGAGACGGTAGTCAGCACCGCCTGCTTCTTGATTGCTGGCCGCCGTTGTCCAGACGACCAGGTAGAGTTGTTAACTTGGAGGGCTTGACGAGCGGCCTCCAGAGTTGGGATAGTACCGTTGCGACGGTACTCCTTAACCAGTGCATTAGAAACACAGCGTTGAAGACGCTGAGTTGGTGATGTCATCCTCAGAGCGGATGACGTTCCAGCAGGAGTAGCATCATTGGTTTTCACAGTAGCAGACCTCATAGTAGAGGTGTTCACAGCAGCAGTATTCACAGGGGTGAATTTAAGGAAAGCCATTTTTTGCAGAAGATCTTGAAAAAAAGAGTGCCTGTTCCATGTAACAGACATAATCAAGATGAATCCGGCCACTGCATCTTTTGGATGAGCATATGTCAATGATTGCCTTGTTGGCCCAAGGGGCCTAACAAATAAGAAGAACATCACTTTAACTTGGTTAAGGATTCACGTCGGGTTCACCATTTTTGTTTCGCACGGAATCCGGGGATGACCTCCTGGACGGGAGATTCAAACGTTCCGATCGGTTTCTAACGGGTTTGTTCGTAGAACCGGAAACATCCAATGATTCCACATCCGTTTGAACCTACTTTCCAAAGGCAGGCGCCCATTAGCTTGTGGACTAATGAGGCTTAGGAATTTGCATTGGTCGAGAGGATGGGAGGTCGGACTCATCACACCTTTTTGAGGGGAATTATTGTCTACTCCGGGACTCTCTTTATAGATTTAAGTTATGTTCGTGAATCCTTATTACATTAACAAGTATAAAATGTGCTTTCCTTTAGTTTTAACAATCAATGATTAAATATGCAAAGAAATTTAGAGAATCTTTTATATGTATTCGAGGTTCTTCAACAATAGAGAATCATCTATGTTTGTTTAGAGATTCTTGGTCAATGGTATCCTTCAAAACATTTATATAAAAAGTCTCTTGGTCATTTATGATGACCAGGCTGGTTTTAAAGCCACTCAGTGGGGCACTTAAAGTTTATCGTCATTCAGAAGGACAGAGATTATCTCAAAGTTGGGATCGAACCCATAAATGGGCTACCTACGTATCCTTTGTTTTGGAAAAGGAATCAGAACCCACGTAGTTCGAGTAATGGGGTATGATGTTTATGATTGATGGCTCAAAGATGAATGTCATAATTACTTTTACACTCTAAGCTCACGTGAGTCATGCTCGGTGTGAGAAACAAGAGGTATTGGTAAAATTTAGACAATTGTGCCATGAAAGATGCAATCATAAGAATTTGTTTGGGGCTTATGTATGGATGACTGCCCAGATAGATGAAGGTTTAGGATTTACTTTTAGGGAGAAAATCCATGAACAGGGTCCACAAAGTTATATGTGCTTTACGGAGATTTGAATACTCTAATCTTGGGGCTTATTCCTAAGGAGAATGCCCAAGTTAGGAGGGGACTTATGATTGGGTTTTATTCCTGAAAAGGAAACCCAAATCAAAGGTAATTTATGACTGGTTAAGAGAAGTTTAAGGGGACTTGGGGCTTATTCCTGAAAAGGAAGCCCAAGGTTATGACTGAGTCTTATTCCTGAAAAGGAGACCCAGGTTAGGGATTAAGGTTTGGGGCTTACTCCTGAGGAGGATGCCCATATTTGAGGTTGGGGATTATTCTTAAGAAAGATGCCCACGATTAGAGGATTTGATTGGGGCTTACTCCTGAAGAGGATGCCCAGATCAAAGGTTTTATAACTGGGGATTATTCCTTAAAAGGAGACCCAGGTTAAGGATTCTCTCATCTTAAAGGATGAGGTTGAATGAATGAACTCTCAATCTTTGGTGACATAAAGATGTTTAAATCACTGGGTTTTGAGAGATATTTCACAAAATTCCTTTCAGACAAGGATGTCAAATCAAGAAATCATGCCATAAATGGCTTTGAAGAGTATCTTGAAGACTGAATCTTGAATAGGAAAGGTGAAATGGCTTAAGAGGGGTAAAATGGGCAAGATGGGCACCCAAAAAGATAGGGGCGTGCAAGTCTTGAAAGGCGCGCAAGTCCTGCGGCGGCGCGCAAGTATTGGTCGCGCAAGTATACTTGCGCGACATGAGGGGTACTTGCGCGATTTTCAACCAGCATTGAAATGCTTGAGCGACTCTTTATAAAACCCTTTACAATCCTCTTGAGGTTCTTCCAGAGAAGGGACGCGCAAGTTATATTGAAGGAATTAAGTTGGCGCGCAAGTGTTTGTTAAGTTTCAACACTTAGGCCTTCCTTCTTCTCTTTAGATCTTCCGTTCTAGGTAAGAAATTACCTTAGAAGTGTTCCGGAAGCTTTGAGAAGAGACTTGGGTGTCGGGAGCTTCAATCCGAGTTTCTGGAAAAAGATCCTCTCGAATGGGGGGCCCACAGGGTCTATTTATAGGCAAAAGAAGACCCAGGGCGGTTACCGGGTGGTTACCAATTAGGTCGCGCAAGTCACCTGCGCGACCAAGATAGCCGCGCAAGTATACTTGCGCGGCAGTGGTATCACTTGTGCGGTGGATTTGCTGTTGATCCTTTGTTCATGCCTTTGTCGATTTTTGATGTTTTCTTCAAAGGATGAATCACTTTTAACTGAGATATTCCCTTTTCCGATCTTTAGATTCTGTGACGAAAGGAGCGTCAACAGTAAACATAAAGAACTGATATTACATATTATTAATGATATTACATGAGTTTAAATGATATTATAATGAATTATGTTATATACCATGTGGATGAATCATTAGTTAAAATTTAATGATGATCATTTGGGTTAATTCGGGCGATTTTTTTACAACAATGACCTTGTTTTGTTTTATCATCTAGTAATATGTACATAAGTTAGTTCTAGAATATGAAATAGAATATAATACATATAATATAATCTGGTTAAAAAATAGAAATGGTTTCATGACCAGATCTGGAGATGGTAAAGGAAAAAAGAAAAAATGTCGTTCTTGAAGGTGATAAATTAACACCTCACGAACTATGTTTTCTTTTCTAAACTAAAAAGAAGAGGAGAAGGGGTTGCATGATATATTATCTTATTAGTATCGTAAAATTACTATATATGTAAGATAATGGAGTTAACATACCATTTTTAGGAGGATATTTGGGGATAGATTAGGAAAATAACATGAAATAGAAAGGAAATTAAAGGAAAAGAGGGGGGAAATTACCTCTTGAATCCTCCTCTAGAGATCCTCCTTAAGGAACCTAGGCTTGGTATTTTGATGAGACCAGAATCTCTTGAACATGGGAGAGGGTCTTGGAAAGATTCTTGGGAATATTTTAGACAAGGTATTAAGCTTTATAGGTGTCAGGAAATGGGGGTGAGAAGGGTGGTATTTATAGTTGAGGGGAGAGGGGTTTTCTAAATATTTTATCCATTATTTTATTAATTTCCAACAAGATAAGAAATATTGATTATTCAATAACCAAGAATATTAAATAGGGAATTTGAGTTTGTGATTTTTATGCTTACATCACTTATGATGTCAAGAATAGTGGGTTTAAATTATAATGTATTTATACGGTAAATTAATATATTTTACTATTCAACAAAAATTCAAGTATTTCAGAAAAATCCCAAAAATTCACCCTAACCATTTTTTGACATGTAGAATCCAAAAATGAAGTCCATTTTTCAGAAACAATTTTATAAATCTGATTAATTTAATTTTTAATTAAAATTATAATTTACTTGAAAAATACATCTTTTAAAACATTTGTTTACTTGTTCCAAATCATAGGTACATCATGATTTCACTAAAATCCAACTTATATATACTATCATAGGTGAGGTTACTATTTCTAAGGGTATATTACTATTCATAAGGGTAACATTACTAATCTTAAGGGTATGTTACTATTCACTAAAAATTATGTTTGTTTTATTAGACACTAAAAATCACCCTAAACACAACCGTGTATGTCATATTTTCAAAATTCAAAACATAGAAGTGGAAAACTGTGTTTATTGATCAAATATTTTTTAGTATCATGATATTTCATTGTAATTCCTAATCTGGTTATACTATAAGGAATAATTATATGATGACAATTCCATTTATAAAACTTTTTGTCGTTACAAAAAAATATGTAATTAATATTCAACATCACACAAAATTATATACACAACAAACTCTTATATGCCTAGAATACTTAAAAATGTCTTTCAAAACCAATTAAAAATACAAAAATAATAAAGGGGTGGTCTAAAATTCCCAGTAAGGGTAAAGATAATAGTTAATCAGAACATAAGAGAGATGAGGCATCACATGATTTCATAATGAGGGTGATAACAAGCATGTAAGCATTAAATAGAGAGAACATTTCATATATAAATGGATTAAAAAATGACCATAACATAATATCATGGCATAATAATACTGTTTTGTAAATATATAAATGACATAATAGGTATAATTCAAGGCTCCCTAGCTCAATAAAATAACATAGTATACTAAACTAACTGCCCATACACCATAGTTATCTAGGAATAATGCCTATGAACTATGATATCTCATGAGATGGAAACATTACCCAACGCATTAGAGGTATATATAATTTTGGTTTCACTCATCAGATAATAAAAACCATATAGATCTGTTCCACAGGATTTCAATAAATTTACCATAAAAACCCAAGGAAATAGAATGGATTTTATATGCTTTTGAAGGGGTTACCAAATGATTTTTTCATGTTATCATCAATAAATATGACATGATAAACCCATGTTAAATAAATGGTTATCTAATGGCTTCGCACATCATTATAGTTAAATATCACTCAATAAATATGATTACACATCTAGTATTTACACCTTATGTAAAATGAATATGTGGTTTTAAAATAAATTTCCCAATTAATAAATGTCATTAGAATCTAGGTCAACACCCTAAAATCAAGTGAAGGATACTAGGGAATTCATAGGGGAAAACCATTATAAATAAATCAAATATATACAAGTTGATTATTAGGTAAGTCAAAAGAAGTGATGGATCATACTGTAGATGTAAAATATAATTTCATAAGCTATCTAGATAAATTATATAACGACCCAAACATTCATTAATGGAAATCCCTCTTGATCTAATTAAATGTCTCTTTATGTAAAATTTTTATATAAAATATAAACTTCTTTGGTTTTATATTTTTGGATTTTAAAATACAGTTAAGAATTGTGACTGTAGCTAATATAGTCGTTTAATAGTGATCACATGATTAGTATAAATATGGGCTTTAACAAATCCAATTTACTCAAACAAAGGAAGTGATGGCCTAATCTAGTAGATTTTCCCCATATGAATCCCATTTTTTGGAGCTTGGAAAGGAGGTGGTTTCATTGTTATTCACCCTTTACCAAGCTCAAACCGAGCTTGAACACATTAAGCTTGATCGAAACTGCCTACGGGAAAATTGGAAGTTGATAGAGATGACCACCCGAGCGATGTAATCTGAGCCACCCCAAGATTCGATCACCATTGCACACCTCACCATTCAGTATTATGAAGGTGTTTTAAGCGGTTATTTATCAAGAACCTATTACTATGGTTATGTAAATTATTTTTGTATATAATAATTAATATATTAATGTTACCTTGTAAATAGTTTTTAAGGCACAAATAGTATTTTTAGTTAATGTTCAACTAAGAAATCTATTTTGATGAATTAATGGATTTTTGAATTAAATAATATTCTAATAAATTATTATTATTATTTTTAAACTAATTTTTATTAATTATAAATGATCTTATAATGTTATGAATGAAATTGTAATTTTATTAAGGTTTGAAAGCCATTTTCGTCAAAACCCATGAATTTTCGATAAATATCGGTTTCTATTTTAAAAGTGAAAATTGACATATTTAGAAAATTATTTATTTAAAATTAATATTATTTATGGAATCAGGATGTTAAAATTATCCAATGGTGAATTTTTCATAATTTTCAGAGGCAGTCAAATTTTTAGGTAAATATTAAATATCATTTAAATATATAATGTGTTTTATAACATCATAATGACCCAATAGTGATGTAATAAAATACTATAAAATTTATTTTCAGACAATATATGTTTTACCATTAAAATAAAGTGATCTGGGTTTGTTTTATTTATTTTACAAAGCTTTAGTGGACCCTTCAAGACTTATTAAGCATTTTGTCTTTTTAAATTTTTTTCCTTGGGAGTGTGACTCACCTCCACATAAGCAACCCCATTATTTTAAGAATTTTGGAATTTGGCCTTAAAAAATATTTTTTTCCCACTTACCTTTTCCAAAAAACATGGGCAAAAACCATGGGTTGGTTTGTGGTTTGGATTAGTTTAATGTGAGGTGTCTCAAACCTAAATAATAGAGAATTTTCTCACCTTTCTTATATAAACCAACCTAAGATCTCACTTCCTCCTCACTCAAAGCCCATGGAGTTTGTCCAACCTCTTCCCCCCTCGCTATAAAATCCTCCCAAGGTTCCCAAAGCTCCCAATAATCCTCTCTCAAGTCTCTCTCAAGCCTCTGGAAGCACACTTCCAAGTAAGGTTTTTTCTTCCTTTTTCATTTTTTTTCAATATTCATTAAATTGTTATGCCCATTTTATTACATTTATAAATGTTGGGGAATGGTTTTTGACCTCCCCCATACTGCCCTATTTATGTTTTAATGATGGGATACCCCTTTCCCTTCCATTAAATTCCTCATATTTATACTTGTTACTATGTCAATATTCTGAAAGTAATTTCTCTCTCTTCATTTACATTCAAGCAATTATTTTTTATAACGAATCTAAATTACATTAAATTTATTGGGACATGTATCTATTTGATCCCCTTACTGTCCATTTCATGTAAATATGATTATACATCCCTTTCTCTCTCATAAAACATTTTTATGAGTTCTTATGTCACGTCGTTATGCTGTTGAAATTACACCGCGCTTTTCCAAGCTAAAGTCATTGTGTAGTAAATACCATGCCCATTTCTCTATCAAGGGTATTCAGCTTTATGCACATTTACTTATTGTTTAAAGAGTTTCATGTATTTATTCCACCTACATTTATCATGGAATAAAAGATTATGTTGAATGATTCAATGTTTTATGATCCTTGTGGCACATTTATGCATTAAATGAAATGTTTAAGAAGCGTGTGCCCTTATAGCGCTCCAATGCATTGGGTAAAATATAGTATCATGATACATCATGTGTAATGGGTGCTTACTCATGCTAATTCAAGTGAAATGAGGGTTTACTCATTCTCCATGTGCAATGAGCCTTGGATCATGCTAATTCAATGTTAAGTGTTATTGCCACATTTCCATGTTATGATTATCATGATTTGTCATGCCTTTATGTTTATGCTTCTATTGTGCTCAATTGATATGCCTATTGTCTAACATGTATTTTATTCCTCATATTATTCCATTATTATTCCCTTACTGGGTTTTATTTCTCACCCTTTTCTTATGCACGTCCTCAGTTTATCTCATGAAATGTTTAGTACAAGGGAATATAGTGGTCATGTAAAGGACGTTTTCAATAAAGATGTTGTATTTCATGTTTTAAGTAGTTATGTAATGATCCTAATCCCCAAATACACTAGACCTCTAGGTCTTCTATGTTGTATCAAGTGAAGTTTATGTACAAAATTATGTTTAATTGTGTAATAAAAAGAACAGGGTTGTTATAGTTGGTATAAGAGGATAGGTTTAGTTATTTTTGGGATTTGGATTAGAAAACCCTATTAAAGACTTAGATACAATACAAAGTATAATAAAAACAACCCTATGTTTTTTTGAGTATTGAGTACGTGGTTTATCAAGAAAATACATCCTTTTCTGGATATGAGCAGGTAGAGGCGGCTCTGGCACAAATGTATCCTAGGGGTAAAACCTGAAAACACATCTTTGAGCTCGACTCGAACGGGAACTAGTGCACGACAATGGGCCTTGATGAACTCTTGGTTACGACACTCCTAGTGGATATTATTTGGTAAATTAACAAGATTAGTATGAACCATTATTAAGGGACAAAAAATGTCCTAAGAATATATGTTAGAAAGTAGATCATGGACAACATAGACTGAAGCCAATATATTCATATGTTAAGGAAATAAAAGTTGTTTATAAGTCATCAGTTTTGTCCTGGGAATACCTTTTATATGTTACCCATAAGATTCCTTTTATTCCAGCCAATGGCCGGTAATAGGAGGTGTCGGGCTAACAACTGATGTGAAGATCAATGTGATGATTGTACTAATGAGATGTCCAATCCCATGGGAGCGGGAATCGCGAACTTTGTCACGCTTATCTCTTAGATAACTCAAAATTTGAATAGAAACAAGGTTCAAGATGAATGTTCAACCGCCCCCCCCCCCCCAATAAAGAACAAGTCATTATCGAGAGCTTCATGAGACAAATGCCTCCTACTTTTAATGGATCAATTGATCCCTCAATCGCTAAACAATGGATCAACTCCATTGAAAAGATCTTCTCCATCCTTTAATGTTCTAAACAAGAGATGGTTCTCCTGGCTAATTATTGTATGGAGGGTGAATTTTATCAATGGTGTAAGTTGATCAAAAATACGAAGCCTGAGGAGGATATTGAGGCTTTGGAAGGGAAGGATTTCTGGATGATTTTTTTCAATAAATATTTTCCACGTACCCTCCAGCTTAAGATGAAAAGGGACTTTCATGCCCTCAAGAAAAAAGACGATGAATCTGTCAAAGAATACGAGGAAAACTTCACAAGGATTCCACGATACAACTCCGGCATTTTTGTTACCCCCGAATGAAAGGTTGACCGCTTCTTTAGTGGGATGAAACCGAGCCAATGGAAATCGTTGGTGATCTGTGACTTCGATAGCTATG
This sequence comes from Viscum album, assembly GCA_963277665.1. NCBI lineage: Eukaryota > Viridiplantae > Streptophyta > Magnoliopsida > Santalales > Viscaceae > Viscum > Viscum album. The sequence continues at coordinate 1,418,180,978 of OY728159.1, read as the reverse complement.
AATAAATTTTCCAATGCACCCTCAAGGTCAAAATGGAGATCGTAGATTCTCAGGGGTATCATGGGGATAAGAAGCATAAGGTGGAATTCAAAGCTGGCGATCTGATGGATAAATACAATAGTGCTAAGAAGATCCAGCGCCCCACTTTCCAAAGGTGTGAAAAGAATCACCCCGGAAATTGCCTGAAGGGGATGAGGAAATACTTTAGGTGTGGAAGAGAAGGGCACCTGGCTATTAACTGTCGGCAAGAGAGACCAGTGTTTGTGATTGAGGAGAGGAATGATCTATTCAAACCTCAACACGTGGTTTATTTCTACAACTGAAAAGAACCAGGAAATCTTGCAAATCAGTGCCCTAATCCAAGGGGTTTCAGAGGCAACCAACAACCTACTAGGCAGCAAGGGAAAGCTTTTTCCATCACTACTACCGAAGTGAACACCAACAATGAAGTGGTGATAGGTATGCTAGTTATTCATTCAGGAATAGATAACATACTTTTTTATTCAGGTTCTACACATTATTTTATATCTTGAAAGTTTAGTAGAACAATCCCAGCACTACCACAAATCATGGAAGTGAAGATGTCGGTGAGTACGGGAAATGGGGAAATCATTGCATCCCATGAATATAACTCATCCCCTGTCATAATCTGTGGATTGAACTTCCCAGGGAACCTCTTCATACTCCCACTAGTAGAATTTGATGCAATTCTTGGCATGGATTGGCTTTCCTTATATAGAGCCAACATAAATATCCGTGAGAGGTAAATCACTCTCCATGTAGAGAATCGACCCCTGATTCTTTGAAAGTGCAAGGAGGAAGATTAATCTTCTTTATACTCATAATCTCAAGTGTTTTTATTAATGCCTTATGAGCATGCGTATCTGGCTCAGATGATTGATTCTAAGGAGGCAACCACCCTAGAAGACATGCCTATTGTGAGGGAATTCGCTGAAGTGTTTCCCGAGGAATTGTCTGATCTTCATCCAAGAAGAGATGTTGAATTCTCAATTGATCTTATACTTGGGGCATTGTCAATATCCAATAATACATATAGAATGGTTGTTGGGGAGCTTGAGGAGCTGAAGAAAAAAGTACAGGAGAATCTGGTTAAAGGTTTATACGCCCAAGTGCTTCACCATTTGGTGCACTAGTCCCCTTCGTCAAGAAGAAGGATGGGTCAATGCACCTTTTCATCGATTATTGTGAGCCCAAAAAAATCACAATAAAGAAAAAGTATCCTCTCCCATAAATTGATGAATTGTTTGATCAGCTTTGTGGAGCACAATACTTCTCCAATGTGGATTTGTAGTCGGGATATTGTCAAGTAAGGGTGAAGAAGGAAGATATCCCCAAGACATCTTTTTGTACAAGATACGGGCACTATGAATTCAAAGTAATGTCTTTCGGACTCACTAATGCTCCAGAAATTTTCATGGAATTGATGAATAGAGTCTTTATAGATTACCTCGACAAATTTGTGGTTGTCTTTATAGATGATATTCTGATATACTCCAAAACCAAGGAGGATTATGGGGAGCATCTGAGAACTGTAGCAGAGACCTTGTGGAAGGAGAAGATCTATGAAAAGTATAGCAAGTGTAAGTTCTGGTTGAAGGAGGTTTCATTATTGGGCCATATCATCACAAGTAATGGTATATCTATGGATCCCTCCAAAATAGATGCAATTTAGGGATGGTCGAGGCCAACATCGGTAACAGATATCCATAGCTTCTTGGGGTTAGCTGGATATTATCGACGCTTTGTGAGAAATTTCTAACGATTTTCCTACCTTCTTACCAAGCTAAATCAAAACGGAGTAAAGTTTTCTTGGAGTGATGAATGCGAAGAAAGCTTTAAGGAGTTGAAAAGGAGGCTTATCACTTCACATGTTCTCGCTTTACCCACAAGTTGATAACTTTTTGTGGTATTCAGTGATGCTTCGAAGAAGGGCATGGGATGTGTGTTGATGAAAAATGAAAAATTCATTGCCTATGCTTCAACGCAATTGAATGTTCATGAATAGAACCATCCAACACATGACCTAGATTTGGCTACAGTGATCTTTGCTTTGAGAATTTTGCGGCATTATCTCTTTGGGGAGAAGTGTGAAATATATACAGACCACAAAATCCTCAAGTATATATTCACACAGAAAGAGTTGAACATGCGCCAAAAAATATGGTTAGAGCTGATCAAAGACTATGAATTCTCAATCCATTACAACCCTGGGAAATCAAACAAGGTGGTGGATACCCTATGTAGAAAGGACCCATTGATTCTATCATTGATGATAATTGAAAAGAATCCAATATTCTTAGATTTTATGAATATAGACTTGGGAATCATAAAGAAGGGAACATCATCAATCCTATCACAAATTATTGCTCAACTGTCACTTCTGGAAAGGTTAAAGGATGCTCAAAATGATGTTGTGGGAATTCATAAAAAAAGTGGAAGCTATCCGAAAAGGGAAATCCTCAGAGTTTAATTTTAATTAAGAAGGAATTGTGAGATTTGGGAAAATACTATGTGTTCCATCAATTCCGGAGCTGAAGAAGGAAGTTTTGGATGATTCACATAGTTCAAATTTCTCTATTCACCCTAGAAACACAATGATGTATTGTGGTCTCCCAGAGCATTATTTGTAGGATAATATGAATGAGGAGATTGCTGAATATACATCAAACTGCCTGGTGTGTCAGCAAGTGAAGGTAGAGAGGCAGAAGTCTAAGGGGATGACGCAACCACTGCCCATACTAGAAAGGAAATGGGAGAATATCACCATGGAATTTTTCACTGGAATTATGAAGGCATCCAAAGGCAATAATGCAATATGGATTATTGTGGATAATCTTACAAAGGATGCACACTTCATTGCAATTCGAGAGGATTTCTCATTGGATCAACATGAATGGATATATATCAGGGAAGTTGTAAGGCTACATGGAGTACCACTATCTATTGTGTTTGATCGAGATCCGAGATTCACCTCTAGATTTTGGAAGAGTCTTCAACATGCTCTGGATACTGAACTGAACTTCAGTACGGCCTATAATCCTCAAACTGTTTTCCAATCTGAGCGGAATATCCAATCACTTGAGGACATATTGAGAGTAGGCTCAATGGACTTTAATGGAGGATGGGATCAAAATATTCCTCTGATTGAGTTCTCTAATAATAACAGTTTCCACTCGATCATCCAAATGGCACCATATGAAGCTCTTTATGGGAAAAGGTGCAGAACACCAGCGTGTTGGGATGAGGTCAGTGAGCATAAGCTAATTGGACCAGAAATGGTTGAAGAAATGGTGGAGAAGGTGAAGCCCATTCAGCAGCATATCAACGCAGCCCAGATTTGACAGAAGAGTTTTGTAGATAACCGTTGATGAGACGTTGAGTTTAAAGTTAGAGAAATGGTATTTCTACGCATATATCCATGGAAGAAGGTCGTGAGTTTTGGAAAGAAAGGGAAGTTAAGTTCAAGGTACGTCATCCCCTCTAGGATTCTTAATAGTGTCGGGGTTGTGGCCTATCGACCAGCACTTCCATCTATTATGGCCAAAGTATATGATGTCTTTCATGTATCCCTCTTAAAGAAGTACATACCAGACCCTTCACATGTACTCTCTTTAGTGGTGGTAAAGTTAGAGGATGATCTTTCTTATGAGGAGAAACCAGTAAAGATCACATATTATAGAGAAAAATTTCTATGAAATAAGACAACGCCCCTTGTCAAGGTGTTGTGGCGAAACCACAGGTTTGAAAAAGTGACGTGGCAATCGGAGGAAATGATAAAGCAGAGTTACACACATCTGTTTTAGTGTGCGAAAGGGAATTTCAAGGGTGAAATTTCATAAGGGGGGAAGATTGTAACGACCCAAAATTTCATTAATGGAAATCCCTCTTGGTCTAATTAAATGTCTCTTTATGTAAAATTTTTATATAAAATGTAAACATATTTGGATTTATGTTTTTGGATTTTAAAATACTGTTAATAATTGTGACTGTTGCTAATATAGCCATTGAACAGAGATCACATGATTAGTATAAATATGGGCTTTAACAAATCCAATTTACTCATACAATGGAAGTGATGGCCTCTTCTAGTAGACTTGCCCCATATGAATCCCATTTATGGGAGCTCGTAAAGGAGGTGGTGTCATTGGGGTTTTCTCTAGACCAACCTCATGCCGAGCTTGAATACGTTAAGCTTGAGCAGAACCGCATATGGGAAAATTGGAAGTTGATAGAGATTACCACCCGAGCAATGTTATCCGAGCCACCCTAAGAGTCTGTGACCATTGCACACTTCACCCATTGTAACACCCCAAGCTTCCAAAGTATTCTTCTCTTTGAATAATACAGTAGTGTGTGTTGTACGCAACTTCGAGTTCTAACACACACCACAACCAATCAAACTTGTCGTTATGAATATTAATACCCACTTTTTGAAATTTTTATATATTTTATCTTTCAAAATGGACTTCATTTTTGGATTCGGAATATCTAAATTATCTTAGGGTGAATTTTTGGTATTTTTCTGAAAACTTTCATATTTTGGTGAATAGTGAAAATTACTAAATTTTAATTAAAAACAACTTTTTTAATCAAAATAATTAATAGTGATAAATTATGAATGTGAGTGGTTTTAAATTAAAATTAGATTATATTTTTACCATTTAATCCAATATTTTTCATTGGACATAATTTCACATTTAAACTAGACATAAGAAAGTGTCAATCTTTTACAAGTATGGTGAAATAAGGGGAAGAAGGGAAAAGTTGAATATCCATCCTACAGTAAATGTGGGAAGAAACACCCCGGTACTTGCTTGAAGGTAATTAGATTATGTTACAAGTGTGGTGAAAAAGGCCACCAAGCTTATGATTGCAAGGGGAAAAAAGAAGCTACAAATGTTCAATGCTACAATTGCATATAAATGTTCTTTATTTGCTGATCTCATCGTCATATCCATGATTGAATTTGATATAATCTTCGGTATGGATTGGATTTCGGACCATGATGCAAAAATTTATTTTAAGAAGAAGTAGGTTACGATTTTTGATAACGATGATAAAGAACACCTTATCTTTAAAGCAGAATCGTCACCACCTGATTCTCATTTAGATCCACCCCTAGTAGCTCAACTAAATTCAATTATTGGGGAGGAAGAGAATGAAATGATTATGGGTGAGGAAAGGAATGTTCAAATAGAGGATGTACCAATTGTGATAGAATATTTTGATGTGTTTCCAGAATATTTACCTGGACATCCTCCAGAACGAGAAATTGAGTTTTCCATTGATTTAATTCCTGGTTCAAGGCCCATATCGAAGACCCCTTATAGAATGACCACTATTGAATTAATGGAACTAAAGAAACAACTAGAGGAATTGAGTAATAAGAGATTTATTTTCCCTAGTGTTTCTCCATGGGGAGCCCCTATCCTTTTTGTTAAGAAGAAAGATGGATCTATGAGGTTATGTATCGAATACAGGGAGATCAATGTTATAATAATAAAGAACAAGTATCCCCTACCTTGCATTGATGATTTATTTGACCAACTTCATGGAGATCAGTACTTTTGAAAGATTGACCTTCGATCAGGCTATCATTAGTTGTGTCTGAAGACGGAAGACATTCCAAAAACAGCATTTCAAACTAGGTACGAGCATTATGGGTTTACAGTAATGCCTTTTGGATTGACTAATGCACCCTCTATCTTCATGGATCTAATGAACAGAGTTTTCAAGGAATATCTCGATGATTTTGTAGTGTTATTTATTGATGATATCTTGGTATACTCCAAAAGCTACGAAGATCATTAAAATCACTTACGCGTTATCCTAAAGACTCTTAGAAGACATGTATTATATGGGAAGTTTAGCAAGTGTGAATTCTGGCTTCAGGAGATTTCTTTTCTTGGCCATATTGTCTCTAATGATGGAATTTACATTGATCCTTTAAAGAGAAAGGCAATCCAAGAATGGCCAGCACCGAAAAGTATAATTTAGGTACATAGTTTTATTGGTTTAGCAGGTTATTATTGACGTTTCATCCAGAATTTTTCCCGGTTGGCTAACTCATTAAGAAAGTTCACACGTAAAGGGGTAAAAATTGTTTGGAAAAAAGAGTGTGAAGAATGTTTTGAAGAACTGAAGAGAAGATTAGTCAATGATCCTATATTGAATCTGCTATCGGGGAATGATGGGTTTGTTATTTATAGTGATGCATCAAAGAAAGGACTTGGTTGTGTCCTTATGCAGAATGATAGGGTTATAGCCCATGAATCACGGTAGCTAAAAATTCATGAGAAAAACTATCCTACTCATGATATTGAGTCAGAAGCTATAATATTTTCATTGAATATTTGGAGACACTATCTCTATGGTGAAAAATGTGAGATTTATACTAATCACAAGAGTTTGAAGTATATTTTCTCACAGAAAGAACTCAACATGAGGAAAAGGAGATGGCTTGAACTACTCAAGGATTATGATTGCACTATAAATTACCACCTGGGGAAGGCAAATAAGGTGGCAGATGCTTTGAGTAGAAAGGATCATGGAGTTTTGAACAATATGAGAGTTGAAAGGGATACTATTTTCATGGATCTAGTAAAGATTAATATGGGAATCACCATGGATGGTGAAACATCAATACTTTTTCCAATGGTTGCCAAACCATCTTTACTAGAAAGGATAAATAGTTCTCAGACCAATGATGAAGAGTTTAAAAACAAGATTAATGCTGTGAATGATGGGAGATTGAGTGACTTTGTGTATGAAGGTGGAATTTTTAAATTTGGGAAGATACTTTGTGTTTAGGGTATACCTGATCTAAAAAGGGAATTGTTGGACGATGCTCATAGTTCCAAATTCTCTATACACCCTGGGAGCACCAAAATGTATAGAGATTTGAAGGAACATTTTTTGTGGGATAACATGAAGAGGGAGATTGCGTATTTTGTGTCAAGATGTATGGTTTTTCAACAAGTGAAAGCTAGAATACAACAGCCTAGAGGAGTCATGCAAACTCTTCCCATACCGGAGTGGAAATGGGATAATATTTCGATGGACTTTGTCACGGGGCTACCAAAGACTCCTAGAAGGAACGATGCAATATGGGTCATTGTTGATCATCTTACCAAGTCAGCACATTTTCATTCTATAAGAGAAGATTTACCACTTGAACGTCTAGTAATACTATATATTAATGAAATAGTGAGACTTCATGGAGTACCCCTATCGATTGTTTTTTATCGTGATCCACGTTTTACATCAAGATTCTGGAAAATTCTTTAGAAAGCCCTAGATACTGAACTTCGTTTGAGCACTGACTACCACCCCCAAACTGATGGATAATCAGAACGGACTATTCAAACCATAGAAGACATGTTGATATCATGCTCGCTTGACTTTCAAGGTATGTGGGATCAATATTTACCTCTGGTAGAATTTTCCTATAACAATAGCTTCCATTCAAGTATTCGGATGGCACCATATGAAGCATTATATAGAAAATGATGTCACACACCAACCTGTTGGGATAATGTTGGTGAAAGAAAACTTTTAGGCCCAGAACCTGTGGAGGAAACGATGAAAAAGGTGAAGGTAATCCAAATCAATATCAAATCAGTTCAAAGTAGGCAGAAGATCTATGCTGACAATCGAAGGAAGGATTTCGAATTTCAGGTTGGAGATCATGTTTTATTGAAGGTATCTGCATGGAAGGGAGCTAGACGTTTTAGTAAGAAAGGTAAATTGTGTCCCAGGTACATAGGACCTTCCGAAATTCTAGAATGAATTGGGTTTGTATCTTATCGTTTGGTAATGCCGCAAAATCTCTCCCAAGTTCACGATATGTTCCACGTATCACTGTTGAGAAAATACATGTCTGACCCAACGCATGTACTCACCTATGAGGAAGTAGAATTGGGACCTGATCTGTATTATTGAGAAGAGCCCGTTAGGATTCTTGATACCAGAGAACAAGTGTTGAGAAACCGGACAACTCATCTGGTAAAAGTTCTATAGAGAAACCATAATATGGAAGAGGCAACGTGGGAACCTGAGGAACTTATGATGAAGAACCACCCAAGTCTTTTTATGTAGTAATATTCTAGAAATTTCTAGGATGAAATTATTTGAAGGAGGGGAGAATGTAACACCTCAAGCTTCCACAGTACGCTTCTTTTTGAATAATACAGTAGTGTGTGTTGTACGCAACTTCGAGTTCTAACACACACCACAACCAATCAAACTAGCCGTTATGAATAGTACTACCCACTTTTTGAAATTTTATAAATTTTATCTTTTAAAATGTACTTATTTTTTGGATTCAAAATATCAAAATTATCTTAGGGTGGATTTTTGGTATTTTTCTGAAAACTTTCATATTTTGATGAATAGTGAAAATTACTAAATTTTAATTAAAATCAAATTTTTTTAATCAAAATAATTAATAGTGATAAATTATGAATTTGAGTGGTTTTAAATTATAATTATATTATATTTTTACTATTTAATACAATGTAGGTCATTGGACATAATTTCACATTTAAACAGGACATAAGCAAGTGTCAATCTTTTGATAGTTATTATTTCTTAAAAACATGCTTTTTGTTTTGACAACGGGAATTAATTTCAAATTAATTTCTGCCACTTATCTGTTTTTAATTTAGAAAAATGGATTCCATATTTCAAATCAAGAGGTCCAAATTGTGTAAATATTTAACTTTTATTTTTATAAATTTTGAATAATTTTTTCAGTAAATATTTTATTTATCATGGTTAAAGGGTAAATCTGATAAATAAGGGTAAACAAAATAATATTATAATAATATTAAATTACATTAAAACGTGTCCTAAACCTATTGGATAATAAATTTCCAACCATGGGTATCGTTGGGTCGATTTTGGGACCCAATGGAGCCACTTGTAAGTGATAATGACACATTATATTAATTAAGTTAAAGTAAATACAAAAATGACATAAGCATATATCTTTTAGAAAAATAATTTTTACATAAAGTTATATATGTTATAATTTCAACTATAAATATTCATTATAAACCTAAAACTATTTCCTACATAATGGTATTTTATTTATAATTTTTAGAAATTGAATAATTAAATTTATTTATGAAACAATAATTATGCATTATTTTCCTTATTAATGAAAGAATCAAATAATTGGTATTATAAATGTTAAAATAAATATAATTCGAAAGTTTTGATGACATACACGAATTTTATAGGTTAACATGACATGTTAGGATTTATTAAATGTATTTATTTCGAATTAATAATGTTTTTAATACTTTAACAAAAATCAATTATTAAATAGTGTCAAAATTGACATAAAGGAGTTTTTAAAACAAATATTATATTATAAATTAATATAATATTCTTAAAAATCTATTGTTTGGAAAAAAGACTTATTAATGATAGTTTTATCATTAATTAATCACTTGGGGTTCTTTTGAAATTATACAGTAAGTTTATTAACCATATAATATAAAAATACAAAGAGACATGGTAAATGTCAAACTATTTAACTAAGTGTTAAATCTAAAAGTTAAGGTTAATATAGTGAACCAAACTTGTCTAAAACCTATTTTTTGAGTGGTGTTAGACCCATACCCACCTTATCCTTAAAATAATTCATTTTTTAGACTTTAAAAATAGAAAATTATTTTATTATAAAATAATATTTCTAGCTTTTCCTAAGGTGCCCCTCACCCCTCTATAAAAGGGCACTCACCATTCCCTCTAATTCATGCCTTCAAAGACTTTTGGATCGGCCAAACCCTGCCCAAATATCCACTAAACTTACCTCACATAATTCTAGAGGCCTTCATTTAGTTATAAATCCAACTTAAGTATCCCTTTTGATCAACTCAAAAGAAAGAACCCGAAGAAAAGGTAATAATTTCACCACCCTCTTTCAAGTTAATTTCTTCTTCCACTTACTTTTTCTTTGTTGTTTCCATTATAAAATAATAAATACAGTATATTATATATATTGTGATGTTATTATAAATATGGTACAACAATATTCATTATTATATCCAACCTTTGAATGACATGTCACCATACGTGCTTTTGTACGGCTTACCGTCTCCAGGTCGTGGTGTAATTGTTATTAAATACATTATTATTTGGCTGGGTATAATAATGATATGTAACTAATGTAAATAATATCTATAAAATGATAAAGATTCTGTAAATATGATATACAATCCAATTAAATATTATTTTAATATCAAAAGAATGATATTGTCGCTCGTGTGTACGTACGGATTATTGTCTCCACGAACGCGATGAGATTCATCCCCCATCGTATCCATTCAAGACTAATTTCCATTTGATGATTAAAAATAATTTTTAAAGACTTGACATCATTCTGGACATGAATAAGATACATCCCATTCATAACTAATATGACTCACATAACAAATAATATAAAGGAAAATGAATCTGCTGACACCCAAAACGATGATCATACTAAGATATTTTTAACCAAAAAATGTTGAAAGATCATATATGATATCATATTAATGTATATGATTATTGTATAATTTAATAACAATTATTTCACCATTATACAAGAATTTAACCTACCCTCAACCAAGGAAAAGTACAAGGTAAGGGTTTATTTCACAATCTCTTCATTATCTGAGGTTGTTTATACGTAATTATCTACTGGAGCCTCTTTATCATCCACATCCATGTTTCCTAAAAATGTATTTCAAATCATTCTTACTATTTTATAGACTATGGGTTAAATTAATTTATACCCTTTTTTACTTTTTATAAGATGTTTATAAATTAATCTTTATGTTGTTTTCCAAACAAGGTCCTTTTTAACCTTTTTCACAGAATTAAGGTAAGACTGTCTTTTTCAACATATACGGCGGGTGTAGCTATTTTCAGCCGTAATAAAATCGGCGAAGCTTCCCATACAATCTTATAAGAATAAATTCAAAGTAAATGTTTTATTTTATAATTATGTGAATTTTAAATGATTTAAAAAAGATATTTCTCTCAAATAGTTTTGATTTCATCTATGTCAACATCCTTTTATGGATTTTAAGCTTATTTGATGTTGATTTATTATGATAAAAACATCCATATTTTATTGAAGGTTTTGTGATATGTTTGACTATGTATGTGTTATTTTTATACCATTCATGGTTTATGGAGAAAGTATTGACATTTCTTATGTAATTTTTAATACTAATGTTTATATTATGTTTAAACTTTTTCATATGAGGAATACATTGGACTTAGTAAGTGACAGGTGGAGCCCGCTATAGCTCCTCGATGCATCGGTAGGTCTCATGAGACAAACAAGTGTCTTGGAACAAGGCCTTGAAAAAATCTTATTTTTAGTCTTGGCCCAAGGCCTTGACTATGTGTTTATGATAGTTTGGCATTATGCATTCCATCATTATGAAAGTGGTTATTGATATTGCATGTGTTTATTCGACTAGTAGAATATCCATGTGAATAAGTAAATGTCATTATTTCATTTTATTTTTTCCATATTATTTTGAAGTTCAAGTTTAAAAGGCTTTTGTTTTAGTTATACATTGCCTTAAATTTTTATGTTTATTTATGAAAATTTCTGCTATATTTTTATCCTTACTGAGCATCTGAGCTCACCCCTTTCTATGTTTTATTTTTTCCAGGATGTGAAGAAGTATTTTATAACTGACATCTAGGGATATTCGGAGGGGATATGAGTGTGGAATATGGAGACAATTTTGTTGTAGTTTTTCACTTTATCATGTAATGTAAGACTTATGAATGTATCTAGTGTTTACAAGGCAACTAAACTAATCGGTCTTTGGAGTCTTGGTCTTTTGTGATCATGTCAATGTTATGTAATAATGCATCGACTCTGGGTAACTGGGGTCAGGGCATTACACCCTTCGGTATTATGTGGGTGTTTTAAGGGTTTATTTAACAATACAATAGTACTATGGTTATGTACATTATTTTTGTATATAATAATGAATATATTATTGTTACCTTGTAAATAGTTTTTAAGGAACAAATAGTATTTTTAGTTAATGTTCAACTAAGAAAACTATTTTGATGAATTATTGGATTTTGGAATTAAATAATATATTAATAAATTGTTATTATTATTATTAAATTATTTTTTATTTAATATAAATGATCGTATATTTTTATGAATGCAATTGTAATTTTTATTAAGTTTTGAAAGCCATTTCCGTCAAAACCCATGAATTTTAGATAAATGTAGGTTTTTATTTTAAAAGTGAAACTTAACATATTTAGAAAATTATTTAGATAAATTGAATAATATTTCTGGAATCAGAATGTCGAAATTATCCCATGGTGGATTTTTCATAATTTCATGAGACAGTCAAATTTTTGGGTAAATATTAAATACCATTTAAATATATAATGTGTTTTATGACAAGATAATGACCCAATAGCGATGTAATAAAATACTATAAACTTTATGTTCGGACAATATATGTTTTACCATTAAAATAATGTGATTTTGGGTTTGTTTTATTTATTTTACAAAACTTTAGTGGACCCTTCAAGACTTATTAAACATTTTGTCTTTTTAAATTGTTTTCTTTGGGATTGTGACTCACCTCCATATAAGCAACCCCATTATTTTATGAATTTAGGACTTTGGCCTTATAATATTTTTTTCCTCTTCCATTTTCCAAAAACCATGGGCAAAATCCATGGGCTGGTTTGTGGTTTGGATTAGATTAATGTGAGGTGTCCCAAACCAAAATAATAAATAATTCCCTCACATTTTCTATATTAACCCACCCAAGCTCCAACTTCCTCCTCACTTAAAGCCTTTGGAGTTATTCCAAACTCTTCACTACTCTCTCTAGAATCTTCCCAATAAGACTCTCTTAGTACTCCCTCAATCCTTTGGAAGCACACTTCCAAGTAAGGGTTTTTCTTCCTTTCTCATTTTTGTCCAATATTATTTAAATTGTTATGCCCTTTTTATTTCATTTATGAATGTTGGGGTATTGTTTTTCACCTCCCCCATACTTCCCTATTTATTTTTTAATGATGGGAGACCCATTTTTCACTCATTAAATGCCTCCCATGTACACCTGTTACTATGCCAAAATTTTGAAAGTAATTTCTCTCTCCTCATTTACATTCAAGAAATTCTTTTGTATCATGAATCTAAATTCCATTACATTTTTTGGGATATGTATCTATTTTACCACCTTAATATCCATGTCATGTAAATATGATGATACACCCCTTTATCTCTCATCAACCATTTTTATGAGTTATTCTGTCATGTCGTTATGCTGCCGAAATTGCACCGTGCTTTTCCAAGCCAAAGTCATTGTGTAGTGAATACCATGCCCATTTCTCTATCAAGGTTATTCACCTTTATGCACATTTACTTATTGTTTAAAGAGTTTCATGTATTTATTCCACATTATTTTATTTTGGAATAAAATATTTTTTTTAATGATTCAATGTTTTATGATCCATGTGGCACAATTATGCATTAAATGAAATGTTTAATAAGGGTGCACCCTTATAGCGCTCTAATTCATTGGTAAAGTATAGTATCGTTATACGTAATGTTAAATGGGTGTTTACTCATGCTAATTCAAGTGCAACAAGGGTTTACTTGTGCTTCATGTGAAATGAGATTTTACTCATGCTCCATGTGCAATGAACCTTGGCTCATACTGATTGCATGTTAAGTATTGTTGCCACATTTCCATGTTATGATTATCATGATTTATCATGCCTTTATGTTTATGCTTCTATTTTTCTCTATTAATATTCCTATTTTATAAAATTTATTGTATTCCTCATGTTATTCCATGATTATTTCCTTACTGGGCTTTATATCTCACCCTTTTCTTATACATGTCCTCAGGTTATCCCATGCAATGCGAAGTACAAGGTAATGTATTGGTCATGTAAAGAAAGTTTTCAATAAAGATGTTTTATTTCATGTTTTAAGTTGTTATGTAATGATACTAATCCCCAAATACAATAGACCTCTCACTCTTCTATGTTGTATCAATTGAAGTTTATATAATAAATTATGTTTAATTGTGTAATAAAAAGAACACGGTTGTTATAAATTAGGTGGGTGGAATAACTTAAATAATACTCTAAATCAAACAAATGACATAGATGAAGAACACTCTATGTCATATTTGGAAAATTGATTTAAAAATAATAATTTCACTTATAGTATAAAAAATTAAAGTAAATATTTTATTAAATCATGAGAATAATAATTTCTTTTTTAGAAAATTTTAATTCATAGAGAGGATGTCTCTTAGAAAACAGAAAAGGTGGTGTAAGGATACATTCACCCAAAAAGGTGTAAAAGAGATTATTTTTTGTAAAAAACAACCCATATAGAAACATTTGAAATATTTCCTTTTGGAAAAGTTTTTTATGAAATTCCAGGTAGCTAAAAATTTCCATTTAAAAATAATTTGTAAAATGTATTTTCTAATATTTTAAAATATAACTTTATAATAAAATATTTTTGAAATCTAATCATCAGAAAAACATTTAAAAAAATATTGACATTATTTTCTGAAACCCAAATCATAAAAAATATGATAAAACCATTCTCTGATAATAGGTTAATAAAATTATTAAGGTAACTTGAAATATTAAAGAAAATATTTTTGAGTTGTGAAACATGGATATGGAAGAAAATATATATATTGGAAAGTATATGAGTTATTCGTATCAAAATCATGATTTTATTTGAGGAATAATTTCATAAAAGGGAAGGATATTAATGAATAGAATAAATAAACCTAGATAAAAAGTAAATATACCATTTTTAAATATAATGGTATGAAAAAGAGACTTGAATTATCATAGTCAAAAAGGGATTTTAGGACTCACAAGTGAAAGGACTTGAATCAAGAAAAAAACTGTGAATTGAGTAACATTTTGATCAAAACCATTGAAGTATAAACAACATTAAAATTAACCTAAAATACAATTAATAAAATATATTTCCTGATAACATTACAATTGGGAAGCATGCACACCATATAAAAGTTAATTGGTGTGTAAAGTAAAATGTGTATCAATAAAGGGACTTCGAGACAAAAATATTTTACCTTATTTCAACGATTAGTTGATCACAATATAACATTCATTAAAAACAGAATAACTATATTAATCATCCATTTTAGAACCTTATTCATCTATATAAACCTTTTATATATTTCATTTATAATTATTTACTTTGAATATTGTGGTTCAATATAGCTCATTTTTAATATCAGGTGGTAACACTTTTAATTATCATGCACATGATGTATAATGTTAAAGTTTAACCTTGATATTTTATACTATTATAAACATTCCTAGATTAATTAGGGTTATTTAATATATGTTACATGATTATTTATAATGTTCCACTTTCATCCCACGAGTGTTTCAATTATGACTTTTGAAGATGATGCTGGAGACAAACTTGCTTTGAATGTTTTTAATGAATAAAGATTATATATTATTTGAATGTTTAGATATTAATATTATAAATAAATAAACTTTAAAAACACATTTAATAAATAATAATCAAATTCCATAACTATATATACTCAATTAGGTGGTAAACCTACCAAAACAAAAGTGTGTCATAATAATCAAATGAGTAAGAAAATTCTATTATATAATGTTATAATAATTTTTAAAAAAGATTAAATTTGTAATATATATCATATATTTCCATAAAATTCATTCTTATAACCATTAATTTTGGGTGGTGTTAACAAATGAAATTTGTTGTTCGTGGAGGCAGTAGTCCGCATGTACGCATGATTAACAAACCCATTTTTCAATGATTTAATATAGTGAAGCTCAATGAAAAAATATCATTATAGAATTATAATAATTCTATAAAAGTAATTTTATATAATAATTATACTTTTAGTTCCTTCCATGTTAGGTGTTTAAGTAAAATAAGACAAGTCTTTCATGGAGGCAGTAGTCAGCACATACGTTTGATTAACGATCTCATTCCTTAACGAATGGATGGAATGAAGGTTAATATAAAAATTGATCATTTGATAATTATATAAGTGGAATAAAAATAAATAACTCGTAAAAAACATCCTTCTTATCATCTCTAAGATTATGTGATGATAAATGAATTGCATCATGTCATGAAGGCAGTAGTCCTCATACATGAATGATCGATTTGTTTTATTCTTAGTGGTTACTACATAATGAAAGAATAATTAATTTTACATTAACATAATGAAATTTTAGTATATATACAATTCTAAATTCATTATATAAATAATTTCATGGAATATTAGGAAGTTGAAAATTAAAAGGAAAGACTAAGATGAGAGTAATACTCACATCAGGGACTTTGATTTTCTTCGGAATTATTCAGAGAAATGAAGGGTAAACATAACTAAAGAAGAACAAAGTATTGGGTTCATGGGTTAGTTTTATAGGATGATTAAATGGGAATAATTTTTTCTAATAAACTAAAGTAAATTATTTACCTTGGAATGGTGGGAGTTCCCCCTTTTATAAGTTAGGGAAATGGCACTTTCCGTGGAAAAGAATGTTAAGTATGGGTCACAAAATGAATGGCCTAAAAGTCATGTGAGATAGGTGAGGGACGGATGCTAATATATATAGGTAAGACATTAAAACCTAAAAATTTACATCTAGAAGGTCTATAAGTAATTAATAATTAGTAGAATTCATGGCATTTTTTACTGTCTTAAACAATAATTAGCATTAATTAAATATTAATCATAATAAGTAATATATTACTAAAAATATAAGTTGAACTATATTACCAAATTCAGAAAATATGGGTATGAATTGTGGATCCATTTAACCTGATTGTTTTAATAAATATTTGAAAATATGATTTTAAATTAACCTACATAACACATAAAAAGTTGTTTTCTTAAATAAAAGAGTGTTTTTAAACCTAAAACTTGGGTATAGAATAAATTGTTCATGAAGTCTGATTTTCATAATAGTAGTTTATTTATTATAAAAAATATAGGTTGATGTGATATTAAACCCAATCCATAACTAAATTTTTACAAAATATTAACTAATTAAAATAAAAGATATAAAATGGTTTTCTATATAAAAGTAACATTTTTTATTAGTTATAAAAATGTTAGCCATGAGTTTTCTATGCTCATATAATATTTTTCAAATTCATAATATTATTCATTGATTTAATATTTTATTACTTTAATGGTTTTATGAGATTCTATGACATTTTTAAATATTTATTATGTATTTAAAATTATAATTTATGTAAAAACATCATTTTCAACTAATAATATATTTTTTCATAAAATGAAAAAAATATATTTATTATGTAAATTTTGATATTATAATTTCAAAAATAAATTTAAATTTATCTAATTATATTTATAAAAGTTATATATTTAAATTTTAAGTTAAAATAAACAATATAAAGATAAACTGCTTTTACTTAACAAATGACCTTCTTAAACATTCAGTGTTTCTAAAATTATTTCATACCAATTTTCAATTTAATAGAAATTTAATATTTTATATCATGTATAGAAATATTATATTTTATCATAATGATATTTTAAATAGGATTACTTTAATCTAGTAAAGTATAACAAGATTTATTTTAGAGTGTATGAAGAAATATATCACACTCTGAATAATTTGAAGAAAAATATATATACTGGAATATTGAGATATTACAGTCTCACCTCGTTAAATAAATTAAATCCTCATGAATTTTATAAAAACATTAATTATGGATTTTAAAATTGATATACATGTATTATGATAAAATTTCAAATGAAATTTCTATATTAATATCTTAAGTAAAACAAGAAGACAAATTTTCTTCCTCTATATAGTTAACTAAATAATTCATTTTCCCTCAATTTCTATAGTGTTTATATATTCCTTTTACAAACATAAAATTATTTCTTATTCCTTCAAGACATTCCCCAGTGTGTTTCCTTCCATATTTCTAATATGAATGAAATTTTATATTTTTTCTTAATCATCTTCATCACTTTAATTCTCTCAAAACTACATCATTCTCTTTATTGGTGTTATTTGGAATGAAACTATTTTCACATTGTTAATCATAAATTAGGATAGTTTATTTTGAATAATAATAATATTTCTAACCCTAGTTATTATCCAAATATATTGGAGTTCAATTAAATCACCACATTGACAATTATATCCATTGTGAGCTTACTTTATTCTCTCTTCATTCATTAATTTAAAAAATAGGTTTGAGAATAAATAAATTAGTAAATTTACAATGGTAAAATATGATCTTAAAATAAATAATTCATAAATTATGTGCATACACAAACTTCTGAGTCTTTAACTTCAATTTAGGTCATAAAAGGTCATTTTATTATTAGGTTCTCTAATCTGGTTAACTTCCAAAAAATAATATGTTCAAATCAATTATAATGGTTTTTAAATAGAATCTGAATTAACCCAAGCATATCCCCCATGATTGTTTGGTGAGGTTAATAGTTTGCTCCCACTCACCATGCACCATAATAAAGATTGATATATACCTAACCAACTTTTCCTCTAGTTGTTTCCCCTAAATACATTTGTTCAAAATCATGCCCACTTATTGGTATCCCAATAGGGATGTAATTTCAAAGAAAACCACATAATTTTTATTTTTCAAAAATTTCTAAATGTTCTCCTATACTTAGACTTATACTTACGGCTTCTACTAATATTCTATTATCCTAATCCTTAAACAACATAAAATATCAAATATTACAAACCAAAATCTTTATCTATATCTTTGAAACAAATATCATCCTTAACATATCAACTTTTGATGTAATTTCAATATCATAAATTATCCTCAATTGATAACATATTAACCTCTAAAGTTATTTAAACACTTCTCTAATACCAACTATAGTGCTCCCAAACCCATTCTCTTGGATATCCTTCATAAAACACATAACTTACAACTCTAGTTTTAATACACATATTTGATTACAATATATTTTATGCATTTACAACCCAATAACCTTTTAGTATAGAGTTTTAAAGAATTAAGAAAAATCACTAACTAAAAAATATTAAGTATTCTCATCAAATGGAAACTTTTTCTCTACTATATAAGAAACTAATAAATTAATAAATATTCTTCAACATCACCTATAAATTATCCACAAAAGATACAATTCTAGGATTTTCATAATTAATACTTTTTTTACAACCTAGGGAGATATAAACATAATAAAGGAGTGAGACAAAATATCAGTAAGGGTAAACATAATAATAATTCATAACATGACAGATATGTGGTATAACATGATATCATAAAGAGGATGGTCAGGAGAATTTAATCATGGAATAATGATAAGATATCATATATATATGGATTAAAAATGATCATAACAAAAGAGCATGTAATTATAAGAATGTAGAGACAATATAAGCATCACATCATAAGCATAAGTCATGAATCTCTTCCCATTAACATAATAAAGTTGACTAGGAAAACTATCCACAAACCATATCTATTTGGGCTCGCTGTCCACATACCATTATTTCTCATGGGATTGAAACATTACACAATACATTAGTGTGGTATATAATTCTAGGCCCACCCATCACATAATGAAAATCATACATATGCATGTCATATGGTTTTAATCAACATATTATAAAAACCTAAATAAATTAAATGGGTTTTATCCTTTTTATTTAATTATCAAAGGAATAATTCATGATTTTATAAATAAACATGACATAATAAACCCATGGAAAATAAATTGGTATACAATGAATTTAAGAATAATTCTAGGTAAATTCCACTCAAAATATATTATTATACATATGTAATTTACACCTTAAATAAAATGGATGTAAACTTTATAAAATAATTCCCCAATCAATTGATATATATGGAATCTAGGTGAACACCCTTTAATCGTGTAATGAAACGTACTAAATTTATAGAGGAAAATCATTGGAAGTAAATCATTCCTATACAAGTGGATGATTATGCTATATAAAATCATTTATGTATCATAAAATATGTGAAAATGATAATTTCATTTTCCATCAAAATAAATATGGTGGATGGTATAATTTAAATAATTCTCTTGATCAACCATAAAACCAAGATAATAACACTCTTAGAAGCATTTGGAAAACTTATTTGAAAATAAAAATTTCCCCTGTCATTTTAAAAAATTTAAAAAATTATATTTTATTAGACCGTGAGAATTATAATTTACTTTTTGTAAAAATTGAAATCATAGAGATGAAGTCGCTTAAAAAATAAAAAGGAGGTGGAAAGAAAAATTCTCACATAAATTTGTAAAATAGGTTCATTTTCAATTGAGAATGAATCATACAAAAACATTTAAAAGGTGTATTTTTAAAACAATTTTTACAAAATTCAAGGTGGATAAAAATTACCAATTTTAAATAATTTAAAATTAATTCATTTTGGAATATTTTAAAACATTACTTTAGAATATATTTTTTTTGAAAAATAATCACCTGGAAAATGTTTAAAGTTCATTAAAATAATTTAGTGAAAATAAAATCATAAAAAGGATGCTAAAACCTTTCATTTAAAATAGCAGTAGATAATTATGATGGTCACTTGAAAAAATATAAAAACATATTCTGATTGGTAAAACATAGATATGGAAATAAATCCATTAGAAATTATATGAGTTATTCTTATGAATATCATGATTTTATTTGAGGAAGTGTTTCATCAAAGAGTATATTACTAATAAAGAGAATTAATATCCCCAAATAAAAAAACATTAATAAACCATTTTAAAATATAATGGTTGGAAAAAGATACTTAGAATATCAAAATCACGAATAGATTTCACGACTCATGGGAAAAAGGACTTGAGTCGAGAAAAAAATCACGAGTTGCATAACATTTTTATAAAACCCATTTAAGGGTAAAGAGACTAAAAAATAATCTCAAATACAATGAATAAAATATATTTCATGATAACATAACAATTGGGAATAATATACACAATATAAATATAAATTGGATCGTAAATTAAAATATGTCTCAATGAATGGAGTTGGAGACAAAAATACATTACCTTATTTCCCCACATAGTTGATCGCACTGTGAATTCTGGTAAAACAACCATAAATATCTTAATGAAATATTTTATAACCTTATTCATATCTTTAACTCTATTATAAACTTTATTTATAACTATTTTCTATGAATATAGCGGTTCATTATAGCTTATTTTTAACATTGGGAGTTTACACTTTTAATTATCTTTCACATGATTTGTGATATTAATGTTGATCCTTAAACTATTATGAAAATTTAATAATTATTATATTACCTATTTTTATTTAATATAATTCCCATTATTATTTATAGTTCTCTACTTTCATCCCATTTGTGTTTTAATTACAACTCTTGAAGATGATTTTGGAGACAAACTTATTTCAATGGGTTTTAATGAATGGAGATGATATATTATTAACATTTTTAGATATTAATATTACAACTCCATAACCTTTAAAAAAACTTTAATAACTTATTATTAGATTTCACTAACATATTATAACATTCCTTAATCATTCGCTATATAAAAATTACAACATCGCTCAAGTAGGCAATAAGCCGGCCAAAAACAAAGTATATTGTAATCATTGAATGAGTAGGAAAGTCCAAATAGATAATGATATTATAATATTTAAATAATCATATAAATTTAAAATATATCATATATATCCATAAAATCCATTCTTACAACCAATACTAATGTGTAGTGTTGAGAAATAATATCCATCATTCATGGAGGTGGTAGTTTGTACGTATGAACAATTAATGAGCCCATTTATCCATGAATAAATAGAGTAATAGTGTATGAAAAATTATCAGTTAATAATAATAAAGATTTTATAAAAATAATATTAATTACTAATTACACTTTTTTGATCCATGTTTGGTGGTTAAGTGAAATAATACATGTCATTCATGGATTCGATAGTCCAGGCATATTCATGATTAATGATCTCATTTCTTAACAAACGGTTGAATGAATGTAAATGTAAAATGTTATAATTAAAAAATTATATAAGTGAAATAAACAACAAAATTATTCATCAAACACATCCTTTTTACCATTTTTAAGATCCGATGATGAAAAATAAATTGCATTGTGTCGGGAAGATGGTAGTCCGCACAAACACATGATCGATGCATTTGTTTTTCTTAGTGGATGCTATAAGATGAATGAATAATTTATGTAACATTAATATAATGAATTTTTAGCATATATATGATACTGAATTAATTGTATTAACAATTTTAGGGAATATTGGCTAGATAAAATAAAAAACAAAGACTATGAGGAAAGTAATACTCACATTATGAACTTTGATTTTCCATTTAATTATTCTAGGAAATGAAGGGATTAAGCTATATAAAGAAGAAAAATAGATTATTTTAATGGGATATTTCTCTATCAGGAGTATATAGGAATATTTTTGGATAGTAAACTTAAGTTAAGTATGTACCTTGAAGGGGTGGAATTTATCCCTTTTATAAGTGAAGGAAATGACATTGCCCTTGGAAAAGTATATTAAGGGGAAACAATGGAATATATTGAAAGTTAGTTAAGTTATGTGAGTGAAGGTTTTTAATACAAGTAGATAAGACTTTAAAACCTAAAAATGAATTTTAGAAGGTATATAGTCCATGTATACTTAGTAAAATTCTTTCCAAATTAGATTACTCTTAAACACTAATTAGTCTTAGTTAATTATTAATCATGGTAATTAATTTATCAATAAAAATATAAGTATATTCTTATTACTGAATATCGACATGATAAATCATAATTTGTGATCCATTAAAATTAATTAATTTCATAAATATTTCAATACATTTTTTAAAATTAAACAAACATAACACATAAAAAATTAAATAAAGGAATGTGTCAAAACTTATGTATAAGAAAAACAAAATCATGGTCTTTGATTTTAATGATATTAATTTATTTTTTATAAAAAATTAAGGATATGTGACAATAAAATAAATCAATAATTTAATTTTAGAAAAATATTAATTAATTAAAATATAATATATTAAACAATTCTTTCTATTAAACTAACCTTTTACTTTAGTTCTAAAAATATTAGCCCAGGTTTTTCTCTATTCAAATATTATTATAAAATGAAAAATTTTATTTATAAATTTTAAATTTGATCACTTAAATTTTCTTTTGACCTTTTATTTTATTCTTATATATTTACAAATTCAAGAAAATTATAATTTTTATAAAAATCAAATTTTTATCTAAAAATTGACATTTTTTTTAAATAGTCAAAATTTAATACAATGTAAATTTTAATATTATAAATTTGGAAAGAAATTTTATTTTAAAAAATACTATTTATAAAAATATATATATTTAATTTTTAATATAAAATATAAATATAAATATAAACTTATTTTATTTTAAAAAATAACATTCCTAAACATAAAGTGTTTGTAATATTATTTCTTACCAATTTTATAAATTAAATAATTTCAATATTTCATATTATATGTAGATTTATTATAATTTATCCTAATGATCTTTTAAAGATAATTATTTTCATTCATTATATTATAATAGCCTTTATTTTAGTGTGTGTGAAGAAATATATCACCCTCAGAACTATTTAATGGAAAATTTATATACTAGAATACAAGGATGTTACAGGTAAGTAGTTTAAGATATGTTGGAAGATCAGATACTTGAATATTGAGACTAAATTGTGTAATTTCCCGACCCCAGAAGCTCGGAGTCTGTGCATTATTTTAATACATTGGCACGATTACAAGGAATCAAGCCCAAAAAGATCGATCAGTTTAGCAGTCTTGGAAAATAGATTACATACATCAACTTTACATTACAATTTCAAACATAAAATACAGAATATATAGTTCTTTTAGAATTCCATTATTCCCTTTAGCTTAACCCTACATATCAATCATAATACACTTCTTGGAATCTTGGGAAAATAAAACATAAGAAAGGGGTGAGCTTAGATTCTCGGTAAGGGTAAATAATTTAACGGAGGCTATAAACTTTTAAGGCAAGATGTGTAATAAAAACAACATCAATTTTTACATAATCTTGAACATAATATGGCAAAAATAAAATCAAACATCACCATATAAACCTTCACATGGATATTATACTATTCCAATAATCACATGTAATAACAAATTTCATAATGAGGGAATTCCTAACACTGGACTACATTACCACATAGTCAAGGCCTTCTTTCAAGACTACAAATAAATTTTTTGTCAAGGCCTTGTTCCAAGATACTAGTTTGTCTCGTGAGACATACCGATGCATCGAGAATATATAGCGGACTACACCCGTCACTTACTAAGTCCACTATATTCCTTATATGAAAAAATTGAAACATAACATAAACATTCGTAATAAAACTAGCATAAAAAATGTCAATACATTAACCATAAACTATTAATGGTATAAAAATAGAACATACATGGTTAAAAATATCATAACTCATTCAAATCAATATGGAAGATTTTATTATAATAAATCAACATTAATCAGGAATAATATCCAGTAAAGGATGCTGACATAGTTGAAAAAGATCTACAAAACTTTTTGAGAGAAATATCACTTTTTGTGAAATCATTTAAAGTCACGCATTTATAAAGTAAGTAATTTAAAAGGGGTTTTTTAATCAAAGTTTTACATACCACTTTGAAACTTGGGAAAATAATTATCATTTCAAAACATTCATGTCCATATAAATGAATCTTTAAAATCATTTTGAAAACATGGACATTAATTAAAAGGATTTAGAAAGATAAATCTTTAAAACATTTAAAATGATGATCTATTTAAATATACCCTCCCATAAAACCTTAAATTGTTCCTTTTGAAAACATATTTATGAAATATGGGTATCGATGATAAATATGTCCCAGTAAATACTTACACATAAACAATCTCAGATAATTATGAGATTGAGGAAATAAACCTTACCTTGCACTTTCCTTTGGTCCAGGGTACGTTTAACCTCCTATATAATGACCACAGTATGTTATTAAATTATACCAGAACCATATTCATATTTATTTTATCATAAATGATTCATTTATGACTTTATACTACCCATTTAATAATGATTTCTATGTTAAGTTTACATTTCAAGTAATAATCGCTTTCTTTATCTGACGTGTTTTAACTTGTTATTCTTGATTGTGTCATTTAGATAAAAATTTACATACTTCCAGAATATAACACATGATTTATATATCATATATATTTATAATATAAATATGTATAATATATAGATATATGAAATGGAAAACACCGTTTATGGAGACGGTGGGACGTATGTATGCATAAACGTTGTTTCTGTTTTCATATCATATTGAATGGAAGTAAGCGAATAAGATATATGTAAGTAAATACATATAAATATCTATTCATTGTCATTATTATGTCATATATTACATACTTATTAATAATATATATTTTTATAATCATCATTGAATGGTGAATGTGGAAATGAATCTCATTGCGTCGAGGAAACAGTAATCTGTATGTACGCACGAGCGACAATATCATTCTATTTATGGTAAAATAGTATGTAATTGGATGGTATATCATATATAAAGAATCTTTAACATGTTATATTTATTATTTACATCAGTTACAGTCTTTTTTATTCTCATCCAAATAATGAAGTGTTTGAATAACAAACTACACCATGACGTGGAGACGGTAAGCCGTACGTACGCACGTATGGTGAATTTGTCATATATAGGATAGATATAATAACTAATATGGTTGTACCATATTTATAATAACATCACAGTATGTATGAGGTACTAGATTTATCATTTTGGTATGGAAACAATAAAGAAAGAGGAAGTGTAAGATAAAAATAACTTGAAAGAGGGTGGTGAAATTATTACCAATTCTTTGGGTGTTTCCTTTTGAGTTGATCAAAAGGGCTCATTAGGTTGGCTTTATGATCAAAGTAAGGACTCTAAGTTAATTTGAGTGAAGTTTTGATGATATTTGGGCAGGTTTTGGCTGAGCTAAATGGCTTTGGAGGTGTGATTTTGAGAGAAGATGATGTGCCCTTTTATAAGAGGGGTGAGGGTCACATTAGGAAAATATTAGAATATTAATTTATTATACAGTCATATTCATTTGATTATGGAACCAAATGAATTTATTTCGAGCCTTAGGTGGTTATGGGTCAAAATCCTCTCAACCAATAGGTTTTATACAAGTTTAGGTTACAATTTTAACCTTATCTTTTATATTTAACTCTTAGTTAAGTAATTTAACTTTTACTGTGTCTTCTTGTATTCTTACACTATATGGTGAATAAACTTAGCAAGAAGATCATGATCCGGTGTGATCCAGTCCTAAAAAATAATATATATAAAAAGAAGCCAGGTATACAAGGGGTTATTGTAACACCCCGAGATTTTATGAAAAATATTATTTTAATTTCATTAATGTCTTATGTTGTATTCTACACCAAGATTACCTTGCACTATACGCAACACCGTATTAGCTTGCAGTATACGCAACACTATTCTTGGACCGTGTTACACATAATTTTGATAATAGTTATTCTACGCAACATTGAGTATATATATATATATATATATATATATATTAAATGTTTAAATGAAATATGGTTGGATTCTGTTATACGAAACAATGAAGGATTCTTTCACAACACGCAACCCTGACTTGGTTTGCATTACACGCAATCGCGACCTTCCTCGATAGCATGTGTTGTACGCAATACCGGGTTTTAATAAACAATGTTATATTATTATAATATTGTCATGAACTAGCCATTATGAATAGTATTAACTAAATTTTGAATTTTATAACATTATTATTCATCTTACACATTTCTAGAACATGGTATAAGAACAAAATAAATTTTTCGGGTAAAATAAGTATTTTTCAAAAAATGCAGTTTTACCGCCTTTTGATGGCGCACCCACTTTAAATATAGTTTTTGACATGTTTATATGTTCAATTTGACAAAATAATATTCTTCTTTTGAATCAGGATATAAAAATTTACATTAGATAAAGTTTTGATATTTTTCCGATAACTTTCATATTTTAATGAATAGTAAAAACACGCTATATTTTAATTAAAAACAACTTTTTTCATCGTAATATCTTATGTGGTTAAATTATAATATTGAATGGTTTTAAAGTATAAATAGAATATATTTTTACCATTTAATATAATGTATGTCATTAACATTGATTTTACATTGAATTCGTAGGTTAAATCAATTCAATCTTTTGCAATGTTTTAAAGAAAAACCCGTTTTCTTTCGACAACGGGATTAATTTTAATTTAATTTCTGCAACTTTTGTGTATTGAATTTGGAAAAAAGGATCCCATATTTGGAATCAGTGGGTCCAAATTATGTTAATAAGCTACTTTTTATTTTTGGGAATTATGAATAGTAACTACGGTAAATTTTATTTACCATAGTTAAAGGTAAATCGGGTAATTAAGGGTAAATATAATATTCTAAAATTACCCTAACAAATGTCAAAATCCTATTGGATGACTAAAAGTCGACCCATATCACCTAAGGGTCGAATTAGAATCATTTAATGGACATTTGTCTATGAAAATAACTTAATTATTATTAAAACCAAAGAAAGTGACAACATGTCACTCTCTTAAATCTTATAAGTATATTAATTTTAATTTAGTGATAAACTTCATGAAACTTCGAACATGAATAGTCTCCAGAAATCTAATTAAATTATCTACATCATATAAATTTATTTATAATTTTTAGGGATTAAATAATTATCATTAATTATGAAACAATAGTGATGCAGAAATTGTTTATCTAGTGAAAAATCAAGAATATTGTCTTTATTAAACTAATAGTGACCATAAAATGCACAAATACCTAACCAAAACTTATTTTACATGTAAATTTAAACCATAATCATCCAATGGTCGAATATTTGACCATTTGGAGCCTTATAAAAGCGATTATGACCCTTATATTATTTTATTTTAAATGATGCCAAAGTTGTCACCTTCATAATTTAATAAATATAACAATTTAAATATTGTGATTTTAAGATGATAAATTCGAGTAAAAGTATTATTGTGAAAGGTAATATATTTATCTTCATCATAGGATTTTATTTTAAATTTTTATAAAATAAATTAGTATATTAAATAATTATACAAAAATGATGTAGTAATTATTTTATTAAGAGATAAACCAAATAAATGGTTTTAAAAATAATAAAATAAATATTATATGAACTATTTAATGTGATACACTAATTTTATAGATACATATGAACTTTTATTAATATATTAAAGCTTTTAGTTCGAACATATCTTCTGCATATATTTTATTTAAATTCAAATAAACGAATAGTGTCAAAATTGACACTATTGTTATTTTACAAAAATAACATATTATAAAATTGTTTAAAAATCACAAAAATATTTAAAAATTATAAATTTATATTTATATGGTCTATAATTTTATAAAGTAAACAATTATGGAAAATTCACAACAAATAAGTAATTATTTGTTATAATTTAAAATTTAGAATTTTATTACCACAAATAAACTTAAATAGATTAAATAAGGATAAATCAAAATGATAAGGTTTAAAATAAGATCCAAACATGTCTAAATTTGATTTGTTGATTAGATTACAACACTATCTCATCTAATCTTCGAATATGAGTCATTTTTGGAGGTTTTTAAGTGGGGTTAGATTTATTATAAATTAATATTTTTAAGAATTCCTAAGGTGCCTCTCTCCTCCCTTATAAAAGGACACCTCCTCCCCCTCCTCCTCACACCAATTTGAGCACTCAAGCTCGGCCAAACCCTGCCAAAATATCTTCTCCACTTCCCTAGAAACATCATAGAGGTTCTGGTCTTCCTCAAAGACCAATTTTAGTGCCCTAAGAGGAGGTCTCAAAGAGGCGCTTCAAAGAAGAGGTAATTACCGTTACCAATTCTTTCATCTTTATTTCTTCTTCCAATTCTTCTTATTAGGTTGTTTCATTATGAAGTAATAACATCAGTATCACTCATATACTGATATGTTATTATAAGTATGAAACAACCTTATTTCACCATCTATCCATCCTACGGAAAAAGAAATCATCGCGGGTGCGTACGTACGGAATACCGTCTCCACGCCGTGGTGTAATCTATTTTCCACCACCACCTTACATGGATGGGTATAATGGTGTAAAGAATAACTATAAATAGTTATTAAAACATCATATTGATTCTGATATATTTTATAATCCACTCTAATTCAGTTCAATATTTATGGAAATGATATCATCGCTCGTGCGTACGTACGGACTACCGTCTCCACGACGCGATGAGATTCATTCTCCATGTTAACAATTTAAGAATGATTATAAAGTATATATAAGAAATAATAATGAAATATATGACATTATAAATCTACTGGATTTATGTATATATATACATATGTATGTCATCTACTTACTTCCATTTCAAGACAATAAGGAAAGTAAAACAGCGTTCATGCGTACGTACGGACTACCGTCTCCATGAACGGTGTTTTTCATTTATTTATCTATCTATTATATGTATATATATATACTGAATATATGTGATATATAAATCATATTTTATATTCTGGAAGTAAGTAAATCATGATACAAGTAATAATGATGTCAAGAACAACAAGTCAAAACACCTACGATAAATGAAACGATTTTACCCAAAACGCTTCTTTAACATGGAATTTACAAAAGAACGGGTAATATAATGTCATAAGTGAACCATATATGATATCATAACAATGAATATGATTCTGTAATAAGTCAATAACATGATTTAAATCATTATACAGGAGGTTCGGACACTTACAAAGCAAGTCGGACCTAAGGTAAGGGAAATATCACAATCTCATTTTTATCCGAGATTGTTTATTCGTAAGTATTTACTGGGGTGTATTTTATCATACACATCCATGTTTCATCAAAATGTAATATTATTTCCATCCACCTACAATTGTTTAAATCCATTTTTACCCTTCGGTGAGTTTTTAGTAATATGTATGAAAGGAATCTTTTGTCGTACGAGGTACTTTTTGACTTTTCTAACAAAAGTACGAAGAATGTTTTTTTTAACTTATACGGCATGAATGGATTTTTAAAACATTATTTCCAAGAAGATTCCTTTACAAGTTTTCAAGTTTATTTTTAATCAACTTATTTTATTTTAAAGTTATATGACATGTTATGAAAGGAAAAATGTTTTTGAAGAAGAAAGGATATTTTCCTCAAGAATGGAGTTCAAGTGTTTTATCAAAATTATTTTCCATCTAAGATAATAAAGGGTTCTGTTTTATCCCTATTATTACATTGATTTGATTATGTTGTGATGGAATTATTTTTATGAATTCCTTTATCTTATATGAATTGTTTTATGATGTCATGTTGTTTAAGGATCCCATTTTTATTACATGGGTTATGCAATGATGTATGGTTTATGATTATGTGGCACACATAAGAAAGGATTCATTATAAGATGGGTGGGACCTATATCTCCCTCCAATGCATTGGGTAAAGATTTTATATCTCATGAGATAGACATGGCTGGAATGGTAGGTTATACCGGTTCAGTGAAATAGGACTGAAACGAGGGTTACTCGATTCAGAAAGGGACTTTGTCCACTAAGATAGTCTTGGCAATGAGTCTTGACTAACAAGAAATGATTCTCTATGATTATGTGTGAATGCCACAAAGTTTCATGTTTTAAGTTATGATTATTGTTATTAAATTTCACTACCATGATTTATCCCATGTTATGAAATTATGCTCTCTTTTGCAGGTTATGATTTCTAAAATGTTATGTTTTTATGAATACGATGTGATTGACATTTCTTTTGTTTACCCTTACTGAGCATTTGAGCTCACCCTTTTATGTTTTCTTTTCCCCAGGATATAAAGAAAGGTTTTAGGTAAAAAAAAAGGAAGATCTTTATGGGAGATGTTGAAGATCTTTCACCATGATTAGAAGATTTTATTCCAAGTTTCCAAAGACACTAAACTATTACGATCCTTGTGTGTGTGTTTTTGTTATGTACTAAGTATTCTGCAAATGTAATGTAATGTCAATGTACGTCAGGCTTCGGGTCTCTACAGTTATTACATAAGCGAGTGTGAAAGACACCACATCTATCCGCCTCCACCATCGGAGCACAATAATCTAGGGTTGTGAAAGACCACATCATATCAAGGTCAAGTATAGCCTTTTTGGAAAGTGTATCAGCAACATGATTGGCCTCCTGATACACATTAGAGACAACCATCTATATTTTATTGGTTTGGCAGAGACATTCAACCCACTGAGGTAGCACAGGCCACGGCACATTCTGCGTTCTAGTGCTCAGTGCATGAACAACAATCATTGAGTCAGATTCAATCCAGAGCCATTTCTAGTTAAATTGGACTGGATACCTTATCTCAGGAATCATGGCCCATATCTCAGCTTTAAAATCAGTTCCAAGGCCAAGGTATTGATAAAATCATCCCTTAATGAACCCACGAAACATGCGAAAAACTCCTCCACTGAGGGACCACTATATGGTGAATAAACTTACTCTAAACTTCCAAGAGAACCTCAAGTGGTTCATTAATCACATATATAATATTATTTAATCCCTTTGTCTGAACCTTATATTTTTAAGAATATTATATCAACCAATAATACAGTATTTGTTTTAAAAACTAATTTATGTCAATTTTGACACTATTTGGTATTTTGTTTTTGTGAAAGTCATAACAACCTTATCACTTGGAAAAAAAATTATATAATAAACCATAACATGTCATATTAACTGAAAAAAATTAGTGGAATTCATCAGAATTCTAAATTTACATTTATTTGGATATTTATAATATCAATTATTTTAATATTTCATTAATAAGGTAATTATTGCCTCATCATTATGTCATAAATAAATTAAATTATTTAATGTCTAAAAACTATAAATAAAATACCATTATGTAGGAAATATTTGTAGAATTATAATAAATATTTATAGTCGAATTTTTATTGTTTGTAACCCTATATAAAAAATGGTTTAGTTATTAAACATTGAATTTAACACTTTTAACTCTTCTTTAAATAAAATAATAATAAATTTCCTAATCTAATCCAAGTAGACCAAAGAGGATCATATTTTATTTCTAAGGTTGTTTTTAGTTGAATTACATTTATCCAATAGAATTAGGACTTCTGTTTGTGTAATTATAATATCATTTTTACCCTTAATTACTCTATTTACTTTTAACCACAGTAAAAAAAGTCAAAAGTTACTATTTACCAAAAAAAATATTTTCATCATATTGAACCACATTTTACTAACTGATGTCAACCATGTCTCTCTAATTTTTTAAATTCAACTCACAGAAGCGGTAAAATTAAGTTTTATGCAAATTCACAAATGCTCCTAGAATGTGGGTAAAAATGTTAAAAAGTTAAATAAAATTTTATACATCTAATTTTATTATAAAATGACTCCAATGAATTACATTGAACTCATATAGTTATTATATATCTATTTTGACTTAAAATAAATTTAAATAAAACATTTAATTATTTAAATAAAAAGTCAGTTTTAAATAATAACGTATTGTTTTTCACTATTCATCCAAAATTGAAAGTTTTCAGAAAAATACCAAAAATTTACCCTAATCTAATTTTGATATTCCAAATTAAAAAATGAAGTTCATTTTACCAAATTCAAAACATAGAAGTTTCATTTATTAATTTAAAATTAATTTTTGTTGTCAAATCCAAAAAGTTGGTTTTTAAAAAGTAAAAACTATCAAAAGATTGACATGTGTTTACGTCAAATTTAAATTTGAAATTACTTATAATGACCTAAATTGTATTAAATGATAAAAATATAATCTAATTATACTTAAAACCCATTCAAATTCATATTTTAACACAATAAATAATTTCGATTAAAAAAGTTGTTTTCAATTAAAACATAGTATTTTTCACTCTTCATCAAAATATGAAAGTTATCAAAAAAGTACCAAAAATTTTTCCAAACTAAATTTTTATGTCCCGCTTCTAAATAAGAAGTTTATTTTGTCAAATTTAATATAAAATTGTCATATATTGTATTAAAAAATTCACCATTAGTAGGCGGTAAAATTGTAATTTTAAAAAATACTTCCTTTATCTAAAAAATTGAATTTGTTCTTAAATTATATCTAAGAAACACATAATATTTATGATAAAATTATATAGATTATATAAGATTTAAAATTCAGTTAATACTATTCATAACCACTTTTTAAATGGCTAGTTTGGTATGTTGTGGTGCGTTCGAACTCGGTGTTGCGTGTAGCGCAAACTATTAAATTACTATAATGAGATAACGTACTATAAAATATTGGGGTGTTACAAATTGGTAGGATATGAGTGAGTTTTTAACTATATATCATTTCAAGGATCCTTAAGTTACTATGGTTGGTTTGGAAAAAGTATTATTTAGGAGTTTTTTTATCTGACACTAGACTTTTCCCAAGCATTGAATGGAGATATGTGTTCCTAAGTAGAATTATAATTGATATAGAATTTGTTCCCAAGTATATTAACTAATTTTTACATGTTATTTATTGATTCTGTATAGTAAATTTTATTTTACCTCTCTCTCTCCCACAAGGAGTTTTTAGGACCACAAACACCCACATCAGTTTCTAAATTTATCAATTTAAGTGTTTTTTGTGTTTAATTTGAATAAAAGTAGTATAATTCAATTGAATAATAAAGATATTTATAAAGGATTCATTATTTATATCTCCATACTTAAATTAATTGAAATACATTATAAGATCTTTTGAATGAATTGAAGTGGAGTGGAGGTGGCCATGATTAAATGTCTACTTATGCAGACAGCACTAGATAGCTAGTGCAATGCACTGACTAAGTGATGCCTTGATGGCGGTATCACATTGAACCAATAATTCTCACTAGACATTCTATAGTGTAGGTAGTAGTTTTAGAATCTTCAAATGTCCACTGATCATCCAATAGAGGCCTTCTAGTAGTATGATGCTTCAATGTAGGTCTCCGACTACTCAGTAGTGGCTACTAGGTAATTCGTGGAATCACAACAGCTTAGGAAAGAATGAATTTATTATGTTCATGAAGATTTTAATGGTGGTGTTCTTTTCCTTCATTAATCTTGGTGAATTACATAATATTTCTAGTCCTTTTTGGAGCCAAGAAAATGATTGTCTTGGTCTCTGGGAATATTCACCTTTCATTCCAACAATTCTCTTGATCTGAATTAACATCGAAGTGCTATAATTCTAAATTCCTTCAAAGAGACTCACAAAGTTATAAATATCTTAAGTATCTCAACCATCCCCTCAAACCTCTCATCGTCAATTGTACTCCATCCATCCAAAGATATTTTTGATTGCATTGTAATTGGTTTTCCTAAAGAAAAACTCTCCTTTCTCAATCTTTATTCTCCAATAGTTCTCACTCTGAAAAAGTGAGAGATGGGTTCAACAACTACCAATGATTCCTAATATGGTTCTCACAATATAAAATTTTGAGGGATATGTTTCTTTATCACCACTAAGATAAGGGATTTTTACTATTGATCTCTTTAGTTAAGGGGCGGAGACTAATGGGCTTACATCATGCTATTGTCAAACTCCTTATAATTTTTTTTTGTTATCTACTTACATTTTTCACATTGCATCATTCAACATCGATTTTCATAATTGGATAAATTTATTTTGATCATTTCTATGATTAATTTAGTTTTAAATAATATTTATAAACTCGGATACAATTTTTCAATTACCATGAAATTGATTTATCTCTTTAATATTTTATCCTGCTTTAATTTTCTTTAAATGGAAATTCACCCCCCCTCCCCTTACATAATTTCCAACAAAAAAATTGGTATAAAAGGGTGATTTTTTTATTATTATAAATATCTTGTTTTTATATTTGGTTATTTGTAAAAAAATACAATTTTTAATTGATTACAAAATCTCAATTTTATTATGGAATCTAATTCCTATTATAATTCACCTATTTTTTATACGGATGATTAATCCCATTAGAATAATCATATCTCAAATTTTTTTAGAATTATTTATTATCCTATTAATAAAATGGAAATTCATGAGTTTGTTCCCATTAAAGAATCTGAAGAAAATTGGAATCTCGAAGATATCACAAATTCTGAATTAAATAAAAAAGTTACGGATGACTTACATTTTAGTCTTGATATAAATGAGTTTAATAATTTTTCTACTTGAAAAAATAATTATAAAATTTGGATGTTATTAAAAGTTACCAATGAAGGAACCAATAAGGTTAAAGATGAAAATTTTGATATATTCCTTCTATATTTTTAAAGTTTATCCATGTATACTAAGAAGTCTATTATTAGCATGTTTATGAGATTTACCAACATCTTTAATGGTATAATTCCTCTCATGATGAATTTTTTACATAAAAACTCATAAATAAAATACTTTGGGATTTACAAAAATCCTAGGATCCTAAAGTAACGACCATTAAAGAAGCCAAAGACATGAAGAAATTAGAATCCAAGGAACTCATGGCATACTAAAGACAAACTAGATAATGATGATGTTACAAATGAAAAATTAGTCCAATAAGTGCAAATAAATCAAGAAAGCCATCACCATCAAAGATATGGCTTCATTAATTAACTATTCTAAACTTTTTGGGAATATGAATAATTAGTACCCATCTTCCAATTTCATTATCTTCTTCTTCTCTTACATCTCCTATTTCTTCTTATTAATACTTCTCCATCCACCTAAATTATAAAGACTTAAAATATACTAAAATTCAACTTGAAAATTTATGTCATCTACTTTACACTTTATATGAATAACTTTAAAAGAAATATAATCAAGTGGATCAAGACTCTCAAGTTCACCATTAAATACATCAAAAGATATCTTTCCAAATTCACCCAATATAAAGAAAATTTAAATAATATTTTAGGCTCTCAAAAACCTAAAAAGTATTGGGTCAAATTTGGTTTCTCCATTTATGAAAACACATAAAATAATAAATTAAAAACTATTTTGGTTAAAGGGTTCTCACAAAAAAATTTCATAATTATTACAAAATAATAAATCACTTAATCTATGATGGTGATTGAAAAAACGTACGATATGGGTGACCAATGTCAACACATTATTCTTCAAATTTCTCCAAAACAAAACATTATAATGAAATTAGTACTCCTGTGAATAAAAAGTTTATGTTTAAATTGGTTGAAACTGGTAAGTCGATGTACAAAATGGTTTTTCAAAGTACGATTGGAAGTCTAATTTACCTTAATAAGACTAGGAATGATATCATGTTTAGTTTTTTTCATGTGTGCTTATTTTCAACTAATTCCAAAATAATATCATTTCAAATATTTCAAAATTATTTTTAGGTATTTAAAAGGAACTAAAAATACAAGTTCATTTTATTTGAAAAGAACCACTAAAATTAACTTTTTTCCAATGCTAAATTTGGAGGATTCCAACTTGATAGGAAAAGTACTATTAGAAATTTCCATACATTAATAAAATCCCTCATCCCTTGGAGTATTCATACTTAAAACTCAGTTTCTCTTTCTATAGCTAAATCAGAATACATAACCACTGATATTTTTTGCACTCAAATTTTATAGATGCAACACACTCTCTTAGATTTTTGACTTACATTTAAATATATCCTTATTATTTTTTATAATACCAATTCCATTAAAATTTCTAAAAATAATATCCATAACTCTCTCACAAAAAACATTGATTTTAACATAATTTACAGTGATATCAGTTCTAAAATGGTAATATCTCAATTGATTTTATCCCAATCGAATATCAACTCACTGATACTTTCAACAAAAATATATCCCTTGATCATTTTGAATTAATTAAATATAAATAACCAGTATTAACATACATAGACATTGCATAAATTTTGTGGAATTATAAAAATGTTACATAAACAGACACCCAAAGACCGCATTAGTTTAGTGCCTTTGGAAATGTGGAAACATATACACTAGTACCTAAATAAGCTAAATTATCTCCCACTGTGTTCTTCTTGACTAGAACCCTTCTTAGAAAGATCAAAATTAATATTTATCTTCATAACCTCGGGAAATAAACATAAAAAGTGGTGATCTCAGATTCATAGTAAGTGTAAATAAGGGAGACATGTAAGCATAAGCATGAGCATAGGGGTATGAAAACGTGATCATAACATTATAATATCATACCCTACATATAATAAGACCAAAAACATGAATCATGGTACAAAGTAGTTCATAAGATATGAATCATAATGAAATAAAGAACATAATCTATAAAATCATATCATCGGAATATGATATAGCGACCCTGCCTTTTTCTTACATTACTATTACATCATTTCAAATATAAACAACATAATAGTATTACACATGGAGGATCCAGAGGTTTAGTGTCTTGGAAAAACTAGGACCATACATAACAAATACAACATCAACCAAAAACATTTATTTAACTTCTTCTTCACTAGCTTCTTAGTGGAACTTGTCCTCTCCTTAGTACATGTATCCACCTGAGGATATACATCAAAAGGGGTGAGATAGAAGCCTATTAAGAGGATAGATAAGAACAATATATCATGGAGTGATCATAATCATGACATAGGCAAAGAATCATGAACATGAGAGGAGCATAAATAATAGACTTGAAATGTGGCAATGCATAAAAATGCAACATCATGTCTTAGTGGTTAACTACCACACATACTTGTGAAAAAAGCTAGCATCTTGTTCACACATCATTTCACATTTACTCATGAGATTCATCACTTTACCCAATGCATTGGAGCGCTATATAATTCTGGGCGCACCCGTCACATTTAAACATTCATATTGCGCTATATAATTCTGGGCGCACCCGTCACATCATAACATTATCATTGTCATGCTTTCCACATAAAACACATATCAAACATGTACATAAATAACCCATGGAAAGGAATGGGTTTCATATCATAATAACACATTCATAATCTTTGGGTTCCCAAAAGAAAGAGGTAACAACATACTTGATACAAGAATCATCAACCTTGAATGAGAGGTAAAAGGTGAGATCTTGAAAGAAGAGTTCTTTTGGAAAACATTTTGATGGACATAAAAACCAGTGACAAACATTTATATCCCAGAAAAGTAAATTAAATTAAGAACAAATGATCTTTGAGGAGTAACCATATCAAAATGGAGTGAGAGAGGGAGAACCCGAAGGAAGAAAATTGCGTTCGAGATTTCCCCTTACCTTGTACACGAATGCCTCCTTCTCTTTAATGTACTGCATAATGACATTATATTCATTAATTAGAAATCCAGAACCATGTGTACATTAATAGGGTTCATTCTGGTTTTATTATGTTATATTATGTTCCTTTGGATGACTTATAGAGTTTAAAAACATTGTTCAGGGATGTTCGTTTTTATGGTTTTCTTGAGTGGTTCACTTGTATTCTTAAATTGATGTTTGGGTAGATCATGGGTAAACATACAGAACTAATATTACATTTTATTAATGATATTACAGAATCCTGAATGATTTTATAATGAGTTATATTAGATCCATGTGGATGAATCATTAGATAAGAATTAAATGAATATTATTTGGGTTAATTTGAGCGGTTTTTTTGGATCACAACGAACTTGTTTTAACTTTTCACATAGTAATATGGCCATATGTTATTTCCAGAACTTAAAATAGAACATAATACATATAAAATATTCTGGTTCAACCATAAAAATGGTTTCATGATCATATTTAAGGTAGAAATGGAAGAAGATAACATGTCGTTTTTGAAGGTGATAAATTATCACCACATGAACAACGTTCTCTTTAATAAAATAAAAGGAAGAGGGAAAGGGTGTGGGGTGATATAATATACCATTAGAATCATAAGATTACAGTATATGTATAATAATGGAGTTACAAAACAATTTGGATGAAGATAAGTAGGGAGAGATCAAGAAAGGAACTTGAACTTGAAAGGAAATTAAAGGAGAAGAGGGAGGAAAATTACCTCTTGAATCCTTCACTTGAGAACCTCCTTAAGGGCCTAAGCTTGGTCTTTTGAAAAGACCAGAAGCTTTTGGACGTGGGGGAGGGGATAGGGGATATGATTGGCCAAAGCTTAGACAATTATTGAAGCTTGAGAGGTGTGTTTTAGCAAGAGAGGGGGGGCTTATTTATACATGAGGAGGGAGGTGTTTTTGGCATAAAATATTAAATAAAATAATATATCATAAGTTAGACTTGTAATAGTATTTTTTTGACATAATAAATCATATATTAATATAATAAAATTATTTTTAGGCTTTAACACTTCTTTATAAATCGATTTCATTAATTTATTAAAAGGGAAGTGAAAGAAAGAGAAAAAGACACTTTAAGAAATCACCTTTTGACTTTAGGCTTTGGAAAGTTCTTTTTGGGTTTTAGAATTGGATTTATTGTATTTCAAGGAAAAATTTATGAAATTTAATATGTTTTGGCCGAAAATAAAGTTCTATAATGTCTATGTCATCATTACATCATTAATGATGCAATTTAGTGTACACCGATTATGCGAAAAACTGTATTTTTTACTATTCACCCAAAAATTAA
Source organism: Viscum album (assembly GCA_963277665.1). Classification (NCBI taxonomy): domain Eukaryota; kingdom Viridiplantae; phylum Streptophyta; class Magnoliopsida; order Santalales; family Viscaceae; genus Viscum; species Viscum album. The sequence continues at coordinate 1,418,141,150 of OY728159.1, read as the reverse complement.
AGTATTTCAGAATAAACCCAAAAATTTACCCCTACCATTTTTTGACGTGTAGAATCAAAAAATGATGTCCATTTTTCAAAAATAATTTTCTAAATATTATTAATTTAATAATTAATAAAAATCATAATTTACTTAAAAACAGTTTTTAAGATTAAAACTGAATTTATAGTCCTTTCAAAAATTGCGTAGGGTCTTATAAAATTATCTAAAAACTATTATACATTGATTCAGTAATTTATTAATACATTGCAGGAAAATAAATATTCTTTTAAATTAATTAATTAATTATAATTAATTATTTTGACTTTATAAAAATAACAAAAATGTTTACTAAGGTAAAATTATCACTTTCTATGATGTCTAAATTTTATTTTATTATTCATAGGTAATGTTACTCTTATTTACTATTCATAAGGGTCATATTACTATTCATAAGGGTAGGTTACTATTCATAAGGGTAGGTTACTATTCACCAAAAATTGTTTTTGTTTCATTAGACTCCAAAAAACTATCTTGAACACAACCGGGTTTGTTGGATTTTTAAAATTCCAAACATAGGGGTTACAAAATTATTTTTAAAGGTCACTTATCACTTAGTAGTTCATTATTTTGTGTTTTTATGACATAGATATAAGAAGGGAATTTTCTATTGAAATACTTTGGGTCGTTACATATGACATGGAATTGTGGAACACATAACCATTTTATATCATTACCTATAAGTCAGGATGCATAACTAGAACTTATTAGAGAACTTCATGGGACTTGAACCCACTAAGAGGGACAAACCACCATCCCCAGTCATAGTTATTTCCTTATAATTGATCTAGTTTCTTTATATTATCATAATGGATTGAGTTTCCCCATATTTTATCCTCATTGTGACTACACCTACTAGGCGGGACACACCACCATCTCCAGTTGTTATCCTTTCCTTATAAGGGATCGAGTTTCCCCATATTCTAATAACAGATAATGATCTTCGACTTGATTCCCTTCATTATCTCATGAGATATAAATAATTAACCAATGCACTGGATGGAGATATAAGTTCCACCCATATTATAATAAAATCATTAATATATATTCCACAAGATAATAAAACGTTCATCATATCATCATTGATAAAAAAATAGATGGGTTTATAAACATAAAATCATAACCCATGAAATGAAATAGGTATCATTAACATTTAATCACACCATAACCTAGGTAAAAGAGATAGAGTTTATAATAATTTTATCAAATAATAACCCAATAATAGAAGTAGTTTTGAAAATCATATAATCCACGGAAGGGAAGTAGGTGTCATAAACATCATTCCATCAAAACATAAACAATTTAAGAAATAATATGAATGGAAACTATAAATAATTTACTATAAGGGAATAAGTAACATCAATGGATGTTATATTATATGTAAAATAACTTGTAATGATATTTTAAAAAAAATTCTTGAGGTAAATATCCATAATTCTTTGAAAAAGTCTCTTTAGAACATAAAACCATTTGAAATTGATTTTCTTGAAAATAAACCTGAAAATTTTTAAATAAATATTTGAGAAATTTTTGGAAACCTTTTTCTTTGAAAAAATAAAATAAGAGCTTGAAAACTTTTTGAAAAACTTTTTCCTTTAAAATTTATAAAAGAAGGTTGAAATCATTTTGAAAACATTTTTCCTAGAAAACTTATAAAAGAAGATTAAAAATATTTTAAAAATGGTTTTCCTTGAAAATAATTCAAAAGCTTATAAAATATTCTTTTATATCCTTGAAATAATTTTATTTGAAAACAAATATTTTGAAAATCTATAAATGGTGTTATAAAAATCATTTAAAACACTTTTTTAAATTTAAAACATTTTTGAAAACCTGTTTCTTAAAAAAACATTTCAAAACAATAAATTCCCAGAATATTAATTAATAATTTTTTCTTAAATAAATATAACATTGTAGTATTTTAAACTATTATTCAATGGAATTATATTCATGATGGCGGGTAAATTCATACAAGCCAAAAAATTCTTTTGCACCATAAAAAGTATAGAAAAGTGCCTCGATAGGGAAATAAAAAGAAAATTCATTTTCAGAAACATGTTTGTTTAAAAGGTAAAACATGGGTAAAAATTTATCTTACTGATCATATGATAATAATAAAATATATTTTTTTATAATCTTTTTATAAAAAAATGGTTTTGAAGGAACATAGATTTTTTATCAAAGAGAGACGTAAATTCAGACTTTCTTAAAAACACATTCTTGATTATATTAGGTAACAAAGTGTGTAAAAATGGTATTATTACTCGGATATAACATGAATAAAGAGAGTATAGGAAAACTCATGAGAGTTATTGAGTTATTGATCATAATATTTCATCAATAGGAGCATAATCATAAAAAATCTTGATAAACGGTGAAATTGTAGCTATAAACTGTTAACAATTTGGTAACATTGAATCATGACATAATATAAAGGATAAAATTACAGGAATATTATTACATCATGAATAGTTTTATATTCATGATATAAAATTTTAAATTAATTATATGCAACTTATGTAATAATATACATGCATAACATGGCATGTGTCTCAAATAAGGCAATTTGAGATGAAAATACTTTAATGATTTGGTAACTTTTGAAACATAAACCCCATGAGATAAAGATAATAAAATGGATATTTAAATACCCAAAATTTTAATTATAAGATTAATGTAATAAATTCAAGGGAATAATATATACCAAACAAAAGAAATGAGTGGTGTATAGGGCATATATCTCAGAAATGAAAAGTGGGATGAAATTCTCTTACCTTGTGTATTGACTATTGTCATACTCATTAAAACCTCATGTATTCTAAATATAAGTTTTTTATAAATATATCATGGACCAAAATTATTATATCTAACACCATATATGGTTTTATTATGACTTTATATTACCCTTTTATTAATAATTCTATGTTAATGTATCATTTCAGTTAATATTCATTTGGTTTTTTGTATATGCCTTAATTTGTTGTATATTTGGTCCTTATACTTACATCCTGATCCTAAAAATGTAAACCAAGATATAAATATAATTTAAATTTTTTATATTTGTATTATAATAATCTATTTAATATATAACTAGGAAATGGAATTCACCGTTCATGGATACGGTAGGTCATACAAACGTATGAACATTGTTTCCATTTTATTATTGTATTGAAAGAAAGAGAGTAAATGAAATATATGTAAATATATGTAAATATATAATTATTAAAGTAGAATTATTATATCATATATATCATATAATTTTACTAAACCCATCCATAACACATTCCCTGAAAAGTGTGAACAAATCCCATCGCTTTGAGGGGGCGGTATTCCACACTTCCTTAAAAAAAAAATCATATTTACAAAAAATATAAATCATAAAGATATTTGTTGTAAAATAATTCAATAATCCTAAATACATAAAAAATATCATATTATATATATATATATAATTATTTTCCATCCTAATACCCACCAAGAGAGGTCGTAAAGGAAGAACGGATAATCATCGTTTCATGAGGCGGTAGTTCACTGTACACATAAACAATATATTTGTTACCCATTAGATAAATTTTTGTATAATTTTAATTATAAATAATATCATAAAAACATATTATTATATTTATTATATTCATGTTTTTTATAATAATGGAATAAAAAGAGTGGAGGGGTGGGGAATGAAAATAAGATAAGGGAGCTTGAGGGAGGATGTTACCTCTTCTTTAGGTTAATCCTTATGGATTTCACCAAAGAGATCTATCAAATTTAGGATTAAATTATGAAGTTATGTATTTATGTGAGTTTATTGGGAATATCTTGGATGAACCTAATTGGTTTGAGAGGTGTGAGGAAGTGGGAGAGTGATATTCTTTTTATAGTGGAAGGGAAGTTATAGTCTTGTAAATACAAAATGGTATTCATTGATGGGATGTATAACTTACCTAATATGACTCTGTAATGGAGAAATAATGGATTAAAGGGGAATAATGGTCTATATAATCCTCCACCACATAAAAATATATTCATTTTAATAATTTTGTTCCTTAACATCTATGTTTCCCCAATTTTATCATTTTGGTTTTTATTAAAGACACTAGTTTTCTAACCAATTTAGTTTAACCATTAAGACTAAATTAAAGTGATATTTTTTCAAAAAAAATATATATCCACTTAATTATAAATATGATACATGATTTAAAAATAAAAATTTCATGTATTTTGTAGATTAATTCCAAAAAAATCACATGTGACGTGTGAAAACAATGTTTAAACCCTGACTTTCCTTAAAAACATTTTACATTCTAAAGGTTAATATGTTAATTATAAAAAGTAAATTATTCCATTAATAGAAAATATTTAATATTTATTAACACTTAAAAATAAATTCTTATAATATATTATTTTCATTAATTTTAAATCATTTAATAAAATATCATTTATTGTAAAATAACATTAATGTCAATTTTGACATTATTTATTTAATTTTAATTTTAAAATAGAAAACTAATATTGGAATTCAAATATATTAATTTCACATGTGTTAAAAATGATATATTACTCAAAATAATAATTATAGAAAAAATAAATCTATTTAATTCACTTTTAATATTTATAGTGTTATTTATTTTAGTTATTTATTTACTAAATAATCATTACTTTGGTGTTTCTTAATCATTTTAAGTAACTAAATAATATATAAAAATTAATGATAAATTATTATGATAAAAATAAACCATTTATATTTCAAAAAGATATGTACATACAAAAAATATGATATTTTGTACATATATCAATGTTTTATAAATGTTAAAGTAAGGAAAGTTACCTTTTGTCTTTTTCCTTACTTTACCTTTTATATAGGTCACATCCATTTAATAATATCAAAATAACCCATAAAATTTAAACCAAGAGGGGATATGGTATAATTATTGGAAAATAGTGTCCTTTGTACAAGTTTCTTGGTCATTTTCATCCTCAATATTAAGTTTTAGTCCCTTATTAACCTTTATTTTTCCTTAATCATCGTAATTAATTTTAATCTCTTTCACTAAAATTTTTTGTAAAAAATTAAATTAAACTTATTAGACCACTAATACTATATTAATTACAACCATGTTTATCCATTTTTCAAAATTATAGTCATAGAATTTGTAAAATTATGTTTAATTCTCATCCCACAGACGTAGCGAGAAAGCGGGTTTCTAATGTAAAAACGTCCAAAAGTTCAATTTGTGTTTTTATCTAAATTCAATATAAAAAAAATTACAATGACCTAAATTAGATTAATATATGTATAATTGATCTATTTTTACTTTATAAACTAATTTAAAATATAATTTAACATTGACAATTATTTAAATGAAGAGGTGGTTTTTAATTAAAATACAATATTTTTCACTATTCATCAAAAAATGAAGTTTCTCAAAAAAATTTGAATAAAATCACCTAATCTAAGTTCATAATTACCAACTCAAAAATAGTTTTTATTTTTACATATAATATTGATAAAATTTTCAAAATTTAGCTTTAAACAAATAGGTTCAACATTAAAAGGCGGTAGAACTACCTTAAAATATAGATTTTTATGTGTGAAATTGGGTTTTTTCATATCTTATGCTTACCAAATATATTGAATAAATATCAAAAATATTTGAATTTATATATAATATATATATTAAATTAATATCACTCACTAATTATAGTTAATTTAATTTATGAGTTTAAAATAGCTTTGTGAGCATAATAATAGTTTTCTAAAAAACATTCCTTTTTTATTCAATAGGTTCTTATATTAATTTATAATTCATTTGTAACTAATGAATTCAATCATGTATTTTCAAAAGTTAGTTAATCCTATTCATAACCATAAAATTAATGTCTAGGTTATATTCTATTATATTAAATAATAATATTTTTAATAATATATTATAGTTTGGTAACACTCAGTCTTACGTGATATACAAGCCATCAAGGAAAGTCAATATTGAGTGTAATGTATGCTAACCCCAGTGTTCTATATATATCATGTTAAACTTTATGTTTTTTGTAGTGAATGATAACTTGGTGTATCATATAACACTATAAAACATAGTGCTTTAATATAAAACTCTATTTTTAGTGTTACGTGATATGAAAAATATCAAAAAAGATAAAATTAATTTGAAATATATATTTCACAAAATATCGGGGTGTTACATTATACCCCCTTTAAAGTTAATTTCACCCTCAAAATTCATATGGCATATTAATGATTTAGTACTTAAAAGTTCCTTTCATAGAAAATAATGTCATAAAAATGAACACTAAAACTTCCTTTAAAAAGGAAATTTTGAACCATAATGGTTACCCAGAGTAACACATAGTAGTATTTCCATGCAGGAGAACATAGGTGGAAAGAAAAAACATGTACATGGAAGATAAATATAACTATCAAGTTTTGGAGGAGGGTTATAAAGAACTTAGTGAGGAAAAAGTTAACAATCACAAAGCCATAAATCTGCTATTATCTAAGGGACCATTTTATCCATTGGAAACTAAGGTACTAGGATAACCTTTTTGGTCTCAACATACTTTCCTTATAGATGATTTATTTTCATGATAATTTAGACTTAATTGATTTCATTTCCTTTCATATGTAAAATATAACCTTTTGGTAATATCATGAACAATTTCCAATTCACCTCTTTCTATAAAAAGGATAGTGAATTTTTCATTCTTAAATCACTAATAGATCATGAGATCCATGATAATTTATCCCATCTCTCTTTAATTACTATAAAAACCAAGTTGTTAAAGAAGGTCATACAATATTTATAAATCCTCATGTGGGGAGATAATACTTTAATCTCACAAACTTCATCCAAATTTTAACTCAAACATTCCATAAATGGTTAAACTTATAAGCCTTATGAATTATGAAAATAAGGTTAAAATTAATCAACCATATATCAAAAATTAGCTCTTGGTTGTCATATTCCAAACATGAGAACACGTACATCAAGTATTCTTTTGAAATATGGTAACAACCTGAATTACCATAAATACTTTGGTAAAACAAGAATGCTTCCTTTTTTCGAATTTTACTTGATATATTCCTTAAATCCAAGAAGTTTTAAATTTCATACATGATGACATAGACCACTTTATTTTTAAATCAATAATCATATCTAGGGTAATCATTGTTATACACTTAACTTTATCTAAATCAAACTTAGCTTTATCCAAGATAAACACAACATTTTCAACATCTTTATCACATTAAGGGTTTCCATCCCCTAATCAAAAAATCACATTTCTAATTTTTTATCACCATTCAACATACTTATTTCAATTATTAATGAAAAAATATATTGAAAATACTTATATATTTCTTGATTCATATAACAAAATATTTTAATTTCAAAACATAAATACTGCATTCATCTAACTTTATTCTTAAAGTATTACTTGGGATTCATTGACTTATTCTTTAAAACCTATTTCTTAGAATATTAAATATGAATAATATATCAAGTTTACTTAACCTCAATATAATAATGCTTATAATTTTTAATGTAAAAAATACTAGAAGAAAATCACATACCTTTTACATGTCGTTTACGATTTCTTTATCTTCAGAAGCATAACTAATACTAATACAACCTTCTTAATTCTATAAATGAGATTTATTCTTGGGAAATACATTTTCATAATTCCCATACATTCCAAATCTAAAACATTCAATGTTAACCATGTTCCTTATAGTTATATCTATTCACCAAAATCCAAAAGAATAGGGTGATAAACACATATCATTGAATAAAACCACATAATAATTAAAAACTTCCTATATGGTGTCTAAATCATGACACCTTCCTTAATATATTACACTATAGGTTTATAATAAGTTATTCATAGAAAAATAAATTTAAATCCTTCATGATGGTTGTGAAGAATTTGTGAATTTCCAAAGTATATCCCCCAGGAGTTTTAAACCAGGTGTGCAGTAAGGATTGTTTTCAAGTACAATGTTATGTTAAGTCAATCCTCACACACCATGTTAGAGTTTTTACTCTTAGGTACATCTATTCCATAATCACGTTCACTTGCAGTATCTAGACATATATGTATTTCTAGAAAACCACTCACTATATACTTTATAAAAATTCCATGATATCATCCTAAATGTTAAATTTTCCTTATACTTATCCTTAGATATATCCCTAGACATATATTTAGTAATATACCTGGGGATCTTACTAAAGCTTTCTCATCCTAGTTTCCAAAGGTTGACCAAACCTTCACTATGATACCAACTATAATGATCCAGTCTTAACGTACATAGACATTACATCACTTTTTAGGAATAATTAAAATAATACATAAATAGATTCCTAAATACCATATTAGTTTTGTTCCTTTTCAAACATGGAAACATAAACATGGGTACATAAATGAGCTCCAATATCTCCCATTGGGTTCTTCTTGAATAGAAACCTTTTTAGACACATCAAAGATAACATGTATCTTCATAACCTGGGGAAGGAAACATAAAAATGGGTGATCTCATATGTTAATTAAGGGTAAAAAAGAGATACATATAGCATAAACATGATTATAGGGGGTATGAGAACGTGATCATAACATTAGAATATCAAACCCTTCATATTATAAGATCAAAAAAGTGAATAATGGCATAAATCTTGGAAATTAATATGACATGAATCATAACTAAATCAATAACATATCCCATGAAATAATATCATAGAAATAAGTCATGGAATTTTGGTATACATAAACATGTGATATCATTCCAAATATGTCAAGATGCATAGCTAGAACTTATCAATGCACTTCATTAGAACTGGACCTACTGAGCGAGAAACACCACTATCCCTAGCCATAGTTATTTCTTTATAATGGATTGGGCTTCTCTATCTTCCCATAATGGATCATGTTTCCCCATATTCTATCTTGATGGTGACTACACCTACTGGGTGGCCCACACCACCATCCCTAGTCGTAGACCTTTCCTTATAAGGGATCAAGTTTCCACATATTACCATAATGGATCAAGCCCTTCCACTTGATTCCCATCATTATATAATGAGATATAAACCTTTACCTAATTAATTGGATGGATATATATGTCCTACCCATATTATAGTAAAATAATTCACACATGTGCCATAAGATAATAAAACTTTCATCATATCTTGACTGATAAAAATAGATGGTTCTATAAACACCAAATCATAACCCATGAAATGAAATTTGTATCATTAAAATTTCATCAAATCATTACCTATGTTAAATATATAGGATTAATGATAATTTAATCGAATCATAACCCGTGAAAATAATCGGGTTTCAAATGCATATAACCCATTGAAGAGAAATAGGTTTCATAAGATTCATTTCATTAAAACATAAACCATTCCAGAAATAATAACTTTTAACCATTGAATAATTTTATATAAGTACATGAATAACATCAATGGATACTATATTAGATTTAAAATAACTTGTAAGGTTATTTTAAAAACATTTCTTGAGGTAAATATCGTTTATTCTTAGAAAAAGTCTCTATATAACATAAAACATTCTAAAACCCATTTTCTTGAAATATATGTGAAAACTTTAAAATAAATATTTGAAAATCATTTTCAAACCTTTTTCTTTGAAAACATATAATGATATATTAAAAACTTTTTGAAAACCTGTTCCCATTAAAACATATAAAATAAGGTTGAAAATATTTTGGAAAACATTTTCCTTGAAAACTTTTAAAAGTAGATTAAAAACATTTTGAAAAATATTTTTCTTAAAAATAATTTAAAAAAATCTAAAATAATATTTTAAACCATTGAAATAATTTTATTTGAAAAAAAATATTTTAAAAATATACAAAGGATCTTTCTAAAATCATTTAAATCACTTTTTTAAGCATAAAACATTTTCGAAAACCTTTTTCTTCAAAAAAATCAAAAAAACCAGAATATTCATAAATCATTTTATATTAAAAAAATAAAATTTTATTCTTGTAAGGTAATATTCAAGTTAATGATGGTCAGGACGATATGTAAAACTGTACATGCCAAATATTCCTTTTGCACCATAAATTTTAGAAAAGTGCCATATCCCAAAAATGATAAGAATATTCCTTTTTAGAAAACCTTTTTTTAAGGTAAAACATGGTTAAAATGTTTCTTAATGATCATATGAGAATATTATAATAATTTTTTTTGTAATTACTTTATAAAGAATGGTTTTGAAGAAATATGTATTTCTAACCGAAGAGAGAGGTAAAGTTGGGTTTTCCTAAAAACACTTCTCTAAACATATTATATACCAACGAGTTTAAAAATGGTACCATTACTTTGATATAACATTAATATATATATTTTAATAAAATTCATGAGATTTCTTGAGTGATGGATCATAATATTTCATCAATGGGAGCATAATCACAAATAATCTCAATAAATTGTGAGATTGTAGCAATAAGTTGTTACCAATTTGGTAACTTTGAATAATAAAATAATGGAAAGGAAAAAATTATAGAAATATTAAAACATAAATAATATTGGTATATTTATAATATAAAATTTCAAAGGTATTATATGCACCTCATGCAATAATATAGTTTCATAACATTGTATGTGTCTCAAATAAGGCAATTTGAGAAGAAAATACTTTACAAATTTGATAAGTTTTGAAACATAAACCCCATGAGATAAAGAACATAAACTGGATATGTAAATACTAATAAATTTAAGTATAGTATTCATATAATTCATTCATGGTAATCATATATACCAAACAATATAAATGGATGGTTTATAAGGCATGTATCTCACAGAAATAAAAAAGTGAGATGAAATTCGCGTACCTTGTGTCTTGACTCTTTTCCTACTCGTTCAAACCTTATTTATAATAAATATAAGTTTATAATACATATATCATAAAGAAAAATTATTATATCTAATACCATATATGGTTTTATTATGACTTTATATTAACCAATTATTAACAATTTTATGTTAAGGTTTCATTTCATGTAATATTCACTTTGTCTTTCACATGTGTCTTAATTTGTTGTATTTTTGGTCATTATACTTATATTATGATTTTTATAATTTAAAACATGATATAAATATCATTTATATCCATTATATTTGTATTATAATCATCTATATAATATATGAGTATGAAATGGAATACACTGTTTACGGAGACGGTAGGTCGTACGTACGCATGAACGTTGTTTCCATTTTATTGTTCAATTGAAAGAACGTGAGTAAATGACATATATATGTGTGTGTGTGTGTGTGTGTGTAATTATTGCACAATAATTATTAAATTATATATATCATATAAGTTTATTAAACCCATCCAAAACACATTCCATGTAAAGTTTGAATGAATCACATCTCTTTGAGAAGAAGGTAGTTCACACTTCCTCAAACAAAATTATCATATTTACACAAAATGGAAAGCATAAGGATGTGTGTTATAAAACAATTAAATAAGATTAAATACATAATAAATATCATATATATTATATATAAACATAGTTTCCATTATAATATACACTATGATATGTAGTAAATCAAGAATGAACAATCATTATTTCGTGAGGTGGTAATTCATCATTCACATAAACAGTGTGTTCATTACCCATTATATGGATGTGTTTGTAAGTTTATTTATAATACCTAGCATAAAAAATATCATTATATTGAGTATATAATTGTTTTTTTATAATAATTTAATAAGTAGAGTAGAGGGGGTGGGGAATTAAAATAAGATAAGGGAGCTTGAGAGAGGGTGTTACAAAATCCTTAGGTTACCCCTATTGGTTTTCACCAAAGGTATTCCTTAGTTTTCGTTCTTCCAAAAGTTAGTCTTAAAGTAGGAGGTTAGGGATTTTGGGTAGTGTATTTGGAATATCTTGGACGATCCTAGGTGGTTTTAGAAGTGTGAGAAACTGGGAGAGTGCTTTTCTTTTTATAGTGGAAGGGGAGTGGAACTTTTATAAATACCAAAAGGTATTCATTAATGGGAGGTATAAAATTCCTAATATGCCTCCAAAATTTAAAAATAATGGATTAAAGTGCAATCATGGTCATTAAAATCCACCACCACACAAAAATATTTTGATTTTAATAATTTGGTTCTTTAACTTCTAAGTTTCCCTAATTTTATCATTTTGGTTTTTATTAAAGACACCAGTTTTTTAACCTACGTAGTTTAACCATTAAGACTAAATTAATGAAAGGTTTTTTTTTTGAAAATATAGATACACTTAATTATAAATATGATTCATAAAATAAAAGTCATGTGTTTTGGAAATTAACTTCAAAACAAGCGCATGTGACGCGCAAAAACAATGTTTAAACCAGGATTGTGCTAAAATGTTTTTACAATCTATGGGTCAATATGTTAATTATAAAAAATAAATTGGTCCATTAATAGGACATATTTAAAATTTATTAAAACTTAAAAATAAATTGTAATAATATAGTATTTTTATTAATTTTAAATCAATTAATAAAATATCATTTATTGTAAAATAACATTAATGTCAGTTTGGAAATTATTTACTTAGTTTTTATTTTAAAATATCAAAACAATATTTAAATTAAAATATATTAAGTTCACAGCTCTTTAAAAAGATATTTTCATCTAAAAAATAATTACATAAAAAATTCAATCAATTTATGTCACTTTTAATATTTATCATACCATTTATTTTAGTTAATTAATAACCAAATAAACACTAATTTGTCGTTTCTTACGAATTTTAAGTAACTAAATCATCTCTAAAAATTAATGGTAAATTATTACGATATAAATAACATATTTATATTTCAAAATGATATTTATAGCCAAAAAAATATTTTTTTTACACATATCAATGTTTTATAAATGTTAAAGGTAAGGAAAGTTCTCTTTTTGACTTTTTCCTTACTTAACCTTTTATATAGAGAAATTCCATTTAATAAAGTTACAATGACCCATAAACTTCAAACCAAGAGGGGATATGGTCTAATTTTTTGAAACCAATACCCTTTAGATAATTTTATATGTCATTTTGGTCTTTAATATTAATTTTTAGTCCTTTACTAAGCTTATTTTACCTTAATCATAATAATAAATTTTAATCACTTTCACTAATCGTTTTTATCAAATATTAAGTTGATATTATTAAACCAAAAATATTATATTAATTAAAACCATTTATGTTTGTTTTTTAAAATTTAAATCTCATAAGTGGGAAAATTAATTTTAACACTAATCCTAAAGACGTGGTGAGAAAGCAAGTTTTTAAAGTAAAAATACAGTATTTTTCACTATTCATCAAAAAATAAAGTTTCTCAAAAAATCTCAAAAAAAATCACTCTAAGAAAATTTAGAAATTATGAATTAAAAATGACTTTTAATTTTACAAATAAAATTTATAAAATTTCCAAATTTTATTTTTAAAATAATAGGTGGGGCATTAAAAGGCAACAAAACTACCTTAATAAAAATATAGATTTTTATGTGTGAAATTGGATTTGTTCTTATCTTATATTTATCAAATCTATTATATTAATATCAAAAATATTTTATTGGATATATAATTTATATATTACATTAATATAAATCACTAAATGTAATTAAATTAATTTGTTAGGATAAAATAGTTTTGTGAACATAAAAAAGTTTTTTATAAAAATATTCCATTTATATTCAATTGGTTCTTATATTCATTTCTAATTAATTTGTAACTAATGAATTAAACATTTTATTTTCATAAGTTATTTAATCTTATTCAAAAGTGTCAACTTAAGGTATAGGTCATATATTATTATATCTTGGTAACACTCGGTCTTGTGTGTTACACAAGCCATTGAGGAAAGTCAATATTGTGAGTAATGTACGCTGACCTCTATGTTCTATGTAGATAACATTATACTTTATGTTGTGTTAATTTCAAAATAACTTGGTTTTTTATATAATTCAATTAAAATATTATAATTTAATATAAAAAAACTATATCCTGTGTTGCGTGAAATGAAAAATATCGAAAAGATAAAATTAATTCAAAAAATATATTTCATAAAATCTCAAGGTGTTACATTAAAGGTGAATTAGGAATTTTTCCCTTAATACACTCTTTATTTTTTCAATGGATATCATTAATTGTCTTTTTTTTAATATTTGTTTAAAAAAACTAGAATTACTTTTTTTGTTCTTTTTATCATGGTTATGACCCCTTTATCTCACATGTGCTATCTTCTGAGAGGGATCCATATATATTTTTAATTATAAAGTTTTATTTAAGAGATATCCTTTTTTAACAAATTATTTTCAAAATAAATATCTTATTTTTAAATTTAAAAAACATATTATCCAAAATAATTACTTTTTATTATATTAATTTTTTTTTAATAAGAAACTGCCTTTGGTACCATTCGATTTTTTAATATTAATTTTCAAAGCTCAAAAAATCATTTATTTTTATAATTCCTGTTAAAAAAATTTCTTTATTTCTCTCAAATAATATTAATTATGAGTAAAAATATTTTATATACTTGCCTCTCTAACTTTTATCTTAAAATGTATTTGTTAAATTGAAAATTATGGGATGTTTTTGTATGCCTTCACATTCTAAGGAAATTCCTTCTTAATTTTTTTCAACTATGAAATAACCAAATGAAGGTAAATTCATTTCTTGAGGAAAATTTATGTCATGAAAAATTCATATAAACTTTTATTTTCATTTTCTCCATTATTTTTCCTATATTATTTCTCTTCCATTATTTTCTCCTACATCTGCTATCTTTATCTTTTATTCTTATTATTATCTTCATATATTATCTTTTTTACTTTGATATTCCTTTATTTATCACTTTTACTTTCACCTTTATTTCTAATTAATATATTATTAGAGTTGTTTTAGAAATAAAAAAGTTGTTTTAAATTATTTTTATATTTTTCAAAGTAATTCTGGTTCCTTTAAAAAAATTCTTCTATATTAAAATTATTTTTAAAATTTATTTATGATCTTTCATATCCCCCTTGAGTGTTTCTGAAAAAAAATATTAAGTTTCACTTTATTCTCCATATGTTTCTCTTTTTAATAACCACAAAGGGGGAGATTTTTATTGTTGGACTTCAAAGGGGGAGAAACTTTTGAAAAAAATAATTTAGAAAGGGGGAGAAGTTTTAAAAAAAATTATTATGTTCCTTTATCTTGTGTTTATTTTTTTAAAGGTGGTGTTTTTTAAAATTATTTTTATTGTTTTCAATAACATTCTTGGTGTATTAAATTCTTGAGATCATTGAATGTCTTATTAAAATATTATATTTCTTTACTACCTCTTTCATTCATGATATATACTTAATTTTTCTTTTTATGTTAAGTGAATGTGGTTATTAAAAAGGGAGATATTTTGGTACCACTATCCCTCACTATTTTTTCATGATCACAAACACTAACCTCAATCTCTAAATTCTCAATTTAAGTGAGTTTTAGTGTTTACTTTGAATATAAAGTTTTGGAATTAAATTGATTCTTAAAGATATATTTAAAGGCTTGGTTATATCTATATCCATCCTTAAAGTCCCTCGAAACAACATATATTATCTTTAAAAGGAATTAAAATGAATTGGAGGTGTCCATGGTTGAAGTTGTGCTTGTCTAAGAAGCATGGTCCAGCCAGTGCAATGCACCGCCTACCCAGTGAATTGGTGGAAATAATGGATTCTAGTCAAAAGATCCACCACTCAGCCAATGGTGTAACGAGTATCTCTAAAATATCTAGGTGTCCACCAACCAACTGGTGGAGTTGTACCATCCAGTTGGTGGAGGTTTACTAGCCAACTAGTGTAGGTCTTCCAACAGTAGGATGACTATAGGTAGGACACCAGCTACTCTATGGTGGAAGATGAATAATTAGTGGCGTCGCAGTATCTCTAGTGATAAATAATTTATTATAATAAAAATTTCTTAATGGTGGCCTTCTTTATCTTCATGAATCTTGGTGAATTTCAGAACCTTTTAAGCCTATTTGGATCCTATAAAAGTAATCCCTTAGCCTCTTATAATATTTACCTTTCTTTCCAAAAAATCTCTTGATCTAAATTGATGTTAAAGTGAAAGAATAATTAATTCTTACAAATATCCTTCTAAGTTTCTAAATATCACAAGGATCTCAACAATCCTTTCAAATCTCACATCCACCACTATACTTATTCCATCTAAAAATATTTTTTATTTTCATATAACATGTTTTCCTAAAAGAAAACCTACTTCTTCTAAACATCCATTCTCTAATGGTTCTAACTCTAAAAAATGTGGTACAGGTACCTTTTCTACTAGAAAATATCAATAGGATGCTCACAAACGATAATTGTGAGGGATTGTATTCTTGATCACCATGAAGTTCAAGGGATTGATACTATTAATATCTTGATTTGAGGGATGGATATTTATGGCTTCACATATTGTTATTACTGGACTTCTTATCAATTATTTTTATATTCTCTTTACTATGTCCATATTTCAGCATTTAACATTAATTTTCATACTTTCATAAATTTGGATCAATATTTTCTACACTTAATTTACATTGATATTATCTTTATAGACTTGAATCAAATTTATCAATTGTCATATAATTTATTTATCACTTTAATAATTTATTCCACTTTAATTTTTTAAAAGGTAAATTCACCCCCCCCCCCCTCTTTTAATAATCTCTGAACAATACCATGCCCCCAATAAGAAGTATCAATAAACTTCAAGAAATAATTTTTGATGAAACACAGCCCACAAACCCTCAGGTTGACAAGAACAGTATAGTGGTTGTAGCGTGCATCCTCCAAGCACTAGGACAAGGGGTTTCACCTACCCAATTTCAAGCTACATAAGGGTTACCAAAAATGGATTATAGTATGGATCTTTCTCATCGGTTTTTTCATAAAAAACCGCCTTCTTTCTAGGGAAGGAACAATCCTCAAGAAGATGAGGAATAGTTGGAAAATATTTATTACCCCTTTGAGTCCTTGGAGACCCTTGATTCCATTACGGTGAAGTGTTTCATCCTCAATATTGAGGGTCCTATAAGGGGATGATCGAATACTATAGTTTAGGTAATGGATAATGAGGTATTTGAGTAGAAAGAGTTCAAGGCTCTTCTCATACATATATTCTATCCAGATTCCATGGTATTAGATGAGCTATGGAGTTCCTCAAACTTCAACAAGGTTATTGGATAGTGAATCGGTATGCCAATAATTTTTCTAAACTTTATTAGTTTTTACCTAATGTGTAGAGACCAGGTTTTTTGCCTAATAAGACTTTGAAATATTTCTAAGAATATTTCCATAGCTGGGGGCTGAGACGACGTGCAATTTCGAGGCCTGGTGTGCTCAAAATTAATTTTTATAAAAATTTTAAGTGTATTTATATTACACACGTGCGGTTGACTAAAGAAAAAGGTATATCTCTTAAATGGTTGATCAGATCAGAAATCTGAGACCTCGGTTGGGTCTAAAATGTGGTGTTTCCCCTAGGCATGACATAAAATAAGTCGACACGGGATGTTCGGACCACTAGATCATTGGCGGTGTATTAAGTGGATATATTAAATAATTAATTTATTCATTTAAAATATTAAGCCAGAATATCTCTCAAACAGGGACTCAGATGAAAAATATGAGACCACCCATGAGTTCATAATGTAGGTTTTACCCTAAGAAAGGTATAACCTTTGTCCGCATTGGGTGTTTGACATATGCACCATCATGGGAGAATAATTAAATAATTAAATAATTTTTTATTTAGTTATTTAATTTATTTCTTTTAACCTAGAGAGAGGATATAAATTATTTGTTTAGTGGGGGTTGGCCTCATAATTCATTTTGGCCAATGGCAATAAACCCTCCCTTCTTCTCCTATCCTCCTCTCCCCGTTGATGAACGACGAACAAAGAACAACGAAGCCTCGGATCTAAGCGAATCGAAGAACGATGAATGCAACATATTCTTCTCATCATTGTGAAAATGTGATCCTCGTCAATGGCGAACAGATTTTGATGAATGAAATCTTCACCAATGATCTATCCAAACCTAAGGTAGGATTTATCTTTGTGTATTCCTTACCCCAATTGAATTTTCATGACGAACGTGAATTAAATGAATTAATTTGCAGATCGAAAAACCATGGGTTGAATCAATCTCTTATTGTTTTTCTTGAAAATATCGAAGTATGATGAATATATTTTTGTCAATTCCATATGTTATTGATTCTCAAAAACTATGTCCAAACCAAACACGTCCATCGATCCGCACACAAACTATGCCCTTTTCAATTTGACTCCTCGCGCGTTCATTGTGTTTTCTTCATCGAAAAATAATTAAGCGCATTAAAAACTCAATGTCATGTTGAGCGCGGCATACGGACATGGAGGTCTCAACCCGAGGATCACAGATATGCGACTGTCACAATTTTCGGATTTATAACGGAGATGTGACATCACGTGGAAGGGGCGACGTGGCGGTGTGATTATCGGCCCGGTGGTGCGTGGGTCGAGCAGGGCAGGCCGGGGCGGCTTTAGGCGGTGAGTCTAGCTTGAGGGGCAGCGGCATGGTGGGTTGGAGGCACAGCGGTGCGGGTAGTCGAAGGGGGTGGCAGTTCTGTCTGTGTGTAAGGAGTTCGGGTGATTGGGGGCGCCATTTGGGAGAACAAAAATCGTGAGAGGAATTTAGATTGGAGAGAGAATGTTTTGGAAAATAAAATAAAAAGAAACAAAAAAAAAGAAGAATTAAGGGAGAGGTGAATGTTTCCTGCATGCATGAAGGGGCTCCAAATCGTTGATTTATTTGGGAGTTAAGAAAAAAATAATGAAAAATAAAGGGTAATTAATAATAATAATAAAATATTGTTATTATTAATTTTGTGGATAAAGCACCTTTTTGTCTGCAACTTCTTCATGCGACCTCAGTTTCAAGAATCGTTAGCAGCAGTGCGACCCTGACATCGAGACAGAATTTATGAGCCCAATATTGGATATATTTTTCAGGTTTTTGGATTGGGTACCCGAAGCGCTCGGAAAATAATAGATTTAATATTATTATTAAATCTTCGACCTGCTATAACTCATGCGTGCGATGTCCGATTGAATCGCCGTCAGCGGCGAAGTGAGCCTGTCTTTAAGACGGTCGATTCAAGTCTAATTTTGGATATTAAATTATGGTTTGTGGCTCGGTCCCACGAAACAGCAAACTATAATATAATTATTCTTATTATGGGATCTTGTATCTGACATATCTCTCTCATACGGTGTCAGAATGAAAAACTGTCTAAAACATTGCGACCCTGAAATTAAGATGAATGTTTCAAGACAAGTTTTGGATATTTAAGTTTAGGTTGAGGCTTGGGACCCACGAGGCCCGGTTCGTGCGTGTTGCGGTGAAATGCAACTTTTTTCATTGACTATCCGTTTGGGACAAATGGGTAGTCCATCTCATGAGTTTTTCTATATGGATCACTACGGTGTGATCGGTTTGGTTAATCAGTTTCGTTTGAAGTACGGCTGGGTTGGATCGAACCTAAATCCAACCGGGCCCCCGGTACTAAAATGCATATAACCTACAGACCGATCGTCTGATTAATGCACCGTATGACGTGTCAGAACCCATAGAACGAGGCGGTCCTTTTAAGATACTCCACGTGGCTTTCGGAGAAAATTGGAGTGTGACCGGGTTGGATCGTAGTTGAATCCAACCGGGCCCTCGGCACTATAATGCTTATAAATTACTGATTGGGCGTATGATTGACGCATTGTCTGTCGTGTTGGAACCTTTATGAAATGGCAGTCCTTTGGGTTGCTCCCTTGTGGAACTTCGTGGTGGTTGAGGAATGACCGATAACCTGAGGAGCAGAACCAGGGTGTTTCTTTTAGTGACAGCTAGGATGACTACTCCCTTGATGACTCAAGGTGTGAGTATTCTTTACTCCTCTGATCCAGTAGAGATGGGACTACCCACCTCATGAGTGCGGGTTCGTTTTCCTCTTAGATGGTTTTCCTATCTTTGGAGTCGATACTCCACCACACGACCAAACCAGGTCGGTTGCATGTGTCACCTTGTGTTCTAATTACACGGGTAGTACTCGGAGTCAAGGAACACGGTGTGTGATCCTACTACACACCGTGTAACTTGTTTTACATTGCTTGATCCATTTTTCTTATGTGACTTGGACTAGATTTCTTAGGGTTCGTACCCTTGGTCTTTCCCCTGAAGGTTTCTGGTATCATTTCCTTTGTACAAGAGTATCATCCCTTCAGCATGACTTACTAAATATAGTTGTTGGAATCCCCTTTATGAGACTTGGAGCCGGATCCTCTATTACTTCTTGGTACCCTAGGTAGATTTCTTGGTATCGACGTGACCAACTTTACCCGGGCGTCGATCCTCTGCTTAGCGGATTAGTTCAGACTGAGTTGTTGGAATCACCCTATAGCTATTGGTTATGATCCTCATCTAAACATCGTATTATTAAGCACTTGTGGAGTGATTTCTCCTAGAACGAGTGATTTGTGTCTCTATCCTCAGACCTAGGAGTGTGTTCTCCCTGTTACGAGTACTTCGTGGAAATTTTTGAACTGAATCCCTAAACGAGGTATGTGGTGGTGTAACTTGTCTCTAGACTAGACGTCTGAGTTATGAGTATATCTGATTGCCCTGGGTATATTTATGGGCATATACCTTATGTGATCTGTGAGATGAATATCCCCTTACTCTATCATTTTGGTTTCTTTGAGCAATCATATCTATTATTGGGTGGACTTGTACTCTTTTTGTTCACTCTTGTTGTACCTTGTTCTCTCTTGCTGCTCTCTTCTTCAGTACCTCTTTTGATGCTCCCCTAAGCCTTAGGGGAGTCCTACTGAGTATTTTTATACTCACCCCTGCTTGGGCTTTCCCCGCATTTGGCATGCCCTTGTAGATGAAGGACAGGTTGATCGTGACTTCATAAGAATCTTCGGGATATGGGGTGCTTGGACTGTGTGTGGTGGTTGTAGCTTGGGATTCCGGAGTGGGAATCTTACGGTTGTTTTACTTTTTCACCTGTTTCTGGGTTGTGGAACTTTTCTAGTTGGGTGTCTATTTTTTCCACTTTTCCCTTTCAGATTTACTTTTCTTGTACTTGTACTGTTAGAGTTCGATGAATTTTTGTTTGGTTCCCTTTTTATAGTAGTGTGGAACCTTTATTTCTTCTTTTTCTCTGCACTTTTGCATTGAGTTAGCTGCGTGTGTGTGTACAGGTTCTTAGGAAAAGGCCTCCCAGAGTTTGTTGTGCCTTCGGCGCTAGTCTCCATCCCCTAGCCTATGGAGGCGGGCTTGGGGTAGTTGTGGCTCGAGCCCTGGTATAGTTCGGGTCGTGACAGAGTGGTATCAGAGGTGGTTCAACCCTTGGGATGTTGTTCAGACGTTTCCCTAAAATGGTCTAGGTTGGGTTTAGGGAAACAGTGTTGAAGTGTCTCGAGAGCGGATCTCAGGCTAGGGAGTCCAGTGATGGTGCGGGCGGCCAATGTATCCATTCACCATGACCCTGATTACTTGCTTGTCGACTCAGCACCCTGAGACACCTATTGCAAGGAACATTGGTACATGAATCATATAGGATTAAGTCTTTGACTGTCCTTCTCGAGTCACCTCCCCATCATTGTTGATATATATAGATATGCTCATCTGACCGCGGTACTCCTTTATAACATTCAGGATGTCTTCGCGATGATATCCATCTAGGATAATAGCTACGGTTCGTGATAACGATTCCGTGGGCGATGAGAGCTCAGTTCAGGACCCACTATGCGAGCCCCTTTCTCTAGGTGGGAAGGTAATAGCACCCCTACCTGTTGAGAAGAAGACAACCCCAGCTGAGCAGGCTGAGGATGTGCACAGTCTTGGGGAACTTCATGAGTTCCAACATCAGAGATGGATGAGGTTCCACAATAAGTCATGCCCTCAGACTGTAGAGGATTGACTAGAGACAGTGGCTCGCTGGTCTATAATGGTAGTTTCTGAGATTAGACATTTGAGTAGGGACTCTGTAGAGAGATATTTTCTATCATAGTACTCTTGTTCATCCCCACATATGCCGAGGTGCTGGAGTAAGCACTTATGGTAGAGAGCTTCCTGTCACGCCATACACTTGGTTGTGGTAGTGAGCGCAATAGAGCTGAGACGTCTAGTGCAGCTAGAATACGTCAGACGATGAGATCTCAACATAGGAGATCTTATCATGATCAGTCATAGGCATGGGGTCATATGGGACCCAAGAAGCGCAGTGAAAGCATGGTTTAATAATCTCTCAGAGTTTTGCACTCAAGTTGTGGTGGTGTAGTAGATTCCCTTAGCAGGAAGTGAGAGAAGTCCCGGACTCACTTTTTGTGGGAAGTTTCCAAGAAGATAACTTCCTTGTACCTGAACCTGGTAGAACAGTAGGGTACAACTTTTCCTCAGTTGATGGTGTGGACTCCTTCGCTTCTCGATCGTGTAAGAGAGTCTCAGTTACAATTCATGGACTTTGAAATCTAGGGTGATCAGATATCCTTAGGTGTTTCACCATATGGATATTCTGAAGGAGGTAATCACGATACTTTTTCCTAGTGACAAATAGTGATTCCAGTTGTGACATGTGATGTAGAGGTTTTGTCGGGGAGATAAACTTTCCCACGAGTTCTATCAGGTCATTTGAGACTGTGCAAGGAGATGGAAAGGTTGCATACCACCTTGCCTTACCCCAAGTAGTTAGAGTGGGTAAACGATGCCATACACATGTCGCAACTAAGAAGATATGTGTCTATTCCTACACACGTCATCAGTTGAAGAAAGCCTTATGAGGGTGGACCAACCCTTTGGTCCACATTCTTTGGAATCATAGAAAAGTACAGGTTTCTCCAAGAGCGGGAGAGCTAAGTGTGGGCTTGAAATCCCGAGTGGTTTCCTTGGTTTTGCTTTTCGAGGATGAAAAGTTTGAAGGAGGGAATAATGTAGAGACCCGGTTTTTGGCCCAATAATACTTTTAAATATTTCTAAGAATATTTCCAGAGCTGGGGGCTGAGACGGCATGCAATTCCGAGGCCCGGTGTGCCCAGAATTAATTTTTAAAAAAAATGTTATGTGTATTTATATTACGCACACACGGTTGACTAAAGAAAATGGGATATCTCTTAAATTGTTGATCGGATAAGAAATCTAAGAACACAGTTGGGTCCCAAATGTAGTGTTTCCCCTAGGCGCGACATAAAATAAGTCGGCGCGGGATGTTCGGACCCCTCGCTCGTTGGAGGTGTATTAAATGGATAAATTAAATATTTAATTTATTCAGTTAATAGCTTAAGCCCGAATATCTCTCAAACAGGGACTCGGATAAAAAATATGAGACCACCGATGAGTTTAGAATGTAGGATTTACCCTAATAAAGGTATAACCTTTGTCCGCATCGGGTGTTCGAAATATGTGCCATCACGGGAGAATAATTAAATAATTAAATAATTGTTTATTTAGTTATTTAATTTATTTCTTTTAACCTAGCGAGAGGTTATAAATTCTTTGTTTATAGGGGGTTGGCCTCATAATTCATTTTGGCCAATGACGGTAAACCCTCCCTTCCTCTCCACTCCTCCTCTACCCGTTGATGAACGACGAACGAAGAACAACAAAGCCTTGGATCCAAGCAAATCGAAGAACGACGAATGCAACATCTTCTTCTCATCGTTGTGAAAATGCGATCCTCATAAATGGAAAACAAATTTTGATGAATAAGATCTTCACCAATGATTGATCCAAACTTAAGGTAGGATTTTTCTTTCTGGATTCCTTACCCCAATTGAATTTTCATGACGAATGTGAATTAAACAAATTAATTCATTGATCGAAAAACCATGGATTGAATCAATCTCTTATTGTTTTTCTTGAAAATATCGAAGTATCATGAATATATTTTTTTCAATTACATGTGTTATTGATTATAAAAAATGATGGCCAAACTAAACATGGTCATCGATCCGCACACAAACCATGCCCTTTTCAATTTCATTCTTCATGCATTCATTGCGTGTTCTTCATCGCAAAATAATTAAGCACATTAAAAACACAAAGTCATGTTGAGAGCCACATATGGGAACGAAGGTCTCGACACAAGGATCAAAAATCTGCGGTCGTCACAATTTTCAGACTTAGAACAGAGATGTGAAATCCCGTGGAAGGGGATACGTAGCGGTTTGATTACTGGCCCGGCAGTGCGTGGGTCAAGCAGGGCAGGCCGAGGAGGCTTTAGGCTGTGTGTCTAGCTTGAGGGGCAGTGGCATGGCGGGATGGAAGCGCAGCGGCACGGGCAGCCGAAGGGGGTGGTGGTTCAAGTCGTGTGGAAGGAGGCCGGGTGATTGGGGGCGCCATTTGGGAGAAAAAAAATCGTGGGAGGAATTTAGATTGGAGAGAGAAAGTTTTGGAAAATAAATTAAAAAGAAACAGAAAAAGAAGAAGAATTAAGGGAGAGGTGAATGTATCTAGCACGCATGAAGGGGGATCCAAATCGTTGATTGATTTGGGAGTTAAGAAAAAATAATGAAAAATAAAAGGTAATTAATAATAATAATAAAATATTGTTATTATTAATTTTATGGATAAAGCACCTTTCTATCTGCAACTTCTTCATGCGACCTCGATTTCAGGAACCATCAGTAGTAGTGCGACCCTGAAATCAAGACGTAATTTATGAGTCCAATATTGGATATCTTTTTTGGGTTTTTGGATTGGGTACCAGAAGCGCTCGGAAAATAATATATTTAATATTATTATTAAATCTTCGACCTGTTATAACTCATGCGTGTGATGTCCGATTGACTCGTAGTCAGTGGCGACATGACCCTGTCTTTAAGACAGTCGATTCAGTTCTAATGTTGGATACTAAATTCTGGTATGTGGCTTGGGCCCACGAAACACCAAACAATAATATTATTATTATTATTACGGGATCTTGTATCTAACATATCTCTCTCATACGGTGTCGGAATGATAAACCGTCTACGACATTGTGACCCTGCAATTAAGAAGAATTTTTCAAGACAAGTTTTGGATATTTAAGTTGAGGTCGAGGAGTGGGCCCCACGAGGCCCGGTTCGCACGTGTTGTGGTGAAATGAAACTTTTTTCACCGGCTATCCGTTTGGGACAAATGCATAGTCAATATCATGTGTTTTTCCATATGGATCACTACGGTGTGATCAGTTTGGTTAACCGGTGTTGTTTGAAGTACGGCTGGGTTGGATCAAACATAAATCCAATCGGGCCCCCCGGTACTAAAATGCCTATTCCTACAGACTGATCGTCTGATTAACGCTCAGTCTAACGTGTCAGAACCCGTAGAATGAGATGGTCCTTTTAAGATACTCCATGTGGATTTCGGAGAAAGTTGGAGTGTGACCAGGTTGGATCATACCTAAATCCAACCGGGCCCTCGGCACTAAAATGCTTATAAATTACAGACTGGGCATCATATTGACGCACTGTCTGTCGTGTTGGAACCTTTATGACATGGCGGTCCTTCGGGTTGCTCCCTTGTGGAACTTTGTGGTGGTTAAGGTATGACCGATAACCTGAGGAGCAGAACCAGGGTATTTTTTTTAGTGACAGCTAGGATGACTACTCCCTTGATGACTCAAGGTGCAAGTATTCCTTGATCATCTGCTCCAGTAGAGACGGGACTACCCACCTCATGAGTGTGGGTTCATTTTCCTCTTAGATGGTTTTCCTATCTTTGGAGTCGATACTCCACCACACGTCCAAACCAGGACGGTTGCATGGGTCACCTTGTGTTCCGATTACACGGGTAGTACCCAGAGTTAAGGAACACGACGTGTGATCCTACTACACATCGTGTAACTTGTTTTACATGGATTGGTCAATTTGTATTATGTGACTTGGACTAACTTTCTTAGGTTTTTTACCCTCTTTCTTTCCCCTGAAGGTTTCTAGTATCATTTCCTATGTACAGGAGTATGATCCCTTCAGCAGGACTTCCTGAATAGAGTGGTTGGAATCCCCTCTGTGAGACTTGGAGCTGGATCCTCTATTCCTTCCTGGTACCCTAGGTAGAGTTCTTGGTATCTACGTGACCAAATTTACCCAGGCGCCGATCCTCTGCTTAGCAGATTAGTTCAGACTGAGTTGTTGGAATCACCCCGTAGCTATTTTTTGTGATCCTCATCTGAACATTGTATTCTTAAGTACTTGTGGAGTGAGTTCTCCCAAAAGGAGTGCTTAGTGTCGCTCTCTTCAGACCTAGGAGTGTGTTCTCCCTGTTACGAGTACTTCATGGAAATCTTTTAATTGCATCCCTAGACGAGGTATGTGGTGGTGTAACTTGTCTCTGGACTAGAGTTCTGGGTTATGAGTATATCTGGTTACCCGGGGTATATGTATGGGCATATACCTGGTGTGAGATGTGAGATGAAGATCCACTTACTCTATCGTTTGGGTTTCTTTGATTTATCATATCTAATATTGGGTGGAGCTATACTCTTTTTGTTAACTCTTGTTTTACCTTATTCTCTCTTTCTTCTCTCCTCTTCAGTACCTCTATTGCTGCTCCCTTGAGCCTTCGGGGCATCCTACTGAGTATTTTTATACTCACCCCTGCTTGGGATTTTCCCGTATTTGGCGTGCCCTAACAGACGACAGATAGGTTGATCATGACTTCAGAGGAGCTTCGGGATATAAAGTGCTTGGACTGCGTTCGGTGGTCGTATCTTGGGATTCAGGAGTGGGACTCTTCCAGCTATTTTACTTTTTCACCTGTTGTCGAGTTAGGGCACTTTTCTAGTCGGGTGTGTATTTTTTCCCCTTTTCCCTTTCAGCTTTAGATTTCTTGTACTTGTACTGTTAGAGTTCGATGCATTTTTGTTTGGTTCCATTTTTATAGTAGTGTGGAACCTTTATTTCTTCTTTTTATCTGCAATTTTTCATTGATTTAGATGCGTGTGTGTGTACAGGTTCTTAGGAAAAGGCCTCCCCAAGTTTGTTGTGCCTTAGGCTCTAGTCGCCAGCCCCTGGCCTATGGAGGAGGGATTGGGGTAGTTGCGGCTCGAGCCCTGGTACGGGTCGGGTTGTGACATAATGTAGTGTAGAATTATAAATTAAAGGTCAAGTGGTTTTGGATGTGTCTTCAATCAGACATCAAATATTAGGTCTTTATGATGAATATTACCACAAACATTGATATTCCTGAGAGGGCTCTGATGAAAAAAATTCAATTGTCTTGAAAGTAATTTAAAACCCTTAGATTTTATGAAATATGTTTTTTCAAATAAATTTAATTTCTTTAATATCATGTATTACACGTAACACCAAATTCTAACAAACCACAATATAAAATTTACATTATTATTCAAACATTGCCATTATAACCCAGTCTTAAAGTTGGAGGTATGAATTATAATAACCACATTTTTAAAACTAATTATTAATGTTTTAGATAAATAAATTTTTTTGAATGATAAGTGATTAATTTTTATTAAAGTCTTTATATGCTTCAAAAATATATTTTTCCCTCAAAAATGTTTTTTATTATTTTTGTGAACAAATAATAAAATTAATATTTACCACCTTAAGAAAATTTATTTTATAAAATGAAATTAATTTTTTAAATAAACATTTCAAACTTATCTCAGAGTGAATTTTGGAAAATTCTCAAAAGAGATTAATTTTTCTATAAATACTTAAACAAATAGTGATTTTTATTAAAAACTCTCTTTTGGTTGAAAGAATTTTCCAGTTCCATTTTGTTTTAAAATGGTTTTAAAATTTAAATTATTTAAATAATATTATTATTAATCCAATTAATATCATTTAGATCAATTTTATGTTCAATTTTTATACAAAAACTTTTTATACTATTGAAAATGTTTTTTTTGGAAAACCGGTTTTTCATCGCATCTTTGGGTTTAATTTTAAATTAAATTTTGTCACTTATTTGAATTTAATTTGGTAAAATGGATTAAATATTTTAAATAATCATAATTAATATTATTTAACAATTTAAACTTTATTTTTGGTCTTAATTAACAGTAAAAATTAATTATCGTTGTTAAGGTTACGACAGGATTACCAGGGGTTAAACAAAAAGATAATTGTTAAAATGTTCTAAAAAGATGAATAATTTTTATTTTATAGAAAAATTTTAGAATTATATCATATAAAGTTTAGTAATGGTCCATTTTATATCCATTTGGTGTGTGAAAAACATGTTTATATTTCATTATTTTCAAAACTTCCAAGTGTGTCCTCTCCCCCAAATATAAAAGGGAATCCCATGTTATCTCCGATTCACACTTACAAATCCTTTTAGGTCATTAAATAAATATCCATATACATTAATTACTTCCCTATCCATGTTCCAGAGGAATTTTTTATTATAAATCCCTCATAATAATTCTTTTGGTGTTAACCTATAGAGGTTGTTAGGAGAAGAGGTATCGTTCTTATCTGAGAGTTTTTATATTATTTATTATTCCAAAACCATCAAATATTATCCAAATATTCTGGAAAAAGAAAAAAATTATCTTAAATATTATTATACGTAATTATGTTAATTTAATAACCAATATCCGTATACCCCTCTATCAAATGGGAAAAAAACATGTTGATCGTTTGTATAGCGAACTCTCACCTCATGAAACAATGTAATTTGTTTTTCATCACCACCTCTCAAAAATGTAGATAATAATGGAATTAATGATTATCTATTATATTTATGACATATTTATACTCTTATAATTATGTTATCACATTTAAATTATTACCTTACAATCCATTGAAAAATGATAATGTCGATCATTTGTACGTGTGGACTACCACCTCCATAAAGTAATGTGTTTAATTTTTCATTTTATTTTGACATGGATGGAATGAAGGATATATTTAATGAATATATATGATATATAAGAATAAAAATTTATTATTTAAATTTTATATATTAGTTAAATTTTTTTTCCATCCATCGAAAAAATGGAAATAGCGTTCACACATTGGTACGACCTACCTTCTCCATGAACTGTGTAATTAATATTTCTATCTATAACTTTTATGGATGAATATAAATATTTATATAAAAAATATATAAGATATTCATATCTTTATTAACATTATCTATTTTATGTAACTATAATAAAAGTAAAGTTACCAAAAACTACTGAAGCCAAACATACATGAAAAATGAAGTAGTTATCACCCAAAAGAGTGATGTTAACAAAGAATTGTTAATAAATGGGTGGTAAGAGGTTATAAATAAATTATATATGCTATGATATATATTATTATGGTTATTAAATTCATTTATAATAAATCAATATTTATTTTATAGGATATTTGAATGTGTACAAAGTAATTTAAGACTTGATATAAGGGATTTCTCGTCCCACTTTTATTTATATGGGACACATACCATAACCACCACCTATCTCTTTTGTGTGGTGTATATACTTCCCATGAATAAATTTTAGGATTATTATCATAAAAATTATGAGATATAAAAATTTATATAAGGTTCTATCATTCATGTGGATTACGATACAAAATCTTCCAAAATGGTAAGGGTTTTATGTTACAACCTCATTATTTATCGGGATAGTTTGTAATTAAGTTTATAATGATGAAATATTATGATATAACTATTAATAAACTCATGTATTATATTATAATATGGTTATTTATATAATATACATGTTTTCATTTCATTTTCCTCTCTTTATGCACTCAAGAGACTAAAAGATTGTTTTTAATAAAAAAAACTTTATTTCTCTCTTCGGTCAAAAATTATTTCCCTTCTATTTCTATGTTTTCTAAAAATGTATTAAATAAGATTTATATGGGATGAGTATGGAAAAATAGTTCTCATGATAACAATCAAGTAATTCATATTGATTCTAGGAATACCATGAATCTTTAACCAGGGTAATATCAATAGGGTAATAAAGAGCAAAGTGCAGCGAGTAAGAAATTGTATGGAGTTGAGAAAGACATTATGGATGATCAATTTGGACCATAGACTGAGAGAGGTATGATTATTTTTAATTATACCCTTATGAAATATTTTTCTGATATGGTTATGACTGATTTGTTTATTGATTATCGTGTTAATGATCTTCTAGGTTTTCATGTTGAGATGATGCCTTCTGTTTTGAAACTTAAAACTTTACTTGGTTAAAGAGAACATTGAGAATTTATATGAAAAGAATGTTTTATAAATATTTTTGGATATTAACGGACATGGGATTTATCTGCACATTAAATGGATGTCTATGACATAATATTGGGTATTTATTGGCTGAAAAGTTTTAAATAGCATATCAATTGTGAGACCGGAATGTGAAGAAAGGTGTATCAGTCTTGTTGGAACCAGTGTAATGTATTAGTTTTAAAACTAATGATGGAATCCATCATCTATTTAGAGGAGACCAAAATTTATTAATTTTATAACTAATGATGCTGTCGAGCATCTCTTTAGAGGAGATCGAAATGTGAAGGTAGATGCATCAGGCTTGTTAGCACCATCAGTTGGAACTATCTTAGACCATTTGGTATTATTAACCTTGTAATCAGTGGATGATATTGAGAATAGTAGTTATCCATCAATTGTTGATCAATTTATAGGTATTTTTATTGAAAATTTCTCATGGTTTCCACCCACAAGAGAAGTAGATTTTAAAATTTATAGCATATCTGGGACTAGTACTATATCACTTACATATTATTAGATGGCACCAATAGAATTAATGGAATTAAAATTATTGTCATAAAATCTATAAATAAAAGGGTTTATTTAGCCTAGTACATCCCTTTGGGCAGTGGTAGTCTTTTTCTGAAAAATATAAATGGAACTCTAAGGATTTGCGTGGATTATTGTAAGTTTAAACAGTTATGATAAAGAATCAGTATCCACTTTGATGCATTGATGGTCTGTTTTATGAATTGAGGGAATACCAATGGTTCTCTAAAATTGTATTGTGTTCATGATATCATCAATCACGGGTTCAAAATGAGGATAATTTGAAGGTATCTTTTAGGTGTAGATATGGAAATTATGTGTATGTGTATATGCCTTTCAGTATTATAGATGCACCATGTATATTTTTTCAATTGAAGAATTGGGTTTTCCAATTATATTTGTACTCATTTTTTGTTGTGTTTTTGGATGAAATATTAGTGTATTCAAGGAAATGGATGAGAATGAGAATCACTTGGTGAAAGTGTTGGGTATCTTGAGGGATCATCGATTGTATGAAAAACTTACAAAATTTGATTTTTGAATATAATAGGTAAGTTTATTTTTTAATATTATCTTTGAAAAAGGTGTTTCTATGTATATATAAAAGATATCGGTTGTGATCCCTTGGAAACTTCCAAATAATGTATTTCAGATACACAGTTTCCTTGGCTTAGTAGCTTATTATCGACGTTTTGGTAATAGATATTAACAAATATCTTAACTAATGACAACTTTGATAAGGAAAAATGTTTCATTAAAATGGGATCCGTAATGTAAAAAGTCTTTTATAGAGATTAAATTTATCCATAAATCATAATATATCTTGATATTTTTAAAATAAGGAGAAAGTTAGGTGGTTTATTCTGATGCTTTGGAATCTTGGTTGGGGTGTATTCTCATGCATGGAGATAATGTTATTGCTTATGGATCATTGTATTTATGGTTTCATTATAAGAACTAACCAAAAAATGATTTTTAATTGTATTATATAATCCATTCTTTGAAAAATTGTCTTTATTACCTCATTGGTGAGAAATTTACAGTATTTACGGATCAAAGCATCTTGGCACACATATTATGTAACATCCGAAGACTTTATAATATTTTCCTTTTAGAATAAATTTAATTTTTCCCTTATATTTATTTATATTAATTTACAAGTTAATTTAACACTACACAAAACATAAAGTTTTTCTTTCCCTACACATAACACTAAGTTTGTCCTATGTTACACACAACAATAACATTCTTCAATCGCTTGTGTTACACACAAGACTGAGTTTTAATCAAATATTATTAAAATTATTATTAAAAATAAAAATTATCTCCTAGACTTTAAATTAGTGATTATGAATAATATTAACTAACTTAAAAAAATATGTGGCTGAATTAATTTTTTTACAATTATTTATAAATGAATGTAGAGCCCAATTGAATATAAAGGAAATGTTTTTATAAAAAAATATTTTTATTCTTCAAAACGAGTTTAATCTTAAAAAATTGAATTAATTAGTGTTAGTGAATGATACTAATGAAATATGTGTATTTATATTAAATAAAATATTTTCTATATTTATACAATATATTTTATAGGTATAAGATAATAATGAATCCAGTTTGAGGCTTAAAAATTATATTTTTTCTAAAAAGGGAATTTTATCGCCATTTAATTAACACACTTTTTAAAATATAAATTTTGGAACTCTTATAAATTTTATATTTCAAAATAAAATAAAATTTTGAAATCATTATTTAAAAATTATCTTACATTGAATTTTTTATAATTTTTCTGTAAAGTTTCATTTTCTGATGAATAGTGAAAATACTGAATTTTAATTGAAAAATGCTTTCTCATATTACTTATTTATAAAGATAAATTATATTTTAAATTTGTTTTAAAGAAAAATTATATCAATTAAATATCAATTAATATAATTTAGGTTATTGGAATCAATTTCACTTAGAAATTGGACATAAAAACCCATCAAACTTTTGAACATTTTTTATTTAAAAATCTGCATTGTCGTCTCATATACAGGATTAATTTTAAATTAATTTATACCCCTGATATGACTGGAACATATAGAAATGGATTCAATATTTGGAATAATAATATTTTTTAATTTCAAATAAGGTAAAATTATTTTTTGACCTATAATATTAGTGAGTGTAATTAAAATTTATTACAGCAATTAAACTAAAATTAAACTGAATAAGGGACTAAACCATAAACTTAAGGTCAAAAATGAACAATAAACAAATAAAAAACCTATTTAATTTCCATATTTATACCATATATTACGTTTTATTGACTTTGGTTCATTATTTGAGGTGCATGATGTAAAGGAGGTCTCTCAATAGTTTTTACCTTTTTATATTTACAAGAATATCACTCCTCCCCCCACTATAAAAAGGCACTTAGCCCTCCCAATTTTTCACACCTCTAAGGAAATTTATATCATACAAAAACTGAAAAATTAATCTCCCAACATACCTCCCCAAATCCTAGAGCATCACTTTGGGAAGAAGGCAAACTAAGTAATTCCTTTGGTAACTATACTATTTACACGCATCCATAAAATGGGATACGCAATCGTCATTTGTGTGGACGGCGGACTACCGCCTCACGAACTGAGGTCATATATTCTTAAATTACAAGCTTTAAAGGTTTAAATGATGATGTATTTATAGTTTATATATGATATATATGATAGTTATTATGTTTGTTTTTTAATTTTTATATAACACATTACTTCAGGCTTTCTATTTTTTGGGAATATAATAACATCGTTTGTAGACGTGTGGACTACCGCCTCCTCAAAGTGATGTGATTAATTCAATATATACATAGAATGTATTAAGGATTATTTTATTAACAATATGTTAAATATATGACATAAATATGAAAATTTAATTATAATATAC
The DNA here is from genome assembly GCA_963277665.1 of Viscum album. Taxonomy (NCBI): domain Eukaryota; kingdom Viridiplantae; phylum Streptophyta; class Magnoliopsida; order Santalales; family Viscaceae; genus Viscum; species Viscum album. The sequence continues at coordinate 1,418,107,379 of OY728159.1, read as the reverse complement.
ATTTAGAAAATTTATGTTTCATACTTTTAATATGAAAACAAAATGGAAGCAATATTCATGCGTACACACGACCTACCGTCTCTATAAACAGTGCATTTCATTTCCTACATCCAAATTTTAGGGATTATTATAATATAAATAGATAATGGATATCTATGATATTTAAATTATGGTTTACATTATTTATATGATTAAATTTTTATCTTATTAATAGGAACCACATGAAACATGTCAAAACATACTCAAAAAACTAGGGAGTTAACACCCGAAATAGTGAAAATAATGAAAGATTTTTAATAAATAGGTAATAAGATATTATATGAATAAAATATGTGATATTATAAATATTATTATTTTTATGGTACAAAAAAAATTATTAAAACTATTAAAAAGGAGTTTAAAGTATGTTTATCCAAAAAGAAACTCAAGGTAATGGATTTCATCTCAATTTACATTCCATCGAGACTTATTTGCTATTATGAACGAATTCACTCTAATGTGGTGTATATACTATCCATTGGTCATTTAATATCATGAATCTTTGATAATTTTAGATATTTTATGTTTCACTTAAAAGTATCGCATCTTTGGGGTTTTGACTTGAAAATTACCAAGTGGAAAAAGTTATCTTTGTAGTATCACTTTCTTTTGTAATTGTTAACTTTATCTTGAAACAGTCACTTCCTTATGATCATTTTTATTATACATTAAATTTATCTCAAATATAAATATTCACATGAAATGGATATTGTTAATTTCTAGACTATATAAAAAATTTATATATGGTGTTCACTTTGATTGTAATTTGATTAACTAGGGAATTATTGATAAATTCATATCTTTTATTTAATATGGATATTTGATAAGAAACATTTTTTATGATTTAAATAGATTATTTAACAATATGAGGAATTCTTTGGAAATTCAAGAAAAGTTTTTTGGGATGATTAATTTAAGCCCCTTTATGCATCAGTAGTCACTTGGGATGAATTCAGTTAAACAAACCCTCCATTTTTTGAAAATAGTATGTTTTAAACTATCCTTTGAAAGTTCTTAACAATACAGTTATGGTTGACGAAGCCAAACCAATTTTTACCTCATAAGTTCTGAGCCATTTTTTGAATGGTATTGATGGTAATGGTTTCATGTTCCTGGGAAACATTACATTCAACATTTAAAAAATTTCTTCATTTTATTTATTATTATCAAGAGGATTTTCACTATAACAACATTTGTGGATTCACTTAATTCATAGTTTATTAATTAAATGGTATGTGTTTTAAGTTATTTACCTTACTATATTGTTTACTCACTTTCTTCTCAGTTATTATTACATGGAAATTTTTCTTAGTTACTTACATTTCGATATTGATTATTATCATTGATTCATTATTTATTTTATTTTAATTACCCTTACTAAAAATTTTATCTCACCCTTATTTTATTTCCTCTCCCGTGGTTATGAAAAAAATATATTTGAATGAGTTTTCAAAGATTTAGTTTATTATATTTTTTTATGTATTTTGTTTCATTTTTTATTTCCCAATGTAAAATGGGTATTATATATGTAATCTAGTTTTCTAAAACTTTTAAATTGATCGGTCCTTTAGGATTTGATCCCTTGTAATCATGCCAATGTAATAAAGTAAAGCACTGGATCCATGATTCTGGGGTCAGGGAATTACAGCTGGTATCAAAGTAAATTTAATAGAAATATTGGAAATAGATTTAATAAAACATAGATTATAAAACATAACTATGAGGTAGATATTGAGGATACGTATAGAAAAACATCATTGAATTTTGCTAAGGTAGAGATTATGTGGGTATTCATTGAAATAAATTCCAATCTATATACTATAAGTGGACATAGTTCTGGTACAGATTTACCTCACTGTAACAACTCTAAAAATGTGTGTTGGGCTTGGCCTGAGCATAACCTTATACATGACAACGGGAATTACTAGGGAACTAGTTTTACACTCCTTGGGGATACAATTCAAATAATTCACATTTTATTTACAAATCATATGGAAGGATTTAAAAGTAAAGATATACCCAATGAAACCATATTTATGATTATGAGATAATCTATGCTTATTTTTTCAATTTATGTTATATTTCAGGCCATATTTATAATTATACAAAGAATATAATTTTAATATCTAATATATTATATTTCATTGTTTAAAAATGGTTCCAAGAAGGATAAATGGTAAAAATATTCATAGAAAATGTATAGATTTACATACTAAGGAAACTAACACGATTGGTTTTGGAACTGATCAATTTATAGATATATTAGGGTAGCTTAATCAGGTTCTGATAAATAACTTTGCCCGAATAGAGTAACCTATTGCACAATGAGATTCTCCTATGTTGGATCACTTTTTGTGACTGAATCCCCATCATTTAGTGGGACTACTAATCCAATTTTAGATGATCAATTCATTAATTCTCCATAGAATATATTTAGGGATTTGGAATGTAGTGAAAAGGAAAAGGTTACATGTGTGGTGTATTATCTCAAACGTGATTTCATTCAATTATGGTGCTTGATCCAGAATACTAGAGGGGAAATATAAATATAACTCAAAAAATGGACAACTTTTAAGGAGACACTATTTGGTAAATACTTCCCTCGTGATCAACAAGTTGATTAGAATAGTAAGTTCATTAGATTAAACCAAAAGTAAGAAGAAATTGTAACAGATTATGAAGACTCCTATACAAGGTTTGCAAGGTATGATTTGAATTATATACATAACATAGAGTGAATGATTTATCACTTTTTTTAAAGGTCTTAAACCAAGTCTTCGAATTTCGTTGGTTTCTAAAAAAATATTCATGTAATATATATTTTTATGTGATATCAATACATAGTAATAATTTTCTTACTATTATGGATTCGAAGGGAAGTAAGAAAATAATATAAAAATAGAAAAAAAGATGGATAAAAGGAAGATGATGATGAAGGATTTTCATTCATGTGATAATTGTGTAAAGAAACACCCCGGTACTTGCTTAAAGGGAATGTGAGTTTGCTATCAGTGTGGAGAAAAAGACCGCCAAGTTCATGATTTCAAGGGAAAGAAAGAAAATTAAACTATGAAATACTTTCACTATAAGAATATTGGGAACTATGAAAATGAATTCTCCAAGTGTAAATGTAATATACCTCTGAAGAACCTAAGGGATCTAAGTCAAGCATATGTTAGTGACACAATCGAAGTAGATGATTAATGTGCTTCTATGCTTGTATCTAATAAATATGTTGTAAAATTATTTATTTGATAACATTATCATCACATGAATTAAAAAATATGTAAGTATCATGTTGTAGTTATATTTCATTAAGGATTTGAGATTTATGTTGAATGGTGCCAAGAAAAGTGATTCAGTAGCAAGATAAAAATTTAAGAAAAAAACATGATTGAGGGAAAGATAACCATTAATATATTCATAATTTTGAGAAAATGATGTTTGGATAAAGAGATGATTTATAAGAGTAAAGTAAATTGGATACTAATATCTACTTGGGAACTGATTCTAAATTTTTGGATCATAATACTTGTAAGGGTCTTAAGTTTAACCATTTATGAAATAGTTTAAGTTGAACTTTGGATGATGTTTTAGAGGCTGAGGTATTACTTCACTATATGATCAAACATGTGTTGAAAAATGAAGTATAAATGGTTCAAGTCACAACCAAAGGATAATATTGTGTTTATGAAATAGAAACATATACTGACTTATATTCTAAGAAAATGAAATAATTCCTCAACTCCAAGAAATATGGTCTTCAAACAAAAATGTTTCCTTATTATCATCATTTTTTATGATTTTAGTGACCTTTATTCACACCATCAGTTTATGGTTTTGTGTTCAACAACTTTCTTAGGAACATGTTCTCTATCACCCTCCATCAGAACATGATAGTTATATTTTTCTTCCATGTCCATGCTTTCACTGATGTTCTCTTATTCAAAAGCCAAGTTTTCTGATGAATTTTGCATTACCTTTTCCCACTTATAAAAGAGGATGTGCTATTAAACCTATTTACGATGTGGGTTTTTCAATAATAGTTTATTTTATAACATCAATCCATTGATCACCAAGATAAATTTTTAATTGTGAGGATACAATTTATTTATTGTGGGGAGAATGTAACACTCTAAGAATTTCTAATATTTTAATTTCATAATTAATTTAGTTTTGTTCCTAGATTTATTTATATGAAATTACATGTTAATATTACACTACACGCAATATAAATTTTATATTTTCCTATAAGTAACATATATTTTCTCTTGTATTACACACAATATTGACTTTCTTTAATGGATTGTGTTACATGCAAGACCAATTTTTCGCCAAATACAATTAATATTATCATTCAAAATGAAAATTATCTCCTAGAATTTAAATTAGATATTATGAATTAGATTAAATAACTTATAAAAATATATGGTTGAATTCATTAGTTATCAATTAGTTATAAATGAATATAGAACCTAATTGAATATAAATGAAATGTTTTTAAAAAAACTATTTTTATACTTCAAAAGAATATTTTTATTAATAAATTAAATCAATTACTAGAAGTGAATGATATTAATGAAAAATATAAATATATTGTATTGAATAAAATATTTATTATTTTCTTCTAATATATTTGATAATCATAAGATAAGAATAAATCTAGTTTTAAGCTTCAAAAATATATTTTTTAAAAAGGAAATTTTTCAGACTTTTAATGGGGAACCTATTTTAAATCTAAATTTTTTCAATTTTATAAATTTTATTTGTCAGAATAAAATTAATATTTTAAATCATAATTTCAAAATAATATTAGGGTGAATTTTTGGTATTTTTCTATGAATCTTTATTTTTGATGAATAGTAAAAAATAGAGAATTTTAATTGAAAACAACTTATTCATATAAATTATTTATAAGTATATAAAAAATTTTAAATTGGTTTAAAAGTAAAATTATATAAATTATACATAAATTAATCTAATTTATTTAATTTTATTAAATTTCACTTCAAAATTTGATATAAAAACTAAGAAAACTTTTGAACATTTTTACTTTAAAACCCTACATTGTCTTCCTGTCTGCGGGACTAATTTTAAATTAATTTCTTCCACTACTGTGATTTTAATTTAGAAAGTTTTATTTAAATTTTATAATAATAATAATTTATAATTTATAATAATTTAAACTTAGTTTTTGGCCAAAAATATTAGTCAATGTAATTAAAATTAATTACAATGATTAAGGTAAAAATAATCTTAATAAGGGAATAAACCTTAAACTTAAGGGTTAAAATTACCTATATGCATGTAAAAATCCTATTTTATCGATATATTTCTACCAAATAATATATTATCTCAAATTTGGTTCATTATTGGAGGCACATGATGTAAGGGAGACTTCTCAATAGTGTTTTCTTTTAATATTTACAAGAATGCCACTCCTCCTCCACAATAAAAAGGCACTCACACGTCCCATTTATTAACACCTCTCAATCCATTTGTATATTCCAAATATAGAAAAAAAATAAGCTTAGAAAATCCCTCCCCTCATCCTAAAATCCTCAATTTGGGAATAAGAAAAACTAAGCAAGTCTTTTGGTATAAACTAAAAGTACTTTCCAGAATAATAGGTAACGTTCCTCAATGATCTCTTTTGTTTCTTTTACTTATCGAAACCTTCAATTATTTTTATATAATTCTATTATAATAACTAAAATATATTCAATATACTAATATTAGGTTATGGTAATATTTCAACCTACACTTTCACACACATCCATCAAATGAGATAAGCAATCATCGTTTGTGTGTACGGCGGACTACCGCCACGTGAACCGATGTCATTTATTCTTCCATTAAAAGCTCCCAATGTTGAAATAATGATAGATTGATAATTTATATATGATATATATTATATTTATAAAGTTTTTATTATTATTTAATTTTAATATAACACATATATCCATGCTTTATATTTTGTGGGAATACGATAATATCGTTTGTGCTCGTGTGGACTACTGCCTTCTCAAAGCGATGTGATTCATTCACTCTATAAATGGAATATATTAAGGGTGATTTTAATAAAAATATGTGACATATATGACATAAATATTATAATTTAATTATAATATATATAAATATAATTTATGTTTCAATATTTTAATATGAAAAAGAAACTGAAATAGAGTTCATGCATACATACGACCTACCGTCTTTATGAACGGTGCACCTAATTTTATATCACCAAATTTTATGGATTATTAAATATAAATATATAATGGATATATATATTATTTATATCATGTTTTAAATTATTTAGATGGTAAAATTATGATCTAATTAATATTAACAACAAGTAACAAGTTAAAACATACTAAAAAAAACTAGGCAATTAACACCCGAAATAGTGAAAATAGTGAAAGATTGTGAGAAAACGGGTAATAATATATTATTAGAAGATAATAAATGATATTATATATATTATTATGGTTATATAATAATTTAATAAAATTCTTAAAACCATTATACAATAGGTTAAAGTATGTTCACCATAAAGGAAATGCAAGGTAAGGGATTTCGTCTCAATTTACATTCCATAGAGACTTGTTATTATGCACCAATTCACTATAATTTGGTGTATATACATACCATTTGTCATTTAAAATCATTATTATCTAATACATCCTGATAATTTAAGATTTTCTTTGAACAATCTCATCAAAGGGGTTTTGAATTGAAAATTACCAAGTGGTAAAAGTAATCTTTACAATATCACATTCTTTAGTGATTTATCTTGAAACAATCACCTTCTTAGGGTAATTTTTATTGTAAATTAAATTTATCTAAAATAACTATATTATCATTAAATGGATATTATAACTTCCTACACTGTTTAACATTTTTACGTATGGTTTTCACTTGATATTTATTTGATTAAGTCGGGAATTATTGATAAATATGTATCTTTTACACAATATGGATTTTTGATAAGGAACATTTTTTTATTTAAATTTATTTTTTCATTATATGGGGAATTTTTTGGACATGAAATACTTGGTTTGGGTACTCGTTAATGTAAGCCCCTCAATTCATTGGTACTCTAATGTGATTATTTCAGTTGAAAAAAAAACCCTTCATGTTTGTAACCCATATGTTTTAAACTATCTGGTGAAAGGTTTTTAAAGTAGAGTTATGGTTGGCCAAATCAAATAGTTTTATACCCAGTACGTTTTAAACCATATTTTGAAATTTTATTACGGTAAAATTTTTAGGTACTTGGGAAACACGTCATCCAATATTTAAGCATTTCCTTGATTTTAGTTATTATTATATAGAGGATTTTCACAATGAAAAAATTCTATAGATGCACTTCATTCTCAGTTTATTGATTAAATTCCTTGTATTTTCAGTTATTTAACTTTACATGTTGTTTACTCATTTTCTTCTCATTTAGTTATTACATGGAATGTGTTCTCAGTTACTTACCTTGACATATTGATTATTCTTATTGATTAATTATTTCTTCTACTATACGTACCCTTACAGAGAATTTGATCTCACCCTTATTTTGTTTCCTTTCCCCAGGTTATAAAGAAAATATAATTGAATTATTTTTCAAGTATGTTGTCTATTAGATTTTTTTATGTATTATGTTTTATTTTTTATTTCCTAACATAAAATGGGTATCATGTATGTAATCTGGTTTTCCAAAACTACTAAACTGATCGATCCTTTGGGATTTGTTTCCTTTTAATCATCCTAATGTAATAAATTAAGGCATCGAATCTAGGATTTTGGGGTTGGGGCATTACATATTCTCTCAATGATATTTGAATTTAAGAAAAAGACAATGGATGGATTATCACCAAATGTTTGGATTTGAATTAATCTATACACTGGGTAATGTAAATTCAGTGGTGGATGCATTAAGTAGGAAGTCGTATAGTTAGTTGGAAAAAAATCTTAAAATCATTGGAAGCTAAGGTTGGTGATAGCCGATATGCACTTGGATTGTGAATAATACGGTAGTATTGTGTTTTTCATTCAAGTTTCTTTTCTTCCTAATTTGGTTGAGAAGGTTAAAGAGGCACAAACATCCAATTATAAATGTGTTGTAATGAGGTAAAAACTCAATGATAGGGAAACCATTAAGGGATGGAATCTTTAGGGAGAATCAGTGTAGTGTTTTCAAGATCGTATGGTTATACCTTTGGGTTTTTAGGAACAAATTATTCATTATTACCACCATTAAAGATGGGTTGTTCATCCTAGAATACAAAATATTAATAAGTCACTGAAAGAATAATTTTGGTGGGATGGCATGGAAATATAGGTGGATGAGTTTGTTTCAAGATTCCTTCCTTGCAAATAGTTTAAGGATGAGCATCATCATCCAGCGAGTATGATGCAGCCTTTACATATTCTTGTTTGTAATTGGGTGAAGATAGCCATGGATTTTGTGATAGGTCTCCCAAGGAAGGTTTGGAAACATGATTCCATATGTTTGATAGTGGATCAACTCACAAAGTCATCTCGTTTCCTCCCTATTAATGAATCCCATACATTAGAAGACTTGTCTAAAATCTATAGTCAAGAAGTGGTAGAGTCATGGCATACTAATATTGATAGTATCAAATGGATATCCAAGGTTTACATCTTGTTTTTGGAAATCCTTATAGTAATCCCTTGGGACTAAGTTGACTATGAGCATGGAATATCATCCTTAAACATATGGAAAATCTTAAAGAATGCTACAAACATTGGAATACATACTTAAGGATTGGGTTATAGATTTTGATGGCTCATAGGAGGACTACATACCATTAGTGGAGTTCATGTATAACAACAATTATCAAGTATCAATACATATGGATCATTTTAAAACATTATATGGGTATCTTTTTCATTCTCTACTTTGTTGGGTGGAATTATCTGATACTTCACTGATTGGACCAAGCATTGTGCAATAGACAATTGAGAAGATTAAGTTGATCAAGAAGAGAATAGAGATGGATTAGAGTCATTATAATTTTTTTTAATCATCATCAACATCCATTGTCATTTGAGGCGACTAGTCGTGTTTTCAAGAATATCTCCAAGGCTTGGACATCATCATTTTAAGAAGTAGGAAAAATTGTCTCCTTGATACATGGGCCCTTTTAAGAAACTTGAATGGGTTTTTGAGGTGGCATAATGGTTGGAATTTCCAACAAGGTTCAATTCAGCGAGTAATGATAGGTATTGAGATGAAGCAGAAGTTAATGGGCCAGAAAATTAAAAAAAAATCACCATCGATGTGACATAACAAGGTCTAATTTGGTGATCTTATCTCGGTGTGGTTTGAGGACCACACATGGATTTGATAGAGCATAAAAAATAAAATCAAACATGTACCTTATTCAGATCTTACATGTGCAAGTCCTTCAAAGTATTTTGGGGACCGTTTCTCAAAGAATTTGATGTTGAAGCCCTCTAGACGTCCACACATGCCTCTTAAATATGTTCGTGTATCGTTCACCAGAATCTGTGTGTTAGCGCGGTACACCAACGACCACTTTGACACAGTGGTGATCACCATAAGAAAGATTCTTCGATCCAAGAAGAAGGAACTTAAAAATCTTTCTTTTTTGAGAGATTCAATCTCTAGAATTCAAGAGGAGATAGAGGCTCTCAATTCCAATGCATGAATAGTCCTATAGGAAGAGCATATTTCTTTATTATATAGGGAATATCTAAAATACCCGGTATGGGTTCCCGGCCCCTGTGTAATCGATATTCACATTATAAGTATTATAAATATTTATTTATAAAAACTTAAATTATGCCATAAATAATATTTATAATATTATCACTAACTTCAATATATATATTACGTGATAATATTGAGTCTATAACTCGACTCACTTCTCCTGAAAATATTAAACAAACCCGAGATATTTAAATTTATTCGAATAATATTTTATCATTGTATTTACTTAATCACTTTTAAATACATGTTATAAATAAATTCAAAAAATTATTCCAAACTTGAATAATTAAAGAATTTATTTATTACTTGGTGATGTATAAAACTTGGATAATACTCAGACCCCATGGTGGGGCGCACCAAGTTCTATATTCATATTCCTCATAATAGGGTAGATTCTCAAAATACTATAGTGTGTGACCCTCTAGGCCCTTATCCCAACAACAGTGAATAATATTCACCGACCAAGAGCATGGTCTAGCAACCCATCGAGGCCCCTATAGAGATAAGTTAAAGTCAAAGCAATGAATAAATTCCTTCGAAAATGGTCTGGGTAATATAATCTCTTAATCTTCAATATCTCAATAAAGCAGAATGCACACTAGTGTCATCATACTTTATCTTGCTTTATTTTATTTGTTGATATGTCCAAACAGTCTTACCTTCCACTAACATTGCCATTGATTTAATGAAGATTCATCCATCCTAATCAACTAGGCCTGAGAAATCTCTTCCTCAACTCAGAAGCGACAAATCCAATCTTGATCATTCATTCAATTTAATTTCACCAATGACATACCCAAAAAAAGATACCTCGACACAAATTCATTGCCAAAGCTTTTTCCTTACATCAAAGTATGAAATTAAATGAAATACATTGATAATGATCTCAAGTATGGAGACCAATACACATGTCTATAGATAGGAACGACCAATGACACCCAAAAATTGTGGTGTTCCTATTATGTGGGCTAGTCCTCATGATCTCAACTACTAGAGATCATCGAGTGTGAACTTCATGAGAAGAAGTCTCAATGCTTATTATCCCCTAGCACATGATAGTCACACATCATCTTTGTCCATTCAAATTTATGTAACCGGATCATAGGAAATTACTTTAAGATTACTATCATGGTATCTTGGGGTTCTCATTATAACCTGGGATCTTCTAAAACCCTTTTATATGACATGTAATCTAAGGAAATTTCCATAAATAAAGTCGATATAGAAGTACCTATACTATTATGGAAATAAAAACACATTTATATATAACAAACTGCATACATGTAGTTGTAATCAAAGTACAACACAAGTTGGTTCTAGGGGAACCACTTTCAACACTCCCACTTACACTAGAGCCAACTGCTAACAAGTCTAAATCTGCTAGATCTCGCATTAAAATCATGATTTTGCTGAGAAATCAATTCAGTCAGAGGTTCTACCACATTTTTCTATGTGGCTACTCTGCTAACTATGACTTAACCACTTTGAGTAAAATCCCTCAAGATATGAAACTTTCGAAGAATATGCTTTGTCCTCTGGTGAGACCCGGTCTCCCTGGCAAGCACCACTATAACAGTATTTTCACAATTTACTAGAATAGGGTATTCACTGATAGGCACAACACCAATGTTTGAGATAAATATATGTATCTAGACTACTTTCTTTACTGTATTAGAAACTACAATATATTCGAACTCTGCTATAGAATCATCAACCACAGCTTGTTTCGAGCTTCTCCAGCTCACTGCACCACTATTCAGAAAAAAGATGTATCCTGAATACGATTTCATATCATTATGATTTTTCTGGAAACTAGCATCATTGTATCCTATCACTACTAGTTTCTCATATCCTCCATACACCAGGAACATATCATTTGTACACCTCAATAATTTTAGGATAGTTTTAATAGCTGCCCAATACGACTCTCCTCGATTGGATTTATATCTACCCACCATGCTTAAAGCAAAGGCGACATCAAACCTATTACATATCATGACATAAATGATAGAACCCACCATATAGGCATAAGGGATTTTACTCATTCTTTCAATCTCCTCCAGGGTTTGTGGACAATTTTTCTTGGTGAGATTAATACCATGTGACATAGCCAACAATCCTATCTTGGATTATTCTACATTGTACCTTTTGAGTACTTTGTCAATATATGTACTTTGACTTAGTCCATGCATTCTTTGAGATCTATCTCTATAACTATTGACCCCTAGAATTTAGGCTGCTTCACCTAATTCTTTTATTGATAATCATTCATTTAACCAAGTCTTAACAAATTTTAAAACTTGCACCTCATTTCCCATAATTAATATTTTATCAACATATAACACTAGGAAAATGATGGCATTCACTTAAAACTTTTTAAAGACACAGCGCTCACTTTTATTTTTGACAAAACCAAATTCTCTTATGGCCTCAACAAAACATTCTATGACCGTGATGCCTACTTTAACCCTTAAATGGATATCTGCAGCTTGCATACATTAATGGAATTATTGGACTTAAAAAACCCCTTTAGGTTGAGTCATATATACATCTTAAACCAACTTCCCATTTAGAAAATCAGTTTTGAAATCCATTTTATAAATTTCATAACCATGAAAGTCTACTATTGCAAGAAATATTCTGATGTATTTAATCATTGTTATTGGTGAGAAGGTTTCATCATAATCGATGCAATTATGTTGCCTCAAACCCTTTGCAACCAATTTTGATTAAAATTTATTAACCACACCATAAATGTCCATCTTATTTTTGAATACCCATTTGTATCCAATGGTCTTTACATCAGCTGGAGGTTCTACAAAAATCCAAACTTGATTTTGGTACATGGACTCCATCTAAGAATGCATGGCTTCATTCCATTTAGTATCTTCTTTTCGTTCTACTTATTTCTTGTAGTTAATTGGTTCATCATCCTTAAGGACTAATGTTTCACCTCACTTAGTGACAACAAAACCATAATGTTCTGGTTCTCTAACCTCTTTCATAGACCTATATAGTATTTGTGTCTCGGGAACAACATCTTCTTCCACTTTCTCTTGTGGAGATTGTTTCTCTACCAACTATTATGCATCTGGAGGATTAAATTAATCTAAGTCAATATTTATCCAACTATTTCCAATAGAAATGTGTTCTATTTCTATAAATATGGAGTGTCTTTCCAAAACAACTATTCTATATAAAGGTTTATATAGGTAATATCCTTTGGTTTCCTTAGGATAACCTATAAAGATTCACTTCATACTTCTGGATGCTAATTTTCCATTTGGTAAAGTTTGGAAAAATTCCTCACACGCTCATACACATATATGTGTCAGACTGGGTTTCTTTCTATACCATAACTCATATGGAATCCCATCTTCAACTTTAGTTGGTACTCAGTTAAGGGTATATAATTTTGTCTGCAAAGTGTATCCCCAAAAGGAGAATGGAAGAGTTTCATGACTCATCATTGATCTGACCATGTTAAGAAAGGTCTTATTCCTCCTTTCAATAACACTATTCCATTGTGGTGTATAAGGAGGAGTGAGTTGGGATACTATCCCACACTCCTTAAAGAGATCAATGAAGTCTTGTTTAAGATATTCCCTACCTTGATCTGAGCAGAGTGATTTTATCTTCTTACCAAGTCATTTTTCTACTTCATTTTGGTATTCCATAAATATCCTAAAGGAATTAGACTTATACCGCATTAATTAGATATATCCATACCTACTATAGTCATCGGTAAAAGTAATGAAGTATGAAAAACCACTCCTTTCCTCTATTGGAAATAGACCACATAAATTAGTACGTATTGATTCTAGTACTTTATTGGCTCTTTTTCCTCTCCTCAGAAAGGTGCTTTAGTCATTTTTCCTTGTAAACAATCTTTACATACATCCAAGAGTTCTAACTGTATCGAGTCTAAATACCCTTCTTGATGTAATCTTCATAATTGCTTCTCATTTACATGACCTAGTCGGAAGTTCCATAGGCGAGTGTTATATGAGTCATGTTGGATGGTTTTGTTAATTATTTTCATTATGGGGTTCTCGAGTTACAGTATTTATAAACCATTTTTAAGATTTGTCATACCATAACATATGTTATCCTTATAAAATAGACAACATTTACTACCAATCATGAAATAAAATCCCATAGTGTCTAAAATCAACACTAATATAATGTTCTTGGTTAGAGAAGGTAAATAATAACAACTTTTAAAACAAGAACCAAACCACTTGGCAAGGTTAAGTGATGGTCTCCCAGTGCCAAGGCAACCAGATTTTCACCATTTGCAGCTTGGAGATCTACTTCACCTTTTGCAATCTCCTTGAACCTACTTGGTTTATTTATATGAATACAAATATGTTAGCCACATGTTCTATCCAATACCCAACTTGTATATAAAGATCGATTGAATTCGATGACAAAAATAACTGAAGTAGAAGAATTAGTTTTCTTCTTCTTCCCAACTCTGCAATTCTTCTTCCAGTGGCCTTTCTTGCCACATCCAAAGTAGACAACTTCCTGCTCATTAGTCTACCTCTGAATCTTTGGATTCTCATAGGTCCACAAGGATTAATACCCTGAGAGGGGGGATGAATCAGGGTATGACTAATTTAAAATTAAATCCGGTTCTGATCTTGTTTCGCTATTAAGAAAAACACTCTTCTCTATCTTTCCATTGCACAATATAAACAGAAAGTAAATCATGAACAGGACACAGAAATTTTTACTTGGTTCACCCTCACCGGGCTACGTCCAAGGAGCATACACTGGCAATGTGCTGATGTACCAGATCTAGTATATGCACACTGCTGTTTACAAGGTTCAGGATAGATCACTTCTATTCCCAGGCTCACTGCCTTTACAAAGTTTAGGCTCACCTCACTGCTTTCCCAAGTTTCACTCCATGTTTCTCTCTCTCTCTGGCTCACTACCGGTGGAGAGGATCACCTTCTTCCTCTTCCTTGGCTCACTACTCTATAAAGGATCCACTCACTGTTTATAGACCTGTAGGTCTCTTTATTATCACTAATGAATACATCCTCTGTTGTATGTGGACACTCTGTTGAAGTCCAACTTTCACCCGTAGATGAATCTCACTTTTCACCAAAGGTATTGGGAAATCTTCCAGCTTCCAAGAAGCCCTGAATCACTGTCGTACTTCAACCATACTTGGCGCCCTTCTCTAATCATGTGTGCAAGTCTCGGCGTGCAAGCTATAACTGGCGCGCAAGTCCTCCACAATCACTTGCGCGGCACAAGCTTCTACAACTTCAAACTTATGTGATGCACACCCATTTATGCCCAAAGAAATATTGGCGTGCAACCAACAACTTTTTCACTTCTTCAAAACTTGCGCGCAAGTTCACCTCAATCACTTGCACGAAAAAAGCTTATGCAGCTTCAAACTTGCGCGACACACTTCCTTCCTCGCCCAAACCACCTCAGGCGCGCAACTATCACTTGGCGCACAACTTCTACTTGCATGGCCATACACGACTTGTGAAACCACCACACCTACGTGACGGGAGCTATGATTTTTCTAAGAATTGAACTCTCTCGGAGTGGGTAGGGGTCGTCCTCTATTTATAGGCATTTGGACACCCTTTGTGATGGCGCACAAGTCTCCCCTAGGTGTGCAAGTCTCGATGCGCAAGTCTCTACCCCTGCAAGTCACTTGCGCGACCAATTTCCAAAATTGGGTGCACTTATCCCTTTGCTATAATTTCAGTTTCTGATCTTCAAAAACATATGGTGCGCAAGTTTCCATGCCTCCAAGACCTCAGTGCACAAGTCCCTTTTCCAAAAACGGTTTTCTCCATTTATCAATTTTGAGGCTTAAAAATTTGGCTAACACTGTAAAACGACGCTACCTTATATCTGCTCTTTTTGTACTGCCTCTAGATTATCCATTCCTTTATCGATGTTTTTGAATCGAACATGGATCGTAACCACAGCTCTTGAACTTGACATTCCACCATGAAATCCTCTTTGTCAACAAAATGGTATGTCATGGTCTGCTTTGTCAAAAACCACAACACAGATGTACACTTTGTCAACAAACACAATCACCTCAAAAATGCTTCAATGATACCTTGAGGGATTTTTTTCCAACAGATTCTTTGTAGGATTATGCATTGGTGTCTTTGTCCTTGATATGTCCTTAGACCCCTTTGACATTCCCTTGTTTCTTTTTTTCACCATAAGGACAGATGAATTGGTATTTTTCATATACTTGTCAGCTTGGTGACTAAATCCAAAAGGTATGGGAGCAACTTTTTCATATCATTCATGTTATAATTGATAATTAAAGTCAAGAAACATGGCGGTAAAGTGTCAAGAATGGGAGCCACTGCTAGTTTTGGGTTTAATTTTAACCCAAGGGATTCAAGCCTATCAAAATAATCAATCATCTTGAGTACATGAGGACAAGCTTGGTTCCATTTTTCTAGCTAGCAATTATATAGGGAACTTTATATCTCATACCATTCTTGTTTGTCCCTCTCCTGATATAATTCTAAGATATGTGAAAGAATCTTATAGTCATCCTCATCCTCGTGCATTTTCTTTAATTGGATGTACATGGATAACAACATGATGCATTGAACATCAAGTTCATCCTCCACATGATTTTTCCATTTATCTTTTTCTACCTTAATTTCTCCCTGAGAAGGCTCAGAAGAAATTGAGGATTCTAGCACATATAACATCATTTCGTGGATTAGTACTATGCGCAAGCGCCGGTACAACTCCTAAAAGTTATTTCTCATCAGGATATTTTTTTTATACATAATTGATCACAGTAATAAAGTACTTGTGGTGTTGGTGATTGTGATTTTAAATCTATATCATATCAACATTAGCAGTTAGTACTTTTTCTTTATTACCTTTTGACATTTATGATTAACAAATTATTATATCAATTTAATGTGTCCCGCTATTTTAGAAAACCTTAATAACCCTCACTATTAAATTCAGAATACTTTGTCGCTTGAATACTCTAGTGGAAAGGATCCTCTAAACCTCCCTCATAGTCTACAAGCTATGGCAACACCACTACTCGAAGGGTTTCAAGGTAGGCCCTGGGCTGGCCAACCACTTGACTCGTGGTTCCTTATATTATTGAGTAAAGTCCCATCTTTTGGAATTCAAACCTAATTCCCTCAACATATTGCCTCTAACGTGATAGAAAGTTAGCTATGGATAATCCTTTACAACTCACTTTAGCTAAGTCGACCCAGTTCTCCCATGAAAACGCCTCGGTAGTAAGATTCACTCTCAACTATGGCTGAAGAGCACCCCAAACACCCAGTTTTTTTAAGTGTGAGTAATGAAAGGAATGTAAGAATTAATATATCTTTGAGAGATTTTGATATTTATTGAATAATATAATCCTTTTCTATTTATATGTTCAAACTAGATTCTCATGCTCATGACTGCACATGAAATAGAAATACATTTTTCACATCTTTATGCATTTTTATCTTGTTTATTATTCTATGTGATCAAGAAATAATCATTCACTTGCATAAAATAATAAAAAATGCATAAAGGTAAACCTTTCAATCTAACTGGTCTTGATCATTTTATTATGATCAATCCATAATGGATGAATCTTCACCTAGGGGAATCCATACCTGAGTCCATACTTGAATCATGTCGTAGCTATCCCTAGTGCAATTTGGTCAGCTCCCATCTGGATTACCGCCTCGACTTAGTGAGTTCTTCATCTCGAATCATCGTCGAATAATTACAAATATACTCGCATGCAAGCAAGGGTGTTTAGGGGTACAAAATACATCTGGTGCATTGGACGCACAGTCCCTTATACAAATTTTAATTAAAAGACGGTTTGTAGACCATCATTTATCTAATTAATTATTGCAATCCTTTCACGCATTAAATAAATAATTAAATAAATAAAACCATACATGCACGGTTTAGTGGCTTTCTCAACACCTGTTGGTATATATAAAGTGCACTTAAAGTTAAACTACAATAAATTTAAATAGTACGAAGGTGTTCTAATAAATTAAACGAATTTAAACAAATTAAATTAATTAATTTATTAGTTATAATTGTTTAATTTAATTTTAATTACAAAAATTATATTAAATCATTAATTTAATTTTAATTATAAAAATTAAATTAAACAATTAATTTAATTTTAATCTTAATTAAATTAATGTTTCAGATTCGGCTAAAACTTAAACCCCAAATTAGTTCTAATTAAATTAATTTAAAAAACTAAATTAATTAAACCAAATTATAGGGGTTACCTCTAGCCAGGAAAAGAGTCTAGCAGGAATGTGAACTGTCGTGAGGGTGTCCTACTGGAGTAGGGCCAAATCGCGGTGCGATTGTAGTGCGACCACGGTCCGACCGCAGTGAAACCATGGTGTGCCCTCCTGGTCCAGTAACACCCCCATGGTGGTAGCATCCTTTGGTGAGGCATGATCAGATGGGGGAGATAGCGGACTCCTCCGGTGAGGTGCGAGGGTGGCAGCGCGCTGCTCTGGTGAGCCGTGATGGCAGCGGCCTGCTGCTCCAGCCAGCCAGAAGGGTGGTAGCGTGCTTTTTCCAGTGAGATGTGAGGGTGGCATCCTGCTATTCCGTTGTTCTCATAGGGAGGGGTTGGGGTTAGTTCTAGTGATGTATGAGGGAGGGAGGTGAGCCACTAAGAGGTGACTCAGAGCTCTGGAAAGATGCAGGGCGGTCGGACGAGACAGTTCGGTGCAGCGAGAGGCGGATTCTCTTGAGGAGAGGGGAGTTGTGCTAGGGTTGAAAGGGGGTGGTTCGGTGCTCCTTGTGGAAGAAGAAAACCCTTTGGGGTATTCCGCTTTTTAGTTGTTTTTTCTTTGGACAAAACAAACTCCAACCCCATTTTTTTAAGAGAAGACCCAATTGGGGTCTTGTTTTCCCCCTTTTGTTTAATTTCTAAAGTTTAAAGACTTTAATAAAAAAATATTAGTTAACCCAAAGCCTAAAGGACTTCCCCCTTTTATATATATAAGAAAAATAAAATAATATTATATTAAAATATATTTTATTTATCTCCTAAAAACAATCCCACCGGAAAAATTCCAACAACCGGATTCCGGCCAAAACATGGTCATATTTTGGTACATTGAAGAACACATAAATAAATTACAAATTCATTATTAAAAAAATAATAATCCAAATAACTTAACATTGAAGACATTAATCCTATTAAAAATTTTCAAATGGCTGTAAATTGGCGATTAGGAAATGAATTAACGTACGGTTAGATCCGTTGGAACAGATTTGATACCACATACTTAAATTTAAGAAAATTTAATTTTTTCTTTGACTATGAGAAACCACACATCCCTCTAATACCATTGTTAGTTACTGGGATGGGGAGCGGAAGTCGATGGGCCAAAAAAAAATTAGCGTCACTGGAGCGATGTAACAACATCGACTCCGGTGATCATATCCCAGTACTGTCTGAGTACCACAAATGGATTTGATAGAACACAAAAATAAAATCGAACTTGTACCTTTTGGGATCTGATGTATGTAATTCCGTCGAATTATTCTGAAGACCTTTTCTCAAATACTCTGATGTCGAATACCTCTAGATCGTCCACACGTACCACTTAAATCTTCATGTGCATCGTTCATTGGAATCTGGGTGCTAGCACGGTACACCAACAACCACTTCGACACAATGGTGATCACCACAAGAAAAAGTCTTTGATCCAATAAGAAGGAACTTTAAGATCATTCTTACATGAGAGAGTCTCTCTCTAGAATTCAGAAGAAGATAGAGGCTCTCAATTCTAATTTATGAATAGTTTCATGGATGAACCTCTCTCTTACTTATATAGGGAATATCTAAAATACCATGTATGGGTTTTTTGACCCTGTATAATCAATATTCATAGTATAAGTATTATAAATATTTATTTATGAAAAATTAAATTGTTCCATAAATAATATTTATAATATTATCACTAACTACAATATATATATTTCTTGATAATATTGAGTCTATAACTAGACTCACTTCTCTTGAAAATATTAAACAAACCTGGGATATTTAAATCTTTTCGAATAATACTTTACCTTTTTATTTACTTAATTACTAGTAAATACATGTTATAAATAAATTCAACAAATTATTCCAAACTTGAATAATTAAAGAATTTATTTATTACATGGTGATCCATAGAACTTGGATAATACTCGGACCCCTGGAGGGGCCCACAAAGTTCTATATTCATATTCTTCATAATAGGGAAGATTCTCAAAGCGCTATAGTGTGTGACCCTCTAGCCCATTATCCCAATAGAAGTGAATAATATTCACCAACCAAGAGTCGGGTCTAGCAACCCATCGAGGCCCCTATAGAGATAAGGTAAATTCAAAGCAATGACTACCTTCCTATGAACATGGTTTGTGTAATATAATCTTTTTGTCTTTGATATCTAAATAAGGAAGAATGCACACTAGTGTCATCACCCTTTATATTGCTTTATTTTATTTTTTTATCTATCCAAATGGTCTTACCTTCCACTACCATGGACTTGGATTTAATGAAAGTGCAACCATCCTAATCAACTAGGCTTGAGACATCTTTTCCTCAAATAAAAATTGACAAATCCTGTCTTTATCATTCAATCAATGTCAAGTTACCAATGATGTACCCAACACAAACTAACTTTCCACGACTTCATTGCCATGGTTTTTTCCTTGCCTCAAAGTACACAATTAAATTACATACATTGATAATGATATCAAGTCTGAAGGCCAATAAATATGCCCATAGATAGGAATGACCAATGAAACCTAAAACATGTGGTGTTCCTATTATGTGGTTCATTCCTCATGATCTCAACTACTAGAGATCAGCAAGTGCGAACTTCATGTGAAGAAGTCGTAATGCTTATGAGCCCCCATCACCTAATAGTCACACATCATCTATGTCCTTTTAGAATGATTTAACTAAACCATAAGAAATTACTTTAAGATTATTGTCATGGAATCTCGAGGTTCCCATTATAGCCTGGTATCTACTATAACCCTTTTATATGACATTTAATCTAAGTAAATTTCCATAAAAAAGTGGATATAGAAGTATTTACACTTTAATTGAAATAAAAACACATGTATATATAACAAACTTCATATATGTAGTGGTAATCAAAGTACAACACAAGTTGGGTCTAGGGCACCCAGTTTCAACAAATATTGTGTTTCATGTTTCTCAATTATAAAAGTATCATCCCAATCCTGACCATGTGATTTTATGGGAACACATTGAACTAGATTTGTATACTATGTTGGTTCATATGCCAATGTAGATTATGGATAGGAATGAGAAAGTATTTTATGGTAAAATAATTAGTCTAGTCTGGGTTTTATGGAAACATGGTACGATTCAGGAAGAAACCTGGGAATGGGAGAAGTAAATGGTTGAGAAATGGAATGAAATATTTAAGTCCAATGGTGGTTTTCAACATTCCATGGATTGAAAGACCAATGGTGGGGAGAATGTAGAACCCCCAATTTTAGATAATTAACCCTCTATTTATGTATTTTAAGTATATAAAGTAATTGGACTATGATTTGGGAGATTCTAATGATTTTTTTAATAATTTTTTGGTATTTTAAAGAGGTTCATGATTTGAGAAAAATTAGTAGAAACAATGAAACACATTTTATGAAATCATAACACTGAAATTGTGGGAACTATGTAGGCGCACAGTTAAGTGCATGGTTTGGAAAAATCGTGAATACGCCTAGGATAAACCATGAGATATTTTAAAAATGGGTTTAGCATGGTTGTCACATGGTTGGTCTAACCATTTAATCCAACCATGTGAGGGGTATTTTGAGGTAGTGGATAATGCATGGTTACTGCACAGTTTTCCTAATCTTGGGCCTTAACCATGCATCGTTAAAAATAAGATCTGAAAACTATGTATCTCACTCATTTTACCACCTTAATGGATTTTTTTCCTTAATCTAATCCTAACATGAATTCTTCTTCCTCTAAAGGCAAGATATACCCATCCTCTTGATCTGGGAGTGATCTGTTGATGAATATTGGTGTGTTGAAGACAATATTCCTTAGCAAGGGCCCATTCTTAGTGGGTTTTCATAGTTGTTTCTCTTATTACCTCTATTATATTAATGTATTTAATCCCATTGTGACATATTCATGTTGATTTATTCCAATAATGGTGATTTATGGTTTTTTGGATGTTAAGAAAGGGGATCTTGGGATCGATTTTAGTGTTTCAAACTGATTTTTTGGTGTTTTTGTCATTCTTCATTTACACTAATGTTTGTGAGGTAGGTGGATTCACTCTTGATTCCTATTTGTTTGTAATTGAAGGATTTATTTCAAATTTATTGTATGGGTTTAATTTAATTGTGTAATTGATGTTCAAATCTTGATAGAAACCATTTTTAGTGATGGTTTGTGAAATTGTTGAAATTGGATGTTTTGTGGAAAGTGATTTGTTTCATGATTTTAAAATGGTGATTTTAAAATTGGTTTTGTTTTTATTCTTGAAAATGGTTTAGTATAATTTTTTTCAATAAAGTAATTTTTTTATTAAAATGGATTTACATAGTTGGTTATCTATGTCATTTGGATTACTTGGATGGTGTGTGTTCAATATCATTGAGATGAACATGTGGAAGGGGAGTGTGCAATTGGGGAACCAAGTATATGGTTACCATATGATGAATTGTTAGATCAATAAAAGACTACTCATAAGTATAGAACTCTCACCTAGTCATGCATGTGTAGTTTTATGGGTTTGTGGAACCAAGTAATGGGTATGCCAAATTAAATTAGAGAAATAGTTATAAAGGATTTTTTGACTGATTTATTCTTAAAATTGGTTGGTTTAAAAATTTGATTTGTTTTATATAAACTATTTTATATTTATATATATATATATATATATATATATTTGATAAATTATTTAATCTTAGTAGCATGAGTTGGGAAGTCATTGGGGAAATCATACTAAGTTTATACTCAATCCCAGCTCTGTCACTTTGGTGAGTTTGAAGATGTTGTGTATAGAGACACGATTAAAAGAAAGGTATCTCATTTATTAAGTGTTGCATCATGATTCTATGGGCATGTCTTGTAGAGTTGTATCTTTGAGATTTTTAGGAGTTGTTACTATATTTCTTATTTTTTCGAGTTATTGGTTTTTCTTTCCTCTTTATACACTGATATAGTTTGGTTTTGGTTTGTTACTCTTTGAGTTGTATCACATTGTTCTCATTCATCATATACTGATTACTTATTTATGTTTATATTGTTTGTACTTGTTTTATTTTTAAAAGGGAAAATTTTACCCTAATTTTATTAAATACCTTGGCAATTATTACTAGCCTTTGATGTCTTGGGGATTTCATGTAAGTCTGAGTAACACACCAATCACTTCTCAAGCTAATGAGGAGGGGTATGAAATTACATGTCTAATAATTATATCTTGAAAAAAACAGTGAAAAAAATCTCAAAATCAATATAGAGGACATTTCATATTAAATTTATGCAAGAAATTATCATAATCTTGAGTACTTTCTTTGATATAGGTGTTGATCGATCAAACCTCTGTTTGGGTAGTGTCATCATTTCATTGAGAAGATCTGAAGTAGAATCCCTCTAACAGTGATCCACGTGTGATCCTTGGTCTTAAAGTGTCATTTGTGGGACTCTGAGTTCTATTGTAGCAGTACCAATCTTCTTGCATCGATTTTCTTTAATCACAACACAATCTTTCAGGTTTGAAGGATTGATTATTGTTCTCTTGTTCTTGAGTGGATTGAAGGATGTGGATTATTCCTCTCTATCTTGAGTAAAAATCTAGATACATTCTTCATGGTGATAATTCGCTAGGGGGAGGAAATGTTGTGCATTATTATAGTTTCTCCCACATAAATAGAATTTATATAATCGGGTGTATATAAATCGAGGGTGAGAGGATTGGTATTTTCACAAAGACCCTTACTAATAACATAATCCTTAGAAAAATCCTTTTATGTTATAATAAAAATATTATTATTATTATTATTTTTATGATTATTATTATTATTATTATTATTATTATTATTATGTCTTCATGTCTCATAGGTAATATCAATATCAATAAATAAATTAGTATTTATTTAAATGATATTTAGTATATAATTTCCTTTACTGGATGTCATACTCTTCCCATCCACCTTCATAAGAATTTACCAAACCTAAAATAATAAATATTATTCATTTGATAAATAAATAAATATATATATTATTCATGGTCTAGATAATAAATCTTAATTTAATATTCAACTCACAAAAAAAATAGTGACTCGATGTTTATGATTAGAAAATCCTAAATAGATTTTATTCCCCAATCTTGAGAATAAAATTTATTCCAATTGTTAAATTTGAATATAATTGAACTGAGATCAATAGAAATTCTAAGTGTGTGACCTTTTAGGAATCTTCCTCAGTGGAACTAGATGAGCTGGATTGAATTCCAATATAAGTGTCTATCATCACATAAAGGAACCCATATAATAATATGTTAATGTGGAAATGAAAAAAACCACATATTAACCC
The DNA here is from genome assembly GCA_963277665.1 of Viscum album. Taxonomy (NCBI): domain Eukaryota; kingdom Viridiplantae; phylum Streptophyta; class Magnoliopsida; order Santalales; family Viscaceae; genus Viscum; species Viscum album. Next base: position 1,418,082,984 of record OY728159.1, on the reverse strand, counting down.
TCAAAGTGTAACATAATCCCTTTTTCTTGATATCTCATTTAGTTGGTTTCACACTCATTTCATCAACCTATATGCTCGATATGTAAATGTTTGACTATTTGAAATAAATGTATCCATACACCGTGGCCATAGAATTTAGTTCAATAGTTTCATTCCAATAAAAGGGTTGAGATATCATCTTCAATAAAGATGAAGGTAAAAATCCTTTCTTGACTTATTTACTAATAATATATCATTCATGATGAACCCAATATATCCTACTTCATGATGAACATATGTTGTTATCATTTTTTGAAATACGTCAAAGTATGTGATTCATGATACATATTAATAACAATCTTAATGTTTAAGTATCATTACACATGTTTAAAAACAATAATAACTAATAATAAAAAAATATTTTTATTTATTTCTTGTAGATCTATCACTATAATATCAAATATTAGAGATTACCCAGTGTAGGATTTATGAGATGAATCTTTGTCTGCAAACGGGTATCCAATTCTTGATAGTTTTAATCATCTATGTCCCATCAAACAACACTATATAACCATAGTTATTATGTTCTAGAATATTTCCACGGCACTTCAACGTACTCATCATGATAGGAAAATTATATGACCTTTTAGTGAGGAAAATACTCTAAGGAAATTATCACATTAATTTAATGTAGAAGAATAAATTATATGTCATAATATAATTATTAATATTAAAATATAAGATTATACACGCATTCTAATGAACAAATTAGTTTGTTCTAGGGAACCAAATTTAATAGACTCTAATTTGGACTAGATCCAAATACTAATGACTTTTATTCCTCTATCTATCATGTTATATTTATGTTTTCATTCATATGTAGTTATAGTAAATGGTTCCACTATGTTTTCTTCCATGGAAACTCTACTCACTATGACCTCAATTATCCAATAAAAGTCACACAGGAGATGATAATTTCAAAGTATGTGCTTTTTTCACTAATGTGAACTTGTATCTTTGGTAAGATTCACCGCCTTATTATTATCATAGTACAATATGATAGGATATTTATTTCCAGGGATGAAATCAATCACTTGGATTAAGATTCATATCTATATATCTTCCATGGCTACATATGAAGCCGCAATTACTCAAAATCTATTTTAGAACTAGTGATCATTGCTTTCTTTGAGATATTCCATCTCAAAACACCTTCATTGAGAGTGAAGAGGTTTCTAGAATATAATTTCAAATCATCTTAATATATTTTACAACTACCATATGTATATCCATTTACAATTATATCTTCATATCCTACATAAACCTAGAACATATGTTTAGTAAGCTAGATATATTTTAAGATGGTCTTGACGAACAACCAATGGAGTTCTCTTGGATCAACTTGAAATGTCCCTACCTCTCTTAAAAAATAAGTTCTATATAGAATTTTATATAGAATAAAATACATGATTGACCCTATCATACATACATATGGGATCCTTGTCATCCTCTATATCTCTTCATGTGTCTGAGGATACATATTCATAGAGAGATGTATTTCATGTGATATTAGAAACAATCACCTCTTATATTTCTCCATATTAAATATCTTTAATATCTTATCATTTTATATACCAATACTTAGTCCAAGAAGCCTCTTGGATCTACCATGATGGATATTCATACCAATAAAGTATGTTGTTACACCTAATCTATTTATATAGAAGCATGTTCTCAAACAAGTCTTAACAGATTGTATGATTGGTATCTCATTTTTAATAAGAAATATGTCATTAACATATACTATCAAAAAAACTATTTCTATTATACTAAATTGTTTGTAGAAAGAAGCCTCACATTCATTATTTATGAAACAAAATGTCATAATGACTTCATTAAATTGAAAGTTCTATTACCTAGATTCTTACTTTAATCTATAAATAGGCCTCTGAAATTTTTATACCATATTTCCATCCATTGGAGTCACAAACCATTATGTTTGTGTCATATATACATCTTTGTAAATGTTTCCATTAAATAAAGCTATTTTGAAATCCATATTTCAAATATATATTATGTAAAGATATTATGGAAAGTATAATTCTGATTGATTTCATCATAGAAACTGGATATAAGGTTTCTTCATAGTCTATAACATTATGTTGTTTAAACCATTTTGTAAACATTCATACCTTTTAGGTACTGAATTTTATACCCATGCCCTGTATCTTCTTGAATACCCATTTGAAACTAATAGGATTTACATCCATAAGATGATATACAAAAATATAGACTTGGTTTTTGTACATAGAATCCTTCTCATAATTCATGGATTCTTTCCATTTGAAAGCCTATATTTCACTTACTACTTCCTTATATGTTATATGATTATTATTATAAACTAATAAAGAGTCACCATCCTCAGTGTATAGAAAACCCTATCTTATAGGTTCTTTTACCTCTCTTTTACTCATAGAGAGTATGTGTGTCTCTATAAAATCCTCTTCCATAGGTCTTTTTAGAATATGTACTTGTGTAAACACTTGTATATCATGAACCACAACTTCATCAAATTCTATCACACTCCCACTATATATTTTTGATATGTACTCCCTCTCAAGAAATATAGGATTTGGTTAACCATAACCTTCTTATTTGAGGGTCCATATATTTAATATCCTTTATTTTACTTAAGATTTCCTATAAAGACAAACTTAGGGCCTCAGGGTTCGATTTTGTTACTTAAAGTGTCCTTAACAACCACTTTTCTACCTTGTACACATATATGTGGTAGCGTGGGTTTACTTCTAAACAAAAGTTAAAATAGAATACCATTTTTCTCTTTATATTGTACTTAGTTTATTATGTGTACTACTTTCTATAACACATATCCCAAAAAGATAATCAAAGGACTCCATGACTCAACATTGATATCCTAATGTCTAATAATTTTTGGTTCCTACTTTCACTTACACCGTTCCATTGGGGTGTATAAAGAGGAGTGATTTGGGACAAAATTCAACACTAATATCTACAATCAATGAACTGTTGGTTAATATATTATCTAACAAATATTAATCAATGTTTCTTAATCTACTTACCAAGTTGATTCTTAACATATGTCATATATTACTTTATTTTATCAAAGGAATTTTACTTATACATCATTAAGTATACTTTTCCATATTTACTAAAATCATTAGTAAAATTTATAAAGTGTGAGTATACACCCCCTTTATTTAATAAGAAATAGTCTATACACATCTATATGAACCAATTAAGGAAGATCTAAGGCCATTTAATATAACAACCCTTCTCTTCATTACACATTAATTCATGATTTATTACATTATATTACACTTAATGAAACTCCAGTGATTGGTAAGTCAAGTGTCTATTGGAATTAGTCACATTACATAACAACTAAAATAGTAAATTCATCATCTTTATTGAAAACTTCCTTAACATTATCATACTTAAAACTATATGGGATAACCTGGGGACATACATAAGAAAGGGGTGGTCTATAAATCTTAGTAAGGGAATAGAAATGGAATACCATGAATAAAGTAATACATGTTAGACAATAGGTATATCAATAGGACATAAATGTGTTTAGAATCATAAACATGAAAAATGTCACATTATATAGAATGATAACATAATGAGAACATGGTAAATGTGGAAAAAACTTAAAACACTACATCATAAACATAGTTTAAGGATAACTACCTAGAAATCGTGATAGATAAAGTCCCATAAAGAAAATAGATTTACTCTAGATCCCAACATGACATCCCACGAGACTAAACATTACCCAATGCATTGGATCAGTATATAATTCTAGGGGAACCCATCACATTCATTTCATTCTCATGCTTAAGTATGCCACATATATCATAAAACATGGAATCATTTATCATAAAATTCTATTCGATGATCATGGAGTGCGGAATACATACATATAAGTCCCAAATAAATAAGTATAATTCATTCATGTGAACACCCTTGATATGAAATGGGTATTCATATTCACTATAAAATTGTTTGGTATGGAAAATCATGGAGGAATTTTGGCATCATAATAGTGTCACATAAAAATTCATAAAATGAGTTGATAAGAGATAAAGGGGTATATCATATTTTGGAAAGAAAATGTAAAGTATTAGGAAAATGTAAAAAAATATCCCAACCATGTTAATTTGAAATATAAGGCATAAAATAAAAAATAAACTTGAATAAAGGTGAGAATGAAAGGATCTCTTACTGAATTTTGGCATTGGAACAGGTGTACACAAAGGTACATAGGAGGGATTAATGAGAGTGAAAGGGATATCTTATCATTTAGACATAAAATTTATAGTAAGTAGGATATGTAAGAACATATCACCGCATGAACAAAATTAAATTAATAGGAATAACATAAAAAAGTGATTGAATAAAAAGGAGAGTAGAAGATCCCTTACTAACTGTTGGTATGGTAATGGGTGTATATTAAGGTTCATGGGAGGGTTTAATGAGTGTAAAAAAGGTCTCTAATAATTTATAAATCACAGGGATAGTAAGTGGGATATGTAATAACATATCTCAACATTAGTAATTGGAATAAAAAGGGCATAAAATAAAGAAGTTGCTTGAATTTAAAAGAGGAGAGATAGGTCCCTAACCTTGAAAGTGTGATTACAAATACTTGGTAGAAGCTTATGGAAAACTTGGGGGAGCCTTGGGAGGAAACTAGATAGGTTATTTTAGATTAATTATGTTCTCTATGTATTTTTAGTAAATATAAATGAATCTTGGGAGGGTTTATATAGAAAATTAGGGGGAATTCTATATAATTTCTCAAACATATTTTTTGGAATCTATATAATAAAATAAAAAAAATCACAAATATGCCATTGATTTCTTAAATAGGTGAGTTGTTTTCATTATTTTATAAGGAAAAGGTCCAAACATAAAACAATAATTCCCATAATGTGGTGGAATTGAGTCATACTCTTAAAGAAATGATTTTAAACCCTTAAAATATATTAATGGTTTTTGTGGATTCATAAAGGATTTATAAAATAAATAAAATAAAAATAAAATCAAATTATTTTAAAAGGAAACATATATTTTGTCTTGGATACCCTTTATAGTATGTATTACTTCACTTGTGGGTCATTATGATATCATAATACACACCATATATTTATACATTATTTAATTTTTACCTGAAAATTCAACTATCTTGAAAAATTGTAAAATAATCATTATTGGATAATTTAAATGCTTTGATTTAAAAAATTAATATTTATTTTATCAAAATATTTTTTTAAATATGTTTATGTTAACTTTTAAAATAAGAATCTACATTTATTTATAAATGATTGTTTTTATGACAATAACAGTTTTTGAACCCTTATAAAAATTACATTTGACTTCATAAAAATTATAAGATTATTTATATTAAATAAAAATCATTTAATAAGAATATTTTAATAATATATAAATTATTTCATAAATCTATTAAATCATCAAAATAAATTCTTTAATTAAATTGGAATTTTACAAAAAACGATTAGTTTTTTTTTTATATCAAAATATAATTTTCCTCAAACTAATTTCTTTGTCATTTATAAAGGAGAAAAATTAGGAATAAATATAATATTCATTTTAATGAAAATTATATATATATTTATATATATATATTAAGCTTACATTGTTTCAATTTTTTAAAAAATTATTTTTACCCTTAATTAAACTATTTTCCTTGAATCTTTGTAATTAATATCTACTATGTTTACTATTCATATTTTACAAAAAAAATTAAGTTGAACTTATTACTTAATATTAATTAAGATTGTTCCAAATTTGGAATAAATTTTATCAAAAACAATTCTCATAGTTTTAGGAATTTAATTTAACATAAACTCACAAGCATGATGAAAAGTAGTTTTTTGATAAATTCATTTTTCTAAGGAAAATATGATTTCACATTAAGTATATAAATAGTAATCTTAATTATATGAATTTAAATTGATAAATAAATATATATAATATAAAAAATTAATTTAGATCATTTATAATAAGGGTTTTTTTAAATAAATTAAAATGGAGATACATTATTCATTTTAAAACTGTTTTTAGAAAAATATGTTTTTAATCCTAAAAATAAACTTATACTAAAATCCTATATAAATATGATTAAAATCTACTTAATTTAAATATATATCAGTAAATAATACTTATTTTAACTTTAAATAAAACTAAAATAATAATTTTACTTTTAAATTAATTAATTAATCAAAATAAAAGGCAATTTTACATAAAATGGAATTTCACACTATTCACTGAAAAATCTATATTTTCTGAAAAACCCCCAAATTTCCACCATAAGTTAATTTTGACATTATGATTCCAAAAATGTAGTTAGTTTTACCAAATAAATTTTATAAATGTTCTAAAATTTAATTATAATATATTTTTTATAAAAATACATAAAAATCATTTAAGAAGAAAACATATTTTAAAGAACAAAAAGACATTACCAAAAATTAATTAACCATTTAATAAGAATTTATAAATATAATTAGTACATATATATATATAATAATTTATCTAATACTATTTATAACCATAAACATAATGGCATGGTTAAAATGATCATATTTAAATAATCATTGTTCTTTTGGGTTCAGTGTTTCATATCGCATATGCTATCAAACATAGTTTTATCTTTTAAAAACTCAGGTTGTTACATTATTTTCCACTTTAATAAATTACATCCTCACAATTTAAACTTTATCTCAAAAACAAATATTTTCACATTTGAAAATATCATTATTGAAAACTCACAGGTACTGTAGCAGGTACTGTAGCAGTACTGTAGCGGGAACTGTAGCAGGCACTGTTTGGCACTGTTTGGCACTGTAGCAGCCAAGAATATGCCCCTGTTTGGGCCTTTGGGACACCAATTTGTTCCCTGAGTCCTGTAAGACCTTCGGGCCACCCAGGCCTTCGGGTCAGTAAAAAATTTGGGCCACCTCAAGGCCTCTGAGCCACCTTAAGTGCAGATGCAAACCAGACAACCTACAAGAAACAAGCCCTACAAGGAGGATGGGAAAGGAGCTTTCACCATAGTAGAAGCTAAACTGATTGCACGAATGAAAGGGTATGGCGCCTACCATCGGGACAAGCCTATGCATTCACGAGAATGCCTAGCCGAACAGCCATGCGAAGGTGGAGATCTGATTTCACGATGAAGATGATGGGGAGGAGCAGTTCCAAGTAGTTTGTCTGGGTTGTATATAATGTTTGAAGCCTACGGGAAATGAATTCTTCTAATGCCTACGGGCCATGTAATACTTACGCCTGCGGGCCTTGTAAGGGTTCCACCTCACCCCTTGAAAGGTGGAATATCCAAAATCAATAAAAAAATTAAGGCCTTCGGTGAAAATATTTTTTTTATTCAAGATTATTTTCCTATAGTTAAGGAATTTATTTGTCATATAGTCTAGGGAAATAAATAAATATACATTCTTCACAAGTATAATTTCATCCATGAGTCAAATTCTACCATAATCTCATATTTCTCCAAACAATGAATACTCAAGAAGGGTTTTTCTTATGCCTCAGGCACTAGAATAAGCATCTAATAAATCATATAATCTAACAAAGAATAAAAATTTATTCCTCCAACCTTTACTAATTCCAAAAAAATTATTATAAATTAAGATAATAGCTTAATAAATTAATCACTAAAATTACACAAGGAATCCAAAATGCTTAACATATATAATTCCTTAAATAAAAATCCATATATAGCACTAATAACCTCAAAATTAATGAATTTTTTAATATCAAATGTTGTATCATACCCTTCTTCGTAAACCTCTAGTAACATAATATAATTATTATAAAATATTATTAATGGATATATATACCTTATACAAATAAAACATCTCCTGAAATATCATTAATCACCTCAAAATCAAAAAAAATCCTATAATATGTTTTCCAAAACAATCCTTAATCATATAAATATTTCAAAAATTATATCAATGATTTAAAATATTAGTCATGGACATATCACCCTAATACTCTTTAGGATTATCCCAATATCAAAAACCTTTTATGGGTTATAAATCCCCCAATCCTGTGTTTTATAAAATACCACCTTATTACTAAATCACATTTACAGGTAACCAGTGCCATTCAAAATATGTTTCAAATCCTTAAATAAAAAAAAGTGTAGAACAACCCTTATATGTTTTAGGATTCTTAAATCAAAAATATAATTTATATATTACTTCTTAAAAATCATTCGAATACCAATTCTTAAAAAATTTAATCCTTACACATCAATGATTTCCATAGCATAGGACCATAGTGTAGAATTTAACCTTGGGATTATGGCACTGACTCAGATAATGCCCATATTCTCCACAAAAAATACATTAAACAAAAAAGGGTGTTGTAGGATGATATTTTTTCCCTTCCCCCACACTCTTTATTAATTTTTTAGGGAAACTAGATACTTTATGCCCAATTTTTTTACACTTAAAACACCTTCGAGTTCCTTTATGGAATTTCACTTGGTGTCGCTTCCCACATTTTTGACATGTAAGAAATTGAATCTTCTTTCCTTTATAAACTTTATTAGATGAAATTTCTTGATAGGTCATATTTGGATGTTTAACTATGTGCCAGTTGTTAATTGTTATTTTTGATAAATGGTTGGTCAAAATCACAATATTCCTTACTTGAGCTATTGTAAAGTTACGAATCTCATTTGGGCAGTCATCACATTATCCATAATGTTGGTTGTTGAATGGGTTCTCCCTATTTCTATCCATTGACTAGAATAAAATGAAAGTTAGGGATGATTAATTTTAAACTATTAAACACATAAACTAGAATCAAATTACATTAATGGGATAACTTATAAATTACATGTATTTACTTAAGAATTTGTAGACTTAAATCTAAGTTATACATTACCTATTTCCTAACATATAATCTTATGGCCATTATAGGTCCCTAAAAAATGGTTTATAATTTGATTATGAATTTAACATATCAAATCCCTCAGGAGTGTCAAACCATATGTATAGCAAGGCCCATTTTTGTGCACTAATTCCCAATCGATTCTAACTCAACATGGGGTTTTAAGGTTTTACCCCTAGGTAAATTTGTGCTAGAGACACATCCACTTATAGTTTCTAGATAGAGATTTATTTTCTTGAAAACCACTTACTATATACTTTACCAAAACTTAGGGATGTATTTTTATGCTTATTCTTATCCCTAAGGCTTTCTCTAGAGTTTTCTAAACCTAATTCCAAAAAAAAAAATTCCTTTGATACTTATCTTTATTACACATTAATTCATGATTTATTACATAATATTACACAAAATACAACATAGAATATCGAAAATTCAATTTTATTTCACAATTAGGTACATTACATAACTATTAAAATAAGAAATAAATCATCTTTATTGAAAACTTCCTTAAAATGATCGTACTTAAAACTACATGGGATAACCTGGGGACATACATAAAAAATGGGTGAGCAATAAATACCAGTAAGGGAATAAACATGACATAACATGAAGAAAGAAATACATTTTTTACAATAAGCATATCAATGGGACATAAAGGGGTGAAAATCATAAACATGAATAATGAAGAATGATATGTCATGATAACATAAAGGTAACATGGGAAATGTAGAAAAAACTTAAAACAATGCATCATAAACATAGGTCAAGGATAACTTTCAAGACATCATTATAGAAAACGTCCCATAAAATAATCAAGTTTACTCACTATACCAACATGACATTACATGATACTAAACATTACCCAATTCATTAGACTATAATTTAATTTTGGTCACAGCCATCACATTCATTTCATTATCATGCTTAAGTGTGTCACATATATTATAAAACATGGAATCATTCATTATCATATCTTATTACATGATCATGGAGTGTGGAATAAATGCATGTAATTACCCAGTCAATAAGTATAAGTGTGTAAAGTTTAACACCCTTGATATAAAGTGGGTATGGGTATTTACTACACAATTGTTTGGCATGGAAAATCTGAGTGGAATTTTGGTAGCACTACAACATCACTTAAAAAATCATAAAATGTGTTGATTATATATAAAGGGTTCTCCAATAATTTGAATAGAAAATGTACTATAATAGGTATACGAAAAAACATTTCCCAACAATATAAATATTAGATATAAGGAAAAAAGATAATAAAGAAACTTGAATAAATGAGACAAGGAAAGGATCCCTTACTAAATTTTTTCATGGTAACAGGTGTACTTAAATGTTAATGGGAGGGATTAATGAGATTAAAAGGGGTATCTCATCATTTAGACCTAAAATTAATAGTATGGAGGATATGGAATAACATATCACAACATGAAAAAAAGACAATTAATAAGTATAACATAAAAGAGGTGTTTGAATAAAAAGGAGAGTGAAAGATCCTTTATTAACTATCAACATGATAACAGGTGTACATAAAGGTTCATGGGAGGGTGTAATAAGAGTGAAAGGGGTGTACCATCATTTATAAGTCAAATTTTCCATAAGTAAGATATGTAAGAACATATCCCAACATTATGAATTGGAAAAAAAAGGCATAAAATGAAGAAGATGCTTGAATTGAAAAGAGTTGAGAGAGGTCCCTTACCTTAAGAGTGTGATTCGAAATGATTGGGAGGACCTTCTTGAGTGCTTTGGGAAAATTGAGAGGACTTTAGAGAGTGTAAGAAATATTAGGGATTAATTTTAAACCATAAACCTTACCATGATTTTTTACCATGGTTTATTCCAAAGGGTATTAATTTAAATTATTTTATAATTCCAAGGGTCTAACTTAATAAAATAACATCCTTGATTATGTAGAAGTTAGTCATACTCTTAAAGAAGTGATTTTAAAACCATAAAATATATTAATGGTTTTGGAGGATTCATAAAGGATCTATAAAATTAATAAAAAAACACATAAAATCACACTATTTTTAAAGGGAAAAATATATTTTTTCTTGTATTCTTTTTATAGTAATTATTACATCAGTTTTGGTTCATTATGATGTCATAATAAATAATGCGTTTTTATAAGGTATTTAATTTTGACCCAGAAATCCGATTGTCTCATAAGAGTATGAAAAATTAAATAATGTATAATTTCAAAATTATGATTCAAAAAAATATTCATTTTATCAAAATATTTTTAAAAATATTTTTATTTTCACTCTTATAATAATAGTCCACAATTATTGAAAAATGATGGGTTTTTTGACAATAAAAGTATTCGAACCCTTATAAAAATTACATTTGACTTCATAAAAATTATATAATAATTTATATTTAATAAAAAATCTTTAATAATAATATCTTAATAAAATATTATATATTTTTAAAATCCTTTAATTCATACTAATAAATTCCTAAATAAATTTGAATATTGTACAAAACAATTAGTGTTTTATTGTATCAAAATATAATTTTCATCAAACAAATAACTTAATGATTTATAAATTAAAAACAATAAGAAATAAATATAATCAAAATTTTAATGAAAATTATTTATATATATATATATATTAGTGTTATATTTTTTCTATTCTTTGTTAAATTATTTTTACCCTCAATTAACCTATTTTCCTTTTACTATGATAATTAATATTTACTAAATTTACTATTCATATTGTAAAAAAATTAAGTTCAAATTATTATCAAATATTAATCATAGTGATTAAAAATATGGAATTTATTTTATCAAAATCAATTCTCAGAGTTGGAAGAATTTAATTTAATGTAAAACCTGAGCACATGATAAAAACCAGTTTTTTGAAAAATACATTTTCTTAAGAAAAGATTATTTCACTTTAACTATATGACTAGTAATATTAAATATATCAATTTAAATTAATAAATATAGATGTATAATCTAAAATTTTCATTTATATCATTTCTCTTTAGGGGTTATTTAAATTAATTGAAATGGATATACATTATGAATTTCAAAAAAAATCAGAAAAATAAGTTTTTAATCCTAAAAATAAACTTATACTAAAATACTATATAAATATAATTAAAATGTACTTAATTTAAATTAATATAACTAAATAATACTTATGTTACCTTGAAATAAAATTAAATCAATAGTTGGACTTTTCAATTAAGTAATTTATCAAAATAAATGCTAATTTTATATAAAAATGGTATTTCTCACTATTCGCTCAAAAATCTGTGTTTTCTAAAAAATCCCAAATTTTGACCATAAGTTAATTTGGATAATTTGATAGTGAAACTAGGGTTCTTTGTATCAAACACATTTTTTAAATGTTCTATAAACTAATTTTTATATATTTTTTCATAAAATAAATAAAAAAACATTTATCAATAAAACATATTTTTAAGAACAAAACGACATTACCGAAACTTGATTGATTATATAATAATAATTTATCAATATAATTAAGACATATATATATTTAATAATTTATTTAATACTATTTGTACCCATAAACATAATGTCTAGGTTAAAAAGATCGTACATAAATAATCATTTTTCATTTGGGTTCGGTGTTGTGAATCGCATTTGCTAACGAACATAGTTTTCTATTTTCAAAACTTAGGGTATTAAATTTCACTCTTTCTGTTTAAATTATATTTAGTTATTTTTTATTTAAAATAATCATGACATATTCCAAGTGGGTTTATTTCAAAATAATATAAATATCCATCTTAGTATAATTTAGTTAAGTGGTTTTTTTACATTACCAAGCCAATGATTCCAAAATTGGGTGTGATATGAGTCATGTTAAAAAGATTAATTATTGATTACCATTACTTGGTTTGTTTAATCCAATATAGATAATCCATTTTTTAGATGTTTGTTACAAAAATATATTTAATATTTGTAAAATAAGAAAATTTTATTCTTAAATTTGGAAAAAAACATATATATTAAGACAAGATACATTAATAAATTTTTTGGTAATGGATGGAACATAATAATAGTTCATTAAAACCAAGAATATTATCATTATAAATGTGTGGTGATTTTCTCCAATATCTATTGTAGTGATTCTAGCTTTGTTAATGACTGATAGATCCAAGACATTTCATGTGACTCTTTTGAATATGCATTGTTCCTATAATTGGATACAAATGTGAGAACAACAAGATGTATCAAATACTTAATTTTTGGAAAAGGATAGATTTCCCATGATAATGAAAAAAACTAGAGCTTCACCATACTTCTTCACCTTAGTGTAGTTCTTCTTCAAGTGTCCCTTCTTTCCATATTAAAAACAAATAGTTCAATTCTCCCTCACTTTCCCCATGATCTCCCTTCTCTTGGATGGGTATTTTTTGGAAATCTTAGACTTGGACTCTCTCTTTGGGTTTTCACTTTTCCATTACTCTAGTTCACTATAATTAAAGAAGGATTTTTAGACTCTATGTCCTTATCATCCTGGCTAAGAAATGTAAGGATATCTGGGAGAAAATTATTGATGTCATTCATATTAAAATTTATAAACATGTTGAAGAAGCTCTAAGAGGGAGAGGTAATAATGAGATCAATGAGCTACACATTAGGTAATTTAAACCCTATAATATCTGGATGCTCAATATATCCAATAATTTTTAATATCTAAGGTATATTTTGTTATATCAATAAGAATCCTTTAGACTTTCCCATTCCTTAATGTTTTGAAAATCGCAAACACATTTCTTAAGGAAAATTATCTTTCTCTAAGAATTATTTTTCTTAAGGAAAATGTTCGTTATCTAAGAAAACTTTTATACTTACCCTATGTTTACAATGTATTATTTAATTTTATCTTAAGCCAAGTCTCACCATATTTTTCTTAAAACAAAAATTGGATCCTTTCCTAACTAAGAACCTTACAGTTCCTTAAATTCTGTTTTCCCTAGAATTGTGACTCTGGTTTCTCTTGAAATATGACTCCAATTTCTTATGAAATCAGACTCTTATTTCTCCTGAAATCATAATTCGATTTCTTCTAAAACCAGACTCCGATTTAACCTGAAATCAGACGCAGATTTCTACTGAAATAAGATTTCAAATTCTATAAAAATTATATTCTGAATTCAACATAAATCAGATTATTAATTCATTAGAATTCAGACTTGGATTATATATTTTTTCCAGAATCTGATTGTATGATTTTTTTAGGCTCTGATTCTCACTTTATTAAGAATTCAATTAAATTAATTTCTTATAGTTACCCCATTTCCTTAAATTAACATTTCATTTTATCGGATCCTAAACATGTTAAAGTTTCTTCAAGGGTGATAATGTTTCCCATGTTTTCCTTACATGAAACTATGTCATACAATCTATTTATAACAAACTGTTGGCTAAGTGACACATGTATAGGTCCCTCTAATATTTAAGGAAAAATATGACCATTGGAGGAGTGAGTCAACCGTTCAAACATTTGCATATAAATAAACCATCCATTTGAAGAGTTAAACGCATGATAATTTACAACACACATCTAGAGATTACATGTTGTGATGCTATGAAGTGATTTATAGAGAGAGAGACACTCATGCCTTGTGAGAATATTGTGAACAATTTTTTTGAGTTGTGCACAACTTGTTCAATCTGCCTAGTGAGATTCTGATTAGCTGATCAATCGAGGGCTTATAGGGATAGGAAGACAGAGGTGTCAATCACCTTAGAGATCGAGGTCTTTGGGGGATAGCAAGATAGATTATGATATTCTAATCCCAGGATTACCCTAATGTGGGTAAGATAGACTTTCTTGAAATTATAAATCAAGGGACCTTTATCAAAGGATTTGGATACCCTTCTCTTTGGGTTAAAATATGTCTTATACTTGTCTTTTTTTGTAACAAGTTTAAATTCCACTACTTTTTGTTAAAGTAAGAAAGTATAACTTTATTATACTTTCTTATACTTGTATACTTTGATATAAATAAGTTTCTATATGCTTTAAGGTAGAATCTTTCTCTAAGTAAACTTGTTTTAGGTTTCTCTATCTGATCCATATTTTCGGATCCTAAGAAATATTGCTTCTTAGTTAAAAACTAAAGAGGGTTTGTGAATCCATCTTGTTTAACCTTGTTAAACAAATATTTTATAAAGGATAAAAAAAATTAAACCTATAATTCACCCCCCCCCCCCCCCGTATTGTTATTGAGAAGCTAAATATACATTTTGATCCTATATATTTTGTGCACCCACCATAATTATTCTCATGAAGAGTTCCTTGGACATCTCAAACCACTGCATAGCTCTATCTTGATAAAGATCACAGTGATACATCAGGATGATATATACATCCATTCTTTCATGAAATTCCATGAGTTTACCCATAATTGGTGAAATCATCAAGAATTGTACATCTAGAACATCATCCAAGTGTTTTTTAAAGACAATAAGATCTTCGTCACTCACATCCATAGTAAGTGGATCAAAAACTTGGGAAAATATCATGTAAATCTTTCATTCATGGTGTCATATAATAAACAATTTCTTCTACCATTTCTAGAAGTTAATACTAGAAATAATATTTTCTTTCTCTATTATAGATATTAGGGATAACATGATCAACAAACTTCCCATTTTATTTTTCTAAAACAAAACAAGAAGAAGATATAAAAACTTTTTATTGATTTACAAAATATATGAGATGAAATATATTTAATTATCTTATTAGTAGAGTATTATTTTATAAATTCCCAATATCCATCTCCATTTGACTCTAATTTTACTATCCTATTGATATTCTAGAGTAAAGGATCAATATTTTCATTGTCATAATCTAGATAATATATATGAAAATCATAAGATGGTATTTAAGAAGAAAATATTTAGAAAAACTATCTTGTAGCTCCTTGATCTTTTGAGTGGACAACCAAATACTGATATCCTCACTCATATTTCATCAACACTTACTCCAAATTTTTATTTAAAACACTATGATCATTAAATTCAAACAAGTTTGATTAAGTAAACCCTATAGGATTGAAAGAATATATAATTATCTACAAGATAAAGGGAATTGTAGTTTATAAAAATAAAACTTATATTTTTTTACCAACTCTTTAAGAAATTTGAAAATTGAATTTTCATGTTTAGTAACATTATAATTATAGTTAGAAAATTTTTATAATGTATAGTATATAATTTTCTATAAAATTGTAGAGTAGAATCATAAAATTATAAAAAAAGTATAAAAAACTTGATAAAGTAATAAAAACTTAAAAAATATTTATAACAAAGTTTCCACACTTTAACCTTCAATGTAAAGGAAATATTTAACATGACTTAAGCTTTTCGTGATATTCACTTTATCTTAAATATCTATCTTCCTTATTAATGAATCTCTTGATCACAATGTTTGAATATAGTGGTATTTCCCTTAACTATGGAAACCCTCAATCTAACCAATCAAAAATAAACCTCTATCTCCCTACCCATAGATACCTTGATCATACAAGATAAAAAACAACTATTATAAAATAAAAATATATTTATTCATCCAAAAGGATATCCTTATAATGGATTTCATAAGAAAAACTTTCAAAAGTTCACAATGAAGCGCGCTCCAATAAAAATATGTTGAAAAAACTTTACAACAACTTTAGATATTTAAAGATGTAAAATATTCACTATATTAAATTGTAGCTCTACTTATAGACATTATTCTAGTGGTATTATTTTTCATTTCTCTATTTTATTCAATGGCATCGGATGAACACCTTCTTCACTTAGAAAGTTCAAAACAGTATCACCCTTTGATAGTCATCATGTTTTAGACTACTAATATGTATTTAGGTTCTATATTTTATAATGAATTTACTTCTTACAATTTTATGTACAAAGTTCCTTATCTTATGGTTTCAATTAATTTCCATCCAGTAGACATGTCTTTCTTCTTCCAATAAAGTTTGTTTGATATATTTTGTAGAACTTCTCTGTCGGACTTCACTATACTTCATCTTTTTGAATTTATAAACCTCCATCTGGTGAACTTAGAATACATTTGTATGATGTAAAAATTTTATGAACATCTTGTATACATGATAAAGTTCCAATTGGTGGAATAAATATCTTTTATCTAGTAAACATAAGAAGGTTTCATATGAGGGAAGATAGGTTTTAGGTCTTTTAAACCATTAAACATTCCTACAAAAAACATATTAAAGTCATGGTAATTATAAAAGTTATAAATATGAAATTATATAAGGAGGTCAATTTTTATTTCCAAAAGTAAGGTTAGAAATTTTTTAAAGTATTATTTTGAACCAATAATCTCCCCCTTTTAAAAAATCATAAAAAACAACTTGTTAAAGAGTAAAGTTAAAACATAAAAACACTTATAAAAACTTACTCCCATGAATTACATAACTTCATATAATTTTAACCATTTCCATTTCATTGAAAACATTAACTTTATCTCCCTTACTTATTTTATCCCCCTTTGTATGAATGTCTATTTTTTCTTTCTTTCTCCTCCGTTTGGACATTCAAAAAAGTATTTAGGATGTAGAAAGTGTTCACTAAAATTCTAGAGAAGAAATAAATTTCATACAAAATAGTTTACATAGCGGTAAAAGATTATATGGATCATTAAAAAATATTAGAAAAAAATAATCATACATCCAAATATATTATAAAAACATCAATCAAATATATTAGAAAAACATTCATCCAAAGAGTTTGATTATTATAACATATTTTTAGAATTTTAAAAAAACAACCTATCTTAGAGAGTTTTTAATGATTTCACTAATATTATTAATGTAATCTTGATATTTCTCTAAGACTATAAAAATAAACTTCATATTTTCTAATTATTATTCTAAAGATTAAAAATTATTTCCTTTCAGAGATATCTCATCATATTGATTCACTGTGAGGGATTTGAGATCATCTATTACTCTTGGACTTTCATGAACATTTTTATTTATTCTCTTAGAAAACATCTAAACTGAATTTGTTTCTCTTTTTATTCAATATACTTTCTCAATGAAAATTTTGATGTCTTTATCTAGGTTTTTTATCAATTTTATACTACTTCTTGAGATTTCTAAAATTTAAGTTTTGATTTTTCCTTGAAATCCTTTAATTCAGTTCATTAAGGTTAAATGTTTTTATGAGTTTATTGAGGGAACTTCATTTTTCCAAGATATTGAATTTTAATTTGATATAATAGCATAAATATTAGATTTAAAGAAATAAATAAAAAAATTATTCAATCCTTTTTATTATTTCATCTGAATAATTTGTATTTATTTTTATTCTCTTGATACTAGTACTCAGAGAAAAAAATTTGGACTCACTCAAAACATTTGGATTGGAGGGAGGTACTGGTCTTGAAGGTCCATCTTATTCTCTTTCAATAGTGTGATTAATAAATCTCTATTACATCAATCCCTTCAATAAAAGAATATTTTTCAGATGGTTTTTTTCTTGAGATTGTTGCTCCTTATCCAATGAGGATTCATCATCATTAGGTTCACTAAGGTCGACATATTTTTGTGGAATATAAGATAAGGAAGTTGAGGTATCTTTTAACATCTCTTCCATATCCAAATATTTCTTCAACACTTTAACAATATCATATTTATTTCTTAATTTACTCTTACCTAGTACTCAAGGGGGTTTTATGGGAAGAGATTGTTCCTTAAAACCATTTTTTCTATCTATTTTACATCCAAAAAGTTCAGCATATAAAAAAATTAATTCAAAATGATGTCCTTAAGAATAAAATAATCAAATATTCATTTATCCATTAAGGAAATTAATATTTCATTTGATAGTTTTTTTAACTAATTATTTAATATTTTCTTGAAATATCACACAAAATAATATAGAAAACACTAAGTCTAGATGAATAGTTTTAAGATATAGTAAACTACCAATCATTAATCTAAAATTTAATCAATCAAATGGTTTCCCAAATTCATCAATATCTAAAGTTTCTGAGGTTTTTATTGGAGTACAAATACTCTTATCATGTTTATATCCAAAAATTTTATATAAATCTTTTTATAATTTTTTATAGATAAAAATTTCATTCAAGTTTTTGAGATATTTGAAAACCTAGAAAAAATGTAAGTTCTCCCATCAAGATCATTTCAAACTCAAACTTTATAAGATCAAAACATTAATCTTAAATATATTTTTTATTTAAGCCAAATATAATATCACTGATGTAAATTTGAACAATGTTGGTTTCATTAAAAATATTTTTAATAAAAAGTGTTGGATTAGCAGCTCCCTTTAAAAAATTATTTTGATGTAAAAATCAAGTAAGTCTATCATACTAGCCTCTTGGGGTTAGTTTAAGTCTATAGAGTTCCTTAGTAAGTTTAAAAACAATATCTGAAGATTTTTTATTTTCAAACCCAGCTGGTTTTTCAACATAAACTTCCTCCTACATATTTTCATTAATAAAATCACACTTCACTTATAATTGATAAAGAGTAAAATTTAAGAGTTTTACATACTCTTTAACTATATGAATATATTCATGTTTAGATACTAGACATAAATTTTCTTTATAGTCTTTACCTTCTTGTTGATTATATACCCTAGTAATAATTCTTTCCTTATTTCTTAATATTATTCTATTTTCGTCACATTTATTATGGAATTACCATTTTAAAAAAATCACTAGAAAATGTTTATAATGTTCTACCATAGTCCAAACATAGTTCCTTTTGAATTCATTAAGTTCATCCTACTTATCCTTTATCCAATATTTATAACCTAAAGCCTCATCATAATTTTTAGGTTCGAATTATGATAAGAATTCACAATGTTCACAATAATTTCTTAAGGATTTCAGTTTATGACTAGGTTATCAACATCTCTATGTTGATCATGTACTAATTCAAAAAGTTTGTTAATTTATTTTTGGTTTTGATGATCAGAAACACCCAAATTTTTTAACTAATAAATTTTCTTTTAAGTGAATTTTAATAAATTATTATTCGCGTAAATATTTATTTTGGAATCATATTTAAGCCATTAATTGGGGAGGAATATTCATTGAATTATTTGGAACATGTTTTAGTGTATTCTAGAAACACTATTCATACCCTATGTGTGAAAGCATAGCATATGAAATCAAACCTATGTTTGTAACAACACATATGGATCATATACCCAATGTTTTTAGGAAATTATCGTTTAGAAACCCAATGTTCAAAAGAAAACTTACATTTGAGGAAACAAATGTATGATACATCAATGTTACATTATAATCAACCCTACATTGTCAAACCTACATTTTACTATTCAATAGTAGGGTTTTAAATCTGCGATATTATCCAAGATTTATGAAATGGTCCTGTTGGAAATAAAGATCTATTTAAAGCTCATTTACAACTAAATAAAAGGCCCGTTATGATTGATTTAAAGGCTCATATTCAATAGAGTAATTTGTTCATATTCTTACCGGAAGTTATAGCCTCTATTGAATGTTCTTGAATTAGAATATTCATGATTTGTTATGTGATATTTCTAGAGTCTATTTAACCTGGATCTATTCGACCAAAGTTATAAATATCAAGACACATGTCATCAAAATTAGAGATGAATATACAAAAAAGGTGATATAACAGTGTGTCGAAGAATTTTTCAAAACTACACTTTAGAGATATAAATGTTCTAACTATCATCTCATTGTTATTATTGCTATTTTTTTTAATTTTTCTGCTACTGAAATTTATCATTACATATTATTTTACAAGAAAGAAGAAAAATTTATCATAGATACACATTGGAGAAATACTTATTTAAACATATATATGGTGTTTTCTCTATTACTATTAACATAAATCATACACAACGTTGAAGATATATTTTTTCAGTTGTTATTTATTGAAGATCGGAATAGATCTATTAGTTGTTACTGAAACTGTGATGTTTAATCTATATTCTAAAAAAAATCTTTATTTATTTGGTGCAACTTCTTCTACTCAGACTCAGTTGTTGTTAAGTGTCAATTTCGTGCACTAAGATGTGGATTTATGATTCTCGGTAAAGGAACCAAAATACTTTTTAAGTCTTATTGTAAAGGTTTCAACTGACTTCACTCAGTTGTTGATTAAGGGTCATATTATAATTGGAACTAGTAAAAATCACCAATACCATTGAGTTGAACATTGGTGGAGAGGACTAAGAGATATTTGTTCCCTAAACCACTATACATCACTGTGTTTATTTCTTTTATTTATTTCTACTGCTCTCTCAACTTTGATAAAAAAGAAAGAAATTCTTCTTAGAAAAGAGAGGTGTTTTGAATTTGTGATAGTTTTGAAAATCACAATCCCCCCTCGTTTGTCTTTGTCTCTGTTATTAGTATCCATTTCTAAACACACCAATGATAATATCAGTGGGATGATTCATTAATATTTTATAATTTATTTAGTTTTTAAAATGTTGTTTTTAAAAAATAGGTTGGGTTTATTCTAGTGGTATAATATTAGAAAATGTTTCTTCAGATGTTCTCTCATGAGAATAATTTTATAAATTTTTTGAAATCCATTTTTAGAAACATCAACCAAATATGTGGTTTCAGGTTGTTTAAAACAAAAGGGTTTGTTTGATCAAATTTAAAATATAATATTTCCTCAAAAATAGTTTTTTATTTGTTAACAACACAATAATACTTACTTGTTATAGAATAGAAAAGGAAAATTCCTTGAATATATTTTAGAGAAATTTTTTGTAAATTATCTTTAGTATTGAAAATGAATACTTTACATCCAAAAACTCTAAATTAGTAAGGTTTTTCATTTAATCTTGTCCTCAAATATTAAGTATTTTTATTAAGAATATTTATAAGTAAATCTCTACTTATAGTATAATTATAATTACTAACATATTTAGCACAAAAATGTTTAGAAATCGCGTATTCACTCAACATGGTTCTAATAGTTTATAGAAGAAATCTATTCCTTCATTTAACTACACCATTTTTTAAGAAGTTCTAGGAGATGAAAATTCATGTGTAATAACATTATTACTATGAAAAGTTTCAAAATAATAATTTTTGGATTCTCCACCATGATCGTTATGAATAGTTACCAAAGTTATACATTTATCATTTTTTTCTCGGGCTATAAGATTTTTAAAATGAATAAAGGTCCATGACATTTTAGTTAGAAAATTAACCCACTTTTATTTATTGTATTCATCAAATAAGACATATACATAGTATTTACCACCAATAATTCCATTTTTTTACCAAAAAAATTTATGTGCACTGACTATAAAGCATCAGACGTTGAAAATTCACTAATATATTCAAATCTTGACTTCTGTTAATTTTTAAATTGACAATGATCATAGGCTTTAGAAGAATTAAAACTAATATCTAGAAGATATATAACTATTCCTTTGTTATAAATTTTGACTAAATATGTTCTTTATCATTTTCATTATCTTTCTTAAATTTACTTTTTTCTGTAAAAAAAGTAGCATATCTTGTAACTTCTTTAAAATTGGGTATACTATTTTCATCATCATATTTAATAACATTTTCTTCATTAAAATAAGTAGAATATTAATCAAATAAATTTGAATAATTTTCATTCAATGTTAAATTTTTAAGGGATTCACCAGATTCCTTTTCAATAAAACATTGGTTGGTCTTTAGAATTCTTTCATAAAAACCCATAACATTATGATCTTCTCTACTGTTTTCTGAATAAAATTCCAAAGAAATACCACCATCACTTGCACTCCAAGTGTCTAAATATTTTAAGTTTTTCTTACCTTTGGAATGAATGATAGATTATTTTCAAGGGTTTTTTCCTATATCTGATGTTCTTCAATCCTTCTTATGGGATCCCCCTCGGCAGTTCCTCTGGTGACGACCTTGCCTTTGGGAATTCCTTCTAGTTTCAAGCTTCTATAGATGGATCCCTTGGTGGAGAGGGATGTTCTTTACATCATGTTAGGGTATTCTAATGTGCGATCCTTCAAATAAGCATTGGATGGAGGTCCTGGTCAAACTTGGATAGGATTTTTGTGTATTCCTTCCATTCTCATGGCCCCTGGATTTGTGGATAGAGTGGATGGGTGTTTAGAAGTTGATTTTTTTGTAGGGTAGTTAATAGTATAAAGGGAATACCTATGTAATCTCACCTTTTTATTTCATAAAATTTTCATTACATTGTATAAAATAGAGGATCTTTTAAAGTTTAGTTTCTTGGAAACAAGGTATATAATTCAAAAAACTTAAACAATTAATATAAAAAACTTGAAAAAATTATTAATTGGTTAATCCTAAATAATTTTAATGTATCTCATAACCCGGGTACATTTTTCAAAGGAAAATGTGGGCATAAGGCCCAATAAGGGAAAGCAAGGGGAATAATTTACATGTGATCTTGAGGAATATTAATAAGAACTTAAGGAATATAATTTTGGAATGAGAAATAGAATATGAGGAATATAATAATAAAAATAAAATGAATCATAACTTGGAAATGTGGATACAAAATTTAATTTATATATTCATAATAATATCACAAAGGTTAATTACTAAGGTGTCGTAAAAATTACCAAGGTTATTCACCAGGGTATCGTATAACATGTCATATCTAGAGATTGAATTCATTACCCAATTCATAGGAGCATTATCAAGGATCACCCTTCGTATTTATTAATTTTTATGTCATAAAAATATATCATAACAAATAATTTCATAAATAACCCATTGAAAATAAAATAAAATGGGTTCATATCAAAATCATGGCATTTTAAAAGTTCTTAAAAACATGATCATTATGTCATTTTCATCCCACGGAAAAGGAATGACAATTTCATGTATGTTAATCCCATAATAAAATAAATATTTTTTATATATTTTTTAATTTCTATAGAAATGAAATAGTTTTTTATATTAAAAAAATGAAATATTATATAATTTCTTGATCAGAAAGGATAAATTTTGAGAAATAAATTCGACAACATAATGGGTATAAAACATGGTTTTAGAAATGGGTAAAAAGAGAGGGGATAAGGGGTCTCCCATTGATAAAACATAATTTGGAAGTAAGGTATTGAATAATAATTAAATAAGATAGATTTACCACAATATTTACAAGACATATACAAAATTTGGTTCTTGAAACGAAAAGAAAAGAAGGATATTTCCCTTACATTGAAAAGTAACTCCTAAAACATGAGGATTGGGGAATTGGAGGATTTAGGACACCTTCGTAGGACTTATTTTGAAATAAAACTATTATAGATTTGTAGATGATTAATTTTGAGTGAATGTAAATGGATAAATGGGTGGGTATATATAAAAAAGTGGAGGATTTGTTTATTAATTTTCAAATATAGCTCGTGGAAACCTAGGTTGTGAAAAATGAAAAATCACGGGCTACCCATGGTATTTTCCCATTTTATTGGACACTTGAAGAAAATTTTAGGTTATTTTAATCTACAAGAGTCTAAAATCAGTTTATATTACTTATTTCAGTAAGGAAAAGTAATGTTTACTCAAAATAACATTTTTAAAGTTAAAGTTTCCATTTCAGAATTTAGAAAGTAAATTATAGATTTGAAAGTTGATTTAAATATATTAAAATACATAATATTAATAAAATAAAATATTTTAGGCCGATTATTGTGGTTAATTATTTATT
The DNA here is from genome assembly GCA_963277665.1 of Viscum album. Taxonomy (NCBI): domain Eukaryota; kingdom Viridiplantae; phylum Streptophyta; class Magnoliopsida; order Santalales; family Viscaceae; genus Viscum; species Viscum album. The sequence goes on along the minus strand of OY728159.1, from coordinate 1,418,058,309 downwards.
ACATCATTATGAAATAATTATGAAGTCATTAAACATACCGAAAAAGATAAATTGTATTATTACTATTTACAAAAAAACGTAATTTATAAAATTATAATACATTCACCCTAACCAAATTTTGACATAATGATTTCAAAAATGATATTTATTTTATCATAGTAATTCTATAATATATTATAATTATAACTTTTAAATATAAAAATCATTATTTATTAAAAATAATAGCGGATAGAAAATGCATAGTAAAAATTTTAACACTTGAAAAAAAATTATTTTCTTATTTATATTTAAATAAGAGTATTTTTATCATACTATTTAATTAAAATTAGTATTATTCATAATATCTTAGTTTATTATAAATATTAATATCTTTTATGGAAATTACAATTACTATCTGAAAAATAAATTATCAAATCTCATCTCAATTTTATTAAGAAAAACTATTCTTAAAATGGAATTGATGGAAAAACAATTATATTTGTACAAATAAATTATACAGTAAGGTTGGGACACATAAAACCTTATTACACCCAGGTACTCCCTAAGAATAAGTTGTGTAATGGTGGTAGTTTTATGGGGTGTCTCATTTAACATCGACTGGGTGGTAATCTCCACTAAATTAAACTTCTCTCATATCTGATTTCATTCAAACTTCACTTGTTGAAGCCTGACTACTATTTGGTCAAGGGTGAACCCTAATGATAATACCTCCCTCCCAATCTATGAAAAATGGGCTTCAAATGGCATGACTCTACTATTTTAGGCCATCGACTCTTTTTCTGTATCAATTATCCTTTGTCAAATTTTACTTATAAACGCTAATTATAACGTTAAAATTATTAACAAGAGTATATTTTTCATGGTTCATATTGACCAATGGTCATAATTGACCAATTTTCATATAAAGATTGAATTCAAAGGGTCACATTTCCCTTTATATTTACTTGATTATTAAAGAGATATGTTTTTTTTGTGTATAATATAATATTACACACACATTTTCTTAGGAAGTAAATATTATTCAAAAAGTTCAGGTCGTTACATTCTTCCCCCCTTAAGAAATTTCACCCTAGAAATTTCATCTTATTCTCTCAATTTAGAAGAGGTGTGGGTACTTCTTCCTCATTTCCTCCTCTAGTTCCCACATTTCTTCTTTATATTTATGGTTTCTTCACAACACTTTGATGAGGATGGTAGAATTTTTGCATAGAACCTTGTCTCTATGGTCCATGATTTATATTATCTACTCCTCATAAGAGAGGTCATTTACTATTTGTACCACCTCTAGATTTAGTACATGTGAAAGGTACGGTGTTTATTTCCTCAAGAGAGATACGTGGAATACATAATGAACTTGAGCTAGATTTAGTGGAACTGATAGTCGATATTCCACTACTTCTATGCGATCAAGGATTTCAGAGGGTCCAATGTATCTAGGGATAAGATTACCTTTCTTCTAAAACTACATGACTCTCTTCCATAGTGATATTCAAAGGAAAAAAAATTCACCAACATCAAACTCAAACTCCATTCGATGATTTCCAACATAACTCTTCTCGGCATGTCCTAGAGTGTTTGAATAGTCCTTTCCAATTTTCCATCAGTTGGGGGGTAATAGGACGTATTGAAATTCAATTCATTGCATAGATCATGTTGATGAATTCTATAGAATTTTTATGTAAACCATGTATCATGATCAAAAATTATAAAAAGTGGAACTCCAAGAAACCTCACCACTTACTTTACGTAAATCTTGGCAAGTTAGTCAAGAAATAAATCTTTCCTAATAATAATTAAATGGGAATTCTTGGTGATATGATCCACTATAACCAATATTGCATTATTTCCTTTGGATGTTCTCAAGATAATTGGGATAAATTCTATAGTGATATTGTCCCAATTTCATGTTTGTATGGGTAGTGGTTGTAATACCCATTTATAAATTATATCTATGCCTTCACTTGTTAACACACTAAGCACCTTATAGTGTAGTAAAAATCTACCTTTTCATGTTATCCCACCAATAATGATCCCAAAGGTCCCTATACATTTTCATGATTCCGGGATGTATAGAGAAAGTAGAGCTATCAAATTCATAGATTATATCTTTCATTATTTCTAGAATAGATGGGACAAAATTCCTTGTACAAAATTTTAGTACTCCTTCTTGATCAATATTGAACTCAAGAAACTTCTCATTCTTCACATCCTTAATCTTATTCTATAATAAAGTATCTTATATTTGATATTTCTTTATCTTCTCTAGTAATAATTGTTGAGAAATCATTTTGGATAGGGTTGATGATGTCCCTTTAGAATTCTCATGTCCAGTTTTACTAGGTCTTTTATAAAATTATCTTCTTAAATCCCCATCCTTTCCAACACAATAAGGTCTTTCATAATTAATGCATCAGTAACTTTTTTTACTCTTCCACGATGATAACGAATTGAACAATCATAGTATTTAATAAGTTACAACCATATCCTATATCTCATGTTCAATTCCTTTTTTGTGAAAATAAACTTCAAACTTTGGTGGTCTATGTATATATCACATTTCTCCGAAGAGATATATCACCTCCATATCTTTAGTAAAAAACAACTACTGCCATCTCTAGTTTATGTATTGTATAATTATACTCATGAGGCTTTAACCATTTATAAGCATAATAAATCACCTTGTCATTTTTCATGAAGACATACCTAATCCCTTTCAGATATGCATCACTAAAAATAATGAATCCTTCTTCTATAGAGGGTATATTTAAGAAAAGTGTAGTAACAAATAACTTATTTAGCTCTTGGAAACATTCCTAACACTCTTTTTTTTAGATAAACTTGTGCCCTTTTCAAGATAAATTTTCTAGTTGATTATCAATTCATGTGAAAAATACACAAACCTTATATAATATCCTGATAAACAAAGAAAAATTGAATCTTAGTTACTATTTTAGGATGAGGCCACTCCTCCATAACCTTTGTCTTTGTAGGGTCAACTAAGATTCCTTAATTGGTTACAATATTCCCCAAGAAAACAACATGTTGTAACAAAAATTCACATTTTCTGAACTTTCAAAATAGCCTCTCCTTCCTCATAGTTTGAAATGTAAACCTTAGATGATCCACATTCTCTGCACGTCTTTTAAAATATATCATAATATAAATAAAAAACTACCACAAACTTATCTATTTAGTTATTAAAGACTCTATTAATCAAATATGTAAAAATATAATGTACATTAGTCATGAAAAAGGTCATGAAAAAAACTCATAATTCCCATATCTTGATCGGAAGGTAGTCTTTGGAATATCTTTGTTCTTAACCCATAATTTATTATAACTAGGTCATGGATTAATCTTGAAGAAGAATTTAACCCCACGAAGATGGTCAAACAAATCATCAATCCTTGGAGAAGAATTTATCCCCATTAATTTCTCTATATTCAATGCATAGTCTCATTTATCCATCCTTTATATTCACAAAGAGAATTGGTTCTCCCCAAGGAGACACACTTGGTCAGATAAAACCATTCCCCAAAATATCTTGGAGTTGTTTCATTAATTCCTCTAGCTCCACATTTTCCATTCTATATGGGATCTTTGATATCGTCTTGTATCCTAGTATGATTTCAATGGATAAATCTACCTCTCTTTTCAGGGTAGGTCTAGGTAACACCTCAAGAAATACGTTAATGTATTTATACATGATGGGGGAACTTTCTATTCTCATACTTTCATTTACTTATTCATTTTCATCGATCGTCTCCATAAAGAAGGCAATGGGATGTTCTTATAGAAAAATATTAGGTCAAGACATCTCTCCCTTTAAAACAACTATAGGTTCTACAATCAAGAATATTAAAATTTACTTTCTTCTGTAGTTAATCTTAGCATTATACTTTGAGATCCAGTCCATCCCTAGTATAATGTTGAATTCTAGCATGGGAATGACTACTATATTTATGATGATATTGAGCTCTCCAAATTCAATAATAGAGTTCCTATAAATTATCAATGTGTTGATAATCCCAAGAGGAGTATTGACTAATAACTCTACTTCTAGAAGTTCGGGGATTGATTCTATATTCTTAGCAAATTTGGAGGAAATAAAGGAATTTATAGAACAAGAATCAAACAAAGTACTTGCTATATTTGAGGGAACATTGAGAGTACCTACCAATACATCATTTAGAGCTTCAAATTAATCCATCATCATTGAAAAATATTGACCTTAATCCCTTGGACTAAGCTAAGTTTGATGGTAATTCCCTTCTATTACCTTCTGATTTGAATAGTGATTGGAAAATTTCCCAATCATTCCACACTTATAGCATTGGACTTCAATATAGGCATTCATAATATTCACTTCATCATTAGGGTTGAGAAGTTGAGTCTTCACCTCACTATGATAGTTTTGAGCTATAGGGACACCTCTCCCACACTTATAACATTTCCCGCTATTGAGCAAGAAGTTCCTCGAATGCTTCTTCCCACATTTGATGCATATGGGACCACTGACTCTCTTAGTAATCCAGTTCAACATTTATAGCGCTTCACACTATCTCCTTATAGTTGTCCTAGTCTAGATTGACTAAATTATTACATAGATGTGGTCTTAGTATACTGGAGAATCTATAAAACTTTCCATTAGGTTCCATGAAAATATAATGGTGTAATGAGAAAGTCTTATAAATTTCATCGCATAGATTCCCAATGATTATTTTTACTTCTAATTCAGCTCAAGGAATACCTTCTCCATTTTTTTCCTTGAATGGGGGAAATATTTATTGAAAAAGGATCCACTTAAATTTTCCCAATTCATAGAATAAATATCCTCTCTTGTCTTAATGTTTTTAATCATTTAGCACCATTGATTACAATCACCCTTTAACGGGTACACGATGAGGGTGAATTTCTCTTGTTCCAAACAATGTACTATAAAAAAATCTTTTATATAGAGCTTGTCCATTGTTCAAAAATCAATGGGTCGATAAATCTACTAAAAGAAGGAGTTCATTGATGCATAAAAGAATCAACGTAATGTTTTTTCCTTTGAGTGGAATCTAGTCTCTCATCTTGATTCAAGTTATTGCTCATAACTCAAGTCAGTTGATTCATCATTCTCATGAAGTTTTCCATTCCAAATTATATTAGAGGCTCATCGGCTCATGATCTATTGTGATCACCATTTACACAGTTCTTCTTATTTCCTAAAATTTTATAAAAGAATAAAACTTAGCGAGAAATGTTTTTATTTTAATAATATTATAATTATAAAGTGATTTTATGTCTTAAAACAAAATTCTTAATTGTGTTAATCACTAACAAGAACTACAATTTCTATAAATCCTTCATAATGGTTAATAAAAATCTTGCTATTAACCAAACATATCCCTTGAGAGTGTCAAACTAGGAGTGCCACAATGCTAATTATCATGAACCAATACCCATTTGAGTCTAGCTCAAAGATATTTTTTTGGGTTTTACCCCTAAATACATTTATTCTATATCCACATCCACTTGTTCATATCTAGATATATATTTCTTTTCTATGAAACCACTTAATTAATATTTCACTAAAATACTAGAATGGTTTCATATATTTTAACTTTTCCCTAGGGTTCTTCCTAAAGTATTCAAATATTAATTTCAAAAATAACTATAACTTCCTTTGATACCAACTATGGAATCCTGCCTTTTTTCATGAACTTTTCATTGCCTTGTATAATAGAGACGGTCTTTTAAATTTTGGTTTATTGGAAACAAGGTACATAATACATGAAAACAAGGATTATAAATTGGTTCATATTAATTGATTTTACTACATATCATAACTTGGGGACATACATCAAAGGAAAAGATGAGCATAAGTCCCAGTAAGGGAAAGGAAGGGGAACAGTTTAAATGTGATCTTGAGGAATATCTATAATAATGTGAGGAATATAATTGTGGAATGAGTAATATAACATGAATCATTTGATAATAAAAAGGTATTTAATTATAACTTGTAAATTTGGATACAAAATTTTATTTATACATTTATAATCATATCACCAAGGTTAATCACCAAGGTGTCATAAAATTTACTCAGGTTATTCACTAAGGTATCATATAACATATCATCTATGGAGATTAAATTCTTTACCCAATAAATTAGAGAGATATCGGGGAGAAACATTCATATTTATTAATTATATTATGATCCACATAGATAATTATAAATATTGTCATAAATAACCCATGTAGAATAAAATAAAGTGGGTGCATATCAAAATCATGGCATTTCAAAATTGCATACAAAAATGATCATTATGTCATTTTTCAGCCCATGGAAAAGGAATATGGGTTTCATGTATGTAAAAATAATAATAAAATAAATCATTTTTAAATTTTTTTGAATAAATATAGAAAATAAATTGCTTTACATATTCACAAAAAGAAAATAAAAGAGAATTTCTTGATGGGAAAAGAAAAATTTTGAGAAGTAAATTCGACATCATAATGGGTATAAAAAACGTTTTATAAAAGGGTAAAAAGAGATGATACAGGGGTATCCCATTAATAAAACATAATTTTTTACAAAGGTATTGAATAAAAAGATAATAAGAGAGAGTTACCATAAAATTCAGAAGACATATAAAAAAAGAGGTTCTTGAAATGAATAAAAAGGAAGGATTTTTCCCTTACCTTGAAAAGTAACTCCAAAAACATAAGTATTAGGACCCTGGGGGATTGAGGACACATTATGAGGACTCCTTGGGAGATAAAACTATCATATATTCATGGAGGATTAATTTTTATAGAAAATAAATAGAGAAATGTGTGGGTATTTATAGAAAAATTGGAGGATTTGTTTATTAATTTTCCAATGTAGGCCTTGGAAACCTAGGTTGTGGAAAATGAAAAACAATAGGCTAGACCATGGAATTTTCCCATGGTATTGGAAATATAGAACATGTTTTATGTTATTTTAATCCATAAGAGTCTATAATTATTTTATATTACTTATTTTTGAGAGGAAAATTAAATTTTACTCAAAATAACATTTTTAAAGTTAAATTTTCCATTTTAGAATTTGGAAAGTATATTATAGATTTAGAAATTGATTTAAATATATTAAAATAATTTATATTAATAAAATAACATATTTTAGGCTTATTATTATGTTTAATTAGGTATTACAACATTATTACATTGTTATTAATTTATTAAACATACTGAAAAACTCAAACTATACTTTTATTATTCATGAAAAAATATATTTTATAAAATTGTACCAAATTCACCATAACATAATTTTCATGTCCCAATTTTAAAAATCATATTTATTTTATCATAATAATTCTATAAATATGATAATTATAAATTTTAAATATAAAAATCATTATTTATTAAAAATAATAGTAGATTGAAAATACATAGTAAAATTTCATACGCTTAAAAAAATTATTTTATCATTTATATTTAAATAATAGTGTTTCTATCATAATATTTCATTAAAATAAGTATTATTCATAATATATTAGCTTATTATAAATATTTATATCTCTTTTGGAAAGTAAAATTTCTATCCAAAAAATAAATTAATCAAATTCCATATGAATTTTATTAATAAAAACTATTCTTAAAATAGAATTGATGAAATAAACATTTTACTTATAAAAAGGAATTACATGATAAGTTTTGGGAATATAACCCCTTATTACACCTACACACACCCAAATAGTAAGTTCTATAATGGTGTAAGTTTCGTGGGGTGCCTTGGCTAACATCGATCGAGTGGTAATCTCCTCTAACTTGAAATTATCTTGTAGGTGATTTCATTCAAGCTTCAGTTATTGTTGCTCATATTGGGCTTAGTCAAGGTAGAATACCAGTGATGATACCTCCCTCCCAAGCTTTGAAAAATGGGCTTCAAACAGCATGACTCTACTGGTTGAGGCTATCAACTCTTCTTTCTATATCAATTATCCATTGTCAAATTTTACTTTTAAACACTAATTATAACTTTAAAATTATTATCAATAGTATGGTTTTCAATGGTCATATTGACCAATGTTCATAATTGAACAATGGTCGTAATTAAACAATTTTCACATAATGATCAAATCCATATGGTAGGATTTACCTTTATATTTACTTTATTATTAAATAGATATGGTTTTTTTGTATATTATAGTATAACACACACATTTTCTCATGAAATAAATATTATTCAAAAAGTTCATATCGTTAAAATACCATAACCTTTCACAGATGGAAACCTTTGTTCGAGACAAACCACCCTTTATTTCTTCATAAATTTTGTGGCATACAGGGGGCATCAGTAATAGATGGAGTTTTCAACTTTATCTAGGTATACATTATTTATTCACTTATTATATTAGTTAGACTTTGTTAGGGCATGGTTCAGGGAGGTCTGATGTTGTGGTTCATGGAGGTTTATACATTCAAGGTGGTCCTAGTGTATTCACTATGAATTAGAATCCAATCTAGTGTCCATGTGGGTTAGATTATTGGTTCTTCTACTCCAACATCAAAATATGAAAATACTGAGTTCGGTGGGAAATTATCTTGGGAAATTTCTTCGTTCTTATGAGGATACTCAAATCCTACAATCGGCATCCTCCCCTCATATTTTTGTGGTGTTAGATCTGATAGATCCATTGTCATCAAGGGCGGTAATCAAGGTTGGGGTAGACTTCTCCTGTTGGTAGAGAGTGTTTTTTCAGGCAGGGATCTGATTCTATGTTTAGTGGTGTTAACTGGGTCACTCGGTAGAGTTTTGTAGATGAAATAGTCTATGCCCTATTGAAGGTGAGGTTTTTATTGACATTCATGCTATCCAGGATTCCCCAACAATAGATAAGTTCATATCATCAATTTAAGAGGATGTATCACCAGAGCTATATTTGTCTACCCCCTAGTGGGTTCATAGGGTTCAAAGCAGAAGTCTATCGAAGATTCAATTTTGGGGGTTGAGCCTCGTGAGATTTAATTTTGTTCTAATACCTAAAACAATGTTTCATAGGTGGATGTATCTTCATCTAATCCTAGACCTATGGCATTTTCCCTAGCTTGGGTCCCACCCATTTCTTTGTCAATTGCAAATAATCTAGATTCAGTGGCACATGTGGATCAATGCATTCCTCCTGGTTCTCTAAAAAAAATTTGGTAATTAATCCATTATTTTTTGTATAAAAATAAAATAAATCCCCCCTATTTAATGGTTTTATTGATATTTTAGAGGGCTATATGATAAAAAACGAGTCCATAAGGGATGTGAAGGTGTCCCCTGGTGTGACTCGGTCCTTCTCTACGGAGCTCTTTTTGTCTAAAAACCCCTACAAAGGGATAGGTTCGTAACTTAGGATTGTTAAGATTTTTTTTAGAAAATGTTGTGTCATTAAAAGTGGTAGATTACTATAGGGTTTCTTCACAAGACCACATAACCTTGTAGTAATAAGATTTAAAGGATGGTTCGAATCCCGGAACCAATGGTCAGAGAACCCATCCAAGACCTAAAGGTGCTCCGGTCAACATCACATGGGATGAGGAATTTTTTTCTTCAAACCTCAAGGCCATCACTCATATGGTTAAATGATTTTCATAATGTTCTGTAATTCAAGAGGATTGGTATTTCAGGATAATATTGATCCTATTTATAATCAAACACTTCATTTTCATGTATCTATTCTGAGAATTTTGGAACCTAAGAAAAGGGAGGATAAAACCTCTATATTTGTGAAGCATATGGGTTTTTCAAAGTTTATGCTTGAAATTATTTGGAATGTGTATATCTAGTGATTCTAGAACTTGAATGTCTATAAGGATCTTATGGATTCCTCGTAGTATCAAGATACTACAAATGTTAAATCCATGGGAGTGGATATGTTTTTTACATTTTTTAACACCAAGTTTTATGTTACAGTTAGAATCGTGTTGTGGAAGAATCTTTCAGATTTCCAACTAAGGATCCATTCTTGGTTTGTGGGTGGTGACTTCAATGCAGTTATGAACCCTTCTAAAAAAGGGGAGGGGTGCATTCCACCAAATCCATGCAGAACTTAAGTTATTTTATGGTTTTTAATGGCATATTGGATCTTGAATTTTCGTGTAGTACATATACATGGTGTAATAACTGCTAGGGTAGTATGTGTATTTGGAGAAGACTGTATAGATGGTTATCCAACTTGAATGGTATGGACTTATTTCCCCAAGAATTTTTTATTCATCTAACTCAGTCTCCATTAGACCATGCTCCTCTAGTGGTTAGCTTAATATAATATCCTAGAAGGCAGAATATTTTCATTTATTCAAGAACTTGGGTGAGGATAGAGGTAAACCTAAAACTGGTCATTAATTTTTGGAACCAACATGTGATAAGAAACACATGGTCTGGAATTTCTTTTCACCTCAAGCATCTGAGGACAGACCTATCAGAGTGGATCTCAAACAATTTTGTTAATGACACCGGCTTGGAAGGTATTCATAGGTAAATTGATGACATGATCATCATTATGAATGATAAACAAGGTGAGTCGAAAGAAAAAATTCTTTTGATAGAAAGGTTTAACAGGGATAGGTTAAGGGCATTATAGATCAAGGAGGGGGGGACACAATACAGCTTACTTCCAGACGTGTTTAAAGGAGAAGAAGGTAGCCATGAGGATCAACCTGAAGTTGCAAGATAAATACTATATGAGAGACATTGAATTGGTAGGTAAAATGGATTTGGATATTTTTTAGGAGTTATTGGTAGGTCTCGAGAGTGTAATTGATAAAAATATTGAGGTGGAAGAAGAGAATGGTTTCATGAAATTCATCCCATTTATGGTTGAGAATAAGGAAAATAAGGACTTAGAAACAATCTTGGGAGAATAGTAGATCTGAGAGGTTGTGTTTAACATGAAGGAGTACAGTGTGGATGGTCTAGTCCATTTTCTTGGATCATTCTACATGGACACATGGGAAATTATTAATGATCAAGTCATGAACATGTTAGGCAATTTATTTAGAGGTGGGGTGAATCTAAGGGTGGTTTTTTCTTTTAGAGTGTTACTGGTTTTGAAATTTCAACAACCTATTTCCATTAACCAATACTGGCCCATATGCCAATGTAATTATGTCATTAAGATACTCTCAGGCATATTAAATAGAAGGATAATCCACTTTATCCCAAGTATTGTTTTTTAGGAGAAACATTCTAGGAAAGTTTAAGAACTGAGTGTACCCGGACCTTAAAATGTATTAATGAAAATAAAAGTACATCAGAAATAGAAATTGTGGCACACCAATTACTACCAAGACATTAAAGTTTCCAAACCCAATGGAAGTATCCCAACCAAAATTACACTTAACCATAATTTATCATACCAAAGGGAAAAATTCACATTACAATAAGTAGACTACCAAAAAACTGGCATGTTCCTCCCAATCCCATCCATTCACTACTCAGTCCAGCCTATTTCTAGTCAGCATTATGTGACCCTATAGTTTTCAAAGCCCGAGAGGGAATTGCAGCCTTTTGCAATAATATCCATATTTTCTCCTTCATTGAGATATTTTTCAATCATTTGGTCCAAACCAAACATGTTGTTACGGTCATCAGCCACCAAAAATCTCGCAACATGCTTCCTACAACTCACACAAGTCTCGATCGATTACCTGGTCATGAAGGTCACCTAAATGCCTCTCTTACTGAGGTTTCCACCTCTCATCCCAAGGTCTACATTAGATTCTTACACACCAAGTACATCATTTATAGTGTTGCCTCCATGATCCCTAAATCTCATTTCCATAAGTACCAGAACATAGGATATCAATGGGATCACACACCAGACTCCATAAGCAATCAAGGATCGCTCCATCATGATGTCTCTTTGTCTGAAACGTAGTTAATGACTCCATTTTCTTAGGTCTCTGCATCTTATCCTGAGGCCCCCACCTCTCATCCCGTGTCTTTAATCAATTATTCACGCCCTCTATACTCCTTGCAAAATAGAACGCCATCTCTACAGTCAGGTCTCTATCACCATCACCATAGACACACCATCATCCTTCCAAGATGTACGACACTTATAAACCTGCCAGCCATACTACTGGGAAATCTGGTCAGCTAAATCATCATCTTTGTCCATAATAACACCTCCATCATGATCCCATGTCACCAGCACCCACACCCGCTACACCAGTTGATGACTCACTCACCATCTACCAATCGTTGTCACTGATGTGCCAAGAGCCTATAATTTTTTATTTGTCCCATCATACTGAGGGAAAGGTTGTATGTGGGTAGACTAGGCTCTAACACTATCACCATCATCACCATAAAACCTCCATCCCTACCATTGAGTGGGTAAAGAAATTATCACACATCATAACATCAATAGCGAAGCAGCGACCATAGACAGGTGCCCTGTCGCCTGTGTAACAAAACATTGTTGAAGGCCCCTAAAATGAGAACCTCCTCGCTTCTTATAGATCCTGCCTTGGCTCTTCTCAGAAAGTGATCTAATTATGATATCAACTCTTATTTCATCACCATGAATCTATCTTCCATATTCAAGTTGATAGTCCTTGAGGCCACAAAGTGAAAACAAGGGAGATGTTTACAAGGTGAAGTGGGGATTATAAAGGAGATGGTTGAAGACATTAATAAGAAGCCCCTTAGTTCCAATATTATTATTAAATTTGATATGTAAAAATTCTATTATAATATCTAATGGGGATTCACTATCAGAGTTATGAGAAACATTGGGTTCAAAGAGTGGGTTGTGGCATATTCTTTAGATTTTACTCTTATCCTTGGATCTCTATTTCCTTAATGGGTAAGGGTTTTGGATTCTTTAAGATGGTGCATATCCTAAAGAAATGTGACCATGTTTATCCAAATAATTTTATTTTATCACAAGATGCACTTACTAGAAACCTTAAATGTGGTTTAGAGGAGGGGGTCATCCTTACATACACGAACAGGTTTGGTAATAGCATTATTTCCCATTTGATGTTCGTTGATGATATTCTACTTTTTTTAATTGCTAGAAAAATTTACATTGATGGAATGAATAAAATCAGGGAGATATATGGAAACCAAAGTGGGCAAAGGATTAACCAAGAAAAGAGTAATGTGTATATCTCAAACAAATGCTTGAGACGGAACATCAGAATTATAAAAAACAAGCTGGGACTACAAAGGCATCAACTTCTTATCGAATACTTGGGGGTTACCATCTCCAATGGAAGAACTAATAAGGTCTTGTTTGAAGGTATCCTTAACCATATAACTGGGATAATTTTTAACTCGAAAAATCATTTTCTTTCATTTGCAGAGTGAATTAATTTGGTGAATAGTGTGTTAACCTCTATACCCATGCACATCTTATCAATTATTAAGTAACCAAAAGGGACTATCGAGCATATTGGAAGAACCATGACAAGTTTCTTTTGGGATGAAAACCAATATGGAAGATTCCATTGAACCTCTTAGAAGAAAATGGCTAATACAATTTCAAAAGGTGGTATTAATTTGTGTAATGTCTTAAAATCCATGAAAAGCATGTAAGATAAGTTGGTATGGGAGATTATTGAAGGTAATACACTTTGTACTAGGTTCACTAGGGATAGATATATATAATTTAGAGATTGATCTGAAAATTTTGGGAGAACATCAAGCCTTGTAAGAATTATGGTTGATCATCTATAGGTTTTTCATGGAATGGCCCATTGGGTGGTTGGTAGGGGAGAGATTAAATATTGGAAGGAGAACTGGGATGGGGATCCTCTCTTCTTCCAAGGTTTCCTAGTGTAGGAAATATCATTTGGGATGCTATTTTGTTTCTTGTTCTCATAAAAACAACCCTAGATCATAGGAAAATAAGTTTATGTAATAGTATCATCATGATTGATGAACCTAACATATGCATATTTACTAGGAGTGTATCTAGGATCTTCTGCATTAGGGAGTTTGTGACGTGATGAAAGTTAGTGATAGTAATGACAAGTGGGAATAAAAACTCTATTGAAATCATATTACATCGAAGATGAATTTCCTAGTGTGGAATATAATAAACTAGGACTTGCCTATATATGAAAAATTTTAGAATAAGGGGATCATGTTGGCTTCCTGTTTCTGGTGTTGTGTCTCTTTGGGGCATGAAACAACATGGAAACTTTTCTTTAAGGAATATTGGGCTCTTGGTATTTGGAGTTATCTCGATCTATGAATGAGAATTGATGGTTTTGGGGATTTGATATCAATTTTCTTACAGTCAGGGTTCTAGGGTGCTAAGAAAAATGGCATTGAAGTAAAGGCACATAGAATGATATTTAATACAGCATACTAGATTATTTGGGATACTATAAATAAATCTATGGAGGGAAAACACTAGTCATTTCATTTCATGAAGGTACCTATTAAAGTCTTAGTGGTAGAGCTAGGATCCCTCATAAAGAATGGGAGTTTATATACCTCGCTATAGAGAATTGTACCATGGGTCTAAACACAAAGGGGATAGGAAGGAGTAGTACAGGGGCATGGGTTTATTGAAAATCTTATATGATATGGATGAAGATAAATTTTGGTGGATCATGATCAAATTGAATTGTGAGAGGATGAGGTTTAGTGTGTGATGAAAAATGCTCAGTTATATTCTCATTTACTACCTTCTACGGAAAAGGTAACTCTATTGGAGCATTAATAAGAGTTATGGCTAGTGGTCTCACGATGTCTAGACTCTTTAACATTAACATTATAAAGGTGGAATATAACTCCAAATTGTTGGTGGGGATTCTCTAAGGAAAGTATAGACCTACATCAAGCTTGTCTTACCTCATCAAGAAATGTAGAATGATTTTGATCATGGTATTAAGGTCAGACACACATGGAGGGATGGTAATGTTTCTATGAATGCATTAGATAGTGAAGGGTATCTGAGTGACAGTATTATTCTTTAATTATACATTGGATCTCTTTCGAATGGTTGTAAGCTCATTTTTAAGGGATATTCCTTAGGTCTCTATCACTTCATGGCCCCATGATTATTGTCCTGAGTGTTGGGTGACACCCCTTCCTTATTTTTAATAAAAATAAAATTTATATCAGTCTTACCATTTTTCTTATAGAAATTTATTGAATTTATATCCTTTTTATCATTATTTTTTAGTCTTGGAAAATCTTTACAGATATGAACAAGTTTCTTAAATTCATGAAAAATCATCTCAAAATTTTCATTCTTATCACTTTTCACTTTTTTATTATTCATGTATTCATAATGAAAATATTTCTTTCCAACAATTATGTCCATTATTTTAGAAATATGATAAAGTTCATTCTTTCTTTATTTTGATTAACTGATTGCAGTATCAACCTTAACATTATTATTCTTAAAATATTTATAAACCTTTTCATAAGATATCAATTTCTTAGTAATTACAGATGTAGAGTAAAAGACTACACCATTCTTATTTTTCTTTTTTTAGCATATATTTTTAATATACCCTCATATTTCATGAGAGTTCCAATAAAGTCATCTAAACTTTACTTGGTAAGATTATTTGTATTATTAAGGGTTTTTGGATTTTATTCTCACTCATTTGGCATGATATCTATAATCTTCTCAACCAAATTCTCATTTTTTTTATATATTTATCTATAAGGGATTGTAAATTTTTTACTATAGTTATAAAGCCTTGATAGATCTGTAAAAATAATTGTCCTGGTATAAATTCAAAGGCTCGATAGTATGATCATGAAATTGAACTTATTGTTTCCATGACTATAGTAGTTCCAAAATTAGTTACTTAATGTTTCTTCTAAATATTTTTTATAGTTTCACAGGATGAAATATGACTGTATATATTTTTAATCATAAAGCATTGAAAATTAATTCTAACATTGTAGTTAAGTTTATATTCAAATTTCACTTCTCTAGTTAAATTATTAACATCCTTAATAATAATTTGATAACTTTCATTCATCATGAAAAAATTATCCACTCTAGTATTAATAAAATATGTTTTTATATTATCTATATAATACTCATAATCAACATCATCCAATGTGAGTGGTCTTCTTGGATTTATATTTTCAAGTGACCAAATAGAAAAACCTTCCATCTAAAAAAAGAAAATATTTTCTATAAAAACATGTTAGTTTAATAGTTAACAAGTAGAAACCTTCTTTGATACCAAATATATGATCAAAAGAGTATAAAACTTTCTACAAAAGGGGGTTAATTGTATTTTATAAAAATAAAACTTGTAATTTTCTATAACCTCTTTAAGAATGGTATCAAAAAAGTTGGTGCCAATTAACTTAATAATCAGAGTAATAAAAATATTATAACATACAGTATAAAATTTTCTATAAAATTTCATAGTGGAATTAGAAACACATAAAAAAAGTATAATAAAACTTTATAAAGTAAGAAAATATTATAAAATCTTTATAATTAAGTTTCCACACTTTAAACTTCGGTGTAAAAGAAGTATTTAACCTTACTTAAGGTATACATGATATTCACCTTATCGTAACGATTTATCTTCCCTGGTAAGGAATCCCTCGATCATAAATATCGGACACATCATTATTTCCATATAACCATGGAAACCAAGTATCAGACTGATCAAAATAAACATTTGTCTCTCTATCCATAGATCCCACAATCATACAATATTAGACACATCTATTGCAAAAAAATGATCTTAATGAATTTACAATGATATCCTCAAAATGGATGCCTCAAGAAAAACTCTATAAATTTTACAATGAAGTACACTTTCTTAATAAGATGTTACAAAAACTTAATGAAAACATTAGTTAATAGAATTTATAAAATCACCCTCCTCCTAGAATGTAGATATATTTATATACATTCTTCCAACAGTCATATTCTATATTTCTCGAAGTTGATTGCAACAGCATCAGATGAACTCCTTCACTTGGAAAGTTTATCACAGAATCTCTATCTAATAGTCATCATGTATTACACTACTACAGTGTATTGAGTTTTGTTATGGTATAAAGAAGTTATTTCATATGGTTTTGTGTATAAATTTTATCATTCAGAAAGTTTAATGAAATTAAATCATTTAGAAATGTATACCTCCATCTGATAAAGTCAGTCCAATAGATTTGTTATAACTTTATCTGGTGGATTTTTTTATACATTATCTACTGGAATTTATAAAACTCCATACGATGAAATTATTATTCATCCACACAATGTAAAAATTACATGTTTTTGTGGTATATATAAGAAAGGTCCATCTAATGGAATTAATATCTTTAATTAGATAAAATTTAGAAAGTTTCATCCTATAGAAAAGATAATATTTATCCAAAAAAGCATTAAAATTCACTACATTGACATATTAAAGTCTTAGGAAGTAAAAAAGTTATAAATTTTAAATTATATAAGTAAGTGTATTTTGATTTTTAGAATTAATGTTTGGAAGTGTTGAAAGTATTATTTTAAATCAACAAACATATCATCGTTGTTTATATTTCTTGATAATAAAAATTTTTCCTCATTATGACCTGTACCAACACCTTAACTATGGGTCCATTTTAACTTTGATAGTGGAATGATTTTATTAACTTAATATTTCCTTGATGTATTTTTTTATTATGCGAAAATTTATTTATTTTATCTTTTATGTTCTATATTAATAATATGTGTATTTTACCTAATTAATTAAACATGTTATAATAAAAAATATATGCATAATACATTTATTTTAATTCCATATTGAATGATTTTTAATTCATTTATTTATGTGAGCATGATCAAGAAACCATAAAAATTAACAATGAAATAGATAGAAATAAAAAAAATGACTTGATCGTGATATTTCTAATTTTTGATTTATTGAGAAGATAATAAATCAAACTATAACCTTGAGTAAGAATTAATTGAGTCGGTCTTGGTTTGATTTGTAGTATTACATCATCGACCTTAGTATCTTCCTTGTTGGATTCACCTTAGATCAAGTTTTGAACTATCTTCTCTCCATAAAGATTTATCATTTAAATATTTCTCTTATACATGGGTTAGGTCAACCGGGGATATGGGATATATAAACAAACTATGGAAATGCAGATCATACATAATAAAATGGGATTAATGACATGTAATCCATCATATTTGATTTAATAAAACTTTTATTACATACAAAAATCCTATGAAATGATGTTAAATTAAATTGAAATCAGCACATACATAGGGAATTCAAAGCTCATGATTAGTCACATACATGCAACAACATTGCATACATACAATTCAACAAACATTTATAATCATTTAATTAATTAAGATAAATTAATCATGAATTAATAATTAATGGTATTTTTAATTAACTAATTCTTTATCTTAAATATTAATCCAAATAGTCCTTAAGATATATTTGATACCTAGCCAGGGTAATTTAAATAAATTATATAAAATAATTTTATTTAAAATTACTTCAATACATGTATTCTACTAGTAGTTAATGGTGTGTACCCATCCAAACTATTTTTTCCTTGTGTGGCAATGTATAGTGTAGTCACGTGGAATTTAACATACACAGTGTGTCATGTAGTTACACGGAGTGTCAATGTACATATAACCTATGCAACATGTTCCACTTTAAATGATCATATAACATACATGATGTGTACAACCACCACAAGGTATATAGCTCAGAATTTTAGATGAAATTAATTAAGCATTTATTATTATGTAAAACCCTATTACATGGCATGTACACCAGCTACACACTATAATGTATGGTCATAATGTTGTAATTAATTTTATTTATCATAATTTATTTCACATAGTGTACATCCCAGTTTAGCATGTACTCTATGTAAATGGGTTTGAGTTACATGGTGTGTGTGCTAGTTACACATCATTTAACTCCCTTTTGTGAATCATGCATTACATTCCTAGGGAATTAGTGCGTAATATGACTGGGATAATACTGTGTTTTATGGTATGTATGATAGTTACACTCCATTTAACAAATATATAATTGTGCCATTCATCATGAATTTAACATGTAGCTGGTGAATTTATTACACACCATATGCATTAATCACATGACCACCATATCATGTGGAAATTGAATGACATGTATGTCTATTACACACCATATAACCCAACAAGTCTTATGCCATCGTCATAGTCAATATGAATTTTAACTAATTCATAATTACACACCATGTAATTAACCCCCAAATGGATAATTATGGTTGGCACAACCATGTCATCACATAATTGACCTTGACTACATTGTATTTAATTAAATTACAAGTTTTATAACCATGTCTTATAGTAAGGATCCCTGACACCTTTGGATGGTATCTCTATATATTTTTCACCTTCTCTTAGCCTATTTTTGTTCATATGATAGTGAATTAACATGTTGTTTCAACTTTATAGATTATGGGTGATAATTTTAATAAAAAATAACAAAATAATTACAATAATATATCAACAAATAATTAAATGCCTATAAATTTTAATGTGACTACTATGATACCAATTGATTATTCTAGGCTCAATGGAAGATGGTTGAGTCCATGATTTATGATGGATTTTCATTGAATCTAATGGATAAATCATAAGAAAAAGATGAAGAATGACATGTCTCATGATTATATCTGAATAACCATGATTAAAGAATCCTAGAACCATGAGAGAGGATATTTCATGGTAAACATATAATTAATTTAATAGTAATAAATTACCTATGCCTTGAGTTATTTATTATATGTAGGTGTTGATCGATCAAACCTCCATTCAGATTATACTTTCATTGGATTGAGATGATCCAAAATAGAATCCCTCTAGCGGCTATCCACATGTGCTCCTTTATCTTAAAGTGTTGATAATGCTACTCTGGGTGCTAGTGATGTGGTACCAATCATCTTTAAATGATCATTTTTTATCACAATGTAATCCATCAAATTTGAAGGATTTATTCTCATTATCTTAATCTTGAGAGTATAGAAGAATGTGGAAGAATACACTTTATCTTGAGATAAAACATAGGGATGTTCTTCATAAAGAGAATTAACTAGGGATGATAAATGTTGTGTATAATGAATGACTCTCACACATTAACAAAAATCATATAATCATGCATATATAGAGCTAGGGTTAGGGGATTGGTAATTTTTAAAAGGCCCTTATCCAATCTCTTAATCCTTTGCGAACCCCACGTCAAATAATATTTTTGTTATTACTTTTTTTTGGTGTGCATAAGTATTGAAAGTAATATAAATAGTAATATATATATATATATATATGATATTTATAATATCATTTCCATTACGAAGCACATTACCTAGTCCATCCACTTTTTTCGGCATTTACCAAACCTCAAATAATAAATATTATTCGTCAAATAAAAAAATAAATATCTTATTCGAGGTCATGTGAATAAATATTTATTTAATTTTATACTCACATATAAAATAATATATGGATATTTTTAATCAATAAATCATGAATACATATTATTTTTCTCAATATTGAAAATAACTTTTATTCCCATTGTTAAATTCAAATTGAATTCAATTAAGATCTATGAAAACACTAACTATGTGACCCTCAAGGCCTCTTCTTTGGTGTCATTAGGAGGGCTTGCCTAAAGTCCAATATCAGTATCTAGAAACATGTAAAGGCACCCATATAGAAAAAATTCATTTTCTAATAAAAAAAACCACTTATGAATGTACATTGTATAATATAATCTCTTTATCTCCATATCTCATCTATCAGGTTGCACGCTTGTGTCATCAACCAATATACTCGATATGTCTTTATTTTAATATCTAAAATAAACTCTTCCATACAATATGGACATGGAATTTAGTTCGAAAATATCATTCCAATCAAATGGTTGAGATGTAATATTCCAAAAATATGGAAGCGAAAAATCCTTTCACAACTTATTCATTAATAAGATATCATTCCTAACACACCCAATATATCCTACTTCACTGTAAAGATATAGAATCGCATTATTGGTCAATAAATCAAAGTACATGATTCATGATAAGTATTAAAAATAATACTAAATTATAAGGATCATTACATATGTTTAGAGACAGGAATATCTAATGCCACAAAACATGTGGATTTTCCTACTTGTGGGTTTGACCTTATAATCCCTCATCTTAAATATTACCAATTATGAAATACATGAGATAAAGACTCATTCGCTTATGAGTATCCATTACATGATAGTTTAAATCATTTGTATCCCATAAAATGAATTTATATAGTCATAAGAAATTTTCTCTAGAATATTTTCATGCCACTTCAAGGATCTCATTATAGAGGAGAGCTTATATGACCTTTCGATGAAACAAATACTCTGAGGATATTGTCACATCATTATAATTCAAAAGAATAATAAATGTTTGATAACATAATTATTAACATTCAAATATGTGAATATACATTATCACTGGTCATGGTGTGACAAGTTTCCTACATTCTATGGAGCCCCTCTAGTTATAGCATGATCCATTGCCCTGCTACTTGCTACAATGTGACCCTCACCTAAGTCAATGTGGTGATCCAAATATAGAAAGGATTCCTGTTAAGGTTACCTAACCCTACTCTAACACTCTCTCAATAACCCAATACACCTCCCAAGCCTCCAATAATATCCTAAAACCTCCATGAGATGTTCCATCTCTCAAAATTTTGATTTGAAACCCAATTCTCAAAACATACCTTACTCTGGGATCAAAATTTAAATTTTTCTTCATTTCACCAACACATAAAGATGTTATTTTTTACATTCACATTGTATACATAAATTTATACATAGATATACATTTTTTTAAGTGAAATGATAATTAACCACTCAAAGTAAAAAAAAATAGTTATCCCTAACTGGTGTTCATCTTAGATAATTATAAGATATAATGAAATTTTAAGACTAGTGTGAGTGGGATTATTATACCAGGATATGAAATATGATTAAAAGGGACAAAATTAGTTTTGTTCAGTGGATATCCCACTAAATATACCACATAAAGTGTTATACACTATGTATTTTGTTTTATAAGGGTGTGTGGTTCATATTTAGAGTCCCCACTACCTGAGGTTAGAAAAATAACTAGCTTGAGAATCTTTATAATTTGATTATTTTCTTGTGAAAACCTTGATACATAGTTAATATGTTGGTGGTTGGTTATGTTGTTAATAATTTCATTTGTTAGAGCTTAATTAGGATGGTATTCATCCTCTTGTATGATGAGTATGACATATGTTCCCTCGATTATGAGAGACTAAGGAAGTAAAAAACCATACCAAAATAGTACATATGATATTTTTATCTATTTAGATGGTAGAAATGTAATTTTATTATCTTTAAAGGTGAATTACATGTGATGTATTCATGTAATTGGCCATCCAATACTCATAGAATCGAGAATGTATAAGTTGTATTTATCGGATTGATATACTTTTTATTCCATGGTCACTTGATGTCTTTGTCAAAGGAATCATTAATAATAAACTCTTTCATATGATGTAACTGGTGCATACAGGTATATGGATACATATATTTTATGGAGATCATTCTAGATACCCTCATAGTTTGAGTAACATTGATGTTTTTATGAAGTACTCTCTTTCCGTACATTTATGGATCTGGTGATTCATATTTATTGTCATCTCTACAAAGTCTTATGGGGTTACACATTGTGGTTAACTAAATGAGGATTGATTTTGACTTATAGATATAATCTATATGTATTTTATAGTTTATCAAAAATGTTTTAGGATGGGTATTCACAAGGTATTATATATGATGTGATAAATAGTGAAGATAATAATAGATTTCCAAGAAAAAATTAATATATCTAAAAGGAGTTTTGGATATAGTTTTACAAGTTATTTTATATGATACAATATAAGGTAGAGTGGAAAAAAGTCTTTGAGGCTTTAGTACATGTAGGATATTGTTTGATATATACCATAAATCCAAGTATGTATGTGAAATATATTATCCAATATCACTTTGTATGATATAGGTGTATTGTATAAGATGATATATTTATTTCCTGGTAATTCAAAATGTTATTATGGGATATTGTTTAGTATGATATGAAGATATTTTACCCTATGATATGCATGGAAACTGATGGTTGAAAGATATTATTATCACAAAAAAGAGTCTTAAGTGAGAGATACCTTGAGAGGGGGTGAATCAGAGTATGTAAATTAATTTCTATACACCCCACATTGCCTTGGAACTCTCACATCCATATATATATGTATCACAAAGTTATTTAGATCACCTCTCTTTCTATTCTATTTTTTGTTGATATGATTATCCCCTTTATTTGTCTATACTTATCCAGATATATATTAGTTACTTCAGTCCACTTTGTGTCTTGAATAAATGTAAACAAGAATACATATGGACATTTGGATTTTACTTGATTCACCTACACTGGGCTAATCCAAGGAGAATGAACGCTAGAATTAACTAATTGTACTAATTAATGGTGGGTTTAAGCTTGTTTACTCATAGTTGGGGTCAATACCCTTACAATGATTTTGGATTGGATCACTGTCACCCAAGGAACACTTCCATCAATTAATCACTCATTTCTCACTACTTCAAGATAGAATACCTATAGATCTAGTCATGTAGATCTATCTTCAATCAGTATGACTTTCTCATATAGGTGTTTCTTCAATTTTATGTACATTTGGTCTTGATCTCCATAAATACTTCTTCATAATGTAAGATTTGAATTCCCCCTTGAGTAGCTTCTACATTTTTTTCTAGAATAATTATGGGACTAGACTTTCTAATGAAGTGACTATAATTACTTCTTCTTCTTTGATGTACAAAAACAATTTTCTGATTCTAAATATATAGACCATAAAGATAGTTCTTCGATCCTCCCCTTCTTTAGTATACAGTTTTTCAATAATACCTAATTGATAACCTCTCCTTCTACCTACTAGTGTGACAATGATGTTTAGAAAAATATCATTTCTATCTCAATTTCTATCTCACTACCTCCCTCTATCTCCCTCTCCTATTTCATAGATATATTGTAAAAATTATTTTAATAATCTATTTAATCACACTTCTATTATTTTTTTCTACACTTTTGTATAAGACCAAAAAATCTAAATACAATATCACTTTCTATATTTAATATGGAAATACCATTTTTTTGTTTCTTCATTTTAGATTGGAAATATCAAATTTTATAATATGTCACCATTCTTTACAAGGAATCCAAATCTTGTATTAAAATAAATGTAACTCTTATGATCCACAAATATCCAAATGGATAATGTATTTAAAAAGAAACATCATTCTATGTTATTTCATGGAATAAAAACTTATAAAATGCCAACTCTAACTTCTACTTGGCATGTTGTGTGGAAAAACTATATCCACCATATTTTTAATCTTCAATAAGTTATAAAAAATTAAAATAACAGTTTTATGGAATAAAAAATCTTCTAGTAACTCTTAACTCCTCTCCTATAAACATATATTACTTTGTGACATGAATTTTCTCCATTATAATGAAATATACTTATCATTTTATCCAACTGATAAAACACTATAATAACTTCATCTTCCTTTAGGTTGGATCATGGATCCCACCTTGAAGCTCTATTATTATTGAATCATTTTCTATCAGGATAATCATGTTCGGGTTTAGGTATAAAATATTCAGGAATATTTTGAAAATATCATCTTTAAACACAGAATGACATCCTTTCATTCTTGAATTAATTTCCTCATTTTGAATTCGTATTTAATTCACTTAAATATGACAATAATATTCACATAGATATCAACACATATCTTCCATTTAAACCGCTGATATGAAACAACATAATATCTATTTGTATTTTCTAGCCTCATAAAAACTTCACAAATTCATGATTCTTGTGTAGATCTTCCTTCATAGTTATTTATATTATGGTTACATGGATCATGTAAACATAGATAATGGTTATGTATCTCACATTGATACTTACGATGCTATGAGATTAAAGTTACAAAAATTCGAATGATGGTCACATAGGGAAGACTCATGGTTACACATGATAGTTTGACCTAAGATGATGTTTATGCACCCTTGAAATGATGGTTACACATACAAATATGATAATGTTTATGTAGATAAAAAATGATGCTTACATATCCACTCCGATGATGCTTACGCACTTGGGACTTAGCCAAAATATCATAATATTCTTGATAACCTATTTATATGGATTACTTCAAGGATGTGTCCCAACCACTTCCAAACTTCATGGAACATCCCATGGACTCCTCCAAGTATTGTCACATGGATTTCTCCATCCATCGTCCCTTTATGAAAAACTTCATGCACACATTATTTTATTTTTGAACATATCCAAGAATTAAGATAATTAAGCTCCATGTTCCACAAACTTCACATAGGCTTGACATATGTCACCATTATGGGTCCAATAAGGATGAATTCATAAGAATCCTCTAAGTGTTAATTTTTTTCTCTCTATTAGAGTATAAACCAATCATTCATTTTTTCAGCATCCACATGTCATTTCAATAAATACACTTGGACATCTTCCTTATATATTGTCAAAAAATTAAACATAAATCCATAGGGTAGATATAAACCCCCCCCCCCTTTGGATTTTCCTAAAAATATAGCACATTTTCCTCACCCCCTTTGTCAATGAAATAAAAAGTGGGGAAATTAAACAAAAAATATCTTTTTTATCCCCCCCCCCTTCTTGGGTGTCTTTATTAGATTTGGTTCCCTAGAAACAACTTATAAGTACTTGATTATTACATGTATTCATTATCTTTAATATTAATGAAGTTTATTATCACATAAGTATTGTTCATTTACATAAAAAAGTATATTATAATGCCTTAAATATATATTCCACATCAAAAGAACTTAGTTTTCCCCCACTGTCATGATATACCTTAGATTTTATGACAGAATTACTTAAACCCATTTTCAATTGTTGGATGATATTGTTTAATAGGATAAAGAAAAAATAGGATATTAGGGGTGGGGGATCATATCACATGGACACACCTTCTGATGGAGTTCACCCTTGGTAATATATAAGAAGGGATGTTATAAGAACGGGCCTAATAGTATGAAACATTTTATGTGTCATCGGAAGTTCTCATATGTAAACATGTGCATTGATCCTTAGTCATTTAGATTTTCATTAATGAATACCATAATTACATACATTTATGTATTGATGAAAATCATTACAACATTTGTTCATGGTGAATTGGGATATGATGGTGGTTTCATAAGTGATATTGCATTAATGGATAATGCGAGAAAAGAGTTATCCCTTCCACCCTTTGAAAAAACTTGTTATCTCATACCCTTTGATGGGAATGGAATTTCCTGGATAAATCTATAGACATGGTGTTATGTGGGTCATTTCTAGAAATTCAAAGAGTGAGACATTGAGCACATAAGTTGATGACACCAGTATGAAACCTTCTTGATTAGTGATATCTTGATAAAGGGACTATATTATTCAGTGAGCGCTCATAGGAGATTTTATGTCATTGGAAAAATAACTTCTTTCTCTTTGGGTTCCCTGGAGTGTTTCTAAAAGATAACTTTGTACTTTAGGCATCTCCACTTATTTCCATTGAGAATGATTCATGGAGGTTCACACACTAAGTGTATCAGAAATCTAAATAAAATTCAATGTTGAAATTAATAAGTTAGAATAAATATTATTCATGCTTTTTGGTTTAATTTTTATTCGGGTTTTGTTGATCGCCAAGATTTAATAAAAATTTATTCTAAAGAATACGTGAGTTAAATAATAATAATAATAAATATTTATTTTCATGGTTTAGTGAACATAATATTTATTATATTTATTGATGAATACTGAAGTGATATTTATTTTTTAAATAAATAATTATTATTCAAGGTTCAGTAAATGCTGAGGAGGATAAGATGATCAAGTTTAATGGTCCAATTGGAAATGATGTAATTGATATTTATTTATATATTCTTAAGTTATTCTCAAGTAAACTGAATAATAATATTATTATTGTTTTTGTTATTATTATTATACATGGGTTCAACTAAAAGTTATATATTTGGAAAGTGAACTATATGAAAATTTCTAACCCTAAACCTTCCATAATAAATATTTAATTATATCACTTTCCATATTCAATATTGTTGTGCACATTAGATAGAGAGAAATTTTCTCAAACCCTAGATAGAGTTATAGATATCTATTGTGTGCTCTCCCCTCCTATTCTCCCAATACATCAAGTTAGCACCAAAAATTCTTCATCCTCAAAAATAATTCAGATGCGATCAACCATGAACAATGAAAGCAATTGGTATTGACCTTGAAATCATTCGACAATTCTATAGTAATGTTCAAAGATGGTGGTGCATGTGTGGATATCCATTATAGGGATTCTACACTTGGATCCTACAATTCAATGATGGTACAATGATATCGAGTCAACTATATCATCAATGAAGAAAGAATTACATGTTCAGGTAATTCTAGATCTTCTTATAAATTAAATATAAATTACATGTGAATATCCTCCTCTTCTAGTTCTGATATCTAATTAAGTCATGTAATCTATGAATTCTAATAGTCATGACATTATTCGTTATGTAAATATCATATTTTTCATAAATTAATACTAAAAATATGATTTTTCCATACCAATTAGGCACTTTTTGTGGCCAAAACCTAAAAGTTGTATCATAGAGGCCACATGGTTAATTTATAATTATTTATTAATAATTAATTGAATGGTGTATTTTTTCAATTTATTTAACTTTATATCTATTCACTCTTGTAATTTAAACATTGTTTTATCCTCCCTTTCTTAATTCTCCCTCACATAACCAATAAATGGTTTAAATTAAAATGAATAAACTTCTAAAAACCCATTTGGAGGTTCTAAGGGTTCTGAACGAATAACACAATATTGCACAGTGTGTACCCCCAAACTACACATCTTGTACCCATGTATCTTACATGTATATTATGTCAATATCAGATTAGATTAATAAAAACATATTAGGGATCTGATAAAAGTGGATTAATGTATAAATCCAAATATAATGGCACACAGTTTGAATAACCACACACCATGTAACATGCATAAATGATGTGTAGTCCTTGTGTATTTTTAAAGAAAAACATGGGGGCCCAATCATGTCATGTATCTCCTATATGAAATAAGTACCAACAAACCATGCAACTTTAAGGCCACACACCATGTTATAAGGTTACACATCATGTACCTCAAACACATCAATGGAAAGGAAACACACTCAGTCCCTAGGCATGTGTTACATATATAAGCAAAAACAATTAAACAACATGTAAACCAGTACACACCATGTATTATACTGCAAACGTTATTCTTCATTTAACATGGTGAGAGAAATTAATTATATAATTAAACCTATTCGCATGTGTTCCATGTGTAATTTATTTTATAGTACATATCATTTCATAGGATTGTTAATTATATGTTAAATTCATTTTCATTTAAAATTCTAAAATAAAAAATTGTGTATGGTATTTTCTTATAATTTAATCCACATGCATCAATAGCATCACATGTAGTGTAATTTACATGTGTTCTATGTTTTATTTGTTTGATATTACACTCCATGTAATTACTTATCATGAAATGTGTGTTGGATGCCAATAAAATTAACAAGCATAAGGATCATGTTGGGTTTTTTGGATGAGTGCATGACGTTAACTCTAAGTAAACTTGTGTAATTTATTAATTTTAAATAAAATTAATTTAATTAATTTGTTTAAAGTTATGTATGATTGTAATTCAAAGTTTCTTAGATGGAATTTATTTAAATTGAGTTAATTAGATTAATTTGGGGAATTTTATCTTATTTAAATAACAAGTATAAGTAATTGATAACTTGATTGCAAATGTATGCTCATTGCATGTTGTGAGGATGATCATGAGATCAAACGAGACCTATGTATATGATTGGTTTTTTTTATTTGTCATTATTAATTTAAAATGATGGAATGTGTGTCGGCCCAATATTTTTATTTTGTAAGGGAATACATGCTCATCGTTTCTTTTATGTAAACCCCCCCATTATCCAATCCATTTGACCCCCTTGCCTAAATGTGAGTAAAAGATTATGTAAGGATAGAGGTCCTAGGTGAGAGGAGGCGGTACAAGTCCTCGATCTGAGTTAAAATCAATCAAGGTGATACATAAGAGCTGATATGGAATGTTTCAACACAAATCAAGATACAATTCAAGTTGTTTTCCCCTATGGTTGAAGGTTAGTTTATCATTTTCTAGATAAACTAACCACTATAGAATATCATAATAATGCCACTTATATTTTATTTTTGTTAGCTACATGGTTGATTATTTATTCTTTTTTATGATACATGATCAACTAATAGATGAATTAACAATCATGAAAAAAATAATAAAATAAAACCAAATTATGCATATATTTTATCAGATTTGGTTAATCACTTAAGTGAAATACCCTTAATATTAACAAGGAATGTGAAAAGATAAAACTGGGTTTTTATGCATAATAATAAAAATCTCTCAACTAAAATATTACTTCATTGTATACTTCTATTACTTAAGTTAGAGTCAACCCCATAGTACAAAGTGTTTGAGCGGCCTATATCGGGGTGATTTCAATTATCAAGGAACTTTTAGCTTAAATTTTTGTGTTAAATTAACTTGGTTTACATCAAGGGTTTAATTTTAAAGTAGGAATTGGGGTAACATAGGGTAAAGGGTTGAGGAAATCTATATCTAGGATTTTATGATTATGTTTTTCACTAAATAGATCATGTATCTATGAGTTAATGCAGTTACAAAGTTACACCAACATAAAACCCTTAAAATAACTAGTCAGACCCAAGTCTGGGTTATGAGAAAGGGAATATGGGTCTTTGCTACTAGAATATCTATGAAAAAGTATAATCTGAAACTAATTGTGAGGGTTTTTTATATTTTAAGAAAAATATTGGGAGATTAATAAAATTTAAATTTATTAATATATGTTGGTAATCAAGGAAGTATTGATTATCTTCTCTTAAATTATGTAGAAATGGAAAACTGTTACACTTTGACCATATCAGTGTGATCCATACTAGAGAAAAAACAACTTCTCATAATAATTAATTTACTAGAATGGTATATGTGATTATGTGTTATACTACACCATGAATGGAATTTGTACATGATGGAAACCCCACTTCTTGAGTCTCTTGTTAAAGAGGCTAGTAAGGATTAAGTATCTCTTTACCTGAAACATATAAATGATGCAATGGATTTAAAATGTTTCATGAAAACCTCCATATACAGTGAAATTATAAAGCAATATGAGGATATGGATGTATATAGAATAATATATCTCATTTGTGATATTTATTAGGAGAGGGTTAGACAAGAGAGTTATGAGATCTCTAATGCACTGTTAACATGAAATTTTGGAGAATCGGTGCCAACTGGACATCATTTGGTCAAGATATTTGGCTATATAGAATTCTTAGACATATCGGGGTTTAATATCTCGGATGAGTTGTGCATAGATCTCATTTTTTCCTCACTAACTAAATCCTTCACTAGTTTCATTATAAATTATAATATTAGTAATAGCAAGGAGACTCTTTCTAAACTTCTTACTCTCATTTTCCAAGTTCATGAATACATGGGGCATGAAAAAACTGAAAGTCCATATGGTGAATAAAAAAATTAAGAAAAGGGAAAATGGTTTAAAGACTCATTCCATGTCTAAGGCTCTAGAGCACCATCCTTCTAAGAAAAATAAGATATGTTGAGAAGAGAAAGAATATATTGCGGTGTGATTTTCATGTGGAAAGACAGTCCACTAAAAGAGGAACTGCAATCAACCAAATAATTAAGGGTAAGCTTCACGTGTGTTATTTATTGAGTGTAATCTATCCATATATACAAGTTGGGTATTAGATACTATATATAGTGCTCACATTTATATCCAAATAAAGGAACTAAGCATATTTTTGAAGGTTTTCAGAGGCAAGGTGGATCTACTGGGTGCCAATTAAGAGAGGCTAGATGCTATAGCCTTTGGAGACTACTAACACATGTTTTCAACAAGAATTATTTTGGTTTTAAATAAAATATATTATGTTTCTATTTATACCAAGAACATTTTCTTTATTTCTTGTTTACACATGGTTGGATTTAATTTCAACTTTGGAAATAAGAGTTTTTTACTTTTATAAAGATAACATTTGTTATAGTATGGAATATTTAAATAATGGTCTTTATGTATTAAATTATAAAAACCAAATATTGGAAGTTGATAATGAATCAAATTCACATGACACATTTCACACCCATTTGTGGCATCAGTGTCTTGGTCACATAAATGAGAAGCATTTGAAGAAGCTCTATTAAGATAGTTACATGGAATTATTGATATTAAACCAATTGAAATATTTCATGACTATTTACAAGGTAATATGACCAAACCTCCATTTGTTGGTCAAGGTGAAAGGGCCATAAAACTTCAAAAATTGCTACACACTAACGTGTATAGGAGTTTTCAACTAGAATATAGAGGTGTATTATCATATTTTATGAATGTTACGAATTTCTTGAGTAGGTATGGTTACATATACTTGATAAGGTATAAGTATGAATCCTTTTATGGGTTCAAAGAGTTAAAGAATTAATTTTAGAATCAACTTGGTAAGAAGATAAAGAAACGTTGATTGAATCAATGTGGTGAATATCTTAACTAAAATTTCATTGAATTTTTCTAGGATTATGGAATTTTATCTCAACTCACTAAACCTTATATACCATAATGGAATGGTGTTAGTGTAAGTAGGAACCATACATTTCTATACATAGTAAGGTTGATGATGAGTCTTGCAATACTTTCATTATCCTTTGGAGGATATGCATTACACGCGAAAGCATACATACTAAATAGAGTACTAACTAGAGTGGAAAATGTTATTGACTTTGAGTTATGGAGTGGAAAGAAAAATAATTATCACATACTCATCCATGGGGGAGAGTGGTGTTTGAAAAGGCTAAATAAAGCAATAAATTGTCACCCTAGAGCATGATGTGTATCATTATAGGTTACCCCAAGGAAATGAGGGGATACTAATTATACGATCCCTGAGATAAAAATGGTATAGTTTCTAGGAATTTTTTATTCCTTGATAGAGAACACATCCTCAATATGGATAGTGGGAGAAAGATTGACTTCGATGAAGTTAATTTTCAAGATAGACAGAGTTGATACAAGAACAAATTCCACAAGTCCCCATGGAAGAAGTTATTTTTGAAACATAACTACTACGTGGGAGCACCAAAATGGTAAGAGAACTAGAAATTTATGGTTTTTTAGTCATAGAATATGGTGAATCATTATTGGTTTTCAATAATGACCCTTTATCCTATAAGGAGGTAGTATAGAGCTTAGAAGTTACAAAATAGAAAGAATCTATGAAATGTGAAATGGATACCATGTAACAAAACCATGTGTGCTTTTTAGTCAATCCTCCAACATATATAAATCTCATTAGGTGAAAATGGGAAATCAAGATAAAATGGACATGGAATGTCAGGTTACTACCTATAAAGCATGGTTAGAGGTGAAAGGGTTTAGACATCGTCAAGGTACTGACTACAAAAAAAACTCTTCTCAAGTTTTCATGTTTAAGACCATCAAAAAATTTCTTTCCATAGTAGATTACCATGAAAATGAGATTTAGTATATGGACATAAAAACTGCTTTTCTTAATGGGGTACTATAATAGGATGTGTATATGACACAACCAGAAGGTTTTGTAAATATAGGGAATTCCAAAAAGGTATGAAATTTGCACAGATACATTTGTGGATTAAAGAAATCATCCAGTTTATGGAATATTGAGTTCGATGAATCCCTAAAAGAATTTTGTTTCATTGAGAATGAATGTGAGTTGTGTTTTTACATACAGTTTAGTGGGAGTGTAGTCATTTTCATACTAATATATGTTGATGACATATTACTAATTGGAAATGAGATACCAACCTTACAAGAGGTTAAGGAATGGTTGAGAAAGTGCACCTCCATGAAGGACTTAGGTGAAGAAACCTATATTATAGGGATCAATATCATGAATGATATATCAAAGAGGATGATTAGACTAAGTAAAAGTGAATACATTGATAATATACTGAATAGGTTCAGTATAGAACAATCTAATAGGGTATTGGTTCCAGTGTCGCATGGTATACATCTTTACAATAAGATATTTCCTCAAACAAAGTAGGAACTAGAGGGAATGAGTAATATCTCATTCGCTTATATGATAAGATATATCATGTATGTCATGTTATATATGAACATTAAGGATTCATATTCTTTGATAATGGTAGGAAGATATCAATTTGATCTAGGTAAACAACACCAGACTAATGTGAAGGTTATCCTTAAGTATATGAGGTGAACTAAGGATATGTTCCTGGTCTATGGAGAATATGAGGAGCTAGTCATCATGGGTTTTATAGATTATAACTTTTAGATAGATCACAATGATATGAATTCATAGTTAGGATATGTATTTTGTCTCAACGGAGGAGCTATAACCTAGAATAGTTCAAAGCATCTAGTTTTCGCTGATTCTGAAAAGAATTTTGAGTATATTGTGGCTTCTAATATAGCCAATCAATAATTTTGGATATGTAAAATTTTAAAAGATCTTGATGTGGTTCCTAGAATTCAATACCCTATCAATATTTACTGTGATAACATTTTAGTGGTGGATATCTTTAAAGAGACAATGTCACATCAAAGGAAAATACGTATATGTTATAAGTTTTATATCTTGAGGGATTTTTCTTAATGAATTTACATTGCAGTGAGTGAAGTATCCAAGGAGGAAAACATGGTCGACCCCTTGATGGAGGATATATCTCAACAAGGGCATGAGTATCATATAAGTGCTAGCTGAATGGAGGTTGTTAACAGTTGGATCTAATAAAAGTGGGAGTCTATTGGATTTGGTTCCTTAGAACTGATTTCTAAGTACTTAATGATTAAATGTATTCATTTTCTTGAATATTAATAAAGTTTATTATCACATCATGATTGTTCCTCTACATGACATAGTATGTGAAAATGTTCTAAGGATACACTTTTCATCGAAAGTACATGGTAGTTCCTCGATATGATGAGATTCTTTATATGTTATGATATTATTCCTTAAACCCATGTTCTATGGACAAATGATGTTATTTAACTGGACATAGACAATACAAGCTATTATGGGTCGAAGGATCACAAGACATTGAGACACCATCTCATTGTATTCACCCTTGTTAATCTCCAAAAGGGGAGGTTATGAGAACATACCATTTAGTAGTAAATCAAAATTTCATGTTTCATTAGATGTTTTTATCTATGGATGTGTTTATTGATCCAAGGACGCTAATATTATCATTAATGAATACCATAAGTCATGTAATTTTATGTATTGATGAAAATTGATCTGATATATTCTTTCAAAGAAGTAGGATATGTTAGGTACATCACGAGTGATATTGTATTAATGGATAATGTGGTAAATGATTAATATCTTCTATCTCTTGATATAAGTTTATATCATAGGACCTTTGATGGGAATGGAACTACCTAGATAAATACACAACCATGGTATAATGTGGGTATGTTCATTTATGGAAAGTTAAAGAAAGATACACCAAGAATATAGTTTGATGACACTAGTATGAAACCTGATTGATTAGATATATCATGATAAAGGGATTATATTACATAGTGTGTGTTCATAGGAGGTTGTATCTCATTACGACATTAACTTATTTATCTATGGGTTTCATGGTGTGTTTCTAGATGATAACATTGGCCTTTAGGCATATCTGTCTATTTCTACTAAGAAATATACCTAGAGGGTCATACAATAAGTGTATCTAAAATCTTAGTTAAATTCAATGATGAACATAACAAGTTAAAATAAATATTATTCCTCCACTGTGATTTGATATTTATTTAGGTTTTTTTGATAACCAATATTTAATCACAAGTAATTCAAAAGAATAAGTGAGTTAAATAATAATAAATTTTTATGTGAAAGGTTTGGTGGATATAATATTTATTATATTTATCAATGAATAATAGAGTAATATTTTTTTGTTAAATAAATAGACATTATTCAAGGTTTAGTAAATACTGAAGAGGATAAGCAAATTGGGTTTAATGGTCCAGTTGGTAATGATTTAAGTTATATTTATTTATATATTCATAAGTGATTCACATGTCAAGTGAACAATAATAATATTATTATTATTATTACACATGGGGTAAACTAAGAGTTATATAATTGGAAAGTACCTATGTGAAAATTGAAAACCATACACCTGCCATAATAAATACCAAATTGTATCACTTTCCATATTCACTATTAATGTGCACAATGGATAAAGAGAAGATCTCTCAATTCCTAAATAAATTTCTAGAGATATAGAGAGTTCTCCATTATCCTCCTCTTATCTCAATCCATCTGGACAACTCCAAGAATTATTAAAATAGAATTTTTTTGAGATCAACCAGGAATGAAACAAGTGTTTGAGATAATTTGTGCTAGCACCCAATGATTATACGGTAACATTCAGAGATTATTGTGCACATTTGGGTCACCATTAGAGGGATTATTCACATGGATCCTGCAACACAACAACAATATGATGATATCAAGTCAACTGGATTACCAACAATTAAATAATTACAAGTTTTGGTAATTCTAGTTCTGTTTATAAATTAAATTATAAATTAAATGTGAATATCTACCTCTTCTAGTTCCTATAATTAATCAGGTAAAGTAATTTACTAACATGTGTTGTTCATGATTCCATTAATCATGTACATCAATGATTAATTATAAGTTAAGACTAAAAAACTGAGTTTTTCATGCCAAATCGGCACTTATACAGCACCTAGAACCTGCGATCTTCATATCTTCTCCCCATTCATGATAGGGGTCATCCTTTTCATCACCTGCTCCCCCATGGAAAATGAAAGCTTCTTCACCCCCTTTGTGGATAATGAATCACTCCTTATTTTTCTATATCCTCCCCTTTTTCATGGGAGAAATAATCCATATCATTCTTTGGCCTCGTCTACTTATTTACTAGACTTTATCTCTTTTTACCACATATTCAACATTTTTTGTTGGACTTCCCAAATCAAGAACAAATGTTCCTAGCTAATTCTGAACCACTTTCTTCACCTTAACTGCATAGACTCAGATAACTCTATGTAATTGAATTTACCACTTTTCATTTTATTAGTAAGAAAATTCTATAAACCTAAAAATCCTAAAATCAGTTTAAAAAAATAAGATTTTATGTTAACTACCTCAAATATTTCCATGTCACTAATTGGTTTTCCATTCAAACACTTTCAACAAAAAACATCCACTTTCATCTAACTAATCCCAACCTATGATCTCATCATACGTTCACACCAAATCATTAATAGGTAATTAAGAAAACATTGATTGTGATAACATACAACTTCTTGAAATAATTAATACAACGTGTACTCCATGCTTCATAGGTTTATTCAATCTCTATTGAGGCTTAAAAACCTCTAAAAATTTAGTAACATCTTTCTATAAATTGATTCATTATATTAATCAATATTTTCTTCAATTATAGGACACCACTTATTGGAAAATACACCAATTTCTCAACACCTTTTAGTATCCTATAAAAAACTGATACCACTTGATAAATCATGTAGAAAATAAACTTGATAATCCTTTTATGTTTTTGTTGCTTCTCACAATCTTCCCCCTCCCTTTTAGTAGTTTGTTTGCACTAATTTCATGGTCAGATTCCACTTGTTTTAAATTAGATTCAGTATGAAATCAGTAGTAGTCAAAGATGTGGATTTAATATTATTTCCCATCACCACTAATTATCTTTTTTATGCAATTTTTAGCATGAAATATTTACTTTAACATGAAACTTTTAGATTTAGTTTTGAGGGAAACAAAAATTATTGGACACCATTTACGTCATACACTTTCGTATTTGATGGATCTTCTTTTAGATCATTCCCATGTGAATTTATAGCACAGATACCACATAGATCATATCTTATCCTAATTTTTTACCCCTCTTCAAAATAGTTATTAAACATTTAATTACATAGGGAGAAGGGTACCTCAATTTCCTCAAGTTGAGGGATGGGGAAGGCCATGTTCAAGTAACCCTACTTTTTCCCACTTTCCTTTTCCATTTTTCAAATCTAGGGAAAGTAATTTCAAGACAAAGTCAAATTATTTTTCTTCTTAATAATCATCAAAAATGTACCTCTTCAATTTGTAATCTATCTTTTGATTTTAAATTTAATTTATAAAGTCTAACTTATTCTCAACATCTTTGGACTTAATCATTTTTGTACAACGTAAAAAAACATGCTCTCCCAAGGGTAATATATCCATTAAAGATTTTATACTTCATCATGGATTGATTTTTCATTTCCAAACATTTCTACAACCTTTTTTTCTATATTATTCATTAAATTTCTCAACGTGTCCCTCGCCTTGGAATATTCCATTCACATGTGCCCTTTTAATTTCAACAACATGTGAGATCCTTTTTTATTATATTTTTAAGAAATTTTTGGTCTTGAAATAGGTTTTGAACTATTTTTAGGATATTTTAAGCATGATGTAATTTTTTATTTAGCCTCTAAAATATATTTTTTTTATAAGTAAAAATTTATCTTCAAGTGCAGGCATGTTCCCTTTTTTATCCCAACTAAATTTCCCTGAAGATTTTCATTGAAGGTGTGGTTATAATGATTGGTACTATTAGGATAATAACCATATCTTATTTTTTTCACTAGATATCTTAGTATTTCATATACTTACCCAGATACATAGAATTTAATGTATTCCCATGCCTCAAAAAAATGCCTGAAATGTGTCCATGCATCCTACAAAAAAAATACATGTCTTCATACCATCATTTAGTTCTCAACTAATTTTCTTTACCATCTATAAGGACTTTCTTGAATTATTTTACTAATCTTTTTTTTATTTCCAATTTCTTTTTTATTTATATATATCTATTTTACCAATGTCTTGGAGAGGTTCCATCATAAAAAAAACTAATTTTGACTATGGTGTAAGGTCTCTATTATACGATAATCACTTTATGAATATCCTCCAAAATCACATAATACTCCGTGATTTTATCAACACATGGTGATAAAACACAATTTTATTGAATATTTCGCTGATAATAAATGATATAATTTCCTCAAATTATGTTAAATATGTTCAATTATGAAATATTTGGGATTAGATCATTCATTTGCAAATTTGATGAAAAATCCAGTTTTACCCTTTTAAAATTCACTTTAGTATTTCGGGCATAAATAATTTTCTGTAAATTATTTTGACTTAAAATTTTGTAACTTTGTTCCTGACTTAATGGGATACAAATTATATTCATGAAATGTGAGATGGATCAGGCATTTTAAAGGAGTAAATGGACCATGAAAACAAATATGGACTGAACTATCCAGATTGGACATCACTTCACCATTTGGGCCGTATCTTCTTCATCCGGGCTTGGATTATGCCCAAAGTTTTAGGGAAGCTCGGGGATATTATTATTCAAAAATCATCATTCTATAAGGCCGGACAATTCATGCGTTTTGAAGGTAAACTATGCGGTGCAATTGGGATTAAAATATTTGGTCAAATTTCCCTTTCACATTTAATAAAGTTTTGTAACCCTAGACCTCCCTAACTCTATTTAAGGGATGTTTCCACTCATTTGGAGGTCTGGTAAAGGCTTTGGGAAGGTGTGGCCGAAAGGGTGTCTCTTGGGAGCCCCTCACAACTCTTGGAAGAAGTATGGCCTTGTTCAAACATCTCTTCCAAAAAGGCTCTCCTCCCCCACCTCCTCTTTGTAATTCTTTTCATTCATGTTTGTTTCTTGAATT
The DNA here is from genome assembly GCA_963277665.1 of Viscum album. NCBI lineage: Eukaryota > Viridiplantae > Streptophyta > Magnoliopsida > Santalales > Viscaceae > Viscum > Viscum album. Next base: position 1,418,019,260 of record OY728159.1, on the reverse strand, counting down.
TTTCTTCAATTAATCTTCTATGTTATTCCCTTTTCTTATTATCTTAATCTTACTTATTGGTTTGGAATCAAGAGTGGAGATGAGATTGGGTTCTACCCTTTCAATCCTTTGCTCAAGCAAAACGTCTCCACGATGACCATACTGCCCATGGAAGAGTAGTTTTTTAGTGATGGATCTATCTTCTACCCTCTTAATTTAATTGTTTTGAATAATTGAGCTACTGTAATTCACCTAATATGATTCATGAATTGAGTTTTTAAATTTGAAGAAACTAATAAATCAATTGAACAATTGACACAAAAACATGTGAGGTCGAGATTTTGTGTAAATTGTGAGAGTGTGAACTTAATCGGTAATACAAGACCACACAGGATAAGTTTGTAGAGTTAAAATATAATACCTAAACACAATTAATCCTCATTTAAAGAATGGATATGTGCTCTAATTAACCACTGAACATAATCTAACCTTAGAACAACAATCAAAACAGGGTTTTATAATTGTGTATTTCAAAACTAGCATAGGGTTTAAGTAAATCATCTTTGTGGTTAAGTTAAATCTCATAGGGTTCGAGGGTTAACAAATTAGAAGATAATAATTAAGTGGATATTGATTTAAATGATAATGATTAATAATTAAATGAAGAGGTGGAGTTATATCGATTATGCCTTTTAAAATATTTTCTAAAAAACATCTTCTTGTTTCATCTTTTTAATCAAACTTCATTTCAAAATTTAAAAAAAATGCAATCTTCTTCCAGAAAACTTATTCAAGTTTTATAAACAATAAACAACCCCAACATACTTTCAAGTAGTGTTTTAATTCTTTTCTATTTTATTTTTATAATACTTTTAAGAAGTTGTTTTAATTTACTTCCTCCTTTGAGAGATGACCTTAGTCAGCCACTCTACTGCACCTAAGTACCCAAAAACCACTAATCATTTGAGGGCGCCCATGATAGAACCTTTCAAATTGGCGTCATTTCCGAGGAGGCAAGTAATTATTTCAACCAATTAGAGGTATTTATTTTATTTTACATTTTATTCACTTCCTCTCTTCTTTCTTCCTTCTTTACCCAATCCGAATTCTTTTTTTTCTACTTTTATTTTCTTATACTTCTTTTTGGACCATCAAATAAAACTTATTATTTTCATTTTACTATGGTCCACTTTCTTACTTTTAATTTTTATTTGATTTATGACACTAACTAATCCCAAAGATCTCTTAGATCTTGACCCTGATATTGAACGTAGCCTTAGGGATCAAATCAGACATTCTCAGTCTATGGATAGTTTCAACATTCAAACAATTGGAGAATTTCTCCACTCCAAGAACATTAAAATTGTAAACACTTATAATTACAGCATAAAACAATAACCAATAGATTAAAATAATGGAAATGAACTTAATATAACTAATCGAGAATTGGATGCAATGGATATTAACTATCAACCAAATTTTATTGCATACCTGAATCTCAAATCGGACTTTAAACTAAAATCTGGGTTAATTCATCTTCTTCCAAAGTTTCATGGATTAACTTTTGAGGATCCAAACAAACATTTGAAAGAATTTAATGTGGTTTGCTCAACCCTTAAACCTAGAAATGTTTCTGAAGATCAAATAAAACTAAGATCATTCCCATTCTCACTTGATGGATCTACGAAAGACTGGATGTATTATTTACAACCTAAAGATGTAACTTTTTGGAACGATATGAAATGTCTTTTCTTGAAGAGATTTTTTCCAGAATCAAGGAACACTTCCATTCGTAAGGAGATATCGGGGATTAACCAAGCCCAAGGGGAGTCAATGTATGAGTACTGGGAGCAATTCAAGAAGTGTGTGCAAGATTCCCACATCACCAAATCAGTGAGAAAATCCTCATCCAATACTTCTATGAAGGACTCAAACCTATGGAGAGGAGCATGGTGGATTCCACAGCCAGATGAGCATTGGTAGACAATACACCAGTATCTGAACGTGTGTTGATCGACAAAATGGCCCAAAACATCCAACAATTTGGCGATCGAGGTGCACCACATGTCAGGGTGGTACATCAGGTAAGTCCTTCTTATCTTCAGATTCATTTGATTGATGCTGAGTTAGAAGAATTCAAAACTATGGTGAGGCAGATTGATTTGGCACAAAAGACATCCCAACCCCCTCCTTCAAGGCCTTGTGGCATTTGCACTGAGACAAGCCACCTAACTGACTATTTCCCATAACTACAAGAGACAGAGGATTGTGCAGTAGTATTCCCAGGGAGTCCATATCAGTAGAAACAAGAGAAATACCCCCAAAAGAAGTTTGATTCATTTGATCCAACATACAACCAAGGGTGGAAGGATCAATCGGACATGAGGTATGGCTTTAGACGACAAAAAAGTCCCCCTTTTCAACAAAACTTCTTGTAGCCTACACCTTACTAACAGGGTTTCCAACAACCCCAAAGGAGATTTGAAGCCCAAGCATCAACAAGATAGCAACATGGGAATCCCCCACCCAAGGTAGATTCTAACACTGATGACCTTTTGAAGGAAATTGTTCTTAATCAACATAATGAGCTGAAGAGTCAAGGTTCGGAGCTAAGGGAGTTGAAGACTCAAATGAGCCAGATTACCACTGCCCTCCATGAACTGGTAAGTAATAATTCTGGAAATCTACCATCCCAAACTACTCTAAATCCCAAGGGGAATGTTAGCACCATCACATTGAGAAGTGGGAAGAAAACAACAGATACATCTACACCTATTGTTCCACCAGGATTCATCTCAAATCTAGAGAAGCCGCATTCCATACCAACTGATGAGAAATCCAAGGAGAAAGATAAAGGTAAGAAAAAGATTGATGATGTTCCTCCTAAACCCCTTCCATTTCCAAATAGGGTTGTATAAAGGAAGAAGATGGCTGAGGAGGCGCTGCAAAAAGAATTTTTGGATATATTCAAGCAAGTGGAGATCAACATCCCTTTACTTGAAGCCATCAAGAAAATTCCAAGGTATGCGAAATTATTAAAAGAACTTTTTACCAATCAAAGATGGCTCAAGGGAAATGAGAGGATAAATCTTGTAAGGAATGTTTCAGCACTCATTACACCAACTCTAGAAATGCCGACAAAGTGAAAGGATCCAGGGACATTCACCATCCCATGCACCATAGGGGAGTTGCACTTTTCTGATGCACATTGTGATTTGGGAGCTTCCATAAATGTGATGCCTCACTCTGTATTCTATTCTTTGTAGGTTGGTGAGATGAAACCAATGAGAGTAGTGGTGCAGTTAGCAAATAGAGTTATAGCATATCCATTGGGAGTCCTTGAGGATGTACTTTTCTGGGTAAGAGACAAGATCTTTCCAGCAGATTTCTACATGCTTAACATGGAGGATGATCAGGTAAGTTCTCATGCTCCCATTATCTTAGGTAGACCCTTCCTCAAAACTGCAAAAACTATCATAAATTTCAACGAGGGTACACTTTACATGGAGTTTTGGGATGAAGTTGTGATATTTAATGTTATGGATTCCATGAATTACCCCTCATAGGATTATTCTGCATTTGTTATCTCCCATTTTAAACCACCAAATAAAAACCCCATGGAATTTTATTGTTCTATGCTTATAGAGATTATGAGTATTGGTTCTAGTTTTATGTCTAAGATTACTTGTACACCTATTTCTAATGAACAAGACTCTTTTAGATTTGATTTTGAAATATAATCATATACTAATTTTGATCATGTGAACTCTAATTATGAATTGGCTGTCGAGTATACTGATAGATTTGATGCTTTATTCTTTGATTTTGATGATGTATATTCTGATACTGATGCTCTTTTTGCACATATTTTAGTTCCTTCTATGTCTCCATCCATACACCACCCCCCTACACTGGAACTCAAGCCATTTCCACCAAATCTCAAATACTCATACTTGTTAAGTGGTGAGAAATTACTTGTTATCATTACCAAAAATCTCCCTTTTGAACATGAAGAAACACTTTAGAATATTTTGAGGGGGAACATCAGAGCAATTGGGTGGACCTTGGTTAACATATCTGGTATTATCCCCTCCATTTTCATGCATAGGATTATTTTGTAGGATGGGGCTAAACTGGTTAGGCATCCACAAAAGAGACTCAATCCAACACTTTTGGAGGTTGTTAAAAAAGAGGTTGAAAAATTGCTCGAGGCAGGTATAATCTATCGCATTTCAGATTCCCAGTGGGTGAATCCTATTCAGGTTGTGCCTAAGAAAAGTGGTGTTACAGTTGTAAAAAAGATACAGAGGAGTTAGTTCCGATGAGGGTACAAAATAGTTGGTGTGCGTGTATTGATTATAGGAAACTAAATCAGTCCACTCACAAAGACCATTTCCCCTCCCATTTATTGATCAGATGCTTGAGAGACTAGTTGATAAGACACACTATTGTTTTGTGGATGGATTTTTTGGATATTTTCAGGTTTCTATACCTCCAAAAGATCAAGAGAAGACTACATTAACCTATCCCTTTGGCACATTTTCCTACCGAAGGATGCCATTTGGACTTTGCAATGCCCCAGGTACCTTCCAGATATGCATGCTAAGTATTTTTTTCTGATTTTATTAAAACCTGCATGGAGGTATTCATGGATGATTTTATAGTGTATGGGTCTTCATTTGATGAATTTCTAAGTAGTTTGGGAAAGGTTTTGAATTGTTGTATTGAGAAGAATCTGGTCTTGATCTTTGAAAAGTGTCATTTCATGGTAGAGCATGGCATTGTCTTAGGGAATGTAGTGTCAAAACATGGGATAGAGGTTGATAGATCTAAGGTATATATTATTTCATCCTTACCATATCATTCATGTGTGTGTAATGTTAGATCTTTCCTAGGGAATGCAGTATTAAATCGGCACTTCATCAAATATTTTAGTAAGATTGCTCTTCCTATGTCACGATTACTTCAAAAGGATTATGATTTTGTGTTTGATGATTCTTGCAGGACTTCCTTTTATGAGCTAAAGAAGTGTCACACCACTCCACCGATCATACATCCCCCATGGTGGGATATTCCTTTTGAGCTTATGTGTGACGCCTCCAACTTCGCGGTTGGAGCTATCTTATCTCAGAGGGTGGAGGGAAGTTCACATGTGATTGCCTATAGATCAAGGACACTGGATTTAGCCCAATCAAATTACAAAACCATGGAAAAGGAGTTTCTTGCTATTATATTTGCTTTAGATAAATTCTGTTCATATTTATTGGGCTCTAAAGTAATTGTTTTTTCTAAAAATGCAACTCTGAGGTACCTCTTGAAGAAGACAAATGCAAATCCCAGGCTAATTCGATGGATGCTCCTTCTTCAAGAATTTGACATTAAGATAAAGGACAAAAAGGGGTCGTAAAACCTAGTGGAGGACCACATGAGTAGGCTTACTCACACACTAGAGGATGACACTTTGGACTCGGTTCCACTTTGGGACACTTTCCCCAATGAGCATCTTTATTCTATTTCAGGTACGCATCCTTGGTATGCATATTTAGTTAACTACCTTGTTTCCTTTCAAATCCCTACAAATTTAAAGAAACATCAAGTTCAAAAATTAAAGAGTGGGTCTAGATTTTATGTGTGGGATGATCCCTACTTATGGCGCATGTGTAGGGACCAAGTTATTAGGAGGTGTGTTCCTAATCATGAGTTTGAGTCTATTATATAATTTTGTCATACACTTTATTGTGGTAGACACTTTGGACCCCAAAGGATAGCTAGGAAAGTTTTGGACTCTGGATTATATTGGCCTAGCTTATTCCATGATGCCCATGTGTTTTGTAAGTCATGCTATCATTTCCAACTCACTGGGAAGATTTCTAGGAGACATGAGATGCCCCAACAACCCATACTATTCTATGAGATTTTTGATGTATGGGGCATCGATTTTATGGGTCATTTTCCTAGTTCCTTTGGTTTTTTGTACATTTTCTTTGCTATAGATTATGTGAGTAAATTGGTGGAGGCTAAGTCCACCAGTACTGATGATTCTCATGTTGTTGTGGAATTTGTCAAAGCACAAATTTTTTACAGGTTTGGAGTACCGAAGGCCATCATTAATGACTAAGGGACACACTTCTACAATCAGGATTTGTCTTCCCTCCTTCAGAAGTATGGGGTGACATAAAAAACATCAACACCGTACCACCCCCAAACAAATGGCCAGGCTGAGGTTTCAAATTGTGATTTGAAACAGATTTTAGGGAAAACAGTGCAGCCAAATAGGAAGGATTATAGAAAGCACTTAGATGATGTGCTATGGGCATATAGGACAGCATACAAAACTCCCATCGGTATGTCCCCATTTCAGATTGTTTTTGGGAAAGCATACCATCTCTCTATGGAAGTTGAGCATCGGGCTTATTGGGCTATAAAGAAATGCAACATGGATTTGGCCCAAGATGGAATCCAAAGGAAGCTGCAAATTCAAGAGCTTGAGAAGATTCGATTTTCTTCATATGAGAACTTAAGGCTCTATAAGGAAAGATCCAAAGTATCTCATGACAAAATGATCCAACAAAGAGAGTTTCACGTTGGGGAGAAATTCCTTCTCTACAGTTCACGATTGAAGATGATGCCTGGTGAGTTGTGTTCCAGGTGGTTAGGTCATTATGTTGTGACTAATTTTTTTCCTTATGGTGTAGTGGAGATCACACAAGAGGACACTGGAAGGAGCTTTACATTCAATGGGAAACGTTTAAAGATATACATTGAGGGAATTCCTACTGATGTAGTGGATTTTATCACACTGCATGACCCCATCATCACTTGAGCATATCAGGTTGTTCCTAACCCATTAACTTTTTTATTCTTTGTTCTATTTAAAATTATACATTTCATGTGCATATATCATCTCATGGGTTTACATTGAGGACAATGCAATATTTTATGTGTGGGGGAGGGAACCTTTTAGTTTAGTAATTTAAATTGTTTTCCTATTTTTTTTTAGGAAAAACAAAACAAAAAAAATTGTGTTTTTTAAATTTTGTGTGTTTATTTTTCAGTTTTTTGTGTGTTTTTGAAAATTTTGAGCTGAAATGATTCTCATCACCATTTTGAAATCCATATCAATAAGTGAAACAATTTATCCCATGAAATCGAGCTTAAATAAATGTTGAAAATGACTTTGTTTCAAGTTCAAATATTTAGTAATTTCCTGAAAAGTACACTGAATTTTGAATCCCATGCCACATCTCACTATCTTTATATTTGAAATCACTTTCCTGTGAGGCTTCTGAACCATTCTTTTCATATTCCTCACATTCACCTCACATCTTAAGAGAACCAAACCATTCTTGATTTAACCAGAATTTGATTTATTACTGTAAAAACTAGAGGGTTTAAGGTACTTATGTTTAAATGATTGAGGTATTTGTTTGGTATTAAAGCCCTTATTTCAAAGAAACCTTTTTTATAATGGCCTACCTTGAAAATTTAATCATTGTATCCCTTAAAATCCATGAATATCCTGTTAGGTTAGCCACATTACAAGCCAATTTTTCCTATCCAGCCAACTCTTGAAGTGAAATTGCATAATCTAGTTGAACTTAAGTGTTGGGGAAGCTATCTTGTATTGTACTACGACATTCTGTGATACTTTGGGTGGAAATTTAAATTCTGAAGAGATGTGTTTTTTGATGAAAAAATCATTCTATTGAATGTTGTGCCTTTTCTAGAGATTTCATGACAAGTGAAGTTGTGCCTTTCTGGAGCTTCTAAAAAGAAAGGAAGTTGTGCCTATCTGGATCTTTCACGAAAAAACTATTTTGAAGAAGATTGACATTTTTGTTGCTGAAATGATGAATGGTGTAAACTTTACATGAATTTTCGTGATTATGGAGCTGAATTGATGATAAGGGTATTAATTCAGAGACCATATTTAAGTGAAAATTAGATTAATGCAATTTTTCTTCAAAAAGAGTCAAGACCTCCTTATTCAGCCTCAGAGTTTTTCACATCTAAATCCTACCAACCGAAAGCCACAGAACAACCCTAAAAAGTCTTCATGATAAACATATGTCCTTGAATCACATCAGGTGGTGATTTAGGAATTTATCAATCCTATGGTGACCCTTGTATGAGTTTGGATGAGAAAGACATTGCTAAAAATTGACATTTGTGTGATAAGAGAAAATTCAAGTGAGGTAAGTTTTTTGTGCATGGGAGGATAAATGAAGTATAAATATATTGAATTATATAAATGAAGAACTTGAAATAATGGTTTTTTATGTGGCGTTATATCTTTTGTTTCTTGGTGTGTAATTATTGGATCTCAAGGATATGTGTTTTAAAATTTGTTTTGATTTGATATTGATGTTTACTTGATATGAGGTTTTGCACAAGAGTGAAAAAGGGTAAGTGTGGGGGAGTAGATAAAACACAATTTTATTGAATATTTTGTTGATAATAAATTATATAATTTCCTCACATTATGCAAAATATGTTTAATTATGAAATATTTGGGATTAGATCATTCATTTTCAAATTTAATGAAAAATCCATTTTTACCCTTTTAAAATTCACTGTAGTATTTTGGGCATAAATATTTTTATGTAAATTATTATGACTTAAAATTTTGTAACTGTTTTCCTGACTTAATGGTATAAAAATTATATTCAGGACATGTGGGCTGGATCAGGCATTTGAGTGGAGTAAATGGTCCATGAAGACAAAGATAGACTGAACTATCCATATTGGACATCACTTTACCATTAGGGTCTTATCTTCTTTATCCGGGCTTGGATTAGAACTAAATTTTGAGTTAAGATCGGGGATAAAATTATTCACAAATAATCATTCTATAAGGCTGGCCAATTCACACGTTTTAGAGGTCAACTATGCGGTGAAATTGGGATTAAAATATTTGGCCGAATTTCCCTTCCACATTTAATAAAGTTTTGTAACCCTAGCCCTCCCCAACTCTATTTAAAGGATTTTTTCACTCTTTTTGGGGGATGGTAGAGGATTTGGGAAGGTTTGGACGAAAGTTTGTCTCTTGGGATCCCATAAAAACTCCTATAATAAGTAAGGCTTTGTGCAAACATCTCTTCCAAAAAGTCTCTCCTCTCCCACCCCCTCTTTGTAATTATTTTCTTTCATGTTTGTATCTTGAATTTTTCTTCAATTAATCTTCTTTGTTCTTTCCTTTTCTTCTTCTCTTAATCATATTGATTGGGTTGTAATCAAGAGTTGAGACGATATTGGGTTCTACCCTTTCAATTCTTTGCTCATGCAAAACATCTCCACGATGACCACACCGCCCATGGAAGAGTAGTTTTTTAGTGATCAATCTATCTTCTATCCTATTCATTTAATTGTTTTGAATCATTGATCTACTATAATTCACTTAATATGATTCATGAATTGAGTTTTTAAATTTGAAGAAACTAAGAAATCAGTTGAAAAATTGACATAAAAACACGCGAGGTCGAGATTTTGTGTAAATTGTGAGAGCGCAAACTTAATTGGTAATACAAGACCACACGAGATAAGTTTGTAGAGTTCAAATATAATCTCTAAAAACAATTCATTCTCATTTCTAGAATGGATATGTTCTCTAATTAACCACATACTATAATCTAACCTTATAACAACAATCAAATTAGGGTTCTGCGATTGCGTGTTCCGAAGCTAGCCTAGGGTTTAAGTAAATCATCTTTGTAGTTAAGTTAACTCCCATAGGGTTCGAGGGTTAACAAATTAGAGGATCATAATTAAGTGGATATTGATTTAAATGATAATTATTAACAAATAAATTAAGAGGTATAGTTAGATCGATTACACCTTTTAAAATATTTTCTAAAAAAACATCTTCTTGTTGCATCTTTTTAATCAAACTTCATATCAAAATTTAAAAAAAATGTAATCTTCTTCCAGAAAACTTCTTCAAGTTTTATAAACAATAACCCCCCCCCCCCCACCATCCTTTCAAGTAGTGTTTTAATTCTTTTCAATCTTATTTTTAGAATACCTTTAATAAGTTTTTTTAATTTACTTCCTCCTTTGAGAGACGACCTTGGTCAGCCACTCTATTTCACCTAAGAACCCAAAAACCACTAATCATTTGAGGGTTCTCATGACAGAACCTTTCACCTGGTGAGGGGTAATTAAAAAAATAAATACATCCCTTAACTTGGTATTACTTTTTGAATCCAACCACTTCTCGGTTAACTTCAAATCCTCTTCCAATTATAGGATTATTTTATTTCATGTTTTAAGGTGACCATTCATATCTTACATGAGTGTCTTCCTGCTAGAAATATAATCCTCTAATGCATGGGAAATTTTATCCAACATTTCACTATGATCTTTCATATTTCTGGTCATTTGAGCATTAGAGTCCTTAAGGATTACCTTCTCTTGTTATAGTCATTTTTTTCTTTAACCGGTTTTGATAGGTGTGCAGCTAGCTCTTCCCTCTTAGTCCTCAATTTCTGACTCTTTTTTGAATCAGGGTCCTTCTTTTTGGAATTATATTGAAGCTATTTTACCTTGTAAGATACCTTTTACAACTCCTCATCTTTGGATTAATTCTTCTCCCTGAAACAAGTATTTATTTTAACAAGACTTTTATTTTCTCCCTTCAACTTGTCCACCTTAGTTTCTATAACTTTGATCATAATCACTTGAGCCTTGTTCTATTAGTTTAGGTCATTTTAAAACTATTTTTAAAGGCGTAAATATTCCACTTTTGGCCTCCTTGAGACTTCCTCATCATTACTCCCAATTTCACTTGGAATACTAGTATAAGATCCCAGATTTTCTATGAGGTATGTAACCTTTTAATAGTAGTTTAATTCCTTTTTTGAACTTTTTTTAATGAATAATGACATTGCAGAGGTTATAAGGGTATTTTAGGCTTGTTCGGAGCCCAGATCCCCAAGTTTTGAAGGGAACAGGAGGCCCACATGGTTAGTATAAATTGTGTCACCCAGGCTGTACAATTTATTTAAACAAATCAGGGTGCTCTAGTGCATAGTAGGGTGCCACAAATTTTGAATTAACCATACATCCTAGGACACATAGTCTTTAAAATTCTACAGGCTCCATTTTATAGGTATTTTTCATAGGTTGTGCATGGTTTGTCAAACCATTCACCTATCCCATGTAATGGGTGTCACGGGGCAGTGCTTGTCGCACGGTGGGCGCATTGTTTGGCCAACTGTGTGACCCCTTTTTAAAGGATAAATTTATAGTTCTCCCCCATAAACACTTATATGTTCCAACTCCTTTCTCCATTACCTATATTCATAGTGAATCTTCTATTGGAGATCTCCTCCCATGTCTAAGTTAGGATTTGATTTATCTCCATTGTCTAACATCTGAATCAAGATCCATCTATTAAGTTAGATTATCATCAGTAAGCACTTTAATCGGTCTCCTTATTTTCTTGGTTTATCTCACCATCTTCTGTACTATTTTTGTGTGAGATAATATGCCCTGTTTTTAAGGAATTTTTCTATTTCTCCATTTTCTATCATTCTAGTTTGAATTGAAATCTGGTACTAGATGAGTACTCATATAATTCCATAAGGTGGGTGGTATATACCTTTCCCTGAAGGTTTTTTCATTTATTAAATTATTATTGTTGTACCACATGCCAGACCTTTTGAAAGATTCTCCTAAAATTAATTAATGTGTTAAATTAAATTGTTGATCCTTAATGTGATTCCGTTATAGCACCATGAAATGGTTAGAGGTTGTCATCCTCAACCTGAACCACCTTTGAGGTGGGTTCATTAATTTTTCTAAGATAAGGACAACCCCTTTGGGTGTGTAATATTTCCACCTAGTTTTGGAAGACTTGAATAAATTTAATGAATAATGAAATGTATGATTACACTTGGGTATGGACACTAACAAAGACTAAGATTTTATATACTATTGATGTGGTTTATTTATGTTATGGAAATTCTTATTATTTTGGTATAGCACCAATCATTGTTGTGGTCTGGAACTAATGATGGGGATCAAGGTATGGCACCTATGACTTATGTATACACACATATATTAGGATATTAGGGTGCCTTGGCCTTTGGACCAATGTTCCTTACCTGTGTAAGTTTGATATTGTACTGAGTTCCTTGGAATCAAGGAGGAAACCTTAGCCTACAACCTTAGGACCTGGTCTATATGATATGATGTTGTTTATATATGTAGAATATTCTAGATCCATTAGTTTCTTACCTGATCTATTTTTATATATTGTTATTCATCATTTATCTCCTAATCATAGTTATAGCCCTACTTATGGAATTATTTATATATGTCATTCACATTACTGCTTTAATTGATATACATACACATGGTTGAACTTTTCATACATAGGATGGAATTTTATAGACACTGTTGGTGGTGCCCTATTGAGTATATCTCACACCCAATTTGAGGCGTTGATTGGTACTTGTATAGAATTCATGGGTACAGGTGGGGAAAAGGGAAAGTACCCAATCATGGATGCTTGATTAACACATGGCATGGGAGCTTAGGAGCATGGGATCAAGCCATGGATTGTGATGCTATCAGAGATAGCCTTTTTGGTATTTTTTTACATTTTTTTATACATGTACTGTATTGGATTATTGTTTCTATGCATGTTTGTTTCTTTTTGTATAACTCCATGAAATACTTATCTTTTTATATATTATGTCTCTTTCATCTTTTTTATTATTATTTTCTAGATGATTTAATTCCTATACTCTATTTTTCATTGTTATTCTTACAGTATTTATTCATTTATTATCATCGTTATACAACTATGGCCATTAGGGTATGGTGTCCCCACTATACCACCCTAGACCCTTGCTACTAGTCAATATCTCCTGGCATATGGGGAGGCATGATTGAGGCCATGTGACCAAATGAGACTAGTTATTTATGATTGAATCAGGTTTGGGACTTAAAAAATGGTATCAGGACATTTTATTTTACTTTGTCTTACTATTTGGGTAGGTAGAAAAGAAACTGGGATGTGTCAAAATTTCATAATGAGCCTATTCCTAGGAGTAGCGAACCCATGTACAGTGAAAAAGATAAATTTCATGGGATGGGATTTGATGTTCTAGATTATGCTTGTTATGGTTGCACGGATTTCACCATTGGCTGATGCACATGAGGTGTTGTGTTGATTATTACTATTGTTGGTTCTGCTTTATCCTTATCACTATATGGCAGGAAAGTGATGATCATGCATCATTATAGAAACCTTAGAGATTAATATGTCAAGTATTATGCTATTTCATATAGGTTTCATTATTTGACTGCATGATATCTATTGTATGTGCCTCGAGTGATATGTATGTTATGAAACTAATGTTTATGCAAGGAAACAACAATTAAATAATTGTAATTAAAGTTATTGCATCAACCTAAATGGTGTTCTCCTATATAGTTTGGAGATTATACCTTAATTAACCAATCATCATATGTTTGAGTTATGTAACTGAGGTTACATAGACTAGAGATTTAGTTGATTTTGAATACATGAATGTCATTTTTAATTTAAATAGTGCATGTGCCTATATAAATAGGGAATGAAAATTCATTTAGTCAAATCATATTATACTACCTGTTACATTTTTTCATTAAATATAAAGGTATGGATATATTTAAATGAACTAGAAATTGTAATTTATAAATCATGTACTTATATAAATTAGGAGTGGTACTTAATTTAACTAGTATATTATATAAATGAAAGTATTCATAAATATTAATTCCAATATGGTCTTCATTAAATGGGTATTCCAATTGAAACTTAAAGGGAGTTTTCTTCTATAACTTGCAATTGACCCTCCCTATACTGGGACCCTAGATAAAACAGAGAGCTTAAACTAGACCAGGCCTTAGTAGTGGGTAGTAGGTAACATCTATTATGTTTCCTTATAGTATAATACATCACCCAGGCCTGTACTTAGGAGAAAGAAAATGTTTGTGGCTTAATTATAAGAAGGCTTATACATGTACTACTTTTATATCCTTGTTTTTTTATTAAATATATTCTAAGGAATTTTCTTGGAATTTGTAGAATTATTCTACCATAACATCCTTGGTTTGTGCACCAAGAGGGTGGTGATGACCATGATCCACAGGTAGTGGGCCCGGATCCACTAGTGTTACCACTAGTAGTTCCACCTACGATGCCTCCTATTATTCCGGAGTTGGGTGATGATTCCCAGTTTCAAGAGATATTCTTATGTCTTATGAAAACTATGTAGGAAGATCTGCAACCTTCTTCTTCTATGGTAGAGCTGATGCGAGAGTTTTAGTAGCATCTTCCAACTAATTTCTCAGGGTATGGTGGACCCCAGTCTATCAAGTTATGGCTTGAGACTATCTTATCTATCTTCGAGCATTTGGATACACCTCTAGATATGAAGGTTAAACATATGATGTATATGCTTCATGGATCCTCTAAATGTTGGTGGGATATCTAGAACTAGGAATATCAGCATCGGGAAATGTTATAGAGGGATTTCCAATCTGGAGTATTTAACAACTTTTACCCTAAGACTTTGAGGGTGGATCGAGTCAGCGAGTTTATGCACCTGAAGTTGGAAGATATGTATATTATGGATTATTCATATCACTTTATAGAGCTTCAGCACTTGGTGCATAACTATATCGCTGATGAGCTATCCAGGTTAAGAATATTTGAGAGTGGGCTCAAGCATCCTATCTAATCTTAGGTGAACATATTTTAGTTGACTATTGTGTATGAGATAGTAAACTCGGATCTTATTATTGAATATAACTAGAGATAATATGAAGGTACAGATCATTCTGGACCAACTTCTCGACCTAGTGTTGTGGTATCTTGACATAGTAAACATCACTTAGAGACCTCTCATGAGGTTAGTACTAGTCAAGGTACATGTGGTGGAATTTTTTTTTCACCAGTGTGGAAAGAAAGGGAACATAAAACCTCAATGTGATAGATCCCCAATTGAGTGTAGAGTTTGCGGTTGGTTGGGCCATTTATAGAGATTTCATAGAATCTTTCCTCTAGAATCTAGTGAGATAGAATCTATATAGACTTTGATTTATAGAGAAGGATCCAAAACTCCATGTTAGGAAGGGAGATTGAGTGTTACTGATCGATTAGGCCAAGGGTGTAGTCATGGTCATGGTAGCCAGACACCAATGGTATAGTGCCGACAGAGTGGACCTGCTTATGTTACTCAGGTTGTATCTCAGGATTGTAGTTTTGGATAGATTTATGTAGTTCAACTTATACTAGGGGAGCAAAGTCTTGACCCTTCTATGGTTTTAGGTACGATCTTAGTAGTATCTACCTTAGCATCTGTTTTATTTGATACAGGTGCATTCCACTCCTTTATTTCTATAGTTATTGTGAAAATCCTTGGGCTTGAGGTTGAGTATTTTTGTGGCATGATGAAACACAAAACCCCATTAGGTATTCTATTAGAGAGTGTAAATCAGTTCAAGGAGTTCACCCTTGAGATAGGAAGGTATAGTTTCTTATAAAACTTCTTCATCCTCAAGATTAAATTTTTTGACATCATTATTGGAATGGAGTGGTTAGTTACTTACTATGATTATGTGGACTATTATCCTCGGAGGGTGTTTTTATCATCCCTAGAGGGTGGTATCTATATTCACAAGGGTGATTGGGATGTCTAGTCAAGTAGATCTAGACCATCTTATCATGGATTGGGAAGATTGATGGCCCAAATTGCTAGTATCTTTTTAGAGGATCGAGGAATACATCAGGATGATTTTCCTTTGGTGGTAGATCATTTCTAGGACATATTCCCTAATCAATTTTCTAGGTTTTCTTCCTAAGATAAAGGTTGAGTTCTCTATTAAGCTAGTTCTAAGAGCTACACTAGTATCCATTCCTCTTTACAGGATGTCTACAACTAAGTTAAAAGAGCTCAAGAGGTAGCTAGAGGACTTTAAATATAAGGGTTTTATATGACCTAGTACTTCACTTTGGGGTTAACTTGTGCTTTTTTCCAACAAGGCGGATAGAACCCTAGAGATTTGTGTATATTACCAAAACTTAAATCACCTTACTATGAAGAACCAGTATCTTTTACCTCACATATATGACCTCTTTGATCAACTCTAAGGAGATCTGGTTTTCTCCAAGATTTATTTAAGGTTGGGTTCATCAGGTACAAGTTAGACCTTCAGACATACCTCATACACAATTTTATACCAAGTATGGTCTTTATGAGTGACGTACCCACCGTTTTCATGGATTTGATGAATTGGGTTTTCCACCCATATTTGGATTTATTTATTGTAGTCTTCAAGGATGATATATTAGTGCATTATCACACTCAACATAACAATGTAAAATTTCTTGAGATCATATAGAATATAGTAATAGATAACTATTTTTATGATAAGATCAACAAATTCTACTTTTATATTGACAATTTTCACTACTTGGGTTATATTATCTCAGAGGCGGGAGTAGCTATTGGCATAGAGAATGTGAGTTTCATGGTTTCTTAGGAGCATCCTATGAATGTATTTGACATAAGGAGTTTTTGGGGATATATTCTTTTTATAGGAATTTTATTTGGGAATTTTCAAGCATAGAAACACCACTCATAGGCTTGAATAAGTAGGGAGTCTAAAAAATGTGTTCAAGCACATGTGAAATAGCCTTTCAGGAGCTAAATGGGAAATTGACATCAGTACTGATCCTGATTCTGTGAGAGGATGATAGAGAATATACTATGTTCTGTGATGCATAAGGCATTGGGGTAGGCGCAGTTATGATATAGTTGTATTGATTCATTGCATCTGTGTCTCATCAGTTGAGGCATCATGAGCATAATTACTAGACGCATGTGCTCGAGATTGTAGTATTTGTTCCCACCTTACATTTTCGGAGACACTATTTGCTGGGAGAGTGCTTTGTGTTGTATATATACCACAAAAACATCAAGTATATCTTCATGCAGCATGAATTGAACCTCAAACAATAGAAATGGTTTGAATACCTTTATTCCTTCGACATAGATATTTCCTATATGCCTAGAAAGGGCAATGTGATTGAAGATGATCTAAGCCAGAATACTCGAACGTAAGTTGTTTAGGAAGCCAGTGATGAATGGATCTTGATGTCGCATTTTTATGAGATGAATATATAGGTTTAGGAGAGTTATTAGTGGCCATTTATTATGGCCTTGGTGTTATCCTCCTCACTTATTGATAGAGTGAAGAGGATATCATTCTTAGATCTTAAAGGCTTTTCCTAAGGGAGAGCATTTCAGGTGTAGACCGACCTCTATATTGGTTGGTCGATGAAAACAATATCTTAATTATACATGGGAACATCTAGGTGCCTATATAAATGTGAGAATAATTATTACTATAATCCCATGTTTCACAATGGGAAGTTCACCCAGGGATTTCCAAGATGTACCATGATATGTGCTGCCAGTATTGGTGGCCTAGGATGAAATGTCATATTGTGGGTTTTATCACTAGGTGTTCTATCGGTATGCAGGTGAAGGAAGAGAACTAATATTATATTGGATTGTTATAGTTGTTAAAAGTTTTGGAATGGAAATGGGATGATTTCATTATTGATTTTTTGATAGGTTTACCGAGTTCGCCTCGAGGTAACGACGTGGTTTGGGTAGGTGCGGACAGGCTGACAAAGGTATCCCACTTCCTTCCTATCTGGGAGACCTTCTCAGTAGATGAGATAGGGATATAGTACATCTATGATATTATAAACCTACATGGGTTCCCTCATTATATTTTTTTCATAGGGATGTTCATTTCATGTCTAGGTTCTGGAAGGGATTTCATAAATCATTGGGTACATAGGTACTTCTGAGTACAACTTACCACCTACAGACTGACGGCCAGTCAGAGCTGAAAATACAAGTGCTAGCGTAAATTCTTCGAGTGTATTTCCCTGATTTTAGAGGATTTTGGGAGGAACATATACCTCTCATTGGTTTCTCCTACAAGAACGACTTCTAGAGTACTATATAGATGGATCCTTATAAAACTCTATACAGTATGAATTTCCATTCACCCCTATACTAGTTAGAGGTTCGAGAGGCAGTGCTACTAGGACGTCATCTCATCAAGAAGACTTTGGAGAAGTTAAAACTTATTAGGAATAATATTATTACCACTCAGTATATAAATAAATCTTATGTCGATCTTTATCAACAACCTCTGGAGTTTGAGGTTGAGGATCGTGTTTTCTTGCACGTTTCACCTAGATCGGGGAATAGGTGGATATAAAGGTAAGGGAAACTAACTCCTAGGTTCTTTGGAACTTCTGAGATATTGGATATAGTAGAGATAAAATATTATCAGATAGATCTTCCTTAGAGGTATCGAGCTATGAATGATGTCTCCAACATATCACAACTTCATTGATATCATGCTGACCCATCTCATTCTGTTGATCCTGGGGATGTTGAACTAGAGGTTGATGCTTCTTTTGAGAAATTTCCTATTCATATCATAGACTGGATCATGAAGTATATTTTAGGTAGTTATGTATCTATAGTATAGTTTCTAAGGAGGTATTACTGTGTAAAGTACGAGACTTGAGAGAGAGTGGTCGACATACGTGCTCAGTGGTTGGAGTTATTTCCGAACAAAGTTTTAACACCCTTGGAAGGGAAACTCGGGGATGAGTTTCTTTAAGGGGGGAAGAATGTAAGATCACATCTTTTATATGAGGTACATAATATTTTAATTCTAGTTTAACTCAATTTTTTTACATTTTATGAATGCCTAATGACATTGTGCAGGTTAAGAGGGTGTCTAGGGCTTCTTCGGAGCCTCGAACCCCATGTTTTGGAGGAAATGGGTGGGTTTTATGGTTAGTATAAATTATGCTACTCAATCCATGCAGTTTATTTAAACTGTGCCGGGTGTTCTAGGGCAGAATAGAGGGTTTTTCTAGTAATTTGAAATGGTTGGGATAGGGCGTGGTGGGCTAAGCCTACACGGGTTTAAGCCCGAGTGGATTTTTTCGCAAAAGCTTGTGTATGATGAAAACAAAAAAAATCAAAGGAGGTGAGTGATCTGTGAGGGGAGATGAATGATAGTATTGGTTTTGTGATGATGTGAATGGATATACCTATAAATTAATGATGACTCTCTAGGTAACAATCAGTTTTAGATGAGGATATTATGGTTCCCATGAGGTCCTTTCCTATTTTCTTAATAAAAAATAAAATTAAATAATAACAATAATAAATTGACCCAAAAAATATTATGATTATAATAACTCTTTTAGAATTAAAACCATGTACAAGGGTGATGAGTTCCATTTTTTGATAGTTTTGATGATACACCATGTGAATATAGTTAATAATTACTATATAAATATTATAATTTCATATTAAAAAAATAAATATAAACCTATTTAAAATTCACATGTGAATGAATGGTGGATTAGTATGTGCATTACGGTGAGAAATCATATGTCATGGTTTAATAATGATTTTTTATTAAAAAAACTAAATGTTAAAGAAGCATATGTTGTTAAAATGATATATTTTTTTAAATCAGGCTCATAGGTAAGCCCACACCCACACAAGTTTAACCCACCTTGGCCCGCACCCATGTAGGCTCAACCCGCATTATCCTGTACTCTTAATGGTCAAAATATTTATCCTTGCCCTGCATTCGCCCCATATATGTGAAGATCATGCTATGTGGTCCAATTTTTCATCATTAGGTCACATGGATTAACCTAACCATACCACCCAGGCCACACGGTAACGCAAATGTTATAGGCCACATTATAGAGGTGTTTTAAAGAGGTTGTGCATGGTTAGTCAAACTGTGCACCTAGACCATGTGAGGGGTGACATAGAGTAGTTCTAGTCACATGGTTGGAGAACAGTTTGGACAACATTGCATCCAAACCGTGAAACCCCTTTTTAAGGGGTAAATTTATAGTTTTTTCCTAAGACACTTATATGTTTTAACCCATTTATCTTTTACCTCCACACACAACACCTCTCTGGTTGGAGAAATCCTCCAACACCTAATATAGGTTTTGATGTATCTTCTACATCCAACATATGAATCAAGTTCCATTTATTACGCTGGATCACTACTGGTGAGTGTTTCAATATATTACCTTCTTTTCTCAGTTTATCTCACCATCTTCTATACAATTTTGGTGTGAGCTAATATTCCCTATTTTTAGGGCATTTGTTAATTTCTTTGTTTTCTCTAATTTTAGTCCAAATTGAAATCCGATATGGGATGAGTTCTCCTCTATCACCATAAGTTAGGTGGTATATACCTTTTCCCAAAGGTTTTTTCATTTATTAAATTACCATCATTGTGTTGCACATTGGACCTTCCAAAAGTTTATCCTAAAATTAATTAATGTCTTAAATTAAATTGTTGATCCTTAATGCGATGTCATTTTAACAACTTTACATGGTTGGAGGTTGTCAACCTCAACCTGAACCACCCCCTAGGTGGTTTCATTCATCTGCCTAAGTTAAGGACCACCCCTTTAGGTGGGTAAGATTTCCACACAAATGTGAAAGCCTTGAATAAATTTAATGAATAATGAAATGGATGATTTAACTTGGGTATGGACACTAACATATCCCTAGATTTTATATACTATTGAGGTAGTTTATTTATAGTATAGTACCGCTTATTATTTTAGAATGACACTAATCATTATTATGGTATGGAATTGATTAGGGGGGTCAAGGTATGGAACCTATGACTTCTGTATACACACATATTTTCATATATTAGGATTCCTCAACCTTTGACCCAAGATTCCTATATCGTATAGTTCTGATAATATTCCAAGTTCCTTGGACTCAAGGAGGACTCCTTGGTCTACAGCCTTGGAACTTATCCCATGTGGTCTGATACTATTTGCATATGTTGCATATGCCAAAGCCAGAAGTTACTTTCATGCTCTATTTTATATAATGTTATTCATCATTTATCTCTTTCTCATAGTTAGATCCCTACTTAGGGACTTGTTTATATCTGTCAATCACATTACTGTTTTACCTGTTATATCTGCATGCGGTTGTAGTTTTCATACACAGACTGGACTTGTAATATACACAGTTAGTGGTGGCCTACTGAGTATATCTCAGACCATGTTCTGGTCGCCGATTGAAGGCCATATTAACTTCATGGGCACATGTGGGAATATGGGAAAGCACCCGGTCATGGATTCTTGATTGAAAATTAGCATGGGAGATTACAATCACAGGATCAAACTATATCTTGTGATTCTATTAGAGATATATTTTTTGGTCTTTTTCACTTTTGTTATACATGTACTATACTTGATGTGTGTTTCCATGTATGTATGTTTCTTTTTGTTTAGCTTCATTACATACACATCTTTTTGTATATAACGCTACTTTTGGTTTGTTTAGTATTATGGTCTAAATGATTTACTTCTACTGCACTATTTTTCACTACTATGCTTCTAGTATTTATTCATTTATTATCATTGTTGTGCTAATTTGACTGTGAGGGTGTAGTCTCCCCATTGTACCATCTTAGACCCCCATTGCTAGTCGAAAACCTCCAGCGTACGAGAAGACATGCCTGAGGCCATGTGACCGACCAGGTTTGGTTACTTATGAATGAACCGGGTCTAGGATGTGATAACTAGTCTCCTCATACATTCTAGTAGAATCTTTGAATGGGTTAATAGTTTCATAATCATATTTAGTTATTTCATTCTCCTTAAGGCTATATGAATTCTCTAATTGGATCTCACTCTTCCCAAAAACTATTCAATAGTGGAAAAGTCCATTTGAGTCATGATTCTTCTTTGAATTCATGTCCTTTACTATAGTACACAAGAATTTAAGACCACATTGAACCTTAAACTTCAAAAAACAAATCGAATCAAGTCAAAGAATAACAAATGTGACATCCCCAACCTGAAAACCACTAAACTTATGCCCTGAGCTGAGTCATCACATGACCTCAAGCACACCTCCCTGTACGCCCTAGGTTGATGACTAGTTCTGAGGGTATAATAAGTCACATGGGAAGACTATACCCTCTTTACCAGAGTAAGGCACGGCAGAACACAATATAAATAGAAGAAATAATGTGAAACAAATAATAAAAAGCAAAGAAAAACATCTCCCAAAACTAGGTACAAACCACAATTCAACATTAACTATGTAATGACATGATAATAGTTCCAAAGTTAATAAAACCCAAAATTAAAACAAATGGATAAATCCCCCAAATAGATCATGACTCCAAATCTGGATCCTCATCCATGCATATCCCAAGTACAACTCTACATCCTAGAATAGGGTCTTTGCCCTTGTCCTGACTTGCAACCATGAAATCTTCTCGGGTACCCAATGGTGGCCCGAGCAGGGTGTGAGTACAAAAATCAATAGGCCACCACCAATGGTGCCTACAAATTATCCAGTTTATTAAATGGTGTATACAAGTACAAAATAAATTTTCAGTAAACATGGGGCAGTTCAGGTGTTATGATTTAACAAGGTTCATTTAATTCATTTCTAGTATTTTTCCCATTTTTTGTTACTCCAACCACCTTAATTAATTAATACATCACCTTCATTTGTTCCATGGTTTAAGCATATACACCATCTACATATGGGTCTAAGGAAATCATTCACAATTCATAAGGGAGTAAGTTATGTCCCTGTCTTGCTAGGGATAAAGGCATCACATCAACACATTATCCTCACCTCAAAGACTCAGTCTAGGTAGAATGAAACCATTAGGGTAATAGAGCTATGTCCCCTTCCCTAACTTGTGCATTGGGAGTAGAGTTAGAGCATCTGTCCAACTCGACCCATGGGATGATCCTCAGTACTTTATCCCACACCTCAATCCATTTTCTCATGATTATATATCCATTCAACACACATATCAAGGTGGGGTTAGAGCATCAGTCCAAACCAGACCCATGGGACGAGACTTAGTCCTTAATCCCACCCCAAACTTACCCTATCATAATGAAACACAACCAATAAAAATAGAAATTTTACTCCATAACCACCAACATGGAAATTTATATTATACCATAACCATTAACACATTTTCTATTTAAATTACATAACCATTTAGCCATATTCCCATTCTCATGCCTTAACCCATCAAGTATATTCAACAATTCTCATTCAATAGTCAATATTTATCAATTACCATACGTTAGCCCTTTTATCCCATTTATCATTTCACAAATATTTTCCCACTTGTGCATTTAAAGTACAATTCTTATATCACTTAGCACAACCACTTTATCATATTTAACCCATTGGGTGTACCTCATAATTCTCATGTATTTACCCATTCCACATATTCTTAAATTCCCTCATGCAAACACATTCACATGTTCTTCAATTCACAATCCATTTCCAATTTAACATGTTCACCATTTCATATATACTAATTCTTTTGGGGAACTCAACATAATTCATAACCCTTTTGATATAATCTCCTTTGACCCAATTAACCCATTACTAAGCCAACCCCAAAAACCCCATAATACATTACCAACATAGGCATAACCACAAAAATTCTATTTCTAATTCAACTAAACATATTAACATGTTCAAAATGTCTCTACATTATCACACGTTGATTTCACACTTAAATTTACCAATTCTTAGGTCTGATAAGGTCGGCGCACCCCATGGGTGACCCTAAAACGTTTGATTCATCCTCGGTGCATCCCATGGACACCATTAGGGGTTACAGTGATCATTTAGACACCCGATTTACCAAATAATACTCAAGGTAACAAATGAACAATAAGATAAAGGAAATATCTCAACACACTTGCATAAATCTAAAACAAAACTATGGGATATAACTTGTAGACCACCTACCTCGAATTTGATTATAAGCGCACTCTCAATCGTAGCCTTGGATTCGGATTCAAACACCCCTTGAAGCCCCAACCTATGTTTCAACAGAAAAATAGGGTTTTATGTCTTCGAAAAGAGATGGAAGAAACTACAAACCCTAATCTGGAAAAGAGAAGCAAGAGGATCATTAGACTTACCCGAGGCTTCAATCTGCAACCAACAATGTTCCAAACGGACAAGAATTGAAGGAGAACCACCCTTGGAAAGTTTGGATCATCCAAGATCATCACTAGGGTTGCAGAGGGTGAAATGGAGTAGAATCCCAATTTGGGGTTTAAAATCCTCTAATGGATTTTTTGTAAATTTCTTATCTTTACTGGGCCACACATTTTAGCCACACGGTTTCCCAAACCATCCACAAACCATACGTACGCTGCTATCTGAGGAGAGTTGGGTCGCACGGTTACCTAAAAATTCCACACGGTTAGATTAACCATGCACAAACCATGCATGAGCCTCTTTCTAAGGTTGTATGGTTACTTGGGATGCTCTTCTAGGTTTGCAATGATCGTGCGCAAACCGTACAACATGCCCAGAGAGCTCCTTTTTCATCCTCTATCATGCCCAGAACCCCTAGAACACCCCCGAGCCTTCTAATAGACTTGGGAAACACTTATTTAATCAAAAGTAATGACTTAAACTGAAGCATAAATAGAAACATACCTTAAGGAATAATCCAAGATCTTACAACCTCCCCAACTTATAACGGATCGTCCTCAAGCCTCTCTTCTCGAGTATCACTGAGCTTTCGTAACAAGAGGTCATGCCACTAGGCCCGCCTATCCATTACCATTTCCCAAGTTTCACATTGAACATTACAATGCCACCACAAAAAGTGAACCAAGGCATGGTCTTGACCCATAAGACTTCCTCACCACAACCCACAACATGAACCAGATACTCCTCAAGGATGCATCATCTTCAACCACACCTAGCCACTAGAACTTTATAGAGAAAACTTGGGAAACAATGCCAAACTCACAACATGTGGAAACTTCACACACAACATTATATCATTGTGGAGGAACCAATCGGCACCCCATCGGTCTAATCCTCTGCACAACTCATGACCCAAATCACTTGGCATCATTTTCCTCTATTTTCCAAACTCTAATAGTGACCCAACCCGGTATCACCTAGAGGAAAACACACAATTCTTCCTACCACATTTCCTAAAATATGTTGATATTATACTCATGTACTGATGATCTCATTTCACAACTGCACATCTAAATTCAACCAAAACACTTAGGTACTTGACTGATTACTCCCATGACAATGCTCACTACCCAGGTCAACTCACCCGAACGGTGACCACCCGAGTCCCTCCAACCCGAAACTCTAATCACATCATCAACCAACCATTTATCCTCTATGGTTATATATACCATATTCAGTTACTTGGAACCTCTACTATTGATGAAAGACCACCATAATCTCAACTCAACTTTCTCATCATATCTGACGCACCCACTGAAGTCATTCCCAGACTTTTGGTAGAATCCTTTCATCATGACACCACTACCCTCCAAACCATCATTGGCTCCACCATCCAAACCAAAATTCTCAACATTAGTTCCCTACCATTAAGACACTAAATAAAGAAGGATAAGTTCTCACTCAATCCCATTCTGAAATTTAAAACACACTTCTCCACCCAAAGCATACACCAAAGGTGATTTACCAATCCCCACATTCGTCCCTTTCTTAGAGTAGAGTCGAGTTTCCCTGGTTGACTCATCGTGAAATGCTTATCCTCACCATTGGTATGGAACTACATCAAATGGCTAAGGTGCCTTCAAACATCAAGGCATTATAAAACCATTTAAGGATGCTTACTTGACTCTACTTTTGATTTCCATTGGAGTTATAGAACCCAAAATATCTTGCCACAAACTGATGTTATATCTCACCACACCATCTGACAACTAAACACGAGAATCTAAAATTTCATTTAGAACCGCCCTGAGCCCAAATCCAATGCTTGGATCAATAAACCACCATAATTAAGGTCTACTTGGCCTCCTTAAGAGACCTAAAATGTACCTAAAATGTTCCTAATTTTAATTTTAGTGTCCCTACATCAACCCATCATTCTCTTCTCCACATCCAAAACCGAATTTTCACTTCCTACCTTTGGAGTGTCATTATCATTACTCTCTACGAGGGATTCCAACCACCACATCTTACTTTCGATCACAATCCAAACCCCAAAACATAGATATGGCTATCCAGCTTTTCCCAGAACAAGAAAATGAATGTCACCTAGAACCCATTCCCATCCACCGTGAATGGAACCCACTTTGTTCATCGACACTCGGTCCATCCTGAGGATCTCACCCGAAACCGTCAAGGGTGTACATCCCATCATCTAGCTCCATATATATTGTCCCCATGAACATAAGAAACATGATTTACCGCATCCTATCAAAACACCTTCAAGTTTCTAGGTATAAATCCAAAGCTTCTCAACATACCTGGGATTATGTCAAGATGTTGGGAATAATCCTCAATAGTTGAGTCATGCTAAGAAGTTGTTGAAGAACACCACCAAAAACTTATCTATTTCTAATGTCACCTCATATGATGGGACACCATGACCTGCTAAGGATCTCAGGCTTCCCAACTACACATGTCTCATCAGCACCTAACCACCACCACTCAGGTGTGATTTCCAACCAAGACTCACCACCTCTCCACAACCATTCGCCAAGCATCCATGAAACAATGTTTCCTATGATAATGCTTATACCACACCCCCTAACCTCTTTAGTTATGCTCCTAACAGTTGAAAACTAAAACACAATGGTTCACCACACCAATCAAACCAACGATCTCACAGAAAACCATGCTTCCCATCTTGGCTTCAAAGAGAATGATGGATTCTTATCTTCTAATACCACTTTGTAAAATCCCTGACCCGGAGTCCACTAAACTAGTTCCCTAAGCTGATTCATCACATGACCTCAAGAGAGCCTCCCCATACACCATTGGTTGTCGACTAGTGGTAAGGGTCTAATAAGTCATGTGGGGAGACTATACCCTCTTTACCAGAGTAATCCATAGCAGAATACAATCTAAATAGCAGAAAAAGTATGAAACAACTAATAAAAAGCATATCCAAAAAACTCCCAAGACTGTGTACAAACCACAATTTAACATTAACCATGTAATGACATGATAATAGTGCCAAATTGAATAAAACCCAAAATAAAAACAAATGGATAAATCCCCCAAACAGGTCATGACCCTAAGTCTGGGTCTTCATCTGTGCATATCCCAAGTCCAACTCAACATACTAGAATAGGGCCTTTGCTCTTGTCCTGACCAACAACCATGAAATATTCTTGGGTACCCAAGGGTGGATCGAGCATGGTGTGAGTACAAAAATCAGTAGGCCACCACCAATGGTGTCTACAAATTATCCAGTCAATTATATAGTTTATAAAAGTACCAAATAAATGGTAAGTAAACATGGGGAAGTTTGGGTGTTGTTATTTAACAAGTTTTATTTAATTCATTTCTAGTATTTTCCCCAATTTAATTACTCAAACCACCTTCATTACTTAATATATTACCTTCATGTGTTCCATGGGTTAAGAATATACATAATCTATATATGGGTCTAAGGAAATCATTCACCATGCATAAGGGATTAAGTAACATCCCTATCTCACTTGGAATAAATGCATTAAATCAACACATTATCCTCACCTTGAAGCCTCAGTACAGGTGGAATGAAACCATTAAGGGAATAGATATTTATCTCCTTCCTTAACCCATGAACTGTGGGTAGAA
The DNA here is from genome assembly GCA_963277665.1 of Viscum album. NCBI lineage: Eukaryota > Viridiplantae > Streptophyta > Magnoliopsida > Santalales > Viscaceae > Viscum > Viscum album. The sequence goes on along the minus strand of OY728159.1, from coordinate 1,417,991,547 downwards.
TTAGAGCATCAGTCCAACTTGACCCATGGGAGGAGCCTCAATACTTTATCCCTCACCTCAATCCATGTTCACATGCTTATATATCCATTCACTGCATATATAAGGGTGGGGTTAGAGCATCAGTCCAACCCCAACCCGTGGGAGGAGCCTTAGTCCTAATCCCACCACAAACTTACACTATCACAACCAAACACAACCAATAAAAATATCAATTGCATTCTATAAACATCAACATAGAAATTAATATTATTCCATAACCATTAACGCATTTTCCATTTACAATACATAACTGTTAATCCCAATTCCCATTCTCGTGCCTTAACCCACTAATTATATTCAATAGTTATAATTAAATATTAAATATTCATTAATTACCATACATTATCCCATTTATCCCATTTATCATTTCACAAGCATTTTCCCACTTGTGCATTTCAAGTACAATTCTTATATCACTTAGTACAACAACTATGTCACATTCAACCCATTAGGTGTGACTCATAATTCCTATGTATTTACCCATTTTTCATATTCATAAATTCCCTTATGTAAACCCATTCACATGTTCTTCAATTCACAATCCATTTCAACTTTAACATGTTCAACATTTCATATATACTAATTCTTTTGGGGAACTCATCATAATTTATAACCTTTTTAACATAATATCCTTTAACCCAATTAACCCATTACTAGGCCAATCTCAACAACCCCTTAATCCATTACCAACCTAGGAATAACCACCCACATTCCATTTCTAAATCAATTAAACATGTTAACATGTTCAACAAGTGCTCTATATTATCACACATCAATTTCACACTTAACTATACCAATTCGTATGTCTGATAAGGTTGGCACACCCCATGGGTGACCCTAAAATAGTTTATTCATCCTCGAAGCATCCCATGGGGACCGTGAGGGGTTCTAGTGATCATTTAGACACCTAGTTTACCAAATAATACTCAAGGTAACAAATGCCCAACAATAGTAAGGCAAGATCTCAACACACTTGCACAAATCTATAACAAAACTATGGGATATAACTTGTAAACCACCTACCTAAAATCTAATGATGAGAGTGATATCAATCATAGACTTGGATCCAGATTCAAACACCCCATGAATCCCCAATGTAGGTTTCATGTAAAAAATTAGTTTTATGGATTTGGAAGGAGATAGAAGTAACTATAAACCCTAATCTGGAAAAGAGAATCAATATGAGTGTTAGACTTACCTGGGGCTTCGATCTACAACCAAAGACGCTCCAAACGGAAAATAATCAAAGGAGAAATACCCTTGGGAAGCTTGGGTTGTCCAAGATCATCACTATGGTTAAAAGGTGTGAAATGAAGAAGAATCCCAAGTTCGAGTTTAAAATCCCATAATAGCATTTTTGTAAATTTCTCAACATTACTGGGTGGCACGGTTTACCCGCACGGCTTTTCAAACCATGCACAAACTATGCCCATGCTACTGTCTGAGGAGAGCTGGGCCACACAGTAACCTGGGAATTCCACATGGTTAGTTTAACCATGCATCAACCGTGCATGAGCCTCTGTCCAAGGCTGCACAATTACCTGGGATGCTCTGCACAATTTGCACTGACCGTATGCAAACCATGCAACATGCCCAGAGAGCTCATTTTTTCCTCCTCTATCATGCCTAGAACCCCAATAACACCCCCAATCCTTCTCATGGATTTGGGAAACACTTATTTAATTAAAATGACTTAAACTGATGTTTAAACAAAAAAAATACCTTAAGAAATAATCTAAGATCTTACAACAAATACAATAAAATATAACACTACTGGAAATAGAATATATACCAAAGGTTTCAAACTGTTGGTATAGGCATAAAAACCATTGGTATACTATATACCAATAGTTTTTCAAACCTTTGGTCAGTAAGTTGTTTCAAAATGCTTATACCAATGGTTATTCTCAAACCGTTGGTATATGGCAGTGTAACTTTCAGTATGCCGATGGTTTTATAGAAACTATTGGTTTATATTTATACCAATGGTTAATAAACCATTGGGATATATAGTTTAAATATAGTTTACCAAAGGTTTAGAAACCATTGGTATATAGTATTACCATTGGTTCTTTAAAACCATTGGTAAAAATATTCTGGATATACACTTTACCAACAGTTTTGAACTGTTGGTATAGTGTATTACCAATGGTTTATTCAAATAGTTGGTAAAACTATTCTAAAAATACACTTTACCAACGGTTTTAAACTGTTGGTATAGTGTATTTCCAGAAAATAGCACAGCATCCACCCATCCCCTCCATTGCATACACCTACAAACTCACCTGCAAACAGCACTTAAAATAGAACAAAAAACACCTAAAAGAGCACATAAAAATAGCAGACTATTTCAACCATGAAATGTAACACAACGTAGTTTTCCCCATTTCAATCTTCACATGACAACCACTCTTCAAACTAAACCATTTCGATTTCTTTGGTGCAGACATCTCATAATGGTGAGAGGACACTCACATCTCAGAGAGCCCATGATAGTCAGAGTTACATTTTGAGCATCTGACTATGGGGGTGGGGGTCCAGGTGGTGGAGTGGTGTCTAGGGGGTGGGGGGGCTATCCAAGGGAATGGGGTGTCCACGGGGGGTGTGGGAGGTGTCCAGGTGGTGGGGTGGTTTCCAGGGGGTGGGGGTGTCCATGGGGGTGGGGGTTCAAGGGGTGGGGGCTGTCCAGGGGGTGGTCGGGCTATCCATAGGGGTGGAGGACTGTTCAGGGGGTATGGGGTGTCCAGGGGGTGGGAGGGCTATCCACGGGGGTGGGGGGGACTGTCCAGGGAGGTAGGGGTGTTCAGGGGATGGTTGGGCTGTCCACAAGGGTGGGGTTGTCCAGGGGTAGGGGTTTCTAGGGGGTGGGCAGGCTATCCATGGGGGTGGCGGGGTTGTCCAGGGGGTACAGGGTGTCCAGGGGGTGGTCAGACTATCCAAGGGGGTAGTGGGGCTGTCCAAAGGGGTGGCGGGGCTATCCAGTGGGGTAGGGGGTGGGCGGGATGTCCATGGGGGTGGGGGTTGTCCAGGGGGTATGTGGTGTCCAGTGGGTGGGAGGGCTGTCTACAGGGGTGGAAGGGCTGTCTAGGGGGGTAGGGAGCATACAGGGTGGTGGGAAGGTTGTCCACGGGGGTGGGGGGATGTCCATGGGGGGAGGGGTGTCCAGGGGGTTGGTCAGCTATCCATGGGGGTGACGGGGCTGTCAAGGGGGTTAGGGGTGTCTAGGGGTGGGCAGGCTATCCATGGGGGTGGGCCGGCTATACATAGGGTTGGGGGATGTCTAGGGGGTACAGGGTGTCCAGGGGGTGGGTGGGCTGTCCACGAGGGTGGCAGGGTTGTCTAGGGCGTACATGGGTGTCCAAGAGGGTGGTTGAGCTGTCCACGAGGGTGGGTGGGATGTCCATGGGGGTGGGGGCTGTCTAAGGGGGTATGGAGTGTCCAGGGGGTGGGTGGGGCTATCTAGGGGGTACGGGGTGTCCAAGGGGTGGGTCGGTTGTCCACGGGGGTGGTGGGGCTATCTAGGGGGTAAGGGGTGTCCAGGGGTGGGCGGGCTATCCACGGGGGTGGGGGGGTTGTCCATAGGGGGAGGGGTTGTCCAAGGGGGTGGGTGGGATATCCATGGGGGTGGAAGGGCTGTCCAAGGGGGTCGGGGTGTCCAGGGGTGGGTGGGCTGTCCAGGGGGTTGGGTGGGGCTATCCAGGGGGTTACAAGGTGTCCAGGGGGGTGGGAAGGCTATCCATGGGGGTGGTGGGGCTGTCCAGGGAGTAGGGGGTGTCCAAGGGCGTGGGTGGATTGTACATGGGGTGGGGGATATCCATAGGGGGGGATGTCCAGGGGGTGGACAGGTTGTCCAGGTGGGTGGGCAGGGCTGTCCAGGGGATACGGGGTGTCCAGGGGGTGGGTGGGCTGTCCACGGGGGTGACGGGGCTATCCAGGGGGTAGGGGTGTCCAAGGGGGGTGGGCGGGCTTCCAACGAGGGTGGGCGGGCTACCCATGGGGGTGGGGGCTTTCCACGGTTGGAGGGGATGTCCAGGGGGTGGGCGGGCTGTCCACGGGGGTGGCAGGGCTATCCACAGGGGTGGAGGGGCTATCCCGGAGGTAGGGGTGTCCAGGGGAGTAAGAAGGCTGTCAATAGGGGTGGGGGATGTCTAGGGGGATACAGGGTGTCCAGGGGGTGGGCGGGCTATCCACGGGGGTGGCGGGGATTTCCATGGGGTAGGGCTGTCCAGGGGGTGGGAGGGTTGTGCACGGGGGTGGGGGCTGTCCACGGGGGGAGGGGTGTCTAGGGAGGTGGGTGGGCTGTCCACGGGGGTGGAAGGGCTGTCGAGGGGGGTAGGGGTGTCTATGGGGTGGGCGGGCTGTCCACGGGGGGTGGGTGGGTTGTCCACGGGGGTGGGGGCTATCTAGGGGGGTACGGGGTGTTCAGGGGATGGGTGGGCTATACACGAGGGTATAGGGGCTATCTAGGGGTTACGGTTTGTCCAAGGGGGTGAGTGGGCTATCCACAGGGGTGGGAGAGCTGTCCACGGGGGTGAGGACTGTCTAGGGGGCACGGGTTGTCCAAGGGAGTGGGTGGGGCTGTCCAGGGGGTACAGGGTGTCCAGGTGGTGGGTCGGCTCTCCATGGGGCGGTGGGGCTGTCCAGGGGGTAAGGGGTCTCCAGGGGTGGGCAGGTAGTCCACGGGGGTGGGGGGTTGTCCACGGGGGGGGGGGGGGGGGGGGGGGTTGTCCAGGGAGGTGGGTGGGCTATCCATAGGGTTGGCGGGGCTGTCCAGGGGGGTCGAGGGTGTCTAGGGGGTGGGGGAGATTTCCAGTGGGGTGGGGGGATGTCCAGGTTGTACGAGGTGTCCAAGGGTGAGGACAGGCATTCCATGGGGTGGTTAGGGATGTCCAGGGGGTATGGGGTGTCCAGGGGGTGGGCGGGCTATCCACGGGGGTGGTGGGGCTATCCAAGGGGGTAGGGGGTGTCCAAGTGGAGTGGGCGGGCTGTCCATGAGGGTGGGGGCTGTCCAAGGGGGGAGGGGATGTCCAGGGGTGGGAGGGCTATGCAAGGGGGTGGGAGGGGCTGTCCAGGGGGTATAGGGTGTCCAGGGGGTGGGCGGGTTGTCCACAGGGATGGGGGTTGTCTATCGGGGTGGTTAGGCTATCCATAGGGGTGGGGGATGTGCATGCGGGGAGGGGTTGTCTGGGGGGTGGGCAGGCTATCCACGGGGGTGGGGGTTGTCTAGGGGAGGGGTGAATCAGTCACAGTAAATCATCAAGTCAATTTTTATTTTTTATAGATAAAAAAATAAAGACAATGTGACATAACTAATTAGACATATTTAGGCATAACAAATCAATAAACATCAAAAGTCAGTAATATCAGTCAAAAATGTAACGGATCAATCTTTCCCTCATCACCATCACTATCATCACCATCATCATCAGCCTCACTCTCGTCCTCATCGTTGTCCACATCATCATCCATGCCCTCCTCAGCGCCCTCCTCTTCACCCTCGTACTCAGGCTTGGCCTCCTCATCACCCTCCTCTTCCGCCTCAGCCTCCTTATTTCCCTCCTCCTCCACTTTGTCCTCCTCCTCGGCCTCCTCCTCCTCCTCGGCCTCCTCCTCACCCTCCTCCTCTGCCTCAACCTCTTCCTCACCATCGTCTCGACCAACACTAGAACTGCCACCTGGTGCACCATAACAACCCATGTCAGATACAACATATTTTTAATCAATATTAAATAAATTTTAATAGTACCCACCTTAACAACCCAAGTTGAGGTAAACCAAAAGAATTGAGAACATGAATGGACGATTTTATATATTTCCAACCACAACTTTAGGTTCAAAGTAAAATCTGATAATTAAGCTATTTAAGTCATCAAAATTAATAAATGGATCATTTCCAATGGTAGTAGGGATGGTGTCAATTCCATCATCGCCATCATCAAAAATATTTCTTGGAATTACTTCAATAATGACACCAAATTCAGGTCAAAGATGGTCTTTGACATAAAAAACTTGTTTCTCCATTGATGCCGATACATATGGTTCATCGGTAGCAAGAGTTCGAGTCATATCAATTACTCAAAATCCACAATAATCTATAAATTTTACATGCCTCATCATCAAATCAAACCACTGGCATTTCTTCATCATGACTCGTCCATGAGAATAATAATCCAATATTATTATTTTTTCAACAACCACTACGGGAAAAATGGGTATTTGCGACGGGTTATTTGCGACGGGAATAAATCCCGTCGCAAATAACCCTGTTAAAAACTTATTTGCGACGGGGGTATTTGCCCGTCGCAAATAAGTAGCCTTTTGCGACGGGGAAGGCTATCCCGTCGCAAAAGGACTGGCGCCCTTTGCGCGCCAAATCGCGGGAAAACTATTTGCGACGGGAATATTCCCCCGTCGCAAATAACCGGCGGCGGTAAAAGGTATTTGCGACGGGAATATTCCCCTGTCGCAAATAGTATGTCGGCAGGTGGTTATTTGCGACGGGACCCGTCGCAAATAACTATTTAACCGTTGACCGTAATAAATGTTGGCTAAGGTATTTCCGACGGGTATCCCGTCGCAAATGGGCCCGTCGCAACTAATCTAACCAATAAATACCCCCATCCGTTTTTTTCAAATCATTCTCAAATTCCATCTTCTTCTTCTCTCAATATTTTATTTCTACAGTTCAGTTTTTCTCAAGTTTAATTTTTTTCTCCGGAGTTGGTATTGAAGTTTTGAAGAACGATCAGAGATCAAACTCAGATCAATTTTCAAGGTATTTATATTTATTTTAATTTCATATTTATTTTTAATGTTTTATTAGTTTTAATTATTCTTAATTAGTTGTAATTTAATATTGTTTACATTGTTTTATAACTTAATAATTAGTAATAAATACTAATAATTAGGAATAATAACATTATTTAATTATTAATATATTTTATTATTAATATTAAAATAATATAATTTTTTATATATATACAGTTCTCTTTTCATTTGTGTGTTTGCTGTCTTCACATGTATTATTTATATATGGAGATAGAAAACACACAGATGAAAGGAGAACTGTATATAAATTAGAAAATTATATTATTTTAATATTAATAATAAAATATACTAATAATGTTATTATTCATAATTATTGGTAATTATTCCTAATTATTGGTAATTATTCATTTAATTAGTCATAATTAAGAACAATTACCAATAATTACCAATAATTAGTAATACTTAGTAATAATTTCCAATAATTAGTAATAATTACCAATAATTAGTAATAATTACTAATAATTATTAATAATTAGTAATAATTAGTAATAATTACCAATAATTAGTAATAATTACCAATAATTAGTAATAATTACCAATAATTAGTAATAATTACCAATAATTAGTAATAATTACCTATAATTAGTAATAATTAGTAATAATTAGTAATAATTAGTAATAATTAGTAATAATTACCAATAATTAGTAATAATTACCAATAATTAGTAATAATTACCAATAATTAGTAATAATTACCAATAATTAGTAATAATTACCAATAATTAGTAATACTTACCAATAATTAGTAATAATTACCAATAATTACCAATAATTAGTAATAATTAGGAATAATTACCAATAATTAGTAATAATTACCAATAATTAGTAATAATTAGTAATAATTACCAATAATGAGTAATAATTAGTAATAATTAGTAATAATTAGTAATAATTAGTAATAATTACCAATAATTACCAATAATTAGTAATAATTCGTAATAATTACCAATAATTAGTAATAATTAGTAATAATTACCAATAATTAGTAATAATTACCAATAATTAGTAATAATTACCAATAGTTACCAATAATTAGTAATAATTAGTAATAATTAGTAATAATTACCAATAATTACTAATAATTACCAATAATTAGTAATAATTACCAATAATTAGTAACAATTAGTAATAATTAGTAACAATTAGTAATAATTAGTAATAATTACCAATAATTAGTAATAATTACCAATAATTAGTAATAATTACCAATAATTAGTAATAATTACCAATAATTAGTAATAATTACCAATAAGTAGTAATAATTACCAATAATTAGTAATAATTACCAATAATTATCGGTAAATAGAAATAATTGGTAATAAATAGAAATAATTACCGGTAATTAGTAATAATTAGTAATAATTAACAATAATTAGTAATAATTACCAATAAATAGTAATAATTACCAATAATTAGAAATAATTACTAATAATTAGAAATAATTACCAATAATTAGAAATAATTACCAATAATTACCAATAATTAGTAATAATTACCAATAAATAGTAAGAATTAGTAATAATTAGAAATAATTACCAATATTTAGAAATAATTACCAATAATTAGAAATAATTACCAATAATTAGTAATAATAACCAATAATTAGTAATAATTACCAATAAATTCCAATAATTACCAATAATTAGTAATAATTAGTAATAATTACCAATAATTAGTAATAATTAGTAATAATTAGTAACAATTAGTAATAATTAGTAATAATTACCAATAATTAGTAATAATTACCAATAATTAGTAATAATTACCAATAACTAGTAATAATTAGGAATAATTACCAATAATTAGTAATAATTAGTAATAATTACCAATAATTAGTAATAATTACCAATAATTAGTAATAATTACCAATAATTAGTAATAATTAAGAATAATTAGTAATAATTAAGAATAATTAGTAATAATTAAGAATAATTAGTAATAATTAAGAATAATTACCAATAATTAGTAATAATTACCAATAATTAGTAATAATTACCAATAATTAGTAACAATTAGTAATAATTAGTAATAATTACCAATAATTACCAATAATTAGTAATAATTACCAATAATTACCAATAATTAGTAATAATTCGTAATAATTACTAATAATTATCAATAATTAGTAAAAATTAGTAAAAATTACCAATAATGAGTAATAATTAGTAATAATTAGTAATAATTAGTAATAATTAGTAATAATTACCAATAATTACCAATAATTAGTAATAATTACCAATAATTAGTAATAATTACCAATAATTACCAATAATTTGTAATAATTAGTAATAATTACCAATAATTAGTAATAATTAGTAATAATTACCAATAATTAGTAATAATTAGTAATAATTAGTAATAATTAGTAATAATTACCAATAATTAGTAATAATTACCAATAATTAGTAATAATTACCAATTATTAGTAATAATTACCAATAATTAGTAATAATTAGTAATAATTACCAATAATTAGTAATAATTACCAATAATTACCAATAATTAGTAATACTTAACAATAATTAGTAATATTTACCAATAATTAGTAATAATCACCAATAATTAGAAATAATTACCATTAATTATTAATAATTACCAATAATTACCAATAATTAGTATTAATTACCAATAATTAGTAATAATTAACAATAATTACCAATAATTAGTAATAATTAGTAATAATTACCAATAATTACCAATAATTACCAATAATTAGTAATAATTAGTAATAATTACCAATAATTAGTAATAATTACCAATAATTAGTAATAATTACCAATAATTAGTAATAATTACCAATAATTAGTAATAATTACCAATAATTAGTAATAATTACCAATAATTAGTAATAATTACCAATAATTAGTAATAATTACCAATAATTAGTAATAATTACCAATAATTAGTAATAATTACCAATAATTACTAATAATTACCGATAATTAGTAATAATTCGTAATAATTACCAATAATTAGTAATAATTAGTAATAATTAGTAATAATTAGGTCTATCTCAAAAAAAGTTTGCGTCAGTCGTGTATGATCTAAACTCTATAATTATCCTAGCTTGAGTGTTTTTTCTAACAAATTATTCAAAACCAGTAATGCTTTTATATTTTATAGAGACATATGGAACAACGAGGTCGTCAACAATCATTATTAGGTGACCGCATATGGATAAATCAACGTAGAAATCCAAACGGTTCTGGTTTAAATCCAGTATATGTAGAGGGTGTGGAGACTTTTTTATCATTTATGGCATCAAATCCAGAATTTGTTTCAGAAGACAAAATAAAATGCCCTTGTAGAAAATGTGCATTGAGAACGTTTGACACGTTTGACAAAGTGGGAGAACATCTCTTGCATTTTGGTTTTCAACCAGATTATGTATTTTGGTATCAACACGGTGAACGCAGTTCCAGAGCAGGTGATACCAACTTGATTCCGGATCCATCCCGGTTTCAAGATTTAGTACATGATGTTACAGGTTCATCTGTTCAACATACAGAAACTCCAGCTGATATAGCTTCAAATCCTGAGTTGATACCGTCTGAATTTTATGAGTTGTTGAAGTCTGCTGAGGATGCATTATATCCTGGCTGCAAGATGAGCAAATTAGAAGCAGTTGCAAAATTTATGGCTATCAAATCAGATAACGGAATGTCAAACACCTGTTTTGACCAGATATTTTCTTTGCTTAAAACACTGTTACCTGAAGGAAATGTTTTACCTGCAAATTACTATGAGAGTAAGAGGCTGGTTTGAAATTTGGGACTTACTTGTCAGAAGATTCATGCATGTTCAAATGACTGCATTTTATATTCTGGGGAAAATGAGTCATTGGATAGTTATCCCACATGTGGGCAACTGAGATATAAAGAAGGACAACACGGGAAGTCTGGTTTGATTCCTGTAAAACAGTTGAGATATTTTCCGATTACATCCAGACTCCAGCGTTTATTCATGTCTAAGAATACAGCGACAATGATGTCATGGCATAAAGAGAATATTTCAACCGATAAAAGATTGAATCATCCAGCCGATGGTGATTCATGGAAACATTTTGATAGAGTGCATCCATCCTTTTCTTTAGAAGCTAGAAATGTTCGACTGGGGCTTTCCACTGATGGTTTCTGTCCGTTTGGATCTTATGGTAGTCAATATTCATGTTGGCCTATTTTTTTAACTCCGTACAATTTACCTCCATGGATGTTGATGAAGGAGCCATATATCTTTTTGAATTTACTAATTCCAGGACATCCGAAGAAAAATATTGATGTTTATTTGAAACCATTGATTGATGAATTAAATTTATTGTGGAGTACTGGTGTCAGTACATATGATGTTGCAATGAAATAGAAATTCATACTGAGAGCAGCATTGATGTGGACAATAAGTGACTTCCCGGCTTATGGGATGTTATCTGGCTGGAGTACACATGGTCAGAAATCATGTCCTTACTGTATGGGAGAGAACAAAGCATTTATGCTCATTCATGGAAAGAAACCTTGTTATTTTGACTGTCATCGCAGGTTTCTTCCAGCTGATCATCCTTTTCACAGAAACAGATCTCATTTCAGAAAAGGAACAGTTGAAAGGGAAGGACCTCCAAAAATGCTATCAGGTTCGGAGTTAAAATCAGTTGTACTTTCATTACCTCCCATCACTTTTGGTCCCACAATAAACCAACAGAAAATTTATGGTTTTGGGAAAGAACACAATTGGATTAAACATAGCATATTTTTAGATTTGCCATATTGGTCTGATTTGTTGGTCTGACACATGTTAGATGTCATGCATATTGAGAAGAACTGTTTTGATAATTTGTTTCATATAGTTTTGGATACGCCAGGAAAGAGCAAAGACAATGTAAATGCACGTTTAGATCTTGCCCAAATTTGCAGGCGTCCAGAATTGGAACTGTTTGAGAATGTCAGAACAGAAAGGTTACAGAAACCAAAAGCATCTTATACACTGTCTAAAGAAAACCATTTATTATTTTGTCAGTGGATTGCAGATTTGAGACTTCCAGATGGCTATGCTTCCAATTTGGGTAGATGTGTAAAGAATGGTCATATTACTGGATTAAAAAGTCATGATTGTCATGTTATAATGGGAAGACTACTACCCATTGGATTAAGAGGTCTGTTGAATTATGTGATTTGGGATTCCATAACAGACATGTCTCAATTTTTTCGGGAAATTTGTGCGGATACAGTAGATTATGATGCTCTAGGCAAACTTGGAAAAGATGTTGTTGTAATTATATGTAAACTGGAAAAAATATTTCCGCCGTCTTTCTTCGACTCAATGGAACATTTGATGTTACATTTTCCATATGAATCCAAATGTGGAGGTCCAGTACAGTTTCGATGGATGTACCCATTTGAAAGATGCATGAAAAAATTGAAAAGAAAAGTACGTAACAAAGCATCTGTTGAAGGATCTATTGCAGAAGCTTATTTGCAAGAGGAAATATCTTTTTTCTGCTCCCATTATTTTGAATCTGAGTATCCTTCAAAACACAACCGAATGGGACGGAATGAGAGGAATATTGATGAAATTGACAATCAATTATCTGTTTTCAACCAGTCATAGCTTGGTTTTGGTGGAGTTTATGAACGCTGGCTTTCAGATGATGAACATCATAGAGCTCATACGTATGTTCTGCTCAACTGTGAAGAGATGACATCAGTTGTACTGTAAGTGTTTATATCACTTATTCTATCATTTATGTTACAGTAAATAACTTTGGTTTTTATAGGTTGTATGATAATCATATCAAGAAAAAAATTCCACAAATTACAGCAGCTGCTCTCGAAGAACGTCGACTGAAAAATTTCTCTCAGTGGTTTCAAAAACTGGTAACATAAATTATTTATCTTTTAGCAACTCATTCAATGTATAGTTTACTATATTGATAATTATTTCACAAATTTTCAGGTGTCACGACATGCTGATAAAATTGACAAACGGCTGTGTGTATTGAGTAACCCACCTTCCAAACTTGTTAAAACTTATAATGCATATGTGGTGAATGGATTTCGATTCCACACACATACATATGGGGAATCGAAAAAAACAATGAACAGTGGAGTTAGCTTGAGAGGATCTCATCATCGAGAAAATGAAGTTGACTTTTATGGAATACTTGATGAAATCATTAAACTCTGTTATCTTGGACAACATTACATAACCATGTTCAAATGTCGGTGGTTAGATACAGAGAGAGGCGTGCGTGTTCATCCGACTCATGGAATCATCGATATTAAATGTAAAAGTGTTCTCGCAGTAAATGAACCATTCTTATTGGCTCAACAGGCACATCAAGTTTATTACGCAAAGTACTGTGCTACATCAAGAGACTTGACTGATTGGTGGAGTGTAATAAAAATCAAAATTCGAGACAATCAGTTTAGTCAAAGTGAATGTGCTTTCACTGATGTGCAAAGAATTGAAGTTTTTCAAGAGAGTACTCAAAATCAATCTTTTTTGCAAAGAGACATGAGTATCGATGACGACACCCCACATTTAAGAGTCGGTGATGACGATGATGTTAATGATGTCACATATGAATTTGAAATGGTAAGAGATGAAGCAACTGTAACTCGAATGGATATCGATGATGTTGAGGAGGAATATGAAGATGACATTGACATATATGAAGATGATGATGAAGATGAACACTGATAGAATTCCATGGTATTTATATACAATCATAATATGTATATATGTATATATAATAGTAATTATGAATTATTTGCTAACAACATTAACATTTTCTGTTTCAGATGGACGACGCCACATTTCGTGAGTTGGCGGATGCTGACCTGACTTTCGATGCAGATGAGTTGCTGCCAGATGACCCTCAGCCTGCAGGCGCTCCAGGGAGTACGCGGAGGGGGCGCGGTCTTGCACGATTGATGATTCCTGACCCCGTCCCCGAGCGACGTCCACGTCTTGGGTTTGATCCACGCACACGGAGGTGTGATAACCTGTGTGATAACCTATTGATTTGACTAAGATTTCATTAATCTATTCACATAATAAATGTTTATTATTTTTACCGTTTTCCGCATATAGCAGTCAGACAGGGCAGCGCTATTTTGCGCAACTATTTCTCTCAGCCGTGGACCACATGGGAGCAGATTCCCATTGATGTGCAGCAGGCCATGTTCGGCCATTGGTTGGTACGTACATAAATAAATAATTTTTATTTTGAATATTATTTCATTTCTAACTTGATATTTTGATTTATTTGTAGGGTTTATGGTATCCGATCGAAGATACCATGCGTGACGCCATCCACGAGGCATGGGAGGTGGCCATGCGTGATCGCCTTCGTCAGTTTTTGCACAATTTAAGAAAATCTGTGATGAAGAAAGCAGGAGTGTCAGATTTTGATGAGTCATGTAGAGCACACTGACCAGAGTACATTTCATCCCATGTATGGGATGGATTATGTGCGCACTGGTTGAGTGGTGCCTTTTAGAGGAGATCATCGGTGGGGAGGCAGAATCGGGGGAGACAGGAGGTGACTCATTGAGCTGGGAGTCATTCTTTCAGTACTCATAGACAGCATCTGGTACGTACATTATTTATAAATATTTTATATAACTATAAATATTAACAGTTTATTTTTTATTCTTATAGGCTGTCGAGCACCCCGATATTACGGAGTACAACGTATATCGGAGGATGTATAGTGATCCTGCTACTGGGGAGCTCAGAGGTGATCGTCAGCATCACATCGTGGTTAGTATTATTTGTTTTCAAGTTTAAAAATTAACTGTATATAATATATTCACAATTTTAATTTTAAATTGCAACTACAGGAGTCGTATGAGGCCGCAGCATCACAGGCCCGGCCTGAGAGTCAGGCCGAGTCATCAGATTAGACCACTGGCCGTCAGTTTGATGAGGCGGCATGGATGCAGGCCACCCAGTATGCCTTCGAAAAGGGCCGGGTAGTTGGTATCAGCTCTCGACTGACTCTCGGAGATTATTATGGCAGTGCTGCGATGTCGGCGTCCAGCTCGAGAGGAGCTCGTGCATCTTCTTCTGCTACACAGTATGAGGATCAGTTGTGATCTCATACTGCACTGATAGAGAGTCTCCGACAGGAGCAGGAGCAGATGCGTCATCAGCATGAGGAGGAGCGTCGACGCCAGCAGTAGTTGTACGAGGAGCAGACGAGTCAGTGGCAGCAGCAGCATCAGGAGCAGATGGAGTACATGCGCCGACTCACTCATGCTTTAGGGATGGAGTTTCCTCCACCACCATCTGCAGATCCCCCCCCCCTCCCCCCCTCCTTCATATTAGAGTTTGTATTTATGTTATAAAATTTGTGAAATCAAAATATGATTTTTTTTTCTATTCATAGTTTCTGTCTCATTATAAAATATTTATTAATATTCTATTATTTTTTATTTTTGAATTATAATTTTATTATTATTATATTAATTAAAATAATTTATTATTTTTATTTATGAATTATAATTCTATTATTATATTAATTAAAATCATTTATTAATATTTTATTATTTTTTATTTTTGAGTTATAATTGGATTATTATTATATTAATTAAAATAATTTATTAACAATTTATTTTTTTATTTTTTTTATATTATTTGCGACGGGATACTATTCCCATCGCAAATAGTATTATTATTTTTTTATTTGTTAAAAAATAGTTTTTGCGACGGGGCCCGTCACAACTAGTTTTTTACAAATATACGGAGTACTAGTTGCGACGGGGATTCTCCCCGTCGCGGAAAAGGGCTTTAGCGACGGGCCCATCGCAAAAAAATGTTATTGCGACACCGTTTTCAGCAACGGGTCATTTGCGACGGGACCCCGTCGCAAAAAGCCATTTGCGACGGGATCCCATCGCAAATGACCCGTCACAAATACCTGTTTTTCTAGTAGTGAACTCCATGATAACCTACATTTTCAAATCACATTCTACTATATGATACACTAGCATAACAGTCTGTTGTGGCAGTAACCATAACACCATCATGTTATGTTCCCATGTTCTTTGCTCGTTCAATGATAATAAATTTTTACCCATTGATAATAATTCATTTACAGTCACGAATCACGGTATTAGGACCAAAATCCAAAGCTCTTATTTCCTCAGAGACAGAGTCAGCAGGAAAACTCAATAACTAAAATATAAATGAATATTAAACTTAATTAAATATTGTTTTAATTATTTTAAACAGTAATATTATTACCTTCAATTTTAACCATGTAGAAAACTCTTTACTATGAAAAGTCTCCCTCCTCAAAGATAAAGAATGATGCTTTCTATTTCTCATCACTCTATGTTCCCTATATATAAAAATGGGAATAGTTTAACATATTTATATATATAAGATATACATATTCAATTTACTTATAAGATGTAGTCATAGAACAAATCACGGTTGAACAAGAATGTGCGATGTGACATCTCCTACTCTTCAAGGCTTAATGTCGTCAATGTATATGATACAGGAATTCCTCCTATTTGAGGAAGTGATGGAAAACTGGGTTCAATTTGGTCATACATTTCTTCTTCATTTCTCATTGATCTGTTCATTCTTGTAGTAAGATCAAACAAATACAGAGAGCATAAATCCATACATTCTTGATCCAAGTAACTGTTCACGATAGAACCTTTGGGATGATTCCCATTACGGACATAAGACTTTAATGTGTACATATTTATTTTAGTTGGATACATCCAATGAAAAGAAATAGGTCCTCTGAGAAGTATTTCAATTGGAATATGGACAGTCAGATGTAGCATGCATGTGAAAAATGATGGAGGAAATATTTTCTCTAACTCACACAAAATTAATGGGGAATCTGCCAACATTTTTTTCAAGAAAGACTTGGACAAATTCTTAGCACAAAGATCTCTAAACAAATGGAACAACCGAATAACATCCACCCTTACATTATTATACAAAATATGATGAATTGATATTGGAATCAACACATGCAGAAGGATGTGATAATCATGAGTCTTCAAAAATTTTAACTTCAACTCGTATCTATTTGTAGATACCCGAAGCTTGATGTAAATGGACATTACATTACTTTAGCAGAATACTTAATACATAAAAAAAACCGACAAACAAGGATCGTAATAGTTTAGTGTCTTTGGAAACTTGGAATATAATCTTCTAATCGTGGTGAAAGATCTTCAACATCTCCCATAAGATCTTCCCCTTTTTGTTTTCTTACCTAAAACCTTTCTTTAAATCCTGGGGAAAAGAAAACATATAAAGGGTGAGCTCAAATGCTCAGTAAGGGTAAGCATGGATAAAATAAAACAAATCATATACATTTGAACTTCAAAACATGAACATAATATTTAAACATCAGAATCTTGAGCAATGACATAAATCATGGAAGTACGTAAGGCATAGATCATAAAGAAACATTAATCATGATAAAATAGCATGGGAATTAAACATGTAATTGTGGAAAACCATTAATCACATGATATGATTTCCATAGTAGCCAAGGCATTGCTTCCAAGACCATCTTAGTGGACAAAGTCCCTTTCTGAATCGAGTTCACTCCTCGTTCCAGTCCTGTATTACTGAACCGTTTTAACTTGCCTTTCCAGCCATGTCTATCTCATGAGATATAAATCTTTACCCAATGCATTAGAGGGATATGTGGGTCCCACCCATCTCATAATAAAATCATTCTTACTTGTGCCACAAAATAAACATACATCATTCATAATAACCCAATAAATAAAATGGGTTTCATAAACATCATCCCATCATTACATAATCCATATAAAAGAAATGGATATCATTTCATAATAAGGAAAGTGAAACCATGTAAATCATAGAGACATTATACTTGAAACATACACATATGAAATAATTTCATCTTAGATGAAAAATGGTTTTGATAAAACACTTGAAATGAATTCTTGAGGAAAATATCTTTTCTTCTTCAAAATCATTTTCTTTTCACAAAATGTCATGAAATTTTAAAAGAAAAGGATTTTCCTGAAAATAGTCATGAAATATTTTGGAGGAATCTTCATGAAAATAAGGCTTTATAAAACCGTAAAAATCCTTTCATGCCGTATACGTTAAAAAAACATTCTTCTCGTACTTTTGTCGGAAAAGTCAAAAAAGTACCTTATAGGGTAAATAAAAGAAGATTCCTTCCATACCAAGGGGAAAAGTCAAAATGGGTAAAAAGGACTTTAAACATACATGAATACATTTTCATAAAACATGGACATGGATGATAGCAATAACCCCAGTAAATACTTACGAATAAGCAATCTCGGATAAAAATGAGATTTGTAAAATTATCCCTTACCTTAGGTCTGATATGCTTCGTACGTATCCAAACCAACTGTATAATGATTTAAATAATTTCATTGACTTATTAAAGAATCATATTCATTGTTATGATATCATATATGTTTCACTTATGACTTTATATTACCCGTTCTTTTGTAAATTCCGTGTTAAAGCAGCGTTTTGGGTAAAATCATTTCATTTATCGTATGTGTTTCGACTTGTCGTTCTTGATATTATTACTTATATCCTGATTTAAATAATTATAGAATTTAAAACATGATTTATATATAATATATATTCATCATATACATATATATATTATATATTTATAAAAGGAATGAAATACACCGTTCATTGAGACGGTAGGTCGTACGTACGCATGAACGCTGTTTTCGTTTCCTTATTGAATTGAATGAAACTAAATAGATTACATACATATATATATACATAAATAAATTAGAATTATTATTTCATATATTTCATTATTATTCATTATATAAACTTTATGATCATTCATGTATGGTTAACATGGAGAATGAATCTCATCGCGTCGTGGAGACGGTAGTTCGTACGTACGCACAAGCGATGATATCGTTCCCATAATTATTGAATAGAATTGGAGTGGATGGTATAATATATCAGAATCAGTATGATGTTATAATAACCATATATATTTATTCTTTACACAATTATACCCATCCATGTAAGGTGTTGGTGAAAAAAGAGATTTCACCATGGCGTGGAGACGGTATTCCGTACGTACGCAAGCGTGGTGATTTCATTTTCCGTAGGATGGATAGATGGTGAAATAAGGTTGTTTCATACTTATAATAACATATAAGTATATGAGTTATACTAATGTTATTACTTCATAATTAAACAACTAAATAAGAATAAGTGGAAGAAGAAATAGAGTTGAAAGAATCGGTAACAGACATTACCTCTTCTTTGAAGCGCCTCTTTGAGACCACCTCTTAGGGAACTAAAATTGGTCTTTGAAGAATACCAGAACCTCTAGGATGTTTCTATAAAAGTGCAGAAGAGAATTTTTCAGGGTTTGTCCGAGCTTTAAGGCTCAAAGTGGTGTGAGGAAGAGAGGGAGGAGGTGCCCTTTTATAAGGGAGGAGAGGGGAACCTTTGGAATAACTAAAAATATTATTTTATTATAAAGTCATATTCGGTTTTTAATAGCTATAAATTAATTTATTTCGAAGCTAAGGTGGGGATGGGTCGAAATCCTCTCATCCAATAGAATTTAGACAAGTTTAGGTTCCTATTTTAACCTTATCATTTATATTTAACTTTAAGTTAAATAATTTTACTTTCACCGTGTCTTCTTGTTTTCTTACACTATAAGGTTAATAAACTTACTATAACAAGCCAAACGAACCCCAAGTGGTTCATTATTAATATATATATCTTTATAAGTCATTTGGCCGAACCTTAGATTTTTAGGAATAAAATAACAATTAATAATATAATATTTGTTTTAAAAAACTATTTTATGTCAATTTTGACACTATTTGGTACTTGATTTTTGTGAAAATCATAACAGCATGATTAGTTCGAAAAAAGTTACTTAAATAAATAATAACATGTCATATTAACCTATAAAATTAGTGGAATTCATAAAAAGTATCAAATTACATTTATTTGGGTATTTATAACATCAATTATGTCAATATTTTATTAATAAGATAATTACTGCATCATCTTTATGTCATAAATAAATTAAATTATTTAATGTCTAAAAAATATAAATAAAATACCATAATGTAGTAAATCTTTTTATCTTTCTAATTAATATTTATAGTAGAATTTATTTTATGTATAACCCTATATTAAAAATTATTTACTTATTAAACATTGATTTTAACTATTTTAACCCTTCTTTAAATAAATTAATATTAAATGTCCTAATCTAATCCAAGTGGGTCTAAATGGTCATATTTTATTCCTAAGGTTGTTTTTGGTCGAATTACACTTATCCAATAGAATTAGGACATGTTTTAGGGTAATAATAATATCATTTTTACCTGTAATTATCCTCTTTACTTTTAACCGTGGTAAATAAAAGTAAAAAGTTACTATTCACCAAAAATTATTTTCATCTCATTGAACCACATTTTAGTCCTTGATATTAACCGTGTCTCCCGGATTTTTGAAATTCAATTCACAGAAGTGGTAAAATTTAATTTAAATTAAAAAAAAGTCAGTTTTTTAACTACCACTAAGTGGTTTCACTATTCATCGAAAATTGAAGTTTTTCAGAAAAATACCAAAAAATCAGCCTAAGCATTATTTGATATTCCAAATTCAAAATTGATGTCTATTTTTTCAAATTCATAACATATAAGTGGAATTAATTAATTTTAAATTTAATTCCCGTTATCAAAACAAATAGCGTGTTTTTAAGAAACAAAAACAATCAAAAGATTGATACTTGTTAATATCCAATTTCAAAGTGAAATTAATTCCAATGAACAACATTTTATTAAATGGTAAAAATATATTTTAATTAAAATTTAAACCCAATTAAAAAGATAATATAACCGTATAAATTATTGCGATGAAAAAAGTTGTTTTTAATTAAAATATAGCGTGTTTTTACTATTCATTAAAATATGAAAGTTATCAGAATAATATGAAAAATTTATCCGAAGTAAATTTTTATATCCTGATTCCAAATAAGAATTTTATTTTGTCAAATTGAACTTATATACAAGTCAAAAACAAGATTTAAAGTGGGTGCGCCATCAAAAGGCGGCAAAACTACATTTTTTGAAAATTACTTATTTTACTCGAAAAATTATTTTGTTCTCATACCATGTTCTGGAAAATGTTTAAGATGAATAATAATGTTATAAAATTAAAAATGTAGTTGATACTATTCATAACGGGTAGTTCATATAACATATCGTTGTTTAGCGAAACTCAGTATTGCGTACAACACAGGCTATCATGGAAGGTTGTGATTGTGTGTAATGCAAGCCAAGTCAGGGATGCATATTGTGCAAGCTCCTTTTGGTGTAGAGTACAACACAAGACATTAATGAAATTAAAAGGAATATTTTTCATAAAATCTCGGGGTGTTACATTCTACCCCCCTTAAAATGAATTTCGCCCTCGAAATTCGTCAGGGTTATAAATGGTTTACTACTCGAAAGTTTGTTTAATAGAAACCCACTTCGTAAAAAGGAATATCAAAACTTGGCTTTAAAAACTAAAGTATGAAATGTAACAATTACCCAAATTAACTCATCACTGGGTTTCCACGTAGGAGAACATAGGTGAAAATATGGATATGGAAGAAAAATCTAACCATCAAGTTCTGATGGAGAGTGGTAGAGGACATGGCTATGAAAAAGCCATCAATCACAAAACTATAGATTTGTGATGATATAAGGTACCATCTGATTCATCGGATATAAGGGCACTAGGACAACATTTTTGGTTTTCAATATCATTTCCCTAAAGTTGATGAAATTGGAATTAGAAGAAATACTTTTGTGATTTTGGTACAGCCTCACCGTTGGTCGTTCTTTGGACAATTTCCACTTCATCTCTTAAAGAAATGAAGTTGAATTTGTCATTCGTGAAGTGTTAGAAGATCATGTGATAGAATGATGGGTCATTCCATCTGTCTCAAACAAAAGGTTATAAAAGTTATCAAAAATACATAAGTCTATCTATAGTGAGATTAATCATATATAGTTCCTAAAATGGACTTATACTTCATATATCATACTGCTTAATATAATAAAACTAGTTTCTACTAAACAGGGACTTACTGTAGGCCAGTGGTAGGCGATAAAGTCCAGTCGCAGTTCGGTTGTGGGTTCGATTCCCACAGCCTTGTCCGACGCGATGGGTTGTCGCTCATCCTGCAGGTTGTCCTTTTTCTAAAACTACATTACTATAACATCCCATTAATAATATCAAAAAGAGTTCTATCCTTAAACAATACTAAATTATGTCCAACATAATTCATTCCAATCTTTAGGATTATCTAAAATACTTTGGTCCAAACTCATAGTATAAAAAATGATTACTTGAAATTTCATCAACCAAGCATGTGAATACCATCATTTATCCCCCATATATCTTGTTGGTCACATTCCAATCATGTGAATACCTTAATCATGTATTCTCTTGAAAAAGGAATACCCATTAAACCTTAGTGAAAACATGAATGTTGTTAAAAGTTAACTCTTTCCACATACCAAAATCCAAAAATTCTATATACTCAAACCATGATATAACCTTCTCCTTATATCAGTCATGATCTCATGAATACTATCAAACATTTAATTTTCTCCTTATCCCTTCATTATGTGCATATCATCTACTTTCCAAAAATATATGAATAACCTTTCATGGTTACTGGTACCATTAATCATACACTTTCAAAACTTAAGGAAAGACAACAGTGTAACAATCTTTAGATGTCTCTTTATTCCATAGTACCATGAGATTACTTATACAACATTAAACTTGATAAACATGTAATCATTCCACTACCTTCTTAAACCATTGACCGAGCTTCAACAATTCTTTCATCTCACATATCATTTGTAGTCTCTTCATCATCATCAACATAAATACTACCCATATGACCGTACTAATTCTCTTCATGAGACTTTCCTTTAGGGAATTGGTTTGCATAATTCTCGTACATTCTACATTTAAAACATTTAACCATTGTTGATGTCGTAGCAATACCATTATCCTCATATCTGGTTTCAACTGAACCTTTTCCTTTGCACTTACTGGATTTGTGTCCTTCTTTTCCACACCCAAATCATCTTCCAGTTCCTTTGAAACAATCTCCCCGATGCCTCTTCCCACATGATTTACATGAGGGAAATTGAACTTTCTTTCCTCTATGATCATCATGAAACTCCATATTTCTCTTATTATCTGAGTCGGGAAACTTACCAAAGTTGAGATTATTGATCATATTATGAGATTGCTGATTAGGAATTATAACGATGTTTCGACTTCCAAATCCCGTTTCATTTGGTTTCTCATGAAGAATATCATTCCATTGTCCGTCATATCCTCTATTATCATGAATCTTCCTGTTTCCATCCATTTTCTAAAACCCAAAAAGAATAGTGTAAGAGGCAAAAATCATGCTAGGGAAAAAAACATAGTAAATGGGGAGCACCCTCAATATCTAACATCTTAGGTTAAATTCTAATATCGTTACCGTAGTTCTAGTACTATATCTTATACGTATACTTATCCTTAGGGACATCCCTATACATACCTTAGAAATATCCCTAGGGATCTCACTAACGTTTTCACATCCTAGTTTCCAAAGGTAGACTAAACATTTCCTCTGATACCAACTGTAGAGACCTAAAGCTTGATGTACATGGACATTACATTACTTTATCGGAATACTTAATACATAACAAAAAACAGACAAACAAGGATCATAATAGTTTAGTGTCTTTGGAAACTCGAAATATAATCTTCTAATCGTGGTGAAAGATCTTCAACATCTCCCATAAGATCTTCCCCTTTTTGTTTTCTTACCTAAAACCTTTCTTTAAATCCTGGGGAAAAGAAAACATATAAAGGGTGAGCTCAAATGCTCAGTAAGGGTAAGCATGGATAAAATAAAACAATTCATATACATTTGAACTTCAAAACATGAACATAATATTTAAACATCAAAATCTTGATCAATGACATAAATCATGGAAGTACGCAAGGCATAGATAATAAATAAACATTAATCATGATAAAATAGAATTGGAATTAAACATATAATTGTGGAAAACCATTAAGCACATGATATGATTTCCATAGTAGACAAGGCATTGCTGTCAAGACTATCTTAGTGGACAAAGTCCCTTTCTGAATCGAGTTCACTCCTCGTTTCAGTCCTGTATTACTGAACTGGTTTAACTTGCTGTTCCAGCCATGTCTATCTAATGAGATATAAATATTTACCCAATGAATTGGAGGGAGATATAGGTCCCACCCATCTCATAATGAAATCATTCTTACTTGTGCCACAAAATAAACATACATCATTCATAATAACCCAATAAATAAAATGGGTTTCATAAACATCATCCCATCATTACATAATCCATATAAAAGAAATGGATATCATTTCATAATAAGGAAAGTGAAAACATGTAAATCATAGAGACATTATACTTGAAACATACACATATGAAATAATTTCATCTTAGTTGAAAAATGGTTTGGATAAAACACTTGAAATGAATTCTTGAGGAAAATATCATTTCTTATTCAAAATCATTTTCTTTTCACAAAATGTCGTGCAATTTTAAAAGAAAAGGATTTTGTTAAAAATAGTCATGAAATATTTTGGAGTAATCTTCATGAAAATAAGGCTTTATAAAACCTTAAAAATCCTTTCATGTTGTATACGTTAAAAAAACATTCTTCTCGTACTTTTGTCGGAAAAGTCAAAAAAGTACCTTGTAGGTAAATAAAAGAAGATTCCTTCCATACCAAGGGGTAAAAGTAAAAATGGGTAAAAAGGACTTTAAACATACATGAATACATTTTTATAAAACATGTACATGGATGATAGCAATAACCCTAGTAAATACTTACGAATAACCAATCTCTGTTAAAAATGAGATTTGCAAAATTATCCCTTAACTTAGGTTCGATATGCTTCGTACGTATCCAAAACTCCTGTATAATGATTTAAATAATGTAATTGACTTATTAAAGAATCATATTCATTGTTATGATATCATATATGTTTCACTTATAACTTTATATTACCCGTTATTTTGTAAATTCCATGTTAAAGCGGCGTTTTGGGTAAAATCATTTCATTTATCGTATGTGTTTCGACTTGTTGTTCTTGATATTATTACTTATATCCTGATTTACATAATTACAGAATTTAAAACATGATTTATATATAATATATATTCATCATATACATATATATATTATAGACCGATAAAAGGAATGAAATACACCGTTCATGGAGACGGTAGGTCGTACGTACGCATGAACGTTGTTTTCGTTTCCTTATTGAATTGAATGAAACTAAATAGATGACATACATATATATATATATATATATAAATCCAGTAGTATTATTATTCCATATATTTCATTATTATTCATTATATAAACTTTATGATCATTCATGTATGGTTAACCTGGAGAATGAATCTCATCGCGTCGTGGAGACGGTAGTCCGTACGTACGCAGGAGCGATGATATCGTTCCCATAATTATTGAATAGAATTGGAGTGGATGGTATAATATATCAGAATCATTATGATGTTATAATAATCATATATAGTTATTATTTACACCATTATACCCATCCATGTAAGGTGTTGGTGGAAAAACAGATTTCACCACGGCGTGGAGACGGTATTCCGTACTTACGCACGCGTGGTGATTTCGTTTTCCGTAGTATGGATAGATGGTCAAATAGGGTTGTTTCATACTTATAATAACATATCATTATATGATTTATACTGATGTTATTACTTTGTAATGAAAAAACTAAAGAAGAAGAAGTGGAAGAAGAAATAGAGTTGAAAGAATCGGTAACGGACATTACCTCTTCTTTGAAGCGCCTCTTTGAGACCTCCACTTAGGGCACTAAAATTGGTCTTTGAAGAAGATAAGAACCTATAGGATTTTTCTATGGAAGTGGATAAGATAATTTTTCAGGGTTTTTCCGAGCTTGAAGGCTCAAAGTGGTGTGAGGAAGAGAGGGAGGAGGTGCCCTTTTATAAGGGAGGAGAGGGGCACCTTTGGAATAACTAAAAATATTATTTTATTATAAAGTCATATTCGGTTTTTAATAGCTCCAAATTAATTTATTTAGAATCTAAGGTGGTTATGGGTCGAAATCCTCTCATCCAATAGAATTTAGACAAGTTTAGATTCCTATTCTAACCTTATCATTTAGATTTAACTTTAAGTTAAATAATTTTACTTTTACCGTGTCTTCTTGTTTTCTTACACTATAAGGTTAATAAACTTACTATAACAAGACAAACGAACCCCAAGTGGTTCATTATTAATATATATATCTTTATCTAAGTCATTTGGCCGAACCTTAGATTTTTAGGAATAAAATAACAATTAATAATATAATATTGTTTTTAAAAACTATTTTATGTCAATTCTGACACTATTTGGTACTTGATTTTTTTGAAAATCATAACAACATGATTAGTTAGAAAACAGTTACTTAAATCAATAATAACATTTCATATTAACCTATAAAATTAGTGGAATTCATAAAAAGTCTCAAATTACATTTATTTTCATATTTATAACATCAATTATGTCAATATTTTATTAATAAGATAATTACTGCATCATCTTTGTGTCATAAATAAATTAAATTATTTAATTTATAAAAAATATAAATAAAATAAAATTATGTAGGAAATCTTTTTATATTTCTAATGAATATTTATAGTTGAATTTATCTTATGTATAACCCTATATTAAAAATGATTTACTTATTAAACTTTGATTTTAACTATTTTAACCCTTCTTTAAATAAATTAATATTAAATGTCCTAATCTAATACAAGTGGGCCTAAATGGTCATATTTTATTCCTAAGGTTGTTTTTGGTCTAATTATACTTATCCAATATAATTATTACATGTGTTAGGGTAATAATAATATCATTTTTACCCTTAATTATCCTATTTACTTTTAACCGTGGTAAATAAAAGTAAAAAGTTACTATTCATCAAAAATTATTTTCATCTCATTGAACCAAATTTTAGTCCTTGATATTAACTGTGTCTCTCGTATTTTTGAAATTCAATTCACAGAAGTGGTAAAATTTAATTTAAATTAAAAAAAGTCAGTTTTTTAACTACCACTAAGTGGTTTCATTATTCATCGAAAATTGAAGTTTTTTAGAAAAATAGCAAAAATTCAGCCCAATAATTATTTTATATTCCAAATTAAAAATTTATGTCTATTTTTTCAAATTCATAACATATAAGTGGCATTAATTAATTTTAAATTTAATTCCCTTTATCAAAACAAATAGCGTGTTTTTAAGAAACAAAAACAATCAAAAGATTGATACTTGTTTATATCCAATTTCAAAGTGAAATTAATTCCAATGAACAACATTGGATTAAATGGTAAAAATATATTCTAATTACACTTTAAACCCAATTAAAGAGATAATCTAACCATATAAATTATTGCGATGAAAAAAGTTGTTTTTAATTAAAATATAGCATGTTTTTACTATTCGTTAAAATATGAAAGTTATCAGAATAATATGAAAAATTTATCCAAAGTAAATTTTTATATCCTGATTCCAAAGAAGAATTTTATTTTGTCAAATTGAACTTATAGAAAAGTCAAAAACAAGATTTAAAGTGGGTGCGCCATCAAAAGGCGGAAAAACTACATTTTTTGAAAATTACTTATTTTACTCGAAAAATTGATTTTGTTCTCATACCATGTTCTAGAAAATGTGTAAGATGAATAATAATGTTATAAAATTCAAAATGTAGTTGATAATATTCATAATGGGTAGTTCATATAACATATCATTGTTTAGCGAAACTCAGTATTGCGTACAACACACGCTATCGTGGAAGGTCATGATTGCGTGTAATGCAAGCCAAGTCAGGGATGCGTGTTGTGCAAGCTCCTTTTGGTGTAGCGTACAACACAAGACATTAATGAAATTAAAAAGAATATTTTTCATAAAATCTCGGGGTGTTACACTGTTGACCCATTTAGATATGTTTCTTGAATAGCCATCAGGAACATTAATAGTCTCTAGTACTTCTAGAAATTTCTTTTTTCTGTAGGTTTCATCAACTAAGAAGCACATGGAACTTACCATTTATTTTCACTCATACGCACATGATGCATTTTTTATCTGATGCCCCAATCCACCAAGTCACACCGAGACCGTAAATCATCTTTTGTCTTTCCCTTAACATTTAGAAAAATCGAAAGCAACATTTCACATATATTTTTTTCAATGTGCATCACATCTAAGCAATGACGTAACAAATTGGTTAACCAATAAGGAAAATCAAAGAAGATACTTCTCTTCTTCCCATTGTAAAAAGTTTCAGTGGAAACATTATTTCTCTTTCCAGATTTCATTTATCCCTTCCTAAATGAAAAACCGAAATATTTCAAATCATTAAGAACATTAGTTCCAGACATATGCTGAGGTGGATCATCGGTCTCCAAGGTATTGTCAAATATTTGATGATTATTTCTATATGGATGGTCCATTGGAAATAATAGTCAATGTCCCATAAAACTAAAACTACAATGATGTTTCAGTCTTCTGGATCATGTATTCTTCATACAAATAGGGAAAGATAGTTTTCCCTTTGTGCTCCATCCAGAAATCATTGCATAAGCAGGAAAATCATTGATCATCCACATAAGCACAGCACGCATCTGAAATATGTCTTTAAAACATGAAACGTATGTGCACACACCCACATACCAATGAAGTTTCAACTCTTTTATTAAAGATTTAATGTATACGTCTATATTATTGTCGGGATCAGAAGGGCCAGATATGAGTATACTCATGAAAGTGAAAGATTTTTTCATACAAAACCATGGGGGAAGATTATAAATGTG
Source organism: Viscum album (assembly GCA_963277665.1). NCBI lineage: Eukaryota > Viridiplantae > Streptophyta > Magnoliopsida > Santalales > Viscaceae > Viscum > Viscum album. Next base: position 1,417,962,727 of record OY728159.1, on the reverse strand, counting down.
TATAAAAATTGTCCATGTGTTGTGTGACGTAAGCATCTACCCAAATAGATTAAAACCATCACATGAAAGACCCAACCTCACATTACACACATCAGCTACAAAATCAGGATATTGAGCATCAAATCTCTGCCATGCAAATCCATCTTCAGGGTGAACCAACTCATCATTAGTCCTCTTTCTCTCAGTAGCATTTTATTTCATTTTTATTGATATTTCATCAGACATAAAAAGATTATGGAGTCTTGAGATCAATGGAAATTTCCACATTACTTTTTGTGGCACACGGGATGGTGTTCCATTAGATTTTGGCTTCTAGTAGGATGTGCCACATTTTATACAATCATTTTGTTTAGCAGTTTCCTTCCAGAATAAACTGCAATCTTTCGGGTAAGCATGAAGTTTGTTTCTTGAAATCCAAGTTCCTCAAATAATTTCCATGCCATATAGTGGTTTGATGGAACATTTGCATCATCCGGAAGTAATTCCTTCAAGAAGGTAATAATGTAATCGATGGTAGTATTGGAAATCCCATACATAGTTTTCCCATGAAACAATCAAATTAAAAATTTCATCTTTTTAATTTTACCGCATTGTCGATATACTGGAGTCATGACAACATCATTTAATTTTTCAACCCTAATAACATCATCTTTTTCATTAGATCTATCATGGGTGCTCATATCAAAATCTTCATGGGTCGGAAACGTTTCTTTTTTATGATGACAAATAAACGGAAACTGGTCATAAAACAAATTCTCCAATCAAGTCCTCTCATTTAGATCATTATAAATTTTGATATTTCATTTTCTCCCCATTGTGATACCACACAGAGTAGTTTTCTTGAAAACCATGTTTTGATATGTGGTAGCTGACTTCTTCAAGGCTCAACCAAGGTCTTTCAACACAATTGTAAAAGGGGCAGTGTATGTGACCATTATCTGAAGCATTGTGAAATAAAAAATCTAAAATATCTCCAAATTGTTTTTAAAATCGCTTGAAATCCGATCAGTTTGATACATCCAACTTCTATCCATTCTGTAAAAAAATTGTTATAAGTCATTTCGTCAAAAGCAATTCAATAAGATTGAAGTTTCATCGAAAATATATTTAATTAAATGAGAATTGTTCACTTTATATGAAACCATAAATAACACACTACTCTATATAAGAATCATAATATAAAAGACAAAAAAATACTATATTTATAACAAAATATATTTGAAGAACTATACATGAGTGTACAAGATCATGTACACTTATGGAGGGATAATTATTCAGGAGTTGATTAAATTTTAGATCAAAGAAATTTTATATTTTAGTAGATTGTTTCAGTGATCACATACATTGCCCAAGGGGGTAGGGGTCCAGGGGTATGGGGTGTCCAGGGGGTAGAGGGGTTGTTCGGGGGGTCGAAGGTGGGCCAGGGGGTGGGGGATGTCTAGGGGGTCGGGGTGTCTAGGTGGGCGGGTTGTCCACGGGGGTGGGGGACTATATAGGGGGTAAGGGGAGTACAGGGGGTGGAGTGGGCTGTCCACGAGGGGTGGTGAGGCTGTCCAGGGGGTCGGGGGTGTCCAGGGGGTGGGGGATTCTAGGGGTGGGGGCTGTCCAAGGGGGTATGAGGTGTTCAGTGGGTGGCCGGGGGTGTCTAGGGGGTGGGTGGGGCTGTCCAGGGGGGTACAGGGTGTCCAGGGGGTGGCAGGCTATCCACGAGGGTGGCGGGGATGTCCAGGGGGGTAAGTGGTGTCCAGGGGGTGGGCGGGTTTTCCACAGGGGGTGGGCGGGCTGTCCACGGGGGGTGGAAGGGCTATCCAGTGGGGTTGGGGTGTCTGGGGGTGGGGGATTTCTAAGGGGTGGGGTGTCTGGGGGGGGGTGGGGGAGTTCGTGGGGTGGTGGTTGGGTGTCGAGGGGGTGGGGCAGTCTTTCCACGGGGGGGTGGGGGTTGTCCAGGGGATATGGGGTGTCCATGGGGTGGGTGGGATGTCCACGGGGGTGGTGGGGATATCCAGGGGTCGGGGTGTCCAGGGGGTGGGGGATTTCCAGGGGTGGGGGATTTACGGGGGGTACGAGGTGTCCAGGGGTGGGCGGGCTATCCAGGGGGTGGTGAGGCTGTCCAAGGGGGTATGGGGTGGGCAGGTGGGCAGGTGGGTTGTCCACAGGGGTGACGAGGCTGTCCAGGGGGTACGGGGTGTCCAGGGGGTGGGCGGGTTGTCCATGGGGGGTGGGTGGGCTGTCCACGGGGGTGGCGGGGCTGTCCAGGGTGGTTGTGGTGTCCACCCCCAAACTAGGGTTGTAAAATCCAATATCTATCCAATTGTAGCATGATTTCAAGCGATTTTATAGATGACTGAGAAGATTGTTGGTGTAAACCATGAATATCATACATATAAATAAACAACACACCCATTTGTAAATGCACCACCAAATATCATACGTGGATCGAATTTAGGAGCCATGTTTCGATGGGACACTACTCATAGTAGTATGAGTATTTTTATATCATTAGGTGATATGGAGTTGTAGGAATGTTAAATTTGTATGAGATCAATATGGATAATGGATAAGAACCTGAGTGAGATTTTTTGCAGAGATCACTTCTTATTGGAAGGGTAAGAGTGAGTGGTGCTATGGAAATTCAAGAAAAGTCTTAACATGTGAAAGAAACTATACATTGGTTATATGTGATTCCTGTTTTTTGTAGAGTATCGGAGTGAACAACTCACCCCCTCCCTGGACAACCCCCCCCCCCCCCCCTGTAGCCCCCCCCACCCCCGCTTCAACCCCCCCCCACCAGAACACCCCCCACCCGACCGGGACACCCCCCCCCCCCCTCCCCCGCCACCACACCTGGACAGGCCACCCCCCTTCTCCCTAGACAACCCATCCCTCCCCCCTCCCCACCTGGATAGCCCACCCCCCTTGGACATCCCATCCCCCCCTTGACAGCCCACACACCCCTCCCCCACCTGGATAGCCCACCCACCACCACCCCTGGATAGCCCACCCCCCTCCATAGACAGAACACACTCCCCCATGTAGCCCCCCCCCCCCCAAACAGCCCACCCCCCTCCCTAGACAACCCACCCCCCTCCCCTGCAGCCCCCCTTACCCCCTAGACAGCCCCCCCCCACCTAGACACCCCCCCTCCCACCTGGATAGCCCACCCACCCACCCACCCCCCACCTGGACATCCCGCCCCCCCCCCCCCACCCCCCCCCCCACCCCACCTGGACAGCCCACTCCCACCTGGATAGCCCACCCCCCTCCCTGGACACCCCACACCCCCTCCCCCACCTAGATAGCCCACCCCCACCCCTGGACATCCCACCCCCAGTGTTGTCAAAGGCGTGCGGCGCAATAAGGTGCAAAGGCCTCTTGGGGATACGGCGCAAGGCGCGACATGAGACACAATTAAGGAGCAAGTGCACATAATTAAATATATACAAATTCAAAAATATTTTAATTTAAAAAAACATAAATTCAATCAAAATAATACAAATTAAAATACATGCTGATAATTTTTAACCAAATCATAATCAAATAATCAATCATTAAGAACCTAAAAATTAAAATCATCATGTTATGTTATATGTATTTTGTAATGTTAAATGTGTTTTTGATATTATCTTCTATGTTAAATGAGTTTGAGAACCTAAACATAAAAATCATCGTGTTATGTTAAATGTGTTTAATGTTATTCCTTTCTTAATTTTGGTCGAGAGATGGTTCTATTTTTATAGAGTTTTATTTAGTTCTTCTTTTATTAATATATTAAATGTTATGTTATATTTAGGGATGTACATCTCACTTTTGAGAAAATATCCCCAATTTCCATTATCCCCTCTAAGCATGATCTCTATTGCTTCAACCCATGATTTCCACTGGCTCCCCCATGATTTCCCTCGATTTTCCTGATTTCCTCCAACCCACGATTTCCATCACACCCCTGATTTCCTCTGGCACTCCCGATTTCCATCGGGCCCTCGATTTCAGTCGCCCCTCTAAGCATGATCTATGTTGCCTTATTCCTCCCAATTTTGGGGGCTACTGGTGTGCCTTTTTTGAGCCTCACGCCATAGCACCTCTCGGGTAGACGCATGAGGCGCACGTCAAAGGTTCGCCTCGGTGAGGTTGCCTCGCCTCACCGATGGTGAGGCGCACCGGGTCGGCCTGTCGCACCTCACGCCAAGGCGCGCTGAGGTGTGTGCCTTTGACAACAGTTTCCACCCCCACCCCCACCCCCTAGATAGTCCACCCCCCAGGATAGTCCACACCCCCTCCCCCACCTAGACACCCCACCCTGACCCCCCTGGACAACCCACACCCCTCCTTGGGCAGCCCATACCCCCCTCCCCCACACCCCTATAGCCCCCTACCCCTCCTACATCCCCCCTACCCCCTGAACAACCCACCCCCACCTAGATAGCCCCCCCACACCTGGATAGCCCCCCTACCCCTCCTGTAGCCCCCCTTAGGGTAATTTTATTTAAAATCATTTTATTCAATAAGAAAGGAAAACCATCATGCATTATCCATTCCATTCCAAACAACCCATTAAATTTATCAAAACATTAAAAAATTCAATTTATCAAAACATGACAAATTCAATTTATCAAAACATGAAAAATTCATTTATCAAAACATGAAAAATTCAATTTATAAGGCTCTATGGGTCACTTAGGAAATGTCATTGGGAAAAGGGGAAATCAACTACATTGTTGATTCCAATTTAAAAATTGGTCCAAACACTTAAGAGGTGTGGTGGTGTCCAGGGGGTTGTCTAAGGGGGTGGGGGCTATCCAAGAGGGTGGAGGGTGTCTAGGGGGGTGGGGTGTCTAGGGCGGTGGGGGGGTGTCCAAGGGGGTGGGGGTTGTCCATGGGGGGTGAGGGGTGTAAAGGGAGGGTGGGGGTGTCTAGGAGGGTGGGGGTGTCGAGGGGGTGGGGTTGTCTAAAGGGTGGGGGTCCAAGGGGGTGGGGGTCTAGGGGGTGGGGGGTTGTCCATGGGGGGTGAGGGTTGTCCAGGGAGTGTGGGGGTGGGAGTGTTCAGGGGGTGGGGGAGGGAGCTGTCCAAGGGGTGGGGTGTCCAGGGGGTGCAGGGGGTGGGGGTTGTCCAATGGGGGGGTCCAGGGGGTGAGGGCTGTCCAGGGGGTGGAAGGTGTCTAGGGGGGTGGGGGTGGGGGTGTTCACAATTCCAATCCATCACCCAACCAACAGCCAATTCATCCTCAATATCAATACCCTTCCCATTATTCCTTGAACAAAAACTATAAATACAAAATCCAAATCCAATTTTCAACTAAACTAAATTACACATAAACTACCATATCACCCCACTAAAAACCCTTTACCATGTTTGAAGTGTAGAACAAAAAACAGAAAACAAATCAAAGGGTTCTCTACTCCACAGACTATAGGAACTCTAATTTAGCCTAAATCAAAACAAAAAACATAAAAAATAGAGGGAAAACATTAAAACTAAGGTAAAACTTACTAATTTAATGTTTATAAATAAAAAATTTATTGATTTAAGATGGATCTATGGATGGAAGGAGTTTCGCGGCTGAGAAAACTTCGGGAGGAGCTTTGGATTAGCGTCTGCAATCAGGTCGAGTGGGAGTTGGGTGCTGGGTATTTGGGGGAAAACTTTCCCAACGGTTTTTAAAAACTGTTGGGAAATCCTCTCTTTACCAATGGTTTATTAAAACTATTGGTATATCTTAGAGGAACTAAATATTTCCCAATGATTTTGTCAAACTTTTGGGAAATATTAACTATATTAACACATTGCCAACGGTTTGAACAAACCATTGGAAAATGTTGCCTTTTTTACAGTATACCAATGGTTTGAAGAAACTGTTGGTATATATCCATTGAGAAAACATCCTATTATAGTAATTTAACTTATGATCTCATACTAATTATTAAGCCTGAAATGGGGATTAAGTGAGAGACACCCCGAGTGGGGTGAATCAGCGTATGAAAATTATTTTATATACACCACAATTTGCCTTTAAACTCTCACTGCCCAATAGATCTTGACTACATGGTTATTAGGGTCACCTATTTCTCTCTTCCTTTTAGTGTTGATCTGATTATCACCCACTACCATAGAACAGGGAAAGGGCAGTACTAGGTTTTCTCAGTGCTAAGTAGAAAGCACTGATAAAGGGTGGGCCTTTATCAGCACTAGCAAAAAGCTCTAATAAATCTAACCTTTATTAGCACTAAAAAAATCATTAATAAAGGGGTACCCTTTATCAGCGCTTTCGTTAGCACTGATAAAGGATAGATTTATCAGTGTTGATAAATGTTTTTAATAAAATATATTATTAATTTATATAAAATTATTATATTTATATTCAAAAATAATGTTTATTTGTATACATTAAATAAAAAATGCATGTTTATAATTAATATTTTTTTTAATAATTCAAATTTATATATAATGTTTTAAAAAAAGTGTTTCTAAGATTATAATTTAATATGTATATATATATAATTATAAGATTATAATGAATTTCATTAAAATATGAATATATTTAATAGATTTATTAGATTTATTATATTTATTATATTTATTATATTCATTATATTTGTTATATTTATTATTTTTATTATATATTTATTATATTATATTTATTTATTTAATTTATAATTAATATATTAATTAGATTTATTAGATTTATTAGATTCATTAGATTCATTAGATTTATTAGATTTATTATATTTATTAGATTTTTTATATTTTTTATATTTTTTATATTTTTTATATTTAATATATTAAATTTATTTATAATTAATATATATCAATACTTTTTAAATATATATATTTATATTATAATTATTAAATGTGTGTGTGTTTCCAATGAATTTGGTCAATAAATATATTAATTGATCACGAGTGCATGTATGTTATGTATCATCATGAATGTTTATTTATACATTAAACCCTTATTATTATTCATGATGTCCATTGATGGATCGTTTTTTATTATGTGTATTTTATTACTAGGTATACATGATTAAAACATGTTACCCATATATACTATTGTGTTATAAAAAATACTTATAAAATTGCATTAAATGTATTAAAATAATCAATATATTTATTATATTTATTATATTTATTATTATAAAATTTTAATTATATATAAATACTTTTAAAATATATTTATTTTTAATTATAATTATAACTATATATATTTTTAAATAATTATAAAATTACAATAAATACATATATTATAATTTTATAAAATATATATATAAATATATAATTATATAAAAATATTTATAAATATATTTATTTATAGTTATAATTATAACTATATATATATAATTATAAAATTATAATAAATATTTTTATTATGTAACCTATAAAGTTATAAATATATAATTAAATAAATATATTTATAAATAAATACAAATATTTATAAATATAATTCTAAATAAATGTAGATATATTTAAATAATTAAAATTTTATAATAAGTATATTAATTATATATATTTATAAAATTATAAATATATTTTTTATAATTTTATAATTATTCATATATATATACTTATAACTATAAATAATTATTTATTTATTATAATTTTAAATTACAAATAAATATATATTTATTTAGTTATAATTATAAATAATTATTTATTTAATTAATTAATTATAAAATGATAATAAATATATTCATAAAATAATAAATATTATAAATATAAATTTTTTATGATTTTATAATTATTTAAATAAATAAATACTTATTTATTTATAATTATAATTAAAAATAATTATATATTTATATAAATAATTAGAAAATTAGAAGAAATATAGTTATATATATATATATAATCTTATAAATATATATATATATATAATTAATATATTTATTATATATATTTATAAGATTACAAATATAATAAGTATATTTCTTATAAATTTATAATTATTTAAATTATAATTTATAAATATAAATATATATATATATAGTTACAAATATATATATATATATATATTTATCATATATATAATATTATAAATATATATAATAATAATAAAAAATTAGCATCATTGTATCTTTATCAGCACTTTTTTAGTACTGATAAAGGTCTATGTTTATCAACGCTAAAAAGTACTTATAAAAGGAGTCTTTGTCAGTGCTATATTTTTAGCACTGATAAAGATGTTTTTTATCAGAACTTTCTATTTTAGATCTGATAAAACATACCTTTGTCAATGCTTTTTAGCTAGTGTTAATAAAAGGTTAACCGGGTTTTATAAAAAAACCCTAACTTTCTCCACCTTCCTCGCACCCCTCAAGCTCTCGTGGAAGCCAATCACCACCGCCATGCCTCCTCCTCCTCTTCCTCCTCTCCCACCACCTCTCCTCTACCATGAACCATACCTCCACCGTGCGCCTCTCCTCCACCATGAACCATACCACTGTGCGCCTCCACTCCATCATGTGCCACACCTTTATCGTGCACCACACCTCTACCGTGTGCCTCTCCTCTACTGCACACCTCTCCTCAGCAAGCGTCTCCCCTCCGTCGCACGCATCTCCTCTACCACGAATGCACCTCTGTCGCGTGCTGAACCACACCTCCTTAGTGAGTTTTCTCCTCTTTTTCATATGTTTCATCTTGTTCGTAGGTAATTATAGTTTGATACTTATGGTATGTTATCAATTGTATGGTCTAAATGCCCCATTGAAAATCGTGGTTGTTGGTGGCCCTTGTTTGCACACTAAATGAATTGTATGTTGGTTGGTGTTCCTCTTCATATTTTTTCCTTTGATTTTGTGTGACTCGGTTATGAATTTGAAGTGTGGTGCTACTAGAGCATAGTGTAATTGCTTTTTAATCATGATGATTTTTGTTGTTAAGGGTTGAGTAGTATTTCACTTTACATATTTATGTGTTCTCCATTAATGTCGACAAGTTTTAGCTTTGGTTTTACTTGACTGAGGTAGGTGTTTCTATGGAACTCCCTTGTAATACATGTTATAAATTTCTTGAATGTTTTTAAATGATTTCTTATGAAATTAAAATCCTATGTTATGACTTTATTGGGTTTCAATTAGCTTGAAAATGGTTTAAAGACTTGGCATAGACCTATGTCACAAGCTAAGTGTTTTGTAAAAGGTTTGAGTGGATTTTTAAAGGAATTTAAATATTTTAAAAGTTTGGTCATAAATTTTTTTTCTTTAAAGTGAATATGTTATATTTTAAAGTCACGTTTTGCAAAATGAATAGAATTTACCTTCAATCTATTTAAATGGTTTTGAGACCCTTAACTCCCATGGTGGATTAAGATGTTTTCAAAAGGATATTAAAGCTTAATAAAAGGTTTCGTAGCACATATTTCCTTCAATAATAAAAGGGTTTATTATTTTAAAAATTTATTTATAGAAAATTCTTGGGTTTCTAAATGGGCTTTCTAGTGCATTTTGATAAATGGGTTTTAGATGAAATTTGAAATGTTGTTCTCAAATGGGGTGAAAATGGATTGGATTCTCGAGGACATTTGTAAAATCCTAGTTGGTAATTTAAAGGAAGTTATTTTATAAATATGGGAGACCCTCAATTGAGCTTCGTGAATTTATTGTTCCTATTGTGGCTTGTGACCCCATTGGGTATTATTTATATTCTTATGCTTATTGTGAAGCTTATAAAAGGATGTGAAAGGGGTTGTTTCTTATGAGGGTGTAGGAGGTGGGGTGAGGTTAAATTTCAAATTATTGAAATTATATTTATTTGATGATATATTATTTCATTGGTTTCTCACATCCACTATTGAAATGTCATGGGTGTCCTTGGAGACTGGTAGAGATACATATAAGTGAAATCCCTAGTGGGGACTGCGTTTCCAAGTATAAGGACCCAGTTAGATTGGGTGAGTTTCTGAGATGTTTTAGTGTCCCTATAATATACTTGAAGGGACCGGGGTTTCTTTTGATCCCCTAATCATGATAGAGCCTAGTGAGTTCTATAAGCCTACTTGGATATGAAAAGTTAAATAGTATCGACCTAGGTTGTTCATATCCATTTCAGGATCCAAATACACGAGTCTTAGGAATTTTCACATGATGGTTACATCATTCTTAGGACACTTTAGAGGATTTATTTTCTTGGATGGATTGTATTCCCCTAGTTTTTTTATTATATGGCATCATCGTTTTATTGTTTTTTGGATTATGTTTCTTTGTTTCCTTAGTGCCTATGAATGGTAATTGTTTCACTTCGAGTGTTTATTTTCTTACTTTCAAATAGTTTCATTTAAATGGTTAAAAAAATTATTTAAAAAGAAAAAAATTTGTTATTTGATAAATGATTTTTAAGAAAATGGATTTTCATTGTGGTTATTTATGAAAAATAATTTTTCAGAAAATGTTCTAAAAGAGGGATAAACTATGATTTGACATGTCTTGTATGGTTTTAAAGGCCCTCTTTCTATTTTTTGATATTTTAATTTCAAATTTTTTATTCATCCTTATTTTTATATTATAAAAAGGGTGGTTGTTTGAAAATATGTAAGTTTATTGTTTTTACACTTGTTTTATAATTCATGTGAAAATATAATTTATTACTTATGTTCAAACTAACACTTTATTAACTATATTATGGAATGATTCAAAGATAATTATTTATGATATCATACAAATAATTTTTAGCTCACACCCTACATATGAACTAGTGGATAGGATTGTATGACACTCTTATATCTCCTTTTCAGTGCCCTATTTTGTTTTGTTCTTGATGCTCAGATTGGTCCATGGTTGTACGATGGGATGTGGAGAGTTACCGGGGGTCACTATTGTTAATTTTAGAGTTATTTGGGCTTTGATTCCATTTAAATTTCCTTTTATGGTGTTTTAGTAAGAATTAGTTATGATTTTTTAGGAATTAGGTGATTGGTCCGGAGTGGGTTCTTAATCACTACCCTTTGTAACGATGCTTAAGTTTCCATAGGATAGTTATACTCCCTACATTGATGGTATAGATAAGGCATGGTAGTAGATAAGACTATGTGAGATAGTGCAGGATTCTAAGATGAGATTTGAATTATATGGGATAGGGATGAACTACTAACTTCAAATTTCCATCTATGATAATACCATTGAAATAGGCATGGCGTTATACGAGACCTGACATAAGTTGTGTATCTCAATATGAGTATTTAGATGTTCATGAGTAATACTTCTAATATATTAATGGTATATTGATGAAAACACCAATCTTAACCATAAATGAGGTGGGTAATGATTATGGCTTATATTTTGATGTATTAGGGGTCAGGATTTGAACAGTTTCAGTCCATGATGGTCATGTGGTTGCTTATTGGTCCAGACAATTAATAACACATAAGAGATACTTCCCAAATCCTTTCTTAGATTTGGAAATAGTGGTGCTTTCCATGATGTGTTATTGGAATACACTAAAACGTGTTTGAAAAATGTGTTCAAAATACCTTTTTTGGTTTTAAATAACTTTAAAATGATTTAAAAACTTTGCATGGACTTAGGTTTCATGTGAAGTGTTTCTTAACTCACTTAATTGGATTTCATAAAGGGGTGTGAATGTTTTGAAAGTGTATGTAATGTTGGTTTCATTTTAACAAGGGTTGTGTGAAGTTTTAAATGAAAATTTGTAAAATATAGAGAGTTGTCGCTCATTTTAAAATGATTAACATTATTGGGTCATGAAGTTGCTTTGAATGCTTTATAAAAAATGTATTGTGGTTTTGAGAAATATTGTTCGAAACTGATTGGTTTATTTTAAAAAGGGGGTGTTATTTTAAAGAGCAATTTGCATAAATTGTTGGTTTTTTTAATGGTATTTCAACTATGATTTTATAAATAGTTTTCAGAGGATACTTAAAGTCAATAACTATTTTTAGCCTTGGTTAATTTTTATATCAATGTTCTGTCTATTTATTTTGTTAAATATTAATATCACCGAAACAAATATGATGGATATAAATAAATACTGGACGGATGCCAATAATTTGATAAGAGAGTATGAAGATGTAGTGAAAGAGATCATCAAGTTTTCAAAAGATCATATATATGACCCTTATCAAATCCTTTTTCTATGTTTACACTGTTGTTATTCAAGACAAGTTAGTCTAGAGGAGTTGAAAGACCACTTGATCTATCATGAAATACATAAAAGTTATAAATGTTGGAATAAACATGGGAAAAAATAAAATGTAGCTAGTGGATAGGATAACAGTGCGTTTTAGGGATCATCTGATATAATTACAAGTGTGGACAATGAAGAAGACTGTATCGAGGATGTGATTACAAATCTGAATGATGATTAAGATCATATTGAGGAAATGAAAAAGGACAATTGAAGATTAACATTGTGATTTCCCAAAATTGTTTGAGTAGTTAAAGAGTTGTGCAAAGACACATTTGTATGATGGTTGCACTAAATATATAGAATTTTCAATCATACTGAAGTTATATAATTTGAAAGTAGGAAATGGATGGAGTGACACCAGTTTTACAGAATTACTTGCTCTCTTGAATGACATGATCTCATAATATAATGATCTCCCGATCTGAACATACGATACTAAATAAATGCTACGTTCGGTGGTTATGATCTCTAAATGAATACACATCTTTCCAAATGATTTTATACTATTTTTTAAGGACCAAAAATCACTTATATAATTCCCAAATTATGGTGTTTCTCAATACAAGAAAGATGAATCTGGACCTATGAAGGTTGTATGGTACTTTACAATCTTTCTAAGGTTTAGGTGCCTATATGTAAGTAAGGATATCATAGGGAAATTGAAGTGGTATGGAGACATAAGAAATAAAGATGGGAAACTACATCACCCAGAAGACTCTCCTCTATGGAAGAGAATCGATCATGAGTATCCTGATTTTGGAAACTAGCCAAGAAACCTTCATCTTTCATTATCTGCGTATGGAGTGAATCCTTTTGGTTTTCAAAGCATCACTCACAGTACATGGCTTGTTATGTTGGTAAATTATAACTTTCCACTGTGTTTATGCATAAAATGAAAACACATCATGTTATCTATGCATATATTAGGACCGAAAAAATCGGGTAATGATATTGATGTTTATTTGGATCCATTGATCAAGGATTCGAAATTAGTGTGGGATTAAGTGTTATGTTGTATGATGATTATAGGAATGAAGATTTCACATTGAGAACCAAGTTTTATGGGATGATAAATGACTTTACTACTTATGAGAATTTTTCAAGATATAGCATTAAAGGAAGTCATGGGTGTCCCATATGCGAACAAGAAACACAGTAAATTAGGTTGAAACATTCATCAAAACTCGTGTTTCTATTACATCACAGATTTCTACCCTGACAACATAAGTACTGATCTTGGATGACATAATTTGATGGAAGTTAAGAACAATTTACAACACCATCTCCACAAACTGGTGATCAACTGTTTGAGAAAGTAAAAGATGTGGGCACTTCTTTTGGTAAACCATTTTCAAAAACCTTATGAAAACCAGTTGGAAGAAAAGATCAGTTTTTGTTGAATTGTCATACTGGAATTTTTTGTACATCAAACAGTTTCTTGATGTTATGCATGTTGAAAAAAATTTATGTTACAATGTCATCGGCATATTACTAAATGCACCGGAAAAAATAAAGGATGGAAATAAGGCAAGGTTGGACATGGTTGATATGGGAATATGAGAAGAGTTAGCTCCAGTAAAGGGTGAAAAACAAACTTTTCTTCCTCCAACTATTTACACTCTTTCCAAGAAGGTGAGATATCTGTTTTAAAACTTCTTGGATGACATAAAGGTTCCATAGGGGTATTCATCGAATATCAAGAACATTGTGTCAATGAATGATTTAAAGTTAAAGGGTCTGAAATCACATGACAGCCACATTTTGATGCAAGATCTAATTCATGTAGATTTATGTTTCATTTTTTCCAGGAATGTCTGTTATAAGTTAATGAAGATTTTTTTCTTCTTCAAAAATATATGAAGCAAAGTTGTAGACCCGGCAAAATTGTCGAGTATATAAAGAGAAATTTTCTTCATATTACGTGAATAAGAAATATTCTTCCCATCGATATTCTTTGATATGATTGTTCATTTGATGGTTCACTTGGTGAGAGATATTCGACTATCCGGTCCTGTACACTATAGATGGATGTACCCCATTAAACGATATATGAATATTTTGAAAGGGTATGTCAAAAATCGAAGTCGGTCAGAGGGTTTTATTATTGAGTGATATATTATTAAGGAATTAATTGAATTCTATATCGAATACCTCTCTGGTGTGGAAATAATTGGTCTAATAAAATCTCATCACACTGGGAATCTTACATGTAAAGAAATTTCTAGAATAGAGGTTTTTATAATCAATATTATAGATTGGGAGCAGGCCCACCTTTACATTTCTCACAATAGTTCGAAGGTTGATGTAATGTTTTGGTTTTTTCATGTATTATTTTTAAATATTATATGGAATTATTACAAGACCAGGTGCAGAGACGGCACATCATTCTGAGGCCTGGTGATCCTGGAATGGTGGTTCAAAATTTTTTTAAGTTAAGTGAGTCGGCACTTGTGCACGGTTGCAACAATTTCCAAAAAGATGCCCGGATTAAAAATATGAGGGCACCGTTGTGTCCAAGATGACGAATTTACCTAAGAACGGGTCTAAAATCGACTAGTGCGGGTCGAGGGAAAAAGTTAATTTTTGGAAGTTTTCAGTAAAATAAAATAAAATAAATTCCCAATGTTTATTTTTTTTTTATGGAAACATCTGCTGCAGCGCGGCGATAGGGATGTTGTTTCCTTAATAAATGACATGTCATACTGACTCAGAAACGGTAATCTGGACTCATTAATACTACATCGTATTTTTGAATTCCAAACACGTTTTCCATTTTTATTGGGATAATTGAATGTCGATCATTGGCAGAAGATTGAGAGGAAACTCTGGAGGAAACTCTCGTTGATGAACGATGACGGATCGAAGCTACGAATCGCTACGCTAACAAAGTTGAAGGATCTCGACGATGATGGCAGCATGGCACCTTCGTCAGCAATCGATCCCTTTGTGAGGTAGGGGTTTCTTTATTTAAATTATTTTCCCCGTTTTTGATTTTAAATGATGAACGCGGATCAACCATGAACAAGTTGATCCGCGGATTCATACGTTCTTGTGGGAGGGTTTTATTGGGATGATTCGGGGAATTAATCCATGTTGAATTTTTGTTGTTTGATTCTACTCCGTTTAATCCTACTAATGGAAGCGGATCAACACCGTGACGAATGATTGTGGAGGATCATTCCTCGTTTTGTTCATTGGATTTCTTCCCCTTTCTTTTCTTCATGTGTTATTCGCATTATTCATGGGGTGACGAACAACGGATCTTTGCGCATCCATTTTGCGATGCAACGATCCCAAATTGAGGATTCGACACCACAATGACCTTGAGAAGGTGCGACGACGGTGGTGTACGACGAATCTGTTGAGTCAAAAGTTCTCTTTTGACTTTTATGTCTTGTTTTGGAAATCACAAATTTATTCAACTGTGTTTATCATACTGACTATGTTTATCGTACTGACTATGTATATCATAATGACTAAATCATATTGACTCTGTTAATCGTACTGACTATGTTTATCGTACCGACTAAGTCTATCGTACTGACTCTGTCAATCATACTGACTCTGTCAATCGTACTGACTCTATCAATCATACTGACTTTTGTGCATCATACTCGCTTTGCATCATATCAATACATTAAACTAAGTAATACCAGTAGTACTCATATTTTACTTTTATCACATGCTTGTTTTTTATCCTTTATTAACACATGTCAATCGTACTCATGATTATCATCTTCATATATCTTTTGTTTTAACCAAAATGATGTCATGGAGTTAGTTATAAACTATTCAAAACGATGTCACTTTTTCTATTTCAATATGACCGTTATAATGCCAGGTTTACAAGTCCCTCTGAGTTTTCTGGAGAAATATGACCGTTGGAGGAAATGTGACCATTGGAACCTGAGGC
The DNA here is from genome assembly GCA_963277665.1 of Viscum album. Taxonomy (NCBI): domain Eukaryota; kingdom Viridiplantae; phylum Streptophyta; class Magnoliopsida; order Santalales; family Viscaceae; genus Viscum; species Viscum album. Next base: position 1,417,946,678 of record OY728159.1, on the reverse strand, counting down.
CTATAAATAGGAGGTCATTTGAAGATGAGAAGAACAACTAAGATACTTTGATCATTCTTTGCTACTATTAAGTTCTAGATAGAGACGTTGTAACTTCTCTCTTACTTCGTGCGAAAGACTTGAAAATACAAAACATGAATGGATCGTTCTTAGTTTTTGTATTTCAATAAGTGATTTGTTTTGCTTTATGCAACCGATCAGGTAATAACGATCGAGGGCTGCTAAGGATAGGCAGACAAACCTACCGGTCTTCATATCAAGGGATTTCAAGTGTTTGAAAGATAGAGGTGTCGATTTCCTACAAAATCGAGGGCTTGCGGGGATAGCAAGACAGACGTACCGATCATCGTATTAAGGGATTGTGGGGATAGCAAGACAAACGTACCGATCATCGTATCAAGGGCTTGCAGGGATAGCAAGACAGACGTATCAATCATCGTATTGAGGGCTTACCAAGGTGGTGGTAAGACAGACCTCTTATCCTAGGTGAAAGGATACCCTTCTCTTTGGGATAAAAGAATCGTAATACTTTTACATTTCTCTTGCTGATTGTATTAGAAAGGGAATTGTGTTGTTTCCTTTCTTCATTTCATATTCATTTGTAATTGTTATAATTATACTATTACATATTGTATCGATTGATTCTATATGCTTTATGGTAGAATCCTTCACTATTGTATTACTCTGATTATTGTATTCATTTTGAATACAATTTCTTTACACTTCTTATAGTATTAAATCATATCATACCTTTATACCCAATACAATTATGGTTAATTGTATATGTTGTGAATTGTATTAGTTTAAGATCATTTAAACTAATTTTTTTTAAGTGTTTAAACAAAAAGTTTTTAAACCTACAATTAACCCCCCCCCCCTCTTGTATTGTTCCATCTAATATACATATACATTTATATATTGATCCATAAATTGGTGTCAGAGGAGGTTTCCACTGATTTATTTTACTTTCTCTATTTATTTTTAAAGTATAATAGTGTTTTTATAAAAATTTTGTTTCAACTACTTACTACACTAACGTGTGGAGTGGAAAAGATTTTGTTTTATTAGATGGAAGGGATGAATATTGGATCAATTGATAATATAAATCCAACTAGACCACCTATATTTGATGGGAATGATTATGAGTACTGGATATATCGAATGAAGACATTTTTCATCAATACTGGTGTAGACAATTTTATTATGCTTACTGGTGGTTACAAAATTCCTGAAAAAGAAGTCAGTACTTTCACTAATCAAGAAAAGAAAGAATATCAACTGAATTACATGGTATGAAATACTTTGCTATGCTCTATGACCAGGAACATATACAGCCAGATATCATCTTGTGAAGCATCCAACTGTATTTGGAAGAAATTGGAAGTCACACATTTTGGGACATCTAAGGTTATAGAAACAAGAAGAGCAATGCTTAGAGCAGAGCATCATGGATTTATTTTTCCTTATGGAGAGCGAGTATGTAAAGTGCAACAAAGATTTATGACAATTTTCAATAGTTTACAATCTATGGGAGAAAACGGTCTTTATGATAAAGCTCTTGTATACAAGATTATTGATATAATTCCAAATGAATGGGAGTCAAAAAGGACAGCTATTGATGAAAATAGAAAATTTTATCAGATTACTCTTGATGAACTCTTTGGAACTCTTCTACAGCACGAGACAAGAATGAAGAGAGATGCTAATTTCAATAAGAAGAAAAATGGAAATGGAAGTGTAGCTTTTACTACTACATCCAAAGCTAAAACACCTGAAAGGATAACAAGATCCAAAGATAAGAAAGTTTTTGTATCAGAATCAAGTGATTGTGATCATTCAGGTAATGAGTTAGCCAATCTTTCTTGAAGGATGAACAAGATTGTGGGAAAGAAATACTTCCAATACAGATTCAAAAAGAAAGTTAGGAAGGATAAGAAAGATTCAGTGGTAACTTGTTATGAATGTAAGAAAGTAGGTCATATAAGACTTGATTGTCCTTTACTGAAGAGAAAAGATAGAAATGAGAAACATTCTGAAAGAAATAAGAAAAAGTATTACAAGAAAAAGACAAAGAAAGTCTTTAAGTCCAATGATACTTGGAGCGCAAGTGGTGGAAATTCATCATATGATTCTTCAGAATATGAATCTTTAGGACAAAGGAATATTAGACTTATAGCCAGACTACCAATTGAAGATCATTGTTTCATGGCTAAGGTACACAATGCTGAAGCCATTACAAATGTTTCCTTGAAATCAAATTATACTGATAATAAATATTATGAATCTTAAAATGATGAGTCTTCATCATCAGAAGATAATACATTACCATCTTATGAATAAGTGTCTAGGTTTTCTAAACTTCTTGAGAATGAAAATTCTAAATTCAAGAAAAATCTTGATAAAGCAAATTCTAGAATTTCAATTTTAACTAAATAAGTATCAGATCTTTTTAATTATCTTGATATGAAAACTTTTGATTTTGAAATTATTTTAAAAACCCTTGAGAAAGTCAATTCGGATAAGGATAAACTTTCTAAGGATCTTGAAAATGTAATTTCTAAGAAAAAATTTTTCTAGCCTAACTCTAGTTCAAAATCAAGTGTTTTGGAGGATAAAAACTTAGTTTTAAAACTAAATTCATAATTTTTTTCCTTGAAGAAATGTTTTTCAAACTTTACTTATGGAAATAAAAACATTGATAAAATGTATTCTCAAATTTGGCCTTTGAGAAATCATTCTGGCTTTGGTTATACACATTCTAAACCTGTGTTTAGTAATAACTATTTTGTTCCTCAAAGTAACCCTTTTTGTACTAAGTGTCAATATGGTGGACACTAGAAAAGAGATTGTTCTCTTAATAGAACTTAGTCTTTAGGATTTCATAAAGCTCATTTTTCAAAAAAAATATGGATTCCTAAAATTCTTTTATCTAACCCTTCTGGATCTAAACAAGTTTGGATTCTGAAAAACTAATTGTTTCTTTTTCAGGAAAATAAGAAGTGCACCAACAAGAATATTTGGTACATGGATAGTGGTTGTTATCATCACATGACTGGAAATAAAGATTTCATTGAAAATATTATCGAAACAAAAGGTGGAAAAGTTACCTTTGGAGATAATGCACAAGGAAAGATTGTTGGAATAGGTAATATTTTTTTTTAAAGGTTGGGGCTGAAGCCTCATTTTATTATTTAATGCAAAGAACTCTTTATATTGGGTAGAGGGAGACCCATTACATAGACCGCGGGACCAAGGCCAAGTGGTCTGAATACTAGGCTTGAACGCCCTTTTTTTGCCCAAAGAGACCCTCGATGAATAGTACTGATATATTACCCGGGCTGCTATAGTACCATCGCCACTATAGTTCCTACTACAGTGCCTCTACCGATATAGTGTTGCCGCCTCTATAGTTCCACCGCTCCTACAGTGTTGATACAGTACTAGAAATTAGTCCCTGCCCGGATTTGATCCTGGGTTATTTAGATGCCAAGCAGGAGCCTGTACCACTAGGTAACAAGAACTTTTCCAAGAAAAACAATATTACCTATTGGAATAGGTAATATTGTTTTTCTTGGAAAATTTCATATTTCAAATGTTTTGTTTGTTAAAGGTATTAAGCACAATATCATCATCATAAGTTAATTATGTGATAAAGGATACCTTGTGAATTTTAGAAATGATAAATGCTTAGTTCACAATTCCAAGGATGAATTCATTCTATCTTCCCATAGGCAAGAGAATGTATACACTATTAACTTAGAAGACCTTAGGAGCCAAAATTTACCTTTATTAAGTGCAATAGAAGACCAATCATGGCTATTTCATAGAAGACTAGGACACTACAACCTAATAAACCTTTGTAAACTTTCAAAGAAAAGACTTATAAAGGGACTACCAGATCTTAGATATGATTCTTCAAAGGTCTGTGATCCTTGTCAATTTGGAAAGCAACATAAAACTAGCTTTAAATCAATTAATTAAGTTTCAACTTCTAATGCATTACAGCTAGTTTACATGGATATTTTTGGTCCTTCACAAACTGGAAGCATTGGAGGCAAATATTATGTATTTGTTTTAGTTGATGACTTTACTAGATTTACATGGGTCTATTTTCTAACAAAGAAATCTGAAGCCTTTTTCTATTTCAAAATTTTTAGAGCCCAATTTAAAAATAAGAAAAACCTAACATTAATAACTATCCATAGTGATCATGATGGTGAATTTCAAAATTCAGATTTTGAAACTTTTTTTAGTAAGAAAGGTATTACTCACAATTTCTCAACTCCGAGAACCCCTCAGCAAAATGGTGTTGTTGAGAGAAGAAATCACATTCTTCAAGAAATGACAAGAGCCATGTTGATTAAATACTCGATTGCTAAGCACTTTTGGGCTGAAGCTGTTAATACTGCTTGTTATACTATAAATCGTGTTTTAACTAGACGTTTTCTTAATAAAACACCTAATGAATTGAGGACTGGCTGAAAACCTAAAGTTTCATGCTTCAATGTTTTTGAATGCAAAGTATTCATTCTAAATACTAAATATAATCTACACAAATTCGCACCAAAATCTGATGAAGGAATCTTTCTATGCTATTATACAACTTATAAGGATTACAGAGTCTTAAATAAAAATACTTGTGCTGTTGAAGAAATAGTGCATGTTAAATTTGATGAAACTAATACTTTAGTTTTCAAATAACCCCAACCTACATCTTCGGATGTGTTTTCAAAAACTGATTATCAACCTCTATTAGAAGATTCTTCTAATAAGTTAAATGTTCAATAAAATATTTCTGAAACTTTTACCCCAGAAGATTTTCTACCATATGTTGATGAAAAAGTTTTATAGAACCCAAATCAATTTCTTCTTAGTAATCATCCCAGTGATAGAATCATTGGTGATGTAAATCAACCTGTAAGGACCAGAAATTCCTTGAGAAATGAAATAGAATATCTTGCCTTTCTTTCTCAATTCGAACCTAAAAGTCCAAGTGAGGCCTTAGGTATTAAAGATTGGATTAAAGCAATGCAAGATGAACTAAATGAATTTGAAAGGAATCAAGTCTGGACTTTAGTTGAAAGACCTAAAGAAACAACTGTAATTGGTGTAAAATGGGTTTTCAAAAATAAATGTGATGAAAATGGAATCATTGTAAGAAATAAAGAAAGACTTTTTGCTAAGGGATTTAATCAACAAGAGGGAATAGAATATGAAGAAACAAATGCTCTGGTAGCTACACTTGAATCTATTCGTATTCTATTAGCCTTTGTAGCGTACTTTAATTTCAAATTATTTCAAATGGATGTTAAATGTGATTTTCTAAATGGTTTTGTTCAATAAGAAGTTTTTGTTGAACAACCTCCTAGTTTTATAGATTCAAAATATCCTAATCATGTTTTTAAACTTACCAAAGCTTTATATGGACTTAAACAAGCCCCTAGAGCATGGTATGATAGACTTACAGGATTTATTTTACAAAAAAATTATGAAAAAGGTACAGCGGATCCAAACCTTTTTATAAAAATGAAAAATAAAAATGTTTTGATTGTTCAAATTTATGTTGATGACATCATATTTGGATCAATTGAGCAGTCTTTAACTAATTCTTTTGTGAATTTAATGAAATATGAATTTGAAATGAGTATGATGGGTGAGTTAACATTCTTTTTAGGTTTTTAAATTTTTCAAAAACCAGAAGGAACATATATATCTCAACATAATTATATCAAATATTTACTCAAAAATTATGGTTATGACAATACTCAAAGTATTATCACTCCAATTGGTACCTCAAATACACTTGATCTTGATAAAACTGGGAAACCAATAGATCAAAAAACCTTTAGAGGTATGATAGGAAGTTTGTTATACTTTACAGCTAGTCAACCAAACTTAATGTTTTCTGTATGTTTATGTGCAAGATACCAATCTAATCCAAAAGAGTCTCATTTAAAAGCAGTGAAAAGAATATTTCGGCATTTAAAAGGAACTCTGGATTTAGGACTTTTTTATTCTTCTGGAAATGATTTTGTTTTAAAAAGTTTTTCAGATGCTAACTTTGGTGGTTGTAAAATGGATAGAAAGAGTACATCTGGAACATGTCATTTCTTAGGAGATTAATTGGTTTATTGGTCCTGTAAGAAACAACACTCAATAGCACTTTCCACTGCTGAAGTTGAATATGTAACAGCTGGAAGTTTTTATGCTCAAGTGTTGTGGATGCAACACACACTCACTGACTATGGATTGAGTTTTTCCAAAAATAAAATTCTATGTGATAATACTAGTGCCATACCTCTTAGTAAAAACCTAGCACATCACTCTCATGAAAAACACATAGATATTAGGTATCACTTTCTTAGGGATCACACACTAAAAGGAGATATTATTTTACAATTCATCGGAACACAAGAACAACTTGCTGACATTTTTACAAAACCATTACCTTCTGATAGATTTGAGTTTATAAAATAGAAGCTAGGAATGATTACATTAAAATAGTCAGTCATATCTACTTCATGTTTTGTACTTATCCTTACATTAAACTCCTCTTAAAATGGGGAAAACATTTTTTTCTTCTTCACCCTATATATTTCTTAAAACTTTTTCTTCTTTATTCGTTTATTATTTTATTTCTGATTATCGTTTTGACTATTTGGTTATTATTTTAATCATATATCATATTGTTTACCTAACTACCATTTTTATTTTCTATCCATTGGAACTTCAACCAATGTTAACAACTTTGTTTTACATCGGTACGTCAACCTATGGTAATAACTTTGTTTTCCATCGGCACGTCAACCTATGGTAACAACTTTGTTTTCCATCGGCACATCAACCTATGGTAAAAACTTTGTTTTCCATCAGTACGTCAACCTATGGTAACAACATTGTTTTCCATTGGCCTAACAACCTATGGTAATGACTTTGTTTTCCATCGGCCTGACAACCTATGGTAATGACTTTGTTTTCCATCAGCCTGACAACCTATGGAAATGACTTTGTTTTCCATCGTCTTGAAAACCTTTGGTAATGACTTTGTTTTCTATCGGCCTGAAAACCTATGGTAATAACTTTGTTTTCCATCGGCCTGACAACCTATGTTAATGACTTTTTTTCATCAGCCTAACAACCTATGGTAATGACTTTATTTTCCATCAACTTCACAACCTATGGTAATAAATTTGTTTTTCATCAGACTCACAGCCGATCATATTCTTTTTCCTCGAACTCATGTATTTTCTTTTTGATATTGTATTATACTATGTTAATACTATTAAACCAACAATCTTCTTAGAATCTCCGGTAAGTACATTCTTTCTTTCTTTGTTTCGTTTTTTTAAAAAAACTTCTTTAAATCCCCACCATTGATTTTCTTTTCTTCTAATCTCAACCGTAGAAGATCAAAGGTCATCCTTTTTTTGCCTATAAATAGACCCCTCCCCTCCCCAAACCCACACCAGTTTTTCAGATCTAGTGGTGAAGCTCTGCTCCTTTGTTTTAAGACTCCGTACGATCTTCCATTTTCTACATCTATATGTCTCAGTCCTCTTCCAACACTCCTAATGAAATGTCTTCAAAAGTGTTTTTAGAGAAAGGATTATTCAAATAATGGTTAGTTTCTCAGGACTTCTTTGACATGTTTGATTCAACAATCAGGAGGATTATTTTGTTTCAAGGCTGGGAACATCTTTGTGTTGAAAAACCTGTATCTCAAGATCCGATTCTTTTTGAAGAAGTTAGTCAATTCTACAAAACCATGTCTTTTGAAAAAAATATGATGATCAACTTTGTTGTGTATGATAGAAAAATTTCAATGTCTGTGAAACAAGTAGCCCACTTTCTAAATGTCTCAACAGAAGGTGATTCTTTTTGTCCATCTCATAAACTACCAGAGGAAGTTGGTACGTTTAATAAAGAAAGTGCTGAAAAGTCGTTATTTCTTATAAATGAAGAGAAGAGAAAAGTAGCTCATTTATATCCAGATAATAGGTTCGTGGTGCTTTGGATGCAAGGTTTTCTTATTCCAAGGAAAGGGGATAGGGAAACTTTGAAAGTCTCTGATATCTTTATGCTAGACTATCTTGTAAACATGAGAAAGGTAAATCTCATGGGGTACATTTTTGAAACAATCAAGAATGTCAAGTCAGGAGTGATTAAATCTCATTTGATAATGTATCCCTATATTCTTACAAAGTTCATTCTTGAGAGCTTGATGTTTTATAATATTCCTTTGAAAGGGAAATTGAAAGAAATAAAGCCTTCTTGGATAAGTAAGAATACTTTGAAGTTGTATGTTTGTTTCGATGAAAACTCAAAGTTTTTTGTCAAAGATGTGGAAGATGAATCGGCACCAAATCAATCAGCACCTTTTCCAATCGAAGATAATCCAACTATTTTTGGTCCTCAAAAGTCAGATCCGCAAACCAGTACTAAGCCAAAGAAAAAACAAAATACAGCAAGGAGGATGTGGCCAAGTGGAGGAAAGATAGAGAACAAAGAAAAGAAGGTGATCCTAAATTCGGTCTTGATCTAGCTGAATCTTTTTCTGAGAGAATAAGAATAGAGGACACTCTTCAGGCTGAGAAGAAAAAGAATACTCTTTTGAAAAGAAAATCTCAAGACTTTTATGTTTCTAAAATCATGAAAATGGTTGAGGAGGCTAGTGCTCAACTAACGGAATAAGTGAATCAAGAACCTATCGTGCAGAGTCTTCCAAGGAAAGAGAAAGGGAAACAAATTTTGAAAGAATTTCATGAAGCGAAATAAGAGGAAGAATATTTTCTTTTGGAATTCCTTCAGAGTTCAAAAAAAAGTAGAGAAGAGTCTTTTTAAAAGAAAAGTGAAGGTATTCAACAGGTTCCTCATGCTGATCAAGCACCGGCTAAATCTCTTGAAACTCCAGATAGAATTCCTTCCCAAGTAAAGAAAGGTCCTCAATCTTCTCATACTGAAAAAGTAATTGTTATCAGTTTCAAAGTGGAAGAAGAAAGAAACGAAAAAAGAAAAGGCAAAATGAAAACAGCCAGTTGAAGACTTAAGACGATCAAATGAAATGGATTTATACGATGAGGATACTGATTCAGAAAACACAATTTCTCTCAAGAAAATTGATTACATTGTTCATGTATTGAGGATAATTGAGAATACAATTCCTTATTTTTCCTATACTTGAAGGGAAAATTGATTTCATCACTAATAATCAAAGGAATAAGTTTGGTTCTATAAGAGAACTTAGAAAGAGATTATTGTCAATTGAAGCTGATTTAAAAGTATTGTCTGAAAGTTCAGCTGTTCATAAGAAGGCTTGCAATAGAATGACTAAGTGGTCATACAAAACATAAAGTTTAGTGAATGATCATGAAATATCAATTGAAGGCTTAAGGAGGATTTCAAATGATCTTGTTATTGCTTTCAATAAGCTTGACAAAGAAACCATTGAAAGGCTGAATCAGGTGTCAAAAACTCATGGAGCTGATATCCCTTCAATAAAAGAGCTACAAGAGAGGATGAATGCTTTCCGGTCAGAGTTTTCGAAGGTTTAATCTTTCAAAGATGAAATAGTTCTGTTGAAGAAGCAAAATTCTGTGTTATCTAAAGACAATAAGAATTTTCAAGACATAATTGATACTCTTGAAGAAGTAATCAGATTCCAAGAAAAGATTATCAAGAATCAGGATCAGCTTTTTTCCGATAAACAAGAGCTTATCAAATCCTAGGTTGATTCTATCTCCGAAGACAAGAAAGAAATCAAAAAGTTGAAAGTTGTTCTTTATGAGCTGATCAAGAAAAAAAAAGAGAAAACAAATGAATTTTTTTGTTGTATCTCTCTTTATTAACTTTTAGAATTCTATAGACTTTTGTCATCTCAATGAGGTTTATTCTCTATTTTCTATTGCCTTGCATTTCTTTTCTCTAACTTTTTCAGGCAACTCAAGATTACCCCATTCTTTTTGTAAATCACAAAGGGGAGATTTTTTTACAAAGGAGGAGAATGTTTTACAAAGGGGGGGAATGTTTTATAAGGGGAAGAATGTTTTAATCAAATACTTTTAAATCAAGGAAAATTTACAAATACAATCCTTAGGAAATTATATACCTAAGGGGGAGTTAGTTGTATTCGATTTCATATTCAGAAGAGTTTTCAATAACTCGGGGGGAGATAAGTATTTCTCTTTGTTTTTACTTTATGTTTTGTGCTTTCCAAAAATGGGGATATTGTTTAGTCAAAAGTCCTCTTTTGACTTTTATGTCTTGTTTTGGAAATCACAAATCTATTCAACTATGTTTATAGTACTGACTATGTTTATCATACTGACTATGTTTATCGTACTGACTAAATCGTACTGACTCTATTAATTGTACTGACTATGTTTATCGTACTGACTAAGTCTATTGTACTGACTAAATCTTACTGACTCTGTCAATCGTACTGACTCTGTCAATCGTACTGACTCAATCAATCATACTAACTTTTGTGCATCATACTCGCTTTGCATCATATCAATACATTACACTAAGTAATACCAGTAGTACTCATATTTTACTTTTATCACATGATTGTTTTTATCCTTTATCAACACATGTCAATTGTACTCATGATTATCATCTTCATATATCTTTTGTTTTAACCAAAACGATGTCGTGGAGTTAGTTATAAACTAATCAAAATAATGTCATGTTTTCTGTTTCAATATGACCGTTATAATGCCAGGTGTCCAATTCCCTCCGAGTTTTCTAGAGAAATATGACCGTTGGAGGAAATGTGATCATTGGAACCGGAGGCCTATAAATAGAAGGTCATTTGAAGCTGAGAAGAAAAACTGAGAGACTTTGATAATTCTTTGCTACTATCAAGTTCTATAGAGAGTCGTTGTGACTTCTCTCTTGCTTTGTGCAAAAGCATTGAAATTACAAAACGTGAATGGCTCGTTCTTAGTTTTTGTATTTCAATAAGTGCTTTGTTTTTCTTTGTGCGACTGATCAGGTGATAACGATTGAGGGATGCTAAGGATAGGCAGACATACCTACCGATCTTCGTATTGAGGTATTTCAAGTGTTTGAAAGACGGAGGTTCCGATTACCTGCAAAATTGAGGGCTTGTAGGGATAACAAGACAGACGTACTGATCATCGTATCGAGGGCTTATGGGGATAGCAAGACAGATGTACCGATCATCGTATCGAGGGCTTACCAAGGTGGTGGTAAGACCGACCTCTTATCCTAGGTGAAAGGATACCCTTCTCTTTGGGATAAAATAACTGTAATACTTTTACATTTCTGCTATCGATTGTATTAGAAAGGGAATTGTCTTGTTTTATTTCTTCATTTCATATTCATTTGTAATTGTTACAATTATACTATTACATATTGTATTGATTGGTTCTATACGCTTTATGGTAGATGTAACACCCCGAGATTTTATGAAAAATATTCTTTTAATTTCATTAATGTCTTGTGTTGTACGCTACACCAAGATTACCTTGCGCTATACGCAACACCGTATTATCTTGCAGTATACGCAACACTATTCTTGGATCGTGTTACACACAATTTTGATAATAGTTATTCTACGCAACATTGAGTATATATATATATATATTCAATGTATAAATGAAATATGGTTGGATTACATTATACAAAACAACGAAAAATTCTTGCACAACACGCAACCCTAACTTGGCTTGCATTACACGCAATCGCGACCTTCCTCGATAGCGTGTGTTGTACGCAATATCGGGTTTTACTAAACAATGATATATTATTATAATATTATTATGAACTAGCCGTTATGAATAGTATTAACTAAATTTTTAATTTTATAACATTATTATTCATCTTACACATTTTCTAGAACATGGTATAAGAACAAAATAAATTTTTCGGGTAAAATAAGTATTTTTCAAAAAATGCAGTTTTGTCGCCTTTTGATGGCGCACCCACTTTAAATCTAGTTTTTGAAATTTTTATAAGATCAATTTGAAAAAATAAAATTCTTCTTTGGAATCAAGAAATAAAAATTTACTTTGGATAAATTTTTCATATTATTCTGGTAACTTTCATATTTTGATGAATAGTAAAAACATGCTATATTTTAATTAAAAAAACTATTTTCATCGCAATAATTTATATGGTTAAATTATAATATTGAATGGTTTTAAAGTATAAATAGAATATATTTTTACCATTTAATATAATTTATTTCATTAGTATTGATTTTACATTAAATTCGTAGATTAAATCAATTCAATCTTTTGCAATGTTTTAAAGAAAAACCTGTTTTCTTTCGACAACTGGATTAATTTTAATTTAATTTCTGCAACTTTTTTGTATTGAATTAAGAAAAATGGATTCCATATTTGGAATCAGTGGGTCCAAATTATGTTAATAAGCTACTTTTTATTTTTGGGAATTATGAATAGTAACTACGGTAAATTTTATTTACCATAGTTAAAGGTAAATCGGGTAATTAAGGGTAAATATAATATTATAAAATTACCCTAACACATGTAAAAATCCTATTGGATGACTAAACGTCGACCCATATCACCTAAGGGTCGGATTAGATTCATTTAATGGACTTTTTTCCATGAAAATAATTTAATTATTATTAAAACCAAAGAATGTGACAACATGTCACTTTCTTAAATCTTATAAGTATAATAATTTTAATTTAGTGATCAACTTCATGAAACTTCGAAAATAAATATTCTCCAGAATGATAATACAATTATCTACATCATAGGAATTTATTTAGAATTTTTAGGGATTAAATAATTATCATTTATTATGACACAAAGATGATGTAGTAATTATCATATTAATGAAATATTGACATAATTGATGTTATAAATACCCAAATAAATGTAATTTAAGACTTTTTATGAATTAAACTAATTTTATAGATTAATATGACATGTTAGTATTTATTTAATTAACTTTTTTCGAACTAATCATACTATTATGATTTTCACAAAAATCAATTACTAAATAGTTTCAAAATTGACATAAAATAGTGTTTAAAACAAATATTATATTATTAATTGTTATTTTATTCCTAAAAATCTAAGGTTCGTCCAAATGACTTAGATACGGTTATATATATTAATAATAAACAACTTGGGGTTTGTTTGGCTTCTTATAGTAAGTTTATTAACCTTATAGTATAAGAACACAAGAAGACACGATAAAAGTAAAATTATTTAACTTAATGTTAAATCTAAATGATAAGGTTAAAATAGGAAACTAAAATTGTCTAAATTCTATTGGATGAGAGGATTTCGACCCATCCCCACCTTATCTTCTAAATAAATCAATTTGTAGCTATTTAAAACCGAATTTGACTTTATAATAGAATAATAGTTTTAGTTATTCCAAAGGTACCCCTCTCCTCCCTTATAAAAGGGAACCTCATCCTCCCTCTTCCTCACACCACTTTGAGCCTTAAAGCTCGGCCAACCCCTGATAATTTCTCCTCTCCACTTCCATAGAAACATCCTATAGGTTCTATTCTTCTTTAAAGACCTATTTTAGTTCCCTAAAAGGAGGTCTCAAAGAAGCACTTCAAAGAAGAGGTAATGTCAGTTACCGATTCTTTAATCTTTATTTCTTCTTCAACTTCTTCTTATTTAGTTGTTTCATTATGAAGTAATAAAATCAGTATCACTCATATACTGATATGTTATTATAAGTATGAAACAACCCTATTTCACCATCTATCTATCTTATGGAAAAAGAAATCACCGCGCGTGCGTACGTACGGAATACCGTCTCCACGTCGTGGTGTAATCTATTTTCCACCACCACCTTACTTGGATGGGTATAATGGTGTAAATAATGACTATATATCACTATTATAAAGTTATATTGATTCTGAAATAGTATAAATACACTCCAATATAATTCCACGATCATAGGAACGATATCATCACTCGTGCGTACGTACGGAATACCATCTCCACGATGTGATGCGACTCGTTCTACATGATCTTCATTGCATAATGATTATTTAAATGAATTGAATGAATGAATATGATATATATTACACTAATACCATTATGTAAATGAGGTATCTATAACCTAAAGAGAAGAATAAGAATTTATTCGACAAAACACGCATAAGAACAAAAAGTAATAAACACCCGAATAACAAGTAGTAATGAAATATTACTAATAAGAAGCTAAGAATATGACCATATATGATATCATAACAATAAGTATGATTCTAGAATAAGTCAATAACATTATTTAAATCATTATACAGGAGGTTCGGACACTTACGAAGCAAATCGGACCTAAGGTAAGGGAAATATCACAATCTCATTTTTATCCGAGATTGTTTATACTTCGGTATTTACTCAGGTGTATTTTATCATCCACATCCATGTTTCCTAAATATGTAATATTTATATCCTTCTACAATTGTTTATATCCAATTTTACCCTTCGGTGAGTTTTTTGTAAAATATATGAAAGGAATCTTTTGTCGTTTTTCGTACGAGGTACTTTTTGACTTTTCTGACAAAAGTACGAGAAGAATGTTTTTTTTAACTTATACAGCATGAATGGATTTTTAAAACATTATTTACAAGAAGATTCCTTTTCAAGTTTTCAATTTTATTTTTAATCAACTTCTTTTAGTTTAAAATTGTATGACATGTTAAGAAATGAAAATTGTTTTTGAAGTAGAAAAGATATTTTCCTCAAGAACGGAGTTCAAGTGTTTTATCAAAATTATTTTCCATCTAAGATAATATAGGGTTTTGTTTTTATCCCTATTATTACATTGATTTTATTATGTTGTGATGGAATTATTTTTATGAATTCCTTTATCTTATATGAATTTTTTTATGATGTCATGTTGTTTAAGAATCCCATTTTTATTACATGGGTTATGCTACGATGTATGGTTTATGATTTTGTGGCACACATAAGAATCGTATCATTATGAGATGGGTGGGACCTATATCTCCCTCCAATTAATTGGGTAAAGATTTTATATCTCATGAGATAGACATGGCTGGAACGGTAGGTTATACCGGTTCAGTGAAACAGAACTGAAACGAGGAGTGAACTCGGTTCAGAAAGGGACTTTGTCCACTAAGATAGTCTTGGAAATGAGTCTTGACTAATAAGAAATGATTCTCTATTATTATGTGTGTATGCCACAAAGTTTC
Organism: Viscum album; assembly: GCA_963277665.1. Taxonomy (NCBI): domain Eukaryota; kingdom Viridiplantae; phylum Streptophyta; class Magnoliopsida; order Santalales; family Viscaceae; genus Viscum; species Viscum album. Next base: position 1,417,931,497 of record OY728159.1, on the reverse strand, counting down.
ATGTTTTAAGTTATTATTATTGGGATTACATTTCACTACTATGATTTATCCCATGTTATGATATTATGATCTCTTTTGCAGGTTAAGATTTCCAAAATGTTATGTTCTTATGAATATGATGTGATTGATATTTCTTTTGTTTACCCTTACTGAGCATTTGAGCTCACCCTTTTATGTTTTCTTTTCCCCAGGATATAAAGAAAGGTTTTAGGTAAAAAAAAAAGGGGAAGATCTTTATGGGAGACGTTGAAGATCTTTCACCACGATTAGAAGATTATATTCTGAGTTTCCAAAGACACTAAACTATTACGGTCCTTGTGTGTATGTTTTTGTTATGTATTAAGTATTCTGCAAAAGTAATGTAATGTCCATGTACGTTAAGCTTCGGGTCTCTACAGTTGGTATCAGAGGAAAGGTTTAGTCAACCTTTGGAAACTAGGATGCGAAAACATTAGTGATATCCCTAGAGATATTTCTAAGGTATGTCTAGGGATGTCCCTAAGGATAAGTATACGTATAGGATATAGTCCTAGAACTGTGGTAAAGATCTTAGAATTTAACCTAAGATGTTAGATATTGAAATTACTCCCCCTTTTATGATGTTTTCCTCTAACACTATTCTTTTTGGGTTTTAGAAAATGGCTGGAAACAGGATGATTCACGATAATGGAGGATATTATGGACAATGGAATGATATTCTTCATGAGAAACCAAATGAAATGGGATTTGGAAGTCCAACCATCATTATTATGCCGAATCAGCAATCTCATAATATGATCAATAAACTCAAATTTGGTAAGTTTCATGACTCGGCTAATAAGAGAAAGATGGAGTTTCATGATGATCATAGAGGAAAGAAAGTTCAATTTCCACTATGTAAATCATGTGGGAAGAGGCATCAAGGAGAATGTTTCAAAGGAACTGGAAGATGCTTTGGGTGTGGAAAAGAAGGACACAAAGCCAGTAAGTGTAAAGGAAAAGGTTCAGTTAACACCAGGGAAGAGGATAATGGTATTGCTACGACATCAACAATGGTTAAATGTTTTAAATGTGGAATGTACGGGCATTATGCAAACCAATGCCCTAAGGGAAAGTCTCATGAAGAGAATCAGTATGGTCGTATGGGTAGTATTTATGTTGATGATGATGAAGAGACTACAAATGATATGTGAGATGAAAGAATTATTGAAGCTCGGTCAATGGTTTAAGAATGTAGTGGAATGATTACATGTTTATCATGTGTAATGTTGTATAAGTAATCTCATGGTACTATGGAATAAAGAGACATCTAAGGATTGTTACACTGTTTTCTTTCCTTGAGTTTTGAAAGTGTATGATTAATGGTACCAGTATCCATGAAAGGTTATTCAGATATTTTTGGAATGTAGATGATATGCACATAATGAAGGGATAAGGAGAAAATTAAATGTTTGATAGTATTCATGAGCTCATGACTGATATAAGGAGAAGGTTATATCATGGTTTGAGTATAAAGAATTTTGAGGATTTTGGTTTGTGGAAAGTGTTAACTTTTAACTGTATTCATGTTTTCACTAAGGTTCAATGGGTATTCATTCTTCAAGAGAATACATGATTAAGGTATTCACATGTTTGTAATTTGACCAACAAGATATATCTTATGATATATGGGGGATAAATGATGGAATTCACGTGATTGTTATGTGACATTTCAAGTAATCATTTTCTTTATACTATGAGCTTGGAACGAAGTATTTTAGATAAGCCTAAATATTGGAATGGATTATGTTGGACATAAGTTAGTATTGTTTAAGGATAAAAAAAAATTCGATATTATTTATGGGATGTTATAGTAATGTAGTTTTAGAAAAAGGACAACCTGCAGGACGGGCGACAGCTCATCGCGTCGGACAAGGCCGTGGGAATCGAACCCACAACCGAAGTGCGACTGGCCTTTATCGCCTACCACTGGCCTACAGGAAGTCCCTATTTAGTAGAAACTAGTTTTATTATATTAAGCAGTATGATATATGAAGTATAAGTCCATTTTAGGAACCATATATCATTAATCTTACTATAGATGGACTTATGTATTTTTTGATAACTTTTCTAACCTTTTGTTTGAGATAGATGGAATGACCCGTCATTCTATCACATGATCTGCTAACACTTCACGAATAACAAATTCAACTTCATTTCTTTAAGGGATGAAGTGGAAATTGTTCAATTCACGAACAACAGTGAGATTGTACCAAAATCATGCAAGTATTTCTTTTAATTCATCAACTTTAGGGAAATGATCTTGAAAACCAAAAATGTTGTCCTAGTTCCCTTATATCCGATTAATCAGATGGTACCTTAGATCATCACAAATCAATAGCTTTGTAATTGTTGGATTTTTCATATCCATGTTCTCTACCACTCTCCATCAGAACTTGATGGTTAGATTTTTCTTCCATGTCCATATTTTCACCTATGTTCTCCTACGTGGAAACCCCGTGATGAGTTAATTTGGGTAACCGTTACATTTCATACTTTAGTTTTTAAAATCCATGTTTTGGTATTCCTTTTTACGATGTGGGTTTCTATTAAACAAACTTTCAAGTAATAAACCATTTATAACCCTGACGAATTTCGAGGGCGAAAATCATTTTAAGGGGGGTAGAATGTAACACCCCGAGATTTTATGAAAAATATTCTTTTAATTTCATTAATGTCTTGTGTTGTATGATACACCAATATTACCTTGCGCTATACGCAACACCGTATTAGCTTGTAGTATATGCAACACTATCCTTGGATCGTGTTACACACAATTTTGATAATAGTTATTCTACGCAACATTGAGTATATATATATATATATATATTCAATGTATAAATGAAATATGGTTGGATTCTATTATACAAAACAACGAATGATTCTTGCACAACACGCAACCCTGACTTGGCTTGCATTACATGCAATCACGACCTTCCTCGATAGCGTGTGTTGTACGCAATACCGGGTTTTACTAAACAACGATATATTATTATAATATTATTATGAACTAGCCGTTATGAATAGTATTAATAAATTTTGAATTTTATAACATTATTATTCATCTTACACATTTTCTAAAATATGGTATAAGAACAAAATAAATTTTTCGGGTAAAATAAGTATTTTTCAAAAAATGCAGTTTTGCCACCTTTTGATGGCGCACCCACTTTAAATCTAGTTTTTGACATGTTTATAAGTTCAATTTGACAAAATAAAATTCTTATTTGGAATAAAGAAATAAAAATTTACTTTGGATAAATTTTTCATATTATTCTGGTAACTTTCATATTTTGATGAATAGTAAAAACACGCTATATTTTAATTAAAAACAACTTTTTTCATCGCAATAATTTATATGGTTAAATTATAATATTTAATGGTTTTAAAGTATAAATAGAATATATTTTTACCATTTAATATAATTTATGTCATTAGCATTGATTTTACATTAAATTCGTAGGTTAAATCAATTCAATCTTTTACAATGTTTTAAAGAAAAACCCGTTTTCTTTTGACAACTGGATTAATTTTAATTTAATTTCTGAAACTTTTGTGTATTGAATTTGGAAAAATGGATTCCATATTTGGAATCAGTGGGTCCAAATTATGTTAATAAGCTACTTTTTATTTTTGGGAATTATAAATAGTAACTACGGTAAATTTTATTTATCATAGTTAAAGGTAAATCAGGTAATTAAGGGTAAATATAATATTATAAAATTACCCTAACACATGTAAAAATCATATTGGATGACTAAAATTCGACCCATATCACCTAAGGATCATATTAGATTCATTTAATGGACTTTTTTCCATGAAAATAATTTAATTATTATTAAAACCAAAAAATCTGACAACATGTCACTTTCTTAAATCTTATAAGTATAATAATTTTAATTTAGTGATAAACTTCATGAAACTTAGAAAATGAATAGTCTCCAGAAAGATAATACAATTATCTACATCATAGGAATTTATTTAGAATTTTTAGGGATTAAATAATTATCATTTATTATGACACAAAGATGATGCAGTAATTGTCTTATTAATGAAATATTGACATAATTGATGTTATAAATACCCAAATAAATGTAATTTAAGACTTTTTATGAATTAAACTAATGTTATAGGTTAATATTACATGTTAGTATTGATTTAATTAACTTTTTCTGAACTAATCATACTGTTATGATTTTCACAAAAATCAATTACTAAATAGTGTCAAAATTGACATAAAATAGTTTTTAAAAAAATATTATATTATTAATTGTTATTTTATTCCTAAAAATCTAAGGTTCGGCCAAATGACTTAGATAAGGTTATATATATTAATAATAAACAACTTGGGGTTCGTTTGGCTTCTTATAGTAATTTTATTAACCTTATAGTATAAGAACACAAGAAGACACGGTAAAAGTAAAATTATTTAACTTAATGTTAAATCTAAATGATAAGGTTAAAATAGGAACCTAAACTTGTCTAAATTCTATTGGATGAGAGGATTTCGACCCATCCCCGCCTTAGCTTTGAAATAAATCAATTTGGAGCTATTTAAAACTGAATTTGACTTTATAATAAAATAATAGTTTTAGTTATTCCAAAGGTACCCCTCTCCTCCCTTATAAAAGGGCACCTCCTCCTCCCTCTTCCTCGCACCACTTTGAGCCTTCAAGCTCGGCCAAACCCTGCTAATTTATCCTCTCCACTTCCCTAGAAACATCCTAGAGGTTCTGGTCTTCTTCAAAGACCTATTTTAGTGCCCTAAAAGGAGGTCTCAAAGAAGCACTTCAAAGAAGGTAATGTCCGTTACCGATTCTTTCATCTTTATTTATTCTTACACTTCTTATTATTTATTTGTTTCATTATGAAGTAATAAAATCAGTATCACTCATATACTGATATGTTATTATAATTATGAAACAACCCTATTTCACCATCTATCCATCCTACGGAAAAAGAAATCACTGTGCGTGCGTACGTATGGAATACCATCTCCACGCCGTGGTGTAATCTATTTTCCACCACCACCTTACTTGGATGGGTATAATGGTGTAAATAATGACTATATATGACTATTATAAAGTGATATTGATTCTGAAATAGTATACATACACTCCAATATAATTCCACGATCATAGGAACAATATCATCACTCGTGCGTACGTACGGAATACCGTCTCCACGATGTAATGTGACTCGTTCTACATGATCTTCATTGCATAATGATTATATAAATGAATTGAATGAATAAATATGATATATATTACACTAATACCAATCTGGAAATGAGGTATCTATAACCTAAAGAGAAGAATAAGAATTTATTCGACAAAACACGCATAAGAACAAAAAGTAATAAACACCCGAATAACAAGTAGTAATGAAATATTACTAATAAGAAGCTAAGAATATGACCATATATGATATCATAAAAATAATTATGATTCTGGAATAAGTTAATAACATTATTTAAATCATTATACAGGAGGTTCGGACACTTACGAAGAAAATCATACCTAAGGTAAGGGAAATATCACAATCTCATTTTTATCCGAGATTGTTTATACTTCGGTATTTACTCGGGTGTATTTTATCATACACATCCATGTTTCCTCAATATGTAATATTTATATACTTCTACAATAGTTTATATCCAATTTTACCCTTCGGTGACTTTTTTGTAAAAGATATGAAAGGAATCTTTTGTCGTTTTTCGTACGAGGTACTTTTTGACTTTTCTGACAAAAGTACGAGAAGAATGTTTTTTTTAACTTATACAGCATTAATGGATTTTTAAAACATTATTTACAAGAAGCTTCCTTTTCAAGTTTTCAAGTTTATTTTTAATCAACTTCTTTTAGTTTAAAATTGTATGACATGTTAAGAAAGGAAAAAAAATTGAAGTAGAAAGTATATTTTCCTCAAGAACGGAGTTCAAGTGTTTTATCAAAATTATTTTCCATCTAAGATAATATAGGGTTCTGTTTTTATCCCTATTATTACATTGATTTGATTATGTTGTGATGGAATTATTTTTATGAATTCCTTTATCTTATATGAATTGTTTTATGATGTCATGTTGTTTAAGAATCCCATTTTTATTACATGGGTTATGCTACGATGTATGGTTTATGATTTTGTGGCACACATAAGAATGGTATCATTATGAGATGGATGGGCCCTATATCTCCCTCCAATGCATTGGGTAAAGATTTTATATCTCATTAGATAGACATGGTTGGAACGGTAGGTTATACTGGTTCAGTGAAACAGGACCGAAACGAGGAGTGAACTCAGTTCAGAAAGGGACTTTGTCCACTAAGATAGTCTTGGCAATGAGTCTTGACTAATAAGAAATGATTCTATATGATTATGTGTGTATGCCACAAAGTTTCATGTTTTAAGTTATGATTATTGGGATTACATTTCACTACTATGATTTATCCCATGTTATGATATTATGATCTCTTTTACAGGTTAAGATTTCCAAAATGTTATGTTCTTATGAATATGATGTGATTGATATTTCTTTTGTTTACCCTTACTGAGCATTTGAGCTCACCCTTTTATGTTTTCTTTTCCCCAGGATATAAAGAAAGGTTTTAGGTATAAAAAAAAGGGGAATATCTTTATGGGAGATGTTGAAGATCTTTCACCATGATTAGAAGATTATATTTCGAGTTTCCAATGACACTAAACTATTACGGTCCTTGTGTGTCTGTTTTGGTTATGTATTAAGTATTCTGCAAAAGTAATGTAATGTCCATGTACGTTAAGCTTCGGGTCTCTACAGTAGAATCCTTCACTATTGTATTACTCTGATTATTATATTCATTTTGAATATAATTGCTTTACACTTCTTATAGTATTACATCATATCATACCTTTATACTCAATACAATTGTGGTTAATTGTATCTGTTGTGAATTTTATTAGTTTAAGATCATTTAAACTAATTTTTTAAGTGTTTAAACACAATGTTTTTTAGCCTACAATTTACCCCCCTCTTGTATTGTTCCATCTAATATTCATATATATCTATATATCGATCCAACAGAATCGGACCGGATCAGAAAGGTTCGTTCTTCGAGCGTTCTTCGCGCAGGTGGATCGTTACACATTTTCAGAGCCGATCGGAGGTCTGAAAACAACGGAATCGGCTTCATGGTGTCAGGGTGACCAAAACCTGGGAGTTTCATGGCGATCAAATGGCCAGGTCGATGAATGGGACATCACGGAATGTGCGATGGCAGAGGTTCGCATTTCTAGAAATTTCCAGAGTACAGGGCGTGTACTTCTGAAGAACACGCCGTGTAGTACAGGCGGCGGCTAGGTTTTTGGGGGTCAGAGAGTAATCACATGGCGTGTGACCCTAGTCACACGGCATGTTGGACTTTCCCCAAAGCTCGGCGTTTATTTTGGAAAGTACATGGACATGGGATGGACTACACGGCTTAAGATGACACGGCGTGTATTCTCTACGAAGCATGGCAGAGGTGGCTACGCGGGACTCGGCATGTATCCAGGGGATACACGGACACGGGATGAAGTACATGGCGTGTACTCAATCACATGGACAGGCGAGGCCAGTAACGTAGGTCAACCCATGTACCGATTACACGGGTTGGAGTACACGGGTTGATGACCGTGTACGGGCACATGGTCGGCGTACATGGATCCAACCCCAGTCACTCGGACACGGCGTGTACAATTTACTACACGCCATGTACTCACTTTTCTACATGACCATCCTTACGACACGGGCCGTTGTACACGGGCAGTACTCGGGGTCAGACAACACGGCGTGTAACTTTTCTACACGCCGTGTACTTTTTGGAAAATGGCATGGTCCTCTTGTTCACCATATCTTGGACATCATTTGTTTGGGTTAGTGCCCCTTCTTCTCATTCTCCTAAAGTCCAGGAATCATTTCCTTCTACAGGAGTATGATCCCTTCAGCAGGACTTTCTGTGATAGAGTCGGCATCCCTCCGAGAGGCTCAGAGCGAGATCCTCTATCCATTCCTGGCCCTAGGTAGAGTCAGACATTGACGTGACCAACTCTATTGGGCATTAATCCTCTACCTAGCTGTTGAATCACCTAGCTGGTGAATTCGGATGAGTCGTGGTATCTTCCATGGCCCTGGTAGTGATCCTCATCTGTGTATCGTGATCTTTCCGACTCAAGAGTGTGTCTCCTGTAATGAGTGCTTCTATATATCGTGATCTTCCCAATCAGAAGTGTGTCTCCCATAATGAGTTTATCTACCTCTCATGACGTTTCCTGACGAACAGTACTTCTCGAACAGACGACATCATAGCTACCTGACTCATGGATTGTGTTCTCCTGAAATGAGTACTTTGTGGAATCTTAGAACTGAATCCCTAGCGGAGGTATGGGGTTGTGTGACTTGTCTCTAGACTACGGGTCTGGGTTTTGAGTATATCTGGATTGTGATCTCCTATTATATGTTTAGTAGACATATATTGTGTAGATCTGACTATGCCTTTCCTTTGTGTACTTTATTTGTGTTTTTCAGGGTCCTCTACTGAGTATTGTTATACTCACCCCTGCACGGGCTTTGTCCGCACGTGTCATGTCTTGTGTAGACGAGCAGCCTTTTGACAGAGTCCAGGGAAGACCAAGATAGGACCGAGCTTTCTAATTTCCCTACAGGTCGAGGCGTTCCTTCGGCTACGAGCAACATTCCCAGTACCTCGTTGTGTTTATAGGTTGGACTTTGTAGTTTTTCAGACTCTTTTTTTGGTGGGATTGGATTCTGGCCCAGTTTACTTTTAGTACTTTACCTTTTGTCGTACTCTGTTGGTTGGGTTTAGTTGTATGCATGCATTTTGTTCCTTATTGGTTTTTACATTTCAGCATTTATGGGCTTGAAGATGTGTGTGTGTACAGATTATTAGGCAATGTCTCCCATGTAGTAATATGCCTACTCAGTGCTAGTCACTAGCCCCTGGCCTATTGGAGGCGGACTTGGGGAGTCACGGTGTGGGCCCCACTAGGACGGGTCATGACAGTTGACCCATATGTCGAAACCCACAAATAAATTCTTAGGCATTTGAATCCATCAGGGGATGAAAAATGGATATCAAATACACATAATAGAAAATTTATAGGATGGTTTTGGGATCATATATTTAAGGAGTGAGATGAAAATCCAGACTCAATTTCAGAACGAATTTGATGGCTAACTGGAGGACCAAGTGTGTATGTATTATCTTATAATACTTATATAATTAATAGTTATACATTATATACTAATGAACATAATGAAGATGGTACCATATAGAATAGTGGATTTACACTTGTGGCTGAAGCGATGCATGTTTCTGATGATAAGTATAGAAATCCAATTTATGTGAATATGTCATACTTTGTCATCATCAAACAAACATGGGAGATGGATTATAAAACCTTACAAGTGACTATTTTTCAATGCAAGTGGGTTGATAAAAGGAATGTTGTTAAAATAGATGAGTTGGGATTCATGAAAGTTTATTTTAGTAAGGAATGGTACAAAGAGGAACCATTTATAATGGCATTACAGGTAGTACACGTATTTTATGTTCCAGATCCCACAAACTGAAACTAGTCAATTATTTTGTTATCCACTAAAACCACTAAAGGGTCATATGAAAATTAAACATAGGATGACCCTTTCATTGGGAGGTTGCAATCAGTTCACAATGGTCCCAATGTAGACAGGGTTTTATATGTCAGAGGAGACCACAATGAAGAGATTTGGATATTCGATAGAGGGTTCAAATCCCTTCAGCCTTTAAAAAAAGTGTTCAATAATCAAGTTATAGTTTTTTGTAATATACATCGTGTCACCTTCTGTTATTATATGTTCTCTGATGCTTTTATGTAATCTAAATTAAATTTTGAACCACTTCTGCAGATAATGACTTCTACATGTGATGATGCTCCCAATATCGAGGTACAACAGGTCTCTCAACCTGTTTTTGCTCGCAGTGCAGATGACCAACAGGTTTCTCAACCTGTTATTGCTGCTTCTCCCAATGAAGAGGTACAACCACCATCTGCGCATCCTGATGTTAGCACTCTAAAGGAACATATTGATGATGTTGAAATTGACAAAATGTTAGGCACTGAAACACTGGCAGAGTAGAAAAAATAGGAGTGTCGTAGTTTGATGGTGTTAGCAAAGATCCTTAAGGAAAATATAAAAGGCATCAAATATGAGGTTGGATAGAATAAGCGAGGAAAACATGTTAACCCAAACAAGACCATGTTCAGTAGTTGCATTAGAATCGCCACTCGGCAACACGTACCAATTGATGTACAATCGTGGCACCAAGTTGTCACTAGGCTTAAGACACTGATGTGGGGATATATTATGGTAACATTATGATATCATTTCTTTAATTTACTAAAAAATAAAATAATGAAACATCGACTTACTTTTCATCATCCCTTATCGAGTGTATTTATAGTGGATAAATTGTACACGGACTATATATTAAGGGTTTCTGGAAGGATTCATAGAGGATTTCATGCAATTTTAATGAAATGTTATCTTAAAGATGTTGAAGGAAAAATAAACCCACACCCACCTTTTATTTATACACACCTAATAACCCAAAGAGCATGGGATGTGTTTACTAGCTGTCGTGATGAGCAATCTTTTTAGGTACATTGTGTTTGGTAATATGTTGTTTGACAATATGTGTATTCATCACTTTGATTGACCGTTTTTTATTTATGAAACAACAACTGAGTGCTAAAAATAAGGAACGTGTAGCAAAACCAGCGTACCCCTACGGTAAAGAAATAATGGGGTACGCTTCACTTGAAAAAAAAACCGGTATGTATTTTAAATCTACCATAATACTTTTATGTGATATAAAAGAACACCATAACAATGTTCCACTATTTATATGTAGATTGATGAATCCAAATCCAATGTCACTTTCTTCTATTCCATGTGTTATGGAAGGAGGCACATGTAAATAAAGATGGGATACTAATATATGAAAACACACAAAAAGTGTGAGAAACATGTGTAAGTATGACATAATAAATATTTTTTTTGATTTAAATTGATATTACATAACTATGATTACTTATTTTCCTATATTTTCTAACTGATATAGTCCCAGGAATCAAGAACACCTAAACCAGATGCAGACAAACTTTTGGTGGCCTTGAAGCAGCTATAAAAGTATGGTCGTGTCAGAGGTGCGGGTTTTGGGGTGACACTCCAAAAAAAAATTTGAGAAAAAAAAACAAGAGGAGGATCAAAGTGAATAAATCAAAATAATGAGAGAAAGAATTGCTATCCTTGAAGAACATATGAAATTGCAGAGAGAGTTCATGGAAAATATGATGGTGGGGGAAAAGAGAACAAACAAATCAAGAACAACCAGCGTGTGAAGATCCTGCATCACCCCCACTAGTTTTGTGGCAATCCATTCCCCTCAAAAACCTGTCTTAGCTAAGGTAACCAATGTTATAATAATTATTTATGTGAATTTTGAATTAGATAGACATTTATACCTTTCCTGTACTGATATTGTATAGGGAGAAAATGATTTTGATTCATATCTATCAACACCCAACCATCGCCTTGTAGCGGGGACTACGGTTCTCAATATCCAGAACTTCATGCTACACAACAGACCACTTCTAACAGGTCATTTCTAAGTGTTTATTAATTTATCCCATGAGACGAGCATTGATCTACCTATTCTAATTGATGATGAAGATATTTATAAGGTTGAACAATCTCTTGTAATATTCATCGCATGGACATCACATCTTATAAAAAACATGTTGACAAGGAGGAATTCATTTCCAATTTTTTTCAAGATAAACCTTTAACATTTAATGAAAAGAGGTTGAAACCGGTGAATGTTATTACATACAGACAAAGGGAAGGGGGTGAAAATAAATAACAACTCAAAACCATCTTAAGGATCAACCAACTGATCAAAACTATCTACCGAAATCACCTTAAACCCACTTGTTCTATATTCGTATTTATTATCATTTCATGATCATGTGAATGTGAATTTGAAATATGGTGAGATTCAGACAATTATTTTTTATAAAAATATGTATAGTGGGGAAGATCTAGAATTCATTAGTGTTGACAATGTAAGAGAAATCCTAGAGTATTATTGGTGATGCGGCTCACTTGTAAATGTATACATGAGGTACGTTTTCATGATTTGATTTTCCAAAAGTTGATATACTATGATAATTATAACTAAATACATTTCATATTTTTCATAGGTGTATATATGAAAAACAATTGAAGGGATTTCCCTATGAAAAAAAATTTGGACTTGTTCGTCCTTGTGTCACCTCTATAGAACAAAAAGAAATAAAATCCAAGAAAATAAGGTGAAATAGTGGAAGGCAAGCTCAAATCGTTTAATAGAAAAATTACGGATGACAGACTCTTCTTAATAACAATGATGAAGGGGTAAAACTCTGCAATTTAATCATATAAAGTATATTTTAATTTTTTTCATTACTTATTCTTTTTTTTGTTCTTAGGTAGTATTGGATGCGCATTACGATCAATTTGGATACTCTAAAGATTTATTTTCTAGATTCAATGCATGGATATCCAACAAACTGACCACACATGATGGCGTTTGTCAATTTTTAACACACTACATCAAACAATTTATAACTAAGCATCTAGTTATATAATTTATATTATATTTTAATGAGTATTATGTTATGATAGGGTGGTGCAGAATATCATCTACATCATGGAATGAGGCCAGGGGAAGAGGACAAGGAACATCACAAGTACTACGACTGGATAAAAATCAGGGTATATATACTAATATTTCACTATCCAAACACATAAAAATAATAATTATTTTTCTCAATGTTTATTCAGTGTCTGAAACAAAAAAAACGATAATGATTAGGGTTATTATGTTTGTAAATTTATGAAATAGATCATATTCCATGAACAAACCAGCATCCTTGAAGATTTATTTTCAAATATAATTACTATTTCATTTAAAATATTTATTAATCCTTTGTGTATTTATATTTTTTCAGTAATACCATGATTGATGAAAAGACTAAAATTCAAAAGATGAGATATATTTGTTTAGAAATTAATGGGAAACATACCTGATGGAAGAATGTATAGAAATAGAATGAAGATATGACTGATATGACTTGAAGTGTCTATTTTTATTTAAAATTGATAGTATTTTTAGTAAAAAGAACAAGTGACATATTAAAAACTAATCAAACACATTAGTATTGTTTTGATACTTTAGGAAAATAATACATAAGTCATTTGTGATGTGTAGGAATCAACCGCACCTAAGTCTGACACATGGTGTGGCCGTTATGACTTTAAGTGTGTATTTTTATAATAAATTTATCAAAAAGAACAAGTGACATACAGAAAATCAATAAAATGAATTTGGATTATTTTGATACTTTGGGAAAATGATCCATCAGTTATTTGTGATGTGTAGGAATCAACCACACTTCAATCCTATGATCGGTGTGACCGATATGACTAAAAGTGTCTGTTATCAGTTTAAAATTGACATTTTAGTTCAAAATGCATCACTCACTAAAAACTAAGAAAACTTGCTCTGATTGTCTTAATAATTTATTACAACGATTCATAAGTTATTTGCAATGTGTATGAAGCAGCCTCATGTCAAACCAACACACGATGCGACGGGTATGACTCAAAATATGTGTTTCTGATTTGGAATGATATTTTAGTAAAAATACACAACTTACATACTAAAAACTGAGAAAATGCATTCAGATTGTATTAATACTTTAGTAAAATGATCTATAATTCATTTTTAACATTTAGGAGTAAACCGCACCTCAATCAGACACATGGTATGACCGGTATGACTCAAAGTGTCTCTTTTTATTTAAAATTGACATTAAATTTAGTAAAAAAACACAACTAGCATACTGAAAACCGAGAAAACACATTCGGATTGTTTTGATATTTTAGGAAAATAATCTATGAGTCATTTTTGACATGTATTAATCATCCCCACCTCAAAACAATACACGATGTGACCGTTATAAATCTAAATGTTTCTTTTTATTTAAAATAAACATTAATTTAAGTAAAAAGAACAACTGACAAGCTGAAAACTAAAAAAATGCATTCAGATTATTTTGATACTTTAGTAAAATGATACATGAGTCATTTTTGACATTTAGGAATCAACCGCACCTCAATCTAATGCACGGTGTGACTGGTATGACTAAAAGTGTCTCTTATCAGTTTCAAATTTACATTTTAGCTCAAAACATGTCACTCACTAAAAACCAAGGAAACACTTTTTGATTGTCTTTATAATTTAGGACAGTGATTCTTAAGTCCTTTATGATGTGTATGTATTAGTCTTACATCAAATCAATGCACAATGTGATTGGTATGACTAAAAAATCTTGTTTTTGGTTTGAAATGATATTTTAGTAAAAAACACAACTGACATACTGAAAACTGAGCAAACACATTTGGATTGTTTTGATACCTTATAACAATGATCCATGAGTCATTTTTTATGTTTAGGAATAAACCACACCTCAATCAGATGAAGGATGTGACTGGTATAAATCCAAATGTGTTTTTATTTAAACTTGACATTAATTTAAGTAAAAAAGAACAAATCACATACTGAAAACTGATAAAACACATTAGAATTGTTTTGATACTTTAATACAATGATCCATTAGTGATTTGTGATGTGTATAAATCAATCACACGTCAATATGATGTATGGTGTGACAAGTATGACTAAAAGTATCTGTTATCAGTTTAAAATTGACATTTTAGCTCAAAACGTTTCACTCATTGAAAACTAAGAAAACACCCTCTAATTGTCTTCATAATTTAAGAGAGTGATTCGTAAGTCCTTTATGACGTTTATGAAGCAGTTTCACCATAAACCAACGCACGATGCGACTAGTATGACTCAAAATGTGTGTTTCCAATTTTAAATGGTATTTTAGTAAAAACACACAACTGTGATATGAAAACTGAGAAAAAACATTTAGATTGTTTTTATACTTTAGAACAATGATCTATGAGTCATTTTTGACATGTAGGAATCAACCACACCTCAATATGATGAATTATGTGACCGGTATAAATCCAAGTATGTCATTAAAATTTGATATTAATTTTAGTAAAAAAATAAGGGATGTACTCAAAACCAAGAAAACCCATTCGGTTTGTTATGATATTTTAGGACAATGATCCATAACTCATTTGTGACGTATAGGAATCAACCTCACCTCAATACGACGCATGGTGTGTCCTATATAACTCCAAATATATCTTTTTTATTAAAAAATGACATTTTATTAATGTATTCTTTCATATTAATGTTTAATTTATTTCTTTATAGTATTACTAACATAATATTTGTTTTCTTATATAGGTGGAACATTTTTCTTGTGTTGGGATGATTTGTTTGGAAACTAATACCATGAGTGGACATTTTTTAGAGTGGATCACGGATGTCAAAGGATGAAACATTAATGTTTTTAACTGTTTGTTGGATAATTGTAAATGTAATTATATAAAACATTGTTTGAAATGTATATAGAATTGTTTTCCAAACCCTTGTGTGTGTTGCTTTGTTCTTGTGTGTGTTATTGTGTGTGCTATTTTTTTCTTTTATGTGTTATGCAGGTTTTGTTTTGTGTAAGTGGTGTGTGTGTGTTGTGCAGGTGCTACTGGTGAGTGTGTTGTTATATAAACAGCACATCACAAGCAGTTATGCCTTTATAAGTGCTATTTTGAGCGCTGATAAAGGCCCCATTTATCAATGTTATTTGAGCGTTGATAAAGGCACTATTTATCAGTGCTAATTAAAGCATCGGTAAAGTGGTCTTTTATCAGTGTTAAAAATAGCACTGATAAAAAATGTCTTTTATTCATGCTATTTTAGCGCACATAAATTGGGGCCTTTATCAGCATTTTTTTAGCACGGATAAAGGACACCCTTTATCAACGATTTTTTAGCACTATTAAAGGGACCCCCC
Organism: Viscum album; assembly: GCA_963277665.1. Lineage (NCBI taxonomy): Eukaryota > Viridiplantae > Streptophyta > Magnoliopsida > Santalales > Viscaceae > Viscum > Viscum album. Next base: position 1,417,915,426 of record OY728159.1, on the reverse strand, counting down.
CCCCTCTTTATCTTCGCTGAGATAAATAGTGATTTTCTAGTGCTGTTAAAAGCATTTTCTAGCACTAATAAAAGAATTATCTGTAGTAGTGACCATTACATGACCAACCTTTACCATATAGAACTTAGTTTCTTTATCAAACTTTGTGTCTTGTAGAAATGCAAACAAACATACACAGAGACAAGGAGTTTACTTGGTCTACCAGCACTTGGCTAATCCAAAGGGCATGCGACAGTGATGTGTCAGGCACAATAATCTACTAACCACACTGATTAATGGTGAATTTAGGATTGGTCACTCATGCCTAGGGTCACTCCCCTTACATTGGTTTTGGGTTAGATCACTTACACCCAAGGAACACTTCCCTGGCCTCCTCACTCATTGCTCACAACATCAAGGGAGGATACCCATAGTTTATAGACATGTAGGTATGTCTTTAATCAACATCAATTGATTGGATGAGTGCATCATCAATTTTGTGTAGATGCACTGTTGATATCCATGATTGATTCTTCATGGTGTGAGCTATGAACTCCTCGAGAAACTTCTTCTTTTTACTTCAAGATATTATTTGGAAATCCACTTTCCAATTAAGTGATTGGAATGCCTTCTCCTTCTACTTTTTTTACTGCAGATATATTCTGCTTCTCAGAATACATATCTTTAAGATAGTGCTTGGTTCCTACTCTTCTTCAACGTACAAGTTTTCAAGAATATCCAATCAAGATCTTCTCATTTTACCTATAAGTGTATTGATTATGTTTAGAAAAATATCCCCCCTCCCTACTCTCACTTAACATATATACAATAAATGTGTAGGAAATACAAACCATAAAGGCATCTGCAGTTTCTTCCCAAGTAGCCTGTGTTTCCCATGCAGTGTGTATTCTATATACATGTTTTTTCCCCGCATTTTTTCTCCCCACGTGTCTGTTTAATGTGGTTGTTTTATTTCTTTAATGTGTATGTTTAATGTGGTTGTTTTATTTATTTAATGTATCCATTTAATTTGGCTATTTCATTTCTTTGTAAATGACTATAAATTGTTGGCAATTGTAGTAAAAAGGTGCAATACAATCTTGAAATATCCTTTGTATTCTCTTCCATTTTTCTTCCTCTTTTCTTTTTTTTCTAGCCTGTATAGCCAACAAACTGGTATCAAATTTAATATTACCAATATACTTAATAAAAATTTTAATATGGTCGCAATCCAACCACAAGTTCCAAAGCTTTCTAAAGACAACTATGAAAGGTGGTGCATCCAAATGAAGGTGTTGTTCAGATCATAATAATAATGGGAGATCGTCACCGAAGAGTATGAAGTACCCATTATGAAGGAAGAAGTTTCCTTCACAAATGAAGAAAAGGTGGATCTCGAAAATCAAAGAAAGAAAGACAACAAGGTGTTGTTCCTCCTCTATCAAGGGTTGGATGAATAAAAGTTCGAAAAGATTTCTGAAGCAACTTCAAGCAAGAAAGCTTGGGATACCCTTTGTACCATCTTCAAGGGTTTTGATCGAGTGAAGTGGGTATGTCTTCAAACATTAAGAGTGAATTTCAAAGCAGCACACATGAAAGAAGGTGAGAGTCTATCTGACTACTTCTCACGCTTGATTGTTATTGTTAACAAATTGAAAATGAATTGTGAAAAGTGGAGGTCATTCGAGTTATTGAAAAATCACTTCAATCTCTCACAACCAAGTTTAAGCATATGGGTGTGGAAATCAGAGAATCAAAGGATTTGGAGAAATTTTCCATTAAAGAACTGATGGGGTTGTTGCAAGTTCATGACCAATGAATGCAAAAGAATGAGGGTTCAATGTTGGAGCATGTCTTAGAGTCCAAGTTGACTCTACAAGAATAAAATAATGGCCAACTGAAATGAGGTGGTCATCATGCAAGAGGTAGATGGTGTGGATATCATCCAGGCTATCAACAAAAGAAAAAAAATAACCAGTTTTCATGGAAGATGAAATGGTGGAGGCTGATTCACACATGGTCGTGAAAACATAAAGAATGTCCAATGCCACAATTGCAAAAAATTCGGCCATTATGCTTCATAATCCATTTTGCTGAAGCATCTCACCGTGAAGAAGAATGTACCACACTCTTCCTCACACAAGAAAAGGCATGTGAATGGCCCGATGTATGGTATATCGACACGGGTGCAAGCAACCATATGAGTGGTAACAAATAATTGTTTGAGGAACTCACAAAAGAATTTTTTGGTGACATGATCTTTGGAAACTCATCAAAGGTACTCGTGATTGGAAAAGGTAAAATCAAAATATATATAAAGACTGGTGAGTCGAATTACATTTCAAATGTGTATTACGTACCGAGAATCAAAAATAATATCATCAGTCTTAGCAAACTCTTTGAGAAGGGGTATGTCATACATTTGTAAAACTCTTCCTTGTCTATAAGGGATGCACACATGAGACTTGTTTCTCAAGTCCAAATAGCGAATAATCGCATGTTTTCGCTTCATATCAACACGAAGGTTGAGGAGTGTCTCTTGGGACTCATGAAGAATGACTCATGGAGATGGCATCTGCGCTTTGGGTATCTGCATTTCAGCAGCCTTAAACTTGTATCCTCATCAAGCATGGTGTGTGGATTGTTGGAAATTGAAGTTTCAAATCATGTGTGTGAGGCATGTACACTCAGCAAGCAACAAAGTAACTCTTTCCCAAGTGGAGTGTCCAGAAGAGCAAATAAACCACTTCAGTTGGTTCACACTGATATCTGCAGACCACTTGAAACACCATCACTTGGAGGTAATAGGTATTTTATTACCCTCATTGAGGATTTTAGCAGGAAACTATGGTTGTATTGCATCAAAGAATTTGTTTTTGCATTTGCGGTTTTTAAAATGTTCAAAGCTCGTGTTGAAGCTGAAAGTGTTTATAGAATCGAAGTTCTCAGATCTAATAGAGGTGGAAAATACACTTCAAGTTCATTTCAAGATTTCTGTATGGAACAAGGCATCAAGCAACAACATACTGCTACCTACATGCCACAGCAGAATGGCATTGCAGAATAGAAGAACCACACCATCCTTGACATGATGAGGACTATGCTGAAGAAGAAAGGTCTGCCAAAGAGCTTCTGGGCAGAAGCAGTGGCATGTACTGCCTACCTGCTCAATCAGTGTCCAACCAAGAGCGTTAGAAACTTGACACCACAAGAGGCATGGAGTGTCTACAAACCAAGCATAATGCACCTAAGAATATTCATGTGTGTCACTTATGCTCATGTTCTAGAAGCAAGAAGGAGGAAGCTTGATGATTGTGGTGAAAAGTGCATCTTCATCGACTATAGTGAAGTGTCTAAAGCCTATAAGCTCTATAATCCACTAATCAATAAATTAGTGGTAGGGATGTGGTCTTTAGTGAGGAAGAAGCTTGGAAATGGAATGATGAAGAATCAAACAAAGAGATTCTAGTTGAAACATTAGATCCTAAAGAAAGGCATGATCATCTGAAGCAAACGCCAGTAACACCTTCCCCAGGTGCATCATCAGTACACAAGAGTCCAGGAGGACATTCCATCACTCCTAAGAGGACTCCATCAAGTTAAGATTTAGAAAGCTCATTCTGACCCATGGTGCCCATAAAAATGAAAAGCTTAAGCGACATCTATGAGAAAACCGAAGAGGTAAATCTTTTTTGCCTGTATGCAGATCATGAGCCTCTGACGTTTCAGGAAGACGTAGGAGAAGAATGTTGGAGAATCGCTATGGAAGCAGAAATTCATTCCATGGAGAAAAATAACACATGGGAGCTTACTACAGTTTCAAAAAGTCAGAAGAGCATCAGCATCAAATGGGTGTACAAGATCAAGCGAAATATTGATGGTGAGATCGATCGATACAAGGCAAGGCTTGTAGCAAAGGGGTACAAACATAAGTACGAGGTGGACTATAAAGAAGTCTTTGCTCATGTTGCTCGCCTTGACACTGTGAAGATGATTATCTCCCTTGTTGTTCATCACAACTGGATGATCTACCAACTAGATGTGAAGTCTGCATTCCGGAATGGAATTATAGAGGAAGAGGTCTATGTTGACCAGTCTGAAGGCTTTGTTATGCAAGGGGAGGAAGACAAGGTGTGTCGTCTGAGGAAATATCTTTATGGGTTGAAGCAGACTCAACGTGCTTGGAATGCACGTATCGACAACTATCTTCGAGATAACGGCTTCGCCCAATGTCTATATGAGATGCAGTTTACATCAAGAGGAATGATCATGGCGATATACTTATTACATGCTTGTATGTTGATGATTTGCTATTTATAGGGAAAAGTCAACCGATGTTTGATGAATTCAAAGGGCCATGTTCAAGGAGTTTGATATGACTGGTGGTGGTCTCGGGTCCTTTTTCCTGGGCATAGAAGTAAAGCAACAATATGGCGACATCTATATATCTCAGAAGAGGTATGACAAGGAGTTGCTTGAAAAGTTCAAGATGGCCAACTGCAACCCTGTAAAAACTCTTGTAGCAACATGCTTAAAACTGACAAAAGATGGAGAAGGAAGAAGCATTGACTCGACTTTATTCAAGAGTCTGATTGGAATCCTGAGGTATCTCACAATCACAAGGCACTACTACAAAAACGGCTTATATCAGCGCTAAAAAAGGGCTGTAACAACACTAAAAAGGCATTGTAAAGTTCAGCGTTGATATAGGAGGGTCCCTTTTATCAGCGCTGATAAAGGTCAAAAAAAATTAAAAAAATTAAAAATAATGCAGGAAGTGCTTTTATCGGTGTTTCACACCGCCTTTATCAGCGCTAGGAGGTCTCCCACACGTTGTCCTTCTCGCGCATCCTCATACGCGTGCACCCCCTTCACTTCCACCCGAACTCAAACCCGGGACCTCCCCCCTTTCGCGGATGCACCTTTACCACTAGGCCATTTTGTTTTGTTCTCTATTTAATGATATATCTATATATATATAGTTATATTTATTCATATATTGATATAGATTCATATTAATATAAATATATTTATTCATATATTAGTATATATATATTAATTCGTATATTAATATATTAATATATTTTTTTAGTTATAATTTTTTATACGTATATTTATTTGTATATTAATATATACATATAAGAATAGTTTTAAATACATTTATGAAAAATATGTTTTTTATGTGTGTTTATAAATAAATAAATAAATACATACATACATACATAGATATATACAACACACAGACACACACAGAGACACACACACACACAAACACATATATATTTACGAATAAATACATATATGTGTGTATTTGAAAAGTCATAGAATGTACTTATAAGATTAGTTTTAAATACATTTATGAAAAAATATGTTTTTGATGTGTGTTTATAAGTAAATAAATAAATAAATACATATATACATATATACAACACACAGACACACACATAGACACTCACACACACAGAGACGCATATATATTTACGAATAAATACATATATATGTGTATTTGAAAAGCCATAGAATGTTAAAATGACCATAACTTATAATATAGAATCTCATTTCAATGCCACAACTAGTCAAATCGAAGAAAATGAAACAATCTTCGATATGATATGTGGTACAGGCCTAACGGACATCCGGATCAGAAGTTATACTTATTTGAATGTTAACAAATCGGGGTATCCCGACTAAAAACTCAGTTTTGGAGGTCTTCTGAGCCTTTTTTTGGCTTGAAAAATGTAACAAAGGCTTTGCCTAAGTTATTAGCATGTAGAGCTTGTCACAGGCTTCGATTTGATATGATGTAAAGCTCAAACAGACACTCTGATCAAAAGTTATGGCCATTTGAAGTTTGAGTTAAATTTTCAACATATTTTAGATCTTTTATTAATTGTTTTGATTTTTTGTGTCATCAAATTGTTATTAAATGATTTTTAATCGATAATAATTAGAAAATTATTAATTAATAATGTTTTTTTAAAATATTTTGAAGTTATTTTCACTAAATTTATTATATATTAAATGCAATAGTCTATTTATACGTATCTATAACATATTTAAAAAATATATATTGTATTTATATCAATATAAATATACTTATATAACAAAATATTATTTTTCATGAAAAAATATTTTTTTTTGAAACTTAACATTTATCAGCGCTCGGGAAAAGCGCTGATAAATCCCCCCTTTATCAGCGCTAAAAAAAAGCGTTGATATAGGGGGGCCTTTATCAGCGCTTTGTTTTAGTGCTGATAAAAGTGAAGCACATCCCTTTCTCGTTTTTGTAGTAGTGAGGCCGGATATTGTCTACAGTGTTGGGCTTCTGAGCAGGTACATGGAAGCACCGAAAGAGTCACACTGGCTAGCAGCAAAACGAATCCTCAGGTACGTCAAGGGAACAATGGATTTTGGTTTGTTTTATCCATATAATGAAGAAGCAAATCTATATGGTTACTCGGACAGTGATTGAGGAGGTCACCAAGATGAAAGAAAAAGCACCACTGGGTATGTATTTTTTCTTGGATCGACTGATTTCACGTGGAATTCAAGGAAGCAGAGTGTGGTCATCTTATCCACATGTGAAGCAGTGTACATGGCGGCATCATCCACTGTTTGTGAAGGAATATGGTTGAGAAATATGTTGAAGGAGATAAAGCATCCGCAGGATGGATCCACAGTCATATATGCGGGTAATAAGTCAGCAATCGAACTATCCAAAAATCCGGAGCAGCATGGAAAAAGAAAACACATTGATATCCGATATCATTTTCTGAGAGATCATATGAAGCAGAAAACGAGAAAATTGGAGTATTGTCATACTACGGAACAAGTGACTGATATTTTCACAAAGGCATTACCGACAGATGCATTCAAAAAACTCAGAATGATGCTTGGGATGAAGCTGGTTTTGGTTTGAAGGGGAGTGTTGGAAATACAAACCATAAAGGCGTTTGTGGTTTCTTCCCAAACAGTCCGTGTTTTCCATGCAACGTGTATTCTCTATACGCGTTTTCCCCCCGCATTTTTTCTCTCCATTTGTCCGTTTAATGTGGCTGTTTTATTTCTTTAATGTGTCCGTTTAATGTGAGTGTTTTATTTCTTTAATGTATCCATTTAATTTGGTTGTTTCATTTCTTTGCAAATGTCTATAAATTGTTGGCAATTGTAGTAAAAAAAAATGTGCAATACAAGCTTGAAATATCCTTTGTATTCTCTTCTATTTTTCTTCCTCTTTTCTTTTTTTTTCCCGCTTGTATAGCCAACAAAATGCTCTCAAGAGATTCTCTTCATCCACACTTCTCTTCTTTCTTCTGCCCTTCTTGAAAAAGACCCAAAAAAAACTCCTTTTCATTTTTCTTTGTGTCTCATAGGAGAGCTCCAATTTAATGATATCTCACCAAGCTTTACGAGGAATCCAAATCAAGTATTTAAAATACACGCTAGTCTCACGATCCTCAAATCTCCAACTAGATCATGTATTTAAAAATATACACCATTCCATGTTACTTCATGGTGCAGTAACTTCCACATCGTCAACTCGAACTTCTCCTTAGCATCTTGCATGGGAAAACCAGATCTACCATATCTGAAATCTCCCACAAATTATTCATATTTAAAATAAGAGTTTGACATAATAAATAATATCCTCATAACTCGTCTCTTCTAAAACATATGCTGCTTCGCGACATAGCTTTTCTCCTATGCTGTGAGATATACTTCTCATTTTATCCCACTGATAAAACATTGCAAGAACTTCCTCTTCCTTTAGCTTGGATCATGGCTCCCATCTTGATGATTCATGATGTTTGAATCATTTTTGAATGGGACAAGCATCATCTGATTCAGGTAGAAAACTTTTAGAAATATTGTGAGTAATATCATCTTTAATTTCCTCCTTTTGAAGCTATATTTAATTCACTAAAATATAGCAATAATATTCTCTTAAATATCAATATAGAACCTCCATTTAAACCAATGATATGCCGCAACATAATCTCCCTTTGAAACCGCTTGGCCTCACAAAAACTTCACAAAGGCATGATGCTTACGAAGCTCAGCCTTCATGGTTACACAAATGATGGTTACGCATATTATGGTTACATGAATGATGGTTAGGCAACTCACATTGATGCATATAGTGCCCTAAAGGGGTTTTTGATTTTAGAAATGGTTCATGAAAAACTCAAAATTCAAAATGGTTTAAAAGGTACTGTTATTAAAATCAAAACAGATACTGATAAAATTCAATAAACAACTCAATAAAATAAACAAGAAAATGATTTTCAACAATGGCACCAACTAACACAGTTTGCAATGCTCAAATAACATGTTTATACATATTTCAATTACAAGAGCGAACAATTCACAAAGGCGGAAGGAAACTAGTAAAAGAATACAACAATTTACGTGCTTTGGTCAAAATTGACCAACATGCAAGGGGTAGGGACGTTAGGGTTTTCACTAGGCAAAAAAAAGTGTAGACTCGAGCAATCCAAGGACCAAAGCATCAGCCCTAGACGATCTGTACAAGAGGAAGTGAAATCAAAAAAAGAATCCACTTCCAATGCTGAGTTCTTTTACCAAGAACTCGGATCCAAGCCTTCATGATGAAGTGTAGGTGATACTGAGGTCCGCCGACGTACATGTTCACAAGCCGCAAGCTACCCAAATCCAGTTTGTGCGCCTTCAACACACAAGGATCACGCTCGCACGAACCAAAACCACACCACCTCGAATCAGTGCGGTTCCTTCGAGCTCAACCTCACAGGAACTCCAGAAAATCTCTTCCGTGATACTCGAACCACTAAGAAACCCTGTCTCTCTCTAATGGAAGTTGAACATAGGAACCAGCTTCCGCGGATCAGGCCCCTTCTCAAATCGCTAAACCCTTTTTTCTCGTTGAACAATCATCGTGGCACTTGCTGTTCTTCAATCTAGAAGAACTATGGTAGAAATACCTAGAAGAATCGAAAGAGGTTGTTGCAGCAGCTCAATAGAATCAAGAATGAATGGGTGTAAATCGCTGAACCCTAGCAGCCCAACAAAACTTGTGAAACAGACCCATGTATAGGTTAGATAAAAACCACTACGTAAGGGTCAACACAACACTCGTGTAAGGGTCACAAACCCACTGCATAAGGGTTAGCCATTGCGTAAGGGTCGAACGTCTCCTGCGTAAGCGTAGACCTGCTCCCGTAAGGGTAGACACGCTCATGTAAGTGTAGTCATGCTCATGTAAGGGTGCTCCCAGACTTGTGTAAGGGTAGACCTGGTGGCGCACTACCCATGTAAATGTACACCTTGACCTGCATAAGGTTAAGGTTGCCCTTGCATAATGTTATAACACACCAAATATTGTAGCTAGGTAAGGATACACAACCACTCACATAAGGGTGGAACTCATTAACAAAAAAGTCACAAGGGTATATAGTAACTCCTGCAAGGGTGAAGTAGTACTACAAAGACTTATGTAAAAGTATACAAAACCTCGTGATAAGGGTCAAAACAAATACAAGGAGATGATGGGGAAAAAAGGAAACAATCAAATAAACATATTAAATCCACATATATTCTTATATATATATATATATTCTTATATATATTCATGCATGATTGCAGACATGTAGTGAAAATTCTGATCATGGAACTAACCTTATGCGGTGGCTGACACACAAGCTGACCTGCTCTACCAAAACGGCACCACCGTCCCTTTATTCTCGCCGCCAAACCCTAGGTTTTTACCTACGCCTTCCTGCGGTCTCTGTTACTGAGGTGTCGCCACGTACTGCCAAGCACCGTGGCTATGCGCAGCCCTGGGGAAAGGCTGTTCATGAAATGATTGATTATTAGAAAACCGCCAGGAAGTAGGGCTGACTATAATTTATCACACATTTGATAGGTTATTTTAATTACGATTTTCGGTTAATTAAAAAAAAGTTAGGTACAACCACGAAATCAGCACACACATCGAAGAAATGTAAATCATAAGCTTAGGGACTTGACCCCACAACCTGCCCCTCACCCCCCAAACCCTTACCACCCCACTACCACCATAACTTCATTGGACAAAAACCCGACTGTAAATAAATCTTTCAACTTTATAAAAAACAAATTATTTATCGCAAACAAAAAATTATAGTCAATTTTTTTTGAATGATTATAATTAATATTATAGATCATTTCGAAAAATAAATTAATAACAATAAGAAAATCGTAAATTCTGTTATTTTTTTTAAAGTTTCTAGTTATAAAATTAATAACGGAGATCAATCATAGATCATTTAGAAAATTATTTCAGTTTTCAGTAAACCATTCGGTTAAATATCCATCTTCCCACTATTTTTGGTCACAAAATGGAGAGTATTTTTAAAAAACGAATTTCTCCTTTTGACTCTCCAGTAAATTGACTCACGAAAAACAATTTTATCTACTTGCCTTTTCAATGCTGTTTTCTCCATTTTAGGTTATGTAAAACTATTTTAGAAATAATTTTTTAACTGAAAATGCGATTTGTTTTATCGTCATAAGTATTTTTAAATAAACTGTATTATTTTTTCAAAATAAAATAATGACAAATATAAATATAAGTGGTTTTTATAAACTGTATGTCTTGCATTTTTTTTTTTTTTTTGGAGAATCTAAAAAAAAAGATATGAAAAAAGCAAACAATACATGTAATATTTTTTTGTGGACAGCCACCCAATACTTCGTGCGTGTAGTGACGTCACGGTGGCAATTCTGAAAATTGACCTGTCATGCACAAGATGACGCCAGTGGCAGAGGCTGTTATTCTAAATGATCGGAACATGAGATAGAGATATTTTCACGTCTTATTAAAAAAATATTTTTTGGCATGAAAATCAGCGGAGGGTGTTGCCCGATTTTTTTTTTGTTAAAATTCAAACCGAAAATATTATTTAAAATAATAAATAAAAATGTAGGGATAAATCCATTTTAGTGTTATCCATTATTTTTAAGGCATGCATTTGTAATAAAACAACCAGTGCTTTTGGATTGTGTTGGTCGACAAGGATTTTTCTAAAAAAAAAACTCAGAAAATCAGTGGATGTTGGAAATTTGGAGGTTTTAGAAAGTAAAAGTTTTGCCTTTAGAAGCAAAATCATGCGGTAACAACCATTGAATTAAACCGCAATAGAATATGATTGTAAGAGCAAGACAACAAGAAAGTGTTCCACGCTGTGCATTACCGGCAAAATTTTACATTGTAATTTCAGACCATGAAATTAAGTTTGCATCATGATGAATTCATGGGTTTCAATTTCTTCTCTAAATAAGGTAAGATTAAATATTTAAATGACAACGCTAAAAGGAGCTTTAACAACGCTAAAAAAAATATTGGTGTTCTAAGCACCATTAAAAGGGGACCCTTTTATCAATGCTTTTGTTAGCGCTGATAAATGCCCTATTGCTGCAGTGTGTTGTTGAAATTAATGCACACTGCATCAAATATACGTATATGCAAATACACCCGAATGCAAATTCATAATTTAATTGAAATAAAACTTATATCACAAATACAAAAAAACACTATATAATATACATTTCAAACAATGTTTTGTACAATCACATTAGCAATTACTATCACAAATATTTAAAAACATCAATGTTTCATTGTCTTTGGCACCCACAACCCCCTCTCAAAAAAGCTCGATCATGGTATCAGTTGCCGAACAAACCACCCCAACCCGAACAAAACAATCCACCTGTATAAGAAAACCATTCTTATGTTGGTAATACTTTAAAGAAATAAATTAAAAATAAATATGAAACAACACATTAATAAAATGTCAATTTTAAATGAAAAGAAACACTTTGAGTCATACCAATCACATTGTGTGTTAAATTGATGTGCGAGTGATCCCTACACATCACAAATGACATATAGATTGGTGTTGTAAAGTATCAAAACAATCTGAATGCATTTACTTGGTTTTGAGTATGTCATTTGTGTTTTTTACTAAAATGTCATTTTAAACAAAAAACATGCACTTTGAGTCATACTGGTCACATCGTGTGTCGGTTTGACGTGAGACTGATTCCTATACGTCACAAATAACTTATGGATTGCTTTTCTAAAGTATCAAAACAATCTGAATGAATTTACTCGGTTTTGAGTATGTCATTTTTGTTTTTTTACGAAAATGTCATTTTAAACTAAAAACACGCACTTTGAGTCATACCTGTCAGTTTGACGTGAGACTGATTCATACACATCACAAATGATTTATGAATTGTTGTCATGAATTATCAAGACAATCTGAGTGCATTTGCTTGGTTTTTAGTGAGTGACACTCATTTTGAACTAAAATGTCAATTTTAAACTAAAATGTCAATTTTAAACTGATAACAGACACTTTGAGTCATACCAGACACACCGTGTATCAAATTGAGGTGTAGCTGATTCCTATACGTCACAAATGACTTAGGGATCATTTTCTTAAAGTATCAAAGAAATTTGAATGTGTTTTGTTTGTTTTGAATATGTCACTTGTCTTTTTTACTAAAATGACTTTTTTACTAAAATGTCTTTTTACTAAATTGTCAATTTTAAATAAAAGGACACACTTGGAGTCATATCGGTCACATTGTGCATCAGATTGAGATGCGGCTGATTTCTGCATGTCACAAATTACTTATGGATCATTTTCCTAAAGTATCAAAATAATCTGAATGTGTTTACTCTGTTTTGACTATGTCGCTTGTCCTTTTTACTAAAATGTCATTTTAAACTGAAAACACTCACTTTGAGCCATACCGGTCACATTGTGTGTCGGTCTGACGAGAGACTGATTCCTACACATCACAGACGATTTATGATTTCCCCCCCTAAATTATCATGACAATTTAAGTGTGTTTGTTCCACTTTTAGTGTGGGAAACACATTTTGAACTAAAATGTCATTTTTAAATCGATAAGCGCATGAGCCTTAGCCCGATTGGTAAGGACTCTGTAAGTGCATCCAGGAGACCCGGGATCAAATCCAGGCGGATACATTATTTCCGGGGCACTGTAGCACTACTGTAGCGGGAACTGCAGCAGGTACTGTTTGGCACTGTAGCAGTTGGGAATATGCCCCCGTTTGGGCCTTCAGGCCACCGATTTGGTCCCCAAGTCCTTTAAGGCCTTCGGGCCACCCAGGCCTTCGGGTCAGTAAGGCCTTCGGGCCACCTCAAGGCCTTCGAGCCACCTTAAGTGCAGATGCAAACCAGACGACTTACGAGGAAGAAGCTCTACATGGAGGATGAACAAGGGGCTTTCACCACAGCAGAAGCTAAACAGATTGCAAGAATGAGAGGGTATGACACCTGTCATCGGGACAAGCCTATGCATGCACTGAAATGCCTAGCTAAACAACCATGCGAAGATGGAGAGCTGATTTCACGATGAAGATGCTGGGGAAGAGCAGTTCCAAGTAGTTAGTCTGGGTTGTATGTAATGTTTGAAGCCTACGAGCAAATGAATTCATTTAAGGCCTATGGGCCATGTGATACTTACGCCTACGAGCCTTGTAAGAGTTCCACCTCACCCCTTGAAAGGAGGATTATCAAAAATTAATAAAAAAAATGAAGGCCTTCGGGCCATTGGAGGAGGAATTTGATAACGAACATTTTTAGTCATACTAGGTACACTGTGTATCAGATTGGGGTGTAGCTGATTCCTATATGTCACAAATGACTTATGGATCAATTTCTTAAAGTATCAAAACAATTTGATTGTGTTTTCTTCATTTTGAGTATTTCATTTGTCTTTTTTACTAAAATGTCATTTTTAAATAAAAAGACACACTTGGAATCATACCAGTCACATCGGGCGACAGATTTGAGGTGCGGCTGATTCCTACACATCACACATGACATATGGCCTGTTTTCCTAAAATATCAAAACAATCTGAATGTGTTTTCTTCGTTTTGAGTATGTAATGTGTCTTTTTTTGCTAAAATGTCATTTTAAACTGAAAACACGCACTTTGAGTCATACCGGTCACATCATGTGTTAGTTTGATTTGTGACTAATTCCTACACATCACAATTGACTTATGAATTGTTTTTCTAAATTATCAAGAGAATCTGAGTATGTTTGTTCGGTTTTCAGTGATTGAAACATGTTTTGAACTAACATGTCAATTTTAGATTGATAACAGACACTTTGAGTCATACTAGGCATACCGTGTATCAAATTGAGGTGCAACTAATTCCTATACATCAAAAATGACTCATGGATATTTTTCCTAAAGTATCAAAACATTTCAAATTTATTTTCTTCATTTTGAGTATGTCACTTGTATTTTTTACTAAAATATCAATTTTAAATAAAAAGGCACACTTGGAGTCATACAGGTCACATTGTGCGTCGGATTGAGGTGTGGTTGATTCCTACACATCAAAAATGACTTATGAATTGTTTTACCAAAGTATCGAAATAATTTGAATTCATTTTATCATTTTTGAGTACGTCACTTGCCTTTTTTACTAAAATATCATTTTGAAATAAAAACACGCACTTTGAGTCATATTGGTCACATCATGTGTCTGGTTGACATGAGACTGATTCCTGCACATCACAAATGTATTATGAATAGTTTTCCTAAATAATCGAGACAACCCGAATGCATTTTGTCAATTTTCAGTCAGCTAAATATGTTTTGAACTAAAATGTCAATTTTAGACTGATAATGACCACTTTGAGTGATTCTGGGCACACCATATTTTAGATTGAGGTGCAACTGATTGCTAGATGACACAAATGACTTATAGATCATTGTCCTAAAGTATCAAAACAATCTGAATGTTTTTTTATGTTTTGAGTATGTCACTTATCTTATTTAATAAAATGTCAGTTTTAAATAAAGAAACACACTTTGAGTCATACTTGGTCACACCGTATGTCAGATTGAGGTGCAGCTGATTCCTACACATCACAAATGACTTATTGATCATTGTCATAAAGTATCAAAACTATCTAAATGTGTTTGCTCAGTTTTGAGTATGTGATGTGTGTTTTTAACTAAAATGTGAATTATAAACTAAAAACATACAGTTCGAGTCATACTGAGCACACTGTGTATCAGATTGTGGTGTGACTGATTGACATGTGGCTGATTCCTACACTGTTCAAGAAAATGTTCACAACATATCTTTTGGGAAGTCATATTTTGCATTTAACTGTTACAAAACCCCTTGGTAGATGCATCCATATGATTCACTTCACATTTCAAGCAGCATGGGGTTTCCTGTCACGACCCGACTCAAGTCAGGGCTCGAGCCACAACTACCCCAAGCCCACTTCCATAGACCAGGGGCGGTGATTAGCGCCGAAGATATAACTAACTCGAGAATGCCTTTTCCTAAAAACATGTACACACACACAACCAACTTAATGCAAAAGTGCTTAGGGGAAGAAGAAAATATGCAACACTGCTATAAAGTAAACCAATCAAGCATAAACCTCTAGGCAGTACAAAATTATGGTAGTTTATACTGAAAAGTAAAGGGAAAAAATACACGCCCAATTAGAAATATGTCCCAACCTGACAAAACAAGAAAAAATTAAATAGCCGAGAGAGCTCATCTCTTGTATCCTAAGATACGACCACCACACGCAGTCCAAGCACCTAGTATCTCTAAGCTCCTTTGAAGTCACGATTGACCTATCTGTCATATGAAAAAAGACACAACATGTGTGGGCGAAACCCACGCAGGGGTGAGTATATACATACCCATTAGAACGCCTTGAAAGGGTGAATGGGGTCAGTAAGAGATACAATTGAAGAGGAAAATAGTAGATAGAACAAGGTATAGTGAAAACGTACAACTAAACCCAATAAGAGAGTGAAAGTAAGCTCATCCAAGAACAAGGGTCTAAAAACGACGAGTAGATGAACTACCTGTCGATCCTTCACCACATATAGTAGGAGATTAGACTCATCCAACCACGAGAAGCTAAACACAAAAATCACATGGAATACCCCACATGTCTTTACCTCTCCTAGAAGGGGAGTATCCAAATCCAAGGTGTGAATCTAGAAGAATATATATATATATATATATATTATCAGTCAAAGAAATCCAAATGAGAGAGTTGGGGATCTCTATCTCACAGCTCAATAAAAGAAGAAGAGCTGCCAATAATTCCAAAAGTCCATCAATAAAGCCCAGTATCCCATGCGTCTACCCTGAACACACAAGTATAAGAAATTCAATCACCACACCTTGATATTATCTGCTTTGGGCGGCACTAACTAGCCCACACAGTTTTAGGTCACTTCACAAGAATGCATCTTAGTGGGGAAAACATTCCTCTTCCTCGTGAGTCTAAGACTACGTCAAACCATGTCCCGTCACTGTGCCGCACAGTTGAGGGCCCACAACTATAGGTAAGGATCTCATGCCCTGTTATGGTAAGAGGGTTCTACTCTGGTAGTCATCGAGGAACCCCACTGTCCAACCCTACTGGAGGGTAACGCTAAGGAATAAGGTACTTAGGGAACTTCACTGCCCAAGCCCACTAGAGGGTAACACCCAAAAGAAGTCGTTGAGGAACTCCACATCCTAGCCCTATTGGAGGGTAACGACTAGAAGAAGTTCCTTGAGGAACTTCACTGCCTAGCTCTGCTGGAGGGTAACACCTAGAAGAAGTCATCAGGGGAACTCCATTGCCCAGCCCTACTCGGGGGTAACACCTGGGAGCTATGGTCATCATGCATGATCATTGCCATCATCAAGTGTCGCCTAAGTGCACTCCAAGCCCGTAACATTTCATATCATATTTAAAAAGTCACAACTGAGGGAACCATCACATTCTATATAGAAAAACACTTAGGATAGGCTACTCATGGGCCAAAATCTGATTACAAATGAAGGAGATACGAATGAAGGAAGTCTGCTCAGAAAAGCTCAAGGGGTACACATCGTATGAGGGGACCCACACGGTGTGTGCTCCCACTCCACAGCTAGGTTGTGTCCTTGGCTGGCACATGGATTTATCCCATGTATTAGAACACGCTGTGTGGTTGGACTACATACCGTGTCCTTACTAACCAGGATCAGGGCCGTGTCCATGTACTCGGACCCCATTTTCGTGTATTTTGGTACACAAAATGTTGATCTACATGGGTTGTCGCCCATGTGGTCAACTCGTGTCAGTGTACTCCTACACAGAATCCCCACCCATGTGACCCATCACACAGTTTTTCCAACTGGGATAGGGTACACAACGTGTGAGGTAGGGTTACACACTATGTCACCCTCAATTTCTCTGAAACCCTAGCGTCGCTGCTAAGGGGGCTACACACTGTGTGTTCTTCATACGACATGGTGTGTAGTCTGGATTTTCAAAGAAATCCTAGATCCTATCTCACACTTCAAATCTGATCAAACTGCTATAGATTCTGCCTTGAATCTGTCCGAAAAACATGGATCTGGCCGTAGATTGTGCTTGTCGATCATTGCTTGTCGGAAAACGACTCTGGTGAAGATTCACTGAACCAACATTCATTCCGCACGCCACTGCACCTTCGTTCATCATGATATTGATGTTTAATCAATAGATCAGTCATCCTCACCTGGAAACGATCCTGGATATATGCTTCGCTCACCAAAATGTTGTCATTTTGTAGATCCGTCGTGGATCCGGGGGGCCCGATCAAGCTTGGTACTGCCTGACAATCATCAAACTGGGAACCACGGAGATTACATCAGTGAAAAACATGAACCAGTGAGGGGGAAAAGCATCAAAAAATAGTTTTAAACATTTTTAGCCAAGCGTTCTTAGCCGACGATCAAGAATGGGCACCGGGGTTAGATAAAAAATTGATAACAAATTGAAATCTGGTACACAGGCTCATGCAAAGGCCAATACATAACATAGATTAAAAAAAATTGATCTACTCAATCATCTTATTATAAGGGCGGAAAACCACATATAATGAGTCCTACCTCGGATTGGATCACTTGCGGATGAAGAACGTGTGTGCCAATGTAGAAGGGAGATCTGTTGTGTTCAACATGTTTTGATTTGTGTTGATCCAAGGATCCATCATTGATCGATCTCGATTCGTCAGAGGATGGAGGAAGAGAGAGCTACGCCAACATTTGTAGGATTGTGAGGAAAACCTTAGAGAAATTGCTATAAAGATATATTTATAAACATTTTAGTTTGGGTTAAATGAATTATTTATTTAATTAAATAATTAAATAAATCCAATTAACACACCACCGATGAGAGAGGGGTCTAAACGTCATGCGCCGACCCATTTTATGTCACGTTTAGGGTAAACACCACATTCCAAACCTAATCGTGGTCTCAAATTTCTGATCTGATCAACCATTTAAGAGTTATCCCATTTTCTTTGAGGTATTGTGCTCGCACAATGTAAAATATATTTAATATTTTTATAAAATTAATTTTGGGTACACCAGGACTCAGAATCACACACTATCTCAACTCCTAACTCTGGAAATATATGTAGAAATATTTCAAAGTCTTACAAGAAAAAAACCGGGTCTCTATATCATTTCCTCATTTAAGTTTTTAATCTCCAAAAAGAAAATCTTGGAAAACAACATGGGATACTAAGCCTGCACTCAGCTCTCCCACTCCCAAGAACTCTCTTGCACGTATCTCCTCAGTTGTGACACATGGAAAACATCATGAACCCAATCCAGCTATGGGGGTAGGGAGAGGTGGTAAACAACCTCACCAACCCGTTGCACGATCTCGAATTACCCGATGAACCTCAAGGAAATCTTGTCTCTTCAGTCAAACCTTCACAATCTTCATTGTGGAGAGAATCTTGAGAAGATGTAGTCTCCCTTCTTGAACTACAAAGGCTTACGATGACGGTCTATATAGGATTTCTGTCTACTATGGACCATCCTCACCCTCTCATAGATGACCTGGACTTTCTCTGTTGTCGCCTACACTAACTCTGGGCCCACCATAGATGAATCGTTGATCTCTTTCCAACACAAGGGTGACCTAAAAGGTCTCCTGTACAAGGCCCCAAAAGGTTTCATGCTAATGGTAGAGTGGTATCTATTGTTGTACACAAACTCTACCAAGGGAATGTGATCCTCCTAGCCCTGATCAAAATCCAACATGGAAGCCCTCAAAATATCCTCTAGTACCTAAATAACGGGCTCAGTCTTCACATTATCAAGGGGGTGAAATGATGTACTCATCTGCAATTGGGTCCCAAAAGACTCTTGTAGGCCTCTCTAGAATCGCGACATAAACCACATGTCATGATCAGAGATAATCATCAAGGGTAGTCCGTGAAGGAAAATGATCTTCTGTACATATAACTTCCCCGCACTCTCCTCCAAAATCTGATCTGTGTTGGAAAGGAAGTGCACCGACTTCGTGATTCGATCAAATATCACCCAGATGGTATCATGGATCTTCTCTGTGTGTGGAATCCCTGTGATGAAGTCCATAGATATGTCATCCCACTTCCTCTTTGGAATCTCAAGGGGCTGCAACAAACCCATCAGAACTTCGTGCTCAACCTTCAACTACTGACAGGTGTGGCACCGAGAGACGAACTCAACTATGCTCCATCTCAAACTGGACCACCAAAATTTCTACTGAATATCTATGCACATATTCCCTAATTTGGGATGTACAAATACGAGACAATTGTGGAACTCCCACATCACATCCTCCCACATCATGACTGAAACCATTGTTCGCCCCTGGAACAAGATGGAATGATTTCCTCCTTCAAAGTATCCATATGGTGAGTCGCCTATGGATATCAGATCACATAAGACCTTGCAATCAATATCTCCTAGTTGAAACTCTCTCACATGCTCAAGTAGTGAAGGAGTCAATACTATTGACTGAAGAAAAGTTATACCCTCCTGCTCCACCAGGGTTAGATACCAGGAAGCTAACTACTCTGAAGCTTCCTACACTAAGAGACCATAAGACTTATTGTTAAGGGAATATTCTACAATGTTTACCTTCCATAGAGTATAGACTATATCTTAGTCATAGTCCTGCAGGAATTCCAGCCAACGTCGTTGTCTTAGGTTCAGGTTTCTCTAGGTGAAGACGTATCTGAGATTCTGGTGGTCTGAGTAAACCACAAAGTACTCTCCCAGAAGATAGTATCTCCATATCCTTAGGGTGAAGAATACCACTGTCAGATCTAGGTCACGATTATTATAGTTACGCTCATGGGGTTTCAACTGCCTCACTGCATCAACACGCAACCGATCCCAGCTCCCGAGACATCGCAATACACTACAAACTCCATGTCTTCTTCCGATAGTCTCAAAACTAGAGCACTCATTAGACTCTTAATCAACTCCTCAAAGGACCTCTATCACTGCTGATACTAGGTAAAAGGATACCCTTTATGTTTTAAGGAGTTAAAATGGGCTACGATTCTAGAAAAGTTTAGTACAAACCTCCTGTAGTGCCCCGCCAAGACAAGGAAGTTCTGCATCTCTAACATGTTCTTGGGTGGTTCCCAAGCAAGAACTGCTTCGATCTTCGCTAGATCCATGTATAAAACATGCTCAGTAATGAAATTACCTAGAAATTGAACCTCATGTATCTATAACCGACACTTAAATAGTTTTCTGTAAGGTTAGTTCTCTCGAATCAAGTCAAGAAACTTCCTCAAGGGCTCTGCATGCTCCTCCTCTGTTGCAGAGTAGATGAGTATGTCGTCGATACAGACAAAAAAAAAACTAGTCCAAGTATGAATGGAAGACCTAGTTCATCAAATCCATAAACATGGTAGGGGAATTCATCACATCAAATGGAATCACTAGGAACTCATAGTGTCCGTAGTGACATCAGAATGCCAACTTTGGAATATCAACCTCATGAACCCAAAATTGGTGGTAGCCAGACCTGTGATCGACCTTGGAGAACCATCTAGCACCCCACAACTGATAAAATAGGTCATTAATACTTGTAAATGTGTACTTGTTATTTATCATGGCCTGGTTTAGGTGAAGATAATCCATGCAAATCCGTAATCTCCCATCCGCATTTTTTCACGAACATGAGTGGAGCTGCCTAGGGGGACACACTGGGTCTGATAAAAACTTTCTCATGAAGGTCCTCCAACTATAACCGTAGCTCTCAGAGCTTGGTAGGTTCCATTCGATACACTACAAAAGATATAAGGGCAGTCCCTGGTTACAAGTTAATGAAAAACTCCATATCTCACCTCAGAGGAAGTTCCAAAACGTCTTCAGGAAAAACATATATATAATTCTCTAAAACTGAAGGAACCCAGATGCCTAAAGAGGCTACTTCACCAAGGACTACACTTACCAACTGATGTGTGATAGTCTATAACCTCCTAATCGCATTATCCACCTATCCTACCATGAGATCTCTCTTGCTGGAAAAGGATAACCTTGTCCCATCAGTGCACAGGTGTATGGCTTGTCTGCAGTAATAATCGATCTAGGATCAGACCATGGAAAGCCAATACATACCTAGGATGATGTCATAGGGTTCCATTTTAATGACCAAAAGGCCCCACATGAACCTCTCTATTTCAAGAGATAGCTCGCACTTCCAGTAGATGAAAGATACAAAAGAAAAATTCCCTATAGGAACCTTAAGACAAAGCTGATGTGCTAGCGCCTCAAATAGGATCTCCAACTCTCACACCAGAAGTATAGAGACAAAGGAATGAATTGCGCCTATGTAAAATAGTAATGAAGTAAGAGTAGATCATACCTCATATCATCTCGTGCACTACTAGATCGTAGACATCCAAAGATTACAACTATCTGCGGCCCTAGCCACCAGCTCCCTAAGTCTAATGTGGGCTGCCTAATGGGGTTGGTGGAAGGACCTCATAGCATCATCATCCACCTGAATCTCCTCCTACTCCTCTGCCAGCTTTACCTCCCTGGGTACCACCTTGTCCAAACTTGGGAGATCTCTGGTCATGACACTGCCCCTACCAGGGTGGTCCATTAGCTATATATCTAGGCTTCTCAACATGTCTAGTTGGGTAGTCCCATCCCATGTGACCTCACTGGTCACAAGCAAATCACTTCCCCTCTCCGGGATACTCTGGTCCTCTGCACTGCATCATCCCTATATGACAATGTGCCTGAGCCTGAAGACATGGATCACTGACTCTTTCCAATCCTCTACTTTCTGAGGATTTAGTTCACCATTGAACCTTAGTGGCCTCTAGAGTTGGAACTCGCAGAGCGTGCTAAGCCTGTACACGTCCTAAGCCTGCTTTGCTAGGATGATCAGCTACTCGACAGGTGGAGGTGCTTCTACCTACCCACTTGAAGGAAGGGGGTCGTAGGATGGACCCTGAAACTGAGGTCTCATCACTCATGGGGTCATCGTCACGAACTAGAACAAGTATCCTAGCTTGCTGCCGTTGTAGAGGCATTATGAAAGTTATCAAGGAGTACCACAGTCAGATGAACACACACACACACACATATTAATAACAATGGGTAGCTAACTCAAGAAGGACAGTAAAATAATCAATCCTATATGACGCATATACCATTTATCCCTGCAACAATGTATCGGCATGCCGAGTCAGTAAGAAGGTAGTCAAGGTCCAAGTGAATGGATACGCCGACCGCCACACCATCACTGGATCCCCCAACCTAAGAGATGCACTCGAGACACCTCGACACTGTTTCCATAAAACTAACCAATCATCTCAAGGGGATACGTCCAAACAAAATCCCAAGGAATGTAATTTCTATGATACCAATCTTTCATGACCTGACCCAAGTCGGGGCTCAAGCCATAACTGCCCCAAACTCGCCTCCATAGGCCAGGGGATGGTGACTAGTGCCGAAGGCATAAATAACTTGAGGATTCCTTTTCCTAAAAACCTGTACACATGCACACAACAAACTCAATGAAAAAGTGTATAGGGAAAGAAGAAAATATGAAACACTTCTATAAGGTAAACCAAGCATTCATGAACCTCTAGACAGTAGAAAAGTAGAGTAGCATATACTGAAAATTAATGGAAAAAATACATGCCCAACCAAAAATATGTCCCAACCTAACAAAATTGGAAAAGAGTAAATAGCTGAGAGATCCCAGCTCCTATATCCCAAGTTATGACCACCATATGAGGTCAAATCACCCAGTATCTCTAAGATCATCTAAAGTTATGGTTGACTAATCCTTTATTTGCAAGAAGACATGACATGTGTGGGCGAAGCCCATGAAGGGGTGAGTATATACATACCCAGTAGAATGCCCCAAAAGGGTGAAGGGGGCAGCAAGAGATACAATTGAAGATGAAAATATTTGATCTAACAAGGTACAATGAAAGAGTACAACTCAACCCAACAAGAGAGTAAAAGTAATCTCATCCAAGAACAAGGGGATAAACACGATGAGTAGATAAACTATATGTTGATCCTTTGCCACCTATATTAGGTGAGTAGACTCATCCAACCATGAGAAGATAAACATATAAATCATGTGGCATACCATATGAATCTTCACATCTCCTGGAAGGAGAGTATCCAAATACAAGGTATGAATCCAGAAGAAATAATATATATATATGCTCAGTCAAAGAAACGAAAACAAGAGAGTGGGGGATCTCCATCTCACAACTCAACCTAAGAATAAAAGTCTCCAACAGTTCCAAAAGCCCATCAACAAAGCCCAACATCCCGCGTGTCTTCCCTGAACACAGAAGTATAAGGAACACAATCAACACACCTTAATACTATCCAATTTGGGAGGCGCTAACTCACCTACATGTTTTTAGGTTGCGTTACAAGAATGCATCTTGGTGGGGAAAGCGTTCCTCTTCCTCGTGATTCTAAGGCTACATCAAACCACATCTCGTCACTATGCCACACATTCGAGGGGACACAACTCTAGGTAAGGATCCCATGACTTGGTACAATAGGAAGGTTCAAATTTGGTGGTAACTGAGTAACTCCACTAGCCAACCTTTCTAGAAGGTAATGCTTGGGAATAAAGTCCTCGGGGAAATCCACTACCCAGCCCCGCTGGAGGGTAACACTCGTAAGAAGTCATTAGAGAACTCCACTGCCCGACCCTGCTAGAGGGTAACACCCAGAAGAAGGTCCTTAGGGAACTCCATTGCCCAACCCTACTAGAGGGTAACACCCAAAAAAAGGTACTTGGGGAACTCCACTGCCCGACCTTGCTGGAGGGTAACACCCATGAGAAGTCATCAGGGGAACTCCACTACCCAGCCCTGTTGGAGGGTAATGCCTAGGAGATTTGGTGATATTACATGATCAATGCCATCATTCGGTGTCTCCTCATTGCATTAAAAGCCTAGAATATTTTACGTCATATCTCTAAAGCCACAACCTAGGGAACCATTGTGTTCTATGTAGAAAAACACCCAGAATAGGCTACTCGTGGGCTAAAAAAATGAGTTCAAACGAAAGAGATACAGATGAAGAAAGTATGCTCAGAAAATCTCAAGGGGTAAATAGTGTGTGAGGTGACCCACAAGGTGTGTGTTCCCACTCCACAGCCTGGCCGTGTCCCTGGCCGGTACACGACATTATTTCATGTAATAGAACATGATGTGTCCTGACTAATCAGGATTGGGGATATGTCCTATGTTTGTATTCATGTACTTGAACCCCATGTCTGTGTACTTCAAAACACAGTGTGTTGGTCCACATGGGATGTTGCCTGTATGGTCAACCCGTGGACCTACACTCCTACACGGAATCCCCGACCATGTGACCCATCACATAGGTTGTCCAACCGGGGTAGGGTACATAGCGTGTGAGGTAGGGTTACACGCTATGTCACCCTCAATTTCTCTGAAACCCTAGTGTCTCCACTAAGGGGACTACACACTATGTGTTCTTCATACTACATAGATTATAGTTGGTATTTTTACAAAAATCCCAGATTTGATTTAGCACTTCAAATCTTCTCTAACCACCATAGATTTATCCTTGAATTTGTTCAAAAAATATGAATATGGCCATAGATTATGCTTATCGGTCATTGCTCTCTGAAAAATGACTCTGACAAAGATTAAGTGAACTACCTTTCATTCCACATACTGCCACACCTCTGTTCATCACAATCTTGATGTTTAATCAATAGGTCAGTCATCCTCACCTCACAACAATCCTAGATCTATGCTTTGATTGCCAAACCATTGTCGTTTCATAGATCCACTGTGGATCTGATGGCACAATTGAGCTCGATGCTCCCCAAAAATCATCGAACCGGGGACCACGAGGATTAAACTAGTGAAAAACACGAAGCAACGAGGGATAAAAGCATCAAAAATAGAGTTTTAAACATCGCCGACCAAGCGTTCTTAGCTGAAAATTATGAATGGGCACAGGGGTTAGATAAAAAATTGACAACAAATTTAAATCTAGTACATGGTCTCATCCAAAGGCCAATACATGGTGCATATTGAAGAAAAAAGAGCGATCAACTCAATCATCTTATTATAAGGGAGAAAACCCACATATAACGAGTCCTACCTCAGATTGGATCGCTCACTGATAGAGAATGCATGCACCAACATAGAAGGGAGATCTATTGCGTTCATTGTGCTTCGATTCACATTTATCCAAGGATTTATCATTGATCGATCTTGATTCGTCAGAGGAAGGAGGAATAGAGAGCTCTGCCGACATTCACAGGATTGTGAGGTCAACCTTAAACAAATCGCTATAATGATATATTTATAAACATTTTAGTTTAATTTAAATGAATTATTTAATTAATTAAATAATTAAATTAATACACTTAATGCACCACTGTCAAGTTAGGGGTCTAAATGTCCCGTGCCGACCCATTTTATGTCATGCTTAGGGTAAACACCGTGTTCCGAACCCAACCATGGTCTCAGATTCCTGAACCGATCAACCATTCAAGAGTTATTTCATTTTCTTTGAGGTATCATGCACACTAAATATAAAATATATTTAATATTTTTTATAAAATTTATTTTGGTCACACCGGGTCTTGGAATCACACATTGTCTTAGCACCTAGCTTTGGAAATATATATAGAAAAATTTAAAGTATTACAAGAAAAAAACTAGGTTTCTACATTTCATTTTAAATACCAAGGGAACATGTTCTCTATTTTTTGGATTGTTGGGGATAGTTGAAAGAAAAATAGGACTTCCCAAAAGATCTGTGAAAAAATTAAATAAGCATTAGACAAAAATAATAAGGAAATTAACATAAAAATAGTTGGTAAAATGATGAAAAACTCAACTAAATTAGTAGTAATTCATATTTGATTTCAACTGTTGAAAAATATCTTGGTTGATGTGTCACAACTCGTCCTCGGGGCCCGTGCCGTGACTACCCCAAGCCCACCTTCCATAGGCCAGGGGCTGGCGACTAGCACCAAGGCGTATATCCTGACAAAAAGGGAAGACATTGCCTTTATATAGTAAACAAGCACAATAGAGTACACAACACAAGTAAGCACTAAGTAAACTGAGTACAAAAAGTAAGTGATGATAGTAAATGGTCCAGTATACAAACCCAACTGAAAGTACAGAACAACTGAAAGACTAGTAAAAAAATAGTAAAATAAAGTAGCAACCACTGAGTCGTCCTCTGGAAATCCCACCTGAAGGGTGGGTACAGTTAGTCTCCTCAGCACATCGGGTCTGTCCATCTGCTCCGAGTACGTCTCACCAAATGGTCCACCTCCGGGTACCGTCCATCTCTACAAGCCTCTACCACGATCAGCGTTGTTGGTCATCTGTATCCAACACAACGTAGTACGAGCATAACTTATGCAGGGGTGAGTATAACGATACTCAGTAGAGACCCCGAGACCCCCGAAGGTCTCCCAGAATCCATGAAGGATAAACCACAAAGAAAAGATACAATAACAAAGTATCAACCAACCCTACTTAGGTATATGCCCATACATATACCTAAGTCATAAATCCCAGTTTAGCTCCAACTCTTGAGCCCAAGTACAACCCAGTCCACACAGGAAAGAAGTCAATCACATCAATGATAATGATTGAAAGTCAAGACTCAGCTCACACATGTATACATCTTTCTTAAAGTGATATAGATGATCAGAAGTATTCACTGATTCATCTAAGCTGTCGGACCCATGTAGGATACTAGACAAGCTAAGATGTCAGACCCACATAGGATTCTAGTCCAGCTACTCTGTCGAACCCACGTAGGATACTAGAACAGAAGTCAAACCATCGGACCCACTGAGTATTCAAGTACAGTTGTCATCACTGCCGAACCCATGGAGGATTCCAGAACAGTTGTCATCGTCATCGAACCCATGGAGGATTCCAGTACATTTTCCATCATCATCGAACCCACAGAGGATTCCAGTACAGTAGTCGTTGCAGTCGCATCCAGCTCTAGGGTTCCCGTACACAACACGCTTGATTCCGGGAGGGTCTGCTCCTCGAGCCAAGGGAGTCGATGCATCAAATGTCACGAAGTCCAGAGTTGATGTATCCTGAAGTTCCATCTCATCAAAAGGAACCCAACGTGATAGACGACGCGTCAATCGGACGTCCAGTCTGAGAGTTATTAGCATTTTTGCTTTGGGGGCCCGGTTGGAAATACGCTCGTTCCAAACCCGGCCATTTTCCAAAGTTGTCCAGAACTCACATAGAGTATCGCAAAAGGACCACCACGTCATGGGAGTCCTAGTTCTGTAGACGGTGCGTCGATCAGACGTGCGGTCTTCAAGATATTCACCCTTAAGTGAAAATGGGCCCGACCCGTTAAGCCCAGTGGGCTGGCGGGTCGGGTCAACCCGGTTTTGGTGGGTTCGACCCGACAGGGGGGTCAGACCGGCCCGATGAAACGCATGGCCCGACCCGAGGGGGCGCGGCCAGGCTCGAGGGGGCGCGGCCCGACCCGAGGGGGCGCGGCCAGGCCCGACCCGGCCCGGTGGGGCGCGGCCCGACCCAGCGCGACCCGACCCGGCAGGGCACGGCTCGGCCGCAGCTCAGCGCGAGGGGGGCGAGCGGTCCGAGGTGGGGGGCGCGGCCCCCCGGCTTCCCGAACCGGCGGCACCGCCCTCCCTAATCCGGCCGGCCGAAGCCAGCCGGCCTTCTTGGCGTAAGTGGCCCACTCGGGCGGGTCGTGGATCTGCTGCGCGGTACCTTCGGGTGCCGCAACCTTCCTCTGCCCGGCCGGCCGTCGAGTCAGAAGGTTCTTCCACCGAAGCGGCCCACCCTTTTGCGGGCCGCAGTTCTCCGCAGCGCGGCGCCATGGGGCACCGCTGTTCCTACCTTCGGCCCGGCTGGCTATGGCCAACCGGTTCTTCCTCGGTCGAGTGGCCCATGGTTGCGGGCCGCGGTTCTTCTGCACACAGCTGGCGCACGACCGCCGCTTCTCCCGTTGTCGCCTCTTCCAACGCACCTCATTCGCAAATAAGGAGACTACGGAGGGTCGTTGGGCCGTGTGCGTTCGGCTCGCGCCCTCCACGTTAAGCGGTATCAATTGGCTAAGGAAAACAAGGTTTCACGAAGAACGAAGAAAAATTTTATTCAAATAAAATTGAAGCAATCCACCCTACCTTGGAAAAGCTTCGTGGTAGTCGAGCATCGTAGAAGATGGCGTCGCGGGAAGACGGAATCAACTCGTTGACATCGGGGAAGAAGAGTCGAGGATGGCGCGTCGTCGGTGTTCCTTGCGGGTGGATCCTTCTCCTTTGATTTGGCCGAAGATTGAAGGTGATGATGACATTCCTCAGCGGTTCTTCATTGGTAGGATGGTGTTCTTTCTTTGAGAGAAGAACACCCTTCTCTATTTCTCCAGAGTTCCCACAAAGTTCCAACACAAACAAGTGCCAAAATAATATAATAGCTAAGCTATTATTTTATTCACACAAGTAATTCAAAATTCAAACAATTTAATTAATTAATTAAAGAGGTTGAACTCATTAATTAACATGTGTTGGCAAAAATTTTAAGAGAGAGAGGGGGGGAGGTGAAGAGAACTCATAAATAAGGAGTTTGTCGTAATAAAGGAAGGGGAATTAATTGGGGAGTTTGAGGAGAGTTATGGGAGATGAAAGGTTGGGGATCATGTGGGCCCCAACTCTCAAATATCCACACATGGGAAGTTAGGTGGGCGTGGGACCCACCAATAACTTCCCATGGGAAGAAATAACTTCCATAGATATATAAAATTGTTCTAAACAATTTTATTTAACTTCTTAATTAAACCCTGATTTTTAACTTTCAACCTGCATAAAATGAAACTGCGGTAATGGTCCCCTTAAACAATTACCGGCGCTGCGAGTTCATCAGTGTCCTCAGATTTTAATTCAAAGCACCAGTTCAAAAGATAGAAAATCCCGCATGTACGTTTACTGAACGTACCCAAACAAAACTTTAGAAATTGATTCTGGGCACACCGGGCCTTGGAATCAAGTTCCTTCAGAAGCCACAGACTCGTAAAATTCAAAAAGAATTAAGAAAAAAAATTTCCTTGAAAATTATGGGTCCTTACATTACTCCCATCTCAGGGATTTACGTCCTCGTAAAGCTTCAACACACACTAGGAAAACAAATGGGGATACTGAGCTAGCATTTGTGCCTCCCGCTCCCAAGTGCTCTCCTGGAGGTTCCCGTGCTACCAGCGAACGCGCACCAGAGGAATCGACCGTCCACGTAGGACCTTCTCCTGTCGATCCTTAATCTCCACCGGGACCTCCACAAATGTCGCCCCGTCATTGATGTCCAGCTCCCTGTGATCGATGATGTGGGTCGGGTCATGCACGTATCTCCTCAGCTGAGATACATGGAAGACGTCATGCACCCGGTGCAACTGAGGTGGAAGGGCCAGGCGGTAAGCCACCTCGCCTACTCTGTTGAGAACCTGGAATGATCTGATGAAATGCGGAGATAACTTGATGCCCCGACCAAATATCCATAGACCCCGTCGAGGTGAGACCCGTAAGAAGACGTCGTCACCATCCTCAAACTCCAGTGGTCTCCGCCTCCTATCAGCATAGGACTTCTGTTTGCTCTATGTAGTCTTCATCCGCTCCTGGATGATCTACACTTTCTCTGTTGTATCCTGAACCATCTCTGGTCCTATAAGTGTTGACTCCCTAGGGTCAGTCCAGCACAGAGGTGATCTGCAAGGTTTGTCGTACAGTGCCTCGTATGGTGCCATCCTGATGGTGGGGTGGTAACTATTGTTGTACGCAAACTCCACCAAGGGTATGTGATCCTCCCAGCTACGACCAAAGTCAAGGAAACTGCACGGAGCATGTCCTCCAGTGTTTGTATGGTCCTCTCAGTCTGTCCGTCCTTCTGAGGATGGAAGACGGTGCTCAGACGCAACTGCGTCCCAAAGGCCTCCTGCAACCCCTTCCAAAGACGGGAAGTAAAGCGAGCATCTCGATCTGATATAATAGTCTATGGCACACTGTGAAGCCGTAAGATCTCCTGAACGTAGAGGCGTCCCAAGCTCTCTACTGAGTCCTGCTCTTTGATTGGTAGGAAGTGGGCCGACTTGGTGAGTCGGTCTACGATCACCCAAATAGAGTCGTGTCCCCTGGATGTACGTGGAAGCCCCGTCATGAAATCCATGGATATCACGTCCCACTTCAACTCCGAGACCTCTAAGGGCTGTACCAAGCTTGCTGATACCTGGTGCTCTACCTTCACTTGCTGACAAGTGAGATATCGTGAAACGAACTCTGCTATAATCTTCTTCATGCCCGACCACCAGTGCTGTAATCTGAGGTCCTGGTACATCTTCACCACTCCTAGATGTACTGATAGAGGGGAAGTGTGAAACTCCCTCAACACTTCCTCCTGCAGTGCAATTGGTACCATAGTACGTCCCCTGAAGAGGATGAAGTACTCCCCTCCTTCAGAAAATCCATCAGGCGCCTGCCCTGTGGATATCTGAGCACGTCGCGTCTCACAGTCAACGTCCCCATGCTGTGCCTCTCTGACTCGCTGAAGGAGTGGAGGAGTGACTGTGAGAGACTGTAGAAAATCTGCTCCATCTCTATCCACAAAGGATATCTGCAACGCGGCTAGCTACTCCATCGCCTCTCCTAGTAGTTGAATGCCTGATCTTCTGCTGAGAGCATCAGCCAAAACGTTCCCCTTCCCAGGAGTTTAGACCATCTCAAAGTCATAGTCCTGGAGAAACTCGAGCCATCGCCGCTGTCTTAGGTTCAGGTCCTTCTGCGATAAGATGTACCTAAGACTCTAGTGGTCAGAGTAGACTGTAAAGCGCTCGCCCATCAGATAGTGTCACCACGTCTTCAAGGCGAAGACCACTACTGCAAACTCCAGGTCATGGGTAGCATAGTTCTACTCATGCTGTCTCAACTACCGTGAACCATATGCGATCACTGCTCGCTCCTGCATCAGGACACACCCGAGTCTGATCCATGATGTGTCGCAGTAAACTATGTACCCTATGCCCTCCTCCGGTAGCCTCAAGATGGGCACACTGATCAATCTCTGTATCAGCTCATGAAAGCTCTTCTGACATCTATCTGACCACACGAAGGGTTTCCCCTTCTTCATCAAAGCTGAAAGCGGTGATGCAACTCTGGAGAAGTCTGGCACAAATCTCCGATAGTACCCAGCCAGACCCAGGACACTCCGCACCTCCGTCACTCTCCTGGGTGTCTCCCAAGAAAGTACTGCCTCGATCTTCACAGGATCCACTACAAATCCTGCCTCCGAGATAACGTGTCCCAAGAAGTGTACCTCTCGAATCCAGAACTGGCACTTCGAGAGCTTACCATAAAGCTGGTGCTCTCGGAGTGTATCCATTACAACCCACAAGTGGTAGACGTGCTCCTCCTCAGTAGTCGAGTAAATCAGTATGTCGTCGATAAAGACTACGACAAAAAAATTGAGGTAAGGCTGGAATATCCTGTTCATGAGACTCATGAACACTGTTGGAGCATTGGTTACACCGAAGGGTATAACCAAGAACTCGTAGTGGCCATACCGACATCTGAAGGCCGTCTTCTACTCATCCTCGTCTTGAACTCTGAGCTGGTGATAGCCTGACCTATGGTCTATCTTCGAGAACTATCTTGATCCCTTGATCTGATCAAAGAGTTCGTTAATCCTCGGGAGTGAGTACTTATTCTTCATGGTCACCTGATTCAGGCGACGGTAGTCGACACATAGTCGTAAGATCCCATCCACCTTCTTGGAAAACAAAATCGGAGAAGCCCAGGGTGAAACACTAGGTCAGATGAATCCCTTCCCATGCAAGTCCTCCAGCTATACCCGCAGCTCACGAAGCTTAGTAGGAGCCATCCGATATGGTGAAGTAGATATTGGTGTTGTCCCGGGGTACAAGTCTATGTAGAAGTATACCTCTCTACGAGGAGGTAGTCCTGAAATGTCGTTAGGAAAAACATCCGCATACTGATCCACCACAACAGGAAAACTCAGACTCCACACATCAATCGCTCTGAGGATGAGACTAGCCAACTGATGTGTGATCGGCTGCCCTCTCCTCTGTGTAAGTCCATCCTGCACTGCTAAGGCTCCTTTCTCGCCGGTGAAGGTGAACCTGCTCCCATCCGTGCAGATACACCACAATTTGCGCCTAATGCAGTCGATCTAAGCATGGACTGTAAACAACCAGTCCATACCCAAGATGGCGTCATAAGGCCTCGACGCCACTAAAAAAAGATCCCAGCCGAAGCTCTCGCCTCCTAGAGTAAGCTCACACTGACGACACCAGTGCGTAATCATCGAGTCTGCTCTCGTAAGAGTCTCTACTCGTAAGGATCGAGCCAACGGCTCCGTCGGAATCTCCGATCACCGAACAAGGGAATCAGCAAAAAAATAATGACTTGCACCTGTGTCTATCAGTACTACAGCAAGGGTAGAATAGACACAGATAGTACCTAAAATCATCTCAGGTGCACCGTGGTCATAAGCCTCCATTGCCTGGAGCTGAGCCTACCTCTGTCTGCCAGCTCCCTGTGGTCGGGGTGGACCTCCTGGTGGTGGTGGTGGTAGAGCCTCAAAACATCATCCACCACCTGCTGCTCGGCCAGCTCCTCTGCATCGTCCGCCTTCTCCCTGTAGACCGCCACGATCAAACCTCTACCTCTTCCTGGGAGGTCCCTCCACTTTATTCTACTCATATGCACGGTGGGATGGGTAGTCTCGAGCCATGTGACCCTGCCCGCCGCATGCATAGCACTGCCTGATCCCCGTATAGCTGGATCTGTTTCGGGTGCCCCGCACAACCGAACCTGTATCCTGAGGTTGATCTCCTGATGGACTTGTTCGCTTAGACCTCTGCGACATCTGTCTACTGCCGGCTGCATAAGACTCCGCTACGTGTCGCCCTACGGTGGTGGGTCTCGCTGCTGGTGTTGGCTTAGTGAGAAAGCTCTCCACAAGAAGGGATCGCTCCAGCACTCCCGCCTGTGTCAGAATGCTGAGGGAGATCATCGAAGCCCTGATCTCGTGCCTCAATCCCAGATCAAAGGTCTGAGCCTGGAAGAATGGGTCCTGTACCATGTCCGTGGAGTAGAGCGAGAGGTCGGTAAACCTCACTGAGTATTGAGCTACTGTCATGCTGCCCTGCCGCAGATGAAGTAACTCCTGGATGCGCACCGCACGGAGGGTGGATGGAACAAACTCCAAGAGAAAGAGACTCTCGAAGTCTGTACAAAGTAGAGAGGCCTCATTGTGCACATGGAGAATCAAGCTCCACCATCTACCTACTGCTGCGTGCAGTAGAATCGTGACAAGGATCACCATAAGGTCAGCTGGTGTCCCTACCAATCTGAAAACTCTGACGATAGCCTCCAGCCAATCCTCAACTACTTGAGGGTCCGTCTCTCCGCAAAACCTGGGCGACCTCTGTCGCCAAAACTCATGCAACTCAATCAGGCGGCGTGCACTCTCCGCTGCTGGGGATGGTGATATCGGGGGCCCAATGGGTAGTGGTACCGCTGGTGCCTCCGTTGTGATGGGGCCCTGCACCGAGGCCTCGTTGCTCGGTGGGCTGCCATCTTGCATGTAACTCGGAACCCTAGCTGGCTGCCTTCATGGGGCCATCCTGAAAAGTAACAGGTGCGCCACGGTTAATACATTATACCTGGTGATCTGACACAAATTAATCACAAAGAAATATTTTGAAACACACACACAATCAGTGTTTTCATGCACTGATTCGGAAATCAGAGGTCAGGGTCCTAGTATATGGATACGTCAACCGCCGCACCAACACTGGATCCCTGGAATGAAAACCACACTCAATACTCTTAACACTATTGCTTCACAGAAAGAATGTTAAGAGTCATGAGTTCTGTGGTAGAATCGACCCCTCTGATACCAATTTGTCACGACCCGTCCTCGGGGCCCGTGCCATGACTACCCCAAGCCCGCCTTCCATAGGCCAGGGGCTGGCGACTAGCACCAAGTCATAAATCTTGACAAAAAGGGAAGGCATTGCCTTTATATAGAAACAAGCACAACAGAGTATGCAACACAAACACTAAGTAAATTGAGTACCAAAAGTAAGTGCTGATAGTAAATGGGCCAGTATACAAACCCAACTGAAAGTATAGAACAACTGAAAGACTAGTACAACAACAGTAAAGTAAAAAATCAACGACTGAGTCGCCCTATGGAAATCCCACCTGAAGGGTGGGTACAGATAGTCTCCTCAGCACCTCAGGTCCATCCTTCTACTCCGAGTAAATATCACCAAGTGGTCCGCCTCCAAGTACCGTCCAGCTCTACAAGCCTCTACCACGATTAGCACTATCCGTCTTCTGCATCCAACAAAACATAGTGTTGGCATAGCCCGTGTAGGGGTGAGTATAGCGATACTCAGTAGAGACCCAGAGACCCCCGAAGGTCTCCCAGAATCCACGAAGGATATACCAAAAAGAAAATATACAATCACAAAGTATCAACCAACTCTACTTAGGTATATTCCCAAACATATAACTAAGTCATCAATCCCAGTTCGGCTCCAACTCTGGAGCCCAAGTACAACCCAGTCCACACAGGAAAGAAGTCAATCATATCAATGATAATGATTGAAAGTCCAGACTCAACTCACACATGTATACATCTTTCGTAAAGTGATAAAGATGATCATAAGTAGTCACTGATTCGTCTAAGTTGTCGGACCCACGTAGGATACTAGACCAGCTAAGCTTTCAGACCCACGTAGGATTCTAGTCCAGCTACTCTGTCGGACCCACGTAGGATACTAGAACAGAATTCAAACCGCTGGACCCACTGAGGATTCAAGTACGGTTGTCATCACTGCCGAACCCACAGAGGATTCTAGTACAATTTTCATTGTCGCCGAACCGATGGAGGATTCCAGTACATTTTACATCATCATCGAACCCACGGAGGATTCCAGTACGATAGTCGTTGCAGTCACAACCAGCTCTAGGGTTCCCGTACACGGCACACTCAATTCCGGGAGGGTCTGCTCCTCGAGCCAAGGGGGGTGATGCATCAACTTTCATGAAGTCCAGAGTTGATGTATCCCGAAGTTCCGTCTCATCAAAAGGAACCCAACGCGACAGACGACGCGTCAATCAGACGCCCGATCTGAGAGTTATTAACATTTTTACTCCAGGGGCCTAGTTAGAAATACGCTCGTTCCAAACCCAACCATTTTCCAAAGTTGTTCATAACTCACATAGAGTATCGAAAAATGACCGCCACTTCATGAGGGTCCTAGTTCCGCAGACGGCGTGTCGATCGGACGCACGGTCTTCAAGATATTCACCCTTAAGTAAAAATGGGCCCGAACCGTTAATCCCAGTGGGCTGGCGGGTCGGGTCAACCCAGTTTTGGCGGGTCTGACCCGGCAGGGGGGGGTCGGACCGGACCGATGAAATGCTCGGCCCGGCCCGGCATGGCGGGGCGCGATCCGGCCAGGCGCGACCTGGCCCGATAGGGCGCAGCCTGGCCGCGGCTCGGCCTGAGGGGGCCAAGCGGTCTGAGGCGGGGGCACGACCCCCCGGCTGCCCGAACCGGCGACACCAAGCAGCGCCGCCCTCCCTAATCCGGCCGGCTGAAGCCGGCCGGCCTTCTTCGCGCAAGCGGCCCACTAGGGTGGGCCGCGAATCTGCTGCGCGACACCTTCGGGTGCCGCAACCTTCCTCCACTCGGCCGGCTGTCGAGCCTGCCAGTTCTTCCACCGAAGCGGCCCACCCTTTTGCGGGCCACGGTTCTCCACAGCGCGGTGCCGTGGGGTTCCGCTGTTCCTCCCTTCGGCCCGGCCGGCTATGGCCGGCCAGTTCTTCTTCGGTTGAGCGGCTTGCGATTGTGGGCCGCGGTTCTTCCGCACGTGGCCAGTGCACGGCCGCCACTTCTCCCATCGTTGCCTCTTCCAACGTGCCTCATTCGCAAACAAGGAGACTACGGAGGGTTGTCGGTCCGTGTGCGTTCGGCCCGCGCCCTCCGCGTTAAGCATTAGTAATTGGCCACAGATAAACAAGGTTTCATGAAGAACAAATAACAATTTTATTCAAATAAAATTGAAGCAATCCACAATACCTTGGAAAAGCTTCGCTGTAGTCGAGCGTCGCGGAAGACGGTGTCGCGGGAAGACGGCGTCAACTCGTTGACGTCGGGGAAGAAGAGCCGAGGATGGAACGTCGTCGGCGTTCCTTGCGGGTGGCTCCTTCTCCTTTTATTTGGATGAAGATCGGAGGTGATGGTGACGTTCCTCAGTGGTTCTTCGTTGGAAGGATACTGTTCTTTCTTTGAGAGAAGAACACCCTTATCTATTTCTCCAGAGCTCCCACAAAGTTCCAACACAAACAAGTGCCAAAATAATATAATGGCTAAGCTATTATTTTATTCACACAAGTAATTCAAAATTCAAAAAATTTAATTAATTAATTAAAGAGGTTGAACTCATTAATTAACATGTGTTGGAAAACATTTAAAGAGAGAGAGAGGGGGAGGTGAAGAGAACTCATAAATAAGAAGGTTGTTGTAATAAAGGAAGGGGAATTAATTGGGGAGTTTGAGGAGAGTTATGGGAGATGAAAGGTTGGGGCTCGTGTGGGCCCCACCTCTCAAATATCCACACATGGGAAGTTAGGTGGGTGTGGGCCCCACCAATAACTTCCCATGGAAGGAAATAACTTCCATAGATATATAAAATTGTTCTAAACAATTTTATTTAACTTGTTAATTAAACCCCAATTTTTAACTTTCAACCCGCATAAAACACAACTGCGGTAAAGGTCCCCTTAAGCAATTACCTGCACTGTGAGTTCATCAGTGTCTTCAGATTTCAATTCCGAGCACTGGTTCAAAAGATAGAAAAACCCGCACTTACGTTTACTGAACGTACCTGAAAAAAACTTCGAAAATTGATTCCGGGCACACCGGGCCTCAGAATCAAGTGCCGTCAGAAGCCACAGACTCGTAAAATTCCAAAGAATTAAGAAAAAAAAATTTCCTTGAAAATTACGGATCTTTAAAAGATTAATCCTTACGATTCATTTCATATTTTAGGCAGCATAGGGTTTCCTCTTCCCTCCAAAAAGAACATGTTCTCTCCTTTTATAGATTTTTTCAGATAGTTGAAAGAAAAAAATAACCTCCCAAAATATCTATGAAAAAAACTAAATAAGAATTAGATATAAATGATAAGAAATCTAACTTAAAATAGTAGATAAAATGATAAAAAAATTAGATAAATCAGTAGGAATTCACCTTTGCATTCAACTATTGAAAAATCCCTTGGTAGATGCATTCTTATGATTCACTTCACGTTTCAGGTAGTATGGGGTTTCCTCCTCCGTCCAAAAGGATCATGTTATTTCTTTTATAGCTTGTTGTAGATAGTTGAAATCAAAATATGACTTCCAAAAAGATCTATGAAAAAAACTAAATAGGTATTAGATAAAAATGAATAGGAAATTAACTTAAAAATAATAGATAAAATGATGAAAAAATTAAATAAATAAGTAGTAGGAATTCACCTTTTCATTAAAATGTTGCAAAATCCCATGGTTGATGAATCCTTAAAATTAAATTCAAATTATAGGAATCATGGGGTTTCCTATTCCATCCAAAATGAACACGCTCTCTCTTTTCTATGTTATTGCAGATAGTTGAATCAAAATATGAATTCCTAAAAGATATGTGAAAAAAACTAAATAAGTATTAGATAAAAATGATAAGGAGATTAACTTAAAAATTGATGATAAAATGATGAAAAAATTAACTAAATAAGTAGTAGGAATTTACCTTTTCATGTTTTCTGTATACATTCTTGACCCATTTCCTTGTTTCCATTTTCTCAGTTGTAGCCTGAAATTCCAATCTCTCACGAGCTTGAGCAGCTTTAAGCGAACCACCCTAACTCAAGAAAAATAATCCACCTGTATAAGAAAATAATTACTATGTTAGTAATACTATAAAAAAATAAATTAGACATGAATATGAAACAATACATTAATAAATTGTCAATTTTAAACTGAAACCACACAATTTGACTCATATCAAGTACACCATGTATCAGATTGAGGTGTGGTTAATTACTACAAGTCTAAAATGACTTATGGATCATTTTCCTAAAGTATCAAAAAAATCCAAATGCAATTTCTATGTTTTGAGTATGCCACTTTTCTTTTTTACTAAAATATCAATTTTAAATAAAAATACATCATTGGAGTCATACCGGTCACACCGTGTGTCATATTGAGATGCAGTTGATTCCAACATCTCAAAAATGACTTATGTATTGTTTTACTAAATTATCAAAACAATATAAATGTGTTTTATTGGTTTTGAGTACACCGCTTGTCTTTTTTACCAAAATGTAATTTTAAACTGAAAACACGCACTTTGATTCATATTAGTCATATCATGTGTCGATTTGATGTGAGACTGATTCCAATATGTCAAAAAATGGCTTATGAATCATTTTCCTAAATTATCAAGACAATACAAGCATGTTTTCTTGGTTTTTATTAAGTGACAAATGTTTTGAACTAAAATGTCAATTTTAAACTCATAACGAACACTTTGAGTCATACTGGGCACAAAGTGTATCATATTGAGATGCGATTGATTCCTACACATCAAAAATGATTTATGGGTTGTTTTCCTAGTGTATCAAAATAATTTGAATACATTTTCTCAGTTTTGAGTATGTGATATGTGTTTTGAACTAAAATGTAAATTTTAACTAAAAACATAAACTTTGAGTCATATTCGACATAAAATGACGAGAAAATAAACTAAATAATTAGTAGCTAGTCACCTTTTCAAGATGTATATATACATTCTAACACCAAGTTTGCTTCCCATTCATTTTTAAACAAATATATTTCCTCTTGTGAAAACAAGGACTATTTAAAGTCCTAGTAGTACTAGACAAATATAAATAGACAAAGGATTAATAAATATTTTAAATAAAATTTTAATTATCTTTGAAAATACACCTTTAGGGATACTTGTTTTTTATGGAATATAATATCATTTATAAATTTTAAAACATAATAACCACAACCTTTTCCATTGGTCTATTTCAAACATTGCAAAAACATTGATAAAAATAAGTAATATATATATATATATCTATGTGTGTGTGTTTTGATAGTGAAATATTAATATATATACCCTAATACTTATCCACTTCTAGAAGTTGATAGGCTCCTTGTATTCTTGGATTGTCCACATACCATGATTTTGATGATATTTAAACACCACCCAATCATAACATAATCTTCATTAAATCATAATATAAAATGTATAAATTGAATTTATTTTTAAAATGTTTCATGCAGTGTGTTAAAAATTTAAAAACATCATCACATGTGGTCTATTTTTTTGGGTATCCATGTATTGAATCTAGAAAATAGATCTTTGGAGTATCCAAATTGACTGAAATGAGTAACCAATTTTTCTTAAAAAACAAAAAGGAGTAATTAATTAAATTAATGAAAATATATTTGATACGACTAAATTATAGAGTTGTTCCCCTGCATCATGGGTATTAAGAAGAGTATGTGTATGTAAGTTTTCTTTCAAAAAATTTAGTCAGTCTGTCGTCTATCACTTCAATTTTCTTTGGTTCCAATTTGAATTCTTATATAGAAGTGATGTGAGGAATAATGCATCCAAATTTATGTTCATAGGGTTTTCCATTAAATAGTATTCATATGTATGCTTACAAAATATATGAATAGTATTTGGTTATAATTAACATAGTAGATTAGCTATTGGATAGAGAAATCATGAAAACACACCTCATGTATACATTTAAAACTGTGACTCCTAATTATTCATGTGTGAGGATTTCATTTACATTCTCAAGACTAATATAATCTATAATGGCCTCTCCATACATCTATTCTTCATAATCAATTGTAGTCATAACACCATTTTTTTAATATTGTAAATGTACGGACCTTTAAAGTTAGTAAATACAGAAGTTGAATAGGTGGGGTAAAGGTACTTTGTGAAGTTATTTTAGATTGGTTGGTTGATCCTTTAGATCATTTTGATTCTATTTTCATTTTTACCCCATTCCCTTTTTCCATATCTAATAATATTAATCAGTTCAAGCCTTTCTTCATTAATTGTTTATGGTTTTTAATGGAAAAATAAATTGGGAATGAATAACTTCTTATTGACATGTTTTTTATAAGATCTAACAGTCATGCACTGAATTTTCCAATAGCTTACCCGACTGTATGAATATCTGCATCATCAAGGAGAATAAGTAGATCAATGCTTGACTCTTGAGCTACGTTAATCACTACTCTCACATAACCTATTGGAATTTTTAGAATATCACCTTGGATATTGTACAATATACCCCTCGCAATAAAGTAATGGGTGTGTGTTGATAAATATAAATCAGAATCATTTTCACCCTATAGAATATCAGTATAGGAATGGTATCAATGTATTCCTGGTTCACATTTCTTAGAAACAACTATAAAAATATTGATTATCTCTTCTAAGGTAGATCTTTGAGGGGAAAGACACACCTCAAAGCTAGTGGGGGTTGGGGGGATCTTAACAGAGTGGTTATTCTTGTGTTGTTTCTTCTCTTTTATTCCTTCCCATAATATTTACAACAACTCTTACTACCAATTAAGTTTTTATTCAAGATAATCTAATCGTGTATAAAAATCTTCCTTTTTTTTATCTTTATCCCATGTTCATTTATATTCTCAAAATATGTTTGGAGTAAAACCCCAAAACCCACACCTCAGATGCAGCCATGTTGTTTTGGCTGCTTCAAGGACACTGATTGTAGTTGTTTATCGGGTACAGCTGATGATGATTTTTTTGTCTAATTCAGATAAAAAATATAGGAAAATAAGTAATAATTATTATGAAATACCTATTTAAAGATTTTTTTCATTATTTCATAATTACATATGCTTCCCACACTTTTTGTGTGTTTTCATCTATTAATATACCTTCTTTATTTTCACATGCCTCCTTCCATAGCACATGAAATGAGATAAAAGTGGATTTGGATTTGGATTTATCAATTTTCATATAAATAGAGGAACATAATTATGTTTTTGTTTCATGTTACATAAAATTATTATGGTAGATTTAAAATATGTACCTTTTTCAAATGAAGTGTACCCCAACCTTGATTTACGGTAGGGGTACATTGGTTCTGCTGCCCGTTTCTTATTTTCAGCACTCATTTGTTTTTTTATAAATTAACAAATCTTAATCAAAGTGATTAATACACATATTGTCAATTAATGTATTACCTGCCATAATTTTCCTAAAAATATGTATCCATATGACAACCAATAAATGCATCCCATGCTTTTTGGTTTATCTGGTCTCATACATCTGTTCTTGGTGTAGGTTTATTTTCCCTTCATCATCTTTAAGATGAAACTATGTAAGAATTGTGTGGAAGCCTTTATAAGCCTTTCTAGTGAGCATTGATATGAATTTCATTTGGTATTTATATACTATAAATTCACTCTAAATGGGATAATGAAGAGTAAGTCAACATTTCATTATTTTTTTAGTAAAATAATGAAATTATATCACATTGTTACCCTAATCTCTTATCAAATTAGTATCTTAAGTGCAGACACAACATTGTGCCACGAATCTTCATTAATTGACAAGTGCATGCGAGTGGTGAGCCTAATGTAACTACTGAAAATGACCTTGTTGGGGATAACAGGTTGGTCGCATGCATTCCATCCAACCTCGAATTTGATACCTTTGTTTCTCATCATCATAATATTTTCTAACACCATCATGC
Source organism: Viscum album (assembly GCA_963277665.1). Lineage (NCBI taxonomy): Eukaryota > Viridiplantae > Streptophyta > Magnoliopsida > Santalales > Viscaceae > Viscum > Viscum album. Next base: position 1,417,873,208 of record OY728159.1, on the reverse strand, counting down.
TACGATGCTCTTGTTTTTTTCAGACACCGGTTGTTTACCATCTACCATTTACCCATATTCAACATCATTAATATGTTGTTCCTATGGATTGGTAGCATTGACATGTGCATAAGGTTATTTTTACACTACATTTTGAGCACCAAAATGTTAATAAACTTATTATTCCTCAAGATTATGAGCATAATCATTCATAGAAGTCATTATATATATAAGCGATTGAACATTTAATTGAGATTACATAAATGCATCAGTGAAAAAATAATAATATGAGGTAACATAATGTATATTATAAAAAAAATATAACTTGATTATTGAACTCTATTTTTTTAAAGGTTAAATGGATTTGACACCTCTATCGATTATCAAAATCCACTTAATAGTGGTCACCTCTGGCATACAAGACCTCAACTACATTGGGACTACTGCTGAATAATTGCAATATCCCAATGAAAGGGCTATCCTTAGTTGAATTGAAATTTTAAGCTTCAGTGGTTTTGTTTGATAAAATAACAATTAACCAATTTTGGTTTGTAGGATCTGGAACATAAAATAATTTTATTGCCCGTAATGCCATTATAAACAGTTTGCCTTTATACCATTCCTTTTTAAAATCTACTTTCACAAATCCCAATTCATATATTTTAATAGTACTCCTATTATCAACCCACTTCCATTAAAAAATCGATACTTTAAATACTGTATAATCCAACTACCATATTTGTTTGATGATGCCAAAGTATGACATATTCGTATAAATTGGATTTATATCCTTGGTACCAAATTCATGCATCGCTTCAACCAAAAGTGAAACTCCACTATTTTTCATTATATTACGTACACCATGTTCATTTTTATTGAATGTATAACCATTAATTACATAACCATTATAAGATAAAACATGCACACTTGGTCTTTGAGATACCCATTGAAGTCATTCTAAAATTCAATCTATAATTTTAGTTGTCTGATTAAAATATGGTCTCGAAACCATCCTATAAATTGTTGATTATGATTATTTTATATCAAAACTTCATCCCTTGATGTATTCAAATTCTTAAAAATTTCTTTATGGGTTTCAACATATGGGGAAACCTCTAAAATATTATGAAAAATGTAAAGGTGGGACTGCTCCTGATCTGTAATAGTAATTGTGACAACATCTATTCTAGAAATCCCTTCACCTAGAAGCCACTTGATGTGATGATATTTCAGTATACTAATTCTTTTCACGCCGTATAGGTAGTTGGTACATAATTCAACGGCTTCCTCAACAATATCTTTCTCTACAATACAACCTTCTATAAAACTTTGATTTTTGAAACACCCTTTCAAAATCTTCATATAAATTTCAATGGGTGTACATCAATCTATACAGTATAGGGCTATATAGTCAAATCTCTCTTACTAAGTGAACCATCAAGTGAACCACCATATCAAATAATGTGAGTAGGTAGAAAATCTCCAATTCACATAATATGAAAGTAATTTTCTTTTCCATAGCTGATAATTTCATTGGCTCTATAACTTTTTTTTATATAGATTTGAAAAGGAAATAGAGCTTGGTTAATGTATGACAGACATTCCTAGGAAAAATGAAATGTAAAGATACAAACATTAGATTTTCATAAAAACATGATAGTCATGTGATTTCAGACCCTTTAAATTTAAATCAATAATTGACACAATATTCTTGATATTTGAAGAATACCCTATGAAACCTTCACATCATTCAACAAGTTGAAAAACTGATATCTCTTCTTCTTAGAAAGTGTTTAAGAAGCTAGAGGAAGAAAAGTTCATTTTTCACCCATAAATGGAACCAAATATTCATGTATTCCCATGTTAATCATGTCCAACCTAACCTTAATTCCATCTGTAATTTTATCTGGTTCATTTAGTAACATTTCAATGACACTATCACATACTGTTTTTAAACATACATGACATCAAGAAAATATCTGGTGTACAAACAATTCCTGTATGGTAATTGAAAAATATCTGATCTCATTTTCCAACCGGTGTTTGTAAGGTTTTTTGAAAAAGGTTTACTAAAAGTAGTGTCCATATCTTTTACTTTCTCAAACAGTTGATCACCTGTTAGTAGAGATGGTGTTGTATGTTCTTCTGAACTCCTATAAAATGATGTCATCCATGATCGATACTTATGTCTCTAGGGTAGAAATATGTGATGTCCTAGAAAAAAAGTCTTCAATGAATGTTTGAACCTAATTTAATGTGTACCTTATTCATGAATGTGACACGCTCCAGTTCCTTTAATGTTATTTCCTGAAAATTTTCCATAAATGGGAAAGTCATTTATCATCCCATAGAACATGGATCTAAACTTTAAATCTTCATTTATGTAAGAATCATACAACATAACACCTAAATCCCACAATAATTTCAAATCTTCAATCAATGGAGCCAAATAAACATAAATATCATTACCTAGTTATTTTGGTCCTAATATAATCACAAATAAAATATTGTATTTTCATTTTATGTATAACCACAGTGGAAAGTTATAATTTACCAACATAAACAGCCATATACTACGAGTACTTATTTGAAAACCAAAACAATTCACTCAATATATAGATAGTGCAAGAAAAAGGTTTCTCAGATCATTTACGAATTTAGAATACTCATGATCAATTCTCTTACACTGAGGAGAGTCTGTCGGGTGATTAAGTTTCCCATCTTTATTTCTTGTATCTGCGTGCCATGCCAATTGTATTGAATTCTCCTCACTTCCATATAGGTTCCCAAACCTTTGAATTATTGTAAAGTACCATAGAACTCTCATATGATCTGATTCATCTTTATTGTATTGAGAAGCACCACAATTTTGGCATTTTTTAAGTGATTTGTGGTCCTTTTGAAATAGTATATAGTCATTTGGACATACGTATATTCTTTTAGAGATCATACCCATTGAATGAAACATCCTTTAGCGTCATATATCCAACAAGGAAGCTCATTATCTTCTGGAATCATATCATTCAAGAGATAAATTAGTTTAGTAAAACTGGTTCCACACCATCCGTTTCCTGCTTTTAAATTATACAGCTTTAATATGGTTGAAAATGATTTATATTTAGTACAACCAGCATACAATGGTGTATTTTAAAAACTCTTTAACTTCCCAATTTTTTTGACAATCACGAAGTTCATCTTCAACTGTCATCATCATTTCCTCAATATGATCTTTATCATAATTCACACTTGTAATCACATACTGGATACGGTCTTCATCATCGTCTATACTTGTAATCATATCATATGATCCATAAAATGTAGTATTATCCCAGTCACTACCTATATCCACTTTATCCTCATGTTTATTCCCACATTTATAACTTAGATCTATTTTTTGAAAAATAAAGTTTTCTTAAAACTCCTCTAGACTAATTAGACTTGAATAAAAAACATTGTAAACATGGGAAAATGATTTCAGAAGGGTCATATGCATGATCTTTTGAAAACTTGATGAACTATTTCACCCCATCCTCATAATCTTTTATCATACAATTAAAATACTTCCATTTTCAATTCATATCCATCCTATTTGATTCAGTAATATTAATATTTAACAAAATAAATAAAGTGTAAAGACCATTTCATATAAAAATTCCATCTTATGATTAAAATATTACTGCAAGGTAATATTATTAATTGTTATGATTTTAAATACATAAATTGGTTTATTAATGGTTGTGATTTTATTAATGTTGTTTATCATTAATATTTTCTATATTATATGAACCTAATATACAATCTTTTTCACTAATTCAGGTCCCAGGAATGACTGATCCCCTATCCGAACACAACATCGTGGTGATCAACATATGACCTTTAATACAAAGCCTCAAAACAAGCTATCAATATCAATGCTTGATAATTATTTTTATACAAAAATTATAATTTCTTAGATTTATAATTTTCTCTCTCAACATTTGGCATGATATACATTCTATATTTTGGTTTCCTAGAAAAAGAAAATATTGAAAGATAATACTCCAATGGTCACTAAAAATAAAATACACAAGGGAATGACATGTTTTAAAAAAACATTACAGTTTTAATCCATGGAATTAGGAGGGATACTTGGAAATAAATGGGTAGAATTGTTTGATTTTAATCCATGGGAGCATGACTTATACTTGGCACTTGGAGTCGATTATGAGTTGTGCACTGAAAAATCTCTGCCTACTTATCATTTGCAGTCACTACCTTAAATGATTAGTGGGCATTTATTTTGCTGTGCATAACTAGGAGCTTCATTCAATCATAGTGAGAAATAATGATAAATAAGTGAAAATGAATGTGAAGGTGAAGGAGAGGGTGTACCAAAAATGGTTCGAGGTAAGAGAGATTGGGTGGAGAGTAAATGAGGTAGATCGAGGACAAATAAGATCACTTACGCACGTGCTGTTCAAACCATTTAGGAAAATTAAAGACAAAGATATTAGAGGGGATAAATGGATCAAAAGTGATCACATACCGTGATTTTTATATATCATTATTATTATAACACAAAAAATTAGATAAACTTTAAACTAAGACAAATATATTAATACAAATTTTAAAATTTTAAAAAATGTTTAAACAAAGAAATGATTGTAATTTTAATTTCTCTTCATTTAGTTTCGATGTGAAATTCAGTAAAATAAAAAAAAATAATTATAATTTCTCTCCATCTTATTTGGTGATAATTTTTAAAATAAAAGAAAAGAAATATTTTGGAAATATGACATAAATAACCCTTATTAAAAATATATTTTCCAATACTCAATTATTCTAAATAAAAAATATTATAATTTTACATTGTATCTTTGATTTTTAAATATATATATATATATATTTATTATATGTATATATATATTTATTTTATATATATATATTTCTTAATTTTTTTATCTAATTATAAATATATATTTATAAACATCTTTATAAAATTATATATATATATATATATTTATATTTATAAAAATATTTATTTATATATAATTATATAAATATAAGTTCATTAATATATATATTTACAAAATAAAATTAAAATTATATAATTATATATATATATATATTAATATATTAAATATATATTTAAAGATATATTTATAATTATTTGTTATTATTATTTATAAATTACATTGAACAAAATATTTATATACACATAATCAAAATTATTTATATACACATAATTATTTACATGCACATAATCAAAATTATCAATTCAAGGTAATCAAAATTATTTATATAATTTATTAATTCAAAAATATTAATTCCAGATAATCAAAATTATTAATTCAAAATCATTAATTCAAAAAAATTATAAATTCACAATGATTAATTCAAAATTATTTGTTCAAAATAAATATTAATTCAAAAATATTAATTCAAAATCATTAATTCAAAAAAATTATAAATTCAAAATTATTAGTTCAAAATAAATATTAATTCAAAAATATTAATTCAAAATAATTATTAATTCAAAATTTTTATAAATTATTTATATGAATTATTAATTCAAGATGATCAAAATTATGTATTATCAAAATTATCTATAATCAAAATTATTTATAAATTATTTACAATTACTCATATACACATAATATATAGGTAAGACATCTGAATCTTCCAAAAATAAAAATCTTAGAAGTATCATACATTTTAACTCCACCAAAAAGATGCAATCATGACCTCTTCATCTCTAACAAATGGTTGAACTCAAGAAATAATTTACAAACATCAAACATAAATAAAGAAGAAGAGACTAAACACTAGCTTCACGAGATCCTCAATTGTTGGTGAACAAAAAACTAGACTAAGATGGGATCTAGAACACGGGATGGGAGAACTAAATGATGTATTCAATAGGGAACTATAACCATATAAAAAATATATAGATAATTGGAAACCACCTCTAGTATACCCCAAACCACCATGAACTCAGTCGAGAAGGTCCAAAACTAGAGTTAAACATGGTGGGTCAGACAGTAAGGGAAAAAAAGAATCACAAATGAAGCCCCAACATCCAAAAACTAAATATCTAAAATAAGGTTCATTTACACAATTCCCGGTAAATATCTAAAAAAGGTAGAGAAGTAAGGGGGTAAATATTTAAATGGAAGAAGATAGAGATTAAATCAGAGAATAAACAATAAAATACCATAAATCTTGAGAGGATCGATTTTTCGAGAAGCTTGATGAAAAGTGGTGATGAGGTTTTGGTTCCACAAAATACTGAAGAAGCAGGAATTAATGGGGTAGACGATCCATTAAAGATTGTTCAGGATGTATGAAAATTGGGTGAACCTGAACATGTGGCAAAATCATCTATGCAGAATGTGGACAAGCCAACGGGGGAGGTTATGGTAGATATGGACCAAACCCCCACAGTTGTAACTAGTTCTGATACAACTCCTATAAAGAAAGTGGTCACCCTTGATGAAGGTGTGATTGGCCTCAAGAATGATGCGTCAAACTCTGGTAAAAATGTTTTCAGTTTTTTTGACATCCTCAATAGATCTAACAATAGGGAGGCCTTCCATGAAGAATTTGTAAATGCTCATGGACCTATTCAAACTGAAGACCAATCCTCAGGATCTAAAATGGTCAAGGCATGGCTGGTTAAACAACATGACACATGGCTAATTTAGTTTCCCGTATCATCGGATGATAACAATGAGCCTCAAGTGGATGATAAGATATGGAAACAACCCAAGACATGGAGGAGGGGCCAACATCTGTGAGGTAGGGGTGGTGACTACCATTCCCATAGATGATGAACTCCTGTTTTTTGGGCGTGTCTGCTTTTATTTTTTTAGCAGTGTTTTATCATTGGTTTTCACTTGCCGCCTCCCTCATTTATGTTTCTTTTATTTTTATTTCAATAAGTTTCAGGACCATGGGCCTTAACCCATGGTTCACGCCACATTGGTATATATAAAATTATATATATTTATTAATATATAAATATGTGGCTTCATGGAACCTAATATGGGTGAGGTATTTGATATGAAAAATGTATTTTTTGATCCATCAAGGATCGAGATCACTGCTGTTTCCCCAGGTGATAGATTTACAAATTGCTCATAAGGGGGTTTTGTGGGTGATTATGCAATCCAAACATGATTGATTCTAAATTTCGACTCAATTCAATACTCCCTTCCTAAAAAGTCTTAGAATCATTTTTTTCTCTTATTTCAAAGGATAACTTTGATGTGGTGAAGAGGAAAATTGTCAAAAAATGGCTCAATGGCCTTCATTGAGGTGATACCCAAAATTTTGGAAGAGCGCCTTATATAGTGTAAACCCTCGATCATCAGACGACTCACTATTGTGCCTAAGTAACATCAATGGAAGATTGAGTACATTCAAAATAAGTTGAAAAATGTCTGGGGATTTGATGGTTAGTGCATGATTTTGATTAGCAAGAGTTATTTTCAATTTGTTTTCCCTTATGATGATCTTAAATCTAGGTCCTGGGGCTATGGTTTCATTTCTCTGAAACCAGAAAACCTGAGGTTCTAGGATTGGGATCCCCTCTTTGATCTAGATAAGTTCAAAAATTCCATTACACAAGTTTGAATTCAGATCAGAGGCCTCAGTTGGTTCTTATGGAACTCCAAAATCCACTGGGATATTTCATCTGTGGTGGGTAGAGCTTGAGTGGAAACTAGTTTTCGGTTACAAATGTTCCTGCATTGGACACTCAAACGACCAACGTCATAGGAATTTGAATTTTTATAATTGTAAAAATATTGTTCATCATGTGGAAAATTAGAAATTCAAATTACCTATGGATGAAGATGGATGTGAAAAGAGCGTTCATCTAGAGATAGTAGGGGAAGGCCGACATTCACTCTCTTATTTCGATGTGGTTAGTGGTCGACGCATATCATCCTCATCAGGTCTTGGCACTCAAGATATGAGGAATCAGGGTGTGTCACATGATGAAACAATGGTTCAGTGAGAGTTTTATCTATATAAATGGGGTGATATATCCAAATGTATTGAAAATCCAGAATTTAATAGTGATTTTTAAGGGGATTAAACTTTTTTGATGGAGGAAAATTTTCTCTCGAAGGGTAAATTGGTTGTTGGAAAATTTCAACCCAAAGGAGTATCCTCACTAAGTAAAGAGGTAACAAATCACATTGAGGTGTAAATTGAGAATACCTAGTCTATGAAGACTTTTAGTGCTTTAATTAATTTAAAATGGATCTTCCTAGTGTTAATGTAGGTGATATGAATTCTAGGCATGACTTAGATTCCTCTAAAAATATTTCTCTAGCAATGGAAATGGAGGTGGAACATGATTGTAGTCCTGATGGTTAGGTTCCATAAGGGATTTTATCTCTCAATAGATCCCATAGGTCACGAGAGTTAGTTGTAGAGGGAGTAAGGGTGTGACTGTACTGGAAGGACTGGAGGAAAAGGGGATTCAAGCATAATCTAGGACACCTCTATGATTAATTAGTCTTGACATGCTTAATCCCTAAATGAAAAGAATCAGGATACCCCTCATAGTATCCAAAATTTGGTTGGTATTCCTGTACAAGTGTGTAAAAATATTTCCTTTAGGGATGTTTATGGAACTCTATCTTCACTGGACTATGCTGGTTGTGTGTAGCCTGGTGTGTCAGATATCATTGTTCAGTAATATTTAATGGTTGCTATTGAAAATAAGCAAAAGAGACACTAGAGGATTAACTCTAAAGGCCTTGAAGATAAAGTTTCCAAGAAGACACACCTTGATACATGACCTCATAGGTGGCTTCTAGAGGATCTGGGCATGTAAAAGGCAGGACTTCTCTAGGTTCTCATCTGCACCACTAAAAAGGAATGGATTTTATTATTACATCCTTTATTAAAGAAGCACCTATTGGCTCAATAAATGGTTCAATTGTTTCTTCCTTGATTGGTGATAGTGAAATTTCTATGCCAATGGCCTCAAAAAAGGATCACTCTCAATTCCATCCCAAGGATTCCCCTTTTGATAATTAGGAGAACAAGGTTTCCTTTAAAAAAGATGCTATGAGAATTCACTCTTCTAAATTTGAAATTCTGAATAAGGATTTGGTCTCTAACTCCAACACTTTTGGAGTGTTATATTCGAAAAAGTATATTTACATGGTGGCATTGAATGTGGAAGGGACTTTAGGAAGTGAGACAGTTCTAAGGTCCAAACCCCAAGAATGAGATGATGGTGGTGATATTCAAACTGGTTCTGCTGCAGTTGATGTTGGTGTAGGGGATGTCATCTCTAAGGAGTTGCCTTTTGAGGTAGTGAACATAGTGGGGGCTTTAGGGCTTAGGTCCATTCATTAGGTAGAAGGTCAGAGGGAGGTATCCAGTGAAATGGGTTCAATAAACACCGCTGAAATATATTCAAATGAAGATCATGAGCCATGAAAGAGAGAAATGACTTGGAAGCATGACCGACATCAGTATGGTAGATCCCCTCTTATTATAGGTATGTCAGGTCTTAAAATTTCTCATGTTGTTGACTTTCCTGACTTTTAGTGCCTCTTCTGGTCATTTCTTTGCGTCTTTTGACTCTTTTTGTTTTGATGCGGGTTGTCTTGCCACGTCTGATCTCCTTTTCCTCTTTGTATCTTCTTATTTTAATAAAAGGGATTGAAACTTTGTGCCTTATCCCAAACCTTTTCATAATATATATATATAATTATATATATATAATTATATATATATTTTAATATATAAATATATATATATTGATTATTTAAATATATATATTGATTATTTAAATATATATATTTATTATTTAAATATATTTATTATAGTTTTATAATTATTTAAATATATATAATTATAATTATAAATAAATATATTTAAAATATTTGTATGGAAAAATAGTGCCACCCAAAAAGCAACTAATGAAGGGGATACCCTCATTCATAAAATAAAGGTCCCATGGCCCTTCAATTACATTCTAGAAAACCAACCAGAAAAAAAGGCCCATAAAGCCCATCAACCCACGACCGCTGGGGCCCATTAATATTGTTTGTCCTAAATCACATCTCCATCGAGGCCCAAATGACCAAACAAGCATAGTCCAAAGACAAAAAATGATCTAGGAGTGACCCCACATTCCAATCACCAGCTTGGCCGCAGCTTGTAATGCAGGTCACCACCCCACATCCCGAGGTCTCCGCCTCTCATCAAAGGCCACCATCAGCTCCCTACATGCATAAGTCATCGCTGGAAGTCCTATGAAACCATGATCCCTACGAATCATCACTACTAGAACCAGAACTCCATTGCCTCTTCTGGGTCTCTATTGCCGGCAACACAGACTCACCGCCGCTGGGACGCCAGACCCACCTCACCATAAGATGCTGAAAAACCACCAGCCCCACCATCGGGCCAAGGTATATCTGGTTGGCTCTATCATCGCAACAAACCCACATCCCCATTGTAGAGGAAAAATGAAAACCAAGGTCATCCCAAGCCAGCACACTTCATCATCGCTATCTTGTTTGAATAACTCATGTTAAATTTGTTTAATATTATTATAACGGGATAATAAGGTATATAATTGTAAAATTGATGGACTTTGATAGTTAATTAAATAACCACTTCCAATAAACATTTTATCCCTATTTAAAGGGTCTTATCCTTTCCAATTATGTCTCAATCATGTTCTGGTATGTTTCCTCAATTTTGCTGTGGAAGAGAAAGGAGGCAAAGGATATAAATCCTTTTAAGAGGGAGAAAATCAAGGAGATTCAAATCTAGAAGATCTCTTGGATCAAGGTATATATTATCTTATTTTTAATTATGTTTATCTATGTGATAAACAAAAATTTTAAAGATCCTAAAATAAATGAAAATAAATTACTTGGGGTATCAGAGCTAGGTTATGAAATCTGTGTTTTTCCGTATTTAAAATTTGTTAAGTTAATTGAATTTAGAAATCAAAATATAGAATAATTTCATAATTAAAAGTTGTTTTCCATTTCATGGAATGAATTTTTTATTATTTAATTATGAATCCACTATTCATTTAATTTTAATTAGAATATGCTGCATCTATCTTCAATCATGGATTGTTTTGCAATGTTGTTTCAGTATTTGACGATAGTACAATTATTGATTTGAAAACTAAAATTATCATAATATTTTATGTTGGATTTTGAAACCAATATACTGCCTCTCTCAATTATTCTTTAATAATAATAAATGATTAATCCTTTTTTGTCATGGGTTTTTTAAGAACTCATGAAAATTGTTAAAAAAAAATAAAGAAACAAATATGTTGTGTATTTATGTGGATTCTCTTTTTCTTGGAAATCCGAGTACATACCTCTCTCCTCATGATTTTACAAATAAATATCTCCTTATTTATTTATTTTTAATATTGCATATTGAATCATGTGAAGTTACAATTTTTTTCTTTCTCTCTCTTTAAAACTGTTATTCTGTTTGTCAATTCTAAAATGGTTATTGCCTATCTCTTAGATTAAAGAATTTGAAATCTATACTTATTTATTTATTATTAATATTTCATATTAATTAGGATAAACTTGTTGTTTAAATTTTTTTTTATATTATTTATTTTTAAGATAATCATCACTCCTTTAAAATTATTAATATGCAATATGATGTTTAAATTTATTCATTTAAAATTGCTACTAATTATTATGGTTTTTCAATTTAATAAATAAATAAATAATATTAAATTGTAAGGATATTCATTTTAAAAATTATTGGCTCTTAAAAGAAAGTGTAAATATATATAATTGGATTTATGTTTATTAAAATTTATTTATATTTATAATTTTTTTATGTTATGATGTTTTATTTTGGAACATTATTGCATGAGATTTGTTAATCACCAAAGTGGTAAAATCATAACATTTAAATTGTTTCAAAATTTTGTTGAAATAATATATATTGATTTCTTAGAAATTTGATACTACTATGATATATTCTGTGTAATTAAAATTCATTATTATGAGATATTTATTAATTTCCCAAAGGCAATCTGCATATTCTTATAATTTATGAATATAATTGTTAGAAATATATATATATACATTATAAGATTTATTTATAAATCCAAATGTAATAAATAAATATAATTGATGCATATATTATTTCTAGATAAATTTAATTTAATTAGTATCAATTATGTTCGTGTATTAGTGTATCACCCAAAAGAGAACACTAATACAAATTTATGTTAAATAATTTTCCCGAATCAATGTATTATTATTATTTCAAAGAATTAATTTTAAGCATGTATTTATTGCGGTTATCTTTTCATCATCATTGCACTCAAAAACATCAACTGTTCTAATCTTTAATGGATTAAATTTCTCTAATTGGAGTGATAAAATCCAATTTCACCTTTTTGTATCGTATCTTGATTTAGCACTCTGAGTATAGAAACCTGCTGCTACAACAGATGATAGTAGCGATGATGATAAAGTATATTATGAATCATGGGAAAGATCAAAAAGATTAAGTTTGATGTTCATGCGAATGAGTATAAAAAATAACATCAAGTCATGTCTCCCTAAAACTGTAAGTGCTAAAGAATTTATGAAATCTGTGGGAGACCGATCTCAAACTACTGAAAAATATCTTTCTGAGACATGAATGAGTACATTTACCACCATTAAATTTGATGGTTCTCATACCATGCATGAGCATTTCATTGAAATGAAAAATATTGCAGCAAGACTTAAATCTTTAGGAATAGAAGTGGATGAAAGTTTCCTTGTAAATTTTTTCCAAAACTCATTACCATCTAAGTATGGACCATTCCAAATGAACTACAACACCATGAAAGATAAATGGAATGTTCATGAATTGCATTGTATGTTAGTTCAATAGGAAACACGTTTAAAGAGTCAAGGAATCCACTCTGTCCATTATGTGCATCATCAAGGAGGAAAGAAGCATGAAATACAGAAGTATGGAAATGGAAAGGTACCATTGAAGTTTAATGCGTCTTTTAGCAAGAACCAGAAGAACAAAAATATCTATGGAAAAGTTTTACATTTCCAAATGGATTGTCTAAAACAGAAGGCTTGGTTTTAAAAAAAAGGTAAGAAAAATTATTATACATGTTATGAATCAAAATTAGATGAAGTTACACATAATACATGTTGGATTTATTCTAGTTGTATGACTCATGTTTCTAATACAATGTAGTTATTCCTTTCAACCTAAATCATAAGATCAACTAAAAAGTTCATCTTCATGGGGAATAGAGTGAAGGTTCCAGTTGAATTTGTTAGGACTTATCGTTTAATCCTTGATAGTGGACATAGTTTGGAATTATTTAAAACCTTTTATGTACATAGTATATCTAGAAATTTGTTTTATTTGTCAAAAATTGATGGTGTTGGATACTGTTTTATTTTTTTTTGGGAATGGATATTTTAGTTTTTTTAAGAATAAACGCATGATTGGATCCAGTTTATTGTATAATGGTTTATATAAACTAAATCTTGATAATATGTATGATAAAATAATTATGACCATGCATCATAATTCTAGTACTAAATGTGGTTTAGTAAATGAAAAGTCTTCTTATTTATGGCATAAACGTTGTGTCATATTTCCAAATAAATATTGAAGAGATTGACTAAGTTTCAAATCCTTCCAAAATTGGATTTTACCGACCTAAACATTTGTGTGGATTGTATTAGAGGTAAACAAACAAAACATACAAAGAAAGCTACCATAAGAAGTACTCAACTCCTTGAGATCATACATTCTGATATCTGTGGACCTTTTGATGTCAATTATTTTAGTAAAGAAAAATACTTCATCACCTTTATTGATGTTTTTTCACGTTATGGATATGTCTATTTATTGCATGAGAAATATCAAGCAATAAATGCCTTGTAAATTTATGTAATTGAAGTTGAGAGGCAATTAGACAAAAAAGTAAAGGTCATAAGGTCTGATAAGGGTGGTGAATATTATGGAAAATTTGATGAAAGTGGACAAAACCCTGGTCCATTTTCAAAGTTTCTAGAAAGTCACGACATATGTGCACAATACACTATGCCTGGTACACCACAACAAAATGGTGTAGTGGAAAAGAGTAATAGAACATTAATGGATATGGTTAGGAGTATGTTAAGTAATTATTATTTACCCTTATCTTTTTGGATGTATTCTTTAAAAACTTCCATGTATTTATTGAATAGGGTTCCTAGTAAAGCAGTTCGAAAGACTCTTTTTAAACTTTGGAAAGGTAAGAAATCTAGTTTAAGACACCTGCATGTATGGGGTTGTCAGGAAGAAATAAAATCATATAATCCAAAAAAAAGAAAACTAGAAGCAAGAACAATCAGTGGACATTTCATTGGTTATCTAGAGAAATCAAAGGGATATAGATTTTATTGTCCTAACCATAGTATGAGAATTGTTGAAACTGAAAATTCTAGATTTATCGAGAATGGTGAATCCAGTGGAAGTGAAGTTCCACAAAATGTGGAAGTTAAAAAAGTTATAATTCAAGTTCCATTTTCTTGTATTCCAACTTCACATGTTGTTGTTCCTCAAAATATTGCATCACAAAATAATCAAGTAGAACCATAATAGAATATTTCCCAAATTAACAATGAATAAATGGTTGAAGAACCACAAGAAATAGTGTTAAGAAGATCCCAAAGGGAAAGAAGGTTAGATATTTCTGATGACTATGTGGTATATCTTCATGAAATAGAAAATGATATTGTCATTAATAATGATCCATTTTCATATTCTCAAGCCATCAAGTTTGATAATTCTAATAAATGGTTAGATGCCATGAAATGTGATTTTGAATTCCATGGAACAAAATAAAGTGTGGGACCTCATGTAATTGCCTAAAGGATGCAAGAGAGTTAGATGTAAATGGGTCTTCAAAACCAAATATGACTCTCTTGGTAACCTTGAACATTACAAGGCCAGACTTGTTTCTAAAGTATTCACTCAAAAGTATGGTATAGATTATAAGGAAACCTTCTCACCAATTTCTAAGAAAGATTCTTTCAGAATTATTATGGAATTGATACCTTAATATGATTTAGAGTTACATCAAGTGGATGTTAAAATGACCTTTCTAAATAGAAACTTAGAGGAAGATGTATACATGGATCAACCAATGGGTTTTTCCATTGAAGGAAACCAACACATGGTATGTAAATTAAAGAAGTCAATATATGGACTTAAATAAGATTCCCATGAATGGTTTATTAGGTTTAATGATACCATTGTATCTTTTGGATTTAAGGAAAACATTGTTGATCAATGTATATATTAGAATACAAGTGGGAGTAAATTTATATTCTTGATTATATATGTTGATGATATATTGGTTGCTGTAAATGATCTTGGTCTATTATATTGGACCAAGAAATTACTCTCTAATAATTTTGTAATGACAGACATGGGAGAAGCCATGTATGTGATTGGAATAGAAATATTTCATAATATAAATCAAGGTATATTAGGATTTATCTCAAAATTTATACATAAATAAGATTTTAGAGAGGTTTAGATGGAAAAAATGTTCAGAATCACCAGTTCCAATTCAGAAAGGAGATAAATTTAATCTCGATGAATTTCCGAAAAATGATTTGGAACAAAAAAAGATGGAAGAAATTCATTATGCATATGTTGTTGGAAGATTGATGTATGATCATACATGTACAAGGCTATATATTATCTTTTTAGTTGGTATATTGGGAAGATACCAAATTAATCCTGGACTGGATCATTGAAGAGATGCAAATAAAGTTCTGCGATATTTTTGAGGAACAAAGGATCACATGTTTACGTATAAAAGATCCAATGATCTTGAGGTGATTGTATACTCTAATTTAGACATTGATGGTATTTTTGATACAAGAAATTCAAATTTTGGTTATGTGTATCTTATAGCCGATGGAGAAATATCATGGATAAGTGAAAAGCAATCGGTTATAAATGCTTTGACCAGGGAAGCTGAATTTGTAGCATGCTTTGAAGCTATAATTCAGGGTACATGGTTGCAGAACTTTATTTGAAGACTTGGAATTGTCAACAATATTGCCAAGCCCATGAAAATTTATTGTGATAATACCACATTAGTATTCTTTTAAAATAATAACCGATATTCCAAAGGTGCTAAACCCATGGAATTAAAGTACTTAGCATTTAAAGAGGAAGTGAAAAAATGTAAGGTTTCAATTAAACATATTAGCACAAATCTTATGACTACAGACCCTTTGACGAAAGGGTTTCTGCTCAAGACATTTATTGGACATTTTGAAAGTATGGGTATTGTCACTAAGTAGGTTTGATTGTATTATTGAATGTTATGATTATTACAATTGAAACTTGGACTTATAAACGTTTTGATCACATTTCCTGTTTTTTTATTAAGTATACATGATTAAATTGAATAATGATAGTAGACACGGTCTTTAATAAAGACATTATTGTCAAACCAATTATATATATATATATATATCACAATTTAATTATGATAAGAAAAATGTTCATATTGTAGTACATGGAAGGGAGTATATTAATAGAGAATATACGACCGCCATAACTCATGTGGACATTATCCTTTATTATGATTAATGTTTTATACATGATAGAATAAATATAAATGTGCATAATGATTGATTGAATATTAAACACCATAAATAAATATAATATGAGTTGAGTGGGAGAATGTTGGAATAACTCACGTTAAGTTTTTTTAATATTATTATAATGGGATAATGAGGGATATAATTGTCAAATTGATGGAATTTGACAGTTAATTAAATAATCACTTCCAATAACCATTTTATCCCTATTTAAAGGGTCATATCCTTTCCAATTATGTCTCAATCAAGTTCTAGTACATTCTATCAATTTTTCTTTGGAAGAGAAAGGAGGCTAAGGATATAAATCCTTTTAAGTGGTAGAAAATCAAGGAGATTAAAATCCAGAAGATCTCATAGATCAAGGTATGTCTTATCTTATTTTGAATTTTATTTATCTATGTGATAAAAAAAGATTTTAAATATCCTAAAATAAATGAAAATAATTTACATAGCTCACATCATCAACGCATCACTTCCCAACACCCAGACAGACAAGCCGCTACTAGGATCCCAAGTATGCCATGTTGTACAACACCTCCATCACCAGCCCCCATCACTGGCTTACTCCCCACATCGTTGTGGGATTTCACCCATCCACCTAAGGTCATCATCAGGAACCGACTCTAGATCACTAATATTGTCACTCATCTCTCCCAATTATAGTCATTATACAGCATCCAAATTCTATCTATACCATCCGGAAACATCTGTGCGATTACATGTAGGTAGGGTCCTGAATGGATGATGCCCGAGCGATAAAAGACGACAGTGAATGCAGTGGCATGTGAGAATAGGTGGATGATGACAGTCGATGAACAATGAAGGGTGCTCTCTCTAGTCGAGTACTAGTGAATGGAAATGGAAAACCCCCACTTTGATGGTGGGGTGGTGGTTCGATGGTCGTATGTGGCACTGCCACTGCATCCAGCGAGACGATGACAAGAGGGTCCTATCCATTGTTGGTTTACAAGGGATTCCCATTCAAGTGGTTCTTGGAAACAAAAGTAATATAGGGATGATATTGAATATAGGCTGTCATGGAAGTGGTGATGGAAAAAGCGTAGTGTGATGACAAAGGTAGGGGCACAATGGGCATGAACCATAATATGTAATGGTCCTCTAGGTCTGATATGTATAGGATCTATAGGGATTCTATATATTTCATAAGGGCTTGATGGATAGGATATCCCTTAGGGGGTTATGACCTACCCATTAAAGCTTGTGGGTGTGTGTGTCGTGTGTGTGTTTTGTTGTACTTGTACCCCAATCACCTAGAATATATATAATTATAAATAAATATATTTAAAAATATTCTTATATAATTATAAATATATTTATATAATTATAAATATTTTTATATAATTATATATATTTATATAATTATAAATATATATATATACATTTTATTATATAAATATAGAGAATTATAAATATAATAAATATATTTATAATTATTTGAATATATTTTCATTTATTTATAATTATAAATAATTAAATTTATAAATATTTGTATATAATTTTAAATATTATTATATAATTATATATAATTATATATAATTATATATAATTATATATAATTATATATATATATTAATATATAAATATTTAAAATTATAAATATAATAAATATATTTATTACAATTTTATCATTATTTAAATATATATTTAATTATTTATAATTATAATTATAAATAAATATATTTAAAAAGTATTTACCAGGAACAACTTGAATAATGAGTTAAAACCCATGGCCATGGAAAATTGATTATTGAAAAAAGAAAGTACACTAGAAACTAATATGAGATATTGTAAGGTTATAAAATGACACAAACAACACAACCAAAAGAAAAAGAACCATAAACAGTAAACTTTTTTTATGTATGTCGTTGTTCCCTTAAAAATTCACACCTCATGATGATTTTCTATTTCCAAACAGTTTCCAATGAGTTTGTTTGTGGAACTGGAAACACCCAATGGTTTTATATCCTACGAGACCTATTTTCTAAAGGCAGGTGCTCGTTAGGGATTTTGGTCAATGATTCTTAAGAACTCACATTGGTCGAGATGATGGGAGGTTGGGCTCATCACATCCTTTTGGGGGGAATTATTGCCTATTCTAGGAGTCTCTTATAGATTTAAGATATGTTCATGAATTCTTCATTAATTCCCAATTATAATGTAGGTCATCCTAGAGTTAATGATCAATTATAAGCATGTATAGACCTTAGAATCATCTGTATGTATCTGAGGTTCTTTATCATTGGAAATATCAGTATGCATCTGAGTTTCTCCATCAATGGTAACCTCTTATATACTATTAAGAGATTCTTTGGTCGTTATCACAATGATGATGGTTTTCTATCCACATAGTGGGGCAATATGGTATTTATTGTCATCTAGGGAGACTAAGGTTAGTCTTGATTTTATCATTATCTAGGGAGATGGGAGTTGTTTTTATTTTGGGATTGGACCCATGAATGATTTTTCTATGTATCCTTGTGAAAGGAATCATAAACCATGTAGTTTGGTGCCACTAAATGGGGCACATAATACCATTTAAGGTCATGTGATAAGGACCTAACTATAAATTTTAACGTCATGTGGCAAGGACATCTAGGTGGAAGGTGCCTAGTAAAAGTTTGGTGTGAGACTTATGCTGAAGCATCACAAGGAACTTGGAAGAGATGGATTCATAGGATGAAACAAACCCTATTGAGAATTTAGCCCATAGAGAAAAAGGATTGATTTGGGGTGTTGGGTTTGAACCTCATATAGGATTCCTACATATCTCAATTAGATGGGAATCAAATCCCACGGGCATGTCTCGAAGGTGAGTATGTCCCTTTGAGTGAATTAATTTAGGGATTATTCCTAAAGAGGATGCCCTTGTAAAAGGGACCATGAAGAATTTCTTAACTCATGGTGGTTTTGGGGCTTAACTCGGGGATTACTCCTAAGGAGAATGCATAGATTAATGGAATTATGATTGGGACTTACTCTTAAGGAGGATTCCCATTGATCTTGATCCCTAAGTGGGTGTCCTATGTATTGTGATTTGATTATAATCCAGAATAAAAGTTATCGTAATTAAATTAATGGCCTGGATTGTGAGGATTTCATGATCACCGTTAACCCCTAAGACTATGTTATTCATGCTCAGTGTAAGAAATAAGAGGAACTGAAAGATCTTATAATCCACACACTTTTATTTCTCTGCTTGTGGAAGAGGAGAAGGAAGACGGTGGAAGAGTCCGGGGTTATGACACTTCCCTCTCTTCACATTACCCCAAGGAGGGAATGAGGGTGAAGGAAGCTAAGGTAGAGAAGAGTAAGAATGTAACCTTCTTCAATAAATTCTAGGGTATTTTCTCAGGCGGAGTGCCCTAAAATCCATTCCACAAGGGGATGAGGATATAATTCCATGTTGAATGGAAAATTAAGTGTAATCCTCACCCTTTTTACTGGGAACTAGAGGCTTCAGGTCTCAGAGATGAGAATTTGGGAACATGGTCCAAACCCTAATCTCCAAGACCAGGAACTACTTGACACTATCCCTAGGGTAAGGGTCGTCATGACCATGGGTATAAAAACACACATGTACCCTAAGAACACTGACCATCCAACCATACAAGTGTCAGAAACCTCTAACCACAGGAATACAAAACCAAATGGAGGGTATGCTAGTGTGCCACTCACCATAGTTGGGCATGTCTAGAGTTCTTGGTGGATGTTTCACCTTGGTCCCTTTTAGACAAGGGATCCAAAGAAAAAGATGCCATGCCGTTGATGTCTTTGAATAAGGCCACATGAAGGGCTCACATGGGATAAAGATTAAGGTGAACCAAGGAGGCTCAAATAGGGGGTGATCCACACAGGTAGGTCTGGGTGAATTGGTAGCACCTTTAGAAACAAACCACCTGGAAAACTACACTTGGGTGAGACATTACTTGAGTCTTCAAGGGTCTCCACAGGTGTTCCTATAGGTAAGTCACATAGGTCCTTGATTAAGGATGTTAATCATGAATTATAAGTTGGGTGAGTGCCTCACATAGGGGTTTTTTATTTTAAACCCCGGGAAGACTTGAGTTCCCCTATCCCTTTTTAATTACCTCTTCTTTAGGTTTTAGAAAACTACCTAAAAGGTTATGGAGGGATTGAGTGAAGAACTAGGGCGAACAGAGTATTTTTTGTCTTTAGGGAAATTATTTCCTTACAAATAAAGACCCTAGGGTCCTATTTATAAGAAACTATAGGACCCAGGTGAAGGTTTCATCTTATGTAGGTGTCGCGCATAGGTGTTTTGCGCAGGTCGGTCATGCAAGGTTCCGTGCATATAACTTGTGCGCTGATGGTTCTTGGGGGAACCGGGGTGAACATTTTTTGAGGCCTTTTCAATCCTTTACCTTTTTCACTTATTTCCTTCTCATCTCCCAAAGTTATTTTCCTTTGTCTCTTTTACATCCATGTGGAAAAATGGAGTTTCAAAAAAATCTTCTTCTCGGGATTGGTTCAGATAAAAAAGAAGAGGGTCAGATCCTGAGGTAAAAGGGATGAATATGGTGGATGGTTCATGTAGGTATTCCATGTTAGGGGTTCACTCAAGTCTTCCATGTAAGTGGAGTACATACGTGGGATGCAAAGGGATGCATCCTTGTCTATAAATAGTGTCCTCATTTCAACGAACAGCTCCCGTGACTCCAAATTTTCTAGTCTCACCGTGCTTTCTCCCACATAGGCCCCCTATTGAAACTAATTTGTTAAAGATCCCATTTGCATAGACACAATATTTAATTGTCTACATGATGCATAGGCTTGGGTGAGTGACTTGCACAGGGATCATGAACAATTTCCCTACATGAGGCATTTGCATAAGGAACTTGCATGATTTCATAACTTTTCCAAACTCCTTATTTTATTCAATATTTCTCATGAAATGAACTTGTACTGAAACAAAATTTATACTTATTTTCAGGTTCAATGGCTTCCAGGAATATTATGGTTTTTTATGAACAAGATACTGAATGCATTGAGGAGATAATGAAAGTTGTAGGGTATTTTTTTTACAATGTCTGTGATACTACACTTCCTGATCTGGTGAGGTATTTAAAGAAATATCACTGTGATTATATGAAGAGAGACTATATACTAATTTATGGTCATAGAAATCTAAGGAAGTTCCCCACGCTGGCCCCAAATAACCATGTCCCATTTTCTTGGTATAAAAAACACAAGAATTTCACAACTGCCAACATTTCCAGCATGTATGCTTATATGAATGTCAGGACATCATCTACAACCTATTTTATGAATCACAGCCTATGTGATCTAGATCTGAGACAACACAAAATTGAATTAAAGACACATTATTATTCATCAATCTTTTGGGATTGATAGACAGATTAGTCGAAGGGATGTAAAAAATATTGCGACTTCGACCTAGGAGGGGGGGGGGGTTAAGACTAACTAGATGTGGGCATACTGGGTGTGCAAAACCAATACATAATTCAAAAAGTAACCGAAATACATTTGAATTTATGAGGACATGTGGGTAGGGAAAAATTATATATATAGAAATTTCGAGTTTATTCCAGAAATACTAAGCCAATGGATCCCATAGACAAATTATTTCCATCTGATGGATGGAGAAGTTGGAATCCGTTTTTGGGATGTTCACAAGATCTCTGTGGCTCTAATCCTTAGAGATATGTGTGATGAATTCATCCCTCCAAGGGTGATGTGGGATGATAATGACACTATGCTTGCTTTAGCATGTGATCTATTAAAAATAACCCACAATATCAAGAAGGAAGGCCCCCACCTAAGGGGTAATATTCATTTGAAGGTGTGTATGAGTACTTTCTAAAAGGAGAAGGGGTATGACCACACTTTTAGGCATCCAACAAGCTATCATAAGGTGGTGAATAGAAGCACACCCAACACCTTCTAGATGACTTTGGAGAAGGGGGGGGGGTATGAAAAATGGGGATATGATAACAAGCCCAACATTCTAGCTAAGACACGTCTTGTGCAATTTTTGGCCATGTAGATTAGTTCTTATTTACTACTTTTCCATGATTCCAATAGTGGAATAAGGTCAAGAACATTCATTATAGCGGCCAAGCTAGTTGAGGGAAAGTTTTTGGGGTTGGACATCCCTATACTGACAAAAGTCCATAGAATCCTACTACATGTTCATGTAGGTAAGGATCCTTTCAGGATCTAAAGACCATTCTATGTTTTTTGGGGATGGATCACAACCCACTTCAGAACATACACCATGAAAAGCAGGATCGAGGTTCTTGGGAGTGAGTTTCAACCATATGTATAAGATGTATCTAGCATTCCGCCCTTATCTTTGAAATCCAATGAAATCCAAACAAGGCTAATATTATTTAAAGAGTTCAAATTATTACCTAATGGGGATATGTTTGTAGGGAGATTTACCAATGATGATAATGATATATTTGAGCTAAGGCCATAGATGATTTCCTTTAGGGATGGTGTGCTGGAAACTAGGATTGATGGTGAAATCATATGTGAGGCCTATGCTCTGTACATGTTTTTACACCAATTTAAATATCTACAATAAATAACTATATCTCCTCTAGTGCTTGTATGATAAGTGAAGCACCCAATACTAACTCGATATCTATAGTTTCTCACAGCCATGGAGTTGATGCAGGTGATGGTCGAGCTTCCTCCAGTGAATGCAATCAATGGGTTAACCTTATATTATTCCAATTCTTGGATTGCATCATACACCGAAGGGGTGTTATCCAAATTTGTTCCTTGGATTGGGAAGAAGAAGAAAAGTAGGAAAGATTCCCATATTTTGGAAGGTACCTCATCTCCTTCGGAGGTTTCTTTGTCCATGTTAGAGGAAGATGAGAATGATGAGGTGACAAGTTCTCACAAATGACCTCATGCAAGATATAATCCACCAATCAGAATCAAAAGGGCCACAACAATTGAGGTTTCACCAAGGCGATCTAATCTTCTTCACCAAGAAGTGGTTCAAGTTCCATTTTCTTGTCCATCATCTATGACAGAGAGGGTCGGAAAGCCTGTGAAATCCAAGGTTGTTGGTCCATCTTCAGTATAGTACATGATGTATTCAGAATTCATATGACCAGAGGTAGTCCAACTGTGTAAGGACTTGTCTTATGATGCCAAAATCACATGGAAACTCCTTCATTTGGGATTTCAAATTCTAGGGATAGGATATGTTCAAGTCACACACAATATTCACTTCAAGGATAATCCTGTTGAAGTGAGGATTTATATTCAAATGTTGTAAATTCTCATTTATGAAAATGAAGATCGGATTCCTACTATGAGGTGGGTGGAGGATATGGTGAAGTGAGGTGACACTGAAGGGGTTGACCACCCATATCCTGAATAGTGGATTGAGCATGTCAATCCCGAAGATATAAATTCCATTTCTTTCCTCTCATTTCAAACAAAGTAATTTTTTAAGGTGGAATGTCATCTTGATTTTCAGTGGACCGAAGGAAAAAAAACTAAGGTTCCCTCACCACAATATGAACTGACTCACATCCCAATTAGGTTTGATAAATCCCCTCCCAAATCAGGAGATCTATCCCAATGGTATTAAGAAATAGAGGATGATATGGAGAAAGAATACCCATTTACATCTGTAATACCTATTTTTGATGAGGTTGATGTTATCCCTCCTTCTAAGAATATGAAGAAGAAGGAAGGCCAAAGGGTTAAATCCTTGAATAAATTCCCTGCTAGTAGTGGTAAGTCATCATGCCATCATCAGTCTCTACTTTATCTATAAAAAGTTTCTAAACTTCTTTGGATTGGAGGAACTCATTGCATCTAATCTTTCAAGGGAGTTACAAATGAGCCTTCAAGAACTGAGGAGGGAACTTCAGACCAAGTGAGAGTACCTACGAGTGAATTGGTTCCTTCAACTAAATAAGTAATGAGGGTTTAGGATGCATCATATTTCCCTATCACCATTCACACCATTGTGGATAGGGAGGAGGATTTTGGTACTATCAAAGTTGCTTCATAAGGTGTTACAAGACAATTTATGACTTTTTACCTTATGATGTTTCAGGTTTATCTAATGCACTAGAGAACCCTGTGATGACTAATAATGACCATATTACTATCACTGAGAAAGTTTTCCAGGGTCTTAAGTCATCTGAGGAGGGTTTTGTGCTGGGTTCTGAGTCGAATATTCCGATTGTCTCAATGAGTGAGATTACCACAGGGCCTGGGATGTCAATAAAAGTCATGAAAAACCTTGGCACATCCTTTGATTAAATACTATAACACATTAATATTCCTACCACTTTAGAAAAATTTGGGTCACTAAAAATGTAATTGAATGGATGTTAGTATTTATTTTCCATCCAATCAATATTTTTATTCCCGATTTCCTAATCATCAATATTTGGAATGTGTAGATCCATCCATGTAAAATTTTACAGTGACAATGTGTGGAGAATACACCGATGTCCATCTTAGTCCCACTATTGAGTGGGGGGGGGGATCAGGTGGACATTGAAATGAGAATTCTTCTTAAGCTTCATTTTTCAGATCCTGAGTAGACCTAGGAGAGTTCCCCCTACCAAGAGGTTCTGGTTAAAACTATCAAAGTTGAGGACACTAGAGAGGAATCCTCCAAGGCTTTTT
Source organism: Viscum album (assembly GCA_963277665.1). Lineage (NCBI taxonomy): Eukaryota > Viridiplantae > Streptophyta > Magnoliopsida > Santalales > Viscaceae > Viscum > Viscum album. The sequence goes on along the minus strand of OY728159.1, from coordinate 1,417,847,922 downwards.
ACTTGTTTTATGGGTAAGGGTTACCAAATATTTTGATTGTTCCCCATTATTTCTATTATTTTGAGGCTAAAAATGATTCTAAATCATCATTTTGGAATATAATATTTTGTGACTAGGTTTGAGGGTGGAGATTCTATACCAATTCATCCATCATCATGAAGTGAGGCATCCACTATTTTAGAGGGAGTAGATTAGGTAACTTATTTGAGTGAACTGATCCCGAAGTATGTCTCTCCCTCTGACAGTGACTCTGAGTCAGAAATGGAGTTGAAAAATGCTCTCTGCATCGCACGTCGCAAGTCTTGGAAGGATATATGGAAGATAATATCAGATACTCCCCTTTAGGACCTATCTTCACAAATCTGATGACTTCTAGTTCTGTTTGGTATGTTGGGATTCGATGGGTTTAATTACTGTCTAATCCACACTAATGTGAAGGATACTATTCTTCGGTGGGAGTGAGGGCATAAGATCTGGAAAGACCACCTAAAGGAAAAACTACTCGCCAATGTTGATGACTTACAAGCTGCTTTGTCCCATGTGGAGGCCAATCACAACACAAAACTGGAGGAATTCACATGGCAGATGTAACGACCCAAAATTTTTAATATTAATTATTTCTTAAATTTGTGTGTTATTTCATTTTATAATTCACAAAACTATATCCTTTAATTAATGAAGTGATACCATTGGGTTTCGACTATTATATGACCATTGGTCAATATGAACGTTGGAAACTAAACTCTTAATGTTGCGATCATTTCTTATAAATACAAGTGGTCTTGGTTAATTAATACATAAAGAAGAGTCGATGGCATCATCCAGTAGACTCGGGCCATATGAAGCCCATCCGTCGGAGCTTGGGAAGGAGGTATCATCACTGGGATTTTCTCTGGACCAAGCCCAAGACAAACTTCAACATGTGGAGCTTGAACGTAATCGCTTAAGGGAGAAGTTCAAGTTGATATAAATCACCACTCGGGTAATGTTGTCCGATCCACCCCAAGATTCTATCACCACAACACACCTTACACTCAGGGCCTATGCAGGTGTTATAAGGGGCTATGTAACAAAGACTTAGTTACTTTCTGTAATCCTTTTGTATAAATAAATTTTTTATTTATTATTATGAAAAATTTGGTGAATTTCAAATATCCGGATAAATGTAGGATGAATTTATAGTTCCATATTATTGATGAATTTTGGAAAAAAGTGTTATTTTTAAATATTTTTGTATTCTTTAAATAATTAATAATGTGAATTTATTTTCAAAAAATGGTCTTCTACAGTTGTGTTCAGTAAGAAATTTAGAGTCTAATAAGATCAACTTAATTTTTAGTGAATAGTGAAGTATGAATAGTAACATACCAGTATGAATAGTAATGAATAGTAAATCGACCAAAAAAATAGAAACTTCACCCATGAATGTATAAATACATTTTAGACATCTTAAAAGTGAAAAAATGATCATAGTTTAAGTTTTGGTATTTCTGTATGTCATAGATATTTTATTAAAATTTTTATAATTAATTTAATAATTTAAAATGGAAATTTATTTTCATAAAATTTAACCATAAATTTTTACTTTATTATCTTATGGTTATACGATAATTTTATGGGACCTTGATTACTTTCTTAAGGTGTTACAAAATGAGTTATAGTTTTAAAGTTGATTTTTGGAATAAATAATGATTTTATTTAAAAATCAAATTAAAAATATTTAGAAAAATATTTTCATAAAATAGAGTTCATTTTTGAATTCAGATCATCGATATTAGGTTAGAGTGAAATTTTGGGTTTTTTATGAAACAATTGATTTTTCGGTGAATAGTAAAAATACAGTTTTGAGTTTCGGGTGTTTAATGACATCATTGATGATGTAATCATGATGTAAATAATATTGTAGACTTTTGAATAGTAAGGTATGTTATTAGATGTCCCAAGTGGCCAATACCATGAGAAAATACCATGGAAAAGCCCATAGTTTTGCAAATACCACCGGTGAGGTGTCCCTTAGAAATTAATAATTTATTCCCTCACTTTTCTTATAAATACCAAGCCATTCCTTCATTATTTTCATTACAAAATCCTCATAAAAGAATATATGGTCTTTCTACCTCCCAAGGAGTCCTCCCAAGGTGCCGTCAAGCCTCCCAAGGTCTCGAACTTTAAGCTTTTGAAGTTACTCTTCAAGGTAAGGGAACCTTGCACCCTCCTCTTTTAACTCTGGACTTCCTTTATGTTATGTCTTATAGTTCTATTTTATTATGTGGGGGATTGTTATTATATATCTTTAATACTGACCATTTCATTTCCAAATGATGAGATACCCTTTCCGCTATCATCAATTGATTTTCTGAATTTTTAAATGACGCCGTTAGGTTGCCGATTTTTTTTTTGTAAAAGAAATCGCATCTTCTCGTTTCTTTCAAGTTTTCTTTTCATGTGGTATGACATTTAAATATCCATACCATGTTCTTATCTCAATTTTATTATTACTTTATACTGTATTATGAGTTATTTATGAGTGGGTTACCCTTGTACCCCCTCTTTTTAATGTTTTCTAAAAGGATGTTATGTTGCCGTTATGTTGCAGAATTTTCATCTCAAAATTCCTCTCTCTTTCTCTCAAGAAATTCTCTTGTTTTATTTATGTGAATACCCAGACATATTTCTTTTCTATGGGTGTTCATAAATACAAAAATGATATATTTTATTCTGTAATTGACATACATATAACCCTCACTCTCTTTTTATGGGTTATAAATGACATAATTATCTTATTTTTTTGAACTTTTAAAAACGTCAAAATTTTGAAATGAAACCCATTTGTTTTTTTCTCCATGGGTTATTTAAGAAATGTTTGATTATGATATATGTGGATCACATGAAATTAAATACATATTAAGGTTTCACCCTGATAGGGATTCAATGCATTGGGTAAATAATTTAATCTCTATAGATGAAAAGTTTCACGATACATCGGTGAATAACCTTGGTAATTTTTATGAAACCTTGGGGATGAACCTTGGTGATATGTTCATGAATGTATAAATTAAATGTTTTAGCCACATATTAATGTTATGGTTCAATTTATTTTCATTATGAAATGACTCTACTTCCATTTTTCATGTCTTTATGTTTTTATCAAGTTCTTATTGATTTCACAAGTAAACTGATTCCCTTGTTTTCCTTACTGGGCCTTCTGCTCACCCTTTCCTTTGATGTATGTCTCTAGGTTATGAGATGTAGTAATTGTACCTATGATGAAACTCTGATTAAGCCTTAAAAGAGTTTTATAAGTATGTTTTATGTTTTTTTCATGTATTTTTGTTCCTGATTTCCAAGACACTAGACTTTAAAGATCCTATGTTTGTAAAATTTAATGAAAAGTTATGTAATAAAAAGTTGGGATGCCATAGTTGGTATCAAAGGATAGTTTAGTTATTTATGGAAATTAGGATATGAAAACTTTAGGAAGAATTCTATCAAAAAGTTTAAATATAGGAAAACTTCCTGGTATTTTGGTGAGTATTGAGTAAGTGTTTTATCAAGCAAATACATCCCTGTCTGGATACAAGTAGGTAGAGGAGGCTATGGCAGAGAGGTACCTAGGAGTGAAAACTCCAAAAAGGAGTTTTGGGATTGACCCGGGATATCATGGTACATAACAACCAGCCTTGATTCACTCTTGGTTATGACACTCTTGGGGGATATGTTTGGTTAATCATAATATTTTTATGAATCATTATGAAGGATTTATAGAAAAATGTAATTGTTTAAAGAATTTTTAAGACATAAAATCTTTTATATTTAAATGATTCGTAAATAAAATAAGTTTCTCACTAAGTTTTTATTCTTTTAGAAAATAGTGGGAAATAGGAGGAACTGTGCAAATGGTGACCGCAATGAACCATGTGCTGACGGCCCTCCGATGGAAGCCGGAATGGAAACTTTCATACGAATGATGAACCAACTGACTCAAGTTATGGGAAATAACTTGAGTCAAGATGAGAGACCAATATCACTACGAAGGGAACAACTTTATATTGAATCCTTTATCTGTCAACTAACACCAACCTTTAGTGGATCTACCGACACATTGATTGCAGAATAGTGGATCAACTCTATCGAGAAGATCTTTTCTGTGCTCCGATGTTCTGAACAAGAGACGGTTGCCCTGGATTTCTATCGCTTAGAGGGATAATCTAATCAGTGGTGGGAACTGGTTAAAAACACAAGGAAAAGATTGGAAGTTGAAGATATTGAGTGAGAAGAGTTCCGAGGGATATTCTTCAACAAGTATTTCCTTCAATCGATGAGAACAAGAATGGAGAAGGAGTTTCTCTAGCTGAAGTAGAAGGAGAATGAATATGTGGGAAGCTACAAGATGAACTTCACAAGGATTTCACATTACACCTCTAAATTTGTCATGGATCCAAATGGTAAGGTTGATAGACTCTTTGGTGGACCAAGACCTCATCTACAAAAGAATCTAGCAAACAGAGACTATGACAGCTATGAGGAGATCATTCGGAGTGCGATGAAAGTCGAGATGGAGTTTGGTGAGACACAGTGGTCTCATAAATCTAACGACAATAAGAGATCGATGGAGCCCAACTTAGGGAGGACCTTTGATCAGGTAAGAGGAGGCAAGCAAGTGCAACGTTCCATGTGTAATAAACGTGGGAATAAGAATTCGGGGAACAACCTGCTCGAGTGCGGGAAATACTAAAAGTATGGAAGAGATGTCCATATTGCGAAGAGTTGTCGTAGTGAGGTGAAACATAAACTTAAAAACACTAAAGACAAGGGGAAGATGGTGTAGGACCTACCTAATGTCCAGTGCTTTAGGTGTGGATAACTTGGGCACTTTTCCAATCACTGTCCAAATCCGAGGGCAGTGGAGGGGAACCACCATCAGCCTCAGCAAATGCCAAGGGAGAAAGGTCGTGCTTTTTCTACCAGGACAGCTAAAGTTGAAGCTCCAAATGATGTGGTAGTTGTTAATCTTGTTGTTCTATCAAAGCTAGCAAGTACTTTGTTGGATTCTGGTTCTACACATTCCTTTATTTCCTACAAGTTTGCAAAGAATTTAGAATCAACCCCCGACTTGATAAAAGTAGAGTTATCAGTCAAGACTCTTGGTGGGATTATCCAAGCATCATCAGTGTTTAGAAACTCTAGTATTTACTTTAGTGAGCACAATATTATCTAAAATCTATTAGTCATTCCCATGCTGAAATTCAACATTATACTAGGGATGGAATGACTCTCAAAGTATAATGCTAAGATCAAATGCAGAAGCAAGGAAATATCAGTAGTTTTGAATGGAGAACCTATAATTATCTTCAAAGGAGAGATATCTCAGCCTGATCTTTGTCTATAAGAATCTCATATATACTTCTTTTTTGAGTTTATCGGTGAATAAGAAGAAGGAAATGAGAGTTTGAGGACAGAAAATGTCCCTATCATCCAGGAATAGATTGACGTATTTCCTGAGGAGTTTCCTGGACCTCCCCCAGAAAGAGAGGTAGAGTTATCTTTTGATCTCGTACCTAGATCTCATCCAATATCAAAAACCCCATATAGGATGGAAAATGTGGAGTTGGAGGAATTAAATAAACAACTCCAATATCTTTTGGAGAATGGGTTTATCCGACCAAGTGTGTCTCCTTGGGGAACACCTATTCTCTTTGTGAAGAAGAAGGATGGATCGATGCGGCTATGCATTGATTATAGAGAACTGAATGGGATCACAGTAAAGAACAAATACCCTCTTCCAAGAATTTATGACTTATTTGACCAACTTCTTGGGGCTCAATTCTTCTATAAGATTGATCTTCGATCTCATTATCATCAATTGAGGGTGAAGAAAGAAGATATTCCAAAAACTAACTTCCGATCAAGATATGGGTATTATGAGTTTGTTGTTATGCCTTTTGGACTGACTAATGCACCTTCTATTTTTATGTATTTGATGAATAGAGTCTTTAAGGACTACCTTGATAACTTTGTGGTTGTTTTTATTGAAGATTTTTTGATATATTCCAAAAGTCATGGGGAGCATGAGGATCATCTAAGGGTTATTTTGAAAACTCTATGGAAGGAGATGTTTTTTGGAAGTTCATAAAATGTGAATTCTGGTTACAACAAGTTTCTTTCTCGGGACACATTGTTACCAATGAAGGAATCACAGTTGACCCTACAAAGACATAAGTTGTAGTGGAGTGGCCTCATACTACAACAATAACTGAGATTTGTAGTTTCCTTGGACTAACAGGATATTATAGGAGGTTTGTGAAAATATTTTCCGGAATTTCTAATCCATTAACCAAGTTAACTCAAAAAGGGGTCAAGTTCATCTGGACAAAGAAGTGTGAGGAAAGTTTCCAAGAGTTGAAGAAGATATTGGTTACTGCACTTGTGTTAACTCTACCCTCAAGTGGAGAAGGATTCATTATTTTTAGCGATGCATCTCTAAAAGGGCTTGGGTGCGTCCTCATGAAAAATGAAAAAGTCATTACTTATATATCTATAAAATTGAAGACTCATGAGAAGAACTATCCTTCACATGATCTGGAGCTGTCTACTATTGTTTTTTCTTTAAAGATATGGAGGCACTATCTTTATTGGGAGAAATGTGATATATACACCGACCATCAAAGTTTGAAGTATATTTTCATAGAAAAGGAATAGAACATGAGACAAAGGAGATGGTTAGAACTTCTCAAAGACTATGATTGTTCAATTCATTATCATCCCAGATGATCAAAAAAAGTCGTTGATGCATTAAGCAGGAAAGACCCAGTTGTTCTTTCCCTGATAAGGATTCAAAGAGATCCTTTGATCAATGACCTAGTAAAACTGGACATGGGAATTATAAGGGAAGGGAAATCATCAACCCTAACCTAAATAGTTTATCAACCTTCATTACTAGAGAATATCAAGAAATATAAGAAATAATATCCTTTGTTACAGAAGAAGTTTGAGACTGTGAAGGATGGAAAGCTTCCTGAGTTCAATGTTGATCAAGAATATGTACTGAAATTTCGTACAAGACTATGTGTTCCATATATTCTGGAAATAAAGAAGGATCTGATGGATAAAGCTCATAGCTATACCTTCTATATATATCTTGGAAGAACAAAAATGTATAGGGACCTTTGTGATCATTATTGGTGGGATAATATGAAAAGGGATATTACTGAATACACTTCAAGGTGCCTGGTATGTCAGCAAGTGAAGGCAGGGTGACAACTTTCTAAAGGTGTATTACAACCACTACCCATACCAGCATGAAAGTGGAACAATATCACTATGGAATTCATCACTGGTCTCCCAATAAATTTCAAAGGAAACAATTCTATATGGGTTATTGTGGACCGTCTCACCAAAAATGTCCATTTTATCTCCATTCGGAAATATTTCTCTCTTGATCAACTATCCAGGATTTACATGAAGGAAGTGGTAAGACTGCATGGATTTCCACTTTCTATCGTATCTGATCATGATCCAATGTTCACATCAAAATTTTGGAGAATTCTTCAACAAGCTTTGAGCACTGAATTGAATTTCAGTACGGCCTATCACCCCCAAACTAATGGCCAATCTGAAAAGACTATTAAAACACTCGACGACATGCTGAGAACATGCTCAATGGAATTTAAAGGTGGATGAGATCAACATCTCCCTTTAGTTGAGTTCTCTTACAACAACAGATTCCACTCAAGCATTCAAATGGCACACTGTAAATATCTATATGGGAAGCGATGTAGAACTCTTACTTGTTGGGATGGAGCTGGTGAGAGAAAGCTTCTTGGGCCTGATCTTGTGCAAGATATGACAGAAAAATTCCATGCCATCCAGCAACACATTAAGGCTGATCAGAGTCAGAAAAAGAGCTATGCCAACAACTGTCTAAGGGACTTGGAGTTTTATGTTGGTGACAAAGGCTTTCTTCAAATTTCACCTTGGAAGAGAGTCATGAGGTTTGGGAAGAAATGGAATCTCAGCCCTATGTACATTGGCCCCTATGAAATCCTTGATTACGTAGAAGTAGTGGCCTATCGGCTTGCACTTCCTCCAAATCTAGCACAAGTTCATGATGTTTTCCACGTATCCCTCTTGAGTAAGTACATACGTGACCCTTCACATGTACTAAATCTAGAGGTGGTGAAATTGGAACATGGCCTCTCTTATGAGGAGCAGCTGGTGGAGATCTTGGATCATAGAGACAAGGTTCTATGCTACAAGACTACTCACCTTGTTAAGGTGTTGTGGAGGAACCACAAATGTGAAGAAGCCATGTGGGAACCAGAGGAGTCTATGAGGCACAATTACCCACACATTTTATCTTATTAGGGTACGACTTAAAATTTATTGTAAGAAATTTCTTAAGGGAGGAAGAATGTAACAACACAAACTTTTTAATAATAATAATTTCCTAAATTTGTGTGTTATTTCATTTTATACTCCACAAAACTATATCCTTTAATTAATGAAGTGATACCTTTGGGTTTCGACTATTATATGACCATTTTTCAATATGACCGTTGGAAAATAAACTCTTAATTTTGCGATTATTGCTTATAAATACAAGTGATCTTGGTTAATTAATACAGAAAGAAGAGTCTATGGCATCATCCAGTAGACTCGGGCCATATGAATCCCATCTTTCGGAGCATGGGAAGGAGGTAGCATCACTGGGCTTTGCTCTGGACCAAGCCCAAGACAAAATTCAATATGTGAATCTTGAACATAATCACCTAAGGGAGAAGTTCAAGCTGATAGAAATCACTACTCGGGCAATGTTGTCTGAGCCACCCCAAGATTCCATCACCATAACACACCTTACAGTTAGGTCCTATGCAGGTGTTATAAGGGGATATGTAACGAAGCATTAGTTACTTTTTGTAATCCTTTTATATAAATAAAATTGTCATTTCTTATTATGGAAAAGTTGGTGAGTTTCAAATATCTCGATAAATGAGGGATGAATTTATAGTTCCATATTATTGATGAATTTTGAAAAAAAGGGTATTTTTAAATATTTTTGTATTCTTTAAATAATTAATAATGTGAATTGATTTTCAAAAAATGGTCTTCTACAGTTGTGTTCAGTAATAAATTTAGAGTCTAATAAGATCAGATTAATTTTTAGTGAATAGTAAAGTATGAATAGTAACATACCCGTATGAATAGTAATGAATAGTAAATCAACCAAAAAAAATAGAAACCTCACCCATGAATGTATAAATACATTTTAGACATCTTAAAAGTGAAAAATGATCTTAGTTTAAGTTTTGGTATTTTTGTATGTCAGATATTTTATTTACAATTTTATAATTAATTTAATAATTTATAATGGAAATTTATTTTCATAAAATTTAATCATAAATTGTTACTTTATTGTCTTATGGTTATACGATAATTTTGTGGGACCGTGATTACTTTCTTAAGGTGTTACAAAATGAGTTGTAGTTTTAAAGTTGTATTTTTGGAATAAATTATGATTTTATTTAAAAATTAAAATAAAAATATTTAGAAAATTATTTTCATAAAATGGAGTTCATTTTTTAATTCAGAGCAACGATATTTGGTTAGAGTGAATTTTTTTTTCTGAAACAATTGATTTTTCTGTGAATAGTAAAAATACAATTTTGAGTTTTGGGTGTTTAATGACATCATTGATGATGTAATCATGATGTAAATAATCTGGTCGACTTGTGAATAGTAAGTTATGTTATTAGGTGTCCCAAGTGACCAATACCATGGGCAAATACCATGGGAAAGCCCACGGTTTTTCAAATACCACGGATGAGGTGTCTCTTGGAAATTAATAATTTATTCCTTCAATTTTCCTATAAATACCATGCCATTCTCTCATTATTTTCATTCCAAAATCCTTCTCAACGAAGTCCTAGTCTTTTTACCTCCCAAAGAGTCCTACCATGGTGCCCTTAAGCTTCCCAAGGTCCTGACCTTTAAGCTTTTGAAGTTACTCTTCAAGGTAAGGGAACCTTGCACCCTCCTCTTTTAAGTCATGACTTCCTTTAGGTTATGTCTTATAGTTCCATTTTATTATGTGGGGGATTGTTATTATATATATTTAGTACTTTAAATTTCATTTAAAAATTATGAGAGATCCTTTCTTCTCTCATCAATTGATTTTCTGAAATTTTATGTGACGTCGTTAGGCTGCCAGATTTTTTTGTAAAAGAAACCGCATCTTCTCTTTCCTTTCAAGTTTCCTTTTCATGTGGTATGACATTCAAATATCCATACCACGTTCTTATATTCATGTTATTATTCCTTTATACTGTATTATGAGTTTTTTATGAGTGGGTTACCCTTGTACCCTTGCTTTTTAATGTTTTCTAAAAGGATGTTATGTAGCCGTTATGCTGTATAATTTTCATCTCAAAATTCCTCTCCCTTTCTCTCAAGAAATTCTCTTGTTTTATTCATGTGAATAGCCCGACCTATTTATTTTATATGGGTGTTCATAAATACAAAAATGATATATTTTATTCTGGAATTTAAATACATATAACCCTCACTCTCTTTCCATGGGTTATAAATGACATACTGATCTTATTTTTTTGAACTTTTAAAAACGTCACAATTTTGAAATGAAACCCATTTATTTTATTCTCTATTGGTTATTTAAGAAATTTTTGATTATGATATATGTGTATCACATTAAAGTAAATACATATTAAGGTCTCACCCTGATATCTCTCCAATTCATTGGGTAAATAATTTAATCTCTAGAGATGAAAATTTTCACGATACCTTGGTGAATAACCTTGGTAATTTTTATGACACCTTGGGGATGAACCTTGGTGATATATTCATGAATGTCTAAATTAAATGTTGTAGACAAATATTCATGTTATGGTTCAAGTTATTTTCATTATGAAATGACTCTACTTCCATTTCTCATGTCTTTATGTTTTTTATCAAGTTCTTATTGATTTCACAAGTAAACTGATTCCCTTGTTTTCCTTACTGGGCCTTCTGCTCACCATTTCCTTTTATGTATGTCTCCAGGTTATGAGATGCAATAATTTTAAATAGGATGAACCTATGATTAAGCCTTACAAGAGTTTTAGAAGGATGTTTTATGTTGTTTTCATGTATTTTTGTTTCTGATTTCCAACACACTAGACTTTAAAAATCCTCTGTTTGTAAAATGTAATGAAAAGTTATGTAATAAAAAGGCAGGATGCCATAGAAGATCAAAGAGAAGACTATTCAAGTGTCACACCTTCAACAAGAATTATATGACACTAATTGGGAACTCAAAAAACTCCACCATTTATTAGGAGAATCCAAAATATAAAGGCCAACTACCATTACAACAACAATGGAAGTGCTTCGTCAAGATGAGGAGAATGAAGCTGATCAATTAACTAAGATTAAATGAGTGGATGATGGGTCTTAGGAGGCTGTTCAATAGATAAACAGTTATTTTGAAGGTCTCTGGTAAATTATGATAGATATACTCCATCTTTTGGATGTTCCTCTAGGGGATTTTTTGTCTTATAAATGAAAATAATTTTTCTTCCAATCATCTATGTCCTCATCCATGTTTCTTTCCTATAATCATAATGTAATATTGACACTAATTTCCATGAAAAAAAGTATATCAACTAATTTTAATCAAAGTGATGGGATGGGGAAATGCTCCAATTTTTTTCTAAGCCATGGGGCATAACAAGCATGGTTTGACTATCACTGGGTTCGCATGGAAAATACAACAAGCTTTGTGTCTTTTGATGTCATTTCCTTAAATCCTACCTAATATCAATATAAATGAGGCTTAGCAAAAAATACTTGGATTTTTCTTAGGCCTCCCTTTGTGGGTTTTTATCCTTATAAGTTTTGTGCCTTGTATCTTTTTATCGCTTGATATTTTTCCTAAACTATGCAAAGCACAGTTCTAGCGAGCCAAGACACAAATTTTATATAGAATTACCTTTGCAGGTTTTCAATCTAACATGTTCTGTCTCTTTTTGGGGGTGGTTTAATGTCATGAATGCTAGACTAATGAGGCTAGTGTTTTAGGTCGAATAGCTTTGACCATGAGGTTTGAGATTAAGACCCAAATAGGTCTTGTATGCCGAGAATGTTCTGACATTCTTTAGATACCCCCAAGGGGAATCGTGAGACATAATTTTTTGGTTTCCAAATCTAAAACATGGTATTATGTAATAGAGGAGGTGTCTCTTATGGAAGAAGCTACCATTTGTTAACAAACTCGTTAGGAGGGTTGTTTTATGCATGTCCAACTAGGGCGCATACTGCATAGTCAAATAGAGGCATCCATAGGATGCTAGACCCATTATGTGGGTGACTTATGCAAGTCCAACAAGGGTGCGTACTGCATAGTCTAGTAAAGGGTTTCCAATGAATTTCAACTTTCTATTACCGATGGTTGAAGGAAGTTTATAGAGATTCATATTTCAAAATACCATAATGGTTGTTTTTCTAAGGGAAAATGTATGATAATTAAGAGATTATCTATATCGGTATTTTCTATGAATGGGAAAATGATCCTACATGAATTTATCTTGAGTGAAGGAGGGTACATTTGGTTAGATGGTCAATGTCAGGGGGAAGGACCCCTTTTTGATAAGGGTTAATGTATCATGCAGTTTAATGTCATGCGACCAAGATATTAACCGTGCAGTTTATTATCTTATGGTAAGGATATTACAATATGAAGTTTAAAGTCATATAGAAAGAAGATTATGTTATGTGATTTAAATTCATACAATGAGGACATTATTCTATGCAGTTTAAAGTCATACATCAAGGACATTATGGGTGCTATAATTTAAGGTCTTTATCTTTGACCAAAAAGGCTGATGATTCTCTCATTCTTAGAAATTTTTCTAGAAATGTGATACCATGTTTAGGTGTAAGAGGAGAAAATTGTAAGATGTGATCGGGGGATTCCTGGATCAAAAGAGTGGTATGGGAAATGTAGGGATTATGATGTTAGAGTAGGAATCTCTTGAGGAAAAAGTTATCGCTAGTTGAAAAACTCACATTTTGGGTTGTTTTATGCAAGGCCAACTAGGGCACATACTACATAGTCAATAGTGTAATCCTTTGGCTGACAGGAACTGGAATTTGTGATCAACTTATGAAAATCCAACTGGGGTGTATTACATCATATTAAGTCAAAAATGTCTTTATGAATTATGACATTCTATAATTAAAAGCTGATGAAATTTTAAGGAGATTCATATTTCCCCAAGCACAGAGTTTGGTTGGTGGGAGGAAAGTTTTTGAACAAGGAAGGAGTATTTTGAGTCAAGATTTCCTGAGAATGGGAGAAAGAGGTTTCCTACGTAGGTATTAACCAAGCATAGGAAATATGGAATCTACAGTTTCAGGTCATACAACTAGGAACATTACACAAAGGAAATCATAGGGATGCATGACTTTTCAGATTAAGATTATTCTAATATGCTTCAAACACACGGAGGAGGAAATTTAATACCATGGTATTTGGGATTCTCATATCAGGAGAGGGTATATTGGACATATATGCAGGATAATTGTAGACTGTTTTAAATCATGGGTTTTAACATATTTGCATCAATGCTCATGAGGAAAGAAGAGGCTTCTCCCAAGGGTGAATTTACCGCTGGTTGATAAACCCGTTATAAGGGTTGTTTTATAAAAGGCCAACTAGGTCATATACCATGTAGTCAAATAGTGGTATCCTTTGGGTAACATGCCCATTATGAGGGTCTTTTTATGCAAGTCCAACCGGGGTTCATTACATATCCAGGTAAAAGAGCCTTCAAGTGTCATACATTTTGTCACCGGGAGTTGAAGAAAGATTATGAATATCTGAAAGTGTCCATGATTAGAAGTATGGATTGTGGAAGAAAAGTGTTAGAGCATAAAAGAAGTGTCTGGATCAATATTGGCCATGAGTTTGGAGTCCCTCTCATAAATCTAACTCATACGTATAGTGGGGGAATTTCTGTTTCTTAGGTGGACTCCCCTTGGTTAGGGGAACCTGAATTAAAATCTCCTACGCAGATCTTTGTTTGCATGTAGAAAAGGGGGAATTTTATATTTACCCCATGGTTGGGAATACTAGATAAGGCCTAGGAATCACTACATATCTCAATGGGATGATAATCAAGTTATACGTAGTTCTTTGGGTATCATACATTTTAAATTCATGTGGCAAAGACATTATTATATGTAGTTTAAAGTCATTTAGTAAGAACATAAGGGCTCTCGATGGGAAGAGAAATGAGATATTGTGAATGGAATAGGACTCAGGGCCTCAGTGTCACTTTGTATATTATTGAAGCAAGAATCAATCCACATGTAATTCTGAAATAAATATCCACCACACTGATGGAATTCATATGTGGAGGAAAATGGGGGTTATGTTTTGATATGAGGTCATACATAGGGTGTGAAATCATATTGGGTATTCTCATGTAGATCTAACTCATACATGGGAGAGTGGGAGTATCCGCATATTGTGTTTTGGTTGGGCCTAGTATTGAGGATCTAAACGTCACTACATATCTCATAGGGGTAAGAATAAATCCACACGTAATTATTGATGGACCACATAGTTTATTTTCATGTAGTGTGCATGTGGGTGATTCTAACATGAAAAGGAATATTATGGATGGACTAGGTAATAGGGCCTCAGTGTCACTATGTATCTTACTGGGACAAGAATCAAGCCACACACAGTTCTTAAGAAGATCATACAGTTTATTGTCATGCGATGAGAACATCTGGTGTGTCTTATAAGGTCTTGAAGCCATGACCATGGTAACCCCAATGTGAATTGATATTCCAAACTTATACAAGGAAACTATTTTACCAAATTTCCTAATCCCACATGAGCTATACTCAGTGTGGGAAACAAAGGGTGTAAAAAGTTTCTTCCACAACACAAAGGCAATAAAATTAAAGGATAGGGTCATTTGGATTCTGTGGTGGCTGGGCCAGGAGATATGATCTAGATGTTGGTACGTATCTCATTAGGATGAGAATTAAACCAAACATAGTTTTATTAATCCTATACATTTTAACCTCATGCGGTGAGTACAAGGATTAATCGACATGAGAGGACAAAAATGTCACAGCTGGACCCAAGATTATGGATCTTGGCATCACTATGTTTATCATTAAAATGAGAATTAAGACACGTGTAGTTTTTGGAGGCTCACTATGTAGGTGTGATTCAAACACAGGGAGTGGGGGATTTTGATTATGGTTGGACCCAATATTAGAGATCCATCCATCACTACGCATCTCATTGAAATGAGAATCAAGCCACACATAGTTCTTGAATAGATTGTTCAGTTTAACATATGTAATGAGGATGTTGGACATGTAGTTTATCATATTATAGTGAGGACATGATAATGATGGGGATTATTCCTATAGTGGGGCCCAAGTTTCACTCTGAAGTGTCTATGATGTGATTGGGGCTTAATCATGAGATATTCCCATATTTGAGGGACCACAAGGAGTTTCAACTCGTGGCATTTTGGGGGATCTTAACATCAAATGAGGGGGAACTTTACCATATAGTTTAACGTCATGTGGTCAGGATGATGATTTCATACAGTTTAATATTGTGCGACATAGAAGTTATCTCATGCCTTTTAAGGTTGTGTGACAAAGACCAACTACATATTTTAACATCTTGCATCTGGTATGTATATGGTTCTATGTAGTTTAAAATTCTGTATCTTGGATGTTATTTCATTTGATTACACAAAATAATTTTTTAGGAACCTTTCATTGGTTGGATTCTTAATTATTTATCCATCTATTGAGACCAAGGAATAAGTTCTAGTGTAATAGACCTTATGTATGGAATAAGGCACCTCCCACTTCGTCTCAAGTTTTGGAGTCTTCTTTCCTATAATCATTGGAGCCCTAAGGACCAACATCAATTATCCTTGGAGGAATGAGAAGAGGTGGAAATTCTTATTTAAATCTTGCACTATCTAATTATAGAATACTTCCAAGTGATGAAAAGTATGAAATATTATTTCATCCAGTTTCTCCAAATCAACCATTAATTTTTGGGATTGTTCATCTATAGATAGATGGTCATAGATGGAAACACAAAGAAATGGTAACTGGACCTCAATGTGCAGGACTGCTTCCATTTTGCATATCAATGACTATGTGGTTTCTTATGTTTCATTACAGGTCATAGTTTGGTAAGCTGATAAGGCATGCAAGATATTTTCAGGCCAATAATTTTTATCTTTATCCACCATCTTCTAGAGTATGTTTGATAGGGTATTTTTGAAAGCATATATCTATCCATTATCCACTTCATGATAGTGGGATGATTGGTTGGATTTGATATCATATTCCTGATATAACTTTTCCACCTCAGCAGAATAGGAATTGGTGCCATTTCCTTTTAATATGGTATGAGGGACACCAAATCAGGTAATGATTTTAGATTTCATGAAACCAACAATTCTTTTTGCACTGAATTCTTTGATCGGTATTTCCTTAGTCCATTTGGAGAAGAAGTCAATAACAGTAAGGATTCACTTGCAATAATTGGTCATAGCTAGAGGGTATGGACTCAGAATATCTATTCCTCATATGGAAAATGGTCATGAGTATTTGGCTATATGTAGAAACTCTGGGGATTGATGAATGAATTTGGAATGCACTTGTAAAGAATGGAATTTCTTGGTAGATTCTATGCAATTATGCATCATTGAAGGCTAGTAATACCCAATATTTCGAATTTGCTGGGAAATCTTATATCTAGACTGATGGGTGCCACATTCCCCAACATGTAATTCATCTATAACGGTCACAACCTCTTCTCCATCAATACATATAATAAGGAATCCATTAAAGCCTCATTTTTATAGGACTTTTTGATGATTCTGGCCTTCATATAGAGTGGTGTTGGCTGCTTTTCGTCAGATTTGATCTTTTCCATCCCTTTCCGGTGGGAGTAATCCATCCTAAAGGTAGTCCATAACTTGAATCATATACTCAGTGTTAGAACCATATGTAATAGGGATAGGGATGACTTCATTGATCTTCTCTATTCCGACTCGAACAAAAGTGGATACCATTCAGCGATCAGTGATGGTGATGATCGTTTCGTCTCAATTTAGATCTTACAAAGCTATGGCTGCATTATCCAATTCATATTCTTGGATATTTTGTGATCACGGGATATGAGTCAATGTTTCTTTTGAGGGTAACTCTACCATAAACCCTCATACATAGTCAAACAGGGTGATATGACCTTCTATTATGATGGCATAATCCCCATTGATGTGTTTGATCACCAACTTTGAATCACCCTTTATGTCCATGTGATTCACTATTATTTTGAGTGCTAATTCTAGACCCATAATGAGGGATTGGTATTCTACCGTATTTTGGTACATCCTTCTGACAATAGAAAAGAATATGGTAAGACCGACTTTTCTAGGTAAATGAGCATGACCCTAACCTGACTTTTTTGAGCTTAAGGTCTTCCATTCTCTTCCCCATTAGGCTCCTAGATGCGCTGTCAAAATATGTTTCTCATGTTTTGGGGATTTCTTGAATGGATAATACCTCTTCATCTGGAAATTTAGTATTTAACAATGCTGTTTTGGTAGATGAGTGATTTTCCATAAAATCTTCCAAGGATTGGTCTTTAACTACTTTTTGAGGCACAAAATGTATAAAAAACTTCTATAGAATAACCACCCACCATTTCAAACACCCTATAAATATTGGATGATTGAGGATATATTTTAGCAGGTCATTTCTAGAGACTAGTTGGACCTCATGATTCTAAAAATAGCACCTTAGCTTCTAAACCACAAAGATTAATGCCAGACAACTCTTCTCAATATCTGAATATCACATCTCTGTGTTGAGCATGGCTCGACTGAGATAATAGAGGTTGTTTTTTTCTCAGAATCATTCTTTTTCACAAAGAAGGAACCCAATGATCACTCTAGATCTGTCACATACGGAATGATTGGATTTACCCTAATAGGTGGAATTAACATCGGTGGGCTCAATAGATATTTTTTAGGGTTTCAAATGGTTCTTGATAGTCATTGATCCACTGATACGTGACCCACTTATTCATAAATTTTGTGAAGGGAAAAAACTTTCCTTCCATATTGTCTATGAAGAACCAGATGTAGGCTAAGTTTCCTTGAAGTCCTCTCAGCTCTTTAAGGTTTCTAGGAGGTTACATGACTTGGATATCTTTAGTTTTATCAGGATAAACTTCGATGCCGTGATGGCATATGATGAAGTTGAGAAATTTCCTCAAGGTTACCCCAAAAGTGAATTTCAAGGGGTTCATCTTCAAGTTATGCTCTCACAACTTGTTAAAGATGGTTTTTAGGTTATCCAAGTGGTTGAAATTTTATTGTGACTTGACCAATAAATCATCCATGTAACATTCAACAAACTTATCTAGGAAGGGTTTGAATATGTGATGCATGGCACATTGGTATGTGGCGCAAGTGTTCCTTAAGACAAAGGGAATTACCCAATAGTAGAACAATCCCTAGGGGGGGTCTCTAAATACTATGGGTTCTTAATCTTCAAGGGAAATTGGGATTTGATTAAATCCATAATATCCATCCATAAAGGTGAGGACTTGATAACCATCCATTGCATCAATCATGAGTTCTATAGTTGAAACTGGGAAGTCATATTTGGGAAAATTATGATTGAGATATCTGAAATAAATGAAGACTTTGATTTGCTCATTTTTCTTTTACACAGGGAAAATATTGTATAGCTATATCAGATATTACACCTCTCAAATGAAGTCATCCTTGATGAGAATATGCACTTCAACCTCAATCTTGGAGGCATGATTCAGGTGTGTCCTTCTAGCTATCTGTTTTTACCCATGATTATCCTATATCAAACCCAAATGATGGGTTCCAACTTCAGTATAAAGACCCAAAATCTCTTTTTTAATTCCAGGAAAACATGTACCGATGCTATTTTAGAAAGTAAGTATACATATCCTATTCTTTAGGATCCATGGCCTCACTAATCAGAGTGGGCCATGGATCTTCATCCATACCTAGATTTATTTCTCTAAGTTCTTCCACAATAGTGGAAAAAACTTCCTTAAATGCTGGAGGGGAATCTCTTAGGTCTTTCTCTTCTTCCTCTCCTTTATGATTTACCTATTTAACCTCTTACTAGGAGGTATGAGGTGAAGTGATAATCTTATAATTGATAGAAGAGTTGGTATTTGAACTTTTGGAAGAGGAAGCTACCATTTATAGCCTAATTGGTGTCACTACGTCTCTCTAGAGATCTGTAGGGGACACAAGGGACTAGGGATGAGAATTATTATTTTCCTATGTTGAAAAAGATACTTCTTATAGTCAAGTTGGTGAAATAGAGATTTTTTGAAGCTTGAGGGATGGAATTAAGGAATTTTCATCCAGAATTTTATCACTGTTTGGAGAGTTAGGAACTTATCCTACACTTTTAGGCTCAGTTTTCATGACTGGAATTATATAATCCATTGAGTGTGTGCTTAAACTTAGGCCCACCCTTTAGATTTTATTAATGGGAAGCACTTAATCCTTGCTACGCTACTTGAAAGGGTCGAACGAGATCATCTCTAGGCCATTTGGGGCATTGATTTGAGTAAAGTCATCATCCATTGAATATTTACCTCCCTTGTGATAGAATATTGTGTTAATATATTGTGACTCACAATATTTTAATGGGGCCTTGTCACCATACAATGTCCCAGTTTTACCATTGGCACAATATCTAAGTTATTGCTGGTATGACTGCATGCTAATGCAACCTATGTCTTCCTAGTAGGACTTTGAAAGTTTTATCCTACTGAAAAACCATGAATTCTATGTCTAATACTAGATCTCCAAACTAAGTTCTAAGTGTGATCTCACCGAGAGGCTCCTCCTCATTCTTGTCGTAACCCTATAACATCAGAGTGGAGGGGGACAAGTGAGATTCATTGAGACCCAAATGGTGAAGTGTCCAGACCAGAATAGGTTAAATTCTAATCCATTATCAATAAAGGCTCATCATTTATCAATATAATTTATTTTTGTTGTCTTTGTAAAAGGTCCTAAAATGTCCTTATAAAATGGTATCATTGTCATGGTTTGTGAAAGATACGACTGCATGGAATTCTGCTAGGTCATTCTCTACACGATACACTTCAGCGGAAACAACCTCGACTTGAAACTCCTTCGGAATTGAAAATGCCTCTATGAGTGCCTCCCATAGGTCTTTTGACAGAATCAAAGCATCCATGATTGATAGATTAGCCGGAACTTGGTACAATGCCTTCAACACATCATACTTTTTATCTAATGGTTTTCACTTCCTAGTATGGGGGTGTTCTTTCATAGGTGATTTTGGAGCTGATGTTTCTAATGTGGATGCACCATCCCTTGAAATATGAGATTATGGTGCTTCCACTCTTGGTGGATTGGGTCGGTTGGGTATGCCTATATGCTGATGCTGATTAAGAAGTGGTGTATCTTGTAGTAGATCTTGCATGATAATTTTATCAGGGTGTACCTTGTCATGTGTGGAGGAATTCCTTTGTTCTTGCTGATGTAGCTGAAGATCTCTCCCACCAGTTTTCGCCCCATATATAGTTTGAGCAGGGAATGGTTAAATTAGTGACTTCTAGCACAACCACGTCCTCCCCTGTAACCTTGATTCTGATGGATTCTTCCCCTAGTTCCCCAATTAGACCTAGGGAATTTAGATTCATAACCAAAATCATAATTTGTGAAGGGATCCATTAAATGAATAACATTAATGGAATTTAAGATCAATTCCTCATCATAGGAATCTTTTGTCTGACAGACCGATTCTTGTTGTACCGTTTGGTGGGGTGGTTGCCCGTACATTTGAGACTTTTATAATGGAGTCTTCTAAGGTCAAAGACAAAATTTTCCTTCAAAAAATATCATATTATTGTATTTTCTTCTTAAACTTTTGACCATGTATCTTTTTGGAGGATTATCCTTTAGAGGATTGAGCTGCTAATAGAGATGGTTGTGTTGTGGAGGAAGTGTAAGGAGGCACAATTGGCTGTTTCAAATATATTCATTGTATAACATGAGTCTGGTTGATCATTTTTCTGACCATTCGGTCACCAAACTTCTATGCACCCTTTCTCTAAACTTCTTTCCATTCATTTTATTCCTCTAATGGGATAGTGGTAGAAAAAAAATCCACCTGATACTTGCTTGGATTCTACCATCTTTTGCAGGAGGTCATTGAAAAAAAAGAAATCCTAGATGTGGATCCCCAATAAATGATGGAAGGGTCAATAATTCAGGAGATCTTTATCACCTTCCTTGCAAGGGAGCTTGGGATTTTGAAACTTGATTAATTTGTTTTCCATTGCTGAGATGAAGTATCAAGTGAATTGGTTATCTTGAAAATATTATACCTTGTTTTTCATATCCTCAAACTACTTTCACTACTAGTATCTGTAATCATCTTGATGAGGTAGGCGGCGTTGTCGTTGCTCGGGAGGTGAAGTTGTATGGTATAGTGTACGATTTGAAATAGGATTGAGTACATGGGCCTTCTTAAGTGTAACTGTAGCAACCACTACCTTTCTTATTCTACTTCCTTGAGTTGATGGAACTATTCAGGACTTTTCTTTGGTCTCTATAATGTATTTTTCTACTTGTTGAGCAATTAAGGCAAGGTCGTGAAACCCTACTGTGTACTTCATAGGGATTAGAAGCATGTGTGACTCATCATGAATATTTTCTACATATATGGGAAACAATTCTTCTTGAGGGAGTGGTAGATTTAAAAAGTATGTCAGTCCTTTCCACTAAGCAATGAAATCTAGGACCCTTTCATTCTCCCATTGTTTGTAGTTTGTGAGGTCAAATACTATCATTTTCTACAGTGTTGAGCTGAACTATAAGACAAAGATATTTTCACCCTGTGATTGACCGAGCTTGCAAACCTATGTACCACACAAAGGCTGGCCCTTGTAGTGATTGCAGAAACCACCTGAGCTTCACTACCTCCTATTGTTTAGGGGTACCCATCATAGGGTCACAATGAGAGATGAAATGTGCCAAGTGTTGTTCTGGGTCCCATGATCCATTAAATATTAAAAATATAGGATTTCCAAAGTTTGGAATGGGAAGATTTGAATCTACCCATTTGAGGTAAGCCTTATTTTTTGGCTGTATGAGTGCACATTGTTCCTCCATAGCTTACAATCGAGCTGTTAGTGACTTAACGGTGTTCATAAGAATTTGGGAAATGTATGGATGAGCCGAAACCTAGATAGGTGCAGCGATTAGAGCCCGAATAGGTGCATTGAATAGATCCTGAATAGGTGAAACAACCATTAGAACCATTAGTGGTGGTTCTACTGGCACTTGTCATGGATACCCTATAGTGACAAGACTATATATATTTTCCTGACCATGTTCTAGATGCATACCCAATAAAAGGAATTCTTGATCTACTACTGTGAGATCCAAATATATTGGTGGTTGGTTTCCCACATTGATCGGATGTTACAAATCAATTTTAGTTGCTACGACAAACACTCATTGTTGAGGTGTGCAAACTGAAATAGTAAGTTGGGGATCTTCTTTTAGAACATATCTAATAGGAAGGCCACCTCATAGTAGTTCTTCATTGAATCTCCTCTATTCTTTCATCTCTTCCTCCTATAGGGAAAATTTTTCTTCCAGGGAAAGGATCTTAACCTACCTGGGAGGGAGGTGAGGCATAATTTGAATCTTACACTTTTCCCTATTCAATACCTTTTAAAGAGGTAATGGTGGATTATTTGAGGTAATGAATAGATTATAATAAAGCCTCTGGTTCTAGGTACATACACCTTCTTCATTTATTTGGGTGTGTAAAAAAGTATAGCCTGGAACCTCCTCCTCTGACTCCTCTAAATTGGACTCATGTTTTGGAGGATTTTCACTAAAAAAATTAATGGAATCCACTGATGAGAAATGTATTGTAGGAATTATGTCAATGCATTTGCAAGACTATCTTTTTCTATGTACTCCATACGGCCTTCTCCTCTCCTTTGTTGATTTACTGGGAGCTATTTGGTGGATAGTAACTTGAAGTGAATCTCTAGAAAGCTCGGTTGTGCTTTTCCCCAATAAGGATACAGGATCATGAGTTGGCATGAACTGGGAGGATTCATTCTACAGTGTTTTCCATGATCGGGATAAAATGAATTACCACTGAGGAGGTGATTATAGGGGTGAAAGAGCCCCCAACCCTAAGGGATGGGGATGTTCCTACTATACTTTCACAAACTTTCAGGTTGAGTTTTCTAACCTTAAGGTTTAGGTTAAAAAATCCCCCAGCCCTGGGGGTTGGGGTTGCTCCCAAACTATTGTGGCTAATATTACTGCATCTTCTCTTCTAATTCTGCCGAGTTTTGTCTGAACATGAGTTGGGTGAATCATTCGATATGCACTCATATCAACATTTATAAAGATCGTTCCACTATTTCTGACATTTTCACTATATGAAAGCTAATATCCTTTAAACAGGACACTTGATCTATATTCTCATATGCTTAATTCAAAAGTCTTTCAATAGCCAGCTCTATTCTGGCCCAATGTTGGTGACAATTAGTCAGGGCCTTTTTTGTTGAGAATATCTTCGTTCTTGGATAGAGTCTGCTTGTCTGAGACGTCCTGAGGCTATAATGTTTATGATACAACCTATGGCGGACTTTTCTGATTAGGGAGCATAATAAAATGTAACGTTCCATGTGCGAACCATCCTTTTATAAAAAAATCAGATGGGGGTATCAGTGATCAGATGGTGCAACCTCATTAATGCGCCGAGGAATGTACGTTGAAGGGATCCTTACTATTTCTCAATATTTGGATTTTGGGAAACTAGGAGAGATGCCAAGTCAATTTGGTGTTGCAACCCTTATATTACCTTAACATGATTTTGATACTCATAATAGGGAAATACTTTAACTTTCAAGTAATTAAGATTTTTCCATATGTTGAGGTGAATGTCATGCACACACTCTTCCAAAAATGCATCTAGGATACTATATCAAAGATTGGATAAAGGAAAAAATATAAATGGTATGTCATCTTCAGCCATCTTTTTCGGCATATTTATCAAATCTTCTTTATCTTTAGTTAGAGGATACTCTATCTGGTTTGACTAGAGTGGCCATTTTATTACCATTTACCATAGGTAGTGATATTGATAGGGATTTCCTCTATTGCATTAGAGGGTAAGTGTCCCAAGGGTGGTTCATAGAATGAACATCACCTTGGGCTATCTTTAGTTGAGAAAGGATTCCACCTACCAGTGACAAGGCATCATACATGATTGGACTTGTTTTCACAAGTGCCTCACGATAGGATGGCTTTCTCGTCACTACATTTCATATTAATGAATTCTATTGACAATGAAAAACACTATTATAGAGTGAAATTTATCAGTTAATACCATCATGGGGAGGAAGACCATAGTGGATTACAGAAAGGGTAAAATCCTCCTACTCCTTAGTCTTCTTTCCACACAGGGGGTTTTCTTGGATCACATCAAGAGATAGGATCTCGAGATCGACTGAGTTTTTTTATGAAGTAAGCCTTCATGGTAAAGTATCTTGAGAGGACCTTCAAAATTACTACTAATTATCTCATAATTTTTTAATGGGAGGTAGGATCTTGATCTTCTATAGATAATCATATAAATTCTTCAATATCTCCAGCATTAAGTGGAGCTAGATCGTAGATCAGATCTTGATTCTCCAATCATGTTTGATGGGGATTTTTCTTCGATGCCTTCTTATGAGAAATTGGGGACCCTTACTTGGGGGAATGTTTTTCATAGGAAGATTTTTATGTCTTCCTTTGAGTGGCTATTGGGATAGGCCAATTACCTATGATTGGAGTGATTGTATGTTCCCTATCCAGTTGTCTGTATAATATGGGGGAGTTCTCCCCATGATGCTCATGGATGAGAGTAGAGGAGTGTATCTTCTCTGGGGTGATATGATGAAGACCCACCCCATTTGTGGGGACAAAGTTATTCATCTGTACCTTTGGTAGTACTATCCTCGCATTTATAATATCATAGAAAATCTAAAGGACGTGGGTAGAGTTTTGAGTCTACCTTTTCACCATCACCAAGATGTGCTTGGTGACTTCAGTGGTCAGAATAATGATATATGCTCATTATGTACTTGGATTAAGTATATGTGCCTGATCTTGTCCTCCCTTTCCTACTAGTGGATACTAATTATGGCACCCTGCCTTTTATTACATAACTTTTCATTACATTTTACAAACATAGGATCTTTAAAGTCTAGTGTCTTGGAAATCAGGAACAATATAAATGAAAATATTAAAAATTCTTCTAATACACTTGTAAGGATTCATCAAAGTTTCATCATAAGTACAATTACTTCATCTCATAACCTATAGGCATACATCAAAGGAAATAGTGAGCATAAGTCCCAGTAAGGAAAGCAAGGGAATCAGTTTACTTTTGATATCAATAAGAACTTGATGAAAAATAGAAAGACATGAGAAATGGAAGTAGAGGCATATAATAATGAAAAAAACTTGAATAATAACTTGAATATGGGGATACAAAATTTAATTTAGACATTCATGAACATATCACCAAGGTTCATCCCCAAGGTTTCATAAAAATTACCAAGGTTATTCACCAAGGTATCGTGAAACATGTCATATCAAGAGATTAAATTATTTACCCAATACATTGGAGATTTATCAGGGCCCACCCTTAATATGTATTTATTTTCATGTGATCCACATATATCATAAACAATCATTTCATATATAACCAAAAAATAATAAAATAAATGGGTTTCTTTTCAAAATAATGATGTTTTAATAGTGTTTAAAAACTTGATCGTTATGTCATTTATAACCCATGGAAAAGGAATGAGGTTTTCATGTATGTCAATTCTAGAATAAAATATATAATTTTTTTGTATTTATTAATACCCCAAAAACACGAAATGGTTTTGGGTATTCATATAAATAAAATAGCAGAATTTATTGAGAAAAAGAGATAGAGATTTTGAGACGAAATTTTTATAGCATAATGTCTAAATAACATGGTTTTAGAAAACATGAAAAAGAGAAATAAAAAGGGTCACCCACTCATAAATAACTCATAATAAAGTATTTGGACAGAATAAAATTTAAATAGGATCATGGTATGGATGTTTTAATGACATAACACATGAAAAAGAAACTTGAAAGAAAAGTGAAGATGCGATTTCTTCTACGAAAAATTAAGCAGCCTAACAACGTCAATTAAAAATTCAGAAAATATGTTGATGAGAGAAAAAAAGGTCTATAATAAATTGGACATGAAATATAAAGTAATAAGAATATAAAAGAACATACCCCAATATAAGAAGATGGAAACTAGAAGACATAACATAAAGAGAGTCATGACATAAAAGTGGAGGGTAAAAGGTTCCCTTACCTTGAAGAGTAACTTCAAAAGTTTGAAGGTTGGGACCTTGGGGGGCTTGAGGGAACCTTGGTAAAACTCCTTGGGAGATAAAAATACCAAATATTATTTGATGATGAATTTTTAATTAAAGGAATGAACGAATGGGTTGGTATTTATAGCTATAGTGAAGGAATATTTTCTTAATTTCCAAGGGACACCTCATCAGTGGTATTTGCAAAACCATGGTCTTGACCATGATTTTTCCCATGGTATTGGAAACATGGGACACCTCATAACATATATTACTATTCACTAGTCTTATAGAATTGTTAAATCACTATTACATCATTAATGATGTCATTAATCCTACCGAAACTCAAAACTGTATTTTTACTATTCACTGAAAAACAAAACATTTTATAAAAATCTCATAAATTCACCCGAACCTAATATTGATGTTCTAAATTCAAAAATGAACTCCATTTTATGAAAATAATTTTCTAAATATGATATATTTAATTTTTAAGTAAAAACACTATTTACCTGAAAAAATACTAATACTTAGCTAATAATTTCTGAAACAGTTATTTATTTATGCTATTATATCACTTCACCATTCAAGATGCCTAAATTATATTTATAATTTCTTAAGTGAGGTTACTATTTCATTTCTCACATTACTATTCATAAGGGTAATATTACTATTCATACTTTACTGTTCACAAAATGTTAAGTTGATCTTATTAGACTCTAAATTTCTTACTGATCACAACTGTAGAAGACCATTTTTTGAAAATAATTTTACATTATTAATTATTTAAAGTATACAAAATTATTTTAAAATACCATTTTTTCCAAAATTTCATCAATAATATGGAACATCTATAAATTCATCCTATATTTATCCGGACATTTCAAATACAAAAATTTTACAATAATAATAAATAAAAATTTTATTTATACAAAAGGATTACACAAAGTAACTAAGGCCTTATTACATAGCCCCTTATAACACCTGTATATGACCTAAGTGTAAGGTGTGCTACGGTGATAGAATCTTGGGGCAGCTTAGACAACATTGCCCGAGTGGTGATTTCTATGAGCTTGAAATTTTCCCTTAGGTGATTCCATTCAAGATTTACATATTGAAGTTCGGCATGGGCTTGACCCAACACAAAGCCTAATGATGAAACCTCCTTTTGATGCTCTGACAGATGGGCTTGATATGGCCCGAGTCTACTGGATGAGTCCATGAACTCTTCTTTTTTGTATTAATTAACTATGATCACTTGTATTTATAAACAATAATCATGATGTTAACAATTTAGTTTCCAACAGTCATATTTAAAAATGATCATATTAACCAATGGTCATATAACAATAAAAAACTAGTGGTATTATTTTAATTATACTCACTTCATTAATTAAAGGATATAGTTTTGTTGAGTATAAAATAAAATAATACACAAATTCAAGAAACAAATTTTATTCAAAAGTTTATGTCGTTACATTCTTCCCCCCCTTAAGAAAGTTCGTTACTGAAATTTCAACTCATACCCTTAGAAGAGAAAAGGTGTGGGTATTTCTGCCTCATAGAGTCCTCTGGTTCCCATGTGGCTTCTTCATATTTTTGGTTCCTCCACATCACCTTAACAAGGTGGGTAGTCTTGTTTTTTAGAACCATGTCTCTACAATCCAAGATCTCCACTGGATGCTCCTCATAAGAGAGGTCATGTTCCAGTTGTACCACCTCTAGATTTAGTACATGTGAAGGGTCAGGTATGTACTTCCTCAAGAGGGATACGTGGAAGAAATCATGAACTTGTGCTTGATTTAGAGGAAGTGAAAGCGGATATGCCACTGCTCTACGCAATCAAGGATTTCATAGGGGAAAATGTACCCAGGGATGAGATTTCCTTTATTCTCAAACCTCACGACTCTATTCTAAGGTGAAATTCTAAAAAAGACATTGTAACAAACATCAAACTCCAAGTCCCTTCAACAGTTTTTGGCATAGCTCTTTTGCCGACTCTAAGCAGCCTTAATGTGTTGCTAGATGGCATTGACCTTTTCTGTCATCTCTTGCCCAAGATCAGGCCCAAGAATATTTCTCTCACCATCTTCATCCCAATAAGTAGGAGTTCTACATCGATTCCCATATAGAGACTCATAAGGTGACATTTGAATACTCAAGTGGAATCTGTTATTGTAATAGAACTCAACTAATGGGAGATGTTGATCCCATCCACCTTTAAATTCCATTTAGTAGGTTCTCAACATTTCCTCAAGTGTTTTAATAGTATTATCATATTGGCCATCTGTTTTAGGGGTGATAAGACATACTAAATTTAAATTCAGTACTCAGAGCATGTTGAATACTTCTCCAGAATTTTTATGTGAACCTTGGATCATGATCAGATACGATAGAAAGTGGAACTCCATGCAGAATTTAAACTTACTTTAAATAAATCATGGCAAGTTGATCAAGAGATAAATCTTCCAAAATACAGATAAAATGGGAAGTCTTGGTGAGACGGTCCACAATAACCCATATCGCATTATTTCCTTTGGAAGTTCTCGGGAGACCAGCGACAAATTCCATTGTGATATTGTTCTACTTCCATGCTGGTATGGGTAGTGGTTGCAATCCCCCTTTAAGAATTTTTCACTCTGCCTTCACTTGCTGACATACTAGGCACCTTGAAGTGTAGTAAGCAATCTCCCTTTTCATATTATCCCACCAATAATGATCACAAAGGTCTCCGTACATTTTTGTACTTCCTGAATGTATAGAGAAAGTAGAGATATGAGCTTCATCCATTAGCTCCTTATTTATTTCCGGAATAGATGGCACATAGTCTTGTACAAAATTTCAGTACACCTTCTTGATCAATATTGAACTAAAAAAACTTCCCATCCTTCATAGCCTAATACTTATTCTGTAACAAAGGATCTTCTTTTTGAGCTTTCTTGATCTTCTTTAGTAATGACGGTTGAGAAATCATTTGGGTTAGGGTTTATGATTTCCCTTCCCTTATAATTCATTGTCCAGCTTTACTAGGTCATTGATGAAAGTATCTCTTTGAATCCTCATCATGGATGCATCAGTGAATTTTTTTTATCTTTCGGGATGATAATGAATTGAACAATCATAGTCTTTAAGAAGTTCTAACCTTCTCCTTTTTCTCATGTTGAATTCCTTTTGTGTGAAAATATACTTCAAAATTTTATGGTCTATGTATATATCACATTTCTCCCCATAAAGATAGTGCCTCCATTTCTTCAGAGAAAAAATGACCGCAACCATCTCCAGATCATGCGTAGGATAGTTCTTCCCATGAGTCTTCAATTATCAAGATGCATAAGAAATGTCTTTGTCATTTCTCATGAGGACGCACCCAATACCTTTTAGAGAAGCATCGCTAAAAATAATGAATCCTTCTCCACTTAAGGGTAGAGTTAACACGAATGCAGTAACCAATCTCTTATTCATCTCTTGGAAACTTTCCTCACACTTCTTTGTCTAGATGAACTTGACCAATTGTTGAGTTAACTTGGTTAATGGATTATAAAGTCATGAAAAGTTTTTCACAAACCTCCTATAATACCCCGCTAATACAAGGAAACTATGAATCTCAGTTATTGTTGTAGGCTGAGGCCACTCCTCTACAACCTTTGTCTCTGCATGGTCAATTGTGATTTTATCATTGGTTAAAATGTTCCCCAAGAAAGAAACTTGTTGTAACCAAAATTCACATTTTATGAACTTTCCAAAAAGCCTCTCTTTCCATAGAGTTTGCAAAATAACCCTTAGATGATCCTCATGCTCTTCAAAACTTTTGGAATATATTATAATATCATTAATAAAAACTACCACAAAGTTATCAACGTAGTCCTTTAATACTCTATTCATCAAATCCATAAAAATAACAGGTGCATTAGTCAGTCCGAAGGGCATAACAATAAACTCATAATGCCCATATCTTGATCAAAAGGATTTTTTTGGAATATATTCTTTATTCACCCTCAATTGATGATAACCATATCGAAGATCAATCTTAGATAAAAATTGAGCCCCGTGAAGTTGGTAAAATAAGTCATCAATTCTTGGAAGATGGTATTTTTTCTTCACTATGATCCCTTTTAGTTCTCTATAATCTATGCATAGTCGCATTGATCCATCCTTATTTTTCACAAAGAGAATATGTGCTCCCCAAAGAGACACAATTGGAATAATAAACCCCTTCTCCAAAAGATCTTGGAGTTGATTCTTTAATTCCTCCAGCTCCATATTTTCCATTCTATATGGGACTTTTTATATCAGATGAGATCTAGGTATGAGTTTAATGGAGAACTCTAACTCTCTTTCCCGGGGAGGTCTGGGTAACTCCTCAGGAAATACATCAATGTATTCATGGAAAATGGGGAAATTTTCTATCCTTATACTCTCATTTACTTCATATTCTTCACCGATCAACTCCATAAAGAAGGATATAGGAGGTTCTTCTAGAAAAATATCAAGTTGAGATATATATCCTTGGAATATAACTGTAGGTTTTCCATTAAAGACTACTGAGATTTCCTTGCTTTTTCATTTGATCTTAGCATTATGCTTTGAGAGCCAGTCCATCCCTAGTATAATGTTGAATTCTATCATGGGAATGACTACTAGATTTGCGATAAGATTGTGCTCACTAAAGTAAATACTAGAGTTTCTAAACACTTACGATTCTTGGATAATCCCACCTGGAGTCTTGAATGGTAACTCTACTTTTAGCAATTCAGGGGTTGATTGTAAATTATTTTCAAACTTGGAGGAAATAAAGGAATGCATAAAACTAGAATCAAACAAAGTACTTGCTAGCTTTGAGAGAACAACAAGATTACCTGCCACTACATCATTAGGAGCTTCAACATCAGCTGTCGTGATAGAAAAATCACGACCTTGCTCCCTGGCCCTTTGTTGAGGTTGATGGTGGTTCCCCACTACTGATCTCAGATTTGGATAGTGATTAGAAAAGCACCCAAGTTGTCCATACTTATAGCATTGGACATCAGGTAGGGCCTACACCATCTTCCCTTTTTTGTTAGTGTTGGGAAGTTTTGGCTTCGCCTCACTACAAAAATTCTACATAATATGGACATCTCTTCCACACTTGTATCACTTCCTGCTCCCGAGCAGGCAGTTCCCCGAATGCTTCTTCCCACATTTATTATACGTGGGACGTTGCACTTGATTGCCTCCTATTACCTGATCGGATCTCCTCCCTAGGCTTGGATCCATTTATATCTTCTTTTTATTGGATTTATGAGACCATTTTTCCTCCCCAAACCTCAGTTCGACCTTCATTTCACTCTATACGATCTCCTCATATCTGTCATAGTCTTGGTTGGTTAAATTATTCCATAGACGAGGTCTCAATCCACCAAATAATCTATCAAACTTCCCATTAATATCCATGACAAATCTTGAGGTGTAATAGGTATGTCTGGTGAATTTCATCTTGTAGCTTTCAAAAGATTCATTCTCCTTCTGCTTCAGCTCGAGAAACTCCTTCTCTATTTTTTTTCTCATTGGATGAGGGAAATACTTATTGAATAAGATCCCTCTGAACTCTTCCCACTCCATAACTTCAACCTCCACTCTTTGCCTTTTGTTTTTTTATAAGCTACCACCACTGATTAGATTCTTCCTCAAAGAAGTAAACAGCCAGGGTGACCTTCCCTTGTTCCAAATAGCAGAACACAAAAAGATCTTCTCAATAGTGCTGATCCACTATTCAGAAATCAATGGTGCGGTAGATACACTGAAGGTTGGTGATCTTTGATGCATAAAGGACTCAAAAAAATGTTGTTCCCTTCATAGTGAGATCATTTTCTCAGCTTTATTCAAGTTATTTCCCATAACTTGATTCATTTGGCTCATCGTTCTCATGAAAGTTTCCATTCCAGCTTCCATCGGAGGGCCGTCAGCACATGGTCCATTACGGTCACCATTTGTACAGTTCCTCCTATTTCCCACCATTTTCTAAAATAATAAAATCTTAGTTAGTATATTATTTCATTTACAAGTCTTTTAACTATAAAGGATTTTATGTCTTAAAACGTCATCCTTAAACAATTAAATTTCTCTATAAATCCTTCATAATGATTCATAAAAGGCTTGTGATTAACCCAAAATATCTCCCGAGATTGTCAAACCTGGAGTGCAGCAGGACCCATTATCGTGTACCAAGATACCCCAGGTCAATATTGAAACTCCATGTCAGATTTTTCACTCCTAGGTACATCTGTGCTAGAGCCACATCCACTAGTTCGTATCCAGACAAAGATTTATTTGTTCGGAAACCACTTACTTAATATTTCACCAAAATATCGGGAAGTTTTACGATATTTAAACTATTATATAGGGTTCTTACTAAAGTTTTCATATCCTAATTTCCATAAATAACTAAACTATCCTTTGATACCAACTATGACATCCTGCCTTTTATTACATAACTTTTCATTACATTTTACAAACAGAGTATCTTTAAAGTTTAGTGTCTTTGAAATCAGGAACAATATACCTGAAAATATTAAAAATTCTTCTAATAAACTTGTAAATATTCATCAAAGGTTCATCCTAAGTATAATTACTGCATCTCATAACCTAGAGACATACATCAAAGGAAAGGGTGAGCAGAAGGCCCAATAAGGAAAGCAAGGGAATCACTTTACTTGTGATATCAATAAGAACTTGATGAAAAAAATAAAGACATGAGAAATGGAAGTATAAGAATATAATAATGAAAATTACATGAATCATAACTTGAATATATGGATACAACATTTAATGTAGACATTCATGAACATATCACCATGGTTCATCCCCAAAGTGTCATAAAAATTACCAAGGTATCGTAAAACATGTCATCTCTAGAGATTAAATTATTTACCCAATGCATTGGAGCAATATCAGGGTGCACCCTTAATATGTATTTATTTTCATTTGATCCACATATATCATAAACAATCATTTCATATATAACCCAAAAAGAATAAAAGAAATGGGTTTCATTTAAAAATCGTGACATTTTAAAAGTGCTTAAAAACTTGATCGTTATGTCATTTATAACCCATAGAAAATGAATGAGGGTTTCATGTATGTTAATTCCAAAATAAAATATATAATTTTTATGTATTTATGAATACCCCTAGAAACTAAATGGTTTTGGGTATTCATATAAATAAAATAATAGAATTTCTTGAGAAAAAGAGAGAGATATTTTGAGATGAAATTTCTGCAGCATAACGGCTATATAACATGGTTTTAGAAAATATTAAAAAGAGAGGGAACAAGGGTCACCCACTCATAAATAAATCATAATATATTATAGGGACAGAATAAAATTTAAATGGGATCATTGTATGAATGTTTTCATGATATACCACATGAAAAGTAAACTTGAAGGAAAAGAGAAGATGCGATTTTTTTACGAAAAATTTGGAAGCCTAACGACATAAATTAAAAATTCATAAAATCTATTGATGAGAGTGGAAATGGTCTCTCATAAATTATAAATGAAATGGACATTAATAATGATATATAAGAACATACCCCAGCATAATAATATGGAAACTTGAAGACATAACATAAAGAAAGTCATGACTTCAAGGAGGAGGGTGAAAGGTTCCATTACCTTGAAGAGTAACTTTGAAAGCTTAAAGGTTGGGACCTTGAAGGGATTGAGGGAACCTTGGGAGGACTCCTTGGGAGGTGAAAATACCAAATCTTTTTTGATGAAGAATTTTTAATTAAAGGAATGAAGGAATGAGTTGGTATTTATAGTAAAAGTGAGGGAATATTTTATTA
This sequence comes from Viscum album, assembly GCA_963277665.1. Taxonomy (NCBI): domain Eukaryota; kingdom Viridiplantae; phylum Streptophyta; class Magnoliopsida; order Santalales; family Viscaceae; genus Viscum; species Viscum album. Next base: position 1,417,813,568 of record OY728159.1, on the reverse strand, counting down.
ATTTCCAAGGGACACCTCATTGGGGGTATTTGAAAAAACATGGGATTTCCCATGGTATTGGACACTTGGTACACCTCATAACATATCTTAATATTCACAACTCGACCAGAATTATTACATCATTATTATATCATTAATGATGTCATTAATCACACCGAAACTTAAAACTGTATTTTTACTAATCACCGAAAAACAAAATATTTAATGAAAATCTCATAAATTCACCCCAACCTAATATTGATGTTCTAAATTAAAAATTGAACTCCATTTTATGAAAATAATTTTATAATCATGAGATAAATAATTTTTAAGTAAAAACACTATTTACCCGAAAAAAATACTAATACTTAACTAATAATTTCCGAAACAGTTATTTACTTATGCTATTATATCACTTCACCATTCAAGATTCCTAAATTATATTTATACTTTCTTAAGTGAGTTTACTATTACATTGGTCACATTACTATTCATAAGGGTAATATTACTATTCATACTTTACTATTCTCTAAAAGTTAAGTTGATCTTATTAGAATCTAAATTTCTTTCTGATCACAACTATAGAAGACCATTTTTTGAAAAATATTTTACATTATTAATTATTTAAAGTATACAAAAATATTTTAAAATCCTTTTTTTTTTCAAAATTTCATCAATAATATAGAACTTCTATAAATTCATCCTATATTTATCCAAACATTTTAAATACACAAATTTTACCATAAGAATAAATAAGATTTTATTTATACAAAAGGATTACACAAAGTAACTAATGCCTTGTTACATAGCCTCTTATAACTCCAGCGTAAAACTTAAGTGTAATGTGTTCTATGGTGATAGAATCTTGGGGCAGCTCAAAAAACATTTCCCAAGTGGTGATTTCTATCAGATTGAACTTCTCCCTTAGGCAATTCCATTCAAGCTTCATAAATTGAAGCTCAACTTGGGATTGGTCGAGAGAAAAGCCAAGTGATGCAACCTCCTTCCCAAGCTCTAACAGATGGGATTCATATGGCCCGAGTCTATTGGATGAGTCCATAAACTCTTATTTTTTTATTAATTAACCATGATCACTTGTATTTATAAACAATAATCACAACATTAAGAATTTAGTATTCAATGGTCAAATTGACCAATGGTTATATAACAGTCAAAACCCAGTGGTATTATTTTAATTATACCCACTTCATTAATTAAAGAATATAATTTTGTTTAGTATAAAATAAAATAATACATAAATTTAAGAAAAAAATATTATTCAAAAGTTTGGGTCATTACACTGACAATACTCATGTTTGGGTGTAGAGAGTTGACTCTTCCCTATACTTCTCATTGGTACTTTTCAACAGACTTCTCCAGGTGCTTTGAGATGAGGGTACTAGGAGGCTTGATAAATGTAAGAAGGTTAGTGCATCTTCTCATAGCTTCCCCCAAACTACTTTGGTGGGCTTCTTTAAATTCTTCCAGACAAGTATTTTGGTAGGCGTGGTGGGTAAAAGTAGGTGTATTTTCCTACTCAGTATATGCCTCCTGATTTGAATGGAAGGATGCATTGGGTGCTTATAGATGAGTCTACTGACCGGTTGAATATAGGCATATGGGTGTATGTTACCATTTTAAATTTTACACCAAGTTGAGTTGGTGAGATTCTCTGGAGAGGCAATAGGTGTGAACTTTCTCCCTGTTGACTAGTTGTCATCTCCAGTGGGCAGTCTTGTCTGCCTGGGTCTGGAGGACTTGCACCGGCCAGCCAAAGATAACACCCTCATCACATTGAGGAGTTAATACAACACAATGTTGGAGAAGATGATTAATATAAGGATACCTTAAGAATAACTCTTGTTTCTCTTTTATTAGGTTGTATGTGGCCTCTTCATCCACCTCCCTGAGATATAGGAGGGACTGGTTGTTGCATTCAGGGGATAATCTCCTGAAACTATTGAGTAAGGTGGTTAGTTCCATCTTCTTTAGGACCATAAATCATCATTGAATGGATGATTGGTGGAACTGGTTGAGCTGGAGGTCCTGTTGGGTGGCCCTAGTGTCAGGATTGTACTTTATTGATGGTAATCCGGGACCAGAAAGTTAGATACCAAGAATTAAAGATGATGGGTTGGAGATGGTGTCCTTTGTATGGACAAAGACCTGGACTGAGCAGTATCCAAATATTTCATTGTTGAAAACTGGAATGATGCAATTAGATTGAGGGGAAATCTGAGAGTTGATGCCTGTATATATGACAAAAAAACAAGAAAATACTTCCAAGTAACATCTCATTTGAAAGAACACATGCATGATTTATTTCTTTTTATGGTCCTCTTTTATCAACTGGTCTTGACAGATGGGTGATACTATCATCTTAGTTAAATATTCACAAGAGGTTCACCATTTTTTGTTCCCCTTATAATTCACACCTCATGATGATTTTCTATTTCAGAACTATTTACAATGAGTTTGTTCATTGAACCGGAAACACCCAATGGTTCTATATCTTAAGAGAACTTCTTTCCAAAGGTAGGTGTTGGTTAGGTATTTTGACCAACTATTCTTAAGAACTCACATTGGTCAAGAGGATGGGAGATCGGGCTCATCACACCCTTTTGGGGGGAATTATTGCCTCTTTCGGGACTCTTTTATAGATTTAAGATATATTCATGAATCATTAATTAAATCACAAGTATGATATATGTTATCTTAGAGTTAACAATCAATTATTAGCTTGTTTAGATCTAAGAATTATCACTGTGTATCGAAGGTTATCTATCAATGGCATCCTCTTATATACTACTAAGATATTATTTGGTCATTATCATGATGATTCTAGTTTTCTAGCCACACAGTGGGGCACTATAGTGTTTATTGTCATCCAGGGATATTGAGGTTACTTTGTATTATATCTTAATCTAGAGATATGGGAGTTGTTTTGATGTTAGGATAAAATCAATGAATGAGTTTCCTACATATCCTTATGAAAGTATTCATAACCCACGTAGTTTGGTGCCACTTAATGTGGAACATGATACATTTTAAGGTCATGTGATAAGGACCTAACTGTATAGTTTAATTTCATGTGGAAATGTTGTCTAGGAATAAGGTGCCTAGTCAAATTTTGTGTGATACTTATGCCTAAGCAGCCCAAGGAACCTGGAAGAGATGTATTAACATACTGAAATAAACCCTACTGGGAATTTGTCCTGGAGAGAAAAAGGGTAGATTTGGGTTGTTGGGTTTGAACCTCAGAGAGGCTTCCTGCATATCCCAATTAGATGGGTATCAAAGCCCATGTAGTTCGGGCATGTCTCATAGGGGAGTATGGCCCTTTGAGCAGACTATGTTAGGGATTATTCCGGAATAGGATGACCTTATAAAAGGGATTATGAGGAATGTCTTAACTCATGGTGTTTTGGGGGATTAACTTGGGGATTACTTCAGAAGAGGATGTCCGGATTAAAGGAATTATGGTTGGGACTTACTCCTAAAGAGGATTCCCATTGATATCTGGACCTAAGTGGGTGTCCTACGTATCTTTATTTTATTGTAATAAGAAATTAGAGTTCTTGTAGTTCAATCGATGGCATGGATTGTGTGTATTTCCTGATCACTATTAACCCCTAAGACCACATGAGTCATGCTCGTTGTGAGAAACAAGAGGAAGTGAAAGATCTAAAAACCCTCAAACCTTTCCTTATCTTTTGGTGGAATAGGAGGAGGATGATGGTGAAAGAGGCCAGGGTTATGACACTTACCTCTCTTCACTTTACCCAGAGGTGGGAATGAAGGTGAAGGACATGAAGGTAGAGAGGAGAAATAATACAACCTCCTATGATAACAACTAGGGGATTTCCTTAGGAGGAGTTCCCTAAAATTGGTTATGTAGTGGGATGAAAATATAATTCCACATTTAATGGAAAATAAAGCATAATCCTCACCCTCTTCATTAGAAACTATCAGCCACAGGTCTCAAATAAGAGAGGTGGGGAACATGGTCCAAACCATAATATCAAATATCGGGAACTCCCTGACACTTTCCCTGGGATAAGGATCCTCATGACTATGGGGATACAAACACACATGCACCCTGAGGACCCTAACTAGCCAACCAGATAAGTGTTGGAAACATCTAACCATAGGAATACAAATCCAAATGGAGGGCATGATAGTGTGCCACTCACCATGGTTGTACAAGTTCAGAGGTCTTGGTGGAGGTTTCAAATTAGTCACTTTTAGGAAAGGTATCAAAAGAAGGAGTGGCCATTCCATTAATGGATTTGAGGAAGTCCTCATGAATGGTTCACGTAGGTCGGAGATTAGGGTGAACCAAGGAGGCTCACGCAGGGGGTGATCCACAGAGGTAGGTTTGGGTGAATTGGTAGCACCTTGGGCGATAGACCACCTGGGTGACTATTCTTGGGTGAGACCTTACTCGAGCCTTCAAGGGTCTCCACAGGTGTTCCTTTTGGTAAGTCGCACAGGTCCCTGATTAAAGAAGGTAGCCCCACACTAGTCTTTGTGAATTAGGGGTTAGACGAGTGCCTCGATCAGGGGTTGTTTATTTTAAACTTTGGAAGGACTTTATTTCCATTATCCCTATTTAATTCCCTCTTATTCAGGTTTTAGAAAACTATATATAAGATTACAGAGGGATTGTTTGAAGAACTAGGTAGAACAAATCATCATTTGACCTTTAGGAAATTCCTTCCTTACAAATGAAGACCCTAGGGTCCTATTTATTTGAAAATATAAGACCCTTGGAGAAGTTTTCATCTCATATAAGTGTCATGCATAAGTGTTGCATGAAGGTCAGTCACGCAGGTTTCCACACAGGTAACTTGCACATCGACGGTGCTTGGGGGGACTTGGAAAAATGGCCTTTGGGGCCTTTTCAATCCTTGACCTTCTCCAATTCTTTACTTCTCTTCTCCTTAAGGTATTTTGATTTGTCACTTTTTCATCCATGTGACAAAATAGAGTTTCAAGAGTCACCTCTTCCCCTGGAGCCACCATGACTTCTCAAGTGTCTACCAAATCCGTTATCTAAACCATTTTTAGTATATTAATATAATTACATATATTCATATAAGATTATATATATTTATATAATAATAGTGAAAACCATGGATTAAATCCATGGTCATAAAAATTTTATTATTAAAAAGAAAGTGCAAAAATAGAGGACAAAGAGGGAATTAAAATGATAAAAGTGGCACATAGCACCACAAGAAACAAAAAAAATTCAACAATCACCTTTTTTTATGTCTTCCACCCCTTCCTTGGGAGCGACACTGACCTATTAGGTGTATTCCTCTCTTCCAATACTCCAGACCCTGCTAAGTGTCAGTTTAATCATCCATGTCTGATGATTTTTCTTCCTCTTCATGAGGATCAATGCATTGATCTGATGTATATCCTTCAACTTGACAAGCTGTATAAACATTGAAAAATTCATCATTGAATAATTACTTACTATAGTTCTATTTAGAATATCAAGCTAGATATGTTAAGTTTTTTCCAGATTCCAGTGAAATAGTGTCACCCCTCTCAATTGCCGCTGTCCCTTCTAGTGCACCAGTATCTCGAGCTCCCACTACATCTTTAAGGCCATCTTTGCCTACTAACTTTCCTGGCTCTAATGTAAAGTTGGTAGGGGAATCACCCTAGATTGTAATACTGGTTGTTTGGAAACTAATATTTATCACCGCTTCTTGAGAATGTCTCTACGCAGGTTATAAATTGCCTTTCCTATGAGTGACTAGTTGAAAACCTTCATTGTCCACTAAGATGTTTTTATTTTTGGGAAGAGGAACTTGATTTCCTACTCAATCAAACAGTGGTTGATCCATTTTGAAAATTACTTTCCCCTTATTCAAATCTCATTCCTGTTGAATTTCCTTATCCACTTCTTCCCACATAGCAAGCTCACAATCAGATTGGTTACAAAACAAGTCCATATTTTCCTCTACAGTGACATAGCAACTACCATGCTCCTTAGTAGTTATTTCCAGCATCTCCCCTACATCTCCTTCCTCAACAATCCCATCCCATGATTTTGGATTGCAAGAAGGAATCCTCTCATCTTTCACACCAACATCGTGGATGGATTTTCTTACCACATTCCTTAGTCATTTAGAACTCTCCACCACCACAACAACAAATGATGTTGGATCTTTCAACACAGAAGTAGAAGGGGCTTCCAAACCTTCCTTCCTGGAGCAGTTTCTAGCAACATTGTTTCCATACCAATCTCAGTTTTTTCTTATAGCATTCATTTTCCACATGGACTTTCAGGGAGTAGTAGGAGCATAAAACATTCCTCTAACAATTATGATTATCATTCCCAATAACATTTTAGTCCAAACAAAACAAAGGTATTTTTCATAAACAATTTTAAGTTTATACTCATCACAATTAGTATTCAATAAAACTTTATTGACAAAGGTGGCACATAGATCTACCTCGAACAGAAGGCGGTCATAGTGGCTAAATCTTTCAATTTCAGTTTCTCGATCCATCTTGATGGGGAATCCTATCACCAACACTACATCATAAAATATTCTTGGGTGCTATAGAATCCAATTGAGTCCATATACCCACACCCATAACTGAACAGAAGTGCTCCTTATCTGTAGGGGCTTGAAGTTTTTATCTGATTATTACATATACAAGAATCCTAACCTGAACGAGATAGAGACAAATCCCCATGCTCACAGTTTTAGTTCCTCCAAAGGAGAAATAAAATGAAAGAACCCTCTCCCTAGAGAAACACTTTTCCAATCCATTAGACCCCAAAGAATCGAGATGTGAGATATTAGCTCATCCGTTTTCTAAGTTTTGAGCCTTTAGGAAGAATTAGAGGAGAAAATGGAATGATTACTTAAGTTTTTGCATTCAATGATGGATTCTTGGTTGGCAGTGACAAATGCGATTTCCCCTTTCCTATGAATTTTACCTGCCTCCACATCCTTGAATTGAAACAAAGATTGATGATCTCCATTATTTAGGGATTTTTCTTCCGTGACAAGATTGTTCGAAGCCACATTCATTGCCTCTAAGTGAGCAACATCACCATGATAGTCGAAGATAAATCCTTCAATAAGGAGATCCTCCACCAAAGAAGGATCAGTCAGAAACACCATTCAGAAGCCCTAATCACCGCGATGAGATCCATGTTCGCCGAGAGCGGAGTTCGCAACCCCCATTCTCCCCTTTATTAATATATATATATATATATATAATTATAAATGTAATAAATATATTTATTATAATTCTATAATTATTTAAATATGTATTTTTTTGTTTTTAATTATAATTATAAATAAATATATTTATATTTTTTTCCAAATAATTATAAATATATATATATATATTTATATAATTATATATATATTTATATAATTATATATATATTTATTAATATATAAGTGTATATAATTATAAATATAATAAATATATTTATTATTTAAATATATTTAATATAATTTCATAATTATTTAAATATATGTTAATTTATTTATAATTCTAATTATAAAAAAAATATATAAATGTTTGTATATAATTATAAATATTTGTATATAATTATATATTTCTATAATTATATATATATATATGTATTAATTTATAAGTATATATAATTATAAATACAATAAATATATTTATTATTTAAATATATTACTATAATTTTATAATTATTTAAATGTATATATATTTATAATTATAATTATAAATAAATATATTTATTTTATTTATAATTATATATATTTATATATTAATATATATATATTTATATAATTATATAAATATTTAAATATATATAATTTTAAATATAATAAATATATTTATTATAATTTTATAATTATTTAAATATATATATATATATATATTTATAATTTTATAAGAACTTTTTTTAAAACATTATATATATTTCTAATTTTATAATTAACTATTTAAGTACATTACAGACATACACATGAACACATGTTATATATATCTCTGTGTGTGTGTACATATCACATACATGTTTGTGTGGGTATATACATACACATACATACATTTGTAAACGTACAATATCAATATACACACATACACAAAACATGAACACACACAACATAATGTATACACATATAGACACATACACATTGATATACATATATAAGTTCAAATATCACATATTAGGAATACATCATTTATGTTTATATAATTGTTTGAATTATTTATATATATATATATATCAATATATCGTATTTATATTAATTATATACATTCATTTTGTAATTAATGTATATAAATAAACATTAATTTTTTTTATTATAAATATGATGATATATGTACATTAACAATATTTTTTATTAAAAGTATTTTTTAGTGTTAAGAAAAACACTGATAAATATGGACCTTTCTCAGTGCTAGAAAAAAACGATGATAAAGTGTGCACTTTTATGATTTTTTTAGCAATGATAAAACTTACCTTTATCATCGCTTTTATCTGGAACTGATAAATGTTACCCTTTTATCAGCACATTTTGTTTAGCATTGATAAAATCCAGCGCTATCTAAAGTGAAATTTTTGGTAGTGGAGCATCAGGAAGAATCGATAAACTACATGAATCCACTTCCTTTACTTGTATTGTAACATCCCCGACCTGATTGTCCCTCATGTGATCGAGTTGGGTGTTTACCTGTCCTCAGACGCACCTCCCTGTATGCTAGAGGCTTCTGACTAGAAATGATGTTGTAAAGAATATAGTGGGGAGACTATACCCATCGATATAGAGTTGCAATAAAAATGAAAATAAGATAAATCAAAAACAATATCAATCATAATCAGATGTCAGATGATAGATGAATAAAAAACAATACAAATAATAGTAATAAACCATGTCGTGCCTTATTTTATGTAGCACCTCGAGATTTTAAAAGAGTATGATGTTCGATAGCATATACAATGCACAACACTAAGTTTAAATGAACCACAAAATATTATTATTTAAATGTGGCCGATATAACCTTGCCAATAAAATGACATGTATGAATAATAATAACCACATTATGAAAAATATGTATAAAGTTTTTATATAATACAAATTTATTTATTAATTCATAATAAATAATTACTCAATTTTAAATAAAGTCATTTTATGTGTCATAAATACATTTTCTTCAAAAATGGTTTTTATTTATTTTTGTGGGTAAATATTATAATTAATTTATACCAGTTTTAGAAATTTTATATGATAAAAAGGATATCATTTTTTAAATCATCATATTAAAACTAAATTAGTGTGAAAATTTGGGATTTTTTTTAAAATATTGATTTTTCAAAGAATAGTTAAAAATATCGTTTTTGGTAAAATTATCATTTCTTTTCATTAAAAAGTATCTTTATGATTTGAATTTGATATTAAATTAATATAAGTCTTATTTAATTATATATAATATAATTAATTACATACTAATATTTATTATATTTTATTTTGTTATAAGTTCATTTTTGATCTTAAAAATTATTTCTCTAAAACAAATTTTCATTTCATTTTACACATTTATAAGTGAGGCGAGTGACACCTTGTAATTTTTGAAATGAAAAAGGTGTACCCACATATTTCACATGAAAAAAGGCTCTAAAATTATAATTATCAAACCTATAAGTGATAATTTCATAATATGACCAAACAATGGGTGTTGGAAAAATTTTGGGCAATTTTTAACACTTATCTTTTTCACTTTAACCCCTTAGTAAACCCATTTTTACCTTAACCGTGATAAATATTTTTTACCTTTTTTACTATTAATTATGGTAAAAATTTAATTTTACTTTAGTATATAATATAAATTATTCTGATTCCAAATATTCAAGCCATTTTTTCAAATTCCATTCAAATAAGTGGCAAAATTTAATTTAAAATTAATCTCATAAACACGATGAGAAAGTGGGTTTTCAAAGAGAAAATGTTCAAAAGTTCAAAAAGTCTTTATATCAAAATTAATTATGAAAATGATTCCAATGACCTAAATTGGATTAATATATATAAAATTTGTAACACCCCATGCTTCCACGGTACGCTTCTCTTTCAATAATGCAATAGCTTGCATTGTACGCAAGTTCAAGATTCTAACACATCGCGACCAATCAAAATAGCCGTTATGAATAGTAATACCCACATTTTCAAATTATATAAATTTTATATGTTAGAATGGAATTCATTTTTTGATTTGGAATATCGAAATTATCCTATGTTGAATTTTTGGTATTTTTCTGAGAACTTCCAATTTTCGATGAATAGTGAAAAATACTTAGAAACAACATTTTTAATCAAAATAATTTATAGTGATAAATTATAATATTGAGTGGTTTTAAAGTATAATTAGAATATAATTTTACCATTTTATCCAATGGTGTTCATTAGAATTAATTTCACTTTGAAATTGGACATAAACAATTGTCAATCTTTTGATTGATATTGTTTCTTAAAAACACAATATTTGTTTTGACAACGGGAATTAATTATAAAATTAATTAATGCGACTTATATGTTTTGAATTTTGTAAAATAGAAATCATTTTTGAATTTGGAATATCAATTATAGCTTAGGGTGAATTTTTGGTGAATAGTAACTTTTAAGTTTTATTAATCGCGATTAAAGGTAATTAGTGTAATTTATGGTAAATATAATGTTATAATAATATTAAATTACCTTTAAACTTGTACTACCGTTATTGGATAAGTCATGGACTACCAGGAAAATCCATAGGTCAACTTGGGGACCCCATGGAGCCACTTGGGTAAGAAAATGACATTAATAACTTTTTATTTAAAGTAAAAATAAAATTGTCACAAACATGGGTTGTTTTACTAAAACAATTATTACATGGGGTTATATAAGTTAAATTTTCGACTATAAATATTAATTGGAAAGCTAAAAATATTTCCTACATCATGTTAATTTTTTTATAATTTTTAGACATTAAATAAATAAATTTATTTATGAAACCATGATGATGCAGTGATTACCTCATTAATGAACAATTTAAATAAAATGAAAAGATAAGGTAAAATCTAAGACTTACACTTGTCTAAAACCTATTGTATGGGTGGATTTCAAACCCTTATCACCTTATCCTTTAAATATATCATTTTGGGACCTTTAAAATCCGAAAATAATTTCATAATAATGTAACATTTCATAACTTTCCAAGAGTGCCCCTCCTCCCCTCTTATAAAAGGCCCCCACCTCTACCACCTTATTCACACCTTCAAAGCCATTTGGATCGGCAAAACTCTTCCAAAATACACTCTAAAATTTCCTATCTTACTCATATAAGCCTCACTTTGGGTATAAGTCTACCCAAGGAAGCCTTTGGCTCAAATCAAAAAGATTTACCCGATTTTAAGGTAATGTCTTATCTTATGTTCTTTTGTTTTATTTTGCTTATCCAACCCCTTAAACTATTTTTATTCATTTATTTTGTAACAACACTAGTATATTAAATATACTAGGATTTTTTTATGATAAGTATTTGATTTAAACTTACACACACCTTCATCTAATGGTTAAAGAACATACTGTTTCTGTGAGTGGAGAATTACTGCCTCACGAAACCATGATTGTTCAATCTTATTTTAACACCTCTCATGGTGGCCATTAAGATGTAAATATATTTATATATGATATATATTATGTTCATGTTTTCCTTATGCTTCTGTATTTTTCATTTATGGCATACCTTTATGATTTCCATTATGGGTAAACGCGGTAATTTCATTTTAGGAAGTGCGGACTACCGCCCCCTCAAAGTGATTTGAATCGTTAATGCCATATGTGGGATGTATAAAGGATGAAGTTAATGATATTATATATGATATTATACTGTAATTATAATATACTTTTATATCATTATGATTTAATTCCATTAAATATGAAATAGAAATGAAAGCAGCGTTCATGCGTACGTACGACTTACCGTCTCCATGAACAATGCATTTCATTTCTTACCTCTAAATGTTATGTAATATTATAAATGCATGTATATACTGGAAATATATGATATATATGATAACTAAATCATGAATATAATTATGTATATAATGGATATTTCACCACATGAACAACTTGTAATTATAAGAAGTTTATTTTTGACTCAAGTACCAAAGATCGACAAAACGACCGTTATTAACTTAATTAATTACATAATGTTCATAACATGATAATATGTGATATAAAAGGAATAATTAACTTGAAAAAGGTTCTTAATCAAGTATAAATTAAATCTTTTTTATTATTCAGGAGATTAAAGAACGATCGAGTCAATTCGGACATGAGGTAAGGGACTTCGTCTCAATATCCTTTCATTGAGGCATATTTTATTTTATACACAACTTTTTTTTTGCGGTGTATAAACCCGTTTGACTTTTACTTTTATTCAAAAATGAATCTTTTTATATGAAGTGTTTTTACTAAACGAAAAAAGGAATGTTTTGTCTTACGTACACGGCGACAATGACTTCTGCGCCGCCATGACCATTATTTGAGTTTCGGCTTCCTCTACAAGCCATAACTTTTTTTTAATGAAAAATAAATAGAAAGTTTTAATTTTCTTTTATTTTGGTATTGAAAATGGTTTTGGTAATGTGTTTATTATATCAATGTGTTGTATTGATAACTTGTGATTGAAATGTGTAAATGTTATGTTTTTTTATGCATGTTTTATGTGATACGATTATGTTATGGTTTATGATATGTTTAAACCTGTTCATATGAGGAATGCATTGGACTTAATAAGTGACGGGTGGAGCCTGCTATAGCTCCTCGATGGATCGGTAGGTCTCATGGGACAAACTAGTGTCTTGGAACAAGGCCGTGACAAAATCTTATTTGTATTCTTGGCACAAGGCCTTGACTATGTGGTTATGATAGTCTGGCATTATGCATTCCATCATTATGAAAGTGGTTATTGATATTGCATGTGATTATTCGACTAGTAAAATATCCATGTGAATAAGTAAATGTCATTATTTCATTTTATTTTTGCCATATTATGCTGAAGTTCAAGTTTAAAAGACTTTTGTTTTAGTTATACATTACCTTAAATGCTTATGTTTACTTATGAAAGTTTCCGCTATATTTTTATCCTTACTGAGCAGCTGAGCTCACCCCTTTATATGTTTTATTTTTCCCAGGATGTGAAGAAATATTTTATGTCTGACCTGTAGGGATAGTCTGAAGGGGATATGAGTGTGGACTATGGAGACCATGTTATTGTAGTTTTTCACTTTATGATGTAATGTTACATTTATGAATGTATCTAGTGTTTCCAAGGCTACTAAACTAATTGGTCTTTCAAGACTTGATATTTTGTGATCATGCCAGTGCTACGTAATAATGCACCGACTCTGGGTAACTGGGGTCGGGGCATTACAGTTGGTATCATAGGAAGTTTAGTATTAACCTTGGAAGATAGATTTAGATAAGATCTGATTAGATCACATAGCCCTAAGATAGACTTTGAGGATTAATATAGAAGAACTTCCTAGAATTTTGGTATTATAGAGATTTTGTGAGTTTTCTGAGCAATACATCCCTTTATGGATACGAGCAAGTAGAGGCAGCTCTGGCACAGATGTACCTAGGGGTAAAACCCAAAAACACCGCTTTGAGCTAGACTCGAACGGGAACTGGTGCACTACAACGAGCCTTGCTGCACTATTGGTTACGACACTCCCTGAGGATATGCTTAGGATAATTCCCATTTTCTTTACAAACCATTATAAAGGGTTTATGAGTATATAATTCCTCAAAGAAAACATTTTTATGATTATGGATTATATCCATAAACTGTTCAATTTATGTTATGTGTTTTACAAGTATGGATTATGTATTTTGATTCACAAACTGATATAGTTTATGCCATTATTTAAAAAAGGAACCTAGTGGAAGGAATGGAAACCGTATCAATGCATGCACTCCATGTAGGTATTTTCCTCCCGCTCAAGATAATTATAGTGGAGTTGGTGATACAACTGGTGCTCATCAACTTATCACCATACTTAGACAACTCACTCAGGTTTTGAATAATAACCTTACTCATATGGAGCACCCTGATCCACAACGTGGAGGATCAATGTTAGATCACTTCATGAGGTAGTAACCACCAACATTCAATGGGAGTATAAATCCATTAGTAGGTGAGCAATGGATAAGTTCCCTAGAGAAAATATTTCAGGCTTTGGGGAGTAGTTAAAGGGAAAAAGTTGTCATGGTAGTTTATCGCCTCACTGGAGATACTGATCAATGGTGGTCATTGATACAAAAAACGAAGTAAGATGATGAAGTATCAAATATGTAATGTAGGGAGTTCAAAGAGATTTTATTAGAAAAATACTTCCATTGTGACCATCGAGTAGATATGGAAAGAAAATTTCTGAGTCTGAGACAAAAGGAGGATGAGAATGTCGCAAAGTATGAGGCTAACTTTACAAGGTTAGCGAGGCATGCAGCAGATTATATATGTAACCCAAGAAGTAAGATCGATCGTTTCTTTGATGGGTTAAATCCGTTTCTTCGTCAAGCCTTAGTCTCACAATCTTTCTCACCGTACGAAGATATTGTCTCATGTGCTATCAAGAAAGAAAAGGAATTCTTTAAATCTTGTGACAATAAAGTAAAGCAAGAGAAGAAGAGAACGATGGAACAAGAGACAGATAAAGGGAAAAAGGGAAAGAAAGATTTTCTATTATGCGATAATTGTGGGAAGAATCTCCCCGGTACTTGCATAAAAGGAATGGGAGTTTGTTATAAATGTGGAGAAAAAGGTCACCAGGCTTGTTATTGCAAGGGAAAGAAAGAGGCTATCAATGTTGAATGCTACAATTGTAGGGAAATGTGGCATTATGAAAATGAATGTCCTAAGCGTCAGGGAAACTTACCTCAGAAAAGGCCAAGGGATCAAGGCCAATCTTATACTGTTACTACAGTTTAAGTGGAATAATTAATGTATTGGTGCTTTTGGACTCAAGGATTATATTCTGGTTATAAGAATAATGTGATATATATAAGGATTGTACTGCAGTACTTGTTATTTTCATTAATATTTTAATATGATGAAGGTAATCATATTTTTAGTATGTGACAGTAAGAGAAACTTTACTTTGTTTGGGGAATCTGATGTTACAATTGATTTTGGAATTTAGAGACCTTTTAGAGAAAGTCTAGACATAGGTATTTTGGATATCTCTATTTTTGGAATGGATTAAGTTTAACTTTGGATAGTATTGTTTAAGGTTAAAACATTTCTGAAGATTATTTTTGGAATATTATAATACTATAGTTTTCAGAAAAGGACAACCTGTAGGTTGGGGGATAACCTATCGTAAAGCTGTAGGAATCGAACCCACAACCATAGTGTGACAGGTCTTTATTACCTACCACTAGCCTACAGGAAGTCCCTAGTTATTACAAAATAGTTTTCCTAATCTAAATGATATGTGTTAATATTTGGAACCTTGTACGATTAGGATAAATATAATATTTTTGAGTTCTATTATATTTTTGAGGGAAAGATGAGTTTGTTGTAGAAATTAGTTGAAGGTTGAAAATCTACTTGTCAAATATATATATATATATATATATATACCTCTCTCTTATTCTATGAATAAATTAATTCTTAAACTTTAGGAAAGGGATATTAAAAAAAATGTGTTATCCTAATACCTTATGTTTTGTTGAACTGATGATATTATAAATCACCATAGATTGAAGGCTTTGATGCCCTCAATTTTACACTTGTTTGTGATTGATGACCTCAATCACTCCCTAAAAATATTTACATTTTCCCTCCAATTATTTGTCTCTAATTTCCACCAATTTTCTCCTAATCGAGGTCATAATTTGGTGGTGACTTTTTCATTTCCATTTCCCTCTTATTAAGGCTAAATTTTATTAACCTTATTTCTGATGTGGGTTTTCCACAAAGTTATTTTCTACTTTGAACCTTTTATTTTTTAAGAACAATTTCAAATTCCGAGTATGCAATTTATTGAAGGAGGGTATAATGTAACACCCCAAGCTTCCATGGTACACTTCTCTTTCAATAATGCAATAGCTTGCATTATACACAAGTTTGAGATTCTAACACACCGCGACCAATCAAAGTAGCCATTATGAATAGTAATACCAAAATTTTGAAATTATATAAATTTTATATTTCAGAATGGACTTCATTTTTGGATTTGGAATATCGAAATTATCCTATGTTAAATTTTTGTTATTTTTCCGAGAACTTCCAATTTTTGATGAATATTGAAAAATACTTAAAAACAACATTTTTAATCAAAATAATTTATAGTGATAAATTATAATATTGAGTGGTTTTAAAGTATAATTAGAATATAATTTTACCATTTTATCCAATGGTGGTCATTAGAATTAATTTCACTTTGAAATTGGACATAAACAATTGTCAATCTTTTGATTGATATTGTTTCTTAAAAACACGCTATTTTTTTGACAACGAGAATTAATTATAAAATTAATTAATGCAACTTATATTTTTTTAATTTTGTAAAATAGACATAATTTTTGAATTTATAATATCAATTATAGATTAGGGTGGATTTTTGGTATTGTTCTGAGAAACTTCAATTTTTGATGAATAGTGAAACCACTAAGTGGTAGTTAAAAAACTAATTTTTCGTTTAAATGAAACTTTACCACTTCTATGAATTAAATTTCAAAAATACAACATACATGTTTGTCATTAGTAATTAAAATGTGGTTCAATGAGATGAAAATAATTTTTGGTGAATAGTAACTTTTAAGTTTTTTTAATCGTGATTAAAGGTAATTAGTGTAATTTAAGGTAAATATAATGTTATAATAATATGAAATTACCTTTACAATTGTCCTAACCTTATTATATGAGTCATGTATGACCAATAAAATCCATGGGTCAACTTGGGGACCCCATGGAGCCACTCGGGTAAGAAAATGACATTAATAACTTTTTATTTAAAGTAAAAATAAAATTATCACAAACATGTGTTGTTTTACTAAAACAATTATTACCTGGGGTTATATAAGTTAAATTTTCGACTATAAATATTAATTGGAAAGATAAAACTGTTTCCTACATCATGGTAATTTTTTTATAATTTTTGGACATTAGATAAATAAATTTATTTATGACACCATGATGATGCAGTGATTACCTCATTAATGAACAATTTAAATAAAATAAAAAGATAAGGTAAAATCCAAGACTTAAACTTGTCTAAAACCTATTTTATGGGTGTATTTCGAACCCTTATCACCTTATACTAGAAATATATAATTGTGGGACCTTTAAAATCCGAAAATTATTTCATAATAATGTAACATTTTATGACTTTCCAAGAGTGCCCCTCCTCTCCTCTTATAAAAGGGCCCCACCTATACCACCTTATTCACACCTTCAAAGCCATTTGGATTGGAAAAACTCTTCCAAAATACTCTCTCAACTTCCCTCTCTTATTCCTAGAAGCCTCACTTTGTGCAGAAGTCTTTCTAAGGAAGCCTTTGGCTCAAATCAAAAAGAGTTACCCGATTTTAAGGTAATGTATTCTCTTATGTTTTTTTATTTTATTTTGCTTCTCCAACCCATTAAACTATTTTTATTCCTTTATTTTGTAACAAAACCAGTATCTTAAATATACTAAGATGTTTTTATGATAAGTATTTGATTTACACTTACACACACCTTCATATAATGGTTAAAAAACATACTGTTTCTCTGAGTGGCGAATTACTGCCTCATGAAATGATGATTGTTCAATCTTCTTTTAACACCTCTCATGGTAGCCATTAAGATGTCACTATATTTATATATGATATATATTATGTTTATGTTTTACTTATGCTTCTTTATTTTCCATTTATGGCATACATTTATGATTTCCATTATGGGTAAACACGATAATTTCATTTTAGGAAGTGCGGACTACCGCCCCCTCAAAGTGATTTGAATCGTTAATGCCATATGTGGGACGTATAAAGGATGGATTTAATGATATTATATATGATATTATACTGGAATTATAATAAAATTTTATATCATTATGATTTCATTCCATTAAATATGAAATATAAATGAAAGTAGCGTTCATGCGTACGTACGACTAACCATCTCCATGAACGGTGCATTTCATTTCTTACCTCTAAATGTTATGTAATATTAAAAATGCATTTATATACTAGATATATATGATATATATGATATCTACATCATGAATATAATTCTCTATATAATGGATATTTCACCACATGAACAACTTGTAATTATAAGAAGTTTATTTTTGACTCAAGTACCAAAGATCGACAAAACAAACGTTATTAACTTAAATAATTACATAATGTTCATAACATGGTAATAAGTGATATAAAAGGAATAATGATCTTGAAAAAGGTTATTAAGAAAGTAGAAATTAACTCTAGTTTATTATTCAGGAGATTAATGAACGATTGAGTCAAGTCGGACATGAGGTAAGGGACTTCGTCTCAATCTCATTTCATTGAGGCATATTTTATTTTATACACAAATTTCTTTTATGTGGTGTATAAACCCGTTTGAATTTTACTTTTATTCAAAATGAATATTTTTATACGAAGTGTTTTTACTAAATGACAAAAGAAATGTTTTGTCTTACATACGCGGTGACAATGACTTCTGCGCCGCCATGACCATTATTTGAGTTTCGGCTTCCTCTACAAGCCATAACTTTTTTTAAATGAAAAATAAATAGCAAGTTTTAATTTTCTTTTATTTTGGTATTGAAAATGGTTTTGATAATGTGTTTATTATATCAATGTGTTGTATTGATATCTTGTGATTGAAATGTGGAAATGTTATGTTTCCTTTATGCATGTTTTATGTGATATGATTATGTTATGGTTTATGATATGTTTAAACCTATTCATATGAGGAATGCATTGGACTTAATAAGTGATGGGTGGAGCCCTCTATAGCTCCTTGATGCATCGGTAGGTCTCATGAGAAAAACAAGTGTCTTTGTACAAGGCCTTGACAAAATCTTATTTGTAGTCTTGGCACAAGGCCTTGATTATGTGGTTATGATAGTCTGGCATTATGAATTCCATCATTATGAAAGTGGTTATTAATATTGCATGTGATTATTAGACTAGTAGAATATCCATGTGAATAAGTAAATGTCATTATTTCATTTTATTTTTTCCATATTATGCTGAAGTTCAAGTTTAAATGGCTTTTGTTTTAGTTATACATTGCCTTAAATGCTTATGTTTAGTTATAAAAGTTTCCGCTACATTGTTATCCTTACTGAGCATTTGAGCTCACCCCTTTATATGTTTTATTTTTCCCAGGATGTGAAGAAATATTTTATGACTAACCTGCAGAGATAGTTTGAAGGGTATATGAGTATGAACTATGAAGACCATGTTATTTTAGTTTTTTACTTTATGATGTAATGTAACATTTATGAATGTATCTAGTGTTTCCAAGGCTACTAAACTAATCGGTCTTCCGAGACTTGATCTTTTGTGATCATGCCAATGTTACATAATAATACACCGACTCTGGGTAACTGGGGTCGGGGAGTTAGATAAGTGAACTAATTTTTCTTTTAAAACCATCTGAAAATAGTTAGGTAGTTTTTAAAATCTTTAAAAGAAATGACAATTCTTAATAAAAACTAGTATTTTTAACTATTCATCAAGAAAATTAACTTATCAGAGAATTATAAAATTTTTAACCTAATATAATTTTGAAATTATTATTTCCAAAATGAACTTTACTTTGTCAATTTTTTTGAAAGTTCAAAAATTAGTTTCAAAATAAGTCCGCAAAATGCAACAAAACCACCTTTTACAAAATATAGTTTTTAAGCATAAAATTAGATTTATTATTATATCTTGTTTATAAAACACATAAGATGAATGTTAAAAATTTTATTGAAAATATAATATATAAATTTTATTAAAATTATTCACCTAGTGTGATTTTTTTTTATTTATTGATGTAAAACACATTTGTGCATATAAAATTCATTTTTTAGAAAAAAATTTCCTTTATTTTCAAATAGTTTTTATTCTCATTTATAATTAATTTTTCACCAAATAATTCATTATATATAAATTTTTAAATCATATATTTTCATAAATTATTTAATCCTATTCATAATCTCCATTCCAACAGTTAGGTGATGACTATCATATTAAATAATAATATTTTAATAGTATGTCATGTTTCATTTAAACTCGTTGTTGCGTGTAACGCAAGCTACACACAGGGTTTCATGTAACACCAGATAAACCCAGTGTTGACTGTAAAACAATATAATCATAGTATTGCATGTAATAAAAAATATCAAAGAGATAAAATTTCTTTGAGAAAAATATTTCACAAAATCCGAGGGTGTTATAATATAGGATTCCTAGAAATATTTATCACAATTTTATTATCACAATTTATGGGGAGATACTAGAATTGGTAATCAAAGCATAATATATATGTTTCATCCATAGAATATATTCACAATAAATTCCTACAACTATGTACTCATCTTTAGCAGTGGATAATGCGGCATCTTTCTGTTTCTTACTACACCATGAAATTAGAGACTTTCCAAAAAAGTGACACGTCTCAAAAGAGTTTATTCTATATAAATTACAACCAAAAAAATTTTCATTTGAATAACTCACTAAGTAAAATTATTATCCTCATGAGTAAAAAAATACTAAGTTGGTTTTATTTTTGAGGTAATTGAAAATTATTTTAATAGTAAATAAATGTGACACTTTTTGATTTTCCAGAAAATGGGAACACATACAAACACTAAACATTATACCAGGTTAGCTAGTAGTTAAGTATAGTAAACTTCCAATCTTACCTCTGTAAGTTGTTTGGTCAATTGGTTTCCCAGTTTTGTCAAGTTCTAACTTGAAACTAGTACTTATGGGGGTATCAATACCTTTACTACTATCCATTCCAAAACATTTTAAAATATATTTGCTATACTTTATTTTATTTAAAATAATTCATTATTTATTTTGAAAATTTTGAAAACCAATAATGAATTTAATTTCACCCCTAAAAATCATTTAAAATTCACTTTGCATCATTTTAGAAAACTTAGTTCACAAATAATTTCTTATTAAACCAAAAATATCATCATCAACATATGTTTGTATCACTAAAAAATATTTTTGAATTATTTCAATAAATATAGTATGGTCATATATTCCTTTATTAAAACCTTGGGAGATAAGAAATGACCAAAAACTATTATACCAAGATATTGGATCTTATTTTAAACCATATGAATATTTTTTCTAACTTCAAATCATGATTTTCAAAGTGTGGGTTTTGAAATCTAGGGGTGTTCAAAAAAAACATCCTAAACAATATTACCATTTAAAAATTCACTCTTGACATCCATTTGATATATTTGGAAATTAAAATACATTTCATAAATCGGAAACATTATAATGGATTCATGTCTAGCTATTGGAGAAATTTTTTCCTCATATTCAATACCTTCTTCTTGATTATAACCTCGTGAAACCAATCTAGATTTATTTCTAAATACTGTACCCAAATCATCAACATTGTTTCTAAACAACCATTTACTAACAATAGTTAGATAGTCCTTGGGTATTTCAACTAGTTCCCAGAAATTATTTCTTTTAAACTAATTTAACTCTTCTTGCATATCCATTACCTAGAATTCATCATTACTTGTGTCATTGATGTTATTAGGTTCATGTTGTGACAAGAAATATTGATGTTAAATCTGATTTCTTAGGGAAGCTTTATTCTGAGTTCCTTGTTCTTGGTCATTGGAAAAAACATATTAGGAATTATATCTAAGTGTCCTAAATTATATAGGAATAGAAGTGTTTAACACCTCATTTTCATCGATAATGCAGAGTTCATGTTGTTCATCAGAACTGGGAGAATTATTTACAGGGGGTCTGGTAGAATTATCACTTTGTTTAGCATTTATGTCAAGGCTCGAAAGGTTATCCTCATGATTTTCTAAGGAGGTATTAGGCTCATGTGGATATGTTTCATCAAACTTTATTTTTATAGATTACTCCACATGTTTATCCCTTTTATTAAACCCCTATATGATTTACTAGATATGGAATATCCAAGTAAAATTCCTTCATCACTCTTGGAAGAATTTGTTTCTAAATCCCCTTTTGTGTTGAGTATACAGAATTTATAACCAAAAAATCTAAAGTAATTAACCTTTGTTTTTATACCCTTCCATAATTAATAAGGGATTTTCTTTAAAATAGGCATGATTAAAACTCTATTAATTATATAACAAGTTGTATTGAAGGATTATACCTAAAAATAAATAGGTTAATCATACTCATTGAGCATGGTTTGGGAAATCACTTGAATGGTTTTATTTATTTTCTCTACTGCACCATTCTATTGCGGGGTCCTAGGAGAAAAAAAGTTGTGACTATAGCTATGTTTTGAAAATAAAGATTCAAAATCTTTATTTTCAAACTCACAACAATGATAACTTATTAAGGTGTCTTAATTATAAGTCCACTAATATTTTTTTATAGATTTAGAATATTTGGAAAAAATATGAAATTACTTTACTTGTATCAACAAGGAAAAAAACCCTAGTATATCTTGAATAATCATCAAACTATAACATAATTATAATGTTTTACTCCTAAACTAGAAACTCTATAGGGTAAAAACAAATCCATGTGAACCAACTCTAAAGGTTGAGAAGTTGATACAAATTTATTTGATTTTAAAGAGATTTTATACTATATTCCCTTATGAAAGGGATTATAGATTTGTATTTTGGGAATTATAGTTTGGGTATATCCTTTACTAATCATTTCCTATTTATATTCCTAAGAGATTGAATATTGAAATGGCCTAGTCTCCCATACCAAAGCCAAGATTATTTTTGAAATGGACTTAAACATGAAACATTTTGAGAAAAAAGAATAATTTTAATCTAAAGCATAATAATTTTCATTTCTCATGGTAGTAAAAAAATAAAGAATATTTGAAATTAAATTTTTTACAAGCATTGTTTTCAAACTCAACATGAAAACCATCATCAAACAGTTTTTAAATGCTATGCAGATTATACTTAAATCCATCAAAAAATAAAACTTTATAAATTAAAACTGTACAAGAGTTATGATTTGGAAGAGTTTAGTTATATTTCCTTTATTATTATCACAAAAAATTGACATGTACACCATCCAGTTTAATCTTGTATTTGAAATTTGAGTAGTCTCCAATCATATTTATAGAATATACACTCTCTAAGTACCATAGTTTTTTATAGGAAATCTTCAAGTAGTGTTTTTAAAAAACAGATTTAAACCAAAAATGATTTTGGTACCCATATTTTCTTAGGTCTAGAGATGTTAGCAATAAGTGATATAAGAATAAATAATTGTTTTATTGTATTATTATAATATTATCTTAGAATCTAATAAATAAAGACTTTATTAATTCAAGTAGAATAAAAACTACTACCAGAATTGGAAGAATTGGAACTTGGAGAAAATATATTTTTATTGATTTTCCTCTAATGAGGTTGATATCCTATTCATGTAGTATACTTGGGTAAGGTTTGTTTTCCAAGAACCTAAGTTAATTTTTTTCTTCCATTAGTGAACTTCCCTATGTCTTTATTTAATTTTTCGTTAGATAATTTCATCTCATTATTTTCCTTAATCAATTGAGCATTCTTGTCCGTTTCTATTGTAATATCAGTTTTAAAGTGAGAAGATAAAGCATGTTACATCTTCATACTTTTGTATTTATCATTTAATTTATTGAATGTATCTTCCAACATGTTACCATATTCAAATTATTCATCACTAAACATATTTTCAGTATCATTTTTAGTCTTAGAATGATTTGAAATATTAGTAGTAGATTCAGGAAAAATATTTTATACCTCTCATGTGTTGTTCATAAAAAACATATTATCTTTATCACTTATATATTATCTACTAGAACCTAATTTACTTTAACTATCCTAAAAAGTACTCAAAGTTGATTTTATAGCCTTTCATTACTTTTTTTCTTTTTTTTCATATTTCTTCTTATTCTTGAACTTAGGACAGTATAATTTGATGTGACCCTTCCTTTTACATTTATAGAAGATTATTTCATTGTAATATTATTCCTTCTACTAAAATTTCCTCCAATTTACTTTATCATACTTACCTCTATAATTGTGTTTCTTGAAAAAAATATTCTTTTTTTAAAACTTTTTAAATCATTCGGCAAGATGTTCTATTTATTCATCATTTTCAACAGGTGATTCTTTATCACTTGGTCTCTAAACATTGATCTTATCTTTTTATTTAAATTCATAAATATTTAAGTCTACTGAATTATTTTTTTTTACATTCACTTCCTCTTTGTTTACTTGTAGTTCATCCTCATACATAATGATTTTTCCAATTTAATCCTTTATTATCAGTGTGATAATGTCACAATACTCTCTTATGGACACTGATGTTCATTTATATATTTCTTAATGGAATCTAAGAAGTCGCAACACTTGATCCTTTTCAATAATTGTCTTTCCTAGCGAATGAATTGTGTTAATAATATAGTTAAACTAGATATACATATTAGAAATAGGATCATCAAGTTTCATCTTAAATGTAACATATTTAATAGTGTAAGTATTTTAGGATATTTCATTAATATTAGAAGTTCCTTTATGAGAAACAACCACTGTATCCAAAATTTTGAAAGTAGTAGAATAGGTAGATATTATATTGAATTATTCATCTCTTAGGGCATAATATAAGGCATTCATAGCTTTACAGTTACAATCATAGGTAGTCTTAGTGTAATCACTCCAATATCTTCTAGGAGATTTAGGTAATTCATGTTTATCCTCAATAAAAGCACAATTATAAAACCAAATTCCTTATGCATGAATTTTAATTTTAATATTCCATTGAGAATAATTAGCTACAATAAAATAATAAGGCTGATCAATAGTAGTTCTCTTTTTTCTATTGTTATTATTAAAGAATTAAATTTAGATAAAACAGAAATTTAATATATTTAAGTAACACTACATCACATTTAAAAATATATTTTGAAATCCTCTTATACAAAATGTTGGTTGGAGTGGAAAAATCAAGAGGGTGGATATATAATTTTTTTTTCCAAATAGATTCTCAAAAGGGGAATTAAGGCTCTGTTAAAATAAATTTTAAAGTACTGAAACTTTTGAAACAAATTTACTTATCTAAAAACTGTATATAAAACAAAAATTAAGGCTAACTATAAAATTAAAGTTTTTTAATAGTTAATAATATAGAAGTAGGTCTAATTTGAAAAAAAAAAGATAAAGCATAGTGAAATTTTTAACAAGGGGTTCAGTCTTAAGATCAGACTTGATCAACTCTACTAGAAAATCACTAGCTACCAAGCAATTTATTATAACATAAACCGATCCACAACCTTGATCAAGTTTTACAAACAACAGTCCATATGGCTGTCTAGAAATAGAGCATCTTCCACAGTTGTACATGGGAGAAAACAAGTATTGTTCACACACAACCTCTTACACAGTTCTTCATGGGAATACAAATAAAATATTTGATAGAGAGTATCAAGTACTCTCTAGTTTAGCATAAGAGACTATGATTTAAAAATATAAATAGTAATATAAAAACAAAACATAAAATAATAAATATAATAAATAGATTAGTAGATATAATATGAAATGTGATGTGGCTCAATCTGAATAGATTCAATTGTTTTGAGTCCTTAAATTTGTCTTTGAAATTTTTTTGGACAAGTTTCACTAAAAGTTTGGGAAAACAGATAATTGTAGAGTCTTCTCCATTATACATGTTCATGTGTATAATCCTATGTTATTCAGTTTTTACAACACCAACCACCATTATTTTTCCACCAATTCCTCTTTATATTAAAAATAACTCCATCAAAAAAATAGTTTGTGAAGAATAATCAACACAAAATTAAATGCATTAACACTTGAATTAATGCATCAAAAACTAGACATTAGAGATTTAAAATGATCTAGGAGATCGATGCAACTGAATGGTCACATAGTCTATTGTATATTTACATATATGATTAGTGCATAGGTTTTTTCTGTGGTAGGCCACATACACATTTCATTCATGTATTTTATTTCTATGTAGGTGATCTCATCGACGTAGGTATTCTCATCGACGTAGGTGATTTCCACATAGTTGATTCTGTGAAGTAGCTGAATTCTCACATAAACCTTTTTTACATAGCCGATTTATTGAATGAATGGTGTATTTAGTTCAATCCTTCAGGTGGCCAGCTGATTTTTCCTTGTGTTAGGCTCAAGACTTCATGTGGTATTTTGTTTCCTTACGTGGTTACTATAATAAATAGACATAGAAAGTATATTACTTTATGAAAAATTATACATAACCTGGCACTATAACTTGATTTATTCATATGGTAGCTACATCTATGTCTCATGGTTGGTTTATTGTACATACAGTAAGGTGATTCTCAACATATGGTAAGTTCAGTCTTTAATTCATGTTCATTTCACGACTAAGACAAAATTTTCTCATCTGACTCACGTTTAGCAGTTTTTTATGCGGTAAGGTGAAGTGTAACGTGAAGTAAGCTGACATGGTCACTTGAACTTATCAAGGTAAGGTGGCATGGGAATTTCTATACTTATACATTTTTTCATGTTTTTTCTAGAAAAATATTTAATAACATAAAACATCAAAATCATTTATAGCAATATAAACATGATTTTAGATCATTAAAATAAGGAGGTGTTGGTCTAAGCCCACAAACCTTCAAATATTCTTAAACCATGATGATATAAAAGCTTCAGTATCTCTTCTATATTGATATGTTATTATGAGTATTCTATAACCCTTTTTCATCTCCTTTCCCATCAAATTGGGAATGAAAACTTCGTCCATGCGTACGTGTGGACTAGCACCTCCACGAAGTGATTTGCTTAGTTTTTCATCATCGACTCTCATGGATGGTTATAATGATTAATTTAATATATATATATATATATATATGATTTTTATGAAATAATTATAATTTTGTAGAGATAATATACCACATATTTTCTTATCATTACATCTGTCAAAAAATGATAACGTCACTTGGGCATACATGTGAAATACCACCTCCATGTAGCGGTGTGATTTATTTTTCATGTAAAAATTTCATAGGTGATTATAAAATAGTATTTTATGTATAAAAATGATAATTATTTTATTATTATTATTCTTTATATGATGTAATAGTGAACTCTTTTACTCAGGTCAACACACCAAAGTCATTTTTTAAATATGAACTGAAATCCCACAAAAAACTCGACATGTATTAATCGATAGATTAATTAAATATGTTATTGAAATAAATGAAATAAATGGTTTAATTATAAGGGAATAAATCTGTAAAAGGTTTATAAATAGGTAAATAATTGATATAAGTTTATTATATAGGATTTAAAGGACATAACAGTTTTTTACTCGAGGTAATGGATTTCATCCCAATTTCCCTTCATTGATACATATTTTAATGTTATGAACCTAATTTATTTTGTATGATGTATGTAATGTCACTTTTAAATTTTATATCATTAATACTTCATAATTGATAGTATATTAACTTACAATCCAAGTTACTTCAGCCAAATGGATTTAACTTTAAAGTTACCAAGTGGTAAGGGGTTTCATAACTCAATTTATTTTCATTGGGTTATATTACTTTTTAGTTGTCTATGTTATACCAAAATTAAATTTTTAATGACATATGATTATTTTATGTTATATTTCCATTTATTTATTGTAGTTTTACATTTTTCAGGCATAATAAATCCATTGATTAATTCTCGATTCAATGATATGATCTTAGTATGATATGATGATATTGTCTCCTATAATATGCATGGAAATCAAAGTTTAAAAGTCATCATTAGACGAAAAAATTGTCTTCGGTGAGAGATACCCCAGGGGGGAGAATCAAGGAATGTAAGTTCCTTTATTCACTTAGCCTTGAAGCTCTCACTATCCTACAGATATTAAACTCATAGTTATTAGGGTCACCTCATTTTCTATTATTTGTCACGTTGATAAGATTATCACCTTTACATGGCTATCCTTTACTAGATATAACATAGTTTCTTTATCAAACTTTGTATCTTGAAGAAATATAAACAATAATACACATAAATAAAAGTATTTTACTTTTTTCACTCATACTCGGTTAATCCAAGGAGAATATAATGGAGATGTGTTGCACACCAGAATCCACCAACTACACTGATTACTAGTGGGTTTAGGCTAGCTCAATCATGTGTGAGGTCACTCCCCTTATAATGTTTTTGGGTTTTCTCACTTACACCTAAGGAAAAATTACCTCACTTTCTAACTCATTTATCACTTATTCAAGGGATAACACCTAAATTTTATAGACATGTAGGAATTTCTTCATTTAGTATCACATTCTTAGATAGTTGCTGATCGCACAAGAATTCACTATTTATTTCTACCCTTACACCACTATTTTGAACTGGTTTTGTATTGAAAATTCAAAATATAATAAAAAATTTAAATTCATGTTTTATTAAATAATTTAATTTGTATCAATGATAAATAGGTAAATTTTACTTGTTTTGTGATTAAATTGTAATAGGAGTTTATTCGGAGAGGCCACGATGGAATTCGAGAAAAACGGGCCAAACTGGGTGAGAGCCCGAGCACCATTGTGGAATTCAATGTCTAATGTGGATAATCCATGCATATAATTGGGATTAAAATTGGTGGGAAAGTGAAAACTATGTGGGATACATTTATATAATAGACCATGCATCCCAATTCATCCATTTTGATGCACGAAAGAGGTCCATAATGTGAAGGAATTTTGGGCGGGAAAAATTGGACCACCCTTCTATACCTGGGCTATAACTTGAGCCTTGGACCTCCACTTGAGATGATTATACATCCATTGTAAATATTACTCAAATAAACACTTCTCAACCAACTTAGAATATATTTTTATGCTTTTTGGTTAGTTAACTATCCAGATAAAGGACAAAAAAGTCTTCTATGAATAGTGACGATCCCTTAGGTACTTTAATTATTTTGTAGTAATTGTGATGTATTTATACATAAAAACACCCCTCACCCCCATTATATGATGTTTTATGACTAGGAGTAAGGGTGAGTCGAATTTGAGAGCTCTATACATCCATTTTCTTCCTCTAATACATCATGTACTTCTAAACTACCTAGTAATCAATTTGGGGGGTGTCCTTTGTAGTAATCCTGAGCTCCATGCTTATAATATTTTTAAGGTGATTGAATTTCTTGGGTTTTAGTCTATTTTTTATTCATTTATATATTTTTAATTTGTTTTTATTTTTGTATGATCAAATAAAAATCAAACGAAAAATAGTCTTCATTCTTTCATGCATAACCCGAATCCTGTGATGATTTGAGTGTATTCATCTCTTCTCTCAATCCTTCCCTTTCATGAGTGTGTGGGTAGATTATGTGGGTTGATAAAATCCATAATCTTGTACACATTAATATGAATGTTCTTATCTTGTGTAAAATCTTATCATTTAAACAAACTTATTCATCTCATCATGTTTTTGATGTAATGCCTTGATTGAGTTCGGTTTTTACATCGATGAAATTTTGTTGATTTTGAGCAGTCATTGGTAATAAATATAGTTGGTTGATCAAATACTATGTGTTAACCTAATTAGAAGTCACAAAACATACTAGTTCCATATTTTATAAATCAAGGAATAAATTACACTTCCCATTTCCCTTGAGAGCGATGACAGATCGAGCATCAAGGGACACTCACCCAGGTTGATCACGATTTCTCAAACTAGTCTCTCTCACTTAGTAATATAGGTTTAATTTCTATTTTAAAATAAAAAACCCCAATTTTTCTAAAATACCATTCCCCTTTTATTTTTATAGTCAAAACCTTATTTTTAAATTAATGATCTAAGGCTCTGTAGAGAGACTACCAAGGGTTGCTACTATAATGCAGAATTCTTGTAAAGTTGAAACACTTAATTTGATGAGATCAACAATGAGATCAAATTTTGGTTCCATTTATGGGGAGATAAGATCATTTTTTCTCTCACTTTATTTCCTTTTATTTCTTTATTTTCCTTTTTATTTATTACTCTTTTCAATGTCCCCCTTCCCTTTTTATTTTTTTTGTTTTTGTGTGTTTATTATTTTCTCTATATCTCTATCTCTTACTCTATATCTATATCTATATATAATTATATAGTATAAAATTATCTTTTATTTTATCCTTTAATTATTCTTAAGTGATTTTATTTTATGTATCTTCCATTTAAAAAAACTTCACAACTTTGTTTCATGACAAGATCTAATAAGGACACACTACTTGAATTTGACCTATAAATTGAAAAGGATCTTCACTAAAAAATTAGGTCATCTAGGGTAAGAAATTAAATTAATATTGATGAACCCCTTGTGGAACCTCAATTAGTCCCAAACCAGTCAAAAAATGAACCAAATCAAACCACATAAATCATGGATACAAATAGTCAAACTTTAAAAGAACTGACCACCCCTGATGTGAAGTACCAACCTGTATACATTCAATATCGCAAGGAAGTAACCGACTTTGAGACGAGATTGGGAATCATCCACCTACTTCTAAAATTACATGCTATTTTTTTGATCACCCTCATAGACATCTCAAGTAGTTTCACATAGTGTGCACCACCATGAGACCCCAAAATGTGTCTGAGGACCTCATTAAGTTTAGGGTATTCCCTTTATCCCATAATGGTATAGCCAAATATTGGATATACTATCTACCTACCACAATTTGGGGTTGGAATGACTTTAAATGAATCTTTATAGAGAATTTCTTCCCTACCTCCCGAACTGCATCAATTAGAAAAGAAATCTGTTGAATTAGAAAAACACAAGGAGAGACCCTTAATGAATATTAAGAAAGATTAAAAAAACTTTTTATGGTTTCCCCCACCAAAAAATCAGTGAAAAATTTAAAATTCAATAATTCTATGAGGGAATTGTCCCTGTGGATTTTTGCATGATAGATGTTGTAGTTGGTGTTTCCTTTATGGAAAAAACTCCTTCCACCACTCGTTAATTAATATCCAACATGGATCAAAATGAACAACAATTTGACACATGACCAATTGCACCAACTCGAGGATTTCATGAGGTAAGTCATTTTTCCCTAGAATAAAATGTAAATAATAAACATGATGAGATGCATACCATTATAAGATAAGATCAAACTCAAGGTAATTCACACTCTACTATTATTACATTAAATTGTAGTATTTGTTCTTATAACACTCATTTTTCTAACCAGTGCCCCTAAAATCAAGATTCATTTAATTCTAACATAGTATCATTTCATGGGAATCTATTTCAACAAGAACCATCCTTGAAGAGAGAACCATTCAGGTCAAATCAAAACCCTGGGTGGAAAGCACAACCACAATACCAACAATGAGTAAACTCAAGATACCCCAAGAATAATTGGTATCAATAAGACCATGGTATGAAACCCTATTAACCTTCAACTTCTTAGAAAAATCCTACTCCTCTTAAATCTGAACCAATCCTTGAGGACATGGTGAATCAAAGGGAATCCTAGAACATCCAGTTCCAACAATCCACAAAATCGGCTATTCAAGACTTACAAACTCAAGTGGGACAATTGGAAAACATAATTCATGAGATAAAGATGAAATGTTCTAGACAACTACCATCATAATATATTTCTAATATTAATGGAAAAGGTGATGTTTTTGAAATAACACTTCGTAGTGGTAAATACGTTTATTCTTCCAATGATTCTACTGAACAGGTATTCCCCCCTCTTGAAAGCCCTCCTTCCCTACCCAAAAAAGTTACAAGTGAAGGAAAAAATGGGTAAACAAGTTATTATTGAGGATTACCATGAATAATCCATTCCTCTTCCTTTCACAAAAAGTCTCTCTAAATCTAATGAAAATTTGATAATGATACTGATAAATAAATAATAGATTCATTTAGAAAGGTACAAGTTTACATTCCTTTATTGGATTCAGTTAAACAAATACCTCAATAAGCTAAATTTCATAAAGATATTTTCACCCATAGACAACAACTAATGAGGAATGAGAGAGTCAACTTGGGAAGGAATATCTCATCTTTGATACAACCAGTGATTCCAACCAAATGAAAGGATATTGTAACTTTTAAAATACCTTGCACCATAGGGGAGACTTTCTTTTCTAATTCAATTGTTGATTTGCGTGCTTTGATTAATGTGATTCATTTCTCTCTATAAACGTATCTGTAGGTTGAGGAGATTCAACCAATGGTCATCATCGATCAAATTTCCAACCGAAACACAACACACCTATCCGAATCGATCGAGGACATCCTTGTAAGAGTGAAGAAATATCATCTTCCCTGCATAATTTTACATTCTTTAGATGGAAGATACACAGACCCAAGGACATTCTCCTCTTATACTTGGGAGTCCATTACTTTAAAAAAAGAGGACCATAAACGTTCAAAATGGAACATTATATATGGATTTTGGTGGAGAAAAGGTATGTTTTAACATCCTTGATGTTATGAAACACCCCATTGAAGATAACTCCACTCTTCTTGTCTATTTGATGGAAGTTATCTATGAAAACACACACACAAGCAACATTCTCTCCTCGTACCATACTCTTACTTATTTAATTCTTATTCCCTCTTGGATGGTTTGAGTTTTTATACATGTTTTGAGTTTTTTTTGGGTTCAAAAAAGTGTATTTTTTTATTTAATTGAGAAGTGTGTTCATTATGAGGTACCCATGACTGTTAATGATTCAAAAAATCTCATTTCCACAGATTCTATTTCCTTAGAGAATAAAAATGAGAAAATAGACAGTTTCATGGATCTCATTCCCCCTAAATACCCTCCCTCAATCCAAAAACCACTGGTGTTGGAATTAAAACCACTTACATCTAATTTAAAATATTCCTATCTTGATGGTATTGACCAATTGCCCGTCATTATTTTCAATAACCTCTCTCCATAGCAGGAATCAAAAGAGATAGACCTTTTGATATAGTGTAAAAATGTGATAGGAAGGGCATTAAATGATATTCTTGGGATTATCCTATCTATTCTTATACACCATATCCTTTTATATGATGAGGCTAAACCAATAAGGAAATCTCAATGCAGGTTAAATCCCACTCTAATTGAAGTGGTAAAATTGAAAGTCATTAAATCACTTATTGTTGGGATCATCTATCCTATATCTGATAGTAAATGGGTTATCCCAGTGAAAATTATGACTAAAAAATAGGAATAATGGTTATGTCAAATGAAAAAAATGAATTGGTTCCAACACATGTACAAAATAGTTAGCGAGTCTATATTTACTACCGTCGACTGAATCATGCCAGGCTAAAGGACCACCTTCCTCCACCATTCATTGGCCAAATATTAGAAATATTGGATGGTAATCCAATTATTATTTCCTTGATGGATATTTAGGTTATTTTAAAATCGATATATCCCTTTAGAATCAAGATAATACCACATTTACATGTCCATTCACTGCAGGAAAATGACCATTTCGCGGTGGTTTTTTTGGAAATGGCGGCGGTTTAAACCATCGTCATATGATTCTATAGTAGTTTCAAAAAACCACCGCTAAAGTGTGTGTTGGCATAAAATATGCAGAAATTTCCTTGATTTAGTGGCGGTTTCTAGTAACCATCATAGTGGGTTCATTTTTCGATGGTTTTTATGCTTTTAGCGGTGGTTTTCCTGGCCAAACTGATATTTTTTAGCAGCGGTTATAACCGCCCCTAAAAAAACAATAATTTCACCGGGAAAAAACGCCGCTAAAACCAAGTTAACTTCCATGAAATAATAAAGGAATATGAAAACAGTGTAGTGGAGGTTAAAACCGTGAGTAAATATACTATATTTATTTTATGATGGTTAAAACTGCCACTAAAGCCAGATTTACAAAAAAAGCAGCTGATACTGTAGTCCCATTACCAATGCCTTGAAAAAAAACCATTCCAATTGATATAACATATAAAAAATCTTAACCAAAACACATCGCAACCACCCCACATCACAACCAACCCACATCACCACCACCACACATCATAACCACTACACATCACAACCACTACGCATAATTTAGTTTCAATAAGGGTTTTTATCGTAATTACTAAATTATTATGAAGGTTATTCACAGAAAAATAAAATTTTGCATAGGAAACAAAATTAATAGTTCAATATATATTCTTAGTTGTTTTCATATGTGGTGAGGTTATACAAACATATATAGAAAGTTTCATAAAATCCAAAACAACACACTATCTCAAAATAATTCATAATTGGAAAACCAAGTAAGTGTGGCCATATAAGAATAAATAACAAGAATAAGTAAAAATCATGTGATTTCTCCCTTCCCCTTAAAATTCAATTAATCTTGTTCATTATCTTTATTATGATGATATGTACCATTTAACCAAAGAAATAAAAAATCATGATATTTCCAATTGTATATATAAAGAAAGGGAGAAGAAGGATCCCCAACCTTGACTGAATATTCAAGGATAAATGAAAAAGAATCAAGGATAAACCATCACTGATCTCAAGTGAATCACTATTGAATCCAATTAATAATAAGAATCCATCAAAAAACACCAAAAAAATAGGAGAATTACCACCATAATGAACTCTCGAATATAATAGAAATATAATAAATGAGTAATGGGGAAATAGATGGATACCATGAATTAAATAACTTCAATCTAAATGATCCTATGTGATACAAGTGGTTTAGAACACCAAGGTAGGTGTTTGGGGAAGGGGAAGATGAGTAAGGGTCAACCTAGAATTGATAGAAAGTCTAAAATTCAAAACAAGGAGGTAATAAAACTCCTAATTATAAGTGAATCACACTAGACTCCACCAAAACATGGTTAATATCCAAAACTCATGTGGTGGGTTTGGTAAAAGTGTGATGTAGAAACCTTATTGCATTTTTATATTTTTCCCATTTTAAAATGGAATTTGGCCTCCCCAAATCTTAGAACATGGAGTGGTCTAATCCATAGTGGTTCTTATATATTATTCCATGTATATAATCCATGACATAGTTCCTATTTCCTAACCATTTTACCCTCACCATGCCCAAGGCTACAATGTGGTGAGCTTGTGTTTCCTATTTTGGACAGGTGGTCCTTCGATATTCCATGACCACCTAAGGGAATTTTAATATTCTCATGGTTAATTAGAAAACCACTAAGACAACACGCATAACACCATTTCATCCCCAAGTCATGGTTATATATCTCATTTTACACAAGAGCATGCCTAACATTAAACTACCTCCTTTATATCCAAAAAAGTCATTACACAAGCTGTTGTGGCCTTTAAAAGGCTAAAACACCACCTCAAACCTCAAAATCACAAAAAAAACTCTCCCAAAACATCCCCAAGACTTGATAATGCATAAAGGGAAGTTCATAAAGGGTATGTACCATTGCACTCATTCTATTTATTTTTGTTTCCCTATTATTTCTCAATTCTAAGTCTAGGTGATCATATTTTCCGCAGAATTATAAGAACTATGCGTGGATTGATTCTTATTTTCATGGGATAAATAGTCCTCAAGTTAAAGTTTCAAAACATGCCTTTCATTTCTAAAACCAATATCAAATCATTTTCATCAAAAACTCATGCCTTTACTTTAAAATCATTTTATTTCAAAACATGAAACATTTTATGATTTTATATATCATTAAATCATACTTCAAATATTATCTTTAGGTATTTTAATCATTTTTTATAATAGGTACCATCTGAAAGATCATACTAATTGAAACTAATATCCAATGAAAATTTTATCTATTAAATATTAAATTAGTTTTAAATAAGAACTCTCTCTAAATAATCAACTTAGTTATACAATAAATGGGTAAAAAAATTAAATCAATAAAAATAATTATAAGGTCAGAAAAGTTACTTTCTCCCTAGGTTTCAAGAATTCCCCTTATTACATGAAACAAAAAAGTTGTTATATGTTTTTATTGTATTTATGTCAATGAATTGGTATTAATAATACATTAGAATTTAATACTTTTATAATTTAAGAAATAAATGAGGAGTCAGCTAAACTGAAATATTAATAAAATTTATTTTTATTGGAATAGTAGAGAAGTGGATATTAGAAGTTATATTTATTTCATAGAATATTAATGTAAATGATAGTATGATATTTCTTGGTAAGTAGTTAATTAATCTATTTCAAAATTCAATGATGGATAGATTATACCTATTTTTAGAAAACTTTGATATTTATTTGTTAGCTGAAATGTTTTAAAAATACCAATGACATACTTGAATCATGTATGCATAGTAATGGGGCCCCAGAACATTTCAAATCCACCAAAAAATAAGGGGAACCAAAAATGATAACTAGTTTCAGGTAACCAAGAAGGATATACTAAATAATAAATAGAAAGAATACATATTTATAGCCAAAAAATCATCAATTAACATATAATAAATCATAAAAAATTCCTCATTACAAAACGATCATGAATGTAACAATTTTTCCCCAAATACCAATACACACAATGGTACATAATTAGATTTAGGAATTATGGGAATTGAAACTAAGATGTATTCATTTTAACACACTAATATATAAGACAATACCAGTCATGTCCATCTATATTTTAGGTGATAATTCAAAAAATTCACACTATAAGTATGATAAAAAAATTTAATAAAGAATATTAAACTGTACCTCCAACCTACCAGAATTTCATTGAGGCGGTGAGGGGCTAGGGATTCGGGGGTCGCTGGGGTGGGGGGTCTCACGGGGGTCGGGGGAGAAGGGGGGTATCAGGGGGGGTGTCCGGATTGAAAAAAATAGTGGTGTTTTATTAAAAACCACTACTTTATCATTAATAAAAAAAATTAATGGCTGTTTAGTAAACCGCCGCTAAAAACCCACCGCAAAAGGCTATTTATGTTGTAGTGATTTTTCACATTTTCATATAGAAGGATGCCTTTTGGTCTATGTAATTCTCCTAGTACTTTTCATCATTACATTTTGATCATATATTATGAGTACCTTAAGAATTGTATTGGATGTTTTTATGGATAATTTCACGGTTTATGGATCTTCCTTTGATGACTATTTGGCTCACCAAGGTTCTATCCTCCACCATTTCTTTGAAAAATATCTCATATTAAATTATGAGAAATTCCATTTCAAGGTTGATCAGGGGATAGTTCTTAGGCATATTATTTCAAATGAGGCAATTCAAGTGGATAAATCAAAAATTTAATTAATCTCATCCCTTCCATATCCAAAATGCGTTCATGAGGTGCAATATATATCGGGTCATGATGGTTTTTATAACCAATTCATTAAATAATTTTGTAAGATCACCCTTCCCTTATCTTTATTTCTTTTTAAGGATTCTAAATCTGTTTTTGATAAAAAAAATTGAGGATTATTTCAATTAAATATAAAGGATTCTGCCATAACCTCCCATCATCCAACCACCAAGGTGGGATATCCTATTTGAACTTATGTGTGATGCCTATAACTTTTTATTTGTGAAAATTTTATCATAGAGGGTTGAGAAGGCTCCTCATACCATTTCATAAGCCTCATATACCCTTGACCCTACCCAGTAAACTTACACAACCACTAAAAAACAACTCTTTTTCTATTGTGTTTTCCTTGGAAAAATTCCGTTCATAGCTTCTTAGGAAAAAAATCATTGTGTTTTCTGATCATGTTTCCTTTAGTTTCCTGCTAAAGAAACCTAAAACTAATACCCACCTCATTCAGTGGATACTGCTCCTCTAAGAGTTTGACCTTGATATTTGAGATAAGAGAGGAGTGTAAAATGTGGTAGAAGACTACATTAGTAGGATTTTCCCACCATTGGACCATCATGTTGACTAACCCCTCCCCATTGTAGAATTATTCCCTCATGATAATCATGGTAATTTTGTGGCTTACCACATGGTATGTAGACATTATAAATTTTATATCAACATATAGGGTACCCATAGATTTTAGAACTTCACAATTCCAGATACTTAAGCATGATTCACTATGCTAATTTCAGTATGACCCTTACTTATAGAGAATTTTTAGTGACCAAGTTATTTGTTAGTGTGTCCATGACCATGAGTTTACCTCTGTTTTGAGCTTCTACCACACTTTGTCTTATATAGGCCACTTTATCTATCAATGTACATTTCAAAAGGCCCTTGAATTGTGACTTTATTGGTTAACATTATATATATATATATATATGTTCCCATTAGTTTTGTAAGTCATGTAATCAATTTCAATTCACTGGGAATATCTCCAACAAGAATTATATTCCCCAAAAACCCATGTTATTTTGTGAGATCTTCGATGCATGGGTAATTGACTTCATGGGACCGTTTACAAATTCATTTTTCTCTATGTATATATTATTGGTTGTTTACTGTGTCTCTAAATTGGTGGAAGCAAAGGCCTCTAGAACTGATGACTCTTGGGTGGTTGTTGATTTTGTGAGGTCCCAGATTTTCAGTAGGTTTGGTTTTCCAAGATTCATCATTAGTGATTAGGGTTTACATTTTTTAAATTTAAACATGAAAAAATTAATCTGTAAGTATGGGATTGTTCATAAAGTATCCATTATATATCACCCCCAAACCGATGGACATGTAGAAATATAAAATCAATAAGTTAAGTGAATATTAAAAAAAAACAGTACAACCTGATATGAAAGATTTGGGTTTGAGCTTGTAAGATGCACTTTGGGAATACCTTACATCTTTTATAACATAAATTAGAATATCACCATATAAGATTGTGTCTAGAAAGGCTTTTCACCTCCAAGTAGAGGTAGAACAACATGCATGTTGGGATGTTAAACAATGTAATATGACTCTTTTAGATACATGTGAGCTTAGGATATTGCAAATTAAAGAGTTGGAAGAAATATGTCATGATGCATATGAGAACTATCAACTTTATAAAGATAAGACAAAGGATATCCTTGATGAGATGATTCATCAGCAGAAGTTTCATTTTGGTGAGAAGGTCCTTATGTACAATTCTAGTCTAAATCTCCACTTAGGTAAGCTTCATTCCTGATGGCTCGGTCCTTAAAATATTACTCATGTTTACCCCTTTGGTTCAATATATATCTTGCATGAGTAGAGTGGATGAGGTATTACCATCAATTGGAAGAGACCTAAACACTTTTACAAGGATTTTCCAAATAACCCAGTGTAAGAAATCTGCCTTCAAGAAGAAACATACCTATGAATTCCACCCACTTTAATCCTTCCTTCCCACATTATCTTTTATTATTGTGAGGACACTACACACATTAGGTTAGAGGTATATTCCTGGGTTTGTTACTATTTTTAGTATATTTATTATTTCTTCTTTTTTCGCTTGCTGAATAGCATTTTAACATTTCCCAACCTTGTTAAGTTCATTAGGATTTTCATTGCCTTTATTATTTCATCTTTTTTTTTTCACTTTTAGAATAGTATTTTTACCCCCCCCAATTATGCTCACCATATCATGGAAATTACTGAAAATTCATGTCTAAATTCATGATTCCATATTGTTTTAATGCTTAATTAAAATTTACTTAGTTATAGAAGGTGCATTTTTTCATGAATTTAACACTTGGGAGTGATTTAAAAAAAAATGGTTGTTTTTATATGATATTAATATTTTTATATCTATGAAAACTTTGAGCTGAATGGTACCGTTTTTGTGAGTAGTTTATGGTATAATTGTGTCACTTAATATCTCCACACATCTTTGCACCAAACCATGAGGTGTGAATATTTCTTACTTAATAGAATGTTAATACAAGTTGGGTTAATTTTCATCAGATTTCTAAAATGAGTTTTCCATATATTCATTCCTTATTTGATATGTCGCATTATTATACCAGATTGACCTATGTGTGTGTACCTATTATCCCACTATTATATTCCCTTGAAATAAAAATATAAAAAAATAAAAAAAAACAAAAAAAAAAAACAAAAAAAAAAATAAATATTGAGGGGAGTGGTGAAATGTAAAAAAATTATGATATTGAGGTTGAGATATTATGGTTTTAATTTAGGTCATTCTCAAGGATTGGGTATTTAAATTTTATTGGAAAAGATGTAGGGAAGGTTCGGTGGAAAGAATCAGGTAAGCAAAACATTTTTAAAATAACCTATATTTAATGGATGGAAAATGGAAAGAATAGATTGAAATGGTTTTCACACATACACATGGAGATTTATTGGAATGGTTTCATTTTTAATTAATTTATCATATTGGTATAAATCATCTCTTTTAATTTCGTTCTAATAAAATTTATCAGACATCTTTTTCCATGATCACTGGGAATAACTCCTTGGTGTGGTTTTTTTCTTTGATCACATTTCTATAATTAATTAAAATTTCCTTGAATGTTAAATATTCCTGAAGTTGGGAATATATATATACATAATTATTTTTTAAATGTGACTTTTTCTATTATTTTAAATGTTTAGGTGTGGGGGTGTGATCATATAGCGATTCACTGTTTATTTCCACCCCTACACCACTATTTTAAACTCGTTTTGTATAGAAAATTTTAAATATATTTTAAAAACTTTAAAATCTTGTTATATTAAATAATTTAGTTTCTATCAATGTTAGATAGTTAAATTTTACTTTTTATGATAATTACACTATAATAGGAGGTGATTTGGGGAGCTTGTGATAGAATTTGAGCAAAACAGACCAAACTACGCGAGAGCCCGAGCACCCTTATGGACTTCAATATCTACTGTGGATAATACATGCATATAATTAGGCTTAAAATTGAAGGAAAAAAGAAAAATCATGTATGATACATTTCTCTAGAATACCATACATCCAAATTCATCCACTTAGAGGCCTAAAAAAGGTCCACAATGTGAAGGAATTCTAGGAAGGCCAGATTGGACCACCCTTTTGTATTTGGGCCATAACTTGGGTCTCGGGGCCCCAATTGGTCTTATTCCATATCCATTTGAAAAATAAATCGATATACCACCTATACAAAAAATTTTAAGACATTTTCATTTGTTTTAGTGAGTCAACTATCCAGATAAAAAAGGAGGAAAATGTATGTCATGAATAGTGACCTAGTCCCCCAGGTACTAAACTTCTTTTGTGGAAATTATGAAGTATTTACTGATAAAATCACCCCTCTCTCCAATTATCTAATGTATTAAGACCAGGGGTAATGGTGAGTTTAATTTGATATCTCTCTCCATTCATTTTCTTCCTCTTCTACATCTTGTAGTTATAAACCTATTAGTTATCAATTTGGGCAATGTCCTTTGTTGTAATCCTGAGCTCCATGCTTGGAATATTTGGAAGGTGATTGGATTTTCAGGTTTTTAGTTTATTATTATTAATTTATTACTTTTTATTTTTTTTATTATAGTATGATAAAATACAAATCAAAGGAAAAATAATCCTCATGATTTCATACATAACCCGAATATTGTGATGATTTATGCATGTTCCTCTCTTTTACTCAGCCCTTCCCTTTCATGAATGTACTGATATATTACATCAATTGATAAAATATAGAAAATTGAACCCATGAATATTAATGTTATTTTATTTTTTAAAATTTTATAATTGAAAAAAACATGTTCATCTCATCACGTTGTTGATGTGATTCCAAGATTGAGTTCATTTTTTACATCGTTACAATTTTGTTAATTTTGATCAGTCACAGGTAATCAATATTGTTGGTCAATAAAATCCAAGGTTTTAACCTAGTAAGAAATCACATATCATACTATTTTTAGTTTTTTATTAATCAAGGAATCAATGACCCTTCCCATTTCCATTGAGAGCGATGACGATTTGAGCATTAAGGGATACTCACCAAGGTTGATCACCAAATATCCAACCAGTTTCTCTCACTTAGTAACATAGTTTCAGCTTCTATTTTAAAATTAAAAAACCCCAAGTTTTATAAAACATAATTCCCTTTATTATTTACATAATCAAAACCTTATTTTTAAATTAATGATCTAAGGAACCATCTAGATAGGACATAAGGTTTCTACTATACTGTAAAAATTATATTAAAAATGAAACATATAATTTGACGTGCTTGACAACATGATCAGGTGCATCCTAAATTTTGTGTAGATGAGGTATTAATCTATATGAATACTTGTTCATAGTGAAAGTTATAAATTATTCCTTGATCACCTTCTTATTTTTCCTTCCAAAATAATTCTTGAACTCCACTTTTAGTGAAGTGACTAGAATGCATTCTTCTTCTTCTTCTTTGATGTGTTGCAATAATTTATTGATTCTTAGAATATTGATCTTCAAAATAGTTATTGGATACTTCACTTATTTGATATACATTTTTTCAATAATATACATCCAATCTCTTCTCTATCTATCTATAGGTGTGTTTATAATGTTCAGAAGAATTTCCCCCCTCTCTCTCCCTCTCTCTTGTTTCATAGATATATAGTAAAATATCCCAAGAGACACTCATTAGTAAAACTTCTCTTATTTCTTTTGACCTTCATATAGAAGACCAAAAAAATATCCATGTGAGATCACTTTAGATATTTAATATGAAATCTCTTTTTGATTTTCCTTCATGTTAGACTAGAAATCTCATGTTTTATGATATTTCACCAATATTCACAAGGTATAAATATCATGTATTAAAATATATGTTTGTCACGTGATACTCAAATATTTAACTGGATCATGTATTTAAAAATACATGACATTCCATGTTTCTATATACTGTCGAAACTTTCATGTTTCCAACTCCAACATCTCCTTGACATGGTATGTAGACAAACTAGATCCACCATATCTAAAATATCATTTAAATAATATATCATTAAAAAAATTAGTAGAATAAATAATATCCTCATAGATCATAACTAATATCTTTCGACCATTTACTACTTTACAACATGGATTTTATCCTTTTTAGTGAAATTTAATTACCATTTTATCTTCCTGATAAAAAAATACAAGAACTTCCTCTTTCTTTAACTTGTATCATGGATTCCATAATAAAGATCCATGATGCTTGAAGCATTTTTGAACAAGAAAATCATTGTCTAGTGTAAGTAGAACACCTTTAGGAATTTCATGAGTGATATCATCTTTAAACTCAAAATGAAATCCCTATATTCTTGACTTAATTATCTCCTTTGAAAGACACATTTAATTCACTAAAATATAACAATAATATTCTATTAGATATTAACACATTTACTCTGTTTAAATAATTAATATGATATAACATATTCTCCCTTTGAACTATCTTTCTTTGAAATATCTTCTCAAGGGAAAAAATCTTATGAAGCTCCTCCTTTATGGTTAAACAGATGATGGTTAGATAGATAATGGTTACA
This sequence comes from Viscum album, assembly GCA_963277665.1. Taxonomy (NCBI): domain Eukaryota; kingdom Viridiplantae; phylum Streptophyta; class Magnoliopsida; order Santalales; family Viscaceae; genus Viscum; species Viscum album. The sequence continues at coordinate 1,417,770,023 of OY728159.1, read as the reverse complement.
TCGACCACGTGAACACATATTATGGTTAGGTTTCTCTCATTAATGCTTTTGATGCCCTGAGATGATGGTTACATAGAGGCGAATGATGGTTACATATGGAAGACTCATGGTTGCACCATATAGTTCAACATGAGATAATAGTTACACACCCCTGAAATGATGGTTCTATAGACCACTCAATTGATATTTATGAACATAAAAATGATATTCATCTATCAAATTAGGTGATGTTTATGCACTTGGTACTTATCCAAAATCACATAATCTTCTTGATAACATATTTATGTAGATTAATTCTCGGATGATTCCCAACAACTTATAAACTTTATAGGAAATCCCATTAACTCCTCTAAGTGATATCACATGGATTTCTCCATGAATAATCCCTTCATTCTACACTTCATTCCCATATTATTTTCTCTGTAAACACATCCAACAATTATGAAAATAATGCTCCATGATCAGACAACTCCACATTTGGATTGAAATATGTTATCATTGTGTGTCCTACCAGGATGAATCCATAAAAATCCTCCAAGAATCACTTAATCCCTCTCTATTATAGTGTGAACAAATCATTCATTCATCCAGTTTCCACATGTATATTTAATGAACACACTGGGATACATTCCATATGTATTTCTAAAAAATCCAATAAAAATCCATAGGATGGACAACAATCCCCCGTTAGATTTTGTTGACAATATAACACCTCCAAGATCAATGAAATACAAAGTGGAAAAATTTAGCATATTTTTTTTTCTATACCCCTATTTGGGTATCTTCATATCTACCCCACCATCATCACAGGGATCACCCTTTTCATATCACACTCCCTCTTATAAAAGGAAAAATTATTCTCCCCCTATTTGGATATATGAGCATTAATTATTTTCCTATATTCCCACATTTTGTTATGGAAGGACTAATCCATCTCATTAGTTGTCCTCAGTCACTTATTGACTAAACTTTATCTCTTTTTACCACTTATTCAACATTTTTGTTTGGACTTACTAATTCTAGAACAACTTTTCCTAACTAATTTTAAACCACTTTATTTACTTTAACTTCATAGACTCAAAGCACTCCATTTAAGTGAATTTACCACTTAAAATTTGAGTAATAAAAGATACTCTAATCCTAATGAGCTTGGGATTAGTGTAAGAAATAAGAGTTTAACTTAACTCCCTCAAAATTTTCCATGCCACTCACTGATTTTCCAATAAAACACTTGAAACAAAAAAAATCATCCACTTTCTTTCAATAAAGACCAACGAATGATCTCATCACATGTTCAAACCAAATAATTAGTAGGGAAGATAGAAAACATTGAGTGTGAGAACATAATTGTTTTTTATATAATTGATACCACTTAAACTCCATGATTCATAGGTTTCTCTGATCTCTTTTGAGGTTTAATAGCCTTTGATAATTTAGTACCATATTCCTTTGAATTTCTTGTAAAGACCCTGAAATTATGTATTTTTTTTAATTATATATAATTATTAAGAGACTGTGAAAGTTGACGACACATGATTCTAGGGCCCAGAGTGCCTAGAATGATTCGTCGAAAAATGTTAAGCTTGAAATAACACCCATGAGATTTTTTTTTGAAAAAGTGGAATAACTCTTAAACGGGTTCCCAGATCAGAAATATGAGGTCACTATTGAATTCAAGATGGCGGTTTTACCCTAAGTGTGATTTATGTTTAGTTGGCATAGGCCTCCAGTGAGAAAACTCGAAAATGGAATAACTACAAATTAAATAATTAAATAAAATTATTTTATTTTTTAAATGCTTATAACTCAAGAACGGTGACTCAGATTTAAAATCTAAGACCACCACTAATCTCTTGAGGGTATTATTTCATTAGGTAGATTCTAACAATGGCTGGTGCGGGCCAACAGTGGAAGTTAGTTTTTCTCTGTAAATAAAATAATTAAGTAACAATTATTTTATTGTCCAATCTTGATAACTCCTAAACTCTAACTTGGATTAGAAATCCAATAATACCATTGATCTTGTGAGGGAGTGTTCCCCTTAGGCAGAGCCTAACATCAACCGGTGCGGGTTGAGGGTGACTGTTAATAATTTTTGAACTTTTTTTAAGGTATGGTCCGTAAATGTGTGGGTGAAAATTTATATCTTCTGAACTAGTTCTTGAATTAAAAATCCAAGGGAAACATTGATTTTGAAGAATCATGATTCAATTAGGTGAAGCTTAAATTCAACCGGGTGGGGTCAGATGAACATTTTAACTTTTGGAATTTACAAAAAATAATAAAATAGCTCCATGAATTATTTTATTCTCTTCTCAACGTTGAGAGGCAGATGGCGGGACTGCAGTGTAACGTTAGGTTTGAATGGGATTCATTTAATGACACAACCCTTGGGTTTCATAACCACGACATTCGTTGAATTAATGGAACATTAATTGTGGTTCATTAATGAACCACATTAATAAAACACATTGTGGGTGGTTCCTTCTCTTCTATTTAATCAGACCTTTGGCATAGGAATTGGAAATCCATGGGAAGAACCTATAACAAAACGCAGAAGAATTTCCTCTCCAACAAGGAATGCTGGATGAACAATGAACGTTGGGGGAATTGATCTCGGGATTGACGAACAAAAATGAATGACTTCGAACATGTGTTTCTCCTTCGTTCTCAACACCATTTCTAGGTAGGGGGTTTATTTTATTTTAGTGTTTAATATACCTCTTTCCCCATTATTGAGTAATATAAAGAACATGGATCAACTGACCAATGGGTTGATCTATGTTTCGTTCTTTATTACGGGAGGTTGAGGCAGGGTTTCATTATAGGGTTTTAATGATTATTATTTTTCCCCATGTTTAAGCGCTAACACAAAGGGTGCAGGTCAATCCGAACAAGGCCCAGACCCTCCGTCTTTCTTGGTTAATGTGTGTTCCTTGTGCGTGACTGGACACCATGTATAGCAACAGTGTTTGGTGAGGTTTGGGGTTCGATTTCTGGGAGCCCGCTCTTGGGGGTATTTCCACCTCCCATGTACCACTCGTCTTGCCGGGTCACCCGGTGTCTCACCGGGTGGGCAGAATGGGTGCACTTCACTTGGCTGATGGCTTGCTATGACGAACCATCGCTGATCGAGGTGTCACCCCATGGGACGCAATGTCATCTCGGCTGACAACGGATCCTCCCCAGCTGGGGAATCCCCAGATGATCTCTTCGTGGGGAGGGGGGTTCTTGAGTGTGGAGGGTTCGAAAAGGCCACTCTCGGGAATTCCCTTTTTGTACAAAGACTAGACACCATGGTTGCAAGAAGATTCTAAGGGCCTCACAGTGAAGGTGGAAACCCAGAAGGCCCATAGACGCAGAAATAAAATAAAAACGGACCACCGGAGCATCTTTAGTGGCCTACAGAAGCAACCACCGGCACGACACCATAGGCGCGGCGACACCAACAACCAGCGGTGGAAAGCGGGCCACGTACAGGAGCGGTGCCCGCAGGAACTATGAAGACAAAAGACACGACCTGTCGAGCCATGGTGGTAGAATGGAGCGGCGCCGATGCACTGTGTGGGGAGAGAAGCGGTCCGCCCAGGCTACTTGGCTGGGCTATTTCGGGAGAAGGGGTGGAGCCCTGCGTCCGGTCGGTGCGACCGGCCCACGCAGATACGGGCTGGGTTTTTCTAAGTTGGTCAGACCCGCCGACCAGGCCAGACCCACAGGCCGGGCCAAGTTTACCAACCGAGTCCTCCAACTAGGCTGGACCCGCCAGCTGGGCTAGACTTGCTGGTCGGGCTAACCAAGCTGGACCCTTACCGGACCCAGACCCGACCGGTCCCATTTTGCTAATTTGGGCGTATCTTCTAAATCGGATGTCCATTTGACAAACCGTTTGCGGAAATGAAACCCTTATGATGAGGTGGTACTTTTGAGATACTCTACTTGGGTTTTAGGAAAAGTTGGATTATGATCAGGTTGGATCGAACTCAAATCCAACTGGCTCTCGGTACTAAAATTCTTATAACTTACAAACCGAATATCCGATTGATGCACTGTATATTGCATTGGAACCCTTATGATATGAAGGTTATTTGGGTTACTTATTCATGGGACTTAGTGATATTTTAGGTACAACCTATGACTTGAGGAGATAAATCTATAGAACTCTAGCACACCCTGTGCGGGAATCCTGTGGCTGGCTATCAAGTGATGAGAGACCCTTTGTGGACCAACATCAGATCGAACCTATGTGGATTGATGACTTACGACCATGTGTGAATCAGTAGTAGTGAGAACCGATGTGGACCAGCCTTAGAGAATCCCATCGTGGATCAACAACTTACGACCTTGTGTGGATCAGCAGTAGTGAGACCCGACGAGGACTAGCCTTAGAGCGGCCCGTCATGGATCAGTTACTTATGAACCTATGTGGATCGATGATTTATGACTCATTGTGGTTCGGTGACTTACGAACCTATGTGGATCGAAAATAGAATGACTTCTTTATGGTTCTACAGTGGAACTTCTCAACAGAATAAGATGATTTAGCTTTATGACTAATTATCATTATTCATGTTCTTTAATTTAAATACCTAGTGTGAGATATATCCTAACTTATGATTTTTAATTGAGATCATGATTTGTGGTTTTTCCTTTTAGGAATTCTGAGAGACCTTCAGGGGCCTCAGGTTCCCTACTGAATATTATTATACTCACCCCTTCATGGGCTTCACTTGCACGTGTTGTGTTCGGTGCAGAAGTTTGACGTTTCGACAAAGGTGCTCAGGGGACGGGACAGATGGATGCTACGATGGTGGACTTGGTGGCCTAGGACCAGGTGGGCCCCAGTAGTACCGGGTGAGTAGGAAATAATACTTTATCTTCTAGTAGCTTCACTACTCTCACGATCATGTGGGATTTTCTGTGGATGTCCATTAGAGTTTCCTTTTGTACCATGCTTTTTTCACTTCCTTATTGGGTTTGTATTCTGGACCACTTACTTTCACTTGTACTTGTACTCATCCTTGTTTTAGAGGTATACTTGTTTCCCCTTTCAGTGTGTTGGGATATGGTTGGATGTGTGTGTTTATAGGTTTAAAGGCAATGCCTTCCCTATTTGGGATATGCCTTTTTGGTGCTTGTCACCAGCCCCTGGCCTATGGAAGGTGGGCTTGGGGTAGTCACGACATGTGCCCCAGGGGACGAGTCAGGACAAAGTGGTATCAAAGGGTGGTTGGTTCTACCAGAATAACTAAGAGTCCATATTTTCAATGGGGGAAATAGTGTTAAGTGTATTGAGTTTGGATTTTAGTCCAGGGATTCTAGTTTTGGTGTGGCAGTCGACGTATCTATACACAAGGACTCTGAATTTTGTTTTCCGACTCAGTACACGAAAACACTTGTTGCATGTGTTTTGAAAAAGTTTTTCTCTTTATCCATTTTGACTCAGCTCACCAGGTATAACTTAATGACCGTGGTTCATCTTGATACTCTTTCAAGATGCCACCACATTGATATCCAATGAGGATTCCAATGTGTGACCATGAGGATGGTCCATAGAGTGATGAGGCTTCAATACAAGGTCCTTTTACCGATATGGTACCATTGTGTGGTGTCCCAAAGATACCACTACTCGTTGGTCAGCAGTTACTACCAGCACTACCAGTAGAGGACACATATAGGCTCAGTGACATACACGAGTTTCAGTGGAAGATACCCCTCAAATTCCAAGGCGATCCCGACACACAGGCGGCTAAGGACTGGCTTGAGGTGGTGACTGAGTTTCCATCTATCCAGGTCACCAAACGATCAGATGGAAGACATGGTAGTGATCCTTCTACATGGCTCAGCAGGGTGATGATAGAGTTTAAATTACCTTGATCTTACAATGAGGTAACTTTTCCATGGATAGAGATTGAGAACCTTCCTCAAATAATGGGTCTCTTGCCATAAAAATTTAAGGGGTATGTGTTTCCAAGAGATTCTACAACTTTGGCAGGATGACATGTCTGTAGTTGAGTATTCATAGAGGTGTACCGACCATTCTAGGTACTCGATGAATATGATACGACCGATGATTCCTGGCTTGGAACTCCAAGCGAGATGTGATTAGGGACATCTGAGCTAGTAATATTCCTCTATGCATTCCTACTTATGTTAGGGTGCTAGAGATAACCTTTGTGGTTAAAAATTTATTGGATGAGAAGATACAACCAGTGAATGTCAGCAGTGGGAAAGTTGGAAACTGACATCAGTCTCAGAGACTTGGATGTGTAAATGTTTCAGGAAGAGAAACTGATAGGGACTGATGAATCTGTAGGCCTGTAGACATGTAAGAGGATCTAGGAGAGTATTAGGAGGTGATATACATTTCTACATGTTACAACTAGCACCCCAATGTGGTCCCCACTAGGCTCAGGGAGTTGTGGAACAAGGGAAGGGATTAGCTGCATGTAGTCAAGGAGTGTGACCCAAGGGCTCTGGGAATGACTCGAGGTATGGTCTTTGTCGACTACTAGCTCCTGTATTAATAGACATACGTAATAATCATTCCTTCTTATCACAAATCTTGTTCAAGACCTAGAGTTTCCAGTTAAACCATTGACTTAACCCTTATGTCTAGAGATACCTATGGGAGGAGACTCAATAATCACACTTATGAAGATGATGTGATCTAACCCTTGATGTGAGAGTTTTGATTGGATCCTCTTGGTGGCAGCATCGACGCCTTACAACATTAGTCAGGGTATAGAATGGTCATCCACAGTTCATGCTCAGATTGACTATTTTAGGAAAAAAGGATGTGATATATACGTAGGGTTGGAGTGTGGTTTTCCTTGGTTGGAAAAAAAGGAAACCCAAGAAGCACAGCATAAAATCATGCATAGGAGGGTGCAGCTGATCACTCTTGATATGGAACTGATATCAGCATCAGGGGTAGGGACTTCTGAATCTTTCTACACCCCGAGATGGAACTGATATCAACATCAGTATACCAAAGGGATTTTGTAGAGATTTATAAGCAAGGGGCGTAGGTGGAGGAATTGAAGAGGAAGGTCTTAGTAAGACCTAGTGTTCGAGGTTATGTGTGGACTAATGACACCTTAACCAAATGGTAGTGGAGAGTGAGTACCAACTACCAAAGGATCGATGGGAATCAGTTAAATGGGGTAGCCTTTCACGTGGATGGAAAGGTTCCCATAGACTATTTAGTAGTTGAGGCATCAATGATGGTTGGTGTTCCTATAGGACTATGATTTTGAGATAGTATATACTCCTTGGAAGGGGAATTGGATGGTAGACACACTCATCAGGAGGTCTGATTTACAATTTCTGAGTGAGGCAATAGATCAGCTATCCACGTTGCAGTTATCCTTCATGGATAGTAATGGAGGAGCTTACCTCTAGTCTATGATAGTCACTCACTCACTCCTTCACTGAGTCAGGGAGGCACAACTTGGGGACATTGACTGCAAGACTCGACATGCTCAGATATCCTTATAAAATTCTCTTGAAGGATTTTCTATAGGTGGGGAGCACATCACCCTTTTTAGAGGAGACACCATGGTACTAGTGGCGTTATGGGAGGAGGTGTTGCTAGAAATCCATACATCCCCTATAGAGGTACATCTAGGTGTGGAAAAGATGTATCAGGACCTCCGACATTAGTACTAGTTGTTAGGGATAAAAAAAGCAGTGGAAGAGTTCGTTTCATGATTCCTCTCTTATCAGTAAGTGATAGATGAGCATCTGGTTCCCGCATGATTGAGCACAACTTATACCCCCAGATAGATGGTCAGACAGAGCGAATCATACAGACCTTGGAGGACATGCTTCATGATTGTAACTTGAATTTTGGTTATATTTGGGAGGATCACCTACCATTTGTGGAGTTTGCGTACAACAATATCTATTACTCCATCATTGTAATGGCACCGTTTAAGGCCTTATATGGGTGACTTTGAAAATCAACCCTATTCTAGACAAACCCAGGGGTGTCAGCACTCTTAGGTATAGCTTTGGTATGGGCTACCACTGAGAAGGTGTAGATCATCTAGGAGCAGATGAGGCCTGCATATAACAGACATAAGTCTTATGATGACAAGAGCTTCATCAGAGACACTTGGAGTTTGAGGAGGGTGATTATGTTTTCCATCAAGTCTCACCCCGACGAGGATTGTGGAGATTTGGCTGGAGCGACAAGATATCTCTGAGGTTCAATATACCTTTTCAGTTTCTGAGTAGATTTGGCGAGGTGGAATACCACCTAGATCTTCTCCCACAAATGCACCAGGTGAATACTGTTTTCCATGTGTCGCAGTTGAGAAGATACATGCATGACCCATCACACGTCATCGATTGGGGAGAACTGGACATTGAAAATGGGGAAACTAATACAAAGTTCTCAGTAGAGATTGAGGATCGACAGGGGCAGGTCCTAAGTGGATGGTCGATTCCTCTGGTGTGAGTTTGGTGGCAGCATAGGGACCTCCAGGAGAGCACATGGGAGTAGGAGGCACAAATTCATGCTCAGTACCCCACTTGTTTGATTTGACTTTGTTTTGGATTTCGGGGATGTAAAGCCCTAAGGTGGGGAGAATGTAAAGACCTAAAAATTCCATATTTTTTTTAATTATATGGAATTATTATGAGACTATTAAAATTGACAGCATGTGATTATGGGGCCCAGAGGGCCCAGAATGACCTGTCAAAAAATGTTATGATTTAAATAGCACAGGTGAGCAGTTTTCCTAAAAAAAGTGGAATAACTCTTAAATTGATGTCCAGATCAGAAATCTGAGGGCACATTTGTGTTCAGGATGGCAGGTTTACCTTAGGCATGACTTAAGTTTAGTTGGCCCAGGCCTCCGGTGAAAAAACCCGAAAATGGCATAACCGTAAATAAAATAATTAATTAAAATTATTTTATTTTTCATATGCTTATAACTCACGAATGGTGACTCAGATTAAATATACGAGAACACCGCTAAACTTGTGAGGGTATGCTTTTCTTAGGAAGATATTAACATTGGCTGGAAAGGGCCAACAATGGAAGTTAGTTTTGGCCATAAATAAAATAATTAATTAACAATTATTTTATTATCAAATCTTTATAACTCATAAACAGTAACTCAGATTGGAAATCCAAGAGTACCGTTGACCTCGTGAGGGTGTGTTACCCTTAGGCGGAGTCTAACCTCGACCGACATGGGTCTAGGGTGATTGTTAATAATTTTTGAACTTTTTTTAAGGTATGCTCAGTAAACGTGCGGGCGAGAATTTATATCGTTTGAACTGGTGCTAAGATTAAAATTACGAGAGCACCATTGTATTCACAGCCCCAGGATTCGCTTAGGCGAAGCAAATTATTCAACTGACAAGAGTCTTACAAAAAACATTATTTTTGGACTTTATAAAAAATACTAAAATAATTCCATGATTTATTTTATTCTTTTCTCACCATTGAGCGGTAGATTTCAGGACCACAGTGTAACGTTAGTCTTGAATAGGATTCATTTAATGACATGACCCTTGGGTTGCGTAACTAGGACATTTGTTGAATTAATGGAACATTAATTACAGTTCATTAATGAACCACATTAATAAAATGCAACATGGGTGGTTCCTTCTCTTATATTTAATCAAATCTTTGCCATGTGAATTGGAAACCCATGGGAGGAACCTCTGATGAAATGCTGATGAATATCCTCTCCAATGAATAATGAAAGATGAATTATGAACATTGGGGGAATCGATCCTGGGATAAATGAACAACGATGAATGACTTCGAATGCGGATATTCTCCTTTGTCTCCAACATCATTTCCAGGTAGGGTTTTTTTTAATTTAAGTGTTTAATATCCCTCTTTCCCCGTTCTTGAGTAATATGAAGAGAGCGGATCAACCGACCAATAGGTCGATCTATGTACCATTATTTGTTTCCAGAGATTGATACGAGGTTTCATTATGGGGTTTTAATGATTATTATTCTTCCCCATGATTAAGCGCTAACGCAGAGGGTGTGAGCCAATCCGAATAAGGCCCGAACCCTTCGCCATTCTTGGTCAATGTGATTTCCTTGTGAGTGATCAGGTAACATGGTGGAAAGATAAAACTAAGGGAATCTCAGCAAACATGGAAACCTGGGAGGCCTATAGGCATAGAAGGGAAAGAAAACGGACCACCAGAGTATCTCTAGTGGCCCATAGAAGAAACCATCAGCGTGGAACCACCGACGGGTCGACACAACAGGCGCTGCAGCACTGGAAACCATCCAAAGTGGCCGGAGAAGCTTGCCTAATGGAGGGGCGACACTCGCAGGCACCGCGGCGACAGGAGCCACGACCAACCGAGCCACGACAGTGGAATGGCGAGGCGCCGATGCGTCGCCTGGGGAGAGAAGCGGCCCACTCGGTTGGGCCATTTCAGAAGAAGGGGCGGTGCCCCGCTGGTGGCCCCAGATGGCCACACCGCATATACTGCGTCTGGTCGGCATGACCAGCCTGCGTGAATGCAGGCTGGGTTCTTCCAAGTGGGTCGACCGGGCTGGACCCCAACCAGACCTAGACCCAACCGGTCCCATTTTGCTAATTTGGGAATATAGTTTAAAACAGACGTTCGTTTGACAAACCGTCTATGCCGCTGGAACCCTTAGGATGAGATATTCCTTTTGAGATACTTCACTTTGGTTTTGGAGAAAGTTGGAGTATGAGCGGGTGGGATCGAACTCAAATCCAACCAGGGCCTTAGTACAAAAATGCTTATAACTTACAAACTGAGCATTTGATTGATGTGCCGTATATTTCATTGGAACCCTTATGACGTGGCAGTTCTCTAGGTTACTTCTTCATGGGACTTCGTTTCTGTTGAGGTATGACCATTGGCTTGAGGTGCATAATCTACGATACTCAAGCACACCAAGTGTGGGAATCCAGTGGATGACTATCAGGTGAAGAGAAACCCTTTGTGGGCCGTCATCAGAGCGACCCTATGTGGATCGATGAATTACCATCCTGTGTAGATCAGTAGTAGCGCGAACCAATGAGGAACAACATTAGACTAACCCATCGTGGATCAGTGACTTACAATGCTGTGTGGATCGACGACTTACGACCCTGTATGGATCATAAGCAGCGTGACCCGATGAGTACCAGCCTTAGAGCGGCCCGTTGCAGATTAGTGACTTACAACCCTATGTGGATTAACGACTTATGGTCCTATGTGTATTGGTGACTTAATACCCTGTGTGGATCGAAAATAGAATGAATTCTTCATGGTTCAGTAGTGGAAATTCTCAATGGAATAAGATGATTTAGCTTTATGACTAATCATCATTATTCCTGTTCTTTAAGTTATATACCTGGTGTGTGCCGTCTATTACCTTATGCTTTGTGATTGAGATCATGCTTTGTGGTTTTTCCTTTGAGAAATTCTAGGAGACCTTTGGGGGTCTCGAGGTCCCTACTGAGTATTTTTATACTCACCCCTGCACGGGCTTCTCCCACACATGTCGTGTCTGGTGCAAATGTTCGACGTTTTGACAAAGGAGCTCAGGGGGGTGGGATAGACAGATGCTACGACAGTGGACTTATTGTCCAAGTACTAGGTGGGGCCCAGTAGTATCAGGTGGTAAGGAAATACTACTTCATCTTCCAGTAGCTTCACTACTCTGACGATCATGTGGGATTTTCCACAGATGACCATTAGAGTTTCCTTTTGTACCTTACTATTTTTAGTTCCATGTTGGGTTTGTATTCTGTCCCACTTACTTTAACCTATACTTGCACTCAGCCTTGTCTTAGTGGTATAGTTGTTTCCCCTTTCAGTGTGTTGGGATGTGGTTGTACATGTGTGTATATTGGTTTATAGGCAATGCCTTCCCTTTTTGGGATATGCCTTTTTGGTGCTAGTCACCATCCCCTGTCCTATAGAAGGCAGACTTGGGGTAGTAATGACACGAGCCCTGGGGAATGTGTCTTGATATTGCTTAACCATATGTATCAATATTATCTTCAATTCTGGGAAACCACTTGTTGGAAAAGATACCTCATATTCAGAAACTTTTATTATCATGTAAACACCTGACACCACTTGTTAAATCATGTAGAAAATAAATATGACAATTCTTTTAGGTTGTTGTTGCTTCCCAAAATCTATCACCTTTTCTTTCATCAGTATAGTTCGACTAATTTCCTAATTAGATTCCACTTGTTTTAACCCATTTTCAACTTGATACCACAAGTAGTAAAAAAATTGGATTTGATACCTTTAATCATCATTGTTCAATCCATTTTTTAAGAAGGTTTCAGAATGAAATCTTTACTTTAACATGTTACTTTTGGAGTTTTGATGGATACAAAAAACTGATGGACACCATTTATGACATACACTTTTTGCTTTAATGGACCTACTTTCAACTCATTATCATGTGATTTTCCAGTATAACTACCCCAAGGATCATATCTCCTCACAATTTTGATTCGACATCCATACAATTGGTAAAAGTTTAATTGTATGAGGAGAGGGGCACCTCATCTTTTCATAAGTTTAGGGATTGGACATGCCATTTTGAACCAACCCTTATTTTCCCACTTTCCTTTCCCCCTTTTCAAATATAGGCTAATGAATTCCAAGACCACATCAATTTCATTTTATCTTGATCATTGTAATGTCCCAGAATTTTCGGTGTATTTTTTTCAATTACATGGAATTATTTTGAAACTAGGATCAGAGATAGCACATGATTCAAAGGCCTAGAGAGGCCAAAATGTATTTTAGAACTTTTTTTTAAAGTACGTTATGTAATAGTGTGAGTGGGTTTTTTCAAACTTTTGAACCTGTGCTCAGATCAAAAATATGAGGGAAATGGTGAATTCAGAATGCTGGGATTTTCCTAAGAAGGGCCTAACCTCAACTGGTGTGGATCAACCAAAAAAGATAAATTTTGAACTTTTAGTGAAAAAAATAAAATAAACCTAAAATAAATTCAAAGTTTATTTTATGAAAACTGTTTCCGCTGTGACGTAAAGACCGGTCAGCGCAGTGGTGTAGTGATGCGGCGACGTTGAATCATTATTGAACCTAATTAATGAGACAACATGGTGATGCAAAATGTGTCTCTTTCCTTTAAATAAACAGGGATCGAGAGTTGAATAACAACACTGGGAAATTCTCTAATGAATGAGAAATCTCTCTCCCCCTCTCTGACAAAGAATGCCATTATAACAACCCTACTCTTTATTTAACACTTAAAAATATTTTATTACATAAAAAACTTCACTTGATACAACATATAATATCTAGAGGTCTATTATATTTTGGTATTAGGAACATTAGATAACAACTTAAAACTTGAAATACACTTCTTTATTGGAAACTACTTTTACATGACCATACACATTCCTTCGTACTTAGCATTACATGGGATAACCTGAGGACATGCATAAGAAAAAGGTGAGATATAAATCCCAATAAGGGAGTAAACAAGGAATAACATGAAGAATACAATACACGTTAGGAAATAGGCATATCAATGGATCATAATAGAAATATGAACATAAAGACATGATATAGCATGATTATCATAACATAGAAATGTGGAAACAACACTTAACATAATACTAGTATTATCCAAGGATCATTGCACATGGGGCATTATTAAAACTTAATTTCACTTGAATTATCATGATTAAACCCTCATTTCACTTGATTTTTGATGATACCAATCTTTACCCAATGCATTGGAGCGCTATTAGGGTGCACCCTTCTTAATCATTTCATTTCACGCATAAGTGTGCCACATGGATCATATAACATGGATTTATTAAACACCATAATTAATTCCATGATAAAGGAATGTGGAATTCATAAATTAAACTCTATAATAAATAAGTAAATGTGCATAAAGTTGAATACCCTTGATAGAGAAATGGGCATGGTATTCACTACACAATGACTTTGGCTTGGAAAATCGCCGGGTAATTTTGACAGCATAAGGGATTGACATAAAAATTCATAAAAATGGTTGATGAGAGATAAAGGGGTATCTCATAACATTTACATGAAATTTAAAGTAATATGGTCATATATATACATGTTCCAACATATGAAATGGAATTTAGACTCATAATACAAAATAATTTCTTGAATGTAAATGCAAAGAGAGAAATTCCTTATGGAATTTTGACATGGTAATAGGTGTACATGAGTATAATTAATGAGATAGAAATGGGTATCTCATCATTAAAAAATAATGAGGGTATTATGGGGGAGTTTCAAAATCATACCCCAGAATTTTTAATTGAAAATAAAATGGAATAACAACATAATGAAACTTGGACAAAAATGAGAAAGGAAGAAATACCTTACTTGGAAGTTTGATCCCAAAGGCTTGGTAGAGGCTTAAGAGAGACTTACAGGGAGATTGGGTAACTTCTGGAAGATTATATAGAGAGGGGGGAATACTTTGGTCAAGCTCCAAAGTATTTGAGTGAAGAAAAAGTGGGATCTTGGGTGGGTTTATATTAGAAAAGAGAGATAATTCTTTATTATTTATGTTTTGGGCACTACACATTAAACTAATCAAAACCACAAACCAGACCATGGTTTTTTCCCATGGTTTTTGAAAAAGTGGAGTGGAAAACATTATTTTATAAGGCCAATGGCCTAAATTATTAAAATATTATGCTTTCTTATGTGGAGGTGAGTCACACTCTCCAAGAAATCATTTTAAAAAGGTAAAATGTTTTATAAGTCTTGAAGGGTCCACTATGGATTTGTAGAATAAATAAAACAAATATAAAATCTTATTATTTTAATGGTAAAACATATATTGTCTGAGAATCCCCTTTATAGTATTTTATTACATCACTATTAGGTCATTATGAGGTCATAAAACAAATTATATAATTAAATAGTATTTATTTTTTTTCCAAAAATTCAACTTTCTCAAAGAATTATGAAAAATTCACAATTGGATAATTTGACATCCTGATTCAAAAAATAATAATCATTTTATCTAAATAATTTTCTAAATATTTGAATTTTTACTTTTAAAATAAAAACTGACATTTATTGAAAATTCACGGGTTTTGACAAAAAAACGGCTTTCAAACCTTAATAAAAATTACAACTATATTCATAAAAATTATATGATAATTTATATTTAATAAAAATTTATATATTAATAATATTTTATAAAAATATTATTTAATTTAAAAACCCATTAATTAATTAAAATATATTTCTTAATTGAATATTAACTAAAAGTACTATTTGTGATGCAAAAACCATTTACAAGGTAACAATAATAAAATTAAGGTATATTCATTATAAAATTAATGCACATAATCATAGTTCTAAGGTATTGTTACATAACCCCTTATAACACCCGTATATAACCTAAGGGTGAGGTGTGCAATGGTGATAGACTCTTGGGGTGGCTCAGATTACATTTCTCGGGTGGTAATATCTATCAACTTTCACTTCTCTATTTGGAGGTTTCGTTTAAGCTTAACATGTTGAAGCGCATCTTGGGATTGGTCAAGAGTGAAACCTAGTGATTCCACCTCCTTTCTGAGATCTAAAAAATGGGATTTGTATGGAGCAATTCTACTGGATGTGGCCATATCTTCCTTTTCCTGAGTAAATTGGATTTGTTAAATCCCTATATTTATACTAATCATGTAACCACTATTCGACGACTATATTAGCAATGGTGAAAATTATTAACAATATTTTCAAATCCAAAAACATAAAACCAAGGAAGTACATATTTTATATAACTATTTTATATAATAAGTCATTTAATTAGATCAAGAGGAATTTTTGTTAATAAAATTTTGGTTTGTTACAACCATCGATAAAAACCATTGAATCAAGGATCGACGAATGCCGGTGGGAAGGATTTGGGAGATGATGAATGACGATGAATGATAATGAATAGAGGATCAGCGATGGCTTGGAGATTCATCCCTCATCGGTGAAAAATCCTCAAACTAGGTAGGGGTTTAATTGTTTTAAGTTTTCCATGTTCTTATTCTAAAACAATGAACGTGGATAAACCCACAAACAGCTTGATCCATAGATCCTGTGTTCTTGCGGGAGGGTTTTTACCTTTTGTTTTTTTTCACTAGGATTGATTATTATCTAATAGAACTATGATCCCAAGCCTCCCATGTTTTTAAAATTCTAACACGAAGGGCGCGTATGGACACAAACAAGACTTGGACCCCCCCGCTTGTGTGTTCTTCGTGGTTGCATCCTCAAAATGGCAGAAAGGAGGATTTGAGGTTGTTGCAATGATGGTGGTGACCCAGGAGGCCCAAGAGTGCAGGAGGATTTGAGATTAGACCAATAGAGCAGAATCAGTGGCCTGTATAAGGTAACATCAGTGGAGCCACTCCTGTGTGGTGGGGCCAGCGACCGGCGGCGGTGGCCGCATGCGGAGGCGGCGCAAACCGGCACTGCATGCGGGATGAAGCGGTCAGCCCTCACCAACCATGTTGGCAAAGGCAATGTTCCCAACATGCACCATGGTGGAGGAGGTCCATGGATGATCGGGCGCGGCGCTAATGTGGCGCCGCATAGGAGGATCAACCCGCTCCATGAGGGCCGTGTGCTGACCCTGGGGGGCGGACGACTGACCGACTGCGTGCGCCCCAACTAGATTGGGATTCTTGAGTGGCCTGACTAAGCATTCGAGTCTGTCCTCTTTAGTGTACCAGGCTGATGGGATAAAGCCAGGCCATGTGGCGGTCTGGGCTAGGAAAAGAGACTGGCCCTCTAGTGCGGTCCGGGCCAGATAAAATCGGGTTATTGGGTGACCAAGAAGACTGGACCCACGACTAAGCTCGGTCAGGTCCAGTGAGGCCCAATGTGCCAGGACAATGGGTCAGATGGAAAAGATTAAGTCATGTGGGACCCTCGGTCAGGTTGGTCGGGTCAGTCTAAACCAGTCAGACTAGCCCCAGACACAACGGGCCCCTCTTTACAAAAAAGGATGCATCTCCCAGACCGTGCATCCGATTGACATGCCATCTACAGAGTTGGGACCCACATGACAGGGCAGTACTTATGAAATCCTTTATGTAGGATTTCATGGAAGATGAATTAGGGAGGATTTGTGACTCAGATACCTAGTGAGACTACGTGACTAAAATATCAGCGAGACTTCGTGACTCAGCTACCCAGTGAGACTCCGTGACTCAACTATCAGTGAGAATCCATGACTCAGCTACCCAACGAGACTCTATGACTCAGTTATCAGTGAGACTTCCTGTCTTAGATACCCAGTGAGACTTTGTGACTCGACTATCAATGATACTTCTTGACGTAGCTACCTAGAAAGACTACATGACTTAGCTATCAGTGAGACTCTGTGACTCAGCTACCCAGAGAGGCTTCAAGAATCAACTATCAACGAGGTTCCATGACTCATATACCCAGCAAGGCTTCTTGACTAAGCTAATGAAGAGGTATAGGTGACTTAGCTATCCTAAAGGACTCATTGGGGATGATTACCTTTGCAGTGATTGATGTTTAATGTTTGCAACTATTGGTTTTTCTTTCAAAACTTTAAGTTATACCTGTGTCGAGATGACTCTAGTGACTCTAATCTTTATGAAACCTTTTTTGACTTAATTTGTGGATTTATGTGAGACCCAATTTGGTTTCAGGGTCCCTACTGAGTATTTTTATGCTCACCCTTACACTGGTTTCACCCTACACCTATTATGTATTGTGAAGTGGATGAAGAAATTAGATTGGTATCTTAGAGAGACAGGGCCAGGTGGTTCTCAAAGGTGGATCTATAGATGAAGTACACTTCAATGACATCCGATAGTGAGCTACACCTTCCCTTCAGGCAGGATACTTGGCGGATGACCTTCGGAGATTGTACTTCCTTTTACATTACTTTCCTTTTCCACTGGGTTTGTATTCTGACCCACTTTTTCCTTTTAGTTGCAGCTTTACTTATGTGGTTGCTTCCTTAAGTGACATACTTGTTGTTGGTATCCCAATTTTAACTTTACCATCTATAGTATGGGTTTTGTGTGTGTACAAGTTTAAAGTTAATGCATCCCCTTTTTGGGATATGCCTTTTGGTGCTAGTCACCAGCCCCTGTCCTATGGAAGGCAGGCTTGGGGTAGTCACAGAATGGGCCCCGGGGGACAGATTATGACAGAGTGTTATCTGAAGAGTTTGGTTCTACCTCAAAGACCGAGAGTCAGTTTTTTTGAGAAATAGTGTTAAATGTTTCGAGTTAAACATTTATATTTGGGGAGTTCTGTGTTGGTGTGATAGCCAACGTCTTCATACACCAGGACCGTAAATTATTCTTTCCAACTCGGTGGATGAAAACACTGGTTACTTGCATCTTTAAAAAGTTTTTCATGATATCTTTGAGTCATATTCAGCTCACCAGGTATAATTAACTCATCGTGATTCATCTTGATTTCTCTCAGGATACCCCCATGTAGACATCCATCCAGGATCTCAGTAAAGAATCACGATGATGGCCAACCAAGTGACGATACATTGGTGCAGGGAATCATTCCAAATATGGAACCCCCAGTTGGTGTACCAGAGGCACCACTGCCCATCGAGCAATAGTTTCCACCAGCTTTACTAGCAGAGGATGCACACTGACTGAATGCGTTTCATGAGTTCCATAGGTAGAGGACTCTAAGGTTTTGAGGAGTGACAGATCCTCAGGCAGCTAAGGATTGTATGGAGGAGGTGATGTGAGTTTTCCACCTATTGAGGATGACTTCAGATGAGATGGAGGTTCTAGCTGCTATCCTTCTATAGGGTACAACAGGGAGATGGTGGAGCTTGAAACTACAGACGCGCGAGGAGGAAAACCTCACCCGGGAAGACTTCAAGCACCTTTAAAGAAGGAGTTCTTCCTAGTGACCTTGCGCTTAGTATGCATAAAATAGCTTCTCCACTTACAGTAGGGTATCCTGACCATGGATGAGTAGTCTGCGAGGTTCACAGACCTCTCCTTATATTCTTCTGATATGGTGATAGACCCTTTCTTTAGGGCATGAACCTTTGATAAGGGGATCAAATGGGAGATCAGAGCATCAATGATCTCTCTCATCATCCTAACATAGGCTGGGGTGCTGAAGTGATATCTTCTAGTGGATAACATCCTGGTAGAACCTACATCGACTGTGAGAGACACCAGTAGACGGCAGGTAGCGGAGTCCTCTGCATCGGGCAGAAGATAGTTGAAACAGGGGTCTAAGAGGACCATACCCTCTATGGGACAACCCTGTGATACTAGAGCAATAGTGAGAGGCCCGACAAGCAGTGCACACAAGCATAGGTCTAGGTTGTGCTTCACATGTGGCCGACATGGGCCCATACCTCGAGATTGCCGACCCGTCGTATCGACGATCAACAAGCGGTCAAGGGACCACCAAGGCATAGGTGAAGAGTTGAAAAGGGTGGTCCATAAAGAGGTGTACATCATAGGGAAGCAGGAAGAGTGGAAGAAATTGGGAGAAGATATGAGGTACTACCACCACCACCCCCAGGTAGTCCACTATGAGCTCCAGGAGCATGTGGACAGGGGCGGGGCCAACTTCAGGCGATGGAGGCCTACGACCATGGCACTCAATATATGATTAGATATATTATCTCTGTCTACTACACTTTATCTATAGTTCTTATTGAAACTTTTTCCAGTCTCTCTTTCCTTTCCATAGACCTCGTTTTAGGATCAAGGATTCTGGTGGAGATATTGGCTCAATCCTTACGATTATAGGCTTATACGGGGGAGGATTCGATAATTTTACATTGGTTCCAATAGTGTGAGCTTACTCTAGGAGGTGGAGCTTCTACTTGGATATCCTAGTAGTGGCGTTGAGGACTTATGATTCCATCTTGGGTTTGGATTGGTTATCTATAGTCCATGCTCAGATTGACTGTATTAGGCACAATGTGTGGTGTGTACGCGAGGATGGGACCAACTTTTCCTTCAAAAGTGAGAAGGGAACATTTTCAGCACTAGAAAGACTTTCTCAGAGGAGGGTGCATCCAATCACTCACTAGTTGGCGAGCTTCACCCTCGGTGCATTGAATAATAGGAGTCTGATCTTTCCTGTAGTAGTGGACAAGTATAAAGATGCCTTTCTTGAGGATGTTATGAGACTACCTCTTCATAGAAAGGTTGAATTCGGCATCGACCTATACCCCAACAGGACTCCGATATCCACACTAGTATATCAGATGGCCCCCGTGGAGCTAATTGAGTTGAGGGTACAGTTGGAGGACCTATAGGAGAAAGAATTTATGAGGCCCATCGTTTCACCAAGGGCAGCCCCAATGTTGTTTTCCAAGAAGGAAGATAGGAGCTTGAGGATAAGCATGGACTTTCGACACCTGAACTAGGTGACCATGAAGAAACACTATCCACTACCGAGTATTGATGACCTCTTCAACTAGATGAAGGGAGCAAGGTGGTTCTCCAAGATCGACCTCAAATCAGGCTATCATTAACTTCGGGTAAAGGATGAGAACGTACCAAAACATCCTTTATATTCCAGTATAGAAACTGTGTGTTTTTGGTGATGCCTTTTGGCATGAAAAATTCCCCAAAAGTGTTCATGGGACTCATGAACAAGATCTTCCAACCTTACCTTGACAGTTTCATTGTAGTCTTCATTGATGACATCTTGGTGTACTCTGCGTCGGAGGAGGAGTACGTTACACACCTGCAGATAGTCCTGGACATACTCTAAGAGCACCATCTTTATAGTAAGCTCTTAAAGTGCCAGTTCTAGATTTGGGAGGTCCACTTTCTGGAACACATCATCTTATAGGTTGGAGTTATAGTGGATCCGGTGAAGGTAGAGGAAATGATTTCTAGGAAGCCACCTATGAGCATGACTTGGGTGTGGAGTTTATTGGGGTTGTCCAGATACTACCGGAGGTTCGTGTACAAATTTTCCAGAGTAGAAACACCTTTATCAGTCTTGAAACAAAAGGTAAAACCCTTTGTGTGGATGGAGAAGTTACAGCAGAGTTTCCAGGAGTTGAGGTGGAGAATGACGAGTGCCCTTATCTTAAGACTACCAGAAATGGGCGTTGGGTATGTAGTCTTATGCGATGCATCAGGGACTAGAATGGGATGTTTCCTGATGTAGGAATGATCAATGATTGATTATGGATCACAGTAGTTGAGGCAGCATGAGCAGAACTATGTGACCCATGATCTGAAGTTAGTAGTAGTGGTCTTTGCCTTGAAGATGTGGTGGCACTACTTGATGGATGAACGGTTCCCCGTCTACTACAACCAAAATAATCTCAGGTATATATTCTAACATAAGGACCTGAACTTGAGAAAATAGTTATGGTTGGAGTTCCTCCAAGACTATGACTTTGAGATAGTCTATACTCCTAGGAAGGGGAACGTGGTGGCAAACGCGCTCAGTAGGAGGTCTGGTTCACAGTTGTCGGGCGATGAAAAAGAGTAGATAGCCATGATGCATATATACTTATTGGATGATGGTGGAGGATCTTACCTTCAGTCGATGACTGTCACTCCTCCTCTCTTATAACGAGTTAGGGAGGCACAACTTTTGTATGTTGACTATGAGTACAGACTTGCTTAGTTACCCTTAGGACAACCTCCTGATAGATTTTCGATAGGTGGGGAGCACATCATCTTTTTTAGAGGATGCATCGCAGTACCAGTAATGTTGTAGAAGGAGGTTTTGAGGAATTTTCATACATCCCATTTGGCCGTACATCATGGTGTAGAAAAGATGTACTGGGACCTACAATATCAGTATTGTTGTCCAGGGATGACAAAAGCAGTGGAAGAGTTCATTTCATAATGCCTCACTTTTCAGCAATTGAAGGCCGAGCATCAGGTCCCTATTGGCCTGGCATAACCACTTGAGGTACCAGAGTTGAAATGGGATGGTATCTCAAAGGAATTTTTGATGGGGTTAACACATAGGTCCAGGTGCCATGATTCTATCTGGGTGATCGTCGACTGACAAACCAAGTTGGCTCACTTCCTACTCATCCGAGAGCAGGGATTGGTAGAGGGATTGGGGTGCCTCTATGTCCAGGAGATAGTGCGACTACATGGGTTGATTTCGATGATCGTCTTAGACCATGAAGTATGCTTTACATCCCAGTTGTGGAAGGAATTGCAGGAGTATTTTGGTACTCAGGTGTACTGGAGCACAACCTTTCACCCCCAGATGGATGGTCAGACAGAGCGGACCATTCAGAACATGGAGGACATGCTTCGTGCTTGTATCTTGGATTTTGGTTTTATTTGGGATTACCACCTACCACTGGTGGAGTTTTCCTACAACAATAGCTACCACTCTACCATTGGCATGGCACCATTTGAGGCCTTGTACGAGCGGCTTTTCAGATCACCTTTATAATGAATAGACCGAGGGGAGTCATCACTCATGGGTCCAGAGTTGGTATGGGCTACCATGGAGAAAGTGCATATCATCCAGGAGAAGATGGGGACTGCATAGAGTAGGTAGAAATTGTATGCTGACAGAAGGTGGAGACCCTTGGAGTTCGAGGAGGGAGACCATGTTTTCTTTCAGGTCTTACCTCGATAGGGATTGTGGAGATTCAGCTGGGATAGAAAGCTATCTCCAAGGTTTATCAGACCTTTTTAGATTTTGATCAGAGTTGGAGAGTTAGCGTACCACCTAGCTCTTCCCCCACAGATGCACCATGTGCATGATGTTTTCTAAGTGTTGCAACTAAGGAGGTATGTGCATGATACATTTCACATCATCGACTAGGGAGAGATGGACATTGACGATGGGGTGATGTTTGCAGAGTTTCCAGTGGAGATAGAGGATCAAAAAAATTGGGTGCTTCATGAACAGTTGATTACTTTGGTGTGAGTTTGGTGGAATCATGAGATCCTCTTGGAGAGCACATGGGAGGAAGAGTTTCAGATTCTTGCGCAGTACCCTCGTTTGTTTTTTTAGTCTTGTTTTGGCTCACGAGGACGTGAAACCCAAAAATTAGAGAGTAATGTAATGTCCCATAATTTTATATGTAATTTTTTTAATTACATGGAATTATTTTAAAACAAGTCTTGGAGAAGGCACATGATTTTGAGGTCCAGAGAGGACAAAATGTATTTTAGAACTTTTTTTAAAGTATGTTAAGTAATCGTGAGAGAGGGTTTTTTTAAATTTTGAAACAGTGCCTGGATCAAAAATCTGAGGGAATTGGTGAATTCAGAATGTGAATATTTTCCTAATAAGGGCCTAACCTCAACTGATGTGGGTTAAACAAAAAATATAAATTTCATAATTTTAGTGAAAAAAATAAAATAAACTTAAAATAAATTCAAGTTTTATTTTATTCAAACTATTTCCGTAGTGACGCAATGACCGGTCAACACTGGGATGCAGCGATGAGGTGACGCTGAATCATTAATGAACCTCATTAATGAGACAGTGTGGCAATGCCAAATGGTGATCCTTCCTTTAATTAAATAGGGATCCATAGTTGAAGAACAACACTGGGAAATTCTCCGATGAATGAGATATCTCTCTCTCCCTCTCTAATGACGAACGCCATCGAATCAAGGATCGACGAACGTTAGTGGGACAGATTTGAGAGAAGAAAAAAGAATATAAAATCTAACAGATCAAGGATTGAAGAAAAATCAAATCTTCATCCCACATCAGCGACAAATCCTCAAACCAAGTAGGTGTTTAATGGTTTTAAGTCCCTTTCTTATTCTAAAACAACGAACACAGATCAACCCACAAACAGGTTGATCCGCGGATCCTGTGTTCTTGCAGGAGGGTGTTTACCTTGGGGTTGTTTGCATCGGGATTGATGATTATCCAATAGAACTATGATCCCAAGCCCCCTATTTTTAAACATATAATGAGGAGGGTGTAGGTTGACATAGATAGGGTCCGGGCCCCTCCACTTGTGCATTCTTCGTGGCTGCATCCTCAAAATGGCGGCAAGGTGTATCTGAGGCCAAGGCAGTGATGGAAGTCTAGGCTGAACTGGTCAGACCATCAGGTCGGGCCGACCAAGCATCCAAGCTAAACTTTCGATCTGGTCCGCTTTAAAGAACCAGGCTGATGGGATAAAGCTAGGCCGCGCAGCAGTCCTGGCTAGGAAAAGAGACTGGCCCACCAGTGTGGGCTGGACAAGATAAAATCGGGTCACTGGGTGACCAAACATTTGGGACCCACAAGAAACCTCAACTGGGTCTACTGAGGCCCAATGGGCTAGAAATATAGGATTAGGTCATACAAGACCCCATTTAGGGTTGGTCGAGTTGGTCCGAACCAATCGGACTGGGCGCAGACACAATCAGCCCCTGTTTACAAAAGTGATGTATCTTCGAGACCATGCGTCTGATTAACACGCCATCTGTAGAATTGGGACCAAACTAATGGGATGGTCCTTATGAAATCCTCTAATTATTATTTCATGGAAGTTCACCTAGTAAGGATTCATGACTAAGCTACCAAGGGAGACTCTGTGACTCAATAATCACTGAGAATTTGTGACTCAGCTAACCAAAAAGACTTTGTGACTGAGCTATCAGCAAGACTTTGTAACTCAGCTACCCTACGAGACTCCGTGACTCATATATCAGCGAGGATTCCTGACTCCACTACCCATTGAGACTCCATGACACAACTATCAGTGAGACCTTGTGACTCATCTACCCAGCAGGACTCCATGACTCAGCTATTAGTAAGACTCTGTGACTCAGCTACCTAGCGAGGCTTCATGACTCAGCTATCAGTGAGGATTTTTGACACAGATACCTAGTGAGGCTTCGTGACTCAGCAAATCAATATGTATATGCGACCTAGCTATCCTAAAGGACTCATTGGGGAGGCGTACCTTTGTAGTGATTTATGTTCAGTGTTTGCAACTGTTGGTTTTGCTATCAACGCTTTAAGTTATACTTGTGTCTAGCTGACTCTAGTGACTCTAATATTTGTGAATTCTTTTTTGATTTCAATTTCAGATTTCTATGAGACCTGAGTGGGTTTCAAGGTCCCTAATAAGTATTGTTATGCTACCCTCTACACGGGCTTCATCCCGCACCTATTATGTCTTGTGTAGAAGACGAAAAACTTTGACTGGGATCTTGGAGAGCCAGGGTTGGGTGGTGCTTAGAGGTGGATCTACAGATGCAGTACACTTCAACAATATCTGATAGTGAGCTACACCTATCCTTCGGGTAGGATACTTAGAGTATGACCTCTGGAGCTTGTAATTCCTTTTACTGTACTTTCCTTTTCATTTGGGTTTGTATTCTGGCACACTTTTTCTTTTCAGTTTCACCTTTACATGTGTGGTTACTTCCTCATGTGAGATAATTTTTGTTGGTATCCCAGTTTTAGCTTTACCTTCTATAGTATGGGCTATTTGAGTGTGTACAGGTTTAAAGGCAATGCCTTCTCTTTTTGGGATATGCCATTTGGTGCTAGTTGCCTGCCCCTGTCCTATAGAAGGTAGTCTTGGGGTAGTCACAACACGGGCCCCAGGGGATGGGTCATGAAAATCGTCCTCAACAATGATGTGTATGTAGGTGATGTTAAAAATAAAAGTTTCTGCTTCAGTTTTTTGAAAACTAACACCAAAAAATCAACTATAATTAGAATTGAGTGATTTTTTTGCCTGTTTTTTTAAAAATAGATGTTAAAATGACATTTCCACATTAGTTTTTAAATTTTAACCGATTTGGGAAAAATAGATACATTTTCTTTTCGATGTTTATTTTACAATAAAATCATCATGGAAACCACGGAATAGAAATTTCCATGTTAGTTTTTTAGAAAAACTAATGTGTAAAGGGACTTTTGATGTTAGTTTTTAGTAAAAATCGATGTCAAAATTCATTTTTTTTTGTTTCCATGTTGTTATATAAAAAACCAATGTGAAATTCTATTTTAAAAAAAATATATTACACTATAAATATTCCAAAAATAGTTGAAACCCTGTAAAAACAAACAAAATATACCATCTTAAATCATATAAAAATCCTGTAAAAAAATACCAACTTAAAGAAGAAAATTACTGTCTAATAACTCATTTTTTAAACTTTAATTAAAATAAACATACATTATAATTTAAAATGTAAGCATGCTTAAAGATAGCATGAAAAAAAACATTGAGGATGGGTAAGGTCTTCATTCATATATGATTAAAAATCAATGAAATCTATAATAATAATGAATGTTATAAGATTAAAAAATATAATATTCTGATATAAAAACTTAAATAAATAATATAACTAACCTTATCAAATACAGTCATCATCCCAGTTGTTATTATCTCATACATGAGTCCTAAAACCTAATAACCCCATTTTACCCTTAATTTTTGGTGATGAAACTATGATTATCAAATATTAACTAAGAAATAAAATCCAATACACACACATAGAGAGATATATATAAGAGAACACAAAAATTATTCAAAATAAAATATTTTCACCATTAATTTCACATATTGGGTTTTATTTGGCTCTTCTACCAATAAGTGATCATTGTTAAAAAAAATTCATGACCCATATTTTCATATATTAGCTATAAAAACATATATAAAAAATAATAATTAATAATAAATAAGTTATAAGAAATAATAAGAATTACTTGTTTAATAATTTTCAAAAAGTTTTACTAACTCCTCCTAATAAACAGAAAACCCAATATAATGTGTATTCATGTGGGAAAAATATTCTTAACATTCAATAAACACTAAAATATAAAAAGTTCACAGTTACTAACATTATAATTAATATTATTTAAAAATTATCTTAGTCTTCTTACCCATCATAGAATGGAAAAAACCAATACCTGGTCTATTTATTTTCTAATCTATCACATATATATGTAACTCTAGCATCATTATTTAGATATTTCATAGGCGTTGAAATGTATTCTAGATCTATAAGACCATAAACATAGTGGTGTCATTTTTAATGAGAAGCATGTGTTGATACATAATTTAATAAGTAAATATTAAGTCACTTGAATTCAACTTTATTTAATGAGAGAAAAACTAAAACATAAATTTAATTACATGGAAAACAACTGCAACATAGGTATGATGAGATCAACAAAAATAATAAGACACATGATATTTTTTTTAATATTATCAATGGATAGTATCTTATACATATATTATACGTAATCTAAAACTCATAAATATTATGCATTGAAGAAAAAATATGGGATATTCTTTTTAGCACATCATAAATATAAAAAATATCTAAAGTTATTGGTTCTTTAAACTTTTGTTTTTTTATACCAATTATTTTTATTTTAAATACTCCTATATAAATTAAATATAAGATAACATTATAATTAATTTACAGTCAAATGTATATAATATTTAAAACACAACACATACCTCTCATGTCATATGATGAAGAATTCTATCCGACCAAAGTAAAAAATTACTCAAAAAATATCCAAATATGGTAACCTCCTCTTTAGACAATAATAGTAGAGCATTTGGATCAATAATATCATATACTAATATTCTTACCTAACCCAACTGTATAAGCTAGTGATGCATATAATCTCCCAAAATATGTACAACTCCGTATGCTAAAATACACACATGGTGATCTCTAAGATACAACTCAGAGTATAAGGTTGTGTTTGAATGGGTAGAAAGGGATCTAAGTTAGAAGGATGTGCAGACTGTGAATGTATCATCATTTATTCAAACATAGCTAGTACATATGATTTAATTTGATTTAAAAAAGACTATTTTAGGTTTTTCAGTTCAAATTTTAAGGAATCTATTTCCATGTCCCTTGATTTCTTACTTTGATGAAAAAAAGTTTCATAATGATAACACCTTCCTTATACAATCTTACATGGCTAGGGTGTTCTCGATTTCCTAAAATAGTTGGTAGAATATCTATACTACCCTCTGAGATAAAATTCCCCTTCATCTTTTTCTCTTAAAGTTCATCCTAAAATTATAAATTAAAATGGTATATTAGTGTTATTAATTTAAAAATAAAAACATTCAAGGAAAATAAAAACTAATTTCTTATAATTATAGCAACTACTTAATTAGATTTCTTGATAAGATACTTTTAATTTTTTTCCCTTCTCACTCTTCTCTATTTTTCATGGAGAGTTATGGGAGGTGAAGGACTAAACCGTACCTCTTTTGAACCGCTACTTGGTTTAGATCTTAATGAAACAAAATTTTGGACAATAATTTTCTCCTCCAGTAAATGATACCTTTACATGATAAAGTATAAAGGTATTCTGTGACTGGATCTCTTGGAGAGATCTCTAGGAGGTCTGTTACATAAAAATAAACTAATAAGTAATTATGTAATATTTAATAAATTTTATAATGTATAATAATTATAATACCAAAAAATGCTTCATTATGTCGGTTGGAAAAAAATTTATTTCAAGTCTCTACATCTAAAAACCCATATTTGAGGTATGAGTTTTCATTATGTAACTTCCCAAAAAATATTTTTTTTGTCAATTTTGTTTTAAAATATATCCATAAAACTACCACTAAAGATAGACATATTTTATTAATTGATTTTATTTCATGAAAGTAGAATGTTATCTATTATTGAATACATTAAATATTAATCATATAAAATATATGATATTAAAAAAAATGAGATAAAAATTAATCAATTGAGATATAATACTATCTTGCACACCAAAAATTTCTATTTCTCCATAATTTTGATGGACATCTAATCTAGATATAAAATGATAATCCTGCAACAACTTTTCATGGTGATATACTCATAAACTACATTGCATTTGGGCCAGTTGGGTTATTATTATCATAAAAATTTATATATATCATCTTCTCTCCACAAGAAAGTGAAAATTTTGGTAAATGTGTAATCCTACATCCACCACTATAGGAAAAGTTTTCCCAGGATAAGAAGAAGATGACTCCACCATAGGAGTTTCACCAGTAGCCTTGAAAATATTTTTTGTAAATTAAAAGTTTACTTTCATTAAACTTTTTTATCATTGAATATTTAATAATATGAAAAAATTACATATACCATGAAAAATGTTCATCTACCTAGATGTCTATCATTGAAATAGATGAATGCAATGATATTCTATGCACCTGCATATTATAAGAATATCAAATATTTAAAAAAATGAATATAAAAATATATAAGTAAAAGAATAGCATCACATGTTTGTATGTTTAAAAAAATGATATCATGATTGTTAACAAATAATATGAAACTTAAACTATTAAATATAAACATTAAATCTAAAATTATAGAACTGATCAACATTTATAAATTTAAATATCATAGTTACAAAATTGTTCTTTTATATGGGAAAATTTAACCGAAACATAATGATGTACAATGGGTTTTTCAATAACATTTTTTAACCCTAATTGTTAAATATAAAATGTAAAACCAAAATCACAAAAATAACCAATATATATATAATTTAACATCCAAATTAAAAAATAGAGTTTTTACACATGTAAATTTCAAAAAACAAATAAAATATAAAATTTTTCTGGAATATTTAGGAGAGTAATTTTAGTGTTTTCCCATATCCCTTCAGCATGATAATTTTGTACAACATGGACTTTTTCTGAATTATAGTCATTGTTATAATCCATAAATCACATAATATATGAAGAAACCTCACATAAATCCATAACAACATCATCATCCTCATCACCCAAATGAATTCTTTTCCCTTACAAAATGAATAACCGATGATTATTTGATATATCAATAATATAAAATATTTTCTTTGCATGTGTCACCATTATAAATGGTTCCTCTTTGCAACTAAATATTTTCAAATCAACATGTGGAAATCCACAATCATCCCATTTCACACCATTGTTACTATCAACCCTGTTACACTTAAACAACATTACTCGAAATTTAGAACAATCAATTTCTCATATATCCGCAAGAACTCCCAAATATTTCATTGATGCATAAATTCGATTTGTACCTTTTTCACCCAAAAAATTTAAGCGATGAACATTGACACACTATTTTGGATAATATCATCCTAGTTTTTTGTGTAAAATGTGTGACTATTAATATCAAAACCAGACCATGTGATCACATTAAATGACAGTTCCCCTACTGACCATTTCGATGTTTCTGATGATGATAAATATGTGTTTAATTTCTCTTTAAATAATAAAACAAATGTATTTTTATGATCAATCATTAACCAATTTTCATTTCTTTGTGCTTATCTGACCTTTAATCAAGCAAAATGTGATGATATATATAGTTGAACCACATTTTTTTCTTTCAAATATATAAAAATGTTCCTCCATCACTTCATCATGTGGAATGAACTATACCATTAATACAACTATCTTCAGCATCAATAGTAAAATGTCGAGATAAAAAAGTCCAATATGCTTCACTTCATACAGATAATTAGTACAATAATCAATCACCTCTTCTGATACATGATTTTGGACAATAGAGGCCTCCCGTCGATGAGGATTTTTAACATATGCCTTTAAAATTATCATATATTTTCAAAAGGATACATCCAGTGTAAATAAATAATCCCACATATTATTATCTAATGAACCAAATTAATTAAAAAATAAACCATTATATCAAAAAAAATAATTGGAAATATATTTTTAGTTGACAAAGGATGATAATGACCTCATTCTCTAACACATCTAAAAACATTGGATCAATGAATTTGCTAAAAATAGATTTGAAAAAATGACATAACCTGGTGATAGTCTTTCTGATAGTTGTAGAAAATATACCAAGCTATGTGACTAGTATTAGTTGATTCATCAATACATTATCTTCATGAGATTTGATAGCTATTAATTCAAAATGCTTCAATGGTACCAAATTCTTCACATTTGATGAATATCCACTAGGTAATTTAAAACCACCCAGACATTGAAAAAAATTCAAATTTTCCCCATTTCTCAATGTGTGACAAGCCTAATGTAAATATGTTATATTTACTTTCATAGTGGGAGATAACTATGACCATATTCCCATGAATATAAATTCCAATATAGGATTTAATCCATCTTTTTTGTATTTTCGTTTATGTCTAAAAAAGTTCTAATAAAAATGTCACATATTTTTTTCTCAACATGCATAATTTTAATTTTACGTATTACCTCAAAAAAATCCAATAAAGTAGTTCAAATAAGATATAAATTTTCTTTTATATATTTTTTTGATGACCAGAACTTCCATTCTTTCCAAATTTGAAATCAATATTTTTCACCCTGTTATAATATTCTTAAGATGATAATGATTTTGTGTGGTTATTATATTCCTATGAACTATTAAATGATTTTTAAATCAATGATAAGGATGTTCAATTCACAATAAAACTTATATATCCCAGGTATATTGTCTTTATGCCATTTTGTAATTGATAATATGAGATATCTTATTCAAATATTTTACTTATTTTATGTCCCTTAACACTATATCTAGATAAGTTTCCATATACAGGAAATTATTTTATAGTGAACATTATTATAGCATGAAAAAGAAAAAACTCTTTCTTGTAGGAATAAAAAAATATAACACATATATCTCATATAATTTTCAAATCATAAATCAATGGTGAAAGATACACATAAATATCCTTTCCTGGCTTTTTAAGTCTTGAAATCATCAAGTTCATTGTAACATATTTTTTCTTCATAAATATCTATGGGGAAAATTTGTAAAGTACCAACAAAACAGATCATGAACTATGTTAGCCACTAAGGCTTCACACAATCCCATTATGATATTTCTAGCTTCACATCAAAAATTAAGAATTTTTTATCAAATATCTTCCACTATAGTTAATAAGTAGGGTGAAAAAAATTCTCCATCAGATATTCACTCATCAGTATTCCATATTAAATTTTTTTCATCATTTTATTTTTCAAATAGACACTTCAAATGATGAATTATTGAAAGGTAAAAAATAGATTTAATGGGAGGTTTGATGCAGGTACCTAATAATGAACCGAATTTTAATTTTTCATCCATCTTATATAATGATGTCCCAACTTTAGGATATTTTGATAAATATTCGTATTCCTTCCTATACAACACACAATCAATTAGGAAATCATGCATCTTTTTATCCCCCTATCCCATTAGGAATGATATTTTCTTTCCATCCTAATTGGAATCTGGAAGCCCATTTCCTTTTGGAAGTAGCACTTTTAAAAGTTCAATCAATTTGGAGAAAATTTTATGACTCCACCCATTTCATGATTTCAAGTTAATTAATCTCAGAACTAATGATAGAAATGTAAATTTATTATAACATAATAATACTGGTTTCTAAAAATCTCCATAAAATCATTAAATATTTTTTATTTTTTCAATGGTTTCAACACCAACATCATGAATTAATTCTTCAATATGATCCTCTATCTCAAGCTGAATATTTTCATCCTTGTTCGATATTAAATTTTAAATTATTTAACCTTTACAAATACAATGTGTATAATTATAGCTAAAAACTTATCATATGATTTGATCCTTAATTTCATAGGAATTTAACTTTCACATATTCAAACACTTCACGCTTGGGCATCAAATCTAATATTTGTTTTCATGTTTTCATTTAGAAAATTACAAGAAATCAACAACTCCCTTTTTATATCCAGCAGTAGTTCTTCATAAATTTATCAAATTATGACCCATCAATTACCTAATATCACAATATAAAAGGTTAATATATTAAAAAAATATAATATATATATATATAAATATAAAAAATTTAAACATAAAAAACATATAATCAAAATATTCAATTATTGATAACTATTTGATCATAACAAACAATTATACATAATGATTAAAATATATCATTGTAAAATTTAAATACAAGTAATTAAGGATATATCAAAACAGATAATTTAATGATGTATAAATTTTCAACAAATAATTTATAAGTTAAAAAAATTAATTTGAAATAATTATATTGAAAAAAAATCATAAATGTAAAAAATGAATAAAAATTATTTCAAATACAAAAAAATATAAGGATAAAAAATTTATATATACAGACAATTTTAAATACAAACAGTTAAAACAACAAAAAATTATAGTGAAACCCATTTTATAATCATAAATATTTTATAAAATTAATCAAATTTTTAATGAAACAATTTATAATTGATAATAAAATGTATAAAAACAAATAAACAGATGAATCAAAATTCTAACCAACAATTAATTAATTTATCTTTAAAAATAAAAAATAACTTAAAAAATTTAGAGGTCAATAATGAAAAATAGATCCTGAATTATAATGTAATCACTCAATGTTGATGGAAATAAAGAGAAATCTATAAGATTGAAGAAAAATGAGTGCAAAAAAAAAAGTAAAAAAGAAAAAAAACCTTGAACCTCGGTTTACCATCGGTCAAAATGGATCAAGGATCATGAAAGAAGGTTGAATTTTGGAAGATTTAGGAAAAACTTTAGAAAGATAAATAAAATTTCTTATAAGACAATATCAAGGTAATTCAAGGGGTTTTAGGTGATCTCATCAGATGAGATAATAGAGTTTTGAGCAAAAAACAAATGAGGGGTTCATGAGGTCAGTATTTTTTAAATCTCTTTTAACATCGGTTTTATTGAAAACTAATGTTAAAAAGGTTTTTTATGACTTTTAATATCATTTTTTGTAAAATAGATGTTAAAAGTATTCTAAAATACTCATAACATTGGTTTTTTTATAAAAATGATGCTAATATTACATTAGAAGAACTTTAAACTACATTTTTCTATAAAACCAACATTAAAATTTTCCCTTAACACTTTTTGTGCCTATTTCTAAAAAACTGACATTAAAAAATAGAAATCAAAGCCTCAATTTACATTAGTGACAACTTATTCTCAACATATTTTAGATTATTCTTATCTGTACAACTCAAAACAAATATTCTATCCCTTAGGTACTCATTCCATTAAATAATTCTTTCTCCATTATAGATTCATATTTTATTTTCCAAACCTTCTTGTTTCTATTTTTATCCCTATATGATTCATTATATATCTCAACACATACCATACCTTAAAAAAAACATGTCACATGATCCATTTTAATTTCATCAACTACTCAACTCCATTATTTATTTTAATCATTTTTATATCTTTTGAAGATATTTTTGGTTTTTCAACATCTTTGTAACTCATTTTCAGGCTATTGTCAGCATTATAGACTTATTAATTTAGCCCATGAAATCTTTTTTTAGAAGGGAAAGTTTTTATTAAAGTGTAGTATTGTTCCCTTATTTAATTCTATCTAAATTTCCCCCTTTATTTTTATTAGATATATTTCTAGAATGATAATAATTTTTGATATAATAACCATACCGTTTTTGAAAGACTTGATAGCTCAGTCTTTCATATCTTCCATCTGCTTCACAGTAGTAAATGTATTCATATGGATCAATAAAAAATATTTAAATTTGTCTATGAATCCTAAAAAATGTCACATTTCTTCATATATTCTTTGAGTTCTCAATCAATCATACTTACCCTGTGTAGGTACTTTCTTGAATCAGTTTCTAACACTTTTAGTAATTTTTGTATTTCTTGGGAGCTCTCTTCACCACATGCCTCTAAGAGGTTAAAACATAGAAAAAACTAGGTTTCACTATGTTCTAAGTCCACTATTACATGATAATATATTTATTATCATCATCCAAAATGAGACACTTATCCTGGATTTTATCATCACTTGATGTGGGAAAATCAAACAATAAATGCCATGTATACCTTATGGTAACACTTTAGATTCAATTATAGTAATTTAAAATTATATTTTAATAAAACTATAATATAATGAAAATTTTAATATTTCACGGTACAAAAAATCTAATTCAATCATATTAATATCAATTTTAAACTTACTACGTCAAAATAAGCCTATAATGATTTTTTGAATCATTCCCTCAGAAATAATCTATTATGAATAATTGAAAAAGTATCATATAAATATTCAAAATTTTATTAATAATAAAGTTTTATAATATGTATAATTAACCATTTATAGAATATTAATTTGATAGAAATAAAGATAATAGAATTTAGAGGTAAAAAAGGATATTTTTATGAAAACTGTTTTTTAAAGGCATAATGTCTTTCCATTTTAATTAATTAAAATAATATTTAATGATGAACTATTTAATTAAATTTATAGATTATATATATAACTATATTCATTAAAATCCATATAATTGTTATTATCAATCTTATATATAATATATGATCATCTTATTCTTGAAAAAAGAATTTCTTGAAAACTTTTTTTTTGACATGTTTTACGGGCTTATTTTTAAAATAAATCATGCCAATTATTTGAATTTAATTTAATAAAATTGTTTAAATATTCTTATTCATGATTTATGAATTTTTTAATAATTCTAATTCCAATTTTTTTCTGAATAAATAGTAAAAACAATAAATATGTTTCACCACAGTTAAGGTTAAAACAGGTTTACCAGGGGTTAACCTAAAAATATAAGGGTTAAAAAACCTAATTTTTTTCTAAAATCCCATTGGTTTATTTTATTTATAAATTTACTTTATAATATTATAATATGATAAAATTTTAAGACACTTTTCAATAAATTTACTTTACATTAATTTAAAACTTTTAAAAATTACAAATGTGCCACTCACCTCAATTATAAAATGGCACTCCTCCCCTCAATTTTTCACACCTCTTAATACATTTAACTCAGCAAAAACCCACAAAAATAGTTAACTGACATACTTATCCATGTTTTAGATCAATTTTACTTCCCAAAAATACCAAACCTAGGGTCATTAAGAAGAAATAGAAAGGATGTTTTTCTAAGAGAAGGTGATAACCTTCACCAAGCTCTTCATTTTTTACTTATTATTTTACCACCTTCAAATATGTTTTAATAATTATAATATAATAACACCAATATATAACATATAATAAGATATTATTATATTTATTGAATAATATTTATCCATATCTTTGACCATCAAATTGGAAACAAAATCATCACTCGTGTGTATGGAGTACTACCACATCCCAAACCTATATAATTTTTTTCCATCACCAACGAACACATTTAGTCATAATGATTGAACCAATGAATATGTATGATAATTATTAAATAATTTGGATTATTTAATTTTAATATTACATCTACTTACTTACCCTTTCAACCATTAATGAAATGATAGCATCGCTCATGCGTACATACTACCTACCGTCTCCAAGAAGCGTTTTGATTCATTTTCCATGTTCAAATTTCACGAATGATTATAAAAATGTATATAATGAATAAATATTATATTTATAAAATTAATATAATTATGGAGATTATGGAACTATATCCTATTCACAATATCCAAAACATACATGAGAAAGTATGCAAGAGGAAATGAAGCAATTAACACCCAAAACAATGTAAATAATGAAATATTATTAATGAATGGGTAATAATATGTTATAAAATGATCATATGTGATATTATAAATATGAATATGGTTTTTTATAAATTAATATAATGTTTATAAATATTATACATGTGTCCTAAGAACACTCAACTAAAGGGAAGCACGAGGTAAGGTATTTCGTCTCAATTTACACTCTATTGAGATATATTAGTTATGGCACACCTATTCACTTTTAAGTGGTGTATATACACCACATTGGATATATTTAACATGAATAAATATTTATTTATAGATATCAATGTTTCAATTAATGTATATTATTCCAATGGTTTACAATTTAAATGTTACCACAGACGTAAGGATTTATTTTACAATATCAGTTTTTATGATTACTTTAATTTTAATTGGAGGAATATTACAGTTTATTCTTAATAAAATACTTCTGTTTTATTATAATCTAGATATTTAATGATTTTACATAATTTATTAAAACTTTTTTCCTCATTGTAACTTGAATTAGTCAATGAAACATTTAAATTAAAATCTAATCTTTTTGATCAAGTACATTTTTCTTCCCTGCCCATATTTTAAAAATTGTTCTAAAAAAGATTTTTTATTTACTCAAATGATTTATTAAGGATATTTTAAGTTATTATTTCCTTTTTATAAGGTTTTAAATTAATCTTTGTAATGTTTTCTAAAATGTTATATTTTTAACATTTATTACAAAAAGTGAAAACGAATATTTTATTTTAACGTACACGGTGTTAAGAGACTTTCCCACCCCATAAGCATTTTACAATATTTAGATTCCTCTAAAAGTTTTAAATGGTTTTACATATAAAACCATTTTAAGAAATATTATTTTAATGTTTCAGTTGTATTATATTTTATCCTCTAAAATAAAAGAATTTATCAAAAACCCTATATTATCGTTCACTAATATTTTGGTCATTAACCTTATCTTGAAACAATCACTTTATTGTGATCATTGAAAATTAAGTTTATCTTAAATATAGATATTATTTGTATCATGGATATTATTATTGTCTAAACCATCTACCAGTTTTACATATGATGTTCAATTTTAAAGTTATTTGATTGACTGGGGAATATTTTTATTCCATATTATTTAGTCAATACGAATATTTGTTAATAAGGAATATTGTTTATGAATTAAGTTGATTATTAAATTTTTGAGGAATTAATTGTACATAAAGTGACTTTTGGGGACAAAAATTATATATCCCCTCAATTCATCGATATGTATCATGATTAAAATTAGTTGTCCAAATTAAATGGGTTTTTGGTGTATACCTACCAGTAGTTTTAAACTGTCTTGGAATAAGGTATTAATGAAATAAATATTATAAAGTCTGAAATCATGACATAAAATATTAAATATTTCCTTCATTAATAATTTAGTAATGATTATTCATCATATTATTGCATTGATATTATCCATAGATTCATTTTGTTCTCAAGTTATTGATTAAATGGAATATGTTTTTAGTTATTTAGCTTGTCATATTAATTATGCCTTATTTAATCGTGATATATTCTGATATGTGTAACCATTAATGAGAATTTCAAATCACCCTTATTTTGTTTCCTTTCCCAAATATATGAATAACAATTATTTATATGAGTATAAGGATGCCAAATGTTTTCTATTACTACATTTTATGTTTTATTTTCAATGTAAAAATAGGAATCATGTATGTATATAATTCTTCAAGTCTACTAAATTGATCAGTACTTCCGGATTATACACCTTGTATAGATTCCAATGTAATAAAGTATACGTAGTTTCTCGGTTACTAGAGTTGAGATTGTTACAGTTGGTATCAATAAAAGTTTAGTAGAAATCCCGAGAACTGGTTTTAGGAAAACTTGGTTTAGGGAACATAACCCTATGACAGACTTTGAGGATAAATATAATTTCAAGATAATATGATAAAATTTTGTTAAGGTAGAGATTATTTTTTCCCATTGAAATACATACCTTATTTGATACTACAAGTGGGTGTGATTTTGGAACAGATGCATTAAGGGGTAATAACCCCAAAAAAATTTGGTCGAGTATATCTCAACCATCATTCTAGTGAATGATGACTGTTCCCTTATTAAAAACTTGGTTTGACACTCCTGGAGGATATTACTTGGATAATTAACATTTTTTTACAATCCATTATGAAATATTTGAAAATATTTTTATTATTTTATGATATTCCCAAAGAAATCAAGTTTATAATTTTGATATTAAAAATTCATGAATTTTTAATTTATGTTAAGGGTTAAATCAAATTTTTAATTATATATTGTAATTTAAAATTCATAATGATATGATCTAATCCAGTACATTCCATTTTTAGGAAATAAATCTTGGAAGAAAGAATGGTATAAATACTCATGTCCAATATAGAAATTTCTCTACTAAGAAATCCAATACAATTGGTGTTAGAACTAAGCATATCATGGTTATATTAGGGAAGTTAATCTTGGTTATGGATAATAGCCTTTCACATATGTGGAAACATGATTTTTTACAACATGATACACCCATTTTGGATTGTTTCATATGACACAAGCCTGTACCTTTTAGTGGAACTATCCAACAGTAGCTGATCAATGGATTAAGTTAATCAAAAATATATTTCTAGAATTAGGATGTGATGAAAGTGAAAAAGGTTGTACTAGAAATATATTTTTTCAAAGGCGATTCTTATCAATAGTGGTCGTTGATCCAAAATACTTTATTTGAATAAGGAATCGAACACATGGAATGTAGAGATTTTAAAAGAGAACTATTGAATAAATATATCCTATGTGGGCTATGAGATAAAATAAAGAGAAAGTTCCTCAACTTACAAAAAAAGAAGAAGAAGAAAGTGTTATGGGGCCTGAGTTTACCTTTATAATACTAGCTAGGTATTCTATAGATTAACTATATAATATGGAAGGTAAGATTGAACATTTATTTAAAGGTATTAAGCTAAGTATAAAAATAGAACTAGTTTCTAAAAAATATTCAACATATGATGAAATAGTTTTATATGCCATCAATATAGAAAAATAATTTTCTAGATCCTATATATTCCAAGAGAATCTAGAGAAAAAAGGCCAGTTGAACACCAAGAAAGATACCCATGTTATCCAGTGCTTCAACTATAAATAAATTATAACACCCAAGCCTCAATTATAGTAAGTGAAAATTATATTTTAATAAAAATATAATATAATGAAAAATTGAATATTTCATGGAACAAAAGTTCTAATTTAATAGTATGAATATCAATATTGAACTTTCTTGGTAAAAATGATCCTAGAATGAATTTTTTAAATTTTCCCGTAGAAATAAGATTTTATGGATAATTGAAAATGTAGTATTTAAATATTCCAAATTTTATTTATAATAATGTATTATAATATGTTAAATTAAAAATTTATTAACAATAAATTTTATATAAATAAATATAAGATCACTTGGATGTAAAATGAGATATTTTTCAGAAAACTCTTTTTTTAAAGGCATAACACCTTACCATTTTAATTAATTAGAATAATTATTAATGATTAATTATTTAAATGATATTTATAGATTATAAATATAATTATATTAATTTAAATCTATATAATTATTATTAGTATTCAAATAGTTAATAAGAGATCATCTTATGCATGAAAAATCCATTTCTTGGAAAATCAATTTTCAACACAATTTGTGGGTTTATTTTTAAATTAGATTCTGAAATTTCTATGAATTAATTTAGATAAAATGTATTCCATATTTATAATAATAATAATTAATATTAGGTAATTAGTTCAAATTAATTTTTGGTCATAATAAATAGTAAAAATAGTAAAAAAAATTATTACCAAGGTTAAGGTAAAAATTTGTTTATTGAGGGTTAATATATAATTATAAGGGTTAAAATAACTTAAAAAATTTATGAAGCCTAATTTTTATTTGAATTTTAAACTCATGCTTGTTCCCTTATAATTTTATCCCTTTTTGATCCATATTTCCTAGAAAGTGACATAAAATTATTGAAAAACTTTGAAAAATTACAAGTGTGCCACTCACCTAAATTATAAAAGGGAAC
The DNA here is from genome assembly GCA_963277665.1 of Viscum album. Lineage (NCBI taxonomy): Eukaryota > Viridiplantae > Streptophyta > Magnoliopsida > Santalales > Viscaceae > Viscum > Viscum album. Next base: position 1,417,729,475 of record OY728159.1, on the reverse strand, counting down.
TCACTCTCCTCAATTATTCAAACCTCTAAAGCCATTTATCTTGACCATACCCAAAAAAAAACCTCTTCCCAAAAATCCTTATATACATTATATAGGTTATAGTGTTCCCAAAAGACCAATAATAGGGTCCTTAATAAGATATCCAAATGAGGTTTCTCTATGTGATGGTAATTATCTTCACCGAGATCTTTCTTTTTTACATTTTCTTTTTACATATTCAACTATGTATTAATAATTCCAATATAATAACACAATTATACTTCATATACTAATATGTTATTATGTGTATGTAAAAATATTTACCCATCTCTTTCTCTATTAAATGGGAAACAAAACCATTGCTCGCGTGTACGACATACTACCACATCCCGAACCGATGTCATTTATTTTCCATCACCGAATCACATGGCTTGTCATAATGATGTAAATAATGACTATATATGATAATTATGACACGATATTTTTTCTTTAAAATTAATATACCATCTACTTAATTACCATTTAACCCATTAATTGAATAATATTGTCGCTAGTGCGTACGTACGGCATTTCGTCTTAACGAAACAATACAATTCATCTTCAATGTCCAGCTTTTAAGAATGGTTATAAAATATTATATAATGAAAAAATATGATATTAATAAAATTAATAAAATTAATATAATTATTAATATATTTTATCTATATCCCTTATATAATAATTGGAACTTACACGACAAAACATGCATGGGAAAACAAATCATTTAACACACAAACTAAAGTAATAATGAAATATGATTAACAAACGGGTGGTAAGATGTTATAATAGGATCATATATGATATTATAAATGTTAATATGGTTATTTTATAAATTAATAACAATATTAAAACCATTATACATGATGTTAAATCATGTTCAACTATAGGAAAGTGTGAGGTAAGGGACTTCATTTAGAGTTCCTTTTATTGAGGTGTATTTTATTGTTATGCACCTAATTCATTTTATATGGTGTATATACTACCACGTTTACATGTAATATCATAAATAAATTATAATTCAAGGTATTTTAAGTTAAAATTTGAATCCAATGAGATTTTAATTGAATGTTACCAAGTGGTAAGTGTTTTATAACTTAATTTATTCTCATTGGGTTATATTACTTTTTCATCATCTTTGATATTATAAGATAATATGTGTAATGAATTTTGATAATTTTATGTTATATTTACAATTAATTTATATTTATTCACATTTTATAAACATAATAAATTAATTTATTAATTCCCACTTCTAAAATATAAGTTTTTACCTCAAATTATATATTATATCTCATTTATTCTGTGGTTATTAACTTTCTATTGAAACATTAACTTTCATGTGATCATTGGAAATAAAACCTCCCTTAAATATAAATATTATTTATCCTGGATATTATTATTGATTAAAACTTATATCATTTCTACATATAGTGTTTTACTTTGTAAGATTTTTGATTAAGTATATAAATCTTATTAAATCTATATTCTTTACTCAATACAGATATTTATTGATAATATAAATTGTCCATGAATTAAATAGATAATTCAATATATATGACAAAATTGGACATGTAGTGAATGGTGGTTCTGGGAATTATATATCCCCTTGATGCATCGATAGGTCTCATGAGACAAATCAGTTGACCAAATTAAATGGGTGTTTAGCCATAGTTTTAAACTGTTTCGGTGTAAGGTCTTGATAGTATAAATATCATGATGTCCAATATTAATAATTACCTTTATTAGAAGTTTTTTTATTAATATCCATGAGATAATTTCATTGATACTACCCATGAATGTATTTTTTCTCAAGTTATTGAATAAATGGAATTTTTTGTTTAGTTATTTACTTTTCCACATTGATTATGCCTTATCTAACCATTATAGTCAAGTTGTTGATTAAATGACACGTGTTTACAGTTATTTACCTTTCCATATTGATTAAGCCTTATTTATTGATGATAACATGTACTATACGTAACCCTTATTATGAATTTGAGATCACCCTTATTTTTTTTCCTTTCCCCATGATATGATGAAGAATTATTCGAATGAGTTCAATGATGCTGAATGTTTTCCATTACTATGTTTTGTATTTTATCCCTTAATGTAAAATGTGTATCATGTATGTATCTAGTTATAAAATATTACTAAAATGATTGGTCTTTCAGAGTTTTACACCATGTATCTATGTCAATGTAATAAAGTATACACTATCTCTGGGTCACTATGGTCGGTGTTGTTACATTCTCTATCATAGAAAGTTTAGTAGAAACCTTGGAACTAGATTTATGAAAACATATATTATGTAATATAACCCTATTATATACTTTGATGATAATCATATGAAAAAATCCTAATGTTTAGGAAGTATAGATATGGTGTGGTTTTTCAAATTAATGCATCCCTGTTTGGATAATACAAGTGGCAATGGTTCTAGCATAATTTTACCTACATATAATAATTCCAAAAAGGGTACATTGACCTTTGACTAAATCTCCACCTAGTGCATGAAAAAAGGCCTGCCTGCTCACCTTGTTTGACACTCCTAGGGGATATTATTATAATAATTCAAATTTTCTTTACAAACCATTATGAAGGATTTGAAAATATTTTTATGATTTAATGATATCCCCAAAGATACCAAGTTTTAGATTATGAGATTAAAAAGGCATAAATTTTTTATTTATGTTAAGTGTTACACCGTATTTATAATTATACATTGTGATTTAAAATTCATAATTTTATGATCTAATCTAATATATTAAATTGTTTAGAAATGAATCCTAGAATAAATAAGGGTATCAATACTCCTGGAAAATATAGATATTTCCCAGCTAAGAAAGCCAATACATCTAGTATTGGAACAGGGTAGATCATGACTATAATAGGGTAGATTAATTAGGTTATAAAAAATAACCCTTCATAATTAGAACAAACCATTATTCCACAACATGACTATATTATGTTGGATTGGTTCATGTGACCTAAATATTCACCATTTAGTGGGAATAATAATCCTGTGATAGTTGAGTAATGGATTAAGTCACTTGAAAATATATTATTTTCCATGGGATGTGATTAAAAAGAAAAGGTTATGCTGGAAGTATGCAGTCTCAAGGGTGATTATTATCAATAGTGTTTGTTGACCCAAAATACTAGAGTGGAAGAGGAAATATAATGCATGGAATAAAGAGATTTTAAATAAACATTCTTCGACTAATATTTCCTCATGAGCAACAAACTGAAATAAAGAGAAAGTTCCTCAACTTTAAAGAAAAATGAGAAAGAAAGTGTTGAAGATTATGAGGCTACCTTTATCATTATATATAGGTATTTTTCAGATTATATACTCAATACATAATGCAATATTTTCCATTTATTTTATGGGATTAAACCAAATTTTTCAAGGGCACTAGTTTCTCAATATTCTTCATCATAAAATTAAATAGTTTTATACAACCTCAAAATAGAGAAGTAATTTTCTAGATCCTATATATTCAAAGGTAATAAAGAGAATAATATGTCCTCTAGTCACCATGAGAAAGGTTTTGCATTAGATAAGAATAATAAAATTAATCAATTTCAATCATGTGAAAATTGTGGGAAGAAACGTCCTAGAAAATGTTTGAAGGGCATGAGAGTTTGTTACATGTGTGGTAATAAGGGTAATCTGGATAATGAATGAAAGGAAAATAAACAAATTAATTATGTCCAGTGCTTAAAATATAGATAAATGGGGAATTAGTCACACCAATTCCCCTAGGGTCAAGGGAACATACTATAGAAGAGGCCAAGGGGTGTAGTCCAAGCTTGTGTGATCACTATAGTTGAGATAGAAGTTCCCAATGATATGGTGGAAGGTAATTTAATCATAGCCTAAAATTTATACAATTGTTTATTTTATTCTGGATCTTCTAACTCTTTTATATCTTCCTTGTTTTATAATAAAATTAGATATTTCCCTACCACCTTAGTAAGAGAGTTTTAAATCAAAACTCTTAATGTAAGGATCACTGTAATAAGGATGTGTTAGTCGGTCCCCATGATGACACATAAACATCCTCTATTTTTGGAATTTATTATCATAACTATGTTTGAATTTGATATAATCCTTAGTATGGATAGGATTTCAAAATATGATGTAATAAAATTACTGCAAGGAGAAATAAATTACAATTTGTGATGAAGATGTGAAATTACTTATCTTTAGAGCAGAAGCTTCATTATCTGAATTATGTCTATATCCACCCCCTAAAGATATTCTCAATGTGATTCTTGGGTAATGATATCAAAAAAAATATATAGATAGAAAAGGTAATCTTCAAATTTTGGATGTCACTATTTTATAGAAATACATTGATGTATTTGTTGAGGAATTACCTAGAAATCCAACAGAGCATAAAGTTGAGTTTTCCATTGATTTATTCCATGATTAAAGACATATATAAAATACCACATATAGAATAACCATTTTTGAATTGGTGGAGTTGAAGAAAAAACTAGAGGAGTTTTGTGAAAAGGGATTTATCTACCCTGGGGTTTCACCTTGGGGAGCCCCTATAGCACCCCTAGTTTCAAGTAAGTGACCCTTTTTTTTATGCATTTTAAGCATGTAAAGTTTTTGGGTGATGTTTGGAAGAGTTTATAGGACTTTTAGAATGTTTTTGAGGATTTTATAAAGGGTCATGGTTTGGGAACAGTTAATGAAAACTATGAAACTCCTATAGAAATTTTTTCATATTGATGGAGGGACTTATGGATAGGTGCACAGTTTTTCCAAAATATATGACCACCTAGGAGTAATCATGTAAAGTGGGGAAGAGGTCTTCTACACAGTTGGCACATAGTTTTTCTAACAGTGTGGGCTAACTGTGAAAGGAAATTTTTGAGGAGGAGACATGAGGACGATTAACACACAATTTTTATAATCAAGCGACTAACCATTAACGGTTAAAATTTGAGATCCAAAAAATGTGTATCTCACTCAAATTTACTCATAATCACATCGTTCCCCACTGTTTCAAACCTAATATTGGTTTTCTTTCTCCCAATGGCTGCAGAGTCTCTCCCATTCGAATCAAAATCAATCCAAATCCAATTGTTGATACATTGAAGCCCGACTCCCTTGGTAAGTCTTTGTTTGTGGTAGTTTTTATTAGATTTACTTTCCTTTTATCTCTTTCTCTCGAAATCCTAGATCTAGTCCTTTGGGGACAGATCTATGATGTTTGATCACAAACATTATGGGATATGGCTATGTTCATCTTAGGGAAAGAGATTTGAGGCTGTTTTTTGGAGATTCAACATGATTTTGTTGAATAAATAGAGTCATACTTTGTTTTCACTATAATTACCGAGGTAGTTGGATTAACTCTCGACTCATCTTCTAAGAACTTGAAGTCTTATTTTTAATTTTTTTGAATTTCTTGAAATTTATTGTGAAATTATTGTGCAATGCATGGTAGAAACCTATTTTAGGTATGCTTTGTGGATTTATAAAGTTGTGGAATTATTTTTAAAGTTTATTAGTTGAATGGTTTTAAAATTATGAATTTAGAATTGGTTTTTTTCTTAGATTAGTTGAAAAAGGTTTTTTGGAAGTGTTTTTAAAAATGATGTTGCACTGAAATGGAATGAAATTTTTGTTTTGATATGGTTTTGGAATACATGGTTTTGTGGGACTTTATGCTTTCAACATGATCCTAAAGAAGGTGAATATACTATAGAACCTCAATACTTTACCATATTTTCCTTTTAAAATAAATTTAATTTTGTTGATTGCTTATAATACACATAACACCAAGTTTAAACAAAACACTATTTAGTCTTGTTTTTCATATTCAATTAAATTTTAACAATTATAGACAATTTATATGGTGAATTTATATTTTATATAGACATTCAAATATTTTTACATTCATTAAATATATTTTATATTAATAATATAAGAACAAACCCAATTTTATGCATAAAACTTATATTTTTTAAAGGCAGTTTTATCACCTTTTAATAGAGAACCTATTTCAAATCCAATTTTGACACTTTTATATATTTTATTTTATTAAATAAACTTCTTATTTTAAATCTTAAAATAAAAAATTACTTTAGTTTATTTTTTTTATTTTTCTGATAAGTTTTGTGTTTTGATGAATAATGATAAAATATGGCATTTTATTTGAAAACAACTTTTTATTTAAATAGTTTATGTGTTAAATTATATTTTTAATTGGTTTTAAAGTATAATTATAGACACTTTTTATCATTTAATTTAATATAGGTCATTTTAATTAATTTTATATTGAAGAAGGATATAAAAACATTTCAATCTTTTGAACATTTTCACTTTAAATTCCTATTTTCACGCCCCGTCTACGAGATTAATTTTAAATTAATTTTAGCCACTTATGTAATTTGAATTGTGAATAATGGATTCCATATTTGGAATTACAATTTCCAAATTTATTAATTATGTTCCTTTTATTTTTTTACAAAATATGAATAGTAAAATTTAGTAATTTTTATTACCACTCTTAAGAGTAGATCAGGTAATTAAGGTTAAAAATAATATTATAAGTATTGTAAATTTACCATAAAACTTGTCATAATTTTATTGGATAATCTATTTTTGACCAAAATCATTCTTCGGAAGATTTTATGGCCTCTTGGAGCCACTTGGATGACTTTAAGGCTTTTATAGTATTTTATTCTAAGGAAAGTCCAATATGCCATACACATGTTTTTAATAAGTATTACATTTTTTATATATGGATTTTTAGTATATATCTCTAAAAATAAATATTAATTTTAAATATAAAATTTTTATATTCATCATTATAATTTATTTATAATTTTTATTGAATAAATAATTTAATTAAAGGCTTTAATAATGATGATGTAGTAATGGTTTAATTAATGGAAATATCAAATAAATGTTATTAAAAATATTAAAATAAATATAATTTGAGATAATTAATGTCCTAAAATAATTTTATATACTTCCTAGACATATTAAATATGTATTAAATGTTTTTTTGAAGTTATATTTTCTATTGATGTTTTTAAAAAATTCAATAAATGAATTATGTAAAAATCGACATTAATAATATGTTAGAATAAATAATAATTTACTAAATGATATAAAATTTTAAAAAATATAAAATTCATCCAAATAATTTTTATAAGGTTTAAATTTTCATCCATGACTCATTTATGGTTCTTTTTTCCATCTTATAGTAATTATATTAACCTTTAAGGGGTAAAAAGTCAAGTTGACATGGTAAGAGTTAAAGGGTTTAACTAAGGGTTAAAGCCAAAAGATAGGGTAATACTATGACCTAAAATTTTCTAAAAAATATTATTTTAGAGGATTTATACCCATACCCATATTATATTTGAAATAAATCTCTTTTTTATTCATTTTTAATTAAAAACTAAATTATATTAATTTAATATTTTGATAGTTTTCAAAAGTGCCCCTCACCTCAATTATAAAAGGGAACCTCCTACATCACTTTATCACTTGACTTTGAGCCTTCTAGATCATCAAATACCTACACAAATGATCTCCCAACATACCTCCCCTAATCCAAGAATCCTCACTTTGGGTATTAAGAAAACCAGGGAAGGCTTTTGGTATAAACCAAAAAGAGTTACCCAAATTAGAGGTAACAAACTTTAATGATCACTTTAGTTTTGTTTCTTTCCCCACTCCTTCATTTATTATTATTAAATTATTATATAATATCATTAGTATCCAAAATATAATTATATTTTTTTATTTTAATGGTTCTACCTACACCTACAAACACTTCCATCAAATGGGTAATGAATTTATTGTTTATGTACGGTGAACTACCACCTCGCGAAATAGTGTTGTTCATTTTCCCTTTACCACCTCTCAAGATTGGTCATTATGATGTAAATTATGTTTTTATATTATATATATGATATTTATTTTATCCTCATACTACTTGAATTTTTATACATACCTCAATACTTTCCATTTTGTGTAAATTTGATAACATCATTTATGGATGTGTGGACTACCACCTCCTCAAAGAGATGTGATTCGTTAACACTATACATGGAGTGGTGAGGGTGGGATTGGGTTTGAGGCATGGTCATAGGGATGAGTACCCAGGACAATAGGTTTCTTGGTAGTTTCTTTTATTGTGTTTGATTTTTCTTTGGAAGTTATACCTAATATAAATATGTCATTTACTTTTCATTTTTTAATACAATAGAGAAATAAAAGTAGTATTCATGCGTACGTACAACCTATCATCTCCATGAATGGTGCCTTTTATTTCCTATCTACAAATTTTATAGATTTTTTAAATACATATACACTGGATATATTGGATATTTACATCATGGTTTAAATTTTGGATATTATGAAATCATGATCCAATTAATAGGAACACCAGGTAAAAATTCAAAACCTACTAAAAAAAACTAGGCAATTAACACATGAAATGGTAAAAATAATGAAATATTATTAAAAAATGGGTGATAAAATAATATAATAAGATAATATGTGACATCATAAATTAAGATAACTTTATTATATAAATTAATAACTTTATTTAAACCATTATGTTGGAGTTTAAATCACATACAACTAAAAAGGAAGTCTAAGGTAAGTATTTTCCCATCTCACTTTTAATTTTGTGAGATATAAGCCTTATTCACCACTTATTTCTTTTGTTTTGTGTATGTATATTTACATTCAATATATCATATCATAAATATGATTTTATTCATTGTAATAAATTTTTTCGAAGTTGTACGATACATGTTGATTTAAAATCTTCTTTTAAATTGATTATTTAATATATGAAGAATGCTTTGGACTGATATGACACGGGTTGGGGACCATTTAAAGTAAGCCCCTAGATGAATCAATGGTATCATGAGATTAATAAATTGGCCAAATCAGATGGGATTATACCTGGTATACTAAACAATCTTATGAAAGGTCTTGATGGTAAATGTACCATGTACCTAAGAAACAATGCATCCCATAATTAAGCATTTAATCTATTGAGAATTCATTTATTATTATTATTATCAATGAAATTATTTCTTTTACATTATCTTTTTATGAATTTAATTATCATATTATTAATTAAATGGAAAATGGTTTTAATTACTAACATTTCCATATTTATTTGTTCTTATTTATTCCTTATTGATTTCATTGTACTTTCCCTTTCTGAGCATTTGGGATGACCCTTATTATGTTTCCTTTCCCAGGGTTATGATGAGGAATCATTTGAATGAGTTTCTAGGATGCAGATTTTTTACTTGTGTTTTTCTTTATTTTATTTTGTCAATGTATTATTGGTATCATGTATGTAATATAATATTCCAAAACTGCTAAACTGGTCGGTCATTTAGAATTTTATTCCTTGTAATCATGCCAATGAAATAAAATAATGCACCATCTCCGGGATTCTAGGGTTCATGCATTATAGTTGGTATCATATGAAGTTTAGTAGAAACCTTGGAAACTATATTTATAAATCTTAGAGCAGGGAACATAACCCTAGGATAGATTGAGTATGTCACTTGTCTTTTCTACTAAAATGTCATTTTAAAATTAAAACTTTCACTTTCACTAGTACCGATCACATTGTGTATTGGATTGAGGTGCAGTTGATTCCTACATATTACCAATGAATTATGGATAATTTTACTAAAGTATTTAAATAATTTAAACTGGTTTTCTCAATTTTGGAGTAGGTCAGTTGGCTTTTTTACTAAAATTGATGTCAAATTTAAATAAAAACACACACTTAGAGTCATATTGGTCACACCGTGCATCAGATTGTGGTACAGATGATTCATGCATTCTCAAATCACATATGGATCATTTTCCTAAAGTATCAAAACAATCGTAATGTGTTTTCTCAATTTTTATTAGGTCATTTTTCTATTTTACTAAAATTGATGACAATTTTAAATAAAAAGATACACTTTGATTCATATCGGTCACACCATGCATCAGATTGTGGTGTAACTGATTCTTACACATCAAGAATGACTTATTGATCATTTTACTAAAGTATAAAAATAATCTAAATGCATTTTATTGGTTTTGAGTATGTCACTTTCCTTTTTTACTAAAATGTAATTTTAAAGTTAAAACACACACTTTGACTCATATAGATCACATCGTGAATCAGTTTGACATGAGACCAATTCCTACATGTAAAAAATTATTTACGAATTGATTCCCTATATTTTCAAGAAAATATGATCATTTGTTATTGGTTTTCAGTGAGTGAAACCTTTTAAAGTCAAGTGTTGATTTTAAACTGATAACAGACACATTGTGTTAGTTGTCTCTTTTACTAAAATTAATTTCAATTTAAATTATAAATAAGTACTTGGAGTTATACAGGTCACATCGTGTGTTGTATTGAGGTGTGGGTGATTCCTACACATCCCATAGTCTCAAAAAAATACCAACTATCAATGTTACCATGATTTCCATTGACTTTATTTATCGAACTACCAACAATGCAAGAGCAGCTTCGAATAAATCACATCAAATCGAAAAAAAGAATCCACATGTATAATAAAAAAATTATTATGATTAATACTAAAAATAAATAAATTAAATATAAATATGAAATAATACATTAATTCTATGGACAATGATTTTACTGGGAAAATATCAAGATTACCTCTATGATTGAGCAGTGGAGGGAATATGAAGGAAAGTGATAAATGTCAACACTGCAGGGGTAAAAGGTTTTAAGGTAGAAGAAGTTTTAGGAATTTTTTGTGAAAAAAGAGATTAAATATAGATAGATCACCCCAACTTGAACAAAATAAACCACCTGTATAAGAAAACAATTATTATATGAGTGATAAAAAAATAAACATAAAAATGAAACAACACATTAATTCCATGGACAATGATTTTACTATGAAAACATCAAGATTACCTCTCTAATTGAGCATATGAAGTGGCAATTTTCTTCCAGCAAAGGTAGTGGTGGTAATTTGAAATAAATTGATAAATAAACCACTAAAATGGTTAAAAGGTTTTAAGGGATAAGAATCATGAAAGTTGGATAGAGCACCCCAACACGAACAAAAGAATTTACCTATATAAGAAAAAAATTATTATGTGAGTAATACTTAAAATAAATAAATTAAAAATAAATATTGAACAATACATTAATTATATGGATAATGATTTTACTATGGAAACATCAATATAACATCTATTATTGAGAAGAGTAAGCGTTGGTGATCTTCCTGCATAGGCAGTGGAGGAGATTTTAAAGAAAGTGATAAATGCACCACTATAGAGGTGAAAAGGTTTTAAGGGAGAAGAAGCATAAAAGTTGGACATAACACCCCAAATTGAACAAAATAATCCACCTATATAAGAAAACAATTATTATGTGAGTAATACTAAAAATAAATAAATTAAACATAAATATGAAACATTAAATTAATTCTATGAACCATGATTTTACTATGAAAACATCAATATTACCTCTGTAATTGAGTAGAGGCAGTTTTTTTTCTCTTTCTATAGGGGTAGTGGAGGTAATTTGAAATAATTTGATAAATTCACCACTACATGTTTCAAAAGGTTTTAAGGGAGAAGAAGAATGAAAGTTAGATAGAGCACCCCAACTCGAACAAAAGAATACATCTCTATAAGAAAACAATTATTATGTGAGTAATACTAAAAATAAATGAATTAAACATAAATATGAAATCATACATTAATTTTATGGACAATGATTTTACTGGGAAAACATCAATATTACCTATGTGATTGAATAGAGACAATATAGTTTCTATTCCTGCAAAATCATGACACATGGATAGAAGTATTCGAAAATAAATTAAATTTACAAGGAATAATGAAAATTAAATCAAAATTTCATTATTATTTTTTGTAAAATAGAGAAACTATATATTAACATTACCTTTACATCTTTCCAAAGGGTTTCTTTGGGCTAGATATTTGTTAATAAAAAAACTAAGTATTATTTGTGCACTTCATTACAGTTTAGAAGACTATATAGATGTTAAGAAATCGTGAGACAATTAATGGTATTGATATCTATTTGGCTCCATTGATCAATGAACCAAAAACAAGGATCAGTTGTGCATCACCCACAATGTTATTAACAAACTAAGTATTCTCTGTGAACTTTACTACTATTGGTCAAATACCCCTTAGCATAGCATTTGACATGGACTTCCTGTCCAGCATCCCCATGATGCTCTCATCCCACACATGATCACCGCCATCTCTATTATATACCTATTCAACATTCACTTTTTATTATCTTCCTCCCAATTTTATTCATTATTTAATCAAGTGGGAATATTTTTCCTTCATATAATTTTCTAATTATCATGTTGATTATTCAATCATATGTGTTTCCACAAAACCATTACCCATTGAATTAGATTATTCCACAAAATTTTCTCTCAATGTTGAAGAATCAAATTAGTTTCAATCTCTCTATGTGTGGGATAATAGCATCACGAGGATGTCAGGCAGGAAGTTCAGGTCAGATGCTATGCTAAGCAGTAGATAACCAACAATAGTGAAGAACATAGAGAATCCTTAGTTTTGTTATTAGCTTTGTGAGTGATGCACAATCAATTCTTGTTTTGGATCCATTGATCAATAGATCCAAATAGACGTCAATATTTTTCCAAATCTTCCAGACTAATTTGTCTTGAATAAAAACAACGTAAAAATAGATAGAGGATTTTAGAAGGGTCATCTGCACGCTCTCTTTCAAACTTGATGAACTATTTTTTACTCCATATTTATATTCATTTGTCAAATAATTAGCATGCATCCATTTTCGGTTCATATCTATCATATTGGGTTCATAAAAGATTAATTTTATACAACATATAAATAAATACACATAATATATTCATTATCAAAAGTGAAAGTTATAGACAATGGATTACACAAAAAGGAAAACATCTCAAGACTCTTGGCATGTCATATCACCACACTAACCCATCCCAAGGAAATTCAAGGTACTCTAACTAGATGTAAAATTATTATTTACTAATGGAATACAAAAATAGAAATTACATCAAACAAACAAATAGTTTTCTCATTATTTAATATGAGAATAATATTTTTAAGTTGATAAAGGCGATGTATGAATTGAAATAATAACTAATATCTTGGTATTGAAGGTTAGATGAATTATTAAAGAAAATTTAATTTAAAAAATGAGGAATTGATGATAATAATTACATAAGAAATAATTTTATGGATATATTAAAAGTGTTTATCATTATGGATGACATAATATTTAGAGGTTCAAGAGATGAATGATGATAATAATTTTCTACATTAACAATGACTAATGATTAAATTTTTATGATTAGTGAATTGAAATTTTCCTTCGTTTATAGGCGACTCCTGGAATTCATGGGATATTTATTTCTCAATCCATGTACGTGAGGGAATTGTTTTATAGATTTCAAAAGGAATATTAAAAACCCATGTTGACACCCATTGAAAATTCAATAAAATTTTCATGTCAATCTATATCATGATAGTGTCCAAAGGACATTCTCAACCCCCTAGGGCTAGAAACAAATATTAGGGCATGGAAAACAACATAATGAGAATGATTAAGCCCAAAAAATAAAGAAAACTAGTATAAATAAAATTTAAATAAAAATTTTCATGATGCATACATACATTGGATTACCACACCAACCCAGATAAGTAGAAAAAATAATATATGAAGTAGTATAATATAAATGAAATCTCTTTACCTACCTTCAACTCCCTGGCACACAAAAATACCAAGTTTCAATTTCTAAAATTTCAGATCTATGGAATACATTGATAAAATAAAGAAAGAAAAATATGTATGATAACTTTGGGGGATAAATTTGGGAAATGTAAACAAAATAAAACAACCATATAAAATCCATATGTCACCATCATGTCCAAAAACAATAAACTCTCCATGAGTGATCAAGAGTTCAATAAAAATTGGAAACTGAGAAAATCGGAAGGCCTGCCTCGCTAGTATACAATCACCGAACCACAAATAATGACATCATTGAAGAAGAAATAAAAAATGAAACCAAAAATACAAAAAAGAAAATTGGAAGGACTACCTTGATAGGTTGAATAAAATCTGAGACCCTCTTCAGAAACCCTAACTGTAATTGTACACTAGATGTCAGATGAGATGTTCAAGCAACTCGAGGTAGTCGAGTAGTGTGATTCGAGCTTCTATTCCCCGAGGAGGAGCATCGAAAGTAGGTGGCTTCCGTAGAAAGCTTCTTATCTCACGACGAGTTCGCAAATGGATAGGGTTTTTTAATTATATCGGGACACTTTTACAAGCGCTTATAAAAAAGCGCTGATAAAGAGTCCTTTTATCAGTGATTATTACCTAAGTGTTGATAAAAGCACTCTTTATTTGTGATAAACTTATTATGCTAATAAATTTTACTTTTATCAGCGCTTTATTTAGCGCTGACAAAGCCTCATCTTTATCAATGCAAAAAAAAACACTCATAAATATACTTTTATCAACACTTGTTACTTAAGTGTTGTAAAAAAGATTTATAATAATAATTACAAATAAAAAAATTGTAAATATTTATATGTACTTAATAAATATATATAAATATAAATATAGTAAATATATTCTTTTTTAAATTCATTTATTATAATTTTATAATAATTTAATTATAATTACTTATTTATAATTATAAAAATATTTTTAAAAATAATATTTATTTCATTATATATATATAATTATACACATATATATAAATTTAATAAATATATATATAAATATAAATATAGTAAATATATTCATTATTTAAGTAAATTTATTATAAAATTAATAATTATTTAAATATATATAATTATTTATTATAATTATATAAATAATTTTAAAAAATATTTATTTATTTATAATTATAAATATATAATTTTATAAATATAGTAAATTTACATTTATAAATATTTTTATTTATTAATATTTTTAAAAAAATATATTTTAACATTATTAATGAATATCTAATTTTAAGTGCATGCATATATGCTAAAAATGAGTGAAATTGAATAAATTATAAATAAGTACACTTTAACAATATTGAAAAAATAGATAAGTTTTATGTGTGTGCATTGTATATTAAAATGCATTAATTACATATATATATATATATATATATATATATATATATAAAATCAATGTTACATATATTTGATCTTTGTTAAATTGAAAAATCAAACGAAAATTAGGTATATGTCGAGTACTATGCAATTAGTAAATATTTTTAATTCATATTAATTTTTAATTATAAACCATTATTTAACAAATGTATGACTATTTAATGTAAAGCACATAAATATATTGTAATATATAAATCTTATTTATATACATTAATATATATTTATATATTTAATATATAAAATTTAATAACATTAATTATCATAATTATCTAATTAATAAAATGTTTAATGTTTAATAATGTATAATAAATTTTATTCATTTTTATCAATAGTTATTTAATTAATAAAATTTGAAATATTTTTTTAATAAAGTCAATTTTTATTTTTATTTTATTTAATTATTTCATTTTATTTATTCATACCTTTATCAGTGCTAAAAATAAAGCGTTGAAAAAGGGTACCCTTTATCAGCGCTAAAAATAAAGAGTTGATAAATGTTACCCTTTATCAGTGCTAAAAATAAAGCGCTAATAAAGTATAGATTTTATCAGTGCTAAAAATAAAGCACTGATAAATGTTCCCTTTATCAGTACTGATAAATGGTTAAATTTATTGGCGCTTTCCTTAGCACTGATAAATATACCATTTATCAGCATTTCTTTATAGCGCTGATAGATACCAGTGTTGTTAGAGGCCAGTTTTGTAGTAATGATTTGATTCTGGATCATTGCACACTTTTATATCTACCAAATTTTTAAAGAAAATTAGACATATTCATTTTGATTTTACAAGGGATTTTTTAGTCAAAACTAAAAGGAAAGTATCATTGAAACAAATATGTGTTGAGAAGTCCCCATTATGACACATAAATGTGCATTACTTGATGACCTTATCATCATATCTATGGTTGATTTAGATATAATCCTCGGTATGGACAATCTCTCAAAATGTGATAAAATATTTTATTGCAAGAGGAAGGAAATTATGATTTGTGAAGAAGATGTAGAATTCCTTATCTTTAGAGCAGAAGATTCCTCTCCTAATTTCTTATCTAGATCCACCCCGAGTAGCTCTACTGAATGAAATTCTGGTGGAATAAGAGAAAACAAACTCAAATGATGGTGAAGTTAGTCTTCAAATTGAGGATGTACCTATTGTGTAGGAATACATTGATGTATTTCCTGAGGAATTACATGGACATATCTCATAGCATGAATTTGAATTTTCGATTGATTTAATCCCTAATGAAAGGCCAATATCAAAGACTCTCTATAGAATGGACACTGTAGAATTAGTGGAGTTGAAGAAACAAATAGATGATTTGGATAATAAGGGATTTATTCACCCAAGTTTTTTTACCATGGGGAGCCCTTATTCTTTCATTTAGAAGAAATATGAATCCATGAGGTTGTGCATTGATTACAGGGAAATCAATTCTATTACAATAAATAACAAGTACCCTCTACCTATCATGGATGACTTGTTTGATCAAATTCACAGAGCCCAATATTTTTCAAAGATTTACCATCGTTCTAGGTATCACCAATTGTGAGTAAAGAGGGAATACATTCCGAAGAATTTTTTTTGAATAAGGTATAAACATTATGAGTTTATAGTAATGACATTTGGATTTACTAATTCACCATTTATTTTTATGGACCTAATGAACATAGTATTCAAGGAATGTCTTTATGATTTTTTGTGGTATTAATTGATGATATTTTGGTGTATTCCAAAATCTATAAGGATCATGAGAATAACTAACTGATCATTCTGAAGTGTATTAGAAGGGAATAGTTATATGAAAAATTCAGTAAGTTCCATTTATGGATTCAAGAAGTTTCTTTTCTTAGCCATGTTATCTATAAGTATAGAATATCAGTTGATACTGCAAAAACAAAGGAATCCAGATAATGTCCAACACCAACAAACATAACTATGGTACATCGTTTCATTGGTTTGGCAGGTTATTATCAGAAGTTAGTTTAGAGTTTTTCCCAATTGGCTAACCCGTTAACCAAGCTTACATGTAAAGGGGTTAAGTTCTTTTGGACAAGGGAATATGAGGAATGTTTTGATGAACTAAATAGAAGATTATAAAATGATCTAATTTTGAATCTACCATCTCGAAGTGATGGGTTTATCATATATAGTGATGCATCAAAGTAGGGAACTTTTTGTGTCCTAATGTAAACTGATAAATTTATCACATATGCATTAAGTAAATTAAATAATCACGAAGAAAACTATCCAACCCATGAACTTGAGTAAGCAGTCGTAATATTCACTTTGAAAATATAGAGACATTATCAATATTGTCACATGCCGACTCTGGAAATTATTTTATTTTATTGTTTAATTGGTTTCAATTAGCCTCACCAAGGTACGGGGCAAGCGTGAGTATAATATATATATATATATATATATATATTAACATTTAATGCTTCTTTTGAGTTTCGGATTGGTGCGTGGGAACCACACGACCGACGGTAGCCACATAGTCAGTCCACATACTTGTGCAGTTATCTAATGTTAAAAATAAATAAAGTTTTATAAAAATAAAATGGGTCAAATGTTTGGGCCATAATAATCAAAATATTATTAGGGTGTAGATAATAATATTATTAATATTACTGGTAGTGTTATTGTTATCCTTAATATTTTTTTATATTAAATGAATGTTAAAGGGTTTTGTTAATAATTTTATGAGTAACTCATTATTAAGAAAAATACTAATGTTGTATTATTATTAATGTTGTCAATATTTGAAAAAAAACTATAATGAACAAGATTTTAAGTTTTTTTTATTCTTACTTTTATTATTATTATTATTATTATAATTATTTTATTATTAATATTAATATTTTGATTTTTATTATTATTACTTTTACTATTCTCATTTTTTTAACTTATTTTCCCCCTCCTAACCCTAGCCGCCTCTCTCACGTGGATCCCCCTCCCCTCCTTCTCCCCTCTCTCACACTGCTCCCCCTCCACTGGTTTCCTACACACAACACTCGACCACTCTCCCTTCTATCCTGTCCAATGTCGAAAACCCCCATTACCCATCCTACTCGGCCTGCTGTGCGACAACCGCTGCTGTCTCCTCTTCCCACCAGAGGTCCAGCCTCGATACCTTCCTCGCCTGGTGACCACCCTCATGCAACAACCCTCTCCCGATGCACTCGGACCCCCCCTCTCACGGCCAGCCTACTCTGACCATGCTTTGACCGCCAAACCTTTTCTTAGCGCCCCCTTGTTTCCCATTGGTGCGGTGCAACACAATCCAGCCGGCTAGCCCCTGTTACTGCTTACCTACAGCGACCCGACGACCCAACACCACCCTCCTTGTCCCGCTCGGCTGCCCTCTGGCACGCCCCCTCGCTCCAGTCAGAGCCCATAACCAAACCCCCTACACACGAACTATCTCTTGTGGCCTCCCCCTCCTTTTAGACCAGCACCGCACGACCCTCCTCCCGCTTTGTTCCGTCCTGCTTGGCGCGTGGCCAGCCAACTCGAACCCCGCCCTGCACCCTGTTTCGACACAACCTGAACCTTAATGCAGAGCGCCTCCACCCTGCTCTGGCGAGGCCGTGGTTCCCCTCTTCATCAAACCACGATGTGTATCTCATTCTAATTTTTGTGTTCTCATTGGTTTAGGGTTTATTGGTTGCGGATTGAATCATGTTTTTTGTGTGTCGAACTTTTTCCGTAGGGTGTTATTGGCTTCCCGTTGGAGCGGTTGCGGTGCAAACGAGGTTTCGCACTGGTTTCGAGAGCTTCGTCAACGTCTGAGGTAAGAGATTCCACCGATAATTTTTTTTGATAAATTAATTCACCCATTTAATTAATTTTGTAATTCATTGATCAGTTTGCTTATTGTGGATATAGCTTTACTTGAGGTTTAATATATTTTTAGATTTGTTTCACATGTGAACTATTATTTTTCCACTTAATATTATTTTATAAGTTGTTCAATTAGTTTATTAAATTATATAAAGGTTACGAGTCATGTTTTAATATGGTGTTTTTGTACGGTTGGTTTTAAAAGAGGATTTTGGGTGCGTTTTTGGTGTCAAAGCCTTGCGGAACTTCTTGAATTTTTTTTATAAAATATTTTAATGGTTTATTAAAGTGTGTATGAAATGAGAAACATGTTTGGGATAGGTGTTGTTTTTGTTTAGTTTAAAAATATGATTTGAGTGTTTTGGTATAACACCTTGTGGTATTTCATGAAATTGTTTTATAAATTTTCAATGATTTGTTGAATATTTTGGGTGCTGCCAATTTGGTTTTAAAAATGTGTTTAGGCACACGTGCTTTTAAATGTAGTTTTCAATGTGTCATGCTTTTTTTCTTGTTTTGCACTCAAGTGTTTTCTTGAAATGACATGTTGGCTCTTTAAAATTATTAGTAAGTTATTTTGGTGTTGTGTGGTTTTTATAAACACTTTGTGGATTTTTAAAGTGGTTTAATAAGTAATGTTGATGGCGTGAGTTGTGTTTTAAAAACATTCCGAGCTAGTTATTTTGCGCTGTTTGTTCTTTTGGATTATTTTAAGTTAGTGGTTATGTGTTTTTAGTTGTTGTGTATTTGTTGCAGCGCGTTGGCGGGGTAAACCCGTGATACCGCGATCATCGGCTTGCGCATGCTTGTGCGCCTATGCGAGGCATGTGATGTCATCGTAATTGAACTGCAAGTCGAGGTAGGTCCCCCAATACACTCGCCTTTAAGTTTAGAATTTATTAATTTCTTGATATTTTATTAATTTTAATAAAAGGGAAATAAGATAAGATAATTAAATTTTAAATGGTTATTTAGTGTAAAAAGAACCGTTTATTTTATACACGGCACTTGAAACATTTTCTTGACAATCAGACACCCAGTAGTGAAAGAATGACCATTTGGCCTTTAAACACAATTCATAGAATTTTAAATATAGTTCTGGTTTATTGATAATTGATTTATTTTGAAGTGTGAACAAGTGTTTTGGTTCACTTGAGAAATGATGATTTTCCTTAAAATTGTTGAAGGCCCCTTTGGCACTTTAATAAAATAAATTATTTTGGAAAACTCTATTTGGGGTGACTCAGACGTGATATTTATTGTACGTTGACTACATGATTTGTGTGTGATGTTTGTACTTCTTGATTGACTTTTTTGACTCACCCATTTTCCTGTTTATTATACATGTTGACATGGGAACTTGGCAGAGTAAGTGAATCTTCTGAGAAATATTGCTGCACTACAAAAACTCTACCAAATTATCATGTAAGGTGGTGACTACAAATGACAAGTGGGTAGTGTTTTTGTGGTGAATACCTGGTAATGATACAAGATTTAAGTTTCCATATTGTTCTCATGTTCCACCCAATATCTCTTTCCTCAATCCATTTTTGGTTCACTTTCTCCCTCACCTTAACATTCATTTTCACTCATTCATCATGATTTCTTGCTCTGATTGCATGGAGCTTGTAGTTGTGCACCGTAAAAACACTTCCCACTTATCGTGTAAGGTGGTGACTGAAAATGATAAGTAGGTAATTTTTTTGTGGTTCATAGTTGGTAATTAGATCCAAGTTCCAAATATACCTCATGCTTCTATGGATTTAAATCAAACAATTCTACCCATTTTCTTCTAAGTAACCATCTTACCCTCGTGGATTAAAACGACAATGTCTTTTTAAAACATGTCATTACATTGTGTATTTTATTTTTACTGATAATTAGTGTATCATCTTTCAATATTGTTTTCTTTTTAGGAAACCAAAATATAGAAAGTATATTGTGCCAAAAGTTGAGAGAGATAATTTTAAATCTAAGAAATTATATTTTTTGTTTAAAAATATTTATCAAGTATTGATATAGATAGATAATTTTGAAGCTTTATATTAAAAGTCATATATTGATCACCTCTATGTTGGGTTTTAATAGGGGATTAGTATCTCTTGCGACCCAAATTAGTGCATGCGATGGTATATTAGGTTCATATAATATAGAAAATATTAGTGATAACCCACGTTAGTAAAATCATAACCACTAATAAACCTATTTATGACTTTACAATCACAAACATTAATAATATTTACTTACATTAATATTTTAATCATAAGATGAAATTTTTCTATGAAATTATTTTTATGATTTATTTATTTTGTTAAATATTTAAATTATCAAAACAAATATGATGGATATGAATAGAAAATGGATGGATTCCAATTGTATGACAAAAGAGTATGAGGATGGCGTGAAAGAGTTCATCATGTTTTCAAAAGATCATACATATGACCCTTCAAAAATATTTTGTCTATGTTTACGCTATTGTTATTCAAGAATAATAATGTAACTCCCCGACCCTGGAAGCCCAGAGTTAGTTCATTATTACATAAAATTTGCATGATCACAAAAGATCAAGTCTCGAAAGACTGATTAGTTTAGTAGCCTTAGAAGTACTAGATACATTCATAATGTTTACATTACATCATAAAATGGAAAACTACCAAAAATTTGTTTCCATAGACAACATTGAGATCCCATAGACTATCCCTACAGGTCAGTCATAATATACTTCTTCGTATCCTGGAAAAAATAAAGCATACAAAGTGGTGAGATCAGATGCTCAGTAAATATGACAATAAAGCGGAAACTTTCATAAATAATCATAAACATTTAAGGCAATGTATAAGACTAAATGAAAATCGTTTTAAACTTTAACTTCATTATAATATAGAAAAGATAAAATCAAATAATTTCATTTACTTATTCACATGGATATTTTACTAGTCAAATAATCACATGCAATATCAATAGCTGCTTTCATATTGATGGAATGAATAATGCCCGACTTCATAACCACATAGTCAAGGCATTGTGCCAAGAATACAAATATGACTATGTCAAGGCCTTATTCCAAGACACTAGTTTGTCAAATGAGACCAACCGATGCATCGAGGAGCTATAGCGGGATCCACCCATCACATACTAAGTCGAATGCATTCCTCATATGAAAAGGTTTAGACATAACATAAACATTCGTATTAAAACTAGCATACAAAATGTCAATACTTTAACTATAAACCACGAATGGTGTAAAAATAACACATACACAGTCAAACATATCACAAAAACTTCAATACACTATAGAAGTTCTGTATCATAACAAATCAACTTAAAATAAGTGTAAAATTCTTCAAAGGATGTTGACATAGATGAAATAAAAACCTTTTTTAGAGAAATATATCTTTCTAAATTGAGATCATTTAAGAGTCACATAATTATAAAGAAAAAATTTATTTTGAAAATATTCTTATAAGATTTTAAGGGAAGCTTAGATGGTTTTATAACGGCGTAAAATACCCGTACCCGCCTTATAAGTTAAAAAAACATTCTTTCCTTAATTTTTTCGAAATGGTCGTAAAGTACCTTGTTTGGAAAATGATGGAAAGATTACTCTCAAAACATCTTATAAAAATTCAAACAAGTGAATAAATGACATTAACCCATTTTCTAATAAATAGTTAAATTTTTTTGGAATACATTTTTAGGAAAACATGGATGTGGATGATAAAGAGGTCCTAGTAGATAATTACATATAAACAACCTTGAATAATGAAGAGGTTGTAGAATTAACCATTACCTTTTACTTTTCCTTGGTCGAGGGTGGGTTAACATCCTGTATAATGGTGAAATAATTGTTATTGAATTATACAAGAATCATATATATTAATATGATATCATATATGATCTTTTAACATTACTTTGTTAATAATATCTTAGTATTATCGTCGTTTCAGGTGTTAACTGATTCATTTTAATTTATGTGCTTTGTTACGTAAGTAATATATTTTATGGATAGGATGTATCTTATTCATATTCATAATGCTATTAAGTTTTTAAACATTATTTTTAATCATCTAATGAAAATTAGTCTTGAATGGATACGATGGGGAATGGATCTCATCGCGTTCGTGGAGAAGGTAATCCGTACGTACGCACGAGCAAAAATATCATTATTTTGATATCAAAATAATATATAATTGGATGTTATATCATATATAAAGAATCATTACCAAGTTATATTTATTATTTAAATCAATTACACATCATTATTATACATATCCAAAAAATAATGTATTGAATAACAATTACACCACGACGTGGAGACGGTAAGCCGTACGTACACGAGTATGGTGACATGTCATTCAAAGGATGGATAGAAAAATGAATATGGTTTTACCATATTTATAATGACCTTACAGTATATAAAAGGTACTGGAGTTATTATTTTAAAATGGACACAAAAAATAAAGAGGAAGTGGAAGAAGAAAGGAACTTGAAAGAGGTGATGAAATATTTACCTCTTCTTCAGGTTCTTCCTTTTGATTTGATCAAAATGGATCCTTAGGTTGGATTTATGACTAATTTAAGGCCTCTAGGATGAAGGGAGTACTGTTTATAGGGTATTTGGGTAGGGTTTGTCTTATCCAAAAGGCTTTTAAGGTGTGAATTTGATGGAAGGGGGAGTTCCCCTTTATAAGAGGGGTGAGGGGAACCTTAGGAAAAGCTAGAAATATTATTTTATAATAAAATAATTTTCGGTTTCTAATGGATCCAAAATGAATTATTTAAATGATAATGTGGGGAGGGGTCAAAAACCACTCAACCAAAAGGTTTTATACAGATTTGGGTCACTATATTTATTTTATCTTTTAGATTTAACTCTTAGTCAAATAGTTTGACATTTACCATGTATCTTTGTATTTTTATATTATATGGTTAATAAACTTACTATAAACTTCCAAGAGAACCCAAAGTAGTTCATTAATGATACATCTATCATCACTACTGGAAATAGACTCTATACCAACACTTTGTTCCCAACGGTTCAGAAAACCCGTTGGGAAAAAGAACCTATGGCAACAGTTTACTAGAACAGTTGGCATAGTCTGTTTAATGTTGTGTTTTTTCCAATGGTTTTTAAACTATTGGGAACGAAAAGCTTACCCATGGTTTTTATTAACCTTTGGGAACAATTATACCCAATTTAGGGCTCCATCCCTTGTGACATTTCATTCCGCGCACTCGTACCCTCCCCAACCTCGACCTCCTCCCGG
Organism: Viscum album; assembly: GCA_963277665.1. Lineage (NCBI taxonomy): Eukaryota > Viridiplantae > Streptophyta > Magnoliopsida > Santalales > Viscaceae > Viscum > Viscum album. The sequence goes on along the minus strand of OY728159.1, from coordinate 1,417,705,124 downwards.
CCTCCACCTCCGCCTCCACCTCCTGACCACCCTCCTTCTCCTCCAATGACGTTCCCCTTCCCCTCTCGGCTCCTTCTCTGATGATGAAGTCCCCCTCCCCTCTCGGATCCCAGCGACATTCCCCCCTCCCCTCTTGTCTCCCTCTCATGGTGACATTCGAGCTCAATCTCCTCCTCCTACGTCCTCTAACCCCCTTTCTAGTCGCGCGCGAGACCCTCCATGTCCGAACACCCCATGAGACATCCCCCTTTCTCAGCTCCCTCCCCTCCTGGCTGGGCAATAATATTATCGGGGCCGACCCATGACCCCCAACAGAGGTAAATTTTTTCCAATATATTGGTTTGTGTGTTTGTGGTTATTTAGTTGATGATTTTCTTATGGTTTAGGTGTTATCCTAATTTTCCATTTTTGGATTTGTTTGTATAGTTCAGATGGCCAAAATTTTTCATCTATTAATTCTTTGAAGGTATAGCTCAACCGTGTTATTTTTTTGTTCACAAAAATGTGAAATTAATGGTTTAGTTGTTCCCATGATGATTTTAATTTAAATAGTTGGATCATGGATACTGCATGTGATGAGAGGTATAGAAGTAGGGGAATATATTGGACTGTAAATGGTGAAAAATGTCTTTTTATGTTCAGTAGGCATTTGGAAATGTGCAAAAATTTGGTTCAAAAATCAACATAATGAGTTCTGAGTGGCCTATTTTCAAGAGTCTATTGGTTATAAAAAATGAAAATTTTAGTTGTTTGGTTATATTTTATAGATCAGAAGTCCAAAGGTGCGGAAAAATAATCATTGTCACTCATTAAAGGGCATAATTATGAAATTAGACAGTTTGGTGTGGTGGGAGAGGGGGGGGGGGGCAGAAATGCCAATGAATTCAACCCAATTACAGACATAAATGGACAGGGGTTGGTTGTGACATCTGGTGTTATACAAATTTATGAATAGGTTTGTAATGATGCATGGTACATATCAATAGTTTGGGCCGGGTCCCGGTCCAAGTCTTTTAAAAAATCTAAAATTTAAAAAATAACATAAATTAACAATAATAAATATAGTAAACTTACAATTCATCAAACTAAAATAAGATCGAACGAAATTATCAACTGGGCTGGTCCAGGCTTGGTCTGGGCTTGTGTTTAGTCTGGATTTGTTGGGCCTTCACTAGTTCAAGTCCTTCCCTAAACACTACTTGGTCTGGGCCCATTGTAAGAAATATGACTCACATACTATCCAGGTCCACGCCAGGCATCAGGCCAATTTTATACCCCTATTGAGTTTAACAACTAAGTTGTTATGTTATTGTTTTTTACATTCAAGATTATTTTTGGACTCTAAACATTGCGTTATTACATTCATGTTACTTTAAATATAACTTTTACTTAAATAAACTTTGCGATGTTACCATTTTTCCAATCCCTAACACAGCAACCACTTTCTCTAAAATTATTTTACATTATAACCACTCAACAGGATAGTAATATGGGGTGTTGAGAGTGATAATGTTTGGATTGATATATGTATTAATTTTGTTTTAATGCATTATAGAGTGAGTATATAATTGACCGGGGAATGGTGGATGCTAGCAGGAGAGCTATTTAAGACACAAGGGAAATCTATGCCGAATTTCATTTTATGATGCACCAGTTATTATTCACCATAGTAGTCAATGTCGGACTGTAGTGCGATGCGACGGGGCTCTAGAAGGGTTATGTGCACAATCTTCAACTCAACTAATGTAGCATAAGTTCATATTCAATGGCTAAGTGTAATAGTATGGTGTTTCCAACAACGTGCTATATAAAAAACATAATGAAAAATGAAGAGATTATTAAATGGAACTGTTTCCACCTTGATTGGAGGAACATGATTTGACCCATGGGGTGGTGTGGTTCTTATATATTGGGCGGTGACATGTATAGTCACAGGATACAAGTATGTTTTTGTTTAGTTTTTATTTTATTTTCTTTATTTCATTGGCCACGTAGGTATTTTACTTCTTTCTATGGACAGAGGGTGGTGATGCTATCCTGACTAGTTGACGTAGATCACTTGTATGTTGTAATACCATGAGGTGTTAGTGTGAGGAAACATTAGAAGATAGAGGAGCCTTGGGGTCTTCCATGATATGGAATTGTTTTTCTAAAACATTGTGTGGGAACATTTCTGGAGTATGTTGGAGTCATGAAATAACCCCAAGTGTCTCTATGAGATAACATAAATAAACCCAAGTGTCTCCAAGTGTCTCTATACATCATATCATCCTCACATGGGTTGGCCACTCACCCAATCCTATCAAACCTATTCTAGTCTATCCTCTCAGTCATATAGTCTATACTCATCTCTCGAGGATTATCCCATGCCTCAATGCACATCTCATCATCCAACTATACAAAGAGGATTATTCACCTTATGATTGTCCTAGTCACAAAAGAAAACCATGTTGAACCCATATACATTATATTCTCAATAATTCAGTAAAGAAACTCATCAAAATCAGGTATTATAACCCATCCTCACTAACCAGGTTCCATCCTAAGCTTAATCACACCAAGCCTCTTGGTATTATAATGCCAATCTGTCCGACAATACCCAATAACCACACTAGCATCTCATCCTTTATCTTGTTAGTTGAAATCTTGAATCATTAAATAGAGTAAAACCTTTCATAATACATTTTATATACTCATAGGGACCATCCCACTCTAAGAACCTACCAAGATTCCGATCCATCCTCATAAGTATTTCCTCATCAAATGCTAGATGTACAATTGCGACACCAATCACTACAAGGCCCAATCATTTTAGGAATATTTTACTTGATCTAAATCCTCATCGTTAGTGACATCAATCAAATTAAAGCGCATAAATTTCAACAGAACCCTACATTCCAAGAATTCTTTATGTGGAGATGCCCCATAGGAACAGGATAAGAACTACAACCATAAATAAATATTCAAATACATGCATCATTTTTAAGTAAATATCTCAAGTGTAAACATAAAAACCAAGAATAATATTACCTCATCCCTTGTATCGAACAAAACCAAACTAAGTTGAAACTCGTTCCAAATTGATTATATAACATTAATAGGAAGTGTAATTGTTAATTAATAGGAATTTACTATTTTATATTATCATTTTGAAACATTGATCTATTTTCCCTTCGCTTGCAGGAACATGATTTGACCCATGGGGTGCTATGGTACTTATATGTTGGGTGGTGACAGGTATAGTCACAAGAGACAAGTATGTTTTAGTTTAGTTTTTATTTTATTTTCTTTATCACATTGGTCACATAGATATTTGACTTCTTTCTGTGGACAGAGTGTAGTTATATTCTATAAAGGGTTCTAGAAGGAGTTCAGATTGAATCAATCCACTGGCTTCGATCCGAATTTATATTCTATGGTTACTACTTCTCTCACACCTCATGTATTTGGGGATTTAGTGTTTTTGAATCTATATTAAGTTTTCGGTTTGCCGTTGGATCATTTTGTGTTGGATCGGGTGGATTTTGTTCTCCACTGCCAATATTGGTAAGGATTTAATGCCATTGGTTGGTTTCTCACTAGTTATGTAGGGTCCTACATGTGTTTTAAGGTTCTTAATATCCTTTTTGTAGTGTTTTGATCCCTGCTCGCTGGTTTCGAGTCGCCAAGTCATGGGCGACTCGTCCTTCATGTGTTTCAAGAGTCTGTTTTTTTATAACATAAGATCAGTTTCTATAATGTAAAGGAAAACTACATAGGATTTATTTGGAATCCTGGCCGGAAGATGCTGCCTCGAGGATGTCACTGGACCGGGCCAACACGTCGCGCTCTCACTGCGGTCACGCCGCGGTCATGCCGCGGTCACGCCACGATCACACTACGGTCATGCCATGGTCACGCCGCGGTCACGCCGTGGTAATGCCGTGATTTGGACCTGCTCCTAGATGACACCCCACGGTGGTACGCAGTCCTATCAAAATTAGATGTATGATACCTAGATAGAGTTTTTGGCACATTACCCATACATAGTTAATGGGGAGGGAGGCGATGGCCAGAATGTTTCCCCACTTCCTCCCGCTCCCTTCACTCCTAGCCAGAAGATGCTTCCCCACGGATGTCGCTGGACCGGGCCAACACGCTGTGGTCATGCCGCGGTCACGCCGCAGTCTCACCATAATCACACCGTGGTCATGCCACAGTCAGGAAGCGGTCATGCCACGGTCACACCGCGGTCATGCTGCGGTCACGCCGTGATTTGGCCCTGCTCCAAGATGACACCCCGTGGCGGTTCGCAGTCCTGTCGGAATTCGATGTATGATAACTAGATAGAGTTTTAGATACATTATTCATCCATAGTTAATGAGGAGGTAGGTGACGTCTGTAATGTTTCCCCGCTTCCTCCCGCTCCCTTCGCTCTTTCCCGGTAGATGCTGCCTCACGGATGTCGCTGGACCGGGCCAACACGCCGCGGTCTCTCCGCGGTCACACCATGGTCACGCCGCGGTCATGACGAGGTCATGCCACAGTCATGCCGCGATCACGCCATGGTCACGCCACGATCACTCTGCGGTCACGCCGCGGTCACGTCGCGGTCACTCCGCGGTCACGCCGTGGTAATGCCGTGATTTGGCCCTGCTCTAGGACGACACCTTGCGGCGGTTCGAAGTCCTGTCGAAATTCGATGTATGATACCTAGATAGAGTTTTAGATACATTACCCATCCATAGTTAATGGGGAGGTAGGCGACGACCGGAATGTTCCCCGATTCTTCCTGCTCCCTTCACTCCTGGCTGGAAGATGATTCCCTACAGATGTCTCTAGACCGGGCCAACACTCCACTGTCACGCCGCGGCCACGCCGCGGTCACGCCGCGGTAATGCCGTGATTTGGCCCTACTCCAGGACAATACCCCACGACAGTTTTCAGTTCTATTGGAATTCAATGTATTATACCTAGATAGAGTTTTAGATACATGACCCACCCACCTTCCTGGACCCCGGACAGCCCCCCCCACCCTCCTTCCTGGACCCCAGATAGCCCCCCCACCCTACTCCCTGGACCCCGGACAACCCCCACCCATTTTCCTAGACCCCGGACAACCCCCCAGACTGCCCCGCCACCATCATCCATGGACCCCGGACATCCCCCCGGACAGCCCACCAACCCTCCTCCCTGGACCGTGGATCCCAATTTAATCTCTCTTCAAGATTCACCCAAAATCCAAACAGAAAAGAGGGTTTTAGAGCTTCGAAAGAAGATGAGAGAACAATGTAAACCCTAATCGAAAAGAGGAAGCAAGTAGAGGATTAGACTCACCCAGATATTAAATCCACACTTGACAACACTCTAAACTCCCAAGTGATGTGTACGAGTCAACCCCACCTCAAACCGAGGCAAGATGTGGCCGGAACCACTCAAAGTGTCTCTCTTTTGTTTCAAAAGGACATCATTTTAAGTGAATATAACAACTGACATACGGAAAACCGACCAAAGATATTTAGATTCGGTTTCAACTTTAGGAAAACTATCCATGGGTCATTTGTGATGTGTATGAGTCAACCCCTCTTGAATCCGAGGCATGGTGTGGCTGGCACCACTCAAACTGTCACACTTTTATTTGAAATGGACAGGATTTTAGGTGAAAACAACAACCGACATATGGAAAACCATCCAAATGAATTTGGATTGTGTTGATAATTTAGCACAAGGATCCATGGGTCATTTGTGAGGTGTACGAGTCAACCCCGCCTCAATCTAGGGCACGGTGTGGCCGACACCACTCAAAGTGTCTCTCTTTTGTTTTAAGTGAACATTATTTTAAGTGAAAACAACAACTGAGATACGGAAAACTGAACAAACACATTCAGATTGTGTTGATACATTAGGAAAAGGATCCATTGGTAATTTGTGATGTGTATGAGTCAAACCCTCCTCAATCCAAGGCATAGTGTGGATGGTACCACTCAAAGTGTCTTTCTTTTGTTTAAAATGGATACACTTTTATGTAAAAACAACTGGCATATTGAAAACCAACCAAATACATTCTGATTGTGTTGATCCTTTAGGAAAACAATCCATGAGTCATTTTTGATGTGTACGAGTAAACCCCACCTTAATCCAAGGTGCGGTGTGGCTGACACCACTCCAAGTGTTTCTCTTTTGTTTCAAAAGGACATTTTTTTGAGTGAATACCACAACTGACATACGGAAAGCTGACCAAGGCATTCAAATTATGTTTAAACTTTAGGAAAACGATCCATGGGTCCTATGTGACATGTACGAGTCAACCCCACCTCAATCCGAGGGCCAGTGTGGCCAACACCACTAAAACTGTCTCACTTTTATTTGAAATGGACAGGATTTTAAGTGAAAACAACAATTAGCATACAAAAAACTGACCAAACGCAATCAGACAGTGTTGATAATTTAGGACAATGATCCATGGGTATTTTGTGACGTGTATGAGTCAACCCTGCCTCAATATAGGGCTGGGTGTGGCCGGTATCACTCCAAGTGTATGTCTTTTGTTTAGAATAGACATCATTTTAAGTGAAAACAACTACTGACATACAGAAAACTGATCAAACGCATTCAGAGTCTGTTGAAACATTAGGAAAACAATCCATGGGTCATATGTGATGTGTAAAAGTCAAACCCGCTTCAATCCAAAGTGCGGTGTGGCTGGCACCACTCAAAGTGTCTCTCTTTTGTTTAAAATGAACATCATTTTAAGTGAAAACAACAACTTCCATACAGAAAACCGACCAAACGCATTCAGATTCTATTGAAAATTTAGAAAAAAGATCCATGAGTCATATGAGATGTGTAAAGGTCAATCCCGCCTCAATCTGAGGCGCGGTGTGGCCGACCCACTCAAAGTGTGCCTCTTTTGTTTAAAATGGACATTATTTTAAGTGAAAACAACAACTTACATATGAAAATCTAACCAAACACATTCGTATTTTGTTGATACTTTAGGAAAATGATACATGGATCATATGTGACGTGTAAGTATCCAACCCACCTCAATCTGAGGTACAGTGTGGCTGAAACCACTCAAAGTGTCTCTCTTTTGTTTAAAATGGACAACATTTTAAGTGAAAACAACAATTGACATACAAAAAACCGACCAAATGCATTATGATTATGTTGAATCTTCAGGAAAACAATACATGGGTCATATGTGATGTGTAGGAGTCAACCCCACTTCAATCCGAGGTGTAGTGTGGAAGGTATCACTCTAACTTTCTCTCTTTTGTTTAAAACAGACATCATTTTAAGTAAAAACAACTAACAGAAGGAAAATTGACCAAATGTATTCGGATTGTGTTGATACTTTAGAAAAACTATCCATGGGTCGTATGTGACACGTATAAGTCAACCCCATATCAATCCGAGGCGCGCTGTGGCCGACACCACTCAAAGTGTCTCAGCTTTATTTGAAATGGAAAACATTTTAAGTGAAAACAACAACTCACATACGGAAAGCTGACCAAACACATTCAGATTCTGTTGATACTTTATCAAAAAGATTTATGAGTCATATGTGACATGAATGAGACAACCTCACCTCAATCTGGGGCACGATGTGGCCAGTATAACTCCAAGTGTATGTCTTTTTCTTAAAATGGACATCATTTTAAGTGAAAACAACAACTGACATAGGGAAAACCGACCAAACACATTCAGATTATGTTGAAACTTTAGGAAAAAGATCCATGGGTCATATGTGACATGTACGAGTCAACCCCACCTCAATCCAAATCATGGTGTGGCCGAAACCACTCAAAGTGTCTCTCTTTTGTTTGAAATGAACATCATTTTAAGTGAAAACAAGAAATGACATACGGAAAACCGACCAAATGCATTTGGATTCTGTTGAAAATTTAGGACAACGATACATGGGTCATATGTGATGTGTATGAGTGATCCCCAATTCAATTCGAGGTGCGGTGTGGCTGACACCACTCAAAGTGTCTCTCTTTTGTTTAAAATGAAAAATATTTTAAGTGAAAACAACAACATACATACAGAAAACTAACCATACGCATTTGGATTCTATTGAAACTTTAAGAAAATGATAAATGGGTCATATTTGACTTGTACGATCCAACTAATCCTCAATTCATGGAGCAGTGTGACCGGTATCACTCTAACTGTCTCTTTTTTTTTTAAAATGGACATCATTTTAAGTAAAAACAACTAGCATATGGAAAATTGACCAAATGTATTCGGATTGTGTTGATAATTTAGAAAAACGATCCATGGGTCGTATGTGACGTGTACGAGTCAACCCCACCTCAATACGAAGTGCGGTGTGGCCGATACCACTCAAAGTGTCTCACCTTTCTTTGAAATGGAAAACATTTTAAGTGAAAACAACAACTGGAATACAGAAAACCAACCAAACGCATTCAGATTCTGTTGATACTTTATGAAAATGATTCATGAGTCATCTGTGACGTGTAAAAATCTACCTTGCCTCAATCTGGGGCACGGTGTGGCCAGTATCACTCCATATGTCTTTTGTTTAAAATGGACATCAATTTAAGTAAAAACAACAACTGACATACGAAAAACCGATTAAACACATTTGGATTCAATTTAAACTTTAGAAAAATGATCCATCGGTAATATGTGACATGTATGAGTCAACCTAGAATCAATCCAAAGCGCGGTGTGTCCGACACCACTCAAAGTGTCTCTCTTTTGTTTAAAATGAACATCATTTTATGCGAAAACAAAAAATGACATACGGAAAACCAAACAAATGCATTCAGATTCTATTGAAAATTTTGGACAATGATCCATGGGTCATATGTGATGTGTAAGAGTCAACCCTGCCTCAAACTGAGGCGCGGTGTGGCCGACACCACTCGAAGTATCTCTCTTTTATTTAAAATGGACAACATTTTAAGTGAAAACAACAATTGACATATGGAAAACTGACCAAATGCATTCATATTTTGTTGAAACTTTAGAAAAACGATCCATGGGTCATATTTGATGTGTACGAGTCAACACTGCCTCAGTACGAGGCACTCTGTGGCCGATATCACTCTAACTATCTCTCTTTTTTTTAAAATAGACACCATTTTAAGTAAAAACAACTAGCATATGGAAACCCGACCAAACATATTCGGATTCTGTTGATACTTTAGCACAATAATACTTGGGTCGTATGTGACGTGTACGAGTCAACCCCACCTCAATATAAGGTGCAGTGTGGACGAGAACTCTCAAAGTGTCTCACCTTTCTTTGAAATGGAAAACATTTTAAGTGAAAACAACAACTGGCATATAGAAAACTGACCAAAAGCATTCAGATTCTGTTGATACTTTATGAAAACGATTCATGAGTCATCTGTGACGTATACGAGTCAACCCTACCGAAATACAGAGAACAGTGTGGCTAGTATCACTCCAAGTGTATGTATTTTGTTTAAAATGGACATCACTTTAAGTAAAAACAACCGGTATATGGAAGACTGAGCAAACGTATTCAGAATTCTGTATGCAACATAATTCATTTTGTATGTGGTATTGATAATTGTTGTCAAAGGCGCACTGAGGTGAATGCCTAGGAAAGGGGCATGGCGAGGCGAGGCCGGATCACCTCACCACCTACAAGGTGAGGCAACTTCACTGAGGTGCGCGCCTCACCCGCCATTCCTTGAGGCGCTCGGGCACCATGCACTATAAAGGTGCACCTCACTCTCATATTCCTTGTTGGGAGGCGATAGTGCTGATAGGCGGAGAAGCGGATGATGTCAGCGACGACTAGGGTTTTGAGTGCACAACAGATGAATAGATGTAGCATAGATCGGGGTAGGAGGCAGAAAGGTGGGAAAGGCGGAGATCGTGGTAGGAGGCGGAAATCATGGTGCACCAGGATGGAAATAAGGGTAGTCCTAATTTCAATTAAATAGAATATTTAATATATTAATAAAAAAACACAGAAGACTAATTTTTTTTTGCAAGGAAAAACATAATAGACTATAAAAACATTGTTGTCACATCACTCACAGCAGAACCTCTTAAAAAATATCAGTATGTATTTTAATTTGATTTTTTTGTTGAATTTAAGTTTTTTAAAATTTAAAATATTGTTAAAAAACTGTATATAATTAATTATATGTGCATGAGCCTTAGTTGTGCCTTGTGCTGCACCTCACGCCGCATCCCCAAATGGTCTTTGCACCTTATTGCGCCGCACACCTTTGACAACAATGTAATTGATTCATAATTTATAATTCATTACATAATTCATTCTGCATGTATTCAATTGAGAATTCAATTATGAATTCTATATTGCATAGGGTAATTAGGTTCATATACATGATTATAATTGTGGTACATTCCATGGTTATAAGAGTATCCTCTTTTTATGTGCTTTTGTGTGATATAGCAGGTGTTTGTTGCTGTTAAGAGTGTATTCAGGTGTATGTAGTTGAGTGTGTAGTGGTTTTGTTGGTGTATGTAGTTGAGTGTGCAGGTGGTTTTGTTGGTGTTGAGTGTAGTAGGTGGTTTTTTTTGGTGTATGCAGGTGTTTGTTCTGTATTCTATGATTTTTTTGAGTGTGAAGGAGTGGTTTTTTTCTGTATTCCATGGTTCTGTATTCCATGGTTTTGTTGAGTGTGCATGAGTGGAGGAGATTCTAGGTGGCTGGTCTGCCAAATTCTGGTATAACACTATACCAATGGTTTAATAAAACCATTGGTATAGTGATAAAACATAAAAATGAGTATTTAAAATGGTTTTTAAACGGTTGGGAATACTCTTATTTCACACCGCAAGTAGCCAATATTGCCAATGGTTTTCAAACCGTTGGGAATACTTCTATTTCACACCACGAGCAACCAGTATTTCCAACAGTTTTCAAACCATTGGGAATACTTAGTATTGCCAACGATTTTCAAACTGTTGGGAGTACTTTTATATACCAACGGTTCAAATAACCATTGGGAAACTATAGGATTACACTAACTTTCCCAATGGTTGTACTAAAACCATTGGTATATAATATACCAACAGTTTGGCAGCCTTTACCAATGGTTTGAAACCGTTGGTAATGCCTTAGTTCCTAGTAGTGCATTATATAAGTCTTTTGGCCAAACCTTAGATTTTTAGAAATATAATATCAATTAATAATATAATTTTTCTTTTAAAAACACTTTTATGTCAATTTCGACACTATTTGGTATTATATTATTTCTAAATTCATAAAAGCATTATTACTTTGAAAAAAATTAATCAAACCAACCATAACATGTCATATTAACCTATAAAATTAGTTTTATTCATAAAAAGTCTCAAATTACATTTATTTGGATATTTATAATATCAATTATTTTAATATTTCATTAATTAGGTAATTATTGCATCATCATTGTGTCATAAATAAATTAAATTATTTAATTTCAAAAAAATATAAATAAAATACTATTATGTAGGAGATCATTATAGATTTATAATTAATATTTATAGTCGAATTTATCTTATGTGTAACCCTATATTAAAAATGGTTTAGTTATTAAACATTGAATTTAACCCTTTTATCTCTTCTTTGAATTAAATAATAACAAATGTCCTAATCTAATCCAAGTGGACCAATAAGGTTCTTATTTTATTACTAAGGTTTTTTTGGCTTAATTACACTTATCCAATAGAATTAGGACATGTTTTTAGGGTAATAATAATATCATTTTTACCCTTAATTACCCTATTTACTTTTAACCATTGTAAATAAAAGTAAAAGTTACTATTCACCAAAAATTATTTTCAGCTTATTGAACCACATTTTTCTTACTGATATAAACAATTTCCCTCATATTTTTGAAATTCCACTCACAAAAGTGGTAAAATTAAGTTTTATGTGAATTTGCAAACTCTCCTAGGAGGTGGGTAAAAGACGGTGAAAAGTTCAATACAATTTTTATATATCTAAAATTATTATAAACTGACTCCAATGAATTAAATTGAACTTATATAGGTATTATGTATCTATTTTGACCTAAAATAAATTTATATAAAATAAATAATTACTTAAATAAAAATTCGGTTTTAAACTATAACTCAGTGTTTTTCCCTATTCATCAAAAATTTAAAGTTTTCAGAAAAATAACAAAAAGTAACCCTAAGCTAATTTCGATATTCCGACCCCAAAAATTAAGTCCATTTTGAAATATAAAATTTATAAAATTTCAAAAAGTATGTATTACTATTCATAACAGCTAGTTTGATTGGTTGTGGTGTGTTAGAACTCGAAGTTGCGTACAACACATGCTATTGTATTATTCAAAGAGAAGCGTACCATGGAAGCTTGGGGTGTTACATTATTCCCTCCTTCAAATAATTCCATCCTCGAAATTTCTGGAATATTACTGCATAAAAAGACTCGGGTGGTTTTTCATCCTAAGTTCCTCAGGTTCCCACATTGCCTCTTCCATCTTATGGTTTCTCCATAGAACTTTTACCAGACAAGTCGTCCGGTTTCTCAACACTTGTTCTCTTGTATCAAGAATCTTGACAGGATCTTCACAATAATGAAGTTCAGGTTCCAGTTCTAATTCCTCATAGGTGAGTTCGTGCGTTGGGCCAGACATGTATTTTCTCAATAGTGATATGTGGAACACATCGTGAACTTTGGAGAGACTTGGCAGGATTTCCAAATGGTAAGCTACAACCCCAATTCATTCTAGAATTTTGAAAGGTCCGATGTACCTGAGACTCAATTTAACCTTCTTACCGAAACGTATAACACCCTTCCATGGATATACCTTCAAGAAAACATGATCTCATACCTGAAATTCCAAATATTTTCTTCGTTTATTAGCATATATCTTCTATCTACTTTGAGCTTCCTTGATGTGGTTTTGGATTACATTCACCTTTTTCATCATTTCCCCCACAAGTTCTGAGCCTACAAGTTTTCTTTCACCAACATCATCCCGACAGGTTGGTGTCCGACACCTATTTCTGTATAATGCATCATATAGTGCCATATGAACACTTTAATGGAAGCTATTATTATAATAAAATTATACTAGAGGTAAATATTGATCCCACATACCTTGAAAGTCAAGTGATAATGATCTCAACATGTCTTCTAAGGTTTGAATAGTCTGTTTTGATTGTCCATCAGTTTGAGGGTGGTAGGAAGTGCTCAAACGAAGTTCAGTATCAAGGGCTTTCTAAATACTTTTCCAGAATCTTGATGTAAAACATGGATCACGATCATAAATAATCGATAGTGGTACTCCATGAAGTCTTAAAACTTCATTAATATATGGTCTTACTAAACATTCAAGTGGTAAATCTTCTCTTATAGCAAGAAAATGTACTGACTTGGTAAGACAATCAACAATGACCCAAATTGCATCGTTCCTTCTAGGAGTCTTAGGTAGTACCATGACAAAGTCGATTTTAATATTATCCCATTTCCACTTAGGTATGGGAAGAGGTTGCATGACTCCTCCAGGTTGTTGCCTTCCAGCTTTTAGTTGTTGACAAACCATACATCTTGACAAAAAATCAGCAATCTTCTTCTTCTTGTTATCCCACTAAAAATGTTCCTTAAAATCTCTATACATTTTGGATCTACCAGGGTGTATAGAGAAATTGGAACTATGATAATCATTCAACAATTCCATTTTTAGATCTGTTATATCGGGGACACAAAGTCTCTTCACAAATTTCAAAATTCCATCTTCAAACACAAAGTCACTCAATCTCCCATCATTCACAGCTTTAATCTTCTTTTGAAACTCTTCATCATCGGTCTGAGAACGCTTTTTCCTTTCTAGTAAAGATGGTTTGGCAACCATTTGAAAAAGTATTGATGTTTCACCTTCCATGGTGATTCCCATATCCATCTTTAATAGATACATGTATATAGGATCCTTTTAAACTCTCATCTTGTTCAAAACTCCATGATCCTTTCTACTCAAATAATCTTCCACCTTATTTTCCTTCCCCAGGTGGTAGTGTATAGTGCAATCATAATCCTTAAGTAGTTCAAGCCATATCCTTTACCTCATGTTGAGTTCTTTCTATGAGAAAATATACTTCAAACTCTTGTGATCGTTATATATCTCACATTTTTCAACATAGAGATAATGTCTCCATATATTCAAAGTAGAGATTACAGCAACTAAATCAATATAATGAGTAGGATAGTTTTGCTCCTGAATTTTTAGCTGTCATTATGCATAGGCAATAACCCTATAATTCTGCATAAGTTCACAACCAAGTCCTTTCTTTGAAGAATCACTATAAATAACAAACCCATCATTCCCCGATGGTAGAGTCAATATGGGAGCATTGACTAATATTTTCTTCAGTTCTTCAAAACATTTTCACACTCTTTTTTCCAAACAAATTTTAACCCTTTTCGTGTGAGCTTTGTTAATGGGCTACCAACCGAGCAAAATTCTGGATGAAACCTCGATAATAACCTTCTAAACCAATAAAAATGCGTACCTTAGTTATACTCGTCAGTTCTGGCCATTATTGGATTGCCTTGGTCTTTGAAGGATCAATGGAGATGTCAATCTTAGAGATGATATGGCCAAGAAAAGAAATATCTTGAAGCCAGAATTCACACTTTCTAAACTTTCAAAATAATTTGTGTCTTCTAAGAGTCTTCAGGATAATGCACAAGCGATTTTCATGATCTCTGTTGCTTTTGGATTATACCAAGTTATCATAAATAAATACCACCACAAAGTCATCAAGATATTCCTTGAAAACTCAATTCATTAGATCCATGAAGACAGAGGGTGCATTAGTCATTCCAAAAGGCATTACATTAAACTCGTAATGCCTGTACCTGGTTTGAAATGCTGTTTTTAGAATGTCTTCCTTCTACACACACAACTGATGATATCCCGATCTAAGGTCAATCTTTGAAAAGTATTGAGCTCCACGAAGTTCGTCGAATAAATCATCAATGCAAGGTAGAGGATACTTGTTCTTTATTTTTATAGCATTGATCTCCCTGTAGTCAATGCACAACTTCATAGATCCATATTTATTCTTGATAAAAAGGACAGGGGATCCCCATGGAGAAACACTAGGGTGAATAAATCCCTTATTACTCAATTCCTCTAGTTGTTTCATTAGTTCCACTAATTCCACAGTGGCCATTCTATAAGGGGTCTTCAATATGGGCCTTGATCCAGGAATTAAATGAATGGAAAACTCAATATCTTGTTCTGGAGGATGTCTAAGTAAATCTTCTGGAAAAAAATCAATATATTCTTTCAGAATAGGTACATCCTCTATTTGAACATTCCTTTCCTCACCCACGGTTATTTCATTATCTTGATCCCCAATAATTGAATTTAGTTGAGCTACTTGGGGTGGATCTACATAAGAATTAGGTGGTGACGTTTCTGATCTTAAGATAAGGTACTCCTTATCATCATAAAAATTTTTAACCTCCTTATTCTTACAATAAATTTTTGCATCAAGGTCTGAAATCCAATCCATACCGAGGATTATATCAAATTCAATCATGGGAATGACGATGAGATCAGCAGATAAAGAACAATCATATTCCCTAATGGGGACTGATTTACAAAACTTTGTTGCATTGATACTCCCCTTTGGAGTTTTGACTGAAAACTCCCTTGTTAAATCAAATTGGAAATATCTAATTTTCTTAGCAAACTGGGAAGATATGAAACAATGCGATGATCCAGAATCAAATAAAGCATTTTCTAAACTTGAGGAAACCATTAAATTATCTGCCACCATGTATTTTGGAGCTTCAACCTTAGTAGTAGTGATAGCATAATCTTGACCTTGATCCCTTGTCCTTTTCTGAGGTAATTTCACCTGATGATTATGACATTCATTCACATAATGACCCCTTTGTCTATAATTGTATCATTCAACATCGACAACCTCTTTATTCCCCTTACAATCCCAAGCTTGGTGGCCTTTTTCACCACACTTGTAACAGAATCCCATTCCCTTCAGGAAAGTACCAGGGTGTTTATTCCCACATTTACTACAGGATGGATATTCAACTTTTCCCTTCTTCCCCTTATTTCCATTTCCAGAGTGTTCAGCAGATCTCTTCTTCTCTTTCTTTTCTTTAAAGTTGTAAGACTTAGAGAGTTATTTTTCTATCTTGATAGCACTTGAGACAATATCTTTGTACGAAGAGAAGGATTATGAGACTAATTCTTGACGGATAAATGGTTTTAAACCATCAAAGAAACAATTGATCTTACTTCTTTGGTTACGTATAAAATTTGCAACATGCCTCACTAACCTTGTAAAGTTAGCTTCATACTTTGGGACATTCTTATCTTATTTTTACCTCAGACTCAGAAATTGTCTTTCCATATCCACTCGATGGTCATGAGGAAAGTATTTTTCTAAGAAAATTTCTTTAAACCCCCTCTATTCCATATTTGATACTTCATCACCCTCCTTTGTGTTTTGAATCAATTACTACCATTTATCACCATCTCCAGTGAGGCGGTAAACTGCCATGACAACTTTTTTCCTTTCGCTACTCCCCCAAGGCATGAAATATTTTCTCTAAGTAATTTATCCATTTCTCGGATACTAGTGTATTTGTACCCTCATTGAATGTTTGTGGTTGTTGCCTCATGAAGAGATATAACATTAATCCTCTACGCTGTGGATTAGGGTGCTCCATATGGGTAAGGTTATTATTCATAACCTGAGTGAGTTGTCCCAGTATGGTGATTATATGATCAGCACTAGTTTCATCACCGGCTCGACTATAATTATCTTGAGTAAAATGGAAATAACTACATGGATTGCGTTCATTGATAAGGTTTCCATTCCTTCCACTTGGCACCATTTCTAAACAATGGTATAAACTAGATTAGTTTAGGAATCACAATACATAAATTCAAACTTGTAAAACACTTAACATAAATTGAACAGTTTATGGATATAATCCATAATCATTAAAAAAATTTCTTTGAGGATATATATACTCATAAAACTTTCATAATGGTTTAAAAAAAATGAGAATTATCCTAAGAATATCCCCCGGGAGTGTCGTAACCAAGAGTGTAGTAAGGCTCTTTGTCGTGCACTAGTTCCTGTTCGAGTCTAGCTCAAAGTGGTGTTTTCGGGTTTTTCCCCTAGGCACATCTATACCAGATCCGCCTCTACCTGCTCGTATCCAGACAGAGATGTATTGCTCAGAAAACTCACAAAATATCTACAATACCAAAATTATTGAAAGTTATTCTTTACTAATCTTCAAAGTCTATCTTTGGGTAATGTGCTCTAATTAGAGTTTTTCTAAATCTAGATTCCAAGGTTGGTACTAAACTTCCTCTGATACCAACTGTAATGCCCCGACCCTAGAATACTAGAGTTGGTGCATTATTACATAACATTGGCATGACCACAAAATATGAAGTCTCGAAAGACCGATTAGTTTAGTATCCCTGGAAGTACTAGATACATCCATAAGGTTTACATTACATCATAAAATGGAAAACTACAACAATATTGTTTCCAGAGAAAACACTGAGATCCCATAGACTATCCTTGCAGGCCAGTCATAAAATACTTCTTCACATCCTAGGAAAAATAAAACATATAAAGGGGTGAGCTCAGATGCTCAGTAAGGATAAAAATAAAGAGGAAACTTTCATAAATAATCATAAACATTTAAGGCAATGTATAAGAATAAAACAAAATACTTTTAAACTTGAAATTAATCATAACATGGTAAAGATAAAATCAAATAATTCCATTTACTTATTCACTTGGATATTATACTAGTCGAATAATCACATGAAATATAAATGACCACTTTCATATTGATGGAATGAATAATTCCAGACATCATAAGCACATAGTCTAGGCCTTGTGCCAAGACTAAAAATAATATTTTGTCAAGGCCTTGTTCCGAGACACTAGTTTGTCTCATGAGACCTACCGATGCATCGAGGAGCTATATCTGGCTCTACCCATCACATACTAAGTCCAATGCATTCCTCATATGAAAAGGTTTAAACATAACATAAATATTTGTATTAAAACTAGCATACAAAATGTCAATAATTTATCCATAAACCATGAATGGTGTAACAAAAACACATCCACAGTCAAACATATCACAAAAAATTCAATACAATATGTATGTTTTGTATCATAATAAATCAACTTCACGTAAGCTTAAAATCCATCAAAGGATGTTGACATTTATGAAATAAAAACCTTTTTTAGAGAAACATATCTTTCTATTTTGAAATCATTTTAGATTCAAAAAATTATAAGTAAAACTTTTATTTTGAAAATATTTTTATAAGCTTGTAAGGGAAGGTTAGAGGGTGTTATAATGGTGTAAAATAGCCACACCCACCGTATAATTTAAAAAAACACTCTCTCCTTAATTTTGTTGAAATGGTCGTAAAATACCTTGTTTGGAAAATGATGGAAAGTTTCCTTAAAAAACATCTTATAAAAAGTCAAAAAAGGGTATAAATGACATTAAACCATTTTCTACTAAATATTAAAAATGTTTTGGAATACATTTTTAGGAAAACACGGATGTGGATGATAAAGAGGTCCTAGTACATAATTACATATAAACAACCTTGAATAATGAAGAGGTTGTAGAATTAATCCTTACCTTGTACTTTTCCTTGGTCAAGGGTCGGTTAAACTCCTGTATAATGGTGAAATAATTGTTATTAAATCATACAATAATCATATACATTAATATGATATCATATATGATCTTTTAACATTGCTTTGTTAATAATATCTTAGTATTGTCATTGTTTTGTGTGTTAACTGATTCGTTTTCCTTTATATGTTTTGTTACGTAAGTAATGTTTGTTATGGATATGATGTATATTATTCATATTTATAATTATATCAAGTTTTTAAACATTATTTTTAATCATATAATGAAAATTGGTCTTGAATGGATACGATGTGGAATGAATCTCATCGCGTTCGTGGAGACGGTAATCTGTACATATGCACGAGCGACAATATCATTATTTTTATATCAAAATAATATATCATTGGATGGTATATAATATATAAATAATCATTACCATGTTGTATTTATTATTTACATCAATTACACATCATTATTATACCTATCCAAAAAATAATGTATTGAATAACAATTACACCACGACGTGGAGACGGTAAGCCATACGTACACACGTATCGTGACATGTTATTCAAAGGATAGATAGAATAATGAATATGTTTGTACCATATTTATAATGAAATAATAGTATATATATGATACTGGAGTTATTATTTTAAAATGGAAACAAAAAAGAAATAGGAAGTGGAAGAAGAAAGGAACTTGAAAGAGGTGATTGAATATTTACCTCTTCTTCAAGTTATTCCTTTTGATTTGATCAAAAGAGGTCCTTAGGTTGGATTTATGACTAAATTAAGGCCTATAGGATTAAGGGAGTAATGTTTATAGGGTATTTGGGTAGGGTTTGGATTATCCAAAAGGCTTTGAAGATGTGAATTTGAGGGAAGGGGGAGTTCCCCATTATAAGAGGGGTGAGGGGAACCTTAGGAAAAGCTAGAAATATTATTTTATAATAAAATAATTTTCGGTTTATAATGGCTCAAAAATTAATTATTTAAAGGATAATGTGGGGATGGGTAGAAAACCACTCAACCAAAAGGTTTTAGACAGATTTGGGTCACTATATTTTTTTTATCTTTTAGATTTAACTCTTAGTCAAATAGTTTGACATTTACCATGTCTCTTTGTATTTTTATATTATATGGTTAATAAACTTACTATAAAATTCCAAAAGAACCCCAAGTGGTTCATTAATGATAAACCTATAATTATATAAGTCTTTTGGACAAACCCTAGATTTTTAGGAATAAAATATCAATTAATAATATAATATTTGTTTTAAAAACTCTTTTATGTCAATTTTGACACTATTTGGTATTTTGTTTATGCTAAATTCATAACAGCATCATTACTTCGAAAACAATTCCTCTATCCAAACCTAGCATGTAATATTAACCTATAATATTAGTTTAATTCATAAAAAGTCTCAAATTACAATTATTTTGATATTTATAATATCAATTATTTTAATTTTTCATTAATTAGGTAATTACTGCATCATCATTGTGTCATTAATAAATTTTGTTATTTAATGTATAAAATATATAAATAAAATACCATTATGTATGAAATATTTTTAGATTTCTAATTAATATTTATAGTCAAATTTCACATATGTGTAACCTTATATTAAAAATGGTTTCGTTATTAAACTTCGAATTTAACACTTTTAACTCTTATATGAATTAAATAATAATAAATGTCCAAATCTAATCCAAGTGGACCAAAGAGGTTCATATTTTATTACTATGGTTGTTTTTGGTCGAATTACACTTATCCAATAGAATTAGGACATGCGTTAGGGTACTAATAATATCATTTTTACCCTTAATTACCCTATTTATTTTTAACCGTGGTAAATAAAAGTAAAAGTTACTATTCACCAAAAATTATTTTTCTCTTATTGAACAACATTTTTTTACTTATATCAACCATGTATCTCATATTTTTGAAATTACACTCACATAAGCGGTAAAATTAAGTTTTTGTGAATTTGTAAAGTCTCCTAGGAGGTGGGTAAAAGACGGTTAAATGTTCAATAAATTATATATATATATTTAAAATTATTATAAACTGACTCCAATGAATTAAATTGAACTTATATAGGTATTATGTATATATTTTGGCCTAAAATAAATTTAAATAAAATAAATAATTATTTAAATAAAAATTTGGTTTTAAAATATAACCGAGTGTTTTTCACTATTCATTAAAAATTGAATTTTTTCAGAAAAATACCAAAAATTCACCCAAAGATAATTTCGATATTCCAAATCCGAAAATGAAGTCCATTTTGAAATATAAAATTTATAAAATTTCAAAAAGTGGGTATTACTATTCATAACGGCTAGTTTGATTGGTTGTGGTGTGTTAGAACTCGAAGTTGCGTACACCACACGCTATTGTATTATTCAAAGAGAAGCATACCGTGGAAGCTTGTGGTTTTACAAATAAGTCCAGAAGAGTTAGAAGAACACTTGATATATCAAAAAATAGATCGAATTCATAAATGTTGGACTAAACATGAGGAAAACTGAATGCAACTACTGACTGGGATAAGACTAAATTTTTTGGATCATATGATATAATTATAAGTTTTGACAATGATGAAGACTGTATTGAAGAAATGGTAACGTAATTTGAAGATGAAATTCATGATTGTCCAAAAAAAATTATGAATTTAAAGAGTTATGGAATTAACTCATTGTATACTAGTTGTACTTAATATACAACATTGTCATTCATACTAAGTCTGTATAATTTGAATGCTCGTAATGGAAGGAGTGACATAAGTTTTACTAAACTACTATCACTATTGAATGATATGCTCCCAGAAGATAATGATCTTCCTTACCAAAAATATGATTCTAAAAAAATATTATGTTCAATGGCTATGATCTCTAAAAAAATAAATTCTTGTCCCGATGATTGTATACTATTTCATAAGGACAAAAAATCACTAAAAAATTCCAAGTATGGTGCTTCTTAATACAATAAATATGAATCGGGTCCTATGAAATTTGTATGACACTTTCCAATAATTATAAGGTTTAGGAACCTATATAGATGTGATGAGACTATAAGACAATTGATGTGGTATGCAGACAAAGAAAAAATGGGAAACTTCATCACCATACAGACTCTCCTAAGTGGAAGAGAATTGATCACGAGTATCCTGGATTTGAAAATGTGTTGAGAAGACTTTTTCTTGCACTATCTATAAATGGATTAAATCATTTTGGTTTTCAATATAGCACTCACATTATATGGTCGTTCATGTTGGTAAAATATTAATTGTAGTTGTGGTTATTCAAAAATGAAAATACATTTTGTTATATTTGCTTATATCGTGACACAAACAACTGAGTAATTATATTGATGTTTATTTGGATCCATAGATTGAAGATTTGGAATTATTATAATATTCAGGGGTTATGTTGTATAATGCTTACAAAAATTAATATTTCACATTCAGAACCATGTTGTATGAGACAATAAATGAATTTATTGCTTATGGAAATTTTTCAGGATATATCGTTAAAGTAACTCAGGTGTGTCCCATTTATGAACAAGGTATATAGTCAATTAGGTTGAAACAATCATCGAAGACTGTGTTTCTAGGAAATCGTAGATTTCTACCCTGGTGACATAAGTACCAAACTTGGATGACATCATTTGATGTGAGTTTAGAAGAACATACATTACCATCTCCACTATTAAGTGATCAGTTATTTAAGAAAGTAAAAGACATGGACACTGATTTTGCTAATTTTTTATAAAAGAATTTCAAAAAACGATTAGAAAAAGGGATCAGTTTTTTTTGAATTACCATACTGGAATTTTTTATACATCAGATATTTTCTTGATGTTATTCATGCTGAAAAAAATGTATGTGATAGCTTCATTATCACGTTACTAAATGAACCTAGAAAAATAAAGTATGAAACTAAGTATGGGTTGGACATGATTGACATGTGAATACGAGAATATTTGGCTCCCTGGAAGGGTGAAAAATGGACTATTCTTCCTCCAACTGCTTACACTCTTTCCAGGCAAGTGTGATACCAATTTTCTAACTTCTTGAATGATGTAATGGTTCTAGAAAGGTATTCATAAAATATCAAAAATATTTTTTTAGTGATTGAATTAAGGTTAAAGGTCTTAAATCACATGACAAACTTTTTTTATACAAGATCTAATGTCTGTAGCTTAATATTTCATTTTCCCTAAAAAATTCTCTCATACATTAACCAAGTTATTTTTCTTTTTCAAAGCTATATGTATCAAAATTATAGACTTGGAGAAATTTACAACCATAGAAAAGGTAATTTTTGTCACATTATGTGATTTGGAGATGTTATTTCTGCTGATATTCTTTTATATGATGTTTCACTTGATGGTTCACTTGGTAAGAGAGATTCGACTATGTAGTCTTGTATATTATAGATAGATGTACCCCATTGAACGACATATGAATATTTTGAAAGGGTATGTCAAAAATAAAAGTTGGTTAGATGGTTGTATTGTTGAATGATATGTTTTTGAGGAATCCATTTAATTATATACCGACTACCTTTCCAATATGGAAATCTTTAGTCTACTAAAATCTCATCACACCAAATGAATTTTGGGTGAAGGAATTTCTGAAATAAATGCTTTTACAATCACTATTAAAGATCGGGAGTAGTCCACCTTTAGGCTTTTCATAACAGTTTCGAGGTTTCTCCATATGTTAAAACCCAAAAATAAATTATTAGGCATTTGAAACCATCAACGACTAAAGTTTGGATATAAAATACACATAATGAATGATTTATAGGATGGTTTGGAGACCATATTTTTAAAGAGTCAATAGAAAATATGGATTCAATTTTATAACGAATTTAATGGCTATCCACATGACCATGTGTGCATGTATTATATTAGAATGGTTATGTAATTAATTGTTATACATTCTATATAAATGAACTTGATGAATGTAGCACCATGAAAAATAGTGGAGTTACACTTGTGGCTGAATTGAGACATGTATCTGGTACCAAGGAAAAAAATCCAATTTATGTGAATATTTCATACTTTAGCATCTTCAAAAGATATGGGAGTTGGACTATACAACATTCCAAGTGTCTATTTTTCAATCAAAGTGGGTTGATAGTAGGATTAATATTAAAATCGATGAATATTGGGATTCATGAAAGTGGGTTTCATTAAGGGTACAAAGACAAATTAATAATCGAATCACATGCAATACAAGTATTTTATGTTTTAAATCCCGCAAAATGAAAGTGGTCAATTGTTCTATTACCTCATGTTATCATTTTTTCACTGTTACATTTTTGTAATGTAAATTAAATTTTCAATCACTTCTGTAGATAATGAATTCTTCACATGATGATTCTCCCAAAAATGAGTTTTGCACATGTCGATGCAACCAATCTAGAAAAAAACCATATTGATGATGTTGAAACTAAGGAAATGGTAAACAGTGAACAACTGGTGTTCTAAAAAAGGATCACTATTGTAGGATGGTGTTAGAAAAATATTGAAGTGCTAAAAAAAGGAATCAAATTTGAGGTTGGATTTAATTCACACAGCTAGCTTGTTATCCCCAACAAGGTCATGTTCAATACTTACATTGGTCTCACTACTCACATGCGCATACCGATTGATATAGATTTGTGGCACAATGTTGTGTCTATGTTTAATACACTAATGTGGGAAGATATTAGGGTAATATTATGATATAATTTATTTATTTTACTAAAAAAATGTTGAATTACTCTTTATTATCCCTTATAGAGTTCATTTATAGTGGTTGACTCCTGAATGAAATTTTTATTAATGCTTACTAGAAAGGCTCATAGATTCTTTCTCACAATTCTTACAAAACATCATCTCAAAGACATTGAATATAAAATAAAACCACACCCATCATAGATTTATGCACTCCTAATAAACTAAGAATCATGGGATGCATTTAGTGGTTGTCGTGAGGAGACATCATTTTAAGTAAATTTTGACTAGTAACACATTTCTTGAGAATACGGGTATTAATAATTTTGATTACGAATTGTTAATTTATAAAATAGAAACTAAGTACTGAAAATAAGAAACAAGTAGAAAAACTAACGTATGCCTACTGTAAAGCAAGGATGGGGTGAAATTCAGTTGAAAAAAATGATATGTATTTGAAATATACCATAATAATTTTATATAACATGAATCAACAACATAATTATTTTCCTCTTTTTATATGTAGATTGATGAGTCAAAATCAAAATCCACGTCAATCCCATGTCACGTGATATGGAAGGATGCACTTGTAAATAAATAAAAGATAATAATAGATGAAAACACATAAAGAGTGTGGTAAGTATGTGTAAGTATAAAATAATAAAAATTCATTCTGCTTTAAATTGATATTATATAATAATTATTGCTCATATTCCTATATTTTTTATCTGACTTAGACACAAGAGTCATCATCAGCTATACCCAATGAATAGCTACAATCAGTGGACTTAAAGCGACTAGAATAGTATGGTTGCATTAGATGTGTGAGTTTTGGGGTGTCACCCCAAACATATTTTGAGACAAGAAATTAAGAGAGTGATAAAGATAAGAAAATTGACATTTCAGGCATGCTTATCTTCTCTAGAATAAAAAGTTAATTGGTAGTCGTAGTTGTTAGAAAGTGTTATGGTATGGAATAAATTAGAAGAAACAATAGAATAAAAACCACTATGTGTAGATCCCTCACCCCCGAGGTGAGTCATTCCCCTCAAAGATATGTCTTAGAAGAGTTGATCAATATTTTCATAATTGTTTGTGTGAAATGTGAATCCAAAAAACTATTATACCTCTCTTATATAGACATTTTAAAGGGGAAAAATTATTGTGATTTATAACTTTCAAAACCCACGCATCGCCTT
Source organism: Viscum album (assembly GCA_963277665.1). Classification (NCBI taxonomy): domain Eukaryota; kingdom Viridiplantae; phylum Streptophyta; class Magnoliopsida; order Santalales; family Viscaceae; genus Viscum; species Viscum album. The sequence goes on along the minus strand of OY728159.1, from coordinate 1,417,679,561 downwards.
GTTTTGATGAGTACCATATACAATATCCAAGGAGATATTATACACAAAAAACAAATTATAATTGGTTATGTGAGAGTGTGGATTTAGGTAGCTCAAGAGTCGAGCGTCGACCTACCTACCCCACTTAATGACACAAATATTCATATAGTAGAGCAAGATATTGGAACCTTCATATCATGGTCATTATATCTTTTAAAAAACATGTCGATGAGGAGGTAGGTATTTATTTCCAATTTATTTTTCATGGTGAATATTTAAAAATTAATAAAAAAGGACTGAACCGATGAATATTATTACATATGAATAATTGGAAGGGGGTGAAATAGAAGGTTGATTAAAATGATCTAAAGGATCAACCAACCAATCAAAAATATCTTCACAAAGTACCCATACCCCACCCATTGAACTTCCTCATCTACTAACACTAAAAATGTTCATGCAGATACAACGCTAGTTAGTGGTGCTATGATCGTAGTTGATTTTGAAAAACACATCTATGGAGATGCCATTACAGACTATATTGTCCTTGAGAATGTAAATTAAATCCTCACATGTGAATGGCTAGGAGTCTCAATTGTAAATGTATACATGAGGTGTGTTTACATGTTTTTTTTTCAATAACTGATCTACTATGTTAATTATGACTGAATACTGTTCAAAATATTTGTAGTTGTATATATTAAAACTATTTGAATGGAAACCCCTATGAATGTAAATTTGGACTCATTATTTTGTGAATCACTTCTAAAAAATAATTATCAATAGAACTAAATCAATATTAAGGAATAGTGGACAAACTAGCCACGATGTTTGAAAGAAAACTTATAGATGACAAACTCTTCTTAATAATCACAATGCAAGGGTAAAACTATACAATTTAATCATATGAAATATATTTTCATTCATTTAATTACTAATTACTTTTTTAAGTATCATTTGTTACTAATTGCATCGAATTTTTATATTCCAAATATTTATTTTCTAGATTCATTGCATGGATACCCAAAAAACCAACCACACATGATGACATTAATCAATTTTTAATTCACTGCGTGCAAAATTTTACAACTAAATTTCAAGTTATACATTTTATATTACGTTTTAATGAAAATTTTGTTATGATGGGATAGTGTTTAAATATCATCAATATCATGGCATGAGGATAGTCCATGAGAACAAGGAGCTTATTGACTTCTATAAATGGATAAGTATTTGGGTATATATAATATGATTTCACTATCAAAACATATATCAAAACATATATCAAAACATATATCAAAACAAATTACTTAATTTTCTCAATGTTTTTGTAGTGTCTGAAACAAACCAATGGAAAATATTTTGGTTATTATGTATGAAAATTTATGAAAAATATTATATACCATTAGAAAATTATCATCCATGAAGATTTATTTTTTAAGATAATTACAATTTAATTTAAAATATTTATTAATCCTTTGTTTATATTTTTCTAGTACTACTATAAATATCAATAATCCTCATATTTGAAAGAGTAAATAGATTTGTTTAGAAATGAATGATCAACATACCTGGTAGAAGAATGTGTATATAAATAATGAATAGGCAACTTCTTATTTTGTATTTAGTTGATTTTATCATTAATTTATGCCAATTATGACTCGAAGTTTATGTTTTTAGTTTAAAATTGACATTTTATTTCAAAACACACATCACATAATCAAAACTTATCAAACACATTCATATTGTTTTCATACTTTATGAAAATGATACATAACTCATTTGTGAGGTATAAGAATCAGTAACACCTCAATATCATACACGGTATGCCCGATATGACTCAAAGTGTGTGTTATCAATTTAAAATTGACACTTTACTTAAAAACATGTGTCACTCACTAAAAATCAAGTAAAAATGATTTTATTTTCTTGATACATTATGAAAACAATTCATAAGTCATTTTTGATGTGTAGGAATCAGTCTCACATCAAACAGACACACGATGTGACTGGTATGATGCAAAGTACATGTTTTAAATTTAAAATGACATTTTAGTAATAAAGACAAGTGACATACTCAAAACTAGTAAAAGACATTCATATTTTTTTGATACTTTATAAAAATGATCAATAATTCATTTTTGAAATGTATGAATTATCCTCACCTCAATCCAATGCACGGTGTGACTGGTATGACTCAATGTGTGCCTTTTTATTTAAAATTAAAATTTTAGTAAAAAGGAAATGATATACTCAAAACTGATAAAACACATTTGGATTATTTTTATACATTGGGAAAATAATCTATAATTCATTTGTGACATGTTGGAATCATCATCACCTCAATTCGATACATGATGTGCTCGATATGAGTCAAAGTGTCCATTATTAATCTAAAATTGACAATTTAGTCCAAAATGTGTGCCACTCACTGAAAACTGAGAAAAGTATTGATACTTTAGGAAAATGATTCATGAGTCATTTTTTACATTTAAGAATCATTTTGACAAAAAATAGACACACTATGTGACTAGTATGACTCAAAGTTCATGATTTCAGTTTAAAATGACATTTTAGTAAAAAAGACAAGTGAAATAATCAAAACTAAGTAAAATCACTAATATTTTATTTATACTTAAAAAAATATCCATAATTCATTTTTGATGTGTAGGAATCATCTACACCTCAATCTGACGCACAGTGTGACCAGTATGACTCCAAGTGTGTCTTTTTATTTAAAATTGACATTTTAGTAAAAAAGAGAAGTGACATACTAAAAAATAAGCAAACACATTAATATTGTTTTGATACATTATTAAAACTATCCATAGGTCATTTTTTAACTATATTAATTAGTCACACCTCAATCTCATACACAGTGTGCCCTTAATGACTCAAAGTGTTTATTATGAGTTTAAAAAGGATATTTTAGTTCAAAGCATGCATCACTCACTGAAAAATGGGAAAATTCAGTATGATTATTTTGATAATTTAGGAAAATTATTCATATGTAATTTTATATGTGTTTTAATTAGTCTCACATCACACCAACACACGATATGACCGTTATGACTCTGAGTGTGTGTTTTCAGTTTAAAATGATATTTTAGCAAAAAAAAACACAAGTTACATACTAAAAATAGATAAAACACATTCATATTGTTTTGATAATTTAGTTTAACAATCCATAATTCATTCATGACATGTAAGAATTAACGACACCTCAATCTGGCGCATAGTGTGATCGATATGATTCTAAGTGTGTCTTTTTACTCCAAATTGACATTTTAGTAAAAAAGATAAGTGTCATACTAAAAAACAATAAATATCATTTGTATTCTTTTGATACTTTAGAAAAATTTTCCATAAGTCATTTGTAACACTTAAAAATCATCCACACCTCAATCCGATACACGGTGTTATCGATATGAATCAAATTGTCTGTTATCAGTCTAAAATTGACATTCTGGTTCAAAAACATGCGTCACTTACAGAAAACTAAGAAAACACACTCATATTATCTTGATAATTTAGGAAAATGATTCATAAGTCATTTTTACTTCTAAGAATCGGTCTAACATCAAACCAACACATGATATGACCAGTATGACTCAAAGTGCATGTTTTCAGTTTAAAATGATACTTTAATAAAAATAAAAAGTTGTATATTCAAAACCAAACAAAAAAATTCATATTATTTTCAAACTTTAGGAAAATTATCCACAAGTCATTTTTGACTCATAGGAATCATCCTAACCACAATCTGATACATTGTGTGACTAGTATGACTCAAAGAGTGTCTTTTTATTTAAAATTGACTTTTTAGTAAATAAGATTAGTGACATACTAAAAACTAAGAAAAAACATTTAGATTGTTTTTATATTTTAGAAAAATGAAACATAAGTCATTTTTTACTTTTAGGAAGCAACTGTACCTCAATCTGATACATTGTATGTCTGGTATGATTCAAGGTGTCCGTTATTAGTTTAAAATTGAAATTTTATTTCAAAACATGAGTCACTCACTGAAAACAAATAAAAAATGCTCGGATTGTCTTGATAATTTAAGAAAATTATTAATAATTCATTTTTGATGTGTAGGAATGAGTCTCACATCAAACCAAAAAACAATGTGACCGGTATGACTCAAAGTGTGTGTTTTTTAGATTTAAAAAACATTTTAGTAAAAAACAAAAGTGACATATGAAAAACTAAGAAAATGCATTCAGATTGTTTTGATAATTTAGGACAATAATATATAAGTTGTTTGTGATGTGTAGGAATCATATGTACCTCAATCTTAAGCACGGTGTGACCGGTATGACACCAGGTGCGTATTTTTATTTAAAATTGATATTTTAGTAAAAAATACAAGTGACAAACTCAAAATTTAGAAAATGAATTTAGATTGTTTTTATATTTTAGGAAAATGATACATAAGTCATTTGTGATATGTAGGAATTAATTGCATCTCAATTTGATACATGGTATGCCTGGTATGACACAAAGTATATTTTATCAGTTTAAAATTGACATTTTATTAATGTATTGTTTCATATTTTTGTTTAATTTATTTCTTTATAGTATTACTAACATAAGAATTATTTTATTATATAGGTGGATTATTTTTCCCAAGTTGTCATGGCTTGTTTAGAAAATGATATCATGACCAGACTTTTTGAGAGGGATTTATATACTAAAAACAATGAAACCGTTGATGGTTTTGAATGTTTGTGATTAATTGTACTTGCTAATTTAATTGTACAAAAAAAAAATGTTTGAAATGTCTATAATGTGGCGTTTTTTTTGTATTTTTTGATATAATTTGTATTTAAATTAAATTATTAATTTTCCATATCCTGTATTTTCTATTACTGCTGCCTGTATTTGTTGTTTGTTTATTGATGCGGTGTGTTGTAATATCAATATCACACTAAAGTAGTATGACCTTTATCAGTGATTTTTTAGCACTAATAAATGATTCCCTTTATTAGTGTTTTTATCATTGATAAATGGGGTCCTATTTTATAGGAAATTAAGACAACATAATTTTTTAGAATTGTTAAAGGATTTTTATATTGTTTTCTTTAGCCCAATTTATAGTAGGGTCACTTTGTGTCTTGTAGAAATGAAAACAATCATGCACTTAGACAAAAATATCTTACTTGGTTTGCCTTCACTTGGATAATCCAAGGAGCATGCAATAATGATTTTTCTTGAACTAGAATCCACTAACTACTTTGATTAATGGTGGGTTTGGGCTAGGTCACTCATACCTTTGGTCACTCCCCTTATATTGGTTTTGGGTTTTCTCACTCCCCCAGGAATACTTCCCTCACTTTTACACTAATAGATCATTGCTTCAAGATAGGATACCCACAATTTATAAAAAAGTTGGTCTATCTTCAATCAGTATCACTTTGTTGGATGGGTGCATCCTCACTTTTGTGTATATGCGTTGTTTATCTCCATGATTACTTCTTCATAGTGCAAGTTATAAACTCCTCCTTGAGAAACTAATTATTCCTTGAATAAGATAGGAACTCCACTTTCCAGTGAAGTGATTGGAATAAATTCTTCTTTTTATTATTCATTGTACTGCATAAATCTATTGCTTCTCAGTATACAGATCCTTAAGGTAGTTCTTGGTTCCATCTATTCTTTGACATACAAGTTTTCAAGAATATCCATTCACACTCTTCTCCTTCTACCTGCAAGTGTGTCGATGATGTTCAATATAATATCCTATCCCCCTCTCCCCCTCTCCACATATATACAATAAATGTTGTTGAGAGACTCTCTTTAGTCACACTTCTCTTATTTCTTCTTCCTTTCTTATAGAGGATTATAAAATCTCCACGCGAAATCTCTTTCATTATTTAATATAGAAATCTCCTTTTTTATTTAAAAATATCCTTATTTATGATATTTCACCAGTATTTATGAGGCATCCAAATTGTGTATTAAAATATATGAAAGTATCATGATACTTAAATCTCCAACTGAATCTTGTATTTAAGAATACATTTCATTCCCTATTACTCACTACTATAGATATTCCCTTTAACAACATGCAAAAAGGAATTTAACAGTGCTGAAAAATTATTGTTATCCTCAAAGCTGTTAAAGGGGGGTCCCCAATATCAGTGATAAAAAATCCATGATAAAGGGTGACTTTATCAGTGCTACACAAAGCATTGATAAATGAAACCCTTTATCAGCGCTTCCATTATCACTAATAAAGGACCAGCATGCTGCATTGTGTTGTTTGTATAACAGCACTCCCATTTCTTATGCAATGTCTGGTCTAGTACAAACCATAATGAACATTATACATCCCACTACTAATGCATACAATACTTGATATATCTTTATCTTTTATACTTCACTTCTAGGACTCATCGCTGAGGAAAACTTGAAATTAATGGGAATAGGGGTAGAGATTGGTTTAATGCCTTTCAATTTAAAGCGTTTTAAGACTATTTCTGAGTAATTATTCTATAATATCCAAATATTTCCATTATCTCTGTATCGATAAATTTTCATCCCAAGAATCTTGTTTACTGGTCCCAAGTCATTTATATCAAACTCCATAGCCAGGTTTTCCTTCATCTCTTAGATCTAATCATTGCTGGGGCTTGCAACCAACATGTAATCCACATACAATAGAAGAATGATGAAATAATTACCATATGAACACCTGAAATATGAAAAAGGATCTGAATTAAGTTTACTATATCCAAGGATCATGATATAGTAATTAAATCTCTTGTATCCACACCTCGACACCTATTTGAGATCGTACAAGGATTTTTTCAACCTGCAAACCAAGTTCTCTTTTTCTTATTCTAAAAACCCTTCCAGATGGAGCATATAGATCCCTTTTTCAAGATCACCATGGAGAAAAGTAGTCTTCACATCCTGCTACTCTAGATGTAATATGTATGTAGCACACATCGACAGAACTATATGAACAATCATCAGTCTAACAATACGAAAAAACTTTTCATTGAAATCAATACCTTCATTTGGAGCATATACTTTGACTAGAATTCATGCACAATATCTTTCCACCCATTAATTTCTATCTCGCTTGATCTTAAAGAACCATTTGTTGTCGATAGCCTTTATTCCATGAGGTAATGGAACATAATCCTATGTCTTGTTCCTATGTAGGGATTAAAGTTCCTCTTGCATCACCGCTATCCATGAGGATACATTTGGACTCTGGGTCACCTCAAAAAAAGAATATGGATCTCCGTACTTTGTCAATAAGTAGTATGTAATATTTTTCTCAATTATATAGTATGAGGGCCACACTGTTGATCTTTTCTCCCAAGTTTACCTTTATGGTCCAGGCTCAACTAGTACTAGATCTTCTTACCATGGTAATGCCTAAGAGGAAATTGGTTATTCCTTGGATTTATCCTATACTTCAACTATTGTAGTTTCTAAATTTTCCATCTCCATGTCTCAATCAGTTTTCATTTTCACCTTGACTTCTGTAAAAATGAAATATATGCTAATGATAAGTTTGTAGGTAGTGGGGTCCCAGAAACAATACCTTTTCACACAATCAACATACCCCAAGAAGATACATTTCCACGATCTCTAATACAACTTCAATTTTTCTTGGTCATTAAAAAATGCATATACAAGACTTCAAAAAGTACTTAACCAAGAATAGTCAGCAGGTTTACCAGTACACATCTCCATTGGTGTCTTTAGATTAATCTCCAGTGAAGGGGATCTATTGATCACATAACTGGTAGTATTCACTACTTATGTCCAAAATGTTTTGGTAATTCATACAGTCTTCTACATCACCCTTGTTCTATCCAATAGGGTTATGTTCATCTACTCTACCACTCCATTCTACTATGGTGTGTATGCCACCACGAGCTATCTCTTGATTCTTCCTTGTTTATAAAAAATATCAAACTCCTCACTTGTATATTATCCACCATTTTCAGTCCTCAGAAACTTTCTGTTCTTTCTAGATTAAATCTCTTTCTATGATTTGAATGTTTTGAATACTTAAAAAGCATCCTCTTTCCTCTTGATTGGGTACACCCAATATCTCCTGGAATAATCATCAATGAAGGATAAAAAGTACCTTGCTCCTCCCTGGTGCTTTCCAAACATCAAAATGGATCAACTCTATGATCTCATTAATTCTTGCTATTGATGTCCCAAATTCACTTGTGTTACTTTCTTAAAATACAATTCTCAAAAAACAGTGAGGGTACCTTTTGTAATCCCAAGAAACAATTCTCATTTTCTAGAATATTTTGGCCTTATTCTTACATATGGCCAAGCTTTGGATGCCATTACTTTTTCAATGCTTCCATTGGGTTAGTTTACGCGACAAATATCTATGCCGACTTGTACGTTTTACCCATAATCATGTAAAGGTTCTTTGAGATCTTCTTCCCCCTTTATCACCACAATCAACTTTTCAAAATTCTCATAACTCCATTCTTGGGGTGAGTCTTGCATCTGATATCTTCAAATTTTCCCAAAAACAATATGTTATTCTTCAAACCATTCACATGGAGTACTCCTTGGATGGTTCAAACAATACCATAATGAATATTCAGTTTGATGGTACTGATTCTAATGATCTTCAGGGTGTGATCATTCCCCATGTACACAAGTCCTTCCGAGATAGTTTCATTCTGGTTAAACTATTCCCGTTGAGACCTTATGTTCCATATTTCTCTCAAGTCAATTATCCATGCATCGTTGAGATGCTCACCAATTCCAACAGTTGCCTTCGCTTCACTTACCAGTATATCTATACTTTTATAAGTACTCGCCAGATTTTTGTCCATGTCATGATTCGGGATCCCACTATAACCACACTCCATTGCCACATTTTCTAAACTTTCGCCAATTTTCTGTCGATAATTATATTTTTGGAGCACTTCCTTCATCTTCCTTTCCCACAGTGAAAAATTATTCTTGTCGAATTTTTCAATATTGTATTTCATTGTAATCTAGACATGCTTTCAGTCCATAACTTCCTCCATTTCACAACAGTGTATTAAATAATTTGAATAAATTTTTCTGATGTAAAAGATAAACATGAGTCACAATCATAGAGCATATTAAATTTACAATAATTATTAATACCCAAAAATGTAAACACCACTAAGAAAAAAAATTCCTTTAATACCACTTATTTGGACCGAAAAATATTGTCCCACCGAAGTAATGATAATTATGAGATAAAATAAATTGAAAAATTCAGAAATAAATTACACCAGATGTAACATGGGAAAACCCCCAAATGGAAGGGTAAAAAACCACAAGGAAAATAGAAGGATCACTATGGGTATAAGTGGGTACATGCTACCTTACTATTATAAAGAAAAATCCCTTGTAAATTTCTCTCTTGAATAAGTGGGGAAAATGCCTCACAAATACCTCTAATAAATGGATAACTCCCGAAATGGATGAGAAGATGAAGATGAGGGGATGAGATTTGCCGGGAGAGAGCCTAATTTAAAGGCTTCCTCTATGCCTACCTAGTGCCTTATCCAGCTTATGGGTTTGGTGGGTTGGCCACCAACCACTTACCACTACCTTCCCCTATTTGAAAAAGGAGGAGGGCAGTGCCTTCCATGGAGAAAAATGATGTGAATAGAACCATATACGAGTCTAAAAAACCCACAAGGAAGTGGAGAATAGATATGATATTGACTTATTTTGAAGGAGATGAACCAGTTCCCTCCTGATCTGACTTGATTTTACTTTTTGGTGACACCAAATCCACCGATTTTGAAGCTAATGATACTAGATCCTAGGAGCCTCATCCTGAGGTTGAAGATGACCCTCACTGCAACCGATGTCAATCAATCTAAAACTTTGAAACAAACCGATCTGACTAAGTTTGATTAAGTAGATAACAAGAGAAAAAATTTGAGATGCAAAGGGAGGTCATGAAGGATTGGAGATGTTGATAAAATCTAGGTTTTGAGATCAAATATTCTGAAAAATATAAAACCCAAGTCCTAATTCCACCAGATGAAAATATGGATCTTGAATTCAACTACTCCGATTCATCGATGAAGTTTTGTTTAAGATAATTCCATTGGAACTTGAGGTATATTAAGGTGACCCTTGTTCTTTTTTGGATTTTAATTTGAGCTTCACTATTCCAGGATTGATTTGAAGATGTAAAACCGAGGGCACCATTTTCGTTAATAAAAAAACCTAAGACTAGAACTTGGATTTATTTAAAAAGAATAAAGAATATAATGTTCTATTGATTGTGTTTTCTATGTTTGATTAATTTACAGGGATAGGACGATAATGGGGATTAAAAGTTCTCTAGTGTTGTGGAATCAATGACACATTTTTTGCACCTCTCGGTTGTTCTGTCAAATGATCCAATGAATTTTTAGAAAGTAAATGAAAAGATTAATTCATGTGTTTCTTAAATTTATTATATTTACATAGTTTTATGTGTGGGTTTTATTGCATGATAGTTGGATTAAATTTGAGTGAGTTTAATGGAGGATGGATGAGTACTGACCAATTTTTACCAGAAAAGAATAGTTTTTAAAAGAAGATGATCATTATAGAGGCATATTTTTGGAAAGTGAGAATTTATGTTTGTGGAATTCTTTTAAAATAAATTGTTCTGAGGAATTTTTGAATTATTATTTAAATTTTAGTTATAAGCAGACAAGAAGAAGATAATTTTTTTTAATGAAAACCTAAGTAGAGAGATGGGGAGCTTAACAGGGATATATTTTATTGAGCTCAAATAATATCTGTTTCTAAGAATGGAGATGAATATTGAAGGCTGTTCAATTTCTACGAGCATGTTCATCTAAGTATTTTAGTTGCTCAACCATGTTATTTCTTCTAGTGACTCTGTTCTAATATTTCGTTTACTTTTATTTCAAATAGTTAATTTTCTATGGAATTCTGATTTTTAAATAATTGATCGATGTTTGATAATTATTTCTTATATAATTTCTTTTTTATTTTAATTATATTCTTTTAAAAACATATAGCCGATCAATGTGTGTTGTTAATTGAGTGAGGAATACTAAATTAGTCCTATTAGGAGTTCATTTATGTCATATTGTTTGGAAATCCTTGAATACTTTGAGTGGATCTTAACAAAAGGATGTTAATAACAGAGATCTTAGTGGTCTGTCTTAACTTCTCAAACTTAATGTGATTCATGATTTAGTGATTTCAAACTATGTGTTGAGAAAATTTATTAAATGAAAATTTTAAATGTAATTAAGAATGGTCGATCTAGGAGGATCACTTGGGAAGGCCTATGTTTTCATTTTTCACTTCTCTTCTATTTTCATTCACTACTGCCCATTCATTCCATTGTTTTCTTGTCTTATTAGTTTAAAAAATTAGGACATTTTTAATTCTTGTCTTAGAAATACCCCATTATAAATATAATAGTTTAAAAATATTAATAATAAAAATAATTAAAAATAATCTCCTTAAATGAATACTTATTGGAAGATAACTCTAGTTGCTTCTTTACTATAGTAGTTAGGATATTAAAAGTATAATGTTTGGAGGTAAAAATGACACGCACAAATCCTCACTCTTAAATTTATGCCATTTTTGGGGATTATTCCAAGGATTTTTGAAAAAATTTAAACTATAAAACATTAAAAAATAACTAAAAAAATTAATAATAACAAATATATTTTGACCCAACCTTTGTTGATGTTGTTAGATTTGTGCCAAACTTAAGAGATGTTGTTAGATTTGTTGGATACAAGACTTGAAATCTATTGAAGACTAAAAATTAAAATGAATTTTAAAAAAATTATTTAATAACTTAAAAAGGATATGAATCCTAAAGCCTTGGATTCTTTGTCTCAAGAAATAAAATAATTTTCACATTTCCTCCTCATGTTTCATGCAGGAGATTTTAACTTTTCAACTTATGAAAAAGAAATACAAGAGGTTGATGCTGAAATTTTTGAATCTTAACTTCCTAAATTGATTTATTTTAATAAGGACATAGAATATTAAAGAGGGATTCCAACTGATCATCTTCATGGGGGATTTTTACCATTTTTTCCTTTCATATTTATACCTTTTTGAATCTAAAATGACTACTCAATCCCTTTATTAGTTCACTATAGAAATGATTTCCACTTTAAATTTGTAAGTGATTGTAGAAGAAGGTATAATATACAGAGATAATAAGGTGGAGATGGATTTAGAAATAGAGAAAATCTCTATTGAAGAGAATTTCGGGACGTACAAAGAAGATGTGTCTGTCCATTTTTTGCATTTTTTCCATCTTTTAAGGATTTACCTAGAAGACATAGGGGGAACTGGGGAAACTTCTCCTCATAAAGAAGTAGAATTACGGAGGGGGGATATTTTATCCTTTCACTTACATATAAGAAACCACAACACAATAAGAGGTGGATTGATGCTCTATTTTATTTCAAAGAGGACCTCACAAGGAATTAAAGTTAACGGACTATGAAATGGAGAACATGTGGTGGTTATTACCCCTAAAACCCCATACATTGATCGATTGGGGATGAAAAAAATGATGTATAGCCATGGAAAGTAAAATTGTATCACTTATTGGGGGTTTAACCCAATATTTTTCTTCCATTTACTTTTCATTTACTTTTAATTCTAGTTTTAAAATTTAAATAAAACTTTTAAAATATTATTGTTTTATTATATACAATATAGTGAACAACAAGTCTATCCACAAGATGACAAATCAATTGTTCACCAGTAGAATCCTCTAGAGATTTCTCTCCATATTTTGGAGCATAAATACAAAAAATTTCAATGATCAAGTGAATCCATGTTATGAAGAAACTTGGATCAACACCCAAAATTTTCAAACTCTGGTGTTATTTTATTTGAGTGGAATTTTTCTTGATTATAATGTCAATATGATTTATTTTTTAGGATATTTCATTTTAGTGAAAGTCAATTTTCAAAGTGAAGAAAGTGTTGTATTTAATTATTTGTAAAATAAGAATAAATATTCTAATTCATTGAGTTTCATAGTTTAAAATTCGCTCATTTTCATGTTTTTAAAATCTATTTGCTCATACTGTCAATTTAAAATTAATTATTTAAAAATAATTAAAAATGGAAGAGGGTTAGCTTGATGAAATTTATAGATAATTAGGATGGTTACTACCACTAAATATGATATTTTAATGTGTATTTTAGTGTCATTTCATGATGGATAACATTGTATTTGATAGAAATTTTTAGAAGAAAATCCTTGATCATTCACTAGTTTGCACACATTATTATTATGTTGGCTTTTCGAAGTGGTGACTAGTAAGTGAAATTTTTGTGCATTCTGTGAGTTGTTTCTATTTATATTGTGTGGAAAAACACAAAATTGAAAAGTGGTTGAATTTTGTAAATTATTTTTATAATGTTTCAAAATTTTCATTATCTTTGAATGTAACACCGTAAAATTCTAAAGTAATTACATTATATTCAATAACAAGTATGAAACGCAACACAAAGCATAGAAGGGTATATAATATCCCAATATTTTTCAATATATTCATTTTTAAATAAATTCTATACCTTCAAAAATGTATATAAAATAAAACATTGAGTATAGCTTGTGTTTCATGCCACACTATGGCTAACTTTCTCTACATGGAATCCTGAGTTTAGCTTGAATTATACACAACAATTAATTTCTTCTATGGCTTACATTATACACAAGACCGTGTTTTACCGAATATTATTAATATTATTATTTAAAATAATAATTATCTCACAGATGTAAAATTGGAGGTTATTAATTTATTTAATTAACTTGTGGAAATATATGGTTGAATTCATTGTGTAGAAATTAATTATAAATGAATATAAAAAAATATTGAATATAAAGGAAAAGTTTTTATAAAAAAATATTTTTATACTCCCAAAGGAATTTTATCTTAATAAATTAAACTAGTTACTATTTTTGAATTATATTAATTAAATATACATATATATAATATTCAATAAAATATTTTTTAATTTTATCCAATATATTTGATAGGCATAATATAAGAACAAATTCAACTTTACGTATAATTTTTTTTATTTTTGTAAAGATAGTTTTGTTGCCTTTTAATGGAGGACCTATTTTAAAACGAAAATTTGGAACATTTATAAATTTTATATATAAAAATAAACCTCATTTTTGAAATCATAATTTAAAAATTATCTTATTGTGATTTTTGGTATTTTTTTAGAAGTTTCATTTTTTGAGGAATAATGAAAAATTCTAAATTTTAATTGAAAATAACCTTTTAATTTAAATAATTTATAAGGTTAAATTATATTTTTAATTGATTTTAAAGTTAAATTAAATATACTATAGATATATTAATCCAATTTAGGTCATTTTAATCATTTTTATATTAAATTTAGATATAAAAACTTTGTAAACTTTTGAACATTTTCACTTTAAAAAATCACTTTCGCGTTGCGTCTCCGAGATTAATTTTATATTATTTTCTACCAATTATGATATTTTAATTTAGAAAAATAAGTTCCATAATTAGAATCTGAATAATTTATAATATCTAGTAATGTAATTTTTTTTATTAAAATATTAGTGAAAAAATTAAAACTAATTACAACTATTAAGGTAAAAATGAGTTTACTTTGTGGTAAAGCTTAAATATTAAGTGAAAAAATGACCTATAAACTATTAGAAAACCCAATGTATGTAAATATTTAGACCATATAACATATTGTATTGAAGTTTTTTCTATTATTTGAGGCACATTATGTAAGGGAGACAACCCAATAATGTTTACTTTTTGGGTATTTACAAATTTTCCACTCACCTTCTTAATTTTAGGCCACCACCTCTCACCCTAACTTCACACATATCATGACATTTTTATCATCCAAACACAACTCAAATATCTTCAAAAATGCCTAAAATCATATTAAAAGCATAACTTTGGGAATAAATTAAAACAAGGAATGATTTTGGAATAAACCAAAATGAGTTACTCGAAGAAGAGGTAACGTTCTTCAAAGAGCACTTTTATTTTATTTCTCTATAAACCCTTAAATTATTCTTATATATTGCTCATATAATAACCTAAGTATCATAAATATACTTATATGCTGTTATTTTTTAAGACCTGAAAATTCACACACTTAACTTAGGGGGGATACATAATCATCGTTCGTGTATACAGTGGACCACCGCCTCACAAACTAATGTTGTTCGTTCTTCCATTACCACCTTTCAAGGTTGGGAATAATTATGGATTTAAATTTTATATATGATATATATTATATTTAAAATTCCTTTATTCTTATTTTATATTTATATAAAACATAGCTTCATACTTTCCATTTTATGGGAATTCAATAACATTATTTGTGGATGTGTGGACTACCGCCTCCACAAAGTGATGTGATTCATTATTAATTTATATGGAATGTATTAAGGATTGTTTTAATAAAAATATATGAAAATTATGACTCTAATATGATACTATAATTATAATATACATATATATTATTTTCTCTCCTTTCTTTAATATGACAACAAAATTGAAACAACGTTCATGCATACGTACGACCTACCATCTCCATGAATGATGGATTTCATTTTCTATAACCATATTTTATGGATTTCTATAAATACATATATAATGAATATATATGATATTTTAATTATGTTTTAAATTACAGGGATGATGAAAGCATTATCTAAGTATGAGGATCAAAAAATAAAAAGTCAAAACATAGTTAAAAATAAGGCAATTAACACCTGAAACAGTGAAAATAATAAAAGATCATTAAAAAATGTGTGATAAAATTTCATAAAAGAATAATATATGATATTATGAAAATTAATATGGTTCTAGTGTAATTCAATAAAATTATTAAAACCATTATATATAATTTTAAATGGCGTTCAACTAAAAAGGGAGTGCAAGGTAAGAGATTTCATCTCAATTTCATTTCTTTGAAGAAATTTGTAATGTTATGAACCTAATTAATTTTATATAGTGTATATTATGATTTTTTTCATTTAATAACATGAATAATTCATTAGTAAGGTTATTTTATGTTCCGATTTTAATTATTTTATCTAAGGGGAATTGAACATAAAGTTACGAAGTGGTAATAGGATATCATTGCTCAATTCATTTTCATTTGGTTATATTAATTCATAATTATTGTTAATATTATATAATTATGTGTATAATTAATTTGAATATATATTTAAGTATTTAAAATTTTATATGTGGATTTAAATTTTATATACATAATCTGTTCTTTGATTAATTCTTACTTCAATGTTATGATCATTTTATTGGTTTGCTTCACAATCTCATTTTTTTCAAGATTGTTTACACTTGAATTTACATTAAAGGAAATTATATTGTAATTTATTTTTAAACCATTTAATTTTATTCTACAATGGTAATTCATGATTATTTTCAAGTATTTTTTCCATTTTCCAATATTTTTCTCTTAAAATATTTTAGAAAATGTTTTTAAGAAAACCTGACTTTATTTCTCTCCTTAGCAGAAAACCTATTTTTCTTCATAAATTTTTTTTTATAAAAATGTTTTTAACCTTTTAAAAATAATTTATAAAAGTAAATATCACCCTTTAATTTTTTTAAGTTTTTAAGAGTTATTTTTGAAATAAAAGGTTTTTCAAAATGTTTTTCAAAAAAATTATATTTTCATCAAAAATGTTTTTAAAGATATTTTTATGTAATTTTTCTTTCATCAATGAAAAAAAACCATTTATTATTAATACAATGGATATTTTTTTATTGGTACCATCCTTATTTTTTCTATGGAAGGTTTATGATCAGGTTGATTATTGATGTGCTATTTTGATACAATTTTCCTTATTACTCTTGGTGATTTTTGGTTATGTTTATTAATTGGGGAAATTATTCACATTTTGTATTATATTTTTAATATAAATGTGTATTTTTATTATATATAAACCTTTTCATACGAGGATTGAATTGTATTTCATATGTGATGGTCGAGGCCCGCTATATCCCCTTGATGTATTAATATGTCTTATGAGACAAACTAGATATAGTTTTGGCTGATGCCTTACCGATTTATTAAATTATTTAAATAAAGCCTTAAAAGTAATAGATTATTAGAATGAAGCCATTATAATATTAGATTCTTGGAATGAAGCCTTTAAAGTGTTATATTCTTGGCATAAAGCCTTGATGGTAAGTTTTAGATATCCATAGTTATGCATTCCATCATTATGAATTCGGTTATTGATATTTCTTGTGATTATTCAATTAGTTAGAATATCCATGGTTAATTTTCATGATCATGTGATTATTTATATGGAATTATTTGGTCATATATTATTCATACCATATTATGATCAAGTTATTGATTAAATGGAATGTGTTTCAGTTATTAGCCTTTTAATATTGATTTTTATTATTGATTCATAATAACATCCATTGTACTTAACCCTTACTAAGAAATTGAGCTCACCCTTATTTTGTTTCCTTTCCACAATAATTCAAGAAGTATAATAAGAAATATATTCAAATATATCTACGTGGGAATAAATTTTTTTGAAAAACAATTATGCAGTAATTTTTTATTTAAATTTAATGTAAGACTCAAGTATGTGTTTGGTTTACCAAGACTACTAAACTGGATAGTGTTTTAGGATGTGAATCATTGTATCTTAAGAAAATTTAATTATAGGAGGCATCATATCTAGGCTTAGTTGGGTCTAGTTGTAACATTGAATTTTTGAATTTGTATTTATACTCATAATGTATCCATTCAAATGAATTATGAAATGAAAATCCCAATCCTGGTTAAACTAATTATTTTATACTTTAAGCTTATGGATGAGTTATTTATACTTATTTTAATTTATTAAGTTTTCTCATCCAAATAGAGTTTCTAATATATTTGGTTTATAATTATTTGATTTTATTCTTCAAAAGGTATAGAGAAGTTTGGACCTTTATTTAAATTCATATTGAAATGGGTTTGATTTGTTTTCAAATTTTTAAGTAAAATCATATTTTTAAAATAAGAATCAATACCACATTGGAAATATTTAATTTATTGAGGGTAAAATCTTTCATTAATTAATGAAATCCAAGTGGTAAAATGTTTTTTAAAACCATTTTTTTCAATATTTCAAGTTTAATATTATTCTTGCCTACTATATTTGGATTAGTGTTTTCTTAGGTACAAGCATAATCTTAGTGTGGGGGAATTTATGAAACTATATTTTGAAACAAATTTTACATATAATTACACTAATTTAATTATATTTTTATTAATAAATAGTTTTATTATTTAATAGTTTATAGTTGATGCTAATTTGGTTTTAAATTAATATAGTTATTAATTTACTATTTAATTAACATTTTCTATGTTTTAATCATAATTTTATCTTAGAATTTGATTTGATTTTATAATTTTAAAGATTATTTTAAAATATTAACTCTATCATCAATGTTTAATTTTATTTTTTAAAATTCATTTTAATCTTTTTGGTTTTTTTATATTAAATTAATTAATTGAAGTTTAGAGTTTGGTTTAATTTCTTTAAATAAATTAATAATTATAATCCTTGAATTATATTTCAATTATTTTAAATTTTTTATTATTTATTTATTTTGATAATTAATTAATCAATTGCATATTTTATGCATGTTATTTTTAAATGTTAATATTTTATTCTTTTAACCAATTAAAAAGTTTATATTTTATTTTATTTAAACATGTAGTTTCTTTAATAAATATTTAACAAAATTTAATTTAATTTAATCTTATTTTTATTGAATTATTTATTTAGTAATTTTATTATGTTTTCAATTTGTGGAAGCATTAAGGTTCTGGAAGAATTGACGTAGGGTATTTATAAAAGGCATCTCATGTTGCCATCTTCCATCCATTCATGAAGCCAATTTCATATTGCATCATGTAGTCGAATATGGAAAATTACATCCACATAGATGATTTTAGTGTTGGTACCACATATCGGATTCAAATGATATATCTGGATTTTAGACTCCCTTCCCATGTATCCAAATGAATAAGGCCCTTCACGTATCTGATTTATCTCTATAAAGCCCTATATTCTTGAGCTAGACCTGCTGAAGCAGCCACTGTGAAACCCGATGCCACCATCGATGAAGAAGAATAATAATTTCAAAGTGAACCTGAGGATCTATGATCCCACCATTTAAAGATCACCCAGGATCTCATTAGTGACCATCACCCTTGAATCTTAGCCATCGTCACCATTGATTTGAAAGGAAATGACACTGATCTCAATGAAACTTAGCAAAGTTCCACTTTTCTGTCATCGCTGATGTTATCATATAAGTTCGATCGACTATTATTGAGGGTCATACCATCATCGATGGATACAACTGTGAACTATATCTGAGTTCTATGAACCCACGAGAAAGTGAAGAGAAGATCTAATATTGTCGTATGTCGAAGGATATAAATCGTTCATGCTTGAGTCTAGCTGCCATCACCATTTAGTGACACTGTATCCACCAATTTTGAATTCGACGATACATCCAAGGAGCCTTATTCCAAGGTTGAAGATGAACCTGGACAAAACTGATTTTAATCGAATCAAGCCTTTAAAATCAATCATGATGGCCGAGCCTGATTAATATTAAAACAAGAACATGAACTCAAAAAATTTAGGGAAGTCGAGATGGATTTAGGATATCATTAAAATCTATGTTTTGAGATCACCTACCCTGAAAATGATAAACCCAAGTCTTAATTCCACTGGTTGAAAATCTAAATTTTGAAGTTGATTGGACCAGTTCATCAATGAAGCTTTGTTGAAGATCCTTACATTGGAACTCAAGGTAGCTGAACTCGATCCTGGTGTTGTTTTTGATTTGTGTTTGAGTTCCACTATGCTAGGATCAATTTGAGGATGGGTGACTGAGGCTTCCATTGTCATTAATGAAATAACCATGTATAAAACTTGAATTCATTACTATAGTATGAAGAATAAAAGGTGATATTGATTGTATTAATTTGTATTTTATTCCTTTATATGTATGAGAGGAAAAAAGGTCCAGAAGGTTTTCCATAGTGACATCGATGGAACATTTTTTTTGCCTTTCACTTGTTTGATCAAATGATCCAATGAAGTCTCAGACAAGATATGGAAATATTAAGTAATGCATATAACAGACCAACCCAAGCCAACCAAACTATACACCCAAGATGATTGTCACATGATGAGGTTAACCAAAGACAATCGAAATAAGTATTGAATATATCTAAAACAATACATACAACTAGAGTAGAAGTAGAAGGAAAAGTTATACATCTGAAAATCATAAAATAAAATCCAAAATAGGCTAAACTAAAATGCATGAAAAGTTTCCATGTGACCAAAATTGACCTCGAAACTACCTCACTATTAAGTCAAAGATGAAAGGAGAAGCTGGCATGATATAACATGGCCTTACCATTACATGTATCCTATAATACAATATATACAACTTCCTAAAGTAAAAAGTAGTGTGTAAGCACAAAGCTCAGTAGGATACCATCACAGAGTCTATACGTTTTCTAATATCAAGAATTCAACAGTTATTTCTTGTAAAACAAAAATAGATTTACAAATATTTTTAATAAATCCATTCAATTTGAAAATAATTTTCACTTTGTTTTTTTATAATATCATTTAATATTATCTAACTAGGAATATAAAAATTAGTAGTGATAGAATTGGAAATCATATCCATGAATCGTAAGGTATGCATGAAAACACATATCAATAAAATACCATAATGTGAATCCATGTGATACAACCTCGTATTAAAACTAGTGAGCAGTAATCCATGATAATAATAACCATGTGATAAAAATAAATAAATGATCAATAAAACTATCCTTTTGATTCAAGCATATGGGGAAAATATGTACTATAAATAAAATATCCTAAACCAGACCAAGCATTGGATCCAATCGATATTGAGTCTGGCCACAATTTTTCTATATCAATAAAATAACCACTAGTGGTTCCACACACACTTTGGTTTCCTATGTATATTTCCCAATGTACCCAAGGTTCCCCAAGTTCCCAGATTATTAATTTATATTTCAAAACTATGCTCACAATTCATAAAAAACATTTTTCAAACCCAATCCAGACCACTTCAGGGGTTCAAAAACCCATTTTTGAATAAAAAAATCCATTTTTAAAGAAATCCCTTTGAAAATTTTACCCTTCTAAGAAATTCATTAAAACCAAAAATAAATTCTATTAAATTAACAACCCAAAGTAATTTATCAATAACGATAAGAAATTTGTCAAATTATACCATTGTAGAGAAACACCTATCTCAAAATGTTATAAACCTAGCCTCCTTCGACAACGGTGATCTAAAACCAATATATCGATCTTAAAAAGACAAGGTACAAAAATAAACTGCAAAGGATTGATAGAAAACACCATCTAATCTAGAATCCAAACCATAAACATCACCAATTTAGTATCCTCAATTAACATAATGAAGTAACAGAATTAACGTTTACCCAAATAGGTGCACCACAATAGCCCTGATGATCGATCACTGAAAAAATAATCTAGAATGAGAGAATATATCCAAAATTTCCTATGGTGGGATCTATTTCAAGAGAAGGAGGATGCATGTGGAATAAAAGTGTAAAAAATCATATAGATCCCAAAAAAAACAACTCATGAAAATTACATGGTGTGTAATCCCATTACAATTTTTGTAATCCTCAAACCCCATAAACACAAAAAAAAACATCCTATTTTTACTAAAAATATGATTTTATCCACTAAAATTTGTAAAATCGTTTCAATACATATAATCCTTTATCACCTGGAACCAAATTCACAACATCTGACCAATGACCATTACATGGTGTTTAATCCCTTTATATAGCATATAATCTCCCAAAATATAAAAAACAGATCAATTTATGTAGAAAAAATCCAAAGCACCCGGGACATTATCTGGAATTGGGGTGAACCCCTCAAAGTTATTAATACATTTATACCTAGTCTCCATAAATTCAAACAAACATACATCCCCAAAATTTAGGTCATTTTTACTAGAAAAGGATCTCTATCCCCTAGAATCCCATAAATACGCCCAAACAAGGATTATAAATAAATCATGAACAAAGTAGTACCTAAAATTATTATGAGATGTTAAAGTGCGTGTCTTTGTTTTATTTAATTGATACAGTTACATGTGTGGGTTTTCTTGCATGAGAGGTGGATCAAATTAGAGTGATCTATGTCGAGGATGGAAGAGTACTGACCACTTGTTAGTAGAAAATAATAGTTGTTAAATGAATCCTATTATTGTAGAGGAGAATTTTTGGTAAGTGAAAATTTATGTTCGAGAAATTATTTTAAGACAATATATTCTAAGGAATTTTATAATTATTCTATAAATTCTAGATGGAATAAGATAGTAACTAGAACATATTTTTATGACAATCAGAGTAGATTAATAGAGACAGTAACTGGGAGATATTTTGGAAAGCTTGAAGAAGATATGTTTTCAAGCTTGTAGTTGAATATCAAAGGTCGTTCTCATTCCATAGTCATGTTAGGATAAGTATTTTATTGTCCAAACCTTATGATTTCTTTGGGAAATTTCTTTTAAAGATTTCATTTTCTTTTCTTGTAAACTTATATTTTCTATGGAATTTCAATTGTTAAATAATAAATCGATGTTTGATAATTATATATTCTATCTTTTAGTGTTTATTTATATTCCATTATTTGAGCATAATATAGCTGCTCAATATGTTTTTTTCATTGAGTGAAGACTGTTAATTCAGTTTGGTCAGGAGTCTGTTTCTGTCATGGTGTTTTGCGATCATTAAAGAATTTGTCTGGATCTTAACAAAAGGATGTTTATAACTGATATCAAAGTTATTAGTCTTGAATTATAAAACATAATTATGTATATGGTTTAAATATTTCTAACTATGTTTTATGAGAGTTTATTTAATGAAACTTTTCAATGTAATGAAGAATGGTCGATCTAGGAGGATTACTTGGGATGGCCGATGTTTCTATTTATAACTTCTCCCCACTTTTCATTAAATACATCCTATTTCTTCTACTGTTCTCTTATCTTCTTAGTTTAGAAAATTAGTATAGTTTCCTTTCTTATCTTAAAAGTCCCAATTATAAATAGAATAGTTTAAAAATATTGGTAATGAAAATCCTGACAAAGAGGCTCCTTAAATGAAATCTCGTTGAGAGAAAAATCAGGTTGCTACTTTACTACAATAGTTATTAGGTTAAAATTTTGGATCTAGGAGGTAAATATGACACACAGAAAACTCTGATACTCAATTTAATAATTGAAAATATGGAGAAAATTTATATATTGATGGAAGAAGACATAATTTTCCTGGGAAATAGAATAGTTAACACTCGAATGTTGATTTTAATAAATAATTGTTAATAAATGGGTAATTAGAAATTATAAGGCGACATTATATTATATTATAAGTAAAATTATTTTCCTAGTATAGATTTAAAATAATTCTATATTTATTATACAGGAACCTATGAACACATATGATAAAAGTGAAGACCTGGGGTGAGGGTTTATATTGCAATTTCATTTTTAAACGAGATTTTTTATGCTTGAATCTCATTTTGGGAAATTATATGATCTTTACTAATTAAAACCCACATATTTTATTTTCTTCTTTTTATTTCTATTGTTTTCATATTTTCCTTTAATTATCCATTTTTGGTACTTAATATTATTGAGAAAACATTTTAAATAAATGCTTACCTTATTTCCTCTTTGGTTATCAAAATTTTTATTCCATGTCCATGTTTTTTAGAAATAATTTAGTGAATGTTATTTTGTTCAGTCCAATGATTATTTAGATTAAATTCTAACCAAAATTGAATTTATCTCAAAGGTTTAAAATTAAAATTTTACAACTCTTTCTAAACATGTTATCAATAAATTTTTACAAAAAATTGTGAAAGGAATATTTGTTTTAATGTTTACCATACAAAATGGATTTTTCTGCCATGATGAAAATTTTTTGATTTGAAGATTCCAATAAAAGTTTCCGTGGTTACTTTCAAAAAAAATATTTTTCTCAATATTATAATAATTGTTATTTAAAATGTTATATAATGAAAAGTATATTTTTCTCATGTTTTCAAAGAAAGGTTTAAATGATCTTATAATGGTATTTTTCATCTATTTCAACATCCTTTGATGTTTATTTTATTTCTATAGGGATATTATATAATGATACCATATATATTATTTATCTATATAGGTTATGATTATGCAATGTTGAAATCTCTATTAAGTCATTTTATTTTACATGAGTTATGCTATGATGAATTAGTGAATGTTTTTAAGACCTTATAACACAAACAAGCATGGTTTTATTTATGTGACATGTGGGTGCATTAAATTATTTCAATATATTGGGTAATAATTGATATATTTTGACATAATATAAAGATTATGCTGAGTGAACCCATTCTAGGGATGAAAAGAGGTTAGGGAGTAAGACTAATTCAATATGTGATTTTTTCTACTATGTGATGATGGTCTTGACAGTGATTCTTGAATAATGAAATGAGTTTCTATACTTATGATTGTTTCATAATTCTAATGACACATTATTATAACTATAATATTCTCTCATGGATCTTGATTTATTAATGATGATTCCCCACTCTAACAAATAATTTATTATGAAATGAAAAAGATTTATGCGATGACTCGTGAATTATGATCTATAATTGATTGGTCATGATATTCATAAGTTATGATCATGATACCATACCCTTATTCATATATTATTATTTTATATTATCATTGATTGATATCTCCCATGTTATGATCATTGTCATTGTTTGGTTATTCTTTTACTAAGCTCATCCTTTCTTACATTTTCATTTTATCAAGGTTACAAAGAATGGTTTTAAGAAAGGTATGTATAATAAGGGTGTTATGAGAGATGAAAATTGTGGAAGATATTGAATAAATTTTAGGAAATAAGTTTATTTTGTCTATAATCTATAAAGACACAAAACCTTTACTGTTCTAGGGTGAGAATTATTATGTATTATATTTACTCTTCATCCAAAATGATAGAATACATATCTATATTTTTCTTGGGTCACCTAAGTTAGTATCCGAGTAGGGTTTAATTATATTTGGTGATTAGGTTATGAAGAATTTAAGGATATAACTCAAGACAACATATGAAGATCTAAAGTGATATAAGGTGAATCTAAAAGTGTTATAGGTTGATAAGAAGGTTTCAGGATTTAATAAAACTCAGGAATAATTTTCATAATTATTTGATACCTCACTTTTATTATTATAGAATATGATTATAATAAGATTTTTGGTTTCAGCTAATGGTAGTAACCATGAGGAATCATGTAACACTCTATCCTGAGTGACACTAAACCCGTGCCCCGATCCACTTCACCACATGACCTCAAATAGCCTCTTCATACACCAGATCTTGACTATTATCACCAAGGGTCTAAAGTGGAACTATGATGATAATTTACCCCCATGTCAGAGTGCACAAAAAAAAGTAAATAACCAGAAATGATACACATTAGTTTATGAAGAAAGAATAAATAAACTGAAACAAATCATACAATAATGTAAAATAAAATGCTCGAATTACCAAATAGCTATGTGATACAAAAACACCACTCACCCACTTGTCCAAACTCACATATAAAATAAGAAACCAAACATAAATAAACTAGTATCTAAAACATCACTGACCCAAACCTCATTAAATACCTTAATACCATCTGATCCATCCATACCAACCATGTAAAACTCAACAAGGAACTCAACACAAACTTGTTCCTTCAATAACACATGATCACTTATCTGGTATTCAAGTGAAATGAAAACCTAGGAAGGGTGTGAGTACAACTCAGCATGCCACAAATAGTAGCAGTTGAAACAATAAATATTCTAATAATAGTTAATGTTGAGGTATAATAATCAAAAAACAAAAATATGATAAACTAGGTCACCATTATTCAACAATATTTTAATTCACCATAATGTTATCATTTTCTAGAGATTCCCAAACCCATCACACCTTCTTTGTCTCATGCTGGTAATCTGAACCACATTATAGAGGTGACAGATCAGAAAAAGAGGAGCATTATTCAAAGTATCCAACCAGGATTCAGAACATCATGGATGATCATTGCAACAATTTATTATAGGGGTCACTAGTAAAAAACAAGGAGTATCAGTATAAGTATCCAATAAAGATTCATAATGTCATGCCCGACCATGCCAACCATGATATCGAATTCCATTTTTGTACCCTTAGAGTCAAGATCATCAACCCATCCTCCAAAAAAATATGGCGTACTGGGGTTCCAGGAGCATCAGTCTGGCCCACCCAAAACCATGGATGATGAACACCATGTCCAACATCCTAAACCATACATAATACTAGTCATTCCTCAACCATCGGACTGTCAGCTATACCACAGATGGAGAATTCTTTGTACAACATCCTAATCTATTCCATAATTAGTATATTCTATTATTCAAGGTTGAACTTTCATAACCTTTTTAACACATTGAAATCAATGGTACACCACCATTCATTTATGAAAATTCATTACCCATTATACTTTCATCGATACCAAGGTCCCAAAGGGACATCAAAACCAAAAACATTCCTAAAAAATACCCAAACCCTTCCATATTTTATGAAATTATAAAATCAAATATCCTAGTTAAACATTTTGAAAACTTCCCTTGATGATATAGATATTTTTTTAAACACCAAACAAGGTCCAAGACCTTCATTTCTATTTAAACCATCACAAGAATCATCATAAAATTTTAACTAAAAAGGGAACCACACATTAATTTCAAATCATTATTTAAAATACATTTAAACCCCTTTTTATAAACCACTTAGAGGTCAAAACCTTATTTCAAAACAAGAATCATTTCAAAATGTACCTTTTCTCCTTTTCCACTAAAACCAGGTCAAAACCCAACAAACATGTTTAAAACTTTTTAAATGTCCTCGTAGGAATTTCACAAGAGTCTAGTACATAAAAATTTTCAATTTATCCTTCTAAAAGGTTAAAAACCATTTATTTTCAAGCTCCACCAAGTAGCGCTTAACTATTTATTTAAACTTACCAATGAGCTTAACCCAATTACAGTCATAACACTCCTACTTTACCCTTTACACTTTTGTTTTACCATTTCTAGAAAATGGAACACCCCATGGGTGGCCATAGGATCAATCTTAAAATCATAAAGTGATCTAAAAAGATATGTGGAAGTTATAAGGTATCAATCCAAGGCCCAAAACCATGTTACTTGAGGTTAGGAAGCAAACAAACAACACATGGGCTTTAAGGAACATTCTTCATACACATGAAAATCAATTAACAAGACTAAGGTTAAAGATAATAGAAAACCTACCTCATTTATAATGATTTTCTATATATTTCAAAAGCATGGAGGCATTTACATAGATCATCAAAGAAGCTTACAAACCCCTTGGCACCCAACTGAGCTCATCACCAAAACTATCGAAGCTCTAACGACAAGTCAAAAAATAATAATTAATTAATTATAAAAAATATAATTAATTAATAAATCCCAAATTCAACTTGTAATAATGCCAGAAAAATCATCGAGTGTTCATTTCTCATCAAAACTCCAAGAAAATTCCATGAGAAATGCAAAACGGACTCCCGACACTATTCTTGAGAAAATACCTAAGTGGTGATACCATTAAAAAATAATTCAAATTAATTCATCATAAAAAATCTAAGAAAATTTACCAAAAATGCATACCTTAATGGAATGCCACACAACAACGTGCATAATCTATCTCGAGAACTCCTCTATCAAATCTAACCAAAATACCTAAGAGAAATAGATAATTCCATAATGCTCTGGTATAATCATAAAAAAACTAAATTGAATAAGTACAAAATTAGAAGGAAGGAAGTGGAAGAGGAAAATCAGCCACTATAGTTTGAATCTTACCCAGAAACACCAATGAATCTCCACCAAAACACCTCTTTAGTGATTCTTGTAGAAAGAAGGAAGGATGTAGAATCCATCCTATGGTTTATGCATTCAAGTCGAAGAGAAGGGGGTGGAGGAGTTAAAAGTATGGAAGGGAAAAATAATAAAATCAATATTTTAATGAGGTTATGGGAATCCATATGGTTTGACATCATGTTTTTCCAAACTATGTACCAACCGTGTGGTTGGAACTATCTAACAAAAACCTCCCGCATAATTTAGTTGCATGGTTTTCTAAACCATAAACCAATCATGCACACCCCAATAGATTTTTTTTTCAATTATGTTTATGGTTTTTTTGAAAGCGTGCACTGGCAGTGCACCCTATCTCAGACCCTCCTTCTCCTCTCATGGTTCCCTATTGAATCTCCCATGGGTTTTCCGTAACCATTTGGTAACCATGAAATATAACCACGATTAGTTTAAAATGAAATAAAAACCTCCTGATCATCACGGTGTTGCACAGTTTCTCATAAACTGTGCCCACTAAACCATGAAACTGAAAAAACATATTGAAACATCCCAAAACATAAACCAATTCCTCCAAATCTCATCTGAGCACCTAGGATACCTCTTGAGCCTCATTCCTCATCCCAAAATAGAAATTTGAGGCATTCCAACTCTTAGATTTCCTTTCTGAGTCTATATTAATTATTTTTACAATATAGTGGACTAAAATTCAAAATCCTTTTGAAATTTCCGATCCATCTATATATGGGATCTTACAACCCCCACCATAATACTTATCATCCTCATGAAGCATCAATTTTTATCCTTCTGCATCACTAAACCTACACCGATCACCATATTTCATCCAACATCCCCATTCATCTTCTGATATCTTGAAACACTACCAAGGCACAATGTCCAACACAAGGCCCTCAACTGAACAAAACCCAAATCTAATGCGTGTAGAAAAAAATAACACACTATGATGGCGGTTACCCAATCTTAACCATCATAAAAATTTATTACAATATCAATCAATTAGTCATCAAGCTATGGTTCTCCCCACCATAACCCTCAACTTATAACCACCAAATTCTGATACTTAACAACATTTCCATCAACAAATCCCTTCAGAACCTAAACTCCTGCTCCCACCACACACCCAACATGGTTCCTAATTTACCATTCCCCAACACCCCCAAAATTTTCAATGATCATTGACTTCCACCCACTTTATCAACAACCAACTGGAATTGATGCACACTTTCCACCCATCTAGGAACTAGGAACATACCAACTTTTCCTTAAATTATTAATTCAAAATTGGATTCACATACAATGTTTCTAAAAAACATCTCATATGTGATTCAAATTTTACCATACCCATTTCATATGCTAATCCAAGTCAAACTATCCTTATCGTCCTGAAAATTTCAGCTCCAACTATCACTTTGGAACAACCTCACTTGTTTCTGATGTCTTCACACCGAGAGGCATTCAAAAACCATACAAACACACCCATTAGAGTCTATACCCAACACTTGATGAAATTCCACAATCAAATACCATACTAACTCAAAACCATTGTTGTGACCTACCACACCATCTATGAACCTCCAACATAAGAACCTTAGATTGCGTTTTAGAACCAACTCGAGCCCGAATCCAATTATTGTCTTGATAATCCACCAAAAATGATTTCCTATCATCCTTCCATATGGAATTTATGCATCCACCTCAACAATTCATCACTGGAATCTTGGTTCCACCACAAATGACACATGAAAAAAACTACACACATATGACCACTCCCACACAAAGGCCACACCTCAAGGACTAACATGTCACTCCCTACAATAGGTTTGTCTTAATTGTTTCCCCACTGAATAAACTCCAACCTCCACAGACCACGTTGAATTCACCACTAATCCAAAAATTAGACATGGTCATCTCACTCTCACCTGAGTGAAAAAACAAAAAAAAAATTATCGCCCACTCCCAGTTTCCATGAACAGAACCCATGAAAATTTTCAACATCTAACCCATTATAAGGGGTTCACTTACAAATGACCTGCAATAAACTTCCCACCATACAACTCTACTTACACTACCCCATGAGTTCCACCCCAAATTGGCCTTTCATCAAAACCAAAAAAACCCTTAGTTAGCTAGGAATATTTTCTTTTCCCTCTCTGTATACCCAGGAAGATGTAAAGACATTAGGAATGATCATCTCGAAGATAATGTTATGCTAAGATTTCATCAAATAATACCACTACTATTCATCCATTTAGAACGTCACCTTTAACATTAGGGACATAAAAAACCTATTTAATGGACCCATTACCTCCTTTCCTGCAAGTGTCTCATCACATCCACATAATTTATCTGCATAATCATGAATACTACTTAACCTAAGAACCTCAGGTGTA
The DNA here is from genome assembly GCA_963277665.1 of Viscum album. Classification (NCBI taxonomy): domain Eukaryota; kingdom Viridiplantae; phylum Streptophyta; class Magnoliopsida; order Santalales; family Viscaceae; genus Viscum; species Viscum album. The sequence goes on along the minus strand of OY728159.1, from coordinate 1,417,649,086 downwards.
TTCTCCCATGACACCTGATCTATACACCAAAAGATATAGCAAGAATCCATGTACTCATAACCCCAAGATCCAACTAAATCTTTTGCATCACAAACACACTTGTATAACCCCACCAGAAAACTTAATCCTGATTTTAATGAGTTAATATTTTTGAAACCATGGCTCACAATCCATATCCACTAGCCATGCCTACCCCGCATGCCCATCTCAACCAAGCTAGATAAGCCAAAGTATTTCTCAAAACCAAAGGAAACTCACTAATCCAGAACCACTTTCATGACCACTCAATACTTGAGAATCATTCAAAAGTTTTTCTAAGTTCATCTATGCTATCACTGATTTCCTAGAAATTCATCTAGAGCTAACTAGGATAGAAACTTAATTGGTATTTCCCTCATAAAACACATGAACAACCTAAGAATCAACACTCATAGTGATTTCCATCCCAAAGAAGACTAGAAATCTCCATGTTCCTCTCACAATGAACATACTGAGTATACCTCACCTATACAGTCATCATCCAAAGAAAACATACACACCTAAAAACATATACCCTCAAATACCTCTTGCACACCCAATACTCATCATAACCACTAGGATAAATTTCTATAAAAAATTCCTATTTTTCATAAATAAAAATCTCCCAATCAACCAAAACCTAAAACTACATTTCACCCATCACACACCACTATCAAAAGTCCCAAAATTTGCACTCATACCTCAAGTACCCAATGACACTTTCAACTTGGACAACCCCTCTCATGGGTCGTCCAAAAATGACACACGAAACTAAATCCTTGAACTGGAGTCTCATCAAGAAGGTAACTAAGATCTTCCACCTATCCCCACTGGTAAAGTCTCAAAACAAGTCACTAGGTCCAACCACCTAGGTATATTCACACTCACAAAAGGCCACAACTCACAGGTTATCAAACATGCACCCATCTCATCATCACATGACATCATAAAGTAAAAACACCCTCCTATAGGGTCTCACACCATAAAGGTTTCATATACCGACAAACTTTCCAAAACCCAGAAACCCATCCACTTTGAGTATTTACTCATCAGACCACTCCCTTGAGGACCGTGCCATGTACCCCAAAACATATGAAAGTACCTGAATCTAAACTACAACCACCCACAATTAAGACATCCCTCATCTCTGAGCATTTTCACATCTCAATGCTCTCTATAGGACCTGGACATACTACTAACCTCCCATTAAAACCATCAACATGTGTCAAATAGTTATACCCATATACCACACTAACCCACTATAGTCGCGACACCAACTATGCACACGAACCACACCATCATCCTCAACATTGAGCGCCACACCATAGATACACATAACCTATCCTCAGAAGGAAATACATAAAATCAAACACTAGTAGGCCTATAATATGTGAATACTATGTTCTTAACATGATGCACGATATGCATCTTACATCTATAGTCCATCATTCAAAACCAAATCATTGGCCAATTTAAAATAGGAAAAGTTCTATAAATCCATAAGGATCCATCAAATATATATAACATGTGTGTTTCTCAAAGAAAAAATAGTATACAATCGTAACATCTAAACCAAGAAAATCAATCCTAGCCCTGGTAACCTGGATTTTCTACTAGAACATGTGTTAAAGAATCAGTATCCTAATATCTATCTCAAGATCCAACACATTCCTATATATCCAGTCCACAACTCCCCAAATAGTAAAATAACAGGAAAATTAAACACTTATGATACCACTTAGTAACACCCCGACACAAATACCACTAAATTGGGGCCCAAGATAGTTTTCCACATGACTTAAAACACACATCCTCATATGCTAGTGGATTTGGACAGAATTTGGGGGTCTAAGGTGAAACTACGAGGAGACTATACCCCCATATTAGAGTGGACAACCAGAAGAAAATAACCAGATATTTTACACTTCAGAGTTTGTGGAAAGAATAAACAAAATGAAATAGATACTGAAATAATATAAAATGAAATACTGGATTTCTTAAACAACCATGTCATACACACAACACTATTCACATATTGGGACGACATCATATATAAAATAAGAGATCAAAGATAAATACTCTAGGCTGTACAACATCACTGAGCTAAACCTCATCAAATCCCATGATACCATATGATCCATCCTGCCCAACCATTAAAAAATCAACATAGAACTGATCCAAAACTTGTTCCTGAAATACCATGTGAGATCTACTCAATTACCCAAGTATAATGGTTTCCTAATATAATTGTAGGTAAAAAATCAATAGGCCACCACCAATGATGTCTAAAATAATAACCAATCTAATAACACTGCATACATAGGTATAGTAATCAATATACAAATAGAGGATAAAGTAGTTTATAATTGTTTAAAAATATTTAAATTCATCACAATTATTCTCAGTTTATAGAGGTTTAAAAACCCATGAAACCTTCTTCGGTCCATGAAAATCATCTAAAATATATCACAGAGGTCATAGGTTGGAAAATGAGGAGCATCAGTCCAAGTACCCAAATGGGATTCAGAAAAACACATCTGACCATACCAAAAATTTATTATAGGGGACAGAAATGATAAAATAAGGAGCATCAGTCCTAGTATTCAATTAGGATTCATAATTTCTTGTTTGTCTATCCTAACCACGATATTGAATGCCATGTACATACCCTTATATTTAGGAGAATCTGTATGTCCTCTAAAAACTACGGTGCACCGGGGCACTTGGAACATCAGTCTAGCCCACCCAAAATCATGGATGAGGAATTCCATGTACAACATCCTAAAGAATACATAATACTGGTGGTTACTTGAGAATCTATCTAGAACCTATACTATGGATGCAGAACATTGTCTCCAACATCCTAATCCATTCTATAATTAGACAATTCCATTATTCAATATTCAACACTCCTAACCTTTTTAACACATTAAAATTAATTGTGCACCACTATTCATTTTCCAAAATTCATTAACCATTATCCTTTCATCAATACCAAGGTCCTTATGGGACTTTAAAACCAAAAACATGCTTTAGTAAGGCCAAACCACTTTCACATGTCATAAAATTATAAAACCAAAAATCCTTATTAAACATTTTGAAAATCGCCCTTTATAACATGGGTATTTCTCTTTAAACACCAAAAAAGGTCCAGTACCTTCATTTACATTTAAAACATTACAAGATCCATCATATCGTTTTCACTGAAAATGGAATCACACACTCATTTCAAATAAAAATTTTAAATCCATTTTAAACCCCTTTTTATAAACCATTAAGAGGAAAAAACATCATTTCAAAATAAGAATCATTTCAAAATATAAATTTTCACCTTATTCACCCATAACTGGGATGAAAACCAAAACACATGTTTAAAACCATTTCAATGGCCTCATAGAAATTTCACAAGAGTCTTGTACATTAAAAATTTCAATTAATCCTTCAAATAGGTGGTAAAACATTTATTTTCAGGATCCACCAAGTAGACCATAACCATTTATTCAAACAAACCAATGATATTAACCCAGTTATTCTTATAACCCACTTAATTTACCCTTTAATTTTTTTAACCATTTCTGGAAAACATCACACCCCATGGGTGCTGTATGTTCAGTCTTAAAATAAAAAAAGGATCCAATGAGATCCATGTAAGGTCTATGGTACCAATCCAAGGCTCAAAACCAAATTACTTATGCCAAATAAGAAAAAACCTAAAACATGGGATTTAAGGTAAATACTACATACACATGGAAATAAATTGATAAGACTGTGGTAAAATCTCTTAGAACACATACCTATTTTATAATTATTTCAAATACTATTTCAAAGAATGAAGGCCTTTTTAAGGCCCATCCAAGCATCATCTAAACCCCTCAGAACCCAACCGATCTCATCACTACAACCACCCAATCACTAATCACAATCCAAATAATCATAATTAATTAGTTATAAAAATTATATATAATTAATCCATCCAAAACCCAACATTCCATACTGTTGGAAAACTCATCTGGTGTTTATATCTCATAAAAAATCTAATATACTTCCACATGAGTTCCACAACGGACTCCCAACACCATCCCTGAACAAATCCCTATGTGGTGATACCATTAAAATAATTAATTAAATTAATTCATTAGAGAAAACATGATAAGATTCACAAAAAATGCATACCTTAACAAAATTACATGCAATGGAATACATAATCCATCCTGGGATATCAACTACCCAAGCCAACCAACATACCAAAGAGAAATTAATGATTCCACAATTGTCTTGCGTAATAAACAAAAGTATATCAGAGACCTCCAAGATTTGAATGAAGGAATTTAAAGAGAAAAAGAATCCACTAGGGGTTGAATCTTACCTCATAGTGTTAAATAAAAACCACAAAACACCTCCTCGTTGAGGCTTGAAGATTGGAAGAAGGGAGGAAAATAACTCCTATGGTTCATGCATGAAAGGGGAAGAGAAAGGGGAGGTATAAGTTAAAATTATGGATAGAAAAAATGATAAAATCACCATTTAATTAGATTTTGGCCAGTCACACGATTTAACAAACTGTGCGCCAACCGTGTAGCTGGCATTGCCCAATCCAACCCCCCTACGTGGTTTGGTTGAATGGTTGTCCAAACCATATTCCAACCATAAACACCACACAATAAAGATATTTCCCATCATCTAATTATTAGATCTTGAAAAAAGTTTCTTAGTGGTTTTTACTTTGGATGGTCAAGTAGACAAATAGTGGAATCTTATTAAGAATACAAGTAAAGTTAAATAAATTGACTCTATGGAATGTGATGAGTTTGAGAGAGTATTTTTAGTATGTACTTTACCCAAAATATTTACATAAAAATGGAAATTTAATTCCTTGATATTAAGTAGAAGGATGATGAATATATTAGTACAAATGAGGAAAATTTATAATACTTTTGAGGTATACTTCTGGTTTTATCATTGAACCTGAAAGAGAAATTGATAGATTCTTTAGTTTCTTAAAACCACATCTTAGAAATGCTTTATAAATTAGAGACCTTAGTAGTTATAGAGAAACCATTTTATGTGATATCAAAGTAGAAGTGAAGAGTGGATATTTTCATCATTTTCATTGTTCTAATAAGATGATAAAGATATAGTTTAAGGAAATTATTATAATAAAATCCACAAAGTAAAGGAAGTGAATCTTCTATTATGAAATAAGTTTAGAAAAAAGTGTGGGAGAAATTATCTCCAAGGGACCATTCAATGTTTCAAGTTTGGAAATAAAGGCCATCGAGCAAGTGAATATTGAAGCGATGTAAAGAGTAATGTCGATTTAATGAATGTTCATAGAGCTCAACCAAATTCACCACCTTCAATCCAATGATACAACTTCAAGGAGTATTATAATTATTCAACCCAGTGCATGAATCCATGGGTTAATGATGATAATTAGCTTCAGCAAACTCTTAATCCAAGATTCAAAGAAAATTATCATGTAATCCAAACTACCTAAGTGGGACATGATAATGAAGTGGTGAAATGAATACTTATCATCCACTCCAGAACTACAAATGTATTATTTTATTCTTATTCCACCCACTCATTTATATATGAATAATTTGATAAGGCTATAATATCACTACCTAAACTATAAGATGTTGAATTACTAGTCAATGATTCTAATGGTATTTTGATCACATATCATGTCTATATATCCTCTTTGATAGAAGTTTGTGGGAATATGCTACCTAAAAATATTGTGATTCTCCCTTTAATTGAATTTAATATGATTTTGGGATTGGATTGGATTTATTTATATAGATTCCATATCAATTTCTAAGTAAGGGAAGTCATATTTCATATTCCAAAATAAACTAGTGTTTGTCTATTAGCGTGAGGATGAACATGAATTTATAAGGTAAATTAATTCTATTTTATGAGTCTTATTACCTATTCATGAAGGGTATTTATCTCAAATGGTTTTTGAGACACTACACATTGTAGATATTCCCTACTTTTTGGTAATATGATAATGTATTTCCTAAATATTTTTTAGTCTTCCCTTGAATCATGAAGTTAGGTTTTAAATAGAACTCATACTTGGTTCTATGCCTATTTTAAAATCTCTTTATTGAATTTCCCCAATTGATTTTCATTAATTAAAGAAGAAACTCTAGGAGAATCTTGTTAAGGTATTTATTTATCCACTTGCATCACCACATGGTTCATTAATTCTTTTTGTTAAGAAGAAATATGGGTCAATGTGTCTTTACATTTATTATCAATAACTTAAAAAAATCACTATCAATAACAAGTGTCCTATACCCCATATTGATGATTTATTTAATAAAATATGAGTAGGTCAATGTTTTTCAAATATTGACCTCTGATCTAGATATCATCAGTTGAGGGTCAAAAAGGATAAAATATCCAAGAAAAACTTCTGTATATGGTATGGGCACTATGAATTTATAGTTATTCCATTTGGAATTACTAATTTCCTTTATATATTCATGGATCTAATGGATAATGACTTTAGATATTACCTTTATTTGTTTGCGGTAGTCTTCATAGAATATATTATTATATATTATAAGAGAAAAGAAGAGTATGAAGATCATATAAGGATTTTTTTGAATACCTTGAGGAAGAAAAATATATTTGAAAAATTTAGTAAATGTGAATTTTGGATATAAAAAGTATCATTTTTGTGTCTTGTAATCATATGTAAGGGGATATCTAGGAATCATTCAAAGATAAACGTTATTAAACATTGGGCCAAACCACCCATGGTGACTAAAATCCATAGTTTTCTTAGGTTGGTTGGATACTACTGAATGTTTTTGAGAAATTTATCATGGATATCAAATCCACTAACCAAGTTTATACATAAGGTATGGAAGTTTCTATGCATAGATGAATGCGAGTATAATTTTAAGGAACTGAAGAGATTGTTGGTTAGTGCACCTTTGGTCACACTACCCTACCGTGGAGAAGTGTTTGTGATATATAGTGACATATATAATAAGGGAATAAGATGTGTTCTCACGTATAATGACATGGTAGTAGCTTATTCCTCTCTCTAAATTAAGTTTCATGATTAAAATTTCAAACTCATGATTTGGAACTACAAACGATAATTTTTATTTAATGATATGGAGGCATTATATTTATGGTGAAATGTGTGACATATATACCAATAATAAAATATTAAAGTATATATTTACACAAAAATAGTTGAATATGTGACAAAGGATATGGATGAAACTAATTAAACATTTTTACTACTCAATACATTACCATACAAGGAAGGAAAAGATGGATGCAAATGTTCTAATATGGAAGGAACATACTAGTTTTTCCAAGACTTGGATTGAAAGTGATCCAATACTTATGTATTTTAGGCAACAAACCATTAAATAATAAGGAGAAATATCTTATATTCCTCAGATAAATTTTCAACCATATATTAATGTGAATATTATAGAGGTGCAAAAGGATGATGCATAACTAAAAAAAGGTAAATAATGTTCCAGATTCTTGTCATGATAGTGAGGAAATGAAAAGGTTTATGACTAGAGTATGCTTCTAATATATACTATAATTGAAGGAGATGTTGTATTAAGAACATAGTTCATCATTGTCTATTCATATAGAAAATATGATGATCTATATAGATCTTAAAGACCATTTATGTTGGGACAACATAAAGAGAGATATCGTGAAGTATGTATCTCGGTGCTTGGTATATTATCAAGTCATGGATAAGATATTGAAGTCTATTAAGATGTTATAACCATTACCCATACCTGTGTGTAAATAGGAAAACATCACCTAGGATTTTTTCATGGGACTCCCAAAGTTATCTAAAGGTTACAATGCAATTTGGGTTGTAGTTGATCACCATATGAAATCCACACAACTCATTATTATCAGATAAGAATTATCTCTTGATTAGATCATAAATATATATGTTAGAGAAGTGTTATGGTTATAGTAGTACCTATCTAAATAATATTATAATTATTACCAAGGTTTGTCTCAATGTTATGTGGAAGTATTCAGTGATATTTGAATACATAGTTGAGCTATAACACTGCATAGCATCCTCACACATATGACATGCTTGAGAGGTCTATTCAAACCCAATAATATATGATGAAATGTTTCTCTATGGATTTAAAATGAGGTTGATATTAAAAAATTCCTTTAGTAAAATTTTATTACAATAATATATTTATGTAGGGTATTTAGATGGCTCCTTATGAATCCATCTATGGAAAGAAGTACAAGATTCCAACATGCTAGGATAAATTTGGTGAGTGAAAGCTATTGAGACCTTAGCTAGATGTGGAAATGATAGAGAAATTTAGAACCATTTAGTATCATATCATGGAAGCTTATAATATGTTATTCTAATAATCATTGATGAGATATAGATTTCCAAGTTTGTGAGAAGGTATTTATTTGAATATCACCATGGAATAATGAAATGATTTTTCGAAATAAAGGAAATCTAAGACTTATATATATCAGTCACTCTTAGATTGTTGGTTGTATCTAGATGGTAGCTTGTCACTTTTTTATTCCTTTGAAAATATCCTAAGTTCATGACGTGTTCCATGTATCTATTTTAGGGAATTACATACCATATGATTTAAATATACTAAACTCAAAGGCCATACCACTGGAGGATAATCTTTTTTATAAAGAACAACTAGTTGAAATATTGAATCATAGAGATAAATTACTATAGTACAAGGCTAATCACTTGGTTAAGGTTATTTAGAGGAAATAAATTTTTAATAAGAAACATGGGAACCTGAGTATATGATAAAGTAGAGGTATCTAAATCATAGTAATAAAATTTTGAGGGAAAAAGTATTATAATGGGTGTAAAATATAACACCATTAGATTTAAGAATAAATTTATCTGTAATAAATAAATAAATCCAATATCTTGTGAATAAAGGAAACCTATAATTATGCAAATAGTAATTAAATATTATAAAAGGAATCACAATATTTTGTATTTAAATTAAATATAGCAGTAAAAAATAATTTCTAACTCACTTAGGAAATACTATTGATTCTAAAGAATGATTTTGAAATAATTTTTATAATATTTTTTGTCATATATGATTTATTTTAAAATTAACCAAAATTATTAAACTTATATAAAATTATTATTTACATATATAAAAAATTAATTCATTGGTTATCAATTGGTTATAAATTAAAATATAAGCATTTGAAGTTAAAGAGTGATTCTTTTTTCCCTAAAAATCACTCATATCTAAAATGTGTTTCAATAATAATAAATCATATTAATCTCTATTGATGAATGATTTCAATAAAATATGTAAATAATATATTAAAAAAAATATTTTTGACATTCATTTAATGTTTTTTATTTGGAAATGAATGAGAATAAATTTAATTTTATGCTCAAAAATTCTTTTTTCTAAAAATAGATTTTGTTATATTTTTCTCACTTATTTTAAAATTAATTTATGTCACTTATATAAATTGAATATGGTAAAATTGTAACGCCTTGACCCCAGTTTCTTGAAGCTGGTGCATTATTTTGTTAAATTTACAAGATTTTAAGAAATTAGTATCCCAAAGACCAGGTAGTTTAGTATTTTTGGAAGACCAGATACATACATAAGTTCAACATTATAACTTGAAATTAAATACAATATAGGAGATCCATTAGTAACTCCCATAACTCCTAGATTGAACCTAGAAGTCATTCATAATACACTTCTTAACATCCTAGGGAAATATAATAAATAAGAAAGGAGTGAGACCAGATGCTCAATAAGAGTAAATAATACAATGGAATTAATTATAAACATAAACACATGTCATGATGAATAAGTAGAAACACATGACTTTAAAAATTAAGTTGGGAACAATATGGTTGGAATAAAAACTGATTAAATAATTCCGTAAAACATAACCATGGATATTATACTAGTATAATAATCTCAAGGACTATCAATCTCTAGTTTTATAATGAGGTAATGCATAATGCCAGACATCATACCCATTCTATCAAGGCCTCATGCCAAGACCATACATAAATGGGTAAAAACCCAAACTATTTGGTATCAGGATACCTACCAATACATATAGGGAATATAGAGGGTCCCACCCATCACATAATGAGTCTAATACATTACTCATATGAATGGGGATAAATATAAACAACATATACATTCATATTGAAACTAAAATATGAAATTTAATTAATTTTCCCCAATCATTAAACATAAACACTAACCATTCAGTGTTATACAGTGAATGACTTCCAGATAGCACATCCATAGTCAAACTTATCATAAACCATTAAATAAAATATGGCAGAAAATATCATAAAATATTAATCCCAATTAATCATAATAATCAAAAAGAGTGTTGAAATAAATGACAATACTATTATAAAATTATCGAGTAATTCTTGAGAAAAATACTCTTTTACTTTGAAAAGAAGAGTTATTTTGGAAAAATATTCACATAAAACTAGAAGTTAATTAATATAGTTTTTTAATAATAAAATGAGTGATTTTATAAAAATAATTTTTGATAATAATATATTATACAGTGAATTTTAAAATAGGTAAGAATTCGAGTAGTTCCTTTGCAATGGGCTTGTTTATCAGGAAGAATTTTTGAAAGATCCTTTCAAAACATGTAACTCCCCATAAAAGAAATAAGGATTCTGATTGGTAAAAATATATAGAAAATTAAAACATTATTTATGAGGAGTACATAAGAATAATTAATAATTTCATTTTGGTAAGTATAGAATAAGAGTAACCTGAAAGAAAATGGAGGTTCGTGTAGAAAAACCTTACCTTATACCCAAATGTGTTCTGCACTTGACCTTAACGTCCAAGATAATCAAATTAAATATATTAATTAATTAATTAATAATGTTATAAACATATATTTGATTCATTATAGTTTTATTAGGTTCTTTTTACCTTATTGATAAGTTATATGATTGAATTCCATCGTTCCAGAGAGTTTATTTTCTTGATTTTATGACCGGTTCGCTTGATTATAAGTAACAGAGTTCATTTAAAATTGGTATAATAATAAAAAATTGGAATTGAATGCTTTAATGAGAACACAATTTTGTAAATGGATATATATATATATATATATATATCATTTGGTTAAATATTATGAGGATGAATCATTAGATAATACATTTAGTGATAATCATTTAGATTATTACGGCTGTTATTGATCATAACAAACTCATTTTTTTTCATTTAGTATCTTGTAAAAATGTTACTTAAAGAACATAAAAGTGGTTATATTATAAATTTTAAATTTTTTATCAACCATTAAAATGATTTCATGGAAAACCATGATTAATAATTTGATGAATGAAACTTCGTCGTCCATGATGGTTATAAATTGGCACCTCCCGGACGATGATTTCGTTTATAAAATAAAAGAGGGAGATTAAGGAGATTGATAATGGTTATTATATTAGAATTATATAATTTCAGTATATAGATGATAATGGAGTTATCATGATCAATTGGATAGAGGAGGTTAGGAGATAATAAGAAAAAAAGATAAATTGAAATGAAATTAAATGAAAAAGGAAGAGGATTTACCTCTTGAAATAACCTCCTTGAGAACCTCCTTAAGGGATATTGTTTTGGTCTTTTGGGAAGAAAAATGGCTCATGAAAGTGGATAGGGACTAGGGAAGATTAATTTTGAAGAACTTTGAGAATATTCAAGGATTATAGGATTGAAGAGAAGAGGGATTGAGGGGTGGTTTTTATAGTGGAGGAGAGGATGATTTGTCCATTATTTTATTAATTATTTTATTATTTTGGATCAAGACTATAAATAGTCTTGATTATTGTGACTAAAAATAGTAATGCGTGCATGTGAGTTCAAAAAAATGTTCATTTAGATCCTACATGACTCTAGTATGATCCATAAATTCATTTATTTAGAATTTTTCGTAAATTATTGATTTTCACTATTCACCAAAAATTCAAATATTTTTAAAAAATAACTAAAATTCATCATAACCATTTTTTGAAATGTATAATTCAAAAATGAATTTAATTTTAACAAAATAATTTTCTGAAGAATAGAAATATAATTTTTAAATAAAATCATTATTTACTTGAAAAATACAGATTTTAAATTTAAAACTGATTTTATAATACTTTTAAAAAATAACTGATGTCTCTTAAATTTATCTTAAAATCATAAGAAAAAAATATTTGTTTAGGAATATATTTTATGAAAATAAATTTTGTTGATATATTAATTTAAAATTGTAATTAAATATTTATTGCTCACAAAAATACCAACACTTAATTATTCATTTTTAAAATATTGAATCTCATTTATATGGTGCCTAAATTTTTTTATACATACATGGGTGAGGTTACTATTAATAATGGTACATTACTATTCATAAAGGTATGTTACTATTCATAAGGGTATGTTACTATTCACCAAAAATATATGTTGATCCTGCCAAACTCTGAATATCTTACTGATCGCAATCATGTATGTCAGTTTTTCAAAATTCAAATCATAGAAGTAGAAAAATTGTGTTCATTGTTTCAGCTATGAAAAATCTTTGTTTCATAGAAAATCAGTGTATCGTGAATTCAACATTATATTTATTTGTAAATTATTGGGGTGCAACATTCTTCACGTCTTACAAAAATTTCATCCTCAAAATTACCAGAATGTTACCTTATAAAAAGATTTGGGTAGTTATTAATCTTATGTTCTTAAATCTCCCATGTCGCCTCTTAAATTCCATGATTTTTCAAAATTACCTTGACCATTTGAGTCGTTCTATTCCTCAACATCTATACATTCTTGTCCAGAATCCAGAGAGGCTCTTCACAGTAAGATATGTAAGGTTCCAATTCTGTACCTTTAGAAGTGAGGACCTGCGTTGGGTCTAGCATGAACTTTCTCAATAATGATACATGGAAAACATTTTTCACCTTATAAGGGCTAGGAAAAATTTCCAAATGATAGGACAAAATTCCAATTCTCTCTATAATTTCAAAAGATCCAATGTACCTGGGGTCTAGTTTCCCTTTCCTTCCAAATCTTATAACACCCTTCCTTGGAGATACTGTCATATAATAACCCTGCTCTTTATAAAACACTTAAAAATGATTTATTATATAAACTATTCACTTGATAAAACATAGAATATCGAGAGGTCTAGTGTCTTTGGGTCTTATGAACATTACATAATGACTTAAAACATGAAACAAAACATCTTCGTTGAAAACTTCATTTACATGACCACTACATTCCCTTGTACTTATCATTGCATGGGACAACCTGGGGACATGCATAAGAAAAGGGTGACATATAAAGCCCATTAAGGGAGTAAAAAAGGAATGAAATTAAGAATACGATATATGTTAGGAAATATCCATATCAACAGATAAGAAAATAAACATGAACATAAATGATCATTGCACAAGGAGCCAAGGCTCATTGAAATGTGGAAACAACACTTAACCTGGTATTAGAATGATCCAAGGATCAATGCACATGGAGCATGATTAAACTCTTATTGCACTTGAATTATCATGAGTGAACCCTCATTTCATTTGATGTATCGTGATACTAATCTTTACCCAATGCATTAGAGAGCTATTAGGGCCCACTCTTCTTAATCATTTCATTTCATGCATAAGTGTGCCACATAGATCATACAACATGGAGTAATTCAAAATCATAATTGATTCCATGATAAAGGAATGTAGAATACATACATGAAACTATATAATCAATCAGTAAATGTGCATAAAGGTGAATATCCTTGATAGAGAAATGGGCATTCTATTCACTACATAATGACTTTGGCTTGGAAAATCACGGTGTAATTTCAAAAGCATAGCGATGTGACATAAGAATTCATAAAAAATGGTTTATGAGAGAGAAATGGATGTGTCATAATATTTATAAGAAATGTAAAGTAAGGGGGTCATATAGGTACATGTCCCAACAAGTGTAATGAAATTTCTATTCGTAATATAATAGAATTTCTTGAATGTAAATGAGAAGAGATAAACTCCTTATGGAATTTCAGCATGTTAATAGGTGTACATGGGAGGAATTAATGAGAGGGAAAGGGGTATATCATCATTAAAAAATAAATAGGCTTGTATGGGGGAGGTGTAAAACCAGACCCCAACATTTAAAATTGAAAATCAATTGTCATAACAATATTAATAAACTTGGATATAATGAGAAAGGAAGGAATCTCTTACATTGAAGTGTGATCCCAAAGGCTTTGGAGGGGCTTGAGAGAGGCTTATTGAGATCTTGGGGAGACTTTTGAGGATTATAAATAGAGAGGAGGTTAGGGGTTGGTCGAGATCAAAAGGATTTTAGTTAAGAGGAAGTGGGAGCTTTGGTGGGTTTATATAGGAAAGGTGTGGGAATTATTTATTATTTAGGTTTTGGGCACCGCACATTAAACTAATCAAAACCACAATTGATACCATGTTTTTTGAACATGGTTTTTTCCAAAGGGGAGTGGAAAACAATATTTTGTTAGGACAATGGCCAAACTTCTAAAAATATTAGGCTTGCTTATGTGTAGGTGAGTCACACTCTCAATGAAATCAATTTAAAAAGTTTAAATGTTTTGTAAGTATTGAAGGGTCCACTAAAGCATTTTAAAATAAATAAAACAAACCTAAAATCACATTATTTTAATGGTAGAACATATATTTTCCGAAAATAATGTTTATAGTATTTTATTACATCAGTATTGGGTCATTATGATGTCATAAACCACATTCTATATTTAAACGGTATTTAATTTTTACCCAAAAATTCGACCGTCTCAGAAAATTATGAAAAATTCACCGTTGGATAATTTAAATGTCCGAGTTCCAAAAAAAATTCATTTTATCTAAATAATTTTATAAATATGTGTATTGTTACTTTTAAAATAAAAACTGATATTTATCGAAAATTCATGGGTTTTGAAAAAAATAGCTTTCAAACCTTAATAAAAATCACAATTGTATTCATAATAAGTATATGGTAAATTATATTTAATAAAAAATAATTGAGTAATAATATTTAATTAAAATACTATTTAATTCAAAAATCCATTAACTCATCAAAATAGATTTTTTAATTAACTAAAAATGCTATTTTTGTTTTAAAAACTATTTAGAGAGGAACAATAATAAAATGAATGTATATTATCTATAAAAAAAATAATGTACATAATCATAGTACTAGGGTCTCGTTACATAACTGTAACGCCTCGACCCCAGTTACCCAGAGTCAGTGCATTACTTCGTAGCATTGGCATGATCACAAAAGATCAAGTCTAGAAACACCGATTAGTTTAGTAGCCTTGGAAACACTATATACATTCATAAATGTTACATTACATCATAAAGTGAAAAACTACAATAACAAAGTCTCCATAGTCCACACTCACATCCTCTTCTGACTATCCCTGCAGGTCATTCATACAATACTTCTTCACATCCTGGAAAATATTAAAACATTGAAATGGGTGAGCTCAGATGCTCAGTAAGGATAACAATATTGCAGAAGCTTTCGTAAATAAACATAAACATTTAAGGCAATGTATAACTAAAACAAAATCATTTTTAAACTTTAACTTCAGTATAATATGGCAAAAATAAATTAAATAACGCCATTTACTTACTCACAAAGATATTCTACTAGTCGAATAATCACATGCAATATCAATACCCACTTTCATAATGATGGAATGCATAATGCCAGACTATCATAACCACACAGCCAAGTCCTTGTGCCAAGACCACAAATAAGATTTTGTCAAGGCCTCGTTCCAAGACACTAGTTTGTCTCATGAGACCTACCGATGCATCGATGAGCTATAGCGGGCTCCACCCGTCACTTATTAAGTCCACTGCATTCCTCATATGAATAGGTTTAAACATATCATAAACCATAACATAATTGTATCACATAAAACATACATAAAGGAAACATAACATTTCCACAAGATATCAATACAACACATTGATATAATAAAAACACTTTCAAAACCATTTTCAATACCAAAATAAAAGAAAGTTAAGACTTTGTATTTATTTTTCATTTAAAAAGTTATGGCTTGTAGAGGAAGCCGAAACACAAATAATGGTCACGGCGGCGGAGAAGTCATTGTTGCCGCATACGTAACAAAAAAACATTCCTTTTTTCATTTAGTAAAACGATTTGTAAAAAAAGTTTCCTTTTTGAATAAAAGTCAAAGTCAAAGGGGTTTATACACCGTATAAAAGAAAGTTTTGTATAAAACAAAATATGCCTCAATGAAAGGAGATTGAGATGAAGACCCTTACAAAGATCGTTTTTTTTAAATAAATTAGATCTATTATGTGTATTCACTATAAGTACACATAAAAAAAGTACAAATAAAAGATAGGACATAATAATATCATGACATAATTTGAAAGTAGAAGATTAACCCAAAGAATAGAAATTGGGTTAAGAAGTTCCCTTACCTTGCATCCTGTCTTGACTCGACCGTTCTTTAACCTCCTGAATAATAAACTAGAGTTAATTTATAATTTCTTAAGAACCTTTTTCAATTTTTTTATTCCTTTTATATCACTTTTTACAATGTTATGAACATTATGTAATTATTTGAGTTAATAACGGTCGTTTTGTCGATCTTTGGTACTTGAGTCAAAAATAAACTTCTTATAACTACAAGTTGTTCATGTGGTGATATATCCATTATATCCAGAATTATATTCATGATATAGATATCATATATCTCATATATATCCAATATATACATGCATTTATAATATTCCATAACGTTTAGAGGTAAGAAATGAAATGCACCGTTCATGGAGACGGTAAGCCGTACGTACACATGAACGCTACTTTCATTTCTATTTAGTATTTAATGAAATCATAATGATATAAAGGTATATTATAATACCAGTATAATATCATATATAATATCATTTACTCCATCCTTTATACATCCCACATATGGGATTAACGATTCAAATCACTTTGAGGGGGCGGTAGTCCGCACTTCCTAAAATGAAAATATCGCGTTTACCCATAATGGAAACAATAAAGGTATGCCATAAATGAAAAATACAGAACCTAAAGTAAAACATAAACATATTATATATCATATATATAAATATAGTGACATCTTAATGGACACCTTTGAAGGTGTTATATGAGTGTTGAACAATCATCATTTCGTGAGGTAGAAATTTGCCATCCACAGAAACAGTATGTTCTTTAACCATTAGATGTAGGTGTGTGTAAGTGTAGCTCGAATAATTCTTATAACAACATCCTAGTATATTGAGGATACTGGTGTTTTTACAAAATAAATGAATAAAAAGAGTTTAGGGGGTTGGAGAAGCAAATTAATACAAAATAACATAAGAGAACACATTACCTTAAAATCCGGTATCTTTTTTTTTGATTTGAGCGAAAGGCTTCCTTGGGAAGAATTATGCCCAAAGTGAGGCTTCTATGAGTAATAGAGGGAAGTTGGGAGAGTATTTGGGCAGAGGGTGGCCGAGCCAAAAGGCTTTGAAAGTGTTAGTAAGGTGGTAGTGGTGGGGGCCTTTTATAAGTGAAGAGGAGGGGCACTCTTGGAAAGTAATGAAATGTTACTTTATTATATAATGAGTTTCGGATTTTAAAGGTCCCACACTTATATAATTCAAGGATAAGGTGATAAGGGTTCTAAATATACTCATCCAATAGGTTTTTGACAAGTGTAAGCCTTGTATTTTACATTATCTTTTCATTTTATTTAAATCGTTAATTAATGAGGTAATCACTGCATCATCATGGTGTCAAAAATAATTTAATTTATTTAATATCTAAAAATTATAAAAAAAATATCATGATGTATGAAATATTTTTATATTTCTAATGAATATTTATAGTAAAAAATATGGCTTGTATAACCCCATTTAAAAACTGTTTTAGTAAAACAACTCTTGTTTGTGACATTTTTATTTTAACATTAAATAAAAAGTTATTTATGTCATTTTCCTACCAAAGTGGCTCCATGGGATCCCCAAGTTGACCCATAGATTGTCTTGGTCGGCCATGACTCATAAAATAGGGGTAGGACAAGTGTAAAGGTATTTTCATATTTTTATAATATCATTTTTTCCTTAAATTTCACTAATTACCTTTAATCGTGATTAATTAAACTTAAAAGTTACTATTCACCAAAAATTATTTTCATCCCATTGAACCACATTTTACTTCCTAATGACAACCATGTATGTCGGATTTTTGAAAATCAAATCACAGAAGTGGTAATGTTTCATTTAAACGAAAAATCAGTTTTTTAACTACCACTTAGTGGTTTCACAATTCATCAAAAATTGAAGTTTTTTAGAACAATGTCAAAATTTCACCCTAAGTTATAATTGATATTCCAAAATTCAAAAATGATGTCTATTTTACAAAATTCCAAACATATAAGTTGCATTAATTAATTTCATAATTAATTCCCGCTGTCACAACAAATAGCGTGTTTTTAAGAAACAATATATATCAAAAGATTGACAATTGTTTATGTCTAATTTCAAAGTGAAATTAATTCTAATGACCACCATTGGATAAAATAGTAAAAATATATTCTAATTATATTTTAAAACCACTCAATAGTATAATTTATCACTATAAAATATATTGATTAAAAAAGTTTTTATTAAGTATTTTTCACTATTCATAAAAAAATTGGAAGTTCTTAGAAAATTACAAAAAATTCAACTTTGGATAATTTCGATATTCCGAATACAAAAATGAAGTCCATTTTGAAATATAAAATTTATATAATTTCAAAAAGTGGGTATTACTATTCATAACTGCTACTTTGATTGGTCGCGGCGTGTTAGAATCTCGAACTTGCGTACAGTGCAAGCTATTTTATTATTGAAAGAGAAGTGTATCATGAAAGCTTGGGGTGTTACAATAACCTCCTATAACACTCACATAATACCTAAGGGTAAGGTGTGAGATGGTGATAGACTCTTGGGGTGGCTCAGATACCATCTCTTGGGTGGTAATCTCTATTAACTTCCACTTCCCCCATAGGCGGTTCTGTTTGAGCTTAACGCGTTGAAGCTAGGCTTGGAATTGGTCAAGACTGAAGCCCAATGATACCACATCCTTTTCTGAGATCCAAAAAATGGGCTTCGTGTGGATAAATTCTTCTGGATGAGACTATCGCTTCCTTTTTCTAAGTAAATTGGATTTGTTAAAGCCCTATATTTATACTAATCCTCTAATCACTTTTCAACGACTATATTAGAAATGGTCACAATTCTTAATGGTATTTTAAAATCCAAAAACCTAAAACAAAAAATTGCATATTTTATATAACCATTTTACACAATAATACATTTAATTATATCAAGAGGAATTTTCATTGACATAAGTTTGGGTCGTTACATTTCAAGAAAACATGATCACACTCTTGAAATTCCAAATCCTTCCTTCGATTATCTACAGAGCTATTTTTCCTACTTTGAGATACTTTGATATGGGTTTGAATATTCTTTACCTTTTCTATTGTTTCCTCCACAAGCTCTGGACCCACAAGCTTCCTTTCACCAACTTCATCCCAACACTTCGGTGTAAGACATCTCTTTCTATTCAATGCTTCATATGGTGACATTTGAATACTACAATGGAAACTATTGTTGTAGGAAAACTCCCTCAATGTTAAATAATGATCCCACAAACCTTTAAAGTCATGTTAATGTGATATCAACATATCTTATAAAGTTTGGATCATCCTTTTTTGATTTCCTGTCAGTTTGGGGGTGATAAGAAGTACTCAATCGAAGCTCAGTATCCAAATATTTTTGAAGAATTTTCCAGAATTTCAATGTGAATCGTAGATTAGGATTAGACAAAATTTAGAGTGGTTCTCTATGAAGTCTCAAAACTTCATTGATATAGAGTTGTGCAATGTGATCTAGTAGAAAATCCTCCCTTGAAGCGAGGAAATTTGCAGATTTCATAAGTCTATAAACAATTACTCATATTGCATCATTCTATCTTGGATTTTGGGATAATTCAGTGACAAAATCCTTGGTGACGCCATCCCATTTTTATGTAGGAATGGGTATAGGATGCATTAATCCTTCAGGATGTTGAATTTTGACCTTCACTTGTTGACATACTAAACATCTTGATACATAATCAACAATTTCCCACTTCATTTTGTCCTACCAGAGAAGTTACTTCAAATATCTATACATTTTAGTGCTACCAAGGTGTATAGACAAATTCAAGCTATGAGAATCATCCAATAACTCCATTTTCAGCTCTGGTATAGAGGGAACACAGAGACTCTTCCCAAATTTTAGAATTCCATCCTCACACATGAAGTCATACGAATTACAATCATTCAAACCTCAAATTTTCTTTTGAAATTCTAATAATCAGACTGAGAAGTTTTAATTTTTTCCAATAAATATGGTTGGGAAACCAATTGAAAAAGTAATGATGTTTCACCTTCATTGATAATTCACATATATATCTTTACTTGATCCATTAATACAAGATCCCTTTCGGTCTTCATTTTATTTAAAACTCCATGATCCGTCTCGGTCAATTCATCAACAACCATATTTTCCTTAATTGGAAGGTATTTTATATAATAATTTTAATCCTTGTGTAACATGAACCATCTCATTTGCCTCAGGTTGAGTTATTTCTATGAGAATATATATTTTAATCTCTTGTGATTGATATATATTTCACATATTTTTCCATAGAGATAGTGTATCTATATCTTTAGAGAAATGATCACAACTTCTAACTCAAGATCACGAGTTGGATAATTCTATTCATGAATTTTTAATTGTCTTGGTGAACGTGCAATAACTCTATCTTTCTGCATAAGGAAACACCTAATTATTTTCTTTGACTCATCACTATAGATGATAAATATACCATTACCAGATGGTAGAGCTAGGATTAGAGAACTCACTAATACCATCTTCATGTCTTCAAAACATTCTTCACATTCTTTTTACCATTAAAACTTAACCCCTTTATGAGTAAGTTTTGTTAATGGGTTGGATAATCAGGTGATGTTTTGAATGAAATTCCAATAATAACCTGCTAAACCAATAAAACTTCATACATCCATAATTTTCATTGGTGTAGCCCATTCTTGAACTACCTTTTTCTTTTCAAGATCTACTAAAATTCCATCCTTATAGATAATATGACCCAGAAAAGAAACTAATTGAATCTATATTTCACACTTGATAAACTTTCTATATAATTATTTTCTTCTAAGAGTCTCTAGAATAATGCGAAAGTGATTCTTTTGATCTTTATAGATTTTGGAGTATACTAAGATATCATCAATAAATACCACAAAAAATTAATCGAGATATTCCTTGAAAACTCTTTTCATTTGATCCATAAAAATAAAGGGTTCATTAGTCAGTCAAAAAGGCATTAATGTAAACTCATAATGACCATACCTAGTTCAAATTGCTGTTTTGGATTATTTTCCTTCCTCACATGCTACTGATGATTTCCAGATCAAATGAAATCTTCATAAAATATTGGGATTTGTGAAGTTGATCAAATAAACCATAAAATCAAGGAATATGATACTTTTTCTTTATCATAATGGAGTTAATATCCCTATAGTAAATTCATAGCCTCATAGATCCATCCTTCTTCTTGATGATAAGAACATGGGATCCCCATGAAGAAACACTAGGGTGGATAAATCCTTTATCAATCAATTCCTATAGTTTTTTCTTCAGTTATACTAAATCTATAGTGGCCATTCTACCAGGATTCTTTGATATATGTCTTGAACATGTAGTTGAATCAATAGTGAATTCAACTTCCCTCTTTAGAGGATTTCCAGGTAAATCCTCAAGAAAAACATCAATGCATTCTTTCATAATAGTTATATACTCAATTTAAAGATTTATTTTCTCACCCATATATATTGCATTATCATCCTCCCCAAGAATTTCCTTCATTAGAGCTACTTAGGGTGGATCTAGATAAGAATCAAATAATAAGGATTCTACTCTAAAGATAAGGGATTCTAAACCATTTAAAAAATTGTATCCTCTTTTTCCTTGCAATAGATTCTCGCATTGTAGTTTGAAAGACAATTTATACCAAGAATCATATCAAATTCAATAATGGGTATGAGGATAAGTTTAGAAACAAAAGTATATTTGTGTGTCATAATGGGGACTGATTGACACATCTTTGTTGAAATGATACTTCCCTTAGTATTTTTGACTGAGAAATCCTTTAATAAATAAAATTGGAAATATCTAATTTTCTTGGAAAAATAGGAAGATATAAAAGTCTTCCATGATCTAGAATCAAATAAAGAATTGGATAAGTTTGAGGAAATTATTAATGTAACTTCCACCACAACATTAGGAACTTCAACCTTAGTATTTATGAGCATATAAACTTGGCCTTTCTCCCTTGGCCTTCTCTAGGGAATTTTTCCTTGGTGATTAGGACAATAATTTTCATAACGTCCCATATATTTTCAATTATATCATTGTAAATTGGAAGCTTCATTATTTCCCTTAAAATCATGGTGCTGGTGGGCTTTTCCTCCACACTTATAACAAACACCCATAACCTTTAGAAAAGTACTAGAGTGTTTGTTCCCACAATTATCACAGGATGGAAAATCAATTCTACCCTTATCCCCCTTTTCCTTATTTCATTTTATAGAGTGTTCACCAACCCTCTTATTCTATTTCATTATTTTAAATTCATAATAATTAGAGAATTATTTTTCTATCTTGATAGCACATGAGACTATATCTTTGTATGATGAGAAACTTTGGGAGACTAGTACCCTTTAGAGTAATGGTTTTAAACCATCAATGAATGGATCAATATTTCTCCTTGTATTACGTATGTAGTCTGAGACATGCCTTTCTAACCTTGTGAAGTTAGGTTCATACTTTTCTACATTCTCATCCTCATTTTACCACAGATTTAGAAAAATCCTTTTCATATTCGCTCATTGTTGATGAGGAAAGTATTATTCTAATAATATTTCCATAAATTCCCTCCATTCCATATTTTAAATATCTTCCCCCTCCTTTTTTTGAATCAATGAACACCATTGGTCAGAATATCCTGATCGAAGATAAACTACCATATCAACCTTCTCCCTTTTGTTACTTCCCAAAGATAGAAATATCTTCTCCACGGAACTTATCCAATGCTCTGCTAAGAATGGGTTTATAGTCCCATTAAATGTTGAATTATTTTTTCTCATAAAGCAGTCTAACATTACACCTATATGTTGTAGTTAAAGGTTCTCTATATGGGTAAGGTTATTGTTCATAACCTAATTCAGCTATCCGAGTATAGTTATAAGTTGATCAGCCTGAGTCGTAGCACCAGTACCAACATAATTACCTTACATAGGAGGGAAATACCAACATGGGATATGCACATCTATGTATTTTCTATTCCTTTAACTAGGATCCGTTTCTAAATAATGACATACACTATATTAGGTTATGAATCATAATATATAATCTCAACTAGAAAAATACTTAGAATAAATTGAAATCCTATGCATAACTAATCTAATAAACATAAATATGTTTTTTTGAGGAAAAATTTACTTTTAAATCCTTCATAATGGATTGTAAAGAAAATGTGAATTATCCTAAGCATATCCCATGAGAGTGTCAAACCAAGTGCACATGAAGTCCTGTTGTTGTGTACCAGGTTACCCCAAGTCAAGCCATGAACACCTTGTCGAAATTGTTACTCTTAGGTACATCTGTGCAAGAACCACATCCACTTAGAGTATCTAGATATGGATGTATTTCTAGGAATATCCACATAATATATTCCTTACCAAAATTCTATGATGTTCTTATATGCTTATCCTTAAAGTCTACCTTAGGGATTTTTTCCCTAATCTATGTTTTCTATATCTAGTTTCCAAGTTTTCTACCCAAATTCTTTTGATACCAACTTTAACACACCAAACTTAGATGCCTAAAGTCGATGTAATATTTTATTACATTGGCATGATTATAAGAAAGTCATATTCCAAAGGAAAGGGTGGTTTAGTGGTTTTGTAAAACCATATAAAAACATAAGTTTAATATTACAACTTTAAATGAAATACAATATAGAAGATCCATTACTAACTCCCATAACTACTAGATTAACCCTATAAGTCATTAATAATACACTTCTTCACATCTTGGGGAAATACAAAACATAAGAAATGGGTGACCTCAGATTCTCAGTAAGGATAAATAATAAAACATAAGTAATCGTAAATATAAACACTAGGCATGATAAATAACTAAAAACATATCCCCTTAAAAATAAACTTGAGTATAATATAGAAGGAATAAAATCTGATTTAATAATGACATAAAACATAACCATGGATATTTTAGTAGTCAAATAATCACACAGACTATCAATATCTAGTTTTATAATGAGGGAATTCATAATTCTAGACATCATAACCATTCTATCAAGGCCATGTTCCAAGACCATACAGTAATACACAAACACTTTTTACTTCGGTTTTTTAGCTTTTTAACGTTGATTTTGAGGCATTGTTTTTGCAAGAAACGTTAAAAATATGATTTTTAATGTTGGTTGTTAAATAAAAAATGTTATAAATGGTTTTTTCAAAGGGTTTTCATATCAGTTTTTAAAAAACCAACGTAAAATACAATATAGAGATGACGTTACAAAGCTATTTTTATGTCAATTTTTAAAAAATGACATTAAAATTCATTTTTACATCGTTTTTTAAAAACTGACATAAAAAATGACAATCAACTTGTAGATAATTTCTTAAGATTCAATTTTACAAGTCGTAGAGCTCAAACGAACTTACAGATCAAAAGTTATAACCATCAGAAGTTTGATATTTTTTTATGAGGAAAGATCAAATGAGCCAACCATAGCTTTGTCTTAGAATTAATTTTAGAATTCATTGGAGGATTTTTAGTTTTACCATAATATGAATCATTATTCATCATTATAATTAAAGAAGAGTCACTAAATAGTATATCAATTAAGAAAACTACTCATTAAAAATATAAATCAAGGAAATATAATTACAAATACCTTGACGAGATCGCTTAAAGAAGAAATAGTGGATTAAAGTAGAAGATCAAACAAGTCAAGTTAGTGGAATGATTATGGTTAAAAGCAATGATCATTAAATATTATATCAATTAAGAAAACTAATCATAAAAAACATAAATCATGGATAAATAATTACAAATAACTTGACGAGATCGCGAAAAGAAGAAATAGTTGATTCACATTAAAGATAAAACAAGTAGATTTGGGGGGATGATGATGGTTCAATAAAATGATAATTAAATTATGATATGTTTATAATGAAAACATATAATTCAGATGATAAAAGAAAACGTGATATTAAAAATTTTAGGCGGCAATCAGAAAATTTGATGCCGCCATGTAAAAAAATATAAATCCAGTGTTGGTGGGATATTGAAATTATATTTTACATTAGTTTCATGATAACTGTCATGAAAATATATTAAAATTTTAACTGACTTTTCAAGTCTGTTATATAGGAGTCGACGTGAAAAATTTAATTTCATGACTTTTTCACATCAGTTATTAAATAACTAAGGTGAAAAATCGATTTTTTGATGTCATTTATTTAATAAACAAAGTGAATAATGTTTAAAAACATGTATTTCATTTCCCAAAATTTTATTCGATAGGTCTTGGGGCTCAAACAATATTACAGATCAAAAGTTAAGGCCATTTGAAGTTGGCTTTCCCTAAGACATCGTTTAGAGATGATCCACTTCCGATGACCATAACTTTTGATCCGTAACTCCATTTGAGCTCTATGACCTATCAAATCAATGACTAGGAAATTATCTACATGTTTGTAAATAGTTTCATTTCAATTAGTTTATAACCATTGTAAAAAAAATCTGTTTAACAATGGTTCTTATATAACCGAGGTGAAAAATCATCAAAAATGAATTTTCTTGTTTGTTATATAATAACTGATGTGAAAAATCAATTTTCAGATATTTTTACATATGTTATATAAAACTTTCATGAAAAGGGTGGCGTTAAAAATAGTTTTAGTACTAGTGATATTTAAACTAGTAAAAACCCAAACTAGTTAGTCTCGTGATACCTACCGACGCATCGAGGGGGGGGGGATAATAGGCCCCAACTATCACATAAAAAGTAAAATACATTCCTTATATGAATGGGGATAAAAATAAACAACATATACATTCATATTGAAACTAACATATTAAATTCCATTAACTTTCCCCAATCATTAAACATAAATAGTTGCCATTTAGAGTAATATGGTGAATGATATCAAGATAGAATATCCATAGTCAAACTAATCATAAACCATTTAATAAAATATGTTATATTATATAATAAAATATTAATCCCCATTAAACATAATAATAAAAAAGAGTGTTGAAATTAACAAAAATAGTCATATAAAACCATCAAGTAATTCTTGAGAAAAATACTCTTTTACTTTAAAAAGAAGAGTTCTTTTGGAAAAATCTTCACATAAAACTAGAAGTGAATTAATTTATTTTTTTCATAATAAAATGAGTAATTTTATAAAAATAATGGTTTCTAAAAAAGGATTATATAGTTTATTTGAAAATAAGAAATAATTCGAGTAGTTCCTTTCAAATGAGCTTGTTTACCGGAATGAAGTTTTGAAAGGACATTTTAAAACATGTAACTCCCCATAAAATAATGAAGGATTATGATTTTTACACATATATAGAAAATTAAGAAATAATCTATGAGTATTAAATAATAATAATTAATAATTTCATTGAGTTAAGTAAAAAATAAGATTAACCCAAAAGAAAATGGAGGTTTGGGTAGAAAACCATTACCTTATGCACGAACATGTTCTTCACTTGACCTTAACGTCCTGGATAATAAAATTAAGTCCATCAGTTAATTAATTAATAACATTGTATATATATTTTTTATTCATTATTTTTTTATTAAGTTCATTTATGGACTTATTGATATTTATATTATTGAATTCCATTGTTTCAGAGTGTTTGTTTCCTTGATTTCATGATCGGTTCGCTTGATTATAAGTAATGAAGGTCATTTAAAATTGGTATAATTCTCCATAATTGTAATTTCATGTTGTTAATGATAATTCAAAAGTTTAAATGGTAATATATATCATTTGGTTATATATTATGAGAATGAATCATTAGATTATACGTTTAGTAATAATTGTTTATATTATTAGGACGATTATTGATCATAACGAACTCATTTTGTTTTATCGTTTGTTATTATGTAAATATGTTACTTATAGAAAGTAATATGTTAATATTAAAAATTTTAAAATCTATATCAACCATTAAAATGGTTTCATGAATAACTTTGAATAATACTTTTAAGAACGAAACTTCGTCGTCCACGAAGGTTGTAAATTGGCACCTCTTGGATAATAATTTTGTTTATAAAATAAAAGAGGGAGAGTAAGGAGATTGATATTGCTTATTACATTGACATGATATAATTTCAGTATATAGATGATACTAGAGTTATCATGACCAATTGAATAGAGGAGGTTAGGATAAAATAAGAAAATAAGATAAATTGAAATGAAATTAAATGAAAAAGGAAGATGATTTACCTCTTGAAATAACCTCTTTGAGAACCTCCTTAAGGGAAAGGGTTTTGGTCTTTTGGAAAGATAAAGGCCTCATAGAAATGGGTAGGAACTAGGGAAGAGTATTTGGGTAGAACATTTAGAGGATTCTATGCTTAGATTAGTAAAGAGAAGTGGGAGTGAGGTGTGGTTTTTATAGTGAATGTGAGGAGGGTTTTTCCATTATTTTAGTCATTATTTTATTATTTTGGAACAAGACTATAAATAGTCATGTTTATTGTGACTAAAAATAGTAATAAGTTCATGTGATTTTAGACTAATATTCATTTACATCATCCATGACTTAGTTATGATGCATATATTCATTTATTTATCATATTTCGTAAATTATCAATTTTCACTATTCAAAAAAAATTCAAGTATTTCAGAAAAATCCCAAAAATTCTCCCTGACCAATTTTTGACATTTAGAATTAAAAAATGAAATCCTTCATATTGAAATAATTTTCTAAATAAGAGATATTTATTTTTTAAATAAAATCATTATTTACTTGAAAAATACAAATTTTAAATTTAAAAATGATTTTACAATACTTTCAAAAATTAACTGAGGTCTCATAAAATTATCTTAATATCATAGGAAAACAAAATATTTATTCAGGAATAAATTTTATGAAAGTGTACATTATTAATTTTTTAATTTAAAATTTTAATTAAGTATTTATTACTCACATCACACTCATTTATATGGTGCCCAAATTTTATTTATACTCACATGGGTGATGTTACTATTCATAAGTGTACATTACTATTCATAAGGGTAGGTTAATATTCGTAATATAATGTTACTGTTTACCAAAAAGTATGTTTACCCTATCAGACTCTAAATATCTTACCGATCACAATCATGTATGTTAGTTTTTCGAAATTCAAATCATAGAAGTGGCAAAATTATTTTCCTTGGCTAGGTTATAACAAGATGTTGTTTCATAGAGACATAATGTTTCATGCATTCAATATTGAATTTATTTATAAATTATTAGGGTACTAAAAAAATGGTTACCATATTTGGAATTGAATTTTCTAAATTTTGTAATATAATCAATTTTATTTTTTGTCATTTTGAAAAGTAACCATGATAAATCTTTGTTACCACTGTAAGGGTTAAAAGGATTGGGGGTGGGGGGTTAAACATAGAAATAAGGAAAAAAAATATAAGACTTCAATAAATGTTGTTTTCTAAGTTTATTTAGACATAAAATTATATTAGATTCAAATTTGGGTTTCCTTGGTGCCACTTTCACTCGAATATAACTTTATTTTATTTTAATGTTTTAAGTATTTACAAATGTGTCACCAACCTCACTTATAAAAGGGTACCCTATACTTTGACTTATACACATACATTTAGACATATTTTTCTACAGATCCCTACCCAAATATCTTCTTAACTTCCCTCTACACATCCTATATCTTCTTTTCCTCCCAAAATACAAACCTTTGAAGGCTTAAAGAGTATTCCAAACGATGTATCCTAAAGAAGAGGTCATTGTATTTACTAATCTATTTCATTTTTATTTATTTCTTAACCTATTCCAAATACTCTATAACTATATTAAAATGATCAAATTCGTATCATTTATATACTCAAATGTTTTTATGTTAATTCCAGATCCATTTTATATATCCTTTCCATTCTATGAGATATTATATCATTATACGTGCGTACATGTGAACTACCACCTCTACGAAGAGACGCAATTCATTTTTCATGTGTGGAATATATGGCTGGTCATATGAATGGATTAATGAATATATATAATATTTATGATATTATTATTATTCTTGAATGATATATTATCATTTACGTTTCTATCATTCTATTCATTGGAATATGGAAACTTTACTCATGTGTACGTATGGAATACCATCTATACGAATTGATGTAATTAATTTTTTATCACAATATTATATGAATAATTATAAAAGTTTATATGATGGATGAATCTGATGCTTATAAAATTATCAAGATTCATTAGATGATTATTGTAACACCCCAGGTAAATAAAGAATATGACATTTTAATATTTATCCATATTAGTGAATATAATTTTAATATTACATTAAAGGGGATGTTATGCTTGATGGCATACCCAATACGCAACAACGAGTTTCTTGGGAATCTTACGTTGCACTCTAATAATAAAATAATATTATTTTAAATGGTAGTTAACGCCTAGATGTTGTGATGGTGGGAATGAATAGAACTAACTAAAAAATTATTATATATGTTTGTCAAATATTTTTACTTTTTACAATAAATGTTAGAGGATTAAAAATGTGAATGAATCCAATTTTAAGCGTAAACATTCTAATATTCTTTAAAAGGTCAATTAACCGCCTTTTGATGGAGAACCTCTTTTAAATCCAATTTCTGAAAATTTTATGTGTTATATTTGACTAAATAAAATTCTTATTTAGAATCGAGACATCAAAATTTACTTTGTGTAAATTTTTGGTATTTTTCTGAAAAAGTTCAATTTTTAATGAATAGTAAAAAATGTTGTATTCTAATTCAAAACCTCTTTTTAATATAATTTATTTATATGATTAGATTATCTTTTGAATTGGATTTAAAGTGAAATTAGAATATATTTTTACCATTTAATCCAATAGTTGTCCTTGGAATTAATTTCACTTTGAAATCAGACTTAAACTAGTGTCAATATTTTGATACATTTTGTTTCATAAAAACATGCTATTTGTTTTGACAGCGGGAATTAATTATTAAATTAATTAATTCAAATTATATGTTTTGAATTTTGTAAAATAGACATCATTTTTGAATTCGGAATATCAAATATATCTTAGGGTGAAGTTTTGGTAATTTTCTGAAAAACTGCAATTTTTGATGAATAGTGAAACCACTAATTGGAACTAATAAAAACTGATTTTCCGTTTAAATGAAAATTTTCCATCTTTGTGTTTTGAATTTAAAAACTAAGACATAAATGGTTTTCATTAAGAAGTAAAATGTGGTTCAATGGGATTAAAATATTTTTTTGGTGAATAGTAACTTATTAAGTTTTTAATCGCGATTAGAGGTAATTAGTGTACTTTAAGGTAAGAATAATGTTTTAATAAAATTAAATGACCTATAAAAATGTCCTAAACTCATTTTATGAGTAATTTCAGACCACGAAAATCCGTGGGTCAACTTGGGGACCCCATGGAGCCACTTTGGTTGGAAAATGACATAAATACCTTTTTATTTAATGTTAAAATTAAAATGACACAAACATGAGTTGTTTAACTAAAACAATTTTTACATGGGGTTATACAAGTCATATTTTTGATTATAAATATTCATTGGAAATCTAAAAATATTTCCTACATCAAAGTATTTTTCTTATAATTTTTAGACATTAAATAAATTATATTATTTATGACATCATGATGATGGAGCGATGACCTCATTATTTAATGATTTAAATAAAATGGAAAGATAATGTAAAATCTAAGACCTAAAAATGTACAAAACCTATTTTATGGGTGTATTTCGAACCCTTATCACCTTATCCTCAAATTATATCAATGTGGGACTTTTTAAATCCGAAACTCATTTTCAAATAAAGTAACATTTCTTTACTTTCCAAGAGTGCCCCTCCTCTCCTCTTATAAAAGGCCCCCACCTCTACCTCCTTAACCACACTTCTAAAGCCCTTGAATCGGACAAAACCTACTCATTTTTCCTCTACACATACCTATCTTACTCCTAGAATCCTCACTTTGGGAAGAAGTCTTCCCAAGGAATCCTTTGAGCTCAAATCAAAAAGAGTAACCCGATTTTATGGTAATGTCTTCACTTGTGTTCTTTTGTTTTATTTTGTTTCTCCAACCCCATAAACTCTTTTTATTCATTTCTTTTGTAAAAAATCCAGTATCTTCTATATACTAGGATGTTTTTATAAGAATAATTCGAGATACACTTACACACACCTACATCAAATGGTTAAATAACATACTGTTTCTGTGGATGGTGAATTTCTGCCTCACGAAACGATGATTGTTTAACACTCATATAACACCTTAAAAGGTGGACATTAAGATGAAACTATATTTATATATGATATATAATATGTTTATGTTTTACTTAATCTTATTTATTTTTCTTTTGTGGCATACCTTTATGGTTTCCATTGTGGGTAAACATGATAATTTCATTTTAGGAAGTGCAGACTACCGCCCCCTCAAAGTGATTTGATTCGTTAATGCCATATGTGAGATGTATAAAGGATGTATTTAAAGTTATTTTATATGATGTATGTTACATATAAATGATTAATATAATTCTGTAATTAAAATATACATAACTCTCATTTAGTTTTAATTCCATTAAAATGACATAGAAATGAAAGTAGCGTTCATGCGTACGTACGACCTACCATCTCCATGAACAGTGCATTTTATTTCTTACCTCTAAATGATTATGTAATATTATAAATACATGTGTATTATGGATATATATGATATATATGATATCCAAATCATGAATATCATTATGGATATAATGAACCTTTTACCACACGAACAACATGTAATTGTAAGAAGTCCACTTTCGACTTAAGAACCAAATATCGACAAAACAAACATTATTAACTTAAATGATTACATAATGTTTATAACATGAAAATAAGTGATATAAAAGGAATAATGAACTTGAAAAAGGTTCTTAAGAAAGTATAAATTAACTCAAGTTTATTATTCAGGATGTTAAATAACGATCGAGTCAAGTCGGACCCGAGGTAAGGAAACCTACCCCTCTCTTTCTTTTTATGTACACTCTTTTATGTCATTACTTTTAAGCTCATATTTCTTATGATTGGGATGTGATTTTATATTACTCTTAATGTAATTTTTATGTTCATATTATAAGAGAACCTACTTTCTCTCAACAATAAATTTTGGAAGTTTTGAGTGGCACCGTTAGGCTGCCGAATTTTCGTAAGAGATCCAACCTCTCTCTTTCTTTTTAAGTACTCTCCTTTATGTAACTTCTTTTAAGATCCTCTTTGTTATGTTTGGGGATGTTATTTTATATTACTCTTGGTTTAAACTTTATTTTAATATGATGTGAGACCCTATTTTATCTCATCAATCCATTTTTTTAAGTTTTAAGTGGCGCCGTTAGGCTGCCAAGTTTTCGTAAGGGATTTTTCATCTCACTTTTATTCCCGTGAGATTTATGCTACATGTTCCACAATCTCCTTTTATTGGTGTATGTACTGACCATTATTTTACTCATTTTGTAATATAATTTCATTTATGAGTATTTACATCAATGTTTTATTGTCCTTCTTTCACAGGGTGTATGTTTCGAAAGAAACCCATGCCGATAAGGGAACCTTTCACCCTCCTCTTTTTAAAATACTTCTTTTGTTATGTCTTTTAATTCAAATAAAATTTTGTTGGGATATGTTCTTATATATCCTTAGTGATTTAAATTTTATGTCTAAGTGATGAGATACCCTTTTTATCTCTCATCAAATCATTTTCTAAATTTTGTAGTGACGCCGTTAGGCTGTCAAATTTTTGTAAGGGAACTTCTTAACCCAATTTTGATTCTTTGGGATAAGATTGTACTCCTTGAATATGTCATCCTATGAATATGTGGGAATAACTTATGATTGTTTTACACTTAATATCCACTTATATTTGGTGTATTAGTTTGTCACACATAATTATGTAATTGATTTATCCTTAATCCAAGGATACCGTCTTTGTATAGGACTTCGTCTCAATCTCCATTCATTGAGGCATATTTTGTTTTATACACAACCTTATTTTATAAGGTGTATAAACCCCTTTGACTTTTACGTTTATCTGAAAGGAATCTTTTTTATAAAAAGCATTTTACTAAACGACAAAAGGGAATGTTTTTGTCGTACGTATGCGGCGACAACGACTTCTCCGCCGCCGTGACCATTATTTGATTTTCGGCTTCCTCTACAAGCCATAAATTTTTTTAAAAGAAAAATTAATACCATGTTTTACTTTTCTTTTATTTTGGTATTGAAAATGGTTTTCATAATGTTTTTATATCAATGTTTTGTATTGATATCTTGTGATTGAAAAGTGGAAATGTTATGTTTTCTTTATGCATGTTTTATGTGATACGATTATGGTTCTGTGATAAACTAAGGGCGGGTGAGCCCGATATAGCTCTCCAATGCATTGGGTAACGCGAAGGGGTTAAACTTTAATGTTTCTCCGAAGAGATTTAGGGAATATACTGTGATGGGTATTCCAAACGTAACCAAGAGGGTTACTCCCTACGTAAGAATGTTATGAATGCCTCAAGTTACCTTTATGTCTTATGATTTCTATGATTTATTCATGATTTTATGAGGTATGTTAAAGTACTTATGTTTTATGGGTAAAGTATGATTTCATTCTTATGTATACATGTACTCATGTTTCCTTTCCAAATTTTTATATCCCTTACTGAGCTTTTTATGCTCATCCCAAGTTTTTAAAATGTTTTTCACACTTGAAGGTAAGGGTACATGATATGATGATAGTGTAAAAGAAGTGTCAAGAAAGAATCCATGTTTTATTTTAAATATGTTTCTGTTGATGGGAAAAATGAATACTATCTTTTATGTAACCACTTTGTTTAAATGTGGAATGTAATGCAAGTTTTATGATCTAATTCTCTAAAACTCTAAACCTGAAAAGATCCTCAATGTGTAATCTTGTAATAAATCAATATTAAGTAAGGTTTAAGGCTGGGGCCTTATAGTTGGTATCAGAGGTCGGTTTATATAACTTTAGAGGTTAGGGTATTCTCTAAGCACAAGTGACATTACCATAATGGTTAGGATTTCAGAAAGAGTCCTAGTTTTAGATAATGTGAATGAGTAAGTATATCTTAGTTTTTACCTTACTCATTAGTACATGATGGTTTTGTTGATATACTCACACTGACATTTCTGTTTTTAGTGAATGGATGGATCTAGCAGGAACCAAAGAGACAACAGGTTTGAAGGAAACTGTGGTGGTTCTCTGATTAAGATACTAGAAAAAATGGGGGATTCAATGAGCAAACTCGTGGTTTTTATAAACCAACTATCAAGGTAACCATTAGAGTTTATATGATCCTTACTTTTGAGGTAATTATGGGTTATTATATGTTATGATGGAAAATGAAAGGCATGAGATAAACATGAAGTTAAAATATGTTATGATCATTTTTGAATATTTTATCTCGTTTTGGGAAATGTTTTAAGAATTATATAGTTTTGGAAAAAGGACAACACGCAGACCCTGTGACAACCCGTCACGTCAGACAAAGCTGCGGGAATTGAACCCACAACCAAAGTGCGACTGGTATTTATCGCCTACCACTGGACTACGTGAAGTCCCTGGTTAGTTTGACTAATTATTTTTAGTTAGACGATTTTAGGAATCAAGAGTAAGTTTATTTTGGGTTATCTATGGAAATGATTAAAATATCATCGAGGATATGTGATTAGGTTAATTACTTTTCAATATGAGAATTTAAGAGCAACTGATGTTATTTGGAGATAAAAGTTAATTTGTACCTTGGATGACTATGTGACTAAATCCTTAAAATATTTGGGTTTTAATCTTATTTTGGTTTACTTTGATGAATTTTATGGACAAATTGTTTATCGAATGGTCCTCGTTGAAATTTGGGTTTTTTGGACAAATTTTGGAGATTAAGAATAGATTTTCTTTTTATAAAGGGTTATCCTTTTCTGGATTATCTGATCTTGTACTAACCTTTTTGGTTTTGGTTTTGGT
The DNA here is from genome assembly GCA_963277665.1 of Viscum album. Taxonomy (NCBI): domain Eukaryota; kingdom Viridiplantae; phylum Streptophyta; class Magnoliopsida; order Santalales; family Viscaceae; genus Viscum; species Viscum album. The sequence goes on along the minus strand of OY728159.1, from coordinate 1,417,613,528 downwards.
TAAAGTCTAAAGACATGGGAAGTATATAGTTCTCTTTTGTGGATTAGGTGATTCTCTTGAAGTTTATTATAGTACTCTTAATGTGAACAAGTCTTCCCAAATACTCGTCTTTTGGAGAAAATATGAGTTTCTGTAAGGAATCTAATAAAAGTTTAAAGTCAACATGATAAGTGATTATGTTTCCTTATGAATAAATTCCTCAATAAAAAGTAACTTAAAACAAAAATGTTGTCTGTTAACTTTTCATACTGGGGAATCGAATACCGTTTAACCCATCACAAGTTTGTGATTTTCTTGTGGTTAACTTTCTCCTGAACATGTTTTCTATCACTCTCCATCAGAACATGACCCGATGTTTTCTCCTACACGTCCATGTTTTCCTACATGGAATCCTAGTATGGGTTAACTCGGGTGACCTCTGTACTTATCTTTCTTTATTTTAAATTGATTGTTTTACCGACTCTTGCTCCAATGTGGGACTTTCAAGGATGTTTCTAAGCTCAATTTTAAAATTGCGGGGACGCAATTCCCAAAAGGGGGAAGGATGTAACACCCCAGGTAAATAAAGAGTATGAGATTTTTATATTTGTCCATATTTGTTAATAACATATTAATATTACTTTAAAGGTGATGCTATGCTCGATGGCGTACCCAATACGCAACAACGAGTTTCTTGGGAATCTTACGTTGCACTCTAATAATAAAATAATATTATTTTAAATGGTAGTTGACGCTTAGCTGTTGTGATGGCGGGAATGAATAGAACTAACTACAAAATAATTATATATGTTTGTCAAATATTTTTACTTTTTACAATAAATGTTAGAGGATTAAAAATGCGAATGAATCCAATTTTAAGCGTAAACATTCTAATATTCTTTAAAAGGTCGATTAACCGCCTTTTGATGGAGAACCTCTTTTAAATCTACTTTTTGACAATTTTATGTGTTATATTTGACAAAATAAAATTCTTCTTTAGAATCGGGACATCAAAATTTACTTTGTGTAAATTTTTGGTATTTTTCTGAAAAAGTTCATTTTTTGATGAATAGTGAAAAATGTTGTATTCTAATTCAAAACCTCTTTTTAATCTAATTTATTTTTATGATTAGATTATCTTTTGAATTGGATTTAAAGTTAAATTAGAATATATTTTTACCATTTAATCCAATAGTGGTCCTTGGAATTAATTTCACTTTGAAATCAGACTTAAACTAGTGTCAATCTTTTGATACATTTTGTTTCATAAAAACACGCTATTTGTTTTGACAGCGGGAATTAATTATTAAATTAATTAATGAAAATTATATGTTTTGAATTTTTTAAAATAGAAATCATTTTTGAATTCATAATATCAAATATAGATTAGGGTGATTTTTTGGTAATTTTCTGAAAAACTTCAATTTTTGATGAATAGTGAAACCACTAAGTGGTACTTATAAAAACGGATTTTCCATTTAAATGAAAATTTGCCATCTTTGTGTTTTGAATTTCAAAAATCCGACATACATGGTTGTCATTAAGAAGTAAAATGTGGTTCAATGGAACTAAAATATTTTTTTGGTGAATAGTAACTTATTATGTTTTTAATCGCGATTAGAGGTAATTAGTGTAGTTTAAGGTAAGAATAATGTTTTAATAAAATGAAATGACCTAGACACATGTCCTACCATCATTGGATGAGTCATGACCGACCAAGAAAATACATGGGTCAACTTGGGGACCCCATGGAGCCACTTTGGTTGGAAAATGACATAAATACCCTTTTATTTAATGTTGAAATTAAAATGACACAAACATGAGTTGTTTAACTAAAATTTTTTTTACATGGGGTTATACAAGTCAGATTTTTGATTATAAATAATAATTGGAAAGATAAAAAGATTTAATACATCATAGTAGTTTTTTTATAATTTTTAGACATTAAATAAATTAAATTATTTATGACATCATGATGATGCAGCGATGACCTCATTATTTAACGATTTAAATAAAATGGAAAGATAATGTAAAATATAAGACCTACACATGTAAAAAACCTATTGGATGGGTGGATTTAGAACCCTTATCACCTTATACTCGAATTATATCAATGTGGGGCCTTTTAAATCCGAAACTCATTTTCAAATAAAGTAACATTTCTTTACTTTCCAAGAGTGCCCCCCTCTCCTCTTATAAAAGTCCCCCACCTATACCTCCTTACCCACACTTCCAAAGCCTTTGGCTCGGCCAACACCTACTCATTTTGCCTCTCCACATCCCTCTATTACTCCTAAAATCCTCACTTTGGCCAGACGTCTTCCCAAGGAAGCCTTTGAGCTCAAATCAAAAAGAGTAACCCGATTTTAAGGTAATGTCTTCACTTGTGTTCTTTTGTTTTATTTTGCTTCTCCAACCCCCTAAACTCTTTTTATTCATTTATTTTGTAACAAATCCAGTATCTACAATATAATAGGATGTTTTTATAAGTATAATTCTAGCTACACTTACACACACCTACATCAAATGGTTAAAGAACATACTGTTTCTGTGGATGGTGAATTTCTTCCTCACGAAACGATGATTGTTCAACACTCATATAACACCTTAGAAGGTGGCCATTAAGATGTAACTATATTTATATATGATATATAATATGTTTATGTTTTACTTAATCTTCTGTATTTTTCTTTTGTTGCATAACTTTATGGTTTCCATTGTGGGTAACACGGTAATTTCATTTTAGGAAGTGCGGACTACCGCCCCCTCAAAGTGGTTTGATTCGTTAATGCCATATGTGGGATGTATAAAGGATGTATTTAAAGTTATTTTATATGATGTATGTTACATATAAATGATGAATATAATTCTGGAATTAAAATATACATACCTCTCATTTAGTTTTAATTCCATTAATATGACATAGAAATTAAAGTAGCGTTCATGCGTACGTACGACTTACCATCTCCATGAATGGTGTATTTCATTTCTTACCTCTAAATGATTATTTCATATTATAAATACATGTATATTCTAGATATATATGATATATATGATATCCAAATCATTAATATCATTCTGGATATAATGAACTTCTGACCACACAAACAACATGTAATTGTAAGAAGTCCACTTTCGACTTAAGAACCAAATATCGACAAAACAAACATTATTAACTTAAATGATTACATAATGTTTATAACATGGAAATAAGTGATATAAAAGTAATAATGAACTTGAAAAATGTTCTTAAGAAAGTAGAAATTAACTCAAGTTTATTATTCAGGATGTTAAAGAACGATCGAGTCAAGTCGGACCTGAGGTAAGGGAACCTACCCCTCTCTTTCTTTTTATGTACACTCTTTTATGTCATTACTTTTAAGCTCATCTTTATTATGATTGGGATGTGGTTTTATAATACTATTAATTTACATTTTATGTTCATATGATGAGATACCCTACTTTCTCTCATCAATCAATTTTGGAAGTTTTGAGTGGCGCCGTTAGGCTGCCGAATTTTCGTAAGAGATCCAACCTCTCTCTTTCTTTTTTAGTACTCTCCTTTATGTCACTTCTTTTAAGATCCTCTTTGTTATGTTGGGGGATGTTCTTTTATATTCCTCTTTCTGTAAACATTATTTTAATATGATTTGAGACCCTATTTGATCTCATCAATCCATTTTTGTAAGTTTTAAGTGGCGCCTTTAGGCTGCCGAGTTTTCGTAAGGGATTTTTCATCTCACTTTTATTCCCGTGAGATTTATGCTACATGTGCCACAATTTCCTTTGAGTGGTGTATGTACTGCCCATTATTTTACTCAGTGTGTAATATAATTTCATTTATGAGTATTTACATCAATGTTTTGTTGTACTTCTTTCACGGGGTGTATGTTTCAAAAGAAACCCATGTCGGTAAGGGAACCTTTCACCCTCCTCTTTTTAAAAGACTTCTTTTGTTATGTCTTTTAATTCACATAAAATTATGCTGGGATATGTTCTTATATATCATTAGTTATTTAAATTTTATTTCCAAGTGATGAGATACCCTTTTTATCTCTCATCAACTCATTTTCTGAATTTTGTAGTGACGCCGTTAGGCTGTCAAATTTTTGCAAGGGAACATCTTAACCCAATTTTGATTCTTTGGGATAAGCTTGTACTCCTTGAATATGTCGTTCTATGAATATGTGCGAATAACCTCTGATTGTTTTACACTTAATATGAACTTATATTTGGTGTATTAGTTTGTCACACATAATTATGTAATTGATTTATCTTTAATCCAAGGATACCGTCTTTGTATGGGACTTCGTCTCAATATCCTTCATTGAGGCATATTTTGTTTTATACACAACCTTCTTTTATACGGTGTATAAAATCCTTTGACTTTTACGTTTATCTGAAAGGAATCTTTTTTATACAAAGCGTTTTACTAAACGACAAAAGGGAATGTTTTTGTCGTACATATGCGGCGACAACGACTTCTCCGCCGCCGTGACCATTATTTGAGTTTCGGCTTCCTCTACAAGACATACCTTTTTTTAAAAGAAAAATTAATACCATGTTTTAATTTTCTTTTATTTTAGTATTGAAAATATTTTTCATAATGTTTTTATATCAATGTGTTGTATTGATATATTGTGATTGAAAAGTGGAAATGTTATGTTTCCTTTATGCATGTTTTATGTGATACGATTATGTTATGGTTCTTGGGCATTATTATGAAGACGGGTGGTTCCGTGATAAACTAAGGGCGGGTGAGCCCGATATATCTCTCCAATGCATTGGGTAACACGAAGGGGTTAAACGTTAAGGTTTCTCCGAAGAGATTTAGGGAATATACTGTGATGGGTATTCCAAATGTAACCAAGAGGGTTACTCCCTACGTAAGAATGTTATGAATGCCTCAAGTTACCTTTATGTATTATGATTTCTATGATTTATTCATGATTTTATGAGGTATGTTAAAGTGATTATGTTTTATGGGTAAAGTATGATTTCATTCTTATGTATACATGTACTCATGTTTCCTTTCCATATTTTTATATCCCTTACTGAGCTTTTTATGATCATCCCAAGTTTTGGAAATGTTTTTCACAGGTCAAGGGAAGGGTACATGATATGATGATAGTGTAAAGGAAGTGTCAAGAAAGAATCCATGTTTTATTTTAAATATGTTTCCATTGATGGGAAAAATGAATATTGTCTTTTATGTAACCACTTTGTTTAAATGTAGAATGTAATGAAAGTTTTATGATCTAATTCTCTAAAACTCTAAACCTGAAAAGATACTTAATGTGTAATCTTGTAATAACTCAAGATTAAGTAAGTTTTAAGGATGGGGCCTTATAATTTTACCATAAACAAGGTGCAAGGAATGAAATTACCAAACAAGAATATTCATGGGAAATGAAACGGTTAACACCCAATTATTGATTTTGTTGAAGAATTTTAAAAAAATGAGTAACTAAAAATTATGAGGGAATGTTATATTATATGACAAGTATGAATATATTAATTTTATATATTTATAAAAAATATAAATATATTATATAGGAATTTTTTTGCTTATACAAAGAAAGTCAATACATGAGGTAAGAGTTTATGTTGCAATCTCATTTTTAATCTGGATTATTTATACTTGAATATCCTTTGGAAGAATTATATGACAGTTACCTATTAAACTGAATCTATTTTATTCTCCTCTAGCTATTTTTATTTTTTCATGTTTTCCCACTATTCACCTCTCTTTGTTACTAAAAATAATCAAGTTTTTTAATGGAAAGTCGACCTTATTTCCACATTGGTTGGAGACAATTTCGTTACTTGTCTATATTATTTAAAATATTTTCAAGAATTTTATTTTATGTAATAAAATAATTATTTAAAGTAATTTTATTCCATATCCTACTTTCTTTCAAATGATTAAAAATTATTTCTTAAATATTTTTTGAAATGGTTATTTAAGTTTTTTTTATAAAAAGTTTTAAAGGTATATTTATTTTAATATTCATCGCACAAATGGATTTTCCCACCATTATTACCATTATTTTATTAGAACCATACTTTAAAATTTTATATTGTTATTTTGAAAAAAAACTCTATTTTGAATATTCTATAATTTGTTTTAAAATTTTGTCAAAAGAAAAGGATATTTTTCTCATGTTTTGAAAAACAGGTTCAAATGTTGTTTAAAGATATTTTTCATTTATTTAAACATACTTTGATGTTTCTTATAATTCAATGGGGATATGATCTAACGATACCTTCCATTTCATTTCTCTTGATTAGTTATGATTATGTGATATTGAAACCTTTTTGAAACCTTTTTCTTTTCCACAGGTTATGCTATGAGGTATTGATGAATATTTTTATGACCTTGTGTCTCAAACATATATGGTTTTGATTATGAAATGGGTATTTTCATTAAATAACTCTAATGAGACTGTGTAATTATTTATATCTCCTAAGGTAATATAGATAGTATGGGCAATTAACCCATTATAGGGATGAAATAAGGTTGGGGAGTAAACCCAATCCATGAAGGGACTTTTCCCACTATGTGATGATGATCTTGGAAGTGAGCCTTAACTAATGAAATGATTTTATATGATTATGATTATGAAAAAATTATAATGAAATTATATTTTAATTATTATATGATATCATGGCTCATGATTTATTATTATGATTCATCACACTTATTACTCATGTTTTTTCAAATTCTAAAACTTTTTAAAACGACTCTTGATTTATGATCTATCACTGATATGGTATAAAATTCCTATGTTATGACCATGATATCATAACCTTATTATTATCTTATGAATGTGTATGATTATCAATTGATATCTATAATTTTTACCCTTTTGAATCATTTGAGATCACCCTTTCTTATGTTTCTATTTTTCCCAAGTTATTAAGGAAGGTTTTAAGTAGGATACATATAAGGGTAATATAAGAGAAATAATTTGTAGTATATGTCAAATATATTTCGTTAAATAATTTATTTTGATTTTTAATCTAAATACTCTAAACATTTATTATTTTGGGGTGTGAATTATTCTGTAATATATAAAATTTTCATATAAAATTATGAAATATGTATGTATGTTTTTCTTGGGTCACATTTTTTTCCGTGGTATATGTTTATTAATTTGATAATACATATAATTATATCATTATTAATGAAAAAATATTATTGTTAAATGTTATTTTTAATAATATATTTCTCTCTTGATCATGTTTTCTCATCATTTTTTGGCCTAACCCTTCCTGACTTGTTGATTAGTTTTTCCCTTACTGAGCATTTGAGATTACCCCTTTATTTTGTTTCCATTACCCAGGATATAAAGATGAGTATAAAATATGAAAATTATAGAAGGGATTTTAGTGTAGATTTATTATTTAGATTTGTTCACAAGTATTATAAAATAAGTTGCTTATGTAGCTAAAACTAGAAGACACTAAGCTTCATGTCCTTGGGATTGTGTGATTATTTGTAAAATGAAATGTTTAAATTATTGGAGAATATGTGTGTTTATCTTGAGAAATATCACATTTAAATAAAGCGTTTTTATCACCAGATTCAAGAGTATGAGTCTGGGGAGCCTTAATAGGTATGAGAGAAGTGTTTAGTTATTTTTGAGGATTATTTTAGTATTTCTGGGGAATTAAGATATGATAACTTTATTAAGACCCTAGGATAAGAATACATATAGGATAACATCCTAAAGTGTTATTAAATTATATATTGTGTGGTTTTAAGTAAATACATCCCTTTTTGGATGTTGGAATGTAGATACGGTTTTGGTAAGACGCACCTAGGGGTAATGACCCAGAAAAGGAGGGTCAATAATTAACTTGATCATCATTAAGTGAATGATGAGTGGGTCTAAGACTACACACCTGACTACTTTCACAGTATATTATTTGGTTAATTTACATTCTCTTTAAAAACTGTTATAAATAATTTTAGCACATATTTATGGTAGGTGATAGAACACAAAAGTAATATTGTTGTGGGAAACTTAGGTTAAACTAAAGGATTTATAGGTTAATCGAATTATAACATTGTTGAATTGAAAGTATCGTAGGCTGAAAAGAAGGTTCCATTGGATAATAAATCTTAATTTTGATTTTGATTTTTAATTTAATCATTTAATATAATTTTATTAAATATTATCATAACCATTTTTGTTTTAGTATTTGGTTGGAAATAGAAACATGAAAATGAATCTGTGAAAGGTATGCCCCCATAAACTCTTATAAGAAACTAAGGAATCATATTTGATAAAAATTTCAATGTGTTCCCATTATGCAGAAATGATGAGTCTCCTAGAATCTATGATTGTGAGAATAATATTATAGTAAAAAAATATTTCCTAAGTTTATTATGGAACCCTTAGATTCATTTAATAGTAAGTGACAAATCCCATTTTCTGGTCGCAATTCATTTGGGGGGGGGGTTGGATAATGTAACACCAAGAGTTTTTGGAACATATATTTTTCTTCTAAATTAATACTATATTCGACAGATTGTTTCACATGTAACTCTAAAATAAAATAATACCTTAATAATTTAAAATAAAATTATTAAAAATATATCATTATAATATATCCATTAAATTAGTGGGTATAAAAGTAAGTACTATGGTATGAAATCTATGAACAAATAGAAAAAAATATCCTAGGGTAGTAGAAGTATCCCTTATAATGCTCATTTTCTAGATTAAGAAGACGGAAAATTCTCTAGGATTTACCCTAGACCATGAAAAATATGAACTCAAACAATTAGTATATGATTTAATTCAAATTTGATTAAAGTACAAACTCATAGAAATTTCCACAAGATCCGCCCTAGTGGAATCACCACCCACGACTGGTACCAGAGATTAACTTATGCTTTGATCATACACAAGGATCTTGAGGGGTCATGTAACTATAAATTTGGATGATTTAATCTTGTAACTATTGATTTGGTAGGTTATTTATCAAATATATTATATATATAAAAAAATTTTATTTACTAATGCATTGATAAAATTAATAAGATCATTTTACTCCGAAAAATGTATTTCTTCTTATAAAAGTGATTTTCATCGTATTTATTTTAAGAAAATAAAAATATTATAGATAAGATATATTACTTATATGAATAATATATCAAAAAAATATAATTAGTAATTATATAAAATAAAAGTAAGAACGACTAATATTATTAAAATGTTATTTTTCTATGAAAACAGTTTCACTATATTTTAATGTTTTTATTTTAAAGTTAAATTACCAAATAATAGAATTTTAATTTGAAAAAATTTATTAATTTTTTTATTAATAATTTTAATATTATCTTATTATATATTTTAGTATTTTCTTAAATAGATGATTTTTATGTGAATAGTGAAAAATCTAGTTTTACCAAAAATATATATTTTATAGATTTATCATTATATAATCAAGAATTAGAAGATTATTAAACATTTTAATTAATTAAATATGAATCTAATGGATATAATTTTTCATTTTAAATGTTATTCGTAACTTATAAAACCTACGTTTAATTTTTAGAACGTAAAAAACAATTTATTCCAATTTAAAAATAGTTTTCTGTATTTTCTTTTAATTATGAATTTTTATGTTAAAATTCAGTTTTTGGTTCATTTGAAATCCAAAAAAACATTTATTTTTATTATAATAAACCCATTTTGGTCATTTAAATTGATAAGATTCATAATTTTAACCTACAGAAAAAATTTAATGTTAATAACATACTTGTTATAAGAAACATTTTTATGTGTCACGTGCATTGACTGTGAAATTAAATTTTACAAAACCTAGAGATTTTTTTGATAAATCCATATTCCTATTTCAAATTTGTATTATAAAATTTGGTAATAATTCTAATTTTAATTTTGGTTATTAAAATTAATTATCAAGGTTAAAAAAAGTAACTATCACGGTAAAAGTAAAAAGGGTAAAAAGATTTTTACTGAGTATAAAATATGTAGATAATTTTAAAAATTCTCCTAAAAGTTTTTGGTTGATATTTGTCTTGTAAAAACTCATAAAATTCAATATTTTAATCTTTTGTAGACTCTGAACCTTTAATAGCGACATACAATTATTGAAATGTAATGGGTTCTTCCAAAATAACTCGTATCTTTGCTTATAAGGGGGGATTAGTTCCACAAAATAATTTTACACATATACCTTCAAATTTAATCTTTAAACTCTTAAATTTTTCTCCTTTTATAATTCAATCTCATTTTAATGATCATTTGGTGTCAATTAGTTAACCTAAGAGCTCCATTTCCAAGGATATTTTCAAGAGAAACCCTAAGTTCTCAATGGGGGTATTTCTTACGGATTAGTCTCTTCTTATTAATATTACTACTTAGAACATTTTATAGACACAATAATACAATAAAAATAATATTATTAATATAATATAGTGTTATTATATTAATTTAAAAACCATTATTCATTCATTTCCAGCTATTATGAAAATAATCAACATCGATTGTGCGTACGTGGGGACTACCGCCTCCATGAAGCGATGTGGTTCATTTTTTGTCACCACTTTAAATGGATGATAATAAGGTTGTATTTTATGAATTAATATTTTAAATATTTTATAATTTTAATTTTGAAATTATAATTTTTCATATACCTTCATTCCATCCTACTCACTGAGAAATGGAATCGGTAATTGTGTCTACATGAGGACTACCACCTCCACGAACAACAAATTTAATTTATGATAAACACCCTATATGGATCGTGTTATATATTAATTTAAAAAATTTAGATGATATTTAGGACATATTTATACTTTTTTAAAATTTATATTAACATTATATGAAAACATGTCTTTGTTAAATCATTGTGACACACACTCGTTCTGGTCGGGTTTAACACCTATTCGGATGATGTTATAATGTTTATATCATGAATGATTAATAAATTTTATATAATGATAATATAATTTAATAATAATTTATCTAGTATTATTTTAATGATTCTATAAAGGTGTTATTAATATTTAATATATTTATTAATATACAACCTTTTGAATGTTAAACACGCCAAAACTAGTTCAATGTAATTTACTTTTTCATTAACCATATTGATGTTTTTTATATAATGAAGTGAGACTTAAGAAATAATTGAAAAAAATTATTCTATATTTAATAATATTTTAATGATGAACTTTGAACCAGTTAGTGAGAATCTACCCTATCACTATGAAACTTTTATGTAATAAATAATCAAAAAATCCTAACATCCGATGATGATAATAAACTATAATTGGGTAACATATTTATGATAGATGTTTAGAAATGATTTACATAAAAGGAAATATATTTGAATAATCAGTGGTTTATAAAGATATGTTCTTTTTATAGAATGTTAGAGCACATTCAACTAATTGAGATTTAAGGTAAGGGTGTTTCATCTCAATTTCCTTTCTTTGAGACAAGTTTTGTCTATACACCAAATTTAATTTAAATAGTGCGTATACTGCTTATTGGATATATCATATCATGAATTATCTTTTATTTCTTCTTTTTTTATTTTAATTTCAATCCCTATATTTGAAGGGGTTTCTATTCAAATTTTTTTAAGCAGTAAAGGATATTGATAGCTCAAAACCACTTTATTTGTGATTTGATATTTCATCTTGAACTTATTGTTTCCAATCATGGGTTCTTTAACTATAAGATAATATTGTATTTTATTTTATCTTCATATACTAGTGAAAATTATTTTTTTTAATTAAAATCTATTTCCATGATTAATTGCTTTCTCCAAAAATTATAACATTGTTAAGAATAATTTACATTTTATTTAACAATGATTTTTCATCAATTATCATATTTTTATTTCCTACTAATGTTCTAATTTACATCTAAAAACCTAATTATGTGTTATCTCAGGTAAAATTATTCTTTCCCTTCTCTTAATCTCAATATTAAGTTTTATTAACCCCTTATATGATGTAGGTTTTGAACAAAGGTATTTCAAAATATTAAAATGGTTTTATATCTTTTTAAAATAAAATGTTTTATATTCCTCTACACCTATCATCTACAAACATTTATATATTTTTATAGGATCCATTATTTAATATATTTATTAACGTATAATGATAAAAAATTCATCACTTAACCCTTTAATGTGACTCATAACTTCATATTTTACAAGTATGGTAACTTTTTTTCTAAAAAATATTTTATTGTTTTTCCACATTATGACCATTATTCTTTGAAAAGTTTCATTTAATTGTTTTTAAATGGATTTAAAAATAATTTTAGGTATTTATATTTTAAAAAATAAAAGTAAATATTATTATATTTTTCCAATTTTTTTTATTTTGAAAATAATTCTTGATTAAAAAAATGATTTTAAAGGGTTGTGTTTTAAAGTAATAATGCCTTAGTGTTTTTGAAAGAAAATTTATTTTATAAAAATTTTCTTTTGGAAATAATTTATCGTTTTAAGGGTTTATATTTAAAATGTTTTATCAACCTCGAATTATTTTATTTTAAAGAAAATATTTTGAGTAGTTTTGAAGCATTTCAAAAGGGACATTTCTTCATGTTTTCAATATAAATTATCAAATAACATCAAATGGATGCTTTTCATATATGTCAAAATCCTTTGAAATTCCTTTTGTTACATCAGAGATATGATTTTATTCCACCATCGATATTATTTTTTTGGATGGGTTATGGAAAATTAGAGGAAGGTTTTTTCATGAAACTCATCTCTTTTCCACAGGTTAATTAAGTGATATTTAAAGTATGAATGTTTTCATGTTCTAATAGTACACATATGTATGTATTATTATTATTTTGAAGGTTGGGGTCTTACATAAACCTCTAGTGAACTGGTAATGTTTATATATCATGATCTAAAAGGTGTTCACATGAGGATTATCCCAATCCAAGGGGTATATGGGAGGATTATCTCAAGACCAAGGGTACACAATGGGATTATCCTAAGCAAAAGGGTACACATGAAGATTATAACAACATCAAGGGTATAAGGGAGGATTATGCCAATAATAATAAGGGCACATGAGTGGGTAATCCCAAGACTATTAAGGTACATTGGTGGTTATCCGAAGACTATTATATAATGAATGTTTTGGTGGGGGTCCTTGGCATATGATTTCTATGCTTTTGTTTCTCTTACATTGTTTTATCATAATATCATTATCATGTTATGATATATGAATTATGTTTATTATATCATGATTTCAAACCTTTATTCCATGGTTTGTGCTTGTTCATGTGGGATTAAATGCACTTATATTATGACACTTGGATAAATCTTATTATTAAATTTTGTTTTTAATAAGATATTTATCCACTGATTATTTTTTCTCATATTCTTATGACCTTACCCTTAATGAAGTGTTGATGAAATTTTACATTACCTATCATTTTAGATCAAGTCTTTTGTTTTTTCTTATTCCCTAGGCCATTAAGTTGATTATACCATATGAAAAGTGTAAAAGGGTGCATAGTGTGGTTTTATTATAGATAAATTTTTACAAGTATCATATAATAATTTACTTAGGTTAATAATCATAAAAAAACTAAACATTCCATTCCTGGTATTTTGTGATAATTAATGAGTTTTAATGTTCAAATTACAGAAAAATATGTATTTTTATCTTGGTAAATCTCACATTGTATCAAATCCAATGTTTAAAGAAAGTGTTTATTACCATACACAGGAATGAGTGTGCATGGAACCTCAGTTTGTATTAGTTTAGAGTGTAGTTATTTTTGAGGATTAGTTTAGTTTTTCTTGGGGACTAGGATATGAGAACTATTGAAAACCCTTGGATAATTCTATGTATATGATAAAATTCAAAATTTTTGGTAAAATGGAGATTCTTTGGATTCTGAGAAATTACATCCTATCTAGTTGCTGGAAATTGGATACGGTTGTGGTAAAGATGAACATAGGGGAAATAACCCTAAAAAAGGATAGTTTTGTATCAAATCAATCTTCACTCAATTCATGATGAGTAGGACTAAGGCTGTACACATGGTTAGATACCCCCGAAGTATATGGTTTGGTTAATTCAAATTTTATTTGTGAACCATTATGAAGGATTTGGTCACGTATTTATTATTATCTAGAGAACCAAGTAGGACTATGACCATGGATAAATAGGGTTAAACTGAAAGAGTTTCAACTTGATCCAAATATACCATAGTTGGTATGAAAGTAGCATAGGTTCAAAAGAAGGTGTCATTTGATAATACATATTATGTTCAATTATCATATTCATATAATCATTTACTTTGATTTTATTGAATATTATAATAACTTTGTTGGTTTCATTATTTGGTTGGAAATAGGACCATGAAAATGAAGTTGTGAAATTTATGTCCCTATAAACATCTATAACCAACTAATAAATAATTTCGGTAAAAATTGTTGAGATAAAGTGAAAATATCAATACCGTATCATTATGTGGGAAGTAATGAATCTCATAAAATATAAGATTGATATCTAGATATATAAGTAAAAATATATAAATTGAGTTTATAATGGATCCCTTAGTTTTATTTAATAGTAAGTGATAATTAAAATTATAAGGACACAATTTATTTGGGGGGGGGGGGAATGTAACACCATAGGATTTTGCAATATATTATTTATATAAATGAATGATTTGTTATATAGGTTATTTCATATAAAAAGGAAAACTAAAATAAAACCACAATAATTTAAAATAAAACAACAATAATTTAAAATAAAACTATTAAAACTTGACTGTTATAATATATCCATTAAATTATTGGGTATAAAAGAAGTAACCTTATTATGAAATCTTTGAATCAAAAGGAAATAAATATAATTGGGTAGTTGGAGTATCCATTATAAAATTCATTTATTAGAGTTTCGGAAAGAGGTTATTTTACTAGGGTTATCCCTAGACCAATCCTAATCTGAACTCTAACAATCATTACATGAGTGGAATTTAATGTTAGGGAAGTTCATATTCAAGGAAATTTCCACAAGATTCATGCTAGGGGAATCACCGCCCATGAGTGGAACCAAATATTATCTTTTTCTTAGAAATACACGGAGATATTTTGGGTATATATAACTAGAGGTTAAGATGATATAACCATGTAAGTATTAATGTGGTATCTTATTTAATACATTTATTTTACTGAAAAAGAATGTTTATTTACTAATTCATTAATAAAATTAACTAGATCATTTTACTCTTATTTTTTATTCTAAAAATAGATTTTTATGTGCTTTATTTTAAGAAACTAAATAAATTATAGATAAGATATATTTTTAATGTGAATAATATATTTGAAAAAAATATAATTATCAATTGATATAAAATAAAAGTAAGAACAATTAATATTTTAAAAGGTTATTTTTCTATAAAAGAAGTTTCCACTATATTTTTATGTTTTTTTTAAAATATAAAATTTTCAACTTTAGAATTTTAATTTTAAAATATTAAGTTAATTTTTATTAAGAGTATTAATATTTTATTATGATGAATATTTAATTTTTTTTTGAAATAGTTAATTTTTTTAATGAATTGTGAAAAATATAGTTTTTAATCAAAATTGTAAATTTTATAACATTATCATTATATAAGAAAGAATTATAAATTAAAAAGAATTTTAATTAAGAAAATATGTATTTAAGGGTTAAAATTATTCATTTTTAATATTATTTTTATCTTAGAATAACTGTGTTTATTTTATAGAACTGAGGTAACATTTTATTCCAATTTAAAAACAGTTTTCAATAATTTATTTTAATTAAGTTTTTTTTATGGTAAAATTATGTTTTGTATTGATTTTAAAGGGAAAAAGCTTCTATTTTTTTTTATAATAAACCAATTTATTTCATCAAAATTAATAACCTTGATAATTTAAAGCTACAAATAAAATTTAAGCTTAAAAACTCACTTCTTCTAAAATTTTTTTACGTGTCGTGTTTGCTAAATTTGAAATTAAATTTTCTAAATCCTACAGCTTTTATTTGATTAAATTATTTCCATATTTTAAATAATCATTTTAAAATTATTCAATAAGTCTAATCTTAATTTTTTTCAAGAAAATTAAGTACCGTGGATAAAAAATTAGTTACCATAGTAAAAGTAACAATGGTAAAAAGAGTTTGATTAAGTATAAAAGACTTATAACATTTAAAAAACATGCATACATGTTTTTGGATGAGAGGTTTCTCAAATAAACACCTTAACATCCATTATTTTATATATTTGGAGCCTTTAACCCTTTAATAGTGACATAAAATCTTTGGAATGTGATGGGTACTTCCAAAACTACTCTTCTCTTCACAATAAAGGGTGATCACTTTGACCACTTCATGATACATCTATAAATTAAAATTTAATATTTAAACTCTACCATTTTATCTTCCCTGAACCTATATCATGTTAAAGAAATTAAATACACACTCAATGTTTTCAATCCACTCACCAGCCTCTTGAGGCCCTTAATCATCACAAAATACTGGTGGGGTTTTCTTGGTATACTTGTGAACATGGTCCACCATTTGTTCCTAATGTAATATTCCTTATAGGAACTAATAATAGATATCCCAAATGAACTATTAGAAATTATCATGGTCTATGAGAGGGTTTTCCTATAGTTTATACTACATAGCACCTTCTCTTAGTTTCATAGGGGCCTTTATGGAGGCATAATCTATAGAACATAAAAATGATACTCGATTAATATTTTTTTAATTACAAGAGAACAAATTTAATAACAAAAATCAATATATTACTCCTAAATAAAAAAAATATCATTCACAAAAAAGTTAAAATGATTAAGGTATGTATACATTGAAAATTTAAACTTTTTCTCACTTCAATTGATTTAGCTGAAAAGTTTAGAAATCCATACTCCAACCATGAAAGTGACACTAGAAGGTGTCTATACTTGGCTGCAAATGTTCCACACAACTTTATTAATAGTTCAAAAAAACTATGTGCCTTTGGTTTTCTTCCCTGTTTCACCATGAAACCTAAAATTTCCTTGTACAATTCACTTTTTCTTATCGAAACAAAAAATTATTTGAAAACCACTCAAATATTATCCTGATTACCCATAAATAAATCTTAAATAAAATATGCAATTAGTTACAACCTATGGAGACTCGAGGTTTGACAAGAAGAAGAGATTTCTTGGCACTCTCCATCACCTACTTCTTGATATCCGATGGTCCTATCTTGATTTTACGTTTACTCCACCAATAAAAAGAGGACTCTAATACCAATTTGTAATGAACCGACCTAATTTTAGTCAACGCATCACTCAACCTAAATTTCCATAATTTTAGAAGAGAATTTCCAATTTCTATGGGGTGGAAACAAGCACCAAGGCATCAAAGGATAATAATTTTAAATTATTTCAACCTTGGAATACAAATAACTGTCACATGGTTTCCTCTTTGAATTCTGGCCTTACCCATCCATATGTTGGATTCCAATAAAAAAATAGTTTCATAATATAATTATAAATGAACACGGTATAATATATAAAAATAACTAGGTTTCTCATAAATATCACACCACGAATTTAAATAAAGTAATATATATATATATATATAAATTAAACCAAAACAGAGTCAAGGTTGAGGATCCTGATACAAAATAAACCATAACATCATTGAAGATCCCAAAATAATCTACATGATTTAAAACTATCCATGACCCAAAGTCACCACCACAACCACCATGATAAGAAATAACTATGAGCATCAGGAAGAACCATAAAACTACAGATCACCATTTACTTTACCTTTATCATGTAAAACCTTGTCAACATATATTCTGTGGGTATCTTAATGGTTTCAAGATGATCTTAATAAGATACCAAAATGTTCTATATATTGTATTACACAATAAAAACTATAGTTCTAGTTTAAAAACATTACTTTTTAATCTAAACTTATTTTGTTCAATGAAAAGTAATTTTTAAAACATTTAAATCCTTGGAAATTATAAAAGAAACTGAGTTCCACAAGGAATTCATAATATACAATTACAAATAATGAAATGGATAATGTGGAATAATGCATTACAATCAATTTCAACTAAAAAAATGGGCTCAAACATATCAGTCTAAGGAAACTTGAAATCATGCAAGTATAATTAGTCAACATACATGAGCCTAAAAATTCTATGTGTTATCATAGTCTCATTGTGGGTACTAATCCTTCCCATTAGCTCAAATTTTCTATTTGACAAACATTCCCTTTCCATAGCATAATCTACACCAAGGCTATATTACTTAGGGTTACAAACTCACCGAAGGTCTCCCATGTGTAACCAATCATCAATAACATATCCAATATTAAAATGAAAATATAATCAAATGTTCTCATAATCAATATATTGGAACCATAATATTATTTTTTATTTGTTAGAGATACATTAAGGGATGTATTTAAAGAAGTGTTTCATAGAGTTGGTGAGTTGGAATTTGATTTCATTCTCAATAATAGAATTATTAAAGAATGTTGGGATTTGATTTCATGCTTGATAAGGTAGGTGATAGAGAAAGTGGTGATTCTTGGAGGATTATTATGGATTAATCCTTGTAGATTAACATGAATTTTACAATTTCCTAGATAAGAGTTACTTTAGGATGGAATAGTTTGGGTTTCTATCCTTGGATATATATATAAATAAGTCTTGGTCTTGGTTACTATTCATATATATATATATATATATATATTTCAGATGATAACTTGGATAATAATGAATGGAATATATAAAAAAGGTACCAACTACATGGCAATCACATTTGAAGTATCTTGATGGCTAAGTAAAAACCTGATCTTGACAAGGGAAACAACCAAGAGTAGATAGTGCAAGTGAGTACCAGTGTAGTTTATCATTGGAACATGTGAGGTATAGGAGTATAGAATCGTTCAAGGTGTCATGATAAACCATCTACCAGTGTAGGGACCAATGGATATTTTTAGTGAATGGATGCCAATTTAGAGGTAATAAAGAAACTCTGCATTATGTCATTCTTTGAAGTGGGATCACAAAAATAATGGTTATTTTTCATCTTTAGAACCACATATGAAAATTATAAAACAACATAATCACCTTCATCTTCAACCTCCCACTCAAGGATCTACAAGAATGAATTGGGATACCACGAGTCCAACTACACTACAAATCTCCATGGATATCTCTTCATGCCATTGAAGAAAGCCACGGTCTATAAATAATTGCATGAAGAAAGAAATAAGGGATAGGTATAAGCTTAATAATGTAAGTATCCAAGAGGGGCCAATCAAGCTGAGTACCAGTGTTGGTCAACACTAGAATGTGTGAAGGCAAAGATTAAATCAGCATATGGGGTGGCACAATAACCTATTGGCTAGGGGAGGGCCTAAGAAATCTGTTCAGTTAATGGATATTCTTCAATGTATATCATCAAAATAGTGGTAATTGTTTCACCTTTTTAACCATGTATGAAAATTATAAAACAATATCAGTTTCTTTACTTGGGGTTCTGTATGCATGGATTGAGATACCGTGTGTCCAACCTGACCACAAATGAATGCAGAATATCTCCATGGAATAGATAAAAACCATGTTTTATAAGGAGTTTCATGATATAATAAAGTTATATAATCCATGTCATGTGGAAATAATTCTCACACAACAAGTTTTTGAATCTTTTGAATAAGTAGTCAAAATTGATGCATTAGGAAAAATGGATAACTAACGTTTGTAAGGATGAGTGTACAGAATTCATAAGGATAAATAAAATAGATTCATATGAGTTGATAAAAATGTGTAAGAGTCATATTATAGTTTTTATGAGTGAACATATCCAATTTTTGAGTCATTTATTATGACATGAGATTGTTTGAAATTAAAAAAATATTAAGGCGATCATATTTTTTTAAGAGGCTAATTGGCACCATAAATAAGTCATGGGGTAATTTTAGTAGGTCTGAGATTTGAGGAGTCATATTCTATGAGGGAATATAGTGAACCAAAAATGGAAATCATATAATATATGATCTTTCAATAAAATTAAAAAACTACAAGCCATAAAGATATAGTTTTGCAGAAATACATAAATAGAGAAAGTGGTTTGTGCTGTAAAACTTTTCTATACACCACATTAGTTCTAGAAGGCGAAATTAGTTTTGAGAAAAATTAAATTTCCAGACTATGAAACATTGTTCCATTTTATAAACTATGTTTTATAGGATATTTCAAATAGAATTACTAACTTTGACTCATCTGAAATGTTTTGTAGTTATTCTTATTATGTATTGAAGGGGAAATGACAATGTATTTGGGGGGGGGATGAATATCCTTTCTTTGAATATAACCAGATTCTAAAATTATAATACTGAAAGTGATTGGTCCAAAAAAATTAATTAAACCACAAAAAATATGAGAAACGTATGGAAGTTAAATGGAATAAATTAAATTATAAACAAAAGTATTTTTATAGTAGTTTATATCAACATGATATGTCATGAACCGAATCTGGTCGCCATCAAAACCGGCACCCGACCCAACCCAAGACAGGGCCCGAAGGGCGTTCCCAATCCCTACAAGCTAGAACAAGTTCCTGGGTATCATAAAATAAAGTTCGGGAATCATTTACCTGAGTTTATAAACATTAAACAACAAACAGACTAAATAAAAAAAATCTAGATTTTTTAACTAAAACTGTCTTTTGAAAAATTTCAGAACTGAATTACATGAGTTAAAACTATGTGTAAAGACCATTAAAATGATACGAATCCATATAAGGACAACACAAGAACCTCCACATGGTAAGAGGCACCGCCCTCAAGCCATCTCTACAACACCGCATCCCGAACAACAGGTAAAAACCTGAACTTTTGGCACCAAAGTTGTACCAAAACCTGAAACCAAAAAATAACCAAGTCTAATTACACCCAATGGTGTAAGTAAGATGTGATACAATGTCCGGTTGGATACCACCACTAAGAGATTCCATGTGATAAACATTCAAAGACGAAAAGCATGCAAGTTTTTAAAAACATATAATTTCTTGTTACAATTTCTAAAAGATGCAACTTAAAAAAATCAGTTTTGAAGTGGGCTAATTTAAGGAATAAACACTTTTGAAATAAATTCCAAAGCTACTGAATTTTCCATCCAAATATACCATATGCCGATGGTAAGTATAAAGGATATAATAAGCACAAGCAATAGGAAAATAACTCCTAGGCACTAGCTCGTTGTGGGTCCCAGGTACCTCATATCTCGGTGAGAGTAACCATCACAAATATCCATTCTCATGCATAAGACACTAGTAGGGGACATAACTATAACCTAGTGGTCCCCAATATTCATCATAATAGTTTAGTTAGAGTTGTAAACGTCAATCTTGCTAAGTGAAACTGAGGCCAACCCCCACAGATTCACTAGCATACTAGTACATGTCCACCCACCTAAATACATGGGTTTTCCCTTTGTGCTCAAACAAGTTTAACATGTCATGAAATATAATTTTCACATTCAAATATCATTTTATCATAAAAAATTCATGATAAAACCAACATGTATTCCACACAAGTCACAAAATTCCACTTTTAATTCAAATTGATTTGAAACCCAACCCACACCAAAATAACCCACAACACTTTTCAAATTTCCTTAACACTTCAACAAATCCATTAATTTTTTTTATAAAACCATTCCAATATATTAAAACTCACATAACATACCACTCACATGTTACATAATACCCTTTTTCATAACCAAAATCCATTCTTCACATCACTCTCACACAAAACATCCCACATTGCTTTCACATCTCTTACACACTTTAGTAAATCCTTCAAACATTTTTGTTAAACATTTACGAGATGGAACACATCAAAAAACATACCCTCTAATATTTAAAATGTACCATTTCAAAATATACACACTCCAAAACAATTTTCCAATATTGTTTCACCACTTACATAAATCATTAAATAATTCAAATCTTTCATAAAACAATTTCAAAGAGTATACCCAATCATTGCTCATAAAACCCATTTAAAAACCATATTTCAAGGAAAAAACCACTCAAGAACACTAACAAAGTAGAGTTGAAATCCCTAGATACATTTATAAAACCACTTTCAAGTGTTATAAAATCACCTTGGATAATATCCTGAAAGATACAAATTAAAACACCCATTTTCATAAAATGATCTCAAAAAGTATAACAATGTTTTACACAACAAAACTATTATAAAAATCCACTTACAAGACCCTCATGAAACTAACGCATTAAAATAAAGAATTTTTAGCCCATTTCAACAAGTAATAAATCAATTTCATATTTTATAAAACTAACCCCAAAGATACGAAATGTGTTACATTCGAAAAGTTCCCAACTTCAACAAAAATTCAATTATGAAATTAAATGCTTAACCAAATCCCGCAAAAAAAGGGTTTTTTCACCACACAAAACATATGGGGACTATGAAAAACTAGTAAAACAAGAAGACTAACTCATTAAGTAATGGTAAACCATGGAATCACCTATTGAAAGTGTCGAATCCCTTAAAACTTGGGGCAAAACATCAACTGCACCACCACCGCACCACAAGGAAGATAAATCCATCCCTAGACAACAATATTTAACCAAAAAGACACCAAATCAAACCCTAGGATCTAACCCTAACTTCTGGACATTTTAGAACATAATGAAAGTGGGAGGAAACCCTAAGAGAAAAGGAAGAAACTAAGAAGGAATCACTTACCTTGAAAAATATTGAATAAATCACCATATATACACCAGTATATGAATTTTCAAACAGAAAACCATTAAAGGTAGATTCTGAAAAGGTTTAATAGATTATTTAGGAATTGGAATGAGGGATAAATAGTGATAAATTAAGGAGTTATGAAATAATCAATTTACCTCTTCAAATCTGGACGATTTGAGAAATTTAGAGACATTTATCCAAATTCACGATGAAACCGAGCTCCAAATAGGGGGATGAGAGCTTGGGGGCTCTCATTGGGTATGTGGGTTCTAGGGAGAATTTGAATCACTGAAAAAACATAAATAGTTAAGGAGCTATTAAATAATTAAAAAATATTTTTAATGCATGAAATGGGCTTTCGAGTAGGCCCAATACCATAAATAAAAACACATATCCACCATAATTATGGATTTATAAATGGTCCCAATTAATATGTTGGTGTTAATAGGTCAGGTTATTACAATTAGGAATTAGAATGGATAAAAAATGTTGAAAAGTGAAGGATTTATAAAGGAATCAAAATTTATTTTTAAATCTGTAATTGGGATCACGGTTTGACCCAATTCATGAAAACTCACTCATTCCTCCATAAAAGTTTGGGAAACATCCAAAACAAAGAATGAATGGAAATTAAATGAAATTTAACATTAAAATAAGTCATTTATGTGAAAATTATCCCCACTATGAAAACGTTCCATCCCCGTAAATCCACAGCAAGGCCTGATACAAAAACCAAACCGAAATGATAAACCAAGATGTACTTCTTTTCCAAGCTTCGTCCCCAAGGGCCAAAGCACCTATAGTGATCCATTAAGGAAGGATTAATCTCACAACCCAAACTTAACCACTTTATTAAAAGGATCAATCACATTTAGACTTTATCCCAAAAGAAAACTCTTCAGACACTATCCGAACAAGACTAAAACAATTCACCTAAATAAATAACAACTTTGAACAAGGTTACACTTACCTTACTTTAACTAAACCATTGGGTGCTCTCCAATCCCAACGTTTACTCAAGGAAAATGTTGGTAGATTGATAGTTATGAATGATAATACCTACCTACAAGACAAGACCATTTATAAATCTGAGCTATTGGTACGGGGGGACACAAATAGGAACCCCACCATAAGAGACACCCTATATTTTTCCGAGACAGAATCAGGACACTAACTGGGGGAGGCCTGAATGGACTCCCTAGTACAAAGGGTAGATTTCTATTCAAATTTTACAAAGGAATATACATAAGAATCATAATGTGTCTCCCCACCATAATAACCAACCATATTAACCAACTAGCATGGGCCGACACAGAAAGACCCCAAAAAATTTAAAGATTTGGGAAGGGTGTAAGGTTAGTATGAACGGTTTGGGAAACCGTGCAAAAATTGTGTAGATCATTATTTCCGCATGGCTTCTTGGCACATGGTCACTACTAATCGTGCACAAACTATTTCCTCCGCACGTCTGTCCAAATTTCCAACAATTCTTTAATGAATCAATGGAAACCAAAGGGGGTGGGAATGGAATTAGGTGATGACATGGGTACAAGGCCCTCCACCAATTTCCACCAGACGGGAAAAACAGAAGAAAGATGATGACACTAGAGGTTTAAACTCTTCCTATATTTCATACTGAGTATAGTACATTGTACAAGGGTTTAAACGACCCTGGGATTTCCTCTGACTGTGAGCCAGCTTCTCTCCAAGACCTATGGTTGGAGCTGAAATGATTGAAGCATCTTCGGCCTTGCAGTTAGGATTTGGAAACCCCCTAAATTGGAATTCTTGTTTTGGTTCCACTAACAACTACATTGAAATCCCCAATAATATTTCCAATACATAACACATTCCAAAATCACCTTACCCTAACCCGATATTTCACCGAAACAAGGGCTTAGAAGATGAACACACATCACACCTTGTTTGTTCAGGTGAGGAACAATATAAGTAAAGTACACTAATACTCACCTTCCTCTAAAATTAAAGATTTTGAAGTTTTTCCAAGGGAGAAATTCTCCCAACATAACATGGACTCTTAGAGGATTGCACGACTTTCACATTTATGGTCAATCGATCACACGACATCACAAGGAGTCACTGAACAAGACCATGAAGACTGATATAAACAATTCATGGAGACGGACCTTATACAACATCCGAAAACAACACACAATTCTAGAAAGTGTCCACAATATCCTCTCGTAACCATATTTCCCATTCTGGTAGTTTAACGTGTACACTTTATTCTAAGATACTAAGAAGGACTGAGAGGACTTCTTAGACACCATCTAGATACTCATCCATACTAACAACCCCAGACCACTTCCACCTTCGGCAAATCAGGAAACTTAATTTGGTGTACCTTATCCAATGATTAAACCCAAAGACTCAACCAGGATGGTCCATTGGTCAAGATATAACACAAAACTGATATAAAAACATGAAATGAACCACTGTAAATGTGTACCAAAACATTTCTCAGAAAAGACCACTAACCATCCCTTCAATACAACTTACCGACCAAACACAAACCCAAAACACAGTACAAACATGAGGAGTTCTTGGATTCAAAACATCACAAAACATCAACATTTAAAAAACACACAATAAAGACCATACCAAACTAGTCATAAAGGCATCAATTTTCTCCTTTAAAATCATCTTTTGGAAAATAAATGGTTCAGTGGATAGCCTATCCACCAATGGAACCCCATGGGCCTCACACATGCATGATTCTGTGCCACACCGGGTACCCTCCTCATATCCATCCCAAAACTCATCCATCCATGACATCAACCATCCATCATGCCATATAACCCCATTCATGTGGTCTCTCACGGAAATACCAAAGATTAAAATAAAAAATTCTTTCCACTTTTCAAAACCAAAACAGTCAACCAATACCTCCTTTTTCTCAAAACCTCTAACCATGAAATCAAACCAAAATTAAATCTTATCAAGATTTTGAGAAAGGGACAATAATTTAAATTAAAACTCACTTTCAAGTCATACACATTAATTTAAAAACATATCTTCCCCTTAAAACACCTCTCAACAGTTTATCAAACTCTATTTGAAACATTTTTTCAAAACCAACTTTAACACAATTTTCTGCTTTCAAAAGAGGTGTAGACACACCATTTTTTATTTCAGAAAGATTCTAAAATATCAGTTCCACCATTTCAAAATTCAAACCATTCTATTTTTATTATAAAATCATTTCAAAAAAAAAACTTATGCTTCTTAAAACCATGTCAATTTTTTTTAAAACCTAACTTCCAAGATTTGAAAACTAAAGGACAGAAGACAATGCATGGGGAAATTAGCTTTGGTGGGTGACTTGAACATATGGTTGGAAACCATAATACAATCACTTGAACATCATAGAGAGTGTTCAAGGGAAATATATTCGGCTCCACATGGCTTTCCAGACCCTGTGAGCTCACTGAGACCATTAACCCAACTCTCTTTTCATTTCCCCTAATCACCATCAAACCATGAAATCCAAAGGACTCCGAAAATACCCGACCTCCCCTGGTGACTTGAATACATTTGTGGGGTGTGGAGATTATCCACATTAATCATATTCAGAATTCCAAATCCCGAAAATCATAACTCCATACTATCTGGACTATTCTCTAAATAATATGACCCAAAGAGAGCGAACCTGCATCTAATACCATTTTGTCACGAACCGAATCTGGTTGCCATCAAAACCAGCACTAGACCTAGACCACAACATGGCTCAAATAGCATTCCTGATATCCATAGGCTTGCACAATTTCCCGGGTATCATAAAATGATGTTTGGGAATGATTTACCCGAGTTTATAAAAATTAAACAACAAGCAAACTCAATTAAAAAAATATGGATTTTTCAACTAAAACTTTCTTTTGAAAAATTTCAGAACTGAATTAAATAAGTTAAATCTATGTTTAAATACCATTAAAAAGTTATGAAACAAAATAAGGACATTCTAATAACCTCCACATGGTAAGAGTCACCGCCCTCAAGCCATCTCCACAACACCGCATCACAAATGACAGGTAAAAACCTGAACTGTTGGCACAAAAGTTGTACCCAAACCTACAACAAAAAAATAACCAAGTCTACTTACACCCAAGGGTGTAAGTAGAGTGTGAGAAAATTCCAAGTAGGAGACCACCACTAAGAGATTCCATGCGATAAACATTCAAAGACAAAAATCATGCATGTTTTAAAAAACATGTAATTTCAAGTCACAATTTCTAAAAGATGCAACTTAAAATAAATCAGTTTTCAAGTGGGATAATTTAAAGAATCAACAATTTTAAAATAAATTCCAAAGATACTGAATTTTCCAACCAAATATTCCATATTCAAATGGTAATTATAAATGATCTAATGAGTACAAGAAATAGAAAAATAACCCCTAGGCACTAGCTCGCTGTGGGTCCCAGGTACCTCGTATCTCGGTGAGAGTAACCGTCACAAATATCCATTCTCAGGAACAATCCACTAGTAGGGAACATACCAATAACCTAATGGTATCCAATCATCATCATCATAGTTTAGTTAGAGTTGTAAGTGTCAATCTTGCTAAGTGAAACTAAGGCCAAACTCCACAGATTCATTAGCATACACGTACACGTCCACCCATCTAGATACCTAGGTTTTACCTTTGTGCTAAAACAAGTTCAACAAGTGAAGAAATATAATTTTCACATGAAAATATCATTTTCTCATCAAAAATTCACCAAACATCCCACATGTATACCACAAAAGTCACAAAAGTCCACTTTTCATTCAATTTGATTTGAAATCCGGCTCACACCAAAATAGCCCACAACACTTTTCACATTTCTTTAACACTTCAACAAATCCATTAAAAAATTCTATAAAACCATTCCAATATATTAAAACTCACAAAACAGACCACTCAAATGTTAAATAATACACTTTTTCATAACCAAAATCTATTTTTCACATCACACTCACACAAAACATGCCACATCACTTTCACATCTCTTACACACTTCAGTAAATCATTCCAACATTTTTCTAAAACATTTCCAAGATGGAACACATCACAAAACAGACCCTCTAACATTTAAAATTTACCATTACAGAATATACAAACTCCAAAACATTTTTCCAATATAGTTTCACCACTTATATAAATCATTAAATCATTCAAATCTTTCATAAAACAATTCCAAAGAGTATACCCAATATTTGCTCATAAAACCCATTTCAAAACCATATTTTAAAGAAAAAACCACACCAAAACACTACCTATGTAGAATTGGAATCCCTAGATACATTTATAAAACAACTTTCAAGTGTTATAAAATCACCTTGGATAATACCACGAAATATACAAATGAAAACACCAATTTTCATAAAATGCTCTCAAGAAGTATAAAAAAACTTCACACAACAAACATATTCTAAAAACCCCCTTCCAAGGCCCACATGACACTAATTCATTAAAAAACATAATTTTCAGCCCCTTTAAACAACTAATAAATCAATTTCATATTTTCTAAAACTTCCACAAATTATACCACATGTGTTACATTCGAAAAGTTCACAAATTCAACAAAAATGAAATTAGAAAATTAAATGCTGAACCAAATAAAAAAAATGGTTTCCACACTACACACAGCATAGGGGGAACATGAAAAACTAGTAAAATAAGAAAAATAACTCATCATGGAATTTTTAACCATGGAATCACCTACTACAAGTGTCAAATCCCTCAAAAAATAGTGCAAAACATAAACCTCACCACAACCCCACCAAAAGGAAGATAAATCCAGACTTAGACCACAATATTTGACCAAAAAGACACCAAATCAAACCCTAGGTTTTAACCCCAACTTCTGGACTTTTTAAAACACAATGAAAGCGGGAGAAAACCCTAAGAGAAAAGGAAGAAACAAAGAAAGAATCACTTACCTTGAAAAATATTGAAGATATCAAACCAAATACACCAGTATATGAATTTTAAAATAGCCAACAATTCAAGGGAGATTCAGAAAAGTTGGAAGAGATAATTTTGGAATTGTAATGGGTGAAGAAGAGTGAGAAATGAAGGAGTTATGAAATAATCATTTTACCTTTTTAAATCTAGAAGATTTGAGAAATTCATAGACGTTTCATCCAATTTCGAGATGAAACCAAGATACAAAGAGGGGTAGGAGAGCATGGGGGCGCTTTTTGGGTATGTGGGCTCGGGGGATATTTGGAATCACCAAAAAACATAAAGATTGAAGGAGATATTAAAGAATTAAAAAATATTTTTAATGCGGGAAATGGGCTTTTGGGAAGGACAAATCCCTTAACTAAAAACCCATATCCACCATGAATATGGATTTCTAAATATTCCAAATTAATATGGTGGAGTTAATAGGCCAGGTTATTAAAATTTGGAATTGGAATGGATGAAAAATGTTGAAAAATGATGGAGTTATAAAGGAATCAAAATTTATTTTTAAATATAGAATTGGGCTCACGGTTTGACCCAATTCATGAAAACTCACTCATTCCTCTATAAAAGCTTAGGAAACCCCCAAAACAAAGCATGAATGGAAATTAAATAAAATTTAACTTTAAAATCAGTCATGTGTGTGACACGATTCGATGACTACTATTCACTCATCTCAAACACATAGAGGAATGAAAACCCATAATAATATTAATGAATTTTTTAGGAGATTCACTACCCTTCATAGCTTGATTTTTTCACACTTGGTGTCACAACACAAAACCCATCGCCTTTTTTAGGTTCATAGAAGAATACAAACTTCTATAGTACACATACGCAAACTTTAA
Organism: Viscum album; assembly: GCA_963277665.1. Taxonomy (NCBI): domain Eukaryota; kingdom Viridiplantae; phylum Streptophyta; class Magnoliopsida; order Santalales; family Viscaceae; genus Viscum; species Viscum album. Next base: position 1,417,583,926 of record OY728159.1, on the reverse strand, counting down.
AAGGAGAAGTCCAATGCTCTTCTATTTTTTGGGTTAAGGGGAACCTGATCTTTTAAAGGTGAATAAAAACCAGTATGTTATGGGTATATACCTAGACCCAAAAATTTATGGATAATTCATAACCTATAAAAAATATAACAATCAAACCCACAACAATTCCACCCAGTGTTATAAAACCTTTTATAAGTTTCAAATAAATAACACTCGTGATATAAACAATGACACAAGTCCTTTATTGATGATGAAGAAGATGCTCCCAGGAAAACCAAATTGGTCAAAATGAAAATACTTTAAAGCTCTATGTATTAGTGAAATACATTGTAGTGTAGTATCAAAAAGAATATCCCTACATGTCATACTAATCTTTCATGGAATGATTCAACCTTTAAATAGAAAAGACTCCAACTATTATTTTCTATACTTCAAAATCCATGTTCAATCACGATAAATTGAAATGATAAAAACCAAAAAGGGATAATTTAAAAATCTCTGTATAATACAAGACAATAAAAATTTTCTTGGGGAGTGAGAATATAGTTTCCTTAAAAAACTCTGGAATGAATCTCTTCGATTCTTCATCAATAATACCAACAATAAAATATTTATATGGAATTCTTTCATAAATGAATAAACACTCTATAAAATATAATTACATAATGTAATTAGACCAAAAAATAAGTGAAAAGTTAAAAAATTCCAAAATACACCTTATCAATCATTTATGAATAATATTTTTGGATCTTCCAAAAAAATTTGATTTGAATTCATGAGGATCATAAATAGTAAAAAGTTGGATTAATTTATATAATGTGCAACATGTATATCAACCATGACTACCCACCATTGTGTATAATCCAATACCGATTCATTTTTACAACCTTGAATTGACCATAGACATTTCTATGTCATAGTGTCCTTTTGGTGGTCATTTTACATAGAGATATCAAAAACTCATAATGCATAGGAAAATAATTTCTGTCATCTATAATGACCATTTTAAATTGGTCATTTCTATGTAGATTTACATAAAAAAATAAAAACACCACCACTATTTTTTAATATTCACAAAATTTTTTTGCATGAAATATATAGGATTAATATATATATAGAACAAATTAATTAATTAATATATCTAAAATATATGTACAAAAAATAAGAATACCAAAACAATTGAAAAACATAGCAAGTTTCAAATTGATGTATGTGTAAAGGAAACATTAGAACGATGCAAAAAAGTTAGTTTCAAATATCTATGTAAAGGTAGTTTTAAATAAACATGTAAAGGTAAGACAATGTATAAATAATGGTTATTTATATGTTTTGTGTAAATTTAAGTTACATGTATTGTGTAAAGGTTATTTATATGAATTGCGTAAAGGTAACTCATGTAACAGTCAAACTAAAAAAATTAATTTAAACAAATAAAAATATAGTGATGAATTAATTTTATTGTTGTAATTTATTTTTAAAGAAATTTTTTTTAATAAAAAATCATTGGAGTGTTTTTGAATTATATTAGTTGATAAGGGTTTCTTTAAAAAAATAATGAAATCAATAGATATTTTTAACTCTGGAGGATTAAAAGGCATGAAGTAAATATGTTTTTTATTTTGAAGATAAAATCATGAGGTAACACACATGGAATTATACCATAAAAACTATTGAGTACAGATGAGAATTGGGGTCAGATTCTTGCTCAATGGTTTTCAATTGCATGTTGTAATAGTTTTTAGTAGATTTCTCTGGAATTTACATAGTAATTGTTATGGTGAAACTAAATTTTTTTAAATTTTTATATTCTATTTAATGTAAGAAAATGAAAAGGGTTTTTTTGAGAATTACAAAAAAATGTTACATCATTAATTAAAACTATGAAACTAATTTTTCATTGTGATGAAATAGTTTAAATTACAATATGGTGCTTTGAAAATATTTTCAATATTTGGTCATAATTTAAAATTTTATGTAGAAATGATATTTATGTTATTCTTTTTAGTGGACAACAAGTTTTAAAGGAATTATACTATGATGGTATGTGCTATACCATAATTATGTGATAATTCTAGTTTTTCTTGAGTTTGAATTTCTAGTCTAAAGGGGGTAAGATTAAGGATTAAAATGGATATTTTTGTAGTTGAAATTCAAAGAATTTATTGAAAAATTTTGAATTTGAAATTCAATGGAAGAATTAAAGATCTAATTAAGGTCATGTTAGATTTTTTTGCATGAATTAGTGGAATAACTTCACACATGTAAATAAAAAGAAGTTTATCAGCATAGAGAGTTGGTCTGATTAGAATAGAATTCCATAGATTATTATTATTAGAAATATTAGAGGATTTTTGAAATGATTGAAAAATTAATCCAAAAGGAAGGAAATGATGTCCATAATATGATGTAGACAAATCATATTTCAACACCAATGAAGGTGTCATCATATTTTTTGTTTTGTGATGATCAAAAGTTTTGACTTGTTAGGGCAGTGAGTTCTTCTTGGTTGAGAGAGATAGATATAGGAGAGTTCCCATTTTTTTGAATATTTGTGAACCTAGAGTGATAGTGAGTCTGCTATGGATTCATAAACAAGTAGTCCACTTCTAATGAATCTTTTTTATTGGGACTTGATCGACTGTATGATCCTTGAACATAGTATGGTGTGTGTGAACCAAGTAAAATCTACTGTATTTTTTTATATTTTATCAGTTATGTATTTAGTGAGGAAAAGAGCTGTGATTTGACTAATTGTGAAACCCAATTAGTGGAAGGGTATATTTTAAATCAAAAATCCCCAATTGAACCCCTCTATAACCTTATTTTTTAGGTATAGTTTTTGTTAAATGTTTTAAAAACCATGTGTATTGTAGTGGGTTTTATAATTTGATTAAATAGAAGATATTTGGGGTTATATTTTGAGGAGATAAACTCAACATAGAATATTTCAGGTGATGAAAGATGGAACCATGTACCTAGTGTCTTGAGATGATGTACCAGAAGGCTACAAGTAGTAACAGAGAGAGCCTGGAGGTACACTGACCACCCGATGGCGGTAAGGAGAGTATATGGTGCATGTGATGGATAATAGTTTTGTTTAATTTTTAATTAATTAATTAATTTTTTAAATGGATATAAAATATGAAATCCTGTATTTTCTTACCTTAGGGTCGAACGACCTTCTCTCTACATTCTCTTATGATCTCTCTATTTAAATCTTGGATCTCCTTAAATAAATATTTAATTGATGTTATCTCCTTAAATAAATCTTTAATTTATGTTCCTTTAATCCAATAGATTTTTTGGGTAGGTTTAATGATATGCTTCCATCTATTCTCATTATTTCTTCACTCTTTATATGAAATAAAAACTTTTGGGGTTTTTGTTATGTTTTCTGATACCCTATGATTAGGACTGTTTGTTTTAAAGGAATTCAAATAGTGGGAATCTATTAAGATGAGGTGGATGTTCTTTTAAGTTTTCCCATTTGTTTACATGATATTTCATGTGATAAGTGATATGCATATTTCAACCAATGGGAAAGAATTTCCTAAAATGATATTAAATTTTTTCCTTATATCTTGAGAGTGGGGTAAGTGTTATTAAGGCCATGGGTGATCCCCATGTGTGGTATTGTGGTACCATAGTCACTGATGGACATGCACCTAATTGAAGGTGTTATGATAAATTTTAAATAAAAAACTAAGAGGGTAATTCTTGGTTATTTGATAAATTAGACCTTAATAGGAACCCTTTTGCCTCATTGACATTAGGATGTGTGTTTAAATGTATAGTTATATTGTTACTTTCCCTAAAAGGAATATTTGGATACTTTATGGTCTTTTTGGATTTTTTTTGTGATTGGGTTTGAGGTGTGATATTTCTACGCTTAATTAAAATAGTCTTGAGTAGATTATACCTTAGATTTAGGGTTTATAAAGAGGTTCAATGTGTGATAAACAACCAAAAATTATTTTAGAATATATTTCAATGTTGACTGAAAATTAACTTTTTTTATTATCAAAACACTTTTGAGGAAAAAATTGAGAAACCAAAAATTCCAACATTACAACTAATAAACACAATTTAAGAGTAAAAACCAAAACAAGACTACATGATATACCCCTCACAGTGACTACATCGTGCTAACAAGACTCTCAGTTAGTTGTCCCGTAGAGGATTGCACGAGAAAAGAACCGATGGCAAAGTCATACCCTCACGAACTTCCAAACCCGAATGGCATTTAAATGGGAAACCATCCTTCTATGAACCTAATATGAAGCAGATCCAAGTAGTGAGTTGGTTGTAAACACACCAAAATTTCACAGTGGACTTTGAACTTCAACAAAAAACAGAGGCACATCCAAAGAAGATCAATCAAAACCAGTAGCAGATTCCAAACCAACACCAACACGAATTCCTCATATGCTCCTCCAGCAAAGTCAAAGCTAGAAACGAACAGTAGAGAAACAGAAAAAAATCTACAAAGAAAAATATTGGACACCAACATACAGTTAAATCAAAACTTCAAAAACCAAAATGGCTCCTCAGACAATTCCCAAAACAACTCCTCCTTCACCAAAATTCCTGAGAAATATGCAGCGAAACAGCAATCCAAAAGTTCCCCCACTAAGAATCATTCACTCTTTCAATCACACCTCTTGTTCACACCATATAAACTGAAAATTCCATAACACGACCAGTATATAACAACACAGAAACACCCAAATACACAGCAGTATCCACAATCGTAATTCCAAAAAACGAAGGCGAGAAGCAAAGATCAAGAGAACATCACCAAATCGACGGCCACCCAAACGCTGAAACCAGATCCAAGTCCTATATCCGCTATACAATAGGCCCTTTGAGACCATAATAGACCACCCAACACAGACCATGGAGATGAGCTGTAACCCTCAGTCACGGGAGCTGGGTCTCGACCGCTGGAGCATCATCGCCCCACCAGGAGAATCCCTATCCATAAACAATGGAATAAGGTGGGAGTAGGCCAACAACGATGATAAATGCCGAGCTGGACGAACCCATGAGGTGATGACGCCACCTCGAAAGAGAACCGCCACCAAAGTCATGCTGAGTGCACATCCAAGTGGAGAAACACTGACCCGAGGCGGAAGGAGAGAGGTGGCGATAGAGAAAAAACCCTAGCTTGAAGCGCCCCTTACGGGCCCATCACCGCTCGTCTCAATGTTATAAAAACTTTATTACGAAATTTAAGTGAATTGTTTTGTTTTATAATTAATATTACCTAATGTTTTTTTGGGACTTTATTCCTTATTATCATTGACTTTGATGAAAGTGTTGAATAAGATGCCATTTTTGAGTTCACCATTAGTATGGGATGGGGTTATAATGTATCTTGGTGATTTATTTCTTATGGGAAGATATTCCCATTTATTTTAATGTGACATATATCCTAGGAAGATATGATTTCTTTCTTACTGCTAATCATGGTATAAGATGATATTCTGTAGAGACCCAAAGCCTGACGTACATGGACTTTACATTACTTTTGCGGAATACTTAGTACATTACAAAAACACACACACAAGGACCGTAATAGTTTAGTGTCTTTGGAAACTCAGAGTATAATCTTCTAATCGTGGTGAAAGATCTTCAATAACTCCCATAAAGATCTTCTTTTTTTTTTCTACCGAAAACCTTTCTTTATATCCTGGGGAAAAGGAAACATAAAAGGGTGAGCTCAAATGCTCAGTAAGGGTAAATAAAAGAAAAATCAATCACATCATATTCATAAGAACATAACATTTTGTAAATCATAACCTGCAAAAGAGAGCATAATTTCATAACATGGGATAAATCATGGAAGTGAAATGTAATCCCAATAATCATAACATAAAACATGGAACTTTGTGGCATACACACATAATCATAGAGAATCATTTCTTGTTAGTCAAGACTCATTGCCAAGACTATCTTAGTGGACAAAGTCCCTTTCTGAATCGAGTAATCCTCGTTTCAGTCCTGTTTCACTGAACCGGTATAACCTACCATTCCAGCCATGTCTATCTCATGAGATATAAAATCTTTACCCAATGCATTGGAGGGAGATATAGGTCCCACCCATCTCTTAATGATTCCTTTCTTATGTGTGCCACAAAATCATAAATCATACATCATCGCATAACCCATGTAATAAAAATGGGATTCTTGAAACATCATGACATCATAAATCAATTCATATAAGATAAAGGAATTCATAAACATAATTCCATCTCAACATAGTCAAATCAATGTAAAAATATGGATAGAAACATAACCCTTTATTAACTTAGATGGAAAATAATTTTGATAAAACACTTGAATTGAATTCTTGAGGAAAATATCCTTTCTTCTTCAAAATCAATTTCTTTTCACAAAACATCATGCAATTTTAAAAGAAAGAGATTTTATTGAAAATAGTCATGAAATCTTTTAGAGGAAGCTTCATGAAAATAAGGCTTTATAAAACAGTAGAAATCCGTTCGTGCCGTATAAGTTAAAAAAAAACATTCTTTGTACTTTTGTCGAAAAAGTCAAAATGTACCTCGTACGATAAACGACAAAAGATTCCTTTCATATCTTTTACTAAAAACTAACCAAAGGGTAAAATTGGATTTAAACCATTTTATTTGGATGGAAATAATATTACATATTGAGGAAACATGGATGTGGATGATAAAATAAACCCCAGTAAATACTTACGAATAAACAATCTCGGATAAAAATGAGATTGTGATATTTCCCTTACCTTAGGTCCGACTTGCTTTGTAAGTGTCCGAACCTCCTGTATAATGATTTAAATCATGTTATTGACTTATTACAGAATCATATTCATTGTTATGATATCATATATGGTTCACTTATGACATTATATTACCCGTTCTTTTGTAAATTCCATGTTAAAGAAGCGTTTTGGGTAAAATCGTTTCATTTATCGTAGGTGTTTTGACTTGTTGTTCTTGACATCATTATTACTTATATCATGATTTAATTACTTCCAGAATATAAAATATGATTTATATATCATATATATTCAGTATATATATATATATAATAGGTAGATAAATAAAATGAAAAACACCGTTCATGGAGACGGTAGTCCGTACGTACGCATGAACGCTGTTTTCCTTTCCTTATTGTCTTGAAATGGAAGTAAGTAGATGACTTACATATGTATATATATACATAAATCCAGTAGCTTTATAATGTCATATATTTCATTATTATTTCTTATATATACATTATAATCATTCTTAAATGGTTAACATGGAGAATGAATCTCATCGCGTCGTGGAGACGGTAGTCCGTACGTACGCACGAGCGATGATATCATTTCTATAAATATTGAATTGAATTGGAGTGGATTATACAATATATCAGAATCAATATGATGTTGTAATAACTATGTATAGTTATTCTTTACACCATTATACCCATCCATGTAAGGTGGTGGTGGAAAATAGATTACACCACGGCGTGGAGACGGTATTCCGTACGTACGCACGCGCGGTGATTTCTTTTTCCGTAGGATGGATAGATGGTGAAATAGGGTTGTTTCATACTTATAATAACATATCAGTATATGAGTGATACTGATGTTATTACTTCATAATGAAACAACCTAATAAGAAGAAGTGGAAGAAGAAATAAAGATGAAAGAATTGGTAACGGTAATTACCTCTTCTTTGAAGTGCCTCTTTGAGACCTCCTCTTAGGGCACTAAAATTGGTCTTTGAGGAAGACCAGAACCTCTAGGATGTTGCTAGGGAAGTGGAAAGGAGAAATTGGCAGGGGTTGGCCGAGCTTGAGTGCTCAAATTGGTGTGAGGAGGAGGGGGAGGAGGTGTCCTCTTATAGGGGAGGAGAGGGGCACCTTAGGAATATCTCAAAATATTATTTTATATTAAAGTCAAAATCGGTTTATAATGGTTCCAAAGGGTCTTATTTCGAAGCTAAAGTAAGGATGGGTCGAAATCCTATCAACCAATAGAATTTAGACAAGTTTAAGATATTATTTTAACCTTATCAATTAGATTTAACTCTAAGTTAATTAATTTAACTTTTACCGTGTCTTTTTGTTTTCTTTCACTATATGGTTAATAAACTTACTATAACATGCCAAACGAACCCCAAATTGTTTATTATTAATATATATATCCTTATCTAAGTCATTTGGCCGAACCTTAGATTTTTAGGAATAAAATAACAATTAATAATATAATATTTGATTTAAAAACTATTTTGTGTCAATTTTGACACTATTTGATATATGATTTTTGTGAAAGTCATAACAGAATTACATGTTCGAACCAAGTTGATTAAATCAACACTAATATATCATAGTAACCTATAAAATTAGTGTAATTCATAAAAATTTTCAAATTATATTTATTTTGGTGTTTATAACATCAATTATGTCAATATTTCATTAATAAGATAATTACTGCACCATCGTTGTGTCATAAATAAATTAAATTATTTGATGTCTAAAAATTACAAATAAAATACCATCATGTAGGAAATCTTTTTAGATTTCTAATGAATATTTACAATCGAATTTATCTTATGTATAACCCCATATTAAAAATTATTTACTTATTAAACTTTGATTTTTGCTATTTTAACCCTTCTTTAAATAAATTAATAATAAATGTCCTAATCTAATCCAAGTGGGCCTAAATGGTCATATTTTATTCCTAAGTTTGTTTTTGGTCGAATTACACTTGTCCAATAGAATTAGGACATGTGTTAGGGTAATATTAATATCATATTTACCCTTAGTTACCTTATTTACTATTAACCGTGGTAAAAAAGTAAAAAGTTACTATTCACCAAAAAATTATTTTCATCTCATTGAACCACATTTTAGTCCTTGATATTAACCGTGTCTCTCAGATTTTCGAAATTCCATTCACAGAAGCGGTAAAATTAAGTTTTATGCAAAATTCAGTTTTTAACCTACCACTTAGTAGTTTCACTATTCATCAAAAATTGATGTTTTTCAGAACAATGCCAAAATTACATCCCAAGCTATATTTCATATTCCGAATTCAAAAATGAAGTCTATTTTACCAAATTCATAACATAAAAGTTGCATTAATTAATTTTATAATTAAATCCCGCTGTTAAAACAAATAGCGTGTTTTTAAGAAACAATATCTATCAAAAGATTGACACTTGTTTATGTCTAGTTTAAATGTGAAACTACATCCAATGACCAACATTGTATTAAATTGTAAAAATATATTCTAAATATACTTTAAAACCACTCAAATTAATGATTTATCACTATTAATTATTTCGATTAAAAAATTTGTTTTTAATTATAATTTAGTAATTTTCACTATTCATCAGAATATGAAAGTTATCCGAAAAGTACCAAAATTTTACCTTAGGCTAAATTCGATACTCCGAATCCAAAAATGAAGTCCATTTTGAGAGTTAAAATTTCTAAAATTTAAAAAGTGGTTATTACTATTCATAACGGCTAGTTTTAATAATATTTTAATAGCATATCATTGTTTCGTGAAACTCAGGATTACGTACCACACACGCTATCGAGGAAGGTTGCGATTGCGTGTAATGCAAGGCAAGTCAAGGATGCGTGTTGTGCAAGCTCCTTTTGGTGTAGCGTATAACACAAGACATTAGTAAAATAAGAAAGAATATTTTTCATAAAATCTCGGGCTGTTACATTCTACCCCCCTTAAAATGAATTTCGCCCTCGAAATTCGTCGGGGTTATAAATGGTTTACTATTCGAAAGTTTCTTTAATAGAAACCCACATCGTAAAAGAGAATACCAAAACTTGGCTTTAAAAACTAAAGTATGAAATGTAACGATTACCCAAATAAACTAATCACTGGGTTTCCACATAGGTGAAAATATGGATATGGAAGAAAAATCTAACCATCATGTTCCGATGGAGAGTGGTAGAGAACATGGCTATGGAAAAGCCAAAAATCACAAATCCATAAATTTGTGACGATCTAAGGTACCATCCGATTCATCAGGTATAAGATCACTAGGACAACATTTTTGGTTTTCAAGATCATTTCCCTAAAGTTAAAGAATTTGAATTAGAATAAATACTTACTTTATGTTGGTACAACCTCACTGTTGTTCGTGCCTTTAACAATTTCCACTTAATCTCTTAAATAAATGAAGTTGAATTTGTTATTCGTGAAGCATTAGCAGATCATGTGATAGAAGGATGGGTCATTCCATCTATTTTAAACAAAGGGTTAGCAAAAGTTATAAGTCCATCTTATAGTGAGATTAATCGTATATGGTTCCAAAAATGAACTTATACTTCATATATCATACCGCTTAATAAAATAAAACTAGTTTCTACTAAACGGGGACTTCCTGTAGGCCAGTGGTAGGCAATAAAGGCCAGTCGCACTTCGGTTGTGGGTTCGATTCCCACAGCCTTGTCCGAAGCGATGGGTTGTCGCCCGTCCTGCAGGTTGTCCCTTTTTCTAAAACTACGTTACTATAACATCCCATCAATAATATCGAAAATCTTCTATCCTTAAACAATACTAACTTATGTCCAACATAATCCAGTCTAATCTTTAGGCTTATACATAATACTGCAGTCCACTCTCATAATATAGTGACAACGATTACCAGAGATTTAATACTGTCGTTGATCCCCACATATCATAAGATATGTCTTGTTGGTCACATTCCAAACATTCAAAGTTCTTAATCGTGTATTCTCTTGAATACCTTAGTGAAAACATGAGTGCAGTTAAAAGTTAACACTTTCCACATACCAAAATCCTCAAAATTCTATATACTCAAACCATGATATCACTTAGTCCTTATATCAATCATGAGCTCATGAATACTATTAAACATTTCATTTTCTCGTCTTCATTATGCGCATATCATCTTATTTCCAAAAAATATCTCAATCACTTTGAATACCACATCAATAAATATTGCAATACTCAATGATACAACATTATTTTGGAATCCCATTACATAAACACTTAATCATTCCACCACATCGTTGTCATATTCAACATTGTCAATAGTGATCGCATGTGATTTCCCTTTGTCCTTTGCCTTCAGTGGTTTCTCATGTTGATCATCACTAACCCTTGGATTAGGGCAATTATTAGCATAATGCCCCATTTCCTTGCACTTGAAGCATTGAAGTGTTGGCGGTGCGTTCTCTGCAGTGTTTGCTTTATTCACATCATTAGAAACCCTTTTTCCATTACTTCGACACTCAGCTGCTCGATGACCTTCTTTTCCACACTTAAAACATTTTCTAGTCCCTTTTAGACAATCTCCACCATGCTTCTTTCCACACTTTGTGCATAAGGAAACATTCATCTTCTTTTCACCATTATTCTGAGATTTCTCCTTGAACTCCATCTTTCGTTTCTTGTCAAAACCATGAGATGGATATGTAACACCAACTTCCATTTCTACCTTGATAGCACAACGCACAATTTCTTCATAGCTACTGAAGTCTCTTATAGCTAATGCCCTTCGAAGACTTGGTTTTAAGCCACTGAAAAATCGATCAACTTTACTTTCAGGTTGGATGATAATTCCAGAAGCATACCTTGCAAGTCTTGTAAAATTTGCTTCATAGGTACCAACAGATTCATCGTCCCTTTGCTTCAGTTCAAGAAACTCTTTCTCCATCTTTGTTCGAAGAATACGAGGGAAGTACTTATTGAAAAATAAGTTCTTGAACTCGTCCCATTCCATAGACTCAATTTCATCCCTTTGCCTTGTATTCTTAATAAGATTCCACCATTGATCAGCTTCACCTTCCAAACGATATACTGCTAAGATGACTTTATCATGTTCAGAACATTGAAGAACTGAAAATATCTTTTCAGTAGTACTAATCCATTGTTCAGCAACTAATGGATCAGTAGACCCACTGAAAGAAGGTGGACGTTGCCTCATGAAGGACTCAATAGAATATTGTTCCCTTCTCTGCTCATTTGGAAGTCCAGAATGATTCATAGCTTGTGTAAGTATAGCAATACGATTTTGCACTCCATCTCCCATAACATTTGTTTGTTCAGGAGGGCAATCATTGCATTGTCCATTGCATTGATCAACACGGTTCCTTCGGGTTCCAGCCATCGTCTAAAAACCATAAAGAATAGTGTGAGAGGCAAAAATCATGCTAGGGAAAACAACATAATAAAGGTGGAGTATCCTCAATATCTAAGATCTTAGGTTAAATTCTATGATCGTTACCGTAGTTCTAGGACTGTATCCTATACGTATACTTATCCTTAGGGACATCCCTAGACATACCTTATAAATATCTCTAGGGATCTCACTAAAGTTCTGGCATCCTAGTTTCCAAAGGTTGACTAAACCTTTCCTCTGATACCAACTGTAGAGACCCAAAGCCTGACGTACATGGACTTTACATTACTTTTGCGGAATACTTAGTACATTACAAAAACACACACACAAGGACCGTAATAGTTTAGTGTCTTTGGAAACTCAGAGTATAATCTTCTAATCGTGGTGAAAGATCTTCAATAACTCCCATAAAGATCTTCTTTTTTTTTTCTACCGAAAACCTTTCTTTATATCCTGGGGAAAAGGAAACATAAAAGGGTGAGCTCAAATGCTCAGTAAGGGTAAATAAAAGAAAAATCAATCACATCATATTCATAAGAACATAACATTTTGTAAATCATAACCTGCAAAAGAGAGCATAATTTCATAACATGGGATAAATCATGGAAGTGAAATGTAATCCCAATAATCATAACATAAAACATGGAACTTTGTGGCATACACACATAATCATAGAGAATCATTTCTTGTTAGTCAAGACTCATTGCCAAGACTATCTTAGTGGACAAAGTCCCTTTCTGAATCGAGTAATCCTCGTTTCAGTCCTGTTTCACTGAACCGGTATAACCTACCATTCCAGCCATGTCTATCTCATGAGATATAAAATCTTTACCCAATGCATTGGAGGGAGATATAGGTCCCACCCATCTCTTAATGATTCCTTTCTTATGTGTGCCACAAAATCATAAATCATACATCATCGCATAACCCATGTAATAAAAATGGGATTCTTGAAACATCATGACATCATAAATCAATTCATATAAGATAAAGGAATTCATAAACATAATTCCATCTCAACATAGTCAAATCAATGTAAAAATATGGATAGAAATAGAACCCTTTATTAACTTAGATGGAAAATAATTTTGATAAAACACTTGAATTGAATTCTTGAGGAAAATATCCTTTCTTCTTCAAAATCAATTTCTTTTCACAAAACATCATGCAATTTTAAAAGAAAGAGATTTTATTGAAAATAGTCATGAAATCTTTTAGAGGAAGCTTCATGAAAATAAGGCTTTATAAAACAGTAGAAATCCGTTCGTGCCGTATAAGTTAAAAAAAAACATTCTTTGTACTTTTGTCGAAAAAGTCAAAATGTACCTCGTACGATAAACGACAAAAGATTCCTTTCATATCTTTTACTAAAAACTAACCAAAGGGTAAAATTGGATTTAAACCATTTTATTTGGATGGAAATAATATTACATATTGAGGAAACATGGATGTGGATGATAAAATAAACCCCAGTAAATACTTACGAATAAACAATCTCGGATAAAAATGAGATTGTGATATTTCCCTTACCTTAGGTCCGACTTGCTTTGTAAGTGTCCGAACCTCCTGTATAATGATTTAAATCATGTTATTGACTTATTACAGAATCATATTCATTGTTATGATATCATATATGGTTCACTTATGACATTATATTACCCGTTCTTTTGTAAATTCCATGTTAAAGAAGCGTTTTGGGTAAAATCGTTTCATTTATCGTAGGTGTTTTGACTTGTTGTTATTGACATCATTATTACTTATATCATGATTTAATTACTTCCAGAATATAAAATATGATTTATATATCATATATATTCAGTATATATATATATAATAGGTAGATAAATAAAATGAAAAACACCGTTCATGGAGACGGTAGTCCGTACGTACGCATGAACGCTGTTTTCCTTTCCTTATTGTCTTGAAATGGAAGTAAGTAGATGACTTACATATGTATATATATACATAAATCCAGTAGTTTTATAATGTCATATATTTCATTATTATTTCTTATATATACATTATAATCATTCTTAAATGGTTAACATGGAGAATGAATCTCATCGCGTCGTGGAGACGGTAGTCCGTACGTACGCACGAGCGATGATATCATTTCTATAAATATTGAATTGAATTGGAGTGGATTATACAATATATCAGAATCAATATGATGTTGTAATAACTATGTATAGTTATTCTTTACACCATTATACCCATCCATGTAAGGTGGTGGTGGAAAATAGATTACACCACGGCGTGGAGACGGTATTCCGTACGTACGCACGCGCGGTGATTTCTTTTTCCGTAGGATGGATAGATGGTGAAATAGGGTTGTTTCATACTTATAATAACATATCAGTATATGAGTGATACTGATGTTATTACTTCATAATGAAACAACCTAAGAAGAAGAAGTGGAAGAAGAAATAAAGATGAAAGAATTGGTAACGGTAATTACCTCTTCTTTGAAGTGCCTCTTTGAGACCTCCTCTTAGGGCACTAAAATTGGTCTTTGAGGAAGACCAGAACCTCTAGGATGTTGCTAGGGAAGTGGAAAGGAGAAATTGGCAGGGGTTGGCCGAGCTTGAGTGCTCAAATTGGTGTGAGGAGGAGGGGGAGGAGGTGTCCTCTTATAGGGGAGGAGAGGGGCACCTTAGGAATATCTCAAAATATTATTTTATATTAAAGTCAAAATCGGTTTATAATGGTTCCAAAGGGTCTTATTTCGAAGCTAAAGTAAGGATGGGTCGAAATCCTATCAACCAATATAATTTAGACAAGTTTAAGATATTATTTTAACCTTATCAATTAGATTTAACTCTAAGTTAATTAATTTAACTTTTACCGTGTCTTTTTGTTTTCTTTCACTATATGGTTAATACACTTACTATAACATGCCAAACGAACCCCAAATTGTTTATTATTAATATATATATCCTTATCTAAGTCATTTGGCCGAACCTTAGATTTTTAGGAATAAAATAACAATTAATAATATAATATTTGATTTAAAAACTATTTTGTGTCAATTTTGACACTATTTGATATATGATTTTTGTGAAAGTCATAACAGAATTACATGTTCGAACCAAGTTGATTAAATCAACACTAATATATCATAGTAACCTATAAAATTAGTGGAATTCATAAAAATTTTCAAATTATATTTATTTTGGTGTTTATAACATCAATTATGTCAATATTTCATTAATAAGATAATTACTGCATCATCGTTGTGTCATAAATAAATTAAATTATTTGATGTCTAAAAATTACAAATAAAATACCATCATGTAGGAAATCTTTTTAGCTTTCTAATGAATATTTACAATCGAATTTATCTTATGTATAACCCCATATTAAAAATGATTTACTTATTAAACTTTGATTTTTGCTATTTTAACCCTTCTTTAAATAAATTAATAATAAATGTCCTAATCTAATCCAAGTGGGCCTAAATGATCATATTTTATTCCTAAGTTTGTTTTTGGTCGAATTACACTTGTCCAATAGAATTAGGACATGTGTTAGGGTAATATTAATATCATATTTACCCTTAGTTACCTTATTTACTATTAACCGTGGTAAAAAAGTAAAAAGTTACTATTCACCAAAAAATTATTTTCATCTCATTGAACCACATTTTAGTCCTTGATATTAACCGTGTCTCTCGGATTTTCGAAATTCCATTCACAGAAGCGGTAAAATTAAGTTTTATGCAAAATTCAGTTTTTAACCTACCACTTAGTAGTTTCACTATTCATCAAAAATTGATGTTTTTCAGAACAATGCCAAAATTCCATCCCAAGCTATATTTCATATTCCGAATTCAAAAATGAAGTCTATTTTACCAAATTCATAACATAAAAGTTGCATTAATTAATTTTATAATTAAATCCCGCTGTTAAAACAAATAGCGTGTTTTTAAGAAACAATATCTATCAAAAGATTGACACTTGTTTATGTCTAGTTTAAATTTGAAACTACATCCAATGACCAACATTGTATTAAATTGTAAAAATATATTCTAAATATACTTTAAAACCACTCAAATTAATGATTTATCACTATTAATTATTTCGATTAAAAAAGTTGTTTTTAATTATAATTTAGTAATTTTCACTATTCATCAGAATATGAAAGTTATCCGAAAAGTACCAAAATTTCACCTTAGGCTAAATTCGATACTCCGAATCCAAAAATGAAGTCCATTTTGAGAGTTAAAATTTCTAAAATTTAAAAAGTGGTTATTACTATTCATAACGGCTAGTTTTAATAATATTTTAATAGCATATCATTGTTTCGTGAAACTCAGGATTACGTACCACACACGCTATCGAGGAAGGTTGCGATTGCGTGTAATGCAAGGCAAGTCAAGGATGCGTGTTGTGCAAGCTCCTTTTGGTGTAGCGTATAACACAAGACATTAGTAAAATAAGAAAGAATATTTTTCATAAAATCTCGGGCTGTTACATATTCCCACTTACCTCATTTTTCCTATGGAAAGGGACACTTTTCCCGCTTATTAATATTCCAAGGAAAGAGATTCTTGCAAATTTATATTCTATTTATTATGACATGGGAAACTATTCATACTCTTTTCTTGATGTGCGAGGCTAGGTATTATAATACTATTAGGAATCAACAAAATTGGAAATTACTGCTTTCAGAAGACTCATGAATTGGATGTGCCCAATTCCCATCCCCAGAAGTTACTTCCGAACCTCAATTTCGGTAAAAGGTGATTAGAATATCCGATCCAACATGATACTCTCATAACCTCAACATCATAAACTAAGAATTCCAAGCACCCCAACCACCACACTAAGTCACCCTTATATTCTTCCAAAACCTCTTATGTTTTTCAATTGATTCCATCACTAGACAATGAACAAGAAAACAAGCAAGCTACATGAAAATAGAACCTGTAAGTATAAAGTCTCAAGATATTATGTGGTTCAGACATTGTGTCCTTAATCAATGGGATAAAAACTACATCTCTTTTCTTTAAGGAAAAATTCACCTGAGTTACATGGGGATCATGTTCTGAAACCCTACCCAGACTATTATAAGAACATAAAACCCGCAAATCCTATAATTGTATCTTACGAAACTTCTCTTTTTGATCTTCCACCATTTATGTTCTGATATTCCGCTATGATACTAAGGACTCAAAAAATTTGGCATGATATCTCTACATTGGAACATGATTGGTTTTTCCCTAGTTATCCAACTTTGGAGAATCTCAATCGCTATTAGCTTTAATATCAGTTGTACCCTTTAGCTATGGTATACCCATACCTAATATAGAAAATAATAGCTAGTAAATAAGTTCATATAATGCTAAAAATATTTTTGGTGATCCCCAATTGACATTGGAAACATCTGTTTCCCTATAGCACATGCTTCCTTGATTTCTAAATTTTAGTGAATATTGCACATTACCTTTATGATCCATATAAATGACCTTATAAAACATTTAATTTTCCATTAAACCACAAGAAAATTATTCAATGTATAATCACAAATTTATTCCCATAATCCATAAATTCTTCACTTACCATTAAAAACTCCAAATCTTTATTCTACATATTTAAGTCTCCCGTATACCATCATCAATTATTCCTCTAAAAGATGTCCACCTTCTGAGAGTATGAATTTGTTTATTATCCTCTTCATTCCTACATCCTATAACCATTGTATTATTTTTTCCTTCCCTTGATTTAAACCATACAAATATCTTTTACCGATCCACTAAATGTTTGTTTTGTTTAATGCCTTTTGTTTAACTACACTTTGGATTTTAATAAATTCCCTCCATCTAAAATATTTTTTGATGCACATGGTTCTAGTGTACAATCTCTATCTAGTTTCTATCAAGTGTATCTTTTAGATTTCCCAACACTTAACCACAAAAATAGTTCTCACAAAAAAACCTATCAATATCCTACTTGAGAATTTTTTTCACTGATTAATTACAATAATATACCACTCAAAGATAATTTTAAATATTGGACCAAAGTCATAGTGCTTAGATTCCATTCATTATTACAGTTTTTATATGATCCAAATTCATGTTTCTTAAGATCATATAGCCCCCATTGAATAAATTTCACCCACATCCCTTTAGAACCTGATCTCATCTAAATGACACCATGAAAAAATCCCCCCCCCCCAATAGAAAATAGGCGAGGGATACCATCTAAGTCACATTAAATTACCATAAACTAGCTATATTATTTATCATGTTCATGGAATCCATAGTACTAGAACTTATACTTCCAAAGACTTAACCACGAAGATTATTCAACTTTTGAGAGCTTTCTGGTACACTAAAATCCAGTGATACTATCATAATAGTCATCCATAAGGAATTTTATCTTTTAGAAAGTTCAATATCATCAGATAATAAACTCATATTGAAAACATCATACAATGTAACCAATACATGTACAATATTTTTCTTCCAATGCATTCCAACCTTAATTACAATCCATCTATAATCCCTATATTATTTAGAAAACCTTCTGATAATAATTTACAAAAATTAATTAATTAAATAAGTCTTCATCACTTTATTTTTCAATGATAACATGTGCTGGAGAAAGGGATTTTCCATATTATAAATTTAAGGTGGTCGTGGTTGGATTATTTGAAGACTTTGTAGATGAAGGAGAGAAAACCATCATAATTCAAAAATTTAGGGTTCCTTGAGAGGATACTTCCAAAACTTTAATTGAGAATCCATAATCCTAATGATAAACTACATATTGTACATTGTTTTCAAACATCCAGTACCCCACTTTCAGAACCCACCACCTGACACATTAGGTATAATTTTGGCACAAGACATTATTCATGGATCTAACACATTTTTATTAGTTCCTCAAATAGGTCTGAACACAAACTCTATATCACCATTTAGTTATCCTAGTTAGTCACCTCAAATTATAGGGAGAAACCACCATCATATATCCTTGAACTCCCTTCCCCAAAAACTCTCATTCAGTGTAAAATCATCCAATAAACTTCATTCCATTATTATTCTTTATGAATAATTCTCCGAAGATAATTCAAACTTGTACTCTCTAGAACAACACCCACACTATTGTGCTAATTAATTGATGAACTTACATCATATAATAAATCATGTGAGATCAATAGAACCTGGATAAGTTCTGATTCAGCTTCTAATTACCAAGAACTCAATAAAAGAAAGAAAAAACTCCTTCTTGATGTAGTCTATTTCTGTAGATTGAAACATTACCTTTAAAATTTCATCCTTTAAATTTTGAAAACTTTCCTAGACTTAGACCTAACCATGAATACCCCATTGTGAATCTCATTTCATTAAAAAAATCTCTTTCTATTTCTTTAGATGACCATCAAATACATATTATGATGAAATAATATTGTTCCTCACTTCTTTTGATCCTTGTTCACATAGAACAATTAGATCCTTAATTCTTATAGAATATTTACCTACCACCTTGCATATATTGATTGATGAGAACCATAGAGTAAATTTTTGTAACTCAAAGTGGATCAAAAGAACATTTGGAAGAATGAAAAGTACCAACTCCCAGCTATGGGATTTGAAAACTGTTGGAAATTTATCTTCCAAAATAAACCTCTTAGTCCCAAGAAATTATCATCAACTTGAATTTACCAATTTAAATAGATAATGATGAGTTCATTTGAATTTAATACCAAAGATTCCTTCTAGGAACATTCATCATGAAAACAGAATACAACTTTTAAGAATAATCCCTGTGCTTTTTTTCATGAGCTTTAAATCTTCTAACCCCCTCATTTCTAGCTAACTCACCATCCAATACAGATTAAAAAACCTTTAAGAGTAGCTACACCATAATCATCTAAGATATATAACTTCCATTGTGAAACCATCATACAAGACCATACCGATTAAATGATATCATTCGAAAATTATTGGGCTTTAACTAAATCCTGATAATATAGTGATCAACACTATCCATGGATGTCTTCTTTAAACCTCCAGTAAGTTTTGAATTCCCCATCAATGAGTGAATCATGAAATCAGTTTCAAAATAAAAATGAATAGTCTTTCAGTAAACCCAAACTATTTAGTCCCTCTATTATCAACACCGGTTAGTATCTTTTCTAAAAATCAACAACTACTTCACATGGGGAACTCAACAATATTCCAACCATGCTATTCAGGTCACATCGATAATGGAATATTCCTTAAGACTCAACTCGAATAGGAGAACTTTCTATATCCCATAAGAACCTCTATTATCATCGATATATTCTGAGTGACACCTTCCGAGTCCTTGATAAACTGCTCACTAGAAGATTTGTAACCAAGCTCGGATACCACTTGTTGGGAATTGAAACCACTATAAATTTCCACTTATAAAAGGCTCATGTATCAGAATTTCGCACCACCTTTATTTGAATATTACTCTTTACCCTAAACTATGGAATAAGTTTACCAAAAGCTATGATCTACCATAACTCACTCATGACCTTAGGTTATAGAAATTAGAATTTTAAGAGCCCTAAACACCGCACTAAGTCTCCCTTATCTGGTTCTATCTTCCCTCTTTCTTCACATTTGAGACCTTCCTTACAGATAACAAATAAAAAAAATAAGAAAAACACATGAAAATAGAACACATAAGCATAAAGAAATAATAGAATATAGGGTTTGTACATTATATCCAACATCTAAGGGGGAATAATTGAATCTATTCTGTTTTAGGAAGTATTCACCTAAGTTATAAGGGAAATGTTCTCAAGTAACCTACCTAGAATGCTAGAATAGGATGAAACAAATTCCTCCAGTATTTTCTTCTTCCTAAATTTAACCTTTCAGTCTTCCACCCTTCAGGTTATGACCTTTCTCTTTTTTTCCTAAGGAATCCAACACTAGGTTATGCCAGAACAGTGTTGACACACATCTATATTCACCCTAGTTTTCCCCTTATAAATGACCCCAACCTCTGTGAGCTATTTTTTAGTCATATAATAGAGTCATGGTCCACTCTTACTTAATATATAAATTTCCATACAATCATCATGTTCACAATTCCTTTTAAAACTTATATTGGATCACCCATTAACATTTTCAAACTATTTTCCCTATAACATTTTTTACATTGACTAAAAAATTTTAGTTAGTAGTGTGCGTTAACTATATGATTCAACCTGATGACGCTTGTAAAAAATTTCATTTTCCACTGAATCATAGATAAAGTTTTTTATATATATTCATCAATGTCTTAATGTAAGCTATAACTTCCACACTTTCCATCACTACCTCAAGAATTTCATGCTATATCTGGAAGCTTCAAATTAAATCCACATCACTTATTCCTTTGAAACATGATCAAAATATAATTATATTTGTCATATGGTCATCCTCCATATTCCAACACTTTGTCACCACTGTGTTGTGATCCTTGGTTCCACTGATCCACAGAATGGGGATTCCTTTGAACTTATTTTGTTAACTATGATATTTTTATTGATGGAATCCTTATAGCTAGAATTATTCCAAACACACATGGTGTTGTTGTTTGGTCTTCATATGGTTTCTTCCAAATGTATATTTGAAAACGAATCTTCCTAAAATCTGAAAAATTAAACCATTAAATAGTTAGCACACCAACACCAAAAAAATCATCCATATGTGACATTCCCTATGTCTAGGAATGATATTTCCACTTGCATTGGAATGGTCAGGCATGAGACATATTTCCCAATTTTCCTCTGTTCTATTATAGGCTTGAGAAATACTAAGTATTTGCCCTTGAATTATGAAAACATGGGATTAATTCTCCACTTGGATTGATATTGTCATAAACCAGCCCAAGTCGACCCTGAACAGGTCACCCGAGCTGGTCCACGACATGTCCCGATGGGCATTCCTGATCCCCCTGAGATGGAAACTAGTATAGGGAATCAAAACAAAACAAGGGGGAATGATTTTTCCCAAAAAATAAAAATAAGTAAATAAATAAATACTGATAGTAAAAATGAAAATCAGCAGCGAAAAGAAATTAAACTCCACATACCTCCATGTGACCTTCTAGGTCACAATCCAACTAAGAACCGAGTTCGCTTTGAGAGTGATCTAGAACTAACAGAACCTGAAACTGAAATGATAAAGTAGGGGTGAGCACCAAAATGCTCAGTAGGAAACACCACAAAGTCCATACCAATCCTTTCCAAAAATCATTCCATTGATACTAGTTTGAAATAGATTTATAAAAATAGATTTCTATACATACATTTCATTTTAAAAATAAACAAGAAACATGATTCATTATCGTCGTATTTTAAAAGAAGGCCCAATAAAAAAAGTGAGGAATTTTTATTTCATTTTCAAACAACCACTTAGAAATATTTTTAAACCATTCAAACATTCACAATGTTTCAAATAAAAACTAAAATGATGTACAAGGAATAGGATTATACATCACAAGGGAAATGACACTAGTAATACTCATTACAGGGAAACATGGGGAATCCAAGGAACTCAAATGAAGACAAGAACATACTATACATGTGACTAATCCAGAAGGAATTTCCTACTCAATGACGTCATAATTCCCTTAAAACCGACCTTCACGCTACCTAGCCTGGTTGGGGGGCCCAATCCCATTGAAATAATAACAAAACATCCCCTACTATGGGCCACTATGCAGTGCATAATATAAATAGTGCAACTATCATTCTCAGTAAACCTTCTTTCTATGCTAGGTTCTCATGTATATTTCATTAAGTGGGTGTTCCATGAAATTAAAATAAAAATCCACAAACATATAATCAAACACACCACACAATCCAGCACTACGCCGACCACCTCAAGGGTTTTTCCCTTACCTCAAAATAATTTCCATTAAAAGAAGTCCCATATAGAGGACCCTTCTATCTCACGATCACCCAATAAGGAAAAAAACCTAACTCAAGAGGGGATTTTCTATAATAATTTCAAAGATTACAAATGGGCCACATCCAATTTTTACACATCAAACCCTTTCCAAGTAACCATACAAAAAGTTACAACTCAACCTTTATCTTTAACCATCCAAGGTACATTTACCAAAACAATTTAATAAAAAAATTTCTAACAAACAGATACCCCATTTTCACTATTCCATTTACACTCTAGCTTTATGTTTCAAACACACTCCCAAACATGTCATATTTTCCAAACGGGCCCTTATCTCAAATCCACTTTACTATAAAAAAAGAGTTTGAAACATGCACAACGCACTCAAAGGTGTCAAATGAGATTTTAACAATTTTAAGAAACAATTTACTAGTTTTCAAACAAAAAACATGTCATAAAACCTTTCAAAAAATTCTTGAAAACACATTAATTCACTTTGAAAACCATGGATTCGTTCATCAAAAGGGGATGGAGAGAGAAGTTAGAGGTCTTTTTAAGAAATCCAAGGTTCGAGAAAAGAGTCACTCCAAATGTCATCATCATTTGTCGGCCCATCCATGCATGCACTCCATGCATCCATGGATGTTACCACATCCAATGGAAGAGAACAAGTGGTCTTATCCAAACCACTTTTGAAGAAAACACACACACACACACACACCATTTATTAGCAAAAATAACCATCTACACTAAAACACCAAGTTTCATAAAACCAACGAAACCAAGCCAATCAACTTCTACAAAAATGTTCCTTTATGATAACACCACCCAACATGTCCAACATAACCATTATGAAGGAAAATGAAAATTATCCACATCAAAAGGCAAGGCACACACATGGTCATAAATGGATAAATTGTTTAAAACTTATTTTTTAATCAGATCTACTAACAAGAAAACTCTGTTAAGGATTAACTACCATTATCATAAGGGTGAAAGAATGATTTAAAAATTTATAAATAAAACCCAATCGTCAATAGTATTGAAATTGGAATAAAGGGCATATAGACACCTACCTCAATGAGGAACCGGGTCATGTCAAATGCTTTGGCACTTGAGGAAATGGGTGGTGACCACTCGTAACCAGCCCACAATCACACACACATAAGTATATATCTACACATATATTCATAATCTGACACGCGTATTCCCCGTGCCATGATGTAATACGTACATGGAGGACATACACACACACACAGACATATATTATATACATACCTTAAGTATATGCGTGCTCTCCCTTTGTTATTGACCAAAAATTCACTATAACATCAAAAGGAATCCGAAATTAAGGCGAAAAAGAGAAAAAAAAACCTCTAATTAATTTACCAGGGACACATATACACCATTAGACATGAAATTATGTGGTTCAAAACCAAATAGGGGGTTTATAATCTTACCCAAAACAATAATGACATAGCGAAAATAGTCCATACACCTCACACTTGGAGGAGGATACTAGAACATGGACCAACGGGTCCCGATACATCAATCACATATCCTAGACAACAATCAAAACACATAAATAACAAACCATAATATTTTGGTTTTGGTTGCTTTGAGAAAAACATCAAAAGTAAATGAAATATATCAGTGGCGAATATGGTTGTCGGAAAGGGAAAATGCAGTCATGCCGGAGCAGTTCTGGGGCACCGTGCAGAGGGTTTTGGGTTGTGCTAGAGGGCCACTGGATATATTGGGTTGCGAGAAGGGGTTTGTGCTAGGAATAGGTTCGACTAGAGAATGTTCCAGGAATGGGGGAAGGTTGCCGCATGCCAAGAAGGAGGTGTGATGAAGCAGAGGCTGGCCGGACTAGGCACAACATGGTGGAGGGATCATGCCGAGTTGGTGGCGATGTGCAGACACGGGAGAAGGGAGGTCAAGCCAGTGCTGGGAGAGATGGAGAGGGAGTAGTGAAGTTAAAGATCTTGTAGGGAGAGGAGGCGACGATTGGTGCCATGCTGTTAGCCGAGCGGGATGGGAGGGCTGCATTGCACCACACCGTGGTGGGAAGGAGGGGGGGGGGAGGGTTACGAGCCCCCCTAGGGTTTTAACCCCTTTTTATTTTTTCCTTTTTTTTATAACGATAACAATAATAATGATAATAAAAATAACAAAAATAATAATATTATTATTATTAAAAATCATATTATTATTATTATTATTATTATTATGATTAAACATTTTTTTAAATTCTACATGGATTGGGTTCCGTCAAGCGTGCAGTTGAGAAAACTATGCTCAAACCGTGTCACCCAATACTGACCGCTTATAGGGTTAAGTTGTGTGCTTCTCGTGCAGTTTTATAAATCGCGCACAAGTCGCACGTCAACCAGGTAGGGGTGTGAAAATTATCCCCACCACAGAAACTTTATTCCCCTAGAGATTCACTAATAAAATAGTTATCATAACTCGAGTCCATGCCCAAAAAAACTAGAAGAAATTGACTCATGGTGACCATTTCCAGAACACATCACACCTGACCAATTCAAGAAAAACCACGGCTCGATATTGAGAGGAAAACACGGAAGGGTTATACCCACCACTATAATTTACTAACACGGGAACCTTGAAACCCAAACACACCACAATAATTGAAAAACTTTGGAGGGATGAGACAAAGCGGCTAGGAATGCCTAAACTGGCCACACTGGTAGCATGTAATAGAACGGTCTGACGAACTGGAAGTTTATAATGACGAATGAGATTTATTCTGGAATAGGTTCTTGTGGTACACCCCGCTTTCCAAATGGGGAACCTTCGCAAAATCCGACCACCAGCATCTACAACCCAAACCCCAATGACAAAGAATCATTCAACCTCCACTGATCCCAAACCAGACCCAACATTAAAACCGAAGGCACTGTCTTTAAAAAACACAGAAATTCCCAAAAACCTGAAGACACACTCTAATTCCACAACCACACAACTACATTTAATAGACTTTGATTACCTCGATAAATAGGAGACACGAAAAAATAACCACAAACTAGGCATAGCTCATTAACAACTTTTGGAGACTTTCTAGGTGGCATACTCACAACAACAAGGAAAACACCATCAAAACTGGCATCAAGACAAAACTCAATCAAATCATAAAATGGAATCCAAAGGAAATAGGCCCATAAATCAAACATATATAAAAAAAATAAACAATTACTTTTAAAAAAACTCCCATTTCCTTAAAATTTTAAAACTCACCTATGTCACCTTATGAATCGCCCCTTGTACGTTCGTCCAATCCCACTTACATAATCTATGAACAAGTTCCCCCACTCTTTATAACTACCCGCACACATGTGACCCTCCTTAAATAATGATAATGTCCAAACACACATTTTTTCATATTGAATCCAAACACATACCAAATTTTCCAAATCGAAACACTTTCTCTTTAAAAACCCACTTTAAAAATTTCAAAACCATTTGAAAGAAATCCTTTTAAATTTTAAAACCACTTTCATTATTAGCACATACTCACATCAACTAAGATAAAAAAACACAACCAACAAAAAACCACCAGAATGAGGAACCAGTTCATATTCCTAACCTAGTGACATTGTGGTGAACCATGATGAAAGTAAGGTATGACACTAAGGGGACCTTGAATTTGGCACTTGGAATCCACATGAGTCACCACCCCATGTGAGGCCACAACATAACCAGATTCACATCCATTGTCATCCCTCAATCCCAAACAAAAAAAAGACTTAAATCCTAGACTACCCCTGGTAACTCGAGGATTAGTGTGACAAAGAGTTCAAGATGCACTTCCCATACCTACTTCTTGAGTCCTGATATTCCTAATCGGTATCTACTAGACTCCCAAAATAACAAGTCCCCCCCCCCTATGATACCATTTTGTCACAAACCAGCCCAGTTTGACCCTGAACTGGTCACCAGAGCCGGTCTGCAGCATGTCTCTATGGGCATTCCCAATCCCCCATGGATGGAAACTAGTACCAGACATCAAAACTAAACAAGTGGGAATGATTTAGACCATAAATAGAAGAAAATAAATAAATAAAGACTGACAGTAAAAAATAAAACTGGTAGTGGAAAGAAATTAAACTACACATACCTTCGTGTGACCTCATAGGACAACATCTAACTTAGAACCAAGTTCTCTTTAAGAGGTATCCAACCCTAATTGAACCTGAAACTGAAATGAAAAGTAGGGGTGAGCACCAAAATTCTTAGTAGGAAATACCACAGTGTCCATGCCAATCCTTCCCAAAAATCATTCCATTGATACTAGTTTGAAATACTTTTATAAAAATATATTTCTATACATACATTTCATTTTTAAAACAAACAAGAAACATGATTCATTGGACTTATATATTAAAACAAGGACCAAGGATAAAAATGGGGAATTTTGCTTTCATTTTCAAACATCCACTTAGAAATCTTTTTAAACAAACCAAACATTCACAGTGTTCCAAATAAAAACCAAAGCCAGGTACAGGGAATTGGATTATACATGATGAGGGAAACGAAACTAGTAATAGTCATGATGGGGAAACATGAAAAATCCCAGGAACTTAGTGGAAGACCATAACGTACTATACATGTGACTGATCTAGAAGGCATTCCCTACTCAATGACGTCATAACACCCTAAAACCCGACCATCTCCCTACCAAGATTAGTCGAGGGTCCCGATCCTATAGAAATAAAAAAAAACATCCCCCTGCTATGGGATACTAGCTAGAGCCTAATCTAAACTAACGAAACAATCATTCTCAGTAAACCTACTTGCTATGTTAGGTTCCCAAGTATATTTCATAAAATAGGCATGCCATGGAACTCAAAAAACAAGCCACATACATATAATCAAACACACAACACAATCTGGCACCTCCCCAGCCACCTCAAGGGTTTTTTTTGCCTCAAAATAATTTCCGTTCAAAAATGTCCCATACTGAGGACCCAACCATCTCATGATCAACCAATTAGGAGAAAGATCTAACTCAAGAGGGATTTTCCAAAAAATATTTCAAAGATTCCAAATGGGCATCATCCAATTTTCACACAGCATACCATTTGAAAGTAAACATACCAAAAGTTCCAACGGGGCCTTTAACTTTTATCATCCAAGGTACATTTACCAAAAAAATTTAAGAAAAACATTTCCTAAAAATAGAGACCCCATTTTCACTATGCCATTTCTATTCAGCCTTTAAGTTTCAAACACACACCAAAACATGTCATATTTTTGAAATGGTCCCTTACCTCATATCCACTTTTCTATAAAAAAAGAGTTTGAAACATGTACAATGCACGCAAAGGTTCCAAACAAGATTTTAACCATTTTAAGAAACAATTACCTAGTTATCAAAAACCAAATGTGACATAAAAATTTTAACCCAATTCTTGAAAATACCTTAGGTAACTTTGTAAAACATGGAGTTTTTCATCAAAAGTAGTATGAAAACTTTGATTTTTTTCTTACAAACTTAAATGTGATTTATTACATAAATTTCACTTGATACAACATAGAAGATCGAGAGGTCTAGTGTCTTTAGGGATTAGGATCATTACATAAAAATTTAAACATGAAATACAACATCTTTATTGAAAAATTCCTTTACATGACCGCTAAATTCCCTCATACTTAGTAATGCATGGGATAACCTGAGGACATGCATAATAAAATGGTGAGTTATAAAGCCCTATAAAGGAATAATCATGGAATAACATGAGGAATGAAATACATGTTAGATAATAGGCATATAAATAGATAACAAGAGAATAATAATCATAAAGGCCTGATAAATCATGAGAATCATAACATTGAAGTGTGCAAATAACAGTTGACATGGAATTAGAATTAGCCAAGGCTCATTTCCCATGGAGCATGAGTAAATCCTCATTGCAAAGAAGCACGAGTAAAACCTCGTTTCAATTGAATTAGCATGATTCAACACCCATTTTCCATGATGTATCACGACACTATACTTTACCCAATGCATTGGAGTGCTATAAGGGTGCACCCTTCTTAAACATTTCATTTCATGCATAAGTGTACCACATGGATCATATAACATGGATTCATAAAACATCATCATTTATTACAAGATAAAAGAATGTGGAATTCATAAATGAAACTTTATAATCAATAAGTTAATGTGCATAAAGTTGAATACCCTTGATAGGGAATTTGGCATGATATTCACTACATAATGACATTGGCTTGGAAAATCGGTGCAATTTCAGCAGCGTAACAACGTGACGTAAGAATTCATAAAAAATGGTTTATGAGAGAGAAAGGGGTGTCTCATAATATTTACATGAAATAGATGGTAAGGGGGTAATATAGATACATGTCCCAACAATTTTAAGGGAATTTATATACATGATACTAAATAATTGCTTCAATGTAAATGAAGAGATGGAAATTTCTTTCGGAATTTCAGCATAGTAACAGGTGTACATAGGTGACATTTAATGAGAGAGAAAGGGGTCTCCCACTATTCAAAAATAAAGAGGGAATTATGGGGGAGGTGAGAAACTTTAACCCAACATTTATAATTGAAATTAAAAGGTCATAACAAGTTAATGGAAATTGGAAAAAATGAGAAAGGAGGAAAAACCCTTACTTGGACGTGTGCTCCCAAAGGCTTTAGAGAGGCTTGAGAGAGGATTCGTGGGTGATTGGAAAACCATGGGAGGATTCTAGGGAGAGTAGGGAAGAGGTTGGACGAACTCCAAAGGCTTTTAGTGAGGATAAAGTGGGATCTTGGGTGGGTTTATATAGGAAAGTTGAGAGAATTCTTTATTATTTAGGGTTGGGACACCTCACATTATACTAATTCAAACTACAAACCAGCCCATGGTATTTGCTCATGGTTTTTGAAAAAGGGGAGTGGAAAAAAATATTTTATAAGGCCAAAGTCTGAACTTCTTAAAATAATGGGGTTGCTTATGTGGAGGTGAGTCACACTCCCAAGGAAAACAATTTAAAAAGACAAGATGTTTAATAATCCTTGAAGGGTCCATTAATGATTTGTAAAATAAGTCAAAAAAACCCAAAATCACATTATTTTAATGGTAAAATATTTATTGGCCGAAAATAAGGCATATAGTATTTTATTACATCACTATTAGGTCATTATGATGTCGTAAAACACATTATATATTTAAACGGTATTTAATTTTTACCCGAATATTTGATTGTCTCAAATTATGAAAAATTCACCGTTGGATAATTTCGACATCCTGATTCTAGAAATAATATTTATTTTATCTAAATAATTTTATAAATATGTTAATTTTAACTTTTAATATAGAAACCTACATTTATAGAAAACTCAAGGGTTTTGACAAAAATGGCTTTCAAACCTTAATGAAAATTACGATTGCATTCATAATATTATACAATCATTTATATTTAATAAAAATTAATTGAATAATAATAATAATAATATTTTATTAAAATATAATTTAATTCAAAAATCAATTAATTCATCAAAATAGATTCCTTAGTTGAATATTAACTAAAAATACTATTTCTGATTTAAAAACCATCTACAAGGTAACAATAATAAAATGAAAGTGTATTCATTATTATATACAAAAATAAATTACATAACCATAGTGCTAAGGACTTTTTACATAACCCCTTATAAAACCCACATAAGACCGAAGGGTAAGGTTTGTGATGGTGACCAACTCTTGGGGTGGCTAGGATAACATTTTTCAGGTGGTAATATCTATCAACTTCCACTTCTCTCGTAGGCGGTCCTGCTCGAGCTTAACCTGTTGAAGCTTGACTTGGGATTGGTCAAGATTGAAGCCCAATGACGCCACCTCTTTTACGAGTTCTAACAAATGGGCTTCGTATGGGGTACCTCTGCTAGATGAGTCCATCACTTCCTTTGTCTGAGTAAATTGGTTTCGTTAAAGCCCTATATTTATACTAATCATGTGATCACTATTCAACGACTATATTAGCAATGATCACAATTCTTAACATAAAACCAAAGAAGTTGACATTTTATATAATCATTTTACATAAAGAGACATTTAATTTGATCAGGAAGGATTCACATTAATGAATGTTTGGGTCATTACAAGGAGAGGAAGAGAGAATATAGAAGTCTTTTTAAGAAAACCAAGGTTTGAGAGAAGATTCACTCCAAATGACATCATCATTTGCAGGCCCATCCATGGGTGCACACTGTGAATCCATGGATGTGACCACATACAATGGAATAACAGAAGTGGTCTTATCCCAACCATTTTTAAAGAATACACACACACACACACACTATTTATTAGCACAAACAACCATTTACTCTAAAACACCAAGTTTCTTAAAACCAACCAAACCAAGGCAATCAACTTACACAAAACGATTCCTTTAAGAAAACAACACCAAAAATGTCAAAAATAACCATTTTGAAGGAAGATGATAATTATCCAAATCCAATGCCAAGACACACACTTGGGCATAAATGGATAAATAGTTTAGAACCTATTTTTTTAATCAGATCTACTAACAAGAAAACAACATCAAGGGTTAAATACCTTTATAATAAGGGTGAAAAATATGATCTAATAATTTATAAACAAAACCCAAGCATCAATTGGATTGAAATTGGAAGAAAGGGCATGGATACACCTACCTCAAATAGGAACTATGTCATGCTGAACACTTTGGATCTTAACGAAATGGGCAGCAACCAATCGTAAATTGCCCGCACTCTCACGCACATACCTATATATATGTATAAATATATCCATAATCCAACGCATGTATTCCACAAGCCATGAGGGAGTATGTACATGGAGGACACACACAAATATATATATATATATATATATATATATATATATTATATACATACTAAAAGTATATGCATGCTCTCCCTCTGTCGTTGAGAAAAAAATAACTATAACTTCAAAAGGTACCCAAAATAAAGGCAGTAAAGAACAAAACACCTATAATTAATTTACCAGGGACTCATATACACCATAAGACACCAAATTAAGCGATGAAAAACCAAACAGTGGGTTTAGAATCTTACCCAAGAAAATAGCGGCACAGAAAAATGAGTCTATTCACCTCAGCCTTGGCGGAAGATAATAGAACACAGACCAATGGATCTCGGTACATCAATCGCATATCCCAGAAACCAATAAAAACATGAAAATTACAAACTAGAACATTTTGGGTTTGGTTAATTTTAGAAAAACACTAAAAGGAAATGAAATATATCGGTAGAGAAGATGGTTGATAGCAAGGGAAAATGCCGTCATGCCAGAGCTGTGGGGGGGACTCGTGCAGAGGGTTTCGAGACACACCAGAAGGCCGACAGATTGGTTGAGTCATGAGAAGGTGTTCGTTGTGGGAATAGGTTTGGTTGGAGAAGGTGGTCGGATTTGGCGAAGGTCGCCGCACGTTTGGAAGGAGCTGCGGCGAGGCGGATGCTGGCCGGACCGGGCATGACTGGGTGGAGGGATCGCGCCGGGCTAGTTTCCATTAATGGATAGGGGAGTAGGGATATCAGGCCACTACTAGGAGAGAGGGAGATGGTGCAGCGAGGTTGGAGCTCTGGAAGGGAGAGGGGTCAGCAGTTGGTGCTGCGCTGCTGGCCGAGCAGGAGGGGAGGGCTATGCCGCGACACACCGTGGGGGAAAGAAGGAGGGGGGGTCATGACGACCCTAGGGTTTCAACCCCCTTTTTCTTTATTTTTTTCTATAATAATAATAATAATAAATACAATAGTAATAATGTTATTATTAAAAATCATAAAAATATTATTTTTATTATGATGGAACATTTTTTTAAAATTTTATTTTATTTTATTTTATCTTTATTTATTTTCACTTTCCAATAAATTAATTAATTAATTAATTCCGAATGTTTACCAGCAGCACTGATCACGTGCCATCAAGTGCATGGTTGATCAAAATGCACTCGAACCGTGTCACCCAACATTGACTGCTTACATGGTTAATCTGTGTACTTGTCGCACAGTTTTATAAATCGGGCGCTAGTCGCACATCAACCAGGTCGGGGTGTGACAAATATTGATGTATTCATAGAATATTATTCTCATATCCTAATTTTGACATTAAAAATTATGATATTCCCTCTTATAGAACTTTTTATTTGATAGGATGTGATTCCTAATTGATATATCATTCTACGTGTTAGTAAATGCTATGCTGAACATAGGAGGTTTCATGTGATATATTCAGACTTATATCGACACTAATAGAAGATGCTACAATAACTCATTAGTGTATTATGAAAAAAAAGATAATATGATAATAATAATAATTATTGATATTAATTAATTTTTATAGAATATATTTTCATGTATAAAATTTTATATTTTAGATTTGATGAGAGACACAATTAGTGTTGGCCTACTAAGTTATACTCACACCATATATGGGAATCTCAGTGTGCATTTACATTTCATGATTAGGGATCAAGATAATTGAAATGGACCTATTGTTAAAGGATAATTTGGATTTATGTTGGATTTGAAGATAGGATAAGAAAATTAATTTGACCAAATTTGGTTTTAGTGTTTTTTATTATTTTTTCTTTCGAATTTTTTTTATGCGAATGACTTTTTGGAGATCCTTTATTACTTATATATGACTCATGTTACATTACAGAAGTTTATTTTATATAACATGTCATATGTTTTTTCCTTTATTTTGGATAAATAATTAGATTCTATTGGACTCTAATAAAACCAATCTCTTTAGGTAATAGATATTTTTATTGTGTTTCCATTAGAGTTTGGAAGGTTTTAGTGTGTATGTTTGAGAATGGAAACTAAAAGGGAACACAAATTCTATTTAAAATATGTGGTATAACCTTTAGTTTTCCCTCATTTACCTATTAAATCATATTCATTACATTGAATTCTCATACCCTATAATTAATTAGATGAGATCTCAACTAATTTCATTATATCAGTTTTTTTGTTTGAACAAGACTGTGCAATGACTACTAAACTCCCTTCTCTCAACTGTCATAGAAATTAGACTTCTAATTACTCCTAGACAAATACACTTGCCACATATTTTGGGAAACATGGAAAATATAGGGATATTGAGTGTAAAACCTGAGAAAAATTGAAGAAAGAAGTGAAAATAGTTAAATAGAGGATACCTCCTTCTATCTACTACTTACAACAAATTCCAACATGATCAAATTGATGATAATCAATCAATTAAGAAAAAAAATCATTTATAGGGGTGGGGTAAATACTATTGGATAAGAAATTATAGATATAGTGTTAAATAACTAGAGAAAAATTATAGAAACTAAATTGGAAAATGAAATTACCACTAGTAATAACTCTCTTTAGTTTATTCTAGTCATCCAATAATCCAATCTCTTTCTCAGTGAGGTTCAATCCCTCTTTATAAAAGAAAAAAAATTGACAAGGATTTTTTGAATGAGTTAGGTTTATATATATACACCATTTAAATACAACAGGTGTAGCACCTTGAGGTTTTAAAATAAAACTAAATTCCATTGTATTTTCAACATGCAACACAGAGTTTAAATGATCCTCAATATAATAATAAAATATTATTATATAAGTGTGACTAAATTAACCTAACCATTTAATTGGTGAGTATAAATAGTATTAAATACCTTAATATATGTATATATAAAGGTTATAAATAATATAAGATTTTTAATAAATTCTTAATAAATAAGTACTCAACTTTTAATAAAGATATTTTATTCTATAAAAACATAATTTCATTCTAAAATGATTTTTATTTGTTTTTTAGAAAAAATTTTATAATTAATTTATAAAAATTTTAGAAATGTTATTTTATAAAATTTAAAAAACTTTTGAAATCAGTATATCAAAATTTACTTCTGGTGAAATTTTGGTATTTTTCAAAAAATATTTATTTTTCAATGAGTAGTGAAAATACCAATTTCTTTGTTAAACTTTCATTTATTTTTAATAAATTAAGTAATTTAAAATTAAAATAATTATTTTAATTTTATTAAAAAGTGAAATTATTATTATTTATTTTTATTTAATCCATTTAATTGCATTTGAGTCGTATTAATACCAGATTTTAGTATAAGTTTATTCTTTGGCTTTTAATTTTTTTCTTCTTAAAACCGTTTTAAAGTTCATAATGTTTATCCATTTTAATTAATTAAATAAAAACCTAATGAGTAATGATTCAAATTTAATTTTAAGATTATACAACTAAATTTATGAATGGAACTCATATAATAAATATTATAAGTCATATAGTCAATGTAAAATCATCATTTCCTTGAAAAATGCATTTTTAGGAAAACCGATTTTTCATCACTTTCTGGTTTTATTTTAAATTATTTTCTTCTAATTATGTGAGTTTAATGTTATTAAATGGATTTTATATTTTAAATTATAATTTTTATATTATGTAATATGGTCAGCTTAATTTTCAGTCAAAATGAATAGTGAAAATAGTAAAAAACAAGTTACTATAGTAAAAAATTAAATATGTAAAATTAAGTAACAAAAAAGTTTAAGGGGTAAATCAAAAACCATTTTTTTATACAATATATTTATGAATAAATTAAATTTCTTTGATATCTTGCGTTACATGAAACACCGAGTTTGGCTTGAGTTACATGCAACAATAAGTTTGAATGAACCAATGCCATTATAACCTATCCATTAAGAACAATGATATGAATAGAAATAAATAATTTTCAAATATTAAGTATATTTTTTTTATAAAGAAAAAACATATTGATAAATAAATACTTAATTTTCAATAAATTATTTATATATTTCAAAAGTACTATTTTCTAAAAAAATGTTTTTTTTATTTCTTTTGGTGAAAAATAATAAAATTAATTTTTTACAATTTTATAAATTTAATTTGATATAATAAACTTAATTTTTGAAATCATCATTTTAAAATTATTTTTGGGTGATTTTTTTTTATTTTTCTAAAAACATTAAATTTTCAATGAATAATGAATTTTTTTGGTTTTTATTGAAAGCTAGATTTTGGTTTAAATAATTTATAATCATTTATTAATATAAAATTGTATTAAAAGTATCACTAATTAAATTATATCAATTAATAAAATTTATTTAATTTTAATCTTTTTCATATTGATGTTTTATATACTTTTCTTAAATTTTTTAACATTTTCTTTTCGAAAATCCACTTTCTTATCATGTATGTGGGTTTAATTTTAAACTGAAATTTTCAATTTTATGAATGGAATTTGGAAAAATTGAATCCATATTTTGAATAATAATTATTTATAGTATCTAAAAATATCAAATTAAATTTTGACCAAAATGAATTAAAAACAACAAAAATTATTTACCATGGTTAAGGTAAAAAATAGGTTTACTAGGGGTTAAACTAAAAAGATATGGGTTAAAAATGAACCAAAACTTGTAAAATTTCTATTTTATGGTCATATTTAGACCTTATAAAGTATTATTTTATATAATAGTCCATTTTATAGTCTTTTTACATGTGAAAAATATGGTCACTCCTTTTTCTTTTTAAAAAATTACAAGTGTGCCACTCACATCACCTATAAAGGGGAAACCCTTATACTCTTTTCTTTACTCTTAAAAACAATTTGGTTAAGAAAATACCTTAAAAAATGACTTTATTAATTCCATTATAACATTTTATAATCCTTATCATTTGATAAATCCAACCTGTGAATCATTTTGGTGAAAATAAAAAGAAGTTATCTGAAGAAGAGGTAAGACCCCTAACCACGTGTTTTATTAATTTATTACTCCACCTTATTCAATCGTTATTAAAACATTATGATATAATAACATAAGTATCTTACATTAAATTAGAAGTTTTTATGTTAATCAAATTACCTACAACTACCCCCCATTCTGTTAAATAAGATACAAAATCATCATCATGTCTACGGTGGACTACCTTCTCACGAACCGATGTTATTGTTTTCCATAACAACCTTTAATAGATGGATATAATGATGTATTAAGTATTTTTATATAATATTTTTGATATTATTATAATTATTTAATTATTATATCACACATACCTTTATAATTTACATTTTTTGGGAATAATATAATGACGCTTTAGTGTCTGGAAGACTACTGTCTTACGAAGCAAAGTTATTCATTCACACTTTAAATGTAAGGTAATAATGATTTTTTAAGAAAATATATGATATAAATGACAAAAAAATCAATATTTAATGTTAATATATTTTTTTACCTTTCTTTATTTCAATATTTTGATAAAATGGAAACATCGTTCATCCATATGTATGGCCTACCATCTCTATGAACAATGTATTTCATTTTCTATATCTAAATATTATGGATTACTATAAAATCATTTGTACTTAATATATATTATATTTAAAAAATGGTTAAAATTATTAATATTATGGAACAATGATCAATTTAATAAGACCAGAAATAAAAAATCAAACATAAAAGAAAAACAAAGCAATTATTTCCTGAAACCTGACTTTGATATGGAATTGTTAATAAAAAAGTAATAAAAAGTCATCACTAAATATGATATAGAATTATATATATATTTATGGTTGTTTAATATATTTATATAAACTTATATTTATTATAAATGATGTTTTAACATGTATGACAAAATTTGAGACTTAAGGTAAGAAATGTTTATATGAAATTGCCTTCTTTGAGACATAGGTTACGTTATTGACGTATCTTATTTTACGAGGTTTATATAAATAACCTTTTCTATTTAAAATAATGAATTTATTTATTCTAATTATATTATAAATTTCACTTAACAATATTCTTTTCTAGTAATTACGATTCAAATTTACCAATATGGTAAGGGTTTTATATTGTGACATCATAGTTTATCGGGATTACTCATGATTATGCTTCCAATGGTGAAATATTATGATCCATATCTCAAGAAACTCATGTATTTTATTATTCTATTTATATTTATAGAAAATTAATGTTTTGCTTCATTTTAATCTCTTTATGTACTCTATAGTTCAAAATAACGTTTTTAAGAAAATTCGACTTTATTTATCTTTTCAATCAAAAAAACATTTTTCTTTTAAAACCATGTTTTATAATTTTTTAACAAAGAAAATGTTTCTAAAAATTTCCAAATGATTTATTAAAAATATTTTTACCAATTTTTGAATGATATTTAAGTCTTAGTTTATAGGTTTCAAATTTTATTTTCAATGATAATGATTTTGAAATTTTTTTATGTTTTAAAAAATGTTTTTCAAATTGGAAAGGATATTCTTAAGAAATTTTCTATGTAATATTTCAAAATATTTTTTCATATAACATGATATCCTTTGATGTAATTGATGCTTTAATGGGTATATGATCCAATGAATCCATTATTATGATTTATATGGATGGTTTTAGTTGTTATGATATTATATTGGTGTAACATGTTTCTCTTCTATGGGTTATGACATGGTAAAATTCTTATGAAACCATTTTATTTTTACTAGTTGAACTATGATGAAGTGATGAAATGATTATGAAACCAGTATATTTTCCACTGGTTATGATATTATGACATGTTTATGCAAATCATTTCATTTCATGGGTAATTATATAATGATTGTTTTATGATATTTTGGAACATATTTGTATGATTTTTTCAATGTGATAGTTGGGACCTATATCTTCCTCAAATTCATTGGGAAAATATTTATATCTCATTATATAGATTGGATTGGGATGGGGGGTTAACCTAGTTTAGTAAGATAATTTTTATCCTTTTATGGCATTAGGAGTGAACCTTGACTACTATGATGGTTTAAAGAGATAACCCTTTTCACATTTATTTCATTGGAAGTGTGACTTGACTACTATGAAAATTATTTTTTATGCATATGTGCATAAGACAATTCAATGTATTATTCCAATGTTTTTCTATTATTTATCATTTTATTTGATTTCATTTTGATTCATATTTTATGTAATTCAAATATTTTTTCAATGACTCAATATTATGATCTTTGATAGGTTGGTTACGGTTTTTAAATGTTGTTACCCTCTTCTCATACCCTTATATGCTTACATATCTCCATTGTTGACCCTTAATGAGCATCCAAGATCACCCTTTATTATGTTTCATTTCCAAAAGGTATGAATAAATTCATTTGGTATGATATTTCTACTATGGGTACTAGTTGTGAAGAACTTAGTGGTAGATGATGCAATTCACACATGAACCTATTGTTTATGTTTCCATGTTTCCAAAGGAACTATACCTTTACTATAACGAACCAAAAATTTATTAATGAAAATTCATCTTGGTCTATTGAAATTACTTCTTATGGTTATGTAAAATGTATGTATTTATTTGGTTATATGTTTTTTAATTTAAAATACCATTAAGAATTGTGACCGTTGCTAATATTGTCAATGAACATCGATCGCATGATTAGTATAAATATAGGGCTTTAAAAAATCCAATTTACTCAGAAAAAGGAATCAATGACATCATCTAATAGACTTTACCTATACGAAGCCCATTTTTCAGAGCTCAGAAAGAGCTGACATTATTGGAATTCTCTTTTAACCAAGCCCAGACTAAGCTTGGATACGTTAAGCTCGAGCAGAACCGCCTACGAGAGAAGTGGAAGTTGATAGAGTTTATCACTTGACAAATGATTTCCGAGCCACCCCAAGAGTCTTTCACCATTGTACACATTACCCTTCGGTATTATTCTTGTGTTATAAGGGGTTATGTAACAAGACCCCATCACTATGATTATTTACATTTTTTTATAAATAATGTGCATTCATTTTATTATTGTTACTTTGTAAATAGTTTTTAAAGCACAAATAGTATTTTTTAGTTAATATAAACTAAGAAATCTATTTTGATGAATTAATGTATTTTTTAGTTAAAAAATATTTTAATAAAATATTGTTAATAAATTAATTTTTATTAAATATAAATTATCGTAAAATTTTTTATGAGTACAATTGTAATTTTTATTAAGGTTTGAAAGCTATTTTTTTCAAAACCCATGAATTTTTGATAAATGTCAATTTTTTATTTTAAAATTCAAAATTCACATGTTTTTAATATTATTTAGATAAAATTAATTTTATTTTTGGAATCAAGACGTTGAAATTATCGAATGGTGAATTTTTCATAATTTTCTGACACTGTCGAATTTTTTGGTAAAAATTAAATACCGTTTAAATATATAATGTGTTTTATGACATCATAATGACCCAATAGTGATGTAATAAAATAAAATAAACATTATTTTCGTCCAGTATATGTTTACCATTAAAATAATGTGATTTTGGATTTCTTTGATTTATTTTTTAATGCTTCAGTGGACCCAACAAGACTTATAAAACATTTTGTCTTTTTAAATTGTTTTCCTTGAGACTGTGACCCACCTCCACACAATCAAACCTATTATTTTAATAATTTCGGACATTGAACACATAAAATATTTTTTTCCACCCACCTTTGTAAAAAAATATTGGCAAAAACAATTGGCTAGTTGGTGGTTTTGATTAGATTAATGTGTGGTGTCCCAAAGCTAAATAATAAAGAATTCATTCTCCTTTCCTATATAAAACCACCCAAGCTCCCACTTCCTCTTCACTAAAAGCCTTTGTATTTCCTCCAAACTCTTCCCTCCTATCTATATAATCCTCCCAAGGTGCCCTAATCTCCCAAGAAGCCTTTCTCAAGGCTCTCCCAAGCCTTTGGAAGCACACTTCCATGTAAGGGATTCCTACCTTTCTCTTTTTATCCAA
The DNA here is from genome assembly GCA_963277665.1 of Viscum album. Taxonomy (NCBI): domain Eukaryota; kingdom Viridiplantae; phylum Streptophyta; class Magnoliopsida; order Santalales; family Viscaceae; genus Viscum; species Viscum album. The sequence continues at coordinate 1,417,543,074 of OY728159.1, read as the reverse complement.
GTTTCTTAATATTGTTATGACATTTTATTTTTAATTATAAATTTTGGGTTATGATTTTGAACCTCAACCAAAATGGCCTCTTAATGTTTGAATTATGAGATACCCCCTCCTTTCTAATCAAATTCCTCTCATGTACACCAGTTACTATGCCAAAACTTTGAAAGGAATTTCTCTTTCCTCATTTACATTTAAGAAATTATTTTGTATCATAAATATAAATTCTATTAAAATTGTTGGGACATATATATATAGGAACCCTTACTATCCATTTCATGTACATATAATGAGACAAACCTTTCTATCTCATCAACCATTTTTATGAATTCTTATGTCACGCCGTTATGCTGCCGAAATTGCACAACATTTTTCCAAGCCAAAGTCTTTATGTAGTGAATACCATGAACATTTCTCTATCAAGGGTGTTCACCTTAATTAACATTTACTTATTGATTATATATTTTCATGTATGAATTCCACATTCCTTTATCGTGGAATAAATGATGATTTTTAATGAATCTATGTTTTATGATCCACGTCACACACTTATGCATGAAATGAAATGTTTAAAAAGGGTGCGCCTTGATAGCACTCCAATGCATTGGGTAAAGTATAGTATCATGATACGACATGTGAAATGGGTGTCAAATCATGATAATTCAAGTGCAATGATGGTTTACTCATGCTTTATTTACAATGAGGGTTTACTCATGCTCCATGTGCAATGAGCCTTGGCTCATGATAATATCATGTTAAATTTTGTTTCCACATCTCCATGTTAAGATTATCATGATTTATCGTGAATTTATGTTTGTGCTTATCTTGTGCTCCATTGATATGCATATTGTCTATCATGTATTGTATTAATCATTTCATTCCTTGTTTATTCCCTTACTGAGCTTTATAGCTCACCCATTTCGTATGCATGTCCTCAGGTTATCCAATGCAATGCTAAGTACAAGGGAATGTAGTGGTTATGTAAATTAAGTTTTCAATAAGATGTTGTTTTCTATGATTTAAGTTGTTATGTAATGTTCCTAAACCCAAAATACACTAAACCACTCGATCTTTTATGTTGTATCAAGTGAATGTTTTGTGTAATAAATAATTTTTAAGTATGTAATAAAGAATAGGGTTATTATAGTTGGTATCAGAGGATAGGTTTAGTTATTTTTTGGGATTATGACTAGAAAACCCTAGTGAATCCTTAGAGACTAGACTAAGTATAATAAAAACATCCCCAAGTTTTGGTGGGTTTTTATTAAGTGGTTTATCAAGAAAATACATCCCTGTCTGGATACGAGCAGGTAGAGGAGGCTCTGGCACAGATGTACCTAGGGGTGAAAACCCCAACAAGGAGTTTCGGGCTTGACCTAGTGTATCCAAGAACACGAAAACAAGCCTTGCTACAATCTTTGTTATGACACTCTTGAGGGATATGCATTGGTAAATTCACAAGATTAGTATGAACCATTATTAAGGTAATTAAAAAAAATTCCTTTAAGAATATATGTTAGAAAGTAGATCGTGGATAACATAGATTGAAGCATATAGATTCATAAGGTATAGAAATAAAAGTTATTTTTAAGTCATATGTTTTGTATTTGGTGTACCCTTCATGTGTTACACCTAACTTTCCTTTCATTAAGGAATAATTAATTGTTATACTTCAAGTAGTTTAATGTCACAATTTGTATCATGTCTATAGGGTAACTCAAAATTTGATATGTTTCATCAGCAGGATAAATGATAGTTTCGATATGGAAGGGGAAGAACCTCATAAAAACACTATTGTCCCTTTTTTAGGACTTACTAACTATAATTATTGAGAAGTCAATATCACATAGTATCAAAACCTTTTCCAATGTCCAACTTTCTTGCAAGATTCTCTATGACATATCAAACACCTCATACATACCATAGAATCATCAAGGATCATGGATCATTTGTGACCAAATATTAAGCTCCCAACTCTATCACATTTCGTGGAAAGGGAGGTACTATCAAGATATTTTCAAATAGTTCACCCTCTTTAGAGAGTATGATTCACAATTTTATTTTAGGATAGCTGCTAAAGAGGGAGACCTCTGAGCAGCCTATATGTATATAGTCTTGGCTTCCGGTCTTTTTGGAAACTTAGGCTATATATCAGAAGAACCATATTTTTAAAATTTCAAAGTTGACTCTTTCAGACTATTTTACAAAAACCAGGAACAATTTGATGATTTAAAACTATATGTTAGAAGCAATTATTTTTGAAATGTGCATCATATTTTCTATCAGTACAATCCAAGTTGCATGGGGTGTTTATGTACTAAGGAAGTGGAAGACATTGAAAGTGCCTTGAGGTAATGTTGCACAAGGTGGACCCTCTCTCTCTATGATCGACATGATAATGAGAGTTTGGGAATGCTTAATGGTGGTGGGTAAGCAACCCTGAAGTCATGAGTAAATTTCAGCGTTCTTTTTGTATATAATAAAATTGCAAGGAGGAAATTTTTTTAAGGGGGGATGATTTTAATGTCCAAAAAATTGATTAAATAAAATTAATCATGGTCTATTTAAATGTCTTATTATGGTTATGTAAAACATATCAACTTATTTGGTTCTATGTTTTGTATTTTAAAACACCGTTATGAATTGGGACCATTGCTAATATAGTCATTGAACAGTGATAACATGATTAGTATAAATATTGGGCTTTAACAAATCCAATTTACTCAGAAAAAGAAAGTGATGACCTCATCCAGTAGACTTGCCTCGTAAGAATACCATTTTTCAGAGCTCAGAAAGGAGGTGGTGCCATTGGGCTTCTCTTTTGACCAAGCCCAAGCCGATCTTGGATACTTTAAGCTCAAGCAGAACCGCCTATGAGAGAAGTGGAAGTTGATATAGATTACCACTTGAGAAATGTTATCCGAGCCACCCTAAGAGTCTGTCTCCATCACATACCTTACCTTTCAATCTTATGTGGGTGTTATAAGGGGTTATGTAACAAGACCCTAGCACTATGACTATGTACATTATTTTTGTATAAAGAATGTACATTCATTTTATTATTGTTACTTTGTAAATAGTTTTTAAAGTAGAAATAGTATTTTTTAGTTAATATTCAAATAAGAAATCTATTTTGATGAATTAATGGTTTTTTGAATTTATAACATTTTAATAAAATATTATTAATAAATTACTTTTTATTAAATATAAATGATCCTAAAATTTTTTATGAATACATTTGTAATTTTTATTAAGGTTTGAAAGTTGTTTTTTTCAAAACCCATGAATTTTTTATAAATGTTTATTTTTATTTTAAAAGTAAAAATTCAAATATTTAGAAAATTATTCAGATAAAATGAATATTATTTTTGGAATTAGGACATCGAAATTATCCAATGGTTAATTTTTCATAATATTCTGAGACAGTTGAATTGGATGGTAAAATTTAAATACCGTTTAAATATATAATGTTTTTTATGACATCATAATGACTGAATAATGATGTAATAAAATACTATAAAAATTATTATTGTACAATATATGTTTTAAAATTAAAATAACATGATTTTATATTTGTTTGATTTATTTTACAAAGCCTTAGTGGACCCTCCAAGACTTATAAAACATTTTTTCTTTTTAAATGGTTTTCCTTGAGAGTGTGACTCACCTCCACATAAGAAAACCTATTATTTATAGCATTTCATACATTATACTCATAAAATATTATTTTACACCCACTTTGGAAAAAACCATGGGCAAAAACCATGGTCTGGTTTGTGGTTTTGATTAGTTTAATGTGTGGTGTCCCAAACCAAAATAATAAAGAATTCCCTCTCTTTTCCAATATAAACCCACCCATGCTCCCACTTCTTCTTTACTCAAAGCCTTTGTAATTTGTCCAACATATGACCGAATCTCTATATAATCCTCCCAAGTCACCTCAATCTCCCAATAGTTTTCTCTCAAGCCTCTCCCAATCCTTTGGAATCACAGTTCAAAGTAAGGGATTCCTACCTTTCTCTTTTTATCTAAGTTTCTTAATATTGTTACCCCTTTTATTTTCAATTATAAATGTTGGGTTATGATTTCGAACCCCCCCAAACATCCCTATTTATGTTTTAATGATGATATACCCCTTTCTATCTCATTAAATTCCTCTCATTTACATAAGTTACTATGCTGCAATTCCGAAAGGATTTTCTCTCTCCTCATTTACATTTAATAAATTATTTTGTATCATGAATCTAAATTCCATTACAATTTTTGGGAAATTTATCTATATGAACCCTTACTGTCCATTTCATGTACATATTATGATACACCCATTTCTCTATCATCAACCATTTTTTATAAATTCTTATGTGAGACCGTTATGCTGCCGAAATTGCACAACGTTTTTCCAAGCCAAAGTCATTGTGTAGTGAATACCATACCCATTTCTCTATCAAGGGTATTCACCTTTATGCACATATAATTATTTATTATATAGTTTCATGTATAAATTTCACATTCCTTTATCATGGAATAAATTATTATTTTTAATGAATCCATGTTTTGTGATCCATGTGGCACACTTATGCATGAAATGAAATGTTTAAGAGGGGTGTGACTTGATAGCGCTCCAATGCATTGGGTAAAGTATAGTATCATGATACATCATGTGAAATTAGTGTTGACTCATGATAATTCAATTTCAACTAGGGTTTACTCATGATTCTTTTGCAATGAGGGTTTACTCATGCTCCTTGTGCAATGAGCCTTGACTCATGCTAATATCATGTTAAATGTTGTTGCGACATCACCGTGTTATGATTATCACACATTATCATGCCTCGATGTTTATGCTTCTCTTGTGCTCCATTGATATGTATATCGTCTAACATGTATTTTATTACTCATTTTATTCCTTTTTTATTCCCTTAATGGGATTTATAGCTCACCCATTTCTTATGCATGTCCTCAGGTTATCCAATGCAATGCTAAGTATAAGGGAATGTAGTGGTCACGTAACAACAATTTTCAATAAGAAGTTGTTTTCGATGCTTTAAGTTGTTATGTAATATTCCTAAGTCCCAAATACACTAGACCTATAGATATTCTATGTTTTATCAATTGAAGGTTTTATGTAATAAATCATGTTTAAGTATGTAATAAAGAACAGGGTTGTTATATTTTCTATCCTCAGGCCTGTGTTTTTATAATGTAATGGATGTTTATATAAAAAGATGTAATATCTATGTATGAAAATACTGGGTCTCTATAGTCTGAATCATATGATAGATTTAGTTAACCTGTGGAAACTAGGGTGAGAAAACTTTAGTGACATCCAAAAGTATATGTCAAAGAATTAGTCTAAGGATGAGTCAAATTATAGAAAATATTTGTGGAATTTTGATAAATGATAAATTGAGTGGTCTCTAAATAATTACATAACTATTTAGATACTATAAGTGGATGTGGATCTTGAATAGAGTTACCTAGATATAATAACTTTGAAAAGGGTGCATTGAGTTGGACTCGATCATCACATGATGCATGATAATGAGACTTGCTGCACATCAGGTTTGAAATTCATGGGGGATATAGAAGGGGAATTATCAAACACTTTATGAACCATCATGAAGGATTTAAATAGATAATTATTTTTAAATACCTAGAATAAACCCATTGCATCATATAATAAAAATAAGGTGTCCTAATTTAGACTTCCTATAAGTGATTTTCATGATTATATGGTTCCCAACTATGACTATTTTTACTTAGAGTATGCATTTTAAATTTATTCAATGGAAGAAACCCTAAGGAACCTAGTTAATGTTGAATGGGATAGATAATGAAATTATTATCATCATTATTATAAAAATATTATGGGACTTGGAATTACAAATCTCTTAGTTATGATCTCATAAATTCCCCAATCCCTGAATCATTCTGAACTTCTAAAAATGTCAATGAGGGAAAAATGTTTTGCTGATTTTTTCATTGGAAAATCCCCACCTTATTTCAATGGACCCACTGATCTGGTAGTTGATGAGTAGTGGATCAGTACCACTGAAAATATATTTTCTATTCACCAGTGTTCGAAACATGGAAAATTCATTTTGGAAGTCTATCATTTGGAAGGAGACACAGATTAATGGTGGAATCCCATCAAGAATATAAGGGAACATGATGAAATTTAATCCATGTAATTGGATAAGATCAATAACTTATTTTTCAATAAGTAATTACTCATATTATTCGTATGAAGATGAAAAAAATATTTCATTAAGATAAAGTAACAAGATGATGAATCCATTAGTACCTATGAGGATCATTTTTCAAGACTTATGAGGTATTCTTAGGTAATTATCATCCAACAAGAAATTAAGGTTGACTGATTCTTCAACTACTTAAAAACAATTCTCCAAAGGGAATTATCCATAAGAGACTTCGGTAGATATAATTAGATTATTCGATGTACTATAAAGATGGAAATGGAGGCTGGAGTTATACATCACTCTCATGGTTTTAATAAGAAGATAAAAATGGAATTTAAAAGAAAATTTAAGAACCCTGGAGAAATGAATATGATATTTTCAATATACTCAAAGTTTGGGAAGGCAGATGGATGAAATTGTCTTAAGGGGAACAGTTAATGTTTTAGGTGTAGAAGGGAAGGCCATAGAGAAATTAAATGATGAAGTGATGGGAATAAGTGAGATAATGATGAAAATATAAGGGAATATCGATAGAATACACCACCCACCCTCTAGTGATTGAAATGTAAGGAATATGGGCATTATGCTAATTGGTTCCCAAATCTGAAGGTTAATAGTGGTGGTTAATGTTAAAAAAATCATAAGTAGAGAGATAAAGGGAAATATAATGGGATAACTTTTCCTAATGAGGGTTGTGATAAAAATTTGGTGAATGGTAAATTTACCATCCACTATATAACTGATAATGTCTAATTTTTCTCTGGATATTCCCATTGTTTCAGATTTTGGAGAACTTTATAAGGGTATCAAGATGCCATCCAAATGATTAGAGATAAAATTACTAGTGAAAACTACTAATGGTATGATGATCTCACCACATTTATATGATTCTTTTTTGGTTGAAGTTTGTGATAATGTTCTTATTGTCAATCCAGTTATTATTTATCTTTTTTAATTTTATGTTACCATAGGAATGAATTGGTATTTACTGCATAAATCCCACATCCATTGATGTGGAAGAGAAGTCAAATTTGATATTCCAAACCAACCTATGATTTTCTATCATGGAGATGACAAATATGAAATTCTGATGGAAATAAGATCCAATGTAGAGGTTTTGGTTCCTATTCAAGAGGGGGATTTATCTCCGATGGTTAGGGAGAAACCCAACATTGATGCTATTACTGTTGTGAGAGAGTCTATTATGCCATTATAGAAGAGTTTCCTTGCCTTCCAAAAAAAATAGATTGTTTATTTCTCTATAGAACACATACCTAGTTCCACACTTATTTTAAATAATCCATATAGAATGACACCGATTGAGTTACAAAAACTAAAAACGAAACTACAGTAGAACCTTTAGAAGGGATTCAGTCATCCAATAATGAAACCTTGAGGTTCACATGTTATTTTTTGAAAATAAATAAATATTGATCAATGTAACTCTACATTGATTATTGGGAGCTTAAAAAGACCATGATAAAGACAATTATCTTTAAACATTTATTGATGAACTATTTTATCAATTGTGTGGAGATAAATACTTTTACAAGATTTTAATTTGTTCTAGATATCATAAATTGAGGGTCAATAAGGACTATATACCAAAGAAAATATTCCATACATGGTATGGAAACTATGAATATATTGTGATTCTATTTGGTTTTATGATTCCCAAATTTCCTTAATGGATTTAATGAATAGAGTCGTTAGAGATAACCTTGATCAATTTGTGGTAGTATTCATATATTATATTCTAATATATTAAAAGAGAAACGATGAGCATGAATGTTTCTCGGAAATTTTGATAAAGATCCTAACTAAGTATAAAACATATGAAAAATTTAAAAAATGCGAATTTTAGGTACAAAATGTTTCATTTTTATTTCATATAATCTCAAGAGAGAGTACGTTGTTACATCCATCAAAGAAATAATCTATTGAGTATTGGTCCATACCAACCAAGATGATTGATATCCACAGTTTTCTTGGTTTATCTAGATATTATCAGTGTTTTGTGAATAATTTATCAAGAATATCTAACCAGCTTACCATGTTAACTCAGAAGGGATAAAAGTTCAAATAAATAAATCAATGTGAGGAAAATTTCATAGACCTAAAGAGAAGATCAGTTAGTCCACATATTCCTAAATTTCCATAATGTATATAATAGTTTTTAATCTATATTGATGTATAAAATAATGGATTAGTATTTGTTCTTATGAATAATCAATGTGTTATAACTTACTCCTCACGACATCTAAATATTCATTAGATAAATTAACCAATTCATGATTTGGAGTTAGCTACAGAAATTTGTACATTAAAGATACAAAGGAATTATTTTTTAAGGGGGGTATAATTTAACATCCTGAAAATTTATGAAATATATTTTTTTGAATAAATTAAATTTATTTCATATATTTCATTACACACAACACTGAGTTTATCTTGGGTGACATGTAACACCGAGTTTTAATGAACCGTGATTGTTATAAACTAGCAATTAACCATAGATATATGAATTAGAATGAATAATTTTTGAATATTAAGAATAATGGTATTATGTATGTAAAACATGTTGATAAAAAATATATAATTTTTAATAATGTATTTATTTGTTTCCAAAATACAATTTTTTCAAAAAAAAGTTAATTTTTTTTGTGAAAATTAAAAAAATTATGTTTCAAAATGTTTAGAATATAAAATTTATAAAGTAAAATTTATTTTTTAAATTATCATGTCAAAATTATCTTAGAGTGAATTTTATGTCTCTTTTAAAAAAGATTAATGTTTCTATAAATTGTGAAAAATACTAGTTTATATTGAAAGATTTATTTTCATTTAAAGAATTTAAATCTTTATTTTTTATTTTAAAATGTGGTTGAAATTAAAATTACTTCAATTACATATTAACTAATCTGATTTTGGTCATTTAAATAATTTTTATATCTATTTTTTATTTAAAAACTTTTTAAAATTTTAAAGATGTTCTCTTTGGTAAACCACATTATTTTCACTACTTAGAGTTTAATTTTATAATAATTTTTTACAATTATGTGAATGAAATCTGGAAAAAAATATTTCATAATTTGAACAATCATAATTAGTATTATCTAATAAGGCGAACTTAATTTTTTACCATAATGAATAGTAAGAAGAGTAAAAATAATTTTCTATAGATAAGGTAAAAATGGGTTGTACTGGGGGTTAAAATAACAAGATAAGTTTTCAAAATGATCAAAATATATGTCCAAAACCAATTTCATGGTCTTATTTATACCATATTATTTCTATGTCTCTATAATGTTCTATTTTTGGGCCTTGTGTCATTTGAGAAATGGGGGTATACCTTTTTCCTTTTCAAAATATTAATAGTGTGTCACTCACCTCACATATAAAAGGACACCACTTATCCTCTATTATTATTCATAGAATACTTGACCAAATAACTTCCTTATTTCTGTACTCCCATACTATAATTATCATTTTTGTTATAAATCCAATATAACAAGTATTTTTTCACAAACCAAAATATGTTGTGTGAGGAAGAGGTAATAACCCTAACCGAGCATTTTATATTATTTCATCCTCCGGATCCCTCAATTTTTATTACAACATGATGATATAATAGTATTATTATCTTGAATATATTGATATATTTTCATGTGAAATTAACAAGTTAAAACCATCTCCTCTTCTATAAAATGGGATATGAAATCATCATTCACGTGTATGACCGACTACCCCCTCACGAACTGATGTTATTCATTTTCCCTCAAAACCACTAATGATTGGTTATAATTATGGATTAAATAATTTTTATGTTATATTTATTATACTTATAAAATTAATTTGTGACGTATACCTTCATACTTTACATTTTATGGGAATATGATTACATCACTCATGTGTACGACGGACTACTACCTCGTAAAGAAATGTGATTCGTTCACACTTTAAATGAAAGTTAATAAGGATGGTTTTGAGGATAATATGTGATATATATGAAATAAAAATGATTATTTAATATTAACATATTATTTACCTTTATTTATTTCAATATTTCGAGAAAATTGAAACAACGTTCATGCGTACATATGACCAACCTTTTCTATTAACAACGTATTTCATTTTCTATCTATAAATCTCTTGGATTACTCTAAAAAATATTTAATTAATATATATGATATTTATACCATGGTTAAAATTATAGATATTATGGATCCACAATCAAATTAATTGGACTAAAAGTAAAAAATCAAAACATACATGAAAAACCAAACAATTATTGTCCAAAACGTGACTTCAACATAGAATTTTAATAAACTAGTAATAAAAGGTATGAAGTAAATAATATATTATATGATATATGTATATATATATATATATGTATATTTATTTAATATATTTATAATAAACTTATATTTGTTAAACAAGAGGTTTTAATGTGTATAAAGGATTCCATGACTTAAGGTAAGATATTTTTGTCTCAATTTGTTATCTTTGAGAGAAATGTTATGTTATTCACCCATATTCTTTTATAATGTGTATATATATATATCCCCTTTTACATGTAATATAACAAATTTATTTATTATCAGGATATTATAAGTTACAGTTAATGTTATAATTTCATGGTTCTTATGATTCAAAGTTAACAAAGTGGTAAGGGTTTTATGTTAGAATCTCATCATTTATCAGGATTGCTCACGATTATGATTCCAATAATGAAATATTATAATATATCTCTCATGAAACTCATATATTGCCTTATCCTCATTTTTTTCTAGAGAATAAATTTTTTCCCTTCATTTTCCACTATTTCTTTACTCAAGTGTACAAGATAATATTTTTAAAGAAAATCTTCTTTATTTCTCTCTTCAGTTGAAAACCCATTTTTCTTCCAAATCCTTGTTTTCTAAAAATGTTTTTTTAAAATGTTTTGAAAATTATCTGAATGATTTGTTGAAGATATTTTAACCCATTTTCAAAATTTTCATTATTGTTTTTAAATTATTCTTCATTTTATTTTCTAAACAACACCTGTTTGGATTTTACCAAATATTTAATTAGAATATTTGTTTTAATATGTACAATATGAACATTTCCTACCCATCTAAACCATTATTTTATTTTAGGCTTCTATTTTAATTTTAAAAAGTTTTTTTCAATGAAAATGATATTAAATTTTTTTATATTTAAAATATCTTCTTTCAAAGTGGAAAGTATATTTTCTTTAAGAATTGTTTTAAAACATATTTAATGATTCCTTTATAAGTTTCAATATTATTTTCAATGAAAAGTGTTTTTAAAAAGTTATATGTTTTATTTTTTTTCAAATTGGAAATGATATTTTCATCAAGAAATGTTCCAATTAGTCTTTCAAAATAATTTTCCATCTAATATGAGATTTATCTATGTGACATTTGTTTAATGAGGATATAATATAAGGACTCCATTCTTATTAGTTATTTTAATGGTTTATGTTATGATGAAAAAATGTATATGAGTCCCCTTTCTGTTCCACTGGTTATACTATGATAAAATTATTATAAAATCCAATTCTTTTAATAGGTTATGCTATGATGAAATGATGAAATGATTATGCAACCTCTTTATTTTCCACAGGTTATGATATGATTAAATATTTTTGAAACCCATTTAATTTCATGGGTTATATAATGATGAATGTTTTATGATTATTTGGCACACATATGTTTAATTTTCATTATGTGAGGGTTGGGACTTATATCTCCCTCCAATGCATCGAGTAAAGGTTCATATCATATGAGATAGATAGGATTGGAATAGGGAGTGAAACCTGTTCAGTAAGGGACCATGTTTACTATGATGGTCTTAAGAGTGTACCTTGACTACAATATTAGTTTAGGGGGTGATCCCATTCCACTATGATAGTCTTGGCAGTGAGGATTTACTACTATGGAAATGATTTTCTATGCTTTTGTGTCTACCACAATTCTATGTCTTTTGATAATTTATCCTCTCATGTCTCATTCTTTTTGATTTTCTTAGGATTAATGTCTTATAAACTTCCAATATTTATTCCATGACTCAAGATTATGATCTTTTATGTGAAGGTTATGATTTTTAAATTTTATTCTCATGTTATTATTATTTATCTCCCATTTTACCCTTATAGATTATCTAAGCTCACATTTTCTTATGTTTCCTTTACAAATTTATAAATAAATGTATTATATATGATATATATAAGAATTATTATAGTTTTCAATAACTTATTGGGATATTATATAGTTTACATGTGAACCATTTGTTTATGGTTCCATGTTTACAAAGGCACTATAACTTTATTATCATCATGCACATGTTTTTATACTGTAATGAATATTCTTATGAAAATATGTAATATATATTTATGAAAAGCCTATTTTTCTATAGGTAACATGTTTAATTTTTTATTTATTTTTTGTGGTGTTGGTGTGGATCAAACTTATAGCTCATAAATTTCTTTATTTATCAAATTTAGAGGCTCTTGATTGATAGTGGCTTCCCATTATTGAATATTTTTGGATATTAAAAAAAAGAAACTCCTACGACATTATAAAAGGGAACCCCTTCCCTAACTTCTTCAAAACTCGCAAGCCATTTGGCTCAAAAAATCCCTACAAAAATATCTCCCAAAAATCCTAAAAACATTTTAATGCTTCTGTTCTACTTACAATACCGACCTTATGGTCCTTAATAAGAAATCGAGAGGATGTTTCTTGAAGAAAAGGAAATCATCTTCACCGATCTCCATATTTTTTTACTTATTGTTTTTGTAACATCAATTATGTCTTATAAATTTCATTATAATAACACCATATATAATATATACTGTTATTTTATTATTTTATTTAATAATATTTATCTATCTCCTATTCCATCAAATAGGAAACTGAACCGTTGTTTGTGTGTGTGGTGGACTTCCGTCTCTTGAACTAATGTAAAAAGTTTTCTATCAATGAATTAATGTCTATTAATAATGGTGGATTTAATTTTCATATATTATATTCATTAAATATTATTGTTTTTTAAAATTAATATTTTATATACTTTCTTACCTTAAAATCCATTGAAAAAATATAACGTCATTTGTGTGTACGATAGACTACCGCCTCGCGAAACGATGTGATTCGTTTTTTTTATTACTACATCACATCGATGGTATATGTAAGTGTATTAAAGAAGGTAATATGAATTTTTTTATATTATTTTCATTCTTAAAATATAAAATAACAGTTACTTTCTTTCCTTCTTGATCTTAGAAGAATGGAAATGTTACACATACATATGAACAACCTACCATCTCTATGATTGTAACTTAGAGAATATTCCATAACCATAATTCGTGTTAATTTATAAAAGTTTAATTTATTTGTTAAAATTATAATTAGGTCATTATTATTATTTTATATATGTTTTAACAATGATCCCTTTGACAATGGTAAAAATACTGATTCCATTTGAAAATTATGAACGAAGCGTCCTCAAAACACTTGATGGGGACATAAATTATTAAGTAATTAAATAAATCATTAAAATAAATGAATTAAGTGGTTTATATATATGGCAGTAAACCTGGAAAATGTTATTAGGAAAATAAATAAATTATTTAAGCTTATTATATAGGAGATAAAATAAATACCTGAATAAGTTTTGACTCAAGGTAAGGGTTTCATCTCAAAACATCCTTCATTGTGACAAACATTCTTTTATGTACCTATTTTTTTTCTAACAGTGTATATAAAAACACTTTTTAAATTATATCATGAATGATTTATAATTTATGATATTCTGAGTTACAATATATCTACTTAATTCAATGGAGTTATGATTCAAAAGTTTCCAAAGTGTTAATTGATTATGTTTTAGTCTCATTTTAATCAGGGATTTTTATGCACGAATTTACACTGTATAAATTTATTTGATTATTGTATAATAAATTCATTTAATTTTCATCTACTTAAGTTATTTGTTATTTTTTAAGTAATAGTACCATTTTCCGTACATTGGTACTTAAAATAGTGGGGAATGTTTTTAAGAAATACTAACTCCATTTCCATCTTCGGTCGAAAATAATCATTCTTCCATATCCAAGTTTTCTTAAAATATTTTAATTTTTTTTATCATTATATAATTGATTTATTAAATACATTTTCACTAATGTTTAAATTTTTACAAAATGGTTTGAAAGGAATCTTACTCTCATTTTCCTATTGCGACACTTTTTAACCATTTTACAAATATTGTGAAAGGAGTTTTTTTAACTTAGAGGACATGTAAAATATTAGAGGTCAATGCACTCAGGGTGATTCACTAGGTGAGGGTGATCGAGATCCTGGAATCCCTCCCCATTTGAGGGGGGAGATTCTTGACTTCATTCGTCCTCAAAGTCGCATCTTCTTCCATTCATACCTTTCTCAAATCCAGAATTTATTCCACCATTTCCAGATATCTTGATTTTTATGAAAGTCCCAGATATATATCGAGGGTCACCCCAACTCCCTATATCACCGTTGAAGGTCAAAAATTCCTTGGATATTCATAACCTGAATCTGGTGGCTCAATTCTAGAAACTTATCCTCTCGATTGATGCGTTTGAAAGCTTTCTTTTTGAGTCATGGGGTCTTTAGGAGCATGCAGTTGTTGGACTTCTTCATCGAAGGCATGTTATGGTTTGGTTTGGCTTGATATAAAATCTCATTATTTCTTGTTTTGAGCCTCCTATATAATGCGGTGGGCCCTTCCTCTATGTTTTTCAGTGGATATATGATTTTTATTTGTGTCATGACTCTCCAACTACTGCAATCTGGGTAAGTTTCCCTGTGCTTCTGTTACCTTTCCAAAATCCTTCCATTTTTCATATTCTTGGAAACCTAGTTTGTCACTAATTATGATCCTATATCAAAACATAGGTAGTTTCAAATCCCATATGTCTTCAATTTTTCAGGGAGGTTTATGTCTCCAAACCCCCAATCAACTGGACTTGGGAAAAAAATAGTGAATATTTTCAATATAAGGAGGCGATTATCTTTGAGTTGTGGATGGACTTCTGTGATTCTTGTCATCAGTTGGGGAATATTTCATTTGTTTTTTTTCAAATAATATTAGATAAATAAGGTTCTAGAGATGATTAAGGAAAGTTATGTTATTTATAATGGATCCACAGTGGTGCATTTGAATCCTCCAATGAGGGATCAGACATAAAAAGTCTTTAAGGAGATATGTGCACCAGCTTCGGAGCCTCGGGTTGTGGAGATATTTGACCAGTAGAGGAATGACCTCAGTGATATGACCTATAGGAATATGGACCATGAAGGTGACACCATGACCCCTTGCTCTGCAAATGGTTCTTTTGAATATGTGGTGATCGTGGAGGCAGCAACTGGACATGTTGCTGTAAGGATTATGGACAATATTCAGCTTGCCAGATGGTATGTGGTGCTAGACAAATAAGAACCCACTAATTATTATTGTGATTCAAAATAGCTCATTGTTACTAAATTTCATGAAGGGCATGGAGTCAATGGAGATGTTAACCTGGTTTCTGACTTGTACATGCAATAGGAATGTAATGTTGCAGTAGGGAAAGCCTATCATGACAATGCCTCTATTGACCTTCCATAGCTATATAAAATGGGAATATAAATGGGTGTGTCTAACCCACACAAGGAAGTTAACACCAATGAGGAAAGATGTGAGGATAAAGTCAATGGGGAGGAATCTCAATTATTGGCCTTATTAAACACCAATAGACAACCTTAGTTGATGGGATATTGCTTTATGCAAGAGGTGTCTCAGAAGATGTATGATTCTTTGAATATATTTGGAATGTGGGGGATGTATCTAAATAGGATAAATAAAATGACAGTCTCACTCCCAAGAGCTGTGGAAAAGAAGCTTTATGTGATATTGTTAGGAATGGTGGAAAAAGGAAAATGATAGGGTGGGAGTTTCCACTGCTCCAACAAATAAAAAGATGAGAAAGGATTTCTCAAATATGCCAAAGATAGTGTCTACCAGGTCCTCTTCCTATGATTCAAAGTCAACAGATGCTGGTCACAAATGAGGGTGGGTCATCAAGGAATCTTCTAGAGAGACACTCACAATAGAACATCTGAAACTAAGGGAGAGATACATCAAAGTACTCAATCAATATAATTCACGATCTGAATAAGAGTCGGTTGATCTTAATGTAGTCTTTAACTTTGGATACGGTGATGAATTTGATCATTTTTAATATATAGTTGTCTTATGGATGTGATTTTCTTATGGATTTTCTGCTATGTACTTTACACTTTTTGTTTTAATAAATTTTGGGGACCAGGCATGCCTGGTCCTGCGCCTTCCTTAGTATAATGTTCTATGATTTTATTTAAAGAATTTTTTCTTTATAATATTTTGAACTTTTTTATATTTTTGAAGAAGTGGCTTCTAATTGAAAAGTGTATTTTCCTCAAGAAATATTCCATGTAATATTTTAAAGACATTTTAATCAATGATGGAAACCGTTGATGTTATTGATTGATTATAAATTATATATATATATATAATATCGAGCTTATTCTACCTTAAATTTATGGGGTAATACATGCATTATGTTTATTTCTAAAATACCCAAATTATGAAATTTCCTTTGATTATGATTTGAAGCAATATTATGCAATGTATTTTATTTCAGTGGATAATTCTTATGTTATTCCTTATTTTTTTTCTCAATATGGCACACATATCTCAAGAACATGTAATGATGGTTTCTCCTAGATAGATCTCTAATGCATTGGGTAATCTGTTAGTCTCAATATATTTCATTAATGTGACTACAAAGTAAACCAAATCCATTATGGGACTTTGTTCACCTTGTGATATTGCCTAGAAATTTAGCCTTGGATCATGTTTATATCATGTTATATCATGTTTCTATGTATACTATATTACAATGATCCTATTATACCATGTTACTTATGTTATTATTTCTTGTGATTACTCATAAACCTTCCATTTTAAGATATCATGTTATACCTTTGACTCACATGTTATGTTTCCTTATCATGTTTATTCCTTTAATGGATCTTTTGTGTCACCCATTTATTTTATGAATGAATTATGAAATAGTATTTAGTTTTATAATCTTATATGGATTTAATAGATCATTATGGAGAATAAAATTATGATTTAATGCTTTAGTTTTCTTTTGTTATAAAATAAACCTAGTATTCCAAAGACAATTGACCTCACAGTCTTTGGGATCTAATATTTGAATATTTATGTTTAAATTTTTTTTTACTACTATGTGTAAAAGGATTGTGTTTGTATAGTTGGTATTCAAGAATGGTTTAGTTATTTTTGGAGAATATGCTAGAATAATGTATAGAGAACCGTACAATTAATTAAATGGATAATTCTAATTAAAGGAAAATGTATATGAATTTTGGTTAAGTGTAGAATGAGTGAGTTCTAAGTAATTACATCCCTGTCAAGATACTAAAAGTGGATTTGTATTTTGTATAATTGTAACTAGGGTTAATAACCACAAAAGGGTGCATGTTTCTTGACATGATCATCTCCTGGTGCAAGATAATGGGACTTTTTAAACACCTTTCTTGACAATCCTATGGGATATGTTTTATAAATTCACAAAATATTTAAAAACCATTATGAAGGACTTGAATAGATGATTGTCATGGATGAACTTAGTTAAACCTAATGTTTTTTGGGTTGATTAGTATAAGGTTGATTATAAGTTTGAATGCATAATTAAACCTTTTTATTATTAAATTTCTGGAAGTCTAAGACAATTAAGTGTATTTTGGGAAACATTTATAGTAATATAACCCTCATATTTAATATGTGTTTTAGTAAAAATATTATTTGGGGATGAATGAATTTATATTTTGTAAGGTAAAATAAGATGTATATAAAACCATAGTTGTTACAAACTAATTTTTTGATTAATGTTATTTATATTATTTTCATCATATTTGGGGAACCATATTGGAATTATATTAATATAGTTTTAGAAAAAAGGAAAACCTACAAGTTGGGTGACAACTTATCGAATCCGAGAAGACCATGTGTCTTGAACCCACAACCAAAGTATGATAAGGGTGAAAGGCCTAACACTGGCCTATGTGATGTTCTAGTTATTTTAAATTGTTTTTACTTTAACGATTTTGTGGATAAATATTTTTTTCATTATGGAAAACATATTAGAGGATCAAATATTTTCTAATTTTTAATATTTTGATGTGATAAAAGATATTTTTGGAAACATTTTATTGGGTTGAGATATATATAGCATTTAGGTTTAACAAAAAGGAATATTTTGGAAGAATAATATTTTGTTTTTGGAGATGTAAGTTCAAGGGTATGAGATAACATTTATGGCTAAAACCTTCTTTCACATTGAGGTTATTATGGCTATTTGGGATATAGGGTTATTTATTTAAGGAATGATCATTGTTAAACCTTTGGTTTTATTGTTAAAATTTAGAGATTAATATATTATAATTCATTTTGGGCACTATATTATCGTGTTCAAAGCATTTATATTTTTTTATAATGTCTAAATACAAGGGAAATATCTTGATATCATTTTTTTGAATAATGTGATCTACTGAAAGTTAATTTTCATATTTCAGGTATAAAAAAATCCTCTTAAATACTCATTATTTAGAGAAACAAATGAGTTTTTGGTGAAAATGATTAAAGGATAAAATTGTTCTTTTTCAATTAAGTATTTTTCATTATGTTCAAAAAATAGATTTTAAAATTATCCCTCACCTTTAGGAAAATGATCTTGAAATAAAATATTAGTCATTTTCGATAAATTTATAGTCTCCCCTCTACAAAAAGTTATAACATTATCTTCTAAATGGAACTTCTATCCAAATATAAGTTTTAACTTCCCACCAATGTTCTTTTATGTGGAAATATAATTAGTTTATGACCTTAATATTTCTGTTTCCCTATTTTCAATAGAAAGTTTTATTATCCCTTTTTACGATGTGGGTTTTCCATAATGGAATTTTTTATTGTCAAACCCATGATTTTTTAATATAAGTTAAAAATTTTTGTATGCAAATTATTTAATCGGGGGTATAATTTAATATAATATTATTTTAAAAAAATACTATGTTTGATATAATATTCCACATAAAACACTGATTTTAAACAAACCTTGATATAAAATTAAAATATTATTATATAAATGTGACTGATTTAACAGAGCTGTTAAATATGAAGGTATGAAAAGTATTAAATAATTTATTATATATATATCAAGTTTATTCTCAATATAATTTTATTGATAAATTATTAATAAACAATCACTCAAATTTTAATAAAGATATTTTATTTTACAAAAAACATTTCTTCAAAAATGTTTTTTACATTTTGTGAGAAATTTTCAAAATTAGTTTATTGAAATTTTAGAAATTTTTTTTATAAAATAAAAATAATTTTTTAAATAATAATATTAAAATTAACTAATGGTTAATTTTTGGTTTTTTTTAAATATTTACTTTTTAGTGAATATTGAAAATTACAGATTTTTTTAAATGGTCATTTTTTTAATAAATTAAGTAATTTAAAATTTCCATTATTATTTTATTTTAATTTAAAAATAAATTAGTGTCATTTAATGTTATTTAATCAATTAATTACATTTTTATCATTTGTATATCATATTTTAGTATAATTTTATTCTGAGGCTTAAAACATAATTTTTTGGAAAATGTTTTAAAGTGCATAATTTTTCCCCATTTTAGTTATTTAAAATTAACCCTAAATAAAAATTATTTAAATGAAATTTATATGTTATACATATAAATTTATTAATTTTAATTAATTTAATGAACATTACTAGTCATAGAATTATGTAAAACTATCTTTTCCTTAAAAAATGCATTTTTCAAAAAACCTCTTTTTTGTCACGCTTGCAGGTTTTATATTAAATTAAATTATAAAAATTATATAACTTGAATTTTATAAAATATATAAAATATTTTTAATCATACTAATTTATATTATATAATAGGT
This sequence comes from Viscum album, assembly GCA_963277665.1. NCBI lineage: Eukaryota > Viridiplantae > Streptophyta > Magnoliopsida > Santalales > Viscaceae > Viscum > Viscum album. Next base: position 1,417,522,813 of record OY728159.1, on the reverse strand, counting down.
TTAACTTAATTTTTTCTCATAATAAATAGTAAACAAATTAAAAAACTAATCACCGTGGTAAAAATATTAAACCTGTAAAAGTGATAAAACTAAGATATAAAGTGTAATCTCTTTTAAAAAATATTTATTTTTCGTTTTCTATGCGTGTATTAGGCTCATAACGCCTCTATTTATTTATTTATCAATTTTGAGTCACTTTTCTTGAGATTGACTTCCCATTGTTTAATAATTTTGAGTATTTACAAAAATTTCACTCCTCCTAATTTATAAAAGTAAACCCCCCAAACTATATTCTTCACATAGCTAAATATATTTATCTTCACCAACCCATACCTAAATATCTACGCAGCATTATTAGATACATTCTATCTCTTGTGTGTACGACGTACTAGTGCTTCACGAACTGCTACAATTCGTCTTCCATCATCACCTATCATGGATATTCATAATGATAGAATTAATATTTACATATTATTTTGAATAAATATTAATAATTATATATATTTAATATATCATATACATTTTTACCTCACCTTCCATTGAAAAATGAAAATGCTGTTTGTGTGTACGGTGGACTATTGCCTCAAGAAGTGATGTGATTTGGTTTTTTGTTATAAAATCTAATGGATGTTATATGTAAGTGGATTTAAATAAATAATATTATATTTATAATATTATTATCATTATTTAATGATTAAATAACACTTACCTTACTTATATCATGATTTTTGACAATTGGAAACGTTACACATGCGTTTGTACGACCTTCCGTCTCCATGATTTTATAGTTGTTAATTTTTCATAAACATAATTCATTTTTATTTTTTAATGTCTAATTTATGTATGAGAATGATAATTATTAAATTATTTTTATTCTGGAGATTATTTAATAATGACCCCTTTGACCATAGTCAACCCACCGATGCCGTTTTGAGGTTTTGAACCAAACATCCTCAAAATACACAATTTGGACATAACTGATTAAGTAAGTAAATAAATAATTAAAATAAATTAATAAATTGTTTAAGTATAATTTATTAAAAATTTAAAAGGTTATTAAGGAAAATATAATATATAATTTATTATATAAGAGATAAAATACATACATGATAATGGTTGGGCTCGAGGTTAGGGTTTGTCTCAAAATTTTATTCTTTGTGGAACATATTATTTTGTACATATAATTTAATTTTAATGGTTTAGGTTATTAAAATTTAAATATAATATCATGATTTTTTTTTCATAATTTTTGATATTTTAAGTTACAATGAATTTACTTCATTCATTAGAGTTATGATCCAAAAGTTAACAAAGTGTCAAGGGTTTATGTTTCAATATAATTTTAATACAGATTGTATGTTCTTAAGTGTACATTATAGGATATTGTGTGATCATTATTTAATAAAATACTTTCATTTTATTCTCATATTCTTATTCATGAAATTTTCTTGTGATAGTACTTCCCCCTTCTTTTTTACTTAAAATCATTAAGAAATGTTTTTAAGAAAATCCGAATACATTTATCGCTTAGGCCAAAATTGGTTTTCATCCAAATCCATGTTTTCTAAAAATATTTTCAAGAATGTTTTTATCATTCTAAAAATTATTTATTAAATATTTTTTTACCCATTTTCAATTTTTTGAAAAATTGTATGGAATGAATGTTATTTTTTGTTTTCTAAAGGAGATACTTTTTAACCTTTTTGTAGATAGTGTTAAAGGAATGTTTTTAACTTATACAGAATGTGTGTAATTACCCACAACTAGGAAGAATAAATTATTTGAATCCTAAATTATAAGTTTACATGGTTATTTTTAATGAAAATATCTTCTATAATATTTTGAAATTTTTTAGATTTTGAAGAATTGATTTCAAAGTGATAATTGTATTTTCCTCAAGAAATATTCCATGTCATATTTTAAAGACATTTTAATCAATGAAGACAACATTTGATGTTATTAATTGCTTCTAAATTATGTATATATGTCTGTGAAATATATAGCTATCTTATTATCCCTTACATTTATGGGGTAATGCATCTGTTATTTTTATTTTACAAATTCCTTATGAAATTTTCTATGACTATGACATGCGGGAAGATTATGAAACCCATTTTCTTTCCATGGGTAATTCTTACGATCTTCCTTATGAATGAATTTCCTTATGTGGAACACATAGAACATGAACATTTTGTGATCAGTGTGCCCATATGGTTCTCCAATGCATTGGGTAATGTCTTAGTGTCATGAATCATCATGTATGAGATTAGAGAGTAAACCTAACCTTTTATGTGACTTTGTCCACCATGTGATACTATATAGGAAATAAGAATTGCATCATGTATATGTCATGTTATATGTTTTTTCCACATTTACTATGTTTTTAGGATCTTATGATATACTGTTACTTATTTATTCTTTCGTGGGATTAACTATGAGACTTCTATTTTATGATATCATATTATACGTTTGACTAACACGTTATATTTATTTTTCATGTTTTTTACCTTATGGGGCTTTTTAGCTCACCAATTTTGTTTATGCATGTTACAGGTTTACCTATTCAGTTTTAGGATATCAGAAAGATTTATAATCTCATTATGGTGAAAAAAAAGGATTTCATGTTTTTGTTTCTTTTTGTTTTAATATGAACATATCTTTCGAGAGTCACTAGGGATCATAATCTTATTTATGAATTATATTGGATATTTATCTTTAAAAATCAAGTACTAATATGTGTAAAAATATTTCATTTCTATACTAATATTCTTCTTCCTTGATCGAGTATAGTCTTTCCTTAGTTTATATAAAATATTCTTGTATTTTAGTTCCCAACTCCTATTGTGGTGCCCCAAACCCGTACGCCCAGATTCGGTTCTAAAAAAATATCTTTAAATACTAAATTTGATACCAATATATTAAAAAAATAACCATCCATAATTACAATTTTAATAACTAAAACTGAGCGTCTTATATATCAATGATTTTTTAGGTATATTGATTTTGAGAATTAAAAGAAATATTTTAAAAAACAAAACCCATGTCATTCTCCTCTAATAAAACTTTTTTCAAATATACCACGAACTTCGTATTACATAATAATTTTTCATTATCTCCCAAAAAATTATCTTTACATAATACACTTCTAGTGAAATAATAAACAATAATCTCTTCCATAACCTAGATAAATGAATACATAAGATGGGTGAGCTCAAACACACAATATGTGAAAACATAACTGATATCAATCGAAGAACATAAGTGAGAATAAAATGACCATGCAGGTATGAGAACGTAATCAAGATACTTGAACAACGCATATTGAAATCATACCCACTGAAATATGGATCATAAATAAAGATTCATATTTTGATTCTTGGAATATGAAATGAGTAATAGGAGTGTGATATCATGAATTAATAACCATGAGACATGGAAACATATCAAAAATATATTTCAACTTGTGATCTAAAGAATTCCATAGAACCATCTTGTAAGAAATCATAAAATCAAAAGAATATTTATGAATTTAACTTGGAAAACCAACGTACGTTGGATAAATATTTCAAAGGAAAACAAAAGTTTCACCATTAAATGATCATAAAATTTCCCTATCAATTGAAATCGATAAATTTAAATTAAAAATTAAAGAAATCATAAAAATAAACATGTAATCATATTAGATCATTATATTCATTACTTGTGTTTACATGTATTCACCTATAATGGAATGAATTATAATAAGTTAATTATAATATCATTTCTATAGAGAACAAATCATTAACCAATGAATTTGAGGGATATATTATACCCACCCCTGATCATATATAATGAAAAAGATCTATTACATGAATAAAATACATAAAGGCTTTCCTTATAAAACTCCATGAATAAAAACACATCATTAACCTTATAAACTCAATAATTTTAAGTTAACCAATTAAAAAAAATTCTTTGAAAATTGGTAAACTATTTCCCAATTGAGAGGAAAATTAAAGGGAAATATAGACTATTAATGAAATTAAATTGTAAAATGAGTATGTTCTTTGAAAACATAAAATTGATATAGTTTAGAGAAAGCCTAAAAATAACTTAAGTTAAGTTTTAATAGAAAATATATTATATCCTTAATAACTTATATTCCAATGGAAAAATTCATAAAAAAATGGGAATATAATTTTCATTGAAAAGTAATGGAAACTTGGAAAGTAATATTATTTATGAATAATAATCATACTGGCAAGAAACTGAATTCATATAGAATACATTAAAAAAATTATTTCCACACTTTAGTAATGAAATGGAAAAAATAAGTATAGAAAACATTAAAAGGATTATTTTTTAAACCTTTGTAAATAAATTGAAATATAAATATAAATGAACTTAAAATATCATAAAATTATATTAAATAATATTCTTGAAAAAATATAAAAAATATGGGCATGGGGGACAAAATGACAGGTAAATTACTTCAAAACCTTTAAATATTTTTTTAAAAAACTTCTTATATGTTTTCTAAACAAAAAATACTTGAAGAAATAACTTTCAAAATAAATTTATTTACCACGAATAAAACATAAACATGATATAATATTTCAATGAGTAATTATATGCACCATATTAATGAATATGGTTTCATAATATGAAACATGTCTCAAGGAAGTAAAATTGAGTTGAAAAAACATTATGACTTTGAAAACCTTTGGGTAAAACCCCAAAAATAAGTTAACTTAAAAGATAACATTAAGTAACATAAATAATGATACAATAATGATATATAATGTAAAAATGTTGTAAATAACCAGAATTCCTGTGGAATGTTTTTTTATATACATGGGAATTTTACGGGTCCGCAATTTCTGACGACGCCTAATTCCGAGGCCCGGTGTGCCAAAAATCAATTTCTGAAATTTTGTTAAGCTTAAATCAATGCGTGTAAGTAGTTTTCCTAAAAAAGTTGAATACCTATTAAACGGTTACTCAGATCCGAAATCTGAGGGCACCGTTGTGCTCAGGATGGAGGGTTTATGCTAGGCGCGACTTAAGTTTAGTCGGCGTGAGCCTCATGTGAAAAATCTAAAAAATGGAATAATCGTAAATAAAATAATAAAATAAATTATTTTATTTTCCAAATTCTTATAACTCACAAGTGGTATCTCGGATTAAAAATCAAAGACCACCACTGAACATGTGAGGGTATGATTTTTTTAAGAAGATACTAACTTTGGATGGCACGGGCCTGCAGAAAAAATTAGTTTTTGTCCGCAAATAAAATAATTAAGTGAAAATTATTTTATTGTAAAATTCATAACTTATTAATGGTGAGTCAGATTAAAAATCTGAGAGTACCATTGGGTTCGTTGTAGCGTGTTTCACCTTTCCAGAGCCTAACCTCGACCGGTGCGAGTCGAGGGTGACTAATAATAATTTTCCGAACTTTTTTTTTTGGGTACGTTCAGTAAACATACATTTGGGATTTTATATCTTTTGGACTGGTGCTCGGAATTGAAATCCGAGGGCACTATTGAACTCGCAACGTCCGTAATTTCTTAGTGAGACCTTCACCGCAGTTGCATTCTGATGAGTTTGGAAGTTAGTTTTTTGATTTTTATTAAAGAAAATAATAATAAAATAAAGTACAACACGTTATTTTTTTAAGCTTCCATGTGTTGTGTGTGCGGTTAGTTGAAACCTCCCTTTGGGGGTTGGTGGTGGGACCACCACACCCTAACCTCCCATGGGAAGATGATTGGGGTGGGGACCACCCAGGCAGCATAACCTCCCTCGAGAGGTTATGACGTGGGGTCCACATGGGGTTTAACACCCCATGTAATGGGGAGGGAGAGGAAACCTCAAAACCCTCTCAATAAATGCTGTGTGTCAACATAAAATTAATTGCTGTCAATTAATTTTATGTGTCAACGTGAAATTAAATGATGTGTGTACACATAAAATTAAAGCTATCAATTAATTTTATGTGTCAACATAAAATTAATCGCGTTCAATTAATTTTATGTGCCAACTCTTTTTAATTCGCTTGACCCCCCTTCTTTTTTTTATGAAACCACATCATTGAAATTTAGCAAGGTTCCTAATAAATGAACCGTCGTAAATACCATGATGGTTACATACCTCTCCCCCTCTCCTATATATATGGGGCATGGGAGGATGATTTGGGATGGCTTCCCCAAGTGACGAAGTGCTGGTAAAGTGACGCGACACCCAACACTTGGAGGGTAATGCTTCCTCCAACGAAGAATGCGAATACGCCGACGACGACAAATTCTTCCTCAACTTCTTCCTCGGAACCCCCCTTCCGACGTGGGATCTCTTTGACGACCCCTCATCCTTCCTCTATTTCATCAACAGACTGACGCACGAACTCGGAAGTGGAAGCGTACGGTGAATGACATCAACATCATCTTCCCCCTCGATGAACGAACGCCCGTCAATTAAGAAAATAGGGGTGTGTTTTAAGTTGTTTAACGCTTAATATTCCCTCGTTAAATCAACTTCATGGGCCGCTTTCTATCATTATAACATGGAGGGTTTGGGTAGAATGAACATGGACCGACCCCTACGAAACCATTACGGTTTTGGAACCTTTGATCAACGAGGAAGTAGCAGTGGCATGGTAAGGTGGTGATGGTGAAGAAGACGACGAATAGAGGTCGTGCTACCTACAGCCTCCGCGAACCGCGCCACCGGCCGAGCGGCGCACGACCAACCTACCCGCGTGCTGCCCGACGTGCGCCCTGGCCGAAACCGTGACAGCTCAACTGTCGCCCCCCTTCCCATGTGCCGCACGTGCTACCAGTGCTCCCCGCACCGGCCCGGCGCCCCGACCGCCTATTCAGCGCCCGTGCCGCTAGCCCGGCGCCCCCCCGGCACTTGCCCAGCGCCCCGGGCCGTCTGCCGGGCGCCCAGCCGGCTGCCCGGCGTGCCCCGCACCCTTCACGACACACCTGCAACATTCCAGAATCCCGTATGGCCCGTCGTTGGCCTCTCGGGCTGAGCCGTCCAAGCCCCGACCCTCGCGGCGCTAGCCGGACCTGCCACTGGCTTTCGGGCCGAGTCGCCCACGTGGCGACTTCGGCCCGAATTGTCCACACAGTCCGCTAGGCTGGGCCCAGTGGACTTGGCCAAACTTAACAGGATGAACCGCCCAACGGGCCGGGTCGACCTAGACAGGTTCGACCCAGACTGAGTTGGGCCGAGTCGGTCCGACCAGGTCGGACCGGACCCGAGCCCACTTTTGACCCTTTGCTTACTTTGGCCATATCTTTGGCACTGGACGTACGTTTGACGAACCGTCAGTGGTGCTGGTAATCTCTTTGAGAAATGATCCATTTGAAAATACCCCTTGGGAGTTTGGGGTATAGTTGAGATTTGGTTGAGCTAGTTTGTACACGAAACCAACCGGGCCCCTGGACTAAAAGGCTAATAACTCACAGACCGGGCGTCCGATTGACGTGCCATCTGTTGCGTTGAGACCCCTATGACATGATGGAACTTTGAGAAACTTATTATTGGGACATCATGACAGTTGGAGTATCAGATTGTTGCTCATGGAGCATACCCTCCTGGAGATGAGTGATCAGACTACGAAGACCTAGTAGCTGGCTGAGACCTGATGACTGCTTGTCCGATTTGTTTCAAAGTGACTTGACTAGCCCAGTGGGGGGAACTAATGTGTGAGGAGGCAGACCCATGGCAGAGGAGCACTACTATGTGAGGCGGAAGACCAACGGTACTCGACAGGAGGAGTACCTTTGTAGGCTATTAGGGGGAGCACTACTGTGTGAGGCGGCAGACCCATGGCGGGGAGCGCTACCGTGTGAGGCAGCAGACCCGTGGTACTCGACAGGAGGAGCACCACATCATTCTAAGGTTAGTGAGTAGCACCTCAGAGTCGCAACATGACCACTGTACTCGACAGAGGAGGAGTTCTCCAGCAGTCGTGGTTTTGATAATGAAAATCATGGATTTAGCTGAGTCAATGACCTTTGTGTTTTCCTCATGATTGAGATGGGTTACTTGATAACTTATGTATATATATGGGAATATTTATAAGTAATGGTTATCCGTAGAATTTTATTCTTTGTGGTTTATCCTTGTTGGATTTTTTTTGAGACCTTGAGGGCCTCGGGGTCCCTACTGAGTGTCGTTATACTCACCCCTTCACGGGCTATGCCCGCACTACGTTGTGTTGGATGCAGATGATAGACAACGTTGACGGAGGCCGAGAGAGAGCCATGACTGGAAGATACCCAAAGGTGGACTACTCTGCGAGACGGTACACAGAGCGGACCGTTAGACGTGGAGTGCTGTGGTGGAACTTTGTACCTACACTTCAGGTAGGAATCATGGACGACGATATTGGGGCTACTTCTACGTTTTAGCTGTTGTCCCTTTCTTTCAGTTGTAATTTCTTTCAATTGTACTTTTCTATTGGGCTTGTATTCTGGCCCCATTTACTTTCAGTACACTTGTTATACAGTTTTTTCTTAGTTTTTTCTTTCACTTGTACTCTGGTTGTGTGAGTTTACATTTTATAAAGGCAATGCCTTCCCAGTTTAAGGGGATTATGCCTTTGGTGCTAATCACCAGCCCCTGGTCTATGGAAGGTAGGAATGGGGTAGTCACGATGCGGGCCCCATGGGATGGTTCGTGAAAAATTGGTATCAGAGGAGTCGGTTCTACCAAAGAACTTAGGACTCTGATCTTTATTTTCTGTGAAGCAATAGTGTTAAGAGTACTGAGTGTGGTTCTCAGTTCAGGGAGTCCAGTGTTGGTGCGACGACCGACGTATCCATACACCAGGACCCTGACTACTGATTTTCAACTTAAGTACACAAAAAAACTGATTGCATGTTTTTTTAAAAGTTTTCTTTAAGTCAGCTCAAACCAGGTCTGCTCACCAAGTATAATCTTTTGACCGTGTCGCATCTGTTCAGGATGCCTCCACACTGACAGTCAGTTGGAGTTCCGAGAGAGTACCAGATGACGGCCCACCGAGCGACGAGGCTCTGGTGTAAGGCCCTCTTACTATGTTGGCACCTTCAGATGGTGTACTAGCAGCACCACCACCTATTGGGCAGCAGATGCCACCAGCCGCAATAGAGGACAATGTATGCCGACGGAGTGCGTTGCATGAGTTCTAACAGTAGAGGCCTTCGAGGTTACGAGGCGAGATTGGTTCCTAGGTAGAAGATGACTGGATGGAGGCTATTTATAGAGTTATCCACCTAGTTTAGACACCAGTAGAGCAGATGGTGTTCTTAGCTACCAGTGTTTCCCAGTGAGTGATCGTGAGGTTGGTCCGCATAGTGATGAGTTTTCAGTAGTTAGACTGTTTTCTGAGATTGTACCTTCAGGTAGTGTGTCAGCTATATCACTGCCTGCTGGTCAAGAGTTTCAACTGGCGGTACCGGTTGATGAAACATGTAGGCTTAGTGCCTTACATGTGTTTCAGCATTAGATACCCCTCAGGTTCCGAGGCGAGCCTGACATACAGGCGGCTGAGGACTAGCCTGAGGAGGTAGCTAATATTTCTCTATAAATTCTACAGCTTCGGCAGGACGACATGTCGGTAGCTGAGTATTCGTCGAGGCGTACCGATTGTTACTGTACTCGATGAATATGATACGATCAGTGCTTCAGATCTTGGACCTCTGAGTGAGATGTGTTTAGGTACGTCTGAGCCATCACATTCTTTTTCCTCTATGCATTCCTACCTATGTTAGGATCCTAGAGAGAACCTTTGCGGTTGAATGTTATTTGGTTGAACGGATACAAACAGAGAATGTTAACAGTGGGAAAGTAAGAAATTGGCACCAATCTCAGAGACTTGGGCGTGCGAGATGTTTCAGGAAGAGGATGTGACATGGACAAATGAATCTATAGGGCATCAGACGTGGAAGCAGAGCTAGGAGATCAGCATGAGGTGGTGTACATTTTGACATGTTACAACCAGTCACCTTTTTAGTCCCCGCCAGGCTCAGTGAGTTGGAGGGCAGGGGAAGAGAGTAGCTGCATGCGGTCAAGGAGTGTGACCCAGGGGCTCTAAGAATTATTCGAGGTATGATCTGTGTCTACTACTAGCTTCCGTAACAATAGTCATAGGTACCAATCATTCTCTCCTTCCACGAATATTGTGCCAGACCTAGAGTTTCCAGTTGAACCGTTGACTTAACCCTCACGTCTGGAGATACCTTTAGGAGAAGAATCAATAATCACACTTACGCTGACGGTGTGATCTGACCTTAGAGGCAAGAGTTTTGGTTGGAACCTCTTTGTGGAAGCATCGAGGCCTTAAGACATTAGTTTGGGTTTGGACTTGATATCCACCGTTCACACTCATATTGACTGTTTTAGGAAAAAAGGTTGTCATTTATCTACAACATTGAGATGAGGTTTTCTTTATTCACTGAAAAAGGAAACCCAGGAAGCATAGGTTAAACTCATTCTTAGAAGGGTGTAGTTGATCACTCTAGAGTCGGCCATCCTTATCCTCATGGCAGTAGGTGTTTTGAGTTTTTGGTTCCTGCAAGACTATGACCTCATGAAAGTCTACACTATTGGGAAGGGGAAACGTTTTTGCAGATGCTCTGAGCAGTAGATCTAGTATTCAGCTTCTAGGAGAGGTGACAGAGCAGTTAGCTGCCTTACAGATATCCTTTGTGGATAGAGATAAAGCAGCTTATCTACAGTCTCTTACAGTCACTCCCCCTCTTCTTCAGTGAGTCAGGGAGGCGCAGCATGAGGGCGCTGACTATGAGACACGACGTGCTCAGATCTCCATATGTCAAGAACCTAATAGATTTTCTGAAGGTAGGGAGCATTCCATCCTCTTCAGAGGACATACCATGGTACCGACTTCACTTCAGGAGGAGGTGTTGAGGGAGTTCCACACATCTTCTTTAGCGGTACGTCTAGTCTTGGTGAAGATGTATTAGGACCTCAGAAGATAGCACTAGTGGCCAGGTATGAAAAAGGCAGTAGCGGAGTTTGACTCTATTTGGTTGATCGTTGAACGACTCACCATGTCGGCCCACTTCCTACTGACCAGAGATGGTATGATCTACCACGGAGAAGGTGCAGATCATCCAGGAGTGGATAAAGACCGAACAGAGCAGACATAAGTCCTATGCTGATAAGAGATGGGGACCTATGGAGTTTGAGGATGGCAACCAAGTCTTCCTACGGGTCTCACCTCGATGAGGTCTGTGGACATTTGGCCGAGGCGGAAAGTTATCTCCATGTTTCATCAGACCTTTCCAGGTCCCCACCAGAGTAGGCGAGGTGGCTTAGCGCTTAGCTCTTCTACCTCTTTTGTATTGGGTGCATGACATCTTCCACGTATCTCAGCTGAGGAGATACGTGCACGACCCTTCACACATCATCGACCATGGAGAGCTGGATATCGATGATGGGGAGAATTTTACGGAGGATCCAGTGGAGATTGAGGATCGACTAGAGCGGGTCCTGTGTGGATGGTCGATTCTTCTGGTGTGTGTTCACTGGCAGTATGGGAAATTTTAGGAGAGCACATGAGAGCGGGAGGATCAGATGCGTGCTGAGTACCCCCTTTTGTTCCCTTAGTGTGAGTTGTAGCTTATGGGGATGTAAAGACCTAATATGGGGAGAATTTAAAGACCCGGAATTCCCGTGTAATTTTTTTATATACATGGGAATTTTATGAGTCCTCAGTTTCTGACGGTGCCTGATTAGGAGGCCCAGTGTGCCCAGAATCAATTTCTGATGTTTGGTTAAGCTTAAATTAACGCGCGTAAGTAGTTTTCCTGAAAAAGTAGCAAAACTATTAAACTGTTACTCGGATCAAAAATCTGGGGGCACTGTTGCGCTCATGATGGCAGGTTTACCCTAGGCACGACTTATGTTTAGTCGGCATGAGCCTCCTGTGAAAAATCCCAAAAATAGCATAACCGTAAATAAAATAATTAAATAAATTATTTTATTTTTCAAATAATTATAACTCACAAACACTAGCTCAGATTAAAAATCCAATACCACCGCTGAACTCGTGAGGGAATTCTTTGTTTAAGCAGATACTAACTTTGGCCGGTGTGGGCCATCAGAAAAATTTATTTTTTGGCCGCAAATAAAATAATTAAGTGACAATTATTTTATTGTAAAATTGATAACTTCTAAATGGTGAGTTGGATTAAAAATCCGAGAGTACCATTAGGTTCTTTGGGGCGTGTTTAATCTAGGAAGATCCTAAACTCGACTAGTGCATGTCGAGGGTGACTGATAATAATTTTACGAATTTTTTTCAGGTACGTTCAGTAAATGTATGTTCGGTATTTTATATCTTTTGGACCGGTGCTCAGAATTGAAATCTGAGGGCACCGTTTAACTCGCAACGTTGGTAATTTCTTAGTGAGACTTTCGCCACAGTTGCGTTCTGACGAGTTTAGAAGTTACATTTTGGTTTTTTATTAAAGAAAACAATAATAAAATAAAGTATAACACTTTATTTTATTTTTAAGTTTCCATGTGTTGAGTGTGTGGTTAGTTGGAACTCCCTTTGGGGGTTGGTGGTGGGACAGCCAAACCCTAACCTCCCATGGGACGATGATTGGGGTGGGGACCACCCGAGCAGCATAACCTCCCGCGAGAGGTTATGACGTAGGGTCCACATGGGGTTTAACACCCCATTTAATGGGGAGGGAGAGGAAACCTCACAACGCTCTCAATAAATGATGTGTGTCAACAAAAAATTAATTGCTGTCAATTAATTTTATGTGTCATCCTGAAATTAAATGCTGTGTGTCAACATAAAATTAAAGTTATCAATTAATTTTATGTGGAAACATAAAATTTATTGTTGTTAATTAATTTTATGAGCCAATGCTTTTTAATTTGCTTGACCCCCCTTCTTTTTTTTAATTTATGTAACCGCATCGTTGAAATTTAGGAATGTTCCTAATAAATGAACTGTCATAAATTCCACGATGGTTACATACCTCTCCCCCTATCCTATATATAGGGATCATGGAAGGAGGATTTGGGAAGGATTCACCAAGTGACGAAGTGATGGTAAAGTGACGTGACGTCCAACACTCGGAGGATTACACTTCCTCCAACAAAGAATGTGAAGACACCGGTGACGACAAATTCTTCCTTAGAACCCCCCCTTCCGACATGGAATCTCTTCGACGACCCTTCATCCTTCCTCTTCGTCATCAAAGGACCGACACATGAACTCATAAGTGGAAGCATACAGTGAACAACGTCAACATCATCTTCCCCCGTGATGAATGTGCGCCCATCGATTAAAAAGTTAGGGGTGTGTTTTAAGTTGTTTAACGCTTAATCTTCCCTCATTAAATCAACTTCATCAGCCACTTGCTATCGTTCTAACGTGGAGGGTTTGGGCCGAACGAACATGGCCCGACCCTTCTTCAACCTTTACTATTTTGGAACCTTAGATCGATGGGGAAGTAGCAGTGGCATGTCAACGTGGCGACAGTAATGAAGACGACGAATAGAGGTCTCCCTACCCGCAGCCTCTGCGAACCGCGACACCAGCCGAGCAGCGCCCGACCAACCTACCCACGCGCTGCCCGGCGTGCGCCCTGTCTAAAACCGTGGACAGCCCGGCTGCCGAAACTGTGCCTACTTGCCCCGCGCGCTGCCGACGCACCCCGTGCCGGCCCGATGCCCTCCCGATGCCCAGGATGCTGGCCCGACGCCCTCCCGACGCACATGCCGCTGGCCCGACACCCTCCCGGTGCTCGGGTCGCTGGTCCGACCCTCCCCGACGCCCAGGCCCCATGCCGGGCACCCTCTCGGTGCCCTCCCTGTGCCTGCCCTGCACCCAGACCGCCGGCCCGACGTCTCCCGGTGCCCAGGCCGCCGGCCCGGCGCCTACCCGGCCCCCGGGCCATCTGCCCGGTGCCCGGCCGACTGTCCGGTGAGTCCCACTGCCTTCCCGGCACACCCACGGCCTGCCCGCGCCCCGCGTGGCCCGTTGTTGGCCTCTCGGTCCGAGCCGTCCAAGCCATGCCCCTCGCGGTTCCGGCCGGACCTGCCACTGGCCTTCGGGCCGAGTTGCCCATGTGGTGACTTCGGCCTGAATTGTCCACACAGTCCACTGGGCCGGGCCAAGCAGTTTGGGAAAAACGTAGCAGGCTGAACCACCCAATGAGCTGGATCGACCCAGACCGGTTCGATCCAGACTGAGTTGAGCCGAGTCGGTTTGACCTGGTTGGACCGGACCCATGCACACTTTTGACCCTTTTCTTACTTTGGCCATATCTTTGGAACCTGACATCCGTTTGACGAACCGTCAGCGGCTCCAATAATCTCTTTGAGAAACGGTCCCTTTGCAAATCCTACTTGGGAGTTCAGGGTATAGTTGAGATATGGTTGGGTTGGTTCGTACATGAAACCAACTGGGCCCTCGGGACTAAAAGACAAATAACTCATAGACTGGGCATCCGATTGACGCACCGTCTGTTGTGTTGAGACCCCTATGACGTGGCGGACCTTCGGGATACTTCTTTGTGGGACTTTTTGACACATGGAGTGTCGGCTTGTAGCTCGTGGAGCGGACCCTCCCGGAGATTAGCGAGCATACTAAGGAGACCTAGTAGTTGGCTTAGACCTAATGACTGCTTGTCCAATTTGTTTAGGAGTGACTTGACTAGCCTAGTGCGGAGCGCTACTATGTGAGGTGGCAGAACCATGGTGGAGGAGCGCTAATATGTGAGGTGTCAGACCCATGGTACGCGACAGGTGGAGTACCTCTGTAGGCTTTTAGGGGGAGCACTACTATGTGAGGCATCAAACCCATGGCAGGGAGCACTACTATGTGAGGTAGCAGAGCCGCGGTACTCGACAGTAGGAGTAACTCAGTAGTCTAAGGTTAGTGAGTAGAATCTCAGAGTCGCGACATGACCACTGTACTTGACAAAGTAGGAGTTCTCCAGGAGCCGTGGTTTCGATAATGAAAATCTTGGTTTGAGCTGAGTCAATGACCTTTGTGTTTTCCTCATGATTGAGATGGGTTACTTGATAACTTTGGTATACGTATGGGCATATACCTAAGTAATGGTTATCCGTCAAATTTTATGCTTTGTGATTTATCCTTGTTGGATTTTTCTGAGACCTTGAGGGTCTCAGGGTCCCTACTGAGTATCATTATACTCATCCCTACACAGGCTATGCCCGCACTACGTTGTGTTGGATGCAGAAGACATACAACGTTGAAGGAGGCCGAGAGTGAGCCAGGACTAGACGGTACCCGTAGGTGGACTACTCGGTGAGACGGTACACGGAGCAGACCGTTAGACGTGGAGTGTTGAGGTGGACATCTGTACCAACCCTTCAAGTAGGAATCCCAGACGACGATCCTGGAGCTGCTTCTACATTTTGGATCTTGTCCCTTTCTTTCAGTTGTACTTTATTTCAGTTGTAATTTCCTATTGGGCTAGTATTCTGACCCCATTTACTTACAGTTCACTTGTTATACAGTTTTTTCTTAGTGTTTTCTTCCGCTTGTACTCTGGTTGTGCGAGTTTACATTTTATAAAGGCAATGCCTTCTCAGTTTTTGGGGATTACGCCTTTGGTGCTAGTCGTCAGCCCCAGGCCTATGGAAGTCGAGCTTGGGGTAGTCATGATGCAGGCCCCGGGGGACGGGTCGTGAAACATGTCATTAAATACATCATATAAAATAAAATTGGTGCATATTGGAAAACATGTCTCAAAGAAGGAAATTTTGGATGGGAAACCATTACGAATTACTTGAATAAATGCCATTTTAAGAAATAAATTGATTTTTATTTTTAAATCCCTTGAGTTAAATGAAAAATATATTGTAATAAATTCATAGGGTAGTGAATCAAAACAATAAAAACCATTATAGACATAATGAAGAATTTATCAAGGAATTGAAATAGATACTAATAAACCCTTACTTCGAACTTCTATTTGGCCAAACACACCCTAAAATACCAACATAATAAATTTTGAATTATAATTAATATGAAAAAGAACCTTATTAATTATTATAACACTTTCTATTATCCTTTTATAATTCCTTATTTTCTATATATTAATTTTTTATTGTTAAAACTACATTTATATGTTAACCGTTCTATTTCCCAAACTGTATTTAGTCTGTTGGTTCCATTCCTTGAGTCTTGTTAATGATTTAATATCCTAAGGAATATTAATTATGAGTTAAAATAATTTTCTAGTATATATATATATATATTCATATAGTCATTTCATGGAACTTATGTTGATAACTTTAATGGAACACTTAAAAATTCCCTTTTGGTGATTATTAAATTAACAAAAGAATACTATTTATTGATAAATATAATTTTGAGTATTAAACCTATAAAAATATGAAAAAAACATAAATTAATCACTAATTATGATTATTTCCATCTTTTATGTTTTATTAATCATTCTTGACATAACATTATAACATTGTTCTTATTGGTGATAAAACCGACCCAAACAAGAACATGTTATAATAGTTGAATGAGATAGAAAATTTTATTGTATTGTGATAATTTCACAATTAAATAGACTTGTTTAATTAATTTTTTTTAAAGTGATAAATATTATTAATTAATAGATATATTAGGATTAAAATTTAAAGCGAATGGTAATAATTTATTAATTTCAAATTTTCTTGGCATGCTCGTTTTTTGTAGTTAAATTTTACGATGACCATTTGTTATTAATATTTCTAATATAAAGAGAAAATATTCTTTATAGAAAATTGTTAATGTTATATGAATCATATTTATTCATTGAATATTTTTTTATAATTATTTATGTAAGGTGGGGATGAAAAATGGAATATATCATTCATGGAGCCAATAGTCCGCATGTAATACTAGTGAAATTTTCATTATGTAATGGATAAGTGAAAGGTAGATAATGGTTGTATCATTAACATAATAATATTTTATTATATTTATTATATTTATTTAATTATATTATTATGGTAATAACTAATTTTAAGTAGGTGTTAGAAGTAAGAGACTTCAAAGATCTCGTTTAAGGAAATTACCTCTACCTTTGATATCCTCCTTTCAATTGAACTTAAGGCCTAAGGAAGAGAGGTTTATATTCACATTGGGTACTTATATATGCATTATGGGATTTTTAAGATTCATTTGGGAATATTTTTTAATAAAAATGTAACTAATATGTGTCTTTGTAAAGGTTAGATCGAGACCCATTTTATAGTAAAAAATCAATGGCTTTTTCATAATATTCAAACTTTAAGGGACAATAATATAATTTTAAATTTTAAAATTAAAGAAAAAATAGATCATGAATGATAATATAAAAAATTTATTGAAAAATTGATTCAATATATGATTTTTTTATTTTTAAATCAATTAATAAAATATTGTTTATCATTAAATATCGTATAAAGTCATTTTTAGGACTATTCATATAATTTGATTCAAAAGATATCTATTTGACCTTGTAATTTGAATTTAAATATTAAAATTATTTTTTAACTATCATGGTTATCCATAAAATTCATGAAAGGATCCAGTTTATCCAGTATTATCACCTTTAATATTTTTGAAACCATTTACTTTGAATTTTCTACTTCTTACACTTGTATTGTACTGATGTTTCATTAGAGTTTTAAATAATTATAGTATTATTTAAAATGAATAATAAATTACTAACATAAATATAATTTATTCTTCATTAATATTATCCTTCATAACTATTTATATTTTCTTATCCTTATCATTTCCATACCAACATTTTTATACTAATAAGTGTGACATTTTTTATGCAATTGTTTCTTATCATCAAAGGAATTCCATATTAAAATCATGTGGATCTAGAATATATGTGAATTAAAAATTAAAATGGTGTAGGCCAATAAATATTATATCCATTCACATTATGATAAGTTTTTGTGATATTTTAAAGTATTAACCCTTGATTTAACACTTTTACCCTATTTTATTCTTTACCATGGTGACTAAATTTTACTTTGGTAACTTATTTTTATGACTAAAAATGAAATAAATATTGTTGACTAATTTAAAAAATCTAAATCCAAATTCGAAAATAAATTTATAGGACTCCATTTCAAGAGGTTATAAAAATTAATTTTAATAAAAGTACGCTTAAAACAACAAAAACAGTTTTCAAAGAACTGTTTTTTAATCATTAAATTATGTTTACACCCAAATAATGTATATATTTTTATTTTAATGTTATTTATTAGGTTAGGATTAAAAAAGATTATTTTTTTGACTTTCAATGTAATCTATAACCGAAAGGATCATTGTGAATTTAAAATATAAAGAAAATGACCAAAATTATTTTTTATTAGAATAAAATATCACTTAGGTTACAAGATATCTTACACAAGTGTTAAAATTCAACATAGTACTTTTAAATGATTTATTTCATTCCTTAAAATACATATCTGGTTAGGAGAAAAGGGTTTATAAAATCATAAGTAATGATTATATCATGATGATGTTTTAAAATTTATGATATTTGTAAAAAAATTATTTTCATTATTCATATAAATATCATCAATTTCAGAAAATTCAAAAAACTCACCCTCATACATTTTTTTCATACTAAAAATTTTATTTCTTCAAATTAAAATTGTAAAATTGAGAAATTTAACTTTTAATTAAAACCATAACATACATGAAAAAATAGTTTATTTGAAACAAAACCTATTTGATTTCAAATGAAAAACCATATCATTATTGCATACCTTGATAGAATTATTTATCAAAATAAATAAAAACTGGAATTAACATGAATATCAATTTATAATATATTTCATAATTAATTAATTATTTAAAAGATTTCAAAATATGAAATTATGTTATGGGAAGTTATTTAACACTTTAATAAAACATCCCTTATGAGGTAAAGTAATATAAATAATATAAAACATATTATAAATATATAATTATTTAAATATTGTCTTTTGTGACATAAGATAAATATATATAAGTTTTTAAATTATATATATAAATTTTTAGTTAGGAATATAAATAGACTAAAAAATTAATATGTTATTAAAAATACATGAGTTATCAAACCCATTCCCTCTAATAGATTCCATGTGTATCAGTTGAGGATTGAGATTCTTTTTGGTTGTCTCATATTGAATATTATAGCTTCATAATTCATTCCCATTATCTTCTTATTTTTCTTTAACTCATCATAATATATGCACATGGAGGGTTGGAAGTATCTTTCTTGATTTGGGTAGGACATATCAATTAGTTTTTATTTTAGGTCATGACCAAATTATTTTGGGAATCTCATAATTTAATTCCCTCATCTAGATTTTTGAAAACTAGGAAGTGTCATGCTGTTTAAATTATTTTACAATGATCAATAATGTTTTATAGTAGTTTAGAAAGTATTTAAGGAATCCAAAAAATCTTTACGAAGTGACTCGGACAAATTATTACAAATCAATATAAAAAAGTCTTACAAAGTGGCCCAAAAAAAGTCTTATGGTACTGATGAAGTCTTTTATTTTTGACAATACTCCTAATTATCTCACCAGGAATCCACATATGTATATAAAAAATCCATACAAAATCCATTTAGAATCTTATTAAAATCAGTGATGTTCTGACCATCTCACATTTTGAAAAATCTTATCTAAGTTCAAAGTTTTACAAACATCAAACCTTCACTAAGACGTTTAAAAAAGTACAAAATAAATGTATTTGGGGTAAGCTAAAGTTTGTGGTTCTAAATAAAGTATTAGATACTAATTACTCTATTATTTTCATCCCCATACCCGTAACACTTGAAAATATAATCTTAGTAAGTAATTTTTCCAATTTATTCCATAATTAAATGAAAACATTGAAAATAATATCTCAAACCCTATAAAAATATAGTTATATAATTTTAAAATAATTTTATGGAAATTAAATAAGTTATATAGATGGATAAAATAACTAAAAAACACAAGTAAATCCACTTTTCATTTTAATTATAGATTAATATTATCTAAATATTTCTGCAAATTATTCTGTATTTGAGGAAAATAGAGGTAACAATCCATAAATTTTTTTTTTAAAAAATTTATGATTTGATAAATTTTCCACAATTAAATAAAAACTTTTCCTCAAGTTTATAAGGGTTCCAAATACTCTTAACAAAAATTTATAGTTCAAAGAGTAAAAATATAATAGAATTTAGTGGAGTTAATATTTTAAAAAGTGTAACCATATTAAATCCCTCTCTCCTAAGATATTTTTACCAAAGTTACCTTTTATAATTCCTTGATACTTACTATATGATATTCAGATATATCATCTCCCCCTTATTAATTTATGTTTATAATTCCATAAATCTTTTCGTCCCCATTGTCAATTATCACTTACTTGTTTTTTATCAATAATGTTTTTCAAAATCACTTATTAAATGGGAGAATCTTAACCTAGAACTAAAACATATTAAGATAATAAATATCCCTATGGATTAAATATAATATTTAGGGAATATAATCTTGGTTTTGTAATTAGAATCTTATATTCCTCTATCTTATTTAATGGGCGACTCAGGAAAACATGTTCTTTGATGACTTAGGAAGGCTTCTAGATCAGTTTTCATATACATTTTTTATACTAATGCATATGAGCTATCCAAACATCATTTATATAGGATCATTATTCTACTAATTAATAACAATGGTTTAGTTAACTTTGTTTATGTTCAGAATTATAGATTCCTGGTGTTATAATTTTGATTCTACTCAATTATTTTCTTTTAAAATATTTTCCCAAGTTCTAATGAAATAGTTATATGTGTTTATCACTATAACATGGTTATTTATTCATTTTAGTGGGGTATGAAATATCAAAAAAACATGTTTTAATATTTATTTTATTTTCCATGACACAAACACAAAAAAATGAAAAATAGAAGAAACCATTTACATCTTAAACTACTTTATCCTCTCCTACTACACTTATCTTAGACCTTACTACCAATTAATTTCATTATGTAGTCTTAAATGATAAAACAATTAAAAATATCAGTTCCTGTACATTTGTAAAATAAAGATACAACATGGTGGTTCTTCTTCATATTTAGTTGTAATTTTGGACTCTTCCATTGGTTACTACTAAAAAATCTCATGAAATTTCTTTTACTACTACCAATTCTCTTTAAAGGTCTATTATGATTAAAATATTTTAATTTCAAATACACCAAATTGAAATTTATTAGTAACTATAAATATACCAATCCATTTGAAATGAATCTTACTAGGCATTAATTTCATGCTATAGGAGAAAAAGACTCTTTATCACAAAAATGCTATTATTTTTCTTAAATGAGCATATAATGGAAAGGATTATTTATTTATTTTTATAGTATGAAGTTCTACTTAGATACCCTATTTTCTCCTCTTGTTCTATAATTTAGATCTTTCTCTATTCTCCATCCCTTCTGAATTCTAGATTTATTTTTTCTCATCCCTGTAGGATTTTTGATTTAATTCAGCATGTATGTGATAGATATTTCCATAAAATATTTCATAAGAGACATAGCTAGTAGGTTTTGAAGGAATGTTTTTATACTCACTGTGAATCCTATATCTTTGTTCTCTAGTATTTTTAGTTGAGATGCACTATTATGTTAAAAATTATTTTTATCTCTTGCTTGGATACCTTAACCTTCCTATTAGTTTATCAATAGTTTGAATTGGAGGCATTGTGTTGCAATCTATATCTCTTCCGGAGAGATTCCATGATCATGTTGAAATATGTGATCCCTAGTCACTAATTATAATTAATAGTACTCTAAAATAATAAAACATTAATGATCTTATAAGATCAATAATAAATTTTGAATCATTAGTTCTACTTTCTTATGTTTAAAGACATTTAGAATCATTATCAAATTCTAATATAATATTGTTACATAAAAATAAATAAGAACTGTCCCCTTGAATTATTCTCCGCATATATCAAATTTTTTATTAAAAATAAAATATTGGGTTATTTCGTTTCTCTTTGAAATTCCTCCACTAAATTGGCTCTATTTACATTTTTTCAAAAATTATGTGAGTCTTTAAAATTATTTGAAAAAACTATATTCCAAAACTTCTTTATCTTATATCTAAGGTTCAAAGTGGAATATATATACAATGGCATACCAAAATTTAAGCATAGAGTTTACCTCTTCATCAGGTATACATCTCTTAGTCACATGATCAATATATATTTTCCACTAGCATGGATGCTCCCAAATACCATATTTTGATTCAAATTTATTAATAGGAAATTTATTCTACGAAAATGGATAAAGTACCTTTGATGTAAAAAATAGTTCACCATATTGTTATATCAGGGTTCCTTACCAATGATTCCATACAACTAATAACTTGGGAGGAAATATTCCAAGGATTCTTATCTTGGTATTTCCACTTTAATAGTGTAGGGAAATATGATCATGTATTCTATTAGTATGTTCTCACATCCCTTCTTGTCCTTGATCTCTAAGTTAAATTATTATAGTAGTAGCAATGAACTTACCATACTTATATTTATATTTAATTTCATGATTAGGTATCTTTGTGTTGTATGATTAGAGTAAATGGTTAATTTAGTCCCTAAGAAAGTTAAATGAAATTTTTACAACATAACCAATATTGAAAAAAACTACTCCTTTATTATTTTATTATTGATCTGATCCATATACAAGGTATTTGAACCATATGATATCATTAGTGAATGTCTATCAATATTTTGTGCTAGATTTTCCCCTGATTCTTGGTTAGAGGAATCACATAACACTTTAAGGTGTAGGTGTAGATCCTAGGTAGGTGGTCAAAAATATGTGATGTGGTTACGTCTCCATGAGTCTATTGAAATCATTCTTTCATGATTGATGAAGTAGAAAATAATTATCATTATTGTGCAGTTTAATAAGGGGAAATTCATTTTTTCTAAAGTCTCTAATAAAACTTCTATAAAATATATCTTGACCTAAAAATGATCTAACATGTTTCAAAATGGAGCGATAAGGTATTGTAGAATTGATTTCAACCTTAGAATTATCTAGTTTAATTCTTTCCGTAGAGATGATGTATCCTAGAATATTACCTATCACGAAACCTCCCTCAAACAATTGAAACCTAAGAACAAAAACCATAATTAGGTCTGACTCGACTTCATGCCTCAAAATAAAATAACTCTCAAAAAATTGATTTATAGAAGGAAAGAAATAAAGGGAAATAAAGAGTAAAGGAAAATAGGGATAATACATTGAGGAAAAACATTGATTTAGTGATCCAATGTGTTTATACTCTTCAAGGTGTTTTTGGAGAGTGCTTAGAATCATAGATGTCATATAGGGTTTATGAGAAGGATTGAAAATCTAAACCAAAGGAATTTGGACTCGTTTATTTATAGAGGAAGCTCTAAAGGATTCCCCATGGAATGATGAACTAAAAACCATGCCATGGTATGCCTTAATAAAAATTAATCTAACATTTAAGGGTGTTTAAATCCCCAATATCACACATCCTAAAACCCTCATTGAACTATTTTCAACACCAGTCCAGCCTCTACAATGACATAGTGCCAAAAATCAAGCTGTTTTACCTCCACCACACCCATCACTATAACATAACAAGGTCCACACTACCAGTTTATGATAGTGGGACTCACTAAGCACCATACCCATCAAAATTTATCCAAATAGATCCCTAATCCAGTATTTTAACCTATATATCATAGGTGAAAGATTAGGAAAAACACCTTTAAAAATGTCCATATAAAGCAGTTTTACTCACCGTGGTGCCCCCCAACACCAAAAAACCTACTACATAGCCAAAATCAAAACACTGAAGGAGAAAAAAACCATCCACATGGTCAATCCACCATGAAAGATTCAAAATAGATATAAACATGCCCACCGAATGGTGTAGTGACCCTCTGAATGGATTTAAACATTTCTTATCCTCTCGAACACATCCAATGTCCCTCTCAATACATGTGAGGCCTCATTAAAATATAAATTGGAAGTGATTTCGAAACCCGGAACCTTATATCAAATACCTCTAAAAATATTCTCAATATCGATAATTTAAAACAATAGAATAGAGAAAATAGAAAAATGGTTCCGAAAAAGCACACCTTGAGATACCTCCCAAGTATCATTCTAAAAGAAGAGAACAACCTATACAACTTGTAGAAAGATTGCAAGAACATACAATGTCACCAAAAAAGAAAGATAATAAATCTCATATTTCAATATAAGATCAAATATACCATCTCAATATATATGAATTGAAAAAGCATCACAACTAAAATCATCCACCAAAAAACTCGGGATATTGAGTGTGAATTTGCCATTACTGCTCCCAAGTTCTCTATTCTAAGCCACAATACCGCTTGAGAACCCAAAATAATGGAATAAAAAGCCCAATTATCACCTTCCCCTAATAGTATTGAATATCAATAAGATTGGACTTGAAGTAAATGCCATATTTAACATCCATTTCACCCTAATAAATGACCTGAGAAACATCATGAAGATATTGATGAAGTTTTAACTCATGGAGGACATCATGGATCTTTCTCATATATGGGGGTAGTTCTAACCATTATTCCACTACTCTCTCCTGATACAACATCTCTAAAGTTCCAACAGATTTGAGGTAAATCTTACACCCAAGACCAAACCTTCACTTCCCACGATGAGGAGATACCTTCTAATACACGTAATTTCCAATATATAATTTGAGAGGCCTCTTCCTATGATCAATATAGGACTTTTTATGGTATTATTCCAATGTAATTAATTCAAGGATCACCTTCACCTTATTTTTCATATTATTCACTATCTCTAGTCCAAGAACATATGACTCCCAAACCAAAGTCCAACATAATAGAGTATAAAAATATGGACCATAAATTTTTTCAAAAGGATCCATACAATTGTAGAGTTATAACTATTTTTGTATGTGAAATCCACAATGGGTAGGTGATTCACCCAAAAAGATATAAAGTAAATAATACAAAAAAACATTTCCTCCAAAGTATGGATAGTCTTACCTTTCAAACTATTTATTTTTTTGATAAGAATACACACAAATACATAAGTGAGATCCAAAATATCACTGGAGGCCCCTCCACATGCAGGAGGTAAAATGGGGTTTATAATTAGAGATGATCATATTTTAAATCCTGTGAAGCCTTGCTGTCTCCCCTAAATTATACATCAGTTACACCAACAATTATCTTGACTCCTGGATCACCAATAAGTGAGCTGACTTCATCAAGAAGTCCTTGATAATCCATGTAGAATGATAACCACACATAGTGCTAGGTAAATTGGTGAATAATTCCATCTAAATTTCCTCCCACATCCAATGGGGAATATCAAGTGGTTCAAGAAAACCACATGGAACATAATGCTTAACCTTCACATTATGGTAGATTAAACATTGAGTGACAAACTCTATGACCATGTTCTTTAAACTAGGCTATAAAAATAGTTCTATAAGTGTACCACACTTCATCGTTACACAACAATGTACAATTAATGGATTTTTTTTGAATTCTTGGAGAACGGAATCATGATTCATTGAAGGATCAAAAAGCATTTCCCATAAGAACAATCGATGGTTTATAACCTTATAAAATACTTCAGGAGTGTTTCTAGAAACAACTCAATCACAGTAAACTTCTTACTTGGGATGAAAAATCTTGGATTCCTCCACCAAATTCACTAAATATAATTACACAATCATATAATAAAGATAATCTCTTCCATCAATAGATCCCATATCATAGTGAAATGCTACAAACTCTTTGATCACTCCCTAAGCATCTTCTAACTCCTGTAAAAACTCAACTATATGAATTCCTTATTAATGAATCGATAAATGAATTCCCATTTCCATGTGTAAATAAAATATCAAGGTTCTAGTCCTGTAAAAGCTCCATCCATCGTCATTGTTGCGAATTGAATTCATTATAGGAGAAGATGTAAATCATGCCTTTTTGATATATAATGAGTGATAATCCCTCACCGATAAGACAATGCCACCAAAAATTCAAGTAAAACACCACCATAAGAAAATTAATATCATGGGTAGCATAGTTAAATCCATGAGTCGATAACCACCAAGAACCATATGAGATCACTAGAGTCAGATACATTAACACACTACCAAATCCAATACGTGGATTATCTCAATAAACCTTGAACTTAACCCCCTCCTGTAATTGATAAATAATTAATGAACCGAATAGTATCTCCTTTAAATACTCAAAAGTATCATAGAATAGTTCAGTTTGATCAAATTCCTCATCTTTACTAATCAATGTTGTCATAGGAGTTACAACCTTAGAGAAGTTGGGTATTAACCTCCTATAATTGCAAGTGAGACCCAAAAAACTACATACCTATGAAATATTCATTGGGGAAACCAATGAATGAAACACCTAGATCTTCAAAGGATCTATTCCAACTTTAGGGTGAGAAATTACATTCTCCAAGAGATGGACCGCATGATCCAAAAAATCACACTTTGAAAGCTTCCCAAATAGATGGTTAAACCCACAACTCTCTACATTTCTCAGATTTTATTAACATGATCATCCTAAATTTCTAAAAACATAAGGATTTCATTGATACAAACCACCAAGAGTTGATCCAGAAACTCATCGAACATTGCATTCATGAACCCCATGAATAGGAATAGAGAATTCATAAATCCTAATGGAATCCTAATGAACTGTTAAGGCCTATAATAAAATCACAATGAAATATCTTGGATATCCTCATCCTTCACTCACATTAGAAGATATCTAGAATTCATATATATCTTCTATAACCTGCTAGTCCCCTTCAATTGATCAAATAAATCACCAATCTGAGGGAGATGATAGTGGTTTTTTATTATCATCTCATTCAAATGGATGTAATCTGCACACAATAATATAGTTCCATAGGCCTTCTTTTCAATCCAATTTGAAGGTCCTCATGGTAGTGCACTAGGGTAAATAAAACCATGATGCAAAATATTATTGATCTAAATTTGTATCTCTCACAAATCTTAAGGTGACATTATATATGGATACATTAATATAGGAGAATCACATGGATGCTACACTATCCCAAACCTGATCTCTAACCAAGGGTCAACATCACAACCTTATTGAGGAAGAAATTAGATTATTATTAAATAAACCTTGTAAAATCCATCAGATATTCATTTATTGAACTCAGAATCATCCTAATTCCCAAATAATATAGAGACTTCATACTCCTAGGACCCCTTGGATGATCTCACTCACCAATAGACACATATTGGTACAAATTAGAGTCATAGAACATGATTCACCTACTGAATCAATCCACAATATCCTACATTGAGTACAACTAATCAATTCCTGGGATAATGGGTATTTATGTATCTATAAACACAGTAAATCTCTCTAGGACTGGTGTTTCCCTAACACCGGTTCATAGTCTCTACACACATGATACATTATATCCAAACCTCTAACAAGAATAGTAAACCCCAAGGGCACCAAAATCCTCTCTACCTCAAATCCCTAAGCATTCCATGTCTTTGTGAAACAAAGGAATGCGTATATCCTAAATATAAAAGTAAAAAACATAGTTGAAGATTAGAAAATAGTACCTCATATAAGATTTGGTTTTTCTATAATTTCAATTGATTAATAATACATCGGATCACATCCATATCTCTAGCCTCTTTATCCCTAATGGTTAGCAACTAGATGCCTAGGATTCACCCACTATACCTAAGTATGAGGGATAACAAGGTGATTTTATCTTCTCACCACACCCCCACTCTAATTATCATAAGATAGGATTCCATTCTACTAATGTAGCCTCAGATGATATTGATACAAATACTAGGGCTAAAATGGGAGACCGATACAACAATGACTATTGAGGAGGCCTGGAAACTCTGAATTTTTATGTCCACAAACTTGAAAAGAGAAACGAGACACGATCAACCATCTAATAGGGGTCTGAGAACTATTAACACAAGTGAAATGAGTTAAATAAGGTTGAAACCTACTCCTTGCATACTAAATCTTCTTCTTCTAGCTAGGAAATTTAGAATTACTTATCAAATATCTACTATACTATTGTCTTGGAGACTCCCATATCATGATGATCTGGTCCTATCCAATGCTATATTGAGTACTTCCTCTTTCTCTAGTACCACAATAGATGACTTTAAAAATTACAATGACCTGGAATAGGATATCTGGATGAAAATAATGTTAAAAATCCTCTTCTAGAAATCCTATTCTACACTAATTTCTATAGAATAATATAAGAGGTTCTTATATTGGATACCGAACTCTCAAATGTTGAAACTCCCTTATCAAAGGGTGAAAATCTTCTTCTAAGAGGCAACCCTAACATTCAGAGAAAAGAAATCATCCTAGTAATTTTAATTAGACTTATCCCATGAATCCATTTAAATTTAAAAATACCCATGTAACAAAAACCAACACTTCTAAGTTTAACCATAAAATATCATCAAAAATAAAGAAAGACAGTACTCTTTCTGAGTATGAATCAAACTAAAGGATATCTATACCTCCGATAGCCAATAATCTATCTATGGATCTAAAATAGGGACCTTATACTTCTAAAAAACCGGGTGATGGAACAATTAGAGTGTCTTCTTCCAAGTCCTATCATATTCGACCTCCACTACCTGATGATGCACTAGAATATATTTCTAAACAATTTCTTCATGAACCTAAAGGGTGCGTTGACTTGGGGCTATATTTGTGAAATGAAAAATGTTACGAACTCTTAAACCTATAAAAAATAACATTTTAGGGTATAACAATTAATCCAATAATAAATTTAAACTTTTTTCCATTATCCACTAAAATTCAAATAAGAATACTTTCTATAAATCATGTATGATTCAAGATCCCCACTTAGGTTTCTACACCAAAAGTAACATTACATTACTTATCATGTTTAGTAAAATTAAATGTCCTTTCATTAGATCATATTTGGCCTTAAAATTTCATTATCTAAAAGGAATACCATGTTTATAACACATACTAATCCTAGATGACACAATTTCCCTACCAACCAATTAATCCTCACTAGTTCCTAACTCCAAACTCCATCCTATCTCTCAACCATTATCATTGATACTAATAAATCACTAACCCCATCCAAAATAAAAGGAATATCCATTGGAACATAATCATGATCATAAAAAAGAGGTATTTCTCAATTTCCACCTTGAAAATAGAGGTACTGTACAAAAAAAATCCCTAAGGAAATGAAGAGAGAGAAATGGAGAAAAAAAGGAGAAGAATAATTCCTTGATATGATACTTTGATCTGATGACCCTAGTTTTTTATACTCTTCAAGGAATGAATGTAGATGGGTTAGAGGCATATAGGTGAACTAGGGTTTTAGAGAAAGAATAAAAATCTAAATGAAAGGAGAATGGAACCTCTATTTTTAGAGGAAGTCCTAAATTCTTTACTATAATGTGGTGAACTCCCAACCATGCCATAATGCCCCTCAATAACTAGAGATTCAAATTTTAAGGGAATTTGAATCCCAAAGGTGTAATTATGTAAAACCCTAATTGAATTTTTTTTACCTCTACTATGTCCAAAAAATTGAGTATATCCAAAACCAAAATTGTTTTACCCCCCACCATACCTAGAACTATGGTGCGACAAGCTCCACAATACTCATTTATAATAGAGTTATTGACCGAATTCCACTCCCAGATGGCCTTCTCAAAACATAATCCCCAAGAAGTTACTTCCTTTCTATTTCCAATATAAGATACATTAAGGAAATACTTCTTGAAAAAGATCTAGGTAAGACATTTCACACACCATGGTTCCCCCAAGACCAACCATCCTACTCTATGACCAAACTCAAAACACCAAAGGGAAAAATGAACTAACCTATGCTCAGGAATCCATGAAGGAATAAAAATTCCCAGAACCACACACACTGATATGGAATGATGAACCTTAAAATGGCCTTAACTCCTTCTTATATTTTGTAACATCTCTAAACTCTATCTCGATATAGCATAACCCCATGATAATGCAATGGGAGGGGATTCTAAAACATGAGTCCTTACAACACCTTTTGCTATTATAAAATGTAAATTTTCAAATATTTAAAACAAGTTAGTTACGATGAAAATTTGTAAAAAAATACTATATTTAAAGGATAGATATAAAAACATATTCCATATACTATAAATTCATTTAGAAATTTCCCTATTGATATTTCAATCAAATCTAAAAAGTTTTTTACCATCCATTATTGGAACGTACTAGTGGAATTTTATAATCCAAAATGAATCCTTAATTTGAAATTTTACCAAATATATATGTGAATGTATTTTTCTCTTGGTCTCATAGTTCTATGGGGAGATTAAGGAAATACCAAATTCATAATGTAATTGTGAAACTTTCCATCTAATCTTTCTAACATTTTATCTGTGAAAGAGATGGGAATGTGATCTTTTAGGGTCACATGGTTTAAATTTCTATAATCAATGTAGACTGACAAAATGTTTTTAATACTAGTGGTTAAGAGTATATTATTTTCCTTTTTGAAAATGGTTATTCTAGAATTTTTTAGTTAAATATGAAGGGGGCTAACTAACTGGTAGTTTGGTATGAGATATATTACTCTACCTCCTAACAATTTTTCAATTTCATTTTTAACAACTTCCAAAAGGGTTGGGTTAATACTTATTTGGTAATTTTTTATAGTTTTGGTTGATTTTCAAGAAGGTCCTAGTGCAAAACAATTATGGAACTAATCCTAAGGATGTATCCTAATTACTTGGATATGACCATATTATTTTGTTTAAAAATGGTTAGCAATTTATGTTCTTGGTTAGGTTCTAAATTATTTAAAATTTTCATATAAATTTTTTCATTTTATTTAAGATCAAAATATTTGAGATTGGATAGCATAAGACTGAGTTCCTTTTTATGTGGTTGTTCTAGAGATGGTGTTAACTTAATTTTTATCATGAATGCAATATGAATTTAAAAATAAGAGTTATCAATAACAATTTAACAAAGCTCATATTAGTATTATTCTTTTAGTTCTTCAGACTGATCACATATAGAATTGATTCTAGATGTAATTAATTTTCAAAAATATAATTAGCATAAATATTTGGTTACTCTAGAGCCTCTCCTAGTTTGATCATTTTTATAACATTTAAATTTCCCATTCAAAACATAAGGGAATTTAAGAATTAGATATTGAGAAAATATATCACTCTTCTTATGTGTATTTCATTGAATCTAGAATACTAAATTTATTAATTTGTTCTATAAATTCAATTAAAGTGTTACTTCATGAGTTTTTTTTATATCCTTAATTTTTTTAAATGTACTTCTTATGAGGATAGGGGAATGAGTTGTATCTTTTTATTATTCCATATTCAAGATGAAAAAATTAGTCATAAACAATAATTTTTTCACTCATTTGAGGTTGGTTGTGGATTGTTTATCTTGATTTATGAAAAACTTTGTTGGATTTATTTCTAGAATTTTTTATGCAAGAATAAACTAATTAAGGCATAACATAATTGACACTCCTTGATCATCTAATAAACTAGTAAAATTAATCTCTCTTATGGTGCATTGGATAATAAATATTCCTAGATTATGAAATTTCCAAGGTAATTGTAGGGTTATTAGAGTAGAAACATATCCATACAATGTTTCCTTTTCATATCCTCGTAGTTTATACTTATTGGTATATATATCTAAGTGAAATGTATCTTACCTTGGGTTTTTATTGATTGTTTCATGTAAAGGGATGTTGACCCCTACTTTATTGAAGGTATCCAGCATCCCTTGTTATAGGTCTTATTCACAGGTTCTCTTAGGTGGGGTCAATATTGAGGGTAAAGGATCTTGGGGAAGAGGTTGATCCTACATATTATCTATTTCCATTCTATTTCTTCACTATTTTTAGCTCTACTAGAACATCCTATATTTTCACTATAGGGACCTTTTATTTCTTGAGCTTCCTACTTCCAAATGTGGTTTACAGTTATGGTTCTTCACTGTTATTGACTTCCCTACCAGTTAAAAAATCAAAAATCAAATTTCCCTTTTGTTTATGGATTTTTTAGGATATAATAAAACCTAAACCTTAATTAACTAAATTATTCAAATTAGAAATTATTAATTCTATATTGAGAATTTATCTGTTGTAGTTTTGATCCCTGAGTGGTAATAGTGGATTGTTGGTTTCCTTTTAACTCCACTAGAACTCTTAGTATATCGTCCATGAAGTTCTCTTTGTTTTTATACTTGAGGTTGGTAGATTTTAGAGGGTTGAGAGTTCTTTATTTGGAATGGCGATGGTACTAAAACTGTTGAAAATATTTTATAATGGTTTCCTTATTAGATTCTATTTTCTAGATCTATATTGAATTATAGAGTACTATTTAAATAACTAATTACATAATTTATATCATTTTTACCACCTATAGTGCATTTATTCAAAATTTTTAATATCTTATACTTGAGGATAACTATATGTGAAATCATCCAAGGAATGGAATAACTTTCCAAATCTGGGGGGTGGGGTAGATGGTGATACTTCATGAAACTTGTTCAGTGATAAATCTATTAGAATAGAAGTTAGTTATTCAGTTTTATATTTAAGTAAATTATATTTAAAACTATTTACCCATTAAAATCCAATAATAGAAGGACTTATAGTAATTTTTTGAGAGTTTTGTGAGATCCTCTCTATTATTTCTCTCGATTCAAGTTGTGAATTTTTTATTAGTTATCATCCAAAAGTAGAATCTAAAAGGTTTCTATCATTTTCTAAAAGTCCTCGTTAAAATGACATAAGGAAATGATGGTATTAAAAGTTTTACTATGGACATGATGTATCCCACCTCTTTAATCTCTCCGAAAAACTTATATTGAGTTTCTCTATGTACTTTTTTAATTCCATAGATTTACTTTCTCATTTGGGTAATTCATAAATCTTGAATGAATTTATAAATGAAGACACTTTGGATTTCATCCTAGTTAGTGAATTTTCCAATCTATAGATTTTACATCAAATCATTGGATACTCCTTCTAGGGATAAAGGAAAAAGCTTCTAACCAATATGAGATTTTATGACTCCTATAGATTTGACTTTTTTCACACATTCCCAAATTCCTTTAGATATCGATTGGTGTCCTCCCTTTCCAATCCATGAAATAAATTAAATAATTAGATTAGTCTACTTTCGATTTAAAAACCATATTGATTATTTTGTTTGAATAATTTATTATTATTCTTATTAATATTTAAATTAGGTGTATAAAGTTCACTAAATTTTTTGTTCATTTGATCCAAATTATCTTCCTTGTTTTCACTTCCTAAAGTACCGATAGATGATGAAGAAGAAAAGGATTTGGAATCTTTAAATTGGATTGTGAAAAACTCTATATCAATTTTTCCAATGATTTTTAAATTATAGACTCTATCCAAAAAAATTAACTAAACACTTGGATTAAATACAAAGAGGTGGTCTGAACTAAACCTATTCATTTATAAAAAACTCAAACAATGAAAAACAATAATAAAATGAAATAAAACTTAAGACTAGAATAACTCCCTATAAATGTTTCTTGGTTGATGTGGTGGATGTTTTGGGCCTCAAAACAAATTTTTTTGACCTAAGTAAAATTTAGTGAATTGTGTTACTCTGGTTGTCTTCGTAGAGGAAGGAGTTTTTAATGTTTATGCGTTGTTGCTTAGATTAGTTTAACGTGTATGTTTGAGAATGAAAATTAAAAGGGTACTTCAATCTGTTTTAAAATTTGTGGTCTAACTTCATATATTTCATCGCTTACCCATTAAACCATTATTCCTTTAAATGCACTCTCCTTCTCTCTCACTAGCTGGTTTAGATCTCATTCAATTTACATCTCTTAAGATATTCTATTTGAATAGGGATGTGAAGTAATCAAAATATTCTATACTATAACTTATCCTAGTAATTAGATACTTATACTAATTGTTGGATTATCCACATTCCCTTTATTATATGATAAATGTGGAAAATTTAGTGGGCTTATGTGTGCAATTAATTATAAAGTGAAAAAAGAAATGAAAACAATAAAATAGAGGACACAACCTATATTATAAAGATAAAAAACATCCAATGATATTAAATATAATAAAATTTATCAATTAAGAATGAAATTCATTAATAGGGATATGTAAATATCCTTATAATTTCCACTATGGGTCTACTGTGCCGCTAATAAAGAAATATTATAGAAATGATCGAAGAAAATAATATCATTGATAATAGTATATATAATTAGTTAGATTACATTCGATGACTAATAAACATATTTAGTATTGAAGTTTGATTCCTATTTACAAAATTCAAGAATGATTAGTGTTATTCCCATGAGTTAGTTTGCTTTATCACAACCACATAGATATCACAAAATTCGTCTTTTTTGATCAAGTTCATTTTATCATTTTTTCACACATAATTTTACTTTATTTTAGTTTTCATATTCCATTTCCTCCAATATATTCCTTGTGTCTTGGTTGAGTGTTGATATTTATTTAGGCTAACTTATCTTAAATCTCCTAGCTTCAAAATCCATTTCCTCTATCTTATTATTATTCTTTTTATTTTATTTATCAGATTATCATTATGTGGAGTCTAGGAAGTATCTTTCCCAATTTGGGAAAAATAGAAGAATATGATTTTATTTTTGGATACTCTCTATGTATTTTTTTGAATTTTATATTTTAATTCCCTTATCCAGTTTTTTTTTGAAAAATTCCAAATTATCACACAACAGAGGAAGTCTTATAAATCTCGAAAGAGTCATATGATAGATTGATTAATATTACAAGATGTCATAAAATTCTTTATAAAGTGGCTGAGAAATTTTTTTAAAAATATAATGGAAGAAAAGTCTTAAAAATTGGCTCCTCCAATGTGTTGAATGATTTATGAATACTTATGATGTTGCGACAAATGATTATGATCTCAGTAAAAATTATTACATGTTGGATGGAGAGTTAATTAAAATTTGTGCATATTTGCATGAAGCTTACATTAATTATAATGTGACTTACCTTTTATTATTTTTGGATAATTATAATGTATTAAAAACGTTTAACTCTCTCTGATAAGTCATATGAAATACTAAAAAATTTATTTGGGTTTAGGCAATGTCAAATGTTCTCGCTGAAGTCTTTATGTTCACTTCACCCCTTTGATATTTTCTGCCTCAAACCTGCAACCCAAGTAAATAAAAACTCAATAGAGTATTTTTTTTAATTTATTATAGAATTAAATTAAAATAATGAAAACCATAATTTAAAAGATATTAAGAATTTAATTAAGGAATTCAAAAAGAAACATATGGTTGTTCAATTAGTTATAGAGATGAAAATAATAACTAAAAATCAACATTAAATAAAATTTTCATTTTAATTCCCAATTTAAATTATACTAATATTTTAGTCAATATTTTTTTAGTTTTATTCAGATAATGGTGAAATCCTATAGAATAATATTTTTTTAAAACGTGACTTGATCATTGGAACTTAGTAGAAATTTTTATATTTGTGTTGTTATATTGTGCTGATGGTGTCATTATTACTTCCATTTTTATTTATGGTTATCTTATATAGAGGGTATAACCTCCCCATGTTACCCACAAAACCTTTCCATTGGTGTGAAGTCTCTAGTATATGGGTTGGTGCGATTTGGGTCATATGGAAGCACGCGTTCAGTCACCGCTTTGTTTGGTCATGAAAGACATTACAAAGTGGTATCAAATATTTATTCTGATTTGTTTTATTATTTCTATAGTTTCTAGTATGAAGATTATAGAACATGGGATACTAATTATTTATGTGGGTATTTAACATATGTATAGGGATATTCCAAGTCAACAATAGTGTGATTGATTTTCTTGGTTTTTAGATATAACAATTCTTTGATTTAAGAGGAATATGATCTGGGATTTAATTCTTATCGTTTTACTCTTGGATAGGGGTTAAACAATGTGTGGGATAATGCACTATCCTAGTAATATAGGATTTACACATAGTTCATGTGCTTTATTTTGATTGGGAACATGATTATGATATAGAGTTTGGTCATTTAAAATGATATAAAACTATTTTATAACATTTTACTCAACATGTTATTAGAAGAATTATACTTGAATAAATTTATGTTTATATTATATTGATTTTAGTACTTGAGGATTGGTTATATAGATATTATATGTATTTTTATTATACCCTGATAGTGGGTATGTGAGGATAGAGAGAGAACTAGTGTATGTGAGACCCTTATATTATTGAGAATGTGTATAGAGTCATGGGATGAAATTACTGTTATCACTTATCCTAGACAATGATATATAAAATTTTGATAAAAATGTGTTCAATGTTGTGAATTTTAATTTTTTGTTATATTCCACCATTATGGATTCTAGTTGAGTTCTAGGAGGTTGAGGATAAGCTTTCCACATCAAGAGTTGTTTTAGATTAATTTTTTTGTATCTGTACCACTTATATATCTACATCTTTGGGAGATTATACATTTGATAACTCGATCCATGGGACATGGAACTGCAAGTGTTGGGCCTTCCATACAAGTTTTGACAGGTGAGTTTTGGATTAAACATCCAACCCTCTATATTGGTCAGTGTGGAAAGGAATCTAACTTGTATTAGAAAAAGTACTTATAGATTATCTTACATAATATCAAGGAACCCCATAATAGAGGTAATCTTTCTACATATTTTTTGTGATGATCAGTAAAGAAATTGCGGGATGTATTACATTAGGAATACTAATATAATGGGGTATATTATAATTTTTTTTGGCTCATATCTTCAGGAATATTTTCTCTAAGATGACGAGGGTTGATAGGGATAAGGATTTTATATAACATGTTCAGGGGAGCATGTAAGTGATGGATTGTACCACTCATTTTACTATTTTTATATGCTTTGTAACCATATTTCTAGGTAATTATATTATCAATATTATCTATTACAAGGATGTGTTGATTCATTCGATATAATTTTAGTTAATTTTTTATATAACTTATTTTTATTAGTGGGTTAACTAGACATCATTTTTGAGAGCCACATAGTAGGGAGTATTATACCTTGATATCCAAGTTTATATGCTAGGTTAGGTGTTAGATCTTCCCGTAGTAAGAAATAATAATTTGGTGATTCTTATCGGAGTGGTGATAGGAAAGTCAATTTGGGTTATAGATTATATCATCTCCCATGAGGTAGGACTCCTATAATGTGATATTAGTGTGGTAGAGTGGCGTAGTAACTGAACACAGTGCCACCGACTGCCTGTGGAGAGCTATTTATTTGGGTAGATGAGACATTTACAATATTTTTGTTAGAGTTTTTCTCATTTGGTAGGTGCTCTTGGTGATTTTTAGGATCATGGATATGTAGTTGGGTTAAACACATTACCACAATATTTAAAATGGAGTTTATTTGGCCAATATGAGAATTAAAACAGATTTGATTCCCAATATCATAGGTAATAGGGTAGTGTGACACAAGCCTATCACATGTATTGAAAAAGAAATTGAGAAGAAAATTTTAAAATATATTATTTTATAATTAAAATTTATTATATCATCATAATCGAAAACTGGTTAACCCTTTTTATATCTAATGATCACTGTTGGTGATACTTTTTATAAAAGGATAAAAACCTTGGAATAATGATAGGGAATGTCCCAAGAACAGAACAATCACTTCATCCAAGACCTCAGTTACATGCATAGTTCAATTATCATATGTCTTCTGGTGCACCCTAGTAACCTCGCTCGAGTCCATTTTCATAAATGCACCAGGGCACCCACATCATTCACTTAACTAACTTTCCCGAATGAACAACCAAACTTTCATATTTTATGTAGCTCGATTAAGAAATCACACATACGTTCCTACATTCCACACCCATCATTCATGTATTATACTCCATATATTTTACTAAAAATAGGCTCAATGGATCCTCGTTTTTTTTGGGGTATGTGAATGAGATAGACACGTGGAAGGAAGAATAGATTTCACTTGATCCCCATTCACCTAGGTCACTCCTCCTATCTTCAAGTGATTAATTCAGATTAAAACCAAAGGGTAATCACCATAATTTATGTTAATTGGGTGACCCAATGTTTTAATACTATAAGACTATAATGAAGTCTACTTCTCCACTATTTCTCCAAAACCAGTGTGAAGGATCCCATAATAGATGATGCACAAGGGTTACACACACCCTGGTCATATCCATATGGCTCCTCACATGAGCGAACCATCACCCATGCCTCTAATTAAGGTGACCTTTCACACTAACCCACAAACATGGTTCTGCATTTTACATACTTCAGAAGGTTTTAATATTCAACCAACCTTATACTTGGGAGACAAGTTCACCCAACCCTATACTAAAGTGACCAATTTTCTCTACCATATACTAGATGGACCACTTCACTCCACCCCATACTAGGATGAACCTTCTCACATTACCTCAAAAATAATGCGCCTTTTCCCTTTTCCCCATACTCTGGCATAGAAATCCGCTTAGGCCCATGGCTAAGAACACTTGGGCCTAGATATCGTACTCAGGTGACACTTTTTCCCGGGTATCCCTCCTATGTGATTATTTATTTAATATTACTCCACAACCTCCAAAAACGAATTTTATCACTGTGATGACTAGTGTTCACGTTATCAATATGGCATTCCCTTGATAAAAGGCCTTTGTTGGTATATAACCCTATATTGAAAAGACACTAAAGTTTGTAATGATCATGTACTCTATTGATAATTGGGGCCCTTATTTTGAGGATACCAGTGAAACTTCTCCTATATTTACATTCTCATATTAACAACCCTTATGTCAAGTTTACTGACTATGTCTAGTCAACGATCTAGGGATATATTATGTTCCTCTTACTAGGTTTAAGCCCAAAAATTTTCTTTTTTCACTCGAGTCATTGACCATGATAGACATATCTAGGAAGAATTCATGATTGATTATTTGAATCATTGGTTGAGAAATATATATGTAATCCTAAATATATTTTTCATGGGAGATATAACCCTGCGTGTCCAATAATCTTTCCCTTATAATCATCAATCAGTGGGAAGTGGGGGCATTTATGGTCCTCACACTAGGTTGAATCACTAATCACATCCTCATTAATGATCTCATTCATATGAATCATTAATGATTAGGATACACCCTTCATGGATGCTTGTGTGTAATCCCAAAGTTATTTTAATATGGTTATATACCCCATGAAACCCTCTTTAAAGGGCCATACTACATGTGAGAAATCATATATTTTTAATGTCCATATTCCCAATGAGCCATCATATTCTCAAGGGGCCATATATCCTACGAGCAAAAACATCCTCAAAGAGCCATATTCCCTAAGGTCCATTATATACTCAAAGTGTCGTATTCACATAGAGTTTTCATGACCCAAAGGTACATATTTATTGAAATTCCATCATTATCAATGGGTCATATTCCCTATGAGATTTATCATAGCGTCGCCTATTTCACTACCAATAACAATGATAAACTAAAAATGGATCCTAATGTTTAAGACCCATAAAAACTATTTCTAGGAATCTTGTTCCTAGTATTCTAAGAATCTACAATGGGAGGTGATAAACATGATTATCAAGGATTATTATCTCAATGGATACATCCCATAATTAGAGGCAGATCATGATATTCTCTAGGAGAAAGAGACCCATTGAGTGTCCTACTAAGATGGACAGTAGAGAATAATGTGATCTCTACTACCATGTTTAACTACTTCAAGAGTCACTCCCAAGAGAGCAATTTTTCTTATCTCCATTATCATAGGGTAATAAGGGATGATGTAATGAACATCCTCATAGATACCCTATTTATTCCATGGAGGGATCTACTATTTGTATTCCTTGGCAATTCAATATGACCTTAGTTTTTTGAGAAAATATTTTGGAGTCTATTTGAGAGATCTCAACATTGGTCACTTAGAATAGGTACCCTAAAAGGAGGTCTCTCCAACGGTGGAAAATGACTAAAAATAGGGAACCAACCAATATTTATTTCTCTAGAAGTGAATTCTACCAGTTTATCCCAATGAAAGACAAGGAGAAAGGGCACATTCTTGCTCCCAAATATGAAGCACATTGGTATATCATGATGGATAATGAAGAACTAGGGTGGGATCATATACCCATTCCTACCAATGGTTCCCATTTTTATATCCTATCCAAAACTAAATAGAAGGATCATATCATTTCTTATGCCTCCTAATAATGATAATGTTTTATTATCAACAAAGGAAACCCAGTAGAATATTCATATACACACTAGAGGGAAAGATCATATTCCTATTATATCTAACAACATGGGATATTGTCATTATATCCTATAATATACTCAAGTGTGATACCATATCCCCTCTCTCATCTATGTTGATTATCATCATGTATAGGTGAAGATTGAGGACCAAAGGTGGGATTATTTCCTTCTTTCTATCTGAGTTTTGAAGAAGACACTAGAAGTCACCTAGGTTGGTCTCATATCTCTTCCCTTTCCAATTTTTTTTTCTAGCATATACTAAAATTCACACAGAAGAAGACATAAATAATCAATCCCCTCCTCATCAAATAATCCAATCAACACATTCTTCTAGAAAACAAGGAAAACAATATTAACTTTCTATAAACACAATAAGCCCACCAAATATTTTACTGAAAAAATGGGCATCACCTCAGAGGAATTCCATCGATTAAGGTAGTTTCCCATAGTGGGTGACCATAATAACTACTAAGGTTGTAAACCTAGTATCCATACTTTGAAGATATATAAGGTCTCTCTGAAGGAAACATATAACCAAAATAAAACTCATATTACTACCCTAATTATTACTGACGTTTTTGAGGTCCTAGCATATTTTGATGGTATACTAAGAATCCATAGACTCTTCATTAGTAGAAATAAAAAATAATGGATTTAGAGGTTCTCTTTTTGGTATAGATATTAGTAAATGTGGAGTTCTTACCCAGAGTCCCAATGGGAACATGAAGATCATCTATAGAGGTAATCCCTATAGTTCTCATTACAAATCTTATACTTGTAAGGAAATATCTTCTTATTACGAAGGTCCTCCTTATATTAAAACCACTTTGATACTACCCTCATATTGAGAATTACACGATAGTTCAAGGCCACCTACACAGAGAACCATGTTAATAATTGGGTCCATCTCATCCCAACAGAAGGTTAGTCTAGGGTAATGATCATCATCCATTCCTCCCATGAATAAATTACCCTTTGATAAAACCGAGGGGGTCACAACTGATCTCAATAATATTGAGAAATAAGTTGTGAAATTATCTTTATGGTTAGACCAAGTCAAGTAATCACTAATTGGGGATGAAGAGAATGATACAATCTTGTGAAAGAATTGGATGAAAAAAGAGTCTTAGTCTTATTCTATGACATGTTTACCACCAACTAGTGAATTTATTAGATACTAAATGATGAATATGTACATTACCTAAGACAAAACCTATGGTATACATTATTCCAAATCAAGGGAAAACATCTATCTTGTTGGAATTACATTGACCACATCAAATATATAATATATATTTTTGTTCAGTTGATTTCACTGCATTATTTGTGGCGAAAAACCTAATGAATTAAAGCAGTACAATTTTATCTAATAGGACTTCCTCAGTAGCATAGAGATAATACTATTGATAATTATAGATTGATATATTAATATATGTGTACGGGGTTTGGGATAGTGAAATACTCGACACTCCACCCCACTCATTGGTCAACCTACTAAACTAAGAAGTACAAAATGTAACATCATTGCCTCTAAAAAGTTTTCATGCCTAGGATCATCTCTGTGAGATATATTGTTATGAGAAACCATGTTTTTTCTAGATAATAAAAAAACCCTAGTCAATTGGAGTGGTATTTTAATAGACTCTTTCATAAAAATAGGATTGAAATTAAAACATGTCTCTTATTCAAGGCATGAAAAGTCTACGACCATATAGTTACCCTTAATGATAAAAAACTATCACCCTGAAATGGTGTTTCATTTGACTCATACTCGAGTAGAGGGTCAAAATTTCTATATTGATAGGATATTAGATTCCTCTATAGAAATACATGTGTAACCCCAACTCATAGGTTCAGGGTAATTTTTCCACCACCCATGACTTCATAAAATCCACAATGGATTTAGGATGTGACAGAGATAGAGAGAAGTGAACCCCAAACCATAGGGCTATTGGAATTATCACCCCATCATCCTCTAAAGAAAATTGTATTCTTTAGATTAGGTTTATCTTTATAGGAGGCCCCCTCATAAATCCTTCCACAATGAAATCCTTTTTTTCATTAGGACCACACTCAATGAAATAATCTAGACACTATATCTAGGTAATTGTCTATCTAAAAGTGAAGATGAACCTCAAAAGGGATATAATCCCAAACAGTTTGAAAATAAGTAACATTCATGGGAGATCTTGATATATACCTTGATGTGTATTCATATATTTCATAATCCCTCTAAAAGTATGCTTAGAATATGACTCCTACCACATTCTACGTGTTAGTTAATTTTGTTGATGCCAACTTTAGAAATAACCTAAATAATTCCCCTAAAATATTAGGACATGATGAAAATAAATATTCTTGAAATTTTGTCTACACAAAATTCTAATAATAAGGTGTTCATACAAATAATTATAGGAATAATCAGATTCTGGGAGTTCTTTTAAACACTAAGACACCACCTCCTTAGATATATTCGACTAATGTTAAAGTGAAAGGTGTGTACATCCAGAAAACACCCTCCACGTAATTAAGTTTGAACATTTTTCACCAAGGAAAGTTTTCCCGATATGAATTAGAGCTGGAGGATTTGAAATGAATGAATGATAAACTACTAAGGAAATATCCTTATTGAGTAAAATTACAAGTAAGTGGTTGGTGCCTCTCCACTAGTACATTTACAATAAGAAGGTGATTATCCACCAATAAGAGTAGATTCTAAACACTCAGAAAGGTATGGGACTAGAACATATATTTATATAAACCCAAATTTATAATGGTACCTATAATTTTCTACCATGAAGAAAAAATTACCAACATTTCATGTGACCCACCCGGGGTTGACTCAAAGGGATATCAATAGCCAAAACAGGCATGTTGATCATATCCGTATCTACTTGTGTCATCCACTAGCATGTAATAATTAGTGACACTATCACTATAACTCATTTAATATAATGAATATTCCACTAATAATAAATAATATTTATTAGGGTGGTGCATTTAGTGTAGATGGGTATAACATCATACTTTGACTGGGTGGACGCTCCTCCTCCTCCTTCCAACTTTGGGAATCCAACCTTCCCCATCGTCAAATGAATGGGTGAGTGATGGGAAATGATTTTTAATGAACCAATAATCAATGAAGTTTATATTATCTTTAGGGAATAAAATATTAAA
The DNA here is from genome assembly GCA_963277665.1 of Viscum album. Classification (NCBI taxonomy): domain Eukaryota; kingdom Viridiplantae; phylum Streptophyta; class Magnoliopsida; order Santalales; family Viscaceae; genus Viscum; species Viscum album. Next base: position 1,417,479,176 of record OY728159.1, on the reverse strand, counting down.
ACAACCTAGGGTCTATCTCAAGGAGGCCACTTACAACACATTGAATTCCCATTGTCACAATTATAAATTAACAAATATAAAAATTAGTTAAGTAATATAAATGGGTGTGGGTGGGTTGAAAAATGCATGATATATATATATAATTAAATTAAAAATAATGTTTGAATAAATAATGAGGGAAAATTTTCTTGGGTGGTTATGGTGATTGAAATCAATGTTCTCAAGGGGCTCTCAATATTCAACTCAATGTGGTGATCAAGGCCTGTCACACCTCACCCTATAATTTGAATTGTTATCACTCTATACTGATATCTCTTCATATAGGGAAATACTATCCCAAAAATCAGCTATTATACATATTCACTGACTATAAAAATCTACACTATGCACCACCATATTCATGACACAATTATTGAATGGATGGATGAATGATAAACAAGGATAAGAAATTGAAGAAAAATAAAATGGGGTAACCGATCACTATAATCAATTTAAAAGCCAAAAAAATTATATAATTTAATAAATAGATTTAAAATAAAGTACAAGAAACTAAATATAACCACCATTCCCTCCCTCAAACAAACTCAAAGGTTAGTTCTCCATTATTAGTGGAGTTTAGAAGAGAACATGGTGGGATAAACACATAAAAATAAAAATGAGATAATGGTGGTATGAAGATGAGAATTAAAATATCATATATTAAAAATATTAAGAACTATTACATTAAAAAATTTCATCTTATCCCCATAAAAATGGATATCCATTGTAATATAAGATGTGGTATAAATTTATTGGGGAAGGAGTGGAATATTTCTACTCAAAAATTGGACCTCCGAATCTTGATCATTTTCAACCATATTAGTGGATTAAAATTGTAAAGTAGTTTTCAATTATGTTTTGATTATGTATCTTTTATATCCACACAAAAAATATGATCTCTCATAGATATGTATATACTGAGTTATTAAATTTTCAATCCTATAATATATTCTAGACTAGAGACTGTTCATATTCTAATGTGTTGGTTTCCCAGGCCATTATGACCTTGAATGAGGTAGAATACAATGGGGAAACAGTTATTAAAGTTCTACCCTTCCACTTTCTATATAACCTTGTTGAATTTCATATCATTTGGGTCTTTCCTTTGTGATATATGGTCCCATATTTAAAAGTATCCATATTTGCACATAGTTTTCGAGGCTCAAATTGTGAGATAGTTTTGGACCTCAAGATGTTGGATTGAACTTTTAGTCTTGTTGAATGAAATGAATCCCAATATGTGTAAATCATAAAAAAAATTAATTTAGGAATTTCAATAAGTTTATAAAAATTTATGGCCAAAATAATGAATAAAATTATAATAGTTAAAATCCAAAATTTGGACATCTTAGTAATTAAGATAAAATTACTACCAATACCTAAAAATGTTAACATTTACAATAAAACCACCATTTTTTGGGATAAAAAACATGTAATTACAGTATATATTTTTTGAAAATATTAATATTCATCTCTTCCTGACACTTAAACTTTTCACTCCAGGGAAATTATCAAATATTCAAAACAAAATCCACACAACAATAAAAAATGATAAAATATCCATGATATTTTATAAAACTAAATCCCATCATGTATCCTATATGAAAAAAAGTTACATTAATTTTCATCCTTAAAATTTTAAATTTCTTCAAATTCAAAAATCCATCCATAACCCAATCACAACGTACCTCACAGTAAATTTTATGTTACTCTACACTGAAAAAAAAATTAAATCTCAAGTAATGATCATACTTTGAAAATTCATGTACCACCATAGGATTTTGAAAATTATCGTCTCTCCATAGTTTAACAAATTAAACTTAATACAACCTCAATGAATATTCTAGGTAAATTTTAAGGTTTTGGGTAGGTAATTTTTTTTTATAAAATTCATGCATGAAAAATAGAGGTTTGAACTCTTAAATAAAATGATTGAATATTCAAATGAAAACCCAGGATGAGCCTCACTCAATTCCCTCTATAAAATGAAAATAAAAAACAATGCCTTTTATGAAATGAGCCATGAGTAATGAAGTAATTATAATGAATGATTACATCAAAATTTTCAACCTTGTTTTTCATTTTTTCTGTGTTGTCTTTTTTGTTCATTTTTTCTATGTTGAAAGAACTCACAACTGAATATAATGAATGCATGAAAATTAATTTACATTATTTTATAGTGTGAAAAGAGTAAGAAAAGTAGGTACACTGAATAAATCAAGACAATCACTATTTATTTTTACTTTTTCAATTTTTTTTATTTTTTTTAAGGAGATCCAAATGATATAATAAGGCATAATGAAATGATTACTCCTACCCAATTATCACTTGATCACCTTCCAAAAATGATGATACACACCTAAAAACATCCTTATATGAAATAATTATCAAATAACATGAACTAAAGTCCCTTTTCCCACCCTCAAACTTGAAATATCCAAATAAAAATACTAAAAGTGCGGGTATTTAAGGAAGAATTGGCTTGAAATATGGCTTAAAACTATTAGGAAATTCATGAATTATAAGCGATAAAAGGGTAAATTTAATGTTATATCCTAATTGAAAATGTTTATATTTAATAAAATTCTTAAATAATTTCAAAAAGTTTTGATGAAGCTCAAATATTTGAAAGAGGAAAATCACAAGTCCTATTTCTCACATAGAATCCATTTTTTTTCAAAAATGTGTGGGTATTTGAAAGAATATGTCAAAATGGGTTATAATACCTCACACGACTAGAAATGTATTTTGAGTCAATGTTCGATGGTCATGAATTTCAAAAATTATCCAAACTCATAAAAATGATTGAAAACAAAATTTTAGGAAATAATTATCACCCCAATAATTATTTAAAATCCATTTTTTAAAAAATCTTGTTAACTATATAAAAATAAATTGAGGTGTGAAAATGATATGAATATCAAGATCAATGATTTAATTAAATTTAAAACAAAATGGAAAACCCCAAAAAAACAAATAAGTAAGTTGACACTCCCCCACACTTAGATTTAACTACTCATCATTTCTTCATATTAAAATAAATACAATGGCCACAAAACAAAGGAAAGTAAATATACAACCTAATTTTTTTTTTCCTATGGATTAATTTATTTAGGCTCCTAAATACTTCCAAATTTGACCTATAAAATAATAAATAAAGTAAAACATAAGAAAAAAAACAAAAAAAGATAAGGGGAAAAGAGGATAGAACATGGTTTGGACCCCCCAGTGGGTGATAGGTTTTATCTTCTACAAGTTAGGTAATTAAAATAAGTTATCTCTAATATAAATGAGTATATGGTTTCAGGATAAAAAAATAAGATCTTACTTCTCCTAAAATCCATGATTATATTACAAGAGTGAGTAACACTAAATGAAATAAAAATATTCCCAACCCCAAGAAGAGATAAAGAAAAGAATTTGAGATGCATGGGGGAAGGGGGGATATACGGGTGATCCCTTCTTATCTCAGATGGAGGAGTGGTGTCTACTGTCTATGAAGATATTAAAATATGATATGTCTTACATTTTGGTTAAGGTTGAGGAAATTATTCATCAATGATTTATTTTATTGTGCCCACATCCTTATATACACCAGTGTACAACTCGAGTGGATCATTGTTTCTCCTCTCGACACATGAAACTTTTTCATCTTTTTTTACAATGGACTACAATATTGGTTCTAAATATAAACAAATAAGAATAAGGGAGATTAGTTTCCAATTAATAATTAATAAGTTTTCTATAAAAATAAGGCTAAAAATTTTTGTCTCCCCGAAAACCATTTACTTTAAACACTTTTTCATAAATGATGTTGGGAATTAATTTGATGAAGAAGGAAGTGGATTGTATAGTATTTATTCATCCACAAGGATATCACCATTTAATTTAACTTTTGATTTTTTTCTTGTAGTTTTTTTCCTATTTGCTAAGAATTACCAATTATTTTACTCATAAAATATTCTTACCTAATGGAAACGTCAGTATTAGGCCACAGATATGAAAAATTACAAAATTAATAGATGACAACGAAATAAAGATATATAATGAAGTTCTTTTTTTTAGTTTTTTTTAGTTTTTTTGGTATTTTAAGAAAAAAAGTATAAAAGCTCTTGGAATCCCTAGAAATAGTGACAAATTTATGGAAAGTTATTTTTCCTAAACCATCAATCAATTAAATTATTATTTATTTAAGAGTGTACTATAGTGTCATAACCTATGGTAAATCCCATTGTGGCCTATTACGATACACTAAATTCATATTTTCACTAGTATAAATTATCTAATATAAAAATAATTTCACTAATATAAATGTAGGGATTGGAAATTCATTAAATATATATATATATATATATATTCAATTCAACAAAAAATAATGTTAGAATAAATAATTAAGGAAATTTTTTGGGAGGTTATGGTGGTTGAAATCATTATTCACATGGGATTCTCAACATTCAACTAAATGAGGTGATAAAGACCAATAAAACCTAAACATCTCATTTAAATTATGATCTACGCATACGAAGTCATCAAAATTTATAGAAATACACTTTCATACTTTATCTAGGATACCACATCTATGATCATCATAATCTATTCCACAATCCAATATATGCACGATACAAATAATAAAGGGAAGGTTGATTGATAAATGATAAGAACTCGATGGTCGAGAAAATGGAAAGATCAGTCACTAAAATAAATTTAACAACCACCAAAATTACTATAATTTAATTAATATATTGTCAATGAATCATTATAAACTAAATCAAACCACCATTCCCTCCCTTATGTAAACAACGATTTTAGTTCACTATTTTTAGTGGAGTTGAGAAGGGAACACTCTAGAAGAAAAACATAAAAACAAAAACAAAATAAAGGTTGTTTGAATATTGGAAAAAACTAATATATATTAAATATGTTAATAACTATTAAAAAATCAAAGTTTTACCTTATCCATATGAAAATGCATATCCATTATAGTGGAATATGAGGTACGAATATATAAGGAGATGGGTGGTGGATTTTTGCTCCAAAATTTTACCTCCAAAAGCTAGATCCTCTTAGGCCCGATAATTGGATTAATATTGTAAAGTTTTATGTATTAGATATATGTGTATACATCTCCTCTCTACACCCACATGGTTTTAGCTCTATTGGATAAGTGTATATTGAGTTATGATAGTTTTAATCTGAAAATATTTTTTGTCAGGGAGTCTATTTATATTCCAATGTATTTATATACCATGCCATTATGACATTTAATGAGGAAGAATTGGTAGGGTAAAAAACCATTGATGTTATTCCCCAGAATCTTATCTATCTGCATTTCTAGTTTCATCTCATTTGGTAAGTCCATTTGTGATATATATTCTAATATTTAAAATTATCCTGATCTTTGCATAGTTTTCGAGGCATAGACTGTGATCTAGTCATGGGATTCAATAAGCTAGATTTACCTTTGGAAACCACTAAATGAATTGAATCACAAAATTAAAGGAAACCTAAAAAAATAGAATTTAACAATTTCAATCAGTTTAGAAAAATTTATTGACACAATATAGAAGAAAATTAAAATATTTAAAATACAAAATTATGCCTTTTTAGTAATTAATCCCAAATTACAACTAAAACCTAAAAATGTGAAAATTTACAATAAAAAACCCTATGATGGGATTAAAAAAATTGAATTATAGTATTAAAATGAGGAAATTTCCATGTTCCTTTCCAAAAAAAAATCCATTATGCATCCTCTATGAAATACAATTAATTTTATTTTCATCCCTCATATTTAAAGTTTTTTGATCCTAAAAAATATATCCATGAACCAATCACAACCTATGTCACGTTGAATTTTATGAAACTCTTCACTCAAGTGAAAATTAAATATGGAGTTATGATCATACTTGGAAAATGAGATTTATCAACATAGTTTTATGAATATTATAATCTCTCAAAAGAAAAATAAATAAAAATTAATTCTGTCATTAGGGCTTGTCTAAGAAATTTATGTGGCTTAGTGTTTTTGGGAAAATAATTTAAAATTTAAGGTTGAAAATAGGTGGTATGAACTGTTAAATAAAATGAATAAACATTAAAGTGAAAAACCATGATGAAACTCACTAAATTACCATTAAAAATGTGAAACACAACACTACCCTCTTATTATGACTTGGTAGACGAGTCGTGCAGTGATTATAATGAATCACTTCATAAAAAATCTCCCCCTTTTTTATTTTTTTTCTTTTTTTTCCACATTTTTTTTTCTTGATTTTTTCATATAGGATGAACAATAAATTGAATATAATGAATGAATGAAAATTCAATATCTTTATTCTTGACCACAAAAGTTAAAAATTTGAATAATTTAATCTCATCTATATTTTTTTCATTTTTAATTTTCTTTATTTTTTATAAAGAACTATATGATTAATAAAAATCTCTATGTAATGATGACTTATAACAAACAAGGATAAATTTAAAGGTAAGTATGAAGTTAAATTTTTTTCTATCTAATAAAATTCCTTAATTATATAAAAACAATTCCATGAAGTCTAACAAATACTATATGATTCTCTCAAAAAGTATTTGTATTAGGAAAAATATATCAAAATGGTTCAGAATACCTCATAGGATTATAAAATATTTTGAATCCATGTTTTATGGGAATGGACTTCAAAAATCATTTAAAATCATAAAAATGATTGAAAATAAAATTTAATGAATAATTTCTCACATTAAAAATCATTTAAAATCCATTTTTGAAATATCATGTGAAATATCTCTAAATCAATTGAAGTAAAAAATGATATGGACATTCATTTCATATCAATGAGCCTAATATATTAGAAAAAGGAAAAGAAAAAAATACCTATATAGGTTGACACTCCCCCACAGTTATATTTAATTACCATTGTTTTCATCTTAGCTAGATAAAAATAAGGGAAACAAAACAAAAGAAATGAAAGATACTACCTAACATTAATTTCTAGTGTAATACTTGGGTAAAGATCATAGATATTTATACATTAAACCTTGAAACTATGAAATAAATAACGAAATAAGAAAAATAAAAATATGAAATAGAAATAGAAAAGAGGATAGAACATAGTTTGGACTACCTTAGTGGCACTAGGTTTTCACTGCGCTTAGTTAGGTAGTTGCTTCTGGTTACACCGAATATGAAGGAGTATATGGATTCATGATCCTAATCCATTATATATGAGTTTTAAAAACCTCAATTAGTATATTTCAAGTGTGAGGAACTCCAAACTAAAAAATAGACCCAACCCTAGAAAAGATGAAGGAGAGAATTTAAAATGCATGGGGGGGAACTAATATAGGTGCGCACCCTGTTTCGTTCTGCTGGAGGTGTGGTGTTCACTATTGGTAAATATAGTGGAGTATTATGTTTCTTATCTTATGTTTCTGGTTTATAAAATTATCATACAATTATTTATTTTATTATTCCAACATCATCATATACACCAGTGCACATCTTGATTGGCTCCTCCATTCTCTCCTTAACACAAGAAACTTCTTCATATTGTTCAACCTGGGGCTATAGTAGTAGTAATGAATATAGAAAATCATCATAAGATATGTATGTTTTAAATTCAAAATTTATAATTTATGAATACAAATAAGGTTTATAAATTAAATCTTCCTCAAATATTTTAGCTTCAAACTCTTTTTCCATAAGCAGGGTTGTTAGGAATTCATTTGTTGGAGAGAGAGGTCGATTTCAACTGTTTCTTTAACCCCACCAACGTCTCCCTAAATTTTATGTGCAATATACATTTGTTTCTATTTATATTGTTTTTCTGTTTTAATTACATTTATATAACTTTAAATTCTCTTATGTCATTAAATATGATCTTAATTGGGCTGCTAAACAACTTAAAATTTTCTTGAAATGTCTAATAATTTTGTTTCATTTGCTGACAATTTTTTTCATTTTTGAGCATTCTATAGAATTAAAATCTCCAAATATTACTACATACTGGAAAATTCAGTACAAATCCATGCATATAAAAAATCTCTAAATTAATCTATGACATAAATAAATAAAGATATACAATGAAGTTATTCCATTTTTAGTGTTTAATTTTGGTTTTATCTTTTGGTTTTTTATGAAAAGTAACATGTGAAAGATATTAATATCGCTAAAAATTGTAAAACATTGATGGGTAGTGATTTTTCACAAACCATCGATCAATTAAATTCTTATTCTCTTAAGTATGTACTATAGTGGCACAACCTAGGGTAAATCTCAAGGACGTACTTATAAAAAAATTAATTCCTATTATTTATATTATAAATTAACTAATATAAACCTAACTTAACTAATATAAATGGGGGGTGGATAAAAAATTAATTAAGTATTAATTCAGATATATATACACACATATACGAAATGTAACACAAAATGATGTTAGAATAAAGAATTATTGGTTGGTTATGGTGATTGAAATCATTATTGTCAATGGGTTCTCAATATTTAACTCAAGGAGGTGATCAGGATCTATCACACCACACCTTATGATTTAAATTTGGATCACCCCATACTGATAACTATTCATAAAGATATTTACTAATCCAAACATAATCTAGGATACCTCTTTTTTGACCATAAAATTATATGCCATGCTCCACTATATTCCCGCCCCAAATAGTAAAGGCAAGGATGAATTGTAAATGATAATAAGATTTAGATGTTTGGGAAAATGGGGTGACTGTTCTTTGAAATAAATTTTAGAACCATAAAAATTCTTATAATTAAATAAATATATTAAAAATTAATCACAAGAAACACAATAAAACCACCATTCCATCCCTCGAACAAACAACAAGGTTAGTTCGGTATTTTTAGTGGAGTTGATTAGGGAGAATGATGGGAGAAACACATAAAAGTAAAAATGAGAGAAATGTGATATGAAGAATAGAAATAAAATAATATATATAAAAATTATTAATAACTATTAAAATAATAAAATCCATCTTAGCCCCCTAAAAATGGATATCCTTTTTAATGGAAAACGAGGTATAAATTTATAGCGGGAGGTGTTTAGAATTTTAGCTTTAAAATTTTACTCTGGATAGCTAACACCTTTTGTCCCACTTAATGGTAAAATGTTGGAATATTTCCTTCCTTTAAGTTTGGAGGATATAGATTCTCTTTCCACCCAAATTTTTTTAGCTCTATTAGAAAAGTGTAGACCTTTTTATTTTTGTTTTAATATTAAAATAAATTACAAATTGGAGACTATTTTTATTACAATGTTCTGATTTACCATGACATTATAACCTTTAGTGAGGTATAGTAAGGCATGGGCACCAATATGAATATTTTTTTCCAACATGTTCTCTATCTCCATGAAGAACATCTGCTCATTTGTTCATCCATTTGTGTTATATGGGTACATATTTAAAAGTATCTAGATACATCCATAATTTTTAAGTCCAAGATTATGAGATAGTTTTGGGCTTCAAATGTTGGATTGATCTTTGGGTTATGTTGACTAAATGGAATATAAATATTTTTAGAAGCCAAAAAAAGTAATTTCAGAATTTTAATTTGTTTAGGAAATGTTATGGATAGAATTTAAAATAATATTAAAATAGTTAAAGTCCAAAATTTGTCCATTTTATAAATTAAGTTAAAATTTCTACTAAAACCTAAGAATGTGAAAATTACCCATAAAAACATACAATGGTGGGATTAAAAACATTTAATTATAATATAGAATGTGTAAAAGTATTAACATCATCAGTGACCTAAAGAAGCATATCATGCACATTATGTCTCAATGTGGCCCTATGATGGGGAAATTATAGCAATAAGAATAAATTAAGATAAAATGATTCGTATAGAATGTGGATGGTCTACCATTCATTTCGTATATTAATGTAATATTCTAGTAGGGAACATTTCTAAATGAGAAGATTTGTGAAGATAGTCCCTTTACCAATTCAGCTCTATACTAAGGTATATGATGATCCTTGATCTCTCAAATTAAAAATACTGAGAAAATAAGTGTGTTTCGAATTTTATCTAGATGGAAGTTATTGACTTATTCTTTAAACATGAAAATTATGAAAGAATAATTACAAGAGAAAGAAATATAAAATTTTATTGATTATCTATATATGTAATTGATTCCCTTGTAGTACCCTGGAACACCCAAGCTAGCACTGATACATGCTTAACCAATCAGTCCCATAAAATATCACATGGTGCCCCCCCATGAATGAAAAAATCAATAAAAAATCCTCTTTAAGAGAAAATAGATGATAAAAATCATCCAAAGTTCAAAGATCGAAATAATAAAGCCTATTTTTTATAAATAGATAATGTTCTAGGAAAATTAATTACTGATATAGAAAATAACATGGCTAAACTGACTATGTTCAAGAATCGTGATGAAGCCCGTCAAAATGATATCCTTAATTATTTCCCCTTTTATCAAATTTCACGGTATAATATTAAAGGCTTAATTATCTTAAATAGAACACTATAGAAGATTATAGACACTAGAAAGGAAAAACTAGGACAAACCTCAAGTGCACATAACCTACATTTTATACACCCACCCAAAATAAGATGGGGAATAGAACAAACTTCCATTTAAAAATCCGCAGAAATTTGATTATCAATGACTAAGACATTAGTTTTCCAACTACAAACTGTACTATCTTGCTAGTCGTGATGCCAACTACCCAATCCTATCTAAGGTGATATCTTCTTCATCGTGATCCTACAGGATTCAATGTGATCATAATCCATGAATAAAATTTTAGGAGGAAGCATCCTTTCTAGTAACCAATAGGAGCAATACCATTTTAGGATTCATATCCCCATTGTGAAGAGGGAAAAAATAGTCCCACAAATGAGACAACATGAAATACCGTATCAATCAAAGAGTTCCTTATATAAAAAACAAAATATGACTCATAAAATTTCATCCAACTAACAAAACCCTTCATGGATGAAGATGAGGACTTTTATAAACCCAAAATCCCAATCCATCATAGAGGATGAGGTCATACAGTCCAGTGAGTTCATGGAATATGAGGTAGAAGTTGGCCCAAATTACCATGAACTATTTTTTCCGAGGTTATATATGTAGTGGAAACCTTGAGGCAAGCATTGGAACAAGATCAATAGGATTACTCATCTATTATTGAATCAACCATGGATCATTTCGATCCCATCGTATTGGAATAATAATTTATTGATATGTAGTTTTTCATTAAACATCCCACCAAAAGAAGGTCCTCTTTGCTTAACTCTTAGATGGAAATTTTTTTGACCAATATAATCTAGGAGAGGGACTCAGTGAAATAGTCATAATTTACCTTCAAATACCAAGCTATTTACTTGTCTCAAGATAGTATGTGCAAACCCTTGGTCTAATAATTGTATATCTTGAAACGAATCACCATTGATCCATGAAATATTGCTATTCTAGATTCTCTTCATCACTCAATGAACCTAAACAAAGCCCTTATTGAGGACCTCTTAGGCCCTCAAAAGTTTTTACAAAATTCACTACTTCCAAGACATATTTTATGGATATTAGTTCAACTAAATGTAACATAGTCATCTCTCTTATAAAAAAATACCATAATTTTCCCATACTCAGGCATATTATGACATTGTATATATCTAGAATACTGGGTGATATTGACATCCTTTGGAAATTAAGTGTAATGATTCTGGGATTTATGGAGGTTTCCAAGACACAACCTTCTATATCTTAATAGGAAGTCAATGAGTCTATGTTCACATGACAATTCCATCATCTTACCAATCAGTGCCTTAAGTATGTTATTAATGGACAAGTCGGTGGAACTAGATGGTGACGATACCCCATTTATTCCCAAGAATATCAATATATAGATGAATGGTTTAGAAAAGGGGATGAGAAATAACCGATGATAGATAAAAGCTTCCTAATAAATTCCCTAAATGTCACGGTGGCTAGTCTTATAAGTCCCTGAAGAGAATTCAGTAAAAAAAATATTTTTCCCATCAACAAAATTAAAAAAACAATTCTTGATATTGGTATTAGTTGGGTCATGTAGGATTTTTTGGACAATAATCTTAATAATCTAAATCACTTACATTTCATATTTTGGTTAGTAATATGTTTCCATGGAATAATCATTGCTATGAAAAGAAAATATTGTTATTCCATTAATGTGGATCAAACCATCCCCCAATCATGTTTACCACCATGTTAGTTTAATTTATTTTCATTATCAGTCAATAAAAACTATAATATTAAACCAAATAGATATAAATATATAAAGACTATGGAATTCATGATGTTTTTTCCCATTCTCTCCTGTTAATATGGTTTCAATTAAATCAGATAATCCAAGATATTCAAGGGAATAAAGATTTTTTTAAAAAATATTGATTACACCACATATTTTATAAACTCTCAAAAATCTTAATTATATTACACATCTAGAAGTGGCGATTTAGATGAATAAAGAGAAGAGGAACAAAGATATGCATCTCCAGTATTTGAGGAAGGCATCTCCACCACCGTCAATGAACTCCTACAGGTGAATCTCGGTTTAAAGGAAGACCCACAACCCACATTGATATGCATCTCCATGTACCTTGAAGAATAAGAGACATATATCTATTTTTTGGAACATAATCAAGATGTATTTCTATATAACTACACTGAAATTATGGTGTTGGATTCCGATGTGGCTACTCAACATGTGAGTTTTCTAGATGAAATCTAGCGCTATATATAGCTATACATGAGAATGAGTCTGAAAAGTGATGATAAGAAAAAATATAATGTTTATAAGATCATAAAATTAAACTTTATCTAAGTTGTTCAATATCTAATGTGTCTTTCCAAAATTATCTTAGCCAAGAAAAGGAAAAGAAAAATTTGAGTTAGCATTCATTTTTGGGATCTTAAGTGGTATTGTCACAATGATGATTTATTTGTCACAATATTGAATCTACTGATTGATTTGATAGATAGATTCTAAGACCTATCTTTTATGGATGGGTATTTAGGATATTACAATACCTATAAGAGTCCTAGTGATGAGGATGCTGTTATCTTTATAACACCTCAAGGGGTATACCACTATCAAGTGATTCGCTTTGGGTTAAAGAGTGTTATAACAACATATCAATATACCATGAACAATATATTCAATACAATTCCTATGTATGTTTTAATTATAATTTGTTGATTATTTATTGGTTATATATAAAAAACTCTAGGATCATCTTATTGATCTTGTGAAAATTATCAACAAACTGTGATATTATAATATGAAGATGAACCCCTTAAAGTGCACTTTGGAGGTAAAAATAGGGTAATTCATCTAATTTTTGGTTTTCAACCTGAAAATGAAGTTGATTTAGAAGTATAGGATTATACTTGATATTACACCTTCTTGAAACCTCATGGAGTTGAGGGGACTCTATGCATGCCTTGCCAATGTTATACACCACATAACCAATCTCACTTGAAAATGTTTTCCCGTTATGAAGTTAAATTAGAAAGGGGTTACCAATCAGTGGTATGATTTTTTAGAAAGATTCAAACTATATAACTTAGTATATTCTTCCCCCAATAATATTAATACCACTCAAATTTTGAAAACCTATAATCCTTTATGTATAAAGCTATGAGAATTCACATGGAACATTCCTTACTCTAAAGAATGAAGTGGTCAAGGAAAGAAGTCACTATTATCTTAATAGAACCATGTTTGATATTGAGATACGATATTATGATTTAGAAAATACCTTCTAGAAATTGATATTTATAATATATATGATGAGGTATTACCTATAATATCATGTGGTCCATATTGTTTCTTATATTGACTAAATAAAATATATCCTTGATCACCCAATATTTACTGGGAATATATTATAATGGATGGCCATTATAAAATAGTTTGAAATCCATTTCATGTCTCAAAAAGAAACTATGGGAAATAAATTAAATAATTTTCTTGTAGCACATCTCACCTTTACTAAACAAAAATTTCCCCAATAAAGGGGTTTTCTCTATATGTGACACCCACCACATATGGGATATGCCATGTGTTAATTCTTTTGGGATACCAAATCATTTATGGATAAAGAACCTGAATCTCAATGAGGTCATATTGGGTATTATAATCATATCCTCGGATAATGTAGTTTTTACTTACTCCATTATATTAGATGAATGTCAAAAAAATGAGGTAGAATATCAATCCCTAATTATGGGATTAAAGACTGATATATATAATTTAGTGGACTATTTAAGCATCATTGGTGACTCATAGATGATAATAAAGTTGATTAATGTTGAATATACCCTTAAGAAAGAATAATTGATTCACATATCTGATAATTTACAAGGGTTTGTGGCTAAATTTTTCTAAGAGATGACCCTTTCACGTATCTCATTTTCAGAAAATGATCAAGATGATGTGTTAGTCAATATAACCACTTCTAAATAAGATCCAAACTTATAAAAAATGTTCATTCTCATCACACATTTTTAGGTTGTCACTCCATTCATCAAAAATGACATTGAATAGATTAATGAAGATAATACCACCCCTGTTCAAGGATAGGCCATATCCCTGCAAACTGATACCATAATTGGATGGATGTCCCACATAATTTATTACCTCAAAAGTGTATTTTCCCATCAGATATAGCCATTAAATAATAGAACCAGTGTTAGGAAGTAAACTTCATCATTTATGATGGCTTGAATTCTCAAAAAGTCATATATAAATATGATTTTGAAGGGGTTCTCCTTATGTTCATTGAAGGAGGTGAGACCGTTTGTGTTATGAACGAAGTCTATGCTAACACCTATGGTGCTCACTATTATAGAGTCAAGATCTTCCATGAAAGAAGTATACATGGATACTTCTATCCATTAATGATTAAATACTACAAGGGGATCATAAAAAAGTGTCATTCATGTCATATATATGCTCATTTTATCCATAAAACCCTAGAATTGATATACAATACTAAATAACCTTGTCCATTTACTGTAAGGGGAATAAATACCACAATGGAATATCCCCCATCTATGGATAAACAGTTTAAGTATATCCTTTTATCAACTAACATCTTCTCTATGTGGACTGATCCTATATTTCTCAAGGCAATCAGAACAAATTCTATCATTAACTTCATGAATACTAATATAATTACTAGATTTGGTTTCAGTGAAAAAATATTGAAAAAAACACATTTTTATATACTTTCTAGTTGGAAAGGATATAAATTGAATATAGTATCTGGTCCTACCATTCATCCATATATTATGTAGTGGTGAACAGAAAGATAGAGGCTTTCAACTAAACCCTATCTAATATCCTGTATAATTTAGAGGATAAGGATAATATTTATTAGATTGAAATGCTACTATATTTTTTATGTTATTATCACACCATATCTCATGATATTACATGAGTGAACCCATATTCATTGGTATATGGGATATATGTAGTCCTTCCCCTAAAGGTTTAACTTCCCTCACTCCAAATTTCTATATGCAATTAGTTTTCTAAAATTAATAGTCCTGGATATTAATTTATGATTTGGAAAAATATAATGTGAAAAATTTAGACACACTATACAACCTTGAAATACATTATAACATATTCACATGAGTGTCCAACAACAAATTTTTCCTCCTCTCATTTATTTATGGATAATTATTGAAAAATATGAGGACCCCCAAGATACCTATTAAAAATAATTCAAAATTGGGGTTGAAATGGGAAGTAATTTATGAAATTAATAGGTTTTACTCAATTGGATATTACAACCAAATTAAAATGGATGGATACCATATCATTATCACCACCTATGTGTGGTTAATCACTAAGTAATTCTCATAACTTCACATTAAGTTCAGATATGATAATCGAATGATGTAAATCTCTATAACATAGTCTTTGTAACATGAATATAAAAAAATTGAATACCATCCTAGATAAATGAATTAAAAAAATAGATAATTTAATCCAAGATGTATGATATCATACTACGAAGCATGTTAGCACAATTCTACAAGAACCTAAATTTCTTAAAGTGGTTGACTCTACGAGACCTAGATTCCTTATGTATAAGTGAGATATATGTATTAACACTAAATATATTATTATTTATCCATGTACCTTTACCAATGAATAAATTTCACCCAATTTCATGAGTTTTATTTTATTATTTGTGATTTCTCATTTACCAAGGTTCACTCAATGGCCTTGTATTTGGATGTAATAACATTGAATCTTTTTAAGATGATGTTAAATTGGATGACATATGGTACATCATATATGGATTTAGTCTTCTTAGTGTGGTCTATACAATGGGACCTATCTTAATAAAATATGAACATGATCCAAGAAAGATCTCCCACAATATGATTTTTTATCCTTGGAACTATATTGAAACAAGATGTCCCTACTTAATGTAAGAGCCTAATCTATATCAGGAACATGCTCTTTCATTGGGGATTCAATATTTATAACTATATTGGGTAGTCATAAGGTCATTATACACCTAAACCATAAGAAAAACCACCCATTTCCATCATTGTTTTTGGGTCCTATCTATTCATGTTTGGTTATCTCTAGTGGTCACTACACAAGTTTATTAACTACATATGGATTAATTTTTATTATCATGAGATATTTAGTGACAACCATTTTCTTTTACCTTGGCCTAGACATAAAGTCATTCCAAATTATGACTTTTTATTGGTTTCTAAACTTTTACTTATTCACTTGGGGCTAAGAAAAGGGTTTTCTCACTTTAGGCATGATACAAATTGGTGTAAAATATCACCACATAATGGTCCTCATCATACGAACATAAAATTCATAACATTTTTTCTTGGACTTATAATGTTAAACTACACAATATATGGTCAAATATTATTGTATTGAAACTATTCAAAATGGTCTTCCAAGTAGGACCTTAAACAAGTTTCATTGACCAATATCATGTGGCTAAAAGTTGTAAAATATCCTCTTATATAAGAGCTTGTTCTATGAAAAAAACCCTAATGCATATGATTTTTCACTAATTAGGTGCTATATTTCTTCATAGATGTTATTTCTATAGTTACATTTTATTATCCAGGTGTTGGGGTTCACATAACCTATGATAAGAATAATTACACCGAAATTATAGAAACTAGTCTTGTCTTGATTCCTGTGAACTGAAAATACATTATAATATTAAGATCTTATATCCTAAACCAAACAAGAAACTCCACTTACATATTTGTTTTGAATCTGGTTATGAGGCCTTAGATAATTCATTTTATTTTTTTTATTTTTCTAACATTAGGGAACCCATACATTACACCCTCCCTCTCTTATAAAATATCGATATATGAATAGAGATATTCAATATCAATAATCTAATTATGGCTTGAATCATGTTATTATAGTTTATATATAAATACATGAATAATATATCTTTCGACCAATAGTAGTAATTATCATCATTAAAACCTTGCTTAGTTTCAATTTTTGGGCCCCCTCATTCATATCAGGTATTTCTCCATAGGTTCATAACTAAGAGGAAACCATTTTAATTTTCATACAATCCAGAATTACCAAAATACCCCTATATAAATTTCCATGTTTTATGAACTTAAAATACATGGAACTTGAGTTCTTATCACATGAAATTAAACTAAAATATGTATGCTCTATATTATAATACCTTAAATAATTTAGAGTGGTTTATCCCATATGATCCAACTTTCCCACATGAGACCTAGATCTATATTTGGGTGTGTCGAATGTGGTTCCTATCCATGAACCTGTTATTGGGTAAGAAACCATACTCATAAGGAAACCTAGATTTCTTATCATTTGCAAAATCCGAAGGGAATAATCTAGTTCCAATACCATTACACAATACAAATACACACTTTCATTACATATGATCTAGATCTATATACAGACTATATTTTATTAGAACTATGTGGGTATTGATCCATACTACTTTTAGATATTTATCTTTATCTAAACTATATATGTTGGACCCAACCAAAAATTCTATCATCATCTAACCCCTCCCAATGTATGATTTCCTAATTCATTTCAGGACTATTTTCATTGGACTCTATACTAGGATGGAATATCATTTATGAAATCTATATGTGGTTTGTTTACAATTATTTCAAGACACAAAGTGAAATATAAACCATATATTTTAGACCCATATAGAAGTTATCATCCACATCCATTCCCCATCATCATCTCTAAGTAAACTAATCATAGTTATTTTGATACTAGAATGTTTCGATATCCCATTGAAAGTTTCATTACATATATATATATATATATCATACTTCATGATATGAGTGTTTTTGAATATCAATAAATATTTCTAGTATATCGGTAAAAAGAATGTTGGTATCCAATGGAAACATATTCTTGGTAACAAAAATTCTTCTTCTATATTTGGACCAATACTGAATGAACACGTCATGTAGTACTAGTACACACCATGTACCCCTTCAATGAAGTCTTGGATATCTTTTCCTCTTCATATTGGAAAAGTCTCACTAGGATATGTTCCCTGGTTCTATTCCCTAAGGGTTTGGTATAGAATCATGTCCTATACATAGTACGATGATCCCTTCAAAGGGGTTCAGTCCTGGATAGAGTTGTTAAAATCCTTCCATAGTCCTAGAGTGAGATCCTCTATCACCATCTACCCGAGATAGAGTTCTTGGTTTCATCATAACCCACAATATATGGGTTTCAATCCTATAATTAGTGGGTTATTACAAATTAGGGTGTTGGTATACTACATGGATATGGGTGTGATCCTCATATGCGTATTGTTCTCTTTATAATTCCAACATCTACTTCCATTGAAAAGACCCGATGACCATGACATATCATATAGATGTTGTTAGTGCTATGTGACATATGGAGTGTGTTCTACAAGATGAGAGATAAGTGGAACCTTCGAGCAAGAATCTTAGGATGAAATTACTATTGTGAATTTACCTTGAGACTATTTGTCTTTGTTGAGTGTATCTAGATATTCTTGTTATATGTCTTGCAGATATATACCTCTGATGATATGAAGATCATTATCGATATTATATGCTTAATGATTTTGGGGTATCCAAATGTGTATTTTTATACTCACCCCTGTATTGGATTTTCACACATGTGTTGGATCTTAAGTAGACAATCGACCTGTTGAAGGATTCCTAGACTGATGAGGAATTATAAGAACTTAGTGATATTTGACAAAATAAAGTTTTTTCATATTGTTTTATTGATCCCTTATATAATTTCATGTTAGACTTGTTTCTAGACTCTTTATTGTGGGATTGTATTTGTCCCTTTTTTATTTCCAGTATTTATTATTGTACTCTGATGGTGGGATTTATATCTTTCCATGCATCTTTTATTTTTTGTATTAAATTTTATAATTTTATGGGGTTATAGATGTGTGCTTGTGTATAGGTATATTTGGCTAAGGTTTCCCTTGTGTGTCATATGCATACTTAAGTCTGGTCTCTAGCCCCTAGACTTTTGGAGGCGGGCTTGAAGTATTCATGGTAGGGGTTGTAACACCCCAAGATTTTATGAGATATATTCTTTTTAATTTCTTTCATATCTTCTATGGTATGCTACACCAAGATTATCTTTCGCTATACGCAACACCATATTAGCTTTTTGTATATGCAACACTATTCTTGGATTGCGTTACACACAATTTCAAGTTCGTTTGATAGTAGTTATTCTACGCAACATTGAGTGTGTATATATATATAAATATATATATATATTAAATGTATAAATTAAATATGGTTGGATTTTGTTATACGCAACAACAAATGAGTCGTTCACTACACAAAACCCTGACTTGGCTTGCATTACACGCAATCGCGACCTTCCTCAATAGCGTGTGTTGTACGCAATACCGGGTTTCACTAAACAACGATATATTATTATAATATTATTATGAACTAGAAATTACGAATAGTATTAACAAAATTTTAAATTTTATAACATTATTATTCATATTACACATTTTCTAGAACATGGTATGAGAACAAAATAAAATTTTCGGGTAAAATAAGTATTTTAAAAAAAATGCAGTTTTGCCGCCCTTTGATGGAGCACCCACTTTAAATCTAGTTTTTGACATGTTTAAAAGTTCAATTTGAAAAAATTAAATTCTTATTTGGAATCAGGATATTAAAATTTACTTTGGATAAATTTTTCATATTATTCTGATAACTTTCATATTTTAATGAATAGTAAAAACACACTATATTTTAATTAAAAAGAACTTTTTTCATCGTAATAATTTATATGGTTAAATTATAATATGTAATGGTTTTAAAGTATAAATAGAATATATTTTTAGTATTTAATATAATTTATGTCATTAGAATTTATTTTACATTGAGTTCATAGGTAAAATCATTTCAATCTTTTGCAATGTTTTAACTTTTAAAACTCATTTTCTTAATAGCAGGATTAATTTTAAATTAATTACTGCAACTTCTGTATTTTGAATTTTGAAAAATGGATTCCATATTTCGAATCATTAGGTCCAAATTATGTTAATATGCTATTTTTATTTTTGGGCACTATGAATAGTAACTACCACTACTGGAAATCGGATCTTTCCCAACACTTATATACACCCTTTCCCAACGGTTCTTCCAAACCGTTGGGAAAGGGGGGGGGGGGGTCTTTCCCAACGGTTTGGGAGAACCGTTGGGAAAGGGGTGTTTTGAGGCCCCTTTCCCAACGGTTCTCCCAAACCGTTGGGAAAGACCCCCCCTTTCCCAACGGTTTGGAAGAACCGTTGGGAAAGACCCCCCCTTTCCTAACGGTTTGAGAGAACCGTTGGGAAAGGGGTGTTTTGAGGTCCCTTTCCCAACGGTTCTCCCAAACCGTTGGGAAAACTCACCCCAAATCCAACATCCACCTCCTAGAAATTTCCACCTATCCCAACGGTTTTGAGAACCGTTAGGATAGGTCTATCCCAACGGTTTTGAGAACCGTTGGGATAGATTCTTTCATTTCTTCCTGGTCTGCTACCCGAGAACATTATATAAATCCAAATTTTAAATAATTATGATAATACATATATATATTTATGAAATTATGTTTACAAAAGTGATGTTATCTTAGTGGTTAAGTCGTTCGATTATAAACGAGGGGTTCTGGGATCAAATCCCAGCGGATGTTTTTTTTAAATACATTTACCAACGGTTTTATAACCGTTGGAATAGATTTTCATATTACTTATACCAACGGTTTTAAAAACCGTTGGGATAGGTCTATACCAACGGTTTTGGGAAAACCGTTGGTATAGACCTATCCCAACGGCTTACTTCGCAACGGTTCTCCAAACCGTTGGTATAGGCTATACCATAGGTTTGGAGGCCTATACCAACGGTTCCAAACCGTTGGTATAGGTTAGTATTCTACTAGTGTACGGTAATTTTTATTTACTTCAGTTAAAGATAAATCGGGTAATTAAGGGTAAACCTAAGATTATAAAATTACCCTAACACATGCCAAAATTATATTGGATGACTAAATGTCGACCCATATCACCTAAGGGTCGAATTAGATTCATTTTTTAAACTTTTGACCCTAAAATAATATAATTATTATTAAAACCAAAGAAAGTGACGACATGCCATTCTCTTAAATATTATAAGTGTAATAATTTTAATTTAGTGATAAAAATCATATAACTTAGGATATAAATAGTACCTATGAATATAATAAAATTATCTACATCATATGAATTTATTTATTATTTTTAGGGATTAAATAATTATCATTTATTATGACACAATAGTGATGTTGAAATTATTTCATTGATTGAAATATCAAATAAATGATTTTAAAAGTATTAAAATAAATATTATATGAACAATTTAATGTGCTCCACTAATTTTATAGATACATATGACATGTTATTAATCTATTAAATCTTTTATTTCGAACATATCTTCTGTATATATTTTATTTAAATTAAAATAAATGAATAGTGTCAAAATTGACAGTATTGTTATTTTATAAAAATTACATATTATAAAATTGTTTAAAAATCAAAAAAATATTTAAAAATTATAAATTAAAATTTATATGGTCGGAAATGTAATAAATAATACAATTATGGAAAATTCACGACATATAAGTAATTATTTATAATGATTTAAAATTTAGAATATTATTACCACAAATAAAATTAAATAGATTATATAAGGATAAATCAAGATGATAATGTTTAAAATAAATTTCCAACTTGTCTAAATGTTATTTGTTGATGATATTACAATCCTATCGCATCTAATATTATGAATTTAGTCATTTTCGAGGTTTTTAAGTGGGGTTGGAAGTTATTAAAAATTAATATTTCTTATAATTCCAAAGGTTCCCCTCTCCTCCCTTATAAAAGGGCACTTCCTCCCTCTCCTCCTCACACCTTTTTTAGCCTTCATGCTCAGAAAAACCCTGCCCATTTCCCTTATCAACCTCCTTAGAAACATAATATAGGTCCTGGTCTTCTTCAAAGACCTATTTTAGTGCCCTAAGAGGAGGTTTCAAAGAGGCATGTCGAAAAAGAGGTAATATCCGTTACCGATTCTTTCAAATTTATTTCTTCTTCTACTTCTTCTTCTTTAGTTTTTTCATTATGAATTAATAACATCAGTATCAATAATATACTTATATGTTCTTATAAAAATGAAAAAAACCCTATTTCACCTTCTATCCATTCTAAAGAAAATGAAATCATCGTGCGTGCGTATGTACGGAATACCGTCTCCACGCCGTGGTGTAATCTGTTTTTCCACCACCACCTTACTTGGATTGGTATAATGGTGTAAAGAATAACTACGTATGATTATTATAACATCATAATGATTCTAAGATATTATATCATTCACTCCAATCCCATTCAATAAATATGGGAATGATATCATCGCTCATGCGTACGTACGGATTACCGTCTCCACGACGTGATGAGATTCATTTTCCAAGTTAACAATTCAAGAATGATTATAAAGTATATATAATAAGTAATAATAAAATATATGACATAATAATGCTACTGGATTTATGTATATATATATTTATGTCATCTATTTAATTTTATCAAATTCAATAAGGAAACGAAAACAACGTTCATGCGTACGTACGGCCTACCGTCTCCATGAATGGTGTATTTCTTTCCATTTATCGATCTATTATATATATGAATATTATGAATATATATTTAATATAAAAAATGTTTTATATTATGAAATTAAGTAATCATGATCTAAGTAATCATATTAATAATTACAAGTCAAAACACAGATGATAAACGAAACGATTTTACCCAAACGCTACTTTAACATGAATTTACAAAAGAATGGGTAATATAAAGTCATAAGTGAACCATATATGATATCATAACAATTAAGATGATTCTTTAATAATTCAATGACATTATTTAAATCATTATATAGGAGGTTCGGATACGTACAAAGCGTATCAGATGTAACACCCCAAGCTTCCACGGTACGTTTCACTTCGAATAATGCAATAGCGTGTGTTGTACGCAACCTCGAGCTCTAACACACACCACAACGAATTAAACTAGCCGTTGTGAATTGTAATACCTACTTTTTTGAAATTTTATAAATTTTATTTATCAAAATGGACTTCATTTTTGGATTCAGAATATCGAAATTAGCCTATGTTGATTTTTTGGTATTTTTCTGAGAACTTCTATTTTTTATGAATAGTGAAAAATACTTAAAAACAACTTTTTTAATCAAAATAATTTATAGTGATAAATTATACTATTTAGTGGTTTTAAAGTATAATTAGAATATATTTTTACCATTTTATCAAATGGTGGTCATTATAATTAAATTAACATTGAAATTGGACATAAACAATTGTCAATCTTTTGATATAAATTGTTTCTTAAAAACACGCTATTTGTTGTAACAGCGAGAATTAATTATAAAATTAATTAATGAAACTTATAGGTTTGTAATTTTTTAAAATAGACATAATTTTTGAATTCAGAATATCAATTATAGCTTAGGGTGAAATTTTGGCCTTATTCTGAAAAACTTCAATTTTTGATGAATAGTGAAACCACTAAGTGGTTGTTAAAAACTGATTTTTTGTTAAAATGAAATATTACCACTTCTGTGATTTGATTTTCAAAAATCCGACATACATGGTTGTCATTAAGAAGAAAAATGTGGTTCAATGAGATTAAAATAATTTTGTGGTGAATAGTAACTTTTAAGTTCTTAATCGCGATTAGAGGTAATTAGTGTAATTTAAGGTAAAAATAATGTTTTAATAATATGAGATGAGCTTGACACTTGTCCTACTCCTATTGGATGAGTCATGGCAGACCAAGACAACCCATGGGTCAACTTGGGGACCCCATGGAGTCACTTTGGTTGGAAAATGACATTAATATATATTTATTTAATGTTAAAATTAAATTAACACAAACATGAGTTGTTTTACTAAAACAGTTTTTAAGTGGGGTTACACAAGTAAAAATTTTGACTATAAATATTAATTAGAAAGATAAAAAGATTTCCTACATCATAGTATTTTTTTTATAATTTTTATACATTAAATAAATTAAATTATTTATAACATCATTATGATGCAGCGATGACCTCATTATTTAACGATTTTAATAAAATGAAAAGATAATGTAAAATCCAAGGCTTACACTTGTAAAAAGACTATTGTATGGGTAGATTTATAACCCTTATCACCTTATCCACGAATTATATAATTGTGGGACCTTTAGAATCCGAAAAGCATTGTATAATAATGTAACATTTCAATCTTTCCAAAAGAGCCCCTCCTCTCCACTTATAAAAGGCCCCCACCTCTCCCACCTCATTTACACTTTCAAGCCATTTGGCTCAGCCAAACTCTGCCCAAATACTCTCCCAAATTCCCCCTCTTACTCCTAGAAGCCTCACTTTGGGCAGAAAGCTTCCCAAGGAAGCCTTTGGCTCAAATCAAAAAGAGTTACCCGATTTTGAGGTAATGTCTTCTCTAATGTTGTTTTGTTTTATTTTTCTTCTCCAACCCCCTAAACTCTTTTTATTCATTTATTTTGTAACAACACCAGTATCCTCAATATACTAGGATGTTTTTATAAGAAGTATTCGAGCTACACTTATACACACCTACATCTAATGGTTAAAGAACATACTGTTTCTGTGGGTGGCGAAATACTGCCTCACGAAACGATGATTGTTCAAATTCTTTTAACGCCTATAATGGTGGCCATTTTGATGACACTATTTTAATATATGATATATATATTATGTTTATGTTTTCCTTATGCTTCTGTATTTCTCATTTATGGCATACTTTATGATTTCCATTATGGGTAAACGCGATAATTTCATTTTAGGAAGTGCGGACTACCGCCCCCTCAAAGTGATGTGAATCGTTAATGCCATATGTGGGATGTATAAAGGATGGAGTAAATGATATTATATATGATATTATACTGGAACGATATTATACCTTTATATAATTATTATTTCATTCCATTAAATACGAAATAGAAATGAAAGTAGCGTTCATGCGTACGTACGGCTTACCGTCTCCATGAACGGTGCATTTCATTTCTTACCTCTAAATGTTACGTGACATTATGAATGAATGTATATACTATATATATATGATATATATGATATCTACATCATGAATATAATTCTGGATATAATGGATATTTCACCACATGAACAACTTGTAATTATAAGAAGTTTATTTTTGACTCAAGTACCAAAGATCGACAAAATGACCGTTATTAACTTAAATAATTAAATAATATTCATAACATGATAATAAGTGATATAAATGGAATAATGAACATGAAAAAGGTTCTTAAGTAAATATAAATTAACTCTAGTTTATTATTCAGGAGGTTAAAGAACGGCCGAGTCAGGACAAGACGCAAGGTAAGGGAACTTCTTAACCCAATTTCTATTCTTTGGGTTAATCTCCTACTTTCAAATTATGTCATGATATTATTATGTATTATTTTGTATTTTTACTTTCTTTATGTGTACCTATAGTGAGTACACATAATAGATCTATTTTATTTTAAAAATTATCTTTTTAAGGACTTCGTCTCAATCTCCTTTCATTGAGGCATATTTGGTTTTATACACAACTTTCTTT
This sequence comes from Viscum album, assembly GCA_963277665.1. Lineage (NCBI taxonomy): Eukaryota > Viridiplantae > Streptophyta > Magnoliopsida > Santalales > Viscaceae > Viscum > Viscum album. The sequence goes on along the minus strand of OY728159.1, from coordinate 1,417,452,884 downwards.
TATACGGTGTATAAACCCCTTTGACTTTTATGTTTATTCAAAAGGAATCTTTTTATACGAAGCGTTTTACTAAACGACAAAAAGGGAATGTTTTTCTTTCCATATATGTGCGGCGACAACGACTTCTCCGCCGTCGTGACCATTATTTGAGTTTCGGCTTCCTCTACAAGCCATCACTTTTTATAAAATGAAAAATAAATTCCATGTTTTAACTTTCTTCTATTTTGGTATTGAAAGTGGTTTTGAAAGCGTTTTTACTATATCAATGTGTTGTATTGATATCTTGTGATTGAAATGTGGAAATTTTATGTTTCCTTTATGCATGTTTTATGTGATTAGATTATGTTGTGGTTTATGAAATGTTTAAACCTATTCAAATGAGGAATGCATTGGACTTAGTAAGTGACGGGTGGAGCCCGCTATAGCTCCTCGATGCATCGGTAGGTCTCATGAGACAACTAGACGTGGAATTAGCCGAGGCCCTTTCCCAATTTGATTTATGGTTTTGGCCGAGGCCTTAATCATTTTAGACGTCTTGGCCGAGGCCTTGAAAAAATGTTTCAGAATGTCTGGTATTATACATTCCATCATTATGAAAGTGGTTATTGATATTGCATGTGATTATTCGACCAGTGGAATATCCATGTGAAGAAGTGAATGGCATTATCTCATTTTACTTTTGCCACATTATGTTGAAGTTCATGTTTAAAAGGCTTTCGTTTTAGTTATACATTGCCTTAAATGTTTATGTTTATTGATGAAAGCTTCCGCTATATTGTTATCCTTACTGAGCATTTGAGCTCACCCCTTTCAATGTTTTAATATTTTCCAGGATGTGAAGAAGTATTTTAGGAATGACCTGCAGGGATAGTCAGAAGAGGATATGAATGTGGACTATGAAGACTTTGTTATTATTTTTCACTTTATGATGTAATGTAACGTTTACGAATGTATCTAGTGTTTTCAAGGCTACTAAACTAATCGGTCTTTCGAGACTTGATCTTTTGTGATCATGCCAATGTTACTAAGTAATGCACCGACTCTGGGCAGCTGGGGTCGGGGCGTTACAGTTGGTATCATAGGCAGTTTAGTACTAACCTTGGAAGCTAGATTTAGATAAACTATGATTAGAGAACATAGTCCGAAGATAGACTTTGAGGATTAGTATAGAATAACTTCCTAGAATTTTGGTATTGTAGAGATGTTGTGAGTTTTCCGAGCAATACATCCCTGTCTGGATACGAGCAGGTAGAGGCGGCTCTGGCATAGATGTTCCTAGGGGTAAAACCCGAAAACACCGCTTTGAGCTAGACTCGAACGGGAACTGGTGCACGACAATGGGACTTGCTGCACTCTTGGTTACGACACTCCCAGGGGATATGCTTAGGATAACTCTCATTTTCTTTACAAATCATTATGAAGGGTTTATGAGTATATACTTCCTCAAAGAAAACATTTTTATGATTATGGATTATATCCATAAATAGTTCAATTTATGTAAAGTGTTTTACAAATATGGAATTATGTATTTTATTTCATAAACTAATCTAGTTTATGCCATTGTTTAGAAATGGCACCTAGTGTAAGGAATGGAAACCGTATCAATGCACGCACTCCGTGTAGGGATTTCCCTCCTGCTCAAGATAATTATTGTGGATCTAGAGATACAACTGGTGCTGATCAACTTATTACCATACTGGGACAACTCACTCAGGTTATAAATAATAACCTTACTCGTATGGATCACCCTGATTTGCAACGTGGAGGATCAATGTTAGACCGCTTCATGAGGCAACAACCACCAACATTTAATGGGGGTACAAATCCATTAGTAGCTGAGCAATGGATAAACTCCTTAGAGAAAATATTCCATGCCTTTGGGAGTAGTTAAAGGGAAAAGGTTATCATGGCAGTTCACCGCCTCACTGGAGAGGCCGATCAATGGTGGTCACTGATTCAAAACACAAAGGAAGATGAAGAAGTTTCAAATATGGAATAGAGAGAGTTCAAAGATCTTTTCTTAGAAAAATACTTTCCACATGACCATCGAGCAGATATGGAAAGACAATTTCTGAGTCTGAGGCAGAAGGAGGATGAGAATGTCACAAAGTATGAGGCCAACTTTACAAGGTTAGCGAGGTATGCTGCAGATTATATACGTAACCCAAGGAGTAAGATTGATCATTTCTTTGATGGGTTAAAACCATTTCTCCGTCGAGCTTTAGTATCACAATCCTTCTCATCATACGAAGATATTGTCTCGTGTGCTATCAAGACAGAAAAGGAATTCTCTAAGTCTTATGACAACAAAGTAAAGCAAGAGAAGAAGAGACCTGGGGAACAAGAGACAGATAAAGGGAAAAAGGGAAAGAATGATTTTCCATTATGTGATAATTGTGGGAAGAATCACCCTGGTACGTGCCTAAAAGGAATGGGAGTTTGTTATAAATGTGGAGAAAAGGGTCACCAGGCTCGTGATTGCAAGGGAAAGAAAGAGGCTGTCAAAGTTGAATGCTACAATTGTAGGGAAATGGGGCATTATGCAAATGAATGTCCTAAGCGTCAAGGAAACTTACCTCAGAAAAGGCCAAGGGATCAAGGCCAATCTTATGATGTGACTACAGTTGAAGCGTAATAATTAATGTATTGGTGCTTTTGGACTCAAGGATTATATTCTGGTTATAAGAATAATGTGATATATATAAATATTGTACTACAGTACTTTTTGATTTTAGTAAGGTTTTAATATGATTAAGGTATTCATATTTTTAGTATGTGACAATAAGAGAAACTTTTCTTTGTTTGGGGAATCTGATGTTGCAATTGATTTTGGAATTTAGAGACCTTTTAGAGAAAGTATGGACGGAGGTATTTTGGATAACTATTAAGGTTGTAATGGATTAAGTTGAACCATGGATAGTATTGTTTAAGGTTAAAGCATTTCTGAAGATTATTTTTGGAATATTATAATACTATAGTTTTAGGAAAAGGACAACCTGGAGGGTGGGGAATAACCCGTCGCGTCGGACAAAGCTGCAGGAATCGAACCCAAAACCATAGTGCGACAAGCCTTTATTTCCTACCACTAGCCTACAGGAAGTCCCTGGTTATTATAAAATAGTTTTACTAATCTAAATGGTGTGTGTTAATATTTGGAACCTTATACAATTAGGATAAAAAGAATATTTTTGAGTTCCGTTACCATTTGGAGTAAATGATGGGTTTGTGGTAAAAATTTATTAACGAATGAAAGTATACATAACAAGTATGTATATTCCCTTATGTTCTTAGTAAATCTCCTAAATAAATTCCTCGACATTATAAAAGGTAACTTAAAACAAAAATTTTGTCGGTTAACTTTTCCAACTAGGGATTCAATGACCGTTTAACCAATCACAAGTTTGTGATTTTCTTGTAGTTAAACTTTCTCCTAATCCTGTTTTCTATAACTATACATTAGACCTTGATGGTTTGTTTCTCTTCCATATCCATATTTTCATAGAATCCTAGAATGGGCTATATCGGGTGACCTATGTACTTATCTTGCTTTCTTTTAATGTTATATATTTATTAACCTTATTTTTGATGTGGGTTTTCCTCAAAGGTATTTTCCCTTTTCAACCTTTTATTTTCAAAGAAAAATTTCAAATTGCGAGGATGCAATTTATTGAAGGAGGGGAGAATGTAAACTCCAAGCTTCCACGGTTAGATCCACTTCGAATAATGCAATAGCATGTGTTGTACGCAACCTCGAGCTCTAACACACACCACAATGAATTAAACTAGCCGTTGTGAATAGTAATACCTACTTTTTGAAATTTTATAAATTTTATTTATCAAAATGGACTTAATCTTTGGATTCAGAATATCGAAATTAGCCTATGTTGAATTTTTGGTATTTTTCTGAGAACTTCTATTTTTTATGAATAGTGAAAAATACTTAAAAACAACTTTTTTAATCAAAATAATTTATAGTGATAAATTATACTATTTAGTGGTTTTAAAGTATAATTAGAATATATTTTTACCATTTTATCCAATGGTGGTCATTATAATTAATTTAACATTGAAATTGGACATAAACAATTGCCAATCTTTTGATATAAATTGTTTCTTAAAAACACGCTATTTGTTGTAACAGCGGGAATTAATTATAAAAATAATTAATGCAACTTATATGTTTGGAATTTTGTAAAATAGACATAATTTTTGAATTCGGAATATCAATTATAGCTTAGGGTGAAATTTTGGCCTTATTCTGAAAAACTTCAACTTTTGATGAATAGTGAAACCACTAAGTGGTTGTTAAAAACTGATTTTTCGTTAAAATGAAATATTACCACTTCTGTTATTTGATTTTCCAAAATCTGACATACATGATTGTCATTAAGAAGCAAAATGTGGTTCAATGAGATTAAAATTATTTTTTGGTGAATAGTAACTTTTAAGTTCTTAATCGCGATTAGAGGTAATTAGTGTAATTTAAGGTAAAAATAATGTTTTAATAATATGAGATGAGCTTGACACTTGTCCTAATCCTATTGGATGAGTCATGGCCGACCAAGAAAACCCATGGGTCAACTTGGGGACCCCATGGAGCCACTTTGGTTGGAAAATGACATTAATATATATTTATTTAATGTTAAAATTAAATTAACACAAACATGAGTTGTTTTACTAAAACAGTTTTTAAGTGGTGTTACACAAGTCCAAATTTTGACTATAAATATTCATTAGAAATATAAAAATATTTCCTACATCATAGTAGTTTTTTTATAATTTTTAGACATTAAATAAATTAAATTATTTATAACATCATTATGATGCAGCGATGACCTCATTATTTAACGATTTTAATAAAATGAAAAGATAATGTAAAATCCAAGGCTTACACTTGTCCAAAGACTATTGTATGGGTATATTTCGAACCCTTATCACCTTAGACACGAATAATATATGTTTGGGACCTTTAGAATCCGAAAAGCATTCTATAATAATGTAACATTTCAATCTTTCTAAAAGAGACCCTCCTCTCCACTTATAAAAGGCCCCCACCTCTCCCACCTCATTTACACTTTCAAGCCATTTGGCTCAGCCAACATCTGCCCAAATACTCTGCCAACTTCCCCCTCTTACTCCTAGAAGCCTCACTTTGGGCAGAACTCTTCCCAAGGAAGCCTTTGGCTCAAATCAAAAAGAGTTACCCGATTTTGAGGTAATGTCTTCTCTAATGTTGTTTTGTTTTATTTTTCTTCTCCAACCCCCTAAACTCTTTTTATGAATTTCTTTTGTAACTACACCAGTATCCTCAATAGACTAGGATATTTTTATAAGAAGTATTCGAGCTACACTTACACACACCTGCATCTAATGGTTAAAGAACATACTGTTTCTGTGGGTGGCGAAATACTGCCTCACGAAACGATGATTGTTCAAATTCTTTTAACATCTATAATGGTGGCCATTTTGATGAAACTATTTTCATATATGATATATATATTATGTATATGTTTTCCTTATGCTTCTGTATTTCTCATTTATGGCATACTTTATGATTTCCATTATGGGTAAACGCGATAATTTCATTTTAGGAAGTGCGGACTACCGCCCCCTCAAAGTGATGTGAATCGTTAATGCCATATGTGGGATGTATAAAGGATGGAGTAAATGATATTATATATGATATTATAATGGAACTATATTATACCTTTATATAATTATGATTTCATTCCATTAAATACGAAATAGAAATGAAAGTAGCGTTCATGCGTACGTACGGCTTACCGTCTCCATGAACGGTGCATTTCATTTCTTACCTCTAAATGTTACGTGACATTATGAATGAATGTATATACTGTATATATATGATATATATGATATCTACATCATGAATATAATTCTAGATATAATGGATATTTCACCACATGAACAACTTGTAATTATAAGAAGTTTATTTTTGACTCAAGTACCAAAGATCGACAAAACGACCTTTATTAACTTAAATAATTAAATAATGTTCATAACATGGTAATAAGTGATATAAATGGAATAATGAACATGAAAAAGGTTCATAAGTAAATATAAATTAACTCTAGTTTATTATTCAGGAGGTTAAAGAACGGTCGAGTCAGGACAAGACGCAAGGTAAGGGAACTTCTTAACCCAATTTCTATTCTTTGGGTTAATCTCCTACTTTCAAATTATGTCATGATATTATTATGTATAATTTTGTATTTTTACTTTCTTTATGTGTACCTATAGTGAATACACATAATAGATCTATTTTATTTTAAAAATGATCTTTTTAAGGACTTCGTCTCAATCTCATTTCATTGAGGCATATTTGGTTTTATACACAACTTTCTTTTATACGGTGTATAAACCCCTTTGACTTTTAAGTTTATTCAAAAGGAATCTTTTTATACGAAGCGTTTTACTAAACGACAAAAAGGGAATGTTTTTCTTTCCGTACATGTGCGGCGACAACGACTTCTCCGCCGCCGTGACCATTATTTGAGTTTCGGCTTCCTCTACAAGCCATCACTTTTTTTTAAAATGAAAAATAAATTCCAGGTTTTAACTTTCTTCTATTTTGGTATTGAAAATGGTTTTGAAAGCATTTTTACTATATCAATGTGTTGTATTGATATCTTGTGATTGAAATGTGGAAATTTTATGTTTCTTTTATGCATGTTTTATGTGATTAGATTATGTTGTGGTTTATGAAATGTTTAAACCTATTCAAATGAGGAATGCATTGGACTTAGTAAGTGACGGGTGGAGCCCGCTATAGCTCCTCGATGCATCGGTAGGTCTCATGAGACAACTAGACGTGGAATTGGACGAGGCCCTTTCCCAATTTTATTTATGGTTTTGGCCGAGGCCTTAATCATTTTAGACGTCTTGGCCGAGGCCTTGACAAAATGTTTCAGAATGTCTGGCATTATACATTCCATCATTATGAAAGTGGTTATTGATATTGCATGTGATTATTCGACCAGTAGAATATCCATGTGAAGAAGTGAATGGCATTATCTCATTTTACTTTTGCCATATTATGTTGAAGTTCATGTTTAAAAGGCTTTCTTTTTAGTTATACATTGCCTTAAATGTTTATGTTTATTGATGAAAGCTTCCGCTATATTGTTATCTTTACTGAGCATTTGAGCTCACACCTTTCAATGTTTTAATATTTTCCAGGATGTGAAGAAGTATTTTAGGAGTGACCTGCAGGGATAGTCAGAAGAGGATATGAGTGTGGACTATGAAGACTTTTTTATTATTTTTCACTTTATGATGTAATGTAACGTTTACGAATGTATCTAGTGTTTTCAAGGCTACTAAACTAATCGGTCTTTCGAGACATGATCCTTTGTGATCATGCCAATGTTACAAAGTAATGCACCGACTCTGGGCAGCTGGGGTCGGGGCGTTACATCAGACCTAAGGTAAGGGATAATTATTCCAATCTCATTCTTATCCGAGATTGTTTATTCGTAAGTATTTACTGGGGTTATGCTTATCATCCACGTCCATGTTTTCTAAAAATGTTTTCATAAAATGTTTAGTATTCTTACATGTATGTTTAATTTCATTTTTACCCTTTTATGACTTTTACCACAAGTTTTGGAAGGAATCTTTCTTTTTTTACCATATAAGGAACTTTTTTACTTTTTCAGCAAAAGTACGAGAATAATGTTTTTTTAACTTATATGACATGAACAGATTTTTATGGTATCATAAATCCTTATTTTAAATAATATTAATATACAATATTTCAGGATTTTTTTCAAAAAAATCCTTTTCCTTTAAAATTGAATGGCATTTTGTGAAAAGAAAATGATTTTGAAGAAGAAACGATATTTTCCTCAAGAATTATTTTCAAGTGTTTTATCAAAACCATTTTCCATTTAAGATGACATTATTTCATATGTTTATGTTTCAAGTATAATGTCTCTATGATTTATATGGTTTCACTTTTCTTAAGATGAAATGTTATCCATTTGTTTTATATAGATTATGTTATGATGAGATGATGTTTATGAAACCTATTTTATTCTTTGGGTTATGATGAATGTTTTATGTTTATTTTGTGGCACAAGTAAGAATGATTTCATTATGAGATGGGTGGGACCTATATCTCCCTCCAATGCATTGGGTAATGATTTATATCTCATGAGATAGACATGGTTGGAACGGTAAGTTAATCCGGTTCAGTGTTACAAGACTGAAATGAGGAGTGAACTCGATTCAGAAAGGGACTTTGTCCACTAAGATGGTCTTGGAAGCAATGACTTGGATACTATGGAAATCATAACATGAGCTTAATGGTTTCCACAATTACATGTTTTATTCTCATGCTATTTTATCAAGATTAATGTTTCTTTATGATCTATGCCTTATATACTGCCATATTTTATATCATTGCTCAAGATCTTGATGTTTAAAAATTATGTTCATGTATTTAAGTTCAAATGTATATAATTTGTTTTATTTTCTCCATGATTACCCTTAATGATAATTTTACCTCACCCTTTTATATGTTTTATTTTCCGTAGGATTTAAAGAATGGTTTTAGGTAAGAAAACAAAAAGGGGAAGATCTTTATGGGAGATGTTGAAGATCTTTCACCTCGATTAGAAGATTGTGTTCCGTGTTTCCATAGACACTAAACTATTACGGTCATTGAGTGTTGGTTCTTGTTATGTATTAAGTATTCCTTAAATATAATGTAATTTCCATGTATGTCAGGCTTTGGGTCTCTATAGGGTCACCATTAGGACAGGCCATGGCAGAGTGGTATTAGAGAACTTAGTTCTAACTTTGGACCGACATCTATGAGATTGGTTCTGGGAAACATTGTTAAGTGTTTCCAGTTCATATTTCTGGATAGGGACTCTTTTGTTAGTGTGGAGACCAACATATATATACAAAATAACTCTAATAACCTTCTTGTTGACATGGTATATATATAACCTGGTTATAGGGCAATCATTGCTACATCCATCATATTGGGATGGGTTTTGGTTTCCATATCCTTCTTGGGTCATCCCTTGAGATACACTCATTGAACAAGGTATACGTTGTCTATTTTAGAATTCCTTCATGAAAGTTTCCTACTAGGATTTAGCATCAAGATCATGAGGATGATTCCCTCAGTAATGAGTATTTGATATAGGAACCTTTTCTGGAGGTGTTATCTCTAGGTGGTGAACAAGTTATACCACCACCAAGTGAGCAGCAGGCGGTACCAGAAGTATTGGCAGAAGAGGTGCCTAGGTTGAGTACACTTCATGAGTTTTATTGATATAAAACCCTATGGTTTTGAGGTTAGACCAACCAATATGCTGATAAGGAATAGATTGGGTGAGTGATGTGAGTTTTTTAACTCTTCTAAAAACTAGTAGATGAGATTGTGGTTCTGGAAGTGAGACTCCTATATGGCTCTCCATGATGAAGGTCGGTCTTAGTGACCCCCCCCATCAAATGATGAGGTGTCTCTTTCATGATTAGAGTTTGAGAATCTTTTTAGAGCGTATTTTTCTCCAGATTTTTTTTATGGATGTGCACATCTATGATCTTCTATAGCTCCAACATAGAAACATGATTGTTGCTGAGTATTCATCGATGTTCACCAACCTCTCATGGTACTTGATGCATATGGGTTATCATTAGTTATTTCACGGCCATACCATTGAGAAGGGACTACAGAGAGAAATTTTATCCGGTATTATAACTCTATTCATTCCTACCAATTTTGTGGTGCTAGAGAGTTCCTTGTTGGTTGAGAGTTTCCTAACTGAGAAAACACATACATTTGTTACCGGTAGTGGGAACATAGAAGTAGAGACTTTGATAGAAGGGAGCCGAAATAGACTCGAGGACCTGGATGTGTGAGATAGTTCAAGAGGAAATCATAGGATAGAGGTTGTATGGTTCATGGATCATAGGATGGATCTAGTCATCCTAGAGGGAGGAGGTGGTACTCTTGTGATGATCAGGGACATCTTGCATGAAATTGTGTGACCTGATGTATGATTGATAGGGAAGCAGTGGATGGCCACCTAGGTAGAGGTAGAAGTAGGAGCAGGAAGGCCCACATGGTGGTGCATGTTGAAGTGGAGCTAGAATAGTTGTTGGTAGTGGTAGATGTTTTTAACTTGTAACCACCACCAACCCCATGGGGTCCCCACCAAGCTCAGCGAGTTGGGCGACTAGGGTGAGGGAAGCTGTAGGAGGTCAAGGTTTATGACCTAGAGGCTATTAGGATGATATGAGGTATGATCATTATATTTTATAACTTATCTAAAGTAGTTATAGACATAGGTGTGAGTCATTCCTTTATTTTCACCTATATGTTTTGAGACTTAGATATTCTGATTAAGCCCTTGGATCAACCAATGAGCTTAAATAATCTTATGAGAGGAGATTCAGCGATCACACACTTCTTCCAATAGTGTAACTTGACACTTGGAGGTGAGATTTTCATTTGAGATCTCTTTATAGAAATTATGGGTCCCTATGATTTCATCTTAGGTATGGAATGGTTATCCACCATTCATGATCAAATAGACTATTTTAGGTAGAGGATGCAGTGTGTATGCTGCTATATGATGAGGTTTTACTTTGTGGGTGAAAAGGAAACTGATGTAGGGTTAGATAGACTCATGCATAGATGTGTGTAGCTAATTTCTTATCAGTTTTATGGAATGACTCTTGGTGCAGTGGGTTATATGAGTTTCAAGATTCTTGTAGTGGCGGTAGTGTATGAGGACATATTACATGAGGATGTTCTAAGGTTACCACACTAAAATGAGAGAGACTTCAACTTTTATGTACACTTAAATATGACCCTTATATCTGAACCATCACACTTGATTTCTCCCCCATAACATCGCAATATTAGGGTGCATTTGGAGGACATGTAGAGGAAGGGATTTGTTAGACCCAATGTTTCACCCCAGGTAGCCCCTGTATTGTTAAACAAGGAGTATGGGAGGTTTAAATTGTGTTTGGAATACCATATCCTAAGTAAGGTGACAATAAATAATAATAATCCTCTATCTATAATCAACTAACTCTTTGATCAGTTGAGATGGGAGTGATATTTCTCGAAGATTGACCTCAGATCAAGCTATCACCAATTGTGAGTACAAGATGATGATATATCAAAGATGTCATTTTGATGGTTCTATGGTCACTATTTGTAATTGGTGATTCCCTTCGGTATGATGAAGACCCTAACAGTGTTTATGGGACTCATTAACTTGGTTTTCATCCTTTTTAGACCAATTCATAGTAGTCTTCATCAACAATATCCTTGTGTACACAACATTTGAGGAGGAGTATACGAGACACTTTAGAATGGTTTTTAGGAATAATCTGAGAGTACCAGATTTATGGGAATATCTCAAAGCACCAATTCTAAATTCAAGAGGTCCACTTTCTAGGACATGTTATCTCAGTACATGGTGTGGAAATGGACCCAGATAAATTCCCAACAGTGTTACCTTGTGAGACTCCTAATAGCGTGATGGAGTTTCAAAGATTCCTTCAGTTAGAAGGTTACTACGAGAGATTCATACATGGTTTGTGCAATATATTTTCTTCCTTGATATATTTGAATTGAAAGGGGAATCCATTCATTTGGTAAGAGAGGTTCCACCAGGCTTCTTAAGAGTTTAGGAAGAGATTGACAAGCACTCTATCATGAGATTACCATAAGTGGGTGTCGAGTATTATCTATTATAAATGAAACTATCTCAAATATATTTCATATAAGAAGGATATTAACTTGAGATAGAGATGATGGCTAGAGTTCCTCCAGAATTATGACTTCAAGATTGTTTATACTTCCGAGATGGTGAACATGGTTGAAGATGATCTCAGTTGGAGATATTTTTCACAGTTGTTAATAAATGAATCAGAGTAGTTGGAATCACTATAATTATCCTTTCTGGAAGAGGAAGGATAATGTTACATCTAGTATATGGTTGTTACCCACTCCACTTTTATAGAAATTCAAGGAGGCACAACTTGGTGATACTGACTGTGGGTTCCTTTGTCCTCAGATATCTACTAGACATGCTCTTGATGAATTTTCTAAATGTGGGGTCCATGTCATGCTTTTTTTCATATAAATGATGGTTAAAATGATGTTTTGAGAGGATTTTATGATAGAGTTTCATATATATACTTTGTCGGTACATCTAGGTGTGTCAAAGATGTAACTAGACCTCCAACATCAGTTTTGGTGGCCAAAAATGAAGAAGGAAGTTGTAGAGTTTATCTCTAAATGATTTAATTATCAGTAACTGAAGGCTAAGAATAATGTCCAGTGGGTTTATCTCAACCCCTTTATGTGATAGAGTATAAGTGGTATGGGATATTCACCGTCTTCTTGATGGGGTTACCACATACTTCCAGGGAAAACCATTCCATCTAGGTGTTCTTAGACTGACTCACCATGTCATCCCACATCCCTCCTATCTGAGAACAAAGTTTAATAGAGATATTTGGATGCCTCTATATAGAGTAAATAGTTATATAGAATCTCCTCAGTGATCATTTCTAACCATGATGAACTCTTCAAATCTTGGTTGTGTATAGGATTGTAGGAGGATTTTTGGACTCAATTGCATTTGATCATGGCTTTTGACCCCCATACTAAAGGCCAGAGTGACCCGACCATCTCAGTCTTGGAAGAAATAAAGTAGGATTTCATGTTAGACATCAACTGTAGTTGGTAGGACCACTTACCATCGGCCGTGTTTGCATACAACAACAACAACCATTCCACCACCTATATGGAACTGTATGAGTCCTCTTATGGGAGACCCTATAGTTTTCCAATATGCTGGACTGACCAAGAGAGTCAACACTCATGGAAATATAGTTGGTGTAATCCACTACAGAGAAGGTTTAGATCATCCTGAAGTGGGCGAGGACTTAAACTAGCCATAATAAGTCCTTTCTAGACCAATAATGGAGGCCATTGGAGTTTTAGGAGGGAGACCATGTGTTCCTATGGGACTCACCTTGACGTGGATTAAAAATATTTGGATGGGGTAGGAAGCTATCTATGAGATTCATTGTCCCTTTTTAGATACTGTGCAGAGTTGGTGAGGTGTCCTATCACTTAGGACTAATACCGTAGTTAGACCGAGTACACTAAGTCTTTCATATGTCATAGTTGAGAAGGTCTGTGCCTGATTTGTCACATGTTATGGACTGGTGTTGGATGAACATCGAGGATGGAGCTAACTTTTTTGAGTACCCAGTAGAGATTTTGGTCATCATGGGAGTATATTTCATGGGTGATCAATTCCACTAGTTCGTGCATGGTGGAAATATGAGAATCTTAAGGAGATAATATTTGAGTGGGAGACCCAAATGTGTACTCAGTACCCACATCTTTTTGTGTAGCTTTTTATTTTGGATTTCTAAAACACAAATCCCCATGATGGGGAGAATGTAATGACTATGAGTTTTTGATTTTTTGACTTTCAATTTTAAATGGATTATTTTTAGAACTATGTGGGGAAATGGTGTGAGATTCTAGGGCCCAACGTGCTTGAAATTAATTTTTAAAATATATTGAATATATCTAATATCACGCATGCAAAAATTCCATAAAAAGGTATAATAACCTCTAAATGAAGTCTCGTATCAGAAATATAAGGCATCCATTTAGTTTAGAGAATGGGATTTACCCTAGGAGTGACATAACCTTTGAGCATGTCATATGTTCAGGTTTAGCATCGTTGCGGGTGAATTAATAAAATAAATAAATTAAATTGCTTATTTTATGAAACAATGTAGTGAACTAATTTGTTTCTCTATAAATAAACTACTATGGATATCTTTTAAGTCTAGCTGTATAGCCCTATTAATTTAGAGAAACCGTTAGAGAGTGTTAGTGGAGATTCTGTTGGTGAGTGATGATAGGATTATGGATCATCAATGTATGTCTGATGGAGCTCAAGGATCTCTCTAATGAAAATGACACAAAATAATTATTCAAAAATGATTGATCAAAATTATTATAGAATATTGTTTTTTTATTATTTCCAAATTTATTTATTACTATGATGATAAAAAATCAATCTACCAACAAATTGATTCACATGTTGATCATATTGTGAGGAAAAGACTATCTGTGGAGATTGATGGGAGAATTATTTATTTTTTTTGTTCTTCATTCATCTTTCTATTAGAAATATATTAAGTCTAACCAAAAAATATGTGTTTCATTCCTCTTTTATGTGGTTCTTAGATTTCTCCCACTATTATTCCTCTTTTTTTCACTGGTATGCATTTTGACTAGTGGTTCGACAAATATTAGACAACAAATCATTGCACACTAATTTCTTTGTAAAACAGATTGTTATCATAGATATGGGTTCTATTTGACGATGAGATAAATCTACAATGATAGATGATCAATAAAGAATAGATTTAGGGATTCCATTCTTTATATATTTGGCATGCAATGAAAAACGACACATGTGGAGGATTCTAAAATGAATTCAAAGGGAAAGAACTCAATGATCCATGATAAAAAGACTAAGAAAGTCATGTTAATTTAATTCCGGTGAGGTGTGTGGTTGGATCAATAGCTGTAGGAGTGTAAGATAATTCATGAACTAGATTTGGGATTCGGAAAAATCCCACATTACACATCATGTATTCTAGAATTACACACTATGTGGGACCACTGTGTGGTGCTAGGGTTTCTGTAAAAAGTAAAATTTGACATGGTGTGTGACCCCTGTCACACAGTATGGGGTTAGACCTAGATGCTCAGAATGTACCATTGAGGATACACAGACACAACCGAGTGTACACAAGCTCAGACACATCATGTAATCAAACACGAACACATCTAGTCTAAGTTTTCATGGTAAAAGCCATGTACTTGAAAAAAATAAAGAGTACATGGGCTTAGACAAGGTACGTACTGTGACATAGAAATGGGAATGGGTTGTGATACATATCTAGGACTTGGTGATAAAGGAACATGCCATGTATTGCAAACAAACATCGTGTAACCCTACAATGATGGCTTGGAGCCCTTGGGATCTTCATCTTAGACAATTTTTATTAGTTTTAGTTCCCTTGTTCTACCCAGAGGGTTTTGTATGGAATCATGTCCTATATATAGGATTGTGATCCCTTTAGAGGGACATTAGTTTTGGATATAGTTTTTGGAATCCTTCTTTGGTATTGGGGTGATATATTCTATCATCATCTTCCCAAGATAGAGTTGTTGGTATCTTCATGAACAACACTATATGGGTTTCAATCTTCTACTTATTATGTTATTCATGATTTTTTTTGGTATACCCCATGGACTTGAGTGTGATCCTCTTATGTGAATCATTCTCTTCAGAGTTCCATCATGTACTTAATATAGAGAGGCCCGATGATCATGATATATCAGATGGACACCTTTAGTGTTTTGTGACTCATGGAATGTGTTCACCTTGATGAGATCTATATTAATCATTTAAGAAATAATCCTAGGTTGGAATTAAAATTGTGAATTTTTCTTGAGACAACAGTTCATTATTGTGTATATCTGGATATTCATGTTATAGGTTATGTAGACATGTATTTGTGATGATCTAACTATTATTCTTGATATTATATGCTATGTGATTTCAGGGTGTCCTACTTGGTATTATTATGCTCACCCCTTCTTGGTATTTTCCTGCACGTGTCATGTCTTATTCCGATAATTGACTTTTTAAGGGTTATTATAGGGGCCAGAACCAAGAGGATCTTAGTAATCTGGACAGACCAAGGTGTGTTCCCACAATTTCATTGAGAATAGTTCCCTTTTATACTTTTAGATTTTCCTTATTTTCATACACTTTGTGGTGGGATTTTATATTTCTCTTTTTTATTTACAGTACTTTTTGTCATACTCTTATAATTGGATTTATATTTATGTATGGATGGTTTATCATATTTTTTTTCATTTCATCATTTTATGGGCTTGGATATGTGTGATCGTATATAGATACATCAGGATAATAACTCCCATGTATGTGATATGGCTACTCGACACTGGTTTCAAGCCCCTGGATTATTGTAGGCTGGATTGGGGTAGTCATTGAATGGTCTCTGTTGGGAAGGGTCATGATACCATATTCAAATGTGATTAGGTTACTCTTATATTTTAAACCTCATCTCGATTTTCTTTTCACACCCCCCATAGATGGTCAAATTACAAAGACATTAAACTATATACCCCTATTTGAGGTGATATATTGCATTAGTGAACCCTTCAATCACATTGTGTTTTACTCATCCAATTTATACATTGACTATCTCACTATACTGACCAAGAACCATGAAAATAAAATTGTATGGACCCCCTTTGATATAGTCTATACCAGCATTGGTCTATTTCATTCACATAAAATTTTACCTTTACCATTCTACATAGACTATCTCACATTTTGGTTGAAGTTGTGAAACCTTAAAACCCTTCAATTTTGGGCCAAATCTATTCAGTCATAAACATAAGCCGTTAATGGTCCAAATTGTGTGACCTTGAACTATAAATAAAATAGAATAGGAACTCTTGTGAGGTAAAGAACCAATGAAGGCGGTCCTGAGTAAAATTCAACTATCTTCTTACTAGTTAGAAAAGATAGAGCATAAATAGAAGAAGTAACAAATCTTATATGACCCACCATGAAGACCTTGAAATGGATAGGCCATGTTCTCTGAACCTTTCGGTCCATGAGAAAGTCTAAACCAACATTATTCCATCTCCCCTTATATGTATGTTCAAAAAATTTCTTATCATATACCTTCATCGTTAGAACATATTCTTTGTGATAAAAACCATTCCAGGTACTCTTTTCTCCATATAACTACTTCATTCCTAATGTGATTTAATATTTGAAACCCTTTCCTAGCTATTAGTAAAAAGAGTATTCAACTCCATTGGAATCCTCTTTTTGGTAATGTTTTTCATGAATCTATTATAAACACTACCATCTACAATCATATTTAATAATGATGCAAAGGTCCATTAATCTTCATACACCTAGGAAACATCACAGTAGAACCCATCATTTGAATATTGGTTAGTGATCATCCTTCAAGTACTTAGCTCATCCCATAATTTTCGTCTTCAAGTGTATCATGTTATTATTTTCACATCCCATTACCCATATATTCAATTCGATTTATAAACCCACAATGTCATATATTCATGTATAGTAACCATTTTTAAATCTATAATATAACATTATATCTGTGATCGCTCATTAGTCCTTATTGCATATCCCTAAATTGCACATCATAATGGTCCAATAATTATGACCATTAACTATATGCACTAGTCCATGGGTTTGTCGATATTGAAATTGAATCTCCAACCACATCCCACTATATAACCCATACTAGATAGATTATCTCATCTTTTAGTGAAATATGTTTTTTCCTTAAAAATCACCAAACATCAATTGAAGAATCATGATCTTAAACTATATACAACTACCCCTAAATTAGTCTATTCTTGAGGCATTGTGTCTTCATTCACTTTGAGCTTACCTCTCCGTGATATAAGGTATACTAGGTTTAACTCTTCCATGTTATAGGGTAGACTCCCTCAATTTCGTGTCAATGTTGTATGATCTTAAATTTCTGCTATATTGGTTTGTATTTTAGAACATTAAAATACCAATGGAAAGAAACATAATATTACCAAATTTGAAATACAATAGAGGGAATCCTAAATGAAATCTGAGTCTTTACACATTGTTCATGCACATTACATGACCTAGAAAATATTACGAATCTAAGAAAGGAAAAAATGCACAAAACTTTGAAGGTTAAAAACCTAAAAAGGGAGACCTGATAAATTATTGAGTTCATGCCAACTATGCATACCCTACAAAAATCTTAGGATAAAACTTGTGATAAATGAAGAAACACAGTGATTACAGGGATCCCCGTATGGTATTCTGGTTGAGGTATGATATTCTTTTATGTTTAGAAGGTCATATTTTAGGATCAATAGTTGTCAAAGGTGAATCTGTGTATTTTCAAAGTTTCAAGGCCTTAATGGTGGTTGTAGAAGGCCACGATTCAGCTGATTGGATTCCTCCAGCCCACTAGTGGAATACTGGTATAATGGAATCCCTATAAGAATTTCTTTGCCTAGCCATTGAAAGCCCATTGGTCAACAGGTGGATTCCCATTAGTCTATCTGTGGTGTTTCTAATGGTCCAAGTACTCAATTGGAACCTCTGAATAGCTAGTGGAAACTAGGGGTTAGTTGGTGGCATTGATCTAGGTCGGTTAGAAAATGGGTTTTTAGTCATTTTATGCCATAAAACCCATTTTCACTCTTTATTCCATCATTTTTGAACCAAATCAGACCAAGCATCTTAGGGAGTGTTCCCTTTGGAATTCTTTTATCCTCTAAACTTATCTGATTGGAATTTTGATCTTGGATTGTTTGGTTATCATTAAATTGGTATATGTGATATAATATCTTCTTTTAATTATTTATCTCTTAGATTTATAGTATATTTATGTTTTGTTTGTCCCATCTATTGATTATGTGATGATTCTTCTCTTTTTTCTCATATATCTTTTGTGTGTTTGGTTCTCTAAAGATATATCTTATTTGGTTTGTGAATATATTGTGTTCTCTGAGGTAGGTGATCTCCTATAATATCCACTAACCATTTCCTATGGAAACATGATTCTAATATGTGGGTATTGATTTATAGGGCCTCATTTCAATTTATTATGTGTTCCCTTTCCCTCGAGTGCATGGATCATGTTTATTTTCATGTGAACCCAAGTGTGAGGTTGGTGGTTTTATCTCTAGTATCTATTTGTTGAACCAAACATGATATAGTTTTCTATGTAGGTTTCTAAATAATGATTTTCATGATCCTTAATCTTATTGATATTCAAAGGTAATTGGTTTTTGATAAAAGATGGATTTTCACCTTGTTTTAGTGAAATAATGATGTTTTTAAAGAACCATGAAATGGTTTTTATAATTAGTTTTCAATGCATGATTATGATGTAAAAATGGTTGTTTGGAAGATATTTTTATGAAATGATATGGTCACTTGAGTTGTTTTGACATATGAAATAGATGGGATCCTTGGGTACCTAAAATGGGTTTTTAGTATTCGTCCTTGTCCTAGTTTACGTAGGGGGTTTATCCATGGTGTGTTCCTCCATTTCCTAGTCCCTACTATTATAGGGACTTAATTATCTAACATTATAGTGGGTTCATCCATAGGGAATTACTCTATTCCCCAATCCTTGTTGTTTTATGAAATTTTTAGTACACTATGTGATGACTTGATTACTAATGTACAAGAGACCAAGCTAGCCTGGACCTATGTTATCCTAGGGATGATCTTCTATTGTACTCTATTTTTTGTGTATTTGGTTTTATTATGGCCTTGATATTGAAAAATATTCATTCTTTGATAACTTTTTTATTTGAAAATGTTATTTGACATGTGTTATATGGAATTTTCATCAGAAGTTTAAAAAGGGAAGAATTTTTTACCATGATTTTGATATTGACATGATAAATATTTTAGTATTCTACTTTTTTCCTATATTGAGCATACTAGGATTGTTTGGCAGTGACTTACTTTGGAAAACTTATGAGGGGTCCTGTTGGTTTTATTTTTCTCTCACCCTATACACTCTGCTGGTGGTGTGTAGACATTGTTTTTTCTAATTTTGGAAAGGGAAAGATACCCTTGTGAGGCATTGTGGTTTCATGTCAGCTGGACTTGGGTAGTTAGTGGTTTGATGGTGGGATTTTTCCTATGCATCACATGGAGTAGATGTTGATAGTTTGGTTTTCCTTTGGTTTTATTCTTGGGAATATACCTTGGTTTTGGATTGTTGACTTAGTTGTGTCGCTACCGCTATTGGTTTATAATTATGGCATATTTTCAATTTTATTTTTTCCATTCTATTATTTTATACCATGTTGTTTGTTTCAGTTTAGGAAAATTTTCCCTTTATTTTTTGTTCGATGCTTGGGTGCTAGTCGCCAACCTATGGGATAGGGATCACCCTTAAAATGTTTTTTTGTCTAATTCAGAGCCTAGTTAGATGGAATTTCTTGGATATGTGATGATAATTTCACATAAAATGAGGTCTATCATCAAATATTTCTATCCAATGATGTTTTGTAGATTATAGATATGATTTTTGGGACTTAGGGGGAATGTTATGGGCAATTTCCTATCTATATATCATTATAATGATCCTTAATTCACCCCAAGATGTAGGGTTGTGTGTCTCCTATGTTGAGTTTTGATCTATATCTCAGTTTTTAATTATATAATTTTGGTGTAAACTAATATTTTTTCATTGTATAATAGTCTTTTTTCTGTTTTTGGTATGTAGAATCATATCTTTGAGACATGTTCCAAGGATTCCTTGGAAGGGTGCCCTAGGAATTGATCCTTAATGAAATAGTCCTATTGATCAAAATTTCATTGAGGATATTGTGCATGAAGTTTATGTTGTGGACCAGATTGTGATACTATTTGAATAAAATCTAAATGAAACTAACATTGAGATTGTGGAGACAAGGATCGAGTGCAAGAGTTACTATGCTAGAAGCCCGCATATTTTAAGGGTACAAGTGAACCTTGGTAATCATAGGAATATATGGAAGAAATCAATAGGGTATTGGGCTTTCTAGATATTGTTGAATCTATCATGGTACAAGTGAACCTTGGTAATCATTGGAATATATGGAAGAAATCAAAAGGGTATTGGGCTTTCTAGATATATTTGAATCTGTCCATGTACAATGTGAGACATTTAAGACAAAGGGTCCCAGCATGAGGGGTGGGAATCTATTTTTCAGGTGAATATACATGTGGGTTTCTAGTAGAAATACTTCAAGATAATTTTAAATTAGAAGTTACACCCAAAATAATTTATCATGATTAAGTCTATTTAGTTCATTTCATTTTAGTAAGGCGTTCATTCAGTGAAAGAGTATACAAACTATTTTGATGAATTAGTTTCTTTTTTTTCCTGATGTAGTAATGAATGGTAAATTGAAGGCATAGAAATACCCATAAGGATTGTGATCTAATTTAAAATTACAAATGTATATGTTGAATCTCTCCACCTATTCTAAAATTATGAATACGGCTATGATGAAAGATATTGATTTGGTAGGTAAACCAGGCTTGTTTGTGTTTCCACTTCCACCCAATGGAAATTTCAGTGGCACACATGGGAAGAATTTGTAGTTTCACTAAATAATAGAGTCCATAAAGGTATCTATATTTAGTGATCTCTTTTTAATCTATCAAAAATAGCTAGAAGTATAATGTTGATCCGCTACCAGTTTGGAATGATTGGTCACACCCGACAATCCTTCCCTACACCTCTGAAGACCTGTGGTTCTTTTGGTTTCTGTTTTTATCTCTAGAGATTCTTCTAGAATCTATGAATACCTCAATATATTTATGGATAATTTTCCCTAAAGGTAACTAATATGCATTCAAAAGCTTTAAATTCAATTTGCAGTCCAACCATAGGTTTCCAGAGTAAGTCATTTTCACATAGTGGAGGAACTGCAAGTGGAAGTTGATGTGGACCCCATTATAATGAGAGGTAAAATTTTATTTTATATTCTATAGAAACTAATTTCTTTGACACTAATTAATTACAATATCTTACATCTTCCAATTTTATGTATATTTCCTAACTTTCAATAAAGCTCGTATCCTATGATTTGGAACTGGAGATTCCTTTTGGTAAGGGAAAGGAGCACGGGACACAATGTGTTTCTTGTTATCTTTTGATATTTGATGTTGAGTTATTATAGGAATTTATATTTGTAGATCTCAATATTTTTGAGGCTATCATTAGGATGGATTGGTTTTCATCTCACTGAGACATTGTTTATTTATTTTTATCTATGTATTTTGATCTTTGCGGCCAATGGGAGCTCTCAAGTGTTTTAGGGAGTGTGAGATATGATGTTTAGTCATGCATTACCGTCTCACATATAGATTAGAAATATGTTGGAAACTGATTCATTTGATATTGATTATATATCTTCTCGCGTAGATCTATCGTTGCTTGTTCATGATTTTCCCATGGTTTTACTATAATAATTATTCAGACTTCCTCCAAAAAGGGAGGTAGTGCTCCCTATCGATCTTGTGCCTCTTATGCAACCGATTTCTATACCCTTTAATCTTATAGATCCTGCTGAGTTAAAATAGGTTAATATCTATCTGGATGACCTATTAGAGATGGGTTTTTTCATCTTAGTGTTTCACTGTGACCAGTCCCCCATTCTCTTAACTAAGAAGGTTAATGATTCTCTTCATCTTTGTATAGATTATAGAAATATAAATTAGGTAGTAGTTAAAAATAAGTATCATTTTCCCCATATGGATGACATGTTTGATTAATTAAAGGGTAAAATTGGTAAATTTTTTCCCTTTGGTCAGATTATAATCATCTCAGAGTTAAGGAGTTGGATGTCCTGATGATCACTTTTAAGAGAAAGTGAATCTAATATGAGTACCCAGTAATGATGTTTTTACTAACCAATGCTTCTAAAATGTTTATGGATATCTTTAATTAGATATTCCACCACAATATCAATACTTTTTTTTATGGAGTTCTTAGATTATATCTTGGTATATTCAAGAATCTAGGGAGAGAATGAGTACCACTTGAATTCGGCTTTAGGAACATTGAGGATTCCTTGCCTTTATGTGAAGTTACTGTAATAAAATTCCTAGATTTGAGTGGTGAAGTTATAAGGGAACATGATTTCAGAACATGGCCTCTCAGTTGATACTAGAAAGGTGAAGACTGATTTATCATGGGAAAAACCACATAATGAATTCATGATATAAAGCTTCCCATGTCTAGCTAGCTATTATCAGATACTTATAAAAAAATTATTAAAGTTGTTTTCACCATGGATTATTTTTTCCAAGAAAGGGATGAAATTATCATGTGATGAAAAGTGTTTGGTAGAGATAATGGGTGAAGTACCTCCAAATGTTAAAATCTTTTATCAACTACACCCATATGAAAGGGAATATTTGTAATGATACTATGAGTAGAAAATTTTCTTCTCAGTTCATCCTATAAATGAATTGCTGTGAATTATTATGAGGATATTTGATCAGTTGCATCTGGATTCAAAGGAGGATGATTCAGGGATGGTTATGGCTAGTGTTCAATTTTCATGATATCTCACCGAGTCTATTCTCTAATAATATTAGTAAAATGATGATTTTAGAGAAAAAATAAATACTTTTATGGTGATAAGACTTCTCATGGATTGTCTCTCCCCTATGATGAAATTATTTTCTTTGGGGATCAATTTATCATACCTATATATCAGAAGTTCGGTGATTCATGATTTTCATATACCTTCAAGGGTTGTTCATCCCAGAACTAAAAAGGTGTATTATGACATGAGAAGGTGTTTTTGGTGGTTAGGTATGAAGTGTGAAATTACTGATTATATGTTTCTCTATTACACATGATGATAGATTAAGTCATATCACCTAATTCCTTAAATTATTATTGAAACTCTTTCAATTACAATAATGAAATGGGACGAGGTATACATAGACTTTGTAATTGTATTCCCATGAATTATCTAAGGGAATAATTCTATCTGGGTGTTGATTGATCATTTGAAAAAATTAACTTATTTTTTTCTGATTAGGGACACCACTAAGGTTGAAGATATTGGTAATCTATCAGTGCAGGAAATTTTGAGGTTAAATGGGGTCCCCTCTTCTATTTTCTTTGAGAGGGATCCAATGTTTGCTTCTCGGTTAGGGAATGGTCTCTTAGAGATAACGGGGACTCAGGTTAGGTTGAGTACAACTTAGCATCCATAGGCAGATGGCTAGATGGATCATGTTATTCACATTCTAGAGGATATTCTCTATGCTCATGTCTTGAAATTTAGAGGCTGTTGGGATAACTATTTGGGGTTTATTATGTTTTCTTATAATAACTATTACCAATCATCTATCAAAATGGATCCTTTTGAGAATTGGTATGGTCACATTCACTGGTCACCTATTTGTTGGTCATAGGTGGGTGAGGCCTCTCTCATGGGACATAGTATCATTCAAGGGAAATCAATGAGGACTTTGGATATATTCTGATGTATGGATACAAATTAGAGTCATTAGAAATCTTATATGGATCATTGAAACCATACTTTGGTGTTATCTTTTTAGTGGTCGGGTCTTCTTGAAATTTGACTCTTAGTTGGGTAATAATCTACTAGGGAGGAAATGGTAGTTGTTTATGAGATTTGTTGGACCATTTTAGATCACTTAGTATATTATCCATGTAGCTTATTTTTTGGCGTTTCTGGCCTTTTCAATGGGTATTCATGATTTTTTCACATATCTCAGCTTAAGGAGTATCATCACGATCCTTCCCATTTTAATAATTGGGATGAGGTACAGTTAGAGTTAGATATATCTTTCATGGAGTAACAAGTGGATATTGATGACTATCATTTGATTGTTCTATGTTGGAAGTAAATTCCTTTAGTCAAAGTGTTATGGAATTATGGACCAGATTCTTACGAGATTTGGGAGCATGAATCATCAATGAGGGAGCAGTTTCCTCATCTCTTTTTAGATAATCTTTCTTCCTCTATATTTTTTTGGTATATAAAGTTATATTGTGAGGATAAATATAGTATATAAGTTAATGAAATTCATTATTTTATGATTATTTTTTTTATTTTTGGATAGTTAGTGATCAGAGGTGACTTGATGGAGATTCAAAGTGGCATGGCCATAATGGTGGCTATAGAAGGCCACCATCCAGCTAGTGGAAGAATAGAATGTCCATATGAATTCCACTTTCTAGCCAATAGTGTGGTCACTTTTCTTGAAACCCTTGTCTAGCTAGTGGAATCCAGTGGCATTGGTTTGGGCTGATTATGTAAGGTTGTTTTAGTAATTTTATGCCACCAAAACCTGATTTTAACTCCTTAGTACCTCTTTCCAAAATCTAGTCTGTCCAGCTCTCTTGGAGATCCTTCCCTTTAGCATTCTTGGGTCCTCCAAATTTCTATAATTTTTATTTGGATTCCAGATCAAATGGTTTTCATCAAATTGTTATGTTTGATCTTAGCTCCTCCTTTACTTCTTGATCTCATGTATTAACAGTGTATCTATGGAATATTGATCTGATCTATCAATGATGTGATGATTCCTATCTTATTTCTAATAGATCTATTGTGAATTTGGTTCATAGAGGCTAGATCTTGTCTGTTTGGATTTATATCTTGTGTTTTATGAGGTTTGTGATCTCTTATATTCTCTATTGATTATGTTATTATGAAAACATGATTCTATGTTGAGGGTATCGATGCCACTGGATTCCTATTACTTCTTATGTGTTTACATTCATTTTTGTGTGTGAATCTTATTTTTGTTATCATCTGAAACCAAGTGTGATGTAGGTGGTTCTGTCTCTAGTATCTTCCTGGTGAACCACACATAACATAGTTTTAAAAATTATTTTCTAAATAATAACTTGAATGATCCTTGAACATTATATTATAAATTCATAAATTTGATCCCTCTTATATTACTCATTATATGGTTTATTGAGGCCATGTCATGAATTATGATATATACTTAGAGAATTCAAGGCCTACTCATTGGGTTCATCAACCTGAGAGAAGAAAAGATCACTATTCTATTCCACTTATATATTATTTTAGATCACCCATGAGAGATGCATAGAGGTGTATACACATGGAACTTGAGAACTCTTTAATATTGGAATCATTATCTCAAGATTCACCTTCATGATTCTTGTTAACCCATGTCAACCCCATATCATATCTGAATAGAATATCTTTTGTGTATGATGATGGTACATGCGATTCTTTATCCAACTTTCCTATTCCCATTCAAGAGTACACATCCAGGTGGAAACTTATATTTTTGATGTTCTATCTCACAATATATAACCCAATTTATGAGTGTGGTACATATGAATCTATATACACCTTGAATATATCCATCAAATGGTATATGTTTTAGGGAAAATGGATTGATCCATTATTTATCCTTGACACAAGTGTTTGGAGATTATGATTTACTCGATACATTTCCATGCAATATTCAGGTGGATTTAATTGTTCTTATGTTTACTCTTAACAAATTATCATGAATTAGATTATTTTAAATAGTTCAAGAAAAAATAATTATTATCATTTATCAAAAGAACAATGGATCATCCACATTATATAATCTTCCTCATTATATAAATTTGGAAGTTTGAATTGGAATACAACAATAAGAATCACCAAATAGACCCATGGGGATGGATTGGTGTTTTATTTATGTCATTTATGAATTGGAATAATTTACCTACCATTTCATTTTTTCCCATATAGAAAGACTTTGAGATTCAAAAAAAGAATCATTATAGAATTTCAATTTTTGGTTTCCCGTTACATTATTTTCACTGACCAATAATGTAAATCACATTAAATCTCTTTTCTTATTTTTTAAACTTAGATGAAACAAAATTCAATTGGATGAATATATTTAGTGAAACAAATTATTTTTCGTACTCCAGAAACAACAAAACTATCCATCAAACTTATCTTCTTTAGTTGATACTTCTTGAGTCAACTGGTCCTATATCACAATTCTATTTTCCTTTAAAAATATTGTGACAAAAACATGATTTCATAGATTTTCTATTAAAATGCCAACTAAACATCTCATCTTTGATCATTTAATGAGAAATATGTGCTTTATTATCTCAATATAAGCACAGAATTACCATAAAAACTTTTTTGGTATAATATATGTATATTTTTCTTTAATAAGATCACCTTTGAGAAACACAAAAACATTTCTGATAAAATGGCTCAAAATGAAAAATAGATATGAACAGTGGTCATCATTTTTAAAATCTCTCATGAATATAATTGAATAAAATTTTATATGTGATGTGTTTCACATTAAAGGCTAGTTGTTACAAAGGGTTATGTTATTTAAAATATTTGAAATCTAGAAACTCGGGTTTTCACCCAATAAATACTGAAAATTTCACTAAGCATGGAAGTCTTATGAGGGGAAGATAAAATTAGTACTATCTGAAAGGTATTTCATTTAATAAAATAAGTATTACACTCAATGAAAAGGATCATTATCTAGAATAATTATACCCATAATATACGATGGAATGGAGTATTTTGATGAATTATTATAGTCATATTCAAATACTTATGCTCAAACATGATGTCCTACATTCCAAGAAAGGTTATTATTTAAAACAAATTAAATTTTATTTTCATATATCAAAGAATTAATCTCTGACATGAGGTCATACATTCCATTCATGTGTCCTTATACTCCTCACTTTTCCAATTTCTATGTTTGATTGAATTTTATGATATTTATAACAACTTCAGAACCACTTCAAACTAGCAAATAATCATTCCAAAAAACATTCCAAACATATCAATAACCTCAAAAACCTATTAAATGTTCTTAAATATTGTACAAAATAAGTGAAAATATTAAATAAAATCATTAAAAAGTAAATAGGCAGTTCAGTGTACCTCTTTTGGATTTTTGAAAACATATATAAACTCTTAAACAAAATATTAGATATATTCACATATTCAGAAGTTTCATCACAATAGTCATCATATCCAAACCTATCTCATAGGAGAAGTGCATTTCACCACCCAAATGGATAAGATTTCATTTTTAGAGAATTCTATCCCTTAATTTTAAGAAACTTTGGCCAAGTGATATAGATTAATTGCCCAACAATATAAGTATCTCTTAAATCAAGAATCTGATCTTACTTTTTAAAAAATCCCCCATTCAACATTAGACACAGCTTCAGATGACATAGCAGTGATCACTCCCCATATAAAATAGATTTATGAGAATATTTCTCCCCTTTTTCAATTCAATCTGTAGAACACATGGTGGTTGTGAATTCCCCACTTATTCAAGTGAGAGGAGAAGTTTGAATATGTAGTTTAAGCCTAAATTTATATTAACTCTCTCTTATCATTGATTTTGTAAAGATAATTGTAATCAAATTTTGAGTAGATATGTATTAAATATTTCTATCTTAGTTACTCACAATTTATTTAATGAAATGGTACCTGATGTATATATTTTGGATCAAGAGAGTTGTCTAGTGTTCTTTTATAGATTTATTACACTATGATTATCACATAAAATATTTAATGGTTTTTTATTTTCAAATTTAAAATTTTATAATTTCACAAATATCCATAAAACCTTTGTACATGCATCAACGAATTCAGAATATTAATCCTTGGTTATGCTAAACAACACTATGTTTCTCTTCTAACTATATCAACTCACAAAAGCATCACTGATGAAGAAATTCCCACTTGATATGGATTTTCTCATTGTACAATCACCTTACAAATCCACGTCTGTGTATCTAGGCCACTTCAAATATGAACTGCATTTCTAAAAAATAGCATAATTAATTTTTCCCTTCACATATCTCAATGTATACTTTTGTCTCAATCATGTGTGACTCCCAAGGGTCAGTTTGAAACTAAGCACAAAGTTTCATAACAAAGTCTATATCAAGTATTTTGGTTATTAAAGAGAATATACTTCTAATGAGTCTTCTAAATTTATTTTGGTCAACCTTTGTAATATTCTCATATTTACATAGTTTAGTTCCTATTGAAATAGGAATTTAAATCTCTCTATATTATTCCAAATTAAACTTTTTTAACAACTTTTAAACATGTGTTTCTAGGGATAGTGATATATAATATAAATTCTACTCAATATGTAACCATAAAACGTATCTCAGCATTCCTAGAAAAGACATCTCAAATAGTTCTTTAATTGGATAAAATATTTCCCACAAAGAATTACAGTTTCAAAGAAAAATATTATATTATCAACATAAGAAATAGAAATTAATGAACACATATGAAGCTATTTGATATAAAAATATCTATTAACATTCCATTTTTTAAATTCTGTTTTCATTACGAAGTTGTCAAGTCTCAAATATCAGGATTAGGGATCCTATTTCAATTCATATATTTCCTCTCTCAAATTGAACACCATACACCCATCAATATCTAAACTAAAAAATTTGGGTTTTTCAATAAATACACCTTACTCAACGTCACCATTTAAAAATGATGATTTTTTCCATTTGATGCAATTTGTAGTGATTTTGTGTATCCATAACTAATAAATATCTAATTATTTCAATAATTTCTATCATATTAAAGGATTATTAAAAGTCAATGCTTTCTATTTGGGTATATAATTTTTGTACCAGTCTAGCCTTATTCCCTTTTATATCCCCTTACTCATTGAATTTTTTTTAAGCACCCATTTTTTAACAAAGTCATTCTTATCTTTTGGTTTTGGGAAAATCTCTCAAGATGAATTTTTATAAATATTATATAACATAACATTCATATCCTATACAAATTCAATAATATCAGTAGCTTCCGTTACTATATATGGCTCAACATGTGATATGATAAATGTGTGATTTCCCACTACCAGTCTTCTTCTTTTCTGAAAAGAAACTCCTCATTCACCAATTATATTTTTAGTATCAACTTGCCATTACATATTCTAAAAATATTTCTTTTCACTAATATAATCCTCTTATTGTTCATAAATATGTTCTGAATCAACATCATCAACTGGTGTTCTTAACTGAGATGCATTTTTAGTCTTCTGATATCAAATCTTTTCTATTTTCATTTGAAATGTAACGCCCCGACCCCAGTTATCCAGAGTCATTGAATTATTACATAACATTTTCATGATCACAAAATATCAATTATTGAAAGACCGATTAGTTTAATAGTCTTGGAAACACTAGATACATTCATAAGTCTTACATTACATCATACAATGAAAAACTACAACATCATAGTCTCCATAGTCCACAGTCATATCCCCTTAGACTATCCCTATATTTCACTCATAAAATACTTCTTCACATCCTTGGAAAAACAAAACATAGAAATGGGTGATCTCAGATTCTCAGTAAGGATAACAATATAGCAAAAACGTTCATAAATAATCACAAACATTTAAGGCAATGTATAAATAAAAAAAGCCTTTTAAACTTGAACTTCAGCATAATATGGAAAAAATAAAATGAAGTAATGCCATTTAATTCTTCACATGGATATTATACTAGTCAAATAATGACATGCAATATCAATAACTACTTTCATAATGACGGAATGCAAAATTCCAGACTTTAATAACCACTTAGTCAAGAACTTGTGCCAAGACTACAGATAATATTTTGTCAAGGCCTTATTCCAAGACACTAGTTTGTCTCATGAGACATACCGATTCATCGAGGAGCTATAGCAGGCTCCACCCGTCACTTACTAAGTCCAATGCATTCCTCAAATGAACAGGTTTAAACATAACATAAACATTCGTATTAAAACTAGCATAAGAAAAGTCAATAATTTCTCCATAAACTATGAATGTTATGAAAATAGCACATCCACAGTCAAACATATCACAAAACCTTCAATACTATATAGATTCTTTGTACTATAATAAATCAACTTCAAATAAGCTTAAAATCCATCAAAGGATGTTGACATAGATGAAATCAAAACTATTTGAGAGAAATATCTCTTTTTTTGAAATCAATTAAAAGTCACATAATTATAAAGGAAAATATTTACTTTGAAAATATTATTATAAGCTTATAAGGGATTCTTCGACGATTTTATAATGGTGGAAAATAGATGCACCTGCCATATAAGTAAAAAAATCATTCCTAACTTAATTCTATTGAAAAGGATAAAAACGACCTTGTTTGGAAAATGACGGAAAGATTCCTTTATAAACATCTTATAAAAAGTCAAAAAATGGTGTAAATGAATTTAAACCATAGTCTATAAAATAGAAAGAATGTTTTGAAATACATCTTTAAGAAACATGGATGTGGATGATAAAGAGGTCCCAGTAGATACTTACATAAAAACTACCTCGGATAATAAAGAGATTGTAAAATTAACCCTTACCTTGTACTTTTCCTTGGTCCAGGGTAGTTTAACCTCATTTATAATGGTGAAATAATTGTTATTAAATTATAAAATAATCATATACATTAATATGATATCATATATGATCTTTTAATAATGTTTTGTTAATAATATCTTTGTATTATCGTCGTTTCGGGTGTTAACAGATTTGTTTTCCTTTATATTCTTTGTTATGTGAGTAATATTTGTTATGGATGGGATATATATTATTCACATCCAGAATAATACTGTCACGACCCGCCCTCGGGGTCCGTGCCGTGACTACCCCAAGCCCGCCTTCCATAGGCCAGGGGCTGGCGACTAGCACCAAGGCGTAAATCCCGATAAAAAGGGAAGGCATTGCCTTTGTAAGGTAAACAAACACCACAGAGTAAGCAAGAGGAAAGTAAACACTAAACAAAAGCAGAGTACAACTGAAAGTGCGGAAAAGTAAATGGGCCAGAATACAAACCCAAAACTAAAAGTAAAGTAACACTCGAAAGGGAAAACAGCAACTGAAAAGTAAATGCCGCTACACCGAGCTGTCCACTGGAAATCCCACCTGAAGGGTGGGTACAAATAGCTCCTCTGCTCCACAGGTCCCGTCGTCTGCTCCGTGCACGTCCCGCCCAGTGGTCCACCTCCGGGTACCGTCCCGCTCTGCAAGCCTCAGCTAAGGTCAACGCTGTCCGTCGTCTGCAACCAACACAACGTAGTGCGGGAAAAGCCCGTGCAGGGGTGAGTATAAGCTACTCAGTAGGGACCCCGAGACCCCTGAAGGTCTCTCAAATCCACAAAGGATAAACCACGAAGAAAGGTATAATCACGAAGTAACAACCGACACTGCTTAGGTATATGCCCATACATATACCTAAGTCATCAATTCAAATACGCTCCAACCTCCGAGCCCAAGTACAACTCAGTCCACACAGGAAAGTAAACGTATTCCACACAGGAAAGCAAAACGTAGTCCACACAGGATTGCACAACACAATCCACACAGGAAAGCAATAGGATTCAGCTCACACAGGTATACTTCTTCAAAGGACGATAAAGATGATCACTGATCCATCTAAGTCGTCGGACCCACGAAGGATCGATAGGTAACTAACCCCCGCAAAGACCCACACAGGATCGGGCCCACACAGGACCTGTAGGCGCTGGTTCACACAGGACCGCTGAGCGCAAGGACCCACACAGGATCGGACCCACACAGGATCGGGCCCACACAGGACCTGTAGCACTGATCCACGTAGGATCGCTGAGTGCTGTAGTCATCCTCGTCGAATCCACACAGGATCTCTGTACTGTCGTCGTCGCAGTCACAGTAGCAGTAGTAGCAGTAGCAGTCACAGTAACAGTCGCAGCCAACACTAGGGTTCCCGCACACAGCAAGCTCGTTCGGGGAGTCCGCTCCACGAGCCGAGAGGCTGATACATCAACTGTCACGAAGACCAGAGTTGATGTATCCAAAAGTTCCGTATCGTCAACAGGAACTCAACGCAACAGACGGTGCGTCGATCAAACGCCCGGTCTGAGAGTTATTGGCATTTTCGTCCCCGGGGCCCGGTTGGTTTTTAAGGAAAAACCAACCCGACCGTACTCCACCTGCGTCCAAACCTCGGGCGGAGTATGCCAAAAGATCTGTCTCACTAAGAGGAACACAACACGGCTGACGGCACGTCAATCGGACGTCCGTAGCTCTAGATATGAGCGTTTCCGCTCCGAAGGCCCGGTTGGTTTCGTGAACGAACCAACCCGGCCGAACTCAAATTAATCCGAAACCTTGATTGCGATATACCGAAACGACCGTCTCGATCCAAGGATCGCGTTTCCGCAGACGGTTCGTCAATAGGAGGTCCGAGGCTCAAGTTATGGCCAAAAGACCGAAACTGGTTCGAAACGGGGGGGGGGGGTCCGGGTCCGGGCCGACCCGGCCCAACCCCCCCCCCCCCCCCCCCCCCCGGGTCGGCCGGCCGGCGGTGCAGCGGCGCGGCGGCCGCGGCGGCCAGGCGCCGCTCGGTGGCTGCACGCGGGGGGCTAAGCCCCCGCTTCCTGGGAAGGGCGGCGGCGGCTACATGTCGCGCCCCACCTTTTTTTTAAAACGCCCCCCCCCCCACGTGGGGGGCCTGTTTTTGCGGAACCGGGGGGCCGGCTGCCCCCCCCCCCCCCCCCCTCAAGAAAACTCCCCCCCTCATAAAGAGGGGTGTTTTATGAGATGGCCGGGGGATTAATTCCCCCGGTTTAATGCCATCCGGCCGGCCAGCTGGCCGGCCGGTTTTCTCCAACGGGACAGGAAATTCCGGTCCCCCCCTTCGGCTTCCGACGCCGGCGGCCCGGCCGCCGGTGTTCTCTTCCGCCACGGCCCGGAACCAGCCACGGTGCGACGACACCGCGCCCCTCCTCCGCATCTTGATTTCTTCAACGCGGCGCGACGGCGTCGCGTTCTTGATGTTTCTTCCATGGCGCGGCGCGACGGCGTCGCGCAATAAGGATTGGGCGAATATCCGCGTGGTGCGTCGGCACCACGCCACCTTGATTCATCCACCCGCAAGAAATTCAACAAGAACGATGGAGGGGGGTTCGGCCGTGTTCGTGCGGTCCAGCCCCCCTCACGTTAAATAACAACACAACATAAAATATTCAAATTCCTCACGTTAGTCATGCGATTCACGAGCAAGAATAGAATAATTAAACAATAAACAAAAACCCCTACCTTGGGTATAAGTTCGAGGATTTGCCAACGTTCGCGGAAGTCGACGTCGCGGAGATCGGGCGTCGCGGTCGTCGTTCGTCAATTCCGTTGACGAAGAGATGCGTCCGATGTGATACGTCGTTGGCGAAACCTCTTATGTCGACGAACGGAATCCGAGGAGGAAGCGGCGTTCCCTCTCGTTGACACGGAAGACGAAGAAGAGCGGAGCAGCGTTCTTCGTCGGAGCTTGAGCGTTCTTCGTCAAGATGAG
Organism: Viscum album; assembly: GCA_963277665.1. Taxonomy (NCBI): domain Eukaryota; kingdom Viridiplantae; phylum Streptophyta; class Magnoliopsida; order Santalales; family Viscaceae; genus Viscum; species Viscum album. The sequence continues at coordinate 1,417,418,816 of OY728159.1, read as the reverse complement.
CGTTCTTCGTCAAGATGAAGAAGATGGAGGAGGATCTCTCAAAATGAAATCCACACAAGTTGGCTAACAAAATAAAATAAGGTCCCTCCTTATTTTATTTACCAATCCAAGGAATTCAAAACATCAAATTCAAAAACATAACACTTAATTAATTAACATGTCATGTGTAATTAATTAGATGTTAAGTTTACAAACATTTAAGAGGGAGTGAGGGGAGTTTAACGGGGACGTTGAGAGGTTTAGGTTCGTGTGGGTCCCACCACACTTAATCCTCTCAAGGGAGGTTAAGTGGGTGTGGGTCCCACCCCTAACTCCTTTTGAGAGGAGTTAACCTACAAAAGTGAAATAAAAAGAATCCACATTTTTTTTATTCAACTTTTTATAAATCTCCCAAAAACTAACTTTCTACCCGCAACAAACGCAACTTCCGAAAGGGTCTATTTAAGCAAATATCGGTGCTGCGAGTTCATCGGTGCCCTCAGATTTCAATTCCGAGCACCGGATCAAAAGTTAGGAATTCCCGCTCGTTCGTTCACTGAACGTACCCGAGCCAAACTTCGGAAATTGATTCCGGGCACTCCGGGCCTCGGAATCAGGTGCCGTCAGAAACCGCGCTCTTGTAAAATTCTAAAGAAAATTAAGAAAAAATTTCCCTTGAATTTTACGGGTCTTTACATTACTCCCACCTCAGGGCTTTACGTCCCCGTAAAGATACATCAAAACTAGGGAAACAAATGAGGGTACTGAGCACGCATCTGAGCCTCCCGCTCCCAAGTGCTCTCCTGGAGATTCCCGTGCTGCCATCTGATGCGCACAAGAGGAATCAATCGCCCACGTAGGACCCGCTCTTGTCAATCCTCTATCTCCACTGGAACCTCCGTGAAAGTCTCCCCATCGTCAACGTCAAGCTCCCCATGGTCAATGATGTGCGTCGGGTCGTGCACGTATCTCCTCAGCTGGGATACGTGGAAGACGTCGTGCACCCGGTGCAACTGAGGTGGTAGAGCCAGGCGATAAGCCACCTCACCAATCCTGCTGAGAATCTGGAAGGGTCCGATGAAGCGTGGAGATAACTTGCCGCCTCGGCCAAATCTCCGAATACCACGTCGAGGTGAGACCCGCAAGAAGACGTGGTCGCCATCCTCGAACTCTAGTGGCCTCCGCCTCCTGTCAGCATATGACTTCTACCGGCTCTGAGCTGTCCTCATCCTCTCCTGGATGACCTGGACCTTCTCTGTCGTGGCCTGGACCATCTCCGGTCCCACCAGTGCTGACTCTCCAGGGTCTGTCCAGCACAAAAGGAGATCTACAAGGTCGGCCGTACAACGCCTCGTACGGTGCCATCCCGATGGTGGAGTGGTAGCTATTGTTGTACGCAAACTCCACCAAGGGTAGGTGGTCCTCCCAGCTACGACCAAAGTCGAGGACACATGCGCGGAGCATGTCCTCGAGTGTCTGAATGGTCCTCTCCGTCTGACCATCCGTCTGAGGATGAAAGGCTGTGCTCAGACGTAGCTGCGTCCCGAACGCCTCCTGTAACCCCTTCCAAAGCCGGGAAGTAAAGCGAGCATCTCGATCGGAGACGATAGATGATGGCACGCCGTGGAGCCGCACAATCTCCTGAACGTAGAGACGTCCCAAGCTCTCCACTGAGCCCTGCTCTCTGATGGGTAAGAAGTGTGCCGACTTGGTGAGTCGGTCAACAATCACCCAGATGGAGTCGTGACCTCTGGAAGTGCGTGGAAGTCCAGTCACGAAATCCATAGATATGCCGTCCCACTTCCACTCTGGAACCTCCAAGGGTTGTACCAAGCCTGCTGGTACCTGGTGCTCTGCCTTCACCTGCTGATAGGTGAGGCATCGAGAAACGAACTCTGCTACAGCCTTCTTCATGCCCGGCCACCAGTGCTGTCGTCTGAGGTCCTGGTACATCTTCGCCACTCCAGGATGTACCGCCAAAGGAGAAGTGTGAAACTCTCTCAGCACTTCCTCTCGCAAAGCTACTGGTACCATGGTACGTCCTCTGAAAAGGATGTCGTGCTCTACTCCAAGGGAGAAACCATCAGGTGCCTGTCCCGAGGATATCTGTGCACGCCGTGTCTCACAGTCAGCGTCCCCACGCTGTGCCTCCCTGACTCGCGGCAGTAGTGGAGGGGTGACTGTGAGAGACTGGAGGAAGGCTGCTCCATCTCTATCCACGAAGGATATCTGCAAAGAGGCTAGCTGCTCCGTCGCCTCCTCAAGTAGCCGAATGCCCGTCCTCCTGCTGAGGGCATCGGCTACTACGTTCCCCTTCCCAGGAGTATAGACTATCTCAAAGTCATAGTCCTGGAGGAACTCGAGCCATCGCCGCTGTCTCAGGTTCAGGTCCTTCTGAGAGAAGATATACCTGAGACTCTGATGATCAGAAAAGACTGTAAAGCGCTCGCCCATCAGATAGTGTCGCCATGTCTTCAGAGCGAAGACCACTGCTGCTAACTCCAGGTCATGGGTAGCGTAGTTCTGCTCATGCGGCCTCAACTGACGTGATCCATAGGCGATCACTGCCCGCTCTTGCATCAGAACACATCCGAGTCCGGTCCCTGATGCATCGCAGTAGACTACGTACCCTACTCCCTCCTCAGGCAACCTCAGGATAGGTGCGATAGTCAATCTCTGTCTCAGCTCCTGGAAGCTCTGCTGACATCTGTCTGACCACACGAAGGGTTTCCCCTTCTTCGTCAAAGCTGTGAGTGATGTCGCAACTCTAGAGAAGTCTGGCACGAATCTCCGATAGTATCCAGCTAGTCCCAAGAAACTCCGAACCTCAGTCACGCCCCTGGGTGGCTCCCATGCTAACACAGCCTCAATCTTCACGGGATCCACTGCAACTCCCGCCTCAGAGATAACGTGTCCCAAGAAGTGGACCTCACATATCCCGAACTGGCACTTCGAGAGCTTACCATAAAGCTGGTGCTCTCGGAGTGTGTCTAGTACAACTCGCAAGTGATAGGCATGCTCCTCCTCTGTCGTAGAGTAAATCAGAATGTCGTCGATGAAGACCACGACAAACCGATCGAGGTATGGCTGAAAGATCCTGTTCATGAGAGCCATGAACACTACTGGAGCATTGGTTACACCGAATGGCATAACCAATAATTCATAGTGGCCATACCGACATCTGAAGGCCGTCTTCTGCACATCCTCATCTCTGACTCTGAGCTGATGATAGCCTGACCTGAGGTCTATCTTCGAGAACCACCGTGCTCCCTTGAGCTGATCAAAGAGGTCATCAATCCTCGGTAGCGGATACTTGTTCCTCACTGTCACCTGGTTCAGGCGACGATAGTCAACACAAAGTCGCAAGCTCCCGTCCGCCTTCTTGGCGAATAAAATCGTGGAAGCCTAGGGTGAAACACTGGGTCGGATGAACCCCTTGTCCTGCAAGTCCTCCAACTGTACACGTAGCTCTCGAAGCTCGGCGGGGGCCATCCGATATGCTGGAGTGGATATCGGGGCTGTCCTGGGGTACAAGTCAATATAAAAGTCTACCTCTCTGCGAGGAGGTAGCCCTGGAACATCGTCGGGAAAAACGTCCGCAAACTGATCCACCACTGCAGGAAAACCAGGACTCCGCACGTCAACTGCTCCAAGGATAAGGCTAGCCAAATGATGAGTGATGGGCTGTCCTCTCCTCCGCGGAAGTCCATCCTGTGCTGCTAAGGCTCCCTTCTCGCCGGTGAAGGTGAACCTGCTCCCGTCGGTGCGTACACATCACACCTTGCGCCTAAAACAGTCAATCTGTGCATGGACCGTAGATAGCCAATCCATGCCCAAGATGACGTCATAAGGCCTCGACGCTGCTACAAGAAGATCCCAGCCGAAGCTCTCGCCTCCTAGAGTAAGCTCACACTGCCGGCACCAGTGCGTAATCGTCGAGTCTGCTTCCGTGGGAGTCTCTAGTTGTAAGGATCGAGCCAACGGCTCTGTCGGAATCTCCGAGCTCCGAACAAGGGCAGCGGCTATGAAAGAGTGACTCGCTCCTGTGTCTATAAGAACTGCAGCAAGGGTGGAGTAGACACAGATAGTACCTCGAATCATCTCGGGTGCGCCGTGGTCGTAGGCCTCTGCTGCCTGGAGCTGTGCCTGTCGCTGCCCGCCAGCTCCCTGTGGTCGGGGTGGACCTCCTGGTGGTGGTGGTGGTAGAGCCTCAAAGCGTCGGCCACCACCGGCTGCTCGTCCAGCCCCTCTACCTCGTCCGCCTCCTCCCTGCGGACCGCCACGGTCGACCCTCTGCCTCTGCCTCGGTGGTCCATCAACTGTCTGCTGCTCCTCGGCACGACGGGTCGGGCAGTCACGAGCCATGTGGCCCTGCCCGCCGCACGAGTAGCACTGACTGCCTCTCGTAAGACTGGCTCCACGCTGTGTGCCCCGCACTGCTGAGTTAGTGCCCTGAGATCGTCTGCCCAAAGGTCTGGTCTGTCTGGACCCCTGAGTCATCCGTCGACTGCCTGCTGCAGATGACTCTGCCACGTTCCGCCCTGCGGTGGGTCTCTGTGTTGGTGTAGACTCAGCAAGGAAACTCTCGATCAGAAGGGCCCGCTCCAGTACTCCTGTCTGAGTCGGTATGCTGAGGGAAATCAGCGATGCCCTGATCTCGTGTCTCAAACCCTGCTCGAAGGTCCGGGCCCGGAAGAATGGGTCCCGTACCATGTCGGTCGAGTAGCGCGAGAGATCGGTAAATCTCGCCGAGTACTGAGCGACCGTCATGCTGCCCTGCCGCAGCTGTAGAAGCTCCTGGATACGCACCGCACGAAGGGTGGCTGGGACGAACTCTGAGCGGAAGAGGCTCTCAAAGTCCGTCCAAAGAAGAGATGCCTCATCGTGCACCTGGAGCATCAGGCTCCACTATCGTCCTGTTGCTGCGTGTAGTAGGCTCGCAGCGAGGATCACCATGAGGTCTGCCGGTGTCCTCACTAGCCTAAACACTCGTACTACTGCCTCCAGTCAGTCCTCTGCTGCCTGGGGATCCGTCTCCCCGCGAAACCTGGGCAGTCGCTGGCGCTGAAACTCATGCAGTGCGCTGAGGCGACGTGCATCGTCAGTGGCTGCTGCTGGAAGCATCGGGGGCTCGGCGGGTAAAGCTACCGCCGGTGCCACTGCTGGCAAAGGGCGCTGCACCGAGGCCTCGTCGCTCAGTGGGCTGTCGTCTCGCTCGACTCTCGGAACCCTAGCTGGCTGCCGTCGTGGGGCCATCCTGAAAAGGAAACAGGTGCGCCACGGTCAGAACAGTATACCTGGTGAGCTGATATAAGTAATCACAAAGAAAACTTTGAAACACACACGCAATCAATGTTTTCGTGCATTAAGTCGGAAATCAGAAGTCAGGATCCTGGTGTACGGATACGTCGGCCGCCGCACCAACACTGGACTCCCTGGACTGATAACCACACTCAATACGCTAAACATTATTGCTTCACATAGAAAGATCAGAGTTCGCGGTAGAACCAAACTCCTCTGATACCAATTTGTCACGACCCGCCCTCGGGGTCCGTGCCGTGACTACCCCAAGCCCGCCTTCCATAGGCCAGGGGCTGGCGACTAGCACCAAGGCGTAAATCTCGATAAAAAGGGAAGGCATTGCCTTTGTAAGGTAAACAAACACCACAGTGTAAGCAAGCGGAAAGTAAACACTAAACAAAAGCAGAGTACAACTGAAAGTGCGAAAAAGTAAATGGGCCAGAATACAAACCCAAAACTGAAAGTAAAGTACAACTCGAAAGGGAAAACAGCAACTGAAAAGTAAATGCCGCTACACCGAGCTGTCCACTGGAAATCCCACCTGAAGGGTGGGTACAGATAGCTCCTCTACTCCACAGGTCCCGTCGTCTGCTCCGTGCACGTCCCGCCCAGTGGTCCACCTCCGGGTACCGTCCCCGCTCTGCAAGCCTCAGCTAAGGTCAACGTTGTCCGTCGTCTGCAACCAACACAACGTAGTGCGGGCAAAGCCCGTGCAGGGGTGAGTATAAGCTACTCAGTAGGGACCGTCGAGACCCCTGAAGGTCTCTCAAATCCACAAAGGATAAACCACGAAGAAAGGTATAATCACGAAGTAACAACCGACACTGCTTAGGTATATGCCCATACATATACCTAAGTCATCAATTCAAATACGCTCCAACCTCCGAGCCCAAGTACAACTCAGTCCACACAGGAAAGTAAACGTATTCCACACAGGAAAGCAAAACGTAATCCACACAGGATTGCACAACACAATCCACACAGGAAAGCAACAGGATTCAGCTCACACAGGTATACTTCTTCAAAGGACGATAAAGATGATCACTGATCCATCTAAGTCGTCGGACCCACGAAGGATCGATAGGTAACTAACCCCTGCAAAGACCCACACAGGATCGGGCCCACACAGGACCTGTAGGCGCTGGTTCACACAGGACCGCTGAGCGCAAGGACCCACACAGGATCGGACCCACACAGGATCGGGCCCACACAGGACCTGTAGCACTGATCCACATAGGATCGCTGAGTGTTGTAGTCGTCGTCGTCGAATCCACACAGGATCTCTGTACTGTCGTCGTCGCAGTCACAGTAGCAGTAGTAGCAGTTGCAGTCACAGTAACAGTCGCAGCCAGCACTAGGGTTCCCACACACAGCAAGCTCGTTCGGGGAGTCCGCTCCACGAGCCGAGAGGCTGATACATCAACTGTCACGAAGACCAGAGTTGATGTATCCAAAAGTTCCGTATCGTCAACAGGAACTCAACGCAACAGACGGTGCGTCGATCGGACGCCCGGTCTGAGAGTTATTGGCATTTTTGTCCCAGGGGCCCGGTTGGTTTTTAAGGAAAAACCAACCCGACCGTACTCCACCTGCGTCCAAACCTCGGGCGGAGTATGCCAAAAGATCCGTCTCACTAAGAGGAACACAACACGGCTGACGGCACGTCAATCGGACGTCCGTAGCTCTAGATATGAGCGTTTCCGTCTCCGAAGTCCCGGTTGGTTTCGTGAACGAACCAACCCGGCCGAACTCAACATAATCCAAAACCTTGAGTGCGATATACCGAAACGACCGTCTCGATCCAAGGATCGCGTTGCCGCAGACGGTTCATCAATCGGAGGTCCGAGGCTCAAGTTATGGCCAAAAGACCGAAACTGGTTCGAAACGGGGGGGGTCCGGGTCCGGGCCGACCCGGCCCGACCCCCCCCCCCCCCCCCCCCCCCCCCCCCGGGTCGGCCCGGCCGGCCGGCCGGCGTTGCGGCGGCACGGAGGCCTGGCGGCGCGGCGGCGCGGCGGCCGCGGCGGCCTGGCGCCGCTCGGGGGCTGCACGCGGGGGGCTAAGCCCCCGCTTCCTGGGAAGGGCGGCGGCGGCTACATGCCGCCCCCCCCCCCCCCCCTTTTTTTTTAAAACGCCCCCCCCCCACGTGGGGGGCCTGTTTGTGCGGAACCGGGGGGCCGGCTGCCCCCCCCCCCTCAAGAAAACGCTCCCCCCCTCATAAAGAGGGGGGTTTTTATGAGATGGCCGGGGAATTAATTCCCCCGGTTTAATGCCATCCGGCCGGCCAGCTGGCCGACCTGTTTTCTCCAACGGGACCGGAAATTCCGGTCCCCCCCTTCGGCTTCCGACGCCGGCGGCCCGGCCGCCGGTGTTCTCTTCCGCCGCGGCCCAGAACCGGCCGCGGTTTTCGTCATCCGGCGCGGTGCGACGGCACCGCGCCCCTCCGCCGCATCTTGATTTCTTCAACGCGGCGCGACGGCATCGCGTTCTTGATGTTTATTCCATGGCGCGGCGCGACGGCGTCGCGCAATAAGGATTGGGCGAATATCCGCGTGGTGCGTCGGCACCACGCCACCTTGATTCATCCACCCGCAAGCAATTCAACAAGAACGATGGAGGGGGGTTCGGCCGTGTTCGTGCGGTCCAGCCCCCCTCACGTTAAATAACAACACAACATAAAATATTCAAATTCCTCACGTTAGTCATGCGATCCACGAGCAAGAATAGAATAATTAAACAATAAACAAAAACCCCTACCTTGGGTATAAGTTCGAGGATTTGCCAATGTTCGCGGAAGTCGACGTCGCGGAGATCGGGTGTCGCGGTCGTCGTTCGTCAATTCCATTGACGAAGAGATGCGTCCGATGTGATACGTCGTTGGCGAAACCTCTTATGTCGACGAAGGGAATCCGAGGAGGAAGCGGCGTTCCCTCTCGTTGACACGGAAGACGAAGAAGAGCGGAGCGGCGTTCTTCGTCGGAGCTTGAGCGTTCTTCGTCAAGATGAGCGTTCTTCGTCAAGATGAAGAAGATGGAGGAGGAGCTCTCAAAATGAAATCCACACAAGTTGGCTAACAAAATAAAATAAGGTCCCTCCTTATTTTATTTACCAAGCCAAGGAATTCAAAACTTCAAATTCAAAAACATAACACTTAATTAATTAACATGTCATGTGTAATTAATTAGATGTTAAGTTTACAAACATTTAAGAGGGAGTGAGGGGAGTTTAAGGGGGAAGTTGAGAGGTTTAGGTTCGTGTGGGTCCCACCACACTTAATCCTCTCAAGGGAGGTTAAGTGGGTGTGGGTCCCACCCCTAACTCCTTTTGAGAGGAGTTAACCTACAAAAGTGAAATAAAAAGAATCCACATTTTTTTTATTCAACTTTTTATAAATCTCCCAAAAACTAACTTTCTACCCGCAACAAACGCAACTTCCGAAAGGGTCTCTTTAAGCAAATATCGGTGCTGCGAGTTCATCGGTGCCCTCGGATTTCAATTCCGAGCACCGGATCAAAAGTTAGGAAATCCCGCTCGTTCGTTCACTGAACGTACCCGAGCCAAACTTCGGAAATTGATTCCGGGCACTCCGGGCCTCGGAATCAGGTGCCGTCAGAAATCGCGCTCTTGTAAAATTCTAAAGAAAATTAAGAAAAAATTTCCCTTGAATTTTACGGGTCTTTACAAATACCAAGTCTTTAAACATTATTTTTAATCATCTAATTTAAATTAGTCATGAATGGATACGATGGGGAATGAATCTCATCATGTTCGTGGAGACGGTAATCCGTACATACGCACGAGCGGCAATATCATTCTTTTGATATTAAAATAATATATAATCAGATGGTATATCATATATAAAGAATAATTATCATTTTATATTTATTATTTACATGAATTACACATCATTATTATACCCATCCAAATAATAATGTATTGAATAACAATTACACCACGACGTGGAGACGGTAATCCGCACGTACACACGTATGGTGACATGTAATTCAAAGGATGGATAGAATAATGAATATGTTTGTACCATATTTAAAATAACATCATAGTATATAGATGATACTCGAGTTATTATTTTATAATGTAAATAACAAAGAAGGAAGAAGTGGAAGAAGAAAAGAACTTTAAAGAGGGTGGTGAAATTATTACCTCTTCTTCGGGTTCTTCATTTTGATTTGATCAAAAGGGATCCTTATGTTGTCTTTATGACTAAAGGAAGGCCTCTAAGATTAAGTGAGGGAAGTTCAGAGGATATTTGGGCAGGGTTTGGCCGATCCAAAAGGCTTTGAAGGTGTGAATTAGAGACAAGGAGGAGTGCCCTTTTATAAGAGGGGTGAGGTGAACCTTAGGAAAAGTTAGAAATATTATTTTATAATAAAATCCTTTTCGGTTTCTAATGGATAAAAAATGGATTATTTAAAAGAAAAGTTGGGGATGGGTCGGAAACCACTCAACCAATAGGTTTTAGATAGTTTTGGGTCACTATATTAACTTTACCTTTTAGATTTAACTCTTAGTTAAATAGTTTGACATGTACCATGTCTCTTTATATTTTTATATTATATGGTTAATAAACTTACTATATACTTTTAACAGAACCCCAAGTGGTTCATTAATGATACACCTATCATTATATATGTCCTTTGGCCAAACCTTATATTTTTAGGAATAGAATATCAATTAATAATATAATATTTCTTTTATAACCTCTTTTATATCAATTTTGACCCTATTTGGTTTTTTTGTTTTTTATAAATTCATAACAGCATTATTACTTAGAAAAAAATTCATATAACCAACCCTAATATTTCATGTTAACCTATAAAATTAGTGGAATTCATAAAAATTCTCAAATTACATTTATTTGGATATTTATAATATCAATTATTTTAATATTTCATTAATTAGGTAATTACTATATCACTAATGTGTCATGAAAAATTAGATTATTTAATTTCTGAAAATTATAAATAAAATACGATTATGTAGGAAATCTTTTTATCTTTCAAATGAATATTTATAATCGAATTTATCTTGTGTATATCCTTATATTAAAAATGTTTTAGTTATTAAACATTGATTTTAAATCATTTATCTATTCTTTGAATTAAATAATAGTAAATGTCCTAATCTTTTCCAAGTGGACCAAAAAGGTTCATATTTTATTCCTAAGGTTGTTTTTGGTCAAATCCTACTTATCCAATAGAATTAGGACATGTGTTAGGGTAATAATAATATAATTTTTACCCTTAAAGACCCTATTTACTTTTAACTATGGTAAATAAAACTAAAAAGTTACTATTCACAGAAAATTATTTTTATCTTATTGAACCACATTTTACTCTTTGATATTAGCCGTGTCTCTCAGATTTTCAGAATTCCACTCACAGAAGCGGTAAAATTATGCTTTATGTGAATTTGCGAATTCTCCAAGGAGATGGGTAAAAGATGGTGAAAAGTTCAACAATGTTTTTATATATCTAAAATTAATATCAACTACCTCCGATGAATTACATTGAACTTATTTAGGTATTATGTATCTATTTTCACATAAAATAAATTTAAATAATATAAATAATTATTAAAATAAAAATTTGGTTTTAAACTATAACTCAGTTTTTTTCACTATTTATCAAAAATTGAAAGTTTTCATAAAAATACAAAAAATTCACCCTAATATAATTTTGATATTCCGAATCCAAAAATGAAGCCCATTTTGAAAGATAAAATTTATAAAATTTTAAAAAGTGGGTATTACTATTCATAATGGTTAGTTTGATTGGTTTTAGTGTGTTAGAACTCGAAGTTGCGTACAACACACGCTACTGTATTATTCAAAGAGAAGCGTACCGTGGAAGCTTGGGGTGTTACATGAAATTTTAATATCTTTATTAATAGATTGATCTGATTTTCACATGTTATCAATAATCTTGAAATCTAAATATTCTAAAAACTCATGTAAATATTTATTCCAACATCTATACCCACTAAAATCAGATATGTACCCCATAAAGTTCACTTCATCTACTCTGAATTCAAAATTTATAACCTTATAACCTTTTATATTTATAAATAATAGAATTCAAAACATTTAAAAATTCTAAAAATTGGTTTCCTTTTATACCAAAATTTATAGTGTAAATTATATCTTGGGTATCAAAATTCATATGTTCTATAGCAGTACAACAGAAAAAATAACGCATCTGCAAAAATATTTTGAAATTTTATTTTCAAATAGCATTGTCCTTCCCACCTCAAGAATACTTCTATTATTTCTCTTCATAACCCTATGATATTTTTGTGTATATGGTGCGATTATTTGACAACTACAAAAGAGGCCTTTAACATCACTCTATCAGTTTAAAAAAATCATTAACTACCATAGTGTGGTTAAAAGGACTAGGATTTTATCAGTACTAAAAAATCACAGGTAAATCACCCTTTTATCAATGCTATTAGAAGCATTGATAAAAGACACCATTTATCAGTGCTTTTTTTAGTACCGATAAAGGGACCCTTTATCAGTGACTGTTTAGAAGTTGATGAAGGAATCATTTATTAGTGCAAAAAATGGGCTGATAAAGGAACCTTTTTTAGCACTTATATAAGCATTGGTAAATAATCCCTTTATCAGTGCTCTTATAAGAACTTATAAATAATTCCTTTATTATTGCATTTAATAGTGTTAATAAAGGGGATTACTGTAGTGTGATGTTACAACACACTGTAGCACTAGAAATAGGTAATATTGTAGTGTGATATAACAGCACATTACAACACCAAAATAACACTAGAAATTATCAGATATAAATAAATAATTTAAATGAAATATAATTTTCCAAAAAAAATCAAGAAAAAAATACTATTATATAGAGAAAGAAAACACCAGTATAAAAGTGCAAGACACCCCTTATTGAGAAAAATAACACACCTATATAAGAAAATAATTCTTATACAAATAATAAAATAAATAAATTAATTAAATATAAATTATTAATTTTAAACTAAACTTTGAGTCAAACCAGGAACACAATGTATCAAATTGCGTTACATTTGGTTTTTTCCCATCACACCATTTTTTGGCTATCTTCAAGAATTACCCCAATTGAAATTTACTAAATAAGCATGAGATAAAAATGATAAATAAATTAGTTAAGTGATATAAGTTAGAATGATGAGAAAAATATCTTGGCTTGTTTGCTCATTTTTTGGTGATATCAGGCTTGTTTTGAACTAAAATGACACTTATATATTGAAAAGATGCACTTGGTGTCATACCGGTCACACTGAGTGTTATATTGAGGTGTGTATTATTCATACATTTGAAAACTTACTTATAGATAATTTTCCTAATGTATTAAAAAATCCTAATGTGTTTCCTTGGTTTTTAGTATGCCACTTGTTTTTGTACTAAAATGAAAGTTTTAGTTGGAAACGTTCACTTTGTGTTATACAGGTCACATCATGTGTCGGTTTGACATGAGACTAATTCCTAAATATAAAAAATGAATTATGAATAAATTTCCTAAATTATCTATACAATATAATCATTTTTTCTCAGTTTTCAATGAGTGACACTTTTTGTATTAAAATATAAATTTTAAATTGTTAAGGAATACTTTGAGTCATACCTGGCACATCATGTATCATATTGAGGTGTGGATGATTCTTACATATTGATAATGAATCATGGATCATTTTACTATAGCAAAATAATAATCTAATTTTTTCTCTTTTTATTGTGTATGTCAGTTGTCTTTTTTTCTAAAATTAAGGTCTATTTTGAATAAAGAGACACATTTGGAGTCATACCCATCACACCAGGCATCAGATTTTGGTAAGGATAACTGCTAAACATCCCAAATAACTTATGGACAATTTTCATAACGTGTAAAAATAATTTGAAAGTGTTTCCATAGTTTTTAGTATGCCACTTGTGTTTTTTTACTAAAATGTCATTTTAAACTAAAAACATGCACTTTGAGTCATATTTGTCACATCATGTGTGGTATGATGTAAAACAGATTCTTAGACATCAAAAAATAGTTACAAATCATTTTCATAAATTATCAAAACAATATAATCACAATTTATTAGTTTTTAGTGAGTAACTCTTTATTATATTAAAATTTTGATTTTAAACTCATAACAAAAAATTTAATTCATACAGAGCACATCATGTATCATATTGAGGCGAATATTACTACTACACACCAAAAATGACTTATAGATCATTTTACTAAAGTAATAAAACAATCTGAATGTGTTTTCTGGGTTTCAAGTATATTAGTTGTATTTTTTAATAAATAAGTTTTAATTTCAAAAATATCCGATTGAGTTTTATCGGTGATGATGAAATCTAACATAACATTATAATTATCTGTTTATAAAAATTTTAATATATCTATTATAATTATTTTAATTTATAATTAAGATGTGTTTTTTTATTAATAATGTTGTGAACATGGATCATTTTACATAATGAATGTGCACATGCATGATGAATGTTACTTGTATGGATTTCACAATAATTTTTGATATTATATCAGGAATATAATTTATGATAGAATAGACTAAATAATTTCACCACCCCTCTAAAGTGAAACCACTGTATTGTTATTTCCTTAAAATTCATGATTTGATTGATGGAATTTTGTATTTTTTTACTTTTTAGAGGTTTCAGATCAAGCTACTTGCTTCTTTTTCAAAGGGATGTTAATTTGGATTTTTGGTGATTCAAGATTTCATTTGAATTATGTTTTTAATTTTTGGGTATTTCTTCATAAGGAGGTTTATTTTCATTTCATGTCATGTTTCCTTTGACACTATTCCTCCTCGATGATCACGATCTCTCAATACTGTTTTCCTCCAATAGTTCTCTTATACACTTTTTGGCTTTAGTGGTTGATTACAAACTTATTTATTAAAACATTTAATTTTGATTATATACCTATTTTATGTTTGTATTGGTGTTTAATGACTCTCAAGTGGCTATTGTATTTGACAATTAGACCCTTTCTTTGTAGTGTGGAGAAGTATGGGGAAAGAACCCACATATGTTTTTTGTTCAGTTTTTTCTTAGTAAAGGATTTCTTTTATATTGTAGAAATATTTTAAAGTTCTTGTAATGTTCTAAGAGAAATTATATCCTATTATTATCAATTTTAAAAAATTAGTGGTGTTTTTTTTGTTTCTAAAAAAATTACTCCACTTAAATTCGTGTATAAAATCACATAAAAAAGTGGTGAAAAACATTTTGTTAAAAAGCCTCCTGAAACACTTTCACACTAGATCTTATCTTATGTGAAATGTTTTGTGTTCACTTTTAAACAAATTTTCTAAAACACAATCTTGGAATTGTCCTCATTATACTCTATTTCCAAAAAAATCAATCTAGTGCTCCATCTTCTCCTCCAGCTCAATCTCCGCATCAGTCTCTACCTCTAACTCCTCTTCTACCTCGGTCTCCGAATCCGACACTACCACCACCCCCTCCAACATTACCTAAAATACTACCTTTTACTCTATTTTTCCCAAAAAATTTGTTCTTTGTAGGTCATCACTTCTAAGAATATTATTTTACACCATTGATCTTCTCTATGATAAATAGATCAAAAATAATATATAAAAATTATAATACTAATGTTTCAGAACCCAATATATTTATAAGATTATTACTCATACTAGATCACAAACATAGTAGGCAATAATATTAATTTTTTTTCGGAATACATTCTGACAATATGTATGTTTCCCACTCATCTCTAAATAAATTTACTACTTTTTTAGCATACACCTATTTTCAATAATATTGATAGTTCTGGGAAAATATATACAAACAAGTGATTATGATATTTATATAATGAAATTTTAATTACATTCAGAAATTATTAATTGGAGGATGCTGGTATTTTCATACTTTGTGATCTCTCTCATAAATTTTCAAACATAATATCCATAATTGATGCCATTATCTTGATTCAGACCCTATAGAAACATTGACCAAAAGAAATAATTTTTTTGAAATGTTTTGATAGGTAAATATATCTTTTTAGACCATAATTTATTTCAATTTTTAGTAATCCTTAGGGTTCATCACTTTAGGAACCGACTTCATGTCATGAGTTTTCATATATTTAATGACTACCCTATCATAACAATTTTGTGTAAAAATACGAACTAAAAAATATAATTCGATTTTTATCTAAAAATGTTGAGTACAGTGTATTAAAAACTCACAATACACATAATGTGTGTTTAGTTATTTGGATATCCATGAATTGGATCCGATAAAAAAATATTTGGGGTTTCCAGATTGGCTATGATCAACATCTAGTGCTACCTAAAAAAATAATAATAAATAAGTAATAGAAAAATAATAAAAATATTTTAGGTGATTAGATTGTATAATTTTTCTTCGACATTATAAGAATCAATAATATCCTGTCATTTGACATTTTTTTATCAAAATATTCGAGTAACTCATCTATTTTCTTCTCAATTTCTTCCCTATCAAAATGATATTTTTCTATAGAAATGATATTCAGATTAATGAATCTGAATCATGTTTTTCATGATTTTCCATTTATGTAGTAGTAATAGAAACACTTGTAGAAAATATGAATATTTATTAACATTAATAAACATATATTATCACTATTTTTACATACAAATTATGAAAATGAACCTTACTTATGTATTCAAAATTGAGATTTCCAATCATTCATGCATGAGAATCTCATTTATAGTCTCAATACCAATTATTTCTATCATGAAATCTTCCATATATTTATTTTTAATATGGAATTTAAGACATATTTCCATCCTTATGTGGTCTGTGCATGATATTTTAATGTTAATAAATGTTTCTTTGGAACTGGTGGGGAGAAGGTACTCTCGGAATGCCGTTTTGTTTTCTTGGTTGATTCACTAGATTTTATTGATCCGAGCTTCTGTTTCCCTAACAAATTATCAATATGTAATATCATATCTCACATCAGACCATTTATTATCAACCATTATATGGGTTTTCATATGAAAAAATTTGTTAAAGACATACCCCATGTATCTTTATAAGATTATATGTCCATGCGATGAAAGCTCCAATAACATCATTGACTGTTGTAATATTCAGATCATCAAGTGGAATAATAATCCCAGTTGTCATCTCAAGAGCTACCTAAATCCATAATATCAAGTTATATTTTGGGAGGTCTTTATGGTGTAGCTTGTCTCCCATGATATTACACAGTGTACCCATTGCAACAAGGTGGTGCATGGGTGTTGAGAGATACAAATCACATACAACTATACCCTATAGAATTTTAGTCACATAAAGTTATAATAATTTATTTGATTCACATTTAGAAGAAAGAGTAATGAAAAAATTGATTACCTTTCGTAAGTAATGCAAGTGGGGTGAGTGAAAAAACACAAAGCTAGTGGGATCCTTTGGTTCATATGGAGATCTTTGTCCCACCACCGGTTTGATTAGATAATTTCTAACGAATTATTATGTCGAACTAGACTAAAAAATAATATATTACAGTGAGTCTATTTGGGTCTAAAATCATCTCACCATATTATATTTATATTTATGTGGTTTTATGTTCTCGAAATATGTTTGAGGAGATGCTCTAAAAACAAATCCTCTAACGTGAGCATATTGTTCTAATCTTTTTAAAGCTACTGAAAGAACCTTTCTTATTGTATGGTCATTATTGATTCATTTATCTAAACCATATAAACAAATATGAACGTAAAAAAATATTTTTAAGTCATATTGTTATAAATCATAACAAATTATAATTATTTCATATTTACACATAATTCTGAAACTATTTTTGTGTTTTCATCAAAAAGTTTATCCTCCTTATTTACAAGAGCCTCCTTCCATAGTACCTGATGTGGGATGGAAGGGGCTTAAAATTTTTATTTATAAATAAACATTTAAATAATGTTACATACATTGTTTCATATCACATAATTAAACATTTATTTTTGATTCTAAATACATACCAACTTCTTTTCTAATGAAGCGTACATTATCATTTATTTATGATAGACATAAATTTTTCTGATGCATGTTATTTATTTTCAATTTTTTTATATTTCATAAATTAAATATTTTTAATGAATTTAGATAAAATAAATAATTTCGAATAATATATTATCGACTCCAATGCACCTGAAATGGTTTATCATTTTGATGATTGGTGAAAGCATTATATGTTTCTTGCTTTATAATGTGTGCATAACTAATTGGTGTGTGGGGATTAAATTTATCCACATCACCCTTAAGACAAAAAATCATAAGAAGAGTTAGAAATCCTCTATGGTATTTTACAGTAGCAATTTAGACAAATTTCATAAAAAAATCTTCAAAAATAAACGAACTCTGCAAGGAATAATTAAAATTAAATTAACATTTTATAATATAGTTTTTCAGTCTAATAGAGAAAGTATATTATAATAGTTCCATTATATCCTTCGAAAGGATTTCCTTCATTATAGGTTAGATGTGGCTCCACAAATCAATATCAATCGTCATATAAATCCTCATTCTGACCCCAAGATAACTAATGATCTTTGACATGTTGGGGTCAATAGGTTGGTCGTGTTGATTCGAACAGACCTCAAATTTTATACCCTAAATTATTAAGTAGATAATATTATTCAACATTATGTTGAATATTTTTTGTTGTTTTTCTCCATCAACATGATATTGATCTAGTAATAATTGTATTGTTTCAAAATCAACAATCTGTTCATTTTTGGGATTGGTAATATCATCATGTGAAAAATTCATTATCTGAATGAGTAGCCAAATGTTTATTTTTTTCTTGAAAAACAATAATGTAAACATGGGGAAACGATTCTAGAAGGGATTCATGCATGCTCTATTGAATTCTTGAGGGAATATTTAAGTCCATATTCACACTCCTTTTTCAAATGATTAGTGTGCAACAATTTTGAAGGAAATTGGTAATTGAATTTAAGTAAATAATTATCCCACTATTGTTGATGTTATCCTATAAATTCATCATAATGTGAAAGTTATAGACTATTTTAATCCTTATCGGCTTCATCTCTTGAACAATTACTATTGAATTTTGTTGCTTGATACTCATCTGCCATCTCTTGTGGACATCCACCTATGTTTCTTGAACTACTCAAACCAAAATCCATCCCATATTGGGTAACGGTGATCATTTTGGATGACTAAGCCATAGAGTAGTTTAAAGAATATAGAAGAGATGGGGGATGAGTCTCAAGAAAAAAAATGTAATAATAAATGCTCAGGAGATGAAGTTTGTGAGGATGATATTTGTCTCATTATTTATTTTAAATTACCACATCTTACTTTAAATCTTCAAATATCATCTCAAAATTATAAGTGGTTACTATCACTACCATGAGAACATCATCTCATCCCCACTGAGCTGCACCGACTCTAATGCATGTTACTAGTCCTTTTACCTGACCCGTATCTCAAATATAAGAACTCTATATAAAATAAGGTTCATGTGTAGGGTGTGAGTAAAAAAATAAATAAGTAAATACTTATTGGGACCCTAAAATATACAAATAATATTATATTTGAGTATATGTTCAGATTAGTAACTCCAAAAATACACATGTAAGTCATGTAATAATGTACTAACCCAGACACCATGATTATCAAATGTACCGAATTCATTTCATACTGGTGAATTATATTAATCAGACTATAATTTTTTTCATGGTTATTCCATTAAAATCAAATAATTTCACTGATAATAGGATAACATGTGAATCATAGTGGGATAAAAAAAATTTATCGCCATTTTAAAATAACCACATCATAGTTACCAGGAGATTCAACCTTAGAACCATAGAATCCAGGACTATCCCTCACAAATTACAATCACATTTAATTTTTTCATCCAAATCATGAAATGGGTGTAACATATCATTTTTTCTTAATAAGTTCATTTTTAATATGGGAATATAATAACATAATTGGTTATGTTATGAAATAACCAGAAAATGGGTAATTAAATACATTAGTTAAACCTAACATCTGAAAAACCATTAATAAGAACAAAAAAATACAAATGTCACATCACCCTCACCCTTAGCCCTCTATGAGTCACTAACATGTCTATAGTAACTCACATTCTAATATACCAAACATATCTATCACATAATACCAATCATATTCTAATATATGATAAAAATAATTTGTAACACATCAACGCATGTATTTCTTATAGAAACATATTGTATTCATACATTGAAAGGTATATTGAAAATCATTACAAATAATATCAAGTTATTATTCAATGAAGATATTATAAGGAAAGATTTATAAAAAATTTAGAAAAAATATTAGTTACATATGACATGTAATACAATAATTTTCAAAAAAAATACTTTATAAAACAAACCTTTAGTCAAGTAAAGAAAAAAATTAGTTAAACAATCAGTAAAAAAATATAATGATAAAAACAAAGACATACTAAATAATGGTCATATAATTTTTCCATTTCATAAAATTATAATATCTAGAAAAGAATATTAATAAATGTGTATTAGTAAATTTTATAATATAAATATTATTAAAACCATATTTTTGTATGATTATAGTAAAATAAATTGAATTATATATTTATCCTATCAACACATATATATTATGAACCATTTTGTCTAAAAAATTAAATATCAAATACATATATAAACACTATAACTAATATGGTATCATAAACATAAAATTACTTAATATAATAAAAATACATGATAATCACTTAAATATTTCTATTATTTCATGTGTAATAAATAGTAATTGATCAAGATTCTATATAACCCATTTTTATCAAATATAACATAATAAAGAACTAGAACTTATTATTTTAAAAAGATATGTTTATACCATGAATACTCTAAAGCCACACATATTAAAAAATTACCTAAATGAAATTTTTATTATGGATTCTAACATATTAAATTGAAAAATTATAATTCACTTTCCATAAAAACACACCACCAACCACAATGTAATCCTAGTAAACACTTTTCTATTTAACTGGATTTAATTTATCAATTCATTTATGATCAAAAGTATCCTAATCCTAAATATAATATAATTCTTCTAAGAAGAACTAAATATTCTAATATTTAGCACATATTTAACTTAACATCATTAATAATTCTGGCATATGGTATATCATCATATCACTATTCAATAATATTTTTTTTTTGAGAAATTAAATTTATATTTATATTCAAATTGTGTATAAAAAATAAAAAATAATTATATGAAAGAAAATATACAAGAACAACCATAAAATTTTATCATTTTATTACATTTAAACAAAATATATTTATTCATTCAACTAAATCACTTACGATACACTAATCATTCAAAATTAATTACTAGAAAATCTACACCTATTATTCTATGAATGTTTATGAAGATTATTTTCTCAATAGATACACATGTATTCATAATACTTCTTATTGTATTAAAATTTTTTCATCTTTATATTTATGCCACACTATAGAAACAAGAATAAAAAAAATGAAAATAGACACTATCAAAAAGGTAACAAGAAATAATAATGGAAACCTCAAGAAAATCACCATCAGTTGCAACATCAGAAGGAGATGTAGTTTGTAGTCATCTCGTATAAAGATGGTATGAGTTTATAGAGTAGGGGTAGAATTTTGTAGTTGTAGTTAAGCGTGAGAGATAGATGAGATGTATGGTTCATCATGGTTAAGAAAAATGTGAGAATTCAAACCACTGAACTCATATAATCAATCAACAAGAGGGGAAAATGAGAAATTAACATACCTTAGATTCTGGCATTGATTCACCAGAGAGAACATGGAGGAATAGCACCGACAGTAGGGGAGTTCCATGAGATCTTGAGAATCTTGACCGAATGAGTCACATTTTGAGTTCTTTAAAAAAAATCAGGGACACATTTATCAATGCTAAATTGATATGAACTGATAAAATGCATCTTTATCATCACTAAATAATCTATGATAAAAAGAATCTTTCTCAATGATAAAACTTTAGCACTGATAAAGGATTTATCATTATAATTATAAACAATTTTTTTAAATATAATTATATAATTATATATTTGTTTGTTAAAATTTTATAATTATTTAAATATATATTTTTTTATTTACAATTACATTAAAACTTAAAACAATATTTTTTAATTTATAATTTTAAATATATAACTTTATAAATATATTAAATATACATTTATAAATATATTTTTATTAATTTATTTATAAATATAAATATATTTATCTCATTATATATTTATATAATTATATATAAACATAATAAATATATATAAATATAAATATAAAAAATATATTCATTATTTAAATATTTTATTATAATTTTATAAATATAAATATATTTATATCATTATATATATATATATTTAATAAATAAATATAAATATAAATGAACATGGAGGAAAGGGAGCAGAACTCATTGAAGATTCCTGGAAACCATGACTATAGAGATCTTCCTCGAAGCCTCAATCTTTACTCCTATGTCTCACATCTACAAATCACGAGTCAAGATTATACAAAACCAAAGAAGAAATATAGGGATTATTCTTTTAGGATCTAATATTTATCATATTTTTCATGTGTGTACTTCTACCAAATCAATGATCTGATTCCTTGTCGTTTTATTAGGAAGTGAAATACCATGCATGTTTCATCTTAAAAAGTGGTTATCTCTAAACAGATGTAGCTCTACAAACATTCCATCATCTTTTGAGTTATTTTGTTAAAAGGTAAGAACCCTTGGAAGCTCCCAGAAATATTATATGATATTTATTATGCTATTGGAATACCAATTAGGATGTATAGTGTTACATAGATGTCTTGTTTTGGTAATTTTTCTTTGGTCCTGGTTGAAATTGATTTTTTCTCTAACATCATCGATAGATTAGTTCTCTCAACAATAGAGGTTGAAGTCTTCTTTAATATGAAAAATACCACATTTTTTATTTTTTGTGGTATAATTAGACATTTTAAAACTATTTTCAAAGCCGGGGTTGTTTTTTTAACTTTCAGATCATAGGGCATGATACATCATAGTGTCACAAAAATAAAATAGATGGGCCCAATCAGTGCTTAAATGTTGAATATTTGTCTATGAAACACAATCATTATTATGTTGAGGTTCTGTCATTGAAGGAACCTCAGAATGACTATGTTGGTTCACCTCACTGATTGGAGGGTTGTACAGCAGTTTCCAGGAACGATTCCTTGTCTAAAGATGAATCAAATGGGATGGAATCCTCTAATACCATACTGATTTGGGCTTATTCCATTGATTATTTGCATGTCCCAATTGAAATGGTATAATTTAAAGACACTTTATATAAAGGCCTTTCTGATTCTAATCTAGAAGAAGACTTAGATGACAACTAGGTACCTAAGGAAACTTTATCCCAAGAGGCTGTGGACTTTAATAGGTGGCAATAATACAATATTTGATCCAAAAAATTGAAAAGGTAAACTCAAAATGGATGCATATACATCTACCAAGGATTTTTAGAGAAGTAATCCTCATATAAGTATATAGAACCAGCCAAAAATATGTAGGTTTTTGGATAGGGGAACACAATTTGGAGTATCCTATTACTCTAATTAAAACCCTGAGTTAATAGTTTGTAAGTACAATACCATTGATTTTACTGACAGTGCATTGGCAGTATCAAAATTCTGTGTGAAAGATAATTTTTTTTCTATTTTTATATTTCCATGAGAGGTATACATATTGTGAAAACTGATCCTGCCACTCCCAAGGGTTATGATTTTGGGATATTATCAAAATAGAAATAGGGCATTATTTCTTCCCCTCTCACTAGAATTTTTGTAAAAAATCTTGTTCAGGAGAGGATGGTTGTTCAAGTTGTTATCTCTACCTCGACTCTAATGGGTGAGAAGGAAGGAAATGTTGAAGACTTGGCTAGGAAAAGTGTGGGCCCATATTCTTAAGGCACTTCATAGACCTTGTCTATATGTGGTGATCTAAATCATATTCAGGGTAGTGAAGCAATTACTACTGCCTCTACATCAGATTTATCTTTTGAATTGGAAAATTATATTATTAAATTTGGAATGAAAATAGATTCTACCAATTATATAAGAAGTTCAAATTATAAATCAATGGTTTTTAAACATAATATATTTGATTTGATTAACATTTGAATTAGTGAAGATGAAGTTCAAGATAGTGATCATGTGTCCAATTCCAAAGTGATGAAGGATGCCAATGATGATGATCCAATGGATGATGGAGGTGGACAATGGATAGAACTAAAAAATATGGAGAAGGGGACAACAGCCATGAGGTTGGGGTGTCCATTCTTCTTTTCATATCAAGAGTTCTAGATCTCATGCCAAATGATTTTTACTAGTTTTTTTCTGTGAAAATTTGATATTTTGTATGTTCCTCTTCTATATACTATCTTTTTTTAATAAAAGGGGCCATTGAGTCTCAATATTTTAAATATATATATATATATATATTCATTATTTAAATATATTTATTATAATTTTATAATTATTTAAATATATATATATATATTTATAAATATATAAATAATACTTTTAAAAAATAATATTTATATGTTGTATAATTATAAATATATTTCTATCCCATAGGGTGTAGCTATGTGGTAGCTTCCCCTATGGGTGTTAGTGAGGTCGTGAGTTTGAGTCTTGCTGAGTGCATCCATTTATTTTATGTTTCATGAGTTTATTTATAATGTAGCCTCATTTCTTGAATAAACTAAGGCTTTGACATCAAATTGTATATATATATATATATATACATAGTAGTTGGAGTGGTTTCCTAGGGGTTATTCAATATCATAAATCTACATCCAGTACCAATGTTTGATTCTAGGTGGCAACGAGTTTTGGGTTGGGTCTTGGTTGGCCATGTTGGAGGTGGTTGCTTATGTGTAGGGTGGGGTGGGGTGGGGGTGGGGGGGTTGTCATCAACTTCAGAGTGCAAAGACTTCCTCAGGAAAACAATGTGGGGGCGCTAAAGTACGTGGCCTCGGTAGAGAAGGCTTGGAGGCATTCTTCTTTGTAGGATGAATGATAAGATGATGTCCTTGGTGGTCATTGAGATGATGTAGGGCCCAACATCGCGCCTTTGGAAACGACTATGATGTGGCTTACTCGATGTAGTGATGCGGGGGCGCTAGGATGCGACATTGTGGGGAATCTACTTGAAAATATCTTGGAGGCTTGCTTTTTATCTAGACAGATGATGTCCTCAGTATTCGTTGAGAAAACTTTGTCCTGACCTATCAGCTTTTAGGTGGGGATAGATACAGTGTGAGGCGTCGGTTAATAAGGCCCAACAGTGGGATTCTTAGTGCCTAGATTTTTTTCAAAGCCTAAGCAAAGACCTAGAGTTAGAATAACACAGTTAGGGATTTCAGGTCATTAATGGGCTTGTCTCCCACTAGGTTTTTGGGTCATATATTAGGTAAATATGGCTTGATGGATGGGTTATCCTCTTGGAGGGGAGGTGGTGCTATGGCTTGTTTTTCTCACTTGTATGTGTGGTGTCTGTGTGTTTGAATGCAATTGCACCCCAAAGAACCATATATATATATATATATATATTATTCATTATTTAAATAAATTTATTATAATTTTATAATTATTTAAATATATTTAATTAATTATTTATAATTATATAAATACTTTTTGAAAAAGTAATCTTAATTTATTTAAAATAATTATAAATATATAAATTTATAAATATAGTAAATATACATTTATAAATATATTTCTTTGAAAATATATTTTTAACAATATTAATTAATATATAATATTAAATACATGCATTTTAAAAATGAGTGAAATTGAATAATTAAAAATGGGTACACTTTAAAAATATTGTAAAAATGGAAAAGGTTTATTAATTAAATATAAATCATTTAAAAATATGGATATATATATATATTGAAGTAAACATTAACAAAAACTAAAAATATTAAAATATAATAAATAAATAAATATAAACAAATAATATAAATTACTAAATTAAAAAATAAAATAAAAATAGTAAAAATGAATAACTAATAGCTATTTGTAATAATATTATAAATAAATAAATGAAATTTACCAATAGAAAACAAAAAAATTAATTATATATAGGTTATAATGAAATTCTAAAATATACTAAAATTTGAAAAAATTACCTAAATATTAGGTTTATGTGTTTCTATATAAGATTTCATTAATTGCATAAATATTTGTGTATGTGTGTTGTATAAAAAAATGAATTAATTACATATATGTATGTGAAATCAATATGACCCACAATGTTTGATATATGTTAAATTTAAAAATCAAAGAACATTAAAAATGAATAAGACATTAATATTTTTTAATTATTAATTTTTTTTCATTTTAAATATATTTATATTTAAGATATATTATTTTTTATTATTGATAATTAATATATATATATATATATATATTACAATTATTCATTTTTCTTAATAATTGTTACATTAATAAATTTTTAAACAATTTTTTAATTTATTCATTTTTTATTTAATTATTAAAATTTATTCATTTTTTTATTTAATTATTCGAATTTACTCATTATATATATATATTCAATATATACTATTTATTAATATTTAAAATCTATATATTTGGATATATTATTTACTCATTTTTATGTATAATTATTTAATTAAAAAAAAATTAATTTTTTTTAATTTACTCATTTTGAATTTTTAATTGGTTAAGTATTTCATTTTATTCATTTTACATATCTATATATTTAATATATACTATTTATTTATTTTTTTTAATTTATATATTTATATATTAAATTTATTCATTTTTATTAATAATTAGTTAATTAATAAAATTATTAATAATTATTTAATTAATAAAATTTATTAATAATTTGTTAATTAATAAAATTATTAATATTTTTTATTTTTTTAATTGTTTCATTTTATTTTGTACCTTTATTAGTGCTAAAAACAAAATGATGATAAAGGGTACCCTTTATCTGCACTAAAAATAATGTAGTAAAAATCAGTACCATTTATCAGTGCTAAATGATAGAGCTCATAAAGGTTACCCTTTATCAGCACTAAAAAATGCACTGATAAAGGGTACCCTTTATCATCTTTTTTTTTGAATTGAAAAATGACACCCTTTATCAGTGCCTTTTTTAGTATTGATCAAGGTGACCTTTATCAGTGCTTTTTTCTAGTGCTGATAAATGCTTGGGATGTTAAAGGACTCTTTTGATGTAGTGTTTGTTGCTTGATTCCATATTTAGAAAGGAAAATTTCAATTACATAACATTTAAACTTCTCTCTATGATCAGATCTTAATTTCCTAACATGAAGTCCCAATTAATTTTATACTTGTCTTCTAAAATATTTGAAGAGATCAACTGTATCTGATTTGTGCTTAAGGAACAACACATTGGTAATTTTTATGAAATTAGCAGTAAATATGATGAAATATAAATCAAATATTATTTATTTTTTTCCACATAGGACCACATAAATTAATATCAATTAGTTTTATTGGTTTTTAGAGAGAATCTCATCCTTCTTAGGAGTTTTCTAGAGTTTTTTTCCCTTTTGGCATGTTGCACAAACATCATGTTTTTCTCTCTTAAGCTTGGTAAGATATCTTATAACTTTATAATTTATATTTTACTTAAACTTCTTGAGCCAGAATAGCATAGCCTTTTTTACCACTAAAAAAATTCATCATTTTCACTCATTTAATAAGAATTGGTAGTATTTCTTTTCAAAAATATATTTCCATTTATTCTTATTCCTTGAGAAATAATCCTTTCCAATTTTTCACTTTTAATGAAACAAGTGAAACTCTTGGGGATAACATCATGGACATCAACAGAGAGCTAACAAACCCTTAAAGGATTATATTTTATCCCTTTTAAATATAAAAAATCATTTTTCTCAAATTTTGAGGTTCTATCTTTACCAAAATGACAGTATTCTTTTAAAGAGTAATCATTTCTATTGGTAACTGCTCCCTGATCATGGTTTTGAATTTTCATTAGTATTCTTTACCACTAGTCATGTGGGAGGAACACCCACTACCAAGAATCCATGTTTTTTTTGTTTTTATTATCCTTTAGTTCAATATCAACAAGACATACCATATCCTTATTGGGGTTATATATCCCCTTTTCTTTCTTATAAGAAGTTGTGTATCTAGGAAAGATTTTCATACACTTTTCTTCACAATGTCCCTATTTCTCATAACTTCAACAAGCATCCTCATGATATTTTTTTTTCTAATTATGCATAACTAAAACATTTACATTTATGGTTTATATTCTTTGAAGATCTGGATTTATCTTCTCTAGATAACTTGCCACAAATTCATGTCTCATCCATGGAAACGAAATAATGTGCCATTATGTATAGGCTTTGTTCCTTAACACTCTGCGGTACCAGAAGTACCCATGAAACCTGAATCTTCTTGGTTCATAAGAATTATTCCAATAGCGATGTCCATATATTTTTCCTCACTTTACGACATCAATCTAAATTTTCTTTTTTTGACTGATGAAGAGCTCCATGAGTTCCTCTGTTTTTTTTAAATCATTCTTTGATTCAGTGATTTTTTTTTTATTTTCCAATATTTTCATTTTACTCCATGGGTATGGTGTTATACTCAAGATAAGTTGCAAGATGATCCTTTAACATATGTTCAAACTCAGTTGGTTGTATACTATCTTCACCAATAAATAATGTTTAAAATCATCTTTCAATATTATCCACGAATTTTGTGAATTTACCACTAGAATCACTCTTAGATTCATTACAAATTAGTTACCATTGTTATTTTATATACTATTTTGGTTTCTTATCTTTCCTATAGAATATTTTTTCTTAATTATATCATATTTTTATGAATCCTTTGAACTTTTATTTCAATTATTTTTATAGGGGTTCTCATCGTCCTTAGATTAAAAATTTGGTTCGTTCTTTTTAAGTAAGTAAATATAAAATTACCATATTTCATAACATTTTTAGAAATTAATTGGATACTTGGATTTCCATTTTCTATTTTATTCTATAAATGCATTGTGATATTACTAATGATTATTTAAAAGTCTCTATACTCCTCCCCATTTTTATAGTTACTTGAATCTAAATTATCAACAAGTTCATTAATTTTAAACTTCATGATGGACTCAAATTCCATTCATATTTTACCTTTTTCTTAAACGATGGAAATTTTTAAATTTCATAATAAATTATAATATTTTTGAATTCATCCAAGGAAGGATCCTATGCCACTTATAGAGTTGAGATCATTGGATCAAACATGTTATGAAAATTCCTCTTGTGTTTATTAACAATTTTGAATTCTTAAAGGCTTTCCCTAGATCCTAATATATTACTAATAACATTATTCAAATTAGTGAAATAATCATAAATTTTTTCTTCCCCATCCATATTGATGTCATTAAACTTAATTCACCATATTTATAGTCTATCCCCACAAAATTTCAAATTTCTTTCATACCTACTTTCTATATTATCCCAAATTTCTTTCATTATTTAAAGTCCCATCTCTTATTTTAGAGATTTTTCAATAAGGACATAAGAATATCTTTTTATGTTTTTTAATCATTATCCATATTTATTTTTTTATGTTGATCCATTAGAGAATTATCATCAATGTGTGGAAAACTTATGATAGAAAGATCTCTAACTTCTTACCTAAGAGATAAATGATATAAAAATATCATATTATTACAAGTTTGATAATTTTTATCATCAAAATTAGGAACAACCCTTATTTTAATAGAATTAATATTATAAATTCTAAGAACACAAATGAATCAAAGAGAGGGACAAATATTAGATACCAATTGAAGTGTATAAGAACAAATTACTCCACTATGATGGGGGGGGGGGGGGTTAATCGGTTGTGATTTTTTTATAATTTATACTTTATTAAATTGACCCAATATATGAATTTTTCACTATAATAAATAAAAAGTCATGATATTATAGTGTTTGAATAGATTCATACTATGACTGTCTAGAGTCACACTGGATAATGCAGTTTACAACTACCTTCATACAGAATATGTAACCAAGATGAGATAGATCTTTTTGGAATATCAGTTTATTCAGAAATTGTACAAATATATCCAACTCATTGAGTATACATAAATATTCAAGAAATGATTCACACTTCATAAATATCTTATATATTATTTCCTATTATTATTATTATTATTATGAAACTTTATTCTCTCCTTAACTCTATTCCACTCATCATCAGTTCACACCTTCCAACTTTCTATATCTAGTGTTTTCTTAATTAAAAATATATAAATATTCTCATCATCAATCTTTTTAAATGGAATTTTATTTAGGATAATTTAATTTATCCCATCAAACATAGTATCAAAAAAATGAAAACCAATAACTCTTTAAGGTTTCAAACAAATATATCATTATAGAATTCACATTTTCAGTTTCTCGTTACTTGATTTGCACTTCCAAATATAGTTAATAATGTGGCTTAAATTTTCACATTTATTTAAACTCAGATGACCAAAATTCCTTTGGATGTAGATACTTAGAACAAAAAATTATTCTTTGTTATCTTAAAATTAAATCAGTAGATATCAATCTCATAATAAACTGTTGAAACTTCTTGATACAACTAGATTAGTCTCACAACTCCATTTTTTAAAATAGTTAATGAACAAATCAATACTCATTATATTTTATTTTCAAATATGAAATCAAAATTTTTTATTTCAAAATTTATTGATAATAAGGTTATTTTGGGTCTAAGAAGAACTCAATGTCAAGAAAAAAACATTCTATATTTAATATCTTGATCATCTTCCCAAATAGGTTCAACTTAGAGAAACACAACAACTTTTTAGATAAAAAGACTCAAAACATAAAACAGATCTCAAATATGGTAATTATTTTCAAATTCTCCCAAGATTCAATTCAATTCACATTCTATATGTGATTTTTTGTACATTGAAGACCAGTTCTTGCATCATCATGTTTATCTTGTTCAGAATATTCAAATTTTGGAAACTAACATTTTCTCCCAGTAAGAATTTATAATTTTTTAGTATGTTTGTATTATGACGAGGAGATAAAATTCATATTCTCATAAAATTATTTTGGTTAATAAAAGAAATATTATGTGCATAGAAAATTAAGATTCTCTCAAATAATATATCCCATGTCATATGATGGACCAAAATATTACAATGTAGAGTTATAACCAGATTCAAGAAATTACAATTGAACATAAAGTCATAAGTTCAATGTCAAAATATTAAACACATACCATTCAGCCTAATTATTAGTTATAAAATGAATACACTCAATCATGAATTTTTATGTTCAGTTCTTGAATCATTTTTCTGAATAATTTTTCAATTTCTCAAGTTGGATAGAATTAAATAATTTAAAGAACAAGTTTAGAACTTATTTAAACTGTCTGATATTAATTATCAAAAACATTCAAAAAAAGTAAAATATTTATCAACAACCTCAAAATCCTCTATCAATTTCTCCAAGAATTTTTAAAACAAATAAAAAACATAAATCACATCATCAAAAAAATCCAATGGTACTTTTAATTACCATGGTTATAATCTTGAAAAAGTAGGACCTGATCTCTATGTATGAAATATTTGTTTGGAGAATAATAATATAGTCCCAAGTAACAATTGTATCCTCCACATCAACATATATTTCCTAATTGATGAACACGCCATATCCTATGGTCGTGAACATTTGATGAAGCTAATGTAGTTTCATATTCAGTACCTTTATAGGGGGTTTTGGAAGTAAGATTCTAAATTATATTCCATATATAATGTTGGAAAGAATGAAAGACTACAATGTATGCTTGGTATGTCTTAGACATTGTTATAGAAACTGTTATATACTTCGGAACTAACTCAATTAAAGAGGTATTTGGTACATCACCCTTAGAGCTTGTGGTAACTAAAATTATTTCTATTTCTGGGCAATCTAGAGACTATATTAGGGAGTAGTTTGGGTCACCACTTAGTTAAAACATGATTCCAGATGTGGAAAGGCTTAATAAGAATTCCCATTTCCCATGGGTAGAAAACATGTTCCTGAATATTAGGAAAAAACTCTTGGAAATGGTTCACCAAAAGAATCAATAAATGATCAAGGGAATTCCATATTGAAATATCTAATTAACTCTATTTATATCATACATCCATGCATCGAATGAATAGTTCAGACACAAAAGGAACAATCTATTTGAGTATAATTTATTATAAATAATAGAAGTGACTAAGGATATATAACATCATGTAAAATGAATATAAAATTACAAATAAAGTTTCACACAAAAAATTGATAAAAAGGAAAATATATGTTGAAAAATAGGATACATAAGAGTCTAAAAAATAAAACCAAAAAGAACTGAACAACCACTACCTATTACCATGTGAAACAAAATCACTCAACACATCCCATGTTTTCCACTACTAGACTGAATCAAACATTGATAATGAAATGTTCATGACCAGGACATTGAAAGAAAATAATATTTTTTTTATACATTATTTGGTGCCTGTAGGGTGTAAGAAAAACAAGCCTGATAGGATCTCACTAATGAGTTTGTAATGTTACATTCTAAAAGAATCTTATTTTTACTATATTTAATTATATAAAAAATAGTTTTTCATGAACAAGAATATTAAAATAAATAATATTATATTTTCCTTTTTCGTAAGACAATATTTATCATATTATAAAAAAATAGTGTGAAATAGTTCATTTTAAAGATTTATTTAAAACCATTCTTTAAAACTTACACAACTATTGAAACATATTATTTCCTTGGATTGTATTTTAAAATCATCTTAAAAACATTTTTTAGAAAAATGAGATTCATCCCATAATTAATAAAACTGTGTAAAATTAACCCTAATTGAGTAGGTACAATTTCAATGACTAAAAATGGTTAAATAAACCAGTAGTCAACTAATGTTGCTGCATGCACCAATTGAAAGAGGGGATATAAAATAAAGTTAAAGGAAATCCACTATGTAATGTTATTAAAGTATCTTTGTATTATGGTAAATGAACTAGGTCCAAATGTGGGATGGTCCCGGAAAAACTATAACATGGGTCCAATTTCTGACTTATGTTGTATCCTAAAAACATCACATTCCATGCAAACATCCCAAAATTACATCATTGGGGTGAACTTACCACTATATCTAGAGTATAGTAAAAGTATTGGGACACTATTACCTTGTGTAATCACAAGTGTTGGAAAAATATATAACTCTTTCATAGCCTATCAATCCCCATGAAATAAATAAATGGAGGTAAAAAATCAATATAATCACAAAAGCATCATAAAAACATAAACATAACAAAAAAACAACACTGCATCTTCAATATAATCATAAAAAACATCCCAAATATATATAAACCAAATCACAAAAATAAAAAATATCCATATTAGGGTCACAATCACTATCAAACCAAGGGGATTAATAGGGTCTTACAGACATGCACCACATGGAAACAATTTAAAAGTTCCTAATGGGACTTTTTGAAAACTGACTCAGAATACTGAGCCATTATCCTTTATTGAAATCCATTTCTAATAAAAACTTAAATGAAAGCCTTGTAAAACCACCAATAAAATAATTTAAAGAACCAATTTAGTCTTTTATATAGGTTATTTCAAAATCAAATAGACCACATTATTATCTTAAAAAAACACTTTATCCCTTTGAAGACCAAAATTGGGAAAAAATTATTTTGGTCATCAAAATTAATTCAAAACAAACCATATAAACAAATATATAAAAATATGGTGCCTGGAAATCTATTTGAAATTTGTAAATATATTTAGAAAACCGTTGAGAAATAGAATTCTTTTGAACACCTTTTATTACTATTGAGAAATTACTTTATATCATTTATAATACTGATTATAACCGTCACATATAGATATAATTTTAAAAAAACATGAACTTAAAATAAGTGAGAACACATTGATATTCCAACTAAAACAAGTTCAAAAATAAACCTTCCATATTTGAAGTGAAAACCGCTCATGATAAGCCAAAATGAGTTTCCTTCAACAGCAGAGTCTAAAAAAGATAATAAGATAACACCTAAAATCAATAAATATAAAAAAACCCAAACTATTTCCACCCCCAAACAATAATATTTTCCCAAAATCACATAGGTTTTTTGGGAGGAAGCTAAATAAAAGAAAAATGAATGAAATGGGAAGGATAAATGGAGAAAAATAGAAGAGGAGAAGTTTTCCTCAAAAATCCACTTGATAATGGTGGTGGAGGATTTCAAAATCATGAGGGAGGGAAGGAAAGATCTCCCACATTTCCCTTGGGGATTAGATAAACTAAATGGAGGATGAAAAAATGTAATACCCTATGAATTCAAGAATGGTCGCATTGTAATATCACTATCAAATGAAAACAAGGTACCTCACATGGTTTAGTAAACCAATCAGCGACCATGTGGCTTCCAATAGACAAGTACTCTTCATCGTCATGGAATATATAAATTTTTAGGTAATCTATGTTCCAATATGGCATGGGAATCTGTAATTTACTACTAGATTTTCCTGAGTTGGATGCATAGTTTGTGATAGTCATGTGAAAACCATGTTCCCATCACTAAAACTAAAAATCACTAAAAAAGCAAAGTAACTTGACCTGAAACATGAGTCCAAGATTTTACATAATTAAATTTATAAAATAGTAAGGAAAATGGTTGGTTTTTGATAATTCTCCACACCATCACACTTTCTTCCCTGAAATTATTCGATCAAAGTTGAAAGTAAAAAATTTTGATATCCATCGGGTCACTGACATGTCATATTTTTTGGTTTCTTTCCCTTTTTTGTTAATTATTTAAATTATTGGGAAACTATGTTTGGAAAACCTATTTTTGGAGAAGACATACCAAGGCACAAAGTTAGATCCTGATTTGTCTGACTGTGCAACTAACCATTTGAGGGTGCTGTAGTTGGTGGATGTGTGGGTTTTCATGCTTTGGTCATAGTTTTCAAAAACTGGGTAACATATAGGTGTAACTTTTCAACTCATATTTTGGGGATTCAATATCCCCTCACATTTTGTGTAGTGTTTGGAAAATCATTTTGTCAAATTTTGCAACATATCTTGGTGTATTAAAAAGTGTTGTTTTACCATTTTTCATTGATTATATTAAAAAAAATTACCTTTATTTTATCTTCCAATAATTCTAATCCCTAATATCTTGGTGTGGAAATTTCCTCACACTTCCATTTTGTATACTTATCCTTGGAATATTTTTTATTTGGCTTGAGGTAAGTCCAAACCCTTTAGGTTTTATTCTTCTTTCCCCTGTATTCATGCTTAATCTACAATTTTTGTGGAAGTGTTGAACCCTAGGGTTGATTTTGGTGGAATATAGGGTTATTTTTGGTTCTTTTGGTTTGATTTATTATGGATTAGGTGTGTGAGGCCTTGTTATCCTCTTCTGAGTGGTTTTCATCAAAGGCCACATGATTTAGAATTGATCCAGGTTTGGGTTATCTATTAAAGGGGATTTTCCCGTAAGTTCCCAAAAATTTCTAATTTCCTTTGGTTAGTGGTTTATAAATTGTCAATTTGTTATTTATGGTTGATTATTATCTAATTGTTTTGTGTTTAATGGCTTGAATTGGAAATTTAGTTGGTTAAAGTGAGTTTTCCAAAGGGTATGTTATTTATGCACACTAAGTGTGTGATAAAATGGATAAAAAATATTTTATGGTATGGAATGGATTTACTAAAAAAAAGATTTTTTTTGCCTTTTGGAAAAGAGTTTTATAAAATGTGCATATTTTTTGTGATTATGGATCTTTTAATGTATTTTATTTATATGGAACATGTATTGTGGTTGTGTTATCATGGAGCAGCACTTTGGTGAACTGAGGTGTGAGGAAGGGGTTTGTTTGAGGGATTATATGAGCCTTCAGAGGAAAGATCAGGGAAGAATCCATGCTTTATTCTAAGGTACCATTATAACCTTTGGGTGGGAATACCATGAGAGCTTACATGATTGGTTATTTATAGACTGTGATAGCTCTTAGAGTTAGGACTAAGTAAGACCAGGATAGATTCCATTATTCCTTAGAAAGGTAGAAATCATTTTTAGAATCACTCACTATAATCATGATGTTTATATCCCTAGGTTAACATTACTAATTCTAGATTTTTTTATATGTTTAATGAATTGCATTAGTGTCATTCTTGATTTTATGAGATATATTATTCCAATTTCCAATTTTTATTTATATGTTTATATGATTATGACGTTTATTCCTACCATTATTATGCATTTTTGCATATGTTTTACCTTGTGGCCTAATTTATTTACTTGATCCATGTTGGGAAATTATTTTGAGAACATGTTTTATTTAAAATTATAAAACAAATGGATTACAATGTTTTATTTGAAAATGGTATGTTTTTAAAATGGATTAGTTTTGAAAAGTGTTTTCAAAATAGTTAATTGGTTTGCATGGGTAAAATCCTTAAATAGACTCATGGTGGTATCCTACTGGGCTGTGTACCTCACACACAACATGGGGTTGGAGCTGGTGTCCTAGGGATAACTATTATTTCATTGATTACATGTACATTCTATGTGATGAATATTAATTAAAAAACTAATTAAATATTGTTCAATTTTCCACCTAACTCTAATGTAATAACGTCTCAGAGTATACATCACATTGATAAAGTCATCGTAGTTCACCTATTTTATGATACCCTTCAAGCTCTATGATGATACTCTTAAATAATGTTCTACAGTTGGACAACATACTATGATGGTATACATAGAACATAGAGTATTAGGTTTGAGTACTCCAAAGAAGATGAGTTTTCTTCTCATGAATTTCCAACATGCTAATCTCCAAGATGAGAGATTACAAGAAAACATATTCCAGTTGGAATTTGACTTGTTTTTATGTAATCATATACTAATATTTTTTAGCATGTGTGATGGTCATTAGAAATTAATGTTGTCAACAATAAATGACATGTCTCGTGCACTTAGATATTTTGAAAAAAAACCATGATTCAATTTATTCACAGTGGGGTAGGGTATGTTAGGTGCATCAAATTGGAAATTTAATTAATTGATAAGTTGAGGAAGGATATATCACTTCCATCTTTATGGAAGATGATATCTTAGACCGTTTATTGGAATAGAATCAACACCTTAAATTCCATTCCTATAGTGTAACAACATGTTTATTTTAGTTAGTCAAAGAAAGACGTATCAAGCATATATATTGGTGGAATGGATGTGAAAAATGTTTGATTATATATGTTAATAAAGGGGTTATATTATAAAGTGAGTATTCATATGTGGTTTTTATCAATGTGACATTAAGTTCTTTCTCTTGGGTTCCTTGACCCATTTCTAAATAGTAATCTCACAGTTTAGGAAAGCCTACCCAATACCTATGAGAAATAATCCTATAAGTTCACACTCAATGTGTTATTAATGATATCAATTAAATTATATGTTATTTTAATTAATGAAATAAATATAATTCTCAAGACTGATGAATAATTTTTTTTTTCAGTTTTTATCGATCACAAACATTTATTGGTGAATAAAATATTTATTTAGGAATAAAATAATTTTTATGGTATTCAATAAATTCCAAGTTGTTCGGATATACAATGATTGTGTTTGGTAATAGATATTTATTTATGATCCATTAAAAAATATTTATTTCATGCACATGTTATCCTACACGAAATAATAATAAAATATTATATTATTATTTTGTGCCATGGAGTTTATTTAGAATAAGATATTATTTTAAGGTCCGACATACCATTAAAATATTCCATAACCTAAACCCAAGATCTATAAATAGTCCATTATGGATATTATGTATGGTTAATGAAAAATTGAGTATTGTTTCACACAAAAAATTCTATTTTGAATCCTCCTTCTCTCTACCTCTCAAGAATGAGAAATGCAAGAGAGATTCCTTCAATATTGAAGAAAAAGTGATCTATAAAAGGAATAAAATACAATCGATTGACTATGCCAGTACCTAGAGTTCAATTTGTGTTTCTTGGAGTTCAAAGGAGAACATGTGGATAACCAACAGCGGGATTCTATCCTTGGATCCAAAAAACACAATGAAGGCAATCTGAATGGGTCTTTTTGGATGATCAACATCCACATTGAATAATGATCGTAATATTTGGTACTTTCTTTATTACATTATAAATAAATTAATTATAAAGTTAACATGGAATATTATCTATTAGGGTTTAAAAAATCAAAATATTAAATTAAATTTTAATATAACTTCCAAAACATTACACTTTCTATGTGTCCAGAGTCTTCAAGTGGTATCAGAGCGATCACATTTTAAATTTATAATTTTTTTTATTGATGATCTATACACAATCAGGGTTGAATTTTTTAATTTCATATTATTCATTCTATAATATTATTTAAATTTATAACTTATTGAAATATTAATCACATTCGTTTAGTGTTTCATTTTCATTACAGTCTTAGGATAGTTGAAGAATGACCTGATATTCCATCAGGAAGTTCCAAAATTTTGGTTGTAAAATTTGGTTACACAGTGTGTATCCAGAGAAAACACGCTGTGTACCTATGTGCATTGCCCATGTATGTGTCAAGGGATACACAACACGCTGAGAAGTTAATTACACATGGTGAATTTCTTTCACATTGTGTGTATACTAGGCCAACATGGCACAAGAGATGTCAGATCACATGGTGTGTAACGACGTACATGTCATGTAATCTTCACAGGTTAGTGATGAAAATAAAACTATATTTGTGGCCATTAAACATGGTTAAACCACATGAGAACTAAAACCTAGAGAATTGACAATAAACTGCTCGAAATTTATGACATACCAACAATTTAAAACTGTTGGTATAGGCTGGATAACCATTGGTATAATATATAACAACGGTTGTCCAAACTAGTGGAAACTAAGCCATTGGGATAGACATATCCCAATGGTTATTCATAAACCATTGGGGTATTTCATGTTATAGCACATTATACCAATGGTTTTATATAACTATTTGTATAAAGTTTTACCAACGGTTTTACACCGTTGCAATAAAACTCAATTTATATATATACCAAATGTTTTATAAACCGTTGGTAAATAATTTTACTAACGGTTTAAAGAAATAATTAGTAACACTTTAGTTAATATGTCAACACCAATGGTTTGTAAATTGTTGGTATAGACTTTTACCAATGGTTTGATGAAAATGTTGGTATAGATTGGATTTTCACATCTATACCAACGGTTTTGAAACCGTTGGCATAGAGTTGTTGTAGCTCGAGCAGTAGTACCAGCCTCCCCTTCTGTAATTACAAAATTCAGAGTTAATTCAATGAAGAATTCAGAATTAACAAACCTATACATAAATCAGAATTCAATAGGTAGTACCATCAAGCAATAATGACAAACCTATACATCCAATTACTTATGCAATTACCTGCAAATTCAATACTCTATAAATAATTCAAAATTACACCAACGATGATAAAGGGGGTGGGTGGTGTCTAGGGAGGGGGGCCTGTCCATGGGGGTGGGGGTGTCCTGGGGGGTGGGGGGTGTCCAGGGGGTGGGGTGGTGTCCACGAAGGGGGGGCTGTCCATGGGGATGGGGGTGTCCTTGGAGTGGGGTGGTGTCTAGGGGGATGGTGGCCTTATCGGGGGGGGGGGATTTCCATGGGGATAGGGTGTGTCTTGGGGTGGGGGGTTTCCTGGGGGGCTGTCCATGGGGGTGGCGAAGTCCTGGTGGGGTGGGGAGTGTCTAGGTGGTGGGGTGGTGTCCAGGGGGTGGGGGATGTCTAGCGGGTTGGGGGGTGTCGAAGGGGGTCAGTGTGTCCTGGGGTGGGGGTGTCCAGGGGGTGGGGGGATATCCATGGCGGGGTGTCCAAGGGGTTGGGGTGTCTTAGGGGGTAGGGGGTGTCCAGGGGGGTGTCTATGGGGTGGGGTGGAGTTCAGGGGGGGGGGGTGGGAGGAGGGGGCTGTCTAGGGGGTTTGGGGCTATCCAAGGGGGTATGAGGGTTGTCCAGGGGGCTGTGCATGGGGGTGGGAGTGTCCAGAGGGGTGGGTGGGTGTCTAGGGGGTGGGGTGGTGTCTAGGGGGGTGGGGTGCTGTCCAGGGGGGGGGGGGGTTCAAAGGGGGTTGGGGTGTCCAGGGTGTGTGTGTGTGTGTATGTGTGTGGGGGAGGGGGGGTTTCCTTGGGGTCGGGATGTCAAGGGGGAGGGGGTGTCCATGAGGTTGGAGTGGTGTTCAGGGAGGGTGATGGGTTATCTAGGGGGGTTGGCGGGATATCCAAGGGGGTAGGGGTGTCCAGGGGGTGGGGGTGTCCAGGGGCTGGGGTGGGGGCTGTTTAGAAGGGATATACATGCGAGTGGGGGTGTCCAGAGGGTTGGGGGGTGCTTTCAAAGGGGTAGGGGTGTCTAGGGTGTGGGGGTTGTCTAGGAGTGTTTTTGTGAGGGGGGTGATATCCAAGGGGAAATGGGGTGTTTAGGGGTGGGGGTGTGGCGGGGGGGGGGGGTGTCTGTGGGGGTGGGGGTGTCGAGGGGGAGGGGGGTTTTCCAGGGGTGGGGGTTGTTCATTGGGGTGGGGGTGTCCAGGGGTGGGGTGGTGTCCATGGGGGGGTTGTCTAATGGCGTAGGGGTGTTCAGGGGGTGGGGGTATCCAGGGGGTGGGGCGGCTGTCCAGGGGGTGGGGGAATGTCCATTGGGGGGGTGTCCAAGGGTGTGGGGGTGTCCAGGGGGTGGGGTGGTTTCTAGTGGTGGTGGGGGGATATTTAAGGGGTTAGGGGTGTCCAGGTGGTTGGGGGGTGTCTAAGTGAGTAAGGGGTGGGGGTATCTAGGTGGGTGGGGGCTATCTAGGGGGGGTGGCATGGCTGTGAAGGGGGTTGGGGGGCTATCCAAGGGCTAGGGGTGTCTAGGGGTGTGGGGAGGAGGAGGGTTTCAGCGGGGGTGTCCAGGGGGTGTGGGGGATGTCCAAAGGGGTGGGGGTGTCCAGATGGTGGGGGTGTCTTGGGGAGGGGTGAATCAGTCACATCAAATCATCAAGTAGTATTCCAGAAAAACTACACCAATGAAGACAAATTTCAAACCTATAAAGAATTTAGAATTAATTACCTCTAATTACTTTTGTAATTACCTAAAATTTCAATACTCTATATATAATTCAAAATAAAACCATTGAAAACAAATATCATCCAAATAGTATTCCCTAAAAATAACACCAATGAAATTGCAATACACTATACAGAATTTAGAATAACACCAATACACCCAACAAATTACACCACTAGAATCCAAAAAACCCTAAAATCAAACATCTCCATAAACATAGAACTTGAAAATTTGATCCAATGGGGTGGGTTGGGGCTACCCAAGGGGTGGGGGTGTCTAAGGGGTGGGGGTGTACAAGGGGTGGGGGTGTACAAGGGGGTGGGGGTAGGGGCTGTCCAAGGAAGTGGGGGTGTCTTGGGGGGGGGGGGGGTGTCCCGGGGGTGGAGAGGGGTTGTCCAGGGGGTGGGGTGTCTAGGGAGTGGGGGGTATCCTAGGGGAGGGTTGGTGTCCAAAAGTTGGTTATCCAGGGGTTTGGGGGATGTCCAAGGGGGTAGGGGTGTGTGTGTGTGTGGGGATTTCCTTGGGGGGTGTCCGTGGGGGGGGTGTTCAGGGGGTGGGGGTGTACAGGGGGTGGGGGCTATCCAGGGGGTTGGGGGGGGGGGGCTGTCCTAGGGGTGGAGGTGTCTATGTGGTGGGGGGGTGTCCAGGGGGTGGGGTTGGGGGGCTGTCCAAGGGGGTCGGGGTGTCCAAGGGGGTGGGGATGTCAAGGGGGTGGGGGATGTACTAGTGGGTGGGGGTGTCCAGGGGGTGGGGGGTTGACCAAGGAGGTGGGGGTGTCTAGGGGAGGGGTGAATCAGTCACACATATATTCATTCACTACAAATCATAAGTCCAGTTTCATTTTATATATATATATATATATTTATAAGGAAATAAAGAAAATGTGGCATACCTAATCACACATATATATTGTTGACCCATTTAGATATGTTGTTTGAATACCGATAATGAACTTTAATTATAATAAGTACTTCCAGAAATTTCTTTTTTTCTATTGGTTTCATCACATAAGAAGCATAATAAACTTTCCATTTATTTTCACTGATACACAGAAGATGAAATTATGGTATAATTCCCCAATCCACCAAGTCACGCTGAGACTGTAAATCATATTTTGTATTTTCCTTAACATTTAGAATATTTTATAGCAACATTTCAAATATATGTTCTTCAATGTGCATTACGTCTAAGAAATGATGTAACAAATTGGTTGACTGATAAGGTAAATCAAGGAAGATACTCCAATTCTTCCAATTGCAATAGGTTTCAGTGGAAACATTATTTATCCTTCAAAATTTAATTTTATCCTTTAAAAATGAAAAACTGAAATATTTCAATTCATTAAGAACATCAGTTCTAGACATATGGTGAGGTGGATCATCAGTCTTCATGGTATTGTCAAATCCTCGACGAATAATTCTATATGGACGGTCCATTGGAAAGAATCATTGATGTCCCATAAAACTGAAACTACAATGATGTTTTAGTCTTATGGATCGTGTATTCTTCATAAAAATAGGACATTATAGTTTTCTCGTCGTGCTCAATCTAGACATCATTTCAAAAGTATGAAAATCATTGATTGTCTATATAAGTGCAACACACATATGAAATATGCCTTTCAAACATGCATCGTATGTGTGCACACCCATATCCCAAAGAATTTTCAACTCTTTTATTAAATTTTTCATGTATATGTCTATATCATTGTGGGAATCAGTAGGGCCATATATGAATATAATCATGAATGTGAAAGGTCTTTTCATATACACCCATGGGGGAAGATTATAAATGTGTATAAAAACCAGTCATGTGTTGTGAAAAGTAATCATATTCCAAAATGGATTAAAAGCATCAAATTAAATACCCAACCTCACATTACACACGCCATCTGCAATATCTCGGTATCGAGCATCAAATCTCTTCCATGCAAATCCATCTGTATGGTGAACCAACTCACTATTATTCCTCTTTCATTTGGTATCATTCCATCAATGTTTTTTTATATTTCATTCTGCATAAAATGATTCTGGAGTATGGGGATCAATGGAAAGTGCCACATTACTTTCTGTGGCAAACGAGATGGTGTTCCATTAGCTTTTGGATTCCAATGGGATGTGACACATTTTATACAATCATTTCGTTTAGAAGTTTCCTCCCAAAATAAACTACAATCCTTCAGGCATGCATGAATTTTGTTTCTTGAAAATCCAAGCTCTTCAACTAACATTCATGCCATATAGTGGTTTGAGGGAATAGGTACATCATCTCAAAGTAAGTAATTCAAGAAGATAAAAATGTAATTGATGGTAGTATTATAAATCCAATACATAGTTTCCCATGAAACAATGAGATTAAAAATTCCATCTTTTTCATTTTACCACATTGTTGATATACTAGAGTCGTGGCTGCATCATTCAATTTTTTCACCCTGACAACATCATCATTTTCATTAGACTCATCATGTGTTTTAAAATATAAGTCTTCTTGGGATAGAATATTTTCTTTTTCATGATGACTAATATATGGAGACCAGTCATATAATAAATTCTCTAATCTAGTTCTCTCATTTCGATCATTAGAAATTTGAGATTTCATTTTCTCCCCATTGTGATACCACACATAATAGTTTGCATGAAAACCATATTTGGTTATGTGGTAGATGACTTATTCATGACTCAACCAAGGTCTTCCCATATAATTTTAACATGGGCAGTGTGTGATACCACTGTTTGAAGCATTGTCAAATGAAAATTTAAAAATCTCTCCAATTTTTTTTGAAAATCATTTGAGATCTGATCTCTTTCATACATCCAAAATCTATCCATTCTATAAAAAAATCTGTTATAAATCATTTCTTCCAAATCAATTCCATAATATTGAAGTTTCATAAAAAATATATTTAAGTAAATGATAATTTTTCACTTTATATGAAATGGTAACTGACACAGTACTCTATATGAGAATCATAATATAAAAGACAAAAAATACTATATTTATACTAAAATACTATAAATTAATATAAATCCATGATATTGACTTCAATTATAAATATAATATCATGAAAGTTGTTCATATTAAGAGGATACATATAATATATGGGAGAATTTTGAGATTCCTATACATCTTGTGTCAAAGAGAAGGAGAGATTTAAAATCCATGAGCCTTTGAAGGATAAGAATCCCATTATTATCAAGTATTCAATGAACTAAGTAATAACATGATCACATGGTATATGGAGAGTGTTTTGATATGAAAAAAAATGTTCAAGGAAGGTTTTGAATATCTTTTGAAGAACTATAAATGAGTTCATAATATCAGGTACACTTGTGGAGGAGATTTATTCAGGGATTGAAACATCATGTTCATACTTGTGGATCATTATTCAAGAATGATTAAATGGAACTAAGAGGATATTGATGTCATAAGATGAAGGTTTCATAGGGAAAAGAAGCATGATTCCATGTACATGGAGATTATGAATGATGATATTGAAATTTATTTTCCAATTGAGGTAATTTCACCCCATTTTAGATATCCTTAAATGAAGGGGTTTATAGTTGATGTAGTGAACTATTCCTAGGTTGATACCTTATTATTAAAACAATGTGAAGATATACTAATTCCGTTATGTGTCACTAAATTTGAGGTGAAATGTGTTTTGTAATTTTTTTCATTTATCCCATAAAAGAGGACACCATGGACCTAATAGAACATTCTTGAAGATATTACAAAGTGAATTCTTTTCATCAAAGTTGCAGAATGTGTTAAGAGAGTTTTTTTAAAAAGTTATTGATGCTAAAAAATGGAAATATTTTTGAAAACTTAGGAGATTTCATAACACTGAACACCCAAAGTCGAAGTATTCATTGTGTGGGGTGTCAAGGGGGGGTTGGGGGGTCCAAGGGGTGGGGGTGTCTA
Organism: Viscum album; assembly: GCA_963277665.1. Lineage (NCBI taxonomy): Eukaryota > Viridiplantae > Streptophyta > Magnoliopsida > Santalales > Viscaceae > Viscum > Viscum album. The sequence goes on along the minus strand of OY728159.1, from coordinate 1,417,374,299 downwards.
GGGGGAGTGGGGGTTGTCCATGGGGAGGGGTGTCCAAGGGGGTTGGGGTATCCAAGAGGTGGGTGCGTTTGTGTGTGTGTGTGGGGGGGGGGGGTTAAGGGGGTGGAGATTTATAGGGGTTGGGGGGCTGCTCAGTGTGGTGGGGGGGTGTGCAGGGGGTGTCTAGGGGGTGGGGTGGTGTCCAAGGGGACTGTCCAAGGGGTTGGGGGTGTCCAGGGGGGGTGGGTGGGTGGGGGTGTCAAGGGGGTGGGGTGGTGTCTAGGGGCGGGGGCTGTCCAGGTGGGGGTGGTGTGGGAGTCTATCCAAGGGTGGGGATGTCTAGGGGTGGGGGTGTCTAGGGGGGGTGGTGTTCCAAGGGCATGGCGGGATGAATAGGGGTTGGGGATGTTGTGGTGTCTTGGGGGGGCTATCCAAGGGGGTGGGTGGGATGTCCTTAGGGTGGGGGTGTCTAGGGGTGGGGGGATGTCCAGGGGGATGGGGGGTGTCTAGGGGGTGGGGGTGTTCATGGGAGGAAATACCCATATAATATATTCAAAATTACCTATAAAAAATCTAACAAACACCACAATTCCAATCCATCACCAAACCAATATCCAATTCATCCTTAATATCACTACCTTTCCCATTATTCCTTGAACAAAAACTATAAATACAAAATCCAAATCTAATTTTCTACTAAAATAAATTCCAATGAAACTACCATATCACCACACTAAAAAAATGAAAAACCACCTACACCACTACCCCATCCATCCCCAATCCTTTTACATGGACCATCCTTATATCTATTACCCACCTCGAGACCATATAAATAAAAAATCCATTTACTATCTTTGAGTGACGATACATCTCACCATCACCTCCATTAGTTCATATGATTCACAAACTATACACAGAAGGAGTGACTATGAAGACTTAAAATAAATGTGATTCAAAAAATCATGACACATTAAGTGTAGAACAAAAAATGAAAACAAATCAAAGTGTTTTGTATACCATGCCACATAGTTTAAACAAAATGAAAACCAAAAAAATATATGCATAACATTGAAAAGAAGGTAAAAATTTCTAATTTGAAGTGTTGAACTAAAATATTGTTTGATTGAATATGGATATATTGGGTGGAAGGGGTTTCACAGCCTAGGGTAAAGAGAGATCTTCGAGAGAGATTCAGTTCAGGGCTGTAATCGCTTAGATAGGGGAAATGGATCTGCTGTGTATTTGGGGGAAACCTTTCCCAAAAGTTTTTAAAAACCATTGGGAAGTCTATTCTTTTCCAACAATTCTAAAAACTATTGGAATACATGTTAAAAATTGAATATTTCCCAATGGTTGAGTAAACCATTGGTAAATATTCATTCTAAAACAAATATACCAATAGTTTCAACAAACCGCTGGGAAAGGTTGTTCTAAAAATAGTATACCAACGATTTCCTAAAAACATTGGCATTAAAGTGATGGGAAAACCTCCATTTCCACTAGTGATATAAACGATGTGTATGAGATGTGAACACTGTGTAATTCACTATTTCCTACATCTAAAATACATATATTGAGACTTTCAGTGAGAATAATAGACACACATAATAAGGGATACATGATGTGTAACTGGCTTGTACATACCATGTTATCCCACCAAGATATACGAAAAATACCCAGGTGAGTATCTTAGAGACATGGGAAGTGGATACATGACATATAGATGGCTTTTACACATTATTTAGTTTGACCGAGTGAAAACATTGAACCCCATGTGTGTAACCCAATACAAGGCAACCAAGTCATATAGTGTGTATTTGGTTAGTACACATAATTTAGTCTCTTAATTAATCATAAAATTAAAAATTACATTAAATTAATAATTAAAATAATAAAAACTTATTAATTTTTTTGTAACTTTTAGTGTTTTTTAATTTAATAAGGGTTTTAAATAAATTTAAATGCTCAATTTATTTATTGTAATAAATATGAAACTATCGATTCTTCCATTTATTTTTCTATAGTTACTTTATGATGGTTATCTCTAAGAGGATTCATATATCCATTATTATGAAAGGTAATTACTTATATAAATAATTAATTAATATAATCCCTTTTATCATAATAATAAATAATAAATTATAGTTTAATGTTAACCATTCATTTTTGCATATACAATGCATGTATGACCATTAATGATCTTTACCATGACCTTTGAATCTGTTTAATGTTTTAATTTAATTTATCACATGGGTTTGAAATTACTTATTATTAAATTTATTATGATTTCCTATGCGTCATACCTCCCTCCATTATTATTTTGGACCTATGTGTCTTTGGTTATTTATAGAATCCCCCAAAACAAATACATTGGTTTCCCTCACACACATGTGTGTTATAAATACAAGTAATTATTGTTGTATCCCAAGGTGTGTAGAGATGATTCATGAGGGAACCATAATTATTTCAACCTAGGAGATATCTAAGTGGATAAGTGGAATATCGCAACTCTTGCCAAGAATAGTAGTATGAGTTTTTTATTCTAGGTTGAAGGTTAATTTAATTTCCACTCATTAAATAAACCATTAGATAATCTCATGATTAGTTAATTTATTTATTTATTTATTTCTGTCTATGCATTATTTATTTTATGGATGCAAGACTGTGACCACAAAAATAAATGAATTAATGTGTAGATATTGAATTAAAATACATATATTGTGTATAAATGTTTTATCCAATATGGTTAGTTAATTAAGTAACAAAGATATAATATTTTCCATACATGTAAAATATAATTCTAGATAAAATTTATGCATAATTAATTTAAATCCATCATATAAATATTATGATAGAGTAAGCCATCTATTATTGGATTTGTAATGAAACCATAGAACTATGTGTAGTACATGTACAATGTCTGATCACATACTTTTATTAGGGATTTCTCATCAGGGGTTTGGGTTGACTTAACTACACTTTTATTGAGTTTAAAATCCAAATTGAATTAAATAATAAATTTGAGGCAAGTGCTGATGAAATCCAAGTTAGGATTTTAGGAAATAGGAATCCACTCAACGGATCAAGGAGCTTCAATATTATAGTTGGAAATACTTCCCATGTAATTAATTTCTTATGGTTGTCATGGTTAAAATCTAGAGCATTAAGAAATGTAATAGAGATCCTTTACACTAGGATTTATTAGAAACTACACATTCCGAGTTAAATATCATGGGCTATTGAGACTTGATAAAATAGGTGGAGAATTAATAAAATCAATTATTTTTTATTTCTCATATAATTTGAATTCAAGAAAAAGTAAAAATAATATGGTCTTTTAATTATAGAATAAAATAAAAATCATTCCATCTATACTATCTATATAATACATGTTGGAGAAATAGAACATCCTCGTTGATAGTAACTTCCAGGAGTAGTTTAGATTTCTAAGGGTTGTGCTAAACCATAAATAGAAATATTATGTTCTAGAAACCACATAATCTGATCTTCCTGTAAATATGGAATGTTATAAAAAATTCCCTTTTTACAAAAAATATTTGAGCAATGCAGTAAAAATTTAGATTTTGAGGTTATTTTCTATGCCCATAGAGCTCATGAAGTTCCATTAATACATAGATTCTAATAGAATGCTTGAGAATATCCATGGAATTTATCACAACATATCCTAACAAGAATGGTTTGATATTTACAACTTTCCTTTTCATAGAAATCATAGAGAGGGTGGACTAAATGGGGCTCATGTAGTCAATATCATTGGCTACATTGGGCTCCTAGAATTTCCTAGGTTTAAAATCCTCAAAAACATGTCATCGATATCATTCTTGCATCACTCCCTCAGGTATTCTCCAGAATTGTTGTAAAATTTAATATGAACAACATTTATAAATATATCCTAGATTTACTTACTCTCCTTCACCAAGTAGATAAGTATATGAAGTGCAAAAAGCATTAAATACTTATGATGAACAAGTTGAAAGGGAAAGAAAAGAGATTTAAGTCCAAATATTCCTCATAGCCTTTTAAGAAGAGAATGTTCAAGGGGAATGCAAGGGAAATGATGTTTTTTGTTTGACTTGTTTCAGTAAGGGTAATCATAAGAAACACTACACCCATTCAATGATTCAGGTGTATTTTTTTATCAAGTGCAATTTATCAATGTCTAAAAATTTGGTATTAGATACAATTTTTGGTGTTCCAATATATATACAAATATTGGAACCATATAGATTTAGAAATATTAAGCATGGGAAGATAGATCTATAAATGGACAATATATTTAGACTTGCTGGTGTAGCTATTGAGGACTACTACCTCACAGTGCTGACTAGAATGATTTTGGTTTTGAAGGGTTTTTATTATGTTTTATCCATTACTAAAAACATTATTTGTGAATCTATACATGAAATGGATGGATTGATTTTCATATTTGGGAGTATATTTTTCTTATTTATATAAATATAGGATTTTTATAGTAATGAACATTTAATAAATGTTCATTATGTGGGGGATTACAAAAGCCAAGTACTGAAAATTGATAATGAAATTAAATCGAATGACTCATATAACTCCCAACTTTGGCATCACCATCTATGTCTTGTAAATAAAAAACACTTAACTAAATTTCATCAAGATGGATATTTAGATTCTTTTGAAATAAAAACATTTTGTTTATATCATGCATGTTTATAAGGAAAATTGACTAAACCCCCATTTACCTAGAAATGTGAAATGGATAAAGAGATTCTTAAATTTGTTAATACCGATGTTAGTGGACCATTTCATATTGAAGTAGGTGGTGGTTACTCAAACTTCATAACATTTACTAATGGTTTTAATAGATATGGATAAGTATACTTATTAAGGTATAATATAGATTATTTTGATAAATTCATAGAATATAAACATGTAGTTGAGAACTGGCTTGGTAATAAGATTAAGAATATCCACTCAGATCATGGTGGAGAATATATTAGTCAAAACTTCATTTATTTTTCATGGTTGTTTGGGATACTATCTAATCTCACTCCTCGTAATATTCCTTAGTGGAATGGTGTAGGTGAATTGAGTAACCACACATTTTTATACATGGTGATATCAATTATAAGTCATGAGATTCTTTTATTATCCTTTTAGGAATAAACATTTAAAAAGAAACATAAAAACTAAACAGAGTTCCAACTAAAGAGACAGATGGTATACTATACCAATTATGAAATGGAAAAAACCTATGTTGTCTTACTTACTTGTGTGGGGTTGTGATGCATTTTTTAAGGAAATTCAAGTAACAAACATTCACCCCAAGGCACAAAGTTTATATTTATTGGATAAAACAAAGAAAAAAAAGTGATAATACCTATATATTCCTTTAGAAAAAAGGTTTTGGTTGAAATAAGTAGAACATTTCTTGAGAAGGTTATTATCTATAAAAGGGATAGTGGGAGTGCGTCAAATTTTGATAAAGTCGTCAGTCAAGATACACAAGACTTTTCATAAGAACAAATTCAACAAATACCCATGGAAAAAGTAGTTGTTCCAGAGAAACAAGTACTATGTAGAAGTACTAGAGAGGTTAAAGAGCGAGAATAAATTTATTTTCTAGTCACCAAGGATGGTGACTCATTATTTTTTGATAATAACGATCCTCTAACATATATAAAAGATGTATGTGGCATAGATATTTCTTATTGGAAATAAGTCATGAATTATAAAATGGGTTCCATATACTAAAACCATGTCTAGATTTTGGTAGATCCTCCACTGGATGTAAACACCATTGGTTGAATATGGGTATTGAAAAATAAACTAAAAAAGGTAGGATAATGCAGTACTTATAAGGTGTGACTAGTTTCAAAAGGAACTAAACAACATTAGTAAATTGACTATGAGAAAAACCTTTCCAACTATTTCAATGCTGAAATAAATTAGAATTATACTTTCTATTCTTGGCTTACCATGAATACGATATTTTTAAAATGGATTTCAAAACATCCTTCCTTAACGAGAACCTTAAAGAAGATGTCTATTTGACACAATGTGAAATGTTTGTGACTCCAATGGATGGAAATGAGATATTGAAATTTCAGAGATCAATTTTTGGATTAAAGTAAGTATCTAGGTGATGAAAAATTCATTTTTATGATTCCATAAAGAAATTTGGTTTCATGAATAATGAGTGTGGGCCATGTATCTAAAAATTCTTTTAGTAGAGTACATTTGTTTTATTAATAGTATAAGTTGATAACATATTAGTTTTTGGAAACAAAATTCTTGTATTATAGTCTATTAGGGTGTAATTGAATAAATTATTATATATGAAGGACTTGGATGAGACGACATATATTATTGGGATCAATATCTATTATGATAGATCCAATAGGCTTCTCATCCTAATTAAAATTACATACATTGACAAGATAATGAAGTGATTTAGTATAGAACAATCCAAGAGAGTAATGCTGCTAACCTCAAATGGAATTCATATTTATTGGAAAATGTATCCTCAAACACATGAAGAAAAAAATAGAATGGAAATAAATATATACTCATCAATTATTGGGTCAGTCATATATGCTATGCTATATAGTAGGATGGATGTTACCTATGAATTAAGTATTGTAGGAATATATCCAGCTGACCTCCATTGGATGGAATTCAAAACTATCCTTAAGTATCTAATGTTTACTAAGAATTTGTTCTTGGTTTATATAAAAGATGAGGATCTAGTCATCAAAGGATAAGAAAATTCTAGTTTCCAAATTGACCAAGATGACATGAAGTCACAAACATGATATATCTTCACTTTGAATGGAGGTGGTATGAGTTGGAAGAGATCAATGAAGGCTATGATCATAAATTATACAACCAAGACAAGGTACATTACAACTTTCGAGGTAGCTAGTGAAGTAGTATGTATGTGAAAATTCACCAAAGATATTGATGTTGTTCCTTGAAGTAAATATCATATAACACCTTACTATGATTATATCAAATCAATGGATCTTACAAAATAGATAAGGTATCATAAATAGACGAATCACATACTTTTGAACTATCATATCTTGAGGTTTTTTCTCAAAGAGTTGAGGATATAATAAGTATTATTTACATGGAATAAAATATAGAATACCCCTTGAATAAATCATTGAATCATAGAAAACCATTTTATCATGTAAGGTCTGGCGAACTAAAAGAAATATGCAGTTGACTCTTATCGAAGTGGGATTTTGATAGTGTTGGTCTCCTAGGACCAACTTTTCATTTTTTATTACATGTATAATTGATGAATTGAATATTAAAAAAACAAATAATTTTAAATCGTTTATTTTTATGTATGAATATGATGTGATAATGTACAAGTGTATACATCACATTGATAAGGTCATAGAAGTTCCCCACTATGATGAGAACCTTGAAGTGCAATAACGATAATCTTAAATAGTGTTTTATGATTGGATAATGTACTATGATGGGACACATAGTAAATATATTATCAGGTGTGAGTAATCATAAGTGGACAAGGCTTACTCTCATGAAGTTCACACTTAGTAATATCAATGTTGAGAGATTTTGAGAACAAAATTTTCAGTAGAAATTTTCTATGTTTTGGTGTCATCAGATATTTTTATCTATGAGAAAGTGTAACGTTTATTATACTTTAGTATTATTATTAACGAATGTCTTGACATGTGAAATTATATCTTCTTATTAAATCTGTGATTCTATATATTCATGGTAAGGTAGGGTATGTTCGGTGCGTCACAATTGACACAACATTAATAGATAATCTGACAATGGTTATATAACTTATATATTTTTGAAGCTAATATCTCATCAATTTTATTAGAATATAACTATCATTCTAAATTCTATGTCCATGGTGCAATGAATTGTTTATTTTAGTCATTAAAATATAGATTTATTGAGCATATAGGTTGGTGACATGTATGTGCAACCATATTGATGAGATATTATTATTAACATATTATATTCAATAGAGAGTGTTTCTTTGTAGTTGTCATCATTGGGACATTAGGTTATTTATCTTGGGTTCCTTAACCAATTTTTGGAGGGTAATATTGAACTTTAGGCAAGATCAGATAATTCAAATGATAAATAATATTAAAGGGTCACACATTAGTGTTATCAATGATCTCAATTAAATTCTTTGTTAATTTCATTAATAGAAAAAATATTATTCTAAAAAATAAGGAATAATTTTATTCAAGTATTATTTTTGAAACATATTTATTGGTGAATAAAATATTTTATCAATTATTCAATAAATTGTGGGGATTTTCAATGGACCATGACCATTTTCAATGATGGATATTTGTTTACAAGATGATAAAAAATATTTATCAAATGCGCATGTTGGAATGAAATGAAAAATAGTAATAATAATAGTAATAATATTTTCTGGCATGGGATTTATTAATAATATGATACTAATTTAAGGTATGGAATGCCATTAAAATGTTTCTTAACCTATAACCTAGAGTTATATATAGTCTTTTGGATTACTACTAAAGATACCCTATCCTTGAATCCTCACAGCACAATGAAAATAATCCTAAAGGGTTTTTTCAGACGATCAAAATCCACAATGATGAATGATCCTAATACAAGGTATTTTATTTCCTCTGATCAAAATAAATTGATTATAAAATTTATTTGAATGATCCTCTATGTGGTTTTTGGGCATTGAAATATTAAAATATATTTTAATATATCCCGCAACACCATACACTTCTATTGAACCAAAAACCTTCACATGGGACTTAGGTCACATGTAGATGTTTTCTTTTAGAACATAGGTAAGGTAAAGTGAACTATGAAATGGGGTGTCCCTTCTAGATTTCCTCCATCCATGTTTTATGGGAGCGACATGGTATCATGGAGTTGGCTCCCTTGGAGTCATTTTGGATATTTTTATCTATTGGGATGTATGTATAGGACTTGTTTGATCTTTCTCCGTCCTTTTGTGTTTTGGGATTTTGACTAGAGATTCTTGGTAAATGTCTTGTTATGGAGTGTTTTGTATATGTTCTATATTATTGTTTATGGTATCTACATTGTCTTTGTTTCATGTTCTGGATGTTTATTTGTTCCTCTAGTTTGACTTTGATGATATTGGTGTGTATGTACCAATTAAATGGATGGGTCACACTATTTTAACGGTGGCGAAATTATTTCCAAGAGGTAATTGGTTATTCACTATTCTTTTCTCTAGCCCGTGGTGATTGATAACATACTTCGTGTCATGTGGCAGGCTGGTTTGTGTCAATGTTTGGGTCGACCAGAGTCATCTCCTTTCAAAATTCTATAGATGAAGTTATTATTTGGGAGATAATGGTATATTGGAACTAGTACTATGAAGAGTATAGATGTAGGATTTGGTGAGTTCTTGGACAATTATTTTTTATGTTGAGATTAATGTTTCCATGAGTGGTATGGAATTGTGTTTAGGTTTGAGACTATTTGTGGGATGTTTTGATGATATCTCATGATATTTCCCAGTCGGTATTGAGTTCTAGGGGGGAGATTAGAGGTCATTTTGAGTTTTGGGGGAGAAATTTAGGTCTATAGGAGATAGATGATTAATAGTATCTATGTGTCACCCTTTTGGAGTTACCTTCATAGCTATAGTGACCCTTGTATGGTTGGTGTATAGTTTTCAAAATCGGGTTTCCATACCTAGTGTTATGGGAAATACTCAATATTTTTTATGTTTTTTATCCTTTTACTTTGGGGTTTCTTTTGATTCTTATTTCACTTGTTGATACCTGTGATGGGGGGTTTATTTTGATTATTTTATGTGGAATGATATTGCATTTTACTTGATTAAGATTATGTTTTATGTCTTGTAGAAAATGCCTCCAAGAAGAACCTCATCCTGGCATAGAGAGGGTACTGTAGAGAATACTCAATAGGTGAACAATCATATTGATATAGATTTAGTGGAGTCGATTATTCATATAATCAAATCCCTAGGTCTAGTGGGTGGTCAAGAGTAGCCCCCGACCATGGACCATGCTCTGGATTTTTAGGGAAAATCCACCGATCTTCCATGGTGATATTGGACATAAGTAGCTCGAGGTTTATTTGGATCATATCCTGTGTGTCATTGATTTATGAAATATCCTTGAATCCTCTAAAGTGGGATTTTACATTTTTGTGATTGAGGGAATTGGTAGGAAGTGGAGAGAGTTGATGGTGCTCTTGAGGAGGCATGAAAATCTCATGTAGACCACATTTAAGGTGTATATCAATCAATAGTTATACGAGGAGACCCTAAGGGAAGTGAAGGCCCATAAGTTATTAAAATTATAGAATGGGGTCATTCATTGATGGTTTATACTACCCAATTTATCCAATTTTTCAATTTTTTCTAGATCTCTTTGCAAATGATTACCTTAAGGCTCAATATGTTGAGATAGATTTGAGGGAAGAGATAAGATATATAATCATTATTCTCTCTCTACCAACATATTCATATGTGGTAGATAAGGAAGTGATGGTAGAGTCCAATGTTGTTGGCAATATAGGTCTCACTGGTTTCTTTCTAGTGAGAAGAATCCAATGTTCTTCACCAGGAAAGAAGAAGAAGTGGGATAAGTCTCAATGGGATAGTGAAAAGAGTGTCCAAAAGTTAATAGGTTTGTCTCTTGTATCTTCATCAGGGTGTAATATAGTTATATGTAACCTATTTGTGAAGGATGGGCCCTTAAAGCCTCATTTATCAAAGTGTCTGAGGATGTTCCGCTGATATGGGTAGTCAATACATCTACAATTCTTTAGTCAATTTTTTTTTGGGGAATGATATGCGCTCCAATTTCTCTAGGAGATATTAAGTGAAGTTAGAGCATTTAAATGCTAGAGGATCTATTCTTCATGGAAATTTATATTCTCACCAAGGGAAGAATGCATAGGTTGGGTCTAATCTAAGGCATCTCCATTTTGTGTAGTTTATATGAGGGGACTTAGATTTCAGGCCAACCACCATAAGAGGTATCATGTTTATTACTTCTTCCATGGAATCAGTGTTATTTTTCACTAGTTCATTCCATTATATCATTTATGTAAACTTTATTTATTATTTAGGTATAATAAAATAGTTGATTCTATATTTTATGGAATTTCTAACCACATTGTGTAGGAAAATGGATCAACGTCCAAAGTTCCTTGTGCGTTGAGTTTTTTCTTTTTGTGTGGAAGTCATTTTCAATTTTCTAGTTTTGGAATTGGTTGTTTTTTAAAGGATCATTTGTCATGGTTTAGTTCATTATCTTCATGGTGATAGTCGACTATTATCACCATAGTGTCCTATTCCATTATTTTGATGGGAGAACTCATGTATTGTAGAGCGAGTTGGACACATGATTATGTAAGGAGTGACATATTTCTTTAGAGTTTGGGATTATATTAGGATAGTTTTCCACATTTTTTCTTGATGATGTTGAGAAGAGTTCTTTGAGATAACTTCTAGTGATTTTGGAATGGAACCCAAGCCTCTTTATAGAGTATTTTTAGGGTTTCCATCCTAGTGAGAAGTTATGTTTACTATATATACATTCCATGAGATTAGCATGATTTCCTTACTAAATTATTGAATTTATTTTTCCAAGATGAAATATCTAAAGGTTTAGTTGGAGGATCTTGAGGGAAAGAGATTTATTCTCCCAAGTGTATCACCATGGGATTCACCATTTCTATTTTCAAATAAGGAAGATATAGGTCTATGACATTACTTAAACTATTGTAAGCTTAACTAGGTGACCATGAAGAATAAATACTCATTTCCTAGAATTGCTGATCTCTTTGATCAGATCAGGGGATATAATTGATTTTCAAAGATCAACATGAGATCCGGGTACAACCATTTGATGGTCTAAGAAGTGAACATTACAAATTACTTTTTTTAAGCCATTATTGATATTTTTGAAAATTGGTTATATCATTTGGGAATATAAATGTTGTAGTGGTATTCATGGAATTAATGAAATAGTTATTTCATCGCTTTTTTAGACTCCTTTGTGGCCATGTTTGTGGATGAATCCTTGGTGTATTCCAAGATAAAACATGATCGTGCTGACCATATGGAGGTTATTTTATGAATTTTTAGAGATTATAGTTTATATGATATGTTATACTAGTTCTATATTTGGATTTAGAAGGTAATATTTTGGGGCCACGTGATTTTTGAAGCAGGAGTTTCAGTAGATCCATAAAATGTTCATGTAGTCATGTATTTGGAGCTTCCCAAGAATGTGTTTGAGATTAGTAGTTCTCTAGTCTTGGATGAGTATTATAGAAATTTTTTCAGGAATTATCCAAGATATATTTTCCATTGATGTATTTAACTAAGAAAGAGTTGAATTTTGAGTGGTATGTAAAGTGTTATAGTTATTTTGAGCAGCTACAAAATAGTTTGAAATCTGGGAAAATTTTGATTCTACCTAAGCATGGGAGAGTTTATTATATGTATTTTGATGATTATGTTGTGGGGTTAGGATGTCTACTATAGTATGACTACATGTTTTTTATGAATCATGGAATCTATAACCACATTGGTGGAATTATCCCACCCATGAACTAGAATTAGAAATAGTTATGTACACACTGATGACATGGGAACATTACCTCTTCCGGGTGTGTTTTACAGTGTATTATGATCATAATAGACAAGACAATATCTTCATCTAGAAGGACATGAATATTAGATATATACACTCAGAAAAATACCTTATACCTTTTATTTTGATATTTCTTAGACACCTGGGTAGGGGAACATTGTCACCAATGCATTTATATAGAAGATATTAGTGTAAGAAGTTTGAGAATCTGTGGATGAATGGGGTCTATTGAGTTTGTTTACAAATATGAGTATAGAAATGTAAGAGGATGGAGAGAGGGTTTTTTTCCAGTGTGTAGGTAACACCCTCTCTTATTGATCCGGTTATAAGTGAGAAAATATATGACTCTATGTTCCAGTAGATTAGTAGTTCTTTAAATTGACGGGGACCTCGTGTTATTGGTTTCAGTCTCCCGATGGTTCTCTTATTTTTAATAAGATTCTAGTAGTTCCTCTAAGAAAAATGTGGGAACGGATTACTGAAGTACACCATTCTAGTTGGTTCATGCACCCTGAGGTTACCATAATGTGTCATACCTTGAGAATCTTGTATTGGTGGTATGAGTTGAGATGCATAGTTGCAAATTTTTTTTTCCAAGAGTTTCACCTACTAGAGGATCATAGCCTAGCATTAAAGACCATCCAGGTTATTGCAACCAATTCCCTTTCCAGTTTGTAAGTGGTAATAGATCTCAATGGATTTCTTGATTAGGATACCTTGTACTCTGAGTGGGAGATATGGAATATAGGTTATTTTTATTTTCCGACAAAATTTACTGTTTTTCTATATTGTAAGGAGCCTAAAAGGGTATAGACCTTGGACGATTGTATGTTAGAGAGGTGGTACGACTTCTTGATGTTACCCTCATGACAGTGTTATACGATGATGCTTGTTTTACTTCTCAAAATTGGAAGGGACTCCAGGTGGCTTTTGGAAACCTGATGAAACTGATCCCCACATTTCACCAACTGATAGATGGTTAGTCTGATCTGACCATTCAGAAATTTTAGGATATGTTGTGAGTGTTTCTTCATAATCTTTATGGTTCATGGAAATTCAATTTTTTCAAATATAAAAGGGCTATAAAAACTATTTATTTATGAATAAAACCAATGTACAAATGAGAGAACATACAGAACACAAATATAGGAACAAATAAGGTAGTTAAGTATCCCGAGACTGAGTACTCATGCTATGGAATGAAGCATGTCAACGCCGACCAAGAGGATACCTACCTCATCTCTAGATTTTGAGAAGTGACCAAGGGCCATCCCCATCATCTGAAAATCCAACATCAACCGATCCTGTTCTAATTTTTTCTTAAACATCTGTAGAAAAAACAACTTGAGAACGCTAATTAATTGGAACATCCTCCATGCTACCTTCTGATAAAAGCAACGCAAAAGAGTTGTGTGTACTAACATTAAAATATGATTTAGCATTCATGGATTAAGAATCCACAGAGAGTATTAAGTTATCATTCTTGGTCTGTTTCACATCGAACCTGCAATACCTTTATCAAGAAACTATGATAGCAGGAACATAAAAAAAATCTATAGTTGTTGATCCATTTATTTTAGAACGAGATGAGTCAACAGCTGCAACAGAACCCCTATCTTAAACAGGAAATGTAATCATGTCAATTCCTTGGGGAGAAATTAAATCACATGAAATTTGGCTTACATGAGTTTGCAAGACATCAGAAGAGATCTTATAAATTTTATTCCCAACATCACGGTCCAACCAATCGGTGAGAACAAAAACAATAGTTTTTTTAGGCCTCAAATATTGATCTGAACTGTAAGAATGAAGCTGTTTGGTAGCATTAATTAGGCCAAAATGAGTAGCAGGACTGAAATAAGGATGCAGTTCCTGATAAGAAACATAGTCTTCATAGGCATAATGCAGACCACTAGCCTAGGTCGTTTCTAATACCGGAAGAGCAGTACGAAAAGCCACAGGTTTTTACATACCTTTCTCATTAGAAGGCAATTTCTTGGACTTGAAATGAACAACATCAGATTTTATTTTTTCTTTTCGGCTATTAGAAGACATAATTTTGTGCTCTTTCCATACATTTCAGTCCACATCGGCTTGTGTTGAAGCCTCCATATCAGCAAGGCTATCATTAGACTTATCATCATCATTCTCATCACTTTAGTCTCTAGTAAGAACATCTATGAAGGAAAACTCAACAATGGCATCCAAACCTTTTCCTTCCATGTCTGACCATAGGACAAGGGTCCTACCCAGCTTCTTAGCAGTAGACAAGGACCCATTTTTAATGTAGTTGTTAGAATGGTATTTAACACAACCATTGGTTGGGTGAGAATATCCCTTAACAACTACTAGTTATTTCCCAATTAAAGGCTCCAAAATCTTTGTGAAAAATTGATTCTCAACACCCTATCTGAGGGTTGTTTCCAATTTTTTGAGAGTATAAGAAAGAGGACCACCTTTGGGATGCTCAGTAAAAATCCCCTTATTCTTTTTAATGTCACTGATTTCTTTTCTTCGATAATTCTATACATCATTCCCATTCAATTGAAATTTAGAACAATAAATCTATCTTCTATAATCAGAGTTATTGTGTCCTATCATTTGACATGAATCACAAAAAAATGGATTTTTCCCAAACTCAATTCTGAGGTTTAATTCTTATTGAGGTATAGAGAGTACCACCTTCTCAATAAGTGTTTAACGTAAGTAAACCTCTAACAGAACCCTTGAAAAGGGTCCAAAATTAACCAATTCGGTTGCAGAATCCATCCTTATATGAGTACCAATCGCAGAAGATATGTCAAAAAAAATTTCAGTGTGCCAAAATACCCAATTTACACCATGAATCCTAATGCAAACCTTTAAAAATTTATCCTCTAACTCACTCAAATTGAAATTCAAACTCCACTCATGGATCCGTAAAATGGCAGGCCTCATGGGAAAGTCACTTTCCATTGGAGGAGTTTACATATAATTATAGTTACCAAACCTCCATAAGAATTTTCCCTGTTATGAATTTTCTGGGAATCCATGTAATCATTATTCTGTTGGATTGAGGTGGGATAATTCTACTCTTTGGTCCAAGTCTCATACAAAATAATAATAAGATAGTTTGGATGATTAAGAAATGGATAGTGAAACTAAAAGTCACTAGAAGTATTATGTTGATTTATTCATCTTCTGTTAGAGTTTTAGGTCAGTGATCATATGTTTCTCAGGGTATCATGCTAACCAATACATCATTATTTGGGTAAGCAGTGGAAGTTGACATCGCATTATATAGGGCTATTCAGTTTTTTAGAGTGTCTGGGGATGTTTTCCTATAGGATGGATTTTCCATCACAACTAAACATGATACATGGATTATTTCATGTCTCCTAGTTGAAGTGATTTGATCTAGACCCAACTGATGTGTTAGATTGGTGAGGTTTATAGATTTTTCCGGATTTCACCAATATGGAGAAGCCTATTTTTATATAGGAATGTATGAAAAAGGTTATCCATGGTAATTATATCCATTTGGTTTGTGTGATCTAGTGATGTGTTGAAGATATCCACGAGGCATGGGAGTGTGAAGATTTTTTGAGGGATCAATGGCCTCACCTATTTTCTTTTTCAGATTCCTGAGGAATGTATAGGGGTATAAAGTTGTTTGGTGGGGAGTCTGTGAAACCCTTTGGGTTACTATTATGTTTAATATTTAGTTTTATTTACAATTTTGGTACATTATTTTAGTTCTTGGGTTTTGGAGTTGAGAAATATTTTTGGGGAATATATGCAAAGGGGCATGATTAGTGTATGGTTTTTATAATGATATGACTAATTGTTATAGGATTATGTAGTTGGTGGAAGTGAAATGTTTCATGTTTTGTGAATATTTTTCCAATCTATGATTAACCCAAGAGTATCCATGTGTATAAATTTTTTTTGATATAGTATCCCTTCATGGAGGGAACACAGTTTGGTAAACCATGTAGATGAACCGTGTGGCATGTTCAAGTCACTTAAAAAATGGTGTTTTACCATTTTTTCACGATGAGTTTATACCCCATTGGCCTCTTTTTTATTCACCCATTATGTCTAGCCCTCCCCCCTTAGAAGGAAGCTTCTAACCATCTATTTTTGAGGATTCACTTTGGAATCTTGGTGATTTTTCTTGAGGTGATTCTAAATCCTTTGGGGTTTATTCTTGTTTCACCCTTCTCCATTCTTGTTCTTCCATTTTTTAAGATGTGTGGAAACCTATGGTTGATATTTCAAAATATAGGGTTTTTGTTTGGGGGTTGGTTTTATTTATTGTGGCATAGGTGCATGAGACCTTGTTCTACCTCTTCTAGGTGGTTTTCACTGGAGGTAATGAGATTTAGACCAAATCCAAGGTTGATTTCACTATTTAAGATTTTTTTCCATGGCTTAATTTTGAATTAATGATCAAATTTTATTTTTTGGTAAATTTCCATTTATTTATTTATTATTGATATCTATCATCTGTTTGTGGTGATTTATAGACTGATTTGAAAATTTAGTGGTTTAAGGTGGGGTTTCCAAAGTGTGTGGATTGTATGATCCCCAAGTGTTGGATAAAATGGATCTAAGGGATTTTATAGATTGACATTGATTTCTAAAATAGTTTTATTAATTTTTTATTTTATTATAATTTTGTTTAATAAAATAGTCATTTTACTTGTATGAATGGATCATGTGATGGATTTTATTTATATAGAACATGTCATGTGGTTTTGTTGGCATGGAGTAGCACATGAGTAAACCACAGTTTGAGCGAGGGGTTTTTTCGAGGGACCATGTGAGAATTTAGAGGGAAGACCATTCAGGATTCCATGTTATTTTAAATGGTTCTGTGAACCAATTTGGGTAGGAAGATTGTGATGTATACAATGACTGTTTGTCGAGAGTATAACACCCATAGATTTTTATTTGATATTTTTTTAGTTTCTTTGATGTCTTGTGTTATACGTTAACTCAAGATAATCTTGAACTACATGAAACATCGGTTTATCTTGCAGTATATTAAGCACTATTCTTGGATTTTGTTACACACAATTTCTTATTCTTTCTATATAATTCATTTCACACATGACCGAGTTTAAGCGAAAAAATAAATATTATTTTGTTAACTTATAGCCTAGACATTATAATGGTTGGTTTGAACAATATTAATTGACTTATAAAAATATGTTTTACACATGTATAAATAATTAATTCTTTGGTGAAAAATTAATTATAAATTAAAATGAAACCCTTTTTAAATAAAAGTGTTTTTATGAAAGAATATTTAAATTCAAATAAGTGAGTTTATAAAATAATAAAATCACTCTTTAGGGATTTTATTAATTATATATATATATATATAATATTCAATATAATGTTTAAAAATCAGATTATATGTTTTATAGTCATGATATAATAATAAATTCAATTTTACAGAAAAAAGATGTATTTTTCAAAAAATACAGTTTTCCACCATTTGATGGAGCACCCATTTTAAATATTGTTTTAACACTATTTAATATTATATTTTGTAAAATAAATTATTCTTTCAAATAGGAATATAAAAATTTACTTTGGATGAATTTTTAATATTTTGTTGATAAGCTTCATGTTTTGATTAATAGTATAAATATACAAAATTTTAATTGAAACCAAGTTTTTTCATTGAAATAATTTATATGGTTAAGTTATATTATTTAATGTTTTTAAAATCTAAATATGTTATATTTTTATCATTTAATATAATACATTTTATTGGAATTAATTTTACATTTATTTTTTATGTAAAAACATTTCAGTCCTTTGCAATATTTTAACTTTTAAACCCCATTTCCCAATTCGTACAACAAGATTAATTTCAAATTAATTACTAAAACATCTATGTTTTTAATTTTGAAAAATTTATTCTATATTTGGAATCTATGCTTCCAAATTATGTAAATTTATTTCTTTTATTTTTTGAAATTATTAATAGTAACTTAAATATTTTTTTATTATAATAAAAAAGTAAATCAGGTAATTGATGGTGAAAATAATATTATAAAATTACTCTAACACTTGTCCTAATATCATTCGATGAGTTTTTTTGACATAAATCATCACTGGGTCAAAATGGTATCCTTTATAATCCACTTGGATGAGATTAGGTGGTTTAATATATTTTATTTATAGAAAAGTTTAATATGCCTTTCTCAAAGTTTAATAACTATAACATTTTTAATATAAGTTTATAAAAAATATAATTTTGACTATAAATTATCATTATAATTAATTTGTCTTTATTTATCCCGGTAATTTATTTATAATTTTTAGGAAACAAGTAATTACATTAAAGGCATATACATTGATGATTTAAAAAGTATTTAAATGATGAAAATCAATAAAATAATTTTTATTAAATTGATAATAACCATTGAAAGACAAAAAAGCTTGGAATAATTTTAATTTTAGAGTATATCTCGAACATAATTATCCTAGGGTTGAGTTATTGGCCATTTCTATTAATATGGAAAATATTATGATACTTATAATATTTTACCTAAAGTGATGTTAAAGTCATTACATTCATGTTTCAATATATATAAAATTTATAATGTAAGATTTTACAAAAGTAATATCCGACTAAAAGAATTATTATGAAATCTAGAGGATTTATGTTTATCATACTGTTTTATTTTTAAATTTTATTTGAAGAAATTAGTATATTAAATAATTATACAAAACTGATGTCGTAATTATTTTATTAATAGAGATAACAAAAAAATGTTTTTAATAATATTAAAATTAATATAATATGGGACAATTAATATATCTAATGTATTTTGTAGATTACCTTGACCCCTTAGTAATATAATAAATTATTTGTTTCTAAGTTAACTTGAAATATTTATATTTTTAATAATTAATGAATTGAACAGTGTCAAAATTGACAAAATTGATTATTTATCAAAATAATGTACAATTAAATTATTTAAAAATCATAAAATAGTATAAAATATATATAATAATTATTATATAGTCAAAAATGTTCTAAAATATCCATTTATGGTCTAATTGAAATAAAATAATTAAATATGACACCATTTTAATATTGAAACATTTATTACCTTAGTTAAAATATAAATTCATTAACTAAGGGTTAATTAAAATCATAAGGTTTAAATTAATATAAAAAAGTGTCTAGAAATTATTGGTTGATGATATTTCAATCTTATATCATATAATATTAAAAAATATTACATTTTTGATGTTTTTTATAGGGTTTTATTTTATTATAAATTAAAAGTTTTGGAGATTCCAAAAGTACCCCTCACTTAAATTATAAAAGGAAACTCCTCCATCATTTCTTCAAACCTCATTGAGACTTCTGGATTAGTCATACAATAACCAATTCCCTTCTCAACATCCCTATACATGTTATAGAGGTCATGTGCTTCTCAAAAGAGCAACTCTAGTGTCTCTAATAAGAGATCTAGTGGGAGATTCTTGAAGAAGAGGAGATTAAAATAAATCCAAAGAAAGTAAAACCTATTTCAAGGGACAATTTCACTATGTCATTATTATCTAGGATCGTTTATATAGAAGTATTTACTGGGATATATTCATCATCCATGTCCATGATTCTTAAAAAAAATCTATAGTATTTTTACTCTTGTTCTTCAATGTTTTAAATTCATTTTTACCCACAAATGAAGTTTTAAATAACAGTTTGAAAGGAATATTTTGCCAAATTACTAATGAGGTACTTTTTGTTTTTTTGGATAAAGTATGAGAAGAATTTTTTTTAAATTATAAGTCATGAAGTTATTTTTATGCTTTTATAGCACATTATTTCCATGAATCTTCCTTTAAAATATTTGAGGGTAGTTATCAAAGAAATTTTTTTAATTTATAATTTAATGGGATTTTGAAAAAATAAAATATTTTTGAACAAGAAACAATATTTTCTTGAAGAACTAATTTCAAGTGTTCTATCGAAATTATTTTCCATAAAAGATAGGATTATTTAATAGGGTTATGTTACAAGTATACTATCATTTTTATTTCTATAGTTTGATTATTTTTATAATGGAACTCTATTTATGAAATATAGTTGTTTTATATAGGTGATGTTATGATGGGATGATGTTTCAGAAACCAATTTTATTAGTTGGGTTATTATATGATAAATGATTTATTTTTTTTGTGGCCCACGTAAGAATGATTTAATTATGAGATGGGTGGGAACTATATATATCCCTCCAATATATTGGGTACAGATTTATATCTCATGAGATTGACACAGATCTAAGGAGAAATGATCTCAGTTTAGTAATATATGGATAGAATATGAAGTAAAAATAACTCAGTAATACAGGGATGGAAGGAGGACTGAACTCTATTCATTAAATGCTTTTTCCACTATGATAGTCTTGGATTTCATCCATGACTAATATGAAAATGATTTTCTATGATTATGTGATTTTCAAAATACCATGTTTTATTTCAGTTTTATTTTATCATGGATCACAATAAATTTTGATTTATGCCATATGAACCACCACGATTTATTCGATGATGCAATATTTTAATATATGTTATACATGGTATTATTTTCAAAAGCATTGTTCATGTTTTTGAATTATTATGTTCATGTTCTATTTGATATTTTTCTAGTTTACCCTAACTGAGCATCTAAGATCACCCATTTCATATGTTTTATTTTCCCTAGGATATAAAGATATATTTTAGGTAGGAAAACTAATGGGGAATTTCATGTTGAATATCTTTCACAAAATTAGAAGAATGTGTTCCATGTTTTTGATGGAACTAAAATAATATGTTCTTTGGGCGTCTATTTGTGTAATGTATTAAGTATTCCGAAAAATTAGTATAATGTCCATGTACATAAAGAATGGGTTGTTTGAAAAGGATATGTTGAATGGTGATGATTACTTTGAAATGTGATTTAAGGGAAATGTAATATTTTAATTAAGTTAGGGTAACCCTTATTGAGTTCAGGATGTGGAGAAAATTGTGTTTATATTGGATAAAGATATGTTGGATATGATTAAATGTAGGATACCAATTAAAGATTTGTTTCTATATCGGTTATTATATCATGGCTTAAGTTTAAAACTTTTATTACATAGGGAATATATCCAATAAACTCTATAATAAAGAAACATAAATGCTTTAAATAATAGCTTATGGTAATTCGGGTTATTACCATGACTCTGGAGAATACATGATGAAGGTGTTCACATGTTTGTAATATGACCGAAAAGTGATACCTAATTATATATGGGGGTTAAATATGAAGATTAATTAGCTAAACTATTTCAAAAGTTTTAGATTTTCATCTTTTGGATGGATTATTAGGTTATCTATTTGTGGAAAGTTTAAGTAAAAATTCAGATTATGTTTGTGAGATTAATGTATTTTATCACTTTAGGTGGATTTTTTTATATTTGTTAACTTTTGCTAACCGTTTTGTTTTAAATACTGATGGAATGAATTATGAAGCTATGTATGGATCTCATGATCTATTAGTATATTATGAATTCCATATTCAACTTCTTTTCTTGGAATAAAAGATGAAATGGAAATTGATCAAAGCATGAAAAATGGTGAAATTTTGTGGAAATCAAGTAAGTATAACTTCCCATGAAAATTATTTAACATTAGAAAAAAGATTGTGATATAAAATGAGTTCTCTGTTATCATCATTTTGATGATATCAATGACCCATTTCATGCTTATTTAGTTTATGGTTTTGTGATCCTTAACTTTATTAGGATCACCCACTTTCTTTTAATTAGGGATATTTATCAATCTCTATGATTATTTACTCTTTTCCTCCATGCCCAAATCATCTCCTATTATTTCTTATGTAAAAACCTAGTCATAAGTTACATTGGGAAACTATTATGTTTCTAACATTCATTTTTAAAAGGAAGTTGTATTATTATTTTTTATGATGTGGGTTTCTATGAAATAAACTTTCAAGTATTAACCTTTTATAACCAAAACCAATTTTGAGGGAGAAATTCATTTGAAGGGGGATAAAATGTAACACCCCAAGATTTTTATCAGATCTATATATTTTGAAATTTTTTATGTATTGTATTATATATTACAACAATATAATATTTTAATATAATAAACACTAGATTATCTTATGGTATAAACAACACTATTCTTGTATTGTGTTGGCCACAAATTTAAGTTCTCTTGATAGAATTCATTTCACACAGGACTGAGTTTAAGTGAAAATCTAAATATTATTATATTACCTTATAACCTAGCCATTATAATGGTGGGTTTGAATAGTATTAACTAACTTATGAAAATATTATTTTCACATGTATATATAATTAATTATTTGGTGAGAAATTAATTATAAATGAAAATGAAACCCTTTTTAAATAAATGAAAATGTTTTTCTGAAGAAATCTTTAAATGAAAATAAGTGATTTTTTAAAATAATAAAATCACTCTTAATACATTTCATTAATGAAATAAATATGTAATATATTAAATCTAATGTATAAAATCCATATTATATGTTTTCTAGACATGATATGTAAACAAATTTAATTTTTCAGATAAAATAAGTATTTTTTAAAAAATGGAGTTTTTCAGCCTTTTGATAAAGCACCCATTTTAAAAATATTTTAAAAATATTTTTATATTATATTTTAAATAATATAATTCTTATTTTTAATAAATATATAAAAATTTAGATTGGATATATTTTTTATATTTTCTGATAACTTTTAAATTTTGATAAATAGTTAAAATATACTAAATTTTAATTGAAAAAAACTATTCTCATTGAAATAATTTATGTGGTTAATTTATAATATTTAGTGGTTTTAAAATTTAAATAGACTATATTTTTATCATTTAAAACTCATCTTCTATTTCAAACAATGGGATTAGTTTTAATTAATTACTAAAACTTATGTGTTTTTAATTTTAAAAAAAGGATTCCATATTTTTGATTAGTGGTTCTAAATTATGTAAATATTTTTTTGGCACTATGAATAGTAACTTCAGTAATTTTTTCTCAATAGGTTAAAAAGGTAAATCTGTTAATTAAAGGTGAAAATAATATTATAAAATTATCCTAACACTTGACTTAATATCATTCTAGGATTTTATTTAGACCTACATCATCCTTGGGTCGAAATGGTGTCCTATGGAAGCCACTTGGATGAGGTTAAGACCATTAATATATTTTAATAATATAAAAGTTTAATATGTCTTACTCAAATTTTAATAACTGTATTATTATTAATATCAGGTTATACAAAAGACATGTTCAAAAATAAATAATAATTTTAAATCTAAAATGTTTTTATTTATTATGGTAATTTAATTGTAATGTTTAGGAAGTAAATAATTACCTTAAAAAATTAAACATTAATGATGTAGAAATTATTTAATTGATAAAATATCAATAAAATAATTTTTATTAAAATAATAATGACCATTAAAATACAAAATAACTTGACAAAATTTCATTAGAAGAGTGTATCTCGAACATAATAATACAAGAGTATAGTTATTGACCATTTGAATCCATATAGAAAAGATTATGACACTTATAATATTTTATTTAAAGTGATGTAAAAGTTGTCACATTCATTTTTAATATACATATAGAATTTTTAATGTTGGATTTTCAAAAAGATATATTGGAATAAAAGTATTCTTTTGAAATCTAGAGTATTTATATTCATCATAGTACTTTATTTTTAATTTTTATTCGAAAAATAAATTTATTAAATAATAATACAAAACTAATGTAATAATTATTTTATTAATGGAGATAACAAATAAATGTAATTAAAAATATTAAAATAATTAATATTTTAGATAATTAATATATCCAAATAAATTTATAGATGAATTTTAATTTTATTAGAGTAATGAAGTATTTTTTTGTTATTAACATGTTATCTTTATATTTTTAATAATCAGTGAATCAAATATTGTCAAAATTGACACTATTGATTGTATATCAAAATAATGTATTTTTAAATTATTTAAAAATCATAATTCATTTTAAAAAAATATAATTATAATTATATGGTATAAAATTTTCTAATTTATTCATTTATGGTTTAATTTATATCAAATAAATAAATACTACACCCATTTAATATAAAAACATTTGTTACCATAGTTAAAATTAAAATAGATTAACTAAGGTTTAATTAAAATTATAAGGTTAAAATTGATAGAAAATATTTTATTATATTTATTGGTTGATGAAATTACAAACATATCTCATCTAATAGTTGAAAATATAATATTTTGGAGGTTTTTTTGATGGGTTTTAATTTTATTATAAATTAATATTTTTGAAGATTCCGAAAGTTACCCTCTCTTCAATTATAAAAGGGAACCTCCTCCCAAATTTCTTCATAACTCATTGATCCTTCAACCATAGAAATTCTCTACCCAATTACCTCCTCAGTATCCTTAGACACATTTTATTGGTGTTTTTTTTCTCAAAATACCAACTCTTGTAGCCCTTAGAGGAATTATATAGAGAGGTCATCGAAGAAGAGGAGATTCAAATACATACGAAGGAAGTTAAACCTATGGTATGTGATATTTTCAAAATCTTATTATTATTCAGTATTTTTTATATACACGTATTAATTGGGGTATATTTATCATCCATTTTCATATTTATTAAAAAAATTCCTGAATATTTTTACTATTCTTCTAGGATTGTTTAAATTAATTTTTACCCATGCGTGAAGTTTTAAAAAACAGTTTGAAATGAATATTATTTCATTTTTCTAATGTGATACTTTTTGATTGTTTTTGGAAAAAGTAGGAAAATAATGTTTATTAACTCATATTACATTAATGGATTTTTACCCTTTCATAATTCATTATTTCTTTGAAGCTTCCTCTATAGGATTTTAAGGTTATTTTCAAAGAAATTATTTTCTTTTAAATTTGAGGGGAATTTTGAGAAAAGAAAAAGTTTTTGAAGAATAAATGATATTTTAATCAATATTTAATTTCAAGTGTTATATCAAAAATTATCTTCCATCTAAGATTTAACTCATTAATAGGGTTATGTTTCAAGTATATTATCCCTATTGTTTCTATGGTTTGATTATGTTTATGATGGAATGCTAATTTTGAAATCCATTTGTTTTACATGGGTTACGTAGTGATGAAATGATGTTTAAGAATCCCATTTTATTCCTTGGGTTATGCTATGATGAATGATTTATGTTTTTGTGGAACACGTAAGAATGATTTCATTATGATATGGGTGGGGCCTATAAATCCCTCCAATGCAGTAGGTAAAGTTTTATATCTCATGTGATAGAAAGGGCTGGAATGGGAAATGATATCGGTTTAGTAATATAGGGATAGAACGGGATGTGAACCTAGTTCAGTAATATAGGTCTAAAATGAGTAGTGAACTCGATTTAGTAAAGGACTTTTTCCACTATGATAGTTTTGGATTTGGTGCATGACCAATATGAAAATGATTTTCTACGCTTAAGTGATTGCCATAATTCCATGTTTTTTTCAATTATATTTTCTCTTGGATCATGTTCCTTTATGATTTATTCCTTATGAACTTTAAAGATTTATTCCAAGAACCAATATTTAGATATATGATATATATGGTATAATTTTTAAAAGTTATGTTCATGTTTTTATATTATTTTTTCGACTTTGTGTTGGATATTTCACTTTTTTACCCTTACAGAGCATCTCAGCTCTTACTTTTAATATGATTTATTTTCCCTAGGGTATAAAGAAATATTTTAGGTTGGAAAACTAAAGGGGATGATATTTATGAGAGATGTTGAAGAAATTTCACCAAATTAGAATAATATGTTCCATGTTTCAAAATACACGAAACTAATATGGTCATCATGTGTCTAATTATGTAATATATTAAGTATTTCGCAAAATTAATGCAATATCCAAGTATGTAAATCTTGTTTCATTAGAGAGAGACCATGATATATCTTATATTTTGGCCTATGGTATACTGTCAGAGATTCAATTATTACTTATCAATCTAAAAAAATGTTTAGAATCTCTCTTAGTAAGCTTGATGGTTAGAGCCCTAGGTGAAAATTACTTAGTCCAGATTGATTTATATGATTTATTCATTTTATTGGTGACATCATTAATGTGATAAGATATATTATTCCTAGTTCCATTTTCCAATTATATGGTTATATGATTATGATTTTTATTTTCACCTTTATTATATCTTGTTGGATATGAAAATCATTTTGTCCCTTGTTTCCTTATTTATTTTTTTGGTCCATATGAAGAAATGATTTTGAAAAGATGATTTATTTTAAATGGAAAACCCAAGATAGTTCCAAGGATTATTTGAAAATGGTATTTTTTAGAAATTTTTTAGTTTTGGAAAGTGTTTTTAAACTTGTTAATTGGTTTGCATGTGTAAAAGTCATAAATTGATTCAAGGTAGTATCTTAAAGGGCTATATGCCTCACACCCTTCAGGGGACTTCAATAATTTGTGTATATTAATTTATAAGACATATATAAGGGTAAGGGAACAGTGTAACATGGTTTATCTTCTTGATTACCACGATCCATGTTTTATGGAAAAGAGATGGTGTCTTGGTGTTGAATCACATGAAGTTGTTTTAGGATTTTATATCTATTGGTATGTATGTGTAAGAACTGTTTATACTTGTTACCTGTATTTTATATTTGGAATTTTTTAAGAGATACCATGTATATTTCCTATTAGGGATTTTTTTGTATGTGTTTTATATTGTTTTTTCAGTAGCTTCTTTGTCTTTATTGTGTTCTCGAGATGTTTATTTGTTCCTACAGGTTTACTCGGATGATATTAGTGTGGAATAACTATTATTTTGATGGATCATCCTTATTTAATAGTTGAGAAACCATTTAAAACGTATAATTGGTTATTCTTATTGGTTTTCACCATCCCTTGATGACCAGGAACTCGCTTCGGGCTGTTTGGAGGGCCATATCGTGTGACGGTTTGGGTCAACCTGGGTCGGTTCATTACATAGGTTAACAGATACAAGGAATCCAAAATAATGCAGGTCAATATTATTTATAGAGTTATAAGGACTGAAATTTACCAACAATGAAACAAAATCTCATGATGTATTGTGTAGTTCCCCTAAAAATATTACAAACACTCTAATTCAGTGGAAAATATCTACAATAATCCCCAAATTTTCTCCAAACATGACACCACCAAACCCACATGTGTGTGTTATAGAGGAATAAAATAACCAAAATAAGTCTCCCCAATATTTATAATTCATCTAAAATGGTTTGATACAAATGAAACACACTTTTAAATAGGCCACTTCTAGAGATTTACAAAAAAATGCTACCTCTACTCAAAGAATGAGCAACCATCTAAAACCCCTAAAACCCTAAAAGAAAACCGATCGAGAATTATTTATTATACAAATAACTAGAAATATATAGAAAACCATATACCGATATTACTTATCACTTAACAACATGAGTTCCCTATACAAGGCATAATATTCCCAAAATGTAAATAGAGACATCCAACCAAAAGTTTTCCTATAGAAAATCCATGAAACCAAAATAAAAACCCATGGGTGCTCAATCTATTAAGAATTCTATTAGTCCAATTTACCCATGTATTGTTCCAATATTGACCCATATTTTTATATCTAGAGTTAAAAATCAATTTTTATAATCCAGAAATATACACACATACCTTAGTGGAAAATTACCCTAACACACAATCCTCTCACCCAAATCCAAAATTCATCCCCAATAATAAGAAATAATCTATAGAAATCGAAAAATGTTAAACCACTCATATATCTACTAAACATAATTTTGATAAAAAAACACACCCTAAAACTTATATTATATATGATACTTCTTTTTCATTTAACTCACCATACAACACATTTGAAGATATCCTAGGTATCCACACCAAATATAAACCTTTTAGTCATTCAAAAAATATGTCTTATATTTCCACGGGGCGCCACACTAGAATAAAAAAAGATTAATATTCCTTTTATATGAATTAATTCAAATGAATAACTATTTGGTACTAGGTTAAAAAACCACTACATCCCACTAAAAGAAACAACTTCTATTGAATTAACTAGAGGCATGGACATACCCACTATTGGTTCCCTACTCTCTTGGCTTCAACTAACATCACCTTTATGAAAAATTCCTGATAAGAGGAAAGTGAAAAATAAACTACAATTTCTCTAAGATATAATTGAAGTAATATTTCAAATTAACGAGATCCTAAGGAATCTTCATTGATGGGTTCTAGGGGAATAAAAACTAACTTTAAGAAACATACAACATACCATTTCATTGACTGGTACCCCTATTTAAGTCTTGTGAAATTAGCATCCTTTTAATGATTTACTTCCTCAAGATAAATCCACAGAATAAATTTTATCTTGAGAAATTACCAAGTCATTCCCAAAAGAAACTAATGTATAACCATTGTCTCCTACTATTTTTGGTTGGGTCCTTCAAACAATGTGATAATATCCAACACCCTTGAATCCATAGGGGTTTGAAGGAACATGAATATTCACCAAATTCCCTCTATCCACTTTATGGAATCAAGAGGGCCTATATCACCATATAAATAAGGTGTATGAATATTCAAAAATTATTTTATGAGTTATAATAGATGGGAATATTTTGGATCCATCCCTCAGTCTTGAGTCTGGGTGGAGTTTGAAAATTGAAAACTGAACCCTAAATAATGAGAATGTTCATCTTACAGATCTGAACAATGAACTAACATCTTAATATTCTAGAAATAATATATGGGTGGTATAATTAAATGGAATAAAAAAATAATTAATCAACTCAATCTCCAAAAATCAATTTTCACATTTCCTTTCCAATTATAATCCAAAATGGAGATTCATTAAACTATAATCTTACAATAAAAATACAAGGCATTTTAAATAAATGATACTCAAATTATAACATCCCATATCATTTAAAATTGTTGAACCTTTTAAAAAAAAATAATTCAATCCCATACTTCAATCCATGATAAATTGAAATATATTTAATTCTTAAAAAAATCATTTTCTATTTTGAAAACTTCGTCAAAATTTCATTTTTTAGCTATCATTTCCATTGAAAACATAATATAGACAATTGGAAACATCACCTTTGTCATCCCAAAACAGTTTTAAAAAATAGACAAAACTCTAAAAAAGTTTTCCCAAAGAACAAATATTATAAAATAATCTAAAATGAATCAAATAACATTACTTCTTTAATAAAAATACACTTAATTTCACTCACATTAATTCACAAACCATTGGTCCTAATATAGAGAGAGAAAGGGAAAATTTCCTTCAAGGGGGGAAAATTGATATGCATGATTTGGATATATATATATTGGAAATCCTTGCTCCTGCCTAAAAAAATGCTTTATGAATTTTTTAGTACCCTAGTGCATGTGCTCTGTATGAGTTTCCATTCCATGTGGGATAACCATGCATTACTGGTTTTCTCTTCATATTTACGCTATAAACCAAAGGGTGACCCCCAAAATCATTGATACAATAAATTAACACCAATATATCACCACAACACATAGAAATACATTAAAAATAAAAAAAAATAAACTTATAATCAATATAAAGACATTGATTTTCTATGGACAATCAAGTTTCATCATGAAGAGAGGTGATCAAGAACCCATCTTAGATCTACCTCTAAACTCCCAATAGAAATACTAATATCCTTTCAATAAATTTATACCCCAAATAACATTATAGTGGATTTGATAGCATTTTTTCATGAACCAAACTACGTCACTACTCTTCTGGAACTCAATTGGAATATAGAAGGTCTTGAAGGGAATCCCGGATTCCCATGTGTTGTCAACACAATCCCGAGAATTAAGGAAACAATTTTGGGCATGTTTTGAAAAAAAAAAAATAAATGATCAAGGGAATTACTTCTATAAATTCAGAATGAAAAATTTTATATAAAATATCCCTGAAAAAAAATTCAATAGATCAAACTAAAAATGAACATCTAATTTGAGTATATTATAATAGGAATTACAGAAGCATTTGATGAGATATGACATCACATAAACTGATCAAAATAAAATCAACAATATTTCATATACAAAATGAAACAATATCTATGTATAGGATGATAATGTTTATATATAATATTCCCAAAAATAAAACCAATAAGAACCAAGTAGCTACTACCTATCTCCATGTGACCTATGGTCACTATTTTTATCCCATAATAACCACTACTAAATAAACTTGAACATCATCCATGAAGAGATCATATCCGAGAACATAAATGAAAATAATAATATATACACCCCCTATTTATTGTATATACAGTGTGATCAAAATGAAACCCATTTTATATCATTAAGAAATTTCCAAAATTTCATTGAAAATTTTATTCACTTATGATATTATGAATTACATATAGAAAATAGTTTTTTTATGAGTGATCATTATAAAAAAATTAATATTCTATTTTATTTTTTCATAAATCGTCTCTTTACCTTCTTAATAAAAATCACGGTGAAGCAATCCATTTAAAAAATTCCTTTAAAACCTATATTTAAATGTTATAAAACCATTAAAACAAATTATTTATATATAAACATCATTTAAAAAACATTTTGAAAATAAATTTTTGAAAATAAATTTTCATCACATAATTTAGATCACTAATAAAAAGTAAACACTCATCAATAAATAATGCTATCAATGAATCAATAAAAGTAAATAAACCATTTTTCAACTATTGATTCCATACACTCTAATTAAAATATGGGATGAAAAAATAGGTAAAATAAATCCTCTATCTAATTTCATAGACCAAAATAAGTATCATAGAAAAAACACTAGGTCCAAATGTTATATTGTCCAAACAAAACTAATACCTCAGTCCAAATATAGATATATGTTGTTTTGTAAAAATATAACAAGCCACCTGACTATCCCACAATGGAATAATTGGGGTCCACTCTCTACTATCTATAGCACAAAGAAGAACTAGGTAACTACCAAACCTTTCAGTTAGTTCATGGATGATTAAAGGAAAATTGATCATTAAAAGTGAATTTTTGTATCAAATATGTTGGAAATATTATCTAGGTCAGCATTGGAGTAATTCAATATGCATATAGGGGTGATATTTCAGTTGGGAATGTACACTCCATTTAAAGATATGTTGGAACTTCCCAAGTGAGATTACCACTCAAACCATAATATAGACATGTTGTCATTGACCCTTGAAATTACCACACTTCTCATAAGTGCATGATCATATAATAGAATAGAGTATTGAAAAGTTATTTCTGGGTTTGATACTACACAAATTTTGTGAGAGCTCACAGGTGTGGTTTCTAATTTATAATTAATCCTTTCTAGAGATTGTGTATTTGAAATTAATGAAAATATATGCCTCAATGTCAATAGTAGTTTTAAAAATGTGAGCCGTATTTTTCCTATAGTTATAAATTCTACCAAATTAGCTGGTTAAATAATAATGAATATTGAATGTACATGAGTGAAGTAAACCCAACACGAAACCAACTATGTGTAAAATTTGACATAGGAAGAAATTTCACCCATGAATGTTTTCCAATGTCCCAATTCAATCATATCATAATTCCTAAGGAAACACATCGAAACTAACTTCACATAGGTAGATTTTACCACAACCTTTTCTTAGCTTCATGAATCACATACTAAGGTTGCACTGATAGGTCAAGGTAGGAAAAAATGGCATGGGGGTGTGAAATTTCATTTTAAATACAATGATAGAATTAAATTATCAAATATTAAAAATATATTTAAAATTATTTATTACATTTAAAATGGATTGGAGACATAAAAAATGAAAACTCTATATAAATAAATGAAAAGATAAAGCCTAATGTTATTAAAAATATAAAGTGATAAATCATAAAATAAAGAATATGATTTAATAAAGAAGTTCAACTAAACACCTTTTATGAACCCATATGTCTCCTAAAATAATTGTTTGAGGTTTTATTGTTTTAATCCCCTAGAATTCATGAAATCCAAGATTAAAGAACTACCTTTATTTTTAAATGTGTATAAAAAATAGAATACAGTCAATGCTAAATTTTTAACGGTTGTACCTAGAAACCTAAAATAGATGCACTCTCTTAGATTTTAGAGGTTTTTGAAAAATAACCAAGTCCCTCAATTTAAAAGTTAGTGAACCCTGAAATAGAATAAATATATATAGAATATAGGATTTCTAGACACAATATCTTGTAGGAATGATCTTGTTTCTCTCAAAACGATAATAAGAATAACTAGGTGGTATTGATAAATATTTAGAAGGGTGATGAAAATATATTTAAAGTAAGAAAACTTTTTGAAGTGTGAATTTTTTTTATAATATGATAAATATGATTACCAAATCACTTATAAATCAATAACTTTTTTGAGTGGGTTCCCTAGAACCAAATCATTTATATACATTGATTTCTATTACATGTACATATTTTGATATATATAGGGGTTTACCCTTACTATAGTAGTGTTGATAATTATACATCCACTATTTAAATGGTAATGTTCTTAGGTAACATATCATATTATAAGTTTTTATCAGTTCCCCGCAATAATGAGAACCATTATATACTATGACACTAATCTTATATAATTGTAAAATGGTCTTGATACGTCATACTAGTGGGAAATAGATAATGTGTGAAAATTAAGTGATAGGGGATCATTCACATTGAGATTAATTCTCATGATGTTCACACTCGGTGATCTCTAGTCGATGAGATCATGATGACAGACCCAACAATAAAAACAACACATGTTTCAGGTCTCATTGGTTATTCCTATCTATTCACATGTTTATTGAAATTTGGACTTGAGTTCATTATCTATATTTACTATTTGGCTATGTACTTTTATTCTAGAAAAAAATAATGAAATTAAATTCATGTAAAGGTAGTTGGTGTTGGGTGTTTCATTCGTGGTGTGACATTTATAAAAGGATCAAAACTGATTTTTTTCACTTCTAAGATGAGGAAGAGATATCTAATTGGCCCAGGTTTACCTAGATATTAGTACCTTTATTAAATACATATCCATAGTATAATAAGGAAACTCCATCCATAAAGGTAAAAAATATAAATCATCTTATGTACAGTGACATAAATTTACATCATGATTTATGACATATCATGATACAAAGAGATTATATCAAAATGAACATTTTTGTAGGAGTTTTTCATATCCATGAAATTATTTATCTCATTAGTGGATATGATGGGTTTCTATAATACACTCTTTTTCTATGGATTGGACTCACTACTATCGATATAAGGACATAGAGGGTCACATACTAAGTGTATCCACAAGTACCACCAATTCGAATGAATAAGGGGATGATGTGGGACCCATTTTTGGGGGACCGTGAATAACCAAGTGTGATTGATCGCAAGTAAAATAATTCAATTATATTATTAATGTTTAAAAAAATGATTCTTTAATTTATTTATCTCAGTATCAAATGTTTTTTATAATAAAAGTTAATATGAGAAAATATAATTTTTTCAAATGAACATACGATTTTCAAGGTTAGTTAAATTTTCGTGTGTTCATACAGGTTAAGGTACTTGTTTTTATTTTACCACATAACATTTTGAAATGTGTTAAGTGAGTGATAAAGTATTTGTGTCCTTGAGGACAAGTTTATTATTTATAAGTGAGCATAAATATATGAAATTAATGTTATTACTTTCCAAGGATGAAAATTATGTTTTGAAAAGCATACCCTAGGTAGAATAGATCATCCTACCCTCTTGAATTGGTATATACATAATTTTGCTAAATTTAGAGGGATATTTACTCCTCTCATATCCTATAAAGATCTTAGATAAATGTTACAAAGAATGAAAAAGATTCAATTGATCCAACTTTCTTGATCAAGTATGTTCTTTTCACATGATTGAAGGGGTGTCATAAAGCTATCCTATTTACTGGTTTAGAACCCGAGAATCATAGATGGATGGGTAATATTTTTGGTGAACAAGTGGATAATATAAATATTCCTAGATAGAAACCTTTGAGCCATGACATGCTAATAGTGAGTGAATCAAACTGGTAATTTCAAACTAACAAGCTTCCATTTACTCTTTGTTTAGATTTT
This sequence comes from Viscum album, assembly GCA_963277665.1. NCBI lineage: Eukaryota > Viridiplantae > Streptophyta > Magnoliopsida > Santalales > Viscaceae > Viscum > Viscum album. Next base: position 1,417,339,444 of record OY728159.1, on the reverse strand, counting down.
ATTTTCATGATTAAATTGAATGGAATGTGATCCTTTAAAAAATTAATTCATGGGGTTTTTGGAATCAGTTTTTTTAACATGAATTGAAAACTATAATTTTACTTGCTTAGCCTTCACCCCATGTTACTTTAATTGGATTTATAGGGAAAATGTAATTATGTAATTCAAAAAAACATGAAAATTAAATTGAATTTTATATGATTTAGTAGGAGGGGTTTGATATGGTCCCAATGTAACTGATGGTCTGTTAATACAATTTCATATCTCCAAGATATGAATGATCACATATCGATTATTTTTTATATATAAATTGTGATGGATATATATTTTTTAGTTTTCGATGCACTTTAATGGATATATGTGTGATGAATATTCAGAAGGAGCACAATTAGAGCACATTTCATGTCATCTAGGGATATCATAAGCTAACTGGGAAGCCCTTTTCCATTATAGGATTGCTATGCAAGCTTAGTTTATTTTCCAAAAAACAAAATAGGTGAAAGGTTATTGGGGAAGGATAAGTTTAAATATATATATATATATAATTCAGTTTTTCCTCATCCATAGGTGTGGAAATATTGTCCCTCCCCATTTATGGGGTGATGTATTTTTTGGTCACCCCGTTATTTTGGGTTTCCCCATGTAACTTATATAATTATAAAATATATTATAAAATATATTATAAAATATATTATAATATATATATAATATATTACAATATATATAATATATATTATATATTATAATATATTGTATATATATAGGTTGTATATATATAACCTTAAAAAGATGACAGAACCAAACTTGGGCTGTCCAAATTGGTCTGGATCCATTCTGCATGACCCGTAAAGCCCATTAAAAGCCTTAAATTTATATCAAGGGATAAGCTTTAGTTATATATATAACCAATACATTATTACTTTTTTTTATAAATTAGATTTAATTTTCAGGGATTTAATGAAATTATTTCAGGTGTTGTGGGATATATCAATAATTAATTAAAATTATTTTATTTCAAGTTATTGCATTAAAAATACCATTGAGATTTATTATAGAAAATTTAATTTTTAATATCTAATATAATTACTTGTTGAATAATCATGAGTTGATGTTGACCTGTGGATGTTTGGTTAATTATTTATTTAATTTATTTATTTTATTTAATTTTTTAAAAGAAACAATTATTTTATTTTGATGATTTGAGCATTGAAATTCCATCTTTAACTTGTATAAATGTTTTTAGGTCCACATTTAAGTCGTAAAATGTATTTTTTCACTCTGAGTTCCACTCAACTGTTGGTGAGAATACATTTTATAGATTAAAGGAGTTCATGGCATTGTTGTTCAAGTTGAAAGCTGGTGTAATCCAAAAAGGTAAAGTGCATAGGATTTTTGGTTTCTTCAATTCAAGTCTGGTATTAAATTAAGGAATTCTCCTAGGGTATTGATTAATCCCTTATTCGCTCGATGGATTAACCAATAGTTAACAGCTCAAGATCACATCATTATTTTTTATTTTTTCCTATGCGTGGTAAATTATTTTTTGAATGTATATTTATTACACTTAGTCACATAGTATACTAATAAATAATCATGCATAGATAAAATGAACATTTCAGTTGAATGTTTTCTATTAAAGTATGATTATGGTTTTAGCACGATCACAAAGAAAAATCTTGTAAAATAGAAAAGTATTTAATTCACCAAGATTAAATTAATAAATCCATAAAAGAAAATATTATGTCACGAAATTCCTTCGATCTCTTGAATTTGGACACATATGATGGTTCTATGTTCATTTTATAGCCTTCATAGGATGCTTCTTACTATAGGGTAATTATTATGTGAGTGGTGGGTTGACTTAATTAAAGTTGGCATAAAAGTAGTAGCTAGAGATAACTTGTTTAAATTTTAGAGGAAAAGAGTTGAGCAATGAAAATCTATTCATTAATGGTTATGGGAATCCACTCAGTAGATCAAGGATCTATGAGTTAATGTGGTCAGATAGTCAAAATCCTACCTTAGACACTTAGTGTATTAGAAATTCCATAGATCGAGTTATGAAGATAGGTTTAAAGATCCTTTACACTAGAATACTCGTGTGACTATGTATTCCGAATCTAGTTTTTTAGGGTTACTATGATTTGATAAAATAATGGGATATATTTAAAATTAATAATTTCATAATTTCTAATAGTAATCAATATAAATTATTAATCTTCTAAATTTTCTTGTTGTAGTCTAAATAGAAACCACGAGAAATTTAATTTCATAGCGATCAATATTGGATAGAGAGAATATCTTCACCAAACACAACTTCCAGGAGTGGTATAAGAGCTTGTACTTAGTATTTCACACTTATAGGAATCTTTATGTGTTTTAATTCTCAAATCTTGATAATCCCCATCTAGGTGTGAGTGTGGTGGATAAAGATAAATACAATAATCATATGGATGATGCGGTATACGTTAAGTGCATTATGTTGTCATCTATGTCCATCGAGCTAAAAAATGCATGGGGAAAAAGATACTTTCCAAATGCTATATTATCTACATCAGTTATACTGGGATAGAACTTAGTAACAAAGATATGATATATCCAGTGCATTGTATAGATAAAGGCTAGAAGAGGGGAATCTAGCTAGACCTCATGCACTCATGACGATATGGTATATTGAGAAATGAGAGACCCTTATTTTCAAAGTGAACGAAGAAATATCTACTGATATCATTCTTTACTATTTACAAGATAACTTATAGAATTTAATTTTTATTAATACTATAAATAATATGAATAATTAATTCCCAGATTTGTTCACTTTAGTTCTCCAAACAGATAAGTATAAGAATAATTCAAACTCTGCAGTCCTTATAGTTAACAAGATGAGTAAAGGCAAGGATATAGTGTAAAGGGGTTAGTATAAGTCAACCACACTGATTCAACACCCTTATAAGGAGCCAAATATACATAGGGAGAGAAATGTGTAGGAGGTGTCCTGCTTTGCATGTGGCCAAAATTTTATTATCTGACCATTATAGCCAAAACATTAAATTGGTGGGTATAAATAGAATTAAATAATGTATTAAAGATATATAAAATCCTTAATTAATATAAATTTATTTATTAATTCTTATGATATAAGAGAACAATTTTTATTAAATCAATTTTATTCTTCAAAAAAATGAGTTTTCTCCAAAAATAATTTTTATTTTTTTGTGATAAAAAAATTAAAATTTTCTTTATATTTTATAAATTTTATTGTATTTTTTTATCATTTTTTAAATCTACATATCAAAATTATCTTTGGGAGAAATTTTGGTAATTTTTATGAAAAGATTTATTTTTCAGTGAATATTGAAAAATATCATTTTTCAAATTCAATTTTATTTTACTTAAAAAGTATCATTATGAATTAAATTTCATATCATGTTGACATAATTATTATTTTATTATATATAATCTAATACAATTTATATGAATTATCATTATACTTGAGTTCTCTATAAACACATTTTTGATCTTAAAAATGCATTTTTCTAAAAATTGTTTTTCATTGTGTTTTACCCATTTATATTAAATGTCATTTCTTATATTTATTGAAATTGATGCTCGAAAAATATATTCTATATTTGAAACCAGGGGGTTCAAAATTGTTAAATAGGTCCCTTCATTTTTGGATATTACGAATAGTAGTTTATGTAATTTTGTTTCCACATCAATGGGTTTTGGTTAAAAATAAAATGAATAAGAATAAAAATTGAAATGAACACTTGACTAGATTTTATTGGATGACTATATATCATACATAATCATTAAAAAACAGAATATATAGCCATTTTTCCTTTGACCATTATTTCGAACATTATATTATTTTATATAAAGAAATATCAAAAATGAAATTATATTTCTTTTATAATCTATAAATTCTTTTATATAGGTATAAATGAAGGATATGTTTGGATATAAATATTATTTTTAATTATAAATAATTTATATTAATTGTGGTAATTTATTTGAAATTTTTTGTCATGAAATAATTACCTTAAATAATTATGAAAGACTAACATAGTGCTTGACAATGAAGTGAAAAAAATTATTAAAATTATTTCAAAAACTATAAAAATATTATTTTATAGGGTATATCACCTTTTCATTAAATAAGATTTTTATTAAATGGTACAAAATAAAGGATGTTTTAAAGATTAGTTTCTTGGAAATCGAGAACATAATACTAGAAAAAAGAAAAAATACTTCTAATAAACATGAAAGGTATTTTCATTGGTTTGACCTAAGTACTTTTACTGAATATCATATCATGGGTGTATACATCAAAGGAATGAAGTGAGAAAGAGGACTAATAATAGAATAAGTAGGGGAAACAGTTTACATGTGATCATGATAAATATAAATAAAAACTTGAAGAATATAATTTTGGAATTATAAATGGAACATGCGACATTTCATAAAAAAAATAATAAGAATCATAACATGGAAATGTGACTACAAAATTTATATGATACTTTCATAATAATATCCCCATGTTTTCACCATGGTGTCATAAATGAAAATTATCAAGTTTATCCAACAAGGTATCATAAAACATGTCATATCTTGAGATTAAATTCATTATTCAACGCAATTGAGATCTATCAATGTGCAGCATTTATATTTATTAATTAATGAAGACCACATAAATAATAATGAAACATTTAATAAGTAACACATGGGGAATAAATAACGTGTTTCTTAACAAAATCATAGCATTTCAAAAGTGCTTAAAGACATCATCATTATGTCATTTTTAACCCACAGAAAGGGAATGTGGGTTTAATGTATGTTAATACCAATTTAAAATTAATCATTTTTTACATCTAGGTGAATAAAAATAGAAAAATAAATAGGTTTTATTATTCACAAAACGAAAATAAAATAGAATTTCTTAAGTAGAGAGATAAATTTTGTATAAATTCGGCAATATGATTGGTATAAAACATGGTTTTAGAAAAGAGTAAAATGAGAGGGGAAAAGGTTCTCCCTTTTATAAAACATAATTTGGTTCTATGTTTATGATCAAAAGGGTATAAAAATATAATGACCATAACATTTAGAAGATATATTAAAAAATAGGTATTTTAATTGGAGAGAAAAGATGGATAATTTCCTTACCTTGATAAGTTACTCATAAATCATGAGGAATGAGACAGTTCAGGATCAAGGACACCTTTTGGGACTACTTTAGAGGAAATAATTCTAGAAATTCATGGAGGATGTATTTAGAGTAAATAAGATGGATAAATGAGTGGTAATTTATAGCAAAGGTGGATTATTTTTTTAATAATTTCCAAATATAGGCCACAGAAATCTAGGTTGTGGAAAATAAAAAACAATTGGCTTACCCATGGTTTTTACCATGGTTTTGGACATTTTAGTCAAATTTTATGTTATATTTTTTCACAAGAACCAAGCATAAATTTTTAATACTTCTTTTGGAATGGAAAATTAAGGTTTATTCAAGGAAATGTTTTTAAAATGAAGATGCTGGGGAGGAGCAGTTCGAAGTAGTTAGTCTGGGTTGTACGTAATGTTTGAAGCCTACGGGAAATGAATTCCTCTAAGGCCTAAGGTCCATGTAATTCTTACACCTATGGGCCTTATAAGGGTTCCACCTCACCCTTTGAAAGGTGGATTATCAAAAATCAATAAAAAATGAAGGCCTTCGGGCAATTGGAGGAAGTTCCCATTTTAGAATTTTGAAAGTCATTTATAGGTTTGGAAGTTTATTAAAATAGATTAAAATACTAAATATTTATAAAATTATATATTTTAGGTATTGTATTGTGGTTAATTAATTATTTCATCATTATGACATAATTATTAATTCATTAAACAAACTGAAAATTCAAAATGGTATTTTACTATTCATGAAAAAATAAAAGTTTTTTAGAAAATTATCATAAATTCACCCTAACCTAATTTAAAAATTATTATTTCAAAAATGATTTTTATTTTATTATAATAATTCTCTAAATATGAGAAATTTATCTTTTAAATATACAAATCCTTATTTATTAAAAAAATAGTGGGTTTTGAGGCATAGTCAAATCATTGACGCTTAAAAATTTCCTAGGACTTAATAATTTTTTTTCATTTATATTTAAATTTGAAAATTTTAACATACTATTTTATTAAATATTATTTAGAATATTTTATTTTATTATGAAATTTTATATCTTGTTTGAAAAGTACATTTTGTGTCTGGAAAATAAATTTATCAAATTCATCTCAATTAAAAATTTATTTTATTAAGAAAGACTATTCTTAAAAATTGAATTTATGGAATAAAAAATTTATTTACATAATGGAAATACACTTTAAGAAACTACGTCCTCGACACATAACCCCTTATCACACCCACATACACACTTAATGTAAGGTGTCTGATGGTGGTATTTTCATGGTATGGCTCGACTAACATCGACCGATTGATAATTTACACTAACTAAAACTGCTACCGTAGATGATTTTGTTCAAGCTTCACATTATGAAGCTCATCGAGGTCTTTTTCAATGGAAAACCCCAATGACGATATATCCCTCCAAATTTCTGACAAATAGGATTCAAACTACATAAATCTTATGGTTGTGACAATCAATTCTCCTTTCTATATTAACTATTATTTATCATTACTACTTATAAACACAGATTAAGACAATAATATTATCAAATAAAGGAATAGTTTCTAATGGAAATATTTATCAATGATCGTATAACGGTCGAATCCCAAATATCAAATTTTTCTTTACACCCTATAAATACCACTTCATTATTTCATTAAATATTAACTACAATAATTTTCTAAGATATTTTTTGCTTTAATAATATTTTTTTATTCTTATAGTGTTGGGGAGATGATATTAATGGATTGGAGTGATTCATATTCTTCCATTTTGGTGACTAATGTATTGATTGTTATTAAAGAGATATGGTTTTTTGTGTATAATATATCTCACATTTTATTAGGAAGCAAATATAATTTAAAAAGAAACATGGGTCGTTAAATTCTTCCCCCATTAAGAAGAAACTTCATCCCTGAAATTTCAACTCATTCTACCAGTTGAGAAATGGTGAGGGTATTTATGCTTCATTTTTTCCTCTAGTTCCCATGTAACCTTTTCAAACTTATGGTTCCTCCACAACACTTTGAAAAGGTGGGTTGTCTTGTTGCATAGAAATCTTTCTCAATGTTCAAAGATCACTACATGATACTCCTCATAAGAGAGGTCATGTTCATGTTGTACCACCTCCAGATTCCTTACATGTGAGGGATCAAGTATATGCTTCCTTAATAAAGATTTGTGGAATACATCATGAACCTGAGCTAGATTTGGTGGAATTTCATGAGGATAGTACAATACTACTTTATGATCAAGGATTTCATTGGGAATAATGTACCTGGGGATAAGACTCCATTTTCTACTAATCCACATGAATCTCTTCCATGGTGATATTCAAAGGAAATATTTTTCACCAACATCCAACATGAAATCCCTTTGATGATTTTGCGCATTAATCTTCTTCCAAATATGAGTATATATTATTATTTTTGGATGGAATGAACCATTATAGTCATCTGTTTCACAAGATTGGGCCCAAGTAGATTTTTCTCACCAACTTCATCTCAACAATTATGAGTTCTACATCACTTTCTGTATAGAGGTTTATAGGGTACCATTTGAATACTCGGGTATAAGTTGGTGTTGTATGATAAATCAACTAATGGGAGGTATTGATCCCAACCACATTTTAAGTTCAATGAGCTTGTTCCCAGCATTTCTTGAAGTTTTATAATAGTCCTTCGAGATTGGCCATCATTTTTGGAATGATATGACATACTAAAATTCAATTCAATATTTAGAGAATGTTGAATACTTATCTGAAATTTAGATGAGAAACTTGGATCATGATATAAATTGATATAAAGTGTCACCCGATGTAGCCTAAACACTTTATGCATTTCTTGGAATGTTGATCAAGAGAGAAATATTCCCCAATAGTGATAAAATATGCATTATTGGTGATTCAGTTCACTATAACTCATATCTCATTATTTAATTTGGATGTTCTTGGGATACCATTGGCATAATAAATAGTGACATCATCCCACTTCCATGTTGGTATGGGTAGTGTTTTCGATACCTCTTTAGGATGTTGTCACTCCTCATTCACTTTATGACACACCAAACATCTTAAAATGTCATCAAAAATCTCCCTTTTCATATTATTCCACCAATAATGATCAAGAAGGTCCATATACGTTTTATTTATTATAGGATGTATAGATAATATAGAGCTATAAGATTCATCCATCAGTTCTTTATTTAACTTTATAATAAATGAAACCCATAACCTTGTATTAAATTTCAGTACACCTTCTTGATAAATTCATTGCTCAGAATGCTTACCATTCATCACATCCTATATCTTCTTTTGCAACAATGGATATTCTCTTTAATGTCTCCCGATATTCTCTAGTAATGATGGTAGAAAAATCATTTTGTATATGATTGATAATATCTCTCCCCTCATGGTTCCAATGTCCATCCTTACTTGGTCCTTTATCAATGGATCTCCTTGAATCCTCATATTTTTTTCACAATTGGGTCTTTTCAAGTTAATGTATCAGTGGCATTGTTCTAGGGAGATATTGAATTGAATATTCATAGTATTTAATAATTTCATACCATATTCTTTGTCTCATTTCCAATTCCATTTATTTGAATATATATTTAAAACTTTGTTAGTATGTGTATATATCAAATTTATCCCCATAAAGGTAGTGCCTCAATATTTATAGAGAAAAAATAATCGCAACTAGACCCGGGTCATTTGTAGGATAATTATTCTCATGAGGAATTACTTTTGATATGCATAAGTAATTACTTTGTCATTTTTTCATGAGGATGAACCCATTCCCTTTCAGAGATGCATTGTTAAATATAATGAATAATTATCTGACAGAGGGTAGAGTTAACATAGGTTCAGTAAACAATCTTTTCTTCAGTTCATGGAATGTTTCTTCATAATCCATTTCCTAGATGAACTTAGACCCTTTTCGAGTTAACTTTGTTAGTGGATTAAAAATTTTATTTTTATTCAGAAACATCCTATAATCTCCTTATAAACCAAGGAAACTATGAATCTCAGTTTCTATTTTAGGATGAAGACACTCCTCTACAAAAGTTTTCTTGGTAGGGTCTACTGATATTCTTTTATTGGTTACAATGTTTCCCATGAAATTTTTCAACAAAAATTCACATTTTTTTAATTCTACAAATTTCCTATCCTTCCATATAGATTTCGAAACATCCCTTATATAATCCTCATGCTACCCATGAATTTTGGAATATATCTTAATATCATCAATAAAAACTTCCACAAATTTATCAAGGTAGTTGTGAAAGACTCTTTCCATAAAATTGATAAATATAGTAGGATAATTTGTCCAAATAAAAGGGGAAACAACAAACTCATAATTCCCATATCTTGATAAGAATGTAGTCTTTAGAATATATTTATTATTCACCCCAACTTTATGATAACCATATTAAATATCAATCTTGGAGAAATATTGAGTCCTAAGAAGCTGGTCAAATAAATCATCAATCCCTATGAGAGGGTACTTGTTCTTAACTTTGATCCATTTATATTATTTATAATAAATTCATAGCTACAATGACCCATCCTTCTTCTTCACTGAGAGAATATATTCTCTATAAGGAGACACACTTGGTCAGATAAACCCCTTCTCTAAAAGATCGTTATGTTTTTTCTTTAATTCTTCTCGATCCATATTTCCCATTATATATAGTGTATTTGATAATGGATTGGATACAAGTATGAGATCAGTGGAAAATTATACCTTTCTTTCTAGGGTAGGTTTAGGTAACCCTTCATAGAATAAATCAATGTATTCCTAAATGATGGGGGAATTTTATATTCTTATACTTTAATTTCCGTCCCCATATTCACCAATCATCTCTATGAAGAATTCTATGGGAGGTGCTCCTAGACAAAGATCAAGTTAGGATATCTCTCACGTGACAATAACTATAGGTTTTATATTCAAGAATACTGATATTTCCTTAATTATGTAGTTGAAATTATTATTATAAATTGAGATCCAGTCCATCCCTAGTATAGTGATGAATTACAAAATGGGAATGACTACTATATTTTTGATGGTATTATGCTCACCAAAGTCAATACTGGAGTTTAAATACATTTTTGATGCTTGAATAATCCCTCATGGAGTCTTGAATGATAAATCTAGATCTCTAATCTTGGGGATTGATACTATATTATTTTTAAACACGGAGAATATAATGGAATGAATAGAACTGAAATCAAACAAATTACTTGCTAGCTTTGAGAGAACAATAAATGTACATGAAGCCACATCAATTGAAGCCTTGACTTCAGTTTTTAATGGTTGACCTTTATCCCTTAGCCAATCTGAGGTTGATGGTGATTTAACTCAATTATATTATGATTTGGATAGTGATTGGAAAATTTCCTAAGCTCTCCGCACATTAAACATTGAACTTTAGGCTGGGCCGGAACCATCTTCACTTTTTTGTTAGGGTTGTGAAGTTGAGGATTCACCTCACCATGAAAGTTCTGAGTTATATGTCCATATTTTCCACACTTTTGGTATTTTACACTACCATGAAATTTGTTCTCAGAATACTTATTCACACATTTGATCCATGTGGGAAGGTTCACTTTATTTCCTTCTCTTACATGATAAAAGTTCCTCCCGGATATTGGATCCATAGATATCTTATTTTCATTCAACCTATGTGACCACTAATTTTCTCAAAAACCCATTTCAACTTTCATAGCAGTCCTCAATGTCTCCTCCTAGCTTTCATAGTCACGATTTTCTAGATTCTTCTATAGATGGGGTCTTAGTCCACTGATGATTCTATCAACCATTCCCTTAGGATCCCTCGAAATACTATAGGGGTACTGATAAAGTCTTGAAAAGTTCATCTCATAGCTTCCCACCGATTCATTTTCCTTTAGATTTAGTTTCAAGAATTCCTTCTCCATTTTCATTCACATGAAATCGGGGAAAATTTTATTGGAAAAGATTCCCCTGAACTCCTACCACTCCAAAGAATCAATATATCTTCAAGGCTTCGAGTTTTTAATAAGAATCCACCACTGATCAGCTTCTACTTCGAAGAGTTATATTACTGAGGTTACATGCCCTTGTTCTGAACAATGGAGTACATAAAATATCTTTCATATTGATCTTATTCATTTTTCCACAATCAATAGGTTGGTAAATACACTAAAAGAAGATGGTCATTGACACAGAAATGACTCAATGACAAGTTATTCCCTTCGAGGTGAATCTAGCTGTTCATCTTGGTTCATGTTACTATTCAAAGATTAATATAATTGATTCACCATCCTCGTGAAGTTTTCCATTCCAGATTCTATTGGAGGTCATAATTGTATCATCCATTGTGCTCATAAATTATGTGGTTCCTCCCATTTTCCATTATTTTATAAAATATGAATAACATAGTGATAAAACTGTTTATTTTACGAATATTATAATTCTTAAAGGTATTATATGTTTTAAAACATCATTTTTAAATTTGTTATTCATTAAAAACGGTTATATTTTCTATATATATCCTTCATACTGGTTCCTAAAAATCTTATGATTAACAAAAAATATCCCACATTAGTGAAGTAAATCCCATTTTTGTCTACTATTTTTTGATCAAGTATAGCTAAATATGGTTTTTTCAAGTGTTACCCATAGATATGCATCTGCAAGATCCATATCTAGTTATTTATATCAAGAGTAGGATTTATTTACTCCAAAACCACTTAATACTTCACCTAAATAAGAGGATATTTTTCTATGTTTAATATTCTCTATAAGGTTCATACTATGGATTTATTTTAATAATTACAACAAATAACTAAAACATCCTTTGATACCAACTATGGAATCCTTCCATTTTATTACATAATCTTTTTATTACATGGTAAAAAAATAGAGAATCATTTGAAGTTTAGTTTATTGGAAATTAAGAACATATTGTATAAAAAGAAAAAAAAATTCTAATCCACTTGAATGTATTTTTCATGGGATCAACCTATGTAAATTTACTACATCTCATATCCTTGGGACATACATATATGGAAAGAGGAGAAGATGAGGCCTAGTAAGGGAATAATCAACAGAAACAGTTTACATGTGATCCGGAGAAATATCAACAAAAACATAAGGAATATAGTTTTTTAAGGAGCAAGGTAACATTAGGAATATCATATAAAAATAACGTGAATGGTAAAATGTAAATTTGGATATAAAATTTTAATGAGGAACTAGTAATAATATCACCCTGTTTATCACTAAGGTGTCATAAATGAAAATTACCAATGTTATTAACTATGGTATCACAAAACATTTTATAGCTAGAGATTAAATTATTTACCCAATGTATTAGAGAAAAATCGGGGAACACTATTAATATTTATTAATTAATGTTTGAAACTGAGATCATAATCAATAATTTCCTAAATAACCCATCGAGAATAAAGAACATGACTCTTATCAAAATCATGTATTTTCAAAAGTACTTGAAGACATGATCATTATATAATTTTTAACGAATAAAAGAAAATGTGGGTTTTATGTATGTTAATAAAAAATGAATCATTTTTACATATAGGTGAATACCCCTAGAATGAATTTTTTTTACGTATAAGGAAAAGTAAAATAAAATTGAATTTATTATGTAAAGAGAGATTGTTTTATGAGTAAATTTAGCAGCATGACAGGTATAAAATATGGTTTTAGAAAACAGTAAAATGAGTGGGGGAAATTGTATCCAATTGATAAAAAATATTTTTTCAGTAAGAGTGTGATAAAAAGGGTAATAAAATATAGTAGAAATAACACTGAGATGACATATAAAAATGTGGTTTGTGAATTGGGCAAAAAAAATGATAATTCTTTTACATCAAAGAGTTACTCCTAAATCTTGAAGAATGGATACATTAGGGATTAAGGACATCTTGGTGGTCTCATTTGGAGAAAAACTACAATAAATTCGTTTTTATTCATTTTTATTTAATGTAAATGGAGAAATGGGTGGGTATTTATAGAAACAATGGAGGTTTTTCTTAATAATTTCAAAATATAGGCCTAGGAAATCTAGGTTTTGGAAAATAAAAAACTCTTGGATTACCAATGGTTTTTGCCCAAGTTTTTGGAACCTTGATTCAAATTTTGATTTATTTTAACCCACAATTAGTGAGAATAATTTTTTATTGCTTCTTTTAGCATGGAAAATCAATGCTTCGACAATGTAATGTTTTTAAAATCAATGTTTCTATTTAAGACTTCGAAAAGTAATTTATAGGTTTGGGAATTGATTAAAATTTATTAAAACACATAAAATTAATAAAATAAAATTTTGTAGTTATTTTATTGTGGTTAATTAATTATAATATCATTATTATATAATTATTAAGTCATTAAACATACCAAAAACCCAAAACTGCATTTTAATTATTCATATAATAATAAAATTATTTGAGAAAATTTTAATAAATTTACCCTTAAATAATTTCAAGGTTCTAATTTAAAAAATCATATTTATTTTATCCAAATAATTCTCTAAATATAATAATTTTAAATTCTAAATATAAAAATACTTTTTTTATTAAAACAAATAGTGGGTTGTAAGGCATAATCACATTTCTAACACTTAAAAATCTCATAGGACATAAAAAATTATTTTTTCATTTATATTTAATTAATAGTGTTTTATAATAATACTTAATTAAATATTATTTAGAATATATTATTTTATTATTAAAATTTATATCTTTTATGAAATGTAGAATTTGTGACTGAAAAATAAATTTACCAAATTCACCTCAATTAAGTATATATTTCTTTGATAGAGGATATTTTTAAAAGTATAATTGATAAAATTATAGTTTTATATATAGAATTGAAATTAACTTTAAGAAACTAAGGCCTAGACTCATTACCACTCATTACACATTTAAATTCCCTAAGGGTAAGCTATGCGATGGTGGTAGTTTCATGGGGTGGATCGACTAACATCTACTGAGTGGTTCTTTCCACTAACTTGAACTTCTCTCATTGGTGATTTCGTTCAAGATTCACTTGATGAAGATAATCTTGGGATTAATCAAGGGAAAACCCCAATGATGATACCACCCTTCCATGTTCTGAAAAAATGCGCTTCAAACGACATGACTCTACTGTTTGAGGCCATCGATTCTCGTCTATGCATTAATTATCCTTTGTTATTACTACTTATAAATAATAATTATTATGATAAAATTATCAACCAATTGTATAGTTTCCAATATTTATATTTACCAACAGTCATATTGTCTAATGGTCATATAACGATCAAATAATAATAGTCACATTTCCTTTTATAGCATAAATATACCAATTGATTCTTTCATTCAATATTCACTACAATCAGTTTCTAAGACATTTATTAGTTTAATAGTATTTTTTTATTTCTTTAGTGCGAGGGATATGATTACAATTGATTGGAATGATCCATATTTTTTCATTTTTTGTGACTAATGTATCGATCATTATTAAAGAGATATGGTTTTGTTGTGTATAATATAACACACATTTGCTCAGGAAATAAATTTCATTTAAAAAGAAACACGGGTCATTAAATTTTATGATTGTGTTTTTGTGTTCCATGTTTTTAGTTAATAATGAAACAGTATAGAGGGGTTTATTCATTGGGTTTGAATTCCTTTTTTTCTTTTAGTTTCAAAAGTCAAATTAAATGAATAGTTCTAAAATTAATATTAATGATATTTTATAATTAATAATATTATTTAAAATGATTTAAAATTACTCAAAAATATTATTTGGACATGTTAATAATATATGGTTGATGAAATAACCAATGTTCCATTTATGGTCTATTTATCCCTTTATAGTATCCATATTAATTGCTTAGTAGAAAAAAACATTGATATCCTCGTAATTGTCAAAAGGGTTAATGAAGAGTTAAAATAAAAATATAAGGGTATAAATTTGATCCAAACTTGTCCAAATTGTATTGTTTGATATGATTTTGACCACTAATCATCTTATATTTGAATATTTTCAATTTTGATCCATTTTTTACATCAAAATTCATTTAATATTTTTGGAAATTCAAATTTTCCCCTCCCTTCAATTATAAATAGAAGCCATCTTTTCCCTTATTCACACCAATTTTAGACATATATATAAAAAATACCATAAAAAATCCATTCTAGACTTACTTATGCATGTTATAGATGTTTTGTTCCTCTCAAAATACCAACCTAATGATCCATATGAAGAGATCTATTTTAGTTATTTCAAAGATATAGTAACCATGATTACCATTCACTACCTTTTTAATTATTATTTTATATACAATAAATTTATGGTATTTATCCTAAAATAATAAATTATTTTTCAAAAATATAATATAATTTTATTATTATAAAACCACCACTATCCACATCATTTCCCAGAAAATTATAAGTGAAAGTATCTCTCATGTGTACATACAACTTACCTTCTCTACATAGAAATGCAATTAATTTTTCATTATAATCTTTTATGGATGTTTATTATATTGAATTTACAGTGTATATATGATATTGATTACTAATTAGGATAATTTAATGATAATATCATATCCAAATGCTTAAATTAATCACTTTTGGAAAATGTTAACATTACTCGTGCGTATGTCTGGACTACCACCTCCACAAAGTGATACAACTCATTTTTGAAATCAAATTTGAATGGATGGTAATAAGGATGGATTTGGTGAATATATATGATTTATATGACATAATAATGATGTTTAAAATTTTAATTACTTTCTAACTTTATTTTTTTCCCTTCATAGAAAAATGAAAATTGTGTTCATGTGTACGTACAACTTACCATCTCCATTAACGATGTAATTCATTTTCCTATCTATAAATTTTAAGGATGACTCTAAATTGATATATAATTAATATATATTTTATTTATACCATGATTAAAATTATTTAAATTATGTATCCATGATCAAATTTCAAGGACCGAGATTGCCAAACCGAATACTGCATGAAAAATGAAGCAGTTATCATATAGAATAATGATTTTAATAAAAAATTATTTTTAAATGGGTGATATGATTTTATTAGAAAATATTAAATGAAATTATTTAAATAATTAATATTCTAGAATATATATAGAATAAATCAATATTTTTGTATAATGTAGGTTTTAATACATACAATGAAATGCTAGACTTGAGGTAAGGGATTTTCGCCATACTTTTATTTTTATGAGACACATGCCATATTCACCCCTTATTTCATTTATGTGGTGTATATAATATCCATGAATGTATTTCATAATTATTATTATAACTTTTATGTGGATTTAAATGTCCATATATATTTATTTATTTCTTGAGGATTATTATTCAAATGTTACCAAAGCAGTGAGAGATTTATTTTTCATCCCTATTTTATTCAAGATTATTTTTTCATGAATTTATTTTGAAAAGATTATGTGGTCCTCATACAATGAATCCATTTTATTTTATTCTCCTATTATTATTTCTATAGAATATATATTTTCCTTTTATTTTCCCCACTTTATGTATTTAAGATATCTAAAGAGTGCTTTAAATGAAAATACACTTTATTTCTCTCTTAGGTCTAAAATCAATTTTCTTCAATATCCATATTTCATAAAAATGTTTTCAAGAATGGTTTTAATATTACCCTATTGTTTTTTAAAACATTTTTTAATCATTATTTACTTCTTAAAAATATATTACAAATGGAATTAGCTTGTTAGTTTCTGAATGATGTACCTTTTTACATATTTTATAAAAATTTAGAAGGAATGTTTTATTTTAACATATAATAATTGAACATAATTTCACTCCATAATTGAAGATCAGTGATTTGAAGATTCCTTTATAAGTTTCTATTTATCTTTTTAAAGAAAAATGTTTCCATAATATTTTGGTATATTTTATATTTTAAATGGTGGATTTCAAAATGAAAATAATATTTTAATCAATAATTTTAATGGTATTTATATTCATCAAAGACAAAAAACTTTGGGGTTGATAACTTTTAACTAGGTATAGAATCCAATAAAACTATACATTTTATCTATTTGTACAGTTTTTTTATTATGGTGATTATATTCTTTTGAAACCCATTTATTTTCCATTGTTTATGCTCTGATGAGATTAAAAAATGTTTATAAAACCCATTTTGTTTGCATGGGTTATGATATGATGTATGTTTTATGATATTTTTGCATACATATTAATGGTTTTCAATATGTTATGTGTGGGACTAGAATTATATATCCCTCCAATGAATTGGGTAAATTATTGTATCTCATGAGACTATTATGGGAAACAAGTCAATGTGTTTGATACATTATGTGGAACAAATCGATGTGCTTGATCTATTATGGGAAACTTGTTGATGTGATTAATCCTATATGGAAAACAAGTGTTGAGTCTTAATCTATTTTGATTTTATTGTCTTGGTAGTTGTCCTTGAAAAATTAAATGGTTTTTATACTTATTATGGTGCCACACTTTTATGACACAAAATTATGATTCATGATTGATTTTTGAAGACTTATCGCTGTTATGATTCGTGTATTTTTCAATGATAATGATTTTTACCATGATTTTGGTTTATGATATTTTATAGATTAGATATGAACCTTGAATGTCATGCATGTAATTTCACAACCATATTCATATCTTTTGGTTTCATATGACCATCGATTGATATCTCCCATGTTTACCCTTGTTGATCACATGATATCAATCCTTATTATGTTTTATTTACCTAGGTTATAATGAAAGGATTAGTTGGTGTATGTCTATGAGGAGAAATAAATTAATCATATTTATGGGAGATATGGAAGATATTTCTTAAAAAAGGAGATTATGCATCTTGTCTCCAAAGGAACTAAAACATTATGTTACTTGGTAATATATTTATAGAATTTATAGAATATTCATGTAAAAAGATATAATATTAATGTTTGAAAAGGATGGGAAATTATATATTTTTCATGTGGATCAGACATTCTTATTAAAATTCAAGAACCAATTAGATTCAATAAAATATAAAGAGGTTAAGTCGATCTCTAAGAAGAAAATGGTTCAAGAATAATAGTATAATAAGTGGGATATTATCATCCTACATTAGATTGTGGAATAGTTAGTATACTAAATAACTATTATTATGTAACATGTATTATGAGAAGCATAATCTTAGTTTCAATTTTAGAGTCTATCGGGTATTATTTAATGTCTAGAAACAAATTTTGTATTATGTATAAGGAGAACATATGTTATGGAATGACACATCTTAACATTGGATTTTATATACTTAAACATTAAAATATAGTTTTGGCCTTCAATGTAAAATCTAATGAGAATGACTCATATTCTACCCTTTGATGAAACTTTAGTCTAGGTCTTATAAATAGGAAGACTTTAAGAAAAATAAATAAATTAGGGTATTTAGAATCCATTAAGTTAAAAACCCTCAGATGTATGCTATGATTTTTTACAAGGTAAAATGACCAAAACATCTTGTAATAGGAAAAGTGAAAGAGAAAAAAATACATTGGAATTTGTTCATATTGTTTTATATGGTCCATTTTTATTAGATTCAAAGGATGATTTATATAACTTCATTTCTTATGATGATGACTATAGTAGATATGGATATCTATACTTAATCATCCATAATCCAGATTCCTATAGAGTGTTTAAGGAATTTTTGATTGAAGTAGAAAATACACATGGTGTTAAGATTAAGAAACATTTCTCAAGAATATGGTTAAGAATAACTTAGAAATGATTTAATAGATTATTTATTGAAGTGTAGGATAATTTTTCAAATTAAACCTCTATATACATCTTAATGGAATAGTGTTTGTGAAAGGTGGAATCAAATAATACTTAACATTGTCAGATTGATGATGAGTCATGAAACTCTACATTTTTCATTTGGGGGATATGAAATGCATACTAAGACTGATTGAAAATTATTTTTTTTATTGAAGATCAAAAAAAATTTAGGAAAAAGTAAGAAACCCCAAATCTGAGTTACAAGTTCAAGAGACCATAAAACCAGAACCAAACTAAAATGACCACCCTCCCTAGACAATACAAAAAAAATGAAAACCCACACCAGCACCTACCATTCAGCAAGTTGTCCCATGTACGAATACACGGTCCCGGAATTGATGGTGTGGTCATACCCTCTCAATAAAACAATCTGAATGGCATGTACAGGTGAAGGTAAATATATAGCCCCCATCTGGTTTGGCCCCTCTAAAATGGTGGCATAAGACCACCAAGGAACCTGCAAAAGCATTATCTTCTCCAAGCATTCATACTTGCTGAACCAACATGCATCCCAAACACTTAACAGGTTCCTGACATTTCATCAGAATCATTGAAAGAAAATTTGAGATTACCCGAAACCAGATCCCTAGAAAACTTCCAATATATGGAGGATACTTGGGTGCTTGGGACAGATAACAACAGATTTTCAAGTTTATAAGCCAGGTGGTCCCAGGTCTGTAAGTACTCCTCAAGACTGATATTCCCTTTATTGAAACCTCCAACAATAATTAGATCCTGTTTATCAACCCTTGAGTATTGTTCCTCATTGAGTGACACATTTAAAGGTCTTCCCATCATTTTAGCATCCTCCGCTTCAGAAACATTCAACAACAATACTTGTTCAACCACCGCTTCTTCAGAACATAGCATTACTTCCAGAGACTGATCATCCCCAACCTACAATTCCAATTTCATGGAATTTATCTTTTTTGCAGACCAAATCTCTAATGTAGGAGGTAAAGAGGAGTAATCCTTCCTACTTTTACTCCTCCTATTGCTTCTGCTCCTCCTCGAGCTTGCATCATCACCGACCAAGCGAGTAGGATCAGTTTCCTTTGTTCCAACCATGTGTTCCCCATCTGCATCAATTGGACTACTGAAATCAGAACATGAGTCAGCCTCTACAAGGCCTTCAAATCTGTTGAACAACATAACTGGTTTGAGGGGCCATGTAGCAACACCCCCTGGCCACCTAGAACTGACCTGCATGTCCAGTTTCTTCTTACCTTTACTTGAAGAATCCTTGCTCGGCCATGGAACCTCCACATAATGGCCAACCGCCTCATCCACCTCTCCACTTGCCTTCTGGGTAGTAGCAGGTAATCCCCCACCCAATTTCATAGCCACATGGACCGCCTCATACTGAACCAAAGCCTCCCCCGCTCTTATACCCTCAAAAGGACTTGGCTCCTTGCCAAAAGCAGGATCAACAAGATCATGCTTCAGCAAGTTAAATACTTCTGAAACCTTCAGATTAACCACCATTTCTAGTGGTTTCTCCCCCAAATTTTCACCTTGGTTAGTCTCCAAAGACCCCTTAGATGTCTCCGGATGGAAGTTGGGTCACTCCACCACTACATGCAATGATGCTTGAGGCACGACCACCCCAGAAAAGTTGTTAGTGGTGTCATCACGCCCCTACCTTTTGATCCTCTAACCACCTCTTCCGACAAGTCATTCCCATCCTAGTTCTCTAGAACAATACCACTACATCTACCTCTCTTACTGAGAGAATCAAGATCTCTCCCGACGACAATAACCTGTAGCATGACCCAGACGATGACAGATAGAACAATATTCCATCCAAGACTCATAGGCAACCCGCTGCTTGCACCTATAATCCTCCCCAATGAAAACCAAAACAAATTAAAAAGGAATCCTTGAAATCTCCATTTCTACACAAACCCGCGGCTTGATGGGGTGATATGATGATTTCGTTCAACTATCAGTGCAGAGAGATCTACCCAGAAGATTACCCAGCATCCTAATGAGATAAGGAATTCAGAAAGGTAAAGGTAAATTTGGAAAGTACACCCAAACTGCAGTAGAAGGAGAATTGCACTTCATATTAAAATTGAATGACCAACGAAATTGAATGAACCAAAATCCCATGAAGAAGCGAGGGGCACTCGACCAGGCATGGATGAGGTCCTCTTCCAAAGTAAACCAAACCATAATGTGGTGGCAATCAAACAAGCCCACGGTCGACCTCTCCTACAAGTTCCATGAGTCGAAGACGAAATGTTCGAAGGAATCAACCACATGACACCTTTGATAAACTGATCCACCAAGGTGAGGTTGAGAAGAGATGAGGTTTCTGTAAACTCAGATGTCGAAAATAAAAGATTCGAAAACCCATCGATCAAATCTAGAACTATAGGGCATAAGGATTCTTTCGAGAAAGGAGGTAGGAAATCAGGGTTAGAAAAGGTTTTGAAAGAAGTCTCGACTCTCTTGAGTGGTGATGGAGGTCCCTCCCCCACCGGGAGGGGAGGAACCGGCATGATGGTCGCCATCGTCACAGAGGAATCATCACCGTCACTGCTACGAATCTAGAAACATGAATGGAATATTTGTAGGTTATCTTAAGGATATTATAGGATATAAACAATATAAACCTCAAAATAGAAAGATAATTGTATAAATATGTGATAAATTTCTATAAATGGATCACATTTATTATGTAACTAGTATGAGTAAGATTCTCTTCAAAGAAGATGATGCTTTATATGTACAAGATTTGGTACAGGAACAATTTATATAAGAAATAATGGGAGAAAATATGTTCTAATGGAATAAGTACAACATAGGTCTACTATATTGGTTATATAACTACAGATATATTATTTTTTTCATCATAGAGTCAGGTGATATTGTTATCCTAAAGAATGATAAATCTATTACGTACAAGGAAGTAGTTTATTGAAAGGATGCTACTAAATGGAAATAAACCTTTCATTTGGAAATTTATTCCATGTACCAATATCAGGTTTGAACTTTTCTAGACCAACCATATGATTCAAAACATATTTGGTGTAAGTGGGTATTAAATAAAATAATGGGCATGGATGGTCTAGTCAGTACCATTAAATCATTGCTGGTATCAAAAGGTTTCAAGAAATGTCAAGGAATAAAATATGATGAAACCTTTTCTCTAGTTAGTATACTAAAATCCATTAAAATATTAATTTAAATAGACGCCTTATACAATTACATAATTTGGAAAATGTATTTCAAAAAAATATTTTCTATATGGTATGTTTGTTGAAGATGTCTATATGACACAACCCAAAGTGTTCATTTTTCAAAGAGTGCCACTAAATTATACAAGTTATAAAGACCGATTTATGCATTCAAGCCAGAATCATGATCATAGAAAGTTATTTTTGATGAGTACATAAGATAATATGGTTTCATTAAGAATAAAGGTGTTCCATGTATCTAAAAAAATGTCAGTGGGAGTGCCATAATTTTCCAATAATTATATGTTAATGGGAAATGAAGTTAAAGTATTATAGTTAGCAAATAATTGGTTAAATGAATGTTTCTAAAAGAAAAAATTAAATTAAGTAGGCTATATTTTTTGGGGAAAATCTATTGAGATCAATCTTTTAGGATTCGTGGGTTAAGTTAAAGGAAATATATTGAAAATGTAATAAAAATGTACAATATGGAACAATCCAAGACCAGATTGTTTCTAGTGTCACATATTATTAATCTTTCAAAGAAGATATATCAACAGGTATAGGAGGAGATTAAATGAAGGATTATAATTACATATGATTAAATAGTTGGATCTATATTTTATTCCATGATCTTTATTATATTTTATGTTTCCTTTTATTTATGTATAGTGGGTAGATATAAATCCAATCTAGGAAAGCTTCATTGAACTATTGTAAAAACTATCCTAAAGTTCCTGAGATATAAGAAGTATTGGTTCCTGGTGTATATAGGTGATGAGGATCTAGTAATGAGTTGATACACTAATGTTATCTTGTAGATTGATCAAGATGATGTAATGTCAATTTCAGGTAATTTTTTTTTCCTTTTTGGTGGTATGGTATCCTGAATGAGCTCAAAGAGGTCCATGGTTACAGATTCTACATTATTACTTGAGTATATAGGGTATTCTAATGCAGAAAAAGAAGAAGTTTATATATAAATATTTGTTTTTTATGTTGAAATTATACCTAACTGAGCAGATATTATTACATTATACTTGTTTAATACTACAATATTGGTACTTTACATGGATCCTAGGTCACACTAGAGGAAAAATAATATTCTTCATAAGTTTCATCTCTTGAAGTATTTTACTTAGAGATATGACGATAAAATTAGTATAGTATCCAAAAAAGATAGCATTGTAGACCTGATAACTAAATCCATATATCAATGGAATTACAGTACTCATGTGAGAGCTAGCTGGTTGAGAATTGTTAGTAGTTGGATCTAGACTAATGGGGGGTGTTGGGAGTTTGTTCCCTAGACCCATATCATTTATGTACTTTAATTACTATTACCATTATATAGTTTTAAATATGAATGTGTTTATTATTACCATAATATTTTTGAAACTTATTCATCCACTCTTTAAATGGTAATTTCCTTAGGCTACATGTCATATCAAAATCTTATAGTAGTTTCCATCTATAATTAGAACCATAATATAATATGAAGGTATTATTAAATATATTTCCTACGGTTTAGATACATCATACTGATTTGACATAGATTATGTCTAATTATCAGGTGTTGGGGGCTCATTATTAATATTAATTCTTCTCCTATGGTTTTCACATGGTGATCTTGATCAGATGAGATCATGAGGACTAATCCACTGATAGGAACACTACATGTTTCCGGTGTTATTGGTTGTTATTATCAAAAAAAATGTGTATTAGTATCCGAACTTGAGATCATAATCAATGTGTACAATTTGATCATGTACTTTAATATAATGAAAAAACCATGACATTGTTTTCTTGGTGAGGTTGCACGTGTTAGGTGTGTCATTGGTGGTATAGCATTGGTTGAATGATCAAGAAATAATTTACCAATTCCATGTTAAGGAAGATATATCTCATCGAACTGGGATGACTAGGATGATAGTACCTTAATTAAATTAGTGACCCTGGTACAAGAAGTTTAGACCATCCAATAAGGGTATGGAATATATAAATCATCAAATGGATTATGACATAAGTGTGTATCATTTTTTATGAGATATCACAAGATAATAAAATTATATTACACATAATTTTTTCAAAAGAGGTAGTCATAACTATGACATTCCTTATTTTCTTACAGGATCTGATGGGTTTCTAGACTTTGTTATTGTTATATGTCTTAGACAAACTTTTATTGAGATAAGGGCCTATAGGGTAACACACACTAAGTGTATCCTAAATTTCCACCTATTCATATGAATATGGGATTAAAGAGAACTGTGCCCCATATGTGTGGACTGATGAATGTTAGAGTTTGATCGATCTAAGTAAAATAATGCAATTATATTATTTATGTTTGTTATAATAATGATTGAATTTTTTTCTCAAGTTATTCATAAGTTTTTTTTATCATAGAATCAAATATGATAAAGTATAATTTTTCAAATGAACTTATGATTTTTATGGATTGTTAAATTAATTGGGGATATTACAAGATAATTTAATGATTCTTATTTTTTTTAAAAACTTTTTAATGTGTTTAAAGGGAGTGATTAAATAATTTTGACGTTTTTGTAACATGTTTTTTAAGTCATAAGTGAGCGAAAATTTCTAAAAGGAAGGTTATTACTTTTTTGAGACCAACACACAATTTTGTAATGTATAAAATTGGTATAAAAGATCATTTCATCATCTTGAAATGGGAGATCCGTCACTTTAACGAATTTTGATATAGAAACGCTCATATCCTCCCCTCTCAAGCTCTTAGAGAGATATTATGAAGAAATAATATGGGAGGATCGATCCTAGTTTCTTGATCGAGTCCACATTCTTTACAAGATCAGAGGGACTTCCAAAGGATTCTTGATTTCAAATGATAATAATAGATAATCATATATAAATTATCCAAGAGATGTGGTGTATGTGTGAACAATATTGAAGATGCCTATCTTGGAACCTCTGAGCCATGACACACCGTTGGTGAGGAAATCAAACCATTGATTTCAAATGAATAGTGTAGCATTTACGATTTTGTTATATTTTATTTTCTTGATTAAATATAATTTCAAGAAATCCTTTAAGAAATCAGAGTAATGGGTTTTTTGTATTTAGTGTTTTTAACATGAATCCAAAATAATAATTTTAAATTTCATATATTCCCTACTTTCACCACTCCCCTGGTTCATTCTTAATCAATTTGTTTCTATTCCTCAAAGGGTCTATTTATAGGCTCTATAGTCCTTTGTAACATTATGAAATCAAAATGAGGTCAAAGAAGTCATGGGAGATGATTTCATGCTTCTTTGACAATAATAATTTGAAATATGACAAGTCTATCATGAAACCACCTAGTTCCCAGTCGCCTCTATTAGGTTGTTGGTGGATTAGTTGTAATTCTCTAAAAAAATGCTCAACCCACCAGCTAGACAATGTGCTCCCACTAAATATACGGTGGACTATTCTTTCATGAGATCTTCATTCCATAACCACTGGAAGACTAATGTCACCTCTACTGGGTAGTTGGTCCAATATTTCTACAATATGGATTGGGTCCACATGGAACTAGCTATCTGGTTCCCTACACCATCCTAGAGATGATTTTTATAGCTTTCTAAACATCACTTTGGCCTATCAAACAACATTAAACATCTTCTATAGATATAGGAACATCACTCCATGAATCCAATAATTCTACCATGACTTCAACAAGTCCATAAAGATTTCAATATGTATTCTTCAATTCTAGTTCAAGATTCTTATAAGATGTCATCATGATATTCCAATAAAAACAATCTCTTTATTTAAAATATTACTTCTATTATATCAAATGAAATTATTAGACACTTTTAAGAGTGTTAATGATCATTAAAAATTAATAAGGTTAGAATTATAAAAAAATTATCATACTAAGGGAAGTGAAAATTCAGAAGTATAATGTGATTACATGGATTAGTTTAAGGGAGTTGAGAAAACAAAGAGTGTGAAACTTCATGACTCTATCATTTTATCCAAAGGTGTACATAAATTAATTTATTAACCACTATTTATTAGTGAGCTGTATTGCACACCTAGGTATTAGAACATATTCCATGACTTGTTAATAGCATGTATTACACACTTCCTATAACAACCTAAACCTATCAAATATAGATATTACATTATTTTTTATGAATATTCAATAGATTACAAAAACTAACACATGAGGACAATAATAGTTTATTGTCTTTGGATACTTGGAAACACAAAAAACCGGTCTATATGTAAACTACATCATATCCTCCATGATCTTGATAACCCACATCCTTCATAGACATTTCATATGTAATATATTTCTTTATAACCCGGGGAAAGAAAACAAAAATAAATGGTGAGTTTAGATGATTAGTAAGGGTAAAAAAGGAGATAAATATTCATAACATGAACATAAAGTTATAATGACATGTGAATAACATTTTAAATCCATACCCTACATATAAAATATCATAATATAGAGTCATAAAATAAATATTGGTAGCTCATGTGACATGAATCATATGGTAATAAAATAACATGATTCATGATGGAATATAATTAGAACAAGACATAGATTTGTCGCATAAGAAAATCATAGAAAATAATTTAAAAATTATTTTAGGCGCATAACCAATACATTCATAGTGGAAAGGTTTCACTCCCAAAACTGTCATTATTGTCAAGGTTCTATCCTAATATAATCATAGTAGAGAATATCCCTTACTAAATAGATTTTACTCCCAATTCCCATCCTTTATATGATATATAAATACTTACCCAATTCATTGGAGGGATATATAGGTCCATCCCATAACATAAAGAAAATCATACATATATGCGGCAGAACATCATAAATGATTCATCATACAATAACCCATGAGATGAAATTTGTTCCATAAAAAATTTATCATATTATAACTATAGAAAAGA
Source organism: Viscum album (assembly GCA_963277665.1). Taxonomy (NCBI): domain Eukaryota; kingdom Viridiplantae; phylum Streptophyta; class Magnoliopsida; order Santalales; family Viscaceae; genus Viscum; species Viscum album. Next base: position 1,417,312,296 of record OY728159.1, on the reverse strand, counting down.
TACATTTTTAATAATCATTTTATCATTTAATCATACAATAACCAATGAAAAAAGTGAGTTTCATAAGAATTTTATCATGGTTAACCCGTGGAAGAGATACAGGTTTCATAAATATCATTCCATGAAGAACCAAAAATTTTATAATCTTCCCTGTAGGGAAAAGGTAACATCAACATATGTCATTTTTGATGAAAAATTATTTTTATCGGTCATTTGAAACATATCTTGAATAAAATATCATTCTCTTCTTTGGAAAAAAATTTAAACATAAACCATTCTGAAAATATTTTTATTTGAAAATAACTGTGAAATTTTTTTAAGGAAGATTTAAAGAAAATACTGTACATGATAAAGGGATGTTTCATTCCCACCGTACATGTTAAAACAATGATTCCTTTCATATTTTCAGTAAAATATAAATGGGTATTGTTTTCAAAATGATGTAAATATTCTTTTCAATTTTTTTAAAAAATTCAAACATTGCTAAGAATTTATTTTAGAAATAATAGGATAATAATTAACCATTATTTTATAAAGCTTGGTTTTGGAAGGAAAAATTTTTATAACAAAATAAGGAAATAATGTCAAATTCTCCTAAAATAAATTATCAATTATTTTAAGTAACAATGTGTTAAAAAATGATAATATTACTTGAAAATATCATTAATAAATAGATCATAATAAAATTCATGAGTTTATTGAGATTTGAATAATTATATTTTATCATCGGAAATGTAATCATAAAAATCCCTGATAAATGTTAAGATTGTAAAATAAAATTATTACCACTTTGGTAACTTTGAATGGTAAGAAAAAAGGAAGAAATAAAATAAAATGGATCTTAAAATACCATGAGTATAAATAGATTCATGATAGTACATTTCAATGGTGATTTATATACACCTCGTGAATGAATATAGTTTCATAACATAATGTACGTATCGAAAGAGTAAAATTAAGGCAAAAATCACTTTCCTTTAGTATTGACATCCATAATACAGATTAAAGGATCTTGTATAAAAAATAGAAGTTTATTTTAAATATATTAACGAACAATACATATATATCAAACCATATATGATTTTCTTGTGACCTTTAATTACCTCTTTATTGACAATTCCATGTTACAGTTACATTTTAGTTATTAACCATGTTGTTTTTCATATATGTATTGATTTATTAATTTTGATACTTTTAATTTGATTAAGTGTTAATCATTTATATGATTTTAATCATTAAATAAAATATCATAAAACATCATTATATAATTATTTATAATAACCCATAAAATTTAGTGATATAAAATGAAATACACTGTTAATGGAGATGGTAGGTCATACTTTAACATGAACACAATTTAAATTTTATTATCATATTAAAGGAAAGAATGTTATATGATATATCGTCATTAAAAATTCATCTTTATGTAATATATATTACATTATTTCATTAAGCCATTCCTTATTACCGTCAATGTAATGTTTTTTGAATCACATCGTTTCATGAGATAGTAGTCTGTCATACCCATGAGTGACGTTATCATATTCTCAAAGAATGTAAATTATGAGGGTATGTATTGTATAATAATTAAATAATAATAATAATAAAACCCATATCATATAAAGAAAAAAATACATCATTAAGTCCTACCTTGAGAGGTGGTAATGTAGAAATAAATGACATCGGTTCACGAGGTGGCAGTCGGCTGTAGACATGAATGATGATTTCATTACCCATTTGATGAAAGTGTACACAGTTTTCAGTTATGAACTTAAGATATGAACATTTTAGTATATGGAAGACAATAATTATTTTATACTATCATGATAGAATAATAATTTATGTAGTTTAAGGAAGAAATAAAATAAAAACGCTCCTTGATGAATGTTACCTCGTCTTCGAGTATCCTTATTTAGTTTTCACCAAAAGCCATCCTTTTTTAGATTTATGTAAAAATAAGTATTCCGATGAAATGATGGAATTTTGAATTTTTTTTACATATTAGTATAAATAAAAGTGTTTTAATGATTTAATAATTTAATATAGTGGGTGGTGTTTTATAAGTGAGGTGAGTGGTGCATTTGTAATATTTTTGAAAGAATGAAATCCACCCATTTTTTTTCTTGTAACAAGGATCTAATAATAGATAATTATTTAGAATATAAGATATAAGGTCAAAATATTTCTAATAAATTATTGTTGGATAAGGATTTTGGTTATTTCCAAACCTTATATTTTTAGTTTAATCCTAAGAAAAATCATTTTTACCTTAACCACGATAAATATTTTTTATTGTTTTTTACATTCATATTTGTCCAAAAATTAAGTTGAACATATTAGATAATATAAATTTATCATATTAAGAATATGGAATACATTTGAAAAACTTCCTTTCAAAGATGTTCCAATTTTTAATTTAAATTTAATCTTATAGATGTGACGAGCAAGAGAGATTTTAAAAAGAAAATGTTCCAAAGTTTAAAAAGTGTTTATATCAAAATTCAACATGAAATTGATTCCAATTACCTAAATTGGATTAATGGATGTATAATTGAACTATTTTTCCTTTAAATATAATTTATAATAAAATTTATATTTATAAATAAATTAAGTGAAAATACCGTTTTCAAATAAAATTCAGTATCTTTCACTCTTCATCAAAAAATGTAACTTTCCATAAAAATCCCAAAAATTTACCCTAAGATAATTTTCACATCATAATTTCAAAATTTAATTTTATCCAATAAAATTAAGTTTATAAAATTGTGAATAATTAATTTTATTAATATTCAAAAAAATAAATGAAAATTATCTTTTTAGAAAATGGTATTTTTAAAACATATAAATACTCTACCAAAAAATTATGTTATTTTTTAATCAACATATTTCCTTTATATAAAACCATTATAATTTATACTTAAAAAGTACTAATTAATATTCATATATCTATGTTTAATATCTAGTTTATGAAGACAACATTTAATTAACTATAGTAATAATTCTTGGCACTGAAATATGTGCTACTAAAAAAATGGAGAAGGCCTGGGCCAGTTTGAAGCTGATTCACGCTCAAACGAACCCAAAATTCATACAAAGATTTTGGATCATGAAACTAATTCATGGAGACCCCTTTTCCCCACAAGTTCAAGAAGGTGGATGATGGTACTCCCGTGAGTCCAACACGCACCACAACCCCCCAAGAAACTTTGACGGATGGTTTTGTGAGTCCGAAGGAGCCCCACACCTTCACGAAACCCTTCAATTTGTGGATACTTCCCAGAATCATAACGAATTATTTCTTATAAATAAAAGGCTCCCCACCAAAAAGGCACAATTAAATTTACTTGTCAAATTTTGATATCCCAGTTCATGAAGCTTTCGATCCCCACGAACCAGAAAGAAAATAGATCATCCAAGGTACTTGATCACCATGATCAATGGATTCCTTTTTTCTTAATTTCTCTTACCTATGGTAGGTATGCCTCTTTTGAATGACCACTCCTTTCATAGAGGAAGGATCCCATTCAGGTTTCTCGAGGCTTTGTGGAGCATTAATCCTTCATAAAGAACTCTCCCTTTGAGCCAGGACTCCATTCTCAAGCAAGGGTCCTTCATGGTAGATCCCTTGTTGTGATACCCTACCTCTTGCTTTTTTGGAATAGGTTTTCTTATGGATTTTTATTTTTTTCATATCCATGCAAACATGGAACCCATGACTAACCACTCATGTACAACACACATGTTGTGAATTACTAATTTCATCCCTTCCCCAAGTGTGGGTGTGTATCAGTTATGTAATTATAGGGGGTGAGGACTAAGTCATCGCTATCTAAGCTGTAGGGCGTTAAACTTCCAAGACCCACTATCCTCAACACATGATGTTAAAATCTTTCCCCACCCCATCCATTACACATTAGGTGCATTGCCTCAAGCATTATCCATGCCCATACTTATCCATGGGAGTGATATATTACTCACCCTAATCACAAGGAATGAGATCATCCTTGAATTAAATGAGATACTCTTTGGGTATACATCATGGAGTAATCCCCAATCTCCATCTCCATGGGATATCTCCGTACACAAACCCCACATTACTTCTTACAACTACATATTTCATGACATGATCATTTGGTCTACTGTTACCTGTTGTTTCACAAACTGAGTATAACTCACATGGGCATGGAGATTAACATAGATCATGACTCTATTCTTTGGTCCACTAACCATCTATAAGCCCCATAAACCTTCTAAACTACATAGGTTTTGATCCTTGTCTCCTAAACAGGGTATGTAGGAAGCCTCCATGTGGTCCAATTCCAACCAAAGGTAAGAACTGGTGCACCCTCCTAGGGATGTACTCTCATGATATGAAATCTTCCCTTTATAAGACACATCCCCTGAATCCACCTCCCAAAGATGGTCCAATAAATCTGTCAACACTTCACCCATCACCTCAACCTTATCCCAATGAGATCAATTCATCTGATTCCATACATTTAGGCTGGTAACCATGTCTAAGCCCCATCATTTCCAAGGGAAGTTGTCCATGTGTAATCCTCGATACCATCCAAAACTACATGGACAATGAACCATGTCTCCTAAATCGGGTATATTGTAAGCCTCTTTGATGTTCAATCCCATCATCTATCCCCATCATGGTCACTCCCTTGAGTCACTATGTCTCAGGAGGATCATGCCTCAACCTATAGGTCACACTTCCTTCTGTTCCCTATCCATACCCTCAACTCTCATGATCTGCCTCCTTAGGTGTCTCATCACCCCACTCCTAGACTCTGTGGTATTTGATTCCTCGCCACTTAGATATCTAAGAATACTCCCTGAGGTTCAATCCCATCACCCTCTACACTCCAAAAATTCTATCAGCACTTCCACCATATCAATTCTGATTCTTATCTAGGCTACCAGATCTTAGTGAGATCGTGCCATCTGCATCACCACTACTATTAGAAGCACCCCAGTAGCTAAGCATTCTTAAGCCCCACACAATCCATATTCATCCAACCAAGAGAAAAACTCTTACAAAGGGAATCTATCCATGTGTAATCCCCACATATACCTTTTGAACTATATGTTTTTTCATCCATATATTCTACAAAAGTTACGTAGTAAGCCTCTTTGGGGTTCAGTCCCAGCCAATGGTAATCCTTGGGGGCCCCTCCATGTGGTGCACCTCCCTGATCTTTCTTCTGTGGTGTCCATATTAGTCTTCAATGTGTGAAGTTTTATCTTTATGTGACGCACCACCTTGGTTCCTCCATCATCGGCTGTTCTTCTCCATCCATCTGGTAAACCATCCAGGTGTTCCTTGCTTGGGATCCACCTCTATGATATATTCCTATATGAAATTCTGATATCTCTGATCTATCTCCACTGGACAATAAACTCATAACCTACCCTATGTTAACCCTGAGATGCCTAAGTAAAACCTCATAATACATGCCTCTATCATAAGATACCTTATGATCACCACAAGATGACTCGGGTTTTAGAACCCTTGAGAATCCATCATATGAGGAAAAATAAATGTGATCCAATGTTCTATTGTCCAGACATGCCACTGATTCCCACTTGACAACTTCCTGAACCAAAAGTTGTTGCCCTGACTAGATCCCTATGAATTTTTAGATAGAGGTAATATAATTAACCAGCATCTACAAAGATATGGCAATGGTAATGATTTTCAATAACAACATCTTAATATGTTATGAATACCCATAATATGAGACATGTTCCATGGAGGAATCCATGGATGGAGGAACCAACATCCCATCATACCATTTAGATCAAGGAGAAAACATCATTGAGGAAATGATGAACACCGAACACTTTTAGAAAGATGTAATGTAGGGTACAATGAGTCCGTTAGTGAACCAGAGGCATGTGGCCAGGTGGACACACCCCGATGGAATGCGTGGAAAATAGAAATAGTGAACCCAATGTAAATTCTTTCCTTGACATGAGATTAGTAGTTTTCGAGACATCAGTAGATGAGCATGTAACTAGATCCAGCTATCCAGTGCTAGGTCCCTCCAGGAAAATATGGGGCCTATCATGAAAATCACTAAAATTTGGGATAGTTAATCATTGGGTATTCCGGTTTGTGACATCGTTAGAGTGGATGACTCTCTAGTCATGGAATATTGGTAAGCACTGGGGAATTGGGAATTTATTTCACTGTATCCATATTTTTGGATGAATCTTCCTACATTGCAGGACCCAACTACAGGAAACCAATCATCCCCACCCGCAAACATTGGGGTCAGAGGAATGCTAATTTAGAAGCCCCACATGACTCCACCACTACCACAACTTCAACCAAAACCATGGCTATCGGGCACCCCTCCCTCATCTCACCCTAAAAAATCAGGCAGTGGAGGGTGATTGACACCCCCATTCATCAATATGGGTAGGAGGGTGTCATTCCCCAGGGAGACATGGCTCACCAGAACTTGTAGGCTTCTGTTCCTCCTCATCAGCACCACAACCAAGGGATGTGTAGAGATCCACTACTCCCCACTCCCATGTACAACTGTTTTGGGAGACTCTCCCCAGAGTGATCCTATGACTCGATCCCTTATGCCAATGAGGAAAAGTATATACAAGTCATCACAGCCATGAAAACCTCCCAGGTGATGCCAAGTAGGTCTCGCATGAGGCCCTGTTAGTGCCACCAACCATATCCTAAGGCCGAAGAACTTGTGGTTTATATCCCTTCTCCGCCAAACCTAGTCCAGATAACCCAATGCCAATGTTAGGCTCAAGCTTAGGAAGGTTCTCAACTAGAGGACTCATCCTCAATAGGTTCAATGGCCAATGCCACCCCCAGTACATTCTACCAGATCCCTGTTTTAAGTCATGTACCCTTCCATTCCATTACCTTGTGTGAAATATGGTGTTCGGGGTTTCCATGGAAGTCAAGAAGACTCATTTCATCACTTTGAAAAAAATCCCAATTCTTCGGGTTTTCCAGCGGTGTCTCACACCAATGGTATCTCACGCTGGTGGTGTCTTGGGAAAATAGTATGTAACTCTAGAAGTGTCTCACCCTAGATGAGGGTTTCTATCAGTGTCTCTTCCTGGCCCTGGATTACTAGCAGTGTCTCATCCTATCAATTGCTCAAGTGGTGATGCCTCATGCCTAGTGGTAGGTCGCCCTAGAAGTGTCTCATATAGCCGTGTCTCTCCTGTTGGTGTCTCACTGATGGTGGATGGTGATTCATACTGGTGGTGTCTCACTTGGAGGTGTCTCACGTTGCAGTATCTGACCTGGTGTGTCTCACTGACGGTGGAAGGTGGTTCATCTTGATGGTGCCTCATCGGGCAGTGGCTTGTATGGTGGTGACTCGTTTACAGTGCCTCATCTAACGATGTCCTGTCTAAGATTTTCTCATTGATGGTGCCTTATCTGGAAGTTTCTCATCTAACAGTGTCTCACTGGTGATTCCACATGACCAGTGTTTCCAGTTATTCTATTTTTTTCTTTTTGATGTCTTTCTTTGGGATACAATATATTTAATGCCAAATTTAAAAGGATTTGAGACTGATTCAAGGGCCATAAATTATATATTTATTTTCCTAAGGGTCTTATGGATTTGAAATGGTCAAACTACATGGTCTTGGTAAGACTTTTCTTTAATTGAAAAATAATATTGTATCTAATTTGTGACTCAGATCATATCTTCCTAAATAAAAAATATCTTTCCCCTTATTCATTCATTTTTTTCCTTTCTATTGACACTGGACATCCCCAAAGGATTAAACCATGGTGATTTTTCTTGAGTTTCTCTTTTGATTCCATAGAGGTTCATCTACAGTTGGTGTGCCCCTATTTTTGGCACAACCAAGAAGTTTCGATCTTTTTTCTTCTAAGTAGTTTTCTCCTTTGTATCTTTAAATGGAGGATCATGCAGGATGGGTATATAGATGTTTTCCATTCGAAATATAGTTTATTAAAGATTAAAAAAATATAATTTAAATCATTTAGGAATCAATATAAAGGGGATGAGGAAAAGTGACACATGATCTTTCTATAGGTTTTATTTCATTTTATCTTGTGATTTTTATGGGCTAAAAATCCACTTAGAATCATGGTCATTGGGGGTCCTTTATTGTGCACTATATGGCTGTAAAATTCATGTTTTTTGGATCCTTTTTGCAGGATTATATATTTAAGTTTTTAAACCACGTATATTTGGCTAATAAATGGATTCCCCAGGATCATAGAGTTTCTATGATAACCACAAAATTAATTGGTAGAATTAAATAATGGACACCTTATTAATTCTGAAAATGTTTTTTCCTTAGTTCATGAGGCAATGTGATGTATGTAATTGATATGATTTTTCTGTATGGTGGGAGTGGATGATAGGTGGTTGTATAGTGGGGTTGTGATGGGTGTTGTATTGTTATGCATCAAGGTTGCACAAACTGGTTGTGCTATAATGTGATGTGTGTTAATTTACCATAGTTCTTCACCTTCTGAATGACTGTTACTATGTTTCATGATACACGTAGTTATTGATAGTTTCCCAGTACTGATAGAATAAATGAATAATTGTTTAATAAAGTTTGGAATGACTTGGGTTACGTAATAAGATGAAATTCATTAATGAAATATTAAATGAATGGGTGTTGAATGTAGAGGAAATGTGAATCCACCTTATTCATCAAGGATCTTTACCTTCTATATTGACAGTTTAGATACTAATAATTTCATTTAAAGGTTGCAGAAAAAGTGATGGTGTTCTGATATGGTTTTTTGTTTGCGAATTCATAGGTTGGGATGGATTTTTTGATACTATAGATATATTTTTATATTCTTGTGATTTTTATAGGCACCCCACCCATGTTGAGGACTATATTCCTAACACCTATATAGTCATATGGGGGGTCTTTTTTCCAACATCTAGTAAGGAGTACAGATGGTTGGGTACCTACTCTTTTCTTTCTCTCTTCCAGGAGGGGTAGGTATGGCATAAGATGTGATGGTTGGGGGTATGTTAGTGATTTAGATGGTGGTTGTGATGGACTAAGTGTTTATGGGCAAGGTGGTTTGTGGAACATGTGTCTTCAAACTAGATGTAATGGCCCAGGTGTTTGCGGTCGAGGTGGTAGATTCCTAGCTGTCTTCAGGATGAGTTGCGATGTGATTTCTCTAGTGTCTTTAGGGATGAGATGTGAAGGGATGTGTTGTGAGGCCCAGGTGTGTGCGAGTGGGATGTGAAGACCAGGTGTGTGTGGGTGGGATGTGTCGTGAGGCCCAAGTGTGTGTGGGAGGGATGTGTTGTGAGGGCCAAGTTTGTGTGGGAAGGATTTGATGTGGTATACAGAAGGGATGAAAGTGTCAGGACGTACGATGTTGGGGGAGAGTGGCATACCAATGGGAAATTGGTGCGGGGTACCCAATCATCAATGTTATTTATAACATATTATATTACTTGATGATCATTACTTAGCGAGAATTGCATGGTGGGGTTGGGTTTGGTTAGTATACCTGTTTAGGTGTTTTTTGGTAATGTAGTTTTCTCATGTGATAATTAGTATGCTTCTTTCACATGTGCATGATAGACTTTAACTTTTTTAATGAGTATAATTGAATTCTCACCCTAAAAATATAAATATGTTTTCAGGTTTCTAGGAGGATTACTTGGACCATCCGGTGTGTTACTATCTCGAGCCTTGGGACGGTTGTTGTGTCACTACATTAGCATACTTTTGGGTATTTACATTGGAAACTTTACTATTTTGGTATAAATTCCACTTCTTTCATAAATGTGGGATAATTTTTGGATTTATATTTATTATATTTAATATATATATATATATATATGTCGTCGGGTTTTTTTTTGATGATTCATCTTATCTCATGGTCTTGTTTCTTATAAAGGGTGATGCCTCCCATATAGTGAGATTTGTATATCCTTAGTGTTAGTCGCCATCCCAGGGCCTACTGGAGGTGGGACTCGGGGGGTCATTATCTCCCTTTCTTCATTGATAACATAGAAGAGATATCTTTAGAGAGAGGGGTCATGAAATAATGGTATCATAGGTGATGTTTGAAAGATAGGATGATGTTTGGAGTTAGGCGCAGTGAGGATTTCATGAGGTGGTATGGAAACATTTCTAGTTAACCTTGGTCTGTGACATAAGCCAGGGAGACTAGCTAGAAAATGAAATTTTAGGGCCCCCCGTGACCCAGTGCACAGACTGTGATCTTTTTAAACAACCAAGTGAGATGGACCTGCTTATAGGGTAGAGACCTAGGAAAGGTATATGTTTCATAATGACTTGTGTTCTTGTTTGAATTGGGTAAATTTGGGAAGGTTAAAATGAATTAAAATAAATTTTAATTAGAATTACATACTAATCGGGATTAGGAAATCCTTGTTTTCCTTTCAGTTATGGATTATGGTCTTCGTCAGTGTGTGGATTTGGTAGTTGAGGTTCAGTGGGATGATCTGGTTAATTGTTGTAAAGTTGATCCAGTTGAGGATGAAGATCAGTGGCAGAATATGTTGTGTTCTTTATAGAATTATGCTTTGGGAAAGTACAAGGGTAGTGTTTCATATGTGGATACAAAGAGATGATGGAGTAGATCAAGATCACTTTTAGTTAGATATAGGATCTAATGGAGTATTGCGTCCCTTTGGAATTTATTCATATTCATGGTGTTATTCGCCAGTGGTGGACACTGTATCTAGGGGAGCAGAAGGAGGTGTATGTTTTTTGGGATGACTTCCATAAAAAGTTCAAGACATAGTTCCTTTCTTCAACCATGATATTAGAGAAGAGTCTGGAGCTACTCTCCCTTCAGAAGGTGAGTATGTTAATGCAGGAGTTTGGGATCAAGTTAAAAGACCTTATATGTTTTTCCCCAGACCATTTTCTAGATGAGGGGTCTCATGGGAGATATCATGAGGAATAAATTCATCATTCTATCCAGTATGTTGTTACTACTTTTACGTTACTAACATATTTGGAGGTTTAGAAGAAGTCATATTTAATTGAGAAGATGCACTCATAAGAAGGACTACCATGAGAGGGGATCCGATAAAGTTATTTGTGAGTTAGAGGTGTTAGTTGCATATATATCGCTTAAGGCCTTCACATTTTTGACTAGAAGGGAGTCAAACCTAGTAGCTTCCTTTACATATTTTTGGTGCAAGTGGTTTTTGTGATTTTCCTATGAGTTTTAACCAGTGTGTTTTAGTTGTGGGGTTCGTGTTCATCACCCGAACAAGTTACGAGTAGTTCTACAAGCTGAATTTGGTGAAGGTGGATAGGTTGAGAACTATCCACCACAACAGCTACCAGTGAGACCATTTACATAGCAGAGGCAACTGGCTTTTGTTCCGAAGAGGGGAGATGGAGTGGGTAGGTGTCGACCTCAAGATGTTCCTCATCTTCAAATACTGCGACCTGAGCGTGGCTGTGAAGGTGGTCGCTAGTTGAGAAGCAGAGGATTTAGGTGTGGTTAATTTCATGCAGTAGAGGCAACATTTCTAGTGGTATCAGATATCGTCAGAGATACGATCGGTTTGTTTAGTACCCTTGTTTATTCCTCATTTAATTTAAGATCTTTACAATACTTTTTTACACCTTCTCTATCCTATACTCCAGGACTAGGCATATAGGGGCTTCTCATGCCCCTATTGTTGAGTATGCCAGTTCGAGTCCATGATAGTTTTTTTGATGTGTGCTGGGGGTGTTAACGGATGATGGGACCACACCAGCCTTGTTGAGATCCTTTCTTGATACATATTTAGCCATCTGATTTCATCCCCATCATCATCTGGTTGTATTCCATACATTCTCTTTTCAAATTCTTCTAGAAGAGAGTCATGTTTTTGGATGCGGATGATCATCATGTGGTTTTCATTGGCGAGCGGAGTAGTAAAGTGGGTAGTCAGTGTATAGAGCCCCTTATTTATTTTTTAGTTGAGTTTTTAGTTTAATTAGTGGATTCCAAAATAGTATAGGTTCCCAATGTTGTTGGGGAGTTCTAGGATGTTTTCCACAAGGAGTTTGTGACCCTACCTCATCAATGGGATTCTGAGTTTGGGATATACTTGCAGCCCGATGCTTCTCCAATTTCGATGGATCCAGATCAGATGAAAATTTTTGAGTTGTGGAAGTTGAGGATTCACATAGATGATCTTATATAGAATGGTTTTAACCAGCCTAGTGTGTCATTGTGGGTTGCTCCAATATTGTCTGTAAAGAAGTCATACTATGTTTTGAGGTTATGTATAGGCTATCAATTGTTGAATCAGGTGACAGTGAAGAACTATTACCCTATTTCAAGGATAGAAAATATATTCAAATAGATGGGAGGGTAAAGATGGTTTTCTATGATCGAACTGCATTTTGGATATCACCAGTTAAGGGTGAAAGTTCGAGATATCCCACAGACTGCCTTCTGATGATGGTATGGGAACTTTGTGTTCATAGTATTTCTGATCAGTATTATGAACTCACCAGATGTGTTCATGGAGATTATTAAATCTTTGTTCTGTGAGTTCCAGGATCAGTTCATCATCGTATTCATAGATGATATCTTCATCTACTCGGAGTCAGAGGAAGAGGATGTCGAGCATCTCATAATTGTCTTTTATGTTTCTGACACCACCAAATCAAGGTAAAGTTTTCCAAGTGTATGTTATGTACATGATAGATTCATTTCATTGAGCATGTGGTGTCTCAGTAGGTTGTTGAAGTAGACCAACAAAATGTTGACATAGTAGTTCCTAAGGAAGCACCTAAGAATGTGGAAAAGGATCATAGTTTCTCTGGTATCATAGGCTATTATCGAATGTTTGTTCATGATTTCTCTCAAGTTTCAGACACATTGATCTTTGACTAGTTAGGAACAAGCTTTTGTGGGGAATAATCAGTTCTAGGAATCGTACGGTTAACTGAATGGGATGTTAGTCAGTGATCCAGTGCTTCAGTTTCCTAAATAAGAGGTAATGTTCAAGGTAATTTGTAATGCTTCCCATTTGGGATTGGGATGATTGTTGATATAGTAGTGGGAAGCAATCTCTTATGGGTCTATGAAGTTATTCCCTCATGAACGTAACTATACCACCCATGATATTGATCTAGTAGCAGTTGTGTTTTCTCTAATGTTGTGGCAGAATTACTTCATTGGGGAACACTTTTGGGTCTTCATGGATCACAATAGCATGAGGTATATCTTTTCATAGAGTTATTTTAGATTTTAATAATAGAGGTGGATGGAGTTTCTACATGATTATGATTTTGAGATCTCCTACACCTAAGGAAAGGGGAATTTCATGGACTATGATTTAATAATAAATTCACAGAAGGATTTTGTTTAGGATTATTTGGATGATTGGAGAGTAATGGACGAGTTGGAATCCTTTCACACAGATGCAAGTGTGTATGGTAGAAGAGTCTATTTGTTTCAGATAATAGTACAATTTTCTATAAGCTAGTAGGGGGAAAGTCTCATTGGGGAGGCATAGAATATCCATGTGAATAAGTAAATGGCATTATCTCATTTTACTTTTTCCATATTATGTTGAAGTTCAAGTTTAAAAGGATTTTGTTTTAGTCGTACATTGCCTTAAATGTTTATGTTTATTTATGAAATCTTCCACAATATTGTTATCCAAACTGAGCATCAGAGCTCACCCCTTTCAATGTTTTAATATTTTCCAGGATGTGAAGAAGTATTGTATGAATTACCTGCAGGGATAGTCAGAAGAGGATATGAGTATGGACTATGGAGACTTTGTTATTATAGTTTTTCACTTTATGATGTAATGTAACATTTATGAATGTATCTAGTGTTTCCAAGGCTACTAAACTAATCGATCTTTCAAGACTTGATCTTTTGTGATCATGCCAATGTTATGAAGTAATGCACCGACTCTAGGTAACTGGGGTCGGGGCGTTACAGTTGGTATCAGAGGCAGTTTAGTACTATCCTTGGAAGATAGATTTAGATAAACTCTGATTAGAGCACATAGACCAAAGATAGACTTTGAGGATTAGTATAGAAGAGCTTCAAAGAATTTTGGTATTATAGAGATGTTGTGAGTTTTCCGAGCAATACATCCCTGTCTGGATACGAGCAGGTAGAGACGGCTCTGGCACACAGATGTACCTAGGGGTAAAACCCGAAAACACCACTTTGATCTAGACTCAAATGTGAACTGGTGCACGACAACGAGCCTTGCTGCACTCTTGGTTACGACACTCCCGGGGGATTTGCTTAGGATAATTCTCATTTTCTTTACAAACCATTATGTAGGGTTTATGAGTATAAACTTCCTCAAAGAAAACATTCTTATGATTATGGATTATATCTATAAACCGTTCAACTTACATTAAGTATTTTATAAGTTTGGAATTATTCATTGCAATTCATAAACTAACCTAGTTTATGCCATTGTATAGAAATGGCGCCCAGTAGAAGGAATGCGAACTCCAGCAATACGTATGATCCAAAGAGTAAGAAGGATCATATCTTTCACGGTATTAAGCCAAAATTTCTAAGGGAAATAGTCTCCCATGTGTTCTCAACATATGAAGAAATAGTATCATGTGTTAATAAGATAAGTAAAGAATTCTCTGAGTCCTATGGCTTTGAAGCGAAGCAAGTGACGAAAGGGATGGAAGAGAGAATGATGGATAAAGGGATGAGGGGAAAGAAGAATTTTCCAATATGTGGTAATTGTGGGAAGAGACATCATGGAACTTGCCTAAAAGGAATGTGAGTTTGTTATAAGTGTAGAGAAAAAGGACACAAAGTGCGTGACTGCAAGGGTAGGAAAATGGTTTCAAATGTACAATGCTTCTTCTACAAGGATTGGGGACACTACGCAAACCAATGTCCAAATCATAAGAGTATTCCCCAAATGATGTTATTGGATAATAACCAAGTTATGATACTGCCACAGATGAGGAGGAATGATTAGAGTTCTTATGTTGTTATTAAAGAATTTTTTCATTTGAGTGTTGTATCAATGATGTACTGGTTATAATAATTATGGAGTATATAAGGATTGTACTGCAGTACTTTTTGTTTTCATTAAGCTTTTAATATGATGAAGGTAATAATATTTTTAGTATGTGATAATAAGAGAAACATTACTTTGTTTGGGGAATATAATGTTACAATAGATTTTGGAATTTAAGGACCTTTCAGAGAAAGTTTGGACGGAGGTATTTTGGATAACTATAATGGTTGGAATCGGTTAAGTTGAGCTTTGTATAGTATCGTTTAAGGTTAAAACATTTCTGAAGATTATTTTTGGAATATTATAATACTATAGTTTTAGGAAAAGGACAACCTGCAGGTTGGGGGATAACCCGTCACGTCGGACAAAGCTGTAGGAATCGAACCCACAACCAGAGTGCGACTGGCCTTTATTTCCTAACACTAGCCTATAGGAAGTCCCTGGTTATTACAAAATAGTTTTACTAATCTAAATGGTATGTGGTAATATTTAGAACCTTATACAATTAGGATAAGTAGAGTATTTTTGAGTTATATTACCATTTAGAGTGAAAGATGGGTTTGTGGTAATTTTTTTTTATAAAAGTCTACATGACAAGTATGTATATTCCCTTACGTTCTTAGTAAATCTCCTAAATAAACTCCTCAACTTTAACAAAGTTAACTTAAAACAAAAACGTTGTCGGTTAAGTTTTCCAACTGGGGATTCAATGATCGTTTAACCAATCACAAGTTTGTGATTTTCTTGTGGTTAACTTTCTCCTAATCCAGTTTTCTACAACTCTCCATCAGACCTTGATGGGTTGTTTTTCTTCCATATCCATATTTTCATAGAATCCTAGTATGAGCTATCTCGGGTGACCTTTGTACTTATCTTTATTTCTTTTAATGTTATATTTTTATTAACCTTATTTCCGATGTGGGTTTTCCACAAAGGTATTTTCTATTTTCAACCTTTTATTTTCAAAGAAGAATTTAAAATTGCGAGGACACAATTTATTGAAGGAGGGGAGAATGTAACACCCCGAGCTTCCATGATACTCGTCTCTTTCAATAATGCAATAGCTTGCATTGTACGCAAGTTCGAGTTCTAACACACCGCGACTAATCAAAGTAACCGTTATGAATAGTAATACCCACTTTTTAAAATTATAGAAATTTTATATTTCAAAATGGAATTCATTTTTGTATTCGTAATATCGATATTATCCTAAGTTGAATTTTTTGTAATTTTCTGAGAACTTCCATTTTTTATGAATAGTGAAAAATACTTAAAACAACTTTTTTAATAAAAATAATTTATAGTGATAAACTATACTAATGATTGATTTTAAAGTATAATTGGAATATATTTTTACGATTATATCCAATGGTGGTCATTAGAATTAATTTCACTTTGAAATTGGACATAAACAATTGCCAATCTTTTGATATAAATTATTTCTTAAAAACACGCTATTTGTTGTGACCACGAGAATTAATTATAAAATTAATTAATGCAACTTATATTTTTGTAATTTTGTAAAATAGACATCATTTTTGAATTCGGAATATCAATTATAGCTTAGGGTGAAATTTTGGCATTGTTCTGAAAAACTTCAATTTTTGATGAATAGTGAAACCACTAAGTGGTACTTATAAAAACTGATTTTTCGTTTAAATGAAATTTTACCACTTCTGTGATTTGATTTTCAAAAATCCGACATACATGGTTGTCATTAGGAAGTAAAATTTGGTTCAATGGGATTAGAATAATTTTTTGGTAAATAGTAAGTTTTAAGTTTAATTAATCGCGATTAAAGGTAATTAGTGAAATTTAAGGTAAAAATGATATTATAAAAATATGAAATGACCTTGAACTTGTCCTACCCCTATTAGATGTGTCATGGCTGACCAATACAATCCATGGGTAAACTTGGGGACCTTATGGTGTCACTTTTCTAGGAAAATGACATAAATAACTTTTATATAAAGTTAAAATAAAAATGTCAAAAACATAAGTTGTTTTACTAAAACAATCTTTAAATGGGGTTATACAAGTCATAGTTTTGACTATAAATATTCATTAAAAATATAATAAGTTTTCCTACATCATTATAGTTTTTTTATAATTTTTAGAAATTAAATAAATTAAATTATTTATGACACCATGATGATGCAACGATTACCTCATTAATTAACGATCTAAATAAATTGAAAAGATATTGTAAAATCCAAGGCTTACACTTGTCAAAAACATATTGGATGAGTATATTTCGAACCCTTATCACCTTATACTCGAATTATTTAAGTGTGGGACCTTTATAATCCGAAAATCATTGTATAATAAAGTAACATTTCATTACTTTCCAAGAGTGCCCCTCCTCTCAACTTATAAAAGGCCCCCACCACTCCCACCTTATTCTCACCTTCATGCCATTTGGCTAGGACAACCTCTGCCAAAATACTCTCAAAACTTCCCTCCCTTACTCCTAGAATCCTCACTTTGGGCATAATTCTTCCCAAGGAAGCATTTGGATCAAATAAAAAGAGTTACCCGATTTTAAGGTAATGTCTTCGCTTATGTTATTTTGTTTTATTTTGCTTATCCAACCCCCTAAAATCTTGTTATTAATTTCTTTTTTAACAACACCAGTATCCTCAATATACTATGATGTTGTTATAAGAATGTATTGGAGAAACACTTACACACACCTACATCTAATGGTTAAAGAACATTCTGTTTCTGTGGATGGTGAATTTCTGCCTCACGAAATGATGATTGTTCAACACTCATATAACACCTTCAAAGGTGTCCATTAATATGTCACTCTATTTATACATGATATATAATATGTTTATGTTTTACTTAAGGTTCTGTATTTTTCATTTATGGCATACCTTTATTGTTTCCATTATGGGTAAACACGATATTTTCATTTTAGGAAGTGCGGACTACCACCCCCTCAAAGTGATTTGAATCGTTAATGCCATATGTGGGATGTATAAAGGATGGAGTAAATGATATTATATATGAAATTACACTGGAATTATAATATACCTTTATATCATTATGATTTTATTCCATTAAATATGAAATAGAAATGAAAGTAGCGTTCATGCGTACGTACGGCTTACCGTCTCCATGAACGGTGCATTTCATTTCTTACCTCTAAATGTTATGTAATATTATGAATGAATGAATATACTGGATATATATGAGATATATGATATATATATCATGAATATAATTCTGGATATAATGGATATTTCACCACATGAACAACTTGTAATTATAAGAAGTCTATTTTTGACTCAAGTACCAAAGATTGACAAAACGACCGTTATTAACTTAAATAATTACATAATGTTCATAACATGGTAATATGTGATATAAAAGGAATAAAAAACTTGAAAAAAGGTTCTTAAGCATTTATAAATTAACTCTAGTTTATTATTCAGGAGGTTAAAGAACGGTCGAGTCAAGACAGGACGCAAGGTAAGGGAATTTCTTAACCCAATTTCTATTATTTGGGTTAATCTCCTACTTTCAAATTATGTCATGATATTATTATGTCCTATATTGTATTTGTACTTTATTTATGTGTACTTATAGTGAATACACATAATAGATCTATTTTATTTAAAAAAATGATCTTTTTAAGGGACTTCGTCTCAATCTCCTTTCATTGAGGCATATTTGGTTTTATATACAACTTTCCTTTATACGGTATATAAACCCCTTTGACTTTTACGTTTATTCAAAAGGAGTCTTTTTTATACGAAGCGTTTTACTAAACGACAAAAAGGAATTTTTTTCTTGTCGTACGTATGCGGTGACAACGACTTCTCCGCCACCATGGCCATTATTTGGGTTTCGACTTCCTCTACAAGCCATAACATTTTTAAAAATGAAAAATAAATATCAAGTTTTAATTTTCTTTTATATTTTTATTGAAAATGGTTTTGAAAGTGTTTTTATTACATCAATGTGTTGTATTGATATCTTGTGATTGAAATGTGGAAATGTCATTTTTCCTTTATGCATGTTTTATGTGATACAATTATGTTATGGTTTATGATAAGTTTAAACCTATTCATATGAGGAATGCATTGGACTTAATAAGTGATGGGTGGAGCCCGCTATAGCTCCTCGATGCATCGGCAGGTCTCATGAGACAAACTAGTGTCTTGGCACGAGGCCTTGACAAAATCTTATTTGTATTCTTGGCACGAGGCCTTGGCTACGTGGTTATGATAGTCTGGCATTATGCATTCCATCATTATAAAAGTGGTTATTGATATTGCATGTGATTATTCGACCAGTAGAATATCCATGTGAATAAGTAAATGGAATTATCTCATTTTACTTTTACCATATTATGTTGAAGTTCAAGTTTAAAAGGATTTTGTTTTAGTCGTACATTGCCTTAAATGTTTATGTTTATTTATAAACGCTTCCGAAATATTGTTATCCTTACTGAGCATCAGAGCTCACCCCTTTCAATGTTTTAATATTTTCCAGGATGTAAAGAAGTATTGTATGAATGACCTGCAGGGATAGTCAGAAGATGATATGAGTGTGGACTATGGAGACTTTGTTTTTATAGTTTTTCACTTTATGATGTAATATAACATTTATGAAAGTATCTAGTGTTTCCAGGGCTACTAAACTAATCGGTCTTTCGAGACTTGATCTTTTGTGATCATGCCAATGTTATGAAGTAATGCACCGACTCTGGGTAACAGGGGTCGGGGTGTAACAATTTTTGTCATGAAGTTTTTGCGGATGATTCATCGTATCACTTGATATTGTTTCTTATAATGGTTAATGCCTCCCATATTGTGAGATTTGTATATCCTTGGCACTAGTTGACAACCCGAGTCCTACTGGATATGGGAATCGGGGGTTATTATCTCCATTTATTCATTTCCAGAACAAGAGGGGTATCTTTGGAGGGAGGGGTTTTGACAACTACCACAACAAAGAAAGGATTCACTAGTGTCTGATTGGGATGAAGGCCTCTATCGCCCCATGGTCCAGCTAGGTTTACTAGTTCAGTCTCCATAAATACCAGAAGTCATCGTGGGACAACCCATGATTATGAGATCCAGTATGGAGGCCCTCGCCATACCATCTCCAATTAGAGTAGAGGTCGCCCCTACTCTCACACATAGTATGCGGGCCATCCCAATGTTCCCACCAGAGAACCTGCCCGCGTTACAAACTACCAATTTGAAGGTCCTCCTAACATAAGTTCTGAATTGAGCATAGTTATTACCTGTATTAGCGTTGAACAAGTGGAGGGAATCCCTACATTATTATTTATTAGTATGAAGGGCATCCACATGCGACCATTGCTAGCTAGTATGGAGGTCATCCTCATGCTGCAAGAAGAGAATGTGGAGTTCCTCCCCAAATCCTCACCAACTAAAGTAGAGGTCCTCCTTGCTCTAGTTCCCATTACCATAGAAGTCCTCCCAACATGTTTGGTATCTAATAATGAGGTCCTCCCCATATCTTGTTCAATATATTTCTAATTTCTCCATGCACAATAGACCATCAGAGTGGACGTCCTCCCGACACTCACAGTAGTCCAAGTGAAGATCCTCCCCACTTTGATGACAATAGATATAGAAGTCCCCCCTATATGCCAAAAAATCAAAATGGAGGTCCTCCCATGCAATAAATATACATTCAAAGGTCCTATTCATGCAGAAAAATTTCTATTCCCTAATGAACCATACCAGGGAAGAAGGGAGAACCATCACCACCAAAGGAATAACTCCAAGAAGCACCAAGTCATGGAAAATATAGTTCTCTTATCTCATTCAGAAGCTGAATTAGTCCCACTGATGGATCCTTCCCCAAGTCTTCTATATCAGAGTCTGTTGTAGGAGGCCGAAATGTGAGTTTGACCATCCTAAAATTAGATACACTAGATCTGTGAATCCCTTCACATGTACATGTAGGAGGAAGAATATTTTTCTCCCTTCTAGGGACTTGTCGTGTAGTCTTCCCTATCATCGCCAGTTTAATTATCTACCACAACACAAGATCATAAAGAGTTATTATAGGGCATGATATATGAAGATAAACTTCCAAATATATCACAAATATCCACCATGATTTCACACGTGGTGATGGTGAATACCCCTTCTTACAAGGATATGACGATTCGGTCGGTACCACCTCTGAGAGATAAACCAATAAATAGTGGTCAGTAAGCTCCCACATGATTTTCTCTGCTGAAAATTCCACTACCACATAGATCCACATTAGTGCAATTTCTAGTTCCTCATCAGGACCCATTTATAGTATGGGGAAATGAGGAGTTGGACCCTACTTCCAAAAAGATATATTTTTTGGGATACTCTCACCACAAGTCAGTTTTCTGAGATGTTCTGGATGATCGCTACTCTTGAATTTGATATTCTAGAATACCTTACTCAGGAAGTGGTTTCCTAATTATTCAAAACCCTTTGGGATACACATTTACACCTCCAAAACCATCGATTGGTTTACCCAAATATTCATGAACATTTCTACGACATCAGCCATCAGTTACACATGGTTGACTTGGTTGCACTCGTAATGATGCAACACCATGCACCACCCAAGTACTACCAAACCATTCAACAATGAAGAGTTAATAGATTTTATATTATCAATATAATTTTTTAGGAATCATCCCCACAAGTATATATCTGGGGTGGGGGATAGTACACAACTCTTCACTTCAGTCCCATCCTGCGACAATAAAGCTTATCTATTGACATTTAGGATATTCTTTTGGGTGCATTCATAATGAATATGGATTTGTCTGGAACCATCATGGAGAGTTAAACTGAAGTAGGTTTCTCGGAAGAGGAACCAACCCTTGGGACAATGTAGCATCTCATGAAAACTCACACAAGTATCGTAACTCACTTTTAGAGGCAGGTATGATGTCCCGAGGAATCATTCATCTCATCGCCTGTTGGTAAGAATGCTAATAAAGGTATGGATTAGATCATATCCTCCAAAGTGTTTAACCAGAACAGTAATAAACAATTGATAAAGGTTGACCTCTCTACGACCAACTTACTCTACCAGATATAAGATCAAAGTTTGTTAATTGAAGATCTCCTTACCGAGCGCCTTGCATAACGGTGTCTGGACTACGGTGATCCTCGACACAATCTCGTTCCTCATCCATTGGGGAAGCAGTAAAATCCACAAGTACATCTCAAAAAACTGCCCCCAGTCGATATGGATAATCTTTTGCATCCTGATAGGGTATATACTGGATTCTATGGTAAACGGTCGTGATATATTTCCCCGAACCTTCCTGATCATCATGATGACCCTCCTCGGGATCCGAATTGATCCATTCCATATGTAATTTCACAGGCCATTCCACCACCCCCTCCATGCATCACTAATCCTACATATCATTTTAATGGTCCCATAAAATAATTGGTGGTCATGTATCCTCATCCAGATAAGAATACCTACTAAGATGACCTGATACCTGCTCTTGTTTCTTGAATCGATGCCATGGAAACATGAAATTTAGAAATATTGCATGATAGAAAACCATATCCAGAATGGGTAGAAAACATGTGAGCACCCATGTATTTTGAGAATCCAACCTTCTTCCCCTTGAGTAGGATGGGTGACCCACTACAAGATCTGACCCACTTCATATCAAGGTGTGGACCCAAGTTGGGAACTCTAGAGTATGCTAAATTTTGGTGTTTTATGCAGAAAATTAAAGGGCTTAAATTCTTCTTGTATAGTCAGATACCCATCAGGTCAATCATTGGTTGGGTAGATATTCAATGCTAGTTTAATACTATTTTAGCTCTAATAAATTCAAGATAAGTATTGATGACCTCTATAAGTGCAAGAAACGACCAAATGAGTGAGTCGTGAACTTTTTTTTCAGATGGAAAGGCCTCATGTATTTGTTAAACATGATGTTGACTCAAGAGCATCTGGTAACAACATATGTGGAAAATTTCATAACTAAATTGGTCTCCTCCCTCATCACTCAAAATTTCCCAGGTTTCTTTCAGGATTTGTTTTTGAAAAATATTAGTGCCTAGAGGGATCTTTGGATTAGGCTAAGAAGACACACCCATTTCCCCATCCAACTCCTACAAGAAGAGATTCCAAGGATGAGAATACTACTATCACACAAATAGATTCCCTTGGGACACTAGAGTTATTACCATCATAGGTTCACCCATAACCTCAAGAAGGGAAATAGCCTAATGTCCATCCTATGGATTAGAATCACCCAGAATAGAATCGACATGGGCTACCACATAATGCTCCATTACCACCTAGGAGGGACATTCAGGTTCCAACCCACCATCAGTATCCAGCCCCTTTTTAGGGTGAGTCCCCCATAGTTCCATTTTTTGGATAGGAGAAACCAAACATATTCAATCAATGAGGATAAGTTCCCTAGTTATTTCTATAGCGACTTTGATCAGGGGATTCTAAAGCTTCCAGAAATTAGGAAACCACAGTGGGTTGGTCTCCTGATCACCCTGACTAATGCCCTTATCACTGGTTCCTTGGACATACCATCAAGAAATGCTATGGGTTCAAGGATTGTCTCTAGGACATGGTTGATAACAATGTATCCAGCTTGGGACCTACTCTGGAAAAGGTAGCATTAATTTCAGTAAACCATGACAGTAAAATGAAAAGTAAATAGAAGCAGGTCTCCAGCTACGGATCTCAGAAGTGTGATGACTGGTTGTCTCATAGAGTAGTTTCTCATGCTCATGTCGTCATCCATACTTTACTGAATCATCCCACACTTTCTAAAATTGTCGTGCCTCCTCCAACTATCACCTCTGCATCCACATATCAGCATTCTACCTCTTAAAAGAGCATACACTGATGAGGCATGGGAAAAAATTACCCACTAGTACTAAATCCATCTCACACTCTTGGAAATTTCATGACCCTAGGGATGGGAATCACCCCCAGAATATGACCAGAATATGAATATTCCTATGACGATGAGAAAGAGAATTGTTTTGTGAATACTTCCAAGTTAGTGGTTCTATACATGATTCCTAATGATGGAGAGTTCATGGCAGGCCCTCTTAATGTTTCTAATCTACACCATCACTAACAGGGCCATAGAAATGCGAATCATCGAAATGATTATTTCAATACTTTAATAAAATTAAAACTTTCTATTGAGACTAGATAGTAGGATTAGCATAGAGCCCAAAAGGCACAACCTATCATCCCATATTTCCAGATTAACTACCACTGTCGTTTGTGCTACTCGACTAGGTAGATCCACTTTGACGACATCATGATCAACCATACCTAGCATTAGCTAGACCGAAATCACATGATAGTCAGTCAGTAATAATTTAGTGAGTTTCGACTAATGATAAACGAGACATTTCCTACACCATCCTGAATCCACTCGTTCGACCACCAACACCTGTCATTTCTCTTTCCATTGAGAAACATCCTTTCAGTAGAAATATGAAACAAACTAGAAAGTATGATGCACTTAAGTACCTTTCTATAATTCTTAAAATGATATTGATTCTCAAGGAAATCCTTCTATCAAAATATATGTGAGAACCTCTTAATGAAATTATTTATCCCCCCTAAACTTTGAAATAGATGTTTCAGTATCTGAGACGTTCCATACAAAATATGTCAAGCAGTCAGAATTATAATACATCATCACGTTCTTTGGAAAAGATGAGAGTTTACTCATTAAGGGAACATCCATTCCCTATACATCACCAGCCAGTTCAGTGGCATGAAGTTTCAATGTTGTCTCATCGACGCTCTTTTTGGGACTAACTTAAGTAGATATATGTCCCTATGAAATTAATATTTAAGGTTATGATAGGTCAGAGCAAAGGTTGTGTGAAAAAATACACCCAAAGACCCAGTTTTGTGTCTTAATTGCAGGAAATAAATTTATGGTTTTCTCACAAGATACCATGTAAAATGCGATGATGGGTATACCCTAGCTCCACATTCGTGCAATGGTTCCCTCCTCATATCACCAGTGCTTCAAGTACTCTCTCAATGGTTGAGCAGGAATTCTCCAAGGTGATACTGCTCCCTTTTACTATTGTGATGCTTTCCATATGGATCTGTATTACTACCATAGAAAAGATAAACAATCTTAGACCAAAATGTTTGAGCACACTATCACCATGGCCAACCCATGGAAAAACTTGAACGTCGATTTCACCCTTATGATTCACTGGTTGGAGGACACAAAGGAAGAATTCTGACACTACTTCATTATATTCTAGATGAGGGGAAGATTAATTCTTAGGTACAAGGAACATATGATGGTTACCTTTTACTCATACAAAGGAAAGTCTTGAGTGACATCCTAAACTATTACCCCTGTATGGTATTAGGATGTTTTCCCTATAGATAAAATAGTAATCCATACCAGTTTGTTTCACTGAGCCGGGTTGAGCTGAAACAGACCGACCCACCACCACTGATTAAAATTGTTGAGAATGGACCCCCCCCCCAGTGGAAGACCTGATAGAATCAGGTTGAAAACCTTTCTTTTCATGGTGTCAACTATGAAGGAGTCTCCGGATAAAGATTCCACCACCGCCCAAAACATCAAAAATATTCCTCCAGGGTCAGTTTAATTAGAATAATTACCTCATGTCGATGATCCTCCCACCCTGGATGATGAAGATGATTTAGAAGATGATCCACCTTCATTATAAGAGGGTATCTCCACCACTGTTAATGAATTTGTACAGGTGAATCTTGGTACTATGGCAGATCTGAGGACAACACAGATCATTGTAGCTATGCCTTTAGAAGAACAACATAATTACGTGGAATTCATGAAGAAACATCATGATTTATTTTCCTAGATCCATGAATATATGCCAAGGATATATCACATGTCATTTTCTGTCATCTTGGCCTCCAAAAAAGTCATCCTGAGATCAAACAACTTCCTAGGAAGTTCCACCCATCTCACAGTGTTGTGGTCAAGGTCGAAGATGATAACCTCGAAATAACCAACTTTATTAATGATGTTTAGAAACCAAAGCTACTAGAAAACATCTTTCTCTTCAGGAAGAAGAACAGACACATCAGAGTTATTATAGAATTCTCGGATCTCAACCGCTAATGCCTGAGGGATGAATTTACCCTTCTGATGATGGAATATTTTATTGATTCCACTGTTTGGTTATAGGCTCTCTCCTTTATGGATGGTTATTGTAGGTATAACCAAACTTGAAGAGACCCTAAAGATGAAGAATCTACCAACTTCAGAGTGCCACATGGTAGCTTCTATTATTAGGTAATGTCATTTAGTCTAAAGAACACAAGAGTAACCTATCAACATGTTATTCACCAAATCATCAAACTAATCTTTAGGTTGCTAGTGGAATGCTATGTGGATGATCGAGTGGTAAAATTCTTCCACCATTAGGACCATCTCAAAGATATTGAGAAATTATTTGGATTCCTCTGCTCTCACCATCCTAATACGAACCCTTTGAAGTGAATTTTTGGGTTAACCACTTGAACGTTTCTTGTTTTCTTTGTCAGATATAGAGAAATTGATATCGACCCAGAGAATACCAAGGCTATTATCTCGATTCCCCATCTAAGAAACCTATGGGATCGTCAAGGTTTTCCAGGCCATTTTTCCTTCATATGAAAATTTATCAAAAATATGTCTAGAGAGTGTCATACCTTTTCCAAGATCCTTAAGAAAGGTGTATTCTACCAGTTCGATGAAGAGTTTCAGACATCTTTTGTGGAGATCACTCGATATCTTTTACATCCTTTAGTTCTAATTCCACCCATCACCAAAAATCTTGTGGTCCTCTATGTGACCACCCTAGAATTATCCATTAACACCTTTCTCGCCTAGAAAAACCATTAAGGGACATAGAACAGTTTGTACTATCTCAATTTCATGCTCCTTGACACATAGTCCAGATATTTTTCCATCGAGAAGAGCTACCTCGTGCTAGATTTTACAGTGAAGAAATTGTAGCACTACTTGAAACATCATGATATATAGATTGTATCTCATCTGGATCTACTAAATTATATTTTGAACCATCTGATGTTGATAGTATTCCTAGCACATTGGATAGTGATTCCATCACATTTTGACATCCAATGTTTTCCATAGGAGGCCGTAAAGGTTCAGGTGCTGGTAGAATTTCTAGCCACTCATTAGTTCCCCACATAGTAGTCCTTGGATATTGATTTTTTATATTAGAATATCATCTAGTTTGATCATTACCATTCATTTTGGTCGATGAATTTCATTATAACTTCCCAAAGTCTGACTGATAGAAGTCTAAACAATCCTAGACTGAAAAGAGTGGGCATGTGGATTGTTTTCATGACACACATATAGGTTTTTCTTCCTTAATCATTCTTGAAATAATTAGGTTGCACAAACAATCAAGTAGAGTATCAGGATATCATCACTATTATCGAATTATCTCTCCATATTTATGTTCCCTGTTTATATGTGAAATTGGAATCTGAGCTAGTAATCAAGAAGATCAATGGAGACTATATTGTTATGAAGCCCGATCTTATACCCTTACTCAAAAATTCTTGCCATATGATGGCCTAGTGTCCTTCTAAGCCGTAGGTGACTCATTTGCCATGGTCAAGGAATGAACATGTTGATGTCCTGGATAGTAATGATTGTTCTCTTGTAGAGCCTAACTAGGAAGATCTTTTCATTCATGGGGAACATCCTAGAGTCATCTCCCCGGTCAGTTTAGATGATGGAAAAACCAACAAGTAAACCACCATACCATTGGTGCATCCACATCAGGACCTTCGAATTCCCCTACAGATGATGAATCCTATTATTGGATATCTTCTTTCTTTGAGTATTTTCAACATAAAAATCTCATGTCGGATAGAGCCAACCGTAAGAAAATCTATCATTGTGTAGTTCAGTTCACCCTTTATAGAAGTCCTAGCCTAAAGCAAAGTCTTTGCAGACATGGGTTTGATGGAATCCTCATACATTGAATTCATAGAGATAAAATTCCCTAGGATATGTAGTAATTTTATTTCGTGTCATGTGGTTTTCATCAGGTAGGGGTGGAGCTCTCCCACTAGATTCATAGGTTGGGATACTTTTAGCCCACCATTTTCCATGATTGTATCAAGTTTTCTAAGAGGTTCCACATGTTTCAGATCCATGCTAACTTCATGCATCAACCATCAGATCCCCTCCACACTACAAACTATTTTGTTCCCTTGTCTATCTAGGGACTCGATGTCATGGGACAATATTCCCCATAAACATCTTGTCAGTACGAATTCACTATGACGATGAATTTTTTTTCGAAGTGGGAAGAAGAGATTCCATTCAAGGAAGTCAAATCCCATTGAGATTCAGTTTCCATCACTCCGTAAAACTATCTATGATCATAAGATTTCATAAATAGTAGTATAATTCCATATAACTAAACTGAAAACTCTTGATGAAAATAGGCTCCGAGCCTTGGATAATCTAGAGAGGCACTAGAACAGGATATCTAGATATTTCAACAAGATATTTCATCTCTACTCCTTCTTTATGGTGACACAGTATTGTCTCTAAGGACTCCAATGATACTAGATAGAAAACTTCCAAAGTTGGTGCCAAAATGGGGAGGAATTTACATAATCCACAATGTCTATCCCAATGAAACACACTCTTTGGTCACCATGGATGGTGAGTCAATTACTCCACCCAAAATTTCCAAGTTCCTTAATTAGTAATTATCTTAAGTTGGTATATTTTCCAAGAAACATGATGTTAAGATATGATGCCTCATCCTATATGATGTTAAACAACTATTTCTTCCTCATTGCATAAAATTAAACTGTACAAAAAATCTATGTCCTTGTTTCATGATGATAAACTACACAATGCCCCCATAGTCTAGGCAGAAAGTCCTTAAAATATATTGTGTGGTGTCCTACTTGAAGTAAAACTGCTATGTCCTAGCTAAAATACATTAAAATACATAACATTGATGGAACGTTTTGCATGAACTTAAAAAGAAAATTCCTTTTTTCATGCATGATGTTAAACTGCTCCATAATACATGATAATAAACTGTTCTGCTCTTCCTTACCACATAATGTTTAAATTTCATGTAATTTTAGAACTATGTATGGCTTGATTTCCATCCTTATGGGATATGTAGTGATGCTTAGACACTTCATCTTTAGGCACAACCACAAAATCTCCCAACCTTTTCCCTTTCCCTCCATTACGTTAAACTGTGTGTGAGTTCTTATTAGGAATATGCCAATTGGTGTGGGTCGTCCATAGTCCTCATTCACATTGGATTGCTTCATGGAACCACAAGTCATATTACCTTATTAGAAGCCTCATTCTATGGTCCGAGCTCTATGAACTTAAACAAATATCTCCATCATCCTTACCGTATGATGTTAAACTATCTGTTCAACATCCCGGTCATATGATGATAGACTACAAAGTGCAATGATGTCTTCACCTAAGAATAAATTTACCTTGACATCAGTCCCCTACCATTCCATCATCAAGAACAACATGTAGATTAATTACCATCCTTATGGGATATGTAGATATTCCTAGAAATTTATTCTCTAGGACCAACCATAGAATCATTAACCTTTTTATCCCCTTGGCATGGGATTCCTCCTTGGGAATGTGTGGTGTGTTGTAAATCTATTTGTCCCTCCTTCACATCGGGTTATTTTAGCCACAACATGAATACTCCTTTTAAAGAACCCCTACAACTCTTCATCCATACTTCATGACATTTAAATTCATGGATCTTCAACAACTACATATGGATTCATTCCCATCCTTATGGGATATGTAGAGACACTTGGACTTTTTGTCTCCAAGATTTGTCAAAAAATCATGAACCTTTCAGGTCCTTTGGCCAAAGTATCCCATTAAGAGTTTGAGGAATGATGTGAATCAACTTACCCCCCCCTCTATGTAGGATTATTTTTCACACCAAACACTTATCATATGGGATACATCTCTCTATAATTTTCTTGTAGCATGATAATAAATTGCGTGATATCTTCATCCTTACGTAATGATGTTAAACTGCACATATATATACCAGTTACATGATGTTAAACTGGGAACCCTATAGTCCATGCTATATGAATCTAAACTATACAAAAATTTTGTTCCAAGAAACATGGACATAAACTATTAGAAACCCTATAGACCTTTACCCGGAGTTCCATCTTGGCCTTTGTCCCCCACCAGAACCTAATCCTTGAAGACATATCTGATCCCACATACGGATGTTTCACACTGACAAGTTTGAATGTGTGGTAGTGTATGAATGATAGTGTTGGATTCTGTAATGAAATTTCTCCAATCTGTCTCTAGACTTCACGCATCCCTTTACCTGGGTTCTCATCCTCTTCCACATCTGAAGGGAACCCCTAATGGCTTAGCTATGTCATATCATATCATCTACCATTTTTTACCAATGCCCCAAAATACATGGAAGAAATCTTAACACAAGTCCTATTTTTTGAAGATGGTCAGTGGTTGACCCTCATTTCTCTGTCCCCATTTTCAGTAACATGATATGTTGTGTTTCGAACAAAGTCAGTTAATATCCTCCACAGTTAAACCATCCACATTTTGTTCCAGATATCAGGCACAATGACTCACACTTTCCACCTTATTATATTCTGGTGGATCGCCAACATTATTGGTGTTTTCCCTCCATGTGTCCACACATTCTAAATGGGAATGTTTGTATGGTTGGTACTTTCACACTCAACATTACCTTTCCATTGTTGTGTTCTCCCATATGATAAAGAAATCTGAGCATCACTTCTTGTTTCCCATCCAAAGCATGAATCACATGGGATTAGGAGTCTTGGTCGGGATTATTCCCACATAGAGAAGCAACCAAACCATGTGGTCCAAAATCGATGACCTAAAAATAGCATCCCTATGGTCTGAATTATATGACCCTAAACTAAGTAATCTATAGTCCAAGATATATGACTCTAAACTGTATAGCGTTTCATCCTAACTGCATGATGTTATACTTTAAAGATACATCCCATGAACACAACACTAAACTGGTCCCCTATAGTCCAACCAATAATACCTTAATGTATTTTCAATACTATGGTATTTTATCTTGGGTTTAGTTGGGTCTTACCACTGAAATTTCCTAACGCGCTAGGGCATGAGACTAAAAGCGTTGAGTTACATGCAGATATCTCCATAACCCATGTCCACACTTTGAGTATTTATGAGTTTGTATTTCCACTATCTTTCACATAAAAAAGGACCATCTAATGGTGATGGTCTCATGATGCTTCGACTCACCTCCCATCCTGGGGAAATTCCCTAATGGATTTTCAGCAACAGACATCAAGTACTATTTTTTTATCTTGGTCAACATTTAATTATGTGTATTCATGCCTAACTCTTGACTGATGAAGTTTTGGACCCTATGTTGTGAATATGGAAAATAGTGATCCTGATCATTAGTTGTCCCTTCTTTAATCCAAACCATGAACATCTCGATTTACATCCTTTCCACTTCCCTATGTTCTAGTGGAACTCTTAAACCCTTAGTGTTGCTCCAGAGTTCACTAACACATGATGAGTGAGAAGACATGTGTTGCACACTTCTATATGTGATAGGGAAAGGCTGAAATCACACTATGTTTCCCATATCAAATATAGATCACATGGTCCGAGGTGTTTTTCTAGGGCCTATACCCACACAGAAAAGCTTTGCAACCCCATGGTCCAAACTCCTGGACCTTAAACTAGGATCCCTATGGTCCAAACACTATTACCATAAACTAAGAGCCCCCATGGATTTCTCGGGTGTGTTTGGTGTGGTGTGGACCTCTTTAAGCCCCATTTACATTAGGTTTCGAGTAGCCATTCCATGAACATACCTCTTGGAAAACATCCTTTAGTGTTCATACCACACGAAGTTAAAATACATGGACCTTTCTTGTCATATGACCTTAAACTAAGGCGTCATCGTCCTGGCCACATGATGAAAAACAGCAGAGCATTATTGCATTCTCACTTGATAGGACATAAAATTTTTCACTTTTCCTCTAACATGCCACCTATTTGGAACTAAAAAAGGATTTATTCCTATAACAACACCCAGAATTTCCATTCTTGTCCCACTGCTAAAAAAAGAGAACAGACAAACACATAAATAAGAAATATATAATGACCCCTATCTCTGTGTATGGATCATACCTACACCGAAAAATTTCCTCTCCCAAACTACACATGGCTTGATTGCCATCCTTATGGGATATGTAGTGATAATTGGATCATCAATCCAAGGTCCAAACACAACATTATTTCCCTTTTTCACGATGAATCAAATTTTCCTTATCGTATGATGTTGAATTGCATGGAAATAATGAACTACATATGGATTGATTCACATATGTATGGGATACATAGCGATTCCTAGAGACTTTTTTGGGGCCTAGTCACAAAATCCTTCAAACCCTTGTCTCGTTGGCCTTGACTATGGTTCAAGGTATATAACCTTAAAATGTATGTAGTTCATCTAAAAGAATTTGTGTGACACATGAGTTCTCTTGTACCCCATTCATCTC
Organism: Viscum album; assembly: GCA_963277665.1. Taxonomy (NCBI): domain Eukaryota; kingdom Viridiplantae; phylum Streptophyta; class Magnoliopsida; order Santalales; family Viscaceae; genus Viscum; species Viscum album. The sequence goes on along the minus strand of OY728159.1, from coordinate 1,417,279,666 downwards.
AGGTTTGATCTCTTGTGTGTCACATGTGTGATCTTTGAATGAGTATTCCTCCCTATAGTCCAAGATTCACAATTTTAAATTTTATGTATGATCCCTTAGGAATTCATATGTGGTGTTGTAGGCCTTTTGGTCCTCATTCATGGAAGGTTTGTTATGCCACCATATTACACACATTCCTCTTGGAGCACCTCCCCTTAGGTACATGATCTATAACATTAAACTATGATTTGATGTCTATAATGAACAAAACTAAATTTGGATCCTTCCCCGAACAAATTCAGGATGACCCACTGTAATAATGGGATGCATCACCTTCCTCACCATAGTGTATTGTCCCTACCAGTGTGGGTCTCCTACTACACTGTGTTACAAGAACTGTATAATTCTTGATCGCTATCCTTGTGGGATACATTTTTACACCCTACAGTTTTTTCTTTGGCCCAAACATGGGTTCATTAAATTTTTCGAGACCGTTGACCTCAATTACAGTCCAACCTTTATGACCTTAAACTAAGAGCCTCACTATGAAATTTGCCTCTCTCCATGTCAGAAGTTCTTCCTTCGTATCTATTCCTCGACACTTGGGTGGTGTGTAAGCCACATTTTGATTATTCACATCAGGTTTATTTATTCCATGCCACAAAAATATTATGGGTACATACATTTTCATATTCCATGCAATAAGACTCTAAACTACTAGCTGAGGTCCAAGAAGTATGGCCTTAAACTATGTGAAACATCTTAGTCACACGATATTAAACTACGAGACACTTCCATATCATATGATGTTAAAATGTTCCGGGCATATTCTTTTCCATTTGATGTTAAACTTCATGTAAATCATCCTTATTTTTCATGATGTAAAAAAAAATATGTTTCAGGCCCTCATCAGTGCAGTTCTTCCTGAAAGAGGGGTTTTGTCTTTCTTTAGCCCAATGTGCCTACAAAAATGTGATCTGAGTTATAGTGGTGTAATTACAAGATTTATGGAATCATTTTAAACATTACATAACTCCACCACATGCATCTTGGGGGATTAACTTTTATCCACATCATATTTAATATTTGAAGGGACCCCCTAAAGGCATGGTCTCACACTGCTTCGGCTCACCTACCGTCCTGTGCCAATGTTCCTAAATACTTTGGAAGACAATTTGAGTTAGGACCCATGTTTCAAACAAAATATGTGGTCGACCCTCATATGTTTCTCCCTATTTCAGGATAGCGGTGCTGATACTGTGTTCCAAATATGGTCCATAGTAATCCCATACCAGCATGCCATCATCCATATGATCCAAATTCAGGGCATTGTAATTCACACTTTTCATTCCCCTTTATTCAGATGGATTCAAACACACCTAGAGTTATCTTGCTCATGCATTAAGTCACATTGAAAAAAGTTAACTTGAAATCATGAGGGACCCGATATCTAGGCACAAACTATGTTGAGTTGAACCCTATAGGTGGTCAGTCAACAATAGCAAACCTTGAGTTTTTTATTATTAGTAGGAACTCTCATACAAAGGTGAATAGTTATGTGGTCGTCCATTGCTTCACACACCGGGCATGACCCACACGAGCAAAGGTATTTATCATTAGTTGTTTGAAAAATATGATCGAGGTGTAGTAATTATAGGAATTAAGAATATTTACATGCATGCAGTTCAATATAGGCAAAAAAATTTGTTAAATATGTTTGAAAAAACATTTAACTTATGAATTTTCCCCTTCAATGGAGCGCTTCAAATCCACCACCTTTTAGAGAGTGGCCTCTAGGGTTTTCCATTGACATCTGAGATCCTTATCTTCATCATATACACTAGGAAAAGGCTCAGGAGCCCTGATTTTTATCCAGACCAGCTCATCCTGATGATCTGTAACTTGGAGAGATTCTTGTCTTAGTTTCCCTTGATCCTATGCTATTTGGAGATGAAATTAGGTGATGATCTCTAATTGTGTAGAGATGAATGAGGGGCATGTGTTAGTAGGTTATTATAATTATTGAATATCTATTTTGGCCTCCTAGATCTTCTGAATGCAGTCATATTTCTTCAAGGACCATGTAACGTCTTGGTGTTGGATGCTTTCTTACAGATTCTCAGCGGGATAGTCACAGACCAGCGTAGTGAGATCATGATCACCAACCCTCCGTCATAGTGAAAATGTGTCCAGGTTCAGAGTGACCCAATCAGGAACACCCATTGTGACTATGGGGACTCAAATAAATGATTAATACACTTATATTCCCTATGTTGGGTCATGTGACTCTCCTCTTCCATGTCAGAGTCAGATCCATCCAGTTTCTCAGGGTATGCAAATTTGTACTCTGGGATTACATTCCAAAGTGTAGTGAAAGGATTCTCCTCTAAAATTCTGACATATGGTATGGGATCCATGTCATGAGGTTGTTCATCATCACTTGACTCCACTTAAATAATTTTATTTTTTCCTACCTCAGGTACTGCTTGACCTATGGCATTACCAGCAACCATAACTGATTGATTACTAGAGGTTATGGTCTGATTGGTTTGAACGACCAGCTCCACATAGATCGACACCCTTATTGAGGATGGGATCCCAGATGACCTCCAATATTCTCTAAACCTACTCCACAGTAGAGGGTCCGCTACCCCAACCACCATTTAGATGGAAAACAAGTCATTCAATCTAGTTATCCAACAATATAGATGGTTATCCAACAATATAGATTTTTATGTAAGAAAAAATATAACTTACGAAAGTTGATCATTAATCTATCCTACTCTTAGATTATCATCGTTAGGATACTAGGACATGGACCACTATATATTATTGAGGGCTCCAGAGATTCTATGGTGGTCACTCTACCCTATTCAATGACACTTAGACTCATGGCCCCCATTACCCCAGACACAGCTCCAAGGGTTTGGATCTCTGCACCCATCACTATTCCACCATCTCCATTAGTTGGAGTCCCTTATGCAAGATAATATTGTACAAACATATTTAAGTCAATGAATCTTGATAAATAATTGGAAAGGTGATAGTATAGAGGGATGTGTCAAATCTTACTTCTATATCTTAAATAAATCCCTCTCAGGATGTCTTCTCTAAGGCTTTGACCATGCCTTCAACCAGGGGACTCCCTTTATCAACATCTTCCCCCATGGATCCCTCCAATTTCATGGGTAAAGGAAATCACTCTACTAGTTAAACCACTAACATATCTGGAGGAGAGGTCATTACTAGTATCACCTTTACTCTCTTTGTTATTGGGTGCATAGTTCCTCCATAATGCACGAGATCTTTCAATTCAACTAAATACCACACCCCTTACCTTTGATTGGTTGAAAAAACACCTTGAGCATGACCAATCCTAGAAAGATCAATCCCAAAATGGGTGGTATGGTTCCATATCCAATTGTTGTCATGGAATGATCGGTTAACATCCCACATTTCCCATGCATCAGGATTGACAGAATCCTTAGGATTGTCCACCTAACATAGTTTCTTCTCAAGATCTTGGGGAGGTATCCTATAGAACCCTCTTAGTGGTTTCCCTTACACATGAGTTATTTTCATTGGTGTTGTCACCCCTTCTCATAACTGGCCTATGTAGACCTTCAAACAACTAGATTTTCTACTGCTCGACTATTGTGATGTGCATCATCCCTCCCCCTATGGCGCTCCCTTACCACTGTATGGCCTTGGCCTCGAGGTAGAGGAGCCACTCTTTCCTTAACCCGAATGGTTCATTTCATTATATTTTTCCCCATATAGGCATCCTACCAACTCTTTGAGTAATCATAAACTATCCCCAATGTGGAAATGGGTGGAAGAAACTCATTCTTCATTTTTACATCCTCACATATGAACATTTTCTAGGTCTCCATCATCACATATGGATGGTCCTTATTTGTTAATCTTCGGTATTTCTTTGGATTCATCCTCTTCAATCACCAAAACTACCTCTCAAATTAGTGTGGGGTTTACGGCTTACAGATTGGATCTCAATCTACCCTCACCAAGAGTACTCCACCTTAGAAGGCCAAGATATAAAACCATTGTTCTTTAGTCCCCATGCCGTTATCAGTTATTATTCCTAACAATAGAGGGAATGGATGGAAGGCGTATTTATTTTCTATTGTTACTTTTCTTAACACATCCTTTAGGCCTAGATGGAATGGAAATATCCCCACGATATTATGAATCACTGACTGAAGGTTCATCTCACGGAGGATAATGGAGTTTGGTAACTGATGACCTCTAATGTGCACCGTTATCCAGCTGTATAACAAGTGACATGACCTGCACATGCACATTGGCCTCTTCCCCTCATTGACATTACCATGCACCTTATATAGCTTCACTAGTATAGGGATCCCCATGTTAATCCATTTCCCTGATTTCAACAATACCTCCATGATAAACATGCTCAACCATGCCCCCATATATTCATCTCTTACTGGAATCATACACCCATAGATAAGCACAGTGATAAATCCGTCCAACCTAACGATCGGTTGATGTTCAGTGTTGATATTGTACCCCCACAGCTCACATAAGATATTATCTAGGATCCACCAATAACAGTCATCTATGCCTCTCTAAGATCCCCCTATACATGGGCGGGTCCTCATTTTTAGTTTCATGGGAACTTCTTCCCCTTTAGTAGGATCCTCTGCCAGGAAGTTCATAAATCTACTAAACCACTATTTGAATGAGAGGTCCCCTATCAGCTGATTGGCTCTATCAGTTCTTAGAACCAAATCTAATAGTGCCTTCTCTAGATGCAGCATCTTATCCTGAGCCTACCACACATTTTCCATGAGAGGAAATTTTTCATACATCACCCCCCATGATTGGGATTCAAGAAATATGATGGAAGTCCCATAGGCTGATGTTTAACTCTACATGGTGCATATAAAATGTATTTTTTAGAGATGACCATCTTTTTAGAAGTTCCGGAATAATATCATTTAGCTGGTAAACATGGAACTAGGAGTCCCATTTTTCTTCATATAGGTCTACTGACTTTAACTCTTCCACGAACTCAATGCGTGATGTGCACACCCGGTAATCCAAGGCCCACTCATCTATAAATATTTCACCATAGTGCAGATCCCAATCATTGATCCATCCCTTCTCTGGGTCTCGTATAACCTATTTGGCGATAGTCTTGTATTTCGGCATGAATACCTCATCCAACAGTGACTTTCCATCAATGAATTTGATGTTATTATAGAGATAATCGTCTATGATGAGGGAGTGATCCTTTCTAATGTTGCTACCAAATGTCCTATGCCACTGATACTGTCCTGAAATGTCTCTATACCAATTTTCCAGTTTATTTATACTCACAAGTTGGATGAAGGCGTTGTCCCTCAAACCAAACCCATATAACAACAACCTTTCTCACAGAGGGTAATATTTCTGACCATCCAAAAGTAGCTCTATCAGTGATTCATGGTCAGAGCGGCTGTGAATGTACTCCCTAATCAAAATGTTGTTTTCCATTCCTTCTCTCAAGAAAGCATATATGAGAACTTCCTGAGTAGATTCCTGAGAATCCATCAATTTGGAACATAGAAAATTGGATGAGTATATTTTAGAAGGTCGATCATGAAGGGTATTCAAAAAGTATCAATTCATGGAGCAGAGGTTTTTGAAGCAGCCTTATACTCAGTGTGCATCATGATGAAGTAGTGAGTCATAATGATCAGTTTTCTAGTAAGAATTTATGGAGAAAAAGGCTATAAAATCAAACACAAAAATATGAATTTGTGGGGATAAGGTGATTCATATAAAAGAGGATCTGGCTCAATGGTTCATGAATACTCTGCAAAGAAAATGTCCCCCTCACACACTATTTATATGTGTAGGGACGATCTATATTTGTGGTGGACTTCATGCCCCTGAGCTTCAGACACCTCATGTCAGGCTTGTCTCCCAATCCAGTGTTGTGAGCATTTAGTATTTTGAAATTTTACCTCAGAATGTGACCCTACTTTTCTCATCATATTTCCTTATAGGGGGGGTATTTTTGGAACCAAAATATGTGGTAATGAAGAAATGGGGGATGTTATTGTTTGTTAGAAGATGATCGAGGCTCAAAAAACCCCAAAATTTGTCAAAAGAGCCTACATCATGAGGCTCCTTCATGGAGAACCCTTTCAATCAAGAGCATGAAGAGGTGGCTGATGGTAATCTCATGGGTCCAAAATTCTCCAAGACCATGTGAATGTCTTTGAAGATGGATCCATGAGTCTGATGGAGCCCCACCCCTTGAGAACGCCCTTTCACTTCACGATGCACTTCCCAAAATCACAACTCCTCATCGCCTATAAATACCAACCCCCCCCCAACCTTGAAGGAATGGGTAACCTAACATTTCAAGTTCTCATATCCAATTTCACGATGCTACCAAGCAACACGAACCTAAAATATAATGAATCATCCAAGGTACTTGAGAATGTAGATACATGCCTTCCTTTATTCCTAATTTTTACTTCATATGGTAGGGATGCATTTAAAAAAGGTACATGCATTCTTTGAAGGAAGGATCCCCTTCGGGGTTCTCTAGGCTTCATTGAGCATCAAGTCTTCATGAATAACTATTACACTATGTCCGGACTCCATGCTATGGAAAGGGTCACCTATTTCACGAGGACCTTTAATTCATAAAGCCCCATTCCTTAACAAATCACCCAAGCTTCGTGAATATCCCATTAGAGAGGCCCCTTTCTTTATATAATCCACATCTGTACGGACCTATATGATTGTATGTAGTGATTTCTTAGTCTTTCATGGGATATTAATTATTATGATTCCCTGTATCTTTATTTTTGTCATAGGTACGCTAATGAATTCTTCTTTTTGACATATTCATGATAAGGTGGAACCCACGACTAACCACTCCTCCGCACCACTCCCATTGGGCATTGTTGATGCCTTACCTTCCCTAAGTGTGGTTTGGTATCGGTTATTTTAGTCTAAGGGGTGAGGAGCGAGTCCTCGTTGTCTGAGCTGTAGGACGTTAAACTGCCATGCCCCACTGTCCTCAAAACACAATGTTAAATTATCGCCTCACACCATGCAATTCGCTTGGGATGCGCTACTGAGGGAATTATCAATGACCACTCATCTCCATAGGATTGAGATATTCGTTACCACCCTCACAAGGAATGAGATCCTCTTTTCACATAATGAGATCCTAATTGGAAATACCCCTAGATTAATTCCCAATCTCCACCTCCCTGTGTTGTCTCAGTGTGTAAGCCTCATATCACCTCTTATGGTTGCATATTTCATGACACGATCTTTATGTATACCATTAACTCTTGTTTCTCAAACCGAGAATGACTCACATAGTATTATAGATTAACAGTGATCATGACTTCATTATTTGGGACACTAAACATGTGTAATACCCATCACCCTACCGAATTACACAGGTTTTGATATCTATATCCTAAATAAGGTATGTAGGAATCCACCATAAGGTCCAATCCCAACCAATGGTAAAATATGGTTCTCCCTCCTAGGGATGTACCCTAATAATGTAACATAATCCCTTTGTTGGACACATCCCCAAATCCACCTCCACGATTTGTTATGATCCATATTCCATCACTTCATCCATCACCTCAAATATATCTCAGTAACATCATTTCATCCAATTTCATTCATTTGGGCCACTGACCATGCATGGACAACAAAATGTCAAAGGAAATATAGCCATTTGTAAGACCCGATGACATCATCAACTATGTGGACTTTGATCCCTCTCTCCAAAATAGGGTACATAGAAATCCTCCATAAGGTTAAATCTCATCATTCATTCCCATCTTGGTCTTTACTTCAATTCCCTATGTCTTGGGAGGATCATGCCTCAACCTGGAGGTTACAGTTCCTCCAGGTCCCCTTCCATGTACTCTGTTCTCACAATCCACCTCATTAGGTTTATCATTTCCCCACTCCCAAACTATGTGGACATTGATTCCCAGCCACTGAAATATATAGGAAACTTCCTTAAGGTTCAATACCATCACCCTCCACACTCTATCCATTCCATCGACACTTCCTACGAATCAATCTAGATTCTTACATGGGATTCCACATTTGGGTGAGATCATGACATCAACATCACTGCTGCTCCTAAAAGAACCCAGTCAAATAACCAAGCATAAGACCCACAAAATCCATATTCATCCAACCAAGAGAGATCATATTTCAAAGGGTAGATAGCCATGTGTAATCACCACATCACCCTTTTTAACTACATGAGTTTTAATCTCGGCCTTTTAAAAAGGGTAAGTAGGACACCTCCTTGAGGTTCAATCCCAACCAATGGAAAACCTTTATGTCCCATCCATGGGGTGAACCACCCTGATCCTCCCTCAGTGGTGTAAAAATTATCCTTCATAGTTTGAAATCTCTTATTTATGAGATACAGCACCACAGGTTCTCCCCCATTGGGCATTTTTATCCATCCATCCAGTAAACCTTTCATGTGTTCCCTCCTAGGGTTCAACCTCTATGATCCATTATTATGGCACATTTTGAGCTCTCTAATCCATATCCATTGGATGTTTAACTCATGACCTACCATATGTTAAAAATTGTATGCCTATGGAAAACCTTGCAAGAATTTTCTACTGGCATAGGATACCTTGTGATCGCTATAGGACACCTCAGGTTTTCACGCCCTTTAGAAGCCCTCCTACAAGGAACACTATAGGTGCTCTAATGTTTCAGCATCCAGACATTCCACCAATGCTCAACATGACTACTTTCCTGATAGAAGGCTTCTTCCCTGACTAGACCCCTTAAAATATCCTGACATAGGTAGTGTAATTAATCGGTGTCTACAAAGAGATGGCACCGAAAATGAGTTTCATGAAGAAAATCTTAATCTATGATGGTAACCCAGAGTAGGACAAGAGTTCCAAGGAGGAATCCATGGAATGGGGAATCAACTTCCCATCATCTTATTTTTATCATGGAGAAAACATCATTGACGAAGTGATGAATTATTACCACCTTTCTAATGTGGGAATACAGTGTACAATGTAGTCCATCAGCGAACCAGTGATGCACAATGAGGTGAATGCACTTTGACAGAAATCATCAGAAACAATAATATATCATGTTTTTGTTGAAACATAGTTTCTTATGTAATTCAGGATATCCTAGTGATGTGTGTATAGAAATATTAACTTTTTGTTTCGTGTAATGAAATCTATCAAAGAGATTTAGTTTTTTCTAAAAAAATAATTCATAAAAACTTAGAGATGTTACATTATACCTCATTAAAATGAATTTATAACTTGAAAATCATCACTACGATATGTAAAAATGGGGATAATTGTACCTCATCATATCCCCTTGTTCTTGTGTATCTTCTTAAAACTGGTGTTTTCACCATAAAAATTTGACCAAGTGAGTGGCCTTGTTTTATAGAAATTTATCTGTATGATATAGATTCTCTATCGATTGTTCCTTATAAGAAATATATTCCACCAGTGGTATGACCTCTAAGTTCAATACATGTGAAGGGTTGGAATTTAATTACATAAGAGACATACCTGGAATAGATCCTCGAATTGAGAGAGGTTTAGTGGAAGCTCTAATTGATCGACTTCTGTCTCAATACAATTAAGAATTTCAAAGGGGTTGATATACCTAGGGATTATTTTCCCTTTCTTCATGAATCTCATAACCTTCTTCCATGTATAAATTATTAGAAACTCCCTATAACCAAATTTAAATTATAGATCTCAATTATGATAATCAACATTACTTTTTTACCGAAAATTATTTGCCTTGATGTGCTGTTAGAATCAAAATTTCTCTTCTATATCTTCTATTAGCTTAGGTCCCAATAGATTTATTTCTCCAAATTAATTCCAACACATTGGATCTCTATATTTATTTCCCTAGAACAAATTTTAAGGAGCCATATAAATGTATGCATGAAAGATATTGTCGTAAGAAAACTAAACTAGAGGAAGGGGTGATCCCAACCACCTTTGAAATCCAAATAATTAGATATTAACTTATCCTATAAGGATTGAATTTTTTTATTATAATGACTATATATTTCAGGATGTTATGAAGTTCTAAAACTCAACTTTGTATCAATATATATCTGAAGACTTCGCTATAACTTTGAGGTAAACCTCAAATACCGATCAGACATAATTTAGTGTTATACTCTTGGAAACCATTCCACTTCCATAATGTATATAATGGAAAGACAATATTGAGAAAAGTTTTATCTAAGAGTAATGAAGTTTTCTGACTTAGAATGGTTATTGACCACAACCAATATAGCATTATACATATTAGTAATTTTGGGGAATCCAACGATATATTATATGGTGATTCTTTCCCATTTCCATTCTGGTATGGGTAATGGATGTAACTTCCCCTTTTTCATAGTTACTTCATTTTTAACTTGTTGATTTACCAAGAACTGAGATTAAAATTCTGAAATATATCTATTCATGCTATCCCACTAGAAATACACTTTCAAATTTATACATATCTTTAAAATTCTCAGATTATTAGAGAATGAAGAACCACAAGATTCCTATAACAACTCCTCATTCATATACAGTATAGATTAAACCTATATATGGTTTATGAAACATATCATTCGATCATGATCAAGGTTAAAATCAAGAACATTTATAAACTTCTTTTACATCTTTTCATCATCCTTCTACACCACTTTAATCATCCCTTGTATATATAGTTGAACATTGAACTAAGAAAAAAAATATTTGCCCACTTTTTTGAGGATTTATAGATCAATATTTTGAAAATAAATAAATATTGGTTCTTTTGTAATCCTTATCACAGATAAGATAGCATGATCCTTTCAACTCAAATTATTGGACACATTGTTTTCTTTCCCAGGGTTGTAATGTATTGAGCAGTTATAATCTTTAATCATATCTAACCATCTTCTTTGACACATATTCAACTTCTTATTTGTTAATATACACTTTAATATTTGATGATCGATATATACATACATCAAACTTTTACCCATAAATATAATGCCTCAATGTATTAAATTCAAAAACTACCATAGATAAATCCAAATATTAATGGTTATCTTTCTCATGAATCTTTCATTTTCATGAGGCATAAGTTATAAGCATGTCATTTTATATAATAACACACACCGATATATTCTTTAGTGCATAACTATATATTATAAAACCTTCTCCAAGATAAGGTATTGTAAGAATAGATGTGATGACTAATATTCTCTTCAGTTCCATACAATTTTACCCACACTCATCTGTCCAGGGGAACTTTTCACCCTTCAGAGTTAACTTCATTAGAGGATTTTATAGTAATAAAAAACTCTCCAAAAACCGTTAATAATATCCATATAAAACAAAAAAAACTATAGATCTAAGTGAATATGGTTTGTTTAAGACAAAATTCAAGACCCTCGATATTTAAATAGATAAAATGATATACCATTTATTGAGATTATATGACCAAAAAATGATACCTTTTGTAGCCAAAGTTCACACTTTATAAAATTTTCGTATAGCTTATTATTCCTTAGGGTATTTATTACAATCCTCAAGAGATATCCTGAGTGAAGATCAGTCCTGGGAAAGTATTAACCTTCTTAGAGTTGATCAAAAAAATCATCAATATGGGAAAGATGATAGCTGGTCTTGATAGTGATCCTATTTTTCTCCCTATAATCAATGCATAGTTTCATTGATCTACATTTATTTTTAACAAAATGAACAGGAGTACCCCAATGTAAATCACTTGTCCAAATGAATCCCTTTTCAACATTTTCATAGAGTTACCTCTTTAATTCTATCAACTCAATAAGGTACATTCTATAGGGAGTCATTGAAATTGCTGTGGCACCTGGTATGTGTTCTATTGAGGAATCAATGTCACTTTTTTGTTGAGGTCTAGGAAATTATTCTAGAAATACATAAAAAAATCTCATACAATAGGCATATAATTGATTTTGTGTTGCTCCCAAACCATCTGAGAAAAGCACCCCTTATGAAAGAGAATTAATACCCATAAAATGGATGCAATATTAAATAAAAGTTCATTCTTATCATCAAATTGATAGATTATCATAGGTTGGTTTGGAATATCAAACATGGCTTCCCTTCCTTGAAAATTGATGTGGGATTTATGTAGAGAAACACAATCAAATCACAAGATAATATAAAATTTAACAAGAGGAAGAATGAAAAGATTTATAGGAAGCACATTCCCACAAATGTTGACCAGAGAGGAATCATATACTTGAGATGTGATCATCATACCATTAGGGGGTTTCACTACTAATTCCACATCTAATTGCTTTGGGGGATCATGATACACTTATAAAATTTATTAGATATGAACGAATGATTAGACCCAAAGTCAAATAAGACATTAGTAGATCTAGAGTGGATGACAAGTGTATCTTTCACCAGGTCATTATCACAACCCTAATAAAAACCGTCACTTCTTTCAAAATAAGTGTTTAGCCAAGGTTTAAACCGCCACTAAATTGTTTTGCAATAGTTTTAAAAAACAATCGCTAAATCATGTGTCAATATTTATATAGTGGTGAGTTTTCACAACCGTGAGATAATGATTCAGAGGCGGTTTAAACAGCTGCTAAATCATTTTTTACATTATTTATTTTTAAATTTTTTTAAATTTTATTTTAATTTTTTTAAAAAAATAGGTAATTAATTTTATAAAATATTTTTAATCTATTAATTTATTATTTTTTAATTCTTGTAATTATATTATTATTATTTATTTAGTATTATTTTCTTATTTTATTATACTCAAAATTAAATATTTAGTACTTCATTATGATTACATTATTATAATTTTTATTTTATTATTATTATTATTTTAGTATTCTAATAATTATTTTATTATTCTCGTAATTATATTATTATTATTTTATTAATATTTTATTATTTTATTTTTTTTTTTAATTTCTAACTTCACATAATTAATTAATTTATTATTTATTATTATGCACATGTATATGCACATACATGCATATGCCATATATATAAATTCTACATTGAGTGAGATTTGAACACCTTACCTCTTACTCATTTTCCAAAGACTTTACCACTCTAGTAAATTCCTCACATGATTAATAAACAGAATATAGTATACATATATATATATATGTTAATGTATAAACAACAACAAGAAAACATATAAATAAATAGTAAACAAATAAATAAATAATAAATAATAAAATAATAATGAAAAATAAATTAATAATAAATAAAAAGATAATTAATAGATAAATAATTAATAATTAATAATTAATTAATAATTAATTAATAAATAGAAAAAATAAAAAATAATTTATACACAAATAAATAATAAATAATAAATAAATAAATAAATAAATAAACAATAAATTAATAACATGTAAACAATAAATTAATAATAAATGAATAATAAATAAATAATGAAGAAATAATAAATAATGAACAAATATTAAATAGTTATTTAACTATAAATTAATGATAAATAATAAATCAATAAATAATAAATCATTAATAAATAAATATTAAAATAATTTATAATCAGTAATAAATAATAAATAATAACTAATAAATATTAAATATTAAATATTAAGTAATCAATAATATATAATAAATAATAAAATAATAAGATAATAAATTGATATAAATATCTTAAATATCTATATTTATAACAAAATTTAGATAAATATATATAGACACACATTTATTTTACACAAATATATATACAAAACCAGATATAAAATTGTATATAAAAATGTAAAAAAAATAAATATACATATATATAGAGATATATATATATAAACACAAGTAATTATAAATAACATTATATATATATCTACACATATATGATATAAAAATATATAAACATAAATATGTATAAATATTTAGAAATATATACAAATATACACAAATATTCATAAATTCATATAAACAGGTATATATAATTGATAATAAATTAACAAAATGGGGGAAAACACAATTATTGAAACACCATAAAATCTATTGGAATGTAGATCAATGTAATAAAATCCAAAACAATATAAAAAGAATATAAAGACACTTTTAAATGAAGATGAAATCTCATCGGATGTGTATGATATATATATATATATACTTTTTATAAATTAATATTTACTTACATATATTAGAATATAAATATAAATATAAATTTTTATCAATACACATAGATTTGTATATATTAACATTATTTATATATGTGTATATATATATTCATATTGTTTTATTGTAAATTCATTTATATACTATATTTAATGATAATGATATATTTATATAAAAATACATTTATATATGATGTTTACACACAATATTATTGACACACAAGTATATATTTATATTTCTAAATAAACACACAAATATATATATATATATATATTAGAATATATCCTTAAATATAGTTTTTTATTGACAAACACATGTTTATATATAAAAATTACTTGTATAGGTATATATATACAAACTAATGCATTTTTATAAGGTAAATAAAATCATTAAATATTTATTTTAACTGAAATTACAAAAAAAATATTTATTTCATCAAGGTTTATATGTTTAATAATATATTTTTATGTAAATCTTTATTCATACATGTGATTTATGATAAGTAAATATATAAAAATATTAATATATTTTGTCATAAATATAACGACATTATAGAAATGAATAAAAATTCAAAACCATAATATCATCATGAATGTAGTCCCAAGGAATAAATTTAGTCTCCACCAATAAAAGAAAATATGGCCCCCTTAAGTGAGGCTTAAATTCCATCAAATGATAAAAAAGTAGGATATCCTGACAAAAAACACGATTTTAGAGGCCTTTGGGGATATTTTGATCTTCTAAAAAAGTGACCAATGTTCCTCATAGTCATCACGACATAGAGATCATTTCTTGCGTTGTTTGGATATGAGGTAGAGCTCAAATGAATACCTGGATGAAATCTTATGGTTGTTTGAAGTTCAAGTTCATTTTCATACTTTTCCTGAAACTATAATAAAATTTATTCATTTAATTATTAAAAAACACTAAATCTAATTTTCTTTTATTTCTTTTAAAATGTATCTATTTGACTGGTTTTGGAGCTGAAAAGATCTCTTGGATAAAAAGTTATGGTCATTTGATTTCGATGTCTGATTTTCAAATTATTAAAGATTTGTTTTAAGTTTCAAATTATAATAAACTAATAAATGTAAATATTTTTTAATAAACATTTTACAATTAATTAAAATTGTAAAAAATAAACTATAATTTTTATTAAGTATCAAATAATAATAATAATTAAATGTTTTATTTTATTTTATTTTATTTTTCCCTTTTATTTGGAGATGTCTTTTCTAAAACCGTAGTTATTTCTCAGACGGTTTTTAAAAAACTACCGCTAAAAAATTATATTTATTTTGGGAAAAAAATATTTAAGAAACATTTAGCGGTGGTTTTTAAAACCCCATCTAAAAAAATAGTGCTATTTTTTTCAAGATAACATTTAGTGGCAGTTTTCAAAACCATTGTGAAAAAACCACCGCTAAATCAAGTTTTTTCTATAGTTGGTGATCATAAGAGATTTCACATGTCTCTTGGATAAAGTGGTTGCTAAAATTGATCATCATCATTAACCTTTAGATTTGGGAATTGGTTATCATAATTACTTTTCTCCATGCATTTAAAACACTGGAGTGTGGGTGGTTCATTCTATGTTTCTTTCTCTCTATTCACATATTTAACTATCTTCTTCCTCTAAATTTGACATTTAAATTTTGAATGACCTTCCCTTATAAAATTAAAAAATTACCTAGTCTATTTAATACACTTCTTTCTATGTTTATTCGCAAACATTGAGCATAAAGGGATGCTTATATTCTTCTCCATATGGTTCATAGATTTTCCATTGAATTCTGTTTTTTTATTCTTATCAAAACCATGAGATTGATACATAACTCGAACCTTAGTTTCCACCTTGATATCATAATCAAAAATATATTCATAGCCATTGAAGTCTCATGTGGATAACACTCTTCAAAGACTTAGTTTTAAGTCACTAAAGAATCAATCAACCTTACCTTCCGACTGGTTAATAATACCAGAATTGTACCACACAAGACTTGTAATGTTTTTCTCATAGGTACCAATATATTAATAATCATTTTTATTTATCTCAAGGAACACCTTATCTATTATTATATGAATAATATTAGGAAATTAGTTATTGAAAATTGAGTTTTTGAACTTTTTTAATTCATGGGGTCAATTTCATCATGTTTCCTTGTATTATTGATAAGTGTATACCATTTAACTACTTCACCTTCCAAACTGTCACGAAACAACCCGGGTCGACCCTAAACTGGTCACCCGAGCCGATCTGCTACGTGGGCCAAGAGGCTCCTCCTGGGCAGGAAACAAGAACCATGACATCAATAGAGGAAAATTGGGAATGATTTAGCCCACTAAAAATAAAATAAAGCAGCGGAAGAAAGTAGAATAACACAAAGTAAATAAACAACAAGAAAAAAATGAATGACCAAAAACAACCAACTATCCTTCCCCCAACCAACTCTCTCCCATGGAGGGAAATCTCATGTCAAAACTAAAATAGAAACTAAAAATAGAGAAATAGTCTAGGCATGAGTATTAAAACTTAGTAGGCGTGCCCAAAAAAATATTCCCAATGCACTACCATTAAATAAAGAATTTACTAATTTCAGGTTTTAACTACATTATATAAAATATGGGTTTCCACACACACACTTCCATTTCTAAGACAAGTAACAGTCCATTTCTATTTTTAATTTAAAAAAACAAGTTTAATGATTGAAAAGAACAAGTGCATTGCATTTTAAAACATTTTTATTGCCAAAAATTTAGAAATCCAAATTTTAGTTGTTAGTCATATGGAAAACCACACACAACACACAACACACACCAAGGACAATGGAAAGGAATTGGCACATAGGGGTTAGCAACTGAACTAGACCTCTCAATCTTCCGCCATATAAAAATACACACTAAAGAAACCATGGGTCAAACCTAGGATCTCGTGAACAATCCAGAACGTACTACACATGTGACTCATCCTGAAGGCATGCCTACTCTCGATGACGTCATAACACCCAAACACTCGGTATCATCCTACATAGCCTAACCGAGGTGCCCAATCCCCTAGTAGAGTATAATCCGTACTAATGGCCACTAGCCAGTGTGTAATATAAACTAGTGTAGTAGTCATTCTTAGAAGATTCACTTACTATTCGAGGTTCCCATGTCATCACGTGTAATAAAAATGGGGTGAATCAAAAAATTCAATAAAGTAATCAGTCACGCTGCACAGATATCACACAAAACTCACGCAACTAATGTACACAAAAGAATCACCCCTGATTCACCTCAAAGAAAGTTTTCGAAAATAATTTATTTTATCAAAGTGCCAAATGGGCCTCAACCAACTTTAAAGAAAAACCTCATTTCTCAAGAGAACCAAAAAAATTGTTCATGCATCTGAAGAGGTCCTTTATCATCAAACTAGAACTACACTTGAAATTCGGTGAATTATGTTTAAAGGAAAAATGGGCATTCTTTCACTATTGTGCGTCAATTCACAAAGAAAATATTTCATGTGAAGTTTATAAAATAAAATTCTCTTTTTTACATCCAGTGATCATTCCAAAATTGATTATCAAATACAATTTATTATTTATGAAAATTAATAAAATATCAAGCAATTAATAAATTCTAAATTTAAAGGTGAGTGGAGTGGGGAACCAACCTAAAACATGTCGCTATTTGTTGACGACCACTCGAACCTACACTTGGTGCATACACACACATGAATTTATACACACACACACACATATATATATATATATATGCCTTACCCTATGCATGTACATGCAGGATACCTCGACACCCATGGCCCAAAAACCATCGTAGTGAGGTCCAATACACTACACATAAAATTTAATAAAACAATAAAACAATTAAACAAACTACAAAACATTTCAAAATAACACTTCAGAGGTTTTCACTAATAACAGACTCAGCTTCAAGTAGGAAAAGCCACTTCAAAACAAAAATTACACCAAAGTGACATTAAAACATACTTTCCAGATTTTGAAAGAATTTAAAAAACATAATGACAAATAAACAACAAGTAAACCATGCTATAGTGGTAAATTTCCCATCAAATATCCTTTTTCCACACATACAAACCTCACGTACCCACAAAAACAGATGTCGCACTTCTTAAAAAATTGATTAAACATGTCCAAAAATTTTCACAACATGGAACACACTTACAAATGCCCCCATTTGCATAATCAAACCACTTTTGAAAATATACGCACACCAAAACAGTATTCAAATGTGTTTCACACACTTTATAAAATTTAATAAACCATTTAAGAATTTTATAAAACAACCCCAAGCAGTATCACAAGAATTTGAATAAAAAACCCCAATCAAAAAAATTTATATGTCCAAACCCACACTAATCACATGATAAACCAGAATTCTTAGCCCTTGCGTGACATAATAAACCAAGAAAAAAGTTTAAAAAATACAATGAAATGATCAAAAAGGGTTTTCACAAAATCAAAACATTCTTATCAAATAAAAACACTACTAAACAGATCAATATCATATTAAACCACAAGTAAAACTATACTCACACCAATAAAACTAATCAATTAGTAAGATAAATTAATTAAATAAGAAAATTAATTCATCAAACAAAACTTATATACGGAAACAACTACCTTTGGTGTTGAAACACTGCAAACATCCTGATCTAACTCCGTCGCATGTCAATCGCACTGCAAGAGACCTAAAACAAACAAAAGAATGAAAAATTAACAATAATTAATGCTAAATATAATATCATACCCGCTCGAAACCAAATCCCCAAACAATAATTAACCAAAACCCTAACTAAAAGGAAAAGGGGTTACCAGATTTGATTGCGCAAGAGAGGGGAGGAGGACCATCAGTGGGTCATGTGAGATGGAGGAAAGGGCACGATATGAGGGAGGGAGGAGGCCACCGCATGAGGGAGGGAGGCCATCTGAATAGTCTCTGAGCCAGAGGTGAGGTGGTGTGCCATGGGAAGGGGTCATGTGAAGGTGGTCAGGGTTCCCAAATGTGGTCGCCGGAGGGAGGCCGAGAAGGGGAGAGCGGCTGAAGGGAGGGGTCCACTAGAAAAGGAGGTGGGGTAGGGTTCGACGTGTCTAGGAGGGGGAGAATTAGCATGATAAGGGAGGGGTGGACTGATTTGTGTAACGCCCAGGGATGAATAATAACAAGGAAAAAAGAAAGAATTAAGATGAAAAATAAATAAATAAAAGAAAATAAAATAAAATAAAATAAAACTTTAATAAATAATAATAATAAACGTAATAAGGATTTTAATAACTCCAATAATAATAATAACAATAATAATTAGATAAAAATAATTTTAAAGAGATTAATAAGAAAAATATTGATATTATTAACAATAATCATAATAAAAATTATAATAAAATTAATATGATATTAATAAACTTAATAGAATTAATAGAATTAATAGAATTTTGATAATAATAACTTAATAATAGTAACCCTATATTAGTAAACATAGTGGAGATAATAATAATAATAATTAAAATTATTATAATTATTAAAATAACTCATTTAAAATAATTTTATTTATTTTTCTTGAATATGAGGCAGGCTATACGGTGACCTGGGAAAAGCCACATGGATTTGAATATGCCCTGCCCATGCACTAGATATTGTTAAGGGAAAATCATTCATTCACCAAAAAAATGAAAAAAATTTATACAGGCTTGTCCCACAGCTCGATATAAAGTTTCAAAGTCTGATAAAATAATAAAATAATATCATTTTAAAAGTTTGGGTGTAAAAATTCTCCCCACCATAAAAACGTTCTACCCCCAGAAAGTCACCTAGTCAAATGGGGAAACAAACTGAAGTTCGAAACTGAATGAGGCCAACAAAAAGATGAACTCGGTGTGACTTTTCACTCCATCAGTCACACCCTACCAATTCTAAGAAAAACTGCAAATATAAGAGCCATCTGGAAATGAGGAGGGTTCTCCCCACCACAAGAACCTCACTATCACAACCAGTATTGAGACTCTAAGAATGGGATAAATCTAGAACTGCTAACATGATCCATGAGGAAATTGGATCACAGAAAAAACCTCAAAGAAGTCAAAAAAGGTTCATATTGGGTCTCCCCACAATTTAAGAACTGACTAGCTTAAACCAATTAGCACTGAACGACATGAGAAACCCGGACAAATAGACCCATGAACTCTCCACATAAACTAGAACCCCACAACATGGGGTCCTCGATGAAATACCCAAAGCCAAATAGTGGACCGCCCCCTATTCATCATTTCCCAAGAGGCATGTGTCTACAAAACAATCACATCCTAAAACAAGAACGAGTCACCAATGGAGCTGGCCACACAATAGATACAATCACAATGAGAATCATGACCATAAAGGGACAAACTTCAAAGCTCATATTTGAGGAGGCAAAACTACTGAAATTACAAGAAAACAAGATCACCATGCCTTTTTACAACCAAGGTGGGGTATTCAAAGAACAAAGGTGACAACGAGAAAAGGAGACCTTTGTGCCTCTTACAACAAAACAGAACCTTCAAAGACAAGGAATATACATCAGAGGGATTCAAGACATCCCTATTTTAGCACTGGAGACAAACGTTAGACCAAGGTGCCCCACACCCAACGATTCTTGACTGCCTGAAAATATTTACTCTGAGACTTGGTGTTGGAGTTCTGATGACATGAAGAATGTACTGCCCCATAGTCAAGAGCTGACATCCTTCGGTCGAGACTCCTTCTGAAAATGCCACTTGAGAAACTTCTCTAAGTTTCCCAAATAGCCACACCGACGTCAAGTCTTCGAAGGATGATGACAACGAGACTTAAAGTACCCAAACCGGCTACACTAGACCCTAAACAAGAGAAAATTTGACCGATTTCATGATGCTACCTCTAGAGGGAAGGAAATCAACCCCTTGAAATGCCTGACATAAGCCTTCACTATCCCTTGTCCTCACTGGACACTCATGAGCTCTGCCACTTTCCTCTCTTTCACCTCCTTAGGTATAAACCATCAGATGGAAGTGGTCTTAAACGCATTCAAAGACATCCCATCATGAAACAACAATGGGATTTTCTCCCACACCAATCCAAAATTTATTCCTCAACAAAACCCGAACTAATATAGATTCTAATAGATTTGGGAGCTTCCAATCATCTGAAAACACCAATGATTTCACCAAGCTTGTCTTCTACCTTCAATACATCATGATCAACATGGAAGACGTAGAACAACAAAAAAGAACTCAATACCACCACTCTACTAAGACTCTGGGTAGGGTAAATAACTAAAACAAGACTCACTAGTATCCTCTGGGAATTTCCTGGGCAACATACTCAAAAATAAGAGGCATAAAGCCAAAAAAAACTCATCATAAATCAAGATTCCCCACTTCAATCAAAAACTAAAACTCAAACTCAAACTAATATTCCAACCACAATTCAGTATTTCAAAACCAAGAACCTGTGGAAAAGGATACCAAACATGAAAATAGAACACTAAACAATAGCTTACTCACTTTTCAAAACATTTAAATTCCCTTTTGAGAACCATTTTTCTAAAAAATAAACAACTTAAATATCCACCATTGGTATCCCATTAAGTCTCACACATACATTTCCCTGTGCTAGCTCAAGCACCCATCAACTCACATCACCAATTTCTCAACTTTCCACATGTGTACCTCAATGTATGTGATCACTCATAGGAATACCAAGGGTCAATTCAAGACACTTCTCATTTCCAAAATAGACCATTCAACATAATGCACAAATTCCCAACCAATTTGAAAAGGCCACTTATCATAAATGCAATACGTTTTCCAGTTCACATTCCAAAAATTGTTAATGAGATCCTAAAAAAACTTCCAAAACACCTCCTATTTTTTTCTTTGAAACCGAAAATTCCATTAAAAGAAAACAATATCCATTTCAAAACCTCTTTTTCCACTACAAAACCACATACCCTTTTGAAAACCCCTTTTTCTATGAACCACTTTCATCTTTGAAATCCACTCAAGTCAGTCAAAAGTAATCCCAAAAATAACTCACATCAAAACTTTCAAAAATAAGGGACTAGTGGCTATGAAAATCATGTAACATGGCTTTGCATACCATGCTCTGAGCGAGCATCCACCACAGGATGTATCTTGAAACATGCACTCAGGCCGTACCTGGGTTGGTACTCTATACAGGATCATCACTTAACACCAGATCACTTCCTTTGTCATCCCTCATCCACACAAACTAAGAAAAAGAAGAACTCAAATCCCAGAATACCCCTGGAAACTCGAGTCTCGGGACGAGCAAGGATTCATGACGTCCTTCCCACACCAACCTCTCGAGTCCCGACACACCTAATCACCAAGCTACCTGACACCCAAAATTACAATAACATCCTCTGATACAATTTTCTTGAACCAACTTAGGTTGACCATGAACTGGTCACCTAAGCCGATCCAGGACATGGCCTGAGAGGTGTTCTCGATCCTCCCGGGATGGCGACAAGCACCAGGGTGTCAATAGAGGAAAATTGGGAATGATTTAGCCCAATAAAAATAATATAAAGTACTGGAAAAAAAGTAGAATAACAAAATGTAAATAAACAACAAAAAAAGAAGGAATAGCCAACAACAACGAACTAACCTTCCCACAACCAAAACTCCTCGCGATTCAGAGAGTCACTCACCAATCAACAACTAACTCTTGCCCATAGTGAGAATGTTCAATTCAAACCTACAACAGAAACTAAAAATAAGAAAATACTATAGGTGTGCTTATTAAAACTCAATAGGCATCCCCAACAAACTATTCCCAATGCACTACCTTTAAATAAAGAATTTAATAAATCTAGGTTTGAACTAAATTATATAAAATATTGGTTTCCACACACACACTTCCATTTATAAGACAATTAACAGTCCATTTACCTTTTTAATTTTTTTAAAAAAATTAATGTTTGAAATGAATAGGTGCATTTCATTTTAAAACATTTTTCTGCAAACAATTTAGAAATACAAATTTCAGTTTTTAGTCAAATGGAAAACCACACACAACACACAATAGACACTAAGGGAAATGGAAAAGAAGTGGCACACATGGGCCAGAAACCGAACTAGACCTCTCAATTGTCCGCCACATAACAATAAACACTAAAGAAAAAATTATTGAACCTAGGAGCTCGTGAACAATCAAGAACGTACCACACATGGGACTCATCATAAAGGAATGCTTACTCTCGATGATGTCATAATGCCAAAATGGTCGGTATGACCCTGCCTGGCCTAACCGAGGGGCCCGATCAGCTAGCCGAGTATAATCCGTAGTAAGGGCCACTAGCCAGTGCGTAATCTAAAGTAGTGCAGCAATTGTTCTCAGAAGATTCACTTACTATTCCAAGTTTCCATGTCAGCACATGTAACAAAAAGGGGGTGAATCAACATAGTTAATCAAGTAACCAGTCACACTGCACATAAATCACACACAACTCACGCAACCAACATACACAAAAGAATCACCCCCGAGTCACCTAAAAGAAAGTTTTCCAAAATAATTTATTTTATCAAAGTTTCAAACGGACCTTAACCAACTTTAAAGAAAAACCTCATTTCTCAAGTGAACCAAAACACCTGTTCACACATCCGAAGAAGTCATTTATCATCAAACCAGAACTACACTTGAAATTCTGTGAATTATTTTCAAAGTCCTAATGGGCATTCTTTCACTATTGTGCATCAATTCACCAAGAAAATATATCAAGTGACATGTACAAAATAAATGACTATTTTTACATCGAATGATCATTCCAAAATTGATTATCTAATAAAATTTCTTATTTATTAAAATTAATTAAAAATCAAGAAATTAATAAATTCTAAATTTAAAGGCGATTGTAGTGGAGAAACTACCTCAAATATGTAGCTATTTGTCGATGACCACTCGAACTGACACTTGGTGCATACATGCACTTGCATTTATATATATATATATACACCCCTAGCTGCTTTGCACATATTTTCCTCACCATGAGGGAATATGTACAAATGGGGAATATATATATATATATATATATGTCTTACCCTATGCATGTACACGCAGGATAACTCGACACCCACGACCGAAAACCATCATAGCGAGGTCCAATGCACTACACATAAAATTTAATAAAACAATTCAACATTTAAAAAAACTAAAAAACATTTCAAAATAACACATCAAGGGTTTTCACTAATAACACATTCAAATTCTTGTAGGAAAACCCTCTTTAAAACCAAAAGTACACCGAAGTGACATTAAAACATACTTTCCATCTTTTGAAAGAATTTACAAAACATAATGACAAATGTACAATAAGTAAAACATGCTCAAAGTGGTACATTTCCCATCAAATATCCTTTTTCCACACATATACACCTCACGTACCCACAAAAACACATGGAACACTACTTAAACAATTAATTGAACACGTACCAAAATTTTCACAACAAGGCACACAGACACAAATGCCCCCATTTTCATAGTCAAACAACTTTTGAAAATATACGCACACCAAAAAAATATCCAAACATGTTTCAGACACTTTATAAGATTTAATAAACCACTTACTAATTTTATAAAACAACCCCAAGAAGTATCAAAAGACTTTGAATACAAACACCCAGTTAAAAACATCTTCTAAGGCCAAACGCACACCAATAACATGATAAAACAGAATTTGCAGCCCTTGCACAACATAATAAACCAACAACAAAGTTTATAAAACACAACGAAGGGATCACCATGGGTTTCCACAAAATCAAAACATTCATATCAAATAAAAACCCTACTAAACACATCTAAATCATATTACACCTCAAGTAAAACTACACTAGAACCAATAAAACTAATCAATGAGTAAGATAAATTAATTAAATAATAAAATTAATTCATCAGAAAAAACTTATATGTAGAAATAGATACCTTCAGTGTCAGAACACCACTAATGTTGTGCGCAAACTCTGCCACACATCAATCACACTGCAAGGGGCCTAAAAAAACAACAGAATAAAAAAATATCAAGAATTAATGCTAAATATAACACCATAATTGTTTGAAACCTAAAACCCATATAAAAATAAACCAAAACCCTAACAAAGAGGAAAAGGGGTTACCAGAGTAGATTGCACCAGAGAGGGGAGGAGGACTATTTGAGGGTCATACAAGAGGGAGGAATGGGTGCGTTTCAAGGGGGGGAGGAGGCCGACGCATGAGGGAGGGAGGCTGACTGAACAGTCTCCGTGAAGGAGGAGATGTGGTGCGCTAAGGGATGGGGTCACGCGCAGGTGGTCTGGGTGCCCAAACGTGGTCGCTAGAGGGAGGCCGCAGGAGAAAGAATGGCTGAAGAGAGGGTGATGGTTTCAAAGGAGTCAGGGTTTGGTTCAACGGGTCTAGGAGGGGGAGAAGTAGCACGACGAGGGAGGGGGTGGATTTCTATCTGCGATGCCCAGGGAGGAAGAATAACAAGGACTAAAAGAAAGAAATAAGATGAAAAATAAAGAAATAAATAAAATAAATAAAACATTAATAAATAATAATAATAAACTTAATAAGGATTTGAATAACTCTGATAATAATAATAATAATCATAATAATTAGATAAAAATAATTATAAATATATTAATAAGAATAATTTTGATATTATTGATAATAATCATAATTAAAATTATAATATACTTAATATGATATAATAAACTTAATATTCGTAAAAAAATTAATAGAATGTTGATAATAATAATTTAATAATAATAAAACTATATTAATAAACTTGGTGAACATAATAATAATAATAATAATTACCATTATTATAATTATTAAAATAACTCATTAAAACTCATTTTATTTATTTGTATTGAACATGAGCTAGGACGCACGGTGACCCGGGAAAAGCCGCGCGGCTTTTAATATGCCTATCCCATGCACCAGATGCTATCAAGGGAAAAGCATTCATTCACCAAAAAAATGAAAAAAAAAAATTAACAGGCTTGGCCCACAGCTCGATAGAAAGTTTCAAAGAATGATAAAATAATAAAATAATATTATTTTAAATATTCAGGTGTGACACAAATAGTAGACAATCATAATGAAATTCCCATGTTCTAAATACTGGATAACATAAACATATTTTTGGTGGTTCTGATGCATTATTCAATAACTATTTGATCAGATGACCCACTGAATGAAGGTGGACATTTCCTCATGAAGGTCTCAAGAAAATTTTGTGTCCTCTACTGTTCATTTGAAAGTCCAATGTGATCCATAGACTGAGAAAGTGATGTGATCATATCAATGAGATTTTTTATTCCAGATCCCCCAACATTTGGGTTTCCTGAAGGAAAATAATTTCATCATCTATCACACTCAACATCAATACGGTACCTTTGGGTTCTATCCATTTACTAAAACAAAGAATTATAGTTTAAGAAACAATAATCATGATGGGGAGGCACATAATCATGACAAAAAACTTATAGGATATCTAAATCATGAAACCTTATTCTAATCTATGACACCTTAGGTTTACTATAGGTAATTAATAGTCATCTTCTCTTTAAATTCTTAATGATGGTTCATAATGAGATTTTTAATTTTCAAAGTATATCATCTCGAAGTTTCTAACCAGTTGTACATCAAGCCCCATTTTCATGCACAAGCTGATGATCAAGTATTTCTAAATAGTCCATTTCCTTAGTTATTTTCACCAGGAACTATTTTACTAGATCCATATTCACTAGTAAGATCCATAAAGGGATGTAATTTCATAGAAACCACTTGCTCCATCCTACCGAAATTCCTGGACCTTTTCATATACTTGGAATCATCCTTAGACTTATCCTTAAACACGTCCTTAGTTATATCACTATGGTTATCTCAACCTAGTTTCCAAAGGATTACGAAACCTATCACCTTATATAATCTATAGAAACTTAGGAATATCATATATAGATATTACAACATTTTTTACGAATATTCATTACATTACACTAACACACACCTGAGGACCACAATAGTTTTTTGTATTTTGATCATTAAAAACACAAACAACTGGTCTATAGGTAAACTACATCATTTACCATTGTGATCTTAATAAATATGACCCTTATTATACATATCATATGTAATAAATTTCTTCTTAACTTGGGGAAAGGAATCATAAGAAAGGGTTAGCTCAGATGCTCATTAAGGGTAAGAAAGGGAGATACATAAGCATAACATGTACGTAAGGGTATCAGAACATAAGTATAATTTTTTAAACCATACCCTTCATATAAAATATCATAATATTGAGTCATGGAATAAAGATTTGTAGTTCTTAAGACATTAATCATAAGGTAGTCAATGAACATGATCAATGTGAGCATAACATTGGCTTAAGACATAGATATTTAGCATACAAAAAATCATATAAAGTCATTTTTATATTAGTTAAGGATCTTTCCTAAGGAAATAATAAAAGAATGAGTTCACTCTCCAACCCATCCTAGTAGTGAAGGATCACTTCCAAGACTATCATAACAAATAAAGTACCTTATTAAACTGAGTTTAATCCTCATTCTAGTCCTAATAATCTCCTTGCATATAAATATTTACCCAACTTATTGGAGGGAGATATATGTCTCAGTAATCGTAATATTAAAATCATTTTTATAAGTGTCACAATATTAAAAAATATTCATCATATAATAACCCATGAAAAGAACTGGGTTTCATAAACATTTAATCATATCATAACATGTACAAAATAGAAAGGCTTCATAATCATTTCATCATTCATCTTTCATAACCTGTGGAAAAACAATATTGATTCATAATAATTTTATCATGCTATAACCTGTGGAAGTGAAACAGGTTTCAAAAACATCATTCCATAATAAACATAAACCATTCAGAGAATGAATAATAATGGTATCCATGGATTATATCACCTATAAGTATTTGGTAACACCAATAAATTTATCTTTTATGGAAAATGATCTTGATTGATCAGCTAAATAATTTCTTGAGTAAAATATCATTTAAACTTTTAAAAACACATTTTAAAAAATAAAACATTTTGAAAATATTTTCCTTTGAAAATAACCTCAAAAGATAATCATGTAATCTTCAATTAAAACAATGTTAATGGTGATGAGATGTTTCACTCATTTTTTTACATGTCAACACAAATATTTCTTTCACATTTTTTATAAATTCCAATTGGCCATTATTTAGAAAGCGACATGAATATTCCTTTAAATTTGTTTTTTAATAATTAATTTGGTAAAAATTTATTTTAAAAATCATAAGATAATAATAAAACATTTTTTTGACATTATAGAAAAAAAAATTTGGGAAGAAAATTAATTTTTGAATAAAGAGTGATATGAAATCAGGTTCTTTTAAACCTAATTTACCAATTTTTTTAAATACCAAAGACTTAAAAAATGGTAAAATTTCTTGAAAAATCATTAATTATCATAGTATAATAAAATACATGACTTTATTAATATATGTATTGTAATATTTTATCATAAAAAATAAACCATAAATAATCCCATTAAATGATGAGATTGTAAAATAAAATCATTCCCACTTTTAAAACTTTGTATCATAATCCCCCTTAAGAAATAACATAAAATGGAACTTAAAATACCATTAGGATAAATACATTACGAATATTACATGTTATAGGTTATGTACATAAACCTCATGAAAGAATATATGTGCATAACATTAGATACGTTTCGACGATGGAAAATTGAGACAAAAAATCCCATACCTTAAGTCTTGACATCCATTGTGCAAGTTCAAAAGTACTTTATAGTAAATATACATTTATTATACATATATTTTAAAATAATAAATATAAATATCATACAATAAAATATTTTTATGACCTTTTATTACCCCTTTATTAACAATTCCATATTAATGTTATGTTTTGGGGAATAATGATTTTTTTGTATATGTTTTGATTTTTATTTTTGATCCTAATAATTTTTTCATGATTTAAAAATAAATTGAATTTTAAATATGATATAAATATCATATATATTCATTGTATATGTATTTATATTAATTCATAAAATTTAGTTATAGAAAATGAAGTACATAATTAACATAGATGGCAGATCGTACGCAAGAATGAACGTTGTTTCCATTTTTTTATTAGATTAAAATATTGGTAAGAAAATAATATATTATCATTATATAATAATTTTTATTGTCATATATATTATAAATATTCATTAAATCTAGCCCTACTATCTTCCATGTATTATATGAATGAATCACATCACCTTATGAGGCAGTATTCGTCTGTACACACGAGCGAACTTAGCGTATTCCCACAGAATGGAAAGTATGAAGGTACGTGTGATATAAAAATTATAGAATCATAATAATATAATTAATAAAAGAAATTAACTAATAAATCCATCATTATGTACAACCTATATAGGTGGTATATGATAAAATAATGACATCGATTCGCGAGTCGGTAGTCTGGCATACACATGAACATTGACTTCGTTACCCATTTGATAGAAGTGGAGATGTTTGTAGGTCATAAACTTAGAATAAAAAATTCTCAGTAGATGTAATAAATTTAGTTATTATACCATCAGAGTAAAATAATTATTTAATTAGGTGGACTAATAATTAAAACAAAAAAATCTCATTGATGAGCGTACCTCTTCTTTAGTTATACTCCTTTGGTTTTCACCAAAAGACATCCTTGGTTGGATTTATATCAATAATATGGCTTAAAGTATGAGGGGAGGGGATTTTGAATGTTATTTTTATTGGTATTTGTGAAAAAAAAATGTTTTTTTTATGGTATTAATAATAGAGGAGAGTGGTGGCCTTTTATTTTTGAGGTGAGTATCACAATTTTAATTTTCTTTAAAGAGATAATTCCACCCACATTTTTTCCTGTCAAAAGGCTCCAATAATATAAAAGTATCAATTATAGAGGACATAAATTTGAAATATTTCTTTCCAATAGGCATTATATAGGTTTTGGGTTATTTTTTACCCATATATTATTTGTTTTACCCCTAGTAATATCATTTTTACCTTAACCATGTAAAATAAGTTTTACTGTTTTTTCTATTAATTTTTGTAAAAATAGAAGTATAAATTAATATTAAATAACAATTTTGTTGATTTAAAATATGTAATAAATTGGTAAAAATCCAATTATAGTGACCTATGATTTTAATACAGGCATATTTCATATTTTAGATGAATATTCAATACATTACAAAAGTACACTTTCAAGAAGTACAATATTTTAGTTCCGTTGGAAACTTAGAAACTTAAACACTGGTCCATAAGTATAATGCATCATATAACACTATATTATTTTTAAATATCACCATTATTAGAAAAATTATATGGAATAAATATATCCACAACCTATGTAAAGTAAACATAAGATATGGTGAGCTCAGTTCCACTATAAGTGTAAAAATTGGAGGTAACTAAGCATAACAAGAACATAAGGGAATGAGAACCTGAGAATAACATTTAAAAACCATACCAACTGTATTTTAAATAATAATCAAGAGTCTTTTAATAAATATTGGTAGTTCATAAAACATGATTCATATGAGAACCAAAGAACATAAACCATTAGAGATAAGACATGGAATTTATGGTATACACAAAGGAATAGAAAACAATTTCCATATTATTCAAGGACACTACCAAGACCATAATAGAGGATAAATGATTTAATTGAACTGGGTTCACTCCTTGATTCAGCACTATATTAGTGACCCAGGTTCACTTCCCATTCTATCTCTATATTACTGAATCGAGTTTACTCCCTATTCAAGTTGTGTATATATCATGAGATATTAAACTTTATGCAATGTATTGTAGAGAGATATAAGTCCCTCCCATAACATAATGAAGTCATACATATGTGTTCCATAAGATCACAAACATTTATCATAACATAACCCATGAAATGAAGTGGTTTTCATAATAATTTGATCATATCATCACCTATAAAAAAGAGACTTGTTTCAAAACCATTTCATCATAGAATAACCCATGAAAATAAGATAGTTTTCACAAGTTTTTTATCATAGTAAAACCCATATCTGTGAAATGGGTTTCATAAACACCATTCCATCTAAACAAAAACCATTCATAGAAAGAACAAGAATGGTATTCTTGGATCATATTCCTAGTAAGGAACAAGTAATAACAGAAGACTCCATCAAAGATGGAAAATAATTTTAAAAGATTATTTAAAACATTTATTTAGGAAAATATTCTTTTCTATTAGTGTAAAATATTTTTAAAAACAAAAAACATTTTGAGAAACATCTTTTTTAAAGATAACTTTGAAAACTCATAAATTAATATTTTAAAATATTTTTAAAATATATTTTAAAAATAATTGTTTTTTTAAACTATTTTCATTGAAAATGATCTTAAATTAGAATTTAAAATTTTCATCTAAAACATTTCTAGAAACAAAAATTTAGATGAAAATAGATTTTCAACCGAAGAGAGTAATAAAGTCAAATTTTATTAACAACATTTTATTTATTATTTAATTACCAAATTGTGGAAAATTGGAAACACTACTTGAATATATCATGAATAACCATATGAAAAGAAAATTAATGACAATTTTTTAGATATGGATCATAATATTTCATCAATGGAAGAATAGTCATAAACAATCCCGATAAACGATGAGATTGTTGCAAGAAATTCTTACCACATTGGTAAACTTTAATCATAACCTCCATAAATGAATAACATTACTTGAATATTATAATTTCATTTAAATAATTATATTCATGATATATCATGTCAAAGTGGCAGTATATAAAACACATAAAATAATATAGGTTCATAACATAACATGAACCTCAAATAAGGAAAATTGAGACAAAATTCCGATAAAGCTTTGGTAACTTTGAAACTATAAACACATGAAAGATAAATCCTAAAATGGAAGCGTAAATGAAAAAAAATTAATTATAAGAATCATAAATTACATTCATGGGATGTATATACACCAAAAAGAATAATGAGTTGGTGATTATATAATGTGTATCACAAAAGTAAAAAGTGATATGAAAATCCATTACCTTAAGTTTGGACTTCCTTCATACATGTTAAAAACTCCGATATATTTAATATATTTTTATTATAAATCTCATAAATAACCATATTAATATATATAATACCATATATTACTTACATATTCCTTTATATTACCAGTTTATTACCAATAAATGGTTAAATTTATGTTTTGGGTAATAAATGCTTTATTTTTATTACATGTTTTGAATTGTTGTTCTTAGTATTATTAATTGGATCATGATTTAACAATTTAAATAATGATAAAAATGATCTAAATATTATATATATTCATTATATATGTATGTATAGTAATACATAAAATTTAGTGATAGGAAATAAAATACACCATTTAGGGAGACGGTAGGTCATACTTACGCATGAACAATGTTTCCATTTTCTAGTTGTATTGAAAGAAAGATAATTATATGATCTATTATAATTTTAGAATAATTTTAAAGTCATATATATTAAATATATCTTTTAAAACATTCCTTAAAACATTCCATGTAAAGTTTGAATGAATCAATCACTTTAAGAGGCGGTAGTCTTCTTTACCCCCGAAAAACGTTATCGTATTCATAAAAAATGGAAAGCGTGAAGGAATGTGTGATATAAAAATTTTAGAATAATAATAACATAATAAAAATAATTAGAATAATATATAAATAGTATTTCCAACATTGTTCTCACCCTTTATTGGTTGTAATGGGAGAACGAGCGATGTTAGTTCACGAGGAGGTAGTGTGCCATATGCACGAATGATGATTTATTAACACATTTGATTGAATTTTGTGTTTATTAAGAAATAAAATTGAAATAAAACAAATAATAATATATATTATAATTTTTTTATATATAATCATGAAAAAATATTTAATGGGTTTTAGGTAGAAATAAAACAAAAATATTCATTGAGGAATGTTACCTCTTCTTTGGGTATCTCTTTTTGGTTTGCGGAAAATGCATTACTTGGTTGGATATATGCCCAAATTATGATATATAGGATGAGGAAAGATGAATTTTGAAGGTATTTTGATATCAATTTTCAAATCCAAATGGGTTTAGAGGTGTGAATAGAGGGGGATTGTGTGTGGCCTTTTATAAGGGAGGTGAGTGGAAAACTTGTAAATTTTGGAAAGAGAGAATTACAACCACATTTTTACTACGGGAAAATTGTTGAGAAATGATACAATTAGAACCTTATATGTTATAGGTTATAAATATAAAAATAAAGTTGGTTTTGGATAAGTTATGGGTCATTTTTACACCTTTTGTTCTATGTTTAACAACTAAATAATCTTTTTTTACCTTAATTGATGTAATTGTTAGTTTTTGTTGATTTCACTAATCACATTGGTAAAAAAATTAAATTGAACATATTATACTATATAAATTTTTATTATTAAAAATAATCAATCCATTTTTTAAAATTTAAATTATATAATAGGATAAAATTAATTTTAAATTAATCCCACAGAAGTGTCGAGATAGTGGGGTTTTAAAGAGAAAAGACCAAAAGTTTACAAAGTTTTTTTGTCCAATTTCAAAGTAAAGTATGTTTTAATAAACTAAATTGGATTAATATATATATTAATGAAATAATTAAACTTTAAAACCATTTTAAAATACTATTTAACTTAATAAAAAATTTCAATAAAAAGTAATTTTTTAATTAAAATTATGTATTTTTCACTATTAACAAAAAAATAATACTCTTCAGAACAATCCCAAAAATTCACCCTAATCAAATTTTGAAATTATTAATTAACAAATTATATTTATTGTATCTAATTAAATTTATAAAACATTCAAAAAGTAATTTTTTTATTTATCACAAAAGTACACAAAAAGTTATTTAATTAGAAAATGTTATTTTCAAACATATAAAAACTTACCAAAAATTATATAGGTTATTATCTATAAAATTAATTTATGTAATAAATTATAATTAATATTTAAAAAATACTTATTATGATTCATTTTTATTAGTCTTACGGCTAGGTTACAATGGTCGTTTTTAAATAACAAAATTAATAATATGTTGAGGTTTTGATAAAACCATGTGTCATGTGTCTTGGAAGCTAACAAAGTATTGTGTGTAGTGCCAGATAACCCAAGTTTATGTGTAACACAAGCTTGAATTGGTGTATCATGTAAATCATTCCATTAAAGAACTTTAATTGATTTAAAAACAGTGGATAAAAACTCAGGGTGTTACATTCTACCCCTTTAAAATTAATTTAACCCTATAAATTCATCAATATGATAAAAACAAATGAGGATAATTATACCCCATAATATCATCAAGTTACAATGTAGTTTCCTCAAATTTTTGGTTTCTCAAAAATCCTTGGACTAGTAAAGTGTTCTTGTTTTGCAAACCTTTTTCTGTGTGATCCAGAATATCTACTTGGTGTTCCTCATAAGAAAGATCCTTATCTAGTAGTATAAACTATGATTTTAGTACATATGAAGGGATGGGTATATGCTTCTCCATGAGAGATATTTGGAACATGTCATGAACTTGAGAGAGGTTTAGTGGGAGCACCATGAGATAGGATACCATTTCGATACAATCTAGAATTTTAGAGGGACCGATATACATAGGGCTTAGTTTCCATTTTTGGTATAAATATTACAACCTTATTCCATGTATAAATTGTTAGAAAAAACATTTAAGAAAACAAATTCTAGATCAAATTGGTTATTATCAGCATAAATTTTCTATAGACATTGAGATACCTTGATATATTACGGAATGGATCTAAGCTTCTCTTCCATTTATTCAACTATCACAGGTCCCAATACCTTTCTTTCTCCAAATTTATTCCAAAATTTTAGAGCTCTATTTTTTCCATATTGGGATTCATACGGTGCCATATTAATGCTCGATTAAAAAGTATTTTTATAAGAAAACTCAAATAGAGGAAGGTTTTAATCCCCACAACCTTTTTAATCCAAAGGAAAATATCTCAACATATCCTCTAGGGTTTGAATTGTTCTTTCAAACTAACCATTTGTTTGAGGAAGATACGATGTACTGAAACTCAACTCCATATAAAGATCTTACTAAATACGTGTCCCAAATATTGAGGTGAAACTCTGAGGCTAAGAAGATAAAATGGAGTATTTTACTCCATGCAACCTTACCACTTCCTTTATGCATATCCTAGAAAGTTGATCTATAGAGAAGTATTTTCTGATATCAATTAAGTGTGATGACTTAGTAAGAAGATCGATTAAAACCAGATAACATTATATACTTCAGATATTTTGGGGATTACAATGAACGAATTCAATGTTATGTTATCCCATTTCTATTTTGGCATGGTTAATGGACACAACAACCCCTTATAATTTTTTCTTTCAGCACTAACTTGCTGACATACCATATACCTAAATACAAACTCTGTGATATCTCTCTTCATGTCATCCCAGTAGAAGTAATTTTTCAAATTTCTATACTTATCCGTACTTCTAAGATAGAAAATAATTAATATATATGATCTTACTAAAACAAGTCAAACTTCATGTCTGGTATGGAAGGAATGAATAAATGTGTTGGACCCTCTATGATAATGTAGTTTTCATAATCACAAATAATTTCAATATATAGATTCTACTCTTTCATTGAATTATAACATCTCTATGTGAATCAAATATGTCATACATGACCATATACTTTAATAATTAATTCTCTTATATTAATGAATAAATATGTTTATAAATGTATTTATACAAAAACATTTTTCATAACACTTAGTCTAGTAAGACAGACACTTCACAATCTTTCTAGATTCCCTGTCCCTGTGGTATGTTTGACACATCGAAGATACGCACTAAAGTTCTACAGACTGAAGTCGACACACCGAAGTTAGATACATTGAAATTCAACATAACGTATTTCGATAGACCAAAGTTGAAACACAGAAGATATACACTAAAGTTTGACAGATCGAACTCGACACACCGAAGTTCAACAGACCGAAGTTCGATAGACCGAAGTCAACACAACAAAGATACACACCAAAGTTCGACAGACCAAAGTATGAAATACTGAAGTTTGACACACTAAGGATGACACACCAAAGATGATAGACTGATGTTACCAAACCAAAGACAACAGACTGAAAATGACTAACCGATAGTCATAAATAACTGTTTCCATTTCATTAATTAAAATTTATTTACAATGGTAATATTTAGACAAATTAATTTTTCTAACATTATTTAATTTTTTCTGTAGGACTATCTATAGACAGTATGAGGTACATGCACGTGCGAAGATCTTCATGCCCCAATGACCCGAGAGTATAATAGGACTACATCCTTCACTTTAAAGATAGTGTCGTACACACGTAGACATAGACTGTGCGAATATGAAAAGAGAATAACTAAGTGATTGAGATTAAAAAAAGATTGTAACTAGAAACTTTCTCCAAAAATCTCAGTCTACATCGAGACATTAAAGAGCTAAACCTTTTCACTCCTCGAAGCTGGATTACAGGAAATGTGATACTCTGTTCTGAAGACAAATTCCAGAAGAGGACTCAAATACCATTTTCTCAACATCCATTGAGTCTAGATAATTACTTCACAACACACATAGAATTCTTAACTCTATTCTATTTCTTAACTCCGTTGTGTTTTAACTTATCTAATTGAGTAGTCTGTATATTTTATTGTATAACACACACTTTCTCCTAATCATAACTAAAGGATATCAAACTATCCTCATAATCAATCGCTTCTTACACTTGTATCCCATGTAGAAATATGGAAGAGATTCCTTATGATCTATTTATTTTTTTCCATGAATAAATATGGTAGATGTAAAGTGTGACCTGGACAGCCGGTTATGCTATAGTGAACCCCAATACAGGGTGTGGATCAAAATTTTATTAATATAAATAGCTTGGTTGTAGGTGATCATCGAGTGGAGAGGACTAAGTCTAATCTTGAGACTGAACCTCTTGTTTTATCCACGGTGTTGATTATCTTATATTTATTATGTGACATGTAATCTTGCATTAAGATAACTTGGACTTTGATAGTTAGTTTAGCATGTTTTTACATCTGTTTTGAATCAGTAGGTTTGCATCAAAAGTTTTGTTAATCAATAGATTAGTAAAAATGAGAACTAATCAATCTTTTGAGAATCAAATTGAACCTTTAAGACTTTTATAAATTCACTACATTCTGAATTGGTGTTTAATTTTATAGGGGGAAATTATTTTGTAAAGGACATCCTTAACCGAAATTTTTATAGAGACTCAATTCACCCCCCCCCCTCCTGAGTTATCTTCTCCGACCAAAATTTGGTATCAGAGGGAATTTGTGAAAGTTTGTTTTTTCATATCAACTGTGGTTATAGTTGTGTTTCAAAGATCTTAAAATTTATATTATTTATAAATTTGTATCTCTTTGAAATTTGTTTACAACCTTTATCATGGAAAATAGATTAGAAAGGGATGCTACAAATAGGCCACCTTTATTTAATGGAATTAACTATGCTCAGTAGAAACATAAAATGAATATACATCTTGAAAGTATGGGATTTTAAATCTAGACTTCTATTGAAACTAAATATACAATACCTGAAACTGCTAGAAGCACTTGAGATGAATATATCAAATCGGCCTATAAAACTAATTGTAAAGCAATGAATGCTCTGTACTGTGCACTATGAGATGAAGAGTTTAACTATATATCTGCTTGCAAAACTACACATGAAACATGGGATACTCTCTTTGTTTCACATGAAGGAACATATAATGTTATGGAAATGAGATTAAAAACTTATACTATTAAATATAATTTTTTTTAATGAATTATGATCAGTGGATTTCTAATATATATCTGAAGTTCAGTGAAATTTTGAATACCATGATTTCTTTAGGAAGAGAAGTATCTTCCAAAAAGAATATCATGCAGATTCTGCGATGTCTACCGGAATGATGGTGTGGAAAATCTGTGTCTATTAGAGAATCGTGCAACATTAATAAGATGATAGTGAAGGAATTGATTGGAAAATTAATGATGTATGAAGAAGAATTGAAGGTAAATGAAGATAAGGATGAACTAAAACGAAAGTCTATAGCCTTCAAGACAACTGCATCCAAAAGTACCGATAAAGAGAATGTTGAAGGTGCTATCGAAATTTCAAGTAGTGATGAAGTTGCTTCAGATAGTGATGAAGAAATGTCCCTGTTGGATATATGATTCAAGAAACTCAATAGGAAAAATAATTTCTTCAAAAAGCCCAGTTACAGAGGAAAGTATGATAACAAGGGAAATTCTAAAAAGGACTGGAAGAAAAATGATAAATCAGAAGAGATAATATGCTATGAATGTAAAAGGAAAGGGCATGTCAAGGATGACTACCCAAAGATGAAATACATGAAAAAGTATGAAAATAAGGATTTAAGATATAAGAAAGAAATGAAGGCCACGTGGAGAGCCTCTGAGGGCAGTTCAAGTGAATATGTATCTTCTCAAAATGAAAAAGATGATATGGATAATATGTGTTTCATGACAAACACAACCGAGGTAACCTTAAACTCTCTTATACATGATTCTTATTATTCTGAGAGTGAGTCTAAAAATATGACAAATGATGAATTATTTGAATATTGCAACAAGTTAGAGGAAACCTGTAATGAGTTGAAAGATAAGTATAAATCTTTGAAGAAACATCATGCTCTTTGTGTGACTGCTAAATATGATCTTACAACTGAGAATGAGAAAAATGCTCAACTACTTAAAGAGAACAATGAGCTAAATATGTCTAATGAACAATTGATGAAAGACATAGAAAAGTTTACTAATGGGGAAAATAATCTTACTCGAATGCTCGATAAACAAATATCTCTTAAGTATACTTATAGGATATGATATCAACTAGGTCAAACAAATTTATCTAAATCATATTTTTTATCCAAATCTGGAAAATATGCTGCTATTTTCAAAAACTAGAATTTTATTGCATGTTACAACCCCTCAAATTCTTTTACAGTATCCAATTCCACTGGACCAAATAATGTGTATTTTTCAAATACTCTATATTATGCATATAGGAATCCCATAAGACAGTTGTGGGTTCCTAAAGCTTATATTACTAATATTTTTGGACCCATACAAATATGGGAACCAAATTCATTTCTTGGTTAAAATTTTTTATAGGTAAACTGCCTAATGAGTTCCTATAAAAACCCATGGTACTTGGACAGTGGATGTTCAAGACATATGACTGGGGATTTCTCAAGATTTAAAAGTCATATCAAGATCGATGGAGGACATGTCACATTTGGTAACAATGGTAAAGGAAAAATCATCGGCCTAGGACAGATTGGTAACCATAACTCTATTTTAATTTATAAAGTACTTTATTTTGATGGACTTAAGTATAACTTTCTCAGCATATCTCAACTGTGTGATGATGGATTGAATTTTAAATTCAAAAACAATTCATGCTATTTTTTATGCCAATAATAACTTAGTATTTATTTCCTTTAGAAATGATAATGTATACGCTATAAATCTAGACACTCTATCCTCACCGAATGTCTCTTGTCTAAATGAATTTCACAAAGAGTCATGGCTCTACCCTAGAAGACTATGACATTTTAATATACATTCTCTTGGGAAGTTAACTAGAAAAGGCTTAGTCAGAGACTTACCCAAATTAGAGTTTCCAGACAATAAAGTATGTAATCCTTGTCAAAAAGGAAAGCAACATAAAATCTCTTTCAAACCAAAAAAATAAGTATCTACTTATCAACCTCTCGAGTTGGTTCACATGGACATGTTTGGACCATCTAGATTTTTGAGTCCCAATGGAAAGAACTATATTTATGTTCTTGAAGATGATTTCTCTAGGTACACCTGGACCTTTTTCTTAGCTCATAAAAGTGAGGATTATTCTCAATTTACCAAGTATGCTAGGACTGTAGAAAATCTCAATGGATTTAAGATTAAATCCTTAAGAATTGATCATGACCGTGAGTTTGAGAATCAATATTTTAAAGCCTTCTGCTCAGAAAATCGCTATAATCATAAATTCTCTGTACCTAGAACACCTTAACAAAATGGTGTGGTAGAAAGAAGGAATGGAACGTTATAAGAAATTTCTCGGACTATGCTCAATGAATATGATCTACCCATTTATGTTTAGGCTGAAGTTGTTAATATAGTTTTCTACAAAATAAACAGAGTCTTTATTAGACCCATTATTAAGAAAACTCAATTCGAGTTATGAAATAATAGGAAACCCAAAGTAGGATATGTTAAAGTATTTGGATGTAAAGTTTATATTCTGAATACTAATGATAATTTAGATAAATTTTCGTCCAAAAGTGATGAAGGAATATTTCTTGGATATTCTACATCAAGAAAATCCTATAGAGTCTTTAATAAGAAGACCAAATGTGTGGAGGATTTTGTACACATCAAGTTTGATGAAGCGGATCCACATGAGTCCAAGACCTCAATAGTAAATATTGAAGAGAATATGTCCAATCTGGAAATTAATGATAACATCACAAATCATCATGTGAAGGAATATGTGAAAACATCCAGTTTTGAAATTTCTCTTCACCTTAACCGTAGTGAACCAGATCAACCTGACGAACGTGAAATATTGAGTCCAACTTTCTACAGACCAACTAGAACCCTTAAAAATCTTCCCTTAGATGTTGTTGTTGGAGATTTAGATAGAGGAACAGAAACCATAGCTTCATTGAGAAACCAGGTTGAACATCAAGACTTCTTGTCATAGCTTGAACCTAAAAATATCAATGATGCTGTCAATGATGAATTTTGGGTAATGACCATGCAATAAAAAATTAATAAGTTTTAAAGAAATAATGTTTGGAAACTTGTAGACATACCTAAGGATACTTAGACCATTGGAACCAAATGGGTGTTTAGAAATAAGGTAGATGAATGTTGAAATATAGTAAGAAACAAAGATAGACTAGTTTCAAAAGGATATAATCATGAAGAAGTAATTGATTATGAAGAGACTTTTTCTCCTATATCTAGACTTGAGGAAATTAGGATCTTACTTTCCTATACAGCACACCTGGATTTTAAACATTATCAAATGGATGTCAAAAGTGCATTCCAAAATGGATATATAATTGAGGATGTTTTTATTGAGCAATCCCCAGATTTTACAAATCCAATTTTTCCAAATCATGTGTTCAAATTATCAAAAGCATTGTATGTCTTGAAACAAGCTCCAAGAGCTTGGTATGAAAGTTTAAGTAATTTTTTTATTTCTAAAGGTTTTACAAAAGGACTTTAAGATACTACTTTATTTATAAAAAGAGTTTACAAAGAAGTCTTAATAGTCCAAATATATGTAGATGATAATAATTTTGGATCTTCTAAAAATTCATTATGTAATGATTTTTCAAACGTAATTAAAAGTGAGTTTGAAATGAGTTTAATGGGTGAAATTAAATATTTTCTTGGATTCAAAATATTTAGAAATAAAGAAGGTATTATTTTAAATCATATTAAGTATATAAATGATCTTTTGAAAGGATATGGATTTGATAGAATTAAGAGTAGTGAAACTCCTATAAGTTCTACATGAAAGTTGGATCTTGATGAAAGTGGAAAATCAATTGATCAAAATGCTTATAGAGGAATGATAGGGAGTTTGCTCTACTTAATGGCTAGTAGGCCAGATATTATGTTCAATGTGTGTATGTGTGAGAGATTTCACGAAAACCCAAAGGAGTCACATCTAAATGGTGTTAAAAGGATTTTCATATACCTCAAGTATACAACTAATTTAGGATTGTTCTATCCAAAAGGGAAACCTTTTGATTTAGTTAGATATTTAGATGGTGATTTTGGTGGACGTAAATTAGATAGAAAGAGTACCTCTGAAACATGTCACTTTTTAAGAAATTAATTAATATCATGGTGTAGTACAAGGAAAAATTTAGTTGCATTATCAACTGCTGAAGAAGAATATATTGCTACTGTTAGTTATTGTGCACATATTTGGTGGACGACACACACCTTAATAGACTACGGATTTCAATTCATACATATTCCCATTAACTTTGACAACCCAAGTGCTATCAATATTTCTATAAATACAATATCGCATTCTAAAACAAATCATATTGATGCAAGACATCACTTTTTGAGGGATCATTGTCAAAAAGGTGATATAACTCTTGAGTTTATTAGGACTGAACATCATCTTGCTGATATATTCACTAAACCCTTAAATTCTAAGAGAATAAATTACATCAGAAAAGTATTAGGAATGATAAATCAGTAACCGATCATCTTGAAACTGATCCTGTCAAACCGATCATCTTGAAACCGGTCCTGTCAAACAGATCATCTTGAAACCGATCCTGTCAAACCGGTCATCATGATACCGATCTTGTCAAACCGATCATCTTGAAAATGATCCTGTCAAACCGATCTTCTTGAAACCGATCATGTCAAACCGATCATCATGAAACCAATCCTGTCAATCCGATCTTCTTGAAACCGATCCTGTCAAACCGATCTTCTTGAAACTGATCCCATCGAACTGATCATCTGGAAACTGATCCTTTCAAACTGATCTTCTTAAAACCGATTCTTTTACACCGATATATTTAAGGACTATTTTGTAAATTTTGTCTACTTTAAATAAATAGATGTTTTTTTGTAATCTTCCTTTTACCATGTTTAAATTCTTATGTTTTACATTTCACAATCCCTAAATGATATATTAATTCCAATCCTTCCCGACCTTTCACCTTCTCTACAGCCTTAAGGCCTTCTACCTTTGGTCACACTCTCTCCCGACTCTCGACCTCTCAACACAATTGGAATTAGAATATTCATCATGGCTAGGAATAAGTGTGCAATGGAATAACCTAAAAAATCACCATCTGATAAGCGTCTTAAAGGTGATTCCAGTGGGATTGAAAAAATGAGCATAGAAAGCCGAGTAGTTACAGATGAAAAAGAGGTGTCTGCTGAGTGGCTACTATTAAGAAAATTATTTATGTTAATAGTGATAGAATCTCATGGATGGCTCAGGTGGTTCACTAACAATGAAAGAACCTATTATCCCTAGCTAGTGCACGAATTCTTTTAGCATTAGAGTATATCACTGAATGAAGCTGAGGCAGCAAAGATGAAATCTACGGTAAATGGAAAGGAAGTGGATTTTTCGTCTCAAGAATGGGCTTAATTCTTAGAGGTTCCTTCTGAAGGTGTCTATGCTGACTATCCTAGTAAAATTCCACCATCTTCAAAAAAAGTCCTATGAAGATGCTGTGAAGGCGCTTACTAGAAATGAAAAATCCTTAAGGACTATTGCAAATGAATTTGCAGGACAACCAACAATTATTTTTAAGTTCATAAAACATCAAATCTTCCCAAGGAAGGTATATTTCTCTATTGTGAAATATCATGATGTTTTCTTGATATTTTTGTGCAAACATGGAATAAAAGTTAATCTGTGTAGATATCTTATGGTGAATATCTCTGATTTTATTAAGACATCCAAGAAGGTAACCAGTTTATATTATCCGAGAATGATTTCTGCCATGTTGAAAAAATTATATTGTGTAGAAGATGGAGATGAAGTGATAAGTTCCTATAGTGTATTTTTTCATCAGAAATACATTTGTAAGAGGATTAAAATATTCTGGAACCCATGGAAGAGATGTTGGGTAGGAGATGAGGAAAGGCTGTATGAGGATTTCAATCTGGTTGAACATCCTTCTAGACCAATTGACCAAGTTGATCCAAGTGTCAATCTAGGATATTTTACAGTTTATTCTGATGAGGAAGCTGAGGCTGAAGTGCCTAGTGAAGAAGGATCTCCTTTTGATGATAGGAGAGATCCTGATATTTCTGAAATTCCCAAGGATATAAATTATGGACCTTCTATTCCACCTATGGAATTTCCCTCAATAAAATATTTATTAGGCGATGAAGATAAGGAAGAAATTGATGTTACTAGAATTTAAGGTTATGTTAGCGAATCAGATGAGGAATCTGATGACGATGATGATGTTGGTGGTGATGATGGTGATGATGGAGGAAGTGTTGAGCATGTGAGTAACTCTCTAAAAGTGGGATAATATGTGGTTGATAGATCCAGTGAGGAATCTGTACATGGGGCTGGTGATGGTGTCGAGAATATTGATCAACAGGCTGATAATAATTGAGATTCTGAACATGAGGATAGACC
This sequence comes from Viscum album, assembly GCA_963277665.1. Lineage (NCBI taxonomy): Eukaryota > Viridiplantae > Streptophyta > Magnoliopsida > Santalales > Viscaceae > Viscum > Viscum album. Next base: position 1,417,235,128 of record OY728159.1, on the reverse strand, counting down.
ACTCCATCCTAATGCTGAAAACCAAGAGGTCATTCAAGAAATGAATGATATTATGGATTCTGGCCAGGAGGAAGAAGATATAGTTCCAGTGCCTCAAATTGAGTACGTACCTAGTGAAGCTGAAGTAGATGAAGCTCAGGTAGAACCTCAGGTTCGGTTAGTTCCTGTCATGACTCGTCCCAATGGGGCCTGCGCAGTGACTCCCCAAGCCCGCCTCCAATAGGCCAGAAGCCAGTGACTACCACCTAGTAGGCATATTACTAACATGGGAGGCATCACCTATGTACCTATATAGACGCACACATCTCCAAGCCCACAACGCTGAAATGTAAAAACCACTAAGGAACAAAAATGCATGCATACAACTAAACCCAACCAACAGAGTATGACGAAAGGTAGAGTACTAAAAGTAAACTGGGCTAGAATACAAGCCCAACAAAAAACAAGAGTCAGAAAACTGCAATGTCCAACCTGTAAACACAAAAGGGTACTTTGACTGCTGCACGTAGCCGTAGGATCACGTCGGCCTGTAGGGAACTCAGAAAGCTCGGTCCTGTCCTAGTCCACCCTGGACTCTATCAAAAGGCTGCTCATATGCACAAGACACCAAACATGTGGGCAAATCCCGTTCAGGGGTGAGTATAGAAATACTCAGTAGAGGACCCTGAAAACCACAAAACAATACACAAAGTAAAGGTACAGTCAGCTATGCACATTTTATGTCTACATAACATATAGAAAAAACCAGATATACTAAAAACATATACATGTAGTCAAGAGACAAGTGGCACAACCGCATACCCCTGTTAGGGATTCAGTTTTAATATTCTGCGAAGCACTCGTCCCGGGAGAACACACTCCACGAGTCTTATAGCTCTGATGACGTCCGTCCGAGGAGTACCATTCGTCGGGAACCGTCACAAGAGGTAGTCACACTAATTATGGGAGACACACTCCTGAGTTGGAAGATTTCATATAGATAGAATCACTCATTGCGGGAGACACACTTATGAGTGGGAAATATCACGATACACAGATGAGGATCACTGCCAGGGCCATGGAAGATACCGCGACTCATCCGGATTCACCAGTTAGGTGATACACCAGCTAGGTAGAGGATCAACGCCTGGTAGAGTTGGTCACGTCGATTCGTAACTCTACCTAGGGTCAGGAATGGATAGAGGATCTCGATTCGGGCCTCTCGAATGGATTTCTGGCTCTATAACAGAAAGTCCTACTGAAGGGACCATACTCCTGTGTGAGGAAATGATGCATGACCTTTAGGGGAATGAGAAGGAGGGGCACTGACCTAAACTAAAGATGTCCAATATGTAAGGACCAGACCCCAATTTCCCAGAGCCGGTGCCTTGTTTGATTTCGTTGGTATTCATACAAGGAATACGAATCCCTATCGACCGAGTAGTTTAGTATTATTGGAAACAAGATACATACATAAGTTCAATATTTCAACTTGAAGAGAAATACAACATGGAGATCCTTAGACAACACCAATAACTCTTAGGTTATTTCAGCATGTCATTCATAATAAACTTCTTCATGTCCTAAAAAAATGATACATAAGAAAGGGGTGAGCTCAAATGCTTAGTAAGAGTAAGAAATACAGTGGGAGATAGTTTAAACATAAGACATGGAGAATAATTGAAAACACATGCCTTTAATAATAAACATGAACACATTATGGCAGGAAAATGAGCTGAGTAAACAATGCCATAATAAAACATAATCATGGGTATTCTACTAATCAAATAACCACATGAAATATCAATAGTTGAACTCATAATGATGGAATGCATAATGCCGGACATTCTGAAACATTTTGTCAAGGCCTCGGCCAAGACGTCTAATGATTAAGGCCTCGGCCAAAATCCATATCACATTGGGAAAGGACTCGGCCAATTCCTCATCTAGTTGTCTCATTAGACTTATCGATGCATCGAGGGGCTATAGTGGGCCCACCCATCACATAATAAGTCCAATGAATTCTTCATATGAGCGAGGATAAACATAAACTACATATACATTCATGTTGAAACTGTAATATGAAATGTAACTAACTTTCCCAAATTATTGAACATAAATACTAACCATTCAGAATAATATGGGGAATGGTTTTAGGATAGATCATCCATAATAAAGTTAGTCACAAACTATTAAATAAAATATAGAATATGACATAATAAATGATTAACCCCAACAATATATAAGAATCAACAAGAGTGCTGAATCAAATGATAATAATCTTCTAAAACCATTAAGCAATTCTTGTGATAAATACTCTTTTATTTAGAAAAGAAGAGTTCTTTTGGAAAAATATTTGTATAAAAACAGAAGTAGAGTAAGATAGTATTTTATGAAAAAATGAGTGTTTTTATAAGGATAATGGTTTCCAAAAATATATTATAGCTTTCCCTTGAAAATAGATATCAATTTGAGAAATTCCCTTGTATCAGGCTCATATTTTTGGAAACAGTTTTGAGATATTCTTTTAAAACATGTAACTATCCATAAAATAGGGAAAGATTATGGTTGGTGTACATATATAGATTACTCACACAGAATTTATGAGGAGTACATAACAATACATGAGATCTTCATTGAGGAAATTAGACAATAAAAGTAACCCGAATGAAAATGGAAGTTCGGGTGAAAAACCCTTACATTAACTCCGAACATGTTCCCCTCCTGTACATAAGCTCCTAGAATATGAAATTATACTTATTAATAACTTATTTCAGAACCTATTGTACATATATTTATTTTATCATAATTATGGTTAGTTCATTTATGTCTTTATGGATTAGTTATTGTATTAAATTTCGTCATTCTGGAGTGTTCGTTTATTTTATTTTTTATATTCGGTTCACTTGTTTTTAAGTAATGAAGTGGAATGGATGTAAATCTCTAGAATTGAAATTATATTTTAATTATGACCATAAATAGGTGTTATTTTTCATTTATATAACTTGGTTACAAGGGACGAGGCTGAATTATCATTTAGAACATTAATGATAATTGTTTCGGTTAATTTGTGGGTTTTGATTACAACGAACTCATTTTTCGTTATAACCTAATACCATTTGTACAAAGAGATTAAATAATATTAAATAGGTTTTATTATATATAATAATCTGGTTCAACCATAACAATAATGGTTTCATGACCATAATTTAGAAAGATAAAATAAATCGAAAGTCCATCATCCTTGAATGTGTAAAATTGACACATCTCGGATAGTGTTCTTGCTACTAGTATAAAAAAAAGGTAAAAAGGGGGATATGGTGATAAATTATTCCACTATCATGACAACATTTCAATAAATATAATGTACTAGAGTCATCACAAAATATGGATGAAGATAGGTAATAGAAAAATAAAACAAATGAACTTGAAAGGCAATGCAAAGAAATGAAAAGAGGAATTTACCTCTTGAACAAAACTTCCTTGAGAACCTCCTTAAGGGAGAGGTTTTAGTCTTTTAATGAGACCGAAGATTTATGAACGTGGGATAGGAGGATGGGAGGGTATTTGGATAGAATTTGGAGAAGGCACAAGTCTTGAGAGGAGTTAATGGAAGAGGGGTGAGAGGGGGTTTTATAGTGAAGGAGAGAGGGGATTTCTTAATATAAAACTCATTAATTTATTATTTATCCTCAAGAAAATGAATACTGAGTATTAAATGACCAATAATAGTAATGTTATCATGTGATCCTGAACCAAGTGCACTTACATCAGAAGAACATCACAAATGAATCTATAATTAATGTATTTATCTTAATTTTGCAATTTATGGTATGACACTATTCATAAAAAATTCAAGTATTTCAGAAAAATCCCAAAAATTTACCCCAACCATTTTTCGACGTGTAGAATCCAAAAATGAAGTCCATTCTTAAAAAATAATTTTATAAATATTATTAATTAAATATTTAATTAAAATCATAATTTATTATCAAAAACCATTTTTAAAACATTCATTAACTTATTCTAAAATATAGGTATATCGTAATTTCAACTTGAATATTATTTATATATTATCATAGGTAAGGTTACTATTCATTAGGGTATATCACTAGTCATAAGGGAATGTTACTATTCATAAGGGTAGGTTATTATTCACCAAAAATTATGTTTTTCTTATTGGACTCTAAATAACTTACTGATCGCGACTGTGTATGTCAGATTTTTGAAATTCACATCACAGAAGTGAAAAACTTCTGTTTTAAGGGTCCTATAGCACTTAATAGTTAATGTGATTATGACATATTTGTAAGAAAGTAATTTCCTTTAAAAAATATTGGGTTGTTACATTCTCCCGTGCTTACAAAAATTTCACCCTGGAAATTTCGTTTACAAACTAGGCCAAGAACAAGTGGGGGTACTTCTCCTTCATTGATTCGTCTAGTTCCCAAGTTGCCTCTTCGTACTAATGGTTTCTCCATAGTACCTTGACCAGATGAGTAGTATTGTTGCATAGAACTTTGTCTCTACGATCCAAAATTTTCACCAACTACTCCTCATAGGAAATATCATCCTCTAACTCTACCACCTCTGATGAGAGTACATGTGAAGGGTCTGGTATGTACTTCCTTAAGAGAGATACATGAAAGAAATCATGCTCCTTCGACAAGGTTGGTGGAAGTGCTAATCGATATTCCACATCTCCGACTCGATCTAGGATCTCAAAGGGGCCGATATACCTAGGACTTAGCTTTCCTTTCTTCCCAAACCGCATGAATTTCTTCCATGGAGATATGCGTAGAAATACCAGGTCTAATACCTTGAACTCTAGGTCTCGTCGACGGTTATCCACAGAATTCTTCTGTCGAATTTGTGCTGCCTTGATATGTTGCTAAATGGTTTTCACCTTCTCCACCATTCACTCAACCAATTCAGGTCCTAGCAGCTTTCTCTCACCGAATTCATTCCAACACGCCGGTGTTCTACACCTTTTCCCATAAAGGGATTTATATGGTGCCAGACAGATGATCGAGTGGAAACTATTGTTGTTGGAGAATTCAACCAGTGGAAGATGTTGGCCCTATCCTCCTTTTAATTCCATAGAACATGCCCTCAACATGTCTTCCAGTGTCTAAATAGTCTGCTCGGATTGGCCATCAGTTTGAGAATGATAAGCCATACTGAAGTTCAGTTCAGTACTTAAAGCATGTTAGAGACTTTTCCAGAACTTCAAGGTTAATCTAGGATCACGATTGGATACAATAGAGAGAGGTACTCCATGCAGCCTTACCACTTCTTCGATGTAAATCCGTGCGAGTTGATCCAATGAGAAGTCCTCTCGAATCGCTATGATGTGAGTTGTCTTGGTAATTCGATCCACAATGACCCATATAGCATTGTTTACTCTAGATGTCCTTGGGAGTCTAGTGACAAAATACATGGTAATGTTCTCCCACTTTTATGATGGTATGGGTAGTGGTTGCATCATCCCCTTATACTTTTGCCTCTCAGCCTTCACTTGTTGACATACCGGGCACTTTGACGTATATTCAGAAATCTCCCTTTTCATATAGTCCCACCAAAAGTTTTCTCAGATATCTCGATACATCTTTGTGCTACCAGAATGTATAGAGAAATTAGAGCTATGAGCATCATCCAACAGTATTCTCTTTAGGTCAGAAATAGCGGAAACACGAAGCCTCTTCCCAAATTTCAAAATTATATCTCCATATGAGAATTCAGTCACCTTCCCATCATTTATTGCTTTAATTTTCTTTTGAAACTCTTCATCATTATCCAGAGAACATTTTATCCTCTCTAGTAATGAAGTTTGGTTAACCATTTGAAAAAATAGTGATGTACTACCTTCCTTAATAATTCCCATATCCATCTTTAATAGATCCATGAACATAGGATCCCTTTCAACGCTCATCTTGTTCAGAATTCCATGGTCTTTTCTAGTAAATGCATTTTCTACCTTATTTTCTTTCCCCAGGCGGTAGTGTATTGTGCAATCGTAATCTTTGAGTAGCTCAATACACCTCCTTTGTCTCATGTTGAGTTCTTTATGTGAGAATATATACTTCGAAATCTTATGATCTGTATATATCTAATATTTTTCTCCATATAGGTAATGTCTCCAAATATTCAGAGAAAATTTTACCACTGCTAACTCAAGATCATGGGTTGGATAGTTTTGTTCATTAATTTTTCATTGCCTAGATTCATAGGCAATCAATCGATCATTCTGCATAAGGAAACAACCAATTCCTTTCTTTGATGCATCAATATAGATAACAACCCAATCATTACCCAATGGTAGGGTTAGGATCAGAGCATTCACTAACCTCCTCTTAAATTCTTCAAAACACTCTTCACATTCCTTGGTCCATACAAATTTAACCCCTTTTCGTGTGAGCTTGGTCATTGGGTTGGCTAAACATGCAAAGTTCTGATAATAACCTGCTAAACCAATAAAACTATGTACGTAAGTTAAGTTCATTGGAGTAGGCCATTCTTGCACAACCTTTGTCTTTGTAGGATCTACAGATATTCCATCCTTAGAGACAATGTGTCCCAGAAAGGAAACTAATTGGATCCAGAAATCACACCTGCTGAACTTCCCATATAATTCGTTTCTTCTCATAGTCTTTAGAATAGTGCGCAAGTGATTTTCATGTTCTTCATAGCTTCTAGAGTACACAAGGATATCATCAATAAACACCACCACTAAGTCATCAAGATATTTCTTGAAGACTCTATTCATTAGATCCATAAAAACATATGGTGCATTAGTTAGTCCAAAAGGCATTACTGTAAACTAGTAATGCCCATAACTGGTTCAGAATTCGGTTTTTGGAATGTCTTCCTTCCTTACATGTAACCGATGATATCCAGATCGAATATCAATCTTTGAAAAATATTGGGCTCCATGAAGTTGATCAAATAAATCATCAATTCTTGGCATATGATACTTATTATTTATTGTAATAGCATTGATTTACCTGTAATCAATGTACAACCTCATGGATCCATCTTTCTTTTTAACAAAGAGGACACGGGCTCCCCATGGAGAAACACTAGGTCAAATAAATCCTTTATCACTCTATTATTCTAGTTCCTTCTTTAGTTACACTATCTTCACAGTGTCCATTCTGTTAGGGGTCTTTGATATTGGTCTTGAACCAGAAATTATGTCAATGGAAAACCCAATTTCCCACTCTGGAGGATGTCCAGGTAAATCATCTGGAAATACATCAATATAATCTTGCACAACAGGTACGTCTTCTATTTGAACATTCTTTTCTTTTCCCATAGTTATTTAATTATGTTCCTCCCCAATATTTGAATTTAGTTGAGCTATATTGGGTGGATCTACATAAAATAAGGTGGTGACGTTTCTGATCTAAAGATAAGGTACTTCTTATCATCATTGAAGATTGTAACCTCCTTCTTCTTATAATAAATTTTCACATCATGATCTGAAATCCAATCCACACCGAGGATTATATCGAATTAAATCATGGGTATGAAGATGAGATCAGTAGATAAAGAACATTTGTATGCCCTAATGGGAACTTATTGACATAAGTTTTTAGCAACGATACTTCCCTTAGGGGTTTTCACTAACAACTCTTTTGTTAAATCAAATTGGAAATATCTAATTTTCTTAGCAAACTGTGGAGATATGAAACAATGCGATGATCCAAAATCAAATAAAACATTGGCTAAGCTTGATGAAATGATCAAAGTACCTGCCACCACATCACGCAGAACTTCAACCTTTGCAGTTGTGATCACATATTCTTGTACTTGCTCCCTTGGCCGCTTATGTTGCATATTTCCTTGATGTTTTGGACTATCATTAGCATAGTGCCCCATCTCCTGACAATTATAGCATTGAACATCATTGGCTTCCTTCTTTCCTTTAAAATCACCAGCAAGATGGAATTTCTGACCACATTTGTAGCACACTCCTTTTCTTTTTAAGCACGCACCAAGGTGTTTCCTTCCACAATTATCACATGGTGGAAATTCAACTCTTCCCTTCTTCCCTATTTCATTATTTCCATTCCTAGGGTTTTCAGCAAACCTTTTCTTTTCTTTCTTTCCCTTAAAGTCATAAGACTTAGAGAATTATTTTTCGGTCTTGATAGCACATGAAACTATGTCCTCATATGTTGAAAAATTTTAGGAGACCAGTGCCCGCCGGAGGAATGGCTTTAGTCCATCCAAGAATGGATCGATTTTGCTATATGGATTTTGTATGTAGTCCACAACATGTCTTTCCAGCCTTGTAAAGTTGGCTTCATACTTGGCAACATTTTCATCCTACTTTTTCCTCAAATTCAAGAATTTCCTCTCTATATCTTCTCTTTGTTCACGAGGGAAATATTTTTCTATGAATATTTCCTTAGAATCCCTCCATTCTATCTCTTCTATTTCTTCCTCCTTCTTTGTGTTTTGGATTAATGACAAAAACTGATCTGCATCTACCGATAGAAGATATACTGCCATGGCAACCTTCTCTCTTTCATTACATCGTAAAGCAATAAATATCTTCTCGAGGGAATATATCCACTACTCTATTACAAAAGGGATTGTAGTCCCATTGAACGATGGAGGCTGTTTCCACATAAAGCGATCTAGCATAGCTCTTCCATGTGGTGGATCCAGATGCTTCATACGGTAAGGTTATTATTCATAACCTGATTAAGTTTTCCTAGTATAGTTATGAGTTTCTCAGCACCAATCACATCAACAGAGCTAACATCATTATCTTGCATCGGAGGCAAATCCCTACAAGGGACACGTGTGTTCGTGCAGTTTACATTCCTTCCACTTGAAACCATCTCTAGATAATGGCATACACTAGATTAGGTCATGAATCACAATGTATAATCTTAACTTAAAAATACTCAGAAAAATTGAGATCCTACGCATGGCTAATCCCATATTCAAAAAAATGGTTTTATTGAGGAATATTTACATTAAACTCCTTCATAATGTCCTGTAAATAAAATGTGAATTATCTTAAGCATATACCCCGGGAGTTTCATAACCAAGAGTGCATAAAGTCCCATTGTCGTGCACCAGTTCTCATTCGAGTCTAGCTCAAATTGTCATTTTCAGGTTTTACCCCTAGATACATCTGTGCCAAAGCTGCCTCTACCTGGTCCTATCCAGACATGGATTTATTGCTTAAAATATCCACATAATCTATTCCTTACCAAAATACTAGGATGTTATTGTATGTATATCCTCAAATACTAAATTAGGGACTCTTCCATAATTCTATGTTTTCTAAATCTAGTTTCCAAGTATTCTACTAAACTTACTCTGATACCAACAGTAAGGACCCAACCCCAATTTCCCAGAGCCAGTGCCTTGTTTGATTTCGTTGGTATACATACAAGGAATACGAATCCCAATGGATTGAGTAGTTTAGTATTATTGGAAACAAGATACATACATAAGTTAAATATTTAAACTTGAATAGAAATACAACATGGAAACTCCTTAGAAAACACCCATAACTCCTAGGTTATTTCCATATTTCATTCATAATAAAATTCTTCATGTCCTGAAAAAAATGATACATAAGAAATGGGTGAGCTCAAATGATCAATAAGAGTAAGATATATAGTGGAAGATATTATAAACATAAGACATGGTACATAATTTAAAACACATTCCTTTTATAATAAACTTGAACACATTATGGAAGGAAAATGAGCTGAGTAAATAATTCTATAATAAAACATAATCATGAGTATTCTACTAATCAAATAACCACATGAAATATCAATAGATCAACTTATAATGATGGAATGCATAATTCCGGACATTTTGAAACATTTTTTCAAGGCCTCGGCCAAGAGGTCTAATGATTAAGGCCTCTACCAAAATCCATATCACATTGGGAAAGGCCTCAGCCAATTCCCCGTCTAGTTGTCTCATGAGACCTACTGATGCATCGAGGGGCTATAGAGGGCCCCACCCAACACATAATAAGTCCAATGAATTCCTCATATGAGCGGAGATAAACATAAACAACATATATATTCATATTGAAACTGTAATATGAAATGTAACTAATTTTCCCCAATTATTGAACATAAACACTAACCATTCGGAATAATATGGTGAATGGTTTTAGGATAGATCATCCATAATAAAGTTATTCATAAAATATTCAATAAAATATTTTATATGACATCATAAATTATTAACCCCAACAATACATAATAATCAACAAGAGTGTTGAATCAAATGAGAATAATCTTCTAAAATCATTAACCAATTATTGTGATAAATACTCTTTTATTTTGAAAAGAAGAGTTATTTTGGAAAAATATTTATATAAAGCTAGAATTAGAGTAATATAGTATTTCATGATAAAATGAGTGTTTTTATAAGGATAATGGTTTCCAAAAATATATTATATCTTTCCCTTGAAAATAGATATCAATTTGAGAAATTCCCTTGTATCGAGCTCATATTTTTGGAAACAATTTTGAGAGATTCTTTTAAAACATGTAACTATTCAGAAAATAGGGAAGGATTCTGGTTGGTGTACATATATAGATTAATCATACAGAATGTATGAGTAGTACATAACAATACATTAGAATTTCATCAAGGAAATTAGACAATAAAAGTAACCCGAATGAAAATGGAAGTTCGGGTGAAAAACCCTTACATTAACTCTAAACGTGTTCCACTCTTGTACAGAAGATCCTGGAATATGAAATTATACTTATTAATAACTTATTTCAGAACCTATTATACATGTATTTATTTTACCATAATTCTGGTTAGTTCATTTATGTCTTTATGGATTATTTATTGTATTTAATTTCATCTTTCTAGAGTGTGCGTTTATTTTATTTTTCATATTCGGTTCACTTGTTTTTAAGTAATGAAGTGGAATGGAGGTAAATATCCAAAATTGAAATTAAATATTATTTATGACCATAAATAGGTGTTATTTTTCATTTATATAACTTGGTTACTTTGAACGAGGATGAATTATCATTTAGAACTTTAATGATAATTGTTTCGGTTAATTTGTGGGTTTTGATTACAACGAACTCATTTTTCTTTATAACCTAATACCATTTGAACAAAGGGATTACAGAATATTAAATAGATTATATTATATATAATAAAAATTTTAAAACATAACAAGAATTTTTTCATGACCATAATTTAGAATGATAAAAGAAATCGAATGTTAATCGTCCTTGAATGTGTAAAATTGACACATCTCAGATGGTGTTCTTGCTACTAGTATTAAAAAGGTAAAAAGGGGGAGATGATGATAACTTATTCCACTATCATGAAAAAATTAAATTACATATAAGGTACTAGAGTCATCACAAAATTTGGATAAAGAGAGGTAATAGAAAAATAAAGCAAATGAACTTGAAAGGAAAGACAAAGAATTGAAAAGAAGAATTTACCTCTTGAACCAAACTTCATTGAGAACCTCCTTAAGGGAGAGGTTTTGTTATTTTAATGAGACCAAAGCTTGCTGAAAGTGGGAGAGGTGGTTGGGAGGTTATTTTTACAGAATTTGGAGAAGGAAAAAGGCTTGAGAGGATTGAATGGAAGAGGGGTGAGAGGGGGTTTTTATAGTGGAGGAGAGAGGGGATTTCTTAATATAAAACTCGTTAATTTATTATTTCTCCTCAAGACAATGAATAGTGAGTATTACATGACCAAGAATAGTAATTTTATCATGTCATCCCGAACCAAGTGGGATTAAATCAGCATAAAATCACACATGACTCTATAATTAGTGTATTTATCTTAATTTTGCAATTTATGGTATGTCACTATTCATCAAAAATTCAAGTATTTCAGAAAAATCCCAAAAATTTACCTCAACCATTTTTCAATGTGTAGAATCCAAAAATGAATTCCATTTTTCAGAAATAATTTTATAAATATTATTAATTTAATATTTAATTAAAATCATAATTTATTTTCAAAAACTAGTTTTAAAACATTCATTAACTTATTCTAAAATATAATTATATCGTAATTTCAACATTAATATTAGTTTTATATTATCATAGGTAAGGTTACTATTCATTAGGGTATATCACTAGTCATAAGGGTATGTTACTATTCATAAGGGTAGGTTATTATTCACCAAAAATTTAGTTTTTCTTATTGTACTATAAATAACTTACTGATCGTGACTGTTTATGTCGGATTTTTGAAATTCACATCACAGAAGTGACAAAATTATGTTTTAAAGGTCCCATAGCACTTAGTAGTTAATGTGATTATGAAATATATATAATAAAGTAATTTCGGTTAAAAAAAGTCGGGCCGTTACACAAGACACGGTGAACAAGAGTACCATGATGTTTTCTAAAAAATACACGGCGTGTAGAAAAGTTACACTCTGTTTTGTCTGACCCCGGGTACTGCCCGTGTACAACGACCCATGTCATAAGGCTGGTCGTGTAGAAAAAACTAAGTACACAATGTGTAGTATGATGTACACGCCATGTTCGAGTGACTGGGGTTGGCCCCGTGTCACTGACCATGGGATCGTACACGGTTATCAACCTGTGTACTACAACCCGTGTCCGTGTACCCCCTGAATACATGCTGGGTTCTGCATAGCCGCCTATGCCATGCCGTACACGCCGTGTCGCCTGAAACCGTGTAGATCATCCCATGTCTGTGTATTTCCCAAAATACACATCGAGCATTGGGGAAAGTCCGACATGCCGTGTGACCAGGGTCACATGCCGTGTGATTACTCTCTGACCCCCAAACCCTAGATACCGTTGTCATTACTACACATCGTGTTCTTCGGAAGTACGCGCCGTGTATTCTTGAAATTTCCAGAAATGACGCTCTTCGTCGACACGCATCCCGAGATGCTCTAATCGTTGATCCGGCCATCTGATCACCACGAAACCTTCAGGTTTTGGTCACCCCAACACCACGAATCCGCTTCCGGTGTTTTCAGGCCTCCGATTGGCTCCAAAAACATGTTTTGATCTTCCCGCGTGAAGAACGCTCGAAGAACGGTCCTTCCTGATTCGGTCCGATTTGTCACCTACCATTGTCATCGCACCTTGGCAAGGTTGTTGCTGTGCCTAACCTTTGATTTGGGATTTTTTTTTCGCAGAACGGATGTGCAACTATCCGTTCTTCCTCGACCCGTGAAGAACACAAAGAACACGCGATAAAATAAAAAGGGGGAAAGAAATACAATAAAACAACATGAGGAATGAATGTCCTTCGTCGTTCGTCACGGAATTGATCCGCTCCTGTCAGTAGGCTTAAACAGAGTAGGATAAAACAATAAAAGCAAACATGTTTCAAATCCCCGAGATCATCCCAAAGAAAAATCCCTCCCGCAAGAATATACGAATCCGCAGATCAACTTGTTCGTGGTTGATCCACGTTCGTTGTTTTAAATCAAGAATGGGGAAATAGAAAATTAAATAACAAACCCCTACCTCAACTGGGATCGACCGCTGATGATGGTGTCGCATTGCCATTGTCGTCGAGATCGTTCAATGTCGTTGGCGCAACGATTCTCAACTCCGATCTGTCGTCGTTTGCCATTGAGGGTTCTCTCTAGCGCTCCGCGGATCCTCCATCGATTTCTCCCAAAAGTTCATCAATGACCACTAATCGCTTAACCCCTTAAAAAGGGAAACATGATTGGCATTTAAGATATGATACAGTATTAATGAATCCATCTTACCATTCTTGAGTCATTATGATGCATTATCAAATAAGGAAACAGATGTCTCGTCGCTGCGCTGCAACAGATGTTTCCATAAAATAAAATAAACATTTAGCAATTTATTTATTTTTTATTTTACTAAAAATGTCCGAAAAAAAACTTTTTCCCTTGACCTATTTCAGTAGAGGTTAGACTCATTCTTATGTAAATTCATCATTCCGGACGCAACGGTGCCCTCATATTTTTAATCCGGGCACCTGTTTGGAAACTGCCACAACCGAGCACAAGTGCCGACTCACCTAACATAAAAAGTGAAAACCACCGTTCCGGGCTCACCGGGCCTTAGAATGATGTGTCATTTTTGCGCCCGGTCTCAAAATAATTCCATATAATATTTAAAATTAATACACGTAAAATCCAAGAAATTGCATTCTCCCCACCTTGGGGCTTTACATCCCCAAAAATCCAAAACAAAGGCTACCCAAAAAGATGAGGATATTGGGCACGAATCTAGGCCTCCCGCTCCCACATGCTCTCCTGAAAATTCCCGTGCTTCCATCGGACACACACTAAGGGAATCGATCGCCCACAAAGGATGCTCTCCTGCCGATCCTTGATCTCCACTAGTTACTCAGCAAAGGTCACCCCATCCTCAATGTCCAGTTCTCCCTAGTGGATGACGTGCGACGGGTCGTGCATGTACCTCATGAGCTGCGACACGTGGAAGACATCATGTACCTGATGCAATTGTGGCAGTAGAGCTAGGCGGTATGCCACATCGCCAACTCTGTACAGTATCTAGAAGGGTCTGATGAACCTCAGAGATAGATTTTCGCCTTGGCCAAATCTCTGTAACCCTCATCGAGGTGAGACCCGAATAAACACGTGGTCTCCCTCTTCGAACTCCAGAGGCCTCCGTCATCGGTCAGCATAGGACTTCTGCCAGCTCTTTGCAGTCTTCATCCACTCTCATATGATATTCACCTTCTCTGTGGTAGCTCCCACCACCTCTGGACCCATGAGTGCTGACTCTCAGGGGTCGGTCTTGCAAAGCATTGACCGGTAGGGTCTCCCGTACAAGGCCTCAAATAGTGTCATACCAAAGGTGGAGTGGTAGCTGTTGTTGTACGCAAACTACACCAGTGGTAAGTGGATATCCCAGCTGCGACCAAATTCCAAGATACAAGCTCGCAACATATCCTCCAGAACCTGAATGTTCTTCTTCATCTGACCGTCAGTCTGGGTATGAAACACTGTGATCAAGTGTAGCTGAGTCCCAAAAGCCTCCTGAAATCCCTTCCACAATCATGATGTGAAGCGGGCGTCTCGATCTGATACTATAGTCGAGGGGACACCAGGAAGCCAAACTATCTCCTGCATGTAAAGGCGTCTCAATCTCTCTACAGAACTCTGCTCCCTAATAGCTAGGAAGTGGGCCGACTTGGTGAGTCGGTCAACGATCACCCAGATGGAACCATGCCCCTTGGACATCCATGGTAAGCCTATCACAAAGTCCATCGATATTCTATCCCACTTCCACTCTGGAACATCCAGGGGTGAGATAATCCCATTGGAACCTGGTGCTCAGCCTTCACCTGTTGGCATGTGAGGCATCGAGAAATGAACTCTGCTACTACTTTCTTCGTGCCTGACCACCAGAAATGTCGTCGGAGATCCTGGTACATCTTTTCCACCCTAGGATGTACCTCCAAAGGGGTTGTATGAAACTCCCTCAGGATCTCCTCCTACAACGCCACTGGTACAACAGTACGTCCTCTGAAAAGAAGTACGTGCTCCCCCCTTTTGAATATTCATCAGGAGCATGTCCTATGGATAACTGAGAACGTAAATCCACACAGTCAACATCCCCAAGATATGCCTCCCTAACTCACTGTAAGAGTGGCGGGGTGACAACCATCGACTGTAGGTAAGTTGTATCCTCTCCATCCACGAAGGATAACTGCAACACAGCTAACTGTTGTGTCACCTCACTCAACAGTTGTGATCTCGACCTTCTGCTATGATAATCTGCTACCTTGTTCCCCTTTCCAGGAGTATAGATGTTCTCGAAATCATAGTCCTAGAGGAACTATATCCATAATATCTGCCACAGATTCAGATCTTTCTGTGAAAAAGATGTACCTGAGGCTCTTATGGTCAGATTAGATGATAAACCGCTTGCCCATTAGGTAGTGTCGCCACATCTTCAGTGCGAAGACCACCACTTACATCTCGAGATCATGGGTCACAAAGTTCTTCTCATGTGGACTAATATGGTGTGAACCATAAGCAATCATTGCATGCCACTGCATCAGGACACAACCGAGCCCAATCCCTGATGTGTCGCAGAAAACTACAAACTCGACACCCTCCTCCAGCAATCTCAAGACTGGGGTGCTTGTCAAACTCTGTCTCAGCTTCTCAAAAGGATTCTGGAACTTCTCCATCTATATGAAGTTTTTTCCCTTCCTGGTTAAGGCCATCATTGGTGCTGATATCCAGGAGAAATTAGGAATGGATCTCTGGTAATATCCTGCCAACCCAAGGAAGCTCTGCACCTCCGTCACGCTCCGAGGTGGCTCCCATGCTAACACAGCCTCCACCTTGGCTGGGTCTACAACTACTACATCTGATAAAATGACATGTCTCAGAAAGTGGACCTCATGAATCCAGAACTGGCACTTTGAGGTCTTCCCATAAAGCTAGTGCTCTCAGAGTACGTCCAGAACTATCTGCAAGTGTCTCGTGTGATCCTCCACTAACACCGAGTACACAAGGATATCATCGATGAAGACCACTACAAACCGATCCAAGTATGGTTGGAAGATCCATTTCATTAGTCCCATGAACACTACGGGGGCGTTCGTCACGCCAAAAGGCATCACCAAGTACTCATAGTGATCGTAGCGGCATCTGAAAGTCGTCTTTGGTATATCCTCGTTCTGTACTCGTAGTTGGTGATAGCCTAATCACAGATCAACCTTAGAGAACCACTATGCCCATCTTAGCTGATTGAAGATGTAATTGATTCTTGGTATTGGATACTTGTTCTTTACCATCACCTAGTTCAGGCACCGGTAATCCACACACAACCTCATACTCCTGTCTGCCTTCTTGGAAAACAAGACTGGGGATGCTCGGGGTGAGACGCTGGGTCTGACGAAACCCTTGATCTGAAAATCCTCCAACTGCACCCTCATCTTGCGAAGCACTACAAGAGCCATCCAATATGTTGATGAAGAAATCGGTGCCATCCCGAGGTGTAAGTCGATGCAGAAGTAAATCTCTCAGTGGGGAGGTAATCCTGGAACATCTTCGAGAAAGACTTCCTCGTACTCCACCACTACTGCTGGGAACTGGGAGCTCACAACATGCACTTCTCTGAGGGCAAGGCTAGACAACTCATGAGCGATTGGCTGCACCCTCCTGTGCATAATTCTACTCTGTGCTACCTGGGATTCCTTTTCTCAGACAAAGGAAAACCCTGTTCTATCATGGCGGACACACAACACTCTTCGCCTGTAACGGTCAATCTGGGCATGGACTAAAGATAACCAATCCATAACGACAATGACATCATAAGGCCTCGACGCTACCACCAAGAGGTTCCAATAGAAACCCTTGCCTCCAAGGGTAAGATCACACTGTCTGCAAAGGTGCGTGATCATTGAGTCTCCTCCCATAGGTGTCTCCAAACGTAAGGATCGAGTCAACGGTTCTATAGGAATCTTGAGGTTTCATGCAACACATGTGTCTATGAAGGAATGACTACCACCTATGTCTATAAGCACGACAGATAAGGTAGCGAATCATCCCTAGAGTCCCTGGGTCGTATGCCTCGACCGCATGCAGCGGTCCTTGCCCCTATCCCCCAGCTCACTAAGCCTGGTGCGGACCTCCTGGGGGCGGTGGTGGAAGTAAGTCGAAGTGTATTCCACCACATGCAGCTCTCCCTACTCCTCTGCCACATCTGTTGCCTAGTGGGTCTACCTGTTCTGTTCTCTGCCTCGGCCACGGTGGTCCGTCCACCGCTTCACTATCAGTAGATTGACGGGTCGGAAAATCTCTAGAAAGATGTCCTCTACCGTCGCATGCATAGCATCACTTCTCCCTAGGCTGATTGGATCCATCCTGAGTGCCCTGGACTTTCGATCCCCTGTCCTGGGTCCTCCTATGATGTTTTCCACATCTAGGTCCCTGTGCCTGACATCGATTCCCTGCTATCGGGGTCTCTGCACCTGTCTTCCTACTGCTGAATACTGACGGCTGTCTCTGATCTGCCAAGAAGATCTCAGTCACTAAGGGCCGCTCGATAACTCTAGAATAAGTCAATATGCATAGAGGCGCGATACTATCTCGAATGTCTCATCGTAGTCCTTGCTCGAAGGTCCGAGCTCTGAAGTACTGATCCCTCACCATATCCATCGAGTACCTGGTGATGTTGGTGAACCTCGAT
Source organism: Viscum album (assembly GCA_963277665.1). Taxonomy (NCBI): domain Eukaryota; kingdom Viridiplantae; phylum Streptophyta; class Magnoliopsida; order Santalales; family Viscaceae; genus Viscum; species Viscum album. The sequence goes on along the minus strand of OY728159.1, from coordinate 1,417,216,970 downwards.
GAATAGTCAGCTACTGTCATACTTCCCTATTGGAGCTGAATATGCTCCTGGATGCATAAAGATCTCAGCGTAACTGGAGAGAACCCCTCCCTGAAGAGTCACTCAAACTCCATCCATGAAAGAGTCTCCTCTTCATGAGTTTGTGTGGTCGACTCCACCATCGTCTCGCCGAACCCTGAAAAAGGCTTGCTCCTAGGATCACCATCGGGTATGCTAGTGTCCTCATGAGACAAAAAATTCTAGTCACCAACTCAAGCCAGTCCTCAGCCGCCTAAAGGTTGGGCTCGCCTCGGAACGTGAGGGGTCTCTTTCTCTGGAACTCATAGAGCGTGCTAAGCCTACACTCCTCGTCGGTCGGTACTGCTGGTACCACTGGATGCTCTACTAGTGGTGGCATAACTGGTGCACCACCTGGTGGAAACGCCTCGGGAACTGGTCCCTATATCAAAGCCTCATCACTGAGGGGGTCATCCTCATGATCATGTTTCTGAATCCTAATGGGTATGCATCGTGGAGGCATCCTGTAAGGAAACAAGATGTACCATGGTCAAAGAGTATATCTGGATAGCTAACACAAAGGGCATGGAAACCACAACTGATTCCTATATGATGCATGTACATTTTATTCCCTCACAACCCGCATTTTCATGTACTGAGTCAAAAGGCAGGTTATCAGAGTCCTGGTGTATGGATACTTTGGCCGCCGCACCAACACTGGAGTCTCTGGCCTGAAAGCCGAACCTGAAACACTCAAAATTGTTTCCCCAAACCAAACTCACAGACTCTTGGTCCTAAGGTAGAAATTAACTCCTCTGATACCACTCTGTCATGACTCGTCCCAGTGGGTTCCGTGCCCTGACTCCCCAAGCTCGCCTCCAATAGGCCAGGGGCTAGTGACTAGCACCGAGTAGGCATATTATTAACATGGGAGACATTGTTTATGTACCTGTACACATGCACACATCTCCAAGCCCACAACACTGAAATGTAATAACCACTAAGGAATAAAAAATGCATGCATACAACTAAACCCAATGGACAAAGTATGACGAAACGTGGAGTACTAAAACTAAACTGGGCCAGAATACAAGCCACCCAAAAAACAAGAGTCTGAAAACTACAAAGTCCAACCTGTAAACACAAAAGGGTACTGGGACTGCTTCCCGTAGCCGTAGGATCGCCTCGGCCTATAGGGGACTCAGAAAGCTCAGTCATGTCCTGGTCTTCCCTATACTCTATCAAAAGGCTGCTCATCTGCACAAGACACAAGACGTGTGGGCAAAGCCCGTGCTGGGGTGAGTATAACAATACTCAGTAGAGGACCCCGAAAACCACAAGAAAGTACACAAAGTAAAGGTACAGTCATCTATGCATAGTGTATGTCTATAGAACATATAGAACAAACCAGATATAGTAAAAACCCCGACCCGTAGTCTAGAGACAAGTCGCACAACTGCATACACCCATTAGGGATTCAGTTCAAAAATTCCACGAAGCACTCGTCCCTAGAGAACACACTCCAAGGGTCTTACAGCTCTGATGACGTCCATCTGAGAAGTAATATTTTTTGGGAACTGTCATGAGAGGTAGTCACACTCATTATGGGAGACACACTTTTTAGTGGGAATATTTCCGATAGATAGAAGCACTCATTATGGGAGACACACTCTTGAGTGGGAAAGATCACGATACACAGATGAGGATCACTTCCAGGGCCATGGAAGATACCACGAATCATCCGGATTCACTAGTTAAGTGATACACCAACTAGGTAGAGGATCAACGCCCGGTATATTTGGTCACGTCGATGCCTGACTCTACCTAGGGTCAGGAATGGATAGAGGATCTCGATCCGGGCCTCTCGGATGGATGCCTGACTCTATCACAGAAAGTCCTACTGAAGGGATCATACTCTTGTGTGAGGGAAGGATGCCTAACCTTCAGGGGAACGAGAAGAAGGGGCACTGATACAAATGAAGGATGTCTAAGACACAGTGAACAAGAGGACCATTCCTCTTTCCAAAAAGTACACGGCGTGTAGAAAAGTTACACGCCGTGTTGTCTGACCCCGGGTACTGCCTGTGTATAATGGCCTGTGCTGTAAGGCTGGTTGTATAGAAAAAACGGAGTACTTGACATGTTGTACGATGTACATGCCATTTTCGAGTGACTGGGGTTGGCCTCGTGTCAGTGACCATGGGACTGAACTTAGTCATCAACCCATGTACTATAACCTGTGTCCGTGTACCCCATGGATACACGCCGAGTTCCGAGTAGCCGCCTCTTCAATGTTGTACACGCCGTGTCACCTAAATCCGTGTAGATCTTTCAGTGTCTGTGTATTTCCCAAAATACACTCTGAGCTTTACGGAATTTCCAACATGCTCTGTGACTAGGTTCACACCCTGTGTGATTCCTCTCTGACCCCCGAACCCTAGCCTCCACCGTCAGTACTACACAACGTGTTCTTCGGAAGTATACGCCGTGTATTCTGAAAATTTCTAGAAATGAAGCTCTTCACCGGCGCGCCTCCCGAGCTGCTCCGATCGTCGACCCAGCCATCTGATCGCCACAAAACCTTTATGTTTTGGTCACCGTAACACCACGAAGCTGCTTCCGGTGTTTTCAGGCCTCCGATTGGCTCCGAAAAAATGTTTTGATCTTCTCGCATGAAGAACGCTCAAAGAACGGTCCTTCTCGATTCGGTCCGATTCGTCGTCCTCCATTGTCATCGTACCTCGACAAGGTCGTTACAGAGCCGAAACATTGATTTTGGATCGTTGTGTCATAGCACGGATGCACAATGATCCATTGTTTTTTGCCCCGTGATGAACATGAAGAACGCACAAGAAATGAAAAAGGGGGAAAGAAATCCAATAAAATAACATGAGGAATGAACCTCCGTCGCCATTCGTCATGGAATCAATCCGCTCCTGTCAGTAAGATTAAACGGAGAAGGATCAAACAATAAAACAAAACATGTTTCAAAACCCCGAGATCATCCCAAAGAAAAATACATCCCGCAAGAACATACGAATATGCGGATCAACTTGTTCGTGGTTGATCCGCGTTCTTCGTTTTAATTCATGAACGAGGAAAGAGCAAATTAAATAACAAACCCCTACCTCAACTATGATCGATCGCTAAAGAAGGTGTCGCACAGCCATAATCATTGAGATCCTTCAATGTCGTTGGCGCAACGATTCTCAACTCTGATCCTTTTTCGTTCGCTGTTGTGGGTTCGCTCCAGTGCTCCGTGGATCCTCCAACAATTTCTCCAAAAAGTTCGTTAATGACCACCAATCGCTTAACCCATTAAAAAGGGAAACATGATTGGAATTTAAGATATAATGTGGTATTAATGACTCCAACTTTCCATTCTCGATTCATTATGACGCGCCATCAAATAAGGAAATAGATGTCCCATTGCTGTGCTGCAGCGGATGTTTCCATAAAATAAAATAACCATTTAACAATTTATTTTATTTTTATTTTACTAAAAACTTCCAAAAATAAACTTTTCCCCTCGACCTGCATTGGTCGAGGATAGACTCATTCTTAAGTAAATTCATCTTCTCGAACACAATGGTTCCCTCATATTTTTAATCTGTGCACCCGTTTGGAAACGGATACAACCGCGCACAAGTGCCGACTCCCCTAACTTAAAAAGTGAAAATCACCGTTCCAGGCACACCGGGCCTCAGAATGATGTGCCGTTTTCGTGCCCGGTCTCGAAATAATTCTATATAATATTTAAGAATAATACACGGAAAATACAAGAAATTACAGTTTTTGTTCCCAAACAAGTGTTTATGTCCAGAGACTAGGATGAAGTAGTTGATGATATTGATGTTATTTTGGAGCCTTAGGGAAGAAGGTTAAGAATTGACACTGTTAAGCCAAGAGACTGGACCTGCACTAGAGAGTGGAATAGTGACCCAGGATATATTCTTTTTGGTTTGGAGTATGTCTCAGATGAAGAAAGGGTGTCTTCTCCTTCTGCTCCACAAGTCCAAGCTGACCCAGAACCTGCTGCACCTATTCCACTAGTTGCATATCCAGCAGTAGACCGAGTAGCTCAGGAAATGTCAAGTAACTATGTCACTAAGGCTGATTTGGAAAAATTCAAAATTGATATTTTTGAGTCTATAATAGCCTCATTTGGATCCAGTAGTGAAGCCTCCACCTCCATAAGCATCTCAGATGCTGATGAAACAAATATTTCAAGAATGGTGATTCAGGATATTCAACCAAATATTATTACTAAAGCAGAAACCATTATTAGACATAACACCTTGCTGAGAGAAGAATTAATAAAGATGAAAAATGAGTTGAATTCCATAACCTATGACTTCAATACCTCCTTTAGTGATGTTGTTGATGTTCTTATGAACTTGGTAACTCATCTACTCACTGTAGATATGAAAACGTTGAAAGAATAGCTTTGAAAAATGTTGACTGACCCATCCAGTTCTAGGAGTAGGACAAGTGTTGTTGCCAATTTATAGTCTCTAAAGGTTGTTATGAGAGAGGAAATTCAAAAAATTTAGAGTGCTTCAGACAATGAAACTCTTGAAAAAGTTCATCTAAATAAATATCTTGTGTACAATATTTTCAGAAAGTGCAAAAATGAAGCCTCTATAGCTCAAAAAGAGATTCGGGAAAAGGTCGATATGTATTTCACTAAGATATACACCAAGAATGATCTAATCAATAGCTTCAACTTTCTCGCAGAAAATATTATAATTCTTCCATTCATAGAAGCATTCAAAAAGAAGGTTCTCCAACTGAAAGAGTTTACCCCTTTGCTAAGTAAATTTATGGAAAATAAGGATGACTTTGAAAAATCCATGCAATATGGTGGTGAAATCATTAATGACTTATATCAACTTTCTCAAACCTTATCTTCAAGTTCAAGCTGAGGATATTGTGGTCCCTCCAACTGCTTTGCTTGGTACTGCCTCTCGGCCTCTTGAACAAAAGACTGTCTCTCAAGATCTTACTCAGATTTGACCGATCCTTATAGTGCAGACTCCAAGTTGGGTGTTGTGAGAAAGGTGGCCTACCCTTGCAGCTATTGTTCCTACAGGTGTTGTTATGCCTAGTGTTATCCTCAGACCACCTCTATCCTCTTCCACTCCCAAACCCTCTCTATCTCCATTGGATCCTTTAGAAAAAGGAAAACATCCTCAACATCCAAACCCTTAATAATGGATTGTATCTTTTGATAGGGATTTGATCTTTTTGTTTTCCTTGTACTCTTCTACCATTTAATGCAAATCTTTATGGGGTTGTTCTTATATTTTCTCTCTCTTCTCTTTTTTCTAATCCCAAAAGGGGGAGAAAATTAAGAGGCCTACTTTATATTTAATAATAGCTTATTTATCTATGGGGGGGGTTCTGGTTTAGGACACATGGCATATACTCAACTTAATCCATTTAGTAAGGGAGAGCTTTGTTTTACAATTTCAAACACGAAAAGACTTTAGTCATATTGGACACTCTCACTTTCTGTGTCGTATGCTATGTTGAGCTATATTTATTCTATATATTTGGATGTATGCCATAATTTGTGATTATCAAAAAGGGGGTGATTGTTGGACCCTCTATGATAATGTAGTTTTCATAATCACAAATATTTTCAATTTACAGATTCTAATCTTTCATGTAATTTTAACATCTCTATGTGAATCAATTATATCATACTGAACCCTATACATTAAATATTCAACCACTTATATTCATGAATAAATATTTTTAAAAATGCATTTATACATAAACTTTTTCATAACACTTAGTCTGGTAAACAGACACTTTGCAATCTTTCTAGATTCCCTGGCACTGATGGTAAGTTTGAAACACCGAAGATACACACCAAAGTTCGACAGACCGAAGTCGACACACCAAAGTTAGACACACCAAAGTTTGACAGACTAAAGTTTGACATACCAAAATCGACACACCGAAGATACACACTGAAGTTCGACAGACCAAAGTTCGAAATACCAAAGTCAACACACTGAGGATACACACCAAAGTTCGACAGACCAAAGTATGACACACCAAAGTTTGACACACCGAGGATGACACACCGAAGATGACAGGCCGATGTTACCAAACCAAAGATAGCATACTAAAGATGACTTCTTGATAGTCAAAAATAACTATTTCCATTTCCTTAATTCCAATTTATTTAAAATGGTCATATTTAGACAAATTAATGTTTCTAACATTATTTAATATTGTCTATAAGACTATCTGTAGACAATAAAAGGTACATGAATGTGCGAATATCTTCATGGCTAGAGGATCCTGAAGTATAAAAGGACCTCATCTTTCAATTTAATGATAGTGCAGTACACACACAGACACAGACTGCGCGAATACGAAAAGAGGGGAACTAAGCGCTTGAGATTACAAGAAGATTATAACAAGAAACTTTATCCAAAAAGCTCAGTCTACATTGAGACATTAAAGAGATGAACCTTTTCACTCCTCGAAGCAAGATTAAAGAAACTATGATACTCTGTTCTAAAGAAAACTTCCATAAGAGGACTCAACTACCATTTTCTCAACATCCATTCAGTCTAGAGAATTACTTCACAACATACAAAGAAATCTTAACCCTATTCTATTTCTTAACTCTGTTTTGTTTTAACTTCACTAATTGAGTTGTGTGTACATTTTTTTGTATAACACACATTATTTCATGAGCAAAATTGGAGGATATCAAACTATCCTCATACTCAATCTTTTCTTACACTTTTATCCCACATAGAACTATGGAAGAGATTCATTGTGATCTATTTATTTTTTTATTTCCCACGAATAACTATGGTAGAGGTCAAGTGTGACCTGGATAGCCGAGTGTGATGTTGTGAACCCAGATCCAGGGTGTGGATCAAAAGTTTATTAATATAAACAGCTTAGTGGTAGGTGATCTCCATGTAAAGAGGACTAAGTCTCAGCTTGAGGCTGAACCTCTTGTTTTATCCATTGTGCTAATTATCTAATATTTATTATGTGATATGTATTTCCTATATTAAGATAACTTGAACTTTGATGGTTAGTTTAACAAGTGTTTACATCATTTTTGAATTAGTAGGTTTTTTTCGAAAGTTTTGTTAATCGATAGACTAGTAAAACTAAGAACTAATAAATCTTATGAGAATAAAATTGAACCTTCAAGATTTTTATAAATTCACTACAAGATGCTATTGTGTTTAATTTTATAGGAGGACATTATTTTTTAAAGGACCTCTTTAAAAGAAATTTTTATAAAGACTCAATCCACCCCCCTCTTGAGTTATCTACTCCGACCAACAAAATGGTTCCTAAACCTTAACATCCTATTAGGATCATGGTTAATCTCGAGAATATTTTTAACATTCTTTTACATATCTACAACTTCCTTTTGTGCCTCATTAATCTTTACATGGATTGATGGTTGAACATTCAATTGATCATGATGATATTTTCCCCTTACTTATGGATTTACATATCTATCCTCTATAAATCCATAGATATTGGATATTTTTTTTATCGTCACCATGGATAATCTAGAATGATTCTTTAAAATTAATGTAGCGAGAACCTTATTCTATTTCCTAGGTTGGTAATGTATTGAGAAGTCATAATCCATTACTAGCTCTAACCAACTTCTCTGGTTCATGTTCATATCATTATTTGTGAATATATAATTCAAACATTTATTATCAGTATATATATCAAATTTTTATCTATACGGATAATTCCTAAATATCATTAATGAAAAAATTATTGTAGCTAACTCCAAATTTAGAGTTATGTAATTTTCCACAGGGATCTACATTTTTTCTGAGGAATAAGCTGTAACTAGGTCATTAAACACAATAAACCATCCCAAAACCTTATGAGATTCATCACTATAGATTAAAATCCTTTATCCACTACAAGGAAATGTAAGCATTGTTTCCCTAACTAACCTTATCTTTAGTTCCATTAAATTTTCCTCACATTCATCTATATGGAGGAACCCAGCTTCCTTATGAGTAAACATAGTCATAGGATTTGATAAATACGAGAAATTTTACACAAATTTCCATTAATATACATCTAAACCAAGAAAACAAGGAATCTCACTCACTATGGTTGGTTTGGTCTAAGATTTAATAACCTCTGTCTTTGATGGATCTAATGATATACTTTGTCTTAAGAATATATGACCAAAAAATGAAACCTTTTGCATATAAAATTAAAGATTTTTAAATTTTGAATATAGTTTCTCCTTAAATTGGTTATTTTGAGAAATTCTCAAGTTCTCTTCATTCTTTTCCTTACTATTTGAGTTAATAATAATATCTTCTATAAATACTACCAGAAACTTCTCAAGGCAATATCTAAAGACTTTGTTCCTTAAATCCACAAATATAGAAGGGTAATTAATAAGACTGAAAGGCATAGATATATATTCAAAGTGGACATACCATGTATGAAATGAAATCTTATTTACATCCTCATTCTTGAAACTAATTTGATGATATTCATAATGGAGTTCAGTCTTGGAAAATAATTGTGATCCACTTAGTTGATCAAACAAGTCATCAATAGGGTGAAGATGATACTTTATCTAAATTGAGATCTTTCTCTTCTCTCAATAAATGTTTTTAGTATCATTGATCAATATTTAATTTCCCAAAAAGAAACCGGTGTACCTAAAGGTGAAACACTTGGATGAATGAATCCCCAATCATGTATTTCTTTTAGTTACATATTCAATGCATGAAAATCAATCGGGTCCATTCTAAATGAAGTATTTAAAATTTATGTGGCTCTAGGTATGTGTTCTAATCAGAACTAGACTTCATATTTTGGTGGATACCTATGAAAATACCCTAGAAAGACCTCAAAAAATTCCATAATAATTGGAATATCATCGATGTCAAGTTTTTACCCAACCATTTGAGATAATAACCCCTTTTGAATGGAAATTAATACTCTTAAAATGAATGAAATCTCCATTGCATGTTCATACTTGTCATGAAATTGGGAGAAGATCATATGTTTGATTACAATATCAAATTTAACTTCCCTTCCTGGGAAATTGATTTATTCTTTATACAGAGAAAGGTAATCCATTCGTAGGATAACATAAAATTAAACTAGTGGAGGAATGACAAGATTTGAAGGAAGCACATTCCCACTAATGTCAATCGGATAGAAATCATAGACTTGAGTTGTGATCATCATACTAATTATACATCTAATAGTCTAGGTGGTATATTTACACCCTTAGAAAATTATTTAGATATTATGTAATGGGTAGATCCGAATACAAATAAGGCATTTGCAGTTTTACAATGGATGGTACATATACCTTTCACCATGTCATTATTTCACCCCAATTCATAAATTTTTTCCATGTGAGATTTTAATTTTATCCCTTAGTGTGATAGTTTTTTGATGTTTTCCATCATCATTCACCTCAGGTTTGGGAATTGGGTAGCGTAATTCACATTCTCCTTACACATGAAGCACTAAAGTGTGGGAGATGAATTCTGTTCAAGTATCTCTCTGTTCACATCGTCAGCTATCTATTCCCATTACATTAGTAATCAACTGTCCAATGACCTTCCCTTCCACACTTAAAGCATTTACTAGACCCCCTAAGGAAATTTACTCTATGATTATTCCCACACATAGGGAATAAAGGGTATCTAATATTCAATTTTAATCCTTTATGATGGTTTGGAAGGTGTTTTTGAAAATTCCAAAGTGTATCCCCAGGAGTGTTAAACTAGGTGTTTAGCAAGTCCGATTGTCATGAACCAGTTTGTGACCTTGTCTAGCAAAATATTATGTTTTCATGGTTGTTTCCCTTAAATATATCTTTCTACGATACACATCTACTTGTAGTGTCCAGAAATGGATGTATTTAGAGGAAACCACTCACTATATCCTTTACCAAGATTCCAGAACATTTTCCAATGCATTGAATCATCCTTAGACTTATCCTTAGAAATTTTCTTGGATATCTCACTATGGTTTTCACACCATAGCTTCAAAAGGTTAACTAAAACAATTCTATGACACCAACTATAATGACCTTGGATTTTCAAGAATGGATATTTCATATTTTTATATGAATATTTAATATATTAAAAAGTACTCTCTTAAGAAATTTAATAGTTTAGTGCCTTTGGAAACATGGAATTATAAACACTGGTATACAAGTGACCTATGTCATATCCTAATACATTCTTCACAACTATCAACCTTATCAGACATATCATATATAATACATATCTTCATAACCCAGGGAAAGGAAACATAAGAAAGAGTGAGCATAAATATTTTATGTTCAAAAGACATGAATAATAACAAAATCAAAGAACATGATCCATGAGAATAATTTTATTTGATGATAACATTAAAAATTTATAAAAAAACATTGAAAAACATATAAAACACTTTTTCAAATATAAAAAAATATCAAAATACTTTTCATTAAATATAATATTTAATAATAATTTAGAATAAACTTTGAAAAAAATCTATAAAACGTTATTTTCAAAGAAAATATATTTCCAACTGAAGATAGAAATAAAGTCAGATATTCTTAAAAACATGGTCATTTTATTTAAGTGAAAAAGAGTGGACAAATAATAACATTACATGAAGATATAATGAATAAAAATAAGAGAATGAAATTAATGATAACTATTGAGATATTTATAATAATGTTTCATCAATCTAATAATAATAATAAACAATCTCACTAGATGATGAGAATGTAGAAATATTGTCTTACCAAACTGGTAACATTGAATCATAACCGCCATGAAATAAAAATACTACATGAAGTTTAAAATTTTCTAAAAAAAGTATATTAATGATATAAAATTTAAAAGGGGAATTATATACACCTTATAAAATAATATAGGTATATAACATAACATGTGTTTAAAAGAATGTAAATTGTGAAAAAAATTCCTACTGCTTTTGAAACGTTGAAACCATAACCCCATGAAAGAGATATCCCCAAATGGATGTGTAAATATCAGTGATTTTAAGAATAATAATCATAAAGTACATTCATGGGTAGTATATACACCACATATAATAAAGATGTGGTGATTATATTATGTATCTCACAAAAGAAAAAAGTGAGACGTAAATACCTTACATTAATTATTGAATTCCTTCATAAAAATTAAATCCACATATATAATAAATTTAAGTTTCTTATAAATCATTTAAATAACCATATTAATATATATAATATAATATATTATTTACTTATGACTTTATATTACCTGTTTGTTGAAAATAATAGGTTTACTTTTTGTCTCAGGTAATAAGTGCTTTATTTTTCGTACATGTTTTGACTTGTTATTCTTAGTATTCATACTTAGATAATTATTTCATCATTTATAGAATGAAATAAATGATATAAATATCATATATACTCAATAAATATTTATTTATTTTAATCCATTAAATTTATTGATAGGAAATTAGTTACACCGTTCATGGAGATGGTAGGCTTTACGTACACATGAAGTTGTTTCCAATTTCTTTTCATATTGAAAGAAAGAAAAGAATATGATTTATTATCATTGAAAAATATATTTTTTCATATATATCACATTATTTCATTAAAAAAATCATTAATACATTCCATATAAATCATGAAAAGACTACATCATTGCGCGAGTTGGTAGTCCGTCGTACAGACGAATGACATTATCGTATTCCCAAAAAATTGAAATAATGAAGTGATATTGATATAAAAATTAAAGAATAATAATTAAATTATAAATATCATAAATATAATATATAAATTTTATTTAAATAATTATTTTTAACCTTTATATATTGCAATGGAAAAACTAACGTGATCAGTTTGCGAGGCGGTAGTCCTCCGTATGCACGATTGATGATTTCATAACCAATTTGATGGAAGTGTGTGTGGTTTTAAGTCTTAAAATTAACCCAAAAAGATATAATTATATATAATATACATAGTTTATTATATAATCATGATATTAAAAATAATTTAATGGATTTGAGGAAGAAATTAAATAAAACTGTCTATGGATGAACCTTACGTCATCTTCGATTATCTCATTTTGGTTTGAAACAAAGGTCTTCCTTTGTTGGATTTATGACAAAATTTAGGATTATAGGATTAGGGTATGTAATTTAGGAATATATTTGGATGGTTATTTTCTATGTGAAATGGATTTATAGGTGTGAAGATAGGGATAGAAGGGTGGCCTTTTATAGGGAAGGTGAGTGACAAGCTTGTATGTTTTTGAAAGCGGGAATTCCAACGATGTTTTTCACACTTAAAGAGTGTCAAAAAAGGGATAAAATTAGAACATTTGATTTTATAAGGTCAAAATATTTCCATAAAATGGGTTTGGGAGAGTTTTGGGTTCATTTGTAAACCTTATTTTTCAATTTTAACCACTATGTAATCTTATCTTTATTTTAATTGTTGTATTTAATTTTTAATTTCATTCACCTATCACTTAAGTCATAAATTATTTTTACCATATTAGACATTATGTATTATGATTATTCAACTTATTTAATCCATATGTTACAAATTCAAACCAAAAAAGCGGAAAAACTTATTTTTAAATTAATCCCGTAGTCCGGACGAGAAAGTGGGGTTTTAAAGCTAAAAGGGAAAAAGAATTAAATAGTTTTTATATCAAATTTCAATATGAAATTTGTTCTAATGAAATAAATTGGATTATTAGATATATAATTTAAGTAATTACAATTTAAAAAAAATAATATATAAATTAACATTATTCATAAATTAAATTAAAGGGAAGTTTTCAATGAAAGTTCAATATGCCTCACTATTCATCAAAAAATAAAACATTTTAGAAAAATCCCAAAACTTCACCCTAAGAAAATATTGATATTTTGATTTAAAAAAATAATTTTATTTTATAAAATTCAATTTCTAAAACTGTAAAAAATTAATTTTATTGTTGTTTACAAAAATACATAAAATGGTGTTTTTTTGAGAAAATAGTATTTTCCAATATTTAAAGACTTTACCATAAATTACATATTTTATTATCAATATTTTGACTTTATATAAAACCATTATAATTTATATTTAAAAATTAGATATTAATATTCATTTTTCTAAGTCTAATGGCTACGTTACAATCATCAAATTTCTATAACTATATTAATAATATGTCTAGGTTTTGTTAAAACTCAGTGTCATGTGGAATGCAAGCTAACCGAGTGTTGCGTGTATTGCAAGAAACCACAAGGTTTTATGTTATAAAATATTGAATTGGATTATTGTGTAGTGAAACACATAAAATAAAATTAATTTATTCAAAAAAAAGGTTCATAAAAACATGGGGTGTTCCACCATTCATAGAAGTGGAAAATTTTAATTTATAATTAATCCCATAGATGCAACAAGAAATTGAGGTTTTAAAGAGAAAATGTTCAAAAGTTTATAAAGTTTTAATATTTAAATTAAATATAATAATTATTTCAATGACCTGAATTAGATTAATTAATGTATTATAGAACTACTTTTACTTTAAAACTAGTTAAAAATATAATTAGACTTTAAAAATAAATTAAACAAAAAGGATGTTTTCAATTAAAATTCACTATTTCTCACTCTTCATCAAAAAATGATAATTTTATAAAAAATCCCAAAAAACAACCCTAATATAATTTTTACACGAATTTTAGAAAAATGAATCTTTTTTTATCAAATTAATCTTATAAAAGCTTAAAATTTTAATTTTATTAATGTTCAAAAAAATAAATAAAAATCATTTTTTGAGAAAATTGTATTTTCGAAACATATGAAGAATCTAAAAAAAATTGATAATTTTTTTATATATTTTTTCTTTTATATAAAACAATTATAATTAATATTTAAAAATTAGTTATTTCTATTCATTTCACTATTTTTAAGGGATATGTTATAACCAACATGTTAAAATGACTATATTAATAATATATCACGGTTTTGTTAAAACTTAGTGTTTTGTGTAATAGAAGCTATCCCAGTGTTACATATAGCTCAAAAATAACATGGTGTTTAGTGTAATAAAATACATCAATGAAATTTAATTAATTCAAAAAATAATTATTATTAAAAACTCATGGTTTTACAGTTCCTCCCACCCTAAGCTCATATTATCTCTTTTTAAAGAAACAATCATATTAGAGTCACATTTACCTTATAATTACATCTTTCATGTTTTGATATAATCTAATAATGAGTGGGGGGTTAATGGTTAACCGTTTTGGAAAAGGATGAAAACCATAATTTATTGAATCAATAAAGTCCAAGTAAGAGAACAATCACTTCTCCTAGTTTCCTGAACATGCACCCAAGTCACTCCAAAAGGTCTCCCATTATGACTTGGTAACCTCACTTAGGACTACATGAATGAATGAACCACAAAACCTACATGTCCCACAAAAATATCATGTTGTAATTCACCAAAATTCACACCTCCTTTACAAAAATCACGTAGATGAGAACCCAAGAAATCTACCTTCCACACCATGCCTTCTTGCTCCATACTCCCCATATTTTCTTAATAAACAAAACTAAATGATACTTATTAGTTGTTGGGGGTACATGAAGGTAATAAGAACATGTGATCAAGAAGATATGTCTTCCATGCTTCACTCACCTAGGTCTCTTAACTTCTCTTTAGCTGACTAATTAAGAGAAAACCTAATTTATTACTTTGGAATACTACTTCTATACTAGTTATCTACAAATAGGGTTGAGGAAACAATCCCAAATAATTCACTAGGGAACAACATAACTAAGTCATACTTGAAGACCGACTAATATGACCAAACCACTTATCATGCCTCCTCACTTGATAAAAACATCACCAAAACCTCCTCACTTTAGTGAAACATTACTCCAGCCTCCGACTAGTGTGAACTTTCACCCTTTCCAATAACTAGGGATCTATATTCACCCTACCTAATAAGGGATTCAAATTCAGGCATACTTATATTGGGTAAACCACTTCTCCCTTCTCTATAATTGATAAACCACAACACGCTACCCTATACTAGTTTGACCACATCTCCCTACCCCATAAGAGGGATAAAATTAAACCAATACCTAAAATAGAGTAATCCATCACACAGGTCCTTATACTATGGTTTAGAACTCCCCTTAGCACCATGGTTGAGAATATTCTCAACTAGGTCTCTAACCAGTATGCCACATTTTATTGGGTTACCTAATCTGGTTCCTATCTATTTACACACCCTCAACAACCTCCTTAAATAAATTTATGGGATATTCACACCGGAGTGACCCCTATAAGTCAATTATTTACTTGATAATAATATTTTCCCAAAAAATTACCCTTAAAAAATAGGACCCTTAGTGTACTAATGATCTTTTAATCCCTTGATAACAGGGTTCCCTCTCATGAGTATGCTATTAAGACTTCCCTTGGATCAAAATTCCCATATTGACTACCCAAGTGTCTAGTTGGCCACCCGACTCTTTTAATTAGGTGGAGATATATTATGGGCCTCTTACAAGGTGTAAGACCTAAATTTTTATGCCTTAATATAATTCATAAACTTTTCCATGAATGTCTAATAGTAATCCATGATTATTTTTCCAATCATAGGTTGATCAACATATGTGTAAGCCCAAACATCTTTCTCTTGGTTCCATACACCCATCTGTACAATTGTCTTTCATTTTCCAATCATCAATCAGTTGTAAGTATATAAATATGTGGTCCTAAAAGTAGGTTAGATTCCCAATTTGACCCTCATCAAAGATATCATCCTTAAGACTCATTAACGAGTTAGAGCCACCCATTAATACGGTGTATGTAACGAGTTAGAGGCACCCATTTATACAATGAATGTATAAGTCCCAAGTTATTCTCATGGGGGCATATCATTCCTTAATCCTTCTATATGTAGTTATATTCCATTTAATACATCATATCCGCAAAGGTACATATTCTCATCAGGCCATAATAATCTCAAAGGGGAATAACCCCTATAATCTAAACCTCTCCCAAAGTGCCATATTCTATATGATCGATCATATCCTCAAATGGCCATATTCATAGTGAGTTGTCATATCACCAAAGGGAAATATTCCATGAAAGTCCATATTGTTTCAAAGTTCCATATACCATAAAAGTTTAATCATACCCTTTACTATTTTATTTCCAATATAAAGATAATCTTGAAATGGTCAATCATTTGTAAGTCCCACATCAACCATTACTAGGAATCATTTACGTAGAAGTTGTTATAACCCAGGACACCCAGAGAGGGGAGTGGTGAATATAGGTGTCAACATTTTCTTTGAAATTAATGGAAATTTTTACCACATTGGTAGGAAACTGTTAAACCTCTCTAATAGAGTTTTGTAACCATTGAATAAAAAAATCATAATTACAAACACAACACAATAATTTTACTTGGTTCCCCAATAAGGGATAGTAAATGTATCAGATGTCGAATATTTTTTAATGATACAAAAATATACCAAGATAAACTAGTTTTTAGGGATTATGTTGACTCTTTTAGGGTAGTTTCATGCTAGGCACATGACCTTTTCAAGAATTTAGGTAATGTACACTACGTTCCATTGATAACTTTTGTTCACTCTACTTTCAGACTTGTTTGGTTGAATTCAACCTTGGTTTATTGACTTGAAGGTCATGATTATATATGAGTTCATGATGATGGAATTTTTTACCATGACATACCTTATATAATGATTTAATTCATTCGAAAAACCTTTCCCCAACATAAAATTAGTTAACGAATTTGTTTATATGTAAATTCCTTTTAATGGAAAATGAATTTTCAAAAAAAACTTATCATTTTTCATGAAACCTAGTTTAGTAAAATATATATGCTACATTTACTTCTCAATTATACTTTTCACATGACATGAATTCATGTAAGATTTTTTTCCACTCCATAAATATAATTTATTAAATATTACACAAATATAAAGCAATTATCCTTTCTTGAAATCATTGATTTTTTTTTTCAAATAACGATCAATGGAACATTTATAGGTAAAACTCACCCTATCAAAAAACTATTCCATTCCCATAAAACATGTCATATATATATATTATTTCCCCAAAACATCAAAATCATTTCATGATAATGAAACTTTGACTTTAAATGAGTTTTCCAAACTTTTAGGAAACTCAGCCTTCATAATAAAAACATTTCCTCATCTTTGAGAACATGAATTTCATGAAACTCATAATTTTACACAGAACCATTTTAATTTATTAGTGAAAGTATCTTTCTAGAAATATTTTATTCTTCTCTAGAAACACTTTACAATCTTCTAGGCATTCCATCTACTGAAATCAATCCCCCATAGTGTCCAAATTTCTAGATCCACACATAGGGGGTTGAAAAATTCATCCCTTAGTGTCTATATACCATAATCAACCAAGAGTATATTGAAAAAATTAACCTACCATCACTTTACAACATTAAATTATCTAGTTCCAAAAATAATTCTAGCTACAAGACATTAAACTAAATAGAAAATATCATTATACTAATACATTAAATTACATGGACTGGTCCTATAATATCACATTAAACTGTGAAATTCAAACTTTCTTGTTTATGATTATAGTTATAATATGATGCATAGGACATATTTTTGAGGCTCAATCTATAAACCACATTGGTCTCTGTTATTTGACCTTAAGAGTTATGACATGCCCCATTATGTTTCTCAGACTAAGTGTGTTATGATTTATTTAATTTGGACACGTAGGAATATATGTAACTACCCAAACTTTAATTAATGGAAATCCCTCTTGATCTAATTAACTGTATCTTTATGTAAAATGCTTATATAAAATGTCAAATTCTTTGGTTTTATGTTATGAATTGAGAAAATTACTAATATATCCATTGAACAGTGATCACATGATTAGTATAAATATAGGGTTTTTGACAAATCCAATTTACCCATACAAAGGAAGTGATGGCCTCATCCAGTAGACGTGCCCCATATGAAGCCCATTTGTTATAGATCGGAAAGGAGGATGCGTCTTTGGGCTTCTCTCTTGACCAAGATCAAGCCGAGATTGAATATTTTATGCTCGAGCGGGACCACCTATGAGATGAGTGGAAGTTGACAGAGATTACCACCCGAGAAATGTTATTCGACCCACCCCAAGAGTCTGTCACCATCACGCACCATACTATTCAGTCTTATGCGGGTGTTATAAGGGGCTATGTAACAAGACTGTAGCACTATGGTTATGTACAATATTTTAGTATATAATAATTAATATACTTTCATTTTATTGTTGTTACCTTGTAAATAGTTTTTAAAGCTCAAATAGTTTTTTTTAGTTAAAGTTCAACTAAGAAATCTATATTCAGGAATTAATGGTTTTTTGAATTAAATAATATTTTAATAAAATATTATTATTATTATTAAATTAATTTTTATTAAATATAAATGATCGTATACATTTATGAATGAAATTTTAATTTTTATTAAGGTTTGAAAGCAATTTTTGTCAAAACCCATTAATTTTCGATAAATATCAGTGTTTATTTTAAAATTGAAAATTAAAAAATTTAGAAAATTATTTAGATAAAATGAATATTATTTCTCGAATCAGGATGTCGAAATTATCCAATGGTGAATTTTTCATAATTTTTTGAGACAGTCAAATTTTTGGGTAAAAATTTAATATCATTTAAATATATAATATTTTTTATGACATCATAATGACACAATAGTGATGAAATAAAATACTATAAACTTTATGTTAGGAAAATATATCTTTTACCATTAAAATAATGTGATTTTGGGTTTGTTTTATTTATTTTACAATGCTTTAGTGGACCCTTCAAGACTTATTAAAAATTGTGTCTTTTTAAAATGTTTTCCTTGGGAGTGTGACTCACCTCCACATAAGCAACCCCATTATTTTATGAAGATCTTAATTTGGCCATATAAAATATTTTTATCCACTCCCCTTTTTAAAAAACTATGGGAAAAAACCATGGGCTAGTTTGAGGTTTTGATTAGTTTAATGTGAGGTGTCGCAAACCTATATAATAAAGAATTCCCTCACCTTTCCTATAAAAACCCATCCAAGCTCCCACTTCCTCCCCACTAAAATCCTTTGAAGTTCATCCGCCCTCTTCCATCCTCTCTCTATAATTCTCCCAAGGTTCAGCAAGCTCCCATGGATCCTCTCTCAAGCCTCTCTCAGGCCTTTGGAAGCACACTTCCAAGTAAGGGTTTTTTCTTCCTTTGTCATTTTTGTCCAATATTATTTAAATTGGTATGCCCTTTTAATTTCAATTATAAATGTTGGGGTATAGTTTCACACCTACCCCATACCTCCCTCTTAATGTTTTAATTATGGGAGACCCTTTTATCTCTCATTAAATTCCTCCCATGTACTCCCATTACTATGCTGAAATTCTGAAACAAATTTCTCTCTCCTCATTTACATTCAAGAAATTCTTTTGTATCATGAATCTAAATTCCATTAAATTTGTTGGTAAATGTATATATATGACCCCTTTACTGTCCATGTCATTTAAATATGATGATACACCCCTTTCTCTTTCATCAACCATTTTTATGAGTTCTTATGTCACGCTGTTAGGCTGCTGAAATTGCACCGTGCTTTTCCAATCCATAGTCATTGGGTAGTGAATACCATTAACATTTATTTATCAAGGGTATTAACCTTTATGAACATTTAATTATTGTTTAAATACTTTCATTTATTTATTCCACATTTTTTTATCATGGAATAAAAGTTTATGATGAATGATTCAATGTTTTATGATCCATGTGGCACACTTGTGCATGAGATGAAATGTTTAAGAAGGGTGAGCCATTATAGTGCTCCAATGTATTGGGTAAAGTATAGTATCATGATACTTCAAGTGAAATTTGTGTTTAATCATGATACTTAAATTACAAAAAGGGTTTACTCGTGCTTCATGTGAAATGTGGGTTTACTCATGCCCCATGTGCAATGAGCCTTGGCTCATGCTAATTCCATGTTAAGTATTGTTTCCACATTTCCATGTTATGATTATAGTGCTTTATCGTGCCTTTATTTTTATTCTTCTCTTGTGCTATATTGATATGCATATTTTCTAACATGTATTGTATTCCTCATGTTATTTCATGATTAATCCCTTACTGGGCTTTATGGCTCACCCTTTTGTTATGCATGTTCTTAGGTTATCCCATGCAATGCTAAGTACGAGGGAATATAGTTTCCATGTAAAGGAAGTTTTCAATAAAGATGTTGTATTTCATTTTTTATGTTTTTATGTAATGATCCAAAATCCCCAAAGAAACTAGATCTCTCAATATTATATTTTGTATTATGTGAAGTATATGTAATTGATTATGTTTAATTGTGTAATAAAATATCAGGGTTGTCATAGTTGGTATCAGAGGATAGGTTTATTTATTTTTGGGATTAGGATTATAAAAACATAATAAAGCCTTAGAGACAGGACTTATATAATGACCCATACTTTACATACATTTTTAATACTTCAAAATTGAAGCATACTTAATACAACATATAACAAAACCACAAAAGGACCGTGTAGGTATAGTGTCTTTAGAAACTGGGAAACATAAACAACTGGTTCATAAAGCATCTACTTTGCCTCCCATTTATTTCATCATATCTAGAGTCCCTTTTTGGCATATTCTACTTAATAACCTTATTCCTGACCTGGGGAAATAAAACATACAAAAGGGTGAGCTGAAATGCTCAGTAAGGGTAAACAAAAGAAATATCAATCACATCATATACATAAGAACATAACTTTTGGAAATCTTATCCTGCAAAAGAGATCATAATATCATAACATGAGATAAATCATAGAAGTGAAATGTAATGCCAATAATCATAACTTAAAACCTGAAACTTTGTGGCATACACACATAATCATAGAGAGTCATTTCTTATTAGTCAAGACTCATTGCCAAGACTATCTTAGTGGACAAAGTCCATTTCTGAACCGAGTCACCCTCATTTCAGTCTTGTTTCACTGAACCGGTATAACCTACCGTTCCAGCCATGTCTATCTCATGAGATATATAATCTTTACCCAATGCATTGGAGGGAGATATAGGTCCCACCCATCTCATAATGATACCATTCTTATGTGTGCCACAAAATCATAAACCATACATCATAGCATAACCCATGTAATAAAAATGGGAATCCTAAACATCGTGACATCATAAAACAATTCATATACGAGAAAGGAATTCATAAAAATATTTCCATCACAACATAATCAAATCAGTGTAATAATAGGGATAGAAACAGAACCCTTTATTATCTTAGATGGAAAATAATTTTTATAAAACACTTGAACTCCATTCTTGAGGAAAATATCCTTTCTACTTAAAAAACATTTTCCTTTCTTAACATGTCATAAAATATTAAACTAAAAGAAGTTGATTAAAAATAAACTTGAAAACTTGTAAAGGAAGCTTCTTGGAAATAGTGTTTTAAAAATCCATTCATGTTGTATAAGTTAAAAAAACATTCTTCGTACTTTTGTTGGAAAAATAAAAAAGAACCTCGTACGAAAAATGACAAAAGATTCCTTTCATATCTTTTACTAAAAACTTACCGAAGGGTAAAATTGAATATAAACTATTGTGGAAGGATATAAATATTACATATTGAGGAAACATGGATGTGGATGATAAAATACACCCCAGTAAATGCCAAAGTATAAACAATCTCGGATAAAAATGAGATTGTGATATTCCACATACCTTAGGTCTGTTTTGCTTCGTAAGTGTCCGAACCTCATGTATAATGATTTAAATAATGTTATTGACTTATTCCAGAATCATACTTATTTTTATGATGTCACATATGGTAATTGTCTTAGCTTCTTAGTAGTAATATTTCATTGCTACTTGTTATTCGGGTGTTTATAACTTTTTGTTCTTATGCGTGTTTTGTCGAATAAATTCTTATTCTTATCTTTAGGTTATAGATAACACATTTCAAGAATGGTATTAGTGTAATATATATCATATTAATTCATTCAATTCATTTATATAATCATTATGAAATGAAGATCATGTAGAACGAATCGCATCACATCGTGGAGACGGTATTCCGTACGTACGCATGAGTGATGATATCGTTCCTATGATCGTGGAATTGTATTGGAGTGTATGTATACTATTTTAGAATCAATATCACTTTATAATAGTCATATATAGTCATTATTTATACCATTATACCCATCCACATAAGGTGGTGGTGGAAAATAGATTACACCACGGCATGGAGACGGTATTCCGTACGTACGCACGCGTGATGATTTCTTTTTCCGTAGGATGGATAGATGGTGAAATAGGGTTGTTTCTTACTTATAATAACATATCCGTATATGAGTGATACTGATGTTACTACTTCATAATGAAACAACTAAATAAGAAGAAGTGGAAGAAGAAATAAAGATGCAAGAATCGGTAACGGACATTACCTCTTCTTTGAAGTGCTTCTTTGAGACCTTCTTTTAGGGCACTAAAATTGGTCTTTGAAGAAGACCAGGACCTCTATAATGTCTCTAGGGAAGTGGATAGGATGAATTCTCCGGGGTTGTCCGAGCATGAAGGCTCAAAGTGGTGTGAGGAAGAGGGGTATGAGGTGCCCTTTTATAAGGGAGGAGAGGGGCACCTTTGGGAAAACTAAAAATATTATTTTATTATAAAGTCAAGTTCGGTTTTAAATAGCTCCAAATTGATATATTTCTAAGATAAGGTGGGTAAGGGTCGAAATACTGTCATCCAATAGAATTTAGACAAGTTTAGGTTCCTATTTTAACCATATCATTTAGATTTAACATTAAGTTAAATAAGTTTACTTTTACCGTGTCTTCTTGTGTTCTTATACTATAAGGTTAATAAACTTACTATAAGAAGCCAAACGAACCCCAAGTTGTTTATTATTAATATATATAACCTTATCTCAGTCATTTTTCCGAACCTTAGAATTTTAAGAATAAAATAACAATTACTAATATAATATTTGTTTTAAAAACTATTTTATTTCAATTTTGACACTATTTAGTAATTGATTTTTGTGAAAATCATAACAGAATTATTAGTTCGAACCATGATAATTAAATCAATAATAACATGTCATATTAACCTAGAAAATCAGTGGAATTCATAAAATGTCTCAAATTACATTTATTTTTGGTGTTTATAACATCAATTATGTCAATATTTCATTAATAAGATAAATACTGCATCATCATTGTGTCATAAATAAATTAAATTATTTAATGTCTAAAATTTACAAATAAAATATCATTATGTAGGAAATATTTTTATATTTCTAATGAATATTTATAGACTAATTTATCTTATGTATGTTCTTATATTAAAAATTATTTACTTATTAAACTTTGATTTTAACTATTTTAACCCTTCTTTAAATAAATTAACAATAAGTGTCCTAATCTAATCCAAGTGGGCCTAAAAGGTCATATTTTATTCCTAAGTTTGTTTTTCGTCGAATTACACTTATCCAATAGAATTAGGACATGTGTTAGGGTAATAATAATATCATCTTTACCCTTAATTACCCTATTTACTTTTAACCGTGGTAAAAAAAATAAAAATTTATTATTCACCAAAAAATATTTTCATCTCATTGAACCACATTTTAGTCCTTGATATTAACCGTGTCTCTCGGATTTTCCAAATTCCACTCACAGAAGCGGTAAAATTAAGTTTTATGAAAAATTCAGTTTTTTAACTACCACTTAGTAGTTTCACTATTCATCAAAAATTGAAAGTTTTCAGAAAAATACCAAAATTTCACCCTTGGTTAATTTCGATATTCCGAATCCAAAAATGAAGTCCATTTTGAAAAATAAAATTTATAAAATTTCAAAAAGTGGTTATTACTATTCCTAACGGCTAGTTTTAATAATATTTTAATAGAATATCGTTGTTTAGTGAAACTCGGTATTGCGTACGACGCAAGCTATTGAGGAAGGTCGTGATTTCGTGTAAAGCAAGCCAAGAAAGCATTGTGTAGAAAAAGATTCCTTTGATTATTTATATAACATAAAATCATCGGGTGTTACATTCTACCCCCCTTAAAATGAATTTCTCCCTCGAAATTCGTCACTTTGTAACAAACAGATGAGGATACCTCCCCCTCATCATATCCTCAAGCTCCCATGAAGCTTCTTCTAATTGGTGGTTCCTACATAAAACTTTCACCAATCGAGTGGTATTATTTCGTAGGACTTTTTCGCTACGATCCAGAATCTCTATCGGTTGTTCTTCATAAGAAAGATCTTGCTCCAGCGGTACAACTTCTGAGCTGAGTACAGGTGAAGGATCAGGTATGTACTTTCTCAGGAGAGATACATGGAACACATCTTGAACTTGAGAGAGATTCGGTGGAAGTGCCAATTGGTAAGCTACCTTCCCAACACGATCCAATATTTCGAAAGGACCGATATATCTAGGGCTCAACTTCCCCTTCTTTCCAAATCTCATAACCCTCTTCCAGGGAGATATTCGTACGAACACTTTATCACCCACTTCAAACTCTAGGTCTTTTTTTCGGTTGTCGGCATAACTTTTCTGTCTACTCTGAGCTGCTCTTATGTGTTGTTGAATAGATCTGACCTTTTCTTCCATTTCATCAATGAGATCAGGTCCTAATAGATTTCTTTCCCCAACTTCATCCCAACAAGTTGGAGTCCTGTATTTCTTTCCATAGAGAGCTTCATAAGGAGCCATCTGAATACTGGAGTGAAAGCTATTATTATAAGAAAATTCCATCAAAGGTAGGTGTTGATCCCAACCACCTTTGAAATCCATAGAGCAAGCTCTCAACATATCTTTTGGGGTTTGAATTGTTCTCTCAGACTGACCGTCTGTCTGAGGATGATAAGCAGTGCTGAAACTCAACTCTGTATCCAGAGTATGCTGAAGACTTCGCCAGAACGTCGAGGTAAATCTCGGATCCCGATCGGATATAATAGAAAGTGGTACTCCATGCAATTTTACCACTTCCTTTACATATATCATGGCAAGCTGGTCCAGAGAGAAATCCTCTCTAATAGCAATGAAGTGTGCAGACTTTGTAAGACAATCAACTATGACCCAGATGGAATTATTTCCTTTGGATATTTTAGGAAGTCCTGTGACAAAGTCCATAGTGATGTTTTCCTATTTCCATTCGGGTATGGGTAACGGTTGTAACATCCCCTTAGACTTCTATCTCTCAGCTTTAACTTGTTGACAAACCAAGCATCGAGAGACAAATTCAGCAACATCTCTTTTCATGCCATCCCACCAGAAGTACTCTTTCAGGTCCCTATACATCTTCGTGCTTCCAGGATGAATAGAGTATGAAGAACTATGAGCCTCATCCAGCAGCTCCTTCTTTAATTCAGGGATGGGAGGAACACAAACCCGATTCCTGAACTTTATTATCCCATCACAATCAAGGTTGAATTCAGGAACATTTCTCACCTTCTTCTGTAACTCGACATCTTCATTCTGTGCCTCTTTAATCTTCACATGTATAGATGGTTGAACATTCATTTGAGAAAGATAAGATTTTCCCCCTTCCATTATAATTCCAAGATCCATCGTTTGTAAATCCATAAATATTGGATCTTTTGTGATCCTCATCATGGATAAACTAGCATGGTCTTGTCGACTTAATGCATTTGCCACCTTGTTTTCTTTCCCAGGGTGGTAATGGATTGAGTAGTCATAATCCTTAATCAGCTCCAACCATCTTCTTTGGCGCATATTCAGCTCCTTTTGTGTGAAAATATACTTTAAAATTTTATGATCAGTATAAATATCACACCATTCACCATAAAGGTAATGCCTCCAAATCTTTAATGCAAAGATTACCATAGCTAACTCCAAATCACGAGTTGGGTAATTTTGCTCATGTATTTTCAACTGTCGTGATGCATAAGCTATCACCATATCATTTTGCATAAGAACACACCCCAATCCCTTCTTGGATGCATCACTGTAGATCACAAACCTTTCTCCACTACAAGGCAGTGTGAGCACAGGTGCACTGGATAACCTTCTTTTCAACTACTTGAAATTCTCTTCACATTCCTCCGTCTAGACAAACTTAACTCCTTTCCGAGTCAACTTGGTGAGTGGATTAGATAATCATGAAAAATCTTTCACAAAACGTCGATAATATCCAGCCAAACCAAGAAAACTTCGAATCTCAGTCACTGTTGTTGGTATTGACCATCTTTCGATAACCTCTGTTTTTGCTAGATCCACATATATCCCCTCTTTTGAGATTATGTGACCCAAAAATGCCACTTTTTGAAGCCAAAATTCACACTTGGTAAATTTGGCATAAAGCTTCTCCTTTCTCAGGGTCTTCAATATAATTCTCAAGTGATCTTCATGTTCTTCCTTGCTCTTTGAATAGACAAGAATATCGTTTATAAAGACTACCAAAAATTGATCAAGATAGTCTCTAAAGACTCTATTCATCAGATCCATGAAGATAGCAGGGGCATTAGTAAGACCAAATGGCATCACTATAAATTCATAGTGTCCATACCTTGTACGGAAATCCGTCTTTGGTATATCCTCCCTTTTAACCCTTAATTGATGATACCCTTAACGAAGATCAATCTTGGAAAAGTATTGAGCTCCACGTAGTTGGTCAAATATCTCATCAATGTGCGGGGGAGGATATTTGTTCTTGATAGTGATCTTGTTAAGTTATCGATAATCAATGCACAGTCTCATTGATCCATCTTTCTTCTTAACAAATAGAACAGGTGCTCCCCAAGGTGACCCACTAGGGCGTATGAATCCCTTATCAATATTCTCTTGGAGTTGCTTCTTCAATTCCTGCAACTCAATTGGGGACATTCTATAAGGTGTCTTTGAAATAGGCAAAGCACCTGGTACGAGTTCTATTGAAAACTCAACTTCACGATTTGGTGGAAGACCCAGTAATTCCTCCGGAAAGACATCATCAAACTCCCGTACAATGGGAATATTCTTAATTGTAAGTTTCTCACCAACCATTTGAGAAAAATAACCTTCATTTAGTGGAATCAATTCCCATAAAATGGAAGAAATTTCCACTAGAAGGTTATGTTCATCCTTGCACTGATAGACGATCATAGATTGATATGGAATATTAAATGTGACTTCCCTTCTTTGGAAATTGATATGAGCTCCATATAAATAAAGCCAATCCATACCAAGAATCACATCAAATTCCACTATAGGAAGGACCACAAGATTTGCAGGAAGCACTTTCCCACAAACTTCAATCGGGGAAGAATTATAAACTTTTGATGCGACTGTTGTGCCATTAGGTGTTGTCACAGCTAACTCAACATCTAATTGGTGAGGTAATACGGTGATACCCTTAGAAAATTCTTCAGAAATAAAAGAGTGGGTGGATCCAGAATCAAATAAAACATTTGCTACTTTAGAGTGGATGGTAAGTGTACCTTTCACCACATCGTTATCATACTCCACATCGCTGATAGAAATTGCATGTGACTTTCCTTTGTCTTTAGCCTTAAGAGTTTGTTGACATCGACCATCATCATCAACCCTTGGATTAGGGTATTTATTGGCATAATGCCCCATATCCTTGCACTTGAAACATTGAAGTGTAGTAGGTTCATTCTGTGTATCCCTTCCTTTGTTTCCATCATTAGACATCTTATTCCCATCATCGCGGCATTCAAATGCCCGATGACCTTCCTTTCCACATTTGAAACATTTACTTGTACCTTTAAGACAACTCCCTCCATGTTTCTTTCCACACTTTGAGCATAAGGGAAATCTCATCTTCTTTTTAGTGTGCTCTTTAGATTTTCCTTTGAATTCCATTTTCCTCTTCTTATCAAACCCATATGACTGATGGGTTACTCCAATCTCCATCTCGACTTTGAGAGCACATCGAACGATTTCCTCATAGCTATTGAAGTCCCTTATGGCTAATTCCCTTCTAAGAGTTGGTTTTACGCCAATAAAGAATCGATCGATCTTACTCTCAGGTTGGATAATAATACCAGAAGCATACCATGCAAGTCTTGTAAAATTTGCTTCATAGGTACCAACAGATTCATCATCCTTTTGCTTCAGTTCAAGAAACTCTTTCTCCATCTTTGTTCGAAGAATACGAGGGAAGTACTTATTGAAAAATAAGTTCTTGAACTCGTCCCATTCCATATACTCAATTTCATCCCTTTGCCTCGTATTCATAATAAGATTCCACCATTGATCAGCATCACCCTCCAAACGATACACTACTAGGATGACTTTATCATGCTCAGAACATTGAAGAACTGAAAATATCTTTTCAGTAGTACAAATCCATTGTTGAGTAACTAATGGATCAGTAGACCCGCTAAAAGAAGGTGGGCGCTGCCTCATGAAGGATTCAACAGAATGTTGCTCCTTCCTTTGCTCGTTTGGAAGTCCTGCATGATTTATAGCTTGAGAAAGTTGTGTGAGCATGGATACATGGTTTTGCATTCCTGCTCCCATAACGTTTGGTTCCTCAGGGGGACAATCATTGCATTGCCCGTCGCATTCCGCATTAACACGATTCCTTCGGGTTCCAGCCATTGACTAAAACCAAGAAGAATAGTGTGAGCAACACTAATTATAATAGGAGAACCACATAATCAAGAATAAAATGTCACACTTAAGGTCTTATCCTAGGTTATTCATGGCCATTTCTAAAACACTAATATTGTGTTCTATGCTTGGAATTATCCTTAGGGTTCTTACTAAGGCTTTCACATCCTAGTTTCCAAATGTTGACTATACCTTTCCTCTAATACCAACTATAATGACCCATACTTTACATAAATTGTTAATACTTCAAAATTTAAGCCTACTTTTACAACATATAACAAAACCACGAAAGGATGGTGTAGGTATAGTGTCTTTAGAAACTGGGAAACATAAACAACTGGTTCATAAAGCATCTACTTTTCCTCCCATTTATTTCATCATATCTAGAGTCCCTTTTTGGCATATTGTACTTAATAACCTTCTTCCTGACCTGGGGAAATAAAACATACAAAACGGTGAGCTCAAATTCTCATTAAGGGTAAACAAAAGAAATATCAATCACATCATATACATAAGAACATAACTTTTGGAAATCTTATCCTGCAAAAGAGATCATAATATCATAACATGGGATAAATCATAGAAGGGAAATGTAATCCCAATAATCATAACTTAAAACCTAAAACTTTGTAGCATACACACATAATCATAGAGAATCATTTATTGTAAGTCAAGACTCATTTCCAAGACTATCTTAGTGGACAATGTCCATTTCTGAACCGAGTCACCCTCATTTCAGTCCTGTTTGACTGAACCGGTATAACCTACCGTTCCAGCCATGTCTATCTCATGAGATATAAAATCTTTACCCAATGCATTGGAGGGAGATATAGGTCCCACCCATCTCATAATGATACCATTCTTATGTGTGCCACAAAATCATAAACCATACATCATAGCATAACCCATGTAATAAAAATGGGAATCTTAAACATCGTGACATAATAAAAAAAATTCAAATACGATAAAGGAATTCATAAAAATATTTCCATCACAACATAATCAAATCCATGTAATAATAGGGATAGAAACAGAACCCTTTATTATCTTAGATGGAAAATAATTTTGATAAAACACTTGAACTCCATTATTGAGGGAAATATCATTTCTACTTCAAAAACATTTTCCTTTCTTAACATGTCATACAATTTTAAACTAGAAGAAGTTGATTAAAAATAAACTTGAAAACTTGTAAAGGAATCTTCTTGGAAATAATGTTTCAAAAATCCATTCATGTTGTATAAGTTAAAAAAACATTCTTCGTATTTTTGTCGGAAAAGTCCAAAAGTACCTCGTATGAAAAACGATAAAAGATTCCTTTCATATCTTTTACTAAAAACTCACCGAAGGGTAAAATTGAATATAAACTATTGTAGAAGGATATAAATATTACATATTGAGGAAACATTTATGTGGATGATAAAATACACCCCAGTAAATGCCAAAGTATAAACAATCTCAGATAAAAATGAGATTGTGATATTTCCCTTACCTTAGGTCCATTTTGCTTCGTAAGTGTCTGAACCTCCTGTATAATGATTTAAATAATGTTATTGACTTATTCCAGAATCATAATTATTTTTATGATATCATATATGGTCATTTTATTAGCTTCTTAGTAGTAATATTTCATTGCTACTTGTTATTCGGGTGTTTATAACTTTTTGTTCTTATGCATGTTTTGTCGAATAAATTCTTATTCTTATCTTTAGGTTATAGATACCACATTTACATAATGGTATTAGTGTAATATATATCATATTAATTCATTAAATTCATTTATATAATCATTATGAAATGAAGATCATGTAGAACAAATCGCATCACATCATGGAGACGGTATTCCGTACGTACGCACGAGTGATGATATCGTTCCTATGATCGTGGAATTGTATTGGAGTGTATGTATACTATTTCAGAATCAATATCAATTTATAATAGTCATATATAGTCATTATTTACACCATTATACCCATCCAAGTAAGGTGGTGGTGGAAAATAGATTACACCACGGCGTGGAGACGGTATTCTGTACGTACGCACGCGCGGTGATTTCTTTTTCCGTAGGATGGATAGATGGTGAAATAGGGTTGTTTCATACTTATAATAACATACCAGTATATGAGTGATACTGATGTTATTACTTCATAATGAAACAACTAAAGAAGAAGAAGTGGAAGAAGAAATAAAGATGAAAGAATCGGTAACGGAAATTACCTCTTCTTTGAAGTGCTTCTTTGAGACCTTCTTTTAGGGCACTAAAATTGGTCTTTGAAGAATACCAGGACCTCTAGGATGTCTCTAGGTAAGTGGAGAGGAGGAATTTTTAGGGGTTGGCTGAGCTTGAAGGCTCAATGTGGTGTGAGGAAGAGGGGGAGGAGGTGCCTTTTATAAGGGAGGAGAGGGGCACCTTTGGGAAAACTAAAAATATTATTTTATTATAAAGTCATGTTCGGTTTTAAATAGCTCCAAATTGGTATATTTCAAAGCTAAGGTGGGGATGATTCGAAATCCCCTCATCCAATAGAATTTATACAAGTTTAGGTTCCTATTTTAACCTTATCATTTAGATTTAACATTAAGTTAAATAAGTTTACCTTTACCGTGTCTTTATGTGTTCTTATACTATAAGGTTAATAAACTTACTATAAGCAGCCAAACGAACCCCAAGTTGTTTATTATTAATATATATAACCTTATCTAAGTCATTTGGCCGAACCTTAGATTTTTAGGAATAAAATAACAATTACTAATATAATATTTGTTTTAAAAACTATTTTATGTCAATTTTGACACTATTTAGTAATTTATTTTTTGTGAAAATCATAACAGAATTATTAGTTCGAACAAAGTTAATTAAATCAATACTAACATGTCATATTAACCTATAAAATTAGTGGAATTCATAGAAAGTCTCAAATTACATTTATTTTGGTGCTTATAACATCAATTATGTCAATATTTCATTAATAAGATAATTGCTGCATCATCATTGTGTCATAAATAAATTAAATTATTTAATGTCTAAAAATTACAAATAAAATATCATTATGTAGGAAGTCTTTTTATATTTATAATGAGTATTTATAGTCTAATTTATCTTATGTATAACCTTATATTAAAAATTATTTACTTATTAAACATTGATTTTAACAATTTTAACCCTTCTTTAAATAAATTAACAATAAATGTCCTAATCTAATCCAAGTGGGCCTAAAAGGTCATATTTTATTCCTAAGTTTGTTTTTGGTCGAATTACACTTATCCAATAGAATTAGGACATGTGTTAGGGTAATAATAATATCATCTTTACCCTTAATTACCCTATTTACTTTTAACCGTGGTAAAAAAAAGTAAAAAGTTACTATTCACCAAAAATTATTTTCATCTCATTGAACCACATTTTAGTCATTGATATTAACCGTGTCTCTCGGATTTTCGAAATTCCACTCACAGAAGTGGTAAAATTAAGTTTTATGAAAAATTCAGCTTTTTAACTACCACATAGTGGTTTCACTATTCATCAAAAATTGAAAGTTTTTAGAAAAATACCAAAATTTCACCCTAGGCTAATTTCGATGTTACGAATCCAAAAATGAAGTCCATTTTGAAAAATAAAATTTATAAAATTTGAAAAAGTGGTTATTACTATTCATAATGGCTAGTTTTAATAATATTTTAATAGCATATCATTGTTTAGTGAAACTCGGTATTGCATACGACGCAAGCTATTGAGGAAGGTCTTGATTTCATGTAAAGCAAGCCAAGAAAGTGTTATGGAGAAAAATATTCCTTTGATTATTTATATAACATAAAAGTCTCGGGTGTTACACCTAAGTCTAATAAAAACATCCTTAAGCTTTTGTGAGTATTGAGTAAGTGGTTTATCAAGAAAATACATCCATGTCTGGATACAAGCAGGTAGAGGCGGCTCTTACACAGATGTATCCTATGGATAAAACCCAAAAACACTACTTTGATCTAGAATCGAATGGGAACTGGTACAAAACAACGGGTCTTGCTGCACTTTTGGTTATGACACTGTTGGGAAATATGATTTGGTAAATTCACAAGCTTAGTATGAACCATTATTAAGGGACAAAAAAAATTCCTTGAGAATATATGTTAGAAATTAGATCATAGATAACATAGACTAAAGCCAATAGATCATATGTTATGAAAATAAAAGTTATTTATAAGTCACCAGTTTTTTCCTTGTATCACCCTTTATGTGTTACCCCTAACTTTCCTTTTTTTCCATCCAATGGCTGGTAATAGGAGGACTCGAGCTAACAACCGATATGAAGATCAATGTGATGGATATACTAATGAGATTCCCAATAAAATGGGAGTGGGAATCGCAAACTTTATCGTGCTTCTCTCTTAGATAACTCAAGATTTGAATAGAAACATGGGTCAAGAGAAACATTCAACCCCCCTAAGAAAGAAAAATTCTCTATCGAGAGATTAATGAGACAAAGGACTCATACTTTTAATGAATCATCTGATCCATCAATCGCTGAACAATGGATCAATTCTATTGAAAAGATCTTCTCCATCCTTTAATGTTCTGAACAAGAGAAGGTTCTCTTGGATTATTATCATATGGAGGTTGAATCTTATCAATGGTGGACGTTGATCAAAAATACGAAGCCTGAGGAGGAGATCGAGGTGTTGGATTGGAAGGATTTCTTGAAGATGCATTTCGATAAATATTTTATGCACACCATGCGGCTTAAGATGGAAAGGGACTTCCTTACTATTGAGAAAAAAGATGACGAATCTGTTGGAGCGTATGAGGAAAACTTCACAAGGATTTCACCATACACTTCCGGCTTTGACGTTACCCCCGAATGTAAGGTTGACTGCTTCTTTGGTGGGATGAAATGTAGCCTACGGAAAGCGTTGGCGATCTGTGACTTCGAAAGTTATGAGGAAATTGTATGATGTGCCCTCAATGTCAAAATAGAGATCGAAGAATATCATGGGTATGAAGGGGATAAGAAGTGTAAGGAGGAAATCAATGCTGGCGGTCCAATCGATAAATCCAGTGGTGCTAAGAAGATCTAGTACCCCACTTGGAAAAGGTGCGGAAAGAAGCACCCCAAAAATTTCCTGAAGGGGATGAAGAAATGCTTTAGGTGTGGAAGAGAAGGGTACCTGGCTATTAACTGTCGGAAAGAAAGACCCCACGACTGTGATAGAGGAGAGGAACGCTATGTTCGATCCTCAATGTCGGGTTCATTTCTACAACTACAAAGAATCAGGGCATCATGAAAATTATTTCCCTAAGCTAAGGGTTTTCGAAGGCAACCAACAACCTCAAAGTCAGTAAGGGTGAGCTTTTTCCATCACTACTGCCGAAGTGAACCCCGAAAACGAAGTGGTGATAGGTACGCTAGTTATTCATTCAATATTAGTGAACTTACTTTTTGATTCAGGTTCTACGCATTCTTTTATACCTCGAAAGTTTATTAGAACAATCCCAGCACCACCACAAATCATGGAAGTGAAGATGTTGGTGTGTATAGAAAATGGGGAAATCATTGCATCCCATGAATATGACTCCTCCCCTGTCATAAGATATGGATTGAACTTCCTAGAAAACCTCTTAATACTCCCTCCGGTGGAATTTTATGCAATTCTTGGCATGGCTTGGCTTTCATTATATAGAGCCAACATAAATTTCCATGAGAGGTAAATCACTCTCCATGTAGAGAATTGACCCCCAATTATTTACAAGTGCAAGGAGGAAGATGAATCTTCTTTAGCTACATCATCTCAAGCATGGGTATTACTACCCTATGAGCATGCGTATCTGGCATAAATGATTGAGTCTAAAGAGAAAACCATCCTAGAAGACTTGCCTATTGTGAGGGAATTTGCTGAAGTGTTTCCCAAGGAATTTCCTGGTCTTCCTCCTTGAAGAGACATTGAATTCTCAATTGATCTTATACTTGGGGCATTGCCAATATCCAAGACTCCGTATAGAATGGCTATTGTGGAGCTTGAGGAGATGAAGAAATAACTATAGGAGAATCTAGATAAAGGGTTTATATTCCCAATTGATTCACCATGGGGTGCAGCAGTCCTCTTCATCAAGAAGAAGGATGGGTCAATGCGCCTTTTCATCAATTATTGTGAGCTCATCAAAATCACGATAAAGAAGAAGTATCTGATCCCACGAATTGATAACTTGTTCGATCATCTACAAAGATCCCAATACTTTTCCAAGGTGGATTTGCGATCGGGATATTATCATGTAAGGGTGAAGAAGGAAGATATCCACTAGACTGCTTCTCATACAAGATACGGGCACCATGAATTCATAGTAATTCCTTTTTGACTCACTAATTATCCATCAATATTCAGGGACTTGTTGAATAGAGTTCTTAGAGATTACATCAACAACTTTTTGGTAGTCTTTGTAGATGATATTCTGATATAATCCAAAACCAAGGATGATCATGAGGAGCATCTTAAAACTATACTAGAGACCTTGCAGAAGGAGATGCTCTATGCAAAGTACAACAGGTTTGAGTTCTGGTTAAAGGTGGTCTCATTCTTGGACCATATCATCACAAGCAATGGGATATCTTTGGATCCCTCCAAAACAGATGCAATTGAGGGATGGTTGAGGCCAACATTGGTAAGGGATATTCATAGCATCTTAGGGTTAGTTGGATATTATCGACGATTTGTGAGAAATTTATCACGATTGTCCAACCCTCTTACCAAGCTCACTCATAAGGGATCAAATTTTTCATGGAGTTATGAATGCGAAGAAAGATTCAAGGAGTTTAAAAGGAGGCTTATCACTGCGCCTGTGCTCACTTTATCCAGAAGTGGAGAAATTTCTGGGGTACTCAATGATGCTTCAAAGAAGGTCCTAGGATGTGTGTTGATGAAAAATGGCAGTCATTGCCTATGATTTAAAGAAATGGAAAGTTCCTGAATAGAACTATCCAACACATGACCTTGAGTTGGCTGCAGTGATCTTCGCTTTGAAAATTTGTCGGAATTATCTCTTTGTGGATAAGTGTGAAATATATACATTCCACAAAAGCCTAAAGTATATATTCATACAGAAAGAGTTGAACATGTGCCAACAAATATGGTAAGAGCTGATCAAAGACTATGAATGCTCAATCCATTACCTCCCTGGGAACGTGAATAATGTGGAAGATTCCCTAAGTAGAAAAGACCCAACGATTCTATCATTGATGAGAATTGAAAGGGATCCAATCTTCATAGATTTGATGAAGATGGACATTGGAATCATAAAGAAGGGAACATCATCAATCATTTCAAAAATAATTACTGAACCATCACTTTTGGAAAGGTTAAAGGATGATCAAAAGGATGATGTGGGAATTCAGGAAAAAGTGGAAGCTATCGGAAAAGGGAAATCCTCAGAGTTTAATGTTAATGAAAAAGTAATTGTGAGATTTGGGAAAAGACTATGTGTTCCATCAAGTCCAGAGATGAAGATGGAACTTTTTGATGATGCACATAGTTCAAATTTCTCTATTCACCCAGAAAACACAAAGATGTATTGATATCTCCAAGAGAATTATTGGTGGGATAATTTGAAGAAGGAGATCATCGAATATACATCAATGTGACTTGTGTGTCATAAAGTGAAGGTAGAGAGGAAAAAGTCAAAGGGGATGATGCAACCATTGTCCATACCATAATGGAAATGGGAGAACATCACCCTGGACATTGTCATCGGACTTCTGAAGAAATCCAAAGGCAACAATGCAATATGGGTTGTTGTGGATCATCTTATAAAGGCTGCCACTTCATTGCTATTTGGGAGGATTTCTCATTGGATCAACTAGCAAGGATATATATCAGGGAAGTGGTAAGGATGCATGGAGTACCACTATCTATTATGTTGGATCAAGATCCAAGATTCACCTCTATGTTTTGGAAGAGTATTTAACATGCTCGGAATACTGAACTGAACTTCAGTAAAACCTATCATCCTCAAACCGATGGTCAGTATGAGCAGACTATCCAAACACTTAAGGAAATGTTTAGAGCTTGCTCAAGGGACTTTAAAAGAGGATGGGATCAGCTTCTTCCTTTGGTTGAGTTATCTTATAATAACAATTTCCACTCGATCATCCAAATGGAACCATATGATTCCCTTTATGGGAAAAGGTGAAAAACACTGGCGTGTTGGGATGAGGTCGGTGAGCGTAAGATGCTTAGACCAGAAATTGTCGAAGAAATGGTGGATAAGGTGAAAACCATTCAACATCATATCAAGGTATCCCAGAGTCGACAGAAGAGTTATGGAGATAACTATCGACGAGACCTTGAGTTTAAAGTTGGAGACATGGTATTTCTACGCATATCTTTATGGAAGAAGGTAATGAGGTTTGGAAAGAAAGGGAAGTTAAGTCCATGGTACAATGGCCCCTTCGAGGTTCTTGATCATGTCGGGGATGTGGCCTATTAAATAGCACTTCCCCCTACCATGTCCAATGTACATGATGTATTTCATGTATCCCTCTTAAAGAAGTGCATACCGGACCCTTCACATGTACTCTCTTCAGAGGTGGTATAGTTAGAGGATGATCTTTCTTATTAGAAGCAACCAGTGAAGATCTTAAATCTAGAGAAAACGTTATATGAAATAATACAATGCCCCTCTTCAAGGTGTTATGGAGAAACCACAAGTTTGAAGAAGTGATGTGGGAATTAGAGGAAATGATAAAGCAGAGTTACCCACATCTATTTTAGTGTGGGAAAAGGAAATTTTGAGGGAGAAATTTTTTAAGGGGGAAGATTGTAATGACCCAAACTGTCATTAATAGAGATCCCTATTTATCTAATTAAATGTCTCTTTAGGTAAAATGTTTATATAAAATGTCAACTTCTTTTGTTTTATGTTAAGAATTGTGACCATTGCTAATATATCCGTTGAACAGTGATCACATGATTAGTATAAATATAGGGTTTTAACAAATCCAATTTACTCAAACAAAGGAAGAAATGTCCTCATACAGTAGACGTTCCCCATACGAAGACCATTTTTCAGAGCTCAGAAAAAAGGTTGTGTATTTGGGCTTCTCTCTTGACCGAGCCCAAGATGATCTTGAATATGTTAAGCTCAAGCAGGACCGCCTACGAGAGATGTGTATGTTGATAGAGATTACCACCCGAGCAATGTTATCTGAGCCACCCCAAGAGTCTGTCACCATCGCACACCGTACTCTTTGGTCTTATGTAGGAGTTAAAAGGGGTTATGTAACAAGACCTTAGAACTATGTTTATGTACATTTTTTATATAATAATGAAAATACTCTCATTTTATTATTATTACATTGTAAATAGTTTTTGAAGCTCAAATAGTAATTTTAGTTAAAGTTCAACTAAGAAATCTATTTTGATGAATTAATGGATTTTTGAATTAAATAATAATTTTATAAATTATTATTATTATTATTAAATTAATTTTTATTAAATATAAATGATCGTATAATTTTATGAATGCAATTGTAATTTTTATTAAGGTTTGAAAGCCATTTTTTTCAAAACAAATTAATTTTCTATAAATGTCAGTTTTTATTTTAAAAGTGAAAATTAACATATTTAAAAAATTATTTAGATAAAATTAATATTTGTTCTATAATTCGGATGTCGAAATTATCCAATGGTGAATTTTTTATAATTTTCTAAGACAGTCAAATTTTAGTGTAAAAATTTAATACCGTTTAAATATATAATGTGTTTTATGACATCATAATGACCCAATAGTGATGTAATAAAATACTATAAACTTTATGTTAGGGAAATATTTGTTTTACCATTAAAATAATGTGATTTTGGGTTTGTTTGATTTATTTTACAATGCTTTAGTGGACCCTTCCTGACTTATTAAACATTTTATCTTTTTAAATTTTTTTCTTTGGGAGTGTGACTCACCTCCACATAAGCAACCCCATTATTTTAAAAAAGTTAGGAGGAAAAAAGCGTGGGCAAAAACCATGGTCTGGTTTGTGGTTTTGATTAGTTTAATGTCAGGTGTCCCAAACCTAAATAATAAATAATTCTATCACCTTTCCTATATAAACCTACCCATGCTCCCACTTCCTCCCCACTAAAATCCTTCAGAGTTCATCCAACCTCTTCCCTCCTCTCTCTAGAATCCTCCCAAGGTTCCCCAAGCTCCCAAGAATCCTCTCTCAAGCCTCTCTCAAGCCTTTGAAAGCACACTTTCATGTAAGGGTTTTTTCTTCCTTCATCTTTTTTGTCCAATATTCTTTAAATTGATATGCCATTTTAATTTCATTTATAAATGTCGGTATATAATTTCTCACCTCCCCTATATAGCCCTATTTTTGTTTTAATTATGGGATACCCATTTCTCTCTCATTAAATGCCTCCCATGTACACCTGTTACTATACCGAAATTCCGAAAGGAATTTCTCTCTCCTCAATTACATTCAAGCAATTCTTTTGTACCATTAATATAAATTCCATAAAATTTGTTGGGAAATGTATATATATGACCCCCTTACTTTCCATGTCATGTAAATATGACGAGACACCCCTTTCTCTCTCATAAACCATTTTTATGAGTTCTTATGTCACGTCGTTATGCTGCCGAAATTGCTCCGCGCTTTTCCAAGCCAAAGTCATTGTGTAGTGAATACCATGAAAATTTCTCTATCAAGGGTATTAAACTTTATGAACATTTACATATTGTTTAAAGAGTTTCATTTATTTATTCCACAAGGAATAAACGATTATGTTGAATGATTCAATGTTTTATGTTTCATGTGGCACACTAATTCATGAAATGAAATGTTTAGGAAGGGTGTGCCCTTATAGTGCTCCAATGCATTGGGTAAAGTATATTATCATGATACGTCATGTGCAATGGGTGTTTACTCATGATAATTCAAGTGCAATGATGGTTTACTTGTGCTTCATGTGCAATGAGAGTTTACTCATGCTGCATGTGCAATCAGCCTTGGGTCATGCTAATTCCATGTGAAGTGTTGTTGCCACATTTCCATGTTATGATTATCATGATTTATCATGCCTTTATGTTTATGCTTCTCTTGTGATCTATTGATATGTCTATTGTCTAACATTTATTGTACTCCTCATTTATTCCATGATTAATCCCTTACTGGGATTTATAGACACTAGTGCAAAAACACTTATTAACGTCGGGTTTTATTGATTTTTGACGTCGGTTATAAACCAACGTCTTTAAAGGCGACGTTAAAAATATAGTTTTCATGTCAGTTTTGAAAAAACCGAAGCCAAAAATAATTTTCTTATGAGTTTCGGCGTCGGTTTTCTATAAAGCCGACGCCGAAACTTCATTTAGACATGCTTTTCGGTGTCGGTTTTTTATAAAACCGCCGCCGAAAACTGAGTCGACTAGATTTTCGGCATCGGTTTTATAGAAAACCGACACCGAAAATCAGTTCTTCAGCGTCGGTTTTATCTAAAACCGACGCCATAAATAATTTTTTTTATAAAATAATTACAATTTCACTTCTAAAAAAATTGAAACCTTTGAAAAAAACCCAGTATACAAAAAGAATCAAACAATATTTTTGTAGAGGCACTTGAGAGAACTCAAAGTAAAGTAGAATTAAAATACACATACCTGAAATATTAGAATATACATACCTAAAATCTTAATCAATATACATACCTCAAATCTTAATCAGACTTAACAAAAAGTTTTCAAAATTAGATTGAATATGGATCATATCAGATTGGGAATAAGACTGAGAATCATTGAATGCCTACAATAATATTGAATGATAGTAAATTAATAAATAGAAAAAAGTGGCAGAAAATATATAAAAAAATTAATACAACTAACCTTATGAAAATCAGTAGTTTCCCCAGTTGTGATTATCTCGTACATGAATCGTAGAATATAATAACCACATTCAACATGTCCATTTTGACGATGACACTGCAGTTATAAAACATTTAACTAATAATAAAAACCAATATATAACAAAAATATAAAAACTAATTACCTGTACGTCCACAAATTTTATTTTCGTTGGTTTCTTTTCTAACATGTTTTCCTTTGTAAAATGTTTCCATGAACTGTATTTTTTTATATAATAACTAATAAAACTTGTGTAAACAATGAAAATTAAACATAATAAACTTATAAAAATAAAAAACAACTCACCTGTTTAATAAGTTGGAAAATGGTTTACACACTTTTCTTAATAAAGAGAAAAACCAATATAAGGTGCATTCATTTGGAAAAAATACGCCTAACATCCAATGCCTCCTACAATACAAAATGTTCGCAATTAATGGCATTATAATGATCATTAGTTCAAAATTATGTTGATGTTCTTACTTATCAAGAAATGGAAAAAACCAGCACTGAATCTCTATTTGTGATAATCTCTCGGATATATATTGAACTCTTTCATCATTCTTCACATGTTTGACTTCCAAGGAAATGTACTCTGGATCTATAAAGCTGTAAATTCTGGTATTTTCATTTTGTAAAATAATCTTGTGTAGATACCTAATTTAAAAAGAAAATATAGCTAGTCAATGACATAACAATATTTTATTAAAGAAATAGCAATTCAAACGTCAATTTACTTACATGGAAAACAATTGCACCACATTCAGCCCGATCTCTTAAAAATTAACTAAATTCATGATATCTTCTTTCATTATTCTCAATTGATAATTTCTTCCACATATATCGGACGTCATCCGAAACTCATAAATAAAATTCAAGGAAGAAGAGGACTCAGATAATCTTTTCAACCCATAAGAAATATCAGAAGTATCTACAACCAACTGTTCCTGAACATTTTGTTGCATTTGTACAGTTTATTTTTCTTTCAGATATTCCTATATAAGTTAAATGTCAGAAAACATTATAAGTAATTTGGAATCATTTGTAATTAATATTTCAAAAAAACGAATACCTCATGTGAAATATAACAACGTAGGGCAGTTGGCCAAAGTAAAAAAATGGCCCATACATTCCCCAACACTGGTGATCTCCACAGTAGGAAATGGTAGTAGAGCAGTAGGATCTATAATAACAAGTACTGATACTCTAACCTGACCCATCTGCATAGGCTGATGATGTACCGAGTCCCCCAAAAAATACACCTTTCCTAACGCAACAGTATGTACATGAGGATCTCCTGCAAACAAATCCCAATATAAGGCTTGATCCGAGGGAGGAGGTGGAGGCTCAAAGTTAGCAGGTGGGGAAGGGTAGTCTGGTTGAGCAGGCTAAGAAGGTAGAAAAATGAAAAGGCTATATTAGTGTTTAAAATTTATAACATAGAAAAATTGATTAAAAATTAAATAAAATAATATTCCTCAAAAGGTTGCGCAGACGGGGCAGGGTAAGAAGATGGGGTAGGGTAGTCCGGGTGAGTAGGCTGAGAATGTTGAAAAATGAAAAAGTTATATTAGTGTTTATAATTTATAAAATAGAAAAATTGATGACATGTAAATAATATACCTCGGAAGGCTGCCCAGACGGAGATGGGTAAGCAGATGAGGCAGGGTAGTCCGGGGGAGTAGGCTGAGAATGTTGAAAAATGAAAAAGTTATATCAGTGTTTATAATTTATAAAAAAGAAAAATTGATGACAAGTAAATAATATACCTTGGAAGGCTGCGCAGATTGTGACTGTCTTGCCAAGTTTTCTAATAAAGCCTTATGTACTGCTTCTTGAATTTGATCACCCATAGACCATTTCATATCATGCTGCTCTTCTTTTAAGGATTCGATTTCTGGGTCTCTTGATTGCTTACTCTTACCAAAAACCTTCTGAATACTAACACCCGCCTGATATCCTATAACATGGCCGGGGTGTTCTGCCTCTCCCAAAGCAGTGGCTAAGATATCTATCCTACCCTTGGGGATAAAAGATCCCTGTGTCTCTTGCTCCTGAAGTTCATCTTGAAATGAAAAATAAAAAAGTTATATTAGTATTTATAAATTATAAAATAGAAAAATTGTTAACAAATAAATAATATTTACATACAATTCTATCAGCCACTTGATGAGCTTCCTTTGTAATATATTCTTCATTTTTTTTCTTCTTGCTTGTTTCCATTTATCATGGCGAGTGGGAGGAGATGGAGGACCATATTGGACCTCTTCTGAACCACTACTTGATCGAGCTCTTAATGCTTCAAATTTTTCATCACTCATTTTCTGCTCCAAATACGAGTACCCTCCACGTGATAAAGTATGAGGGTATACGTTTTTCAACTAGACATCCTGATGAGATATCTTGGAGGCCTATTACATAAAAATAAATTACTAAGTAATAAGGAAAATATAGCATAAATTTTAAAATATAAAACAATTACAATACCTGAAATTTCTCTTCCTGACGACTGTCAACAAATTTCTTCCATGTTTCTTCATCTATATATGGATACTTAATACATGGTCTTTCAAACCTTCTCCTTCCAAAAACATAATCTTTTGTCAGTTTGGTTTTAAAATCTCTCCATCGAACCGCCGCTAAAGAGAGATGTCTTTTCCTAATTTCTTTGGTTTCCACAAAATTGAATGTCATCTGTAATTGAATAAATTAAATATGTCATTTAAACTATATAATATTTAAAAAATGAGTTAAAATAAATAAATAGAGATATTTTACCGTCACGGCCTCCCAAAGCTGTTGCTTTGAAGTCCTGTCCACTGACTTCCAATCAGGATATAAAATACTAATCCTACAACGGCTCTGCATCACTATATAACTGACAAACGGAACTGCATTTGGGCCAACTGCGTTATTATTATCATCAAAATGGATGTGTACTTTGTTATCATCACGAGAAAGTGATAGTTTTGGTAAACGTGTTATACCACGTTTACCAACTTGAGAACTTGATTTTTGAGTAGTAACTGGAGAAGTCTCCTCCGCCGAGGACGAATCAGTAGTGCTGAAATTTTTTTTTGTAAACTAATAGTATTATTTCATTAAATAAGTATATTACTGAATATTTAATAATATGTCAAAATAGATATACCTCGGTAACTTCTCCTCTCTATCTGTCTATGACATTTCTACTAGAAAGTGTAATGAAATTTTTTGTACCTGCATATCATTAGAAAACTGAATAATTAGAAACAAGGAAGACAAAAATAAATATGTAAAAATAGAGGCACACATTTGTAAGTTTTAAAAATAGATACAAAATATAAATATTTACAAGAAAAATTATGAGACTAATTTAGTTTTTTTCCACATGCCTTCATCATGATCGGTACGTACTGCATGCACTATGTCTGTCTTATATTCATTGTAATCATCTAGAAATTGCGTAATAGATGAATAAGGCTCATGTAAATCACTAGCATCATCAGAATCATCCACATCACCCAAATGGTATCTTTTCCCTTGAAAAACAACTGACCACAGATCATTCGACGGATCAATGACATAAAATACTTGTTTTTCATGTGTCTCCATGATAAATGGTTCCTCATGGTGATTAAATTTTTTCAAATCAACCAGTTTAAACCCATATTCATCATGTTTCACACCACTATTACTATCAACCCAATTACACTTAAAAATAGTGACTCAAATTTTAATATAATCAATTTCCCATATGTCTTCAATAACTCCAAAATATGAAGTTTATGCAGAAATTGGGTTTTTATCTTTGGCACTTGAAAAATGCATTGCTTCAGCGAATACCATCACACCACTATTCTGAATGGTTCTCTTGTCATCCAGGTTTTTTTGTGTAAAATGTGTACCCATTGATATCAAAACCAGACTAAGTGATCACATTAAGAGATGGTCCCCCTGCCAACCACTTCAACGTTTCTGATACAGATATATCTGGGGTGACTTTCTCTTTAAACCATGAAACAAATGTCTTCTTATGCTCAATCATCAACCACTTTTCATTTCTTTTCTGATATCGTAACTTTAATTCTGCAATATGTGATGATATATATGGTTGAACCTCATCAGTGTTGTTCAAAATGTATAAATGTGCTTGCATCACTTCATCATGTGGAATGAACTTTACCTTTATGCCTCGAACCCCTCTACCTTCTCTATCAACTATCATATGTCGGGATACAGGGAGACCAATATGCTCCACCTCATTCAAATAATCTGTATAGAACTCAATCACCTCTTCTGATACATATTTTTGAACAATA
Organism: Viscum album; assembly: GCA_963277665.1. Lineage (NCBI taxonomy): Eukaryota > Viridiplantae > Streptophyta > Magnoliopsida > Santalales > Viscaceae > Viscum > Viscum album. Next base: position 1,417,172,089 of record OY728159.1, on the reverse strand, counting down.
GAGGCCTCTGTTCGATAAGAATTTTTAACATACCCTTTCAAAATTTTCATATATCTTTCAAAAGGATACATCCATCTTAAATAAACAGGCCCACATATTCTTATCTCACACATCAAATGAATCAATAGATGAACCATTATATCAAAAAATGTGGGTGGGAAATACATTTCTAGTTGACAAAGAATAAGAGTTTATTTATTCTCCAACACATCTAACAAATTTGGATCAACAAATTTTCTACAAATGGATTTAAAGAAATTACATAACCTGATTATTGTCTTTTTGACAGCTTCCGGTAATATACCACGCACTACTACTGGTAGAATTTTTTGCATCAACACATGGAAATCATGTGATTTCATACCTATTAATTTACAATCCTTCAATGACACAAAATTATTCACATTTGAAGAAAAATCACTGGGTACTTTAATACCATGAAGAAACTGACAAAAATTCATCTTTTCAATCTTTCTTAATGTGTGACAAGCCGGAGGTAAATATGTTCTATTTCCTTTCACAGCGGGAGCTAACTCCAAACATATTCTCATTAATATCAAGTCCAATCTAGCAGGTAATCCATCTTTTGTATTTCCTTTTATGTCTAACAAAGTTCCAATCAAACTATAACATATGTTTTTCTAAACACACATAACATCAATGTTATGTTTTATCTCTAAAAATATCCAATAAGGTAGTTTGAAAAAAATAGACTGCTTCTTCCAGATATGTTTTTGTAAACCATAACTTTTTCTCTTTCCAAATGTTGAATCAATATCTTTCACTCTGTCATAATATTCTTCAGCTGACAACGGTCGAGGGGGGAGGTTGTATTCTTGTAAACCGTTAAATGATTTTTTAAATCTACGATAAGGATGATAAATTCGCAAAAATATTTGATGTCCCATGTACACTGACTTTCTTCCATTCTGCAATTGATAATATGAAGATTGTTCTTCACAAATTGGACATGCTTTATGTCCCTTAACACTATATCTTGATAAGTTTCCCTATGCAGGAAAGTTATTTATAGTGAACATTATCATATCACGAAAAAGAAAATACTCTTTCTTGTATGCATTGAAAACTTTAACACCTTCCTCCCATAGCATTTTAAAATCGTCAATAAATGGTGTAAGATACACATCAATATCATTTCTCGGTTGTTTTGGTCCAGAAATCATCAAGCTCATCATAACATATTTTTTCTTCATATAGAGATGTGGGGACAAGTTGTAAAGTACCAGCAAAACAGGCCATGAAATATGATGGCTACTGAGGCTCCGATATGGATTCATTCCATCAGTACACAATACCATTCTGATATTTCTAACTTCACTTACAAAATCATGAAAGTTTTTATCAAACTTCTTCCACTATGGTGAATTGGCAGGGTGACGTAAGTTACCATCAAAGATGCGCTCATATGAATGCCATCTTATCCTTTTTTCATCAATTGAATTTGCAAATAGACGCTTCAAATGAGGAATTATTGGAAGGTACCAAATTGATTTAGCTGGAGTTTCGATTCTAGTACCTAAAAATAAATCAGAATTGAATTATCAGAATTGTATGAAAAAAATATTGGATGATATCATGGGAAGTAAAAAATTGATTTTTCATAACGTTACATGACATCACCAGAGAATGAATCTGAGTTGACTTTCTCATCCATCTTATAGCGCGATGTCCCACATATAGGACAACTTGATAAATGTTCATTTTCTTTCCTATATAGTAAACAATCATTGGGGAAAGCATGTATCTTTTTATACCCCAATCCCATTGGGCATAATATTTTCTTCGCCTCATAATTGGAATCTGGAAGCCCATTGCCTTCTGGAAGTAGCTCTTTTAAAAGCTCAAGTAAACTGGAGAAACTTTTATCACTCCACCCATTTTTTTCTTTTAAGTTAACTAATCTCAAAACTGCTGATAACACTATATATTTACTGCAACCTGGGAATAATGGTTTCTCAGAATCTCTATACAATCATTCAACAGTTGGTGTTTTTTCAATGGTTTCAACACCTAAATCATGAATTAATTCTTCAATACGATCCTCTGCCTCATTATGAATATCGTCATCAACATTGGATGTTGAATTTTCAGTTCTTTCACCATGCAAGATCCAACGTGTATAATTAAGGCTAAATCCATAACAAATGAGATGATCCTTGATTTCTCTGGAGTTTAACTTCCTTATATTTACACACTTCACACATGGACAGAAAATCAAATCAATATTTTGAAGATTTCATTTAGCAAATTCCAAAAAATTATCAACTCCTTTTTCATATTCACTAGTGGTTCTTCGTAAATAAATCCAATTACGATCCATTAATACCTTATATCACAATATAATTGATGAATATATTAAAACATATGAAAATTTAAATATATATCAGATAAATTGTATACAAAAACATATTTAATAAAAACTATTGATAATTAGATAAAATACATTAGATATGAAACACGTTTACAAATAGATTAAATAGTTTATTTTCATATTATATACATGTGTGTTATATTGATATTATAATTTAATTATAATATCATTCTTTTAAAATTTATTAGTTCATTTTACATAGTTTCAATATTTCGATGTTGCATGTGTCAAAAATATTGAAGAGTACATTAATTTAAAGGATGCAATAAGTGAAATGTGGGAGTACATGGAAATATGTATAAATTATTAAAAATTTTGTGGTATGATCTATACCTATGTACTAAAAAATACATGTATCGAGATTAATATGACAGTGAATATAGTAGCAGTTCTAGATAGAATGATAATACAAACCAAAAATAATGATAATACAAACCAAAAATAAACTAATAAAATCTATACCGACAATGATAATACAAACAAACACTATAAAATGATAAACTACAACTATAAAATCTATACCAACAATGATAATACAAATAAACACTAATAATGAAAATCGCGCAAAAATAGGGAGATGAAATCTATACCAACAATGATAATACAAACCAACAATGATAATACAAATAAACACTATAGTGTTTGAAGAAACACTATAAAATCTATACCAACAATGATAATACAAAAAAATAATGAAAATCGCCCAAAAATGATAATACAAACCAATGATAATAAAAACAAAGATAATACAAACAAACAATGATAATACAAACAAATCTATACCAACAATGATAATACAAACAAAAAATAATGAAAAACTACAACTAAAATCGAACCAATAATAAAAATCATGCAAAATAGGGTTCTTGAAGAAGAAATATACAATGGGAGATTAAACAAGAGATAAAGAGGAAGAACGCATACCCGAAATCGTGCAAACGACACAAAACGTTCAACAAGGGCCGTCCAAGATCACAAATCACGTTCGAAGGTCATCGGGAGTCCAAAGCGCTGCAACGGAACTCGATTTCGACGATCGAACAAAATGAGGGTTTCGGTCCGCAAATAATTTTAAAAGACTTTTCTCGTCGGTTTTAGAGAAAACCGATGCCGAAAATAAATTTTATGGAGTTGGTTTTCCAAAAAACTGACGCAAATTTTTTATTTTTTTTTATTTTCGGCGTCGATTTTCTTGAAAAATGACACCGAAATATTTTTATAAAATTATTTTCCGTGTCCGTTTTACTCAAAACCGACGCCGAAAGTTTTTTTTAATTATTTTAGGCGTCGGTTTTCCTCAAAACTGACACAGTAAATTGGTTTATTATTATTATTGGCATCAGTTTTCTTCAAAACTGATGCCAAAACATTTTTTAAAAAAATTATGGTGTTGGTTTCTTGAAAAACGACACAAAATATCATCGGATAATTGTTTTTGGCGTCGGTTTTTTGTAAAACCGATGGCAAAAATTTCTTGCACATACTATTCGCATCGGTTTTTAGAAAACGGACGTTATTACGACGAAATTAAAAACCATATTTCCACAAGTGAGATTACCCTTTTCTTATGCATGTCCTCAGGTTATTCCATGAAATTCTAAGTACGAGGGAATGTAGTGGTCATGTAAAGGATGTTTTCAATAAAGATGTTATATTTCATGTTTTAAGTTATTATGTAATGATCCTAATCCCAAAATACACTTGACCTCTCGATCTTCTATGTTTTATCAAGTGATGTTTATGTAATAAATTATGTTTAATTTTGTAATAAAATATCAGGGTTGTCATAATATACCAATTTGGGTCCAATCCTAAAACCATGACACATACCATATCTATGGATGGAGATAAATTAAAAAGTACCACAATGTGTGTCTTTAAATAAGTAGTTTAATCACAAAACAAATGAATGATGGAGAACCTTTGATATCTAAAGATGTTCACTACAACACTTTGTTTTGGTCAAATTTCCTGAATAGAGGTAACTAGTCCCAAAGCTTGATTTAGGAAGTATTATTGATTAAGACTTAAATATATAATAGAGTCCCAATGTAGGTAATAATTACCCCTAAAGGGTTATATGATCTCACCCATCAATCCACCTTACTAATGTACAAGTCGAGTGTCACTGATAAAGTCCCAACAACTTCATGCCTTTGGAAATAAATCTTTTATCTACTCAAAAATAAAACATGTCACAGTGCATGAAGGAAATATAATAAAAAAATGAAATACTTTTACCTCATCTAATTTAATGATATCAAGAATCCAGAATTATGTATCTTATGAAACATACCAAAAATGTTGCATATTTGAAAAGTGAATAAGAGAGTCCACAAAAGTTTATCTATCATTAATATTGATAAATAATATGAGTCTCAATTGTATAATGACAACTACCAGATTAATTCTCATTATTATGTGTATGTGAAGATATCAAAAAAATCAAAGATACATAAGTCATTAAATCTCCTCATATTACTAATTAAAACTCATAATTAGGTGAAGGTAATCTTAATAAATTGAAATATATCCACTAATTCCACACACATATAAATATTTTATAGATACCTCACCACCCAACCATCCTTATTACATTTTTATAGGATGGTTTGAGTAGAGGGAGAAATTTTTTTATCAAAATTTGTAGAAAAGGTGTACAAGAATATAAAACTGAAAACAATCACATACAATAAAATACTTCACTACAAAAAATTGAGACCAAATAATAGAAAAAGAATTTATTTTGAATATTCTATCTTAGAATAATAAGGTTTCTCTTCCCCACTTTAGAAATCAATAAAGAGGGTTTTAGCCCACTTTGTGAAAAGTTATATCCATGGAAGAACAATGTACAAAACTAAATTTTGAAGTAGAAGATATAATGAACCCTTGATCGAAAAACCCTCATTTATAACATCATGTATACCTTTTAAAAGATTTCTTGTTCATTACTAAGTGCCAGTTATGACTCCATATGCTAGTAGGTGATGTGTAATTCCTCATATGTATAATTTTTAATGAGTCTTTTAATATTATTAATTCCACTACAACTCTTCACTTCCATGATTTCTTTTAATTTATTCTCTCTGAAATTAGATGATAGCTCAGAATAGAGCTTCGTTCACCTCAATTTTATTAATAATTTATGTAGAAAAACTCATATTAGTCCCCTTATATATCATTATAAAATTTTGGTAATAAGATTAATTTTACGACTATATGTACTCATGAGTAATTTTAAAATAATTTAATATTAAGTTTCATTTCATTATCCTATTTTTTAGTTTTAAGAATATTAAAATCCTTGAGTAATTATTCTATAAACACCAGATCCAATTTTCTCTGAAGTAAAAAATAGTTTTGAAATTGTTTGAAATCTAAGTTACTATTAAGTAAGTGCAGGTTATTCTTACATGATTATTTTTTACTCTTATGTATGTAAAAAAACTATCTCCTCATCCAGGTGAAAATGTATTTATTTTTATATAAAATAAATTCACTAAGAGTTAATCCGATGAAAGAAAACATTGCACCAACTTGACCACTAAAAATTTATAAATAATATTGCATATATTTGGATGATATTTAGATGCTTTTTGAAATAAAGGATCTTACATAACATTTATTTTTTCTAGGTTATCTTTACACAATAAGGAAAAGATTCATTTTAATATTAATAATCATTCTCAATTCCCAATTAATTTTTACACAGGGCCTGACTATTTTTACAAATGCTACTAGCCTCATCTATTCCATGTAAGATAATAATTTCTTATGCATCTTGGGATTTATTGGAGTTACTTTTATATATTCCTTGAATACTTTATAGAAAATTTTACCTAGGAAATTTGATAAGTTTCAACTTCCTTTATATTTTTTTTACCATCCTCACTCAGAAGTTACTCTTACATACCATCCAAAACATACCTTAAAAAATAAAATAAAATAGATACGAATATTTTTCCCTTCATTTTATTCCTTTAAATTAATAAATATTTTAAATTTCCAATTTTTTCTAAATTAATATATATTTTAAAATCTAATGAAATAAATATCTATGTCCAAAACATTATAAAAGATATTTTATTAATAAATATGATATAATTAAATGAATTTAATATTAAAAATATATAACAAATAAATTACTTTTTTCAATTACCCTACACTTATTTCCTTATACTCCTAGAGAAATTAACATCCAAATACTGACCATGTATAATTCAAAACATAATCCAATGTGTAACTATTTTCAATAGACACTCCAACCAAATCTTAACATTATTATTTAATATTATTTGTTCTATTTAATATTTAATATAACTTCAATATACTTAAACTTATTTCATCATTCCATTCTCCTTTATACGTACTGATGTTATAACTTTCTAAAGGACTCATCGATCGAAATATATTTTACTCCTAATGTAGCCTATTGAATTACTTGTGTTATATTTTAATATGTTTTCCCAAGTATAATTATCTTTTCTAAAAATTATTATTTTTCTTTTTAATTTTGAAAGTATCAAAGAGATGGATTTTTGTAATTTTTATTTTATAAATTTTAAAAATAATAGAGAAGTATGGAAGACAATGTTATTGTGAAAGGGGGTTGGATCTGGGATTGAATAAAAATGTTCTTCATTATCTAAACTGGTTCTCACCCAATAAAAAATTCAATATCATTCCAAGATTACCCATATCTATCTAAACATTGGAACTAAAAATTCACAGGAAGAAATCCGAGTGAAAATACATTGTACCTCATCCACATGGAAGAGGTAGTGAATTTACCTAGTTGAGGCACTCATTATCACTTAACATGGCTCCATTGTATGTCATTCATATCATAGACTACATTTCTCTACTAGTATTATTTACATAATAAGAGAAGGTAGGCAGAGAAGGTTTATATAATATAGAATGTAATAATTCATTGGAAATAGAAGATTAGTAATATCTATATTATCTCCCTATTTTACTAATTCCTTAAGATATATAATATAAATTAGAAATAAAGAACATGGATTTGGAATACCCAATGGAATCTCTCTTGGGTACCTTTCCGATAATATAGCTCTCTATCATAAATAAAAATACGTATTGAGAAAAAAAGGTATGGGGGATAAAATTAGAATAACACAATGAATAAAATATATTAGAAAATTGTATTAACATTTAAAAAAATAACTTGGTTTGGTATGCTATAATCTTTAGAATCCTAAAAACCTTAAAAATAATAGAGGTAAAATAATTATAATCCTTGTTGGGTCTTCTTAGTCCTTATCCTAAAAAAATAACCAATCAGTGAGTTCTTCATTCCTCAAACCACTTCCAAATTTCCGAACATGGTGCTTCTATTGATTCAGTAGATGGTATCTAAGAGAATCATACTATCTTATAAATTATTCCAATTATTTATCTCTATGATCGTTCACATATGATCAAAGAGAAAATAATTTCCTTTCTATTACATTATTTATGACAACCCTGCTTTTATTACAAACATAAACATGATTTATTACCTAAAACTACACTTGATACAACAAAGAAGATTGAAATGTTTAGTGCCTTTGGGGCTTAGGATCATTACATTAAAACTTAAAACATTAAATACAACATCCTTATTGAAAACTTCCTTTACATGACCACTATATTCCCTCGTACTTAGCATTGCATGGGATAACCTGACGACATGCATAAGAAAAGGGTGAGCTATAAAGCCCAGTAAGGGAATACACATGGAATAACATGAGGAGTACAATACATGTTATACATTAGGCATATCAATAGATCACAAGAGAAAGATGAACATAAAGGCATGATAAATCATGATAATCATAACATGGAAATGTGGCGAAAACACTTAACATGGAATTAGCATGAGCCAAGGCTCATTGCACATGGAGCATGAGTAAATCATTATTGCACATGAAGCATGAATAAACCCTCGTTGCACTTGAATTAGCACGATTAAACACTCATTGCACATGACGTATCATGATACTATACTTTACCCAATGCATTGGAGCACTATAAGGGCACACCCTTCTTAAACATTTCATTTCATGCATAAGTGTGCCACATGGATCATAAAACATGGATTCATAAAACATAATCATTTATTCCACGATAACGAATGTGGAATTTATAAATAAAACTTTATAATAAATAAGTAAATGTGCATAAAGGTGAATACCATTTATGGAGAAATGAGCATGGTATTCACTACACAAGGCATTGGCTTAGAAAATCGGTGCAATTTCGGCAGCGTAACGGCATGACATAAGAATTCATAAAAATGGTTGATGAGAAAAAAAGTGGTGTCTCATCATATTTAAATTAAATGGAAAGTAAGGGGGTCATAAGGTTACATGTCCAAACAATTGTAATGGAATTTATATTCATGATACAAAAGTATTGCTTGAATGTAAATGAAGAGAGAGAAGTTCTTTTCAGAATTTCAGCATAGTAACGGGTGTACATGGGTGGCATTTAATGAGAGAAAAAGGGGTCTCCCATCATTTAAAAAGTAAGAGGGAAGTATGGGGGAGGTGCGAAACCATACCCCTGCATTTATAATTGATATTAAAAGGCATAAAAATATTAAGAAAATTGGACAAAAAAGTGAAAGGAAGAAAAACCCTTACTTGGAAGTGTGCTTCCAAAGGCTAGAGAGAGGCTTGTGAGAGGCTTCTTGGGAGCTTGAGGAACCTTGGGAGGATTCTAGAGAGAGTAGTGCAGAGGTTGGACGAACTAAAAAGGATTTGAGTGAGGAGGAAGTGGGAGCATGGGTGGGTTTATATAGGAAAGGTGAGGGAATTCTTTATTATTAAGGTTTGGGTCCCCTTACATTAAATTAATCCAAACCACAAGCCATCAAATGGTTTTTTCCCATTGTTTTTGGAAAACGGAAGAGGGAAAAAATATTTTATAATTCCAAAGTTCTAAATTCTTAAAATAATAGGGTTGTTTATGTGGAGGTGAGTCATACTCCCATGGAAATTAATTTAAAAACACAAGGTGTTTAATAAGTCTTGAGGGATCCATTAATTCTTTGAAAAGTAAGTCAAACAAACCCAAAATCACATTATTTTAATGGTAAAACATATATTGGCCGAACATAAAGATTATAGTTTTATATTACATCACTATTGGGTCATTATAATGTCATAAAACACATTATATATTTAAACGGTATTTAATTTTTACCCAAAAATTTGATTGTCTCAGAAAATTATGAAAAATTCACCGTTGGATAATTTTGACGTCCTGATTCCATAAATAAAATTTATTTTATCTAAATAATTTTCTAAATATGTTAATTTTTACTTTTAAAATAAAAAATGACATTTATCGAAAATTCACGGGTTTTGACAAAATGGATTGCAAACCTTAATAAAAATTCCAATTGCATTCATAAAATTATAAGATAATTTATATTTAATAAAAAATAATTTACTAATAATAATATTTTATTAAAATAATATTTAATTAAAAAATCCCTTAATTTAATAAAATATAATTCTTAATTAAATAAAAACTAAAAACATTATTTGTACTTTCAAAAACAATTTACAATGTATCAATAATGACAAGAAATTATACTAATTATTATATACAAAAAATTATGTACATGAACATAATACTATTGATTAGTTACATAACCCCTTAAAACAGCCGCATAAGACCTATGGGTAAGGTGTGCGATGGGGACAGACTCTTGGGGTGGCTCGGATAACATTGCTCGAGTGGTAATCTCTATCAACTTCCACTTTTCCCATAGACGGTCTCGTTCAAGTTTGACATGATAAAGCTCATCTTGGGCTTGGTCAAGAGCAAAGCCCAAGGAGGACACCTCTTTTCCGAGCTCCAACAAATGGGCTTCCTATGGAGCAATTCTACTAAATGAGGCCATTGCTTCTTTTGTCTGACTAAATTTGGATTTTTAAATCCCTATATTTATACTAATCATGTGATCACTGTTCAACAGCTATATTAGCAATGTTCAAAATTCATAACATAAAACCAATTAATTTGACATTTTATATAAACATAAAGAGACATTTAATTAGATCAAGAGGGATTTGCCTTAATGAAACTTTGGGTCATTACATTATTGGATGCCAAATTCATATTAACATTATCATCAAAGGAAGGACAATGATGCGCATGCTGGGAAGTGGTCATTATCTTTTCATTTGGGACTGCATCAGTACTTAGGTATAGACTTGGGTCTTCAACAGTGAGTCACTGAACCTTATATTTGAAAAATTCATAACCTAGGACTTTTTTTTGACATTGGAATAAATATTGGCTTAAAAAAATTTATAATCATTTTTGGATAGAGTTGGGATCATGGATTGAACATGCTAGAACTGGGTACTTTGGATCGTGCATGAAACATTTTGAGCTAGTGCCCATAGTGTGTTGATTGATGATCAAAAAGGTATTGGAGACTCTGTTGTGGAATCATCATAAATCTTGGCCTTGATATTTTTGGTGACAAATAATATGTTTTAATACCATGTGGGGTGATATGGTTTAATAGATGAGTGAATATTAAATTTAACTCCAATAGAAAAAACCTTGAAAACTCGGGGTGTGGTGATATAAAAACTCTTGACTAGGGAATGGGGAATGAATGAGGTTCCTTTTGATTTTTTATACCAAAATACACATGTAACACCCACAAAGATACATTTTTAAGTAACCTGAATCTGGAGACTTAATTAATCTTATATAAATTCAGTTTTTTAGTGGATAGTTTGGGTAAAGATTCAGGACCAGTCTTAAAATATTAATCACCATGATGTACCACCAGGGTCATCATTCATGCTCAGGTGTGACCTATTTTTGATTATTTAAACATGGATTGACATTTTAAACCCTATTCAAAACATCAATTCATAATATTTCCTCTAATCAGTGGTAGGTCATTTAGGGACCATCTTTATAGGACTAGGAAGTCTTAGTTTGAACTTAATAGGCTTGGATGTTTATTCCAGGGATAGCGGTTGCAGTAATTCGATGAATGACCATGGATATGTGGTCATGGTAGCCTGGGGTAATGGAATAGTGGCCTTACCTATCATGAATATTGCTCTACCCTTTAACATGAGGTAGTATTAAACACTTTCACGATATCCATATTCCTTCATGTTGTAGCCTTAGTCAAAAGTTTCTTATTTTTTAGGATTTCACTTAATGTGGTAGTCTTAGGGTGATGAAATAATAGGCACTTCCTTCATGTTGTATCCTCATGACCATCATGTGGTAGAAGTTAGATATCTTTTTGGTAGATTGATACAATTGTGGAGAAGATGGGGTAATGTTAATTTAATATTATTTCTTACAGCCACATGGTGGGCATGGATAGTTGACTGACCATGCCACCTTCATGTTTTCAATACACTAACCATGGGATTCTTATTTCAGTAAGTACAATCCTTTTCCAAATTTTGAGTATAATCAATTAAATACTTTGACACGTGTTCTATTGAATTTTGACAGTGCTGTCAATTTTGGACTACCAAATTTTCACAAGAAATTTGTAATATGATTGTGAGGTGGTAGTGCGGTAGGTTTAATTTTCTATTTTTTCAATATCATCATTTATATCATATTTTTTTAGTGTGGGATTTTTTCATATTGATAATAGAAATAAAAAAATAATTAATAATCATAAAAAATATCCTATTACACATTAAACATAAACTTAATATTAATATTGGATTGTATTTAACAAATTATTTCCAAATGAAATTAAAAAAATGAATAAAATAATAATCAATTAAAATTTGGATTTTTTAACTCGATGTTAATTTAATTATAGTTTAAAGACACAATGAAATTCTACATTGAAAATTCATCTTTGAAAAAAAAAATTAGAGTAAAATTAATTTGTGGATTCTATAATAAATAAAAAATTGAATAATCCATTTAAAATCAATACCAAATCCAATTTTAACTAAAGTCTAGATTTCAAAAATGTCACAAAAAGAACCAATTTACCTTGGATTTAGGTGAATTAGGGGGTTATTTTCTATGAAATGATTTTTTTTAAATTCTTGGGTTTACATCACTCACTGTCACACAAAATATTTAACTCTTGTTCAATACAAATATTTTTCAAAAATATGAGTATATTGCATAGGAATAAATATAATATCCAGAGAAGGACAAAATAATTTTCCCCATTATTATTCAATATATCATGCCTCCTACATAAATCTATTCCTGTGGTCCATTTATATTTTAGGAAGAGTTTCAAGTGAAATTGTTGAAAAAAATATATTTAAGTGGAATAAAAATTATAACAAGAATCACTTACATTTAACCCTATCTATTATTTTGTTTAGATAAATGTTATAAATCCCACATAATTTATATAACTAAAATAAAACTATTATAAATTAATATTACCCATCCCCATCTTGGATAAAAATTCCAAATACCTAAATGATTTCATTTTTGAATATTAGGCACTTTGGGATTTTTTTTGAAATTTTACCATCCCTCTACGTGAAAATAACTATGTGAATGTACTTATTTAATATTAAAAAATTGTTTTTCTCAAAAAAAATAGTGCCTAATATCACAAATATTTATTATAGGATCCCAATTAACAATTTTACTCCAGTTAAAAATTAATTATATCAAATTTATTTTGAGTTTTCCCCTTAGGTGATTTTGTTTTCATAGAGGACAAATTACCTTGGATTCGTTTTAGAAATATGGTGACCTCATGTTCTAATTCTAATTCTTCAATGAAATTTTCACTAACAATGATTTTATAGTGCTAACAGAAAATTTATACTAATTAAATGACAAATGAATTCAATAATTATTTAACTCTCACAATTACAAAGATAATTAAATACTTCTACTTTATAAGGGTATTTTCTTATATAGGACATAACTTGACTCAATTAATTCTTGAAAAAATACCCAAATATATTTTTCAAACATTTAACAATAGATCAATTTAAAATGTTTTTTTTGTGAAAAAAGAAATCCACCAAAATGATTCTAATAATAGCTAAAACATTTATTTATTGATCCTAAAATAGTTCCTAAAATGCATAAAATAACTAATTATAAATAAGTTTTATTCGTACCCCCACACTAATTCTAAATAAGTGTTATTCTAATAGGACCGAGGTAATATCTATACAAGGACAACCTACAGGCAGCCTGAGTTAACCTCTTAAGTGTAGTTCACTTTAGTAAATATATTGAAAATAGAAAAAAAAACATCATAAAATTATTAACAACTAATAATATGGAAAAAGAAAGATAATGGAATGTGGTATTTGGTCTTTCCCTCCTAAGAGGGGTAGTTATTATATTTTTTGAAAGCTAGACAGTCCCTTGGTCAACCCCAATTTATAGGAGGATGTGTTTTATGTGATGAAAACCACTGAATCCTCTTTCTTAAAAATATACATATCTTATATTATGTTTAGAGGTCACCTTTTAAATATTTCTTTACATCCAAACCTATATCAATGTTAAATATTATTTAATGACATGAAAATTTATAAATGAAATTACTTCTTTCAAATAAGTTAATTCTTTGTTTAGAAATGATGTTATTCAAAACTTATGCACTAAGTTTTTAGTTTTGGAACATTTTATGGTCATTAATGAATTTAACAACCATCTATAATCATAACAATTGATAATATATCCATTTTATAGTGACCATTAATATTACTATATTAAGGGTTATGATATAGACCATTCAGTATAGATACATGAAGCAATGGCCTAGACCAGTAGGATCATACCTTATAAAGACCATTTATTAGAGCTTCCAATTGAGTTAGAATCAATAGAAATTGATTATGACTAAGTACAATTAGTGATTCAAAAACTTAAGAACAAGAAAAATATTTTATGGGAGAAGATAAATCTCATCGAGATCATAGCCCAAAACCATTTTCACCAAACCAACCCATGAAAATTTCACCATCGCACACCTCACCCATTGAGAATATGATGGTCTAATAAAGGGTTATGTATCTAGACCATAATAGTATGAATTTTTATATTTTATTTTTAATAAAAATGATTATATTTACCCCATTTTAATGTTACTTTTAAAATGATAAAAAATATGTTTGATAAAAATTAGATTTTAGTATGATAAAAAAATTATATTTCTAGAAAATATATAGATTTAATTTGGATAGTATTTTAATGAATTTAATAATTTTTTAGATAAATTATATTTTAATAAAATATTTTTTTATATAAAATTTATTGAATAAAAATGATAATATAATTTCATGAAGTTAAATTGTATTTTTTTTAAATGTCATAAAAATGGTATTGTAAAAAGACTATTATTTTTCATCAAATGGGGACTTTAAATTAAAAGTAAAAATTATCATATTTAGATAATTATTTAGATACAAAAATATTTTTTTTAAATAATCATATTGAAATTATCTAATGGTTAATTTTTCATAATTTTGTGAGATTATCGATTGCTTGGGTAAAAATTAAATACAATATTATTATACGGTATATATTATGCATCATAAACATGAATCACTTAAAAAATCACATTAAAATTAATTATTTATAAACATGACTAACTTAAAAATAACTAAGGGATTATTTTATTGTGTTATATTTTTTTACTTATAATATAATTGATTCCATTCATCATTGATACAAACCATGGATAAAAACCAGGGAATGGTTTTTTCTTTTGATTACATTATCATATCAAGTCCAAAACCTCATTTTGGGAATTAATAAAGATTTATCCTCTGCTTAGATATATAAACCCACAAAACACCCATACACTTCAACAAAAACTATTGAAGTGTTAATTTAATCTACCCTACCTTGGTAGATACATCCTAATGTGCCTATGTTATTAAGAAGATCTTACCTAGCTTTTAAAAGAGCTCTCTTAAGGTAAGGGATCCTCTCATTCTCCTCTTTATTCTCATATATTCTTTATATACAACCCTTTGATTGAAAAATTTTCAACATGAGATATTTTTTCACACATCCCTATTACTGTGATTATAATTCCCATTTATGGGAGGCTTATTCTTATATTAAAATCACCTTATTATATTTTAATGTACACTTGTTATGTTGCAAAAATTATCATGTGATTTTACAAGCCAAAAAATTTCATAGTGAATACCTATCTCCATTTCCACTGAAGGTTATTCAATTATTTATAATTATTCGTAATTTATTATGTATTTACATTAATTTTACCCACACTTCTTAATCATGTGGTCAATATTTATGAAATACCTCCTTATGTTTTATGATATATCTGGCACATTTAAACATGTAAAAGATATGATTGTGAGAGGTGGGATTAGAAATATATAGACCTTAATTGCATTAGGCAATTTTTTATCTCATGATATTCCATTTATGGTGTAATTGAATTTATCTGAAGAATATTGTGTTACATTTTCTTATAGGTTATCCTTGTCTTATGTTTCTAATTTCATGTTTTATATTGT
Source organism: Viscum album (assembly GCA_963277665.1). Lineage (NCBI taxonomy): Eukaryota > Viridiplantae > Streptophyta > Magnoliopsida > Santalales > Viscaceae > Viscum > Viscum album. The sequence goes on along the minus strand of OY728159.1, from coordinate 1,417,156,192 downwards.
GAAAACATTCTTATGTTGCCTTTATGTTATCATTTCATATAATGCCTTATTGTTCAAGATTATGATAATAACCACTATTATGAAACCTTGATATAAGACTTATGTCATATATAATAATTTTCCTTATTCTATGTTTTATTTATTTTATTACGAGTCTTTATAGATCTCCCCTTTCTTATGCATTCCCCATGTTATCCCATGCAATTTTAGAAGATTCGTGGAACAAAGAGGAATATTTCAGAGTTTTTAAATATTTATAACACATCCATGTTTCATGTTAATGTTTTATGTAACTATTTTCCCAAATACATTAGTCATGAAAATATTTTAGGTTTTAATTATGTGTTTATTTATGTTTTAAATCATGAATTACAATTTAATAAAATTTATGATGTCGTGGTTGGTATTAGAGGAATGTCTAGTTATTTTTTAGGATTAGGATTATAAAAATATAGTGAAATCTTTAAGAATTAGTCTAATCATATGAAGAAATGAGTTTTTTATAAAGTGTAGTGTAAGTGGTTTCTAAGAAAATATATCCATGTTTAGCTACTATAAGTGGATATAGATCTGGCACATTTTTTCCTAGGGGAAATAAAATTAAAAAATGGAACATTCAGCTGGAATCAATCATCACTTGGTGTGGGAAAACAATACTTAATTCTCACATTGTCACACACTCCTTGGGGATATTATTTGGTAAATTAAAATATCTTTACAATCCGTCATGATTGGAAAATAGTTCCCATAATAACATATATTGGAAAATATATCATGGATAACTTAGATTAAAAATTATAAATTCATAGGGTAAGAAATATATGTAATGTAAGAGTTATACCTGAAAATTTTCATGGTTTCATATTTATATATATAGTAGATAGAAAAATTATCACCATCTATAATCCTCTTATTTTAAGTTAATGGCCAGATAAAAAGGGAACCGAGTAAACAACCAATGTGAGGGGAAATGTGATGACTCCCCAAACAAGATTCCCAATACAATGAGAGAAGGAATTACAAAAATTATGATAATAATTCCCAAATTTAATGAGGTTTTGAATATATAACTTATTTAAGAGGAATTCCCAAATCCCAATAGGAAAGAACAAGTTAAAATTAATAAATTTATGTGACAAAGGCCTTTGACATTCAGTGGATATTCTGGTCCCTTAATCAAGTAGAAATCAATCAAATTCGTTCAAAATATCTTATCTATCATTCAATACTCTGAGATAGTTATGTTTGTGTTTTCCATTTTTTGTATGGAGGAAGGAGAAAATAAATTGTGGATGTTGGTCAAAAGTATGAACCTTGAAGAGGATATAAAAGTGGTGTAGTGGAAGGAATTACATAAAAAGGTTTTCAATAAATATTTTCCCCAAACTCTCCAACTTAAAATGGAGACGGATTTCCTTAGAATTAATCAATAGTATAAGAAACACACTATGGTTTATGCAAAAAACTTTAGTGGGATTAAACAACATGCCTATAACTTTTTCATTTCCCCCAAAAGTAAAGTTGACCCATAATTTTGTGAGAAAAAGAAAAATCAATGAAAAGAGTTATCTATTGAAGTCTTTGAAATTTATATGGAAATTGTGTGATGTTTTCTCAAAGACATAATTGATATTGGTAAATCTAAAGGGTCTTTTGGGATGTAAGATAAGAAGCAGAGAATGGATTTTATTTTTTCCATTATGATGAAAAAATATCTTAGGGTTAATAAATTCAATCATCACACTGGTCAAAATTGTGGGAAGAGGAATCCTGAAAATCACTTGAAGGTTGGAATGAAATTATTTAGGTGTTGGAAGGAAGGAAACATAACTAGTGATTACTGAAGGAAACAAATCACAACTGTGATGGAAGAGGGTAATTATATTATTAACCCTGAACTAATCATCTCATATTTAAACTATAACAAATATGGACACTATTGGAAAAAATTACCTAAGCCATGGGTAATCGATTATAACTGAAAAAATAACTTCTAAGTCATAGAGATAAAGGGTGTGTATGTGCCATCTCAACTATTGAGGTGGATCCTGACATTTAGGTAGTAACAACTACGCAAGTTATTCATCAAATGATAATGAAAGTACTGCTTGAATATGGTTCTTTGTACTATTTAATATCACATAAGTTTATTATATCTATTTAAACACCACCACAAAACATGGAAGTTGAGTTACTGAGAGAAAGAAATCATCCTTTGTATCACAAATCTCCCTCTAATTCTACATAATTTTTAGGAGTATGATGAATCTTATTTTGTTCCAAAATCTCATGAATGGAAAATATTTCATTGATATCAAAATTTTATAGCTCAAATGATTGAGACTAATGAAAATATCACCCTTAATGACATTCCCATTTTTAGGTAATTCAGAGACGTGTTTCCCAAAAGAAATTCTAGTATTCCTCTTAGCGGTGAGGTTGAGTTCTTAATCAAACTCATGCCCAGATATTTTCTAATAACTAATAATATATATATAATGAACATTATTGAACATGATGAGATTAAGAAACAATTATATGAGATTCTGGATTAAGAGTTGTTAAATCAAGTGATTCATCATGGGGTACACCAATCCTCTTCATCAAGAAGAAGGATGGGTCAATTCTCTTGTGTATTAATTATCATGATTTTAAAATTTTCATGATAAAAAGAAGTATCTTCTACCAAGGATTGATGATTTTTTTCAATCATGAATGTATATCCTATCACTTCTCTAAATCATACCTTCAGTTAGGATATAATCAAGTATAGGTGGAAAATGAGGATATCCCCATCACTACTTTTTCTTCAAGTTATGAGCACTATGAGTACATAATAATTCCAATTATACTCACAAATATTCAATAAATCTTCATATACATAATAAATACAGTACGTTAGGATTTACTTTAAAAAATTCGGAAGTCTTTATTGATGATATTCTTATCTACACTAAAATCAATGAGGAACTTTAGGATCATTTAAAAAAACATAACGAAGGCCTCACATATGGAAACGTTATATAAAAATTATAGTAAATGTATGTTTTGGTTATAGAAAGTAACTTTATAGGGAATGTTATCACCAATAATGTGATATATAAGGTTCTGTAAAAAACAATAGCAATTGAAGGACATACTATACCAATATCTATTAGGGAAATCCATCATTTTCTTAGATTATCGGGGTACTATCATCGATTTTTGAGAAACTTATTATGATTTTCAAGCCCACCAACCAGTATTACATTGAATGTAGTCAAGTTTTTCTAGACCGATGGATGTAAAGGAAGATATACATAGATAAATAAGAGGCCAATCACTATACTTGTGCTCGCATTACCCAATAGTGGGGAATGATTTTTGATCTATAGTGGTGCATCTAGATAGGTCTTGGGTTTTATACTAATGAAATATGAAAAATGGTAGCCTATTCCTCCCATAGATTAAATATCCATGTAAAGAACTACCCAACACATGATCTAGAATTGGTTGTAGTTATCTTCACATTGAATATTTTGTGACATTATCTCTATGGAGAAAAAGGTGACATATATACGGGTAATAAAATCCTAAAGTATGTATTCACAAAAAAATATCATAATATGATTCAATAAAGCTGGTTAGAGATGATAAAAGATTAATATTATTCAATCCTTTACCCTCTTGAGGAGGAAAACTATGTGGCTGATTCTCTATGTAGAAAGGATCCTGCAAACCTATCCATGATGAGGATTGAAAGGGAAATAATCCTCCTAGACATACAAAGGATAGATATGATAATAATATATTGATTTAAATCTGGACTTTCTAAAATAAATAATCAAAAATATATTATTAATAAGGTCAAGTATTCCTAGAATGATGATGATTTTTTACAAAATATGTTAGCAAATATTTCAAGCATAAATTTGATGAAGACTGAGTTATATGGTTTTGAACATGGATATGTGTCTCATAAAATCCAAAAACTAAAGTAGAACTTTTGGATTAAATTTATATACCATCTTTGAATACTAATTTAGGGTTCACTAAAATGTAGGGAAATTTGAAGCAAAAAATTTGGTGGGATAACTTGTATAGAGAGATTGTGGAGTTTGTATCATGAAGATTGGCAGGAAAACATGCCAACACAAAATGAAAGGAGTATAAGAAGAACATAATGAAACCATTGACTGTACCAATTTGGAAATGAGAAATCATAACAATAGATTCCATCAATGGAATTCCCAAGACACCTAATGAAAATTTAACCATCTTGGTGTTAGTCGATCACTTTATAAAGAAAACACATTTCGTAACTATCAAGGAATATTTTTCTCTAGAATAAATAAAAAATATGTATAGAAAATAAGTGGTAAGTATTCATATAGTTCCACTCTCCGTTATGTCTGATCGAGATATCAGGTTTACAGTGGGGTTTTGTAGAATTATTCCACAAGTATTGGATATAGATATGACCTTTAGTACTTCTTATTAGACTTAGCCAGATCAGTTAGAAGTAACAATTGAAACTCTTGAGGATATTCTGAATGCACATTCAATAGATTTACATATATTTTGGGAGAGAAAAATTCTCCTTGTGGAGTTCACATATAATAGTAGTTTTAATTATAGCAATCAAAGAGTTTCAAATAATGATCTATATGAGAAGAGATGGAAGACTCTAATGTATTAGGATGAAGTTGGATGACCCTCACATGTATGAAATCAAGAGGTTGCACTATTGGATAATGATATTTCATATGAGGAGTGTCCATTGAAGATCATATATCTAATAGACAAAGTTCAATGAAACAAGACAACTCACCTTGTCAGGTTATTAGGGCGGAACCACAAGTTTGAGGAAGTCACATGGGAATGAGAAGTGGAGATGAAAAAGAAATGGCATCTTCTATTTTATTGTATGAAATGTAGTTTTTAAGGGTAAAATTTATGAATGTCATAATAATATAATATCAAAAACATTTATAAATAAAATTCCATTTTTAAATGAGTAAATTCTTTTTTAAGAAATGAAGTTGTAGAAAACACATGCACTACTTTGTGGTTATTTTTTAGCATTATATGGTATTTCTAAATTTAAAAGACCATTAATCATCAAAAACATTGATAATAGATCTATTTTATAGTAACCATTAAAATTTTTATATTAAGGTTTATGATAAATTCCATTTGGCACAAAAAACGATGTGATGACATCAAATAGTAAGATTGTACCCTATGAATCATATTTATAGAATATCATGAGGTAGGTTTTTATTACTATGATTATCCCATGACCAAACCCAAGATGATATTTAAAAACAAATTTACATGAAAACACATTTATGTTAGAATTTTAAGAGCATTGAGATCACAACCCAAACTATGTTTTCTGAACCACCTCAGAAAAACCACTCCATCCCCAAATTTACCCTTAGAGCATTCACTAATGTAATAAATAGGTATATATCTAGACTATAACAGTTTGTATTTGTTTATTTGATTTTTAATTATTGAATCATTATATTTTACCGTTTTTAATACATGTTTTTAAATGATTAAATAATTATTTTTTGATATGATGAAACATAAATTGTATTTTTCAGAGATATATAGTATAAATAAAAACACACTTTTTAATTCAATTTTTTTTGAAATAAATTATATTTTTAAAAAATATTATTATTGACAAATAATTATTAAATATAAATAATAATATAATTTTTCAAAGTGAAATGTAATTTTTACAAAGGTTAGAAAAAAAATTTTGTAAAAAAAACAAGTATTTTTCAATAAATGAGAATTTTTTATTTAAAAGTTTAAATTATAATATTTAGAGAAATATTTTGATAAAATAAATTTTATTTTTAAAATCATAATATTGAAATTATCCATTTCATAAGATTTCATAATTTTCTGAGATAGTCATTTTTGTGTAATAATTAAATACAATATATTTATATGGTTTGTATTATGATATCATAAAACACAAAATTGATATAATAAATACTATAAATAATAAAAATGATCAGATTTATGTTTACCCTTTAAAATAATTTTTTCGATGTTATTTGATTAATTTAATAAACCCTTAATGAATCTTTCAATCCAATATTATACGTTAGGGTTAAAAATTCAACTATTTATAAATAATACTAACTTCCATATCAGAAAATGATTTATTTTAATTTTTTTGATATCTACCATTATAAAATAATTAAAACCACTTCTCTTTTTAAGAAACCATGGGTAGTAACCATGGAAAGTTTTATGGTTTTATTAGTTTTTCATATAAGGACCAAAGACCAAGCCTGAAAATTAATTGAGTTCTACTCTTTTTTTCTATATAAACACAACCGAAATCCAATTACTATTCATAAAAAACTCTTGGAGTAAGAATTTACTCTAATATTCAAACTCTATATCCCTCTCAAGGTTGCCAAAATATCTTATAAAGCTCATCACAATATTTTAGAAGCGTTTTCACTTGGTAAGGAATCCTCTCCTTCACTACTTTATTCAAGAACACTCTTTATGTCAATCCATTGGATTCCCAATTGTTCAAGTATGTATAAGTTTTTACACATACCACTCACTTTATTTATTATTCCAAAGTAATGATAGATCCCTTTATCTCTCATTCAACTCTTCTACAAAAATTTATGTAGAAACATTATGTTGTCGAAATTATCCTACAATTTTTCATGCCAAACATTTGTGTGCCAAATCCCCATATGCATTTCCACTCAAGGAAATTCATCTTGTTAAACCTATACTTCATTTATTGGGTACTTTCAGTTATGTAAGCTTCATACCTTAATCATGGGGGTTAAAATTGATGAAATTCATTGTAATATTTTATGATATACGTGACACACTTACTCATGTACATGATATTACTGTAACAGGTGGGGCTATAATTGTATATCCCTAAAATTAATTGGGGAATGTTGTTTTCTCACGAGATTCCATATATAGTGCATAGGAGGTTATCCTAATCACACTATGTCATGTTTTCATGGTGGTTAACCTTGACTTATCATTATGCTGTCATGTTTTATATTGATTACACATTACTATGTCTCTATGTTGTCATGTTACATCATGCCGAACTGTTCTAGAATATGATTCTCACCCTTATTATCTTACCTTGATATTCCCCTTGGGTCACATGTGCTGATTTACACTAATATATGATTTTTTTTCCATTAATGGTATTTATATCTCATCCTCCTTATATTTATGTCCCCAGGTTATCCATTTGTATTTTTTTGATGATAGAAGGAATATAAGGGATGTTTTAGAGTTTTAAAATAATAATGTTGTACCCCTATTTTAAGTTAATGTTCTATGTATCTAATTTTTGAAAGCCACTCTCCCTCAGAATATTCTGGGGTTGTATTACATGTATATTTATGTTATGAATCATGAATTAATGTTTAATAAAATTTGGGTTGTCATTTATTTCATATGGTTGGGGAGGATATACGATGTATGGGGTCGTTCTGGACAGTTCCTCCATTGGACCGTTTATCAATTGTCCCTCTATTTTATATTCATGTTGATTTTGAGGGAGTAGTTTATTTATTAGATCTCCTATAGTTTATTTTTCTTCAGACACTTCATAGATGGACTTGTATTAATTTTTTAGGACCAATTCTACATTTTGGTTATTCAATATTATCAATCAAATAGAATATTCAATTTTTTTCAGCAACTAGTGAGTCTTCTTTAAATTCCTTCAGAGTTAGTTCAAGTAGTTTGACAAACTGTTCATCATCCAGTTCTTCTTTATCATCTTGGTCAGTCACTTGTTCAATTTCTATCTATAGTTTCTCTTCTAGGGTGGCTGCCTCAGGTTCTTTATCATCATCATCATCTAAGAAGAGAATTAGTTACGCTTATCCATTTCATCAATATCCTCTTTGGACTAAAATATTTCTATTGAGTATGAACATATAGTATAGAGAGAATTAGTAGTTAAATTATATGTAATAAAATTAAAATTTAATTGGAAAATATATTGAATACCTCCCAAATTAATTACAACTTTTCTATCATCGTCAAAGTGTAGGGCCTCTAGGTAAATGTTTGTAGTGTTTAATAGTGAAAGATATTACTCTTTTAACGACTCTCACAAATCCTATACTGTATAACATTGAGAAAATACCATAGGATATAAGTCATCATCCTATTATTTTTAAATTTTCTCTACTATTTATAAGTGTTTGGTTGTTATTTAATACTCTATTTCCCTCAAATATCTAAATAACTCTTCATGTTGTTCCTCCTTGAACTATATTCCTTTTAGTATATATATATATACTGATTTCCTTATACTTAAGTATATTCTCATATTAAATTTTATATTTTGGGGGGATGTATTCTTTATGGTACTTTGGTTCATTGATTTATAATATTTCATCACCCAAACACTAGTGTATGTCAAAGGTTTCTCATAGGTTTTCCATTGAAAATTCATCTCCACTGTGTTATGTGGGATTTTAAACTGGGAAAAAATTGACAATTCATGAAATAATAATCACACTATAATGTTTATCCCATTTGGAGAAAACAAAATAATGAGAGAAACAAATGAAAATAAAATTGAAAAACACTAATTATAATCATGTTTAATTAGTAAAGACTTAACCTAAATACCTAAAAAGGGATCCATGATAATGTAAGGCCTATCATGGGGACAAATCCTCCTTAAAATTCGCTTCCTTCCTGTAATCCCAGCTTCTACCCCTTCACTAACCCGTCTTCCATAAATCACATTCCTTTAATCAAAGTTATCCTGAATGTGGAATCCTGCCTTCTTATTACATTACCTTTCATTACAATTTATATACAGAGGATCTTTAAAGTCTCGTGTCTTGGAAATCAGTAACAAAAATACATGAAAACATAAAAATTTCTTATAAACCACTTTTAAGGCTTCATAATAAGTTTTTACCAAGTAAAAATTATTTCATCTCATAACCTGGAGACATACATCAAAGGAAAGGGTGAGCAGAAGGCTCAGTAAGGAAACCAAGTACAATAGTTGACATGTGATCTTGAGCAATATTAATAAGAACATGATAAAAATCATAATGACATGAGCAATGGAAGAATAGGAATATCATGATATAAAAAAATAATCATAACTTGAATGTGTGGCTACAAAATTTCATTTAGACATTCATGAACATATCACCAAGGTTCATCCCCAAGGTGTCATAAAAATTACTAAGCTTATTCACCAAGGTATCGTGAAACTTGTCATCTCTAGAGATTAATTCTTTACCCAATTCATTGGAGATCTATCAGGGTGAACCCTTAATATTTATTTACTTTTATGTGATCCACATATATCATAATCAAACATTTCAAAAATAACTCATAGAGAACAAAAGAAATGGGTTTCATTTCAAAATTGTGACGTTTTAAAAGTTCTAAAAAAATAAGATCATTATGTCAATTGTAACCCATGGAAAGGGAGTGAGGGTAATATGTATGTCAATTACAGAATCAAATATATCATTTTTTTATTTATGAACTCACATATAAAATAAATAGGTCAGGGTATTCACATAAAAAAACAAGAAAATTTCTTGAGAGAAAGACAGAGGAATTTTGAGATGAAAATTCTGCAGCCTAACGGCTATATAACATCCTTTTAGAAAACATTAAAAAGAGAGGGTACAAGGGTAAACCACTCATAAATGACTCATAATAAAATATAAAGGCAGAATAAAATGGAGATAATAATATGTTATGGATATTTGAATGTCATACCACATGAAAAGGAAACTTGAAAAGAAAGAGAAGATGCGATTTCTTTTACAAAAAATTTGACTGCCTAATGACGTCACTTTGAAATTCAGAAAATCAATTGATGAGAGTGGAAACGGTCTCTCCTTATTTAGACAAGAAATTGAAAGTATTAAAGATATATAATAACAAGACACCACATAAAAAAATGGAAATATAACACAAATCATAAAGGAAGTCATGACTTAAAGGATGAGGGTGAAAGGTTCCCTTACATTGAAGAGTAACTTCAAAAGCATAAATGTCAAGACATTGGAAAGCCTATGGGAACCTTGGGAGGACTCATTGAAAGGTAGAAATATCAGATATTCGTTGAGGAGAAATTTGGAATGAAAATAATGAAGTAATGGCTTGTTATTTATAGGAAATGTGAGGGAATAAATTATTAATTTCCAAGGGACACCTCATCAGTGGTATTGGAAAAACCATGGGCATGCCCATGGTATTTTCCATGGTATTAGAAACTTGGGACACCTCATAGAATATCTTACTATTCATAAGTTGACCAGAATTATTACATCATTATTACATCATTAATGATGTCATTAAGCACCCGAAACTCAAAACTGTATTTTTACTACTCACCGAAAAATCAACTTTTCAGAAAAATAATAAAAATTCACTCTAACCTAATATCAATTCCCTAAATTCAAAAATGAACTCCATTTTATGAAAATAATTTTTGAACTTTTGTAATTTATTTTTTTTTAAATCATTATTTATTCTAAAAATACAACTTTAAAACTATAACTCATTATGTAACACCTTAAGAAAGTAATCAAGGTCCTATAAAATTAAATTATAATCAAAAGAAAATAAAGTAAAAAAATTATAATTAAACTTTAGTAAAATTAATTTCCATTTTAAATTATTAAATTAATTATAAAATAGTAAATAAAATTTTTATGACATACTAAAATACCAAAACGTAAAACTATGATCATTTTTTCAATTTGATGATGTCTAAAATGTATTTACACATTCATGGGTGAAGTTTCTATTTTTTTGGTCAATTTAATTGTCACTACTGTTCATTAGTACTCATATGGGTATGCTACTATTCATACTTTACTATTCACAAAAATTAAGTTGATCTTATTAGAATTTAAATTTCTTACTGAACACAACTGTAAAAGACCATTTTTTTAAAATCAATTCACATTATTAATTATTTAAAGAATAAAAAATATTTAAAAATACCCCTTTTTCAAAAATTCATCAATAATATGGAACTATAAATTCATCTTACATTTATCTAGATATTAAAATGCACCAAATTTTCCATAATCAGAAATAAAAATTTTATTTATACAAAAGGATTACAAAAAGTAACTAAGGCTTCGTTACATAACCTCTTATAACACCCGCATAGGACGTAAGTTTAAGGTGTGCTATGGTGATAGAATCTTGGGGTGGCTCGGACAACATTGCACGAGTGGTAATTTCTATCAGCTTAAACTTCTACCTTAGGCGATTCCATTCAAGCTTCACACGTTGAATTCCAGCTTGGGCTTGCTCCAGAGCAAAGACCAGTGACACTACCTCCTTCCCAAGCTCCAACAGATGGGCTTCATTTGGCAAGAGTCTACTAGATGATGCCATCGACTCTTCTTTTTGTATTAATTAACCAAGATCACTTTTATTTATAAGAAATAATTGCAACAAAAAGAGTTTAGTTTCCAACAGTCATATTGACCAACGGTCAAATAATAGTCAAAACCCAAAGGTATGACTTCATTAATTAAAGGATATAGTTCTATGGAGTATAAAATAAAATAACTCACAAATTTAAGAAATAAATATTATTAAAAAGTTTGGGTCTTTATATTCTCCCCCCCCCCTTAAGAAATTGTGTCCCTAAAATTTTAACTCGTACCCTAAGAAGAGAAAAGGTGTGGGTACTTCTTCCTCATAGACTCCTCTAGTTCCCACGTGGCTTCCTCATATTTGGGGTTCCTCTACAACACCTTAATAGGGTGATTAGTCTTGTTGTGTAGAACCTTGTCTCTATGATCCAAGATCTCTATCGGCTGATCCTCATAAGAGAGGTTATGTTCCAATTGTACCACCTCTGGATTTAGTACATGTGAATGTTCAGGTATGTAATTCTTCAAGAGGGATACCTGGAAGACATCATGAACTTGTGCTTGATTTGGAGGAGGTGAAAGTTTACAGGACACTACTCCTATGCGATCAAGGATTTCATAGGGTCCAATATACCTAGGGATGATCTTCCCTTACTTCCCAAACATCATGAATCTCTTCCAAGGAGAAAATTGAAGAAATACCTTATCACCAACATCGTACTCCAAGTCCCTTTGACGATTGTTAACATAGATCTTTTGTAGACTCTGAGTAGCCTTAATGTGTTGCTGGATGGCATGGACTTTTTTTGGTCATCTCTTTCACAGGATCAGACCCAAATAATTTTCTCTCACCAACTTCATCCCAACAAGTAGGATTTCTAAATCGCTTCCAATATAGAGATTCATAGGGTACCATTGGAATGCTCGAGTGGAATCTGTTGTTGTAAGAGAACTCAACTAAAGGGAGATGTTGATCCCATCCACCTTTAAATTCCATTGATCATGTTCTCAGCATGTCCTCGAGTGTTTGAATAGTTCTTTTAGATTGGCCCTCAGTTTGGGGGTGATAGGTCGTACTGAAATTAAATTCATTGCTCATATCATGTTGAAGACTTCTCCAGAATTTTAATGTGAACCTTGGATCACGAACAGATATGATTGAAAGTGGAACTCCATGCAGCCTTACCACTTCCTTCACGTAAATCCTAGAAAGTTCATCAAGAGAGAAATCTTCACGAATGGAGACAAAATGGGTATTATTGGTGAGACGATCCACAATAACCCATATCGCATTGTTTCCTTTGGAAGTTATCAGGAGGCCAGTGACGAAGTCCATATTGATATTTTCCCACTTCCATGATGGTATGGGTAGTGGTTTCAATACCCCTTTAAGAAGTTGTCACTCCTCATTCACTTCTGACATACCAGGCACTTTGAAGTGCAGTCCGAAATCCCCGTTTTCATATTATCCCCCCAATAATGATCACAAAGGTCCCTATAAATTATTGTGATTCTAGGATGTATAGAGAAGGTAGATCTATGAGCCTTATCCATCGGATCCTTCTTTATTTCCGGAATAGATGGAACACATAGTCTTGTGAGAAATTTTCGTACACCTTCTAGATCGATATTGAACTCAGGAGAATTTCCATCCTTCATAGCCTCAAACTTATTCTGTAACAAAGGATATTCTTTCTAAGATTTCTTGATCTTATCTAGTAATGATGGTTGAGAAACAATTTGGGTTAAAGTTGATGATGTCCATTCCCTTATAATTCTGATGTCCAGTTTTACTAGTTCATTGATTAAAGGATCTCTTTGAATCCTCATCATGGAAAGAACAACTGGGTCATTCCTTCTTAATGCATCAGCATCTTTGTTTGATCATTAGGGATGATAATGAATTGAAAAATCATATTCTTTAAAAAGTTACAACCATCTCATTTGTCTCAAGTTCAATTACTTTTTGTGAAAATATACTTCAATATTTTATGGTCTATGTATATATCACACTTCTCCCCATAAAGATAGTGCCTCTATATCTTTATAGTAAAAAAGACCACAACCAGCTCCAGATCACGCGTAGGATAGTTCTGCTCATGAGTCTTCAGCTGTTGAGATACATAACCAATGACTTTTTCATTTTTCATGAGGACGCACCCAATCCCTTTCAGAGATGCATCACTAAAAATAATGAATCCTTCTCTACTAGAGGGCAGAGTTAACATGGGAGAAGTAACCAATATCTTCTTCAACTATTGAGAAAATTTCCTCACACTCCTTTTCCCAGATGAACTTGACCCCTTTTCGAGTTAACTTGGTTAATGGATTAGAAAATAGTGAAATGTTTTTCACAAACATCCTATAATATCTTCCTAGTCCAAGGAAACTAAGAATCTCAGTTTTTTGTAGGCTGAGGCCACCCTTCTACAAATTTTGTCTTTACAGGGTCAACTGTGATTCTTTCATTGGTAACAATGTTCCCCAAGAAAGCAACTTGTTGCAAAAAGAATTCACAATTGATGAACTTTCCAAAAAAACCTCTCCTTATGTAGAGTTTTCAAAATAAACCTTAGATGATCCTAATTCTCCTCGTGACTTTTAGAATATATCATAATATCGTCAATAAAAACTACCATAAAGTTATCAAGGTATTCATTAAAGACTCTGTTAATCAAATCCATAAAAATAGTAGGTGGATTTGTCAGTCCAAAAGGAATAACAACATACTCAAAATGCCCGTATCTTGATCGGAAGATAATTTTTGGAATATCTTCATTCTTCACCCTCAACTGATGATAACTAGATCGAAGATCAATCTTAGAGAAGAATTGAGCCCCATAAAGTTGGTCAAATAAGTCATAAATTCTTAGAAGAGGGTATTTATTCTTTACTGTGATCCCATTCAGTTCTCTATAATTAATGCATAGTCGCATCGATCCATCCTTCTTCTTTATAAAGTGAACAAGTAATCCCCAAGGAGACACTCTAGGTCAGATAAACCCCTCCTCCAAATGATCATGGACTTGTTTCTTTAATTACTCCAGCTCTACATTTTCTATCATATACGGCGTGTTTGATATCAGATGAGATCTATGTATGAGTTCAATGGAGAGCTCTAAAACTTTTTCTGGGGGAGGTCCAGGTAACTCCTTAGGAAATATGTCAATGTATTCCTGGACGATGGGGACATTTTCTATCCTTAAACTCTCATCTCTTTCTTCTTCTTCACCAATCAACTCCATAAAGGAGGATATAGGGGTTCTTCTAGACAAATATTAGGTTGAGATATCTCTCCTTGGAAGATAACTGTTGGTTTTCCATTCATGACTATTGATATTTCCTTACTTCTTCATTTGATCATGGAATTATACTTTGAGAGCCAGTCTATCCCTAGTACAATGTCGAATTCTAACATGGGAATGACTACTAGATTTGTGATAATATTTTTCTCACCAGAGTAAATACTAATTTTTCTAAACACTGATGATTCTTGGATAATCCCACCAGGAGACTTGATTGATAACTCTACTTTTAGAAAGTCGGGGGTTGATTCTAAATTCTTTGCAAACTTGGAGGAAATAAAGGAATGCGAAAAACTAGAATCAAACAATGTACTTTCTAGATTTGAGAGGACAATGAGAGTACCTACTACCATATCATTTAGAGATTCATCTTTGGCTATTGTGGTAGAAGAAGAAAGACCTTTCTCCCTTATCCTTTGCTGATTCTAATGGTGGTTCCCCTCCACTGCCCTCAGATTTGGATAGTGAATGGAAAAGTGCCAATGTTTTCCACACTTAAATCACTGGACATCAGGTAGGTCCTTCACTATATTCCCCTTATCGTTAGCGTTTGGAAGTTGAGGTTTCACCTCACTATGAAAATCCCACGCAATATGGCCATCTCTTCCACACTCGTAGCATTTCCCGCTCCCGAGCAAGCAGTTCCCTGAATTCTTCTTCCCACATTTATTACACATGGGACGTTACACATGCTTGCCTCCTATTCCCAAATCACAGTTCCTCCCCAAGATGGGCTCCATCGATCTGTTATTTTTGTTTGATTGATGAGACCACTGTGTCTCACCAAACTCCAGCTTGACTTTCATCGCACTCTGAACAATCTCCCCTTAACTGTCATAGTCTTAGTTGGATAGATTCTTCCAAAGATGAGGTCTCTGTCCATTGAAGAATCTGTCAACCTTAACATTTGGATCCATGACAAAGCTAGAGGTGTAACGTGAAAGCCTTGTGAAGTTCATCTCATAGCTTTCCACAAATTCATTCTCCTTCTACTTCAGTTAGAGAAACTCCTTCTCTGTTCTTGTTCTCATCAATCGAGGGAAATACTTTTTGAAGAATATCCCTCTGAACTCTTCCCACTCCATAACTTCAACTTCCACTTTTGGCCTTGTGTTTTTAATCAGTTCCAACCACTGATCAGCTTCTCCCTCTAAGCGATAGACAACTATGGTAACATTCTCTTGTTTAGAACATCAGAGCACAGAAAAGATCTTCTCAATAGAGCTGATCCACTGTTCAGCAATCAATTGGTCGGTAGATCCACTAAAGGTTGGTGGTCGTTGATGCATAAATGATTCAATATAAAGTTGTTTCCTTCATGGTGATATCGGTCTCTCAGCTTTATTCAAGTTATTTCCCATAACTGGAGTCATTTGGTTCATCATTCTCATGAAAGTTTCCATTCCAGCTACCATCGGAGGTCCGTCAGCGCATGGTCCATTGCGGTCACCATTTGCATGATTCCTCCTATTTTCCTCCATTTTATAAAAGAATAAAACCATAGTGATAAACTTATTTCATTTATGAATATTTTAAATATAAAAATTTTATGTCTTAAATCTTCTTTAAACAATTATATTTCACTATAAATCCTTCATAATGATTCATAAAAAGCTTATGATTAACCAAACATATCACCCAGGAGTTTCATAACCAAGAGTGCATCAAGGCTCATTGTCATGTACCATGATACCCTAGGTCAAGCCAAAAAGTCCTTGTTGGAGTTTTCACTCTTAGGTACCTCTGTGCGAGATCCACCTCTACCAGCTCGTATCCAGATAAAGATGTATTTTCTTGGTAAACCACTTACTCAATACTCACCAAAATACCAAGAAGTTTTCCTATATTTAAACTTTTCTATAGGATTATTCATAATTTCTTCATAGCCTAATTTCCATAAATAAATAAACTTTATTTTGATACCAACTATGGAATCCCGCCTTTTTATTACATAACTTTTCATTACAAGTTACATACATAGAATCTTTAAAGTCTATTGTCTTGGAAATCAGGAACAAAAATACATGAAAACATAAAACATTATTCTAAACCACTTGCAAGGATTCATCATAATTTATTCCTAAGTAAAAATTACTGCATCTCATAACCCGGAGACATACATCATGGAAAGGTTGAGGGGAAGGCTCAGTAAGGAAATCAAGTTCAACAGTTGACATATGATCTTGAGAAATATTAATATGAACATGATAAAAATCTTAAAGACATGAGAAATGGAAGAATAGTAATATCATGATAAAAAATATGAATCATAACTTGAATATGTGGCTACAACATTTCATTTAGACATTCATGAACATATCACCAAGGCTCATCCCCAAGGTGTCATAAAAATTACCAAGGTTATTCACCAAGGTATCGTGAAACTTATCATCTCTAGATATTAATTATTTGCCCAATGCATTGGAGGGATATCAGGGAGCACCCTTAATATGTATTTATTTTCATGTGATCCACATATATCATAATCGAACATTTCATAAATAACCCATAGAGAAAAAAACAAATGGGTTTCATTTCATAATTGTGACATTTTAAAAGTTCTAAAAAAATAAGATCATTATGTCATTTATAACCCATGGAAAGGGAGTGAGGGTTATACAAATTTCAATTAAAGAATAAAATATATCATTTTTTTTATTTTTGAACACCCATATAAAGGATATAGGTTTGGGTATTCACATAAATAAAACAATATAATTTCTACAGAGAAAGATAGAGGAATTTTGATATGAAAATTATGCAGCATAATGGCTACATAACATCCTTTTAGAAAACATTAAAAAGAGAGGTTACAATGGTAACCCACTCATAAATAACTCATAATAGAGTATAAATTCATTATAACATGGAGATAAGAACATGGTATGGATATTTTAATGCCATACCACATGGAAAGGAAACTTGAAAGGAAAGAGAAGATGGGATTTCTTTTACTAAAAACACGACAGCTTACGACATCACTTCAAAATTACAAAAATAAATTAATGAGAGAGGAAAGGGTCTCTCATCATTTCGAAATTAAATGTACAATAGTAAAGATACCAAATAACAAACCCCCAAATAATAAAATGGAACTTGAAGACATAACATAATGGAAGTCATTACTTAAAAGAGGAGGGTGAAAGGTTCCCTTACCTAGAAGAGTAACTTCAAAAGCTTGAAGGTCGGTACCTTGGAAGGATTGAGGTAACATTGGGAGGACTCCTTGGGAGGTAGAAAGACTAGAGATTAGTTGAGGAGGATTCTAGAATGGAAATAATGAGTGAATTTCTTGGTATTTATAGGAAAACTGACGGAATAAATTATTAATTTCCAAGGGACACCTCATCGGTGGTATTGAAAAAACCAGGGGCTAGCCCATGGTATTGACCACTTGAGAAACCTCATAGAATATCTTAATATTCATAAGTTTACCAGAATGATTACAACATTATTACATCATCAATGATGTCATTAAACACCAAAAACTTAAAACTGTATTTTTACTATTCACCGAAAAATCAACTGTTTTAGAAAAATCCCAAAAATTCACTCTAACCTAATATTGATGATCTAAATAAAAAAATGAATTCCATTTTATGAAAATAATTTTCTATATTTTTTAATTTAATTTTTAAATAAAATAATTATTTATTCCAAAAATGCAACTTTAAAACTATAACTCATTTCGTAACACCTTAAGAAAGTAATCAATGCCCCATAAAATTATCGTATAACCATAAGACAATAAAGAAAATAATTTTGATTAAATTTTAGTAAAATAAATTTCCATTTTAAATTATTAAATTACTTATAAAATTGTAAATAAAAAATTTATGACATACAAATATACCAAAACTTATACTGTGATCATTTTTTCATTTTTAAGATGTCTAGAATGTATTTATACAATCTTTGGTGAAGTTTCTATTTTTTGGTCAATTTAAAATTCATTACTATTCATTAATATTCATACGGGTATGTTACTATTCATACTTTACTATTCACTAAAAATTATGTAGATCTTATTAGACTCAAAATTTCTTACTGAACGCAACTATAAAACACCATTTTTTGAAAATCAAGTCACATTATTAATTATTTAAAGAATACAAAAATATTTAAAAATACCCATTTTTTTAAAATTCATCAATAATATTGATCTATAAATTCATCCAACATTTATCTGGATATTTGAAACTCACCAATTTTTCCATAATAATAAATAACAATTTTATTTATACAAAAGGATTATATAAAGTAACTAGGACTTCGTTACATAGCCACTTATAAAACATGAATAGGACCTAAGTGTAAGGTGTGCTATGGTGATAGAATCTTTGGGTGGCTTTGACAATATTTCCCGAGTGGTGATTTCTATTAGTTTGAACTTCTCCCTTAGGCGATTCCGTTCAAGCTTCACATGTTGAATTTCGGCTTGGGCTTGGTCTAGAGAATATCCCAGTGATGCTACCTCCTTCCCGAGCTCCGACAGATAGGCTTCATATGGCTTGAGTATACTAGATGATTCCATCAACTCTTCTGTCTGTATTAATTAACCAAGATCACTTGTATTTATAATAAATAATCGCAACATTAAGAGTTTAGTTTCCCATGGTAATATTGACCAATAGTCAAATAATAGTCGAAACCCAAAGGTATCACTTCATTAATTAAAGGATATAGTTATGTGGAGTATAAAATGAAATAACACACAAATTTAGGAAATAAATAATATTAAAAAGTTCAGTTCATTACACTGAAGGTCCAATCTTGACCGGTTTGAGTTATCTAAGTCACAGTTTCTTCATTGGAGTTCACAGAAGCTTCAGTGCTCTTGAAGCTCAATCTGGTGGCCCGATTTTGTAAGAAATGTCCATTCGTTCATTCTTTCGACAGGTTTGTGAACAATTCTTGGAATATGCAGGATTTTTTGATTTTTGGTCTTTTATATGCAAAGCATATTCAAATCCATTTCTCAATCGAAGACGAACTGGTTTGTCCTTTGACTTCTGCTCCAAGTTATGTGGAGGGTTTCTATTTTTCCCTCTTCCAATGGTACTTTGACTTCCACTTGATTTTTGAATCTCTAGTCTATATGCTCTCTATTCCTCTACTTGGACTCCCATTACAATTCCATAATCCTGAAATTATCTGGTTGATTAGTAACATGGTAGGGCGCTTCTTCTTCTCTTATTCTCGTATCAATGTTGTTTGCCATCCAACCTCTCCAAGGATCTGTGTTGAAGCTGATGTGTCTAAGGGACCGATATACTACATTATCATCGAGATTGAAGGTGAAATATGGTTGTAATAGAAGGTATGCTATGAAACCTATACTGGTTATTATGGTCTTTGTGGTCGTCTTGGGAACTTTGATTTAGTACGCTGGTGAGGGTATAGTTTCATCCCAGAACAACCCTCGAAGGAGGGGGTTATTTTATTGATGGAAGGTGTAGTCGAGCCACTATGAGGACCAGAACCTTTTAGCCTAAATGCATGAGACCATTCCATCCTCTAATTAACACATGATAATTGAGGCTACCAAGAACACCCTTTGCGAGGCAGGGAAGAGGGGGTGACAAACCAATAGTTGTAGACATCTTCGGGTGCCTCAAGCAGGACCTGGGTGTCCCAAACGTGATGTAGAATACTTCTGGGCCTAAGGTAGCATGTATTCCAGGAATCTAGAATGATTTTTCAGGTTATACACTTGTTGGGATAGAGAATTTTAGTGTTATTGAGATAAATGGAAATGGAATATAGGAGGGTCATGTGCGGGAGGTGGTAGCTCAGATAGGACATGGTTCAGGAGGGTCTGAAGAGGTGAAAGCCTTGGGTCCACTGGACCGAAACACTTTCATTTCAGAAGCCTCATCCTACTCAAAGGCTATGTATGCCAGTATGTAGGATGATCATAAGGAAGATCTCAAAGGAATTAACTCTAATAATTGGTTGGCATTTTTGGGAATGTGGGACAATAATGCACTCAAATATTGGACTAAAGTGGAGGGAGCTCAAGATGAGGTCCCTCCTATGGTTCGAGAGCACCATGAAGAGGACATTGATTCTACTTAGAGTCATTAGATTCCAAGTAAGTGCACATTTTAGAGTATTATTTGAGGTAATACTCCAATAAAGAAAATAACACTATCATAGACTCGGATGGATTTATCCAACACTCCTAGAGGACGCAAAGAGGTAAGGGCTATTCTAATTTAACTATCACCCCTATTATAAGATTTTATGGAAAAGGAAAATTTCCTCTAGTATTAAGAGACAAAAACCTCAAGATAAATCATAAAGGACTTGACAATCATGTGGAGTCGGGGGCTCACAAGGAGTAACAACCTCAAGCAGGTGATGCATCAGTTACGGATATGGTGCATGCAGAAAAGGAGATTGCCGGGTTAGATGTCTCACTGACTAGAAATGAGTTGGTAGAGTGTGATGATTGGGATATTATTATTAGTTTCAATAAATAACCCTTAGAGAAGGAGTTAGAGGCCAATGCATCATAAGAGGATCTGGGCCACTATGGAAAAAAGATCTCCGTGGAGGAGTTTATTCAATCCTGGGACAAGGTTGATGATGATATCGAATAACTCATCCATGAATATCTGGATGAAATGGTCAATGATATAAAATGGAGTCCCTATAGAGGTAAGGTTTCTAAAATACTTAAACTGAAGTTCAATGAGTCTACCATTACTTATGAAGTTGGGTGATTTCCTAGTTATGAACCTGGATGGTTTCCCACTTTTTACTTAAAATTTATTTAATAAAAAAGTATATGATGGTGGGGTTAGACAAAGGTGGATTTTTGGAATATTGATTTTATGAATTAAAAAAACTTAAAGTCAAACACACAAAGTTAAAATTAAATGGGGTTGGATACGATTTTGATTACATAGATTCTTTTTTATCCATATTGGTTCTCACCAAAACTTCCAGTTAATATCATTCCTCAATTACCCTTCCCAGTCATAATTGTTGACTTGAACACTCACAGGAAGAAATAATAGTATAGATCATACCCACCTCTTATATAGTGAATGGGTTATGAATTTACTCTTCCAATGTAACACCCCAAATAGTTAAAGGGATAAAAGGATAAATGTTAACACCTGTGTCAGAAAGGTGAACCTTTATTTTCATGATCCTACCAGATTATAACTCTACAATTAAGTGACACATGAACTGTTGTATTGTATGGGTGGGTGATATTTTGGAAATATTCTTAGGGTGTTTCCATGAGGAAAAAAGCACAGTGAAAGAACATGTATTGGCCTATGGAGATATTCATCTGTCTAATTATCCATTTAGAAATGCAGGGTAGAATCATAAAGGATAGAACACATGTCTTTTTGGAAATTAGAAGAACCTGGAAGGCCAGTATCTAACAACATTGTCATGTTGCGGTCTATGTTCTATCAAAGGGTACCCATTGTTAAATTTATATCAGAGGGTACCTATCTATATTTAAATTGACACTAATTGGTTTCAAATTTAGTGTCCACAATGATGGATTTTTCTCTAGGGGGGAGATTACAACATCCCAAAAAGCTAAAGGGTTAAAAGATAGGTATTAATACCCATTTCAACATGGTGAACCATTTTTTTCATGATAATACCAGATTATAACAATATATTTAATATAGGCTTGTCTTATAGTAGTGTTAAGATTTTTTATATCCAAGGATGTTTCTCAGGGTCTGTGTAAGTAGAAAATAAAACTTAAATAACTTGTTTTTTCTTATGGTGATAGTCATATTTATGATGATCATTTCATGAATAAGGTTGGAATCTATTGAGAGGAAACATGTGTCTATAGGAAAATTTTTGGAACTAGAAATTATCGGACTAAACAACCATGTTATGTTTGGGTGCCTATTCTATTAACATGGATCATTTTTTTACAAATAAGGCACTCACTGTCCCTTAAAATATCACCATTATATGTCACTCATCTCTAAGTCTACATAGCTCCATTTGTTTTATATATAGACTAAGGTAAGGTATGGGTAAAATTATAAAAAAAATATCTACTATGTAAATTCATTGGAAAGAGTATATGAGTAACACTTATCTTCTATCTTCATTTGAACCTCACATTAGGGTAAAAATATATATTGAAAATTAATAACAATGATTTATAATATTCAATGAAATATCCATCAGGGACCTAGCCTATGGTTTATCTCTATATAACTATTGAGTTAAGAGATTGCAAATATGGAACATAAATTGAGAAATAGAAATAACTAAGGGAGAAAATAAGCATAACATGAAGAAAAAATTGATTTAAACAGTATATTAGAATTTATAAATATTTCTAGGAATCCTAAACTATTGTCAGTAGGATATAAAAATATTGTAAAATGGGCATGGGAAAATATTTTTAAGCCTAATAATGACTTCTATTTCTTTCTCCACAAAACTAGAATAAAAAATTTAGTTTTTATTTCCATATATTTCTTACGCATGTTACGGATAAGGGTAGTTGTTGATTTTGTTATGAGAATTTTATTGGAACTTCTCAATTCAGAAATTATTCCCATAGTTGATCTTTGTACTCCTTCATGAAGGATCAAAGAAAAAGTGATTTTGCTACTCAATGGATTCAATGAACATCAACATCTACTCTAAATACTAATGTGAGGAAAATGATAACTATACTAGAAACTGGGATATATAAATTGGCCCTTAAATTCATTGATTTTGTTTCTACACCTGTAATTTAGTATAGAATCAAGTGTTCAAAAAGCACCCACTACACCTAATAATTGAAAAATAGTGAACCTGTATACTTTGTTGGAATGTCATTAAACCATGTCTTCAAAATCAAGTGGTATTGTGATTGTATTGAACCGATATTAGGTCATTAACATGATGAATCTAGGCACTCTGTTTCATGAAATAATCTCATTGAGACTGTGCTTACGGTGTTCCTGATCATTATCAAATAGGGGCATAAGAGTCTATTGTGGATGAAATTTATAGCTTCAATTCAGTAGGTTTGGGAAGTGAGAAGTATTTACACTATCATGGGGGTGATCTGGTGTAACAAATGAGTGAAGGTTTGGATTGACTTCCAAGAGGTAATTTTTTGAACACCTAAGGTTTAGTGTTATTCGAACTCACAATAGTTGAATGGGGGATGAACAAGGTTACATCCAAGTTTTTTCTTCAAACTTATATGGGGAACACACATAGATAAAAATTTGTTATCATCATCTATCATGATTCTTGATTCAGACCATATCAATTGAGTTTATCAGTGGTGAGTTTGGGTCAAGCTTCGACCTCAATCAAGAAATATTATTATTCATGATGTATAAGCATGGTTGTTATTCATTCTAAGGTTTGAGTTCTTTTCAATAATCTGAACTAGAATTAACATTGTATCCCTAATTCAATATATTTTTTCAGTGGATTTGATCGAATCAGTCATAGGTTGTCATTGGAAGATCATTATCGGATTGGAATGTTTTATTTCAAATTTAAAATTATTTGATCTTTATTTTGTGAGGGATGTTGAAAAAAGTAAATGGAATATAGTGGATATGTGATCATGGTATCCTGGGGGTGATGACATAATTAAAATTCTTATCCAATAGGTTCCTTGGTCCTTCAATATGTGGGAGTCTAACATACAAGCATTATTTATTTATGCATTCATTATGACATCCAAAATTTTATTTCATAACTTTTAATTACATTGTACAATCAGAGGATATTTTAACGTTTAGTTTATTTGAGAAAAGATACATAATACATGAAAACATAAACATTATTCTAATCCACTTCAAAGGATTAATAAAGGTTCATTATAAGTAAATTTATTGCATCTCATAACCTAGGTACATACATCAGAGGAAACAGTGATCATAGTAAGGGAAAGCAAGGGAAGAAATTTACTTGTGATCTTGCAGAAATTCGACAAGAAAATAAAGAATATGATTGTGGGATGAAAAAAAGAACATGGGACATATTATAAATAAAATAACATAAATAATAATGTGGAATTGTGGCAAAAATAATTTTTTTATACATTCATAATCATATCATAATGTTTTTTCACTGATGTGTCATAATAATTACAAAGGTTATTTACCAAGGTATCGTAAAACTTTTTATCTCTAGAGATTAAATTATTTACCCAATGAATTGGATAACTATCAGGGAGAACCCATAATATTTCTTAATTAATTTGAGTGACATATATCATAGTAAAAAATTTCATAAATAACAGGTGTAGAATAAAAGAAACAAGTTTCATTTCAAAATCATTGCTTTTAGAAGAAATGTTTGTAAAGATAAGATTTTTATGTTGTTATTAACACACTAAAAAGGATGGTGGGTTTAATGTATGTTAATACCCAAAAAAACATAACATTTTGACATCTTGGTGAACACCACTGGAAAATAAAGTGGTTTGGGTATTCACAAAATAAAATTAGAGAATTTCATTAGAAAAAGAGAGAAAATTTGAAAAGAAAATATTGCATTATAATGGGTATCAAACATGGTTTTATGAAAAATTAAAAAGATTGGATACTAGGGTCTCAGATTCATAAGGTAATATTAATATACTAAAAGGATATAATATAATGGATAGAAGAACATAATATGGAAATTTTAAATACATTCCACATAAAAAAGGGAACTTGAAAGGAAACGAGAAGATGAGATTTCCCTTACATTGAAGTGTAACTCTGAAAACACGAAGATTAGGACCATTGGGGATTTAGGACACCCTAGAAGGAATCCCTGTGAAGAAAAAAATATCTGAGATTTGTGGACAAATTTTAGAAAAAGGGGATTATTCGTTTATTAATTTCCTTGGACACCTTGGTAGTGGTAAATTCAATACCACAGGCTTGACCATAGTATTTTCCTACGATATTGAACAATTTGGACACCTATTATTTTATTATAATCCAAAAGGTTTTACTATAATTTTTTATTACATAATACATCATTATGATATCATTAAACATAATGAAAGCTCAAAAATGTATTTTTACTATTCACCAAAATATAAATTATTTTAGAAAACTCTCAAAAATTCATCCTAACCTAATTTCATTTTTTTTGATTTAAAAAATTATTTTTATTTTATCATAATAAATCATTAACAATGATAAATTTATCTTTTAAACATAAAAACACTTATTTATGAAAACAATGGAGAATAGAAAATGCATTGTAAAATGCACAGTAAAATTTCTGACGCTTGAAAGAAATAAAAATATTTCATCATTTAAATATAAATAATAGTGCTTTAGACACAAAACTTCATTAAAACAATCATTATTAATAATAACTTATTTTATTAAAATAATTGTATCTTTTATAAAATGTAGAATTTCTATCCGAAAAATAAAAATTTTAAATTATTCATATTTTTAGTAAAATATAAACTCAAAATAGAAATGAAGGAACAATGTTTTTTTATAAAAAGAGAATATACATAATGTAACTAAGGACTTGATACATAACCCCCTATAAAACGATCATAGGACCTAAGGGTAAGGTGTGTGATGGTGATAGATTCCTGGGGCGGATCTACTAACGTGGCCTGAGTGGTAATTTCCACTAAGTTGAACTTCTCCTTTATGCATTAATTAACCATCAGAATTTCTATTTATAACACTATTTATAACGTTATAATTATTAATAAGAGTTGAGTTTCCAATGGTCATATTAACCAACGGTCATAATTGACCAATGATCATATAATTGTTGAATCTCAATGATCAAATTTCAAATTAAACTCACTTAAATATTAAATAGATTTATTTATGCTGATTACAAAATAATATAACACAAATTTTCAAGAAAAAAATATTATTCAAAAAGTTCAATTCGTTACATTCTTCCCCCATAAGAAATTTAATCCCGAAAATTCAACTCGATCCCTTAGTTGAGAAAAGGTGTTGTTAGTTTTCCTCACTATCTCCTCTGGTTCCCACATGGCCTTTTCATATTTGTGATTCCTCCATGACAATTTAATGTGGTGGGTATTATTGTTGTGCATAACCTTATCACTACAGTCCAAAATCTCCATCGTATGTTCCTCATAAGATAGGTCATGTTCCATTTGTACCACTTTAGGATTCAGTATATGTGAAGGGTTAGGTATGTACTTCATCAAGAGAGATACATGGAATACATCATGAACTTGGGCTAAATTTGGAGGAAGTTCAAGATGATAGGCCACTTTTCCTATGTGATCAAGGATTTCAAAGTGGCCAATGTACCTAGGTAAGAGATTCCATTTCATACCAACCCACATGACTCACTTCCAAGTTAAAATTCGAAGGAAAAAATTGTTTCTAACATCAAACACTAAGTCCCTTCGACTGTTGCGAGTATAGATATTCTGCCAAATCTATGTATCCATTATTTGTTGTTGGATGGAATTAAAAGTTACTATATTCTCTTACACAAGATCAGGCCCAAGAAGCCTTTTATCACCAAATTCATCCCAATAAGTAGTAGTTCTACATCGCTTCCCAAATAAAGATTCATAAGGTGCCATTTGAATACTCGAATGGAAGATATTGTGGTATGAAAACTCAAATAATGGGAGATTTTGATCCCATCCACCATTAAATTCCATTGATAATGTTCTCAGAATTTCCTTAAGTGTCTAAATAGTTCTTTCATATTGGCCATCTATTTGGGGGGTTATAGGCCATACTGAATATGAATTAGGTACTCAGAGTATGTTGAAAAATTCTAAAAAAATTTGATGTGAACTTTAGATCATGACAAGAAATAATTGAAATTGGAACTCCATGAAACCTCACCACTTCCTTTATATAACTCTAGGAAAGTTGGTCAAGAGTGAAATATTCCCGAATGTTGATAAACTAGGTAGTCTTGCAGTGATGGTCCACTATAAACAATATCATATTTTTCCTTTGAATGCTTTCTATAGAACAGTGAAATAGTCCATAGTGATATTATCCCACTTCCATGATGGTATGGGTAGTGGTGGTAATATCCCTTTAGGAAGTTGTCTACATTCCATCATATGTTCACGGACTAGACACCTTGTAGTGTAGTCAGCAATATCAATTTTCATTTTATACCTCCATTAATGATCATGAAGGTCCCTATACATTTTTTGTGATTCCCGGATGTATAGAGTAAGTAGATCTATGAGCTTTGTCCATCAGTTCCATGTTTATTTATAGAATATATGGAACACATAACCTTGTAGGATATTTTAGTACACCTTCTAGATCAATATTTAACTCAAGAAACTTCCCAACCTTTACAACCACTATCTTCATTTTCAATAATGGATCATCTCTTTGAGAATTGATGATCTTATATAGTAATGATGGTTGAGAAATCATTTAGGATAGGGTTGATGATGTCCCTTCCCTTAAAATTCCCATGTCCAGTTATACTAGAACTCTAATCAATGGATCTCATTGAATCCTCATCATTTCCAACACAATAAGGAATTTCATACTTAATTCATCAATGTATTTGTTTTCTCTTCTAGGATGATAATGTATTGAACAATCATTGTCTTTCAGAAATTTTAAAAATCAGCTCGGTGGCATCTTCAATTCATTTTTTGTGAAAATATAGTTCAATCATTGGTGGTATGTGTATATATCAAATTCAAACCCATAATAATTATTTTTCCATATCTTTAGAGAAACAAAAATTGCAACCTACTCTAGGTCATGTGTAGTGTCGTTCTTCTCATGAGACTTGAACTATAGAGATGCATAGAAAATAACCTTATCATTTTTCATGATGATGATGACAATCCCTTTTAGATATTAATCACAAAAAATAATGAATCCTTCTCTAGTAGAGGGTAGAGTAAACACGAGTGCAATAACCAATATCTTCATCATCTCTTGGAACCTTTCGTCTCACTCTATAGTCCAGATGAACTTATACCTTTTTCGAGTTAACATGGTCAGTGGATTAGAAAGTCATGAAAAATGTTTCTCAAAATTCATATAATATCCCTATAATCTAAGGAAACTATGAATTGCAGTTAGTATTGTAGGATGAGGCCACTCCTCCATAACCATTGTCTTCACAAGATCAACTGAGATTCTTTTATTTGTTACAATGTGCCCCAATAAAGAAAGTTGTGCTAACCAAAATTCATATTTTATAAAATTTAAAAACAACCTATCCTTCCTTATATTTTGAAATATAACCCTTATATTATCATTATTCTCCTCGCAGCTTTTGGAATATATTATAATTTCATCAATTAAAACTACCACAAAGTTATCATGGTAGTCTTTAATGACTCTATCCATCAAATCCATAATAATAGTAGGAGCATTAGTCAATACAAAGGGAATAACAACAAACTCATGATGCCCATATCTTGATCAGAAAAACGTATTTGGAACATATTCTTTCTTCACCCTCAATTGATGATAACCAGATAGAGGATCAATCTTGGAGTAGAATTGAGCTCCCTGAATAAAGTCAAATAAGTCATCATTTTTTTGTAGAGGGTACTTGTTATTCATTATGATACCATTATGTTCTATATAATCTATGAATAACCTCATTGATCCATCCATATTTTTCACAAAGAGAATATGTTTTCTCCAAGGATACATACTTGGCTAAATAAAAACCTTCTCCAAAAGTTCGTGGAGTTATTTCCTTAATTCCTCCAGCTCCACATTTTCCATTATATACAGGGTCTTGGATATTTTCTTGGTTCCATGAAAGAGTTCAATGGACAAATATTCCTCACTTTCCAGGGGAGCTCCAGGTAACTCCTTAGAATATAAATAAATGTATTCATAAAATATGGGGACATTCTCTATTCATATACATCCATATATTTCTTTATCTTCACCGATCATCTCCATAAATAAGGGTATCGAGGGTGCTTCGAGACAAAGCTTAGGTCAATTTATCTCTCATTTGAAAACTATTGTTGGTTGTCCATTCAATACTAATGAGATTTCCTTAATTCTATATTTGATCATAGAATTATACTTTTAGAGCCAATCCATCCCTTGTGTTAGTTCAAATTATAAAATTGGAATGACTACTAGATTTTTGATGAGATTATGCTCACCAAAGTGAATACAAGAGTTTCTATACAATACCAATGCTTGGATAATCCATCAAGTAGTATTGACTGATTACTATACTTATATAAGTTTAGGGATTGATTCGATATTCTTTGTAAACATGGAGGAAATAAATGAATGTGTAGAATGAGAATCAAATAGAGTAATTGATATCTTTAGGAGAACAACAAAATTACCCGCCATTATATCATTTGGAGCTTTATCTTCAGCTACCATGATATAAAAATAATGACCTTTCTCCCTTGAACTTTGCTAAGATTGATGGTGATTCTGCTCCATTAAAATCAAATTTGGATAGTGATTGTAAAAGTTCCCAAGACATCCTCATTTGAATCATTGGACATTAGGTAGGGACTACACCATATTCCACCTTTTTTTTGGCTTGATATGTTGATGCTTCACCTCACTATGATAGTTATGAAAAATATGAACTTCTCTTCCATAATTGTAACATTTAACACTCCCAAGAAAGAAGTTCCCTGAATGATTCTTCCCACATTTGTTTCATGTGGAAAACTTCACTGTATTTCCTCCTCTTACTTGATCAAATATCCTCCCCAATTTGGCTATAAATATCACTTATTTTAATTCAATATATTGGACCAATACATCTCTCTGAACTCTAGTTCAACTTTCATAGGAATCTTTTTGATCTCTTAATAGTTTTCATAGTCTTGGTTGGGTAGATTCTTCTGTAAATGGGGTTTTAGTCCACTGAAGAATCTATCAACATTCCCATTAGGATCCATGATAAATCTAGTGGTGTAAGGAAAATTATTGTGATGTTCGTCTCATAGATTCTAATAGATTCATTTTCTTTATGCTTCTTCTCTAATAATTCATTCTCCATTTCTATTTTCATGGAACGATGGAAATATTTTTTGAAAAAGATTTCCTTGAACTCTTCCTAATATATAGCTTTAATATCTGCTATTGGTTTTTTGTTTTTAACTAGTTTCTAGCACTAACCAGCTTATCCCTCTAAGCGGTGCACAACTAGAGTGAATTTCTCTTAGTCTGAACAACAATGTACAGAAAAAGATATTTTTTATAGAGCTTATCCATTTTTCAGAAATCAATGGGTCAGTTGATCTGCTGAATAAAGGTGGGCATTGGCATATAAAGGACTCAACTGAAAGTTATTACCATTGCAATAAATCCAGTCACTTAGATTGAATCACATTACCATTAATAACTTGAGTGAGTTGATTCATCATTCTCATGAATTTTTTCAATTCGTCTTCCATTGAAATGCCATCTTCTCCGGGTCCATTGCGCTCTCAATTTTCGTGGTTTCTCCTATTTCCCACCTTTTTCTAAAATAAGTAATCCTTATGGAGAAAATAATTTAATTTTAAAATCATATAATTATAATTAAATTTCATATATTAAAATATTATGCTTAAATATTTTATTCTTTAAAAAATTACATTTTATATAAATCTTTCAAATTGGTTCCTAAAAACTTGTGATTAACCAAAAATATCTGTCGGTAGTGTCAAACTAAGAGTGCATGAGGGATCATTGTCATGTACCAAGTTTCACCGAGTTATGACCGACACACCTTGTCGAAGTAGTATACCTAGGTATATATATGATATATCCACATCCACTTGTTCGTATCCAGACATTGATTTCCTTACTCAGAAATCACTTACTTAATATTTCACCAAAATACCAAGTTGTTTTTCTTATAATTAGATCTTTATATAGGGTTTTTCATAAAGTTT
This sequence comes from Viscum album, assembly GCA_963277665.1. NCBI lineage: Eukaryota > Viridiplantae > Streptophyta > Magnoliopsida > Santalales > Viscaceae > Viscum > Viscum album. The sequence goes on along the minus strand of OY728159.1, from coordinate 1,417,124,660 downwards.
TAAAATCTTAATTTTCAAAAAATACTTAACCATAATTTGATACCAACTATGGAATCCTTACTTTCATTACATAAATTTTCATTACATTATACAAACATAGGATCTTTTAAATTTAAGTTTCTTGAAAAAAGGTACATAATACATGAAAACATAAAATTATTCTAATACACTTGAAATGATTCATGAACATTCATAATAAGTACATTTATTTCATCTCATTACTTCGGGACATACATTGAAGGAAATAGTGAGCGTAAGGCCAAGTAAATAAAATCAAGGGAAACGGTTTACATGTGATGTTGAGGAAATTTGATATGAACATGAAGAATATAATTGTGACATGAAAAAGAAATCATGAGACCCATCATAAATAAAATTACATGAATAGTAAATTTTAAATTTGACTAAAACCTCTATTTTAGTAATTCAAAAGCATATCACCATGGTTTGTCACTGAGGTGTCATAAACATTACCAAGGTTATTCACCAAGGTATCATAAAACATGTCATCACTAGAGATTAAATTCTTTATCCAATGAATTATAGAACTATCTATGTCCACCATTAATTTTTATTAATTAATGTTATACACATGTATCATAATAAAACATTTTATAAATAACCCATGGAGAATAAAAGAAATGGGTTTCATATCAATATCATGGCTTTTAAAAGAAAAGTTCTTAAAGACAAGCTCTTTATGTCATTATTAACCAACTATGATAGAAGTTGGGTTTAATGTATATTATTAATAGAATGAAACTAGTTAATTTTGATATATAGGTTAAAAAAGATAAAATAAATGGTTTTGGGTATTCAGAAAATAAAATAAGATAATTTATTGATAATAAAGGATCAATTTTGAGAAGAAAATCCAACAACATAACAGATATGAAACATAGTCTTAGAAAAAATTAAAATAATTGGTGATAGGGGTATAACCTTAATAAAAGAGTATTAATATAGTAAATGGATATAATAAAATGTAAATAATAACATAGTATGGAAATTTAAATACATATCACAAAAAAATGATCTTGAAATGAAAAGAGAATTTGAGATTACCCATACCGTGAAGAGTAACTCCTAAAACTCAATGATTAGGACCTTGGGATCTTGAGTTAAAATTGGGGGGGACTACTTGGGAGGTAAAAATATCATAGATTTGTGTATGATGAATTTTTAATGAAATATAAAAGAGAAATGGGTGGGTATTTATAGATAGAGGGAGGATTTCTATATTAAATTCCTTGGAAACATTGGTAGGGGTAAATTCAAAACCATGGGATTTGCTATGGTATTTTTCCATTTTATTCACCAATTATGTCAAATATTATGTTACTCTAATCCAAAATAGTATAACATCGTTTTATATTATATAATAAATCATTATGTTTTCATTATATATACAAAAAAAATCAAAATTGTATTTTTATTAAGCAGTGAAAAACAAAATATTTTATAAAATTCTCATAAATTCACCCTTTCCTAACTTCAATGCACTGATTTAAAAAAAATGATGTTTATTTTATCATAATAATTATTTAAGTATGATAAATTTAACTTTTACATATAAATTTCCTCAATTATTAAAAATAATAGTAGATAGAAATTGAATAGTAAAATGAATAGTAAAACTGCTTAGAGTTGAAAAAAATAAAATTATTTTATCATTTAAATTTAAATAAGAGTATTTTAATCATAATATTTAATTAAAAGAATTATTATTATTAATACATTAGTATTTTTTAATAATTATTTCTTTTCCAAAATGCATAATTTATGTCCGAAAAATCCTTTTTACAAATTAGTCATATTTTTAAGAAAAACTAAACTAAAAATAAAAATTATAGAACAAAAATTTTATTTATACAAAGGGATTATACATTAAGAAAATATATACTTGACACATAACCCCTTATAATAGATGCATACGACTTAAGGGTAAGGTGTGCGATGATGATATATTCCTGGGGCAGCACGACTAACATTGATTGAGTGGTAATTTCCACTAACTTGAACTTCTATTTAAGGTGATTTCATTGAAGTCTAACATGTTGAATATTAGATTGGTCTTGGTCAATTGAAAATCCTAGTAACACTTACACCCTCCCAATTTTAGTAAAATGGGCTTTGTGTGGCTTGAATATACTAGTTGAGGCCAATGTTTCTCCTTTCTACATTAATTTGCCTTTATCGTTTCAGTTTATAACACTAACTATAATGTTTAAAAAAAAATTAAGAGTATGGTTTCCAAGAGTCATAATTGACCAATTATCATATAATGGTGAAACCGAATGACCAGATTTCAAATTATTCTCACATCATTAATAAAAATATATATTTATGTTGTGAAGAAGATAATATAATACACATTTTCAAGAAATATACATTATTCAAAAAGTTTGGGTTATTACATTTGGGAGGTATCCTTGGAAATGATTTCATCTTATGGTAGCCATGGACTTATTAAGGTAGCCTTATGGTTATGGTGTATTAGGATATTCTTCATTTGGTAGCCTCTTGGCCTTTATATGGTGTCCATGGATGTTATTTATGGTATATTGATGATGAAACATGGAACATGAGGTCATGGTATGTTGTGATTATTTCTTATGTTCACTTTTTGGGTGTGGTATTTTGGTTGATCTTTCGTCCTTTATGTGGTCAGTTCACTGACCGTGTGAGTCTTCTTTTGGTAGTTCCAATAATTTTCCAAATTTTTGAGTATGGTCACAATATCACTTTGAACATATAGTCTATTGAATTTTCAAGGGTCGATCACTTACTATGTTTCAAAATTTTATTTTCGGTTTTACATTGACTATGATGGGGTAGTGTGGTAGGGTGCCTTTTCCTTTTTTTAACCTTAGTCTACATGTCACATAAATATTTTAAATTGTGGGATTTTTCAGAAAAAAATAGAAATCATAGAAATTAGTATATAATAAATAATTTAAATTCACTAATTAATATTGGATTCCATTTGAGAAATTAATTAAAAATTAAATTATAAAATTTAATAAATTAGTAATCAATTACAATAATTATTTTCAGCTAAAAATTAAATCCAGTATATTCCAAAGACACATTGTAATTCCACATTAGCAATTCCTTCTTTAAAAAAAGATTTAAAAAATTTAATTTAGGGATTCTTAGATAAATAAAAAAAGATTAATATATTAAAATTAAATATTAAAATCAACTTTTAAATAATTTATATATTTAAAAAATTTCCTAAAAAGTATTAATTTACCTAAGATTTCATAGTTTTATGGGGTAATATCTATTAAAAAGAGACAATTTTTTGAAAAGTTAAGCTCTCTTCACTTAACTCCATCAAAATATTTCCCCCATAAATCGAAAATATAGATTACATTTTTTCCCTCTATATAAATTAATGAAATTTTCACCACATGCTTGTCGTGTGTCTAGAGTCTCCACACAATGATTCAAGAACATGTTTTTATCATGAGGTCTTCAATATATATTCTTTTTATAAGGGTTGGTTGGTGTTAATGTTAATAAAAATACAGTATAATTAGGAGGTTTGGGTTGATAATATGAAAAATATATGATTTATATTTTACACTCAACAATGGTATCTCCACTCAGTCTCTTTTATTATGAATTACCCTAAATGTTCTTAGGATTTTTATTGAAGATTCATAATTCAGATATTTCAGTGGAAGTTGATATTTATTATTTGTTATCTATATTTATATTATTTAAGCATCAATTATATATACATTTATATTTTAGATTAATAGGAATATTTGAATTTAAAATAATGATGTAAACTACCAAGTCTTATTGGAAGGATATTTTCACTTTCCATCTTCCCCAAGAGTATATTTTCCTCAAAACTTCTCAGAATACAACATATTTCCAGAAATTATTTTCACTATGATAATGAATTTAATTCTAGAGTTGAGTGGTAATTTAGGGGCCATATGTCAAGTTAAATTATAAATATAGTTTTATTATAAAAATTATTTTTTTTTCTTAATAATTACTTAATTTTTTTTAATTCATGTTTCTCAATCTAAAACATTTATAATATGAATAAAAAAACAAGTTATTGAATCATGTATTAAGTATACTAAATAAATGAAAAATATTAAAAAATATTTTATAAATGGGTCAAGAAACCTTTTAGGGGGAACTTTTAATATTGGATACTAATTTATGGAATAATAAAAAAATCAATTATATTTTCATTAATTCATAAATCAATGAATCTATAATTAAGTATATTTAAATATTAATTTAAATGTATTTATTAGGAATAGATTTATTCAATCATATATTTGATCATCCTAAAATATAAAAAGGTATTCAATTTAGCACAATAAGTTCTAAAAATACATAAAACATCAATGTAAAATAAGAAAAAATAGAAAAGAAAGGAAAAAATAAAAATAAAAATATATAAAGGATTTCCTATCCCCCACCCTTGAGTCTTTAAATGTGAAAAATTCATTCAAATAATTATTAATACATTTAATCTATTTAAATTTGGTAAATAATCAACAATTTAGAGGAAATTTACAACCAATTAATTTATTTGTTGTTCAGTTGGGGGAAGTTGATATCCTCCGATGGTGCATCTAAAAGTTGTTCATGAAATTTCATAATTTTTTGGATATTAACATTTAATTTAGTCTTATACCCTTGTATTTTTATTTTTATTATAATAATGGGGAATAAATTAATAATTATAAATTCACCCCATTATGAAAAAGGTTTACCTCAAATAAGCTTTAACATTTCATTATAGTGTAAAACTTGTTCTTCTTGGTGAAAATATCTTTTTTATATCAAATAATCATGTTTAACTCTTATTTATTACCTATATATTCTATAATTTTTAATTTATTATCAGTTAATATCTTCTAAATATTATATATAAAATTCCCTTTAGTTCCTATCCTTTTGAAAATCTAAATTAATTTTATTAACTTCCCATAATGCTCTGTGTTCCAATTCAATAAGTAAGTGGAATATTTTCTCATAGATTAACCTATATGGGTTTATTTAAATTGGAACCTTATAATATGTTATATATATATATATATAATGCGTCTTCCAATATTTATCTATAATCCTTATTGTTTGTATTTACAATATTTTCTATACTTAATTTTATATATTTATTGGAAACATTTTTTCTAATAAATTTATCAATGGAACATATATATGTTTTATTGTTCACTATGTATATTCCAATCAAAGCCTCCATGATTATGTCGAAAAAGTGGGTTACTTGGTCTCTGATGTATTCTCTTGGGATTCCAATCATACAGAAGGGATTAGTAGTTAAAAATTCAAAAAAAAATCATTATTCTTGGGTTCCTTGGCTTCCACTCATTTGGATCCATAATCAATAAATAGTATAATTAATTAATGTAAAAAATAAATGGAGAATGTTACCTAAAATATATTCCCATTCTTCAAATATTTCACCAAATTTCATGGCACATTGAGGTACTTATTTTCTTTTTGAGACATTTTCAATGTATTTAAATTATTGGAAATTTTCTCAAAGTTAAAGGGTTTTCCTAAACCTGATAGGTTAATAATTTAATGAATCTTGGAATTTATTATATGTTCTTTGTGTTCCATTTTTTTCTATATAGGTTAACATATGAAAAAAATTTGTTACTAGTGGTAAAAAATTTTAAGTAAAGAAATTTTTAATCATTTATACAATAAAATTTTCTAGAGAAAATGGTTATTCCATACATACAATTTTAAATCAGATTCGTGTTTAAAAACTTAATTTTTTATATAGCAGAACACTATAAGGTACAAGAATATTTACCAAATATTTATATCATGGTCTATATCCTTCAGCCATGTAAATTTCCAAAAATGGACTCATTTAGTGGATGTTTTTTTAATTCATACCTCAGTTGTGTGAGGGAGTCTACACATTTGTTTAAGAACATGAATCTCATTTCTTATTTTATATTTTATCTCTATGTTAAATTCTTATAGGAAAAAAATCCTTTTTATAATCCTAAACTTTGAATCATACTTTTATGTTATATTAAAAGTGTTTTCGATAATTTATATTTCAGTTCATAAAAACGATTATTACAAGGATAATAAAAAATGAATTTATAATTTTTTGAAAGTATTCTTTAAAGTGGTTAGGGAATATTACTAATGTACATAATGATGATATTACACAATCATGAATTACCTCAAAATTATTAAACATGTAAGGTTGATTCATGGTATGATGATTCAAATTTTAAAACATTTAATATCAATTTAATTGTTTGAAATTTTATTTCCTATAAAAAAGCATGTTTCCACCATAAAATTATATTTATCAAAATTGAGCACATGATACTTTTATATTCATGTTTTTAAAACCATATAATGATTGGACATGAAATAAGAAATTGAATTTTAAAAAATAATTAAATCCCCAAGAAAAACTACAAGATAGTCCATAATTTAATTAGAGAAAACAATTTCATTATATCAATGTAATTTACTTGGGTCATTATTCAATACGGATGTTGTTCTCTTTTATGTAAATGTGCAACAAATATTGGTGAGGGTTTCATTTTATTAGTCATACGTTGCAATGGGGACATCAAAATATCTTAAATATACATCCAATAATAAATAATAGTTCTTCCATGAAGGTAAATAAATCATTTGGCATGTAATTTTTATTTCATTTTTTACCCTAGTAAGGTGATTTAGTATATAAAATTTGATGCCCACTCTTCCAAATATTTCGTACTCTCATAGAGATAAACTCATTTTTTTCTTGTCTACAATGGTCAACATTTACTTTTTCTATAAAATACGAATTGGACATACCCCCTATGAGCCTAAAATGGGGTGGATGATGTCTGATTTTAAAATTTTCACTATTTCCTATTTCACAGACTCCATAATATTTTCGTATAGTGTTATTTGAGGTTGCCTAACCGGTTTGGAATTATTTTCAAGGAAGATTTTATACATGTATATTTTGGGACATATTTTATGAATTCATCCAATTATGCATCCTATATATTTTACACATTCTACTAAATTATTAACAAGTATTATTTCTAGGTAAAATGATAATTTTCTAAAAAAACCATTGGTAACTTATCTTTACTCATTAATTACACATATTTAGATTCATAAATAAATGATTTTAATTCTAACATGGGTGGTTGAATTAAATATGTAATAATCATAGATTTACTTACCTTTTTCATTTAGAGGCCATGAAAAAAATATACTTTTAGTTTAATCATCTAATAATAAATAGTCAAATCCATAAAATAAATAACAATTTATCCCATTCTTGAGCTATTTTGTATTTAGCATAGTCTCTTTATAGGCAATTTTCATATGAATTTTTATGTCCCAATTTATATCCAAAATTAAAAATACATTTTAAAAAATTATTTTATAATTATGGATTTGATTCATCAATGTTTGGAAGTGTGAAAGTTAAATTTTTTCCTTAGGGGAATTTCATTGAATTAAAAATGTTAAAGTAATATTTGTTTTCCACGAACCCCATTTTAATGTAACTTAATGAAAATTTATAATTATCTTATATATTTTTATGAATTATATTATTAAGAAAATTAATTAATGAGTTGGTTTACTTTCATCTTGCATGTTAAATATATAAAAATGAGCTCAAAATATAAATTTTTTTACTCTCACTAAAAAATATTCAAGAATCCCTCCTGAAGATTCATTAGATCTGTTAGTCGTCATGGAATGTACCATTATTTTATTTTCTTCTTAAATATACAATAATGATAACAAGAAGTGATCCATGACATTTAAGGAATCTCTAAGATAACATAATAAATCTGTAAATTCCATTTCTCCTATGATTTAAGGCATCGAAAATATTCATAGATCATTACATTTGGTAGGAAATTGTTCTTTGATCAATATTGATACATTCCTCCCAAAATTATATCATTAATTCCATTGGAATTTTATCCTCATAAATTTTATTTAATTATACTATTCTTGGGAGGAATGGTAGTGCGATATTTTATTTTTCTTAGGTTGTTTCTCTGATTTTGTATCGTTCGTTTCAGAATTCTCTTTCTGTTCATTCTCAATGGTTTTAGGGGATGATTAAAAATCAGATTTGGGAGTATATTGAGTTCTATTATCATTTCTTTTTGTTACCATGATAAAATTTCCATTTGGATTTAGAATAGGTTATGATAGTTATGCTCTTTTATTATTTTAATCATTCCCATAAGTCTCCATAACTCACTTTTCAACTATTTCCTCTAGCTTTTCAACTCTTTAATTATTTGGTCTAGTCGCTCTTATATTTGTGGTTTTGAACTTGCTGACGGTTTTTCATAGGATTTCTTTTTATATGGAGGTGGAGAGAAAATTTGGTTATATGGATGCTTGATTTTTTATAAGGTTGGAGGATGATGGAATTTTTATTGAAATGGTGGTTTATCATGGTTTTGTTGAATGGAAAATCATTATTTTACATGCTAATTTTCTCCCTATTATTGGCTTTTTCATGGTATGAAATTGGGTTTGTTGATAGATAATTTCCCAACTATCAATATCATGCACTTTAATACGCTGTTTAGTAAAATGATTTGGGGAGGAATAAAGGACTCATACTCAAACTAATGTTCATTAAAAAATTTACTTCATATAATCCATCGTTTTAAACAAAGTAGTTATTTATTTATATACTGATTCAAGAAAATGGGATTCATTATATCTTACCTTGTGTACTTCTCTTGTCATAGTACCACTTGTAGAAAATTGTTTTTAAATTTATAGCATCTTTTCAATAAGTCCATTAGTTTTAGTTGGTAATTTATCAATCCAATTTCTTCTCGATTATGTGTCTAGAAAATTCCTATTAATAAAAAGTAGTATGTGATAGATGAATACTAAGAAGTGATGTTCACCTATGACATCATGTAGATAACCTATTAATAACATCTTGAATATCTCCTTATAATAATATGGTGACTTTTTTATGGAATTTATTATTTTATATATCTCTTTTCATAGGGATGTTATCCTTGATGGTGGAAAGTACCTTTGGAGAAATACCTTTGAAGTTCATCCATGTTTTTTATTTATGTAGACTCTAGGTTATATTATAATTATTTATATCATTATTTCTGAGAGAATGGAATTAATATTAGATTGAATTTATCCATAGAAAGTCCTCTCATATTTAAGGAATTACAATCCTTAGTGAATTCCTTGATGTTTTTGTTGGGATAATCTCTTTTAATGTCATGAATCTTAGGAAAAAAAGGATTAGTCCACTCTTCAATTAAAATTTATCTTTCATATAGGGGTTTACATTCTACTGATTTTGATTAATGAAATGAGTACTATAAAAGTATCTTATTCTTTGATCATGATTCTATACCATTTTTTCAATATTAGATTTAGATTAAACACTTTTAGTTTCACATGAATTAGTAAATTTACATTGTATATTTTAAAAAGACATTGAATTCCTAACTCTTGATAAAATATTTCTATTTATTTATGGTAAAAAACTGATTATAAATTCAATATTTTACCAGATCATGGACTCTAATTAATTGTTTTATAAAATTAGAACCACTAAATGGACAACATTTTTAGATCCTTTACACAAGACAAGCATATGTGTGTAAAAAGAAATATAACAAGTGAAGATAAAATATAGTATAATAGAGACAAAAGATTTTATCTAAGATGCGATTAAATGTAATTATTATCACAATTATTAAAAATGTTTTTTGTTTTTATAGAGTTGGTAGAACTAACATCAAATTATAATAATTCAAAAATATTAAGGGAAAATCTAGTGACTTGTTTAGGGGTAAAATTAATAAGTATTATTTTATCATAGTATTAAAATGATTAATCATTATTTGATATGTTTATCAACATGAGTGTCTAAAAATAAATATCATTCATACAAGATTTATAGATAATGTGAGTCTAAATCATGAAATGATCGTTACATTAATTTTAGAAATTTTAGAAAACACTATGTATGATAGTGTGTGGAACACACAACAACATGCTTAAAGTAACCATTAAATATTAACATTTGAATGTTATAGATATAAATTATCTATTAAATTGGTGGGTTTGAATAGGATTAAATTAAATATTAAATATATATAAATACACTACTTAATAATAATTTATTAATTTATAATTATGAAATAAATAATCAATATTCAATAAAATAATTTTATGCTTCAAAAGATATGCCTTCTTCAAAAATATTTAATTCTTCTATTCGAGTATTTACAAAGTAAAATAATATTTTTCATTAGTTTTAAAATTTAATTATTTAATTTTTATTAAAAATAATACAATAATTAATATTATAATCAATAGTATTCCTGAATTTAGTATAAAAATGTTTATACTTAAAAAGTTATTTTTCTTTTAAATCGATTTTCTTAATGTTTTGTGAGTTTATTTTTAAATTAAATTATGAAACTTATTTAAATTTAATTTTAGAAAATGTATTCCATATTTTCAATCTTAAAAATTAATTTTAGTTAATAATATTAACTTAAGTTCTAGTCAATATATATATTAACCACAATAAGTTTTTATTAACATAGTATAGGTAAAATTTGTTAATTAGGGTTAAAATTGGTGTGATAAGGCTTCAAAATCATTAAAAATAGTAATTAATTTTATTTTATGAATCTATTTTGTCCATAATCAACCCATATTTTAATATACAACCTTTTTGTCCTTTTAGATTGGATATTGACATTTAAAACATTTTAAGGAAATGATAAATTCCAAAATATCACCCTCTTGCTTTTATTGTTTTTAATATTTTGCGAAATAAAAAAATTAGGATCAATTGTAAATTTTTATTTCAAATATAAATTAATTTTATATTATAATAATTACTTTTTAATTTTTAGTGATTTTATAATTACATTAAATTCTTACGTAATTCCAACACAATTTGCTTGAAAGTAGTATAAAATCAAGTAAAATATTTCAAAATATCTAAAAGTAATATTTTTTGGATGTGTAATATTTCCCCAGTAGTTTTATAGATCAATATCATAGGTCCTAGATATTTCAAATATTTATATTCAAAATTCTTTAATATATTATTAATTTTAAAGCCAAACAAAATGAATAGTGTCAAAAATGTTGTTAATTAAATTTTATGTTAAATAATATTTTATTAAATTATTTTTAAGTTACATAATTATTTAATGAAAACAATAAGAATGATAAATTTTATAAAATTACATCCCTTTTCCTTTTATGATCCAATTTCTACATTATATGTAAAATTATAACCCTTTAATATTTAAAATGTAATTATGTTGGTTAAGGTTAAAATTTTTCAACCAAGTGGTTAAATAAAAAGATAAGAATTAAAATAATATCTAAAATGGTATAAATTTTAGTGGATGACCAGTTAATTAAAAATAAAACTTATATTATAATCCATTTCATTTTTAAACTATTTTACATGAGTTTGACATATATTATATTATAATATTTCTTACGTTGCCAAAATTTACCCTCCCCTCTCTTAAGAAATGACACCCTTTATTTCTCATCTTTACATTAATTTGAGCCATTTAGATTGAGATAAACCTTCCTAGTGATATTCTGAAATCACATATCCATAAAATATAGGTTCATTTCTTCTTAATAGACCATTCCAGGGGTCTTTAAGAGGGGATTAAAAGGATGTATACTGAAGTAGGGGTAATCATCCAATCTGAACTCTTTCAATTTATTTCTTTTTCTACATACTTCATATCATATTAAACCACGAACGTATAAAAAAAATATATCCTCTATAATTAAAGTTTATTTTAACTATGTTAAAAACATTTGTCATCTTATTTTCCATCATATAAGGAATGAGAACATAGTTTTTTCGCACATGTCGACTACCACGTCTACAAAATGACATGTTTTCTTTTACATAAATTCTTATCATGGATGTTTATACTGATGGATTTAAAGTATATATATGATATTCATTAAATTATTATCATTATTTGATTAATATTTGTATTGGTTGGTTCCTTCCCAGTCCGTTACTTTGCCAGTTTTGGTTATTATAGATCTTCAGAAGAGGATCAGAGGAATTTTGGATAAGTTCGTTCACTAAAGGTTAGAAGTAGAAACATTTCACTATGTGTAAACATTTTCCTTGATATAAAAGTGGGTTTCACATCGTGAAAATTTACACAATGAGAAAGAGGGTTTCATGACGTGTAATTTATCAGGGTTTAAAAATAAATAATAAAATGAAGAAGCAACGTGTTTTTTGTTAGGAACAAAACCCCGGGGATTATACAACGTGAAAGGGTATTACATGTCATATAATACCTTGATATTGTGCATATTTAATATTATTTTGATCTGAATTATCACTCATTCAGCTATGATTTTTTCTTTTTCTTGTTTTTGGAAAAACCCTAGGCACCCATAGGTGTTCTTCAAGGAATTTTTAGTACCTCTCTGATTTATTGATCCTAGTGGTTGTTCGTTGGTGAAACATCTTTGATCCATGGTGATTTATCCTCTCATTATCCTTTGTTTCAGTCTATACATATCTTGGGGATCCACTATGGTGGTGATTCGTTTGTTTGGGGTGTGTTTGGGTTGCGTTTTTACCACCCATTACTACGGTGTAGGTTAATCCCAATGTTTATTTTTTTCAATGGTGGTTTTTGGGTAGTTTCTTCCTCTCCCTATAGTACAAAACGAGTTGAAAATCATCATTGATGTAGGTATTCCCCTGTTTCTCTTCATTTAGGTATCATGCTGGAGGGGTTTTCATTTTTTTATCTATGAATTATGTTTTTTTCTGGATTATTTAAAGATAAATAATTGGTTAAATTTAATTTTTGGGGTAAAGGGATAAGATTCACATGTTTTTATAGCCATTATATAATTGTGATATTGTGGATTGTACAATTTTGATACCCTGTTGAAAATTGTTGTCATTGGTGACTTTTTTTACACTGGATATATGGGATTTTATTGTTGTGATTATTGTGATTGTTGTGATATAACCTAAAAGTAAATTAGTTAATTAGTTATACTTTTATTATTAAATGGTTTACCCATGATATTGGTTTGTATTATAACACCTCTAAAATGAAGTGAAATGTGATAAAAAGACACTTTGTGAATCTATGAAAATAGTTATTGATGTGTTTTTCTGCATGGATGAACTTGTGGGATGGTGGTGTGTGGTTGCAATGGAGTGTGTGTCTGATAGTTTATGGGTCACACTTTTGGGTGGTGAGATAATAGTTTGTGTACCATGCTTTTAGTGATATGAGGTTATAGTTTGTGTTCCATGCTTTTGGGGCGGTGAGGAGATCATTGTGGGTCATACATTTGGGGAGGCAAGGTGATAATTTATTGGTCATGATTTTGGGAGGAGAGGTGATCGTTTTGGGTTAACGATGTGATGGAGTTGTTGAGCTATTTGTGATATGTGTTTCCCTTTTGCTAGATTCTTTTGTAGTGATGGAATGAAAAAATAATGGATTAATAATGAATTAAATTCCATGGGTTGGTCTTGTTAATGAGATGGAAATTTGTTAATGGAAAATTTAATAATGGTTTTTATGATTAAATGTGGTTGATGATAAATAATGAAATTAAAGGGTGTTAAATGAGGATGAAATGTGAAACCATATTATATTATTAGGACACTTCACTTTCGAAAATTACTATTGAAGATACTAATAAGTGCATCTAGTGGTGGCAGCAAAGGTGAAAGTGTTTTGATTTTGTTATTTTTTTGAGAACCCATTAGTGGGGCTTGATTTTTTGATATTATATATATATACTTGTATATTCTTTTGATTTCTATAATCACCTAGCCAATGTTGAGCACTATGTGAAGAACATCCATATAGTCACGCATGGGGTGTCTTTCCCAACATTCTAGTTGGAGGATAGTTGGATTTCCACTTGATCATCCCTGCACTCTCTTCCTGGAAAGGTAGGTATTACATAGGCTTTTATGGACAAAAGACCATTAGTGAATTATATGATTAGATGTATTATCCTAGGTGTCTTTAGGATGATTTTTGATGTGGTGTCTTAGGTGTCTTCAAGATTAGTTGTGATATGATGTCCCATGTGTCTTCAGGATGAGTTATAATGCGATATCACAAGATTCTTCATGATGAGCTGTGATGTGTTGTGATGCCTAGGTGTTTGCGGGTGGGATATGTTGTGAGGCCTAGGTGTGTGTGGATAGGATATGTTGTGAGGCCTATGTGTGTGTGGGTAAAATGTGTTGTGGTACGTTCAGAAGGGTTGGGAGCGACAATACATTTTCTGTTGGGGTGTGAGAGCAGAAAATTAGTGTGAAAGTGGTTCGGGGTACCCTATTATTGATTTGCTTTACATTATATTATATTACATGACATGTGTTACTTGGTGAGGGTTCATCGGTGTGGTTGGGTTGGTTAATAAACCTTGATAGGTGCTATTTGGTTATGTTGATTTCTCATAGGTTCATTAGTATTCCCCTTTCATATGTTCATAAGAGAGTTGGTTTTTCCTACTAAGTATACTTGTATGATCACCCTACATATATAAAACTATTTTCAGGTTTCTAGGAGGATTTTGCAGACTATTTTGGACCTTACTAGCTCAAATCCCTAACAGTTGTGGTGACGCTGCTTTACCTTTTCTTATTTGTATGTACTATGGATAATTTTAGTTGTTTCAGTTATATTTATACATGAACCTGGCATGGTTTGGGTTAAAAAAATTTATTATGTCATGGATTTTTTGTGAATGTTTCATTCTATCTATCGATCTTGTTTTCCTATAAAGGGTAACGCCTCCTATATTAAGAGATTTTTACACCTTGGTGCTAGTCGCCAACCCATGGCATACTGGAGGCAAGACTCAGTGTCCATTTTCTCTCTCCCCATATTTTTATATCATTGTAGGTAGGGGGTCGTGACATTATGTATCATCTATTTTCATAAAATTCCATCAATTGAAAATGATAATGACATTTGTGCATACGTGTGGATTACCACCTATATGAAGAGACATGATTATTTTTTCATCAGCACATCACATGGATGGTATATATAATTTTATTTAAATATATAATATTATATTAATAATATAATAAATATTTTTAACTAAAAACTAAGACTTACCTTATTTTCATCATGCTCTTTGAAAAATGAAAATGCTACTCAAGCGTATGTACAACTTTTTGTGTCCATGATTGTAATGTAATTCCTTTTTCAAAAAAGAAATGGTTGGTTTTAAAAGTATAATAAATTCTTAAATTTGGTTATTATTTCAGGATTATTATTTATAAATTATGTAATGATGACTACTTTAACACCTATCAACATACTGGGGACATGATGAAATTTTGAGCTGAACAACCTCAAACCACCCGACGTAGACAAAACTAATTATGTAATTAAAAATTTCCTTGATAAAAATGAAACAAATGGTTTAATTAAGATTAATAAAAATTTAAAAGGTTAAAATGAAATAAAAAATTTATATAATTTTATAATAAATGATTTATAGGATGTATATGGAAATCCTAGACTCAAGGTAATAAACATCATCTCAATTTCACTCCATTGAGTCATGTTTTTATTCTACCCACATAATTTATTTTATATGGTGTATATATTGATCATTTTAGTTATTATATTTTTTTTACTTTAAGTTTCAATTCAAATTATTTCATCCAAGGCGATTGACTTGAAAGTTACCAAGTGGTAAGTAGTTTCTTAATTCAATTTCAAATCATTGGGGTATGGTTCAACTTCATTGATGTTTTTATTCATTGATTATGTGAAAAATTATTTTGAAACTATTTTAATGTATATTTATACATTTTTTCGATTTTCATATGTTCAATTAATCACATTATTAATTTATTAACACATCAAAATTTATGACCTTTTCAATGGGTTTCTTTATCTCAATCTCATTTTCTTGAGACATGTTTCATATCATCCACCGCGATTTCCTTTTGTATTTTAATTTAAAACACATGAGTATTTTTTATATAAATTAATTTAATTCTTGGGATTTAAATATCAATATAATAATAATTCTTTAATGTATTTTTATTTTAAAGTTAACAAAGTGGTAATGTATTTATGTGATAATCTTATTTCTTTTTTAGATTATTGATTTTCAAAATATTTTTGGTAAATAACATACTCTTAATTTCATCAAACACATATCATTTCCTCTATTATAGTTATTAATTTGTTTTAAATGTATCATTTTAATTTCATCTCTTAATGACTAAATAAATAACAAGAATATTTTTTAAGTGATATCAATATTGTATATTCTTTTAGATCCACAATCTTTCGCTTCTAAATATAGGTTTTCTAAAAAAATCAAGAACATTATTTTTTAAACATAAATTATTTTATTATGTTATTTTACATGTTCATTAACCTTCTTTAAAAAAATGTTAAAATGTAATTTCTTAACATTCTCTGCATGGGTCATATTGGACACTCCTTATATGTTTTAAATGAATGTTTATTTTTAATGATTATGCCATGAATGGATTTTTCTACCATTATATCCATTGTTTTTTGGATCTTAATTTATATGTTTATTTTTTAATTTTAATAGAAAAATTATTATTACAATATTTAGTGAGTTTTTGGTTTTTAAAATTTATTTTCAAATTAGAAAGTGTATTTTCCTCTAGAATGTTTCTAATGAACTTTTAACGGTATTTATATTCACCGCAAAAAAATAATAATTTATGTTACTTAGGATCTACTAGGGAATATACTATAATTACACCATCATTATTATTTCTCAGGATGGATTATGATTTTGTCAATTAGATTTTTATAGAACCCATTTATTCTCCCCAAGTAAATCAAGCTATGAAATAACAATAGTTATTGTTGTATTAAAAAATGAAAGATTTCATATGTTATATCATGTTTTGGTTCTTGGAAATTATCTAGGATGATGTTTGATCATGATATCTCTCTCTAATGAATTGGGTAATAAATATGTAATTTGATAAATGTAAGTAATTCCTAGGAGATGATAGAGTGAACCGGTTAATTAGTTATTCCTAATAGATTATGGGCACTAACTAGTAATGGTTATCCCATACATAAGGATTCTTTTAATGGTTCTTTGAAGATAATGTTCTAAGACACCAAACTATTTTCTTTATGATTTTATGAGTTTTTAATATTTCATGTGATCACGATTGAAATCACATGTCTCATGATTAGTGATTCTTATGAATCTTTCCTTTATTAAATATTAATTCCCTAATTCATGTTTTATGATCTATGTTTTGATGTTTATACATTCTATTATGTTATGATCATTCACTTTGATTATGATATCATACCTTTAGGGTCATCTTATGCTCACAAATGATATTCAATTGTTAATGATTATGCTTACCCTTACTAATCATTTGATCTCACCATTATTATTTTTCACATTCCCTAGGTTGTGGAGAAATATTTAATGTATATTATTCTAAATAATTTTACTAGATCTGAATAACTTAGTGGGATATTATATAGATTTTTATGAACCAGTTGTTTATGAATCCAATATTCTATGTATGACTCTTTCTTAATTATCTAAAACTCAAAACCGAAAAGGTTCTTGTGTTTTAAAGTGATGAAATATTTTCTTTTGATGTTGTATTTTTGGTATTGTTGAAATTGGGTCATATTTATTGGTATTAAAGGAAAATATATAAATGTGATTTTTTATTACTGGATCACGGAGTGTGTGCCTAGGGTCATTGTATTTGGTTTCAAAAAAGGATTTAGATAACTTTGGATATTGTTATTTTTTCATGTGGGGCTTACTAAAGTGTTATGGATACCATTATTGGTATATAAGTTTGAGTATGATTATAATTTGAAATTCTTAGACACCAGTTCTGAGGCTACAAGTGATTCGATTTTATGGTAATTAATGATATTTTGGGAGGCTTTTATTGGGTTGAGGTATATATAACCCTTAGGTTTAATTTGAAAGATTATTTATGAAGAATGATATTATATTTTATGGGATGTATACTAATTGTTATGAGACAACATTTTAGGTGAAAACATTCTTCAATATTGGGGTTACTAAGGATATCATATATATAAATTTATTTATTTATTGGATGATCTATATTGAACTGTTCTTGTTATTGTGGAAATTATAGATATTAATATCTGATTTCATAAATTTTGGGTTTATATATTTTTGGTATTATGTTACCAGGTGTTAACCGATTAAGTTTTAGTTAATAAGTAAAGATATAAAGAATATCATGTTATCATTTTTTTGATCATGTGATACTATAGAATTGGATTTTGGTTCTTCTATAATGGATAATTGTTCTTTAATACTCATTGTTAGGAGAAAACAACAGATTGTGGTGAAAATTTATTAAATGATTAAATTTTACATGTCAGAAATGTAAATTTCTTTATATTCTTACTCTAGATGGTAAATGAATTCCTAAATTTTTGGGAGAGAATCTTGAAATAAAAAATTTTCCTATACCCTTCATTTTTAGCAATCAATGGATTTTTTCACACCTCTTTGTTTTAAGGTTTTTGTATCCATTGACTTTCTCATAATCATTCAATAACTCGTGATAAATGTTTTCTTTCACCCTCCATCATTATTTTGACATTATGTATTTACTCCAGGAAAATATTTTCAGTTACCACTATTATTCTCCAATTTGGAAACCATGTTATGTGTTACTATAGATGATCTTCTTACTTACCTTTCCCTCTTTTAAAAAGAATGTTTTTTATCACTATTTATATTGTGGGTTTTCAAGAAAGTTATTTTAAAATGTGAATCCCTTATTTACCATGATCATGTACAAACTGTGAGGATAGAATTTATAAATGAGTGGATATGTAATAATTCAATACTTCTAAAGAATACTATATTTGAAAGATTATAAAACATAGAACAACGAATTTAAATGGACTATAAAATATTAATATTTAAATTACATATTTATAACCTAATAATTATATTGTAAGGTGTAAATAGGATTAACCAAATTTTAAATATATATAATGTTCCTACACAATAAAATTATATTGAATAATTCTTAAGAAATAAGAACTCACTTTTTTTGTAAATTCATTTCATGTTTCAAAAATATGTTTTTTTTAAATGGTTTTATTATGTTTTTTGGTGGAAATTATAATTAATTTATGTATATTTAAGAAATTGAATTTGATGAAAATGATATAAAATATTAATTCATCATTTAAAAATTATCTTTGTATTTTTTTTGAATTCTCTTAGATT
Organism: Viscum album; assembly: GCA_963277665.1. Classification (NCBI taxonomy): domain Eukaryota; kingdom Viridiplantae; phylum Streptophyta; class Magnoliopsida; order Santalales; family Viscaceae; genus Viscum; species Viscum album. The sequence goes on along the minus strand of OY728159.1, from coordinate 1,417,105,325 downwards.
TTTTATTTTTCAACGAATATTGAAAAACAGTGACACTTATGAAAGCTTTCTTTTCTTTCTTTTCTTATCAAGTTCTTAAAAATTCACATTCTATTTTCAATTATTTTTAAAATATAATTATCTCATTATTATTAAAAATAATCCAATAATTTTTTTGGATGTAAAATTATACTTTAATTTGGTATAAAAACATTTTTTTATATAAAATGGATTTTTTAGATATTTTTTTCATCACATTTTACGAGTATAATTTTAAATCAAATTCAAAAACATCTCTAAGTTGAATTTTATAAAATTTATTAGATATGTAGAATGAAAATTAACATTAGCTAATAATATTGAATTATTGTTTTATTCAAAATAAATAGTAATCATAGTAAATATTTGTTACCACAGTAAGGGTAAAATTGTTCAATTTGGGTTAAAACTAATCAAATATTACTTCAAATTCTAATTTTGTTTTACTAAATTTCATTTTATGAGTATATTTTGACCATAATCATCCAAAAATACAAAATATGATCTTTTTATACTTTCATGTTTGGTTTTGAAATTTATCATATTTTCGGAAAAAGATAAATTCTAAAATGTCACTCTCTTACTTTTAGTATTTTTCAAATTTTTTAAAATGAAAAATAAATAATTATTATTTTTAAATGGTCTCTTTAAAGATAAATTATTTTCTTATCATGGTAATTATTTTTTAAATTTTATTGATGAATTACTTATGTTAGAGTATTACACAATAAAGGAAAAAAACCTGTGAAAGTAGTAGAAAAAGCTGGTAAATTATTTTAAAAGCTCTAAAAGTAATAAATTTTGGATGATTTATAGTGTCTGATAAATTTTATATATTTATATAAAAAATTAGTGTTGTTTAAAAGTATAATATTCTAAATCCATTCTAATATTTTTACCTTTATTTTCAAACTAAATGAATAGTCTAAAACTATCATTAAGGATATTTTATATTAAATTAAATTATATTAAATTATTTAAAATATATAAAAATCATTCAAGTGGAAAATTAAGATGATAAATGAAAAAAATATGATAAATTTTCATTTTATGATCCAATTTTAACCATATAGGTAAAATTATAGCCCTTAATACTGAAAATTCATCACCACAATTGAGATAAAAAATGGTTTTCCAAGGGGTTAAATATAAAGATAATATTTAAAATAATATCTGAACCAATATAAATTTTAGTGTATGATTATCTTAATACCATATCCACCTTTCATATAATATATTTAATTTTGAATCTTTTTTACAATATTGATACACCTAATATTTTATAATATATCACAAATTTCCAAAAATCCCACCTCCCTTATTTATGGGCATCCATCCATTCTCTTCATTATCCCACTTTGATCAATGTAGATCAACCAACCCCAAAACATTTCTCTTTATAACTTCCATATACATTATATAGGGATTAATTAATTCTTAAAATACCTTTCAAAGGGTCCTTAATAAGGGATCTAAATGTGGTCTACAAAAGAAGACATAATCATCCAACCTGAACACTTTAAATTAATTTCTTCTTCTACCCCATTAAAATCATATTAAACCTTGATGATATAAAAAATAGTATATAATAAAAACATATATGTCTTTATGACTATGTTACAACCGTTTTTATCTTTTTTCTATCACATGGAGAACAAAAATACCATTCGTACGTATGCATGGACTACCATCTCCATGAATTGATGTGTATAATTTATCATGACCACCTCTCATGACTATTTAAAATGTTCAATTTTATAATGAAATAGCCTTAAACATTTCATAATCTTGTTTTATAGTCAATAAATTACATTCTTGTACATTTAAGTTCTTTTAAGGTTTAGAGTTTTAGAGAATTATGTCATAACTCTTATATAACAAAATGTCATGAACCAACCCAGGCCTACCATGAACCGGTCACCCGAGCCAATCCGCGACATAGCCCGAAGGGCGATCCCAATCACCACATTCCGGAAAATAGTGTCAGGCATCAAAACAAGTAGTTGGGAATGATTTAGCCCAAAAAATAAAAGATAGATAAACAAAAAAAACCAGAAAACATAGTTAAACATTAATTATGGAAAATCAAATAAATATAACAAGCTAGATATACCTCCTTGTAACCCCACGGGTCACCACCAAACATAGAAGCATGCTCACGCCAACAGTGATCCAAGACCAAAACCTGAAACTAAAAAGTAAAGTAGGGATGATCACTAAGATGATTAGTGGGAATTCCAAAATATAACATCCTATGCCCATGTATTTAATAAGAAATCCAATCATGCCAGTTTGAAGATAAGATATAATAAAAAAATGTTTTTCCTTCTTTTCAAGTTCAAGTCACAAGTTAACATTTTTAAGGAAAATTCTTATATTTCACAGTATTTTCAAAATAGATTCCAATAACAAGAATGTTTAGATTAAATGATGGTTTTTCAAAAATGATACATAAATTATAAAACAACTGAAATGAAAATCACATCACAAGCATCATGTCGCAAATGAGAACCATGGGATATCCTTATATGTATCTATCACGCGTGGGAACCTAAAGACCTCGTACCTCGATGAAATGTGGCTTAGAAACCACGACAGTCAGAAAATGTGGCTTAGAAACCACGACCCTTAGAAAACATGGCTTAGAAACCATGAACCCCAGTCATTCAAATGTTTATTTAGTGTTGTTGTGTCAATCCTGCTTTACAAAACCAGGATGAACCCCTGCCGTGTCATCTAGTGTACTAGTCCTGGTCCACCCACCTAAATACCCAATTTTTCTATTGTTCTCTATTTCCAGTGGGGGTGTGTTTTATTTATAAAAAAACATATGTACATAAGACTTTCTTTATTCAAAACTAATTGAACCTCTCACCACTGTTCTCCATTCTTAAGTGAATTCCCCCTCTTTCACATCACATAATGGATAAGCCACAACATTCGGCACATAATAACACATTCAACATACAAATAATTTTCTAAAACCAAGGGGGTGTGCCTCAAGAGTGGTTTTTATTTTTCATAACAAAAATTTTTGGTTCCAAACGGTCTTAATCACATATTGGGAACACTTTTTATAACTAACTGGCCTAACGGACAAACACCTTTAGAAAAAATCATTACCAATTAAAAACCACATAGTAAAACAGTTTTCCGAGAAATTCACATTATACCAATGGTGTTAGAAATACATTTCAGTTTCCAAATCATAGGCATAATGATTTCTAGCAACTACAACAAGATTTTATAGCATGTGTATATAGAATAAATGTAAAACATATTTTTAAAACAAGCAAGAAAATATGAAATTCATGTTAAAGGCGTAGGCATAGGGGACCTAACTCAGAGTGGAATCATGTTGTCCACTTTGGATCTTGGAACTTTCTAACCCAAGGATAATACTCCCCCACTAATCATACACACTTTGACATATATGCAAGGACACCTAGTCCCTATGCACACACCTGCAAGACCATAGAATGTGCAATAGGATCCTTACAAATATTCTTATATGCATATCCATGTCTCCACTCACCTACACATGCACTTTTATATAAATACATAGGCACACCTAGAACCATACATGTATAAACACTTCCATGAATGAATATACGTGTAACAGGGGAACACACACACATATATATAAATACATACCTCTTAAAACCCAAGCAAATCACCCTTGATTTTGAAACTCGAAACCACACCAAAAAGACTATTGTACTACAAAACAATTAGAGTGAAACTTAAAACATCCAAAGGACATCATAAATCAAGTGTGAAACCAACTAGTAACATAAATTTCCATACCTCAAAACATGCAGCTTTTGACGGTGGTAGCACAAGACCACTTCTCCTTACATGCACAAACATCTTTATATATATATATATATCCTTTGACCCAAGTACATATTACTCATGCCCTGAATGAATTTTTTAACGTAGGATATACATATATATAAGCTTACCCATTTATAAACATATATGTTAATGCCGCCGAAGACCAAAATTCATAACACAATGAACAAAACCATCTAAAACAAAAAAATGTCTAGAAATTACCAAGGGCTCCAAATAGAACAAAATTGAACAAAGAAACAAGAGAAACCTCACCCCAAATACATTTACCACCACTTGTACTATTTCTAAAATTTCATTTTTATAACATTATAAAACTCACAATTAAGACCGACCAAAACAATGGCCAAACCCCTTCATTAAACCACTCCTACATTAAACTATTTTTAAAGAAAGCTTTCTGCCATTAAAAACAATTTAAAATTCACATTTAGAAATGAACAACAGTTTAACATGCCAAATTATGTCATTTTCATTTAAAAACATACTTCCAAACTTATAAGATCTTTATATGCCTTTGAAAACCTGGTTTTCAATTTTCAAACAACCCATAAAACTTTTCCATGAAACACCACACAAATACAAACACACACAACACAACCATTTCTGTTACAAAATCCAGAACCAACACATAATCACACCAAAACCTTCGATAAAACATCTCACATTACTCACACCATTTAATAAACCATTTACACAACCCAATTCCATATCTAAAACAATTTCCTTATTCTTTAAAAACTTTACAATTCATACTCCAAAGTGAAAAATAAATCTAATATGCCCAAAGTGGTCCATTTACCATCAAAATTCTTTTTTCAACACACACGCACCTCAAGCACCGACAGAAACATATTTTTCATACCTTAAACAATTAATTAAACACCTTTAAAAAAATTCACAACAAGACGCATATAAAACCCATATCCATTTACTTTATATAATGAATTTCATCATATAAATGAATCATAATTCATATTAAATTAATCATGTAAACAAATAATTCACCCAAATAATGTTTATCGATAGAACAACTTACATTGGATGTCAAAAAATCCCAAAAATTTGTTCCAAACTGGAATTGCACCATAAAGAATCCAAATTAGACCCAAAATCAACAATTCAAACCAAAAAAATAAAAATTGGAACCCTAGAATTAGACCACATAGTCCCTGGAACCTAAAGCACCAAAAAAAAATGAACCAAAATACTAGTGAAATGAGAAGAGAAGCTTATTGGGAGGAGAATTGTCCACGGAAGAGGGTTGCGCCGGTCGAGCAGGGGTTTGACGGGTCCGGTGTAAGGTGGACGGATGATGCTAGTGTGATTTGGTCGGGAGGTCGGGTAGACCACGTGAGCGACCTGGTCCGGGGGTTGGGGCGACGACACAAGAAGCCTGGTCGGGGGTCGGGGTGACAACGTGAGTGGGGGAAGGCCGGACAGAAAGGAAGCAGGTGGTCCAAAGGATGTCTATGGAGTATGGGCATGCAAGGGTTTCAGGGAGGGGGTGTGTTGTGACATGGTATAAGTGGGGGTTGAAGAATACCTAGCCAAAAACTAATAAAAATAAAAGATAAAATAGTAGTAATAATAATAAACTAAAACGAGAGTATTAATAATAAATAAAATAACTTATGTACCAACACTGATATTAATAATAATAATACTCAATAATAATTAATAATATCCTCAAATAGTAATTTTATTATTATCGGTAAAAAATACAATATTATTATCAGTAAAACAATTCATTAAATTTTATCACACTCTTCTTATTTTTTTTATTTTTATTTCATCACACTTAAATTTTATTTATTCACTAATAATTAATTTAATGTATCTTCCTTGAACATCGGGTAGGCTATGTGGTGAAGCGGGCGAGGCCGCGAGGTGACTCAGGAAAAGCCGTGCAGCTTCGACCGCGGTGTGTTGAATGCTATCAAAACCAAAACATGCGTTTTTATACAAGAACTCAATAAATTTAAGTCATTATTCAACCCGAACTACCCAATGCCCTAAAATTTAATAAAACAAATAATTTAAAAATGGAGGGTGTGACAATTCTCCCCACCATAGCTCTTTCCGTCCTCAGAAATCCCCAAATTAGATTGAACCCCAAAGTAGAGATTAATACCCCCTTAAGGTTCAAAGAGGATTCCTATGAAAAATATGTGAAAATAGGCATATGCATCGTGCTCATAGAATGTGACTTAAATAACAATATCAAGAAACTCGTAAAACGACTTCCCGCTTTGTGTCATCCACCCCAAAGAGCTAGAATAGCTCCAGTTGATTGATTTAGGAATGGAACACTCACACCCACGGAAACCAACTTCATAAGATGAAACTCTTCAAGAACCATTAAATGAAAACCACATGGTTTGAAAAGAGTGAACAAAGAAGATCAAACCACTAACCAATGAACACTCTTATTACCTACCACCAAGACATCTATAAAAACAGAACCATAAGGCCAATATGGGGAAGCCCAAAAGAGATCCCCACCATCAGAGACCTACCAATTCTCGAGAAGATACTATAAAAAAACACGGGGAGGCCTGAGCGGACTCCCCACCATTATGAAAAAGGCCAAAACTGATTTATTCCAAATACATTTGAGCGAGATCCATCGTGGTTCTCCCCACCATTAAAACTACTGGGAGATACAAAAACATCGAAAAATTCTCGACAGTGACCAAACACCCCACCACAAGGGGCAGGGAGAGAAGGGCGCAACTACCAGAGCATCAAACCATGAACCAAGACAAACCAACATCTCCATATCCTTGGATGAGCACTAATCAAATTTGAGACTGATTTACCTAACAGAACCCATAAGGACTACTAAAAGCTATTACATTTGGTGGGACTCAACCCCCAAGAATTTAAGGTAACACGACAACCATGTCTCCTCATAGCCTCGGGAAACCTCATACACCCAGATGGGTCATTCAGAATGGAACATCTACAAGAAATAATTTAAAATTATTTCACCTCCAACATCGAAAATAGAAATAAATTCAGGGTTCCATACACTCCTGGGGTTCCTGACTACGTGTCAGCTTCACTTCGAGGCCTATGGCTAGAGCCCTGATGTTTAATGAATCTCCTGCCTTATAGTCAAGAATTGAAAACTCCCGAACAAAGGTTCTCTTTTTGGTGCTACACACAACCATTCCGTAACTGAGACAACACCAACAAACACAACACACAATGACAACCAACTACTCCCTTGCGGCACATCCCCCAAAATAGGTGTATTGATGTTTCACATGCATCACCTCTTCACCTTAACCAAGAATCATATGAAGAAAAGATGCACATAAAACACTCCCCTTTGAAGAAAAAAATTATAACTCCCAAAGAGGACACAATCCTATGAAAATAGATATTCCTAAAGGATCCTATAAAATCCAACCTTGCTCTTCAAAGAGAACTCACACTAAAAGATTTCATCAAACATGACAATTGTGGTCGGGGAAAGTACTAAAAAGCCCTTCAAGACACCGGTCAACACTGATAACTCTGAACCACCTTCACCCTTCCCCACTGGAATTTCTTTTCCCATTTCAAGGGGGTCCTTCAAATGCAACGATGTCAAACTTCATATCCGACGACTCTGAAAACTAAAAGAGACCAAAACTCTATTCAACTCCCCTCGCATCTGTCATCCCAATTTGAGAGGATCTGTTTAGTTATAAAAAGGAGGCGCAGTTTCAATTCTAGAATTCAATAAGAGAGTCCTTTGATTAACTAGAGGGCTGGACCATGGAGAATTTCTCATGGTCTCTCTTCAATCGCATATTAACGCTTTTTGGGGTCGTATAGTAGTCAAGAATGAAAACCAAGGACCCAATGTAACTAATCAAATAACCAAGGCATACTGCATGTGAACACTAAACATGCAGGGGGAACCACTACAAGGGCCTCCTGATGCACTTTTCAAAATAAACTACTAACCACATGATTTCATCCCAACTTAAAAAATATTCAAACTTAAGACACAAATCCATAAAAATGGGATTCCCTGCTCGAAACACCTCACATAAAACTATTCCAAAAATACAAAATCACACCACAAAATCACTAGTTATTAAAACACCAAAAAAAAATTTAACAAAACTTTCTGAAAATAAACGAAACTGGTGGGTTGCACAAACATCAACGGTGTCCCAAGAGCCTCACACATGCATGTTCTCGTGCCACACCAACACCCACCTCATGTCCATCTACGAGCTCATCCACTTGTTCCATTAACCATTTCTATTTCCATATATACCCAAGTATATGGCTGCCCATGAGAACACCATGGATCAAAACCATACCCTTCAATTTTTTCAAAACCAAAACATTCAACACACACTTTTCAAACCTCATACATCATTTTCCTTTTAAAGTGCTTTATTTCAAAACATTTTCTAAGACCAAATCATTTTTACTTAAAAATATATTTCCATGAATCCAAAACAAAGAGACAAGAAATGATGCAAGAGGATACTAGTGTCAACAGGTGACTGAGACATATGGTTGGCGGCCATACGCCAATCACACCACCACCACAGAGAGAATTCTAGGACAACGTCCCTGGATCCATATGAATTTCCAGACACTGTGATCTCACTAGGACCACTGACCCTACTCCCTTTTTATTTCCCCGAAATAAGATTAATCACAAGGACCACCGACTAAGAAAAACCTCAACTTACTCTGGTAAATCGAGTCTCGACACGGGGTGTGCTGGTCATGCACCTTGCTCGTAGCTAGAACGCCGAGTTATGACACCCTTAACTTTTTTCTACCTGACTCTATCCCAAAGGGACACGACCCAAGAGAGAAAACCTCCTCTAATACCATTTTTTCATGAACAAACCTCGGTAGACCCTGAACTGGTCACCCGAGCCAGTCCGTGACATGGCATGAAGGGCGATCCCAATCCCCATGGGCTGTCAACTAGAGCCAGGAATCAAAACAAGTAGTTGGGAATGATTTAACCCAGAAAATAAAATATAGATAAAGAGAAATAGACCAAAAAAAATAGGTAAATAGTAACTAGAGAAAATAAAATAAAGATAACCGGCTGTATATATCTCCAAGTTACCCCATGGGTCACCACCAAACATATAACCATCCTCACTGTAAGAGAAATCCAAGATTAAAAACTAAAAATAAAAAGTAATGTAGGTCTGTGCACTAAGATGCTCAGTGGGAATGCCAAAATATAACATCCTATTCCCTTTACTTTAATAAGAAATCCAATCATGCCAGTTTGATGATAAGATATAATGAAATAATGGTTTCCTTCTTTTCAAGTTCAAGTCACAAGATAACATTTTTAACAAAAATGATTCTATTTCACAGTATTTTCAAAATAGCTTCCCAGAAAAAAAAATTTATATTAAATGATTGGTTTTTAAAAATGATACATAAAGTATAAAACAACTGAAATGAAAATCACATCACAAGAATCATGTCTCAAACGATCACCCTGGGAAATCCCTATAGGTAACTAGAACAAGTCGGACCATAGAGACCTCATAACTAGGTGAAACGTGGATTAGAAACCATGACCCTAAGAAAACATGGCAAGGAAACCACGACCCTCTGAAAATGTGGCTTAGAAACCACGACCCTTATTCATTCATATGTTTAGTTAGTGTTGTTGAATCAATCATGCTAGACTAAACTGGGACGAACCACTGTCGTGTCATCTAGTGTACTAGTCCTGGTCCATCCACCTAGATACCCAGGTTTCCCATTGTGATCTATTTCAAGTGGTGGTGAGTTTTATTTATCAAGTAAACATATATTTACATAACACTATCTTTATTCAAAACTCATTCAACCTCTCACCATTGTTCTCCTTGCTTAAGCACATTCCCCCTATTTCATGTCACACAATGCATAAGTCTCAACATTAGGCACATAATAATGCATTACTCATTCAAATCATTTTCTAAAACCATGGGGGAAATTCCTCAAGATAGGTCTTTCTTTTTCATAAAACATTATTATGGTGACAAACAAGATTAATTACATAAAGTGAATACTTTTTATAACTAACTGGCTGAAATTCCAAACACTATTAGAAAAACTCATTACCAATTCAAAACCCCTTAGGAAATCAATTTTCATGGAAACTCACTTAAGGCTAATGGTGTTAGAAATACATTTCAATTTCCAAAACAAAGGCATAATCATTTTTAGCAACAACAACCAGATTTCATAGCATTGTTATATAACATAAATGTAAAACATATTTTTAAAACTAGAAAGCAAATATGAAATTAAAATTAAATACATAGGCATATGGGACCTACCTCAAAGTGGATTCAACCCGTCCACTTTTTCTCTTGGAGCTTTCTAACTCAAGGAAGTTGCTCCCCCACTAAGAATACTCACTTTCACATATATGCAAGGACACCTGGACCCTATGCACACACCCTCATGGCCATGGAATGCGCAAGGTGATCCTTATATATATTGTTATATGCTTATGCCCGTCTTCACTCACCTATGCATGAACTTTAATATATAAACATAGTCACTCCTAGTCCCATACATGTATAAACACTTCCATTCTTGAATATACATGTAACGGGGGAACACACACATAAATATATATATATATATATATATATATACATGTCTATATATATTTACATACCTATGCATATGTAGGTGAGTCGCCCTTGACTTGGCGACTCAAAACTGTACCAAACTCTCCATCACACTACACAATTATTAGAATGAACCTTAAAACATCAAAAGGAAACCATCAATCAAGTGTGAAACCAACCAGTAGCATAAAATTCAATACCTCAAAAAATGCCGCTTTTGACGATGGCAGCGCGATCTGCTTCACCTTACATGCATGTACATCTTCATATATATATATATATATATAACCTTTTACCAATGTACATATTCCCCATTCCAGGAAGGAAGATGGGCAAGGAGTATATACATACATACATGCTTACCCATGTATATACATATATGTCTTTGTTGCCGATGACCAAAATCCACATCGCGATGAACAAAACCCACTAAAACAACAAAAAGGATTCTTGAAATTACCCTGGTCTCCAAAAAAACCAGATTGAACAAAGTAACAAGAAAAACCTCACCGGAAATACATTTACCAGAACTTGTACATTTTTCTCAAATTCTTTTTTATAACACAAGAAAATACACAATTAATACTGACAAAAAATAACGGCTAAACCCCTTCATAAAACCACTCATACATTAAAATATTTTTCAATCAAGCTTTTCACCTTTAAAAACAATTTAGAATTCACATTTTTAAATGAAAAACATGTTTAACATGCCAAAGCATGTAATTTTCCTTTAAGAACATACTTCCAAACCTATCCTCACTTTATATTCTTTTGAAAACCAGGTTTTCACTTTTCAATCTACACATAAAACCTTTCCATGAAACACCACCCTATGACACGCACACACAACACTTCCATTTCCGTTACAAAATCCAAAACCAACACATAACACACCATACCATTCGATAACACATTTCACATTACTGACACAATTTAGTAAACAATTTACACAAACAAATTCCATTTCTAAAACAAGTTCCTCATTCTTTGAACACTTCACAATTCTTACTCAAAAGTGCACAATAAATATAATATTCCCAAAGTGGTCTATTTACCATCAAAATTATATTTTCAACACACAAGCACCCACAAAAATAGATTTTGAATACCCTAAAATTTTAATTAAACACCTCTAAAACATTTCACTAAAATCCGCATATAAAACTCATATACATTTACTTTAGAAAATCAATCTCAATAGATAAAATAATCATAAATAATACTAAATTAATCATGTAAACAAACAATTCAACCAAATAATTTTAATCGATAGAAAAACATAAATCAGGTGTCAAAAACTCCAAAAAATAGTCTCCAAACTCCAATCGCACCACGAGGAATCCAAATTGGACCCTAAATCAATAATTATAAAAAAAAATCGAACCCTAGAATCGGACTACATACGCACTAAAATCTAAAACACCAAAAACAAGAACCAAAACACTATGGAAAGGAGAATACATGCTTTTCGGGAGGTGAATCGTCTGTGAAAGAGGGTCGCACCGATTAAGCATAGGTGTGACAGGTCCGGTGCAAGGATGACAAATGATGCCGGTGAGAGCTGGCTGGGAGGTCAGGGCAACGATGTGAGCAGCCTTGCCGGGGGTGTCTGGGAGATGGTGCAAGCTGCCAGGCCATGGGGTCAAGGTGATGGCGTGAGTGGGGGAAGGCCGACCGGAAGGGAGGTGGGTGGTCTGGTGGCTGGCCATGGAGCAGCGGTGCATAAGGGTTTCAAGGAGTGTGGTGTGTCGTGACCTGGTAGAAGGGGTGGGGGTGAAGAAGCCCTAGCCCGAAAATAATAAAAATAAAACATAAAATAAAACATAATAATAAATATAATAGTAATAATAATAATAATAAAATAAAACAAGAGTATTAATAATAAATAAAATAAGTTAAGTATAATCACTGATATTAATAATAATAATACTCAATAATAATTAATAATATCCTAAAATATTATTATTATTGTTATTAGAAAAATAATTCAATAATATTATTAGTAAAAAAATTCATTAATGTTTATCACACTCTTCTCATTTTATTTTATTATTATTTTATCACCCTTAATTTTTATTTTGTCTCTATTAATTAATTTTATTTATCGGTCTTGATCATTGGGTAGGCCATGTGGTGAAGTGGGCGAGGCCGCATGGTGACTCAGGAAAATCCACACAACTTTGACCACGGTGCGATGAATGATGTCAAGAACAAAACACGTGTTTTTTAACAAGAACTCAAAAATTTTATGTCGGGATTCTACCCGATGCCTAGAAATTTAAAAAAAACAAATACTTTAAAAATGACGGGTGTGACACAAAACCATAAAATACAAAGTGGAAGCATCCTATTAGTATCAATTTTTTTCATAATACAATCTATTTAAAATAAATCAATATATCTTTTATAAAAACTCTTCTCAGCTTTCAACTTGACCACTTGAAATCCATTAACCATCCTTAAATCCTCTGAAAAACATTTAAAAAAAATTAATGAGCATAAATATCTCAATAAGGGATACAAAAAGAATAAAATTGTAAGTACATTGATAAAAATTAAATACCATGAAAACTTTATCAGAATGTAATATTTTTTACCTTTAATAAGTATTTAATACTTTCATTTTTTAAATAATTTAATTTCATACCTTTTTTACAATCAATAGATTCCCATAAAACCCATACAAATAATTGATAAAATATATTATTATCTTGGGTTATCATTATACTTGTAACTATTATATATAGAATAAATATGTAGTAAACTTCCATATATTTCACTCTTACAAATATAATATACATACAACTAACTTCCACACCCAATGCTTTCACGGGCTATCACGGACCCACAAGTCGTTGGTTTATCTGGTTACCACCCATCATTGGTTTATCAAAGAACCAACCATCAATGGTTTATAACAAAACAACCCATAATAATGTCCAAGAAACATATAATAATCATTAATTCATGATATTATAGGTCAAATGTAATTTATATACACCTCATAAAATAAGGATGGTGTATAACATCAAGTTATGCCTCAATGAAATGAGATTGAGACAAAATCCCTTACCTTGATCCCAACTTCTCACATGTATATTTATATTACTGATTAATAAAACTTATGTTAATTATTTAATTTAATTAGAACCTTTTTAAATTATATTTGTTTATTTTATTTCACTTATTACAATATTTTATACAATATCTTAAAAAATTAAGTTTATATCGGGTGTTTTAACCCTATTCGTTTTTTGTGTCAAAAAAGACATTGTAAGGTTTAATAAGGTCAAAGAGGTCATTATATAAACATAAAAAGAAAAATAATAATGAAATTGTTATCATATTTATAAATTAATGTTACTATTTAAAACAATCATCAAATATGGTTATGAAATATGGACCAATGTTACAATCATGGAGACTGTAGGTCATATGTACACATGAGTAAAATTTTCATTTCTCAATGATCAGTATGGAAAGAAGTTAAGAAACATTTATCTTCCTATAATTATCATTATATCTAAAATAACATATTATTTTATCATATATACTTATATATAGAATTATTGTGATGTAAAAGTAATCACATTGATTTAAGGAGTTGGTAGTCCACACATCCACAGACAACATTATAACTTTTTCAGTGTGTGAAAAGGTGAAAAAGAAAATGATATATTATATTTACATTGTGGTAATTATGTCAAAAATATAATATATAATTCATTTATATAACATATTTTTATTAGACCCATCTGTAAAAAATTCTATTTAATTTTTTAATGTATCACATCGCTTTGAGGAGGCGATAGTCCACTTGTCCACAAATGATGTTATCGTATTTCCAGAAAATGGAAAGAATGAAGGTATGTGTTATATAAAAATTAAAAAATTATTAATAATAAATAAATATAATATATATCATAAAAAATTTATTTCAATCCTAATTTAGAGCCTTGATATGTGGTTATAGGAAAATGAATGACATCGTTCTATGAGGTGGTAGTTCATTATACACGAACAATGATTTCTTTACCCATTTGATGGAAGTATGTGTATGTGTATGTTAAAACATTAATATAAATACATATCAGTATATTTATTATTATAATTTAATTATATAATCATGTAATAATAATAAATTAATGGGTAAAGAAATAAATAAAATATAAATGCATGTTGAAGAACGTTACCTCTTTTTCGGGGAACTATTATTTGTTTTCACCAAACGGATACATTAGTTGAATTTATTCTCATAGTGAGGTATCTAGGATGAGAGGAGGGATTTTGGTAGCTTATTTGTTCAATTTTTGGATGACTCAAATTTATTTAATGGTGTAACTAATTGGGGAGGGTTAATGCCTTTTTATACTGGAGGGGGGAGTGGAAATCTTGTTAATATAAAACGTTAAACACTATTGGGGGTCTTACTTATATAATGTGAATAAAATAATAATAATAATTATATAAAATATGGGATATTGTCTAATAATATCCATAAAATTGGTTTTGTACCAGTTTCTAGGCCATTTGGACTCATAATATTAATGTTTAACCACTAAGTAAATACATTTTACCTTAAACGCTCTAATTAATTATATTTGCTTTCACAAATAATTTTGGTGAAAAGGTAAGTTATACTTATTAGATATTATATTTTATTATATTTCCAAATATGGATTTAATTTATCTAAATTAAAATAACATATGTGGTAGAATTTAATTTAAAACTAATCTTGCGGACGAGACAATAAATTAGGGTTTTAAAGTGAATATGTTCAAAATGTTGATAAGTTTTTATATCAAAATTCATCACAAAAATGATCCCAATGACCTAAATTAATTTAATATATTTAAAATTTAATTAATTAAACTTTAAAACCAATTTATAATATTATTTATCAATTTAAATAAATTATCCAAAAATGTAGTTGTCAATCAAAATTCCGAATTTTTTACTGTTCATAAAAAAAATGAAACTTCTCAAAAAAATACAAAAAAATCACCAAAAGTAAATTTTATATTCCTATTTGAAAAATTAATTTTATTTTTTAATATAAAAATTATAAAATTTTCACAAATTATTTTTAAAAAATTAGGTTTTCCATTAAAAGGCGATAAAAATATTTTAAGAACAATACAGCTTTTAAGCGTCAAACTTGATTTATTATTTTCTAATGTCAACAATTTTTTCGGATGAATTTATAAAAATTTTATAAACATGTTTAAACATAATATTATTATTTCAATTCACACCAATGAATATAATGGATAGGTGATAACTACCACAAAAAATAATAATTTTTACGATATATTTTTTTTCTATAACTCTATCTTGTATGCAGCGCAAGATTTTGAAGAAAAATATTGATGTGTTTCATGTACCCTATTTCACATAGCTTCCCTTTAAATGTAAAATAACTATCTAATTTATAAATATTAAAAAAATTTAAAATGAATTATTCTATCATTACATGGATTGTTCCATTCTTCCCTCCATTAGGAAATTGTTTCCTTGTAATTTTATTTACATTACCATGTGGGGGTATCTTTCAATCATATAATTTTCAAATTGCCAGGTTGATTATTCAAATATATGTTTTTTATATAAAACCATAACTCAGTGAATTAACTTGTTCTAAAATACATGATCTATAGGGTTAATAATTTGAACCAGTTGTACATCATAAGAAATGTTCTCTTCTATCTGAACAAATTCAGTGCCCAAATCATGAGATGAATCTGGTACATACTTCCTTAACATTGAAACATGAAACATGTTGTGTACTTGGGATAAATGTGGAGTTAAATCGACTCATTAGGAAACTAATATAACTTTATTTATGATTTCATATGGTTTAATAATCTTTGGAATATGATTCCCTTTCTTACCAAAATGCATCGAACATTTTCATGGAGAAAATTTTAGAAAGACATTATCACATTCCTTGAAAGAAAGATCTTTTATATGATTATCCATGAAACTTTTTTGCTCGCTCTGATATTTTATCATGTGTTGCTAAATCAGCATAACTTTATCTTATATTTCATCTACGAACTCTGTTCTTATTAACTTTATTTCTCCTATATCATCAAAAAAGACAGTTTTCAACACCACCTTTTATAAAATGCCTTGAAAGGTTTTATATGTATACTGGAATAAAAAAATTTATTAAAAGAAAACTAAAACAAAGCAACATGTTGATCCAAAATTCTTTGGTAATCCCTTAGAACGAACAAAAAATATCTTCCAAGGTATTATTCATCCATTTAGACTATCCATCGAATTGAGGATGGAAAGTTGTACTGAAATTTAATTTAGTATCCGACAACTTCTGAAGTCTTTTCAAAAATTTGGATGTGAACCAGGTATCATTGTCTGATACAATGGAGAGAGGCACTACATGTGACCTAACAATATCGTTTAAATACAGTCTAAAAAGATGATCTAGGACATTGTATCTCGAATTGGAAGTAAATGTGTGTAATTATTGAATCGATCAACAATAACCCAAATCACATTAATACCTTGATATGTATTTGTAAATCCTACCATGAAATCCATTGATATATTTTCCCATTTTCACTTTGTCACTATAAAATGTTTAAGAATTACCTTTGGTAATTGTCTCTCTACATTAACCCACTGATAGGTCAAACACTTCATAGTAAAGTTAGAAATATCTCTTTTCATTCCATCCCACAAGAAATACTCTTGAAGGTCTCTATACATTTAGTGCTTCCTAGATGAATGAAAAATAGAGAACTATGAGTTTTATCCAACAAGTCATTCCTCAAATGTTAATCACAAGTCACACATTGTCATTTTACAAATCATGAAACAATTTCTTCATTGAATATTTTATACTTCACTCCAAACAAATTATGCCTCTAAATTTTTAATGTGAAAAATAGAAGCTAATTCCAAATCACGTGTAGGGTAATTTTACTCATGATTTCTCAAAACATGAAAATCATAATTACTTACCTTGACATTATCCATCAGGACACAAATGTATTATTTTAACAAAGAATCATTATAGATGAATAATTCACCATTTTTGGAAGTCAGGTCCAAAATGTGATTTTTGACCAATCTTATTTTCAGTTCCTAAAAAAACATCACATTATATTGTCTAGATGAACATAACTCTATTTATTATTAACTTAGTTATTAGGAAATATAATTAAGTAATGTTTTCAACA
Source organism: Viscum album (assembly GCA_963277665.1). Taxonomy (NCBI): domain Eukaryota; kingdom Viridiplantae; phylum Streptophyta; class Magnoliopsida; order Santalales; family Viscaceae; genus Viscum; species Viscum album. Next base: position 1,417,087,626 of record OY728159.1, on the reverse strand, counting down.
AACTGTCAGTAATAACCCACTATTCATAGAAAACTATGAATCTCTGTGACATTGGTTTTCTTGGACACACTTCAACAACTTTTGTTTTTTCAGGGTCAATAGTTATTCGATTTTTATACACAATATGTCCAAAAAATTAAATTATTTTCCACCAAAATTAACTCTTATTAGACATTCCATATAGTTTTTTTAGTTTATGGTTTGAAAAAAAATCCTTAAATTCCATTAATGTTCCTCATGGATTTTAGAATATACCAGAATATCATCTATGGACACAACCAAAAAACTGATCCAAAAACTGACAGAAGAATCTACCATTAGGATTTAAAATATAACAGGTTCATTAGAGAACCCAAATGGAATAACTATAAACTCATAATTCTCATATCTTGTCCAAAAACTTTTCTTTGAAATTCCACCCCCTTCACCTTTTGATTATGGTATCCGAAACTCATAACAATCTTTGAAAAAAAATGAGATCCTTAGAGATGATCAAACAATTCATCGATATGAGGGAAATTATACTTGTTTTTTATATTGATGTTATTCAAGTGCATATAATAAACATAATGTCTCATGTACCCATATTTATTTTTCAAAAATAAAATAAGACCTCTCCTTGGTGAAGTGCAATGTCAAATTAATCAATTTTCAAGAAATTATTAGAACACGTTTTCTAATTCCACATTTTCTACTTTATCCATTCTATATGTGGGTATTGAAACATGATTAACATAAAGCACTAAATCAATTTTAAATTTTACTTCTTGGTTAAGAAAAAAACCAAAAAAATTATCCAAAAAAATCTTTAAATTCACTCACTACTGGAATGTGGCTAGTCAGAACTGTTTCTTTCTGTTCAACAATATGAGCTAGATAACATTCACTACAATATTTAATCAATATCTCAACATCTTTGTATTTTATAAAAGGTATGAAATAATATAATTAATATTTATTTTATTTTTTATCTATTTTAGCATCATAGACAAAAATCAAATCCATACCCAAAATGATATCAAACTCTCATATGGGCAGTTCGATAACACTTTTAGGAAAGACCATCTCATGAATGACAACAAGTTGAATTATTTAAATCTTTGTTTCTCTAATACTCCCACATATAGTTTTTATGAAAAGTTATACCCTATATTCATGGGGTGATATTCCCAAATTTCAATAAAATTTATCAAAAATGAATGAATTTGAAGATCTAGAGTCAAATATAGTATTGGAATAATTTGAGTAAACCATTAACATACCTATCACCCATTAATTTTATGGCCCAAAATCAAATAAAGTAGTAGAGAAATATTTTTTCAACACCCTTTTTCTTTTGATCTTGATGGTATCCACCATGGGTAATCATCTTTGTACACACATTGACATAATTACCTAACTCATTTAAATTAAAACATCTTACTGATATATTTTCATTATTTTCTTGATTATATTACTTTCTATCACAATCCATATGACCAAACATACTACATCATAATAACTTCCATGAATTTTAAATAAATTCTCTAGGATTCATTTTATATCACTTCTCATAAAATGGGAATTTGGTTTTCTTACCTCTAAAAACATTTGATGAATTATTTACCATTGCCTACCTACTAGACCTCTTCTTTTTCTTATTGTCATGGGACACATGATCATCAGAAAATTCCATTTCAAACTTCTTAGCACAATGAAGATATTTCTCATAGCTCTTGAACTCATGATTATCCAATTCCATTTTATATCCTAGTTTTAATCCCAAGTAAAACCGATTTATTTTACTATCAATATCTTGAATAATTTTGGTACATACCTCACCAATCAATTGAATTTTTATTAATATTTAGCCACAAAATATTCCGTCTTTTTCTCAATTCCATGAATATTCTTACATCCCAAGTTGAATAGCCTTACGAAATTATTTATCAAGTAACATATTCTAAAATTTATCCCATCCTAAGGCATCAGCCTCTTCACATTCACAAATATTCTTAACCAGTGAACACCATTGGTTAGATTCAACTTAAAAATATTAAATTGAAAGAGTTACTTTCTATTGACCAGAACAACCCATGAAATCAAATATCTTTTATAATAATTTAATCGGTCCTCCAACTACCACAAGGTCATATAATCCTGTGAATGATGGGGGATTTTGTCTCTTAAAATGATCCACTATCATCTTGTTCCTCTAGGGTATATCTGGTTACTCTCTTTCATGAACACCCCCATAATTTATAGTCTATGTCGACTGATCCATCATTACAAAAAATAGCCAAATTCCAATTACAACAATTTCTGGATATTGTTTTAGAAGGATATATTCACCTCAGTGCCTTCTAACTACAGTTTTCTTGTTTTCTCCATGGAAAAACATTCTGAATAAGAATACTTTGGAATAAGCAACATGGTAGTATTCAAATTTTTTTATAAATTCACATTAATAATAAAGTGAATCATCCCAAGGGAATTATAATAATATTAACATAAAATATAAAGTTATCTAAACCTTTCCTCTGATAGCATCTATAAGTAACTAGACTTAAAACTTACATAATCTTGTGTTTTAGTCATGAAATTACATTCTTTCACATTGATGATCATTTCAGTTTTATATTTTTCAAAAATTAGGCTATAAATCCTGCATAACAAAACATAAAATACAAATTGAAAACATATGATTATTACCCATTTTTTCAATCATATAAAAACATTCAAAACAATGCCTGATTCCCTTTATGAAAACTCTTCTTGACATTAAACTTGACATCTTCCAATACCTTACTTGTCTTTAAATCCTATGAAAAAAATTTTAAAAACTTGGTATGGGCATAAAAATTTTATTAAGGGATACAAAATGAAGGAAATAATTAGTTCATTAATGATCATTGAAACCCATCAAAAAATTATCGTAAAGTAATACTTTTTACCATTATTAAGTAGTAAATACATTCCTTCGAAAATATCTCACTTCATGAATTTTTTTAATCAAAATATTATGATAAAACCCATATAAATCATTGATAAAACATATTGGTATATTGGGACATCATTATTATTATCACTCTTAAAAATGGAATAACTATGAGGTCAAATTACATACATGTAACTCTTAAAAAAATAGCCATACGACCGACTTCCACATCCATTGCATTGAAGGGAAATCCTAGACCCACTCATCATTGGGTTTTTAGGGAATCACTTGTCATTGGTTTATGATGGAACCAATTGTCATTGGATTTTTACAAAACAACTATTCATAATGTATACAAACTAAATAATAATAATAAAACATAAATTTTTTCTAAATTTAAATATTTAACTCACAAAATTTTATTTTCACTCATAAGAAAAATTTTCATGTTATTTTAATAATCAATCTGTTTTCAAAACCCATTTCCAATAACAAGATATCTAAATAGAAAAATAGGGATTACTTTTTATTTAAAAAAAGAATGAAGTATTATAGAGGATTCCAAATATAAAAAATAAGAATATTTTTTTTATAATCTTTTTATATCCATATTAACAAAATATTTAAATTAATTTTAAGAATATTGACTTAGAGGAACAAAAAGTGATTTTTAGATCAAAGTATCACATACCACTTTGAAATAAATTGAATTATATGACCAATTAAATAATTAAATTAAATAAAACATTAAATAACATGATGATAAATATATTCAAGATATTATATGTCAATATTTATATATATATAACTCATAAAATATGGTGGGTGTATAACATCATGTTATGCCTCAGTGAAAAGTGATTGAGATGAAATCCCTAACATTTTGTATAACTTGTCACATGTGTCTTTATCATCTTGAATATTAAACATGTTTTAATTATTTGAGTGCTTGATAACCATTTTATAGTTTATTATTTCTTTTATTTCACTTATTACAATGTTTTATATAACATCTTAAACAATTAATTTTACATCAGTTGTTTTGACACTATTTGGTTTTTGTGTCAATGAAGACATTGGTAAGTTAACTATGGTCAAATAGATCATTATATAAACATATACAAAATGAAAATCATGACATAATTATTAGATATATACCAAAATTATACATTTAAAATCAATCATGAATTATGGTTATGAAAAATTAACAAATGTTACAATCATGGAGACGGTTGGTCGTACATACGCATGAGTGACATTCTCATTTTTCAATGATAATTATGTAAAGAAGGTAAGTAAAATTTATATTTCCAGAATGAAAATTATATCATAAAATCCATATTATTTAATCATATATACTTCTACGTATATTTATTTTTATGTAAAAGGAATCACATCGCTTCGAGGAGGTGGTAGTCCACACGTCCACAAACAACATTATCACTTTTTGTGTGTGTGAGAAGGTGATAAAGAAAATAATATATTTTATTCAAAAAAGGGTAACTAGTTCATTAATATCATATATACTTTATTTATGTCATATATATTTATTATACCCATCCTTAATACATTCCATGTAATGTGTGAATGTATCGCATCGATTTGAGGTAGTGGGAGTCTACACGTCCACAAACGATGTTATTGTACTTCCATAAAATGTAAATAAAGAAAGTATGTGTTATATTAAAATTAGAAAAGTATTAATACAATAAAATATTTTATATATATCATATATAAATAGTATTTCAGCCATAATTCCAAACCATGAGATGTGGTAAATGAAATATGAATGGCATCATTTCGTAAGGTAGTAGTTCGCCACATATGAACTGTGATTTCATTACCCATTTTATGGATGTGTGTGTAGGCTTAGTACTAACCTATAATATAAAAAAATATTAGTATAATTATTATACTAAATTTATTATATAATCATGTAATAATAAGAAATCAGTGGGTGGAGAAATGAATAAAATCATAATACACGTTGAAGAATATTACCGCTTTTTTGGGTAGCTCCTTTTGGTTTTCACCAAAGGGATTATTTGGTTGGATTTATGCCCAAAGTGAGGATTCTATGATGATAGGGTGGATTTTAGGAGATTTTTTGGGTAATTTTTGGACTATTTAAATTGATTTATCTGTGTAAATTCCTTTCCATATAGAAGGGGGAGTGGCATTCTTATAAATTTAAAAATAAAAACACTATTTGGAGGTCCCCCTAACATAATGTTACAACAATATTGATCACAATTGAAAAAATTCTGGGATATGCTAAAATAATGTATAGAAAATGGACTTTGGAAAATTTTCTAGGTCATTTGGTTACTTAATTTTAAAGGTTAACCACTAAGTAAACACATTTTTACCTTAATCATTGTAATTAATTTCAATTGCTTTCACTGTTATTTTTATAGAAAGCCATGTTGTCATTATTATAAATTATAAATAATTCTGATTCCAAATATTCAATCAATTTTTTTAATTAAAATAACAAATTTTGAATAAATTAATTTAAAAATAATCTTAGAGATGAGACAACAAATTGTGTTTTTAAAGTGAATATGGTCAAAAGTTTGCTAAGTTTTTATATCTAACTTCAATATAAAAATGATCCTAATTACCAAAATTGTATTAATATATAAAAAATTTAACTAATTATACATTAAAATAAATTCAGAATATTTTTGAACTATATAAATAAATTATAAAAAATGAAATTTTCAATTAAAATTCATTGTTTTTCACTATTCATCAAAAAAAACTTCTCAAAAAATACCTAAAATACACCGAAATGAATATTTTGATATTTAACATTAAAAAATATAATTTATTTTTTTATATAAAAATTATTAAGTTTCAAAATTTATTTTGAAAAATAAGGGAACCATTAAAAGACAGTAAAACTGTTTTTTAGAAAAATAGAGGTTTTTAAAAAAAGGTTGGGGATGAAGCCTCATTTATTATTAATGAAAAGAAAAGACCTATTTAACTGGGTGGAGGGAGACCCATTACATAGGCCGAAGGCCTAGTGTGCATTTAGCCCATACATGGATTTAAAAAAAATATGGGTTTTAATCCTAAAAATTGATTTATTTTTATCTTATGCCTATAAAATTTATTGGATGAATGATAAAACGTTTTATATAAATGTGAAAATATAATATATTTAGTCTTATTCACACTCACAAATATAATTTCTAGGTGATAAATACCACTTAAAATTGTAATATTAAAAGTATATTATTGTTTGGTATAACTCTGTCTTGTGTGAAATTCAAGATTTTGAAGAAACTAATTTTTGTGTTTCATGTATAATATTTGATATAGCTTCCATTTTAAGGTTAAATTACTATATAATTTGTAAATATTCATAAATTGGTAAAAACTTACTTCTATCATTACCTGGGTTGTTACAAATTTAATATATATATAAATATATATATATATATAGGATATTATGACATAATTATATTTCTAGAAATATAAAATATTATCTATTTTCTTTGATTTCCAACCATTTTAAAGTGATAATGATGTTCGTGGGTATGTTTGGATTACCACCTCCATGTAGTGATGTGATTCTTTTTTCATCACCACATCACATGGCGGGTATATATAAGTTTATTTACATATTTTTACATAATCAATTCATATGTTAATTATCATTTCATAAATTATGATCATTATATGGGTTTTATTTTTCTCAAATCCATTTTCTTGAGATACGTTTCATGTCATGTACTATCATTTCCATGTATTATATACTTTCTGTATCATCAATTTATTATTAAATATTTCTTCTTGTTCTTATTGGGATTTATAAATCCATGTAATAATCTTTCTTCGATGAATTTTGATTTGAATGTTACCAAATTAGGAAAGGATTTATGTTACAATCTCCTTGATTTTCAAGATTGTTTATGTTTACAGTTACTTTTGGGAAATCATATAATCTTATTTTCATGAACCACATATATTTTCTTATCCTATTTTTATGAATGTGATTAACATTTATCAAATAAATTTCCTCTTTTAATGATTAAATAAATGTCCGGAATTTTTTCTGTATGTGATACCGATCTTGTGTCTTGGTGTAGATTGGGAATCCACCTCTTTAAAATACATGTTTTATAACATGTTTTCCTGAATATTACTTTATAAAAATTAATGATTTCCTTACAATATTTTAATTGTTATTTGTATTTATTTTTAAATGTTGTAAATAAAAATTTATTAATGTTTTAATCAAGGTGGTTTTAATGATATTTTAATGGTAAATCTATCCAAAACCACAAAAAACCCTTGATGTTGCTTATGCTCATCTCTGTATATTTTGAAATTATATCATCTATACTCTTTATCTCAATGTTTTATGATTGTTTCAAAGACATTATCTTGGGGCCTATCTCTTTTATGTTATTAAATCATGCTATGAAATAATAATGGTTATTGTTATGTTGAGAAATGAATGATTTTATGGGTTACTATAATGTTTTGGTTTATAGACATTATTTAGGGTGATGGGTGAGCACGAAATAACTATCCAATGCACTGGATATTTGTGATATATTTGAATTAACATATATAAATACTAATAGATGAAGGATTTAACTGTATAACATGTTACTCATGATAGTGTATGGGTATTAAATAGTTATGGTATTCTGATCTGTAAGGGTTCTTATAAGGGTTCCATGAATAAAATGTTCTAATATGACAACATGTATGATTTATTCTTGCAATAAGTTTATAATATTTCCTCTGATCAATATTAACATCAAATGGATCGTGATTATTGATTCCTATAAATATTTCATTTTTAATAAATTATTATAGGTGTTATGTTTTGTTGTCTAAGTATTGATGGGTTTTAATTATCTAATGTTATGATCATGAACATTGATTGTCTCATCCTATCCTTATTCTCAAACTATTCTCACCAATGAAATTTAGTTTTTAAGGATTAGTTTTACCCTTACTAATCATTTAATATCGCTTTTTTTTATGTTTCATTTTCCTCAAGTTGTGAAAATAACTTTTAAGTATATTATGCTGAAGAGGGATAATATATTTTAAGATCATAGTGGAAGATGATGTGTATTTTTATGGACCATTTAGTGGTTTTTCCATGTTATTATGTAAGAGTTTGTCGTAATTATCTAAAAATCTAAAACTAAATGTTTCATGGGTGTGTAGGTGATCTGGCATTTTAACAAAAATCATGTAATTTTTTTATTCAATGAAAATACAAAGATTAGAAGAGGAAAGGTCTCTATAGACAGACCAAAACATGGGATAGAATAAAGGGGGCATAAAATATTAGAGTCCAACTGCATCTCCTCTAAGGATATTAACACCTTCCGGTTTCAAAATATACAATTCATGAAAAAAAGTTATATATACCAATAATGTTAATTGAAGAAAGGTAGTCTGCATTCTCGTTTCCCTCCTACCATATTTGAAAATCCTTGTTATCAAAACCCAAGATAATTCTTCACATTCTAACGATATAAGAAATAAACAAATAAAACTACACCATACCCATGAATAGCATTTTATAAGAGCAAAGAATCTGTTTTAGAAATAGTAATATCTATATACATTTTCCTAAAAATGTTCAAATGAGATATCGCTTCCATCACTTCAGCATACAACGAGTTATCGTGCCCCAGCCTAATGAAAAAATCTAATACATTTGACCCACAACTATCACAGAGAATACCCCCTCAACGAATCCAACCTGAAAAAAAAAGATCCATCACTTTTAAATTTCAGACCCCTTGAAGGTGGATTCCAGCATACCCAGTTTCCCTGATGAAGAGTAGTAGATCCAGCCATCTAAGAGTTAACAAGATTCTTCAAAGAAGGTACCTCCCTCTAATAACATAAATCCACTATAAAACTAAGAATCATTTTTTTAATTATTCAAATAATGATCCGACCATTCAAAACTATACCCTCATAAAGATATAGGTTTCTCGCCTTCCATAAGCACCAACAACCTACTTGTAAAATCACAGCACTATCCCTTCTTTCAACAATCCTCACACCCAAACCATGAAACCAATGTTCAAGGAAAGACATATTGGCCATAGATGGAGATGAAAATTCAGTGAAATCACCAAAAACATAAAAATATCATGATCCCAACCACTATCAAAGAAAATATGATTATAACTTTCTTCTTTATGTCTCTTGTAGTAAACATATCTTTAAAAATACAAATCCTACACCATTTACGATTTTCATTATTAGAAATAGATCCATTCCAGATCCTCTACAATAATAAATTACATTTCAAGGGAATGGCCTTAACCCATAGGATATTATTCCATGCATTCACTGGATTTTTAATATCAAGGATCCTACAATAATCTCTCATTATGAAGTAAACATATGAAGAAGAAGTAAAAACACATTTATCAAATTCAAAGGATAAAACAATAATGTTTACATGGATCTATTGGTCAGTGTCTAATACTACACTAATAAAATCTGAGTGCTGACATACTTCCTTGAAGGATATATTATTAGCCATCAACCCAGATACCTAATTAACTCACCTCTCCAGTTGTGATGCCCAAACAAGATATAACCCTTCCCAACCATCCATCGAGAATAAGGCCTAAGGTCATTAAAAAAGAAACAATAACAGTCTAAAAAAGAGTACCATGTCCATCCAAGATAATCTTATCTCCCACTCAGTTTCTATACATAGTTCTACCCCATAGCATGAAACATTTCAAAACCTCCCATTATATCTTAGAATGAATGCACCTAAGAGTACCATTTAGGATTTAGGTTTTTGATGATTTATATTTGGTTAGATTTATTATTATTGAATCTAGAAATATTAAGCTTATTTTTTACCACTTAATCATAGAGTGTGGGTTTAGGGATGTTGTCACACCCTGACTGATGATTTATATTAATTTAATTATTGTTGGTCTTTCTTTGAGTTTCGGGTTGAATTGATTATAATTTAAAAGGGATTTGGGGTCTTATATGAGTGTGCGCCCATACGCGTGACCATGTGTAGTGCTCAATCATAATTGGATGATGTTTTATTATTAAATGTGTTATTATTTGGGTGTGTGACCTTGCACACGACCGTGGACATTGCCAGACCCGACTTGAGTTTTTGCATTTTGATGGTAAATGAGTGTTTTGGCTTGGTAGTGTCCGACGCACGGGCAAGGAATGGGAGAATCCACATGGCTTCATCAGATGTTCATGTGACCTACCCGGTGCACCGGTAATAAATTAATTAGTGAGTGGAATAATAAATTAAGCGCAAAATAAAACATGAAAACATGATTAATTAATTCAAGAAATATTTTTAATAAAAACAATGATAATTATATTGGGATTATTTGGCTTATTTTATTATTTCAGATAATATTTTAATTATTTATATAATATTAGATCATTATAATGGTTATGAAATTATCAGCATGTTATTTTTTAATGTTGTAACTATTATTATTAACTTTTTTATGATTTTAATTAGGTTATAATTATTTTTAAGTTAATGTTATATGATTTTATTTAACACCATATTCTGGCTCTGATATTACTACTACTATTTTTAACAATATTATTTTTATTATATGTTAATTTTTTAGTTTGTTTTTGTTTTAATTTATCTTTATTTATTTTTCTTTTTTTTTTTCCTTTATCTTTCTTTTTTTCTCTATATCCTTCTCCTCTATCTCCCTTGTCCCACACAAATTCCCCCTGGTTCGCAGTTCACCCCCCACCTCCGAAACCTAGCAGCCTTGCATCGCACCTCCCCTCCCCTTTTCCCCTCCTCGTCAAAACCAGCTGGCTCTCCGACCATAGGCGCGATTCCCCCCCCCCCCCACCTCGGACTTCCCTCCTACTCTCGCTCCCGACCGGCACCGTCCTGACCTCCTTTGGTGCACTGCACCGCTATCACACAACCCTCGCTTCCAGTCCAAGCCCCCCTACACACCTCCTCTTTCCTTCCGGTAGACCACAATGCACCTGTGACGCCCCTTTCCCCTTGTCCAGCAGGCCGTGCACCACTCTCTTCAATCGTCTGAACGACCGCAGATCTCCCCTATTGTTTTTCGATGCCGCGCAAACTCCTCCAGCCCCAGTCGACCTCCGGAAGACCTCTCAGACCCCTCGTCGTAGTGTGAAGTCCTTCATTGTTCATCCTTTTAATTTTTGTGGTGTTGTGGTTAGGGTTTATATTTTTTTTGGTATAATTTTTTGATGAAAATATGCGGTGTTTTGTTTTAGGGGTCTCTTTGGTCTTCTTGCAGTGCGTTCGTCGGGCGATGGGAGTTTCGCACCAAGCCCAAAATTATTTCTACACCGAGGTAGGTGGTTCAACTCTAAATTATTATCTGATTAATTAATTTTCAAGTATAATTTATTTATTATGTTATTTAATTAATTTTCATTGTGAGAAATTGATATTCTTTGATGTTTTATTTTCATATTAATTCTCTGGTAGCATGTTTATATTATGCGAGAGTTTCCTACTAGAAACTCAATCGAGTTGTTAGTGATTTTTAAATTGTGCGGTTCACTCATTATGTTGTGCAATTGGTGTGACCTGCATATTTTTTTGACATGGTGTCATGTGAATCTTATCATAAAAGAAGATTTTGTGTGGGTCAATGGGCGATTCCAGGTTATTTATTTAAAATTGTATCATAAGCTTTTATTTTTGGCTAATTAAGTTTTTTAGTTTGTGTAAAAGAGTCTTTGTTGTGGTGTATGGTTTTTCATTAGACTTTTTGGGTGGTGAAGGTCACACTTTATATTGTATTTGAGTGCGTAAAATGTTGGACTATGTTTTGGATTTATAAATAGTTACTTTTGTGTTTGTAAAACCATGTGACACTCTTTTTCTATTGTTATATAAACTTTTTAAGTAGTTTCTTAGATTATGTAAATAGTGTGAAACGTGTTTATAAAATGTTTTAGCGATGTATTATTTCAAATGGTTTTTGTGTGTACAAATGGTTGTTTTGGCATGTGTAGTGTCTTATTGGTTTTGAGTGTATGATTATGAAATGTGACATGAACTATGAACTACTTGAGAACAAACAATAAGCGTGGGTACTAGGTGGGCGGACTAGGACTAGTGCACTAGTGATACGAAAGTGGCATTGGCCCGGTTTCACTTAGCTGGATTTTACGACTATAACACTAACTAAACTTTTGGATGATGATCGGAGACCACTAGGTTATGGATGTGTTACCCTACTAGTGGCTCGTGTATGAGAATGTATAATGTTGTGTTTTTATACCATTGTTCACCGAGACATGATTTTCTAGGGCCCCACTTCTTACTAGTATATTTAAGACTTCTCCCAGGTATTGTGCTCCTATTTTTCTTGCACTCACCATCGGCACACGGTGCGACGTTGTAGTTACCAAGAAAGTGTGTGTGTGTGTGTGTGTGTGTGTGTGTGTGTGTTAGTTTATGTTTTTTCCATTTAGAGTAGTTTTCCCTTAAAAGTTGTTTTCATTAAAATTCTTTAAGAACTTATCTATTTTTATTCCATTAAACTGCATATGTATTGGTCATTTAATAATTATGTGTGGAACCTTTTCTCGGTGGCATCCTACTGGGCTTTTATCTCACACCCTATATACACCCTTGGGTGTAAGTAGATTTTGTTTCTTCTGCATTCTAGGTTAAGGCATCGTGCACAACATTTGGTGGTTTGCGTTGTCAGCAGCGTCCTTGTGTTGGTTTGGTGAATATAACTTGAGGTTGTTGCACCTCATGGTGCATAGAGGTTTGAGTTAGTGCTTTTTTTAGTTTTTTTATTTTTGTCCCTTTTTGGTTTTTATTCCACATTCTAAACATTAAATTTGAACTTGGTGTAAGAGTATGTTTTTTTGTATGAATCTAGTTTAAATTTATTCTGCTTGTTGTTTGTTTTATATTTATTTATTCAGGTAAATCATTCCCAAGTTTTATTTTTGATACTCAGGCACTTGTGCCAGTCCATGGGGATCAGGAACACCCTTCGGGTCTTGCTGCAGACCAGTTCGGGCATCGGGTCGGATGGCGACCCAGCCTGGTTCGTGACAAAATGGTATCAGAGGAGGGTTTTGTTCTTTTTATTTGGGATGTCAAGTAGATCGGGGATAGGATTGTCATTACTCGAGGGGTGGGTGCGAGAATAGTGTCTCGAACTCTTTCTCGTTTCAATCCTCGAGTAACCAGGGGTAGTCTGGGATTTATTTTTTTGACTTTTTTCTGTTTGGATAGTGGATGATAGTTGGAGTAAACCGTTACTACGCGCGGTCTCACATGGAGTAGCAACCTATGTGATGCCTGAGAGTACGATTCAATACTCCTAGTGGTTGATGCTTGCCTAGGGAACGATCTTCTAAACCATGTAGTCAGGTTATACATGACCATTAGTCCTCCGCCCTGGTGCTTTAATGTTTGTGATGTCTTGCTTCAGTTTTGGGATTGGCGTGAAATTGTTTTCCTTTAAAAAGGGAAGCAGACTTTTGTGCTTATCTTATTTTATTTTGGTGTGTGGTTGGCATGATATTTGCGATGCATTTCTCTTGGACCTTGTTTTTGGAAATTTGGCATTAGTTTTTTTGAAAATTGATTTCTTAAAATAATATCTTGGTTTATCTCAGATTGAAGTGGGTTTTTGTAGAAACGGAAAGCCTTCTAAAAATTTGCCATGAATTTTTGAAATGGTTTTCAAAAAAAAGTAGTATTTTTGGGCAATGAGAATTTTTTATTTTTGAAATAAGAGGAACCTTTCTTGGTCTCGTGGTATTCCTATGGATTCGTGCATGGGAACGTGGAAGTGATTAATGGATAGTTGGTGGATTGTTTGGATGGGTGTCTGGGTGGCATGGAAATGAAAATTTGCGAGGCATCCAGGCATATCAGTGGTGAGTGGCTAATTTTAATAGATGCATCTTGTTTCTGGAATAGTGTAATTTTCTAAAAAAGGGGTTTTTGTGCTTAAATGGTTTTGGAATTGGAAAATGGTTTTGAGTCCGAAGTGAAAGCAATGGGTTCAAAAGAGTTGTTGGGTTTTATTGTACTGCGCTTGGTTTTTCAAGCAGGAGTTTTTATTTAAGGATGAATTGATGTTTTAAATTGAAATTACTGGATTTGTGTCTTATATATGGATGTTTGATTTGTGAAGTGTTTGTATTTGTGGAAGGTTGTCTTGTGTTTCTTGTTTGGGATATTCCCCCTAGAAATGTCCCATGGGTTTCCAGAAAGTCTCTCAGTTATTGGCTCAACCCAAACTCCCAGTGGAGTGGTGTAGTTGGGTTCATCTTGGTGGTGTCGATTGTTCATAGACGTCGAGGTCATTTGGATATCATTGAATGATTTGGGGAAGTTATAAGTGTCTCCAGTATTTGAGGAACTCCAAAAGTTGTGTGGGTGTAAGTTGTCTTGGGTGTGTCTGGAGGAGCGAGACTACACCAGCAAACGGTAATCGTTCTGTTTTCGTTTCAAATGGGAATGTTGTGAGAAATCCTAAAGACTAACCACATTCCACAGTTGTACCTAAGGAAGTTAAGGTGAGAGAAATTGGTGGATCTCATAGGTGCTCAATCAATCAACAGGCGGAGATTGAGGTGCGTTAACCTTTCTGATGAGCTGGTTTCATTTTCTCTAGAGGTTGTGTGGAACAATCAGCTTAAAGCTCCTAATTGTTGTTGGTCTCATCCATATTGTGGTAAGTACAGGTTTCTCATCCAATGAAGAGTGTGAACTAAATGGACTTGTTCTTGGAGTGCCCCTCTCGTCAGTTTGTGTCATGCGTTTGACAAACTGCTCAATCTCCTACATCTAGTATGGTCGGTCGGACACCCTAAGTCATTCGCTGCAATTATTAGTTGGTATGTTGATGGAGCATCCGCTTGGGGGACGAGGAGTAGTATGAAGGTTTTTTTTCTAGCAGAGGAAGTGCCAGTCATAGGTGGTTCTCTTATGACTACGAGGCTATAGATGTTTCAGAAATCAGGGCCCCGTCCATAGGTCTTGGGGTGAAGCTTGTGCGCAATCAAAACTAGTCGGACATGGGATGAGCTTGATTTGACTTAAGTTCGCAGTGATGGGATATGGAAAGATTAAATTTCCTTATTGTGATACCCCCTCTAAAGGCATCATTCATTTTGTGAGGTGCATGGAGCCCTTGTCTACTTGTCGTGGTCTTATTTTATGGGAGTTCCTCTTGGGCCTTAAAGAGGTTAAGAAAATCTGTATTCTTGTAAAGCTACTGGGTGTGATCCATGAACCTTCTTGTGGTCGGAGATGCTCATGTCTTGTGGAACTATCATGCGCCCGTCTGGTTCCCCTCCTGGTTAGGGGTTTCTGCTATCAAAGCTATCTCATGTGGAAGAGTTTCGTCCACTGTAGGAATAATCAGTGCAGGTCGGACCATGTGGTGGGTTCATGATGAAGGGTTCAGTCAGTATTGCTTAAAGTAAACTGGGAATTCCTGCGTGGGTTTCGTGGTGTTAGGAAATTTTAAAATGATGGGGATACCCTGTGCGGGTCTCGCTGATGTCCCCGCTTGTGTTGGTTAAACATAGGGGACATTGAGTGTGAAGCTAGTGTTAGAGGTTGTATGAGTTGTGAGTTGTTTTGGGTGGAAAAACCAATGTTTGACGATAACCCTAATATGGTGGGGAGACCACCATAGGACGGGCTTGTGGAAGACTCTGTTTTCAAAGTGCGCTTGGTGGAGAAACCCCTTGCTTCTTCTCCGCTCGACCTCAACCATGCTAATTGGTTAGCTCAGATAATGGCTCACTTGACGAGTGTTATTGGATTTCTCAAGCGGCCCTAGTGATCCCTAAGATAGGGGTCGAGGTGTTCCATGTTGTGGTTTTGTTTGGAGGTGAATTCCTTGTTGTTGTTTATTTTCCTTGCTGATTCTGGTTTTGAGATTTTTGGAGTGATAGGTTATCAGTGTTTTGAATACTAGGTCTTCAGGTGATTGAGGTTTTGTTTTAAGTGTCTTCATGGTCTCACTTGGAACCCTTAGATTTCCTAGTCTGTTGGGACTTTCTGGGGGCATAAAGTGTCATAATGGGGAGAATTTTCACACCCCAACTGATGCTTTATATTAATTTAATTATTTTGGGTATTTCTTTGAGTTTTGGTTTGAATCGATTCTATTTTAAAAGGGATTTGTGATCTTATATGGGTGTGTGCCCGTACGCGTGACTATGTGTAGCGCCCAATGGTAATTGGATGATGTTTTATTATTAAATGTGTTATTATTAGGAAGTGCAACCTTTCACACAACCGTGCATGTTGCCAAACCCGACTTGAGTTTTGCGTTTTGATGGTAAATGAGTGTTTTGGTTTGGTAGTGTCCAGCGCACGGGCAAGGAACGGGCGAAGCCACATGGCTTCATCAGATGTTTGTGCGACCTACCCGGTGCGCAGGTAATCAATTAATTATCGAGTGGATTAATATGGTAAGTGCGAAATAAAATATGAAAAAATTATTAATTAATTCAAGAATTTTTTTAAATAAAAACAATGATACTTATATTAGAATTATTTGGCTTATTTTATTATTTCAATTAATATTTTAATTAGTTAGATAATATTAAATCATTATAATGGTTATGAAATTATCAGCATGTTAATTTTTAATGTTATTACTGTTATTATTAACTTTGTTATGATTTTAATTAGTTTATAATTATTTTTAGGTTAAAGTTATAAGTATTTCCTTAACACCATATTTTAGCACTAATATTACTACTACTATTGTTAACAATATTATTTTTATTCTATGTTAATTTTTTAGTTTGTTTTTGTTTTAATTTATCTTTATTTTTTTCTTTTTATTTCCTTTATCTTTCCTTTTTTCCCTATATCCTTCCCCTCTCTCTCCCTTGTCCCACACAAATTCCTCCTTGGTTCCTGGTTCACCCCCCCCCCCCCCCCCACCTCCAAACCCTAGCGGCCTTGCGTCACACCTCCCTACACCTTTGGTACTTCTCTTCAGAGTCAGCTGTCACCAGCTCTCTGACCACTGGCACGATTCCCCCCTCACCTCGGAAAGCCCTCCTACTCTTGCTTCCGATCGGCGCCATCCCGACCTCCTCCGGTGCACTGCACTGATGTCGCAAAACCCTCTCGTCCATTCCGAGACACCTTGTACACTTTCTCCTTCCTTCTGGCAGAACACCACGCACCAGTGACCCCCCCTCCCCCCTTACCCCTTATACAGTAGGTTGTGCACCACTCTCTTCACTCGGCTGAATGACCGATGATATCCCCAGTTTTTTTCCGATGCCATGCAAACTCCGGCAGCCCCCGTCGACCTCCAGAAGACATCTCGGACCCCTCACCACGGGTGCGGAGTCCCTCATTGTTCATCCTTTTAATTTTTTGGGTGTTTTAGTTAGGTTTTATATTGTTTTTGGTAAACATTTTGATTCAATTGTGCGGTGTTTTGTTTTAGGGGTCTCTTTGGTCTTCTTGCAGTGCGTTCTTCATGCGACGGGAGTTTCGCACCAATCCCACAATGCTTCCTACACCGAGGTAGGTGGTTTCACTCTTAATTATTATTTTATTAATTAATTTGCAGGTTTAATTTATTTAGAATGTTATTTAATTAATTTGCATTGTGAAAAACTGATCTTCTTTGATGTTTGATTTGCATATTAATTCTCTGGTACCGTGATTATATTATGCGCGTGTTTCCTGATGAAAACTCATATCGAGTTTTTAGTGATTTTTAAATTGTGCGGTTCACTCATTATGTTGTGCAATTATTGTGAACTATATTTTTTTGACATGGTGTCGTGTGCATCTTATCATAAAAGAAGATTTTGTGTGGGATAATGATTGATGCCAAGTTACTTATTTAAAATTGTATCATAATCTTTTATTTTTGGCTTATTAAGTTGTGTAGTTTGTGCAAAAGCGTCTTACCTGTGGTGTAAGGTTTTTCATTTGACTGTTTGGGTGGTGAAGGTCACACATTATATTGTATTTGAGTTCATACAATGTTGGACTGTGTTTTGGATTAATAAATAGTTACTTTTGTGTGTGTAAAACCATGTGATACTCTTTTTCTATTGTTTTAAAAACTTTTTAAGTGGTTTCTTAGATTATGTCAATAGTGTGAAACATGTTTGGAAAGTGTTTTAGCGATGTATTATTACTAATGGTTTTAGTGTGTACAAATAATTTTTTTGGCATGTGTAGTGTCTTATTGGGTTTGAGTGTATGATTATGACATGTGACATGAAATATGAAATACTTGAGCACAAACAGGAAGGATGGGTACTATGTGGGAATACTAGGACTAGTTCAATAGTGATACGGAAGTGGCATTGGCCCGGTTTCACTTGGATGGATTTTACGACTACAAAACTGACTAAACTTTTGGAAGATGATCGGAGACCACTAGGTTATAGATGTGTTACCCTATTAGTGGCTCGTGCCCGAGAACGTATACTGTTGTGTTTTTATACCATTTTTCATCAAAACACGATGTTCTATGGTCCCAATTCTCGCTAGTATCTTTAGGACTTCCCCCATGTATTGTGATCCACTTTTTCATGCGCTCACCATCGGCACACGGTGTGACGTTGTATTTACCAAGAAAGTGTGTGTGTGTGTGTGTGTGTGTGTGTGTTAATTTAAGTTGTTTTCCATTTAGAGTAGTTTTCCCTTAAAAAACTATTTTCATTAAAATTCTTTAAGCACTAATCTATTTTTATTCCATTAAACTGCATATGTATTAGTCATTTAATAATTTTGCGTGGAACCTTTTCTCGGTGGCATCCTACTAGGCTTTTAGCTCACATCCTACATACACCCTTAGGTGTATGTAGATTCTGTTTCTTCTGTATTCCTGGTTGAGGCATCGTACACAACATTTGATGGTTCGTGTTGTCAGCAGCGTCCTCATGTTGGTTTAGTGAATGTGACTTGAGGTTGTTGCACCTCATGGTGCTTAGAGGGTTGAGTTAGTGATTTTTTTAGTTATTCTTTTATTTTCATTCCTTCTGGGTTTCTATTCCAAGTTGTAAACTTTAAATCTGAACATGGTGTAAGGGTCTGTTTGGTTTTCTGAATTTAGATTCAATTTATTCAGCTTATTGTTTGTTTTATATTTATTTATTCGGGTAAATTGTTCCCAAGTTTTATTTTTGATACCCAGGCACTTGTGCTAGCCCATGTGGATCGGGAATGCCCTTCGGGTCTTACCGCAGACCGGTTCAAGCGTCAGGTCAAATGGCGACCCGTCCTGTTTTGTGACAAAATGGTATCAGAGGAGGTTTTGGTTCTTATTATTTGGGATGTCAGGTAGATCGGGGATAATATTGTCGGTACTTGAGGGGTGGGTGCGAGAAGAGCATCGCGAGCTCTTTCTCGTTTCGATCTTCAAGTAACGAGTGGTAGTTCAGGATTTAAGATTTGACTTTGGTCTGTGTGGATGGGAGATGATATTAGGAGTAAACCGGTATTGTGTGTGGTCTCACATTGAGTAGCGACCCATGTTATTCCTGAGATTACGGTTCAATACTCTTAGTGGTTGGTTCTTTCCTAGGGAATGGTCTACTAAACCATGTAGTAGGGTTAGACTCAACCACTAGTCCTATGACCAGGTGATTTAATGTTTGTGATGTCTTAATTCGGTTTTGGGATTGGCGCGAAATTGTTTTCCTTTAAAAAGGGATGCAGACTTTGGTGCTACTATTATTTTATGATGGTGTGCAGTTTGCATGATATTTGGGGCGCATTTCTCATCGACCATGTTTTTGGAAATTTGGTGTTAGATTTGTTGAAAATTGAATTCCTAAAATAACATCTTGGTTTATCTGAGATTGAAGTTGGTTGTTTTAGAAATGGAAAGAATTTTGGAAATTTTCCTTGAATTTTTGAAATGGTTTTGAAAAAAAGAGTATTTTCGGATAATGAGAATGTTTATTTTTGAAAGTGGAAGAACCTTGATTTGTCTAGTGTTATTCCTATGAATTCTTATGTGGGAACATGGAAGGGATTAATGTATAGTTGGTGGATTGTGTGTATGGGTGCCTGGGTGACATAGAAATTAAAATCTGTGAGGCATCCAGGAATATCAGTGGTGAGTTGATAATTTTAAAAGTTGCATCTTGTTTCCAGAAAAGTGGGATTTTCTTTAAAAGGGGTTTTTGTGCTTAAATGGGTTTGGAATTGGAAAATGGTTTTGAGTCCGAAGTGAAAGCGATGGGTTCAAAAGAGTTGGTGGGTTTTATTATACTGTGCTTGGTTTTTCAAGGGGGTGTTTTTATTTAAGGATGAACTGATGTTTTAAATTGAAATTGTTTGATTTGTGCCTGACATATCGATGTTTGATTTGTGATGTGTTTGGATTTGTGGAAGGATGTCTTGTGTTTCTTTTTTGGGATATGTTCCCTAGAAATGTCCCATGGGTTTCCAGAAAGTCTCTCAGTTCTTGGCTCAGCCCAGACTCCTAGTGGAGTGGCATAGTTGGGTTCTTCTTGGTGGTTTCGATTTTTCATAGAGGTCGAGGTCAGTTGGATATCATTTAATGCTTTGGAAACATTGTAAGTGTCTCCAGTTTTCGAGGAACTCCAAAATTTGTGTGGGTGTAAGTTTTCTCGAGTGTGTCTGGAGGAGCGAGAATACACTATCAAATGGTAATTGTTCTGTTTTAGTTGCAAAATGGGAATATTGTGAGTGATCCTCAAGAATAACCACATTCTTCGGTTGTACCTAAGTAAGTGAAGTCGAGAGAAATTGGTGGATCTCATAGGTGCTCAATAAATCAACAGGTGGAGATTGAGGTGCGTTAATTGTTCTGATGAGCTGGTTTCATGTTCTCCAGTGGTTGTGTGGAAGAATCAGCTTAAAGCTCCTAATTGTTGTTGGTCTTGTCCATATTTTGGTAAGTGCAGGTTCCTCATCCGATGAAGAGTGTGAAATAAAGGGACTTGTTTTTGGATTTTACCTCTCATCAGTTTGTGTCACGTGTTTGACAGACCACTCAATCTCCTACCTCTAGTGTGGTCAGTCGGACACCCTAAGTCATGTGATGCAATTATTAGTTGGTTTATTGACGGAGTGTCCCCTTGTGGGACGAAGAGTAGTATGCATGTTGCTTTTCTAGCAGAGGAAGTTCCAGTCAAAGGTGGTCAGCTTATAACTGCGAGGCTGTAGATGCTTTAGACATCAGGGCCCTAGCCATAGGTCTTGGGGTGAAGCTTGCGCGCAGTCAAAAATTGTCGGACGTTATATGAGCTTGATCCGACTTAATTTCACAGTGACGGGATGGGGAAACATTAAATTTACTTATTACGGTACCCTTTCTGAAGGTGTCATTCTTATTGTGAGGGGCATGGAGCCCTTGTCTACTTGTCATGGTCTTATTTTATGGGAGTTCCTCTTGATCATTAAAGAGGTTCGGAAAATCCGTATTCTTGTAAAGCTAGTGGGTGTGCTCCGTGAACCATCTTTTGGTTGGAGATTCTCATCTCTTGTGGAATTGTCAGGTGCCTATCTGGTTCGCCTCTTGGTTAGGGGTTTCTGATATCAAAGCTATCTCATGTGGCAGAGTGTTTTCCACCATAGGAATAATCTGTGCAGGTCGGCCCATGTGGTGGGTTCGAGATGAAGGGTTCAGTCAGTATTGCTTAAATTAAATTGGGAATGCTCGCGCAGGTTTCGTGGTGTTATGAAATTTTAAAATGGTGGGGAGACATTGTGCGGGTCTCGTCGATGTCCCCTCTTGTGTTGGTTAAACATAGTGGACTTTGATGGTTAAGCTAGTGTTAGAGGTTTTATGAGGTGTGTGTTGTTTTTGTTTGAAGAACCAATTTTTGACGATAACACTAATAAGGTGGGTAGACCACCATAGGATGGGATTGTGGAAGACTATGTTTTCAAAGTGCGCTTGGTGGAGCTACCCCTTGCTTCGGCTCCACCCGACCTCGAACATGCTAATTGGTTAGCTCAGATAATGGGTCGCTTGGCGATTGTTCATGTAGATCTTGAGGGGCCCTAGTGATCCCTAATATAGGGGTCGGGGTGTTCCATGTTTTGGTTTATTTTTCTTGGTGATTATGGTTTTGATATTTTTGGAGTGTCAGGATATCAGTGATTTGAATAATTGTTCTTCGGGTGATTGAGGTTTTGTTTTCAGTCTCTTCATGGTCTCACTTGGAACCCTTGGTTGACCTAGTCTTTTGGGACTTTCTGGGGGAATAATGTGTCATGGTGGGGAGTATTGTCACACCCCGACCGATGATTTATATTAATTTAATTATTTTGTGTCTTTCTTTGAGTTTCGGTTTGAATCGATTCTAATTTAAAAGGGATTTGAGATCTTATACGGGTGTGCGCCCGTACGCATGACCGTATGTAGTGCCCAATTGTAATTGGATGATGTTTTACTATTAAATGTGTTATTATTTGGGTGTGCGACCGTGCACATTGCTAGACCCGACTTGAGTTTTTTAATTTTGATGATAAATTAGTGTTTTGGCTTGGTAGTGTCCGGCGCTCGGGCAAGGAACGGGTGAATCCACATGGCTTCATCAGATGTTTGTGTGACCTACCCAGTGTGCGGGTAATCAATTAATTAATGAGTTTAATGATACCTTAAGCGCAAAATAAAATATGAAAAAATGATTAATTAATTCAATATTTTCTTTTAATAAAAACAATGATAATTATATTGGGATTATTTAGCTTATTTTATTCTTGCAGTTAATATTTTAGTTAGTTCGATAATATTAGATCATTATATTGGTTATGAAATTATCAGCATGTTAATTTTTAATGTTATTACTGTTATTATTAACATTGTTATGATTTTAATTAGGTTATAATTATTTTTAAGTTAACATTATATGTTCTTATTTAACAACATATTTTTGCACTAATATTACTACTACTATTGTTTACAATATTACTGTTATTCTAATTTAATTTTGTAGATTGTTTTAGTTTTAATTTATCTTTATTTTTTTCCTTTTTATTTAATTTATCTTTTTTTTCCTCTATCCTACCCCTCTCTCTCTCCCTTTTCCCGGACAAATTCCCGCCCTAGTTCGCGGTTCACCCCCCACCTCCGAACCCTAACAACCTTGTGCCGCTCATCCCCTTCCCTTTTCTCCTCCTCATTAGAACTAGCTTCCGTCAGCTCTTCGACCACTGGTGCAAGCCCCCCCCCCCCCCCGCCAAACCTCAGACCGCCCTCCAACTCTCACTCCCGACCGGCGCCATCCGGACCTCTTCCGGCGCACCGCACCGCTGTCGCATAGCCCTCCCTTTCAATATGAGACCCCCTTCACACCTCCTCCTTCCTTCCGACAGACTTCTATGCACTAGAAACCCCACCCCCCCCCCCCCCCCTTACCCCGTTTCCATAAGGACGCGCACCACTCTCTTCACTCAGCCGAACGACTGACGATCTCCCCTCTTGTTTTCTGATGCCGCACAAACTCCAGCAGCCCCCGTCGACCTCCGGAAGACCTCTCGGACCCCTCACCGTAGGTGTAGAGTCCCTCATTGTTCATCCTTTTAATTTTTTTGGTCTTTAGGTTAGGGTTTATATTGTTGTCGGTATAAGTTTTTGATGCAATTGTGCGATGTTTTGTTTTAGGGGTCTATTTGGTCTTCTTGCAGTGCGTTCATTGTGCGACGGGAGTATCGCACCAAGCCCACAATTATTCCTACACAGGGGTAGGTGGTTCCACTCTTAATTATTATCTAATTAATTAATTTTCAAGTTTAATTTGTTTAGTATGTTATTTAATTAATTTTCATTGTGAGAAATTGATTTTATTTGATGTCTGATTTGCGTTTTAATTTTTTGGTAGCATGTTTATATTATGTGCGAGTTTCCTACTGAAAACTCATATCGAGTTGTTAGTGATATTTAAATTGGGCGGTTCTCTCATTATGTTGTGCAATTAGTGTCAATTGTGTTTTTTTGACACGGTGTCGTGTGAATATTATCATAAAAGAAGATTTTGCGTGGGTTAATGGGTGATGCCAAGTTACTTCTTTAAAATTTTATCATAAGATTTTATTTTTGGCTTATTAAGTTGTGTAGTTTTTGAAAAAGCGTCTTACCAATGGTGTAAGGTTTTTCATTAGAATGTTTGGGAGGTGTAGGTCACACTTTATGTTGTATTTGAGTGCGTACAATATTGGACTGTGTTTTGGATTTATAAATAGTTACTTTTGTGTGTGTAAAACCATGTCACACTCTTTTTCTATTTTTTTATAATATTTTTAAGTGGTTTCTTAGATTATGTCAATAGTCTGAAACGTGTTTGGAAAATGTTTTAGCGATGTGTTATTTCAAATGGTTTTTGTTTGTGAAAATGGTTTTTTGGTGTTTGTAGTGTCTTATTGGGTTTGAGTGTATGATTATGACATGTGACATGATCTATGAACTACTTGAGCACAAACGGGAAGCCTGGGTACTAGGTGGGTGGAATTGGACTAGTGCGCTAGTGATACAGAAGTGGCATTGGTCCATTTTCACATAGTTAGATTTTATTACTACAAAACTAACTAAAATTTTGGATGATGATCGAAGACCACTAGGTTATGGATTTTTTACTCTATTAGTGTCTCATGCATGAGAAAGTATACTGTTGTGTTTTTATACCATTGTTCACTGAGACATGATGATCTAGGGTCCCACTTCTCACTAGTATCTTTAAGACTTCTCCCATATATTCTGCTACTATTTTTATTGCGCTCACCATCGGCACACGGTGTGATGTTGGAGTTACCAATAAATTTTGTGTGTGTGTCTGTGTGTTAATTTAAGTTGTTTTCCATTTAGAGTAGTTTTCCCTTAAAAACATGTTTTCTTCAAAATTCATTAAGCACTTATTTTTTTTATTCCATTAAACTGCATATGTATTTGTCATTTAATAATTATGAGTGGAACCTTTTCTAGGTGTAATCCTACTGGGATTTTAGATCACACCCTACATACACCCTTGAGTGTATGTAGATTCTGTTTCTTCTATATTCCAGGTTGAGTCATCATGCACAACATTTGGTGGTTCGCGTTGTCAGCATCATCCTTGTGTTGGTTTGGTGAATGTAACTTGAGGTTTCTACACCTCATGGTGCTTGGAGGTTTGAGTTAGTGTTTTTTTATTTTTTCCATTATTTCCATTCCTTTTGGGTTTTTAGTCCAAGTTGTAAACATTGAATCTGAACTTAGTGTAAGGGTCTGTTTGGTTGTCTGACTTTAGTTTCAATTTATTCAGATTTTTGTTTGTTTTATATTTATTTATTCGGTTAAATCATTCCCAAGTTTTATTTTTGATACTCGGGAACTTGTGCCGGCCCGTGGGGATTGGGAATGCCCTTTGGGTCTTGTCGCGGACCGGGTCGGGCGTCGGGTCGTATGGTGACCCGGCCTGGTTCGTGACAGATGTTATAACTATATGGTTAATTATCCTTTCTATTTGAATGAGAATATATCATACTAATTAAGTAATATCTCAAAAATTATCCTTCCATTAATAACTCAATAAAATCCAAATTAGATGAATGTATTCTTAATAAATTCAAGGAGATCAACTACATTCCATGTATGTATCAATACTTGCGAGATATTTCCCTAAGAAAATATCAACATTCAATCATATATAGTTTAAAAATATTAGATCAAGAAATAATTTAATAAAATTGAGTATAAATAGTACACATGAATTTAAAAATAAGAACAATCATATCAAATTAAATGCTATTATTTTCGAAATTGAGACAAAATTGTGGAATTATATATTTTTTATAAATATTCAAAGTCAAGCATATCAAAATCTCTCCTATTAAATATATTGTAACTCTCAAGATTAAATTATAGTAAGTGAACATTTTATTTTAATAAAAATATAATAAAATTCACTTTTTAATATTTCATAACACAAAGATTTCAATTTCCTTGGATGAATATCAATTTATAACTTACTCGGTCAAAATAAACCTAGAATGAATTTTAATGATTTTTACTTAGAAATAAGGTTTTATAAATATTTGGAAATATATTAAATAATTATTTATTATTTTATTTAGAACAATTTATTATAATATATTAAATTAAAAATTTATTTACAATAAATTTGATAAAAATAAAGATAATATCATTTGGAGGTAAAAGGTATATATTTCAGAAAACTCTTTCTTATAATTCATATTTTAATCCCATTATAACGAAATAAAATAGTGTTTAATGAAGAATTATATAAATGAAATTTATATATTATAAATATTAATATTTTAAATTCAATATACCTAATAATGATTACAAGTCGTATCACTAATATAAGTAATCTTTTGTATGAAAATGCATTTTTCAAAAAACCATTTTTCGACATGAGTTGAAGGTTTATTTTTAAATTAAATTATGAAGATTCTATCAATTGAATTTTAGAAAATGGATTAAATTTTTAGAATCAGGATAATTAATATTAGATAATAAGTTAAATTTATTTTTTTGGTCTATAATGAATAAAAAAACAGTAAATAAATTAATTACAAAGATTAAGGTAAAAGCAGGTTTATCGGGGGTTAATCTAAAATGATAAATTAAAAAATAATCAAAACACTTCATTAAATGAAATTATTTGGTTTTATTTAAACCATATATTTTTTCAATTAAAATTTGATCCATTTTGGAGAAATATTTCAAAGAAATTGACATAATATTATTGAAAAAATTTGGAAATCACAAGTGTGTCACTCACTTCCATTATAAAATGGATCCCCTTCCCCTCCCTTATTTAGACCACTGTAGAAATTAATCTCTAAAAAACTGAAAAAAATATATCCCAAAAAACATTTTACATGTTTCATAGGTTTTTATTACTAGAATACCAACCCTAGGTTCCTTAATTAGAGATCCAAAGGGGGTTTATCTAAGAGAAGGTAATTGTCTTCACTGAGATCCCGGATTATTTACTTTTCTTTATGAACTTCAATTATGTCTTAACATTTTAAATATAATAGAAAATTATATCCATATATTTATATATTATTATGTTGATTTAATAATATTTTTCCATCTTATTTTCCATTAATTTAAAAAAAATCTATCGCTCATGCGCACGGTGGATTATCGCATTGTGAACCGATGTAATTTTTTTCCACCACTGGTTAACATGGATAGTCATAATGGTATAAATAATCAAAATATATTATAAATATGAAATTATATTTACTCTATAAAATTATTATACTATCCACTTCCTTACCCTTTCACCCATTAAGGGAATGATATCATCGCTCATTCTTATGTACGACCTACCATCTGTACAAAATGATGTAATTAAGTTTCCTTGAAAAACGTTCAAGAATGGTTATAAATGTATATTTATTGAAAAAATAAGTTATTTATAACATTAATATCATTATTTATATGATCTAAATATATACCATACAATATAACTTTAAGTTATATGAAAAAATGTTCATGAGAAAACAAAGTAGTTAACACCCGAAATAATATTAATAATGAAATATTATTAATTAACGGGTGTTAATGTGTTATAAGAGGATCATATATTATATCATAAATTTGAATATGGTTATTTTATAAATTAATAACTTGATTTGAACCATTATATGTATGTCTATGTAATGTTCAACTAAAGTTAAACGTGTGGTAAGGGACTTTGTCTCTATTTCCTTTCGTTGAGGCATATTTTACTATTATGCACCATATTTCTTTTATTTAGTGTCTATACTGAACCTTTTACATGTAATATTATGAATACTTAATAATTAATGTAATATTAATTTTAAATTTTAATTATTTCATCCAAGGGTATTTTACTTTAATTTTACCACGTGGTATGTGTTTCATAACTCAATTTATTTTCAGTGGGTTACATTATTTATTTATCATCATTGATATTATAATATTATATTTGTAATGAATTTGTATTATTTTATTTTTTATTTCAAATTATTTTTTTTTATTTACATTTTTTACACTTAATAAATTCAGTCACGGATTTTTACTTCAACGGTATGGTCTTTATAAGGGACTTCGTCTCAATTACAGTCCATTGCACAATATTTTGAGGTTATACACATATTTTATTTTAAATGGTGTATATAATAAAAATTTTATGTGTTTAACATGAGTAAATATTTATTCATGATGATTTATGTTTGAATTCATGTTTATTCATTCAAGGTGTTGCAATTAAAAGTTATAAAATAGGTAAGAATTTATTTTAAAATTTCACTTTCTTTTGGAATTGGTTTTATTCTCATTGAAGGAATGTTATCATTTTTCCTTCATAAGTTCCAATAATTACCTTATCCACTGGATATTTCATGATTTTCCTTTATTTATCAAAAATTCTATTCTCATTGATTCAAGAAAAAAAATTAAAACAAAAAACTATTATATATCTATTTAAATCAGATATATTTTTCTTCCATATCTCAATTTTACAATTTTTTTACAAAAGTAAATTTATTTACTTAAATTATTGTTTAAGGGAATTTTAATTTATCATTTAATTTTAAAAATATTTTTAATGAAATATTTTTCCCATTTTCCAAAATGGGCGTTTTAATCTTTCTTTACAAAAGTTATATCGAATGCTTTTTAACATATACGGTGATAAAAGACTTCCCCAAAACCATAACCATTTTGAAAAATTTATATCCTTATACATGTTTTCAATAATTTTAAAAATAATAATCTTTTATGAAATCTTATTTTAATGTTTCACTTATATTCTATTTATTCTTCCAAAAGAACTGAATTTTCCACAAAATATATATTATCTCTCAATAATTTTGTGGTTTTTAACTTTATATTAGAACATTTACATTTATGTAATAATTGGATATTAAATTTAACTTAAATATACATGTTCTTTATCATGGATATGATTATTTATTAAACCATATATCAATTCTATGTAAAAAAATTTACATTAAAATGGATTTAATTGACTGGAGAAATTTTGCAGTATCCATATTCTTTACTCAATATATATATTCATTGATAAGTTATATTGTTAAAAAATTTAATTTGATAATTCAATATTTGAGTAATTATTTGGAAATGAATTGATAAGTGTGTCCTGAAATTATATATCCCCTTGATGCTTTGACAAGTCTCATGATACAAACCAGTTGGCCAAATTAAATGGTTTTTTACACATAGTTTTAAACCATCTCAATGTGATGCCTTGATGGTTTAAATATCAGGATTTTTGATATCATAATGAAAAATATTAATCCTTTATTTTACAAATAATATAGTTATTAGTGTCAATGATATTATTTAAATTATATTATCCATCAATGCAATTTTTTCTCAAGATATTGATTAAATAGCATGTGTGTTTAGTTATTTACCTTGCTATATTCATTATGCCTTATATAATCATTATAGTCATGTTATTGATTAAATTATAGGTGTTTACGATTATATACCTTGACATAATTATTATACCTTATTTATTCGTGATAGCTTACACTATATATAACCGTTACTAAAAATTTGAGGTTACCCTTATATTCTTTTCTTTCCCAATGATATGAAGAATAATTATTTAGATGACTTCAAGGATGATGATTGTTTTCAAGTGTCATGTTTTATATTTTATCCACTATGTATAATGGGTATCATGTTTATATATATATCTCCAAGACTACTAAAATGATAATTCTATTGGGATTTTACACCATGTATCTTTGTCTATGTAAAAAATAAGATATTGCCTCTAGATCACTATAGTATGGGTTATTACATGTACCAATAATTATAAATTATGTTATCAATCCATGTGAAGCATTACAACCCTATAATTACTAGTTATAGAACTAAATTTAAAAGATGAAGAAATAGTTAACCCCTCATAGAACCATATTTCTTCATATTAACCTATTTCACCTTAAATAATATTCTTAATTATTTCTTGGTTTCAGAAATGAATCCATATTTCCACAAGTGAAGTGAGATTACATCCAAAAATAAGTTTTCATGATTTCTTTGAGATAATTAATTTACCTAATGATACATTATTCTAATATTCTTATCTAAATTATTATCTCCTGGAATAGATGAAAATGATAAATAAATTTCTCTTCTCTCCTAATTTGACTGAGAATTTATATACGAAGACCAAATCTTTTTCCCCTCTACTTGAATAATCTCTAAATGGTACTGATATAACCTTAAAAACTCTAGTTCTTCACGATTAATTTGAAAATAATTTAATCTTATTTGTCAATTAAATCTACTAATATTTTATAGGAAAAGATAATATGAATCCTGAGTTATTATTTTAAAATGACGTAGTATATGTTTCTAAAAGTAAAAAAATCCTTATGTAAATTCCCTGAGATATGAGTTATTATTACATATATATAGGTTATTCTTACATGATACCCATTTAGTCTTACCTATCCCATCAATACTCCTATTCATTATCCCTATGAATAAGTATTTTTTTTATAAAATTATTTCAAAAAAATGTAATCTCACATAACATCAAATTACACTTTTGTATCTCTTGAAATTGTGAAGTTAATATTAAATATATTAGGTATTCCCTAATAATTTTATCAAAGGAAATAATATTTTATATATGATCTTGTGTTTGGGATATTTTTAAAGACCCAAGATACATTCTATTTCAATCCTCCTAGTTTATTCATACACATGACTTGTATATTCTTAAGTATGGAGATAACCTCATCCATTCTTAGGAATTAGTAAATTTTTAATACATCATGGGTTTTAGTATATTTAATATTACATATTTCATGAATACATTAGAGTAAATATTATATAATTGCATTTCTAGGTTTCTACTTCCTCTAAATATTATGTATCAGCCTCACCTATAAATTAGTCTTTTTTAGAGCCACAAAATACCTTAAAAACAAAAAAGAAAAGGATTATGAGTAGTTGGACATTCATTTTTTCTTATAATTAATAAATCTAAAAAAATCAAAAAATTATAAAAAATAAAAAATATTCCCAAAAATCCAGTGAAGTGAGGTTAATTGAAAATTTTCCAAAACAATTATTAAAAAATGTGAGAGATAAAAATGAATTGAATAATAGTAAAATACAGTGGATATTTTTTTCATAGGGATCATCATGTATTCAGTAAAACAAGAGGCTATTTTAGTATTATAAGATTGAGTTAGTACAAGTTATCAATCTGACTTCTTTTGACTATAGTTGGGGTTCATTGACTGTTCAAGGTACAATTTCAGTGAAATTAAACTTAGAATCAATTTTATTTGATATGGGTGTATTTCACTAATTTTTATTTACTAAACCATTAGAGGAAACTGTGTATATTATGAAGTATTTTTATGGGATTATGTCTATTGATATTACCTTATGGATATTATTTAATGGTATATAATGAACTAACCTTACATCCCATGTTGACTATGATGAATGGCTGGGAAATGGAACTAGTGGTGGATGTGACTTCCACAATGAAATAAAACTATAAAATATCCCCTGGTGGAGGTATGATAACTATTATCTCTAGATAAATGAGAAGAACAAAAGCTATGTTTGACTCCCTATTGGAAGAAACCATTAATTTCTAAATATATTGGAACTCCAATATATAAATCTATTTTGTGGTTCATGATCTCTTGATTCAGTGTGTCTTCAAAACAAATTTCTCTTGATACCTCAATTGGGTGAAGATAGGGATCATAATGAGTATGGTTTATGAATGAGACTCAAAGTTCTCTCATACTCATTATACCATTATGAAGAGAGAACTAATAATCTCATCTTTCTATATTATCTATCGAAGTATGAAATGTTGACATAAATAGTAATGGAATATCTCCGAAGACACCTCTGAGTCCTCATGATCATGAAGAAAAATATCCCCCCATTAATATGTATCTTCACTTTAAAAAATAATTTCATAGTGAATATAATGATAGTTTCTTAAAAAAACACATCTAATAAAATATCAAGATCCTTTAACCATATCTATGTCTCACAATTGGAGATAGTACCCTCATTGTTTAGTGATATCAAATATTGAAACTCATGAAACACCATCATCTAATAATTATTGACCTTGGGGTTGACCCTCCAATGGTTAATCAGAGCTTCCTATTACACCTCCCCAACTTGAACCATAATAGGACACCTTCCACAAGGATTATATATAAAAGAAGTGAGATATCATATACTCAATATATATAATTCATTTAATATGATTTATTAAATACATTTTAATCACACAACATTTTCCCCAATTCAAACTCAAGTGCATGTAGGCATGATTCATGAACCATACGTAGGTTTTTACCCCATAATCAACATCATCATAATTTAGTATAATTTTTAATTTTTAATTAATTTATTAGTATAGTAGGTCATGATATATTTGTTAGATAAATTCTATTTACTCCATCATTGACTAAGCTTGAGTAATACTATTTTCATAGTAAACCTTTGTAAACTTCACCAGTGAGTACCTCCAAACATTATCATAACTCTTAACCAAATATTTGATTCCACAACTTCATGAAATATCCCATATAAATACCCTATTGGGATGGAATTGAGGAAAATTTTGACCCTTAATTATGTTTCTAATAAGTCAGATATTGGTGAATTTTACTGAGGGCATAAAAAACATATAAGAGTCATTGCCCTCATAAATCCAAGGAACAGTAAAAGAAACAACTAATAAACTCCAATTAAAAAATATAAAATAAAACCGAGAACATATAATGTATACAATGTAATATATAATAAATAAATAATTCAAACATAAAATAGAATCATATGCTTATGACTATAATTCCATGGATTACCACAGGTTAGTACCATCCTTTCCATTCACAAACTCGATTCTAGTAATCTATAAAAATAGGATATAGAAGATAAGGGTGGGAATACTACTATACTAAGTAAGATACTTATTGGAAACCTAGGTACTTCCATAAATATTCCATCCTTATATTTATAAGTAATAATTTTTTGTGTTTATATTTATCATAGTTTTATAAATACTTTTATAGATTTTTTCAGTTGAAATGAGAATAATATTATTTATAAAATGGATTTCCATAAATTACGTGGGTTTATTATAAAGATAAATTAATTTATTTTAGAAATTTAATTTTATTATAATTTATTCCTTTTCCTATTGAACATAAAAAAATTACATAGTGTTATTTTTTGATATTTTTATGAAAAGATTGCCTTTTTGAGAAAATAGTGAAAAATGATGAATTTGAAAAAAATGTGTTTTAAATCAAATAAAGTAATTTAAAAGAGTGATTATATTTTATATTTGGTTTAAAAGTAATATAAAATTTATTTTATTAAAAATAATCTAAAAATTTACATAGGAATCAACGATATATTTTATTTTCGTGTAAGTTTGTTTTTATGCTTAAAAAAATTGTCCTTTTTTTCATTTTGAACACTTATATTAGATGTAATTCATACCAATTATACAAATTTAATCATGAAAAATGTATTCAATTTTTTTAATTATGAGGTTCAACTATATTAATAAATTGATTTTATTTTGGGAAATTATAAATAGTAACCATGGAAAAAATGTGTCACAGTGGTAATGGGTAAATCGAGATAATTAATGTAAAAAATTGTGATAAGGAAAAAAATTCTTCACATTTCATATTGGATGATGTTATTTCATCTAGTATTACATTTTCTTAAAAAATTTACAGTTTTAGAGTCACTTTCCCATGATTAATACTTTATATTATTTTGAAATCAGGAAAGATTACAAGTATTCCACCCCCTCACTTATAAATGGTCACCTTCTTTCCTCCCTTATTTACATATATTGCATACAATAATTTAGAAAATACATAGAAAATCTCTCCCCAACATCTATATAGACATCCAAGAGGTACTGGTATTCTCAAAAATACCAATCATAGAAGGATTAAGGTGAAATATTAAGGGAGATATCCTAAGAGAAGGTAAATATCCTAACCGACATATTTGAAATTTAGTTATACTTATACCTACATCAAATATTCCTTAAACATGATGAAATAATAACATCAGTAACTTTAATATACTAAAATATTATTTTTATTATGTTATAACTCCTTTTCATCTCCCTCTCCATCCTATAGGAAATGAGAACATCATATGCGTGTATGTGTGGGATACCACCGCTAAAAAGTGAAGTGTTTTGTTTTTCATCAGTAGGTTATACAATAGTATAAATGATGTATCAAATGAATATATATTATATTTATGATATAATCATTATTATTTAAATATAATATGTTACTTACCTTCTTACCCTTTACGTTTTTTGGAAATTAATAACATCGCTCGTGCGTACGTACGGAATACCACCTCCGTGAAGCGATTTGATTAATTTTCCATGTATACCTTATAAGGATGTTCATAAATATAGAATTAATAAATAAGTATTACATATATGAAATACTATCTATTTTATTTATTTTCCACCCATTATATACAAATGAAAACATCAATCATGTGAACATATGAACTACTATCACCATGAAATGTTACAGTTCATTTTTCATGAACTCCTTACTTGGATGGTTTTAAAAGTGTATATGATGTGTAAATATGATAAATATTATATTTTAAAGATTCTGATGTTAATATAACCATAAAAACGTTGATGACGGTCAATACAATGATGTTGTTTTGAAGTTAAAAACTGAATATCCTCAAAATGCCCAACGCTAACTTAACTATTTTTGTAACTTAATAAAACACTATAACAAATGAAATATAGAGAATAATTATAATTAAATATACCTTTAAAAGGTTATTAAAAATTATTTAAAAAATATTTTTTTATGATTTTGTAGTTAGGGAACATATGATGTTGTATATGACTTATAGTAAGGGATTCCCCATTTAAAACGTTATTGTAAATATTTTTACTCTTTCTAATCCATATTCATGTTCTTTTAGATGTGTATAGAATGTTCTTATTTATCCTTAAAAGGAATATAAATTTCATTTTAGACTATATTTTTATTTCATTTCAATGGTTTAAAAATAAATAACTTCAATGTTTTCTATGTGGTTTGTTTTCTCTTTTTTACGAAAGTGCAAAGATATATTATCTACATGTACAACTTGATTTATTTTTCCCACCTCCATAGTAGTTATTTGTAATCAATATAACTCACCATGTTAAAATTATTTTTTTAATAATATTATTTTCGTAAACTATTTATATTTTTTCATTTTTTTTAAATTATCAAAGAAAACATATATTTCTATTTATGATTATACAAAAAATAAATTTTTTTTCTTATGGATTTAAACGAGGTTTTGAGATAAAAATTGAAATCCTAAAAATTTTATTTTCATGATATAACACTTGATCATTATAGATAATGAAATGTTATAAC
This sequence comes from Viscum album, assembly GCA_963277665.1. NCBI lineage: Eukaryota > Viridiplantae > Streptophyta > Magnoliopsida > Santalales > Viscaceae > Viscum > Viscum album. The sequence goes on along the minus strand of OY728159.1, from coordinate 1,417,052,302 downwards.
AATATATCTATTAAAATGGATGATCTTGATATAGATCTCCAATTCATTGAGTAATGATTCATTCTTTGATGTTGAAAAATTAGGGAGATAGTCAGGTAAGTCACCCTTGTAGAATATACTGGGATTATATTGTTCTAACATCAGTTAAAAATAAGTGAACATGAGTTATGAATATGATTCTACAAGAAACTAATAATATTATGGAAATAAATTGGTTTATGTAAATATTTTAATTTCATATGGTATATGTAATGCCCAAAGATATTAAAAGACATACATTGTGTTTGATAATGGATATGACATGAAACACCGAGCTTAAATGAATCGTGAAATATATTATTTAAAAATGGACCTTATATCCTAACAATTATATTAGAGGATATAAATAGTAATAACTAAATTATAAAAAGTATAATATTTAAACATGTATTAAATAAATTATTCAGTATCAAATTGAATTTAAGTAAAAAAATATTTGAAGGTAATATAAATGTTTTTCTGGAAAAAAAATTGTACACACAATAATTTATCATCTTAATAACATAAATTAATCAATATTGGTAAATTATTTCAATGAAATTTATATATTATATTATAAATCAATTTTTATATTTATCTAATATTTTTTCTAATAATTAGATAAGAATAAATCTAGTTTATGCTCAACTATATTTTTCTATAAAGTTGATTTTATTGATTCTTGTGCACTTATTTTAAAATTATTATTTTTTAAACAAATAGAAAATTTATTTTTAAAAATGAACTTAATTTTTTAAATAATTTTTTTAAAATTATCTTATATTTAATATTTGATAATTTTCTGAAAAGATTAATTTTATGATGAATGGGGAAAAATACTGATTTTTTTTAAAATCTTCATTTTATTTATAGATTTTACTAGGTCTTATTTTGTTTCAAAAAAATTAATAGAAAAATTTGTTCAATTATATTATTATTAATCCAATTTAAATCATTTTAATCAATTATTTATTTATTTTTTATATAAAATCTTTTTCACTTAAGAAAAAAATTTCCTTGAAAACCCACATTTTCATCACGCTTGTGGGTTTAATTTTAAGATAAATCTTTAAAATTTTATGAATTGGGTTATATAAAATAGATTTCATATTTTTAATCATAAAAATTAATATTATTCAATGATTTGAACACAATTGTTTTCCATAATGAATAGTAAAAATAGTAAAAATTAATTAACTCATTTAAGGTTAAAAAGAGTGTACAGGGGTGTTAAACTAAATAGATAATGATTAAAATGTCCGAAACACTTTTATAATTTATATTTAATGTTAATATTTAGTTTTTATTTAATAAAAGGTTCAATAATTATTTATTTTTGATCCTTTTGGTGTGTGTAAGAATTGAGTATATTGTTTTATTTTCTATTATCCCAAATATTCCTATGCCACTTATAAAACGTCACCCTCTCCATTCACTTAATCAAACATATAAATAAATAAATATATATATATATAACAAAATTATAATACCAATCTATAATATATGTATACACATTCTATTGTTGATGTTATTCCCGAAATACCAATCCTTGGGTCCTCATTGAGAGATCTAGAGGAGGTTTTTCTAAGGGATGGTAATCATCTTCACTAAGCTCATTCTTTATACTTATTCTTTTATCACATTAAATTTTGTCTCAAAAATTCTAGTATAATAACACCAATATATAACATATATTTAGATATTATTATTTTTATGAAATAATATATATCCATCTCCTCCTCTATCAAATGGGAAACAAAGCCACAACTCATGTGTACGACATACTACCGCCTCACAATCTGATGTAAAATGTTTTCTATATCCATCCATCATGGATAGTCATAATGATGTAAATTATGAATATATATGATATATATATGAAATTATATTAATTAATTAAATTTAATATATCGATAAATTCTTCACTCTTTAACCCATTAATGGGAATTCCATCGTTTCTCATGCGTACGTATTACGTACCATCTCCACAAAGCGATGCGATACTTTTCCCATGTAAAAATTTCAATAATGGTTAAAAAAAGGAGCACAATTGATTATATGTGATATTTATAATATTAATATAATTTTTAAAATTATGGATCAATATCTTATGTAAAATAATAAAAACAACAATGATAGAACGTGCCTGAGAAAATGAAGCTATTAACACCAAAACAATTGTAATAGTGAAATATTATTAACAAATGGGTGGCATGACATTATAAGTGGACCATATATGATATTATAAATATGAATATGGTTATTTAAAAAATTAAAAAATTTGTTAAAACCATTATACATAAGCTTAAATCATGTTATTCTAATGGGAATTATGAGATAATGGAGTTCATCTCATTTCTCCTTAATTGAGACATATTTTATTATTATTCAAAAAAATTATATTATATGGTTTGTAAACTAACCGTTTTACATGTTATATAATGAATAATTCATACTTAATTGTATTTTATATTTCAATTTTAACTCTTTCATCAAAGGTTATTTTAATTTAATGTTACTAAGTGGTAAGGAATTTTGTAACTCGGATTCTTTCCATTGGGTAATATTATTCCTTCATTATATATGATACTATAAGATTTTGTCTGTAATTTATTTTTATTATTTTATTTTTTATGTTCAATTTTATATGGACTAACATTTAAAACACATAATCAATTCATTTATGAGTTCCCACTTCAACAATATGATCAATGTAAGTAATATCATCTCAATTTATACTCCATCGATGCATATGTGTTGTTATAAACCTATTTACATATATATAGTGTATATACTACCCCTTTGAGGTATTTAAAATTAATAAATATATATTCATTATTATGAAAATTTCAATTAATTTCTATTTTTCAAGGGGTTTCAATTTCAATGTTACCAAAGAGATAATAATTTACCTTATAATATAATATTTCAGGAATAATCTTATTTTCATTGAGGTAATATTATAATATATCCATAATAAACACCATAAATTTTAATATACTATAAATATAAAAAGAGTTTAAATAATTCCTTCCAAAATTTCCATTCTTTGTTACTTGATTTGAGAGAATATATATTTAAAATAAAAACCCTTTTATTTATCTTTTAATCGAATATATTATCTTTGATGTCCATGCTTTTGAAAAATGTTTTAAAAAAGCCCTTTTATTTATTAAAATAATTTATAAAGGAAATTTTAAGTAATACTATAATTTTAAAAATATTTTTAAAGAAATATTTATTTTTTTCTGAAGGGACAATTTTGACAAAAAAAAAAATTAACATATATCGTAATATATAATTCCCTACTGCTATAACCATTTAATGAAATTTAGCTTCTTATATAGATTTTTTGTGGTTCTAAAAAGAAAAATATTTTCTAAAATATTATTTTAATATTTCATATCTATTTATTTTATTCTACAGAAGGTCATGATTTTATTATAAAAACCAATTTTTTTTATGAATCAATGGTCACCTATCACCTCTTGATTAATTTTGTGATTGTTCAGATTCTCTTGAAACAATCAATTTATTATGGTAATTTTTCAATGGAAAATAAATTTATATTAAATATCTATATTATTTGTATCATGGGAATTTGTTTTTCCTTTACCATAAACCATTTTAACATATATTGTTTACGTTGAATGTTTGTTTATTAACTAGGGAAATATTAATTAATCCTTGTTCATTATTAACTAAGGATACTTATTGGTAAGGAATATTGTTCATAAATTAAATCACTCATTAAATATATATATATATAGAATTATTTGTAAATACAATGAAGGGTGTCAAATTAAATTGTATGGCCCCTTGATACATCGTTTAGTCTCATGAGAAAAACCATTATCCAAATTAAATGGGATTTGACCCATAGTTTTAAAATGTCTTGGGATAGGGTCATGACAGTATAAGGATCATGATGTCTAAGATCATGATGTCCAATATTAAAAATAAAATACATTTATAAATCTATTATTATTATCCATGAGATTACTTCAATGAAATTATCCATGTATTAGTTACAAGTTAATGTGATTATTTATATTATATTATTTGATCATCATTTATTCCTTCCATATTATTCTTCATACATAATTTATTGATTAAATGTCATGTTTTTTTCAATTACTTAAAATTCCATATTATTTATTCCTTATTGATTCTTGTTTTATTCCACTGTATGTACCCCTTAATAGGAATGTGATATCTCCCTTATTTTGTTTCATTTTACTAAGATATGAATAATGAATATTTATATGAGTTCCGATATAGAGATTTATTACTATCCCTATGATGTATTTTATGTTTTCAAATTTAATGTGATATTAATGTATGAATATAGTTTAACAAGACAAATAAACTACTTGGTCCTTTAGGATGTAATTACTTATATAGTATAAAATGTTTTTATTGTAACCAACAACACTGGGTGACTGGGGTTTTGGTATTTAAATTTGGTATCAAATATTTTTAATGGAAACCTTGGGTACTAGGTTTATAAATACATAGATTTTGGAACATAACCCTATGATATAATTTGAGGATAAGTATATATGTAAATCCTAATGGTTTGGTGAGGTAGTGATTTTATTGTTTTTCCTAGAAATAATTCCTTATCTTGATTCTACCAATGAGCATGGTTCTAGAATAGTTCTACCTAGGGTTAATTACTTTGAAATGGGTGCATTTTGATTGGTCACAATAATCACATGGTGCACAATAAAGGTCCATATTGTGCACCTGGTTTGACACTCCTGGGTTATATTATTTGTAACATTCATGTTTTCTTTATAAACCATTTTGAAATATTTGAATAAATGATGAAAATGAATGGCCTAGGTTACAAGTGATGTGTCTCAAATTGAAAAAATATGTCATGCTTTATACATCCTATAAATGATTACATGGGTTTCCACTATGATAATTGTTTCACACAATATTATTTTTGGTTTTAGTCAATGGATGGAATCTAAAGGCATCATGTTGACAATGAATATGATGGAAAATGGGGTGATTATAAGAAAAAATGGGATGATGACTAGAGTTAAAGATATTATGATTATGCATACTTAGTTATCTTGATATATGATTAACAACCTACACATTAAACAACTCCCAGTCTCACCAAATAGGAGAATGATGGAGTCTAGTAAGAGATCATGTTGTAGAGAACATAATGGAAAGAAGGATCGATTTCCATCTTGTCATAAATGTGGAAATAGATACCAAGTATAATTTCTAAAATGAATAAGAAAATGTTTATTTAGGTAAAATAATGGCACAGAGAAACGAATTTCCAAGGAAAAGTGAGGAGTTTAGTGGATATAAAATAAATTCACCCAAAAATCTATTTATATTTCACATTATTGTATATTGGGAAACATGGAATTGTACAAGTCAATACCCTCTTAAACAGGTTAAATCATTTACCAAGGAAGTACATTTTTTGGATTATGTGGTTTGAAGTATTTATATGATGGGATACAATAATTTTTTTGATTTATTTTATTAATGGTATTTTGGTCATAAGAATCATGAAACATCAAAGGATTATGTTAATTTTTTTGGAAGGAGATATGTCTTTATATAATATTATCTCAAAATTTATGAATAAAAAAATGTGATTTATAATTTATGTTTGATCATAATTTTAATGTCTTTGACACCATGCTTGTTGTTTTAAGTGATGATATTTTCATGTGATTAATGGAAATTTGAGATAAGTTTCATTTGGTTGAGTTATAAGAGACCTTGAGGTTTAACATGAAGTATTATTTAAGGAATAACTATCAAATCATTATTTAAAAGTTATTGATTACATTTAGGTACAACATGATCATTTATGTTAAGGTGGCAATAATTAATTATGATTTTTGGATTTTTTTGAAGAAACAATTGTAAAAAACCTAAGTCATTAAAATTGATATGAGGATTATTGTTATTTTTGATAATTTTCATCATATTTTAGGTAAATTTATTTTTATTTCATTAATATTATATTATAAAAATGATAACCCCCATGTCGGGTGAAAACCCAACACATTCGATGAGGCCGCATGGATTGAATCCACAACCAAAGGGAGATAACGATGCATCACCTGCCATGAGCCTATGTGATGTATTAGTTAATATGAAATAATATTTACTTTATCCATTTTATAGATATATATTAATTTGATATTTTGGTGTTAAGGTTTTGTTTTATAGATTAACATGTTATATTGAATCAATTATGATAACAATTTTGGTTTTTGTAACTAATTAGAGACATACAGAAGGACTTGTGACTATTTTATGGATCTTATGATCTATTAAAAGTTAAATTTGGTGCTTAATAAATAAAAAATCATCTTGGATAATCATTTTCTAGAGTAATAAGTTTATTGGAAAATAATCTAAGCATAAAAAATAATGAAATTATGCATATGAAAATAAAAGTATATCAAGTAAGTATATTTTCTTGTGTTCTCTATATTGACTATAAAATAATCTATCAACTCTAGAAAGAGTATCTTGTAACAAAAATTTTATTAATTTTCATTAATCTCCAATGAATCAATGTTCATTTAACTCATCCACGATTTTTGGTTTTATAGTCTTTAAATTTCTCTTGATCATTCAGTTTCTTCTGATCAATGATATATACCGCTCTTTATAATTATTTACAATTTTATTCCAAGTCTTTATTTTTAATTCCCAATAATTTTTTCTTACATGGAAACCTAGTTATGTGTTATTCTATATAACCTTCCTACTCCCTTTTTCTCTTTTCAAGAGGAATTTGTGTTAACCTTTTTTACGATGTAATTTTTTAACAAAGGTATTTTCAGATTCAAAACCCTTGGTCTATAAGAACAAGATAAAATTGCGAGGATGCACTTTTTTGAAGTACGGGGGATGTAACAACATAATATTTTAAAATAAGAACATTTTGGTTGATAACATATTCGAAAAACAACACCGAGCTTAAATAACCTATGAAATATATTATTTAAATATGACCATTATAATAGAGCCATTAAATTTGTGACTACGATAAGGAATTCAAAAATTATGAGAATTATATGGTTTACACATTTATATAAATAAATTTATTTTTTTATCAATTTATTATAAATTTAAATAAAAATCATTTGAATGAAAAACAAATGTTTTTCTAAAAACTATTTTAATGTGTGTAATGTGTTTGGATCTTAATGAATTAACTTAATTGTTGTTGGTATATGATTTTAATGTAAATATATATTAAATTTTTTTAATTTTTATTCGTTAATATAATTTTTTTATAATAATTAGGAAATAATAAATATAGTTTATGCTTAAAAATATGTACTTTTCTAAACAAACTATTTTATAGCATTTTGTGTACTTATTTTAAAATTAATTTTTTCCCACTATTGTAATATTTATTTTAAAAAATGAACATAATTTTTTAAATCATCATATAAGAATTATTCTATAGTGTTTCTTTTGGTAATTTTCTTAAAATATAAAATTTTCGATAAATAGTGAAAAATAAGGATTTTAATTAAATTTTGGATTTTTTATTTGAAGAATTTACAAAGTCGTATCTTCTTTGAAAATTATTTTAATAGTAAAAGTAGTTAAATTTTATTATTAATAATTCAATTTAGTTCCTTTTAATCAATTATATGTTGAGATTTGATATAAAAACTATTTGTACCAAAAAAATGTTTTATTTGGAAAACTACATTTCCGTCGCGCTTGTGAGTTTAATTTTAAATTAAAATTTAAATCATATGTGAATTTAATTTGATAAAATGGTTTAAATATTTTTAATTATAATAATTAATAATTATAAATATGGATAACTTAATTTTTTTTCTACAATAAATTGTTAAAATAGAAAAATTAATTACCCTAGCTAAGGTTAATATGGGTTACTAGGGGTTAAACTAAAAATGATAAAAGTTAAAATTACCTAAAAACGCGTCTAATTTATATTTTATTGGTATATATAAACCTTATCTCATATGAGGTTCTATGATGGACCTTTTTGGATCCTTTTTCAATGTGTAAAATGTAGGTATATCTTTTTCCTTTAAAAGATTTTAAGTGTTCCCTCCCCCTTACTTAAAAAAGGGAACACCCTTCCCCCATTTCTCCTCTACTATCAAGCCATTTATCTCAACAAAACCATAAAAAAACTCTCCCAAACCACCTTATCTACATTCTAGAGGTTATGGAATTTCCAAAAGTCCAATTCTAAGGACCTTAATAATAGATCTAAATGATTTTTTTTTCAAAGTGAAGGTAATCATTTTCACTAAGCTCGTTTTTTATTTCTTTTTTATTACCTTAAATTATTTAATAATAATTAAAATATAATAAAAAATTATATCCAACATAATAATATGATATTATTTTTATTTTTTAGTATGTATCCACCTCCTCATCCATCAAAAGGGAATCAAATTTGTCCCTCATGTGTAATATGCCCTACCACCTCATGAACCGATGTACTTTTTTCCCCATTATCGACTCACATGGATAGTAATAATGATGGAAATAATTGATATATATGATACATATGACATGATATTATTTATTTAAGATTAAAATATCACCCACTTATTACCCTTTCACCCTTTAATATAATGATATCATCGTTTTTCCATATGTTTGACCCATCATCTCCTCAAATCGATGCGATTAAATTTCCAAGACCAACTTTGATGAATAGTTCTAAAAATGGTGACTAATTAATAAATGTGATATTTATAACACTAATAAAATAGAATTTATTATCTATCTATATCCTACACATATGAATCACAACTTCCATGATAACACCTTCATGAGAAAAAGAAGCAGTTAACACCTAAAACAATTGTAATAATGAAATATTATTAACAAACATGGGAAAAACATTATAAGATGATTGAATATGATATTTTAAATATAAATACATTTCTATTATAAATTAATAACATTCTTAAAACCATTATATAAGAGTTTTAATAATATTTAACTAAAGGGATGTGTAAGGTATGGGATAATATCTCAATTTTTTTCATTGTGGAATATTTTATTATCATGCACCAAATTTCTTTTATATGGTGTATAAACTTCCCATTTTACATGATATGTCATGAAACCTTCACACTTCCAGGTATTTTATTTTTCATTTTTAATTAGTTAATCTAAGGGTATTTGACTTGAATTTTACCAATTGGAAAGGATTTCGTAACTCAATTTATCTTCATTGGGTTTTATTAATTCTTCACTGTATTTGATATTACAATATTATGTGTGTGAGGTTTCTAGGCTATTTTATGTTTTATTTATTCTTCTTTTATGTGGTTTTACATTTGATACACATAATAAATTCATTTATCAGTTCTCACTATAGCAGTATGATTATTATATGGAATTTCATCTCAATTTATACTCCATTGAGACATATGTGTTATTATGCACCTATTCACTTTTATGTAGTTAATATACATAACAGTTTATATATTTAACATTAATAAATATTGTTCTTAATTATTATTAATGTTTCAATTCAAGTATATTCTTTCAATGTGTTACAATTAAATAGTTAGCAAAGAGTAAAGAATTTACTTTACACACTCATTATTTAGGATTGCTCTTATTTTCATTGAAAGAATCATATAATATATCATTATTAACCTCCATTAATTATACTATAATAAAGCTAATTAAGGATTTTTCCAATTTTATTCCAACCTTTACTCTCTTAGTTATTTTATTCTTGAAACAAAATATTTAAAATAAAAATTCATTTTATTTCTACTTTAGACGAATATATTTTGTTCCATATCATTGTTTTTATAAATTGTTTTTAAAAAAGTCCTTTAATTTATTCAAATTATTTCTTATTGACATTTAAATTAATACTTAAATTTAAAAATTATTTGACATGAATGTTTCTACTACTTTTAAAGGGTCATTTTGATAAAAAATCAAAAGGAATGTTTTTAACGAATATGATGATAATTGACCTCCCCTCTCGTGAAATCTTTTTATGAAATTTTTCTAATACTACATGTTTTAAATGGTTATAAAAATAAATAGATTTATGAACTTTTATTTTACTATTTCACTTTCATTCCCCTTGTTCTTCCAAAGCATGTGATTTTATTTTGGAAAAATATATTACTGATGCACTGATGGTCGCCTCTCATCTCTTGATTTATTTTGAGATCGTTAACTTTATAATGAAACAATAACTTTATTGTAATCATTTTTACCAGGAAATTATTTTTCTCTTAGATATCCATATTCTTTGCAGAAATTATATTATTATTTCCTAAAACATATACCATTTTTATATACAATTTTTAATTTGAATGTTTTTGGATTAATTTGGTAAATAATGATAAATATGAATTATTTAGTTAATATGAATATTTATTGATATTATATATTATTCAAGAATTCAATTAAAAATTATATATATATAAATGATTTTGACATGTAGTAATGGGTGGATCCTGAAATTATATATCCCCTCGATGCATCGATAGATCTCATGAGAAAAATTAGTTGGCCAAATTATAAGGGGTTTTACCCATAGTTTTGAAATGTCATGGAATAAGGTCTGGACTGTATTGATATAATGATATCGGATATCATGATGTCCAATATTAAGCTTTTACATCTGTTATAATTGATTTATTATTATCGATGAAATTACTGCATTGATATTATCCCTAGATTATCTTAAAATTTATGTTATTATTTATATGGAATTATTTGGTCATCATTTATTCCAACAAAATTATTCATCATGCTTAGGTCATTGATTAAATGTCACGATTTTACAGTTATTTACCTTTCTATGTTATTTCTGTCTTATTTATTCCAAACATCTTCCATTGTATGTTACCCTAACTAATTATCCCATCTCACCATTATTTTGTTTTCCTTCCTCAATATATGAAGAATTAATCTTTGTATCAGTTCATGGCTAAAGAGTTTTCACTCACACAATGTTGTTTTAATGTTTTCAAATGTAATTTTAGATTCAAATTTTTATCGAGATTACTAAGAGTATTAAACTATTTGGTCATTCAGGATTCAATAACTTATAAATTATTTCAAAGTAGTAAAGTAACCACTAACTCTAGGAAAATAGAGTATGGTAATTTACAATAAGAAAATATTAAAGGTAAAAAATTTATTTTTCTTCAATACATTATTTTCATGAGTTTTTAGATGCCTTAGGATTCCTTTAGGGTTTCTCCAATAAATTTTAATGGGGTTTAATGGTTTTCTTTAATAAAAGTTATATTTTTTCATTTGTATATGTTGTAATAATGCACCATAAGATTTACTATGAAAAAGGTAATTATCCTCAGGGGTTTCTATGTTTTTCACTAGATTAAAGGGATTATAAAATTTTTATATCTCTAAATAAAATCTATTTATCATCCCATATTTTGAAATGTTTTTCACAAGATCTAAGAAATAGTTTTTTAAATATGTTTTAGGCACAAAATCCCCTATTATTGAAAAATAAAGTTATTCAAGAAGTAAAGACAGAGGAGAAAATGCAACAATGCAGGTCTATAAAAGTAATATCAGCACACTCGTGAGTGAGTGTTCATACTATGATGAGATATCTGAGCACCCCTACCATGTGGATGTATCCCCATTTTCCCAGCCTTTTCCTACATCCAGGGACCTCCACCATCATATAGGATCTTAGAAGTTACACCAATGTTCGCACACTTAAATCCATCTTGATCTTCCGTTGTTTTTATATCTTCATCACTACTAAAAGATGCAAGCAATTGAAACGAATTATAGGTACTCACCTTTTTCATAACATTCTGTATTTGAGATTGAGGGGTGCCACAGCTTGGTGGAGGATGGGGTGATCCTGGCACTTTGTCATTTTTTATTCCCTCTAAACTCGGAGAGTTTTCATGAATTTCAGGAGAGGAGGCTTGGAAAGATACCTTCAAGGAACTTTTCTTTTCATGCTGCCCAATTGAAGTGGGTTTACGGCACATGCTATGGGTATTCATAGCCTCCTGTTCATTAGTCTCTTTCAAAGGGTAGATGGCTAGAACAGAAATTACTATATCCCTATAGTCCTTAGCATGCATCAATGAAGTGTTTTCAACACTAACCTTAGCTGGAAGACCATGAAATAAACTAGATTTAACATGGGATCTATGAGTACCTTATAGAAAGGAAACCTCCATATTAGTGGTGTAGGGATCTTTAGAAACAGAGGCTTCTCTATCCTCTATAAACAGAACATAGTCTTTAACATTTGAGTTCGGGGGTTGTACCTTTTTATTTTCCATTGCTGAAGTATAGTTACAAATATTGTTCACCTCTTTCCTAACATTATATTTCCTTGAGATAGGAAGAACTATCTTTCCCTTTCCTCATCTAGTTTTGGAATTGACCAAAATCTATTCTAGCATTAGGAAATAGTCTTCATCTTCTTGAGCAACAGTTCCCAGAGCATAAAGGCTGTCAATTGATTCATCATCATCATCATCTTTGAGACCCCTTTTCAATATATCTTTGAATGAGGCTCCGTTTATATCAGCCATAACAGAAGTATCATTAATGGATAGATGAATATCATCACCAAGATTTTCACAGGTTAAGTAAAATCTCTTATTTTTTTCAGAATAACTTTTCTTGATAGGTTTTTATGAACACACTTTTTGGAATTAGGTTCTTCATCAAGAGACCTTGGAAATTTTTCCGCAGACTCAGCATTGTTTCTGTCAGACTCCTTCAGAAGGTCAGAATGAATTACATCATCTTTATTTTTTTTCTCAGTACTTTGTGTTATAACTTGTTTAAGTGGATTCCTACAGTGTTGTAGGTCATTCCTTTTAAATTGACAGTTTTCACAAATAACATTTATTCTACATGCATATTCTACATGCCTAATAACTTAACATGGATCAAAAATAGGAGGAGTGTTTTCATATTCAATTTGAAGAAAAATATCATCCTGTTGAGTATATAAAATCACCTTATCTATTAAAGTAGTAATAAGGTCAACCTCTACTAGGACCCGAGCAAAGTGACCATAACTTAATGATTCTGTAACTTTATCCATTCTAATCGGAATCCCAATAGCAGATGCAATATCAAAAAATATCATCATTCCATAATACCCAGTTGAGACCATGTATTTTTTATCCATACATGCGCAAAAGTATCCTTAAAATCATGGAAATTGAACTTCAATTTCCATTAATGAATTCAAAGTATACCTAGCCTGAGATTTATGGAAGCGATACTCCAAGATCTCCCTTTGAGCTCCACCGAAGGAAACAATATATGAAAAAGACCTCAACCAAGAGACACACTTTTGGATTCATTGAATCCCCAAATATCAGCTAACTGAGAGATGATATCTGATGTCTTCTAGAGTTTCATACCTTTCATTACGGAGATGCGCACGATAAAAAAAATGCTTTCAAAGATCGATCCTAGCTCGTATTGCATCTTCAGAGGCTGATACATGCAATGTTGACCCTTTCCGAATTATTCAATGGGGTGTACGATTTGCAAGAGGAATGAAGGATCCCCCAGAGAAACTATTGAAGGAGGATAGTTATTCAGAGCTTCATGGTCTTTCTTCTTCTCCTTGAGAGCCAAAATAATCTGATTTGGGAGTCAAAATGCATCAAATGAGTAAATATTGATACTGTATATGGGAGTTAGGGAAAACGAAACTATGGAATGAAGTGACATAGGTTTCTTCTCTTACTCCTCCATCTACCAGATAGGATCTAAGAATGAGTATAAATTTAAGAATGGTAAAATTCTCTTTTATGGTTATACATATTAATTGAAGAAAAAGTGTCTTGAATGAAAATAGGGTGTAAAATAAAAGCTCTATTTTGTGTAAAAAGAATATTATGTGAAATAGTTCACATTATTATGTAATATTGTTTCATAATTCCCTAAAACTTTAAATATAATATATCCTCAAAATTTAATAAAGTGATTACCTTGATATAATTGAAGTAATTAATTATTTATAGGTTTTGAGGCATTATATTTGGTATCAACGGAATACTTTCAATACCTTTAGAGGCAAGTATAATGTTAAAATACCACTAAAACCCCATTATTTATAGTTATATTATCATAAACTAGATTTAAATGATTTCTATGTTGCTTTATCTAATCCATATCTATTCAGAATAGTTTTTTGAAAACAAAATAGGGAATATGAGGTCAAATAACATAAATAGGATAATACACTTCAAAATTAATTACTTGGAATGATTAAAATAGAGAAATTTGTGGAATGGTTGACTCAGATAATATGGGCTATTAATAGTGTCACCCATGTTTGATAATAGCTAAATTCTCCATAGAGGAACATGTCTATACTAGAGAATTTCATGAAATAACACCCCTAACTTTCATTGGATATTTGGACCCCATAAATCAATAACGATAGATCAATTATTTTGAAAGGTTATTTGATGTTTTGTTATATATAGAACATCAAAATGTAACTCTTGATTTTTATCAAATTGAAGGTGAAGCTGATTGATGGTGTTATCTAATTGATAATACTAAGGAAAAGAATGATATTAGTTCCATAGTGTGGACAAACTTTAAAGACTCATTTGTTGGGAATTATTTTCTTAATGTACTTTTAATTATAATAGAAAGATAATTATAGAGTCAATTAAAAAGGTGGAATAACTAGTGTAGGACTATGTGGAAAATCTTACAAGACTATACTATTATTTTCTAGTTTTGTTTTGACCCATTAGATTAAAACTGATAGAATTTATAAAGTTATAAAACCAATTTTATGATGAGAATTGGCCTTTTGTGAATTTAATTTATACTAGGAGGTTATTTTTTGTATTGAGAAAGTTGAGTTGGAGTTTTTTGACACTTATATACTGGGTGAGAAAAAGGTAAGAATCAGTTTTGGTGGAATTAAATGGAGAAGAATCCAATAATAAAATATAGAGGAAATCCACCAAAATGTTCCCAATGAGGTAAAGTACATTTTAAATAATTTTTTGGAAGTATCAAGAATGTTTATAAAAGTGTAAATATTGTTCCTTTATCGCATGAATATAAGGAGGGGAGTTATAATTAGGCCAATAAAAACATAACAATTCGTCAGATTGTAGTGATATTTTTAGTTTTAATGAGTTTGGGAATTATGCTAATGCATCTATAAAGTTATCTAATCAATGTGGGAATCATTAATACCAAAATAAGAAAGGTGTGTAAAACTATTTTTCAACTACTATAAAGATGTTGGACTATCAAATAATGTGGTTTCCAGTACCTTAATTTTTTATTCAAAATATACCAATGTCTTTTTTTATTCGAGGTCCTAATTTTTTTCAAATGAGAAATTTTTAAGTAAAATTGAAATACCATATGAAAAAATGAATTCATAACTCTTGTTAAAAACTCAGAGGAGATGAATAAAGTCATAAATAATTAATAGAAATATTCCTATTATTATCTCTAAAAAAATTTCTGATAAAATTGTTAACCTTTACCATTATATATTTTTGAGTTGTTATGATTATGGAATACCTTTCAGTTTATCTTGCAATGATAGATCATAGAGCTAAATAAAATATTTTTCAGAACAAATTTCTATTTTTATATAAAAATGAATTCATACCTTTTGATAACATATCAATAAGATAATAAATTGATTAAAGTTGTGAGTAAGGATATCTTGAACATGTTATTGAAAAAATAAATAAACTCTTCAAATAAGTGAAAATACAGTAGTCAATGAATGTAGAATTTTATTTCCTAGTAATTTTACTAGTTTTATTCCCGACTGGTAGGTTTAGTTTATTGTTTACATAGTAATTAATTATAATCTAATTTAAAAAGCTCCTTATCAAATGTTTTTATTTGAGTTTTTTGAATATAAAAATTAGTTATAGGAGTTATTTGACAAGGGTTTTATCTAGCCTAAAAATTCTTTATGGGGTTCTCTTATTCAATTTGTTAAAATAAGGATAGACTCATGATACTTTTCATTGATAATAAAGTAATAAATAAAAATAATATTTAAAAAAAGTATTCATTACCTCATATTGATGACTTATTTTAGTAGATTCTGGATGTTCAGTATTTTTAGAATGTTAGTATGAAGTCTATTTATCATCAAATTAATGTAAAGGAGGAATAAAATATAAAGACAAAATTTTATACTAGTCTTGTTCAATACAAGATTGTGGTTATTCCATTCGAGTTGAAAAATTCACTTATTGTATTTTGGATCTTATGAATATATTTTTACATGAGCGTTTGGATAATTTTTTGATTATTTTTAATGATTAAATTTTTGTTTATTCTACTAGATATGAGGAACATGAGAGAAATCTAAGGATTATTTTAGAAACCTAAAAACAAAAACAAAAAAAATCTGGAAAACTATCAAAGGTAAAAAAAATTTGTGGTAGATTTATTTTATTGGGAATGCTATTTCAAAAAATTATATAACGATTGATCCTTATGAAGCATAAATTGCAAAATAATAATCATGACACCAAAATGTCACTGATATTCATTTATTTTTGGATTAATAGGTTACTACATATGGTTTATTGAGAAAATTTCTTGGTTATCATTCCCACATAGTAAGTTAACATAAAACGGAGTAAAATTAATTAGGAATAAGGAATTTCATGAATGATTTCATGAATTTAAAAGAATGTTAGTTAATTCTCTAGTGTTATAATTACCAACATGGTATAATGAATTTATTATTTATAGTGATGTTTCTTTGAATGGTCTTGGTTGTGTTTTAATTCAAGATCCTCAGGTAATTTCAAATGCTTCAAATAAATTAATACTCCCTGAGAAGAATTACACTGTATAATATATTGATCTTTCTGTTGTGGTTTTTTCATTAAAAATTTTTTAGGCAAATTTTATGTGGTGTAAAATGTGAAATATATACTGACCCTAAAATTTTAAATATATATTTTCTCAAAAATAGTTAAACATGAGGCATAGAAGATGGTAGAAATTGGTAAAGGATTTTGATTGCATGATTCAATATCATCTTGGAAATTAAAATAATGTGGTAATTTTTTTATTTAAATAGATAATATATCTTAACCAAAATACATTTGGATCATAATACTTTGGTTAATTATTTAATGAATATTAGGATAGAAATTGTACATCCAGAAGATCTTTCTCTTTTGGATTCAATCCCAGTATAGTCATAGTTGGTAAAAATAATTAAAAAGAATATGATAAAAGTTCGTGATTTTGAAGGAAAGTTTGAATTATTCATGAAGGGTAGGTTTTATAGGTTTAATTTTTATAAATAATGTGTTATCAATTTTTGAAAGAGTTTATTGGTTTCAAGTGATTCTTAGTTGAAGAAGGAATTGTTGGGTGAATCTCTTATCTCTCTATTTTTATTCTATAATTACTAAGATATACAGATACAGTTAATAATTTCTTTGGGATGGTACGAAGATATATTTTTGTAAATTTACCATAAAATATAAATACCTCAAACCCTATATCCCAAAGTCAGTGGTTACTTTTCTGTTTGGGCATATGATACAAGGATTATATCTAAGAGGGACAAATAGTTTAGTAGTATTTTTATACTATATAAATTATTTAGATCAAATAAAATTTTAAAACATAAATTATGATATATTGAAATAAATAAAATTCATCCAAGAACTAATTTAATGATTCCATTCACATTTTTAGTAAATTGTAAAAAATTACATTGTTTGGAAAACTATAAGAAGATTCCTTTTAAACCATTTTAACACCAGAAAAATATGGATTAAAATTTATTTAATAAATCATTTAAAATAATTAAAACTATTATTTAAAACATTTTATTTAATATATGGATATTGATGAAAAATAATTTTTGACTGAAAGGAGAAATAAATTTGGTTTTTATTTAAAAGAAATCTCAATAATGTTTTCTATGAAAGAGTAGAAAATTGAATTTTTACTTTAAAATTTATTGAATAGTCATAATATAATAAAATTAAATGGGTTTATGAGAAAATTATCAAATAATTTATTTCAATTGAAATACAATTACAAACAAACCCGATTAAATAAGATTGAAGCATAAACCTTTAGCACTTTGGTAAAATGTTAATCATAACCCCATGAATAAAATTAATTAAAATTAAATATTTAATTCCATTAATATAAATATATTCAAGATATAACATATAAATAGGTTAGAAGATACCCCTCCAAAATTTAACAGGTTCATAATACAAAATATGTCTCAAAAGTGTGGAAATTCAGATGAAGTCCCTTAAAAAGTTTATACCTTTGAAGTGATAATTAATCAATGGATTTATTATGTGTATCAAAATTTATCGAAAAAATAAAGTGAAAATATATCATAAAATAATAAAAATTAATTATAGACATAATCTTAGAATATTAAATACAATGAAGATGTAATGTAACTGAATAAAAAGAAATTGAGTTATGAAATTCCATACCACATGGAAACGTTATAGTAAGATACCCTTGGATGAAATATTTAAAATTGAAAAAAATACCATGAATTATGAAGGATTAATTATATTATATTTAATTTGGGTAGTATATACACTATATAAAATAAATTAGGTGTAATGAAATAAAATATTTTTCAATGGTGGAAAATCGAGACGGAATCCCTTACCTCATGCTTCCCTTTAGTTAAACATGATTTCCCCATTTTTATAGTTTTGTTATTCATGTTATTAATTTATAAGTGAACCATATTAATATTTATTATATCATATATTATCCTCTTATAACATCTTACTGCTCATTCATTAATAAAATATGATTATTACCATTGTTTCAGTTGTTAACTACTTTGTTTTATCATGCATGCTTGGTCACGAAAGATCTATTTACAATGTAAGTGATATAGATACATAATTTATATAACTAAATTAATTTTATAAATATCAAATTTATTTTTTATATAACTTTATAAATCAATTATTTAAATATTTTCATGGAAATTATTCACATCGCTTTGGGGAGATGATATGTCATGAAAACACATAAGCGATGATATTATTCCCTTAATGGGTGAATTGGTAAGGAATTAGATTGTATATTAATTTAATAGAATTTAAATCTTTTAATATGTATCATATATATTAATTATTCCCATCACTATGATTATCCATGTAAATTGGTGATGGAAGAAAAATTAGTTGTATTCGCGACGTGGCTGTCTACCATACACACAAGCGATGGATTTGATGCCGATTTGATGAAGGATGAGATAGATAATTATTATAAAAAAATTAATATATTAGTATAAAATATATATTAGGGTTATTATATTTTTTATTTTTATGACATAATTTAATTTTATAAAAAAAATTAAATAGAAGGATCTTGGTGAAGATGATTACATTCTCTTAGAAAAATATCCTTTGGATCTGTTATTAAGGACACTAGTATTGGTCTTTTGGGAAGACAGAAAACTATATAATGAGATTAAGGATGTTTGGTATGGATATTTTTGGGTTTATGAATGAGGTAAATGGATTGATATGTGTCAATAAGTGAGCGGAGTGGATGTCCATTTATAATTGAGGAGGAGTGACATTTTTGTAAATACCTAAAACAATTCAATAATTGGAATTCAAGCTCACTCCAAGCTCCTTAAAATTTGTTAAATAATTTATCAGAGAGAATTAATGTTCTAAAATATCCCCCCAAAAAATAAAATAAACATTTTTTAACAAGTTATTCCCTTATCCTCTAAGTTTACTTATATTTTCCATTTTATTTTTCACTAGAGCTATTATTTTTTTTAAACTATGTAATTTATCCTTTAAGACTAGAATAAAATGGGACTTATTAGATGATTTGGAATCAATGAATATTATTATTTATACCCATTTATCATATTATAATTCCATGTTTTTGGAAAATTAAATGTAACACAAGCACATGTAACACGTAAAACCTCGTTTTAACCTTAGTCGTGGTAAATATATATTACAATCTTTAATAAAAATTATGATTGATAATTTAATTAAAATTATTATATAATATTAATTATTCTAATTAAAAAAATTTAATACATTTTATTCAATTCAACTCACATAATATTTAGAATTTATTTTGAAAATAAACTCACAAATCTTGTCAAAAACAGTTTTTCATGAAACACAATTTTCAAGCATAAGATGATATTTCATTTACCAAATGAATAGTAATAATCATTAGATGGATTTAATTTCATATATTCAGATATATAAACTATAAATTTCATAAAAATAATTCCCCATTTTGTGTCATTTTAATTAATGAAAATGGAGTAACATTACTCACTTAGAAATAGTTTTTTGCTAAATGCATTCTAAGCCTAAAAATAAACATATACCAAAAACTCATAGAAACATTACTAAAATATAATTTTTTATATTTAATATAACTGAAAATAATTATGTTAACTTCAAATCATTATCTAAATTTTAAATTACATAATTTATTTAAAATCAATTTAACTATTAGAAAACTGTAATTTTCACTATTCACTGAAAAATCAATTTTTTTAAAAAAGTCCTCAATTTTAACATAAGATAATTTTGATATACTAATTTAAAAATTGATATTATTTTTATAAAATTAAATTTCTAATATTTTTAAGACTTGGTTATAATTCCTAAACACAAAATGAAAAGTAAAACCATTTTTGAAGAAAATGTATTTCAAAGCATAAAATCACATTACTAAAAATTTGGGTGATTATTTAATAATAATTTATAAATAATTTTTTATTGATTCATACATACATACATATATATATATTATAATTTGGTTAATACTATCCATACATTCCACTTTAATGACTATGTTATATCCATCATATTGAAATAATATATTTCATGGGTCATTTAAACTCGGTGTTGAATATTGTATAAAATATGGAATGAAATTTTATTATTTTAAAATCTTCAGATTCTACATTCTCCATGGATTTAATAAATTATATCCCCAAAATTTTAACTACAACTCAAAAAACAAGGCTTCGAAATTTTTAAATGCATTTATTGAAAACCCTCCTTGTAAAAAGGGTTAATAAAACATCCTCTTAAAAGAGTTAAAGGGAAATACAAAGGTTTTATATAATAAAACATAATTAGGTTTCCTAGTAGGAATAAATTAGTGGGAAGTGAAAATATGGAAATTTAATAAATGGGTTCATTATTATAAAGATTTATGGAGATCATTGATAAAAATAAAGTGAATGTTCAATAGAAAGTAAACTAACAAAAAACCATAAATCTGTGTTGACTTAAGTGATCATTGATTCATTATATATGAAGGTAATATGATAAATTATTTGTGACAATATCCTTTTGATAAAAAACTGATTTTCAGTACCAAAATACTAAATACAATAGAAATAGAGTTTTTTAATTTAATAAAATAGGACTGATTTTAAATGAAACCAAAATTAAAATAACGTTTATAGTGGTTGGATAATCCATTTTCACTATACACATTAAAATGGAGAATTCCTTTTTTTCTTTTGTAAAAAAAATCAAAGAATCTATAAATGGGTTCATTTTTTAAAACCCGTGAAAAATTAAAATGAGGAATAAAAAATTCATTTATAATTTTTTATGTCCATAAAAATATATTCATTAAATAATTTTAAAAACATGGACATAGAAGAGAAATATTTAAAAAATAAAATATTAAAATGGGGTTTTAAGTTTACGTGTTCCTTACATAAAACCTTAAAAAATTACTTTTTGAAAACATTTTAAAGAATGTTTAATATGTTAAAAAACACCATTATCAACCATTTAATGATAAATAAGAGTTTTCTTGAATCATTTGGAATTCAATCGAATAAAAATATTTGGAAGGAAAACTTTAAAGGATGATTTCTAACAGAAATTCTCTTACCTTGAGTTTGACTCCTCACATACATTATTTTTAATCTTGAATAATAAAATTATATTAATTATTAACTTAGAATAAAACCTTCTTATATTGTATTATCCATTTTATTTTACTTATTATCATGTTATAAACAGTTATGTAATCATTAAAGTTCACATTGAAGGTTTTGATGATATTCAGATCAAATTTCCAAAAATAACTTCAGGAGGTTAAATATTTTCAAAAACATATATATTACATCATCTAAAAAATAATAATAATTTCATAAATAATATATATTTATATATTATAATTTTAAAACCAATCATGAATATGGTAATGCAAAATGAACCACATTACAATCATAGAGTTGATTGGCTCTATATATGTATGAGTAACATTTCTATTTGTTAACGATCATTATCAAATTAAGGTAAGTAATATTTCATCATAAAATAATGATAATAATATCATAAAAAACCATATTATTTATTTTAATATAATTATATATATCTTCCATGCGATGAGTTGATTAAAAAACAATCACATCATTTCGCGAAGGTTGTTGTCCACAGGTACTTAGTGAGTTGAAAGGTAAGAAATAAAATGATATATTAGATTTTTATGTTGATAAAAACTTGATTAGTATAATATATAAATATTAATTCTATCATTATAAATATTCTTGAGAGGTGAATATGGAAAAATAATTAAATCAGTTTACGAGGCGATAGTCCGCCGAACACACAAATAGTGGTTTCATTTCCCATTTAATGTAAGAGGTGGTGGATTTTAATTGATGAAATTAAAATAATTAAATATAATTATATGGTAGATATGGGTTTTATTATATCATAATGTTAAAATAATATTTTATAATTATTTTTCAGAATAAACTAAAAAAAATTCTTTGTTAAGAATGATACCTCTTTTTTCGGACCACCTATTAAAGTTTGCACCAAAATCATTCCTAAGAGGGATTTATAATAAAACAAGATTATAGGAAATGGGGAGGGATTTTTTAAGTTTATTTATTTAGTTCTTGAAGAATCCAAAATAATTTTAACGTTTGAAGAGGATATGATATGGGTGGCCTTCAAAAAGTGGCGGAGAGGACACAGTTGGACCTTTGGAAAAAAAATGTTATACTCGTGTTTTACACTTTCAAAATGACTCCATAATAGACCATTAATGACATTTAGATTATATAGGATATAAATATTAAAATTAAATAGAATTTATGATTTTTTTTGGATAATTTTATCCCCTATAATTTTAGTTTACCCCCAGCTAACATGTTTTTAACTTTCCGGTGGTAATTTTTTTTTACTTTTTTTAAAATTTATTATGATCAAGAATTAAGTTAAAATTATTGTATTATTTAAATTATTATTATTAAAAATATTTAATCAATTTTACCAAATTCAATACACATAAATTTATGAATTTAATTTAAAATTAAACCCATAGACGTGATGAAAAAATGGTTTGTAAAAAAATGTATTTTTTGATCATAAGATGATTTTATATTAACACTATGATTAGTAATAATCATTATAATAATTTATGTTAAAATTTGTACATATATTATATAAACAATTATTTTAAATCATTTTTAATTATGGTATATTTTAATTAATTAAAAATGAGAAATATTATTCACTTTAAAATAGTTCTCAGAAAAAATACGTTTTTAAACCTAAAAATAAATGTATAATAAAGTATAGTATAAAGATAATTAAAAATTAATTAACTAATTAAAATATAAATAAATAATTCTTGTATGACTTTAAATAAAATTCAAAGACTAATGGTACTTTAATATTACACAATGTATTAAAAAAATGACAATTTTACAATAATCGATATTTTCACTATTCACTCAAAAACAATATTTTCTGAAAATTCACAAAATTTCAACCTATTTAAATTTTGATATTATGATTTAAAAAATTAAATTAATTTTATAAAATATATTTCTTAAAAGATCTTGAAATTAATTATAATATTTTCTCATAAAATCTATAAAAATAATTTTTAAATAAAGCCCATTTTTGATGAGTAAAATAAAATTACAAAAAATTAGGTGATTATTTTATAAGGATTTATCAATGAATTTATATTTAGTAGAATTTTTTATATATATATTTCCTAAATTATTTAATCCTACTCATATCCTCTAATTTAACAACTAGGTTGTAACAGCTATATATTGCACGAGCTGTTTAAGATTGATGTTTTGCATTGCATATGCTATAAAACAATTTTTTTTTCTTTTAAGTTATATATTTGTTATATTATACCCGTTTAATAATTTTTTTCCTTTAAATTTAAAATTTAACTCTGCAACAAGGGGTTTAGTTTTTCAAAATACCCATTTTTAAATCCCACAATGTAAAAAGTATTAATATAATTTCCATAAGAAAAGAGAGAGAGGGAAGTAAAATGGTCATCTAGAATAATTCATCTCTTGGTTTCCAAGAAGGAAAAATTTAGTTAAAGTGAATATATGGATATGGGAGAAAATAATAATTCTTAATTAATGATGGAAAATGAATGATGTCATTTATTACAAGAAATTTAAGGATCGTGAGAAAGTTACCAAGAAATAAACTAGATACTAAAGTGGTGTAGAAAATACCATCGTCTCATCATAAATGAAGGTAACAAGATAACATATTCATTTTTTATATCCTTTTCCTATAGTTATATAATTTATTACTATATAGATTAAGAACATAAAGAGAATATACTAACTTGAAAAGTATTATTTTAACCTATAAAAACTTTAACCACAAAATAATCTTCTTCTACAAACTATGAGCATTCAAGATGAAACTTTTATTAGGCCTGAAGCACTAAAATTCACTTAAAATAGATAAAATAATTCAGTAATTGGATAAAAATATATTCCACCTATATTTATACATTGAAAAATCCGAAATTTTTATCACAAGGTAATATAATTTCCAAAATGAATGAACTCTCATATAGTAGAATACAAAATTAATCTATAATATCTCAAAAATAACACCCAATGATTATCTTAGATCATTTGATAAAAAAAATATCCCAAAAATTCTTCAAAATATTCTCAACTATGATTTAAATCCAAAAAAATTAGAAGGGTTTGAATAAATATTCATCCATGACTGATTTAACAATTTTCTCCAAATAACACCAATCACTTTTAAAGTCACGTGAAAAAAATATAATTTCCCAAATAACATAATCTATAAGATATAATACTCATTTCCATAAAAAACATGAACAAAAAATCCATTGAAAATCATATATGCTTCCAAAATATTTTTCAACAATTTTTCCTAAAAATAAATGAAATAACGTTTGGCCTACATCACCCATAAAAGGTTCCAAAAATTATAAATAAACTCTAAAATAACACTAATCAACTAATAATGAAATCAATTTTCAATACTATGTTTATCAATATTATGAAACATGTGTTATAAAAAGAAACTTTAGTATTGTATTTTATATAATTTAAGTAGAAAAAATTATATCACACTAACCAGGACATCACATAGGCTAGTGGTTGGCATTTCATTCTTATAAACCTTTGGTTAAGGGATCATGATCCGCAGCCTTATCGAATGAGAAAAGTGATCCTTTCTTTAAACTACACTAATTTAATTCTTTTTAAATTCATATATATATGATTAACATCCACCAAAAAATTCCTAAACATCAAATATCATGTGGATCCAAAATTTTGTCATTAACTTTAAACCCATGACTATATAATGTATAGGAATTAATCCTAAAATAAAATTTCCCCTAAAACCCATACTAAAAATTAGGGTTATATTCCCATAAATATCCCCCAAAACATTATTAAACATCTTAGAACTCAATCACTTAAAACCACATAATAGTATTATTAGAATATGAATCTATGGTCAACCATAATCTTATAAACCCATTATGGTATCAATAACTCTTAGGAAAATCTCATATGAAAACATAATAATCTATAAAGTTTCCTAAAACCTCACATCATTCCAAATATAATAACAAAACATAAAACAGTATATAATATTGAGTTATATGTCTAGAATTCATTATCTTACATTTTAAGATCTTTTCAGGTTTTGAGTATCAGATAGTTATGTCATAACTTATATATAAGAAAACCATTTAGTACAAAGTGTACACTTATGATCAAAATCCATTTTTTCCATAATATAAATTTTTTAAAATAAATCATGATTTAATTTTTTGAAAAACTTTCTAGATTTTCAAATAGACATATTATTTTCATTTACCCATCCTTGAAACCCATGAACTTTTTTTAGTAATTTGGGATGATCCAAAAATCATAGAAATTGATATAAAAAGAAGAAATCGGTTATTCTGGTGGAGAACATGAAAACACATTAAAAACCTTTTATTAAAAACAAGGTTTTTAGTAAGAAATTGCATCATGTTATTTGAAAATATTTATTTATCTTTCATTTATAAGAAAAATTATTTCTATGAATAATCATTATCAAGCATGGAAAAGACATTTAGGTGCCTTGGGATATCATCTTCATAGAACCCTTACAAATTTGAATAACCATAAGACAAACATCAAAAAAAATCTGGAGAACATAATTATTATCCAAAGCATTGAATACCTATAATGGGGCTCAAAAAATCATATCTTGTCCTATAATGTGTCTTAACCCATAATATATCGATCTATAATGAAGATCAACACATCATATCTTGAGAAATAATGGGGATCACCCCATCATATCTTGAGCTATAATGGGTCTCAAACCATAATACCATGATCCATAATGGGGATAAACCTATAATATAATTTTTACGGGGCTCACCCATTATCATAAACAATCACTAATGACTATATCCTGAATAAAACATCTTAATATTTCACTTTTTCTTCATAAATCCCTTGAAAACCCATTTTAAACCTGTATTAAATACTCTTTTGGATATTAAAATAACCATTTATTTAAAAAATGTTAAAGAAAAAAATACCCATAAAAAGAGAAAGGATGTTTTTATTTTAATAAAACCTGAAATAATTTAAATTAATTTACACTTCAAATAATGGTTAAGGTGACGAGAATGTAGTTATCTCCATATGCGTTAAAATTTAATATTACTTTTATATTTTGTAAATAAATTCAAACATTCTATAAAAATATTCATCTTTGAAAACACTTTAAATAAGTCAAAGTAGACATAATTTTTGTATAATATTTCCATACAAACATATTCATAAAATAATTTTAAAAACATGGACATAGAAGAGAAATATTTTAAAAATTAATCATTAAAATGAATTTTAAAGTTAATGTGCCCCTTAGATGAAATCAAAAAAATATTCTATTTTAAAAACATTGTAAAGAATGTAAAATATTGAAAAAATATGACCTTTAGAATTCATTGAATCATAAATATGTTTCTTCATGAAAAAATTGTAAGAACATCGATGAAAATGAGATGGAAGGGAATTACTAAAATATGATTTTTAAAATAAATTCCCTTACCTTGAGTCTGAATCATCACATACGTTATTTTTATTCCTTAATAGTAAAATTATTTAATTTATTTAGAACCCCTTTATATTTAATTCTCAATTTTATTTCACTTATTACCATGTTATATAAAATTACTTAATTATTTATTTTCACAACAGAAATTTTGATGATATTTGGATCATATATCCAAAATGAATGTGGTAGGATGAATATGGTCCAAAATTACATTATTGCATCATCTCTAAAATAATAATAATAATATAATTTTAATTTTTTTAGTTAAATTAAAATTTTAAAACCAATTATGAAATACGTTTTTGAAAAATG
Source organism: Viscum album (assembly GCA_963277665.1). NCBI lineage: Eukaryota > Viridiplantae > Streptophyta > Magnoliopsida > Santalales > Viscaceae > Viscum > Viscum album. Next base: position 1,417,024,544 of record OY728159.1, on the reverse strand, counting down.
AATAAAGTTACAATCATCGAGATTTTATGTCGTGCGTACACATGGGTAACATTTCCTTTTTTCAAAGATCATTGTGGAAAGAAATAATGTAAAATTTTATCATTTAATAATGACAATAATATCATAAATACTATATTATTTCATTAAATATACTTATATATATCATCTTTGTGATGTGGTGTTGAAAAAAGAGTATCATCACATCATGAAGGTGCTGGTCCACATGTATGAAAAAGACAATATCATTTGTCGGTGAGTTGAAAGGTATTAAATAAAATGATATATTATCTTTTAATAATGATATAAGTTTCATTATTATAATATATACACTTTAATTAAATCATTATAAACAACTTTGAGAGACGATGATGGAAAAATAAATACATTGTCTTGATAGGTGGTAGTCCACCATATACATGATTGGTTGTTTGCTTTCCTATTTGATGGAAGAGGAGATTTATTTAGGTTATTAAATTAGAATATTAAAATATATGTATATGATATATTTTGGTGTTATTATATCATATTTTTTGAATAATATTTTATGAAGGAGGAATGAAAACTAAAACAAAAACACTCAGTTAATAACAATACCACTTCTTCAGACCACCTATTTAGGTTTGTACCAAAAGTATTCATATGAGGACTTTATAATCAAAAAATTAATCTATAATGTGATTATGTAAATAAGGAATGTATTTGGTCCATGATTTTCTGATCAAAAATAATTTTAAGGAGTTAAAAGAAGAGGAGATGGGGTGGCCTTTTATAAGTAGGGGAGAGGACCCACTTAGGATTTTTTAAAAGAAAAAGTTATACTCAGGTGTTTCACATGACACAATGATATAAAATGGGTCCTTATGGAGAAATAGATGTGATAATATATCAATATTGTAAAATAATATAATTTATAAAAATATTTGTGTCATTTTAACCCTTATCTTTTTATTTTAACCCTTAGTAAAACCATTTTCACCTTAACCATGGTAAAATATTTTTATTGTTTTGACTATTAATTATGGAAAAACTAGGTTTACATAATTATATAATATAAATTATTATGATTTAAAATATTTAATATAGTTCAAAAAATTAAACACACATAAGTGCTATAATTTAATTTAAACTTAAACCTACAGACGCGATGAAAGAACAATATTTTATGAATTGTATCTTTCACACATTAGATGATTTTATGTTAACTCTATAACTAGTAATAATCATTATATGAATTTAAATTCCTACTTATAGTTATATTATATATAAATTTAATTTAAATTATTCATCATTAGGGTTTATTTTAATTTATTAAAAATAAGAAACATGATGCACTTAAAAAGAGTTTTCCAAAAAAAATGCATTTTTAAACCCCAAAATTAACATATACTAAAATCCAGCATAAAGGTGATTCAAAACTAGTTAATTATAATAAATATAAATAAATAATACTTATGTTACTTTAAATCAAATTTAACTCGTAATTTTATGATTAAATCACTCAAGAAACTGATAAAAATTTATAATAAAAAACAGTATTTTTCCATATTCGTTGAAAAATATTTTTTTTGAAAATTCACAAAATTTCACCCATTATTAATTTTTATATGTTGATTTTAAAAAATATTTTAATTTTATATAGATAATTTTTTATAATTTAAATAAATTAATTATAATACTTTCTTACACAAATATTAAAACTCATATTTCTAAAAACACATTTTTGATAATTAAATTGGTAATACTAAAACATGAGGGATTATTTGATATTAATTTATTATTAAATATATATTGAGTATAGTTTATATATAGAAAAATATTTCGTAAATTAATTCATAATATTTATAACCATAAATTTATTAGTTATGTCGTAATATTTATATATTTTTTGAGTCATTTGAGTTCGGTGTTACTTGTCAAATACGCTATCGATCATAATGTTATTCTTTCATAATCTTAGGGTGTTACAAATAAACCTACATCCAAATTAACCTCAATATTCAAAATATTAAATAATTTTTTCTCTTTAATGGTGATCTCATACCTTTTAACTTACATCCCAGAAAATTTTAATTGAATTCTACCCAAACAACCCTTTATGTTAGCCTTGATGGTTTTATATTCATCAACTAAATAAAATATCTCTTGAAATCTAATTATTTAGCTCAAAATAATAAAGTTTTTAAATATATTTGACCCCAAAATCTACTTCCCAACATCAAATTATTATTAATTCATTAAATAATTTAATTAAAAGTTATTTCATACTAATAAAGACATCATGTAGTCTAGTGATAGGTACTACACCCGTATCACCCTTCAGTTTTGGGTTTAAGCCTTACAGACTTTCAAGAAGTAACCAATTGTCACCTAAAATAAAGATTTTCCTTTTTCCAAAACGTTATTAATATCATTAAAACTAGATTATGAAATTTTAATAACCAAAAATTACCTCAACATCCAAGATAAGATAAATCATAAAGGTTACCAATACCTTCAAACTTATGTTAACAAAATCTAAAGGCATTCTTCCTTAAATAATCATTTAACTAAAACGTATTTTAAACCAATGGGTTTTATTTCCATCATGTTATCCCAAAAAATCCTTAATCTTAATAATCATCAATCATATAAATCCTCAAAATGATTCTTTAAGAATTTTATGTTATTATCAACCTTAAAATCATAATCTCATGATGTTATCAATAAATATTACATTAATATTACATGAACACATACATGACTTCTATATTAACAGAATCCTTAGATGTTCCATTATTCTCAAAGATGAATTGCCATTCGTAAAAATACATCTAAAACATAGTTATGGAATCTCAATATATAATTACTTAAATCATTTTACTCTAATTATTGGTATGACGTAGGTCATCTATGGTCTCTATCTATTTTAATCCTTTATAATGTTTCATAAATAAAATGTGAATTAACCCATGAATATACCAAAAGAGCGTAAAAATGGGGTGAAACAAGGCCCATTGTCATTCATTAGGTGATGATTGAGTTAAAAAAAATTCACCCCTTTTAAAGTAATTACCCTAGGGTAAAATTATTCTAGATCGACATCCACATTTAGTATCCAGATATAGATGTATTGTTAGAAAAATTTCATAATTTCTATCATAACAAAACATTAAGAAGTTATCCTATAAATGTAATTATCATAAAACCAGATCATAGGGATATATACCATTATATGGGTTTTAAAAATTCTAGTTAGAATGGTTTCTACTAAACTTCCTATGATAATAACTACAAAGACCCCAACCCCAATAGCACAGAGTTAGTGGTTATATAACTTCTTTCTCATAAGATACATGTGATCATATCTCAAAGGATTGAATAGTTTAGTAGTCTTGGTAACCTAGATACATAAATGAATATATCATAACATTTGAAGATATAAAATTTAATAAAGTGAACATATATATTCTCCATCTGTGAACTCATTTAATACTCTTTTTACATTTTTATTAAAAATTCAAAAAGTGTCTTGTTTCGAAAATGACAAGATGATGAATTTCAAGCCAATTTTTAAAAATTAAAACATAAATATAAATTTATTTAGTGAATATATTTATAATATAAATATATTCTTTGAATTATTTTATAGAAAATATGGATATGGAATAATAATTATTTTCAACCGAAAGGTGAAATAAGGTTTTCTTTTCTTAAAAAAATTTCTCACTAATTTTTAGTACCAAGTAGGGTAAATTATACTTTTACTTGAAAATATCATGAATAACCAGAGGATAAGAAAATTAAATGGGTTTTTGAGATAATGTTCGAAAAAATTTATTTAATGGAAATTAAAGCATATAAAATCTTGATTAAAATGAGATTAAAGTATAGACCCTTACCACTTTTGGTAAATTTTGAATCATAAACCCACAGCAGGAATTAAATTCAATTGAAATACTAAATTACATGAATATAAATATATTAATTATATTACATATCAAAGTGTTCGTGGATACACCCCATAAAAATAAATAGTTACATAATAAAAAATATATCTCAGTGGAGTAGAAATTAAGTTGATGTTCTTTAAGAAGATTATATCATTGAACTATGAATCAATAAATGGATTGATTATGCATTCCACATGTAAAACCTCATAAATAAATTTTAAATGAAATATAAAATAATAAATATTCATTTCACACGTAATCCTCGAATATTAAATATAATTAAGAATTAATATAATTCAATGAGAATTAATTGAGTTATGAAATTTTTTACCACTTGGTAACATTCAATTAAAATACCCTGAGATAAAATATTTCAAATGAAAAAATAAAATACAATTATTTATGAATTATTAGTGAATAATATTTCATTATTACTATTGATTCATGTGTTAATTTCTTTGTTTTCTCATGCATGTTTTTTCATGAATGTTTGTATTATTGTGCATAAGATATAGATCCATCGTCTACATAATGACATTTATGTTTTAATTATAAAATTTATTCTCTATATAACTTTTTGAAACCATTTTTTATTTTTCTAAATAGAAAATGAATCACATCACTTCATAGAGACGATAGTTTGTACACACGCAAGCGAGACGATATCATTCCCTTAATGTGTGAAAGGGTAAGAAAGTGGATGGTATATTAATTCTAAAGAACCTATATCTCATCATGTATCATATATATTCATTATTTATTTAATTTTTACTATCTATGTGAGTCGGTGATGGAAAAAAATTACATCAGTTTTCAAGGTGGTAGTCTGCCATAAACACAAGCAATAGATTAGTTTTCCATTTAATAGAGGAGGAGATGGATAAATATTATGGAATAAACATTAAAACAAATTATTATAAGTGATATAATGGAGTTATTATATTATAATTATTTACACATAATTTATGGTAATAAAATAAGAATTTAAAAGAAAGAGTTTAGTGTAGATGATTACATTAACATAGAAAAACCTCCTTTGGGTATCCTTTTAAGGACCCTAGGATTGGTTTTTGCAAATCCCATTACCCCAATAACGTTTATAAGTTGTTTTGGAGATATGATTTTAGGGTGAGGTTGAGATAAATGGCTTTAGAGGTGTTATATATTGAGGTGAGGAGATTCCTTTCATAATTGAGGAAAAATTGTTAGGTATCAGGACATGCAACAGAAGCCAATGAGCCTGGAATTTAAATTTTTTTGCATCACCATAGAAATGTTACAATGTCGAATCTAGTGAACTATCCCATTATAGTCCAAGGAACACGCGTGGATTTGACAGAGCACAAAAATAAAATCAAACAAGTACCTTGTTTGTATCTGACGTGTGCAAGTCTGTCGTAGGATGTTGGAAACCATTTCTCAAAGACTCTGATGTCAAAGCCCTCTAGATCGTCCACACACAGCTTTTTAATCTGCTCGTGCACCATTCACTAAAATTTAGGTGCTATATTGGTACACCAACAAGCACTTTAACATAGCAGTGATCACCGCAAGGCAAGAGACTTCAATTCCAGAAGGATAATCTAGAAGTTATTCCTTGCTTGAGAGAATCTATCTCTAGAATCTATGAGGAGAGAGAGGTTCTCAAGTTTGATGAATGAATAGTTACATGAGGAGAGCCTCTCTCTTACTTATATAGTGAATATCTAGAATACTCAATATGGGTTCTTGGCCCCCATGTAATAGATATTCTCTATATAAGTATTATAAATATTTATTTATGAAAAACTAAATTATTCAATAAATAATAAATATTATTTTATAACTAACTGAAATATATATTAAATATATATAATGTGATAAAAATGAGTCTATAACTCGACTCACATCTCCTACAAATATTAAACGAACCCTAGATATTTAAATCTTTTCGAATAATATTTTATCTTTGTATTCAATTAATCAATTGTAAATACATGTTATAAATAAATTCAACAAATTATTCCAAACATGAATAATTAAAGAATTTATTTATTACTTGGTGATCCATAGAGCTTTGATAATACTACGACCCATTGGCGGGGCCCACCATGTTCTATATTCATATTCTTAGAAAATGGAAGATTCGCAAAGCGCTATAGTGTGAGACCTCTAGGAAATTATCTCAATAGAAGTGAATAATATCCACCGACCAAGCATGGGGTTTAGCAACCCATTGAGGCCCCTATAGAGATAAGGAAGGTCAAAGAAATGGATAACTTCCTACAAACATGTTCTGTGTAATATAATCCCTTCGTCATTGATATCTCAAAAAGAAGAATTCACACTAGTGCCATCATCCTTTATCTTTATTTATTTAATTTTTTTATTTGTTTGGACGGTCTTTCAATCCACTACCATGTCCTTGGATTTAATGAAGGTGAAACCATCCTAATCAACCAGGCTCGAGATATCACTTACTCAACTCTAAAGAAACAAATCCTATGTTGATCATTCAATCAATGTCATGTCACCAATGACATACCCAGCAAAAACTACCTCACCACGACTTAATTTCTATGGTTTTTTCCTTGCATCAAAGTATGCAGTTAAATTAAATACATTGATAATGATCTCAAATATGGAGACCATTACACATTTCCATAGATAAGAATGACCAATGACACTTGAAACATGTGGTTTTCCCATTACATGGGCCTGTCTTCCTGATCTCAACTACTAGAGATCATCAAGTGCGAACTTCCTGAGATTAATTCTCAATGATTATGAGCCCTCAACACCAGATGATCACATATCATCTGTGTCCTTTCCGAATGATGTATCTGGACCATAGAAAGTTACTTTAAGATTACTTTCATGGAATTTCGGGGTTCTCATTATAGCTTGGGATCTGCTATAACCCTTTGATACGACGTGTAATCTAAGAACATTATCGTAAAAAAAGTGGATGTAGAAGTATCTACACTATTATGTTAAGATAAACATGTGTATATTTAACAAACTTTATACATGTAGTGGTAATAAAAGTGAAAAAAAATTGGGTCTAGGGCACCAACTTTCAGAACACCCACTTTCACTAAAGCCAACTGCTAAAAGGTTTCAATCGGCTAGCTCTCACATGAGTATCATGTTTTTGCTAGGAAATGGATTTAGTCAGGGGGTCTGCAATATTATTCTCTATGGATACTCTGCTAACTACAGCTTCACCTCTTTGAGTATAATCTATAAATAGATTAAAATCCTGAAGAATATGCTTTTTCCTCTAGTGAGACCTGGGCTCCATGGAAAGCACCACTGTAGTGGTATTATCGCAATATACTAGAATTGGGTCTACACAACTAGGAACAACACCGATGTCTGAGATAAAGCTGCGTATCTAGACTACTTTTGTTGTTGCATCAGAAGCTGCAATATATTCGAACTCTACTGTAGAATTAGCAACCACAATTTGCTTCAATCTTATCTAGCTCACTGCACCACCATTAAGGCAAAAGATATAGCATGACTTTGATTTCAGATCATCATGATAAGTTTGGAAACTAGCCTCACTGTATCCCCACACTACTAGTTCATAATCTCCTCCAAACACCAGGAACATATCCATTGTACGCGTCAAGTAATTTAGGATAATTTTAACAGCTTCCCAATATAGCTCTCCTGGATTGGCTTGATATCTACCCTCCATGCTTAAAGAAAAGGCGATATCAAACCTAGTAAATAGCATGGCATACACGATAAAACCCACTGTCGAGGCATAATGGATTCTACAAATTTTTTTAATCTCCTATTGTTTTCATGGACACATTTTCTTGTAGTAATTTATACCACGTGACGTAGGCCACAATCTTCTCTTGGATTGTTACATATTGTACGTTTTGAGTACCTTGTCGATATATGTACATTTACTTATCCCAAGTAGCCTTTGGGATCTATGTCGATATATTTTGATCCATAAAATGTAGGCTTCCACACCAAATTATTCCATGGAGAAGCATTCATTTAACCAAGTATTAACTGACTGTAAGACATTCAGCTCATTTTTCATAATTAATATATTCTCAAGATATAATACCCTGAAAACGATGGCATTACCTTCAAAGTTTTTATAAACACAAGGCTCACATTCATTTTTGACAAAACCAAATTCTCTTATGGCCTCATCAAAATGAACATTCCATAACCATGATGCATGCTTTAATCCATAAATGGATCTCTTCAGCTTGTATACTTTATTGGAATTCTTTGACCAGACAAACCCTTCTGGTTGAGTCATATATATGTCTTCAACCAACATCCAATTTATAAAATCAGTTTTGACATCCATTTTCCATGTTTCATAATCATGAAAGGCTATTATTGCAAGAAATATTCTAATGGATTTAAGTATTTCTACTTGTTAGAAGGTTTCATCATAGTTGATTCCATGAAGTTACCTGAAACTCTTTGCAACCAATATTTCATTAAAGTTATTATCCTCTCCATACATGTCTAGATTATTCTTGATTACCCATTTTCATCCAATGGGATTTACATCATCCGGAGGGTCTACCAAAATCGAAACTTGATTTTGGTACATGGAATCCATTTTAGAATTAATGGATTATTACCCCTTAGAATCTTCTTTACCTTTTACTGCTTCCTTGTAGGTTAGAGGTTCCTCATCCTCAAGGGATAATGTGTCACCTGACTTGGTGATAAGAAAACTATAATGCTCTAGTTCTCTAACCTCTCACATAGACCTACACAGTATTTGTGTCTCAGGAACAACTTCTTCTTCCACTTGCTCTTGTGGATATTGTTCCTCTACCAACTCTTATGCATCTGAAGAATTAACTTCATAAAAGTCAATATTACTACCACCATTTCAAATAGAAATGTGTTAAATTTCAAGAAATATGGCTTATCTTTCCACAATAACTTTTCTATCTTAAGCATTATATAGGTAATATCCTTTGGCTTCCATAGGATAACCTAAAAAAGATGCACTTGGTGCTTCTGGATGCAAATTTGTCACTTGGTAATGTCTAGAAAAATACCCCTCACCCCCATACATGTACGTGTGTCAGACTAGGTTTCTTTCCATACCATAGCTCATATGAAATCCCATCTGAAGCTTTATTTGGTACTCAGTTAAGGGTATATGATGCTATCTACAAAGTGTATCCCCAAAATGATGACGGAAGAGTATCATAACTCATCATTGTTCTGGCCATGTCCAACAAGGTCTTATTCCTCCTTTCACTAACACCATTTCATTGTGTTTTATAATGAAGAGTGGTTTGGGATACTATCCCACACTCTTTCAAGTGATTAATTAAATCTTGGTTAAGATATTCTTTTCCTCAGTCTGAGTAGAGTTCTTTTATCTTTTCACCAAGTTGGTTTTATACTTCATATTGGTATTACTTAAAAATATGAAAGGAATAAGACTTATACCGCATTAATTAGATATATCCATACCTACTATAGTCATTAGTAAAAGTAATTAAGTATGAAAACCCACCCCTTGCCTCTACTGGAAATGGACCACGTACATCAGCATGTATTAATTCTAGTACCGCATTGGCTCTTTCTCCCTTTCCTGAGAATGGGGCTTTGGTCATTTGTCTTTGTAAAAAATCTTGACATACACCCAAGGGTTCTAACTGTACCGAGTCTAAATACCTTTCTTGATGTAATCATCATAATAAATTCTTGATTACATGACCAGGCATGAAGTTCTATAGGCTAGTGATATAGGAGTCATGTTAGTTGTTTTTGTCATTGATTTTTATTACAGGGTTCTCAATTTCCATCATGTATAAAGCATTGTTAATATGTTCCATAATATAACATATGGTATCCCTATAAAAGAGACAACATTTATTTCCAAACATAAAATAAAATCACCTGGTGTCTATAATCAACATAGTGATAATGTTCCTGGTTACATAAGGTACATAATAGCAATTTTTTAAAACTAAAATCAAACCAATTGGCAAGGTTAAGTGATAGTCTTCCACTGCCAAGGCTTCTAGATTTTCACCATTTTCATCTCAGAGATCCACTTCACATTTTTCAGTCTTCTTGAACCTACTTGGTTCCTATATATGAATACAAATGTGTAACCCACATGCCATATCCAATAACCAACTTGTAGATAAAGATAGATTGCATTCAATGAAAAAAATACCTATAGTAGAAGCATCAATTTTCTTCTTTCTTCTAATCTCTAAAACACTTATTCTAATGTCCTTCCTTGCCACATCCAAAGAAAACAGATTCCTGCTCATTACTTTTCCTCAGAATATTTTGATTACTTACAGGATGATGTATTTGTGTCTTTGGCCAAGAATTGACCTTAGACCCCTTTTCCATGACCTTGTTTTTCATGTTCACCAATATGAGTGATGAATTGGTATTTTTCATATCGTTGTCATCTTGGAGAACTAAATCCAAAAGGTTCGGGAGAGAATTTTTCATATCATTCATCTTATAATTAAAAATAAAAGTTGAGAGGCTTGACGGTAAAAGGTAATAATGAGATCCACTGCTTGTTCTTGGTTTAATTTGAACCCAAGGGCTTCAAGCCTCTCAATGTACCCAATCATCTTGAGTACATGAGGAACGACATGGTTCCCTTCTGCTAGCATGCACTTATAAAGGTAACTTGAGATCTCATGCCTTTCCAACCTAGCCCTATCCTAATATAATTATTGCATATGTGAATGTATCTTGTAGGAGCTCTCATCCTCATGCATTTTTTTGCAATTGGTTGGACATGGAAGACAATGTGATGCATTGAAAATCAAGTACATCATCTACGTTCTTTCTCCATTTATCTTTTTCTACCTTGATTTCACCCTAAGGAGGCTCACCAGGAACTGGGGATTCCAGCACATATTACTTACATTTTAGGCATAGTACTACGTGCAAGCGTCTATACCACTCTTGAATGTTATTGTCGGTCAAGATATTTTCTTTATCCAGAATTGATCGTAGAGATAAAGTACTTGTGGTGATGGTGATTTCCATTTTTAATCTACATCAGATAAAGATTAGTAGTTAGTACATTATCATGATCACATTTTGACATTTATGATTAATAAATTATTATATCATTTTGATGTCTCCCAATTTTTTAGAAAACTTTAATATCCCTCACTATTAGATTCGGAATACTTTGTCGCTTGATTATTCTAGTGGCAAGGATCCTTGAAAACTCCCTCATAGTCTACAAGCTATGGCTACACCACTACCCATAGGGTTTTAAGATATTCAATAAGATTCCCAACCACTTGATCTGTGGTTCTTTGTTTTGTTGAGTAAAGTCCCACCTTTTAGAATCTGAACCCGATTCCCTAAACATCTTTCCTCTAAAGCGATAGAAAGTTCGATATGGATAACCCTTTACTACTCACTTTAGTTAAGTCGACCCAGTTCTCTCATGTAATTGCTCTGATAGTAAAAATAACTCTTAACTATAGCTGAAAAACACCCCAAACACCCGGTTTTGTTTAGATTTGTGAAATGTATGGATTTTGGACTTAATATATATTTGAGGGATTTTTATATTTTTTTGACAAATATAATCCTTTTTTTATCTATATTTTCAAAATATATTGTCTTGATAACAACAGAACTTTCAATAAAAATACATTAATCATTTATTTATACATTTTTTATCTTCTTTAATATTCTATGTGATTAAGAAATAATCACGCATTCACATAAAACAATAAATAATGTATAAAGGTAAATCATGAAATCTGACTGGTCTTGAGCATTCTATTATGATTGATCCATAATGGACCAACCCTGACCTAGGGGCATCCATACCTGAGTCAATACATGACTCACATCACAGCCATCCCCAGTATAATGTGTTCGGATCCCATATGGATTACCTTCTCATCTTGGCGGGGTCTGCGTCTCAGATCATCACCCTTTAATTACAAATATACTTTCATGCAGGCGAGGGGGTCTGGGGGTTGAAAATACAACTTGTGAAATGGACACGTAGGACATTATACATATTTTAAATAAAAGACGATTCATAGAACATTATGTATCTAATAAATTATTAAAATCATTTCACTCATAGAATAAATCATTAAATAAAAAAATAAACCAGACATACATGGTTTGGTCACTTGCTCAAGAGCAGTCGATATTAATTAAGTGAAATTAAAATTAAACTACAATAAAATTTAAATATTACGAAGGTGCTCTAATAAGTTAAATAAATTTAATTTATTTATTTTTATCAGTACCAACTGTTTAATTTAATTTTAACTACAAAAATTAAATTAAACAATTAAATTAATTTAAATTATAAAAATTAAATTAAAGCATTAATTTAATTTTAAAAGTATTTAAATTAATGTTTTGGATTTTTAGTTAAACTTGAAACCCCAAAATAATTATAATTAATTTAATTTAAAAAACTAAATTAATTAAAATTAATTAACGAGGTTACCTATAGTCGGGGAAGGACTCCGGCTTGACTGTGAACCGCCGTGAGGGTGGGTTACTGGAGAAGAGCTTAATCATGGTGTAAACGTGGTGTGACTACGGCGTGACCGCAGCGTGACTGCTGTTTGACCATGGTCTGTCGGCTCAGTCCTGCAATACCACCTGGTAGCTACATCATCCGATGAGATACAAAGGTGGTGGTGTGCTCCTCTGGCTACCTGCGGGGGCCCTAGCCTTCTGCTCCAGCTAGACGCATGAGCGATGGTCTATTGCTCCGATGCAGCACTAAGGGAGGTGGGGTGTGCCGACACAACAGGGAGGTGGGTTGAGCCATCCTGGTCCAAAAATGGCGTGCTAGAGGTGGTCTAGGGTGGAAACAGAGTGGCGGCTGGGGGGGAATTTTGGGATGGCCTGGTTCTAGTCTGACCGAGATTGCCAGGAGGCGGAACCCTTGGTCCTGTGAGATACGAAGGGAGGTTGGGTGAGGGAGTCGGTGCGACTAAGGTTTTTGGGCTGAGCGGCTTGGTAGTGGCTAGAGGTCTGTCCAGAGCGGGATAGGGGCAGTGTGCGAGGGCTCCAGTAGGGGGAGGATCTTCTTGAGGCTAGGACTCCACTAGCGTTTCTCCAAAGGGGGGGTGTCGCACTGCTTCTTCTGTGTGAATAAGAATTAGGTCTTCTTCCCTTTGTTTTTTTTAAATCTATTTCCTTTCTTCAAAAGACACTTCCTTTCCCCTTATTTTATTTTTAAAAAGAAGAAGACCAAAAATTAGGTCTTGATCTCTATTTTATTATTTTAACATTAAAGTTTAAATACTTTAAATAAAAAAACAAGACTTGAACCCAAGTTTTCATTGACCCCCTTTTAAATTTATTTTGTATTTGAGTAAAAATATAATAATATTATGTCATACTATATTTTATTTAACTCCTAAAATAAAAAAACACATAAATATTCAGGCGACCATATTTCAGCCAAAGCATCACTAGATTTCGGTACTTTGAAGAACGCATACATAAAAAACACGTTCTTTATAAAATAATAGTCTGAAAAATTTAATACCGATGACGTCAATCCAAATTGTTTTCCAATATCCATAACATGTACATTCAAGAAACAGATCGACGCATGGTTGGATCCATTGGAACCAATTATTCCCCGTACATAAATTTAATGCAATTTATTTTTTTATTTGCCTTTGAGAAATCATGTGTCGCTCTGATACCACTGTTAGGTGCCAAGGACTAGACATAGATTTGACTGAGCACAAAAATAAAATCAAACAAGTAACCTGTTTAGATCTGATGTGTGCAAGTCCGTCGCAGGATACCAGCAACTGTTGCTCGAAGGCTCCAACATCAAATACCTCTAGATCGTCCACACATGCCTCTGGAATATGCTTTTGCATCGTTCATTAGAATTCAGGTGCTAGCGCGGTACCCCAACAAGCTATTCGACGCAGCAGTGATCACCGCAAGGCTGGATACTTTGATCCAAGAAGGATAATATTGATGTTATTCATTGCTTGAGAGAATCTCTCTCTATAATCCAGTAAGAGAGAGTGGCTCTCAATTTTGACACATGAATAGTTACATGAGGAGAGCCCCTATCTTAATTATATAGAGAATATCTAGAATACCTGGTATCGGTTCCCGATCCTCGTGTAATAGATATTCTCTATATAAATATTATAAATATTTATTTATGACCAATTAAATAATTCCACAAATAATATTTTAATTTTATCACTAATTGAAATATATTTTAAATATATATCACTTGATAAACTTGAGTCTATAACTTGACTCACTTTTCCTGAAAATATAAAACAAACCTTGGATATTTAAATCCATTAAAATAATATTTTATCATTGTATTTACTTAATCACTTGTAAATACATGTTATAAAAAATCAGATAAATTATTCTACGCTTGGATAATTAAAGAATTTATTTCTTACACGGTGATCTGTAGAACTTGGATAATACTCAGACCCATTGGTGGCGCCCACCATGTTCTATATTCCTATCCCTGAAATAGGGAAGATTATCAAATCACTATAATGTGAGACCTCTATGACCTTACCTCAATAGCATTGAATAATATCCACCATCCAAGAGTGGTGTCTAGAAACCCTTAGAGGCCCCTATATAGATAAGGTAAAGTCAAAAAAACGATTAACTTCCTAAGAACATGATCTTTGTAATATAATCTCTTTATCATCGATATATCAATAAAGCAGAATGCACACTAGTTTCATCATCCTTTATCATGCTTTATTTTATTTGTTGATTTTTTAAAATGGACTTACTTTCCACTACCATGGCCATGGATTTAATGAAGGTGCAACTATCCTAATCAACCAGGCTTGAGATATCTCTTCCTCAACTCAAAAGTGAAAAATCTTATCTTGATCATTCAATCAATGTCATGTCACTACTGACGTACCCAACACAAACTACTCACCACGAATTAATTGCCATGGTTTTATCCATGCATCTAATTACACAATTAAATGACATAATTTGAGGGTGATCTCAAGTCTAGAGACCATTACACATGTCCATAGATAAGAACAACCAATGACACCTAAAATATGTGGTGTCCCCAGTATGAGGGACTGTCCTCGTGATCTCAACTACTAGACATCATCAAGTTTGAACTTCCTGAGATGATGTCTTGATACTTATAATCCCCCAGCACCTGATATTCATAAATCAACTCTATCCTTTCAGAATGATGTAACTGGACTATAGAACATTACTTTAAGATTAATGTCTTGGCATCTCAGGGTTCTCATTATAGCATGGGATCTTATATAACTCTTTTGATAAGACATGTAATCTAAGGAAATTTCAATAAACAAAGTTGATGTAGAAGTATCTACACTATTATGTCAAGATAAACACATGTATATTTAACCAATTGCATACATGTAGTGTTAATCAAATTATAGTACAAGTTGTCTCTAGGGAACCCACTTTCAATAAAAACGGCATTTTTGAAAATACCCAAAACTATTGAATAATGGGAAGTCACTCTCTCCCCGCTTACTGACTCAAAAATTGAAAGATATTATAATGGTGGCAATTTAAGTTTAATCCACACATCCAAAAAAATGTATACATTTTAAACATTTTTTCCCTTATCCTTTAAGTTTACATACTTTTACTATTTTATTTTTCCCCATGGTAATTAGTTTTTTGACCATTGTAATTTATCCTTTAAGACTAGAATAGAAAATGACTTATTAGATAATTTGGTCTCATTTATTATTAATATAAAATTCAACTGATAAAATTAAAATTTCATGTGTCATAAATTTTAAATTTAATATAACCGTATGTGACATGAAAACCCCCCTTTTAACTTTAATCGTGGTAAATAAATTTTACTTCTTTTACTAATCATTATAACCAAAAATTAAGTTGAAATTATTATAAAATATTAAATATTATGATTCTAAAAATGGAATAATTTTTTCAATTCAATTAACATATGTAGTGTGATTTAATATGAAAATAAAACAGAAAATCATTTCAAAAAAAGATTTTTAAATAAATAAATTTTTCAGGAAGAAGATAACACTAAAAAAATAAATGAATATAAATCATAACTCAAAATATTTAAATTCATATATTTAGATATATAATCTATAAATTTAAATTAAATTATTCCTCATTATGGATTATTTTAATTAATTATAATGAAGGAATATAATGCACATAAAATTAGTTTTCAAGAAAATTCAAAATTTTAAGACTAAAAATAAACTTATACAAAATTATAATGTAAACATTATTAAAATGAAATTAATTATATTTCTTATAATTAATGATTAATTATTTTAATTTAAGATCATAATGTAACTTTTAAATTAATTTATTTATTTGAAATAGATGAAACTTTTACAAGAAGCTATATTTTTCACTATTCATTAAAAATCGATATTTTTAGAAAAATTCTATATTTCCTCCAAAGATAATTTTTATATGATGTTTTAAAAAATAAAATTATTATTTTAAAATAAAATTTCAAAATGTTTTATAAATTAGTTATAATTCCCAAACATAATATGTTGTATAAAACCATTTTTGATGAAAATATATTTCGAAGCGTAAAACAAATTTACTAAGAATTTGGGTTCTTATTTAATAAGAAATTATCAACAAATTCTTTTTATTATAACATATAAATATCTATATTTATTCCAAATATTTTTAATCTTATTCATTCCAACCAATTTTTAACAGATAGGTTATAATGGTTATATTTAAATTATATATTTCATGGGTCGTTTAAGTTCAGTGTTTTATGTTGTATATGCTATCAAACAAAATTTTTTATTTTAAAATATAACGATGTTACATAAAATGTTTGAATAGTAAATAGGCTAAATATGGGTGAAAAATACTAAATGGATGCCTATAAATTTTCTAGTTTCTGAAGTGAAATTATAGAATATATCCATGGATTTGGTAGTGGGATAACCAAATACTTCTCAAAGTAATAATTTGATTTAGGCTATTGTAGATCAATTGAAATAAATCAACGTATTTTATTAATATTAGAGATTCAATGTATTTGTATATGCATCCTAGAATTTATCTTGTATAGATGTTCAGATTTCATGGAGTCCCTCTCTCTATTGTATCTGATCGTGATCATATATTTACCACAAATATTTGGAAAGAACATAAAAAGTTTTTAGGTATTGAATTGAATTTCATCACTAATTTTTATCCTCAATCTGATGGAAAATAAAAGTGAAAAAATAAGAATCCAAAAGAAAATCATTTAGCATGATGTTTGGACTATAATGGAATTTGGGATCAAAACATTTCATTAGTTGAATTTTCCAATAATTGCAGTTTTCATTATAGTATGCAGTTGGAACCTTTTGATGAATTATAATGAAATTAGTGCCAAACTCTATCACATTAGGGAGATATCTATGAAATGAAGTTTTTAGGACCATAAGAAGTAGATGATATAGTAGATAATGTAAATATGATTCAAGAAATATGATGATAGCTCAGATTAGGAAGAAGAGTTACATAGATCACATGAATAATTATCTCTCATTTGAGGTAGGAGAGCGTATTTTTGTAAAATTGACTCGATAGAAATGTTTTATGTGTTTTGGTGGAAAGGTAATGTTATGTTTTTGTTTTATTTATGTATATTAAATTCAATAAAATTCTGTATCAATTTCTTATAATGTATTTTTTCCTCTAAGTTTATATCAAGTACATGATCTGTTTCATTTGTCTTTCCTAGAAAGGGATGTACCTGATGCATATCCTATTCTAATCAATAAAGTGAGAAATTTAGAGGATAATATCTCTTATTAAGAAAATATTGTTATTTTTTTCAATCATAGAGATTAGGTAATATGAAAAAATATGATTCACCAGATAATTTTTTTATATAAGAATAGCGTGATTATGGAAGCAACATGAGAGTCATAAAATTATTTGATAGAAAAATACCCCCACTTATTTAAGTAATGAATAAAATTGGGGGGGGGATTTTAGAAGGGCGAAGAATGTGATAACATAGTTAATTCTAGAAATAAATCAATATTATGATTTATAATTTTTTATTTTATGGATTTATATTCATCCTAGTCTTATTAATAATTTTATAAAAAAATCTGTTGAAAAAGGAATAGTTTCATTTAGCTAAATGGGTTTCTCCTTGAATTACATGGTCTTAATTAAACGATAAATTTATTTAATTTAGAAATTGAATTTTTTATATAAATAATTATTTCTAGGAAACATCATATCAAATATATACTACAGTAATTTTTTTGGATTTATCTAAAGTGATTGTTTATGAGTGAATAGTAAAAAATGAAAAAATTTTAAAAACATTAACTTCCATTCATTTAATGAAGTAATTTAACATTAATATTCTATTTTTTATTTTTATCTAAGGTATAATAGAATCACATTGAATAAAAATAATCTAAATAATTCCATAGGAATCAATATTATATTTTATTTTCGTATAATTCCAATTTTTTTCATAAAAGCACAATTTACTAAAAATTATTTTTCTTGTGCATTGTGAACATATATTAAAGGTTATTTCATCCAAATTAAAAAAATTGAATTTTGAAAAATGGATTTCATATTTTTAATCAGTATTTTTAAATTAATTTATGAGTTCAAATTTTATTTTGGTCATTATGAATTATAACCATGGTAAAAATGTGTCCCCAAAATAAATAATAAATCCGTTTAATTAATGTAATATATTATGATAAGGACATAAAATTTCATATGAATTATTATTGAATGAGGTGATTTATATGGTAAAAACCTTATCATAAAAACTAGATAGTTTTGGATCCAAATTCCTTTGATTAAGAATATATTCTACTTTAATACTTATAAATATTTTTAAGTGTGTCACTCGACCCACATATAAAAGGGAACCACATATCCTACCATGCCCACACATTTTTAACATCCTAATTGAGAAAATACCAACACAAATATCTTTTTAAAATCTCTCTCTATTTACTTAAGGGTTTTTAAATCCCAATATACCAATCCAATAAGTCTTGGGGTGTTAGCCAAAGGGAGATGTCTGAGGTAAATTTATAACTCATAAACGAGCTATTTTAAGTTTATTTGTTCTTATACCTCTTTAAAATATTCCTTAACCAAAACAAAACAACAAAATAAATTTCTTATATGTTTTTAAATTTTATTTTGATTATAGTAAAAAAAAATTTCTTTTTATCCAACCTATAGGATTTAAAAACATTGCTCGTGTATACATGTGAACTACTACCTCCATGAAGTCATGTGTTTCATTTTTCAACCCCGAGTTATATGGAAATATTAAATGTTGGATTAATTGGATATATATATATGATATATAATAAATAATAATTATTCCATAATGTTAATATATCACATGCCTTCTTACCCTTTCCATCCTTCAAAAAATTTTAAGGTCACCCATGCGCACGCATGGAATACCACCACCATAGAGAAATGTGATTCATTTTTCTTTTATACATTATATGGATGGTCATAAGGATATAAATAGTTAGTAAATATGACATGAATAATATATTTATGGTTCTAGAAAATTTATTATTATCAAATTTATTCCTTTTTCACCCCATAGAAAAAAATAAAAAATATTGTTTATGAAATCATATAGACTTGTATCTCTATGAAGCGATATAGTTTCTTTTTAAGGACCACCTTACATAATTGGTTATAAAAGTGTATTGATTTTTTGAAAATTATAATTATAAAATTTTCTAGATTATGGATTTAATATTACCACAACCCTTTTGTTCCTGTTTGACGCACTAATTTTCTTTTGAGGTTATAAACTAAACTTCCTCTAAACGTCCAATGTGAACTTAACTACTTTACAGAACATACATAGCCATACTACACTTATGATGGGGGATTTCTCTCTTAAAATGTTGTTTTAAATGTTTTAAAATCCTTCTCCTCTATATCCATGTTTGTTTAAATATTTCTAAAATATTGTTATTTATATTTAAAAGGATTTTAAAGGTTAATTTTTACTATATTTAACTTTCATTACAATGGTTCAAAATGGAATCCTTTCATTATTTTTTTATTGGTTATTTTCATCTTTTTAAAAGAGTTAAAAAACAATGTTTTTTACATATACAACTTAATTTATTTTTACCCATTTATATTCATCATTTATTATAATTATATTTTGGCAAGTGGGAAGGGTTTTTAAATAATATCCTTTTTCTACCTTCCGAGATTTTTTCAAATTTTTAGAGTTTTTAAATGAAAATGATATTTTTTCTTATGATTTTGAAAAAAATTAATATGTTTTGATATAGGATCAAATAAGGTTCTTGATGAAAAATTACAAGATTGGTGATGTTTTTAATCATGATATGGAATGTGATAATTATAGGAGGGAGATATAACTAAGTAGGTAATACCTATGAACTAGGATTTAGTAATTATAGTAGGGGATAAAAATAAGATAACATAAGTTATGAATATAATTCTCTATGATTCATATATTATTCCTATAAAAAAGGATTATTAGGGAATTATTTTTATTTCATATCATAAGACATGTTTAAAGGTGAAATGATTATTTCTATTAAAAGGATTGTTTTGATGATTTTCCACATGACTCATGATGCCTTCAGTGTTATTATAATTTTTTTAATGAGGATTAAAAGTTATCTTTAAAAAATTGTTTATTTTATCAGGTAGATATTTTATATTCATATTATAAATGTTTTACAGTAAAAAATGTAGATGTCCTAATGGGTTTTGATGTTTTTCACTAGATTAATGAGAATATTTCATTTTTATATCCATTAGATAGATTTGTTTGGTTCAAATCATAATTTCAAAAGGTTTTCAAAGGATCTAAGCTTCAATAGAAATTTTAGCAAGGTTGGAATATAAGCAGTGATGAATTATATTAAACAAATAAAAATTTTATTGAATTTAATAGAGTTGTAAACTCAAATATCTATTTCTGATAATGTGTGAAATTTTAAACTTTATTATATAATTTTTTAACTGAATTATATAAAATTATAAACTCAAAATATCCTTGAAAAGTATAAAAGTTATATTATTGTTATAAATCAAGTAGTTATGGGTTGTTTAAGTTATAGGGTGTAATATATTCCATCTAAACTCTCATATAAGTGTGAAACAAGTATACTAATTCCTATGTATAAATAATAATAATCATAAATCATTAACTAACCAGGTCACTTTGATAGACTACTGATGTTGTTACATTATATCCCATTCTATTTATATTTAAATGATCTCAAAAATGTTGTGATATATTTCTATTGATTCTGTTCGCATGTGTGTTTATCAGTTTCAAATCATATTGAGTTTAAATATACTGTAGTATGATATTTTTCAAATGTTTTCTGAAATTTACACATGTATATAAAAATAATTTATATGAGGACTTATGTTATGTGGATATTTTTTTACATCAAGAAATTTCTTAGGTTGATTAATTATGGGACAGAATCACCTGTGTAAATTTTTGACATCATAGAATTAGTTGTATGAGAATATTCTATGTGAATGAATAAACTATATAATATAAGGATACATTGATGAATCAACTATTTCAATTTCTATATAAATATTTTGTCTGCATTAATAAGCTTGGTGAAGAAATAAGAAACCTAGATGAATTGCCTATATGAGAAATAACTAATTTGAGGGACCAGTTTTGTAAATCAGCTACTCAGAGAAATCAGCTATGTGATTTGTTCCACTACATGATTTTTGGATACATGATGAATGGCCATGTAGATAAATTAAACAATGTGAGTTTGAATAAAATTATTTTGGCTAACTGGTGATCCAAAATTAGTTATATCATTTTAAACTATAGTATTTATTACTATTAAAGTATTTTAAGTTAAAATTAATGCTTTCATTGAATAATTAAATGAAGGAATACATCTTTATGGTAAAATAAAGTACAAAAATTTTGAAAGTATTGTAAAAAAAGTTTATATATTACAATTTTTCTTAGTGATTTTTTAGAAGAGAAATTTCTTAAATTTATATCCAGAAGTTTACCCCAAGTTCATATTTTTAGATATCTTGTTTTCCAATTGCAATTGAGAGGATATAAAATAGTAATTGAACATGAACATAATCTCATCACTTGAAATTTCTGTCTATATCTCTCTCTCAAATAATTTTGTGTAATGAGAAAGAATAAGAAGAAAATTTTCCTAAGTTTTTTTATAAAGGTTATTCTTTCTATGTCTTTAAGACTGTACTTGAGCTATATATTATTTATATTCTCTTAATGGAGAATTTTTTTTAATCTCTTGCATCTTGAAAATGTGTGATTCATTTGTAATCTCACATTATTGTTTCTTATTTCTAGAATTCAGTACTTCTTATATTTAGTTTTAAAGGCTATTGTATTTGTAAATCCATATAGGATCCCAAAAATGTTCATGGATTTATACCAAGTCATTGCTTTTTGCAATCAGTCGGGAAAGCATAGTAAAAGGTTTGGTTTTAGTAAAATATTAAATATCACAGAGTTGAGTGTTAGTGGAGTGGACTAGGAGAAATATATTCCCTGAACCACTATAAATCTTATATCTTTGAACATTTTCTGAGTAATTTTATTTCCAGTTATTTCTTGTGATAAGAAATGACCAGAATCATTTATACCTTAAAAGAGTGTAGTTCTATGTGAATTTCTTTTCAAGAACTCAATTAACCCCATAATTATTCTTTAAATCTTCTCATGACCAAAATTTTTTATTATAAATTTTTTATTTTCAGAATTAAACTCTAAAAGGCTCATTTCTTAAAGATCATATTCGAATGGATCCTTTGGATAAAAAGAAGTAAGGTATGTATATAGTTATAGAACCCTATTTCAATAGATATAATAATGGATTTTGGAAGAAATGAATGATTATTTACTTAAATAACCTTTGTCTAAAGGATTACTTTAATTCCATTAATCCCTACAAAATTTCATAAGGAGGTACAAAAAATTGGTACAATACATAAAAGGTGAATATGATCTGAAATCAAAATATATGAATGATATTATATATGAACTCGATCCGGATGTGTTCAACATAGATTATCTATTTGTTACAACACATGAGATGTGGAAAATAATATAATTGAATTCTGAATGTACCAAAAATATGAGGTTACTAAGGAAGAGAACTACTAACATAATGTTTGAAATGTTCATAATTATTGTTAGAGAAATAATAACATATATTCTATGATAGTTAACATAAAATGTGAATGGTGTTTCTTTAATTGGAGAACCAATTCCTAAATTAAATTATTCTCTAAAATTTCTTTGATTTCTACTATCTAAATAGAGTGGCATTTCAACTACCTTTTGGAAATAAACTGATGTGAAGTATTTAAAAATAAAAATCTCATTGGAACACTCATGATGTTTTGGGTAGAAATGAAAATGGATTGGGTGACCACAAAATGGTAAAAAGGGAAAATATTTCATTGAGAGATTCCACTTTAAAGGATGGAAAGAAGAGAAATGGTATAAAAATTGATTAATATTCTGATTAAGATATTTGAAAATTTATTAATTTTGATAGTGATATTTCTCAATTTTAAAATAATATTAACAAGTTATACAATAATATATGGGATTAAATAAATCCTTCAACATGTATTAAAAATATGATGTATTTTATAAGAGATTATGGTGCTATGAGTCTAAGTATCTTGAACATTCAAACTAGATTCTCAATATATCTTGGAAAAAATGAAATTTGATAAGAAAAAAAATGGATACAATAATTTAAGAAAAATATTAAAAGAGTTATAAAGTCCCCATAGATTTCTTCAAAAGACTCTAATAATGGAACATCCTATAAGTCAAAATATAAAATACCTAGTTAAGTGGATAACATGTACTTTACGGAACAATCTAATGTGGTACACACATTTTATTATTTATAGAATGAATATAATTCTAAAACTGAAAAATATATCATTTATAGAACTAAATCAATATTGGATCATTCTAGAAACTAAATTTGGATGATTGAAAAAAAAATAAAGACCTAAAAATTCTCATGATGTTGGTGTAAGTAAAAAACATGACTAAATCCAAAAAAAATGGACCCTAAATCTAAGTGAGAAAATTATGTTTCTTCTTATTTTGAACGTGGTAATAGAATTGGAATCTTGAAAAAATAAATTCAATACCTTAAGGATTCTATAGCTGTATTTAAAAAATGGAAAAATTACCAAAATAAATTCCTTTGTAACAATAAATTTCATAATGATAAATTTGGAATATGAATCAAAGGAAAAATGCAAAATCGGTACAAAAACAATTTTTTTCCTTGTTCAAAGAAAAAAATATTCTAAATTTATTTTTTCAGTTTATAGATCCAAAAAATTATTCTAATGGTAGTAATATAATCTGACATTAGTTTTTTGGTTTTAATAATTCTTTTATTTCAATAAATTTAACAAAATTTAGTGCTAGAGTTTCTAGACAACAAAATCGGATTTTGATTCCCAAATATTTGGTTGCTAAAATATCAAGAACTATGAGAGTATGGTTAAAAATCAATTTATTGGTTAATATTTCTTGTCGGGGAAGCATTTCAGGTGAATCAATGAAAATAGTTATTTTGATAGTGGATTGTGAAGTCATATGAGTAGATATTTCACTAATTTCCATTTTTATCAAATATTGATAGATGATATGTCACATTTGGTGATAATTATATGGGAATAATTATTATAGTTAGATTTGTTAGAAATACACACTTAATTATCATCAATAAAGTTATTTATGTGGAACAACTTAAACACAACATTATAATTATTTTCCAACATTGTGATGAATGTTACTCTCAATATTTTTCAACCAATGCATGTAATGTTTTTAAAAATAGAATCATTATGTTTATGGAACCCAAAAATGATAATGTCTATACTTTGTATCTTCATTATTTGTGTAGAAAAAAGTTAAATTCATAAATTTTGAAACAATTTAAACTTGGATTCATCTTAAAAGTCTTGCACATTGTAAGATTTACCCTCTGAAAACACTGAACAAGAAAAATTTAATTTCATATTTACCTCAACATTAATTAAATCAATAGAAACTTTTTCATTAATTCCAAATAGTTAAGAAACACAAGTCATCTATTAAATAAATTAAATAGGTTTCTATATCTACCCCTCTGGAACATATCCACGTGGATTTCATTGGACTGTATAGAACAAAAATACTAAGAGTAAAATCTTTGATTTCTACGTTGATAACATATTTATCTTGATTTAAATGGGTTTAATTTTGGAAATTAAAATTAAATCATGTTTTTTATAAGTTTATGTAAATTATTTCAAGAAGAAAAATATTTCCAAAATTATATCTTTGAGAAATGAGAATATAATATAAATTTAAAACTACGAATTGATTTATTATTATTTAAAACATGCTATCAAAGATACTTTTTCTTCCCCTAGGACACCTCAACAGAATAGCGTCACGGAAAGGAGGAACATAACCTTGCAATAAATTTCTAGGAATATTCTATGTGAAAATGACATTCCCATTAATTTTTTGGTTTGATATATAAATACAATACGTTATTTCATTAATATTTTTCTAATTAGGCTTATTTTGAAGAAATAAAACTATGAAATGTGCTATAATAGAAAAAAATTAGATACTTTTAAGTGTTTGGATGAAAAGTTTACATATTTCATACTAAGGATTATATTATTAAATTAGATCCCAAGGCTGATGAAGGGTTATTTCTTGGTCATTCTACATATTCAAATTATTAAATACTTTTATAAAAAAGTTTAACAATTTTTGAGGGATCAGATCTTGAGAAATTTGACGAAGGGGATATGTTTGATCATAAAATTACTAAAGTTGGTGAGTTAAATGATTCTTTTGAAAACTTGAGACAATAACCTTTCTTCTCCAATATAAACGTTGGCGATTTGGAATTTGTTTTTATAAAACCAAGTCTGAATAAAAAATATATTAGTGAACCATAACAAGTGCTTCCTAGACGGACTAGAACCCTAAAAATCATCATTATGATATTGTATTGGGAATTTTAGTTGAATAAATTAGGCATATGAGATGTACAAGAGAACTTCCAGAATTCAATGAAATTTTATCTCAACATGAACCAAAAACATTTGGAGAAGCCTTAACAAATGAAGTTTGGGTTTTATATCTACAAGAATAGTTAAAATCGATAAAATTGAACTAGGTATAATAATTAGTTAATAAACACTCTGATTAATCCATTATAGGAACAAAGTGGGTTTTTAGAAATAAACAGGATGATCATGGTGTGATAAATCTGAATAAGGATAGATTGGTTGATAAATGGTACAATAGAAATGAAGGAATAGACTATGAGTAAATCTTTTCCCTCAAAAAATATATTATAATCCCTTATTAATCACTTAGAATATGCATCCTTAATGGATTCCAAATTATATCACATGGAAGTGAAATTTTAATTTCAAAATGGTTTTCTTATGGATAAATATTATATTGAATTTCTTCAAGGGTTTCAAAATTATCGCCTTAAAAATTAGGTTTTCAAACTTACTAATCCTGTTTATAGCCTTAAATACGTTCCTAGATCTTGGTATGAGCGTTTTTTGTTCTTTTATTTTAACAAATGAGTTTTTAGTAGAAGTGTAAGATGATAATATTTTCAAGAAAACATCATATTCATATTCTATTAGTTCAAATATATGTTAATTGTGTGAATTTTGTTTCAAAAAATAAAAAATTGTTCCCAAATTTCCCAAAACACCTGAAAAATGAATTTAAAAGGAGTATGTTGGGTGTGTTAAATTTCGTTATAGGGTTTCAAATTTATCAAAAAGAAATTTGGGTTTTCTAAACCAATAGAAATTCAATCTATAATTACTTAAGAGGTATGAAATTGTAAACAGTAATGTAAACACCACTCCTATGATTTGTAATGGAAAATTTGATTTGTATAATGCTAGAAAATATATTGACATGAAGTCTTATAATGTAATAATTGGGAATATACTATATTTCACTAATTGTAGATCAGTCATTATGTATTCTATATTGTTATGTGAAATATTCAAAGAAAATTCCATGTAATCTAATTTAAAATCCATCAAAATATTTTTAAGGTATTTAACAAGAACAAATTCTAATTATTTACTTTTTTCAAAAACCCATGTTTTTAATTTAACTTCATATTATGATTCTAAATTTGGTGTGTGTTGGACAGCTAGGATGAGTACCTTAAAAACCTAAAACATTCTAGTTTAATCTCTGGTATCTTAGTCTAGTAAGAAACAACTCTCAGTTGCATTTTCTACTATTAAATAAGAATTCATTCCTTCTAGTAGTTTTTATATAAATGTTTTGTAGATTAAACACATTGTGATGGGTTTAGGATTCATTTTTTTATCAACTATCAAATTATATTTGATAACACTAGAGATATTAATCTTTTAAATAATCTAATAAATCATTCATGTATAAAGAATATAGATATTCATCATTATTTCTTGAGTAATCATGCTCATAAATGTGATATCTCTCTTAAATTCAGCTCTAGTGAAAATAAATTAGTTAATATCTTTAATAAACCCCTTTCTTTCAAGCTCTTTGATTTTATTAAGTGATAATTGGGTTAATTTAATTCAAATTATTTTAACTCATTTTTTATATTTTGTTTTTATTATATATAAATTTCATATTCATTGTCAATTTATTTATATTTTAATTTATTATGAATCATTTATGATTTAGTTTATTTTCAAAATTAGTTATTCTTTAATATTTAGTTTTTTTCCCATTTTCATTTTAAAAATTAATTGTTTTTTTAAACCTTTTGTTGTCTTATTTTATTCTTATTTTAAGGTTGGATCTAACCCTAAAACCAAATTGCCTAATTATACCTCTCCCAAATTGGGTATGTGACCTAACCCTAAAATCAACCCTCTCATCCTATTCCCTTCAGATACATTCTTCCTCTTAAGAAACTAGACTATCACCCTAGAGTCTCTCCACCTCTAACCAACCTCTCTAATATGTGGATGTTTATTCTAGGAGAGGACACTGGTTTTAGATCATCGAAGAAATCCATGAATAGTGGTGCATCATGTCAAGTATGTGCAAGAAAATCCATGTATACGGAATGGTTGAAATAAATTGAGATGTTGGTGGAGAAGGAATTCTAGTTTGAGATTTTTAGAGTTTTTTTGGGAGAAGATTCTAGGATTATTGTTTGAATGTGGTTTTAATGATTTTATGAGGATCTCATCATCTTAGTTTGGATAAATATAGGTTGTTATTTCTACTAATGCGAATGGAAAACCCCTAGTAGTGTCTTATATGGAGATCAAAAATATGATGCATTATCCTCATGAATGTGATTTTAGTTTTAGTCAGACCATAGTTAGAACATGTTCATTAGAAACCTATGATGTATTTTAGTTTATATTTTGTTCATCTACTTTAAAGAATAAAGTATTTAAGGATTTAGAATACGAGAGGAATGTTCTTTGTAAATTATTTTAGATTTGAATTGCATAGGGGAATTTATAGTTTTAGGATATGAATTTAGTATATGTATTGATTAATAATGTGATGATAAATTGGAGAAGTTATACGATGAGTTTCATGAATGATTTCTTCTATGGAAGGAATAAGGTAAAATACATCACCTATGGAAAGATTATTTCCTTAGTCTTGAATAAGAAATAAGTGGATATAATTGATTGATGATAATATAAGTGTGATAAGAGAAACACCTCAGGAACCAACTAAGGGAGAGCATTCCATGACCTTACGTCCTAGGGAAGCAACACCTACTAAGATGGTCCATGTGAGGGTAGTTCATGAGACGAATGTTGAGATATCTGAGAATGCTTTGTAAAAAGTGAGACTTGTAAGGAATGTGGTTCAGTGTCATGGAGTTGTAGATTATATATCTACTGATTCAATTTAGCCATAATTTAATGTTGTTGAGATAGATACTCAAGATCAAGTGGAAAGGCCAATTGAGATTGTTCCTAGCGTACCTACTGCTAGATAAAGAGTGGAGTCTAAGGCTAATCACACAGTGGTAATCCCCTCCATATATCTCCAAATATAGATATATATTTTTTTTATAAAGTGATCATGGAAAAAAAGACTCCAAAGATTCATATACCATGGATCATATTCCATCTCCTCCTCAAGTGTTAGTGGATGAACCTTTAATGAGAAAACGTTTTGAAGGATCTGATTTTGAGAAACATATAAAGACTATTTCATAAAAAGTTATGACTATGTTTGATAATCACTATAGATATTATGATTATTTTAAGACATAGTTGTTATATATAAAGATTATATTAGATAAGTAAAGGACCAATAATTGACTATATATTATTTTGATAAGTTGGTTGGGATGATGGATTCCTAGACCAACTTGATCAAGAATATATAACTGGTGAGACTAGTTTCTTTTAGGGAAAATGGTGACGAGTTTGTGGTTGTGATAGACCTACTAAGTGAGCATTAAGGTTTGTGTGATGCCATTTATGAAGTAAATTAACTTGTATTTCTAATGGATAAATAGATATATATGAATAAGAACTTATTAGTGGTTCGTTCAAGCATTTTTTAGGCTTCCCTTGATGAAATTTAGAGTTTCAA
Source organism: Viscum album (assembly GCA_963277665.1). Lineage (NCBI taxonomy): Eukaryota > Viridiplantae > Streptophyta > Magnoliopsida > Santalales > Viscaceae > Viscum > Viscum album. Next base: position 1,416,994,943 of record OY728159.1, on the reverse strand, counting down.
ATCAGATTTTAAGGAGAACATACACACTCTGAAGAGTATGGTGGTGAGAAAATTTAAGTTCATCATGAGATTTTATCTATGTTCTACTATTAATTCAAAACTTTTACTTTTGAAAAATAACAAGATACATTTTTACCAACTCGCTTTTGATCTAAATTCTATTCTGTCTTAGATCGAGTTTCAAAAATGCTCCAGTCTCCCTCCTATGATTTTTCACAAGTTTTAGAAGTTTATTTTTGATGATTTTAAGGTGAGAACATTTATATAATAATCCTAGTACTTGGAACTGATATTTCCTTGAATAAGAAAACTATATTTTATAAGGAATATATTCCCTAGATCTATAATTAGATAGATGAGACTCTGGCCGTGAACACGGATGTACAGAAAATGGTTTCATCTTCTCTTGGGATTGTCAATAGAAACCATCATAAAATTTCAATAATGACAGAAAATATAAATCAATGGAGTGCATATATTTACAAATATTATTCTAAATGGGATTTTATTTCTTCAGAATCTGATGGGTCACCTGTTATGACAACTATAGATAAAGGAAAAGTGCTCCCTTTTTATAGACCAACCAGACTAGTTAATCATGTTCCATTCAATTCCAGTACTCCAATTTCTCAAGAAGCATCCTGAAATGTCCACGAGTTTGGTCAGGTCATTATAGAACATTGATCCAACATGGATCATAAGTTAAATTAAATGGAAGGAGTACTATTCTGATTCAAAGTGTCAGCTGTATGGAATTTAGCCAAACCACATTCATAAATTATTAAATCATAGTCTAGTTCTTAGTCTACCACTATGTTTTGTGTTTCTCAGAGACCTTCAACTTGAAATATTGAATATTTTAAAGGATTAAAAAATAAGATCTTTCCTCAGTTACTCAGATGAATTGTTAGGTGTCTATATCAATTTTTTACTACTATAAATTTGATATTATCAAGTGGAGATATATGAGTGTTCATGAACATTACTCTGTTGGAGGAATAAGATCCACTATACTAACATTTACTGATACAGATAAAGGATCCATAAAGTTTATAGATTCTAATTTTGGTCTCTCTAACATCTATAAATGAGAGAAACCAAGGGTTGTCACTGCTATTAATGAACCTATTGGAAGGGAGTCCACATCTTCTATTCTGACCAAGAAGATGAACTTTGTTAGTTCTAGTTTATTTAACTCTATAATTGATTTATAGATCCTCAATAAGGTATTGAGCATCCCTAACTGGATACCTAGATAAATATTATGTTTTAGAATTGAATATAGTTCTATTGTGGATCTTGTAATATTAGTCGTACACAAAATGGTTGACCCACCAACTACCTCTTTATCCTTTACATCCTTTATGAATTGTCCACCCAAACCCCTATTTGAGTTTGAAGCCATCCATAAGTTAAGGTCATATAACAAATGTATTTTTTATGTATATGTTGATTATTTTTTTTTGTGTACAACTATTCATGTTTAATAAATTTATATCCATCTAGTTTTTCTGTGTCTGAAGTTATTATTTTCATTCAATGTTTTTAATCTTCTTCATTTTTTTAATTTCTAAATTTTTGTCATGACTTGTTCAGATTTAGATTCAACGTTATGTTTTAACTATTCATAATTCTGTGAGCTATAATAAATGTGTCTTTCCTTACCCTACCCTTACTTTTAAATTATGAGAAAGGGGTAGAAGATAGATAAAGTGGGATAAGAAAGGATAAACAAAAAATTTTAAAAGAATTAAATATTATATAGTTTTACTTTAAAACTCTTTAAATATTTTAAAATTTCATGTTTATTATTTAATGGGTTTTCTCATAATCAAAAATGGGTATATAATTAGAATACAGATGTTGTTCCAACATATCCCATGTGATTTATGTTTTTATGATCTAAAAAATTCATCATGTGTTTCTAATGATTCTATTTTAAGTGTTTGTATTAGGTCTTAGTCATATTTAGATCAAATATATTGTAATCTATAATTCTATTGAAGTATTCTAATAATTGTGTGTGTATGGAAAAATATTCTATTTGAGGACTTTGGTAATATGGATATTTGGCTACTTCGAGAAATCACCTATGGAAATCAACTACATTGCGGAATAAGCCACATTAGAATCAGTTATGTGGATGAATCAGCTATGTGATAAGTGAATATGTCAATGAATTGGCTATGTCCATGACTGAACATACGGTCCTTATCAGTGCTGGAAAAGGGAATTAACAATGCTAAACAAGTGTTATTAATCGAGGTGAAGATAGGGGGTCCCCTTTATCAGCACTCTAAAATTAATTGATAAATGGGTCCTTTATCAGCACTTTTTTAGCACTGGTAAAAGTGTAAAAATCATTACAAAAATAAAAAAAATTGAAATTTGGGGAGGCTTCAACAGCACCCCCACCCCGTTTAATAGTGCTCTGACCACCACATTGCACACCCCCCAACCACCACCCTCACCTTCACCCATTAAAATCCCCCCCCCTTTAACAGTGCTAGGTGTTATTCCCCCCACGCATGCGACCTGCCTCCCCCCGAATTCAAACTCGGGACATGTTGTTTACGCACCCTAAGCCATTACCACTCCACCATATTGTTTTTCTCTTCATTAATTTTTTTTAAGGAACAAGAAAACTTTATTAAAAAAAGAGAGAGATGGGTTACATGAAACAGAAAGACGGTATCTTATTACAATCTATTACTAAGTGATAGAGAAGGTCAACCGGCAATGTATCACTCCATGTCATAGCTTGGTTGAGTCCTTAATTGACAAGGCCATCCACCACCATTTTTTTCTTCTCGATACGTATGGGTGTCAATGTATCTGATTTCAAGAAGGGAGTTGAGGTAGTTCATCCAGCGAGCAGTGAGAGGCTAGGAAAGGTAGATCACCCCATTCCAAATAGCATGCACAATGGTGGTGGAGTCACTTTCAATCCAGATGTTATTCCATCCTTTTTTCTTGACAAAAATAATGGCTTGAATCACTGCCATCATTTCTGCTTTAAGAGCATATGAATTTCCACAACTCCCAAATAAGCATCCATGACATCGACTGAGATAATATCTGAAAATGGATCCACAGCCCGCAGGACCCGGTTTTCCTTTGGAAGCTCCATCTATATTGATCTTGATCCATCCAGGAGTCGGGGCTTACCAAAAAACCTCGCGAGAATTCTTCGACTTAGTGTAAACACCATCGATTTTGAGACGTCGAAGTATCAGAAAGTCCCCAACTGAATTGTCGTAGTGGGTTGTCTGATGCAGGGATGTTTCCCTGATGGCAAAAAGGATCCTCCTCCGACCTGCATTAAGATTAAATGAGTAATTGTTGTGAATAATTGCATTTCTATCATAGCAGATCACATGTAAGAGCTCAGCAACAGTGGAAAGGAATAGGTTCTTGATTTTCTGAGAAGATTCAAGTTCCACACAATGTTTTAGCTGAGAGAAAATAGAGTCTGAGGATAACCATCTGTAGTCAAATAGGTCAGTAACATAATTCCAAAGAGCAGCGGCTATAGCATAAGAAAAGAAAAATGATTGGTGTCCTCCCTATGTTGATGGTATAATTTACATTTAGAGCATAGTTAGACATTAAAAGATTAAAGACAAACCTCTGTAGGAATGCATTAATGGGAAATGCACCAGACCAGGTTAAGCCTTGAAGGCTTAATCCAAGGTCTGTCAAAATACTTCAACCATTAGAAAATGGAGTTAGAGATAGAGAAACAATGATTATAGAAGTTTTTGGATTCCAAAATATCGTCGTGAGCAGGCTCCCAAGTAAGGAAATCATCCCCATTTATAAAGGGGTAATTTTCCACAATGTCCATAATGTGATCAAGGATATTAGATGAATTAGAGTGCATTACAAAACTTATGGTGAGGTTGATGTTTTCAAGAGAAGTATCTGGTGATAGCATAGAGATGAGGGGGGTGCCAGTCCAGTTATCGAGCCCATAGTTCATAGTGGATTCAGAACTAACCATCTATCTTGTGTTATGCATGATGTCAACAAAGGTATTTCTAATGGATGGATAGAGGGTAGAATTGAGGTAACTAAATTGACCTTTTTTAATATTTTGCAGGAATCTTTTATGAAGGAAGGATATGGAGCCATTTTTGTCGTTTATAAACCTCCAGGTGAGTTTAGCTAAAAGAGGCTCATTTAAAAGTTTGATATTTTTAAAGCCAAGACCGCCTCTTGCAAGGGGTTTGCAGCATGTCGACCAAGGGACAGTAACAAGCTCTCTTTCAAGAATAATGCCAGTCCAAACAAAGTTTTTTATGTAGCCATTATCTTTTTTAATAAGACTATTAGGTCATTTATAAATCAACAGGGAGTAAACCATTTTGGAGATTATTGTGGATTTCACAAGGAAGATCATGCCAGCCCTAGAGAGGAATTTCCCATTCCATGAGGCCAGTTGATTAGTAAATTGGTCCAAAACAACATTAAAGTACAAAAATTGTGGCCGACCCTAGAAGAAGGGAACTCCTAGATAGTTAAAAGTGATCGATCCCTATTTGATGCCAAGACTTTCAATGATAAAACCATTTCTACAGGGGTATAAGGTTTTCCCAAAAAGGATATAAGATTTATTCCAGCTAACCCATTGACCAGAGACCTCTTCATAGTGAGATGGGGATTTTTTAAGGTTAATGATATTTTTTCTACCCCCATTATGGAACATAATAGTGTCATCAATATAATGAAGATGGGTCAAAAAAGAAAGATTTCCAGTATCCTGAATGGGTTTGAGCTTGCATTGATGAACAAGGGAGGAAAGATACCTACTGAGGTAGTCTTCCGCAATGGAAAAAATAATATCAGAAAAAGGTTCACCTTGACGCACCCCTTTTCAACATTTGAAGTATCCCTTAAGAGATCCATTAACAAGGATGGAAATACAAGCCGAGTTGAAAAGGTATTTTATCCTACCAATAAAAGTATCATTAAACCCAAAATCCTTAAGGTTGTTGAAAATGAAGTTCCAATTAATGGTGTCGAAGGCATTTTTAATCTCAGGTTTGAATGCAATATTCCCTCCTATGGACTTTTTATTAAGATAGTTAATGCATTCTGAGGCCGTGAAAATGTAATCTTTAATGGATCTGCCCTTGATGAAACCAAATTGATTTTAAAAAATGATCTTGTTATATATAGGAGAAATCCTATTAGCAATGAGTTTGGTAATGATTTTATAGAGATAGTTAATGAGGGAAATGGGGTGGAAGAGGTGTAGCTCAGAAGCATTAGGCGCTTTAGGGATAAGAGTCAGGAATTGGGCATTGAATCCATGGGGTAGGATTCTGTTAGTAAAGAAGTAACGAACCAGTTTTCAAAAAACCATGTGAACTACCTCCCAATGTTGTTGAAATAAACCATTATTGAAGCCATCGGGTCCTGGGGCACTATCGGAGGTAATGCTGAAGATGGTATCTTTTATCTCTTGATCCAGTGGGGTGCTTATAAGAAAAAGTTTGTCTTGTTCATTGATCAGAACTGGAATGATTCCAAGAATGAGATCTTTATTGATACTAAGACCATTTAAAGTATTGTGAAAGTAGGAGACCACATGGTTGGATATGGATTCATTAGAGTCAAAATGAGTGTCAATATCTTTAAGGAAGGATAAAGGATGACATGTTTTCCTAACTCTCTAGAGGGAATTGTAAAATTTAGTGTTTCTATCACCGTTAGACAGCCATTTGGTTTTGAAAATCTATTTACGCATGTTATATTTGTGAATCAGAAGAGAGTTAAGTTTCATAGAGATGTTCAGTTCATTCTGAGGGTCTAAGGAAAAATCAATGCTAGTTGATCTATTTTGAATTTGATTGAGTTCAGTTTCAAGAGTGGATATCTCGTTATCCATTTGGCTAGATTTATCACCACACCAACCCTTAAGGCAATGTTTGAGGTGATTTAGCTTACTGACATAAGAAAAATAATCTGAGTGATAAATCATAGACTTCCAACCATTTTGTATGAGATGAGATCATTCTAAGTTCGTGGACCAAGCATTGTTAAATTTGAATGGAATTCTAAGTTTTTCTCTTTTGGATAAGAAACTAACAAGGATTGGGTGGTGGTCCGAGTTCAGTTTAGGTAACATGATACTAGAGATGGTGTCCCAGACATCCAAAGCCAACACGTTAACAAATGCCCTATCAAGTTTACAGCAACCACTATGTTGTAGTGTCTCATGTACCAGGTGTATTTGGCCCCTGAGAGGTTGATTTCAATCAAATTACAGGTTTCAATTGAGGTCGTAAACTCTCTAGTAGAGATTAAAGAGTGAGGGGGGATCAATCTTCCCACTGTGAGAGAGAATGTCATTAAAGTCACCGATGATTAACGAGGTCTCTAAGATAGAGCCAGCTAAGGTAGAGAGGTCTTGCCAAAGAGGTTGACAATCTTGGTATCTATTCTTGGCATAGATCATGGTGCAGAAGTAATGTAGTTTGTTAAAAGTAAAATGACAAGTAAGCATTTTATTAGAAACATTGTAAATAGTAGCATCTCTAATAGAGGTGTGGGAAAAAACCCAAAGGGAGTCAATAGCATTGTCATTTTTGCAAGCATCACAGAAATTATAATCTAAAGTAGTTAAATGCATAAAACTCAAAGAGAAATTGATTTAAGGTTCAGTGATAGAAAAACAATTTGTTTATGGTTCATCAAAATTATTTTCAGGACAGATAGAGTATCAAATTTAGTTATTCCTTGACAATTCCAGAAAACAAAATCCATTAAGACCTATGTTTTGATTGGGAGTTACACTTTTTCTTCTAAGATCCACTCGAGCCTTTGTTCATCTTTGACCTTCTAATATTTAAAGAGGAGGTCGGGGGAGTCTTTTGGTCCAAATTACTCATACAATAATTAGACAAGATGTTAGTTGTATTTGGTAATAAACAAGATTTCATAATGTCATGGGATTTATTTGCCGAAGGAGTGTTCACAGAGCCACTCTCAGCCACAATTAAACAGTCCCTGCTCTGGGGTGAAGTAGGCCGAACAGGTGAGGTCTGTTTGAATATTGTCCTACTAGATTCATTGACTGGTATTTTTGAGTTTATTCCATTTGAATTGGGATTCAATGGGGTGATAGTGCATAAATCAGTAATCTGCTGAGTGAACACTATCATGTGTTGATTATTTAGAGGAACTGAAGCATTTGAAGAGATCAAACCTATTTTTTTCTCCTGGTTCGCTCGAGTAGAAGATTGAGCTTCATGCTAGTCTAGCGTAGCACCATTAATTCTCCCATCTCGTGGTGTAGGAGGAGCACCTATTGTCACTAGGACCATTGGCATGGGGTCTTGTTCGGAGGGATCAGCAGGGATAGGTTGCAGTTGAACATCAGGGGCCCTCGAGTCTGGGACATCCTGGGGGACCCCGTTGATAGGATGTTTATAAACATCCAGGACTAAATGTTCAATGTCCTCCAAAATACAGAGATAAATATTCACATTTTCTTCGTCTTATACTTGGTCATCTCAGGTAGTACTCGAGTTCTCACTCGGAATGTTCGAGCGCTTCACCCAGACTTCCCATGGTTTTCTAGCAGGTTCTGGGATGCTTGAGGTTATGGATTTGATTTTCTTTTTCCGTTTTCCATCGGTCCATCCATCTTCACCTACAGGAGTGACCTGAATCTTGACAACCCAGTATTTCAGCAGTGAGTGTCTGACGATTTTGCAGTATTCGCAGTAGGGGGAATTAGTTCTCATTCAACCTGAACCTCAGTCTTGAAATCGTTCGCATTGAAGACAATGAATTTCAGGAGCTTGGATGCTATGTCAACCTCGATCATCACCCTATCATAGAGACCGAGCTCAACATTAACTGTACGAGGGTCAATTTTGAGTGGCGTACCTATGAAAGAGGCGATGTCATTGAGGATTTTTGGGTGCCAGAAATACTAGTTAAGCCCGTGAAGCGGCACCCATATCTAGACCATGGTGTTCTTTGTGGTATTCGGATTGAAGGCATAATCCCAGTCAGAGATGCTGAGAACACCTTGTTTGAGCTGTATATTTCCATACCTCTATACTCGATCAAGCTTGTCTTGGGATTTCAATAGAATATAAATGTATCCTTTTCCGATTGGCACCAGTTTCCAATCAGTTATCCCCCAAATATGAGAGATTAGCATTTTCAGATCCGGATTCAACCATGGCATGTCTCCCTTGAGATATGAGATGTGACCCATGAGTGAGAATTTGTAGAGTTGTGTGCGTTGCGGAAGAGCATATGGATCAGCATCGACATCAAATTTGTCATCTTCAAGCTTCCTACAAAGTGGAAGCTTTGTCGCTTTGGGGTTGCAACATTCGACTCCTTTAAGCGCTTCGAGAAAGGAAATTCCCTTTGGTCTTTCAGCCAGGGAAATTTCATCTAATTTTGGCTCGGACTTTGCAGATTTAGGAGCAATCTCTCATTCAGGAACAAATCCTTCCATTATCAAGCCCGATCAGAGCCAATTGAAGAAATCTCGAGCGGGGGATGAAGGAACGCTAGCGAGATCGGTGGAAACCATCGTGTCCCTTCTCTTCATTTATTAATATATATATATATATATTTATTTATTTATTTATATTTACTCGTATATTAATATATATATATATATATATATTAACCTGTATATATTTATATTAATATATATATATATATTTATATTAATATATATATATATAGTTATATTAATATATATATATGTATTTAGTTATATTAAAATATATATATATCTGTATAAACACACACACATATATATATATCCATATAAATATATATATAAATATATATATTAATATATATATATATAGTTATATTAACATATATATATCTGTATGTGAATATATATATAGTTATATTTATATATAAATATATTTATTCGTATATTAATATATATTTATAAGACCAGTTTTGAATCCATTTATAAAATATGATTTTTATGTGTGTTTATAAATAAATAAATACATATATATAGAACACACACACTCATATATTATATGTATATCTATGTGTAGAATTATACATATTTATATATATTTACAAATATTATCTATTAACATGTATATACATGAGTTTAGAATATACAGATACTGTGTGTCAGTTTTTCAATACAGATGCACACAAATATATATATATATATACACACACACACACACACATACACATTATATGGGTAAAAAATGGAGAAACTCTCAAACCCCGTAAATACAGTCAGAAAGTCAAATAAACCCTAAACTCTAGGTAACAATGAATACTTCTGGTCCGAGAGTCTATTCCAGCTCCGTGACCAGTCTAATAAAAGATCATCAAACTATATTTGATTTGATATGTGGTGTAGTCTAAACTAACATATAGATCATAAGTTACAGCTGTTTGAAAAAATAGCATACAAGAAAAAAGTGCTAGAAATGGGGGCTTGAAAAACCTAAAAAACAAACAGAGTCACTAAAACAAGCATTACTTATGATCTGGGTGTCTGTTTAAGCTTCGTGGCTAGTCAAATTGAAGATCATGGAATTAAATATGATATAACAGGTGGAGGAGTCCAAAAAGACCCATGCATCGATAGTTATTCCCATTTTAAGAAAATTTTGACAAGGCACGGGATAGGGAAACGATGTTTTGGAGATCGTCTGATGGTTTTTTTGGGATTTAGGGTCCCAAAAATGACTGTAAAAATTTTCAAGTCAATTTTATGTATCTATATTTTCACTAACTTCGATTCAATATGTGGTAGAGTCCAAACAGGCACACAGAGTGAATGTTATGGCCGTTTGAAGTTGGAGTTTTTTTTAGTGTTATAATTGATATATATTCCTTTTCGTTGATCTTTTCATGGTTTAGAAGGTATGTGGTCCTCACTCGTCTTACGAGCTTCAATTTTACTGGTCGTGGAGCTCAAATGGATAGACAAAGTAGAATTTATGCCTTTTTTAGTGAGTTGTGAGTTTCTTAGGTATTTAGGTGCTATGAGGGTTGCTAAATTTAAAATGATAAAAACTTCTGCTCCGGGTGTCCGTTTTGGATCTACCACATATCAAATCCAAAATTTTAAAAATATAAACACTCTGGTGACTACTGAATCCCCTTCTCACATTTTTCAAGGCAGAAAAGGACCAAAAACCCTCTGGACTGTCATATGTTTTTCTCCAGGTGTCCTTTTTTCCATAACTTTTTCTCGGGGTGTCCGTTTTTCCTCAACCAAATATCAAATGGAAGTTTACGACTAGGCCTACACTATGCTGACCACTAAAACATCTTCAAATATTATTTAAGGCATGAAATGTCCCTTGATCCCTCCAAATGGCCATAATTTCTTCTTTGGGTGTCCGTTTGGCATCTACCGCATATCAAATCGATATAAAACATATTTAAAAAAAATATTATATTTATAGCAATATAAATATACTTATATATCAATATATTATTTTTTATGAATACTATTGGTTTTTTAAATATAAGCATTATCAGTGCTATGAAAAAAACCGCTCATGAAGCCCCCCCTTTAACAGTGCTAAAAAAAGCGCTGAAAAAGGGGGGCCTTTATCAGCGCTAAAAAAATCCCTGATAAAAGGTAACTTTTAACATCACTTTCTTTAGCACTATTAAAAGTTCCCTTTATAAGCTCTTTTTTTAGCGCTGATAAAGACCTCCCCCCCTTTACTAGTTCGTTTTTTAGCACTAAAAAATAGTGGCGGTGCGGAAACCCTGTTTTGTGGTAGTGGCTAATCAACTACAAGAATATTTTCCCTATGTCAACTAGTGATGTGATGAAATCGACTATGTTGATGAATCGCCTATAAGAGAAAGGGTTGTGCATATGAAATAGATACATCAATCGGTCATATAGAGTAATCAACTAAATGATTCATTCAGAAACTTTATTTTATGATATTTGAATAAATTAGCTACATGAAGAATTACTACATTTATTAATTTGGATATGTGGATTTGAATATGTGGATTTTAGCTACATAGTGATTCAAAATCAGATAAGTTATTCTGTAACCAAGGTATTTATTACCATTGGAGTGTTTTAATTGAAAATTAACACCATCATTGAATAATTAAAAAATGATATGTTATTTATTGTAAAATAAGTTTCTAAAAGTTTGTAAGAATCAGGTAAAGAAAGGGTAAAGATTTCTTTATTACTCAGTGTTTTTTTTCGAGGTAATTTTTTGAAAAGGATATCAAATTTTACACTGAGGCCAGTCTTTTGGGTATCATGTTGTTTGATAGTGAGTGAGAACATATATAATAGTATTAAAATGAGAAAAAAGATAATAATTTGAAATTTCTCTTTATCTCTCTATCTCTATGTATCTCTCTCTATTGCTTGATGCTTTTAATATAGCTTCTCTATGTAAGAAAAATTAGAAAAACAATCATGTGTTTCTATAACTGTGATGTTAAGAACAATATTTTCATGTTTTAAAGAAAATCCATGATATATAATTCATTCCCATTTTCCATCATTGACAACTCCTATCTTTTATTAGGTGTATTTGGGAACTATATACTTCATTTTTTATATCCCATTACTATTTCTTACTGTTGAAAGTGAGAACTCCTTATACTGAGTGATGAAGGATGTTAATTTTATAATGTCTTATAGGAGCTTCATAAAATATTATGGATTAGTACCAATTGATGACTACTTATGCTTACTCAATAATTCATTAAGAAAAGGACAGTTTCTAGAAAAATCACCAAGCCATAGAAGTTGAGTGTTTTGGGAGTAGACTGGGGGGATATTTGTTCCTTAAACCACTATAATTCTTCTATGTTTTATTTTTCTATTATATTTTTATTTCTGTATTTTCTTTTGATAATAAATGATCATAATTATGTATACCATAAATGTGGGTTGTTTTCTGTGAATAGATTTTCAAGAACTCAATTCACCCCCTCTTGGGTCTTTGTAAACTCTTATTCGACCAATAGGCTTATCCACACAAGCTCACCAATGTTTTCTCACCATATCTATACAAAAGTATAGTAAAATACAATCAAGAAATTATTTTTATGAGGGAATTATTCACAAAATTTCATAATAAATTAGTCACCCTCATGCCACAATGGAACATATCATGGTGTTTTATCCCCTTCATATCCACATGACCACATACCATGTAAATACAAAATAGTCAAAATTGTATATGGAATTTTTATACCACATACCACTAACAAAAACTAGATACCAAAACCAAAAACAATATGCCACTATTTAACCACATCATCACCACATAATTATGTCATCATCATATCACTATATCATCATTACATCCCCACTTAGAATAAACATCGAATGCCCCAACATATATTATTCATGGAAGAGAGTGTGGGGAAGGGGAGTTGTTTGTTTTCTATATCACCCACATCCTAACTATTAAGAGTACACTAAAAATACAAGACCTCATATGGGTTCTCGTCACGTTGACTGACTTAGGTGGTGGTATTTATGAAATAAATTAACTACAATGAATATACAAATACACATGAGACAACCAAGGAGGCCACCTCCTAATATAGTACCTCTATAACCACATCCCATCACAACAACAATAACATCGACATCCTCTTCCACCTTTAACCAAATAACTAGGCCAAACCACTATAAAAAATATACTACCACCACAGAAAAAGTATCCTCGTCTAATTTTATATTTATTATTTACCTCAATTTTATTTATTAATTACCAACCATATATTATTTACTTACCACTTGATTAATTATTTCTAGCATTATATTGTCTCACCATAGTCCATTACCATTTAATTTAATTGTTAATATATTTGTGTATTTTAATATAATTTTATATCAATAGGAAACAACAACCCAACAATGCATCAACCTAACCACTCTGTATTATCGAAAAATCACATAAACAACTCACAACATCAACTCCCTCCAAAAGATGATAAAAACTACATTATGCCAAATAGACCACATTAAACTATCACCTCATTAATCCAACCATATAAAAACTGACTAAACTAAAATTTAAATAACAATAAATAATATTAAAAATCAATAAAAAAATTCATTTTCTATTTTATGCTTTGTGACTTTTTAATAATTTAAACTAAAAAACAAAAGGTAATAATTTCCCAATTTATAATTCTTATTATTAACAATTCCTTTAAATCATTTAAAAATTTCAGCATAGTATTTAATATTAACTTTAACATAATTTATAATAACACTCTAACACAATAATTAGTGAAACAAAAACTCATCAATAGTATGGAACTATATGAAATCAGTTCATGTTATTTTTAAACTTAATATTTATGATCTGGTTATTATTTTTATTATTTTGATTATAATTGTATACCCATGGATAAAAAAATGGTGTAATAAAAAAATTATACACAGAAAAAAGGGACTGATTTTGGGACATCTGCCTCAAACAATGATTGAGATAATGTATCACTATGAATGAATAATAATAAGAATAATTTATTATAAAATGACACCAGACTCATCAGAATCTCCCACCATACCTATACAAATCAATCCCCCATAAAAAATATTACATGAAAATAGAAAAATAGGAATCCAAATCCCTACCATAGATTTACGTGGTAAATAAAACTAGAATATTAAATTGTAAAAGGAATGGAAATGAACCTTGAATCATAAGGGATTGGTTATTCTAAGTGCATGTATTTATATCCATCGAATGTGTAAAAGACCATCAAAACCACTCACCATGATATTCTATGGTTAAAGAGAGCCCTAAATAATCAATCTAAGAGTATATGAGGGATAAATTTATAATAAAATTTAGGTGAATCCACTATATCATGGGGATGGTAAAACCACATCATGGTGGGTGTTGGAAAACCCCAATATGGAATCCAAGGATACAAAATATCTAAATATCCACTTTTAACTGACCATTTCACTATATATAAATGTAGTTGAATTTCTCCATGACATAATCATATCGACCACATCATAGTTTCTTCATCCTATAAACTCATGACATAATCCATTATGATATAATGCCTTCTACCCACTATATTTCTATCATACTTCTATAAAACCACCATGAAATAGTGTTTTCTTGAACATGATGTAATGAAACTCGACACCCATAACACATGTTCCAACATTTTTCATAGCTCAGAGAGATTTCATCATAGACCATCCCTACCAAAATAGAATTTCCCATTCTATAAACAAAGCCAAGATATATCCCATCCTAAAAACATTGAAAATCCTCTCAAGATCAGTAACTATAAAAAAATTTATTCTATACCATGCTCCCAACTATACCACTACTACCCCTATAACACCCCAGGTTTTTATAAACAATTTTTTTTCAAGAAATTAAATTTCCAAGATGGATTGTGTTACACTCTAAACCAAGTCAATCTTGTGTTACAAAAAACCATGGGTAATCCTACACTAGATACAATACGTGGTTAGCCTGTGTGACACACGACGTTAAGTTTTAATAAAATAATGATATATTATTAATATTATTTAAACATGACTATTATAACATATATGTTAGACATAGAAATATGATTAATAATAAATAATTTTTAAATATTAATTATACTGATTTTACATAAATAAAACATATTGATAATAAAATTTATACTATTTGGTAAAGTCTTTATGTGTTTCATGATTCTACTTTTTGGGAAAACTAATTTTTATTTATTTTTGCGGAAAATAAAAAAATTAATTTTTTCTAATTTTTGAAATTTAATTTTATTAAATAAACTTCATTTTTTCATTCATAAATTCAAAATTATCTTATAGAAATTTTTTTGGATTTTTCTAAAAAGTTTTAATTTTTATTGAATAGTGAGAAAGATTGAAATTTAATTGAACTCTACCATTTTGTTGAATTTATTTATAAATTTAAATTATATATTAATTTATCTTTAAATTATAATTATTTTAACTATAAATATATTAATCCAATTTAGGTCATTTGAACCAATTTCACATTGAAATTGTATATAAAATCTTTGTAAACATATAATCCTTTTCACTTTAAACACCCACTTTCTCAACACGTCTTAGAGATTAATTTTAAATTAATTTTATTCACTTCTATGATTTGAATTTTAAAAAAGGATTCTTTATTTTGATTCATAATAATTTATAATATCTAATAAGGTAATAATATTTTTTCACCAATGTTATTAGTGAAATAAATTACTAATTAATTAAAGTGATTAAGGTAAAAATAAGATTACATTGTGGATAAACAAAGAAAATAAGGTGAAAAATGACCCAAAATTTTATAAAAATGATTTTATGGACATATATAGACCATATAATATATTACGTTTTAATTTTAGACATTATGGACACTTTTTCCAAATGAAAAACCCTGTTCAATCTCTCTCTTTAAAAAATTTACATGTTTTCCACTAACCACCCTTATAAAAGGAAACCCATTCCATTACCTTCACACCATTCATTACATTTGAACCAACGAATAAATATAAAATTATTGTCCCAAATTCCTTCTCATAGTCCAAGAGGCCTTAATTTGAGTACAAATGAAACCAAAAAAGTCATTTGATGTAAACCAAAAGAAGATACCTAAAGAATATGTAACATTCAATAATGAACATTTTAGTTTTATAACTTTCTCAAACACATTAAATTAGTTTCATATCATGATTATATAATAATATAAGTATATTATATAAATTTATATGACTTTATGTGAATATAACTACCAAAAACTACACAAAATTACAATAAATGGGTTACGAAATAATCATTTGTGTGTACAGAGGACTACCGCCTCACAAACTGATGTTATTTATTTTCCCTTTGGAATCTATTAAGGTTGGGAATAATAATAAAAATACTGTTTATATATTATATTTATGAATTTTATGATGTTATTAATATTCTTGGCCTTTTATATAGCACATATATTCATGGTTTCTGTCCTATGGGAATACAATAACGTCGTTCGTGTGAACGACAGAATACCACCTCATGAAGCGATGTAATTTGTTCACACTTTACATGGCATATATTACGAATGGGTTTGATAATGATATCTGATATATATTATATAAAAATTATTTTAAAATGAATATATATATATATCATTTACCTTTATTTCTTTCAATGTGATAAGAAAATGAAAATAGTATTCATGTGTACATACGACTTATCATCTCCATGAATGGTGTATTTAATTTTACAATTCTATATTTTATATTTTATTATGAATACATATATATATATATATAATATGATATTTATATCATAGTTATCATTTTGGATATAATGAAATCATTATTAAGATAATAAAACAAAAAATATAGTGAGTCCAATCATTTGTCAAAAAGTAAGTGGTTATTACCCAAGACAAAACTTTAAAATGGAATTATTAAAATATGAGTAACATGATTTTATTAGTAAATATTATTTTTTATTATATATATTTATATGGTTTTTTGATATATTAATAATAAAATTATATTTATTATACATGAGGATTGAACGAGTAAGATGAGTGTCAAGACTAAGAGTAAGGGATTTTCATCTCTCGTTTTACTTTTGTGAGACACGTGCTATATTTTACCCCTCCTTATTCAATATGGTGTATATAATTACTAATAATTTATTTTATAAATATTCTACTAAAACTAATTGGTATATTTATAACCATTTTAAGATCTCTATTTCATGTACATTATGGTTCAAAAGTTAAAAAATTGGTAAGGGAATTTTATCTCAATTTTCATTCTTTGAGACACAAGTTTTGTTATGCACCTATACTCTTTTAAAAAGTGCATATATTTCCCCTTTTAAATATAATTAATTTTTCAATATAAAAAATATTTTATGTTTAATTTTATTTTATTCCATCACAGGGATTAAGATTTAATGTTACCAAAGTGGTAAATAATTTATGTCACAATCCCGTCGTTTATCAAGGTTTTTTATGATTATGTTTCGAAAAATAAGATGATATAATACATATCTCAAGAAAATAATATATTTTATCATCCTCTAGTTATTCATTATATTTTCAATTAATTGTACCATTTTCCTACTCGTTGGTACTTAATATAGTAAAGGAAATATTTTTAGTAAAATCCTACATTATCTCCCTCTTCATTTGTAAGTTTTTTCTATTTATAACCCATGTTTTCTAAAAATTATTTTCAAAATTGATTGAATATATTCCAAAATAAAATTAAAAATAAATCATTCCCATTATTTACTATTTTCAGTCTATTTTTAATGGAATATTTATATCGTCTTCTAATATAATGGAAACTTGGCATTTACCGAAATGTGAAATGAGTCTTCATTTTAACATGTATGAAAAAGAAAAAATTATCCTATGCCAAGACCAATAACTGCTTCAAATATTAATTTATAATTTTTTGAGGTTATTTTAAACATAGAATGTTTTAAAAAAATTTATGTTTTAAAAATAATTTTTCATAAATTGAAAGATATTTTCATCAAGAAATGTTTTAATTGGTCATTCAAAATTATTTTCCATTTAAGATGACATCCGTTGGTGTTACCTATTTTATACTAGGGATATGATCCAATAATATCATTCATATTCTTCTTATGAATGGTTTATTTTTTGATGGAATGGTGTTTATGAAACCTGTTTCTATTCCACACATTGTACCATAGAAAAATTATCAATAAAACCTTCTTATTTTCATGAGTTATGATATGATGTGATGATTATAAAACCAACCTCTTTTCTATAGGTTATGATATGATGACATTTTTATTATACAGATTTCATTTCATGGGTTATGATATGATGACTATTTATAATCATGTGGAACACATATGCATGATTTCATTATGTGATGGGTGGAACCTATATCCCTTTTCTATGCATTAGATACAGATTTTTATCTCATGAGATAGAAATGAATGGAATAGAGAGTGGACTCAATTTAGTAATATAGTTTTGGAATGGGAAGTGACCTAGGTTTAGTATTTTCGGGTTAGAATATAAAGGGAACCTGATTTAGTGACACGGGGATGGTATGGAGAGTGAACACAATTCAGTAAAGGACTTTATTTGTTATGATGGTGTTGGCAGTGAGCCTTGAATAATATAGAAATTATTTTCTATGCATATGTGTATACAAAAAATCCTAGGTCTTATGCTTTCATGGAATTTCATATTTTATTCTCTTATGAATTTTTTTGTATGAACTACCAATACTTATTCCATGACTCATGATTATGATCTTTGATATGCATGGTATGGTTTTCAAATTTAATGCTCATTTTCTCATCCCCTTATGTGCATGTTATTTTTATTTATCTCCCTTGTTTACCCATACTAAGGATCTGATATCACTATTTCTTATATTTCTATTCCCCAAGCTATGAATATATATATTATATATGATATTTCTAATAAGGGTACTAGTTTTAATGAACACAGTGGTATATGACATAAGACACGTATGGACCATTGTTTTTTTTCAAGTTTCCAAAGGCACTAAACTATTGTGATTCTTGGTCATGTTTTTATGTAATGTAATAAATATTCTATAAAAATTATGTAACGTTTTATTATGAGAATATTAGGTTATTATGTTTGGTATTAGAGAAAAGGTTTAGTTATCTCTGGATACTCGGATGAGAAATCCATAATGATATCCCTAAGAATGTTTTTTAGGATCAGTCTAAGGATTTGAAAGATTATGGGAAAATACCCTCATATTTTGGTAAAGGATATAGTGAGTGGATTCCTAACAATACATCCTTGTTTGGATACTATATGTGGATGTGGCTCTATAACATATGTAACTTGGGGAATAAACCCCCAAAACACTGTATTGAGATAGAATCGATCGGGAAATGGTGTATGATAATGGGCCTTTCTACACACCTAGTTTGAAACTCCTGGGGGAAATGATTTGGAAATTCATAAAATCTTTTTGAACCATCCTGATGAAATTAAGTACAATATAGATATGAATGGTCGAAGATAAACCTAATGTTCCATAGATTCAAGGAATTGTCATAATTTAGACATACTATAAGTGATTTCAATTATTATCTTATTTCCCACTATGATTATTGTTTCTTACTCTATGTTTTTTGGTTTTAGTCAATGGTTGGAGACTAGAGGAACTTTAGTAATGTTGAGTGTGATGGATAGTAAAATTATTGTCTTCATTAGAACACAAATTTGATGGGATCTAGAATTAAAAATCTTTTTACTAACTCACAAAACATTCTAAAACTATGAATCATGTTGGACTTACAAATTAACAAAGGAGAGAAAAAATTTGATTCCATTATGAGCCAACATCCACCTTTTTTAGTTGTTCTTATAATCAAACAGTTTATGAAAAATATATTAATACCACTAAATTTTGTTTTATCCTTACGTGTTTGAAATATTAAAAAATCATTTTGGATATCTACTATTTTGAAGGTGAAGTAGATCAATGGTGGATTATTGTCAAGAATATAAAGAAACATGAAGAAATTTACTCCATATATTATAAAATTTTCAAGAAATTATTTCTAAATAAGTTTATTCCACATATTCTTTGTATGAATATGGATAAATTGTTCATCGATCTAAGGAAAAAAGATAATTAATCTATTGATACCTATGAGGATAATTCTAAAAGTCTTTTGGGGTTTGCTTTGGGTGTTATCATTTAACCTAAAATTAAGGTTGATCGATTCTTCAGTGGCTTAAAAAAGAGTCTCCTGTAGGAATTAGCCTTAAGAAACATCAATATCTATGAAGATATTATTTAGACTTTCAATTAATGAGGAAATAGAAGATTGAGTTATGTATCAATATCATGATTTTGACTAGACAAAGAAGATGTATTTTAAAAGAAAATAAAAGTACCATGGAGAGAAAAAGGATAAAATTTATTTTATGATCTAAATGTAGGAAGAATAACAGGTAAATATGAATTAGGGGGACTAGTAAATTTTTTAAGTGTACAAGGGAAGGTCATTGGGAAATTTATTGATCAAGAGATAGAACTAAGTTAGGTAATGGTGAAAATAGAGAGAAAGTTACATAGAATGCACCTCCCACATTTTAGTGATTAAAGTTTGAGGATACTGGGGATTACAATACCCAATTCCCAAACCATTGGATGAATGATGGAGATCGATTTCAAAAACCTCCCAAGCCAAGGAAAAAAGGGAAATCCCTTGTGATCTTTGTTTCTAATGAGGGGTGCAAAAAAAAAACTGGTGAAAGGTACACATAACATCCACTCTAGAACTACTAATATCTTATTTCAATCACTATCTAACCATTATTTAAAATATAAATAATTTTATAAGGGTATAAAAATTCCACCCAAATAATTAGATATGGAATTAGTAGTAGAAACCCCTAATTTCATGATGATCACATCTCAATTCTTTAATTCATCTCCGATTGACCTTGGTGGGAATGTGATTCTTGAAAATCTGGTAATTCTTACTCTGGATGAATTTGATGTAATCCTAATAACAAATTCGAATTCTTGAATAACTCCTACATAAATATTTATGAAAGGGAAGTTAAATTAAATTCCTCAATCAAACCTATGATCGTTTACCAATGTGATAATAAATAAAAACTTACAATGGATATTACATCCATTTTATGGGTCTTAATTCCTATTCATTAGGGGTTGTTTTCTCTAATGGTTGGGTGAAAAAAATTAAATTAATTATATTTCTAGTGTTTGGGAATGTTTTGATGCCTTTCTAGAAGATTTTCATAGACATACACCAAAATCTGAAGTTGAGTTCTCAATAGAACTCATACCTGGTGCCACAAAAATTTCAAATACTACCTATAGAATGGCCATGATTACATTTTACGAATTGAATAAGTAACTCTAAGAAAAACATGATAAGGTATTCATTCAGCTAAGTGTGTCACCTTGGGGTATACCTGTCCTATTTCTGAAAATGAATTATGGATCAATGTGACTCTGTATTGATTATTGGGAGCTGAACAAGATCAAAATTATTATCAAGTATCCTAATATCCATATTGTAAACTTTTTTAGTTAATTGTGCATAGGTAAATACTTTTCCAAGATTTAATATTATTCAATATATCAGCAATTCAGGTTCAAGATGGAGGATATAAGAAAGTCGACATTCCCTAAAATGTATAGAAAATATGAAAATATACTGATTCCTTTTGGTCTTATAGTTACCCTGATATCTTCATGGATTTATTGAAAATATTCTGTAGAGTTTTCCTCGATTAGTTGGTGGTATAATTTATAGAAGTTAGTATAATATAGAAAAAGTGAAAGAAAGATCATGAATACCACTTAATAATTGTACCAAAGATCCAATGGTAGGAGAAAAAGTATGAAAAATTTAAGAAGTGAGAATTTTGGATTAAAAAAGATTTATTTTTGGGTCATATGATCTCAAGAGAAGTTATATCAGTAGATCTGTCAAAGGCAGAGGCTATTGAATGTTGTCCAATACCAACCACAGTGACTGAGATCCATAGTTTTCTTGGTTTAGATAGATAGTATCAATAGTTTTTTGATAATTTATCATGAATGTGTAATAATATGACCAAGTTAACTTGGAATGGAGACAAGTTACTTAAGAAAAATTAATGTGAGTAAAAGTTCAAAGAAATTAATTGAACGTTAGTTAGTGCACCTTTTCGTACATCACACTATAGTGGAGAAGGTTTTTTAATCTATAGTGATTCATTTATGAACAGTTTGGGTTGTTTTCTTATATAGAATGACATGGATGTAGCTTATTCCACATAAAAATTGAAAATTCATGAGAAAAATTACTCAATGGTGTAAGCTGCAACAACTTTTTCATTAACAATATTGAGGATCTATCTTTATTGAGAAAAGTGTGATATATATACTGATTATAGTAGTTTGAATTATATATTCAAATAGAAGTATTTTAACATGTTCCAAAGATGATGAATACATTACCACCTTGGGAAAGAGAACAGGGTGTCCAATTATTTGGGTCAAAATTATCATGCTAGCATATCCATGATGAGAATAAAAAAAGATCCAATATTTTTGGATTTGTAAAGGTTAGATCTAGAAATCCTTAAGCATGGTAAAAAATCTTATCTTTCTCAATTGAATGTTCAACCATTGATTCAAGTGAGGATTAAAGGGGGTATAGTGATGATGTAGTGCTAAAAAAGAAGGTTATAAATATTCCTGAGTATAACCTTGATCATGTTGGTTTGATAAGGTTAAAGAAAAATATATGTTTTCATTCCATGTAATACTTAAAGAATGAGTTGTTAAAGGAAATTCATACTTCTTTTTTCTATATTTTTCTTGGACATACGAATATTTATAGATATTTGAAAGAATACTTATTATGGGATAGAATATAGAGGGATATCATAGAGTTTGTATATTGGTGTTTAGTATTTCAACAAATTAAGGATGAAAGGAAAAGGTATAAGGGTATTTTCCATCCATTATGCATACCAGATAAAAATGAGAAAACAAGACTATTAATTTTGTTGTAGGACTCCCAAAAATGTACAACCGAAATAATTCTCTATGGGTGTTATTCAATCTCCCTACTAAGTCCACACACTTAATCTATATCAATGAATACCTCTCTCTGTATCATCATGCTAGGGTATACATAATGAAAGTTGTAAGGTTTCATGTAATACCACATTCTATTTTATATGATAATAATCATGGGTTTACCTCAAAAATATGGTGAAGTCTTTTGAAAGATCATGATTTTAAGTTGAGTTTCATCACTTTATATCATCCTCAAATATATGTTCAGTCTAAAAGAAAAATTCAAATCCTAGAGGATATGTTTAGATCATATTTTTAAGATTTTAAAGGTTATTGGGATAAACACATTCCCCTATTTGAGTTTTCTTACATCAATAACTTTCACTCAACAATTCATATACCTTCTTATTAAGACCACTATGGAAATAAATGTAGATATCCAATGTGATGGAAATAAGTTGGAGAAAGAATACTATTGGGGCCTAAGATAACTGAAGAAATGGTACATAAGGTTAGATTTATTTTGCATCACATCAGGGAAACTCTAAAATGGGAAAAAAGTTATTCTAATAATCACCAACGTGATCTAAATTTTTTAATTGGTGATGAGGTGTTTATAATAATTTTTACAAGGACGGAGGTTTTGGGACTCTATAAGAAAGGGAAACTAATCCCTTGCTATATTGGTACCTTTGAAATTATTGATTATATCTGAATGGTAGGACTAATAGAAACAGATTTTTTTCTAACAGTTTTATACCAACAGTTTGAAGAAACTATTGGTATACTTTAAAAAAATGAAGCATTTACCAACGGTTTGTTAAAACCGTTGGGAATGTGTTATTATAATTAATATTTCCCAAAATTTTGAGTAAACTATTGGGAAATATATAATTTATCTAATATATACCAATGGTTTATTAAAACCATTGGTAAAGAGAATCTTTCCCAATGGTTTTTAAAAACTATTGGGAATGTTTTCTCCAAAATACACAGCAGCCGAGCTCACACTCTGCCCAATTGCAGACCCTAATCTGTAGCTCCTCCAGAAGGCCTCTCTTTTCCCTAGGCCGTGAAACTCATTTCACCCAAAGATCCATATTTAATTAAGAAATATTTGATTTCTAAACATTAAGTTAGTAAGTATTAATTTAGTTTTAATGTTTTGTATCTATTTTTTCAGTTTTCTATTTTGATTTGGACTAAATCATAGTTGTTGCGGTCTAGGGCTTACCGATCACTTTGACTTGTTTTCTGTTTTTTGTTCTACACTTCAAAGATGGTAAAGGGTTTGTTTATTCATATGGTCTTGAGGTGGGTAATGAATATAAGGGTGGTCCATGTGAAGGGATTGGGGATGGTTGGAGTAGTGTTGTAGTTGGTTTTCTATTTTTTTTTGTTGGGTGATATGGCAGTTTATATGGACTAAAGATTTAGTTGACAATTGGATTTGGATTTTGTATTTATTTTTTTGGTTCAAGGAATAATGGGAAGGGTAATGATATTGAGGATGAATTGGATATTGGTTGGGTGATGGATTGGAATTGTGATGTTGTTTTGATTGGGTATAGGTAATTTTTAAGGTATTATATGGGTATTGCCACACCTGAACACCCCCAACCCACTCCCTGGACACCCCCACCCCCTGAACACCTCCCACCCCCTGGACACCCCCACCCCCTAAACACCCCCACCCCCACCACCTGGACAGCTCACCCCCCCCATGGATAGCCCCCACCCCTTGGACACTCCCACCCCTTGGACACTCCCACCCCTTGGACACTCCCCCCCCCCCAACCATTCCCATGGACACCCCCTTAACACCCCCACCCCCTGGACACCCTCCACCCTCTTGGAAAACCCACCACACCCTTAGATAGCCCCCCCTTGGACACCACCACACCTCTTGGACACCACCGCACCTTCTAAGTGCTTGGCCAGTTTAAAATTGGAATTAATAATGTAATTGATTTCCCCTTTCCCCAATTACATTTTCTAAGTAACACATAAATCCTTGTAAATTGAATTTTTCATGTTTTGATAAATTGAATTTTTCATGTTTTGATAAATTGAATTTTTCATGTTTTGATAAATTGAATTGGTTGTTTTCAATGAAATGGCTACTGCATGATGGTTTTCCTTTCTTAATAATAAATTGGTTTTAAATAAAATTACCCTATGGGGGTGCAGGGGGTAGGGGGATGTCCTGGTTTGGGGGCTGTCCAGGTGGGGGCGAGTGGTCCAGGGGGTACGGGGGTGCAGGGGGTAGGGGGTACAGGGGTGTGGGGGAGGGGGGGTATGGGCTGCCAAAAGAGGTGTGTGGGTTGTCTAGGGGGTCCGGGTGGGGTGTCCCGGTGGGGGAGGGGTGTGATCTGTCATGGGGGGGTGGGTTGTCCATGGGGGTGGGGGTGGGCTATCCAAGTGGGGGAGGGGTGTGGGCTTTCTAGGGGGTGGGTTTTCTAGGGAGTGGTGGTGGGCCTTCCAGCTGGGGGAGGGGGTGTGGGCTATCCAGGTGGGTGTGGGGGGCAGTCCAGGTGGGGGTGGGGGTTGTCTAGGTGGGGGTGGGGGCTGTCCAGGTGGCAGTGCAGGTGGGGGGGCTATCCAGCTGAGGGGGGGCTGTCCAGGTGGGGGCAGTAGGGGGTAGGGGCTACATGGGAGATGGGGTGGGCTGTCCAGGGTTGGGGTGGGCTGTCGAGGGGGTGGTGGATGGGTTATCCAGGTTGGGCAGGGGGTATGGGCTATCCAAGGGGGTTGTCTAGGTGGGGGGATGTCTATTTGGGGCGGGGATGTCCATGTTGGGGGGTTTCAATGAGGTTTTAGGGGGTAGGGGCTATAGGGGAGGGGGTTGGAGTTGTAAAGGGAGAGGGTGGGCTGTCTAGGGGGTGGTGGGTGGGCTATCCAGGTGGGGGAGGGGTGTGGGCTATCAAGGGGGGTGGGGTGGGATATTCAGGTCGGGGAGGGAGGTGTGGGCTATCCAGGGAGGAGGGGTGGGTTGTCCAGGTGGGGTGGGGGCTCTCCGGGTGGGGGGAGGGGGAGTTCAGTGGGTAGGGGCTAAAGTGGTGTGGGTTTTCTAGGGAGGGCAGTGGGTTGTCCACTCTGATAGTCTACAAAAAATAGGAATCACATATAACCAATGTATAGTTTCTTTCACACGTTACGACTTTTCTTGAAGTTCTATACCAACACTCACTCTTACCCTTCCAAGAAGAATTGATCTATACAAATAAATCTCACTGAGGTTCTTATCCACTATCCATATTGATCTCATATAAATTTAACAATCATAAAACTCCATATCACCTATTGATATAACAAGGATAATACTCCCATGAGTAGTGTCCCATAGACACACAGGCTCATATTCCTAAAAAACATACATATGGTCATATTTGACACACACACATAATTTTGTAAACATACAACTTGTATCACAACCTAGAATTAGCTCTTATCACACCTCTCATGGAATAAATAAGCCATATACCTAGTTCAAAATTTTGAGGCATGTTTATAATTAGGAGTGTTTTTTTAGAATTTCTGTATGATATTTAGAGTGGAAGACAAAATATAATCCACGTATGATATTTGGAAGATGGTTTACAATTAGGTGTGTTGTGATTTATATGTATGATATTCATGGTTTACACCAACAGTCTTCTGGGTCATCTATAATAGGCTGGAAAACATGCAACCATTGGATAGATATTTGATTCTACAACCCTAGTTTTTGGGTGGACACCCCACCACCTTCAAGTATATCCCCCCACCCCTGGACAGCCCCCACCTTCCATGGAATCCCCCACCCACCCTCTTGGACATCCCCCCTTAACACCACCCCACCCGTTGGACACCCCCGCCTCCCTATACACCCCACCCCCGCTAAGTAGCCCCCCTGGATAGCTCCACCCCCTTGGAAAGCCACCACCCCCTGGACAGCCCCCCCCCCCACCTCTGGACACCCCCACCCCTTTGGATAGCCCCCACTGGACACCACCCCACCCCTTGGACTCCCCTCACCCCCTTGGATACCCCCCACCCCCAAGACACCCCCCTGGACACCCCCACCCCCTTAGGTTGTGTTTGTGATCACTCAAATAATCTAATAAAATATAAAATTTCTTCAATATAAAATTTAATCAACTGCCAAATAATTCTCCCCCACAAGTGTACATGATCGTGTACACTCATGTATAGTTCTTAAAAGATATTTTGTTATAAATATAGTATTTTTTTGACTTTTTATTTTGATTCTCATATAGAGTAGTTTGTCTGTTATGGTTTCATTTAATGTAAAAAATTCTCGCTTAATTAAATATATAATCAATGAAAC
This sequence comes from Viscum album, assembly GCA_963277665.1. Taxonomy (NCBI): domain Eukaryota; kingdom Viridiplantae; phylum Streptophyta; class Magnoliopsida; order Santalales; family Viscaceae; genus Viscum; species Viscum album. Next base: position 1,416,968,059 of record OY728159.1, on the reverse strand, counting down.
TTTAATCTTATTGAATTACTTTTAACGAAATGACTTAAAACAAAAAAAATTACAGAATTAATAGAAGTTGGATGTATGAAACCGATCACATATCAAGCGATTTTCAAAACAATTTGGAGAGCTTTTTTGATATTTCATTTCACAATGCTTCATATAGTGGTCACATACACAACCCATGTTGTAATTTTGTTGGAATACCTAGGTTGATCTGTGAAGAATTCATCTACCACATAACCAAATATGGTTTTCAAGAAAACTACTATGTGTGGAATCACACTGGGGATAAAATGAAATCTCAAATTGCTGATGATCCAAATGAAAGCATAGGATTGAGTAATTTATTATATGACTAGTTTCTGTTTATTCGTCATCATGAAAAAGACGGGATTTCAACCTAAGAAGTCTTAAATATGAGCACACATGTTGTATCTAATAAAAATGATGATGTTGTCAGGGTGAAAAAATTGAATGATGTTGCCACGACTCTAGTATATCGACAATGTAGAAAAATGAAAAAGATGTAATTTTTTATTCAATTGTTTCATGGGAAAACTATGTATGGGATTTCTAATACTGACATCGATTACATTATTAATTTATTGATGAAATTACTTCCATATGATGCAGATATTCCCTCAAAGCAATATATGGCATGGAAGTTAGTTGAGGAACTTGGATTTTCAAGAAACAAAATTCATGACTGCCTGAAAGATTGCAGTTTATTCTAGGAGGAAACAGCTAAATGAAATGATTTTATAAAATGCGGCACATCCTGCTAAAAGCTAAAAGCTGATGAAACACCATCTTGTGTTCCACCGAAAGTAATGTGTCACTTTACATTGATCCCCAAACTCCAGAATCTTTTTATGTCTGATGAAATATCAATAAAAATCTAATGGGATGATACCGAGAGAAAGAAGACTAATGATGAGTTGGTTCATCTAGAAGATGGATTTTCATGGTAGAGATTTGAAATTATATATCCTGATTTTGCAGCTGACGTGCATAATTTATGTCTGGGTATTTAATGTGACAATTTTAATCAGTTTAGGTAGATTCTTACTTCGCACAGCACATGGTCAATTTTTATAAACATTTATAACCTTTTCCATGGTTGTGTATGAGAAAACCTTTCACTTTAATGAGTATACTCATATATGTCTCTTCTGATCAAAGTAATGATATAGACATATACATGCAACCTTTAACAAAAGGGTTGAAACTTCTTTGGGATGTGGGTGTGCGCACATATGATGCATATTCAAAAGACATATTTAAGATGCATGTTGTTCTTATATGGATGATAAATTATTTTCCTACTTGTGCAATGATGTATGGATGGAGAAAGAAGGAAAAACTATCATGTCCTGTTTTTATGATGAATGCATGATCCAAAAGATTGAAATATCATTATAGTTTCTATTTTATGGGACATTGAAGATTCTTTCTAATGAACCATCCATATAGAAATAATCATTGAATATTTGACAATAACATGGAGACATATGATCCACCTCAACGTATGTATGGAACTGATGTGCTTAATGAATTGAATGATTGCAGTATTTTCATTCGGGAAGTGTCAAATGAAATCTAGAAAGATAATGAATGTTTTCACTGAAACCTATTACAATTGGAAGAAGAGAAGTATCTTCATTGATTTTCCTTATTAGTGAACCAATTTGTTACATCATTTCTTAGATGTAATGCACAATGAAAAAAATATAAGTGAAATGTTTCTTTCAATTCCTCTAAATGTTAAGGGAAAGATGAAAGATGATTTACGGTCACGGTGTGACTTGGTCGATTGGGGAATCAAACCAGAATTGAATCATGTGTGTATCAGTGAAAATAAAAAGAAAGTTCCATGTGATTGTTATAAGATGACACCTATATAAGTAATGAATTTTTTGGAAGTACCAGATACTATTAAAGTTCTTGATGGCTATTTAAGCAACATATCTAAACGGGTCAACAAAAGAGAGTTGAAGCTAAAATCTTTCATGACTCATGATTATCACATCCTTCTACATGAGTTGATTCTAATAGAAATCTATCATCTTTTGTCCAATTATGTAAAAGTTGTTGTTATTTGGTTGTGCCATTTTTTTATAAATCTTTGTGCTAAGAATTTATCCAAGTCTTTTTTACAAAAAATGTTTGGCAGATGCCCCATTAATTTTGTGTGAGTTAGATAAAATATTTCCTCCATCATTTTTCACATGCATGCTGCATATGACTGTCCATATTCCAATTGAAATAATTCTCAAAGGACCTATTTCTTTTTGTTTTATATATCCAACTGAAATAAATATGTACACATTAAAGTCTTATATCTAAAATAGGAATCATCCCAAAGATTCTGTCATGAACGGTTACATGGCTCAAGAATGTATAGATTTCTGCTCTATGTATTTGTCTGATCTTACTACAAAAATGAACAGACCAATGAGAAATGAAGAAGAATAGTATGAGAAACTTTAACCCAGTTTTCCATCACTTCTTCAAACAAAAGGATTTCCTAGATCATATACATTGACGACATTAAGATTTGAAGAGCGGGTGATGGCACATCGCACAGTTTTGTTCAACTGTAATTTGTCTGATGATTACATCTTGTAATTTAATTGAATATGTATATCTTATATATATATATATATATATATATGTTAAAATATTCTTATTTTTATCTATAGGTAACATAAAGATATGATAAATAGAAGGAATCGTTCTTTATCATTAAGAAGGAAGGATACTTTTCATAGCAAAGAGTGTCTTCTTGGTTAAAATTGAAGGTAATAATATTTCTATTTAAAATAATTAAAACAATATTTAATTATTTTTAATATTCATTAATATTTTAGTTATTGAGTTTTCCTACTGACACTGTCTCGGAGGAAATAAGTGCTTTGGATTTTGGTCCTAATACCATGGTTCATGACTATAAATCAATTGTTATCAATGGGTACAGATTTTTTATCACTGAACGAGCAAAGAACATGAGAATAGAACATGATGTTGTTATAGTTACTATCACAATAGACTATTATGCTAGTGCATCGGATAGTAGATCTTGATTTAAAGATATAGGTTATTTCGGAGTCGTTGAAAAAATAATAATATTGGATTAATACTCTCATGGATGAGTCAAGATGATGAAATGTCAGTGGTTTGATTCAATGAGGAGGTAGGGAAAATTTATTGATGATTATAGATTTAGATTAATTGATTTCACTTTCACTCTTGCTACTGATGAACCATATATATTGGCATCAATGGAGAAACATGTTTTTTATGTCAATGACCATCTTCGACCTGAATTTGGTGTCATTATTGAAGTAATTACAAGATATATTTTTGGTGATGGTGATGATGGAGTTGACACTCTCCCTACTTTCATTGGAAACAATCAATTTAGTACTTTTTATGACTCAAATAGCTCAATTTTCAGAGTTGAATGTGAACCTAAGGTTGTGTTTAGAAATATATAGAATCATCCATCCCTGTTCTCAATTATTTTGGTTTCGCTCGACTTGGTTTGTTAAGGTTGGAACTATTCAAATTGATTTAATATTGATTATAAATATGTTGTATCCAACCTAATCGTTATGTTAATTTTCAATGTTTATTGGTTTAAATTTTATTTAATTGCATTTTTTAATTTGGAATTGAACTATATTCAACCCTACGAAACCAACATTTCTAACATAGTGAACATTTCAATGCTTTATTGACCATGTATAAAACTAGTATAACATTAAGAACTACCTTTAACATTTCACTAGATAATGAACATGATGGTTTTTCTTCTTCTACAAAACATGTATAGAAACCTGCATCATCTACCTAGGCTAAAGAAATTAAATTTTTCCTTAATTTTGACAAGTTTATTACTCCTTATGAATTTGGTAGATATCTTATCCTTGTTCATATGTTTATATCATCATTTCTAACTATCTTCAGGGTTTAATAATTCATAATATATAGACTTATGACACTTAGTAAATAAACATCCTACTCAAAATTAAATTTTTTTATTACATCTTGTACGATTTATTGAATTCATTATATATCCATTCAATCTCACCTAAAACAATGGATAGTTAAATTATCCATGAATCCTCCTATTACCTCTCATTTTTTTGGGTTACACATTAGTTATCCTTTTCTAATTACTTCCATATTTGTTTTCAAATGCAGTAAATGAAACCAATTGAAGAGAGGCGATGAAAAAAGATGATGGACAATAGTCTTCGCATGGATGAGATAAGCATTCCACCACTAGTGCATGTAGTGAGTATTTTATTTCAAATATATATTTTTAAAAAATATATAATGTCTTGTGATTAATTTTTTTTAACTTTTTTTCAGGATCCAAATATTAGGTGAAATATGTTTTATGAGAAGCCTAGTAGTGGTCCAAGTACTCTGGGTGTTCATTCGAGGGGGTGGTATGAGAACTAGTCTATTTGGTCAGCGTACTCGATTAGACCCTGCTCCTTCCACTAACATAACATCTATCACACATTCTGATCTCGTTGTGTCATTAGAGACACATGGGGTATTTAGTCCTCCCTTGTTTTCACCACCTTTTACATCTGAACCTCTTCACCCAACTTTACCATATCCAATGATGATCCCCACTCCCCATATAGCATTCGTCCAGCCATCTATGTTAGCTTATTTTACTTTTGATTCCTTCTCTCCGAGATTTTATATTTCATCTTCTTCGACTCATGATCTGACAGTGTCTGCCCCTAAAGAGCATACATTGGGACCCACTCCACCTATACAAGGTGTTCCTTCAGCTTCTACGGATCCAGCGGTGCCCATTGATCAGACTACCGCAAGTATATTAATACAACCCTAACAAATTTTTATACCATTATTTATTTTCATTATAAAATTTATTGATAAAATGTTTTTTTTCTTTTATAATAGATACATAGACTAATATGATGTGGGGGCAGGGGTGTACACGCATGCCTGCAGTGTGTAACTTCTACACGTAGTTGATGGTTGACTACAATGAAGACAGTCAAATAATTGTAAAACTAGGGCAGCAATGTCGGAGTTTTTTTGTGACACTTTCAAAATACTCCGACATCATTCTTGTCATCCCACTCTCAAGGAGACAGTTTCGAAATGAATTCAATGATAATTATTGGGAAGAGATATGGGTAAAAAAATTTGTTGTATTTAATGCAATATTTTTTTAATTTAAATGAACTAATATATTTGTGTCATATTCAGTTTAATTCCTCCAATGGTAAGGGTGCACGGCCAGTACGTATAAAGGATATTGGTGAGATTTGGTGATCCTATAATCATGAGTTGTATATTGGATGTCATTCTAGAGTTGGGACAGTTTTAGAGGTTGTCCCAGTCATAAATGATTGTCTATTAGAATAGTTTCAGCAGATGATTACTCATTGGATGACTACCCAGTTTAAGGTATTAATCACATTTGAGGTATTTAAATGAAAATTTTCATGTTTTTTGTTAATACTATCTTTTTTATTACTGAATTTTATTTAGGAATCATCCATAAGAAATAAAAAAACATTTATTCTAAAAAATACCTCCACACATTGGGACATACTACGATGCCAGATCATGAGAGGAAGCTGGTATGATAGTTGTTTATTTAATTTAGTTATGAAACTATTTATTTGTAAACTATTTTTAATTATGGTTTCCTACATTAAATTTTTTTTAGAGGCAAACATTGAATATTGAGGGATGTGTGCCTCGAGAAAAACTGTTTTGCTTGAGTGGAAAGAAGAAAGATGGAAGTGCGGTTAATGAATCGACTCAGCAGCAGATTGTAAGTTTTAATTTGTTGATTTAAAATTTTAATATCTATTTTGTAACTTAAAAATATATTTATATTTGTAACAGGATGATTTAGAGGCCCTTGATGCCTAGGAACCGGACAATTTTGGGCCAAATGATCATTTACATCAAGTTTTGGGATATTAGCACCCTGGAAGAGTACGCTGCCAACCTGGGAAGAGTATAGTCCTGACAAGGTATTGGTCCTCTTCAGGTACGATTTGTAGTGCCACTAAGTTCTGGTGAGTTAAGGCGTAGGTGGAACATGTATAAAAAGGGGCTATATAGATGGTAGAATAGTTTTCTAGGGAAAACACTGCATTTATGAAACTGAGGGATGTTTTATGTCCAACACTTCTACTAGAGACCACAAAAACTTGTGATGAATATATTTCGTCGATGCGTTCTATATGTGGTTCACAAGGTGGCAGTTCTAGTGGTGGTCAAGATGATATAGAGGAGGAGGGCGAGGTGGAGGAGGAGGAGGGTGAGGAGGAGGCCAAAGAAGAGGATGAGGGCGTGGGGGAGGAGGAGGAGGAGGCTGAGGAGGAGGCCGAGGTGGAGTACAAGGGAGAGGAGGAGGGCGGGTACAATGATGGGGACGACGATGAGGATGTGGGTGAGGCTGATGATGATGGTGATGATAGTGATGGTGATGAGGAATAGATTGATCTGTTAAATTTTTGACTGATATTACTGACATTTGATTTTTGAGGATTTGTTGTGCCAGAATGTATGTGTGATTAGGTAGGTCCCATTATCTTTATTTATTTATCTATAAATAATAAAACCTAACTTGTTGATTTTCCATGACTGATTCACCCCTCCCTTGGACACCCCCACCCCCGACACCCCACCCCTTTAGACACCCACCCCCTTGGACATCCCCCACACCCCCCTAGACAGCCCCCCGACCTCTCCAGACACCTCTACCCCTAGACACCCCATACCCCCTTGGAAATCCCCCCAACCCCCCATAGACACCCCAAGACACCCCCCCCCCCCATGGACACCCCCACTGCAATGGAAAACACCCCCCACCCAAGACAGCCCCCCCACCCCACAGACACCCCTTCCCCCATGGACAGCTCACCCCCAACCTCTGGATATACCCCCACCCCCTGGACACCACCCCAACCCCCTAGACACCCCCACCCCCTAGACACCCCCACCCATGGACAACCCCCGCCCCCTAAACAGCCCCCCACCCACCATATACCCCTTACCCCTTCAGAAAGCCCTCCCCCAACCCCCTGGACATCCCCTCCATCCCGCCTTAACATCACCCCACCCCCTGGACACCCCCACCCCCTAGACACTCCCACACCCTGAAAACCCTCACCCCTCTAGACTGCCTGCCCACCCCCGGATACCCCCTTCCCCCTTGGACAGCCCCCCAACCCCCTGGTCAACCCCCACCCCCTGGACCCCACCCCACACCTAAACACCCCCACCCCCTGGACACCCCCTAACCCCTTCAACTCCCCCACACCCCTGTGGAAAGCCTGCCCACCACACCTGGAAACCCCCACCCCCCCAGACACAACCCCACCCCCTGGACACCCCCACCACCTGGATAGCCCCTCCCCCCTACCCACCCACCCCCTAGACACTCCTACCCCCTTTGACAGCCCACACCACCATGGACAGCTCGCCCACCCCACGTGGACACCCCCGACCCCCAGGACACCCCCGGCCCCCTAGACAGCCCCCTAACCCCCCTGGATAGCCCCCCACCCACCCCTCTGAAAACCACCCCAACCCATGGACCCCCCCCCCCCCGACACCTCTAGCCCCCGGACAACACCCCCACCCCCCGCCACCCACACCCCCCCTATGCCCCCCGCACCCCCCCCCCCTTGCCCCCTACACCCCCCCGGACACCCCCTACACCCTTGGATAGCCCCCACCCCCTGGACTGCCCCTCCATACATCCTAAGAACCACCAAATACCCTAGACACCCCCACCACCCCTGGTCACCCCCACTCCCATGGACATCCCCCACCCCTGGAAAGCCCCCCTGGACACCCCACCCCCTGTACATCCCCTGGAACCCACCCCACCCCACCTCAGATACCCCCTACCCCCTTGATAACCACCAACCCCCTAGAGATCCCCTCCATCCCCCCTGGGAACCACCCCCCTAACCCCCCCCCCCCCCACACCCACTCGGACACCACCCCACCCCTAGACACCCCCTGGACACCCCCACCCTCCCTGTACACCCCCCCCCCCCACTAGATTTCCCTACCCCCCACCTGACACCCCCTTCCCCCTTCGACAGCCCCCCAACCCCTGGACACCCCCTTCATCACCCCTGGACACCATCCCACCCCATGGACACCCCCACCCCCTAACAACCCCACACCCATAGAAATCCCCCCCCCCCCGTCTTTGACACCCCCCCACCAATCCTCGGACACCGCAACCCCCACGGACACCCCCCTAGACACCACCCCACCCCCTTGACACCCCCACCCCCAGGGACAGCCCCCCCCTAGATAGCACCCCCTGGACACCCCCCATCCCCCCAGATAGCCACACCCCCCACCCCCTGGACACCCCTAGCCCCCCCTAGACACCCCCACCCCCTACCCCCTTGGACACACCCAACAACCTGGACAACACCCCCCTCCCCCCCGATCCCCCATGGATAGCCCCCCACACCCCTGGACACCCATACCCCCTTGAACAGCCCCAACCCCCTAGACATCCCCCACCCCCATGTCACATTACCCCTTACTACAACATGGCATACCACATTATCTAAAAAATAAAATATCATCTGAATTCACCTGTGCCTTTGAACAACAATTCCATATTCAAAACCCGATACATGATTTTCTTATATAGGGGTTATAACATTCTGAATTATGAATTCAATTATGTATGTGTTATAGATAATTCAATATTATATGTATTAAATCCAGAGTCATGTATTGAATTGGGTAATTGACTTCTGAATTCTGAATTTAATTTTGTATGTGTTAATTGTTAATTAACTTATGAATTATGAATTCTGTATGGGTGTAATTAAATACAGAATTGGAGGTATTGAGAATTATGTTTTGTATGAATTCTGTATTAATTCATACATAATTCTGTATTTATGTTGCAGGTATTGATAATTCTTGATGAATTCTGTTCACGGGGAGGTAGACCTGCTGGTGGAAGTGTTGTAGGTGCACATGGGGAGGTAGGCTTGCTGCAGGTGTATAAATCCTATTCCAAAGGTTGCTAACTGTTGGTATATTCATCTAAATAGAACATATTCCAATGATTTTATGTAAACCATTGGAAAAAAGTATATACCAATGGTTTAAAAACCATTGGAATAGAACATTTTACTTCACTTTTACCAATGGTTTGTGGGGAACCTTTTGTAAAATTCTATACCAGTGGTTTGAAAACCGTTTGTATAGACATGATGTTTGATATTTCCAACGGTTTTAAACCATTGGTAATGATGTATACCAATGGTTACATGAAACCGTCGGTATATAATCTATTTTTCAACCATATACCAATGGTTCTCATATAACTGTTGGGATATATCTATTCTCATGGATCCACAACCAACGGTTTAGAAAATCGTTGGTAAAGTTTATATCAACGATTGTCCAGACTTTACCAAAGGTATGAAACCATTCATAATGGATAAGTTTCTAGTACTGTAGCCTATCACTTGGAACTTCCCCCAAACCTCTCACAAGTCCACAATGTATTCTATGTATCACTTCAATGGATGTATATACCAGACCCTTCACATTTACAAAACTCAGAGGTCTTACTTCTAGAGTAAGATCTTTCTTATAAGGAACAACAAGTGGAGATTCTGGATCTTACAAAGAATGTTCTATGAAAAAAGTCCACTCATATTGTCAATGTTTTGTGAAACAATTTACCATTTGAGGAAGCAATGTGGGAGCTTGAAGATATGATGAGGTATAAGTCTCCCCATTTTTGGTATTAGAGTGACGAATTTTTAGGGTGAAATTATTTTGAAGGCTGTTGAATGTAACACCCCAGATTTTTATGAACCATTTTTTTGAATAAATTAAATTTCATTAATGGATTATGTAACACTCTACACCAAGTAAATATTTTATTACACACAACCTTGGATTATCTTTCACTACATGCATCACTTGGTCAGCTTTCATGACACATGAAACTAAGTTTTAACAAAACCATGTAATACTATTAATATTATTTAAACCTAGCCTTTATAACCTAGTCGTTATACTTAAAAAATTATTATTAAAAACTAATTTTTAAATGTTAATTTTAATGGGTTTAAATAAATAAATAATATTGACAATAAAATATATTTTTTTGGTAAAGTTATTATATGTTTGAAAATACTATTTTCTCAAAAAACTGCTTTTTTATGTCTTTTTGTGAACTATGATAAATTTTTTTTAAAACTTTTGGAAATTGAATTTGATAAAGTAATATTCTTTTTTTGATTCATAATTTTAAAATAATATTAGGTTTAATTTTTTTGATTATTTGTATAGTTTTGTTTTTTGATAAATTGTAAAAAAAATACATAATTTTAATTGAAAAACAACCTTTTCCTTTAATTTATTCATATTGTAAAATTGTATTATAAATCAGATTAAAAGAATTATTAGATAAAATTTACCTATATTAACTAAAAATATGTCATTAGAACCAATTTCACAATAAAATTAGATATACAAACTCTTTAAAATTTTGATCTTTTTCTCTTTAAAACCCTACTTTCTTGATATCTCTACAAGATTAATTTTCAATTAACTATTTCGACTTCTATGATTTTTATTTGAGGAAAAAATTCCATATTTTGAATAAGAATATTTTTTAATTTCTAATAATCTCAACTTAATTTTTGACCAACGTGATTATTAAATGAAATTAAAAATTAATTATAGTTATTATGGTAAAGACAATATCACTTATTAGTCAAAACATAAAAATTAAAGTGTAAAAAAGTCCCAAAACATGTCTAAAACATATTTTAAGAGAATATTTAGACCTTATCATATGTAATTTTCTAGTTTGATCCATTATGGAATTTTTTTCTATATGTAAAAATTGATGGAATTATCTCTTTCAAAAAATAACAAGTCTTCCACTCACTTCCCTTACAAAAGGACACCCCCTATCCCCCTCCCTTAGCACTTATAAATCCATTTGGATCTACCAAAACCTACCTAAAAATATTTCAAAATTCCCTAACATAATCCTAAAATACTTATTTTGGTTATAAATCCAACTAAGTAATACATTTGGTTCAAATCCAAAGAAGATACCAGACGAGGTGGTAACGTTCATCAATGAATGTTTTTGTTTTATTTCTTCATCAAACCCATTAAATTATTTTAATATAATGATTATATAACAACCTAATTATAATTAATATATTTATACGTTGTTATGTTATTTTTATGACCTAACACCACACACACATTGATCAAATGTGTTACAAAATAATCATTTGTCTATATGGAGGACTACCGCATTGGGAATCGAGGTCATTCACACTTTACATCGAATGTATTATGGATGGGTTTAATAGAGATTTTTGTTAATAAATCTCTCAAGAAACTCATGAATTTTATTATCCTATGGCTAGTCATTATAATTTCATGTAATAGTACAAGGTTTACACTCTTTGGAACTTAAGATAATTAAGAAAATATTTTTATGAAAATCTGACATTATAACTCTCTTCGGCCAGAAATAAGTTTTTATAAAAATAATTGTTCACTAAAAACGTTTTTCAAAAATTATTTAATATCATCAAGAAATTTTTACCCATGTTTGAATATTTAATTGTTGATTGGAATGAAATATTCATGTCATTTTCTAAAACAATTCTTGTTTCGTATTTATTGAAATGTGAACACAATATTCATTTTAACATGTACAACATGGAAAAAATATTTGCTGCCATGAACTATCACTACTTAAAATCTTCCATTATAAATTTTCAGGGAAAATTTTTTTAAAAAGTTTTTATTTTTAAAAAATATTTGTTCCCAAGAAATAAGGATGTTTTTCACAACAAATTCTCTAAATGATCTTTCAAAATTGTTTTCTATATCATATGAAATCCATTGGTGTTTCATATTCATTACTAGGGATATGATCTAATAATACCATTCATATTAATTCTCTAAATGGTTTATGTTTTTTTAAGATATGTATTAAAGTTTTTTCTCTTCCATGGGTTATACTAAGATAAAATGCTTATGGAATCTCACTTCCTATCATAGGTTATGCAATGATGAAATGATTATGAAATCTATCTATTTTTTATAGGATATAATAAGATGAAATTTTTATTTTATCGATTTCATTTCATGGGTTGGACCACCAGCTCACTCAAATGAATTTTGTTGAGATTTTAATCTCATGAGATAAACATGGTTAGGATGGGGAGTGAACTCTGTTCAATAATATAAGGATGAAATAGGAAGTGTACTCGATTCAGTAATATAGGGATGAAATAATAAGTAAACTTGGTACAGTAATACAATGCCGAAATGGGGAGTGATCCTGGTTTAGTAAAGGATTTTTTATGTTATGATGGTCTTAGCTGGAAGACATTATTAATATGGAAATGATTTTTTATGCTTTTTTGTATGTTAAAAAATCAATTTATTATACTCTCGTGGATTAGGTTAATTTATTATCTTATGAATCATGTTTTATGAACTGATAATATTTATTCCATAAATCATGACTATGATCTTTTATATGCAGGTTATGGTTTTCAAATGTTATGTACATGTTCTTATATGATTATGTTCATGTTATGCTTACAAATATACCATGTTTACCCTTGTAGAGAATTTGATATAAACCTCTAATATATTTTATTTACCTAGGTTATGAAAATATATATTACATATGATATGTCTAAGAAGGACTCTAGTTATGAGAAATGTATTGGGAGATGATTTATCTCACTTATGGACCAGTGTTTATGTTTTCAAGTTTCTAGTGGCACTAAACTATTTCAGTTCTCAAAAACGAGTTTATGTAATGTAATAAATATTCTAAAAAATAATGTAATGTCTATTTATGAGAATCCTAAGTCATTATGACCCCTCAACTTCACCACAATATAGTGAATATGGAACAACAATTTAGTGTTCCAAAAGAATCCAAAACAAAACATTAACAAATAAACAATATTTTACCTCCTTTATAATAACTTTCAAATAAAGAAACATAAATTTGGGGAATAATAAAAACTATGACTCTGCCTAAACTAGTTGATATATCATCGTTGTTTTATTAATATATTGAATTTAAAATTTCAATTGAGTACAAAATTAATTAAAACAAAGGTAAGAATATTAATCACAAAGAGTGTTTTTTTATTAATAATATTGATCTTAATCACTTGTGAAATACATTAAATTTAATATTCCAAATATTATTATGGAATTTTTTACTTTCAATTTCAATATCTACTAATAATAATTATCATATTTCAACTCTTATGGTCAAAATAATTGAACTATGAAAATTTTCCCTACATATAAATCTTATGTGAAAGGAATAATAAAATTATTTCATTTCAAATTAATCCACTCTATCTTATTGAATATCATCCATTATTATTTTCTTATGATATGTAACCTAATAATGAATTAAATATGTCAATAAATTATAATATAATAATACTAATCAAGTTTCTTTCATAGGTTAGTTTTGATTAAAAATTTACTAACACATTTTTTCATTATTTCACCTCTCTTAAGATTTTAATTACACATTATTTATTGATTATTATTAATAATTGAAATAAAAAATTTTGAATGAAGAAAAAAATCAATTACATGATTAAAGGAAATAATGATGAATAGTTATATAATAAAATTTATTAAATTCCACAAAAGCATCCAAAATAATTTTCCTCTATGAAAATAATAAATAAAATACTAAAAAAGATAAAATCGTGATTTTTTTCTCCCCTAAAATATTAATATAATATAAAATGATTTTTTTTTTTGAAAAACCCAGATTTCCCCATTTTATCTCACTCATCACTTTTATCGAATGTATACTTGAATTTATAGAAAATAGACACTGAGTAATACTGTGGCATGGTAATGAAGAAAGTTGTTGTTTTTATCTTCAAATAATTTCGTTACTACCCTTTATCTATGATTGTTAATCCTCCTATCCATTTTTAAAATAAATATTTAATTTCATTCACCATCATCTACTATATATCTTTTAAAATATGTGGTATAATAGACAATGATTAAGTTTTAAAGTTTTTTTATTTTTTTTGGATACCACATTTTCAATCAATGGATACGTTAAGTGAAACAAAAAGGTTACGTTAATAAAAAATTTCACATTCATGCCATTTCATATATAAAAATATGAAACATATCATTTCAATAAAAATATCACATAATATCCCCTTATTATAGTTTGAGATTCAGCTATTATACTTTTAGCTTCAAAAATCTATGAATATGATTCACTTCTTCTCCTATATCACTATCTATGGTTTATGAATTCATATTTAATATTCATCGTAACTATAAAAAATGGAATGTGAAATCTAAACCCATGTGGTTTTTTGGCTATATATCCTAGAGATATTATTGAGAAATGTTTATAGGAATCACCACCCCTGTGGATGATTTATTCTTCTTGGATGTCGTGATTTAAATGTTCACTCTAAGATATGGTGTATTTTGTATTATTCTTATTATGTACCCTATATTTGATGTTCTATATAGATTATGAATAAATTTCACCCAATTATTTGTTATGTTATAATTTTTTCACAATTCATGAATTGAGGGTGGATTGAGTTTTAGAATTTCACTCTAAAGTCACTTCCCTATTCTAGTCGGTTTAAAGTGTGATTTCAATTTTAATAAAATATGTAGTGTGTAACAAACCTACATGGTTACCCTAGTATACTACCACAAAATCCGAAACTGATATAGGATGAATAGTGTTTCTGTTCCCCATGGGTTGGTGAGTAGCACCTGGAATCAAACAAGATAAAAGGGGGAATGGTTTTCCCCAAAAATGGAAGAAGGTAAAGAAACAAGTCAGTATGCACAACACTCCAAAGTATTGAGAGTACCATAAATTTAACCATGTATATCAAAATCCCAAAATAGTACATCATCAAAGTACTCAGGATATGAAGTTTTCAAAATAAATTACTCAGGATATTAAAAGATAAACAACCCAAGAACCAATATAAACAACCCCACATGACCCAAAGGATAAATAATATCCACCTCCTACAAGAGGTGCATTCCCATTTCCTGGAACTGGAAATGATTCTAAAAAGACTCAGTAAAAAATGCAGTATAGTCTAAATTCTTACTTGGGTCTCTCTAAGTTTTTTATAATAATATGTCATAATAAATAAAACAATTCATTCATTCAAATTTAAATAAAATAGTCTTTGTAGTACATTTTTTTTAATTTAAATAGAACAAACTTCTCATTTCAAATGATGAAAAAAAATTCAAAAAACTCCATAATAAACATTTTATATAAAATGGTCTTATGAATCAATATACAATATTACAAAACAAGTCCACAATAAGTGGAATGTATATCCAATTAAAAAAAACCATTGTGGTCATATGACATGAAGTATTATAATTCCTGGATGTTGGATTATCACACTCTCATATAAGTGATCATATAAAAAAATTTCTCCCACTTAAGGGCAAAAGAAAATTTTTCACTCCCACTTAATGAAAAATTACTAGCCAGACATGGTTTTGTTAGTGTTTTCTACATAAATATTTTTTTTTGGAATTTACATACTATCAGGATTTCCACTAATAACCCACTAACTAACCAGGATCGCAAGTTCTCAATTAATCAATCAATAATGGGAATATCATTCCATATTGTTTTCAAATAGAGTTGTATAATTTTTAGTTTCAATATGCAAATTTAATTCCAAAACCAAAACATAGATTTTTAATAACTTAAATACTTTTCAAAATAAAATAAATATTGGGTATTTATCAATTAAACATAATCTTTTTCCCCAAAATCAATTCAAAAACCAATTTCCATAAATTCCATCAATTTCAAATTACACCTCAAATTCCGATTTCATTGAAATTTGGGGGGTTTTCCAAAAAATTCATACCAACTCAATTTCAATTTTGATTTTTCACTGAATTAGGTATTCATATCTCAATTAAAATTTATTTAATCAAATCAATAAAATAAAAGGGTTTATTAAAAAAAATCTCAATGGAACCACCTATATTTAATCACGAAATCACAAAGCTCAACTCTCATAGTGGTATTTTTAGATGAGGGTGATAGGATTAGAGATCAAGAAATCCAATATAGATTAAAGATACAAACACATTGAGTTTAGATCCATAAAAAACATGAATATTTAACAATTACTATAGATGATACAATGGGATAGAAGGAGAAGAATCATTATTGGAGAAACACATACTTGAAAGGTTTAAATTGAGATCTTCCACCCTTCTATCCTCTAAAGAATGCGTTTTTAGGATCCAAAAGGGGTTCTTGAGAGCTCCCAATACCTATTAAATCATGATATTATGTGTTTGGGTCAATCGGGGATAAAATAGGGGTTTGGGAAATTTTAAAATAATATTTGATATTAGAAATTACCGTTCACACATTTAGCTTGGTAGGGTTGCACGGTTAGAAAACGCATGCACCCTCCCTAGGGATGTAACGTATATACATGGTGTTCACATGGTTTTTCAATATTTATAGAAACCATGAAAATACCCACCATTCAGGGTAGTGTAGTTTTCACTAGGTGGGTGCATGGTTTGGGGAAACCGTGCGCCAACCGTGAACATCCTAGAAAATTTAGAAAATTTCAAATTTCCACCCAAATAAACTAGATACCAACCCCAATCAAAGAATGATAAAAAATGGGTCACAGAGTACCTAAAAACTAGTAACATGATGTTATAACATCCCCACTAGAGAAACAATATATCCCTAGAAAGCCTTTTACGAAGATTCTATATCGAAATGATGAGGACACTACCCTCTGATTAGTTCCTCTCTCTCCCATGTCTAATGTGAATCATAATTGTGATGCCATAGAAATATGACCAAAGGAATATACCACCTATGAATTAACTTTTTCTCAAAATAAATTGTACTAACTAGATTCTCAATCATAGTTAAATCAGGCTCATCACCCATATCACTATAACTCTGAGATGGATCAGAAATATATTTTCATAGTTGAGATACATGGAGCATGTTATCTATAAACCTCAACAATAGAGGAAGTTATAAATGTTAAAACACTTTCCCACCTACTCAACAACCACAGAAGTTCCCAAAAAATGAGGAGAATTTATCCCTTTACTCCCAAGATGTCTATGACCCAAACCATGTGAAACATTCAGGAACACATGGTCACTCACTAAAAACTCCAATGGTCTAAGATGACAATCAATATAAGAATTATTTCTACTTTTTGTTTTCTAAATTATCTAATTAATCAATTGATTTTTTGATCTCTTGTACAAATTATATCCAAACCATGAAAGTTTCACTAATCTCTGACTAGCACAACAGATATTTTCATGGCCTGGCATATAAAGCCTCTAAAGGGGCCCTCCTGATTTTAGACTTATAATTGTTGATATAAGTGAACTGAAATACATCAAATGGTTATCCAAAAACCCCAACAAAATCAAGGACCAGGGCATGAATCATATCCTTAATAATCGTACATCTCTCTCTATTTGGAAGTTTGTCTGCGGATATTTTGTCGTACTCAAATGAACCTGATATTCCAGGGCCTCCCAAAGGCCTCCCGAAAAGATATATGTGAAACGGGGATCTCTGTCATAGACTATAGCAGATAGAACTCTATGAAAATGAACAATCCATTTCATATAAATATTTCAAAACTCATATTTGGGTTGAATCACGAATGAGTATAATGTGATCAAATTTGTTCATACTGTCGATCGCAACCTATATAAAATTATTCTTTATCAGGGTATGTGGGAATCCAACCAAAAAGTCCATAGAGATTTCCCCCCACTTCTAAGTCAGCATTGGAAGTGGTTAGAGAAAACCCAATGGTTTATGGAGCTCGAACATGACATATTGAAAAGTATAATAGTGGTGTACAAAGTTAGCGATGTCCCATATTATCCCTAGACACCAAAATCATCTCCACATGTTCTAAAATATCATTGGGGTTCCTGGGTGTACATACAACTTAGAATTATGAAAATACACCATCACATCATTTCTAATGGATAACGGTAGAAAAACCTAACTCTTAAAACATATAATTCCCTGCGTAGAGAACAACCACTCAACAATGTTCTCCCCATCATAAATAGAGTCTCTAAATCTATAGAACTCATAATCGATCTATTTTTCTTTAATTATCCTCTCAAGAAAAGTGGTGGTCAATTGAACTATATCCAAAAATCCTCGAACCCATTCTCTTAGACTACTTAATGTAACTATGAAAAAAGAGGCATCCATTTCATCTATTATGATGATTCTTTCATAGCCTAGATCAAAACATTCCTACTCAACACATCCACAATGACATTCTATTTCCTTTAGGTATAGGCAGTGTCGAAATAAAAAGGACGTGGCTATGCCACCCAACACCTCTGGTGGATATTATCATTCTTTTGAGAGAATATGTAACTCAATATCTTGTGGTTGGAATACGTAGTAAATCTTTTCTAAAAAGTTAATTCCACTAACTCTTATTCACATTAATCAAAAATTTGAGTTCAAGGTCATGATTCGGGTAATCCTTCTCATGTGTCCTAATATATCTCAATACATAAGCTACCACGTGATTACCATGTGTAAGAAAACAACCAAAACCTAATCTTGATGCATTATATAAGACCACATAGCCCTTCTTGTCCAAAGAAAGAGTCAAAATCGGTGTTTAAGTAAAAAATATATTTTAGTTTTACAAAAAAAACTCTGAAATCTCTCATCCAAAGTAGACTTAACTCCCTTCTGAGTGAGTGTGATCATAATATAAGCCATTTTTGAGAAATCCTTTACAAACCAATGATAATACCCTGATAAACACAAGAATCTATGAATATTGAATATATTTTGAAAAAAAATTCAAGTAACATTAGCTTTCACATTCTCAATATCAATTGAGATACCATGTTCTGACACCACATGTCCCATGAAATTCACTTCCCAAATCATGAAATCATATTTTGAAAGAATTACAAAAATTCAATGATTCCTCAGAAATTCCAACACTACTCTCAAATGATGAACATGATTATCCTCAGACATCTAGTAAACTAGGATGGAATCCACAAATATTACCATGAACATATCATGATACTCATTTAAGATCCTATTCATCAAAACCATAATGACTACAGGATCATTGGTTAGACTAAATGGAATGAATAGTAATCATTATGTTTATACCTTCTATAAATGGTTGTTTTTTAAATGTAATATTTTTTTTTATTTTCAATTGGTGATAACAAACTCAAACATAAATATTTGAAAACCATTTTTTCCTTTTTAATTTTTTAGAGGGATCATCAAACTTTGGAAACATATACTTATTATTTACCATAAATCTGTTGATTCTTTGGTAATAAACATATAAAAGAAGTGTTCCATCAACTTTATTAGTAATGAGAATAGGAACTTCCCATGGTGACACACTGAGACATATAAATCCATTCTCCAAGAGATCATCAATATTATTCATTAACTCATTCATTTTATATTTTTACATATGGTAATAAGTAATAGATATCGACTGAGAATGATGAACTTTATCAATTAAAACTTATACCTCCCTCATCGGTTGAAAAATAGAAGATTCAAAAGTAAACACATTGAGAAACTCAATGACAACTATAGGGATATCATCAAACAAAAATTACATCTCCAAATAAAAATAAAAAACTAATATCACTTTCCACTAATCTAGATAAGAAGGTTTGACTCTACTTGAGCTTGGGTCCCATTCTCCTTAAAAGACACATCTCACACTATCGAGAAAATTAATAGAGAACCATCAGAGATAAGATTCTATTTAGACTTTATTAGAAATAATTTAATCCATCCCAAAAATGATATCAAGTGGTTTCATGATGAGAACTAGAAAATTTCCGGTAAAATCAATCTTTGATAAAGAAAAGACATGAGAAGGAGAAAAGATACCCTACTCTCTCTTAGTTCTAGGGGCATAATATTATCCATCATATAAGACACAAGCTCAATTGAAAGATTTAACAGGGTCACAATAAAGGTCAAAATAAACGAATGGGATGTACCAATAGAAAATAAATTAGTCACTAAGGAAGAATATATAGTGATAGTACCTCTCATAGTCATTGGACTGAAATAATCTTACTCTAGAGACTTTTCGACTTTGTGGAGATGCTTCATTCCAAATTCATGTGGCTTGAAACCCTTCAATATTGAAGCATATTATTTCACCACAGTAATTTTAGGTGTTAATGATCATATTACACTATGTTGAGTAGATAATATATGATAGAACTTATGAAAGTGACATAATAATCCATAAGAACCACATATCTCGGGTGTCTCAATGCAAGCCCATTTGAGTGCCCAGGCTAACCACACAAAAAGAAAGTCAATGGGCCTCATCTTGGTAATATAGCAGGTCTAGAGGAAACATACTATTGAGATGCAACATGAGACTCATCATGATTTCTCATTTCTTTTAATAAACTCATGGAACTTCTAGTGGGGGAAAAACGAACTCCTGTCAACTTAGGCATACCATCCCGATCTACTTCAACCATAAATTCCCTATCCAGCACCTCAGTGTAGGAATATATTTTCGGTAAGAAAATATTAGAATGAATATAACATAAAATACCCAAATAAATCTATCAAGTATTCATATTCCCATTCAATACAATCTCAGGTGAAAACTTCATAAGCTTATCAAATCAGTTCTTATACTCTTTCATAGACTTGCCTGCCTGCTCAAGTTCAAATAAGTCCATAGCCTTATCTAGTACCACAAACTCTAGATAAAACTGGTTAGTTAAAATAACATTAAATTCCATCTAATCTAATCCCCTATGCTTCATTTTCATAACCATGAAATCCAACTATATCCTGTTATGTCCCTCCAACCTAAAGGTAGTACACATTACCTTAATATCTTTCATTTTTTCAAAGAAATCAAATAGAATTTCTATATTTCTCAGCTACTACTCAACCTATTAAGGATTATTGTATCCTTGAAAAGTATGTGGTTTCTGGTGAAGAAACTCTTAACCGTGAATCTAAAATTCATCCCTCTAAGATTACACAACTATAGCCTTAATGGGAACCAGTGTAGGTGTCTGTCCCAAATCCTATACATCATGCACAATAACTTCAACCATATTCTAGTCCATAGGGGGATTTTCTCATTGTGTTTCACCACCATCTTCCTCATATATCCTATTCACACATCTTCTCATAGGCATGATACTACAAGACATCATAAAATTACATTTAATATGTCATAAGATTACTTAGATCAACACTCAAATGAGAGAGAGAGATAAATTAATCCCATTTAATAAAATATAAATATTTGGATTTCAACCTATCCAAATTTAAAGTCAGGAAAGTACAAGAATCATCCTCAATAATCCTTTCTAAACCCACCCTTGGTGATTTTTGGCTCATTATGATGTGGTATGGAAATGAACTAACTCTTAACTACCACAAGATCATTTAACTACATCCTGACATCAAATAAACATGCACAACCTACACCTTTGATACAAATTTGTCACAAACTAGCACGAATACCCAAGAACCCTAAATCCCAATACGGAATTGACATTTCCTAAAGGGTGTTCCAAATCCCCATGGGTTGGGGACTTACACCTGGCCTCATATAAGATAAAAGAGGGAATGATTTTTCCAAAAAATAGCGGAAGATAAAAAAAATAGTCATTAAGCTCAACACTCCAAATAGAGAAAGTACCATAAATTAAAATAGATATATCACAAACCAAAAATATTACATTATGAAATTACTCAGAATCTGACAATATTAATAACCCATGTCCCAAAAGACAAAACAATAAATTCCCTAAAGGATCAATAGCATACACCTTCTATAAGAGGCACCTTCCCTTTTCTCGGACATATAATAAGATAATGAAAAAATTCATGAACCAACCATGTCCCAACAGACACAACAATCAATGCTACAAATGATCAAGAACATCCACCTTATCAAAGTGGAACTTTCCCTTTTATTGAAACAAAAAGAAGAAAATATACAAGTTTACGAAGTAAAAGGTAAGGTGAGAGTTAAAAGCCCAGTATGTTCTCACCAAGTGTTCCTCAATAAGATTCCATAAAAAGGAAACCAAATAATTGATTCAATTTTAAATAAAACAATCATGGAAGTATATTTTCATATTTTAAAAAATATATGCTTTTCATTTCAAATTATGGAAATAATTTAAAATAATAGATCAATAAAATTTTAAATAAAACAATTTATATAAATCAATAGACATGAATAAAATAGTTCAGAATCAATAGAATGTATATAAAATTTTAAACAAATAAGAAACAAGTTCATTTTCTTTATGGTATGATAGTTACCTATAATAGGATCCTCACACTCTCATATCAGGGATCGTATAAAAACTGTAATCCCTCTTAAGAGAAAATTACAATAATCCACTCCAACTTCAGGTAAAATTAATAGCCAAACATGGTTTTGTTAGTGTTTTCACCATCATTATATTTCTATGGAATTAACTTCCATGAATTATTTTCCCAAATAACCCACTAACAACCATTACTTGTATATATACAATAAATCAATCAATAATGGGAAAATAATTTAAAATCACTTTAAAATATAGTTTCCCATATTTTGGTTTCAATATATGAATTTTATTCCAAATCTAGAACATAATTTTTTCATCACTTCTTGTATTTTAAAAATAAAACCAATAGTATTTTTTTTATCAATTTAACTTAATCCATTTTTCTAAAAATCTTTTCACAAATCAATTTTAAAAAATTCCATAAATTTCAGATTACACCCAAAATTCCAATTCCATTTGAATTTTTTGTTTTCCCAAAATTGCATACCAAATAAATTTCAATTCCAATTCACATCGAATTTGGTTTTCATATTTCAATAGAAATAAATTTAAATAAAATGATGCAAAAATGGTTTATTAAATATAAATTATCAAAGAAACCACCTACCTTTAATCATGTAATCACAAATATCAATACCTAAATAGAGATTTTCCATCAAAGAAACGACTTCAAAAGAGATCAATAAATATATTATAGATTTAAGATCCAAATCAATAGTGTATAAATCCATAAAAAATGAAGACCTTACACTTCATAATCATGAGATAAAGATAGAGTGAGATAAGACATATAAGAGTAGAAACACTTACTAGAGAGGGATTGAACGATATCCGGCATACTTTGATGCACCAAATAATGGGTTTTGACGATCCAAAATGGGTTATTGAGTGGTCCCAAGACCTAGGAAATCTAGATATGAGTAGTTGGGGTTTATTGGGGATAAAAAAGGTTCAGGACATTTTAAATAATTTTTGGAATTAAAAATTGTTTTTCGCACAGTTAGATAGGCAGGGGCCCATGAATGGACAACCCCTGTGTCCAAAATGTGTGCCCTCCTATAGGGGTTCAGAGTTTATACTAGGGGGGTTCATGATTTTTAAAGTAGTGTTCCATCCATGAAAACTCCCAATGTTCAGGGTTACGCATTCTGCACTGGGTGGGAACACGACTTTAGAAAATTGGCCGCCAACCATTCACATCATAGAAAATTACCAACATTTAAACTTTCCACCCAAAACAGAACAAGGAAAACTTTAATCAAAGCATGATAAAAAATTGTTGTCAAGGAGTATCTAAAAACCATTCATAGGTTCTTACAACCTCCCCACCATATAAAGTCTATTTCCCAAGAAAGTATATCATGAAAATTCCATATAAAAAAGATGAGTTAACTACTCTCTCATCAGTTCATCTCTCTCGAAAGTCTCATATGTATCATAATTGTGATTCCATATCACTCATCCCAAAGGTATCATCCTCTAAAAATGCACCTTTTTCTCAGAATAAACTATCCTAACTGGATGCTCAGTAGGAGGTAAATCAAGTTCAACATCGAGATCACTCTTGATTATAACATGAGATGGATCAAAAACATTTTTTTCTGAGATACATTGAAAAAATTATGTATCAATGTCAGCTTTGGTGGAAGTGATAAATGGAAATATACTTTTCCTAACTTCTCAACAACCTCAAAGTGTCCCACAATACGAGGACAAATCATCCTTTCCTCATAATCCATCGATGACCCAAACAAGGTGAAATTTTCAAGAACATGCGGTCATCAACTAAAAACCACAATTTTCTACTACAAAGACTACTGAAAGAATTACACTAGCTCTATACCATCCAAATTATCTAATGAATCAACTGAATCATTTATGTCATCTATTGGACCGATATCATTCCAACCAAGTAACATTCATTGATCTTGGACCAATACAAAAGATATTTACAAAACCTTTCATATAGGGCCTCAAAACGATCCATATTGATTAAGGACTGGTAAATATTGTTATAAGTGAACTCAGCTAGTCCCAAATGGTATTCCTAAGTACCATAAAAATCAAGGATGCAGACACGATGCATATCCCCCAAAATATGTAAATATATCTTTTTATGGAATTCTGTCTACAGATGTTATACCGTACTCAGATGAAACTGAGATCCTAGATCCTCCTAAAGGACTCCTCATAAGTGAAAAGTAAAATAGATATCACTTTCAAATACTATAAAATATAGAAATCCCTAAAAATGAATAATCCCATTCACATATAGATTTCTCAACTCCTCATTTTTGGTTATATCATGAATGGGTATATAGTGAGCCAATTTGGTCAGCCAATTGATTACAACCCATATCGCATTATTATTTTTTATTTAATGTTGCAACCCAACCACAATGTCCATAGAAACATCATCCCTATTCTAAGTCAGTGATGGGTGTGGCTGGAGAAAATCCAAAGATCATTGGTTCTCAGACATGACCTCTTAGAAAGTATAATAGTGATAGAAAATGTAAGCAAAGTCATTTCTCATGCTATGACACTATAATAATATCCACATGTCATAAAACATTTTTATGGTTCTTGGGTTCACAACCCACTTGAATTATGAAACCCCACCATCACAGCCTTTCATACAGGTAATGATAAAACAAATGGTCTCCAAAAACATAGAATACCCTCCTTAGTGAAAAACAACTTAGAAATGGTATCCCCATAATAAAAAGAGTCTTTAATGCTATAGAGATCATAATCAAGATTTTTTCCTAATGGTTAATCTTGATAAGAGAAGTGGTCAACTGAAAATTAACCAATGCTACCCGAACCCTTATCTCATGGACTTCTAAATGAAACTATGAAAGAAGATACATAAAATTCCACTATTATAGTGATTCTTTCATGGTCTGGGTCATAATTTTCTTACTCAACATACTCATAAATAAATTCCCTTTACCTAGGGTAAAGATGATATCAATATAAAAATACTACAGGTAATCCACCAAAATCCTCTAGTATAGATTCAAATATTTTTGTGAGAATATATAACTCAAGATTTTGTAGTTGGAATACAAGGTAAAACTTTCTCCAAAAATATAATCCCACTAACTCTTAAGAACATGAATTACAGTTGTGAGTTCAAGGTTATGAGATGGGTAAATATTCTCATGGGGCCTATGATGTCTCAATACATAGGATACCACATGATCACCCAACAAAAGAACACAACCTAAACCCAAACATGATTCATCATATAATTCCACATAGACATTCCCATCCTTGGGATGAGTCAATAAAGGTACAAAAGTCATAATACATTTAATATCAAAAAAATAACATTGAAATTTCTCATCAGAAGTGAACTTCACCTCCTTTATAGTGAGTGAGGTCATCAGAGATTCTAATTATGAGAAATACCTTACGAACATTTGATAATATCCTACAAAACCAAGAATCTCTGAATCTAGAAATTTTTTGGAGATGCTTCCATTTCATAATTTCTTTCTCCTTCTCAATATCAACTAATATACCATGTTCATACACTATGATTCTAAATGAATTCAGTGCCCAGATTCAGAAATCACATTTCAATAGATTGGAATAAATTTGGTTACCTCTTAAAAATTCTAGCACAACTCTAAGATGACACACATGATCTTCCTCATACATATATTAAACTTCAATTTCATCCACAAATAAAACCAAGAACATATCAAGATACTCATATAAGATCATATTTATCAAATCCACAAATATTGCAAGAGAATTAGTTAGAACAAATGGCATGACAAGGTACTCTTAATGGAATTACCTATTCTGATTGGTGGTTTTCTAAATGTAAAATTATTTTATACTTGATTGGTGATAACAAGATTTAATATTAATCTTCAAGAACCAATTTAACCATTTCATATGGTCAAAAATATCATCAATGTATATAAATAGATTATTTTTCTTTAGCGTAACTCGGTTGAGTTTTTGGAAATCAACACATTGGTGATGTGTTCCAAAAAAAATTAGCAAAGAGAAAAGGTGGTGGAAAAGGGTACACACTCAGGCATATAAATCCTTTCAAAAAGAGATCATCCAACTGAGCCTTTAATTCTTTCAATTCATCCGGTCCCATCTATTAAGAAGGAAGAGATATTGGATGATCACTTGTCACTAAATCTATCAAAAAATCTACCTTCCCACCAGTGGAAAACTAGATAATTCAAAAGGAAAGATGTTAGAAAACTCAAAGAAAACAACAGGGAGATCAACACTAAAACAACCCCTCTCTAGATCTAAATAAAACACAAATATTAGTTTCCCAACAATAGATAAGAATGTTTGGTTCCACTTGACCACATGTCTCATTCTACCAAAAAGAAATGGTTCTCCCCATTGGGAAATGTAAAGAAGACATGTTGGAGATAAAAATCAATTCGGGATTTACTAGAAATTAATTCATTCATCCCAAAAATGACATAAATAGGTTTCATTTCAAGAACTAGAAAATCCCAGGCAAGATTAATATCTAATAAATAGAAAACATGGGAAGGACAATGAAGACCATTCTCTCTCTTCATTCCAAAGGGTGTAGTAATATCCATCACTTAATACAAAATATCAGTAGGAAAATTTTTCAGGTTCAGAATAAGTTTTGAAAAGATTTAATGGGATGCATCTATATCAAATAAAGTAGTCACTACAGATGATGCTATAGTGATGGTACCAATAATAGTCACTAGACTTATATCATCTTCCTTTAGAGACTTCCACTATTTGTAGAAGCTTAATTCTAGATGCATGTGGCTAGAACCCCTTATATCATGATGTATTTTATTTCACCATAGTAAATTTGGGTTTTCATGATCTTTTTCTACTATGTGGAGAGTATAAGATATGAAAGAACTTCTACAAGTGAGCTGAGCATCAATGGGAACCACATATCTTGGGTGCCACAATTCAGACCCATTTTGAGTGTCCAACCTTACCAAAAAAGAATAATGTCAATTGTCCTTGGACATAAACTTTATTAGTTCTAGAACAATCTGGATTTCATGATCCACCTTGATAATAATCACTCTTTTTCTTTCCATTAGATGAACTCATTGAAATGTCACTAGGAGGAAAAGGAACTCTCATTAACCCTGGCATGCCTACCAGATCAAGTTCAACTTTCAATGACCAATCCAACACCTCAGCATAGGAAAAGATTTTTATCATGAAAAACTAAGAATGGTTATTTGATAAATGTCCCATCTCAAACTATTTAGTCTTCATCTTATAATTCCATACAATCTCATGTGAAAACTTCCCAAGCCCGGTGAATAAGTTTTCACACTCTTTCATGGTCCTATCAGTATACTGGAGCTTGAAAACTCTATAGAAATCACCAGAACCATAGAATATAGAAGGAACTTATTTTTAAAAAAAATTAATTTCCTTTAACTCCAAGACCTCATTCTTCTTCAACATAACCATGGAATCCCACCATATCCTACTATGTCCCTCCAACATAAAGGTATCACACATTACATTAATAGCTACACGTGTTTCAAATAAATCAAAAATTATTTATATATTTCTCAACCAGTCCTCAGCCACTTGAGGATTTTTAGAGCCTTGAAATGTTGGTGGTTTCTAGTGATGTAAGTCCATAGGAAGATTGCATAATTTATCTCTCTAAGGTTATAAAACTAGAGCTTGAATGAGAGTGATTGTAAGTGCTTATCCTAAATATTGGACAACAAACATAATAAACTCAACCAGATTGTGGTCCATGAGAGGAATTTATCACTAGGGTTCATTAGTATATCCTTCATGGATCATATTCACACATAATCTCAGAGTCATGGTTGTAAAAACCCAAATTTTATAAATGAAAATTCCTCTTGATCTAATTAAATTTTTCATTATGTGAAATGGTTATACAAAACATATAAAATTCCTTTGTTTTATGTTTTTGGATTACAAAATACCATTACAAATTGTTACCATTGCTAATATTGTTGTTGAATACTGATCACATGATTAGTATAAATATAGGTATTTAACAAATCAAATTTAATCATACAATAGAATCAATGACCTCATCCGGTAGAATTAATCCATACGAAGCCCATTTTTCTGAGCTCGGAAAGGAGGTAGCATCATTGGGCTTTTCTCTAGACCAATCCCAAGCTGAGCTTTAACACATTAAGCTCGAACATAACCACCTACAAGAGAAGTGGAAGTTGATAGAGATTACCACCAGAGTGATGTTATCTGAGACACCCCAAGAGTCTTTCACCATCACACACCTCACCCTTAGGTCATATGCAGGTGTTATAAGGGGTTATGTAACAAGAACCTAGCACTATGATTATGTGCATTATTTTTGTATAAAATAAATAATATACATTCATTTTATTATTGTTTTTAAATAGTTTTTAAACCACAAATAGTATTTTTTTAGTTAATATTCAACTTAGAAACTTATTTTTATAAATTAATGAATTAAATAATATTTTCATAAAATATTATTACTAAATTATTTTTTATCAAATATAAATGATCGTATAATTTTTATGAATACAGTTGTAATTTTTATTAAGGTTTGAAAGTCGTTTTTGTCAAAACCCATGAATTTTAGATAAATGTCAGATTTTATTTTAAAAGTAAAAAAACTCAAATATTTAGAAAATTATTTAGATTATTTGAATATTATTTTTTGAATCAGGACATCGAAATTATCGAGCAGTGAAGTTTTCATATTTTTCTGAGACAGCCGAATTTTTGGGTAAAAATTAAATACCGCTTAATTATATAATGTGTTTTAGGACTTCATAATGACCTAATAGTGATATAATCAAATACTATAATTGTGGTTTTCGGACAATATATTAATTAACATTAAAATAATGTGATTTTAGAGTAGATTTATTTATTTTACAAATCCATAGTGGACCCTTCAAGACTTCTAAAATATTTTAACTTTTTAAATTGATTTCCTTGAGAGTGTGACTCACCTACACATAATAAAGCCTAATATTTTAAGTTGTTCAGCCATTTTCCTTATAAAATAATGTTTTACACTCCCCTTTTTCAAAAAAAAAATGGGAAAACCCATGGGTTGGTTTGTGGTTTTGATTAGTTTAATGTGTGGTGTCCAAAGCCTAAATAATAAATAATTTTCTCTCTTTTCCAACATAAACCCACCCAAGACCCCACTTCCTCTTCAGTAAAAGCCTTTAGATATCGACCAAAATCTTACCTCCTCTCTCTAGAGTGTTCCCAAGGCACCCCAAGCTCTCAATAAGCCTCTCTCATGCCTCTCCCAAGCCTTTGGGATCACACTTCCAAGTAAGTGATTTCTTCCTTTCTCATTTTGTCCAAATATATTTAAGTTGTTATACCCTTTTTCCTTCAATTAAAAATGTTGGGGTATGATTTCTAATCTCTAACATACTTCCCTCCATGTGTCTAAATTGATGATATACCTCTTCTCTTTCATTAGTTCCTCCTATGCACACCCGTTACCATGCTGAAATTCTGTAAATAATTTTTCTCTTCTCATTTACATTCGAGAAAATATTTTGTATTGTGAATCAAAATTCCATTAAAAATGTTGGGACTTGTATCTATATTACCCCTTACTATCCATTTCATGTTTATATGATGGGACACCCCATTCTCTCTCATCAACCATTTTTATTAATTCTTATGTCATGTTGTTATGCTGCTGAAATTTCACGATGATTTGCCAAGCCAAAGTCATTGTGTAGTGAATACCATGCCCATTTATCTATCAAGGGTATCCAATTTTATGCAGACTTACTTATTGATTATATAGTTTCATGTATGTATTCCACACATCTTATTCATGGAATAAATTATGATGTTTAATGAATCCAAGTTTTGAGATCCATGTGGCACATTTATGCATGAAATGTAATGATTAAGAAGGGTTCACCCTGATAGCACTCCAATGCATTGGGTAAATATTAGTATCATGATACATCAATTTCAATGAGGTTTTACTCATGATAAATAAATTTAAATGAGGGTTTTCTCATGAAACATGTGCAATTAGCCTTAGATCATGCTAAAATCATGTTAAATGTCGTTGCCACATTTCAATGTTATGATAATATTTATATATCATGCCTTTATGTTCATGTATATCTTATACTCCATTGATATGCCTATTTACATATATGTATTTTATTCTTCATGTTATTTTCGTTGTTTACTCTCTTACTGGGCTTTATAGATCACCCTTTCCATATGCATATACTCAGGTTATCCCAAGCAATGCTAAGTATGAAGGAATGTGTGTGGTCATGTAAAAGAAGTTTTCTATAAAGTTTTGTGTTTCATGTTTTAAGTTATTATGTAATGATATTAAGCCCCAAAGAAATTATAACTCAAGATATTTTATGTTTTATCAAGTGACATTTTTATGTAATAATTATTTTTAATTGTGTAATAAATAGCAGGGTTGTTATAGTTGGTATCAGAGGATAGGTTTAGTTATTTTTTGGGATTTGGATTAGAAAACCCTAGTGAAAGCCTAAGGGATAAGATAAAGATTAATAAAAACATCACTGATTTTTTTTGAATATCGAGTAAGTGGTTTATCAAGAAAATACATCCATGTCTGGATATGAGAAGGTAGATGCATCTCTAGCACAGATGTATCCTAGGGGTAAAACCAGAAAACACTGCTTTAATCTAGACTCGAACGGGAACTGGTTCATGACAACGGGCCTTGCAGCACTCTTGGTTACGACACTCCC
Organism: Viscum album; assembly: GCA_963277665.1. Taxonomy (NCBI): domain Eukaryota; kingdom Viridiplantae; phylum Streptophyta; class Magnoliopsida; order Santalales; family Viscaceae; genus Viscum; species Viscum album. The sequence goes on along the minus strand of OY728159.1, from coordinate 1,416,936,815 downwards.
AGGGGATATGCTTTAGTAAATTTATAATCTTAGTATGAACCATTATTAAGGGAATAAAAAATTTTCCCCTAAGAATATATGTTAGGAAGTAGATCATGGATAACATAGATTGAAGCCTATAAATTCATAAGTTGATGAAATATAAGTAATTTATAATTCAACCATTTTTTTCTTTGGATTACCCATTATGTGTCGCCCCTAAATTTCCTTTTATTCCATCTAATGGCCGGTAATAGGAGGACTCGAGCTAACAACCAATGCAAAGATCAATTTGATGACTGTTCTAAAGAGATTCCCAATCCGATGGGAGTTGGAATCAAGAAATTTTTCATGATACTCTCTCAGTTAACTCATGTTTTTAATAGAAACATGGGTCAATAGGAACATTAACCCCCCCCCCCCCATCCTAAAAAAGAACAAGTCACAATCGAGAGATTCATGAGACAATGGCCTCCTACTTTTAATAGATCATTTGATCCCTCAATTTTCGAACAATGGATCAACTCTATTGAGAAGAACCTCTCTATCCTTCAATGTTCTGAACAAGAGACGATACTTCTGGATTCTTATTGTATGGAGGGTGTAGCTATTCAATGGTGGACATTTATCAAAAATATGAAACTTGAGGAGGAGAATGAGGCATTGGAATGGAAGGATTTCCATAAAATGTTTTTCGAAAAATATTTTCCTTGCACCCTCCAACTTAAGATGGAAAGGGACTTCCTTGACCTCAAGAAAAATGATGACGAATCCATTAGAGCATAAGAGGAAAACTTGACAAGGCTTGCACGATATGCCTCAGACTTTGTCATTTCCCCTGAATGCAAGGTTGACCGCTTCTTGGGAGTTCTAAAACCTACCCTACAAAAATACCTAGTGATCCATGACTTTGATTGCTATGAGGAAATTGTCTGATGTTCCCTCAAAGTCAAAATAGATATCGATGAATCTCAGCGGTATCATGGGGATAAGAAGCGTAAGGTGGAATTCATTTCTTGAAGCCCGATAGATAAATCCAATGGTGCTAAGAAAATCCAGCACCCCACTTTCCAAAGGTACAGAAAGAATGTAATGACCCGAGAAACCCTGCTTTGTTTTTTTCAAGTAAACCATCAATCAATAACAAAAAAATCATCAAATGGATGAAAATTTCTTTTATTTAAATAAGAAAAATTTTGACTACAACATCCTATGACCAAACGAAAAGATAAATTAACCGAAAATTCCAACTAAGAACCCGATTACAATAATGGGAAGACTGCTTAAAACTACTAGGAGCCCGAGAATGCGGTAGGGGTTTCGAACATCCATCATAAGGAACATAACGATTTCTGAAGCCACCGCGACCGTGCTCAGCACCAAGGGGATCACACGAACCATCTTTTCTTCTCCTTCAGTCACTTGGGGTAAGGGACACCCGAGACCAAACCCTTTTTTTATAAGCACCTTAATATGGCCGTTGAACCCCAAAACGGCTATAAATTCGACCGTTGGTTTATTTTGACCGTCGGGTCTTCTTATCATGTTTTATTTTGACCGTTGGAATAAAATCGGAATGATAATTGTGTTTTGTTTTGCTTTAATTTCTTAAAGTGTCATCAATGTTAATTTAGTTTTCCTAAAATGAATATTTCTAGTTTATGTTTCTAAACGGTGAAAATTGATATTATTTTTTTCTTCCATTATACATATTAATTTGAACAATTGAACTTTTATTTTCTATTTATATCAAACTGGATTAATTTTTATGAGTTATATATATATTTCCTTAAACTAGATATATTATTTCTCTTATAATTCGACCTTTACTAATTATTTTGGAAACTATATTAAATTATGGTTTTATTTACAAATCTCGCGTCTTTAAGTTTACACAAATTCTTTTAAGCAACTAATTTCTTTTTCTTATCTTAAAGGAGTATATCCAATGTCTGCATGAAATTATAAATTAAGGTAATTATTATATTCAGCAAAGGAAAAATAAATAAATAAATAAACAAAGAAATATTTATTATGATGAATAAATCGATGCTTTCTTTAATTGATCAAATGAACCTTTAATTTTCCAAAATATAATAATTATGGTTTAAAAATAATATACTTAATATAATAAGGCCAATAAAAATTATTGGTATTTTAAAATAGAATATATATATATATACATATGTTTATATAATAAGATGTTTTGATTAAATCAATTTATAATTTTATTTGACTAATGATTTGATTAAAATAGAAAAAGACAGATTAATGATGGATCTTTTTTAAAAAAAACATTGTTATAGTAAATTAATAATAATAATAATAGGTCTAATAAAGCAATAAAATATCAGTATTTATAAGATGAAAACGTTGAAATAAAATAAACAGATAAAATATGTTAGACGCGTTAAAAAAAATAAAGAAATCGAAGACCGCGTGTTTTTTTTAACGCTGCGCGTGTCTGAGCCGTCCGATCAGCCCTGGCTTAATCCCAGCCACCCGCTAATTTCGCGTCTTCCTCCTACCTCGCGCCGCTGGTTTCTCCTCCTTCCTCACGTCGCCAGACCAGAGATCGTAGGGGATCTATTTTTCTCCTCTAGACCGGTGAGTAGCTCGGCTATTTCTTGCCTTCTTCAAGTCGACACCGACCCATTGCCTCGGATCTCGAGCCAACGACCTCCCCTGAAGTACTCCTCTTCTCCTTCTGTTTTTTTTAAATCCCCTGTTGCACCAAAGGCTGAAGGGCTTGCACTCCTCTCCTTGACCCCTCCAACCTCCAGACGCCATCGCTGTTCCTTTCTCTTCCTACTCCTCGTCGAGCTAAGGTAAGGGTTGTGTTTTTTTTCAGTTTTTGTAAACACCGGGTTTTGTATATAGTTATATACACGTATATACTTGTTATATATATTTATATCTTCTAGGTTTATACCTTCGGTTCCCCTTGAACTCTCCAACTTCTGGATCCCGTAGCTGCACTGTACTCCTCCTCCTCTCCGGGTTAAGGTAAGGGAGAAGCCTTTTTTTTTTTGAGGTTCCCGAGTTTTGGTGTTTTTATATATATATATGTGTGTGTGTGTGTGTTTTTGTGCTATATATATGTATTCATACTGTGTTTATACAACTGGAGCCACTGGATCCACTTGCCTCATTTATCATTTCCTTTCCTCCTCTCCGAAGGTAAGAGGCATGTTTATTTTTTTTAGTTGTGTTTGAGTATTGGAGTATATATATATATATATACATGTTATGTGTGTATATATATTTCGGGTATGTGTGAACCGGGTGCAAACCCAGAATTTGAGATCTCTCTCAGCTTAATGAATCGAATAGTGGGTAAAAAGGGAAAATCCCTTCTTTTTTTAGTTTCCTCCGGCTTTGGTACACTATAATTTATATACACCTTACATAAATATATATGTGTATATGAATTTGCATCATGGCATTAAGAACCGGTTACCACTGTTTTCATCATCCAGAATTCGACCAGGTTAAGAGCAGTTTTCTTTTGAGGTTCATTTTAACTCGGTTTTAATGTTATACACATTGTGTATATAAATGTATATATATATATACACACATTTATACACATAAGTATAAGAGGATATGTGCAAATATACAATTCTTCTTTTGTGTTTATAACCTTGATTTTTATTTCGCCTATAAACATGGAGGTTTTGGGTAATTGTATGAACATGCAAAATCATGCAAGTATACGAAGTATATTGGTATATACATACATGCGATTATATCGATGTGTATGTACACCAACGTGAACTTGGTTCTCTTATCTTTTTTTAATGTATTATGGTATAGCGTGATGAATTTATGGGTTGGTTGGATTTCAAAATCATTCTCGAAACTGAGAATTTTCATTTATCACTGCTTTGGGAATCAGGATTTTTCTTAAAATGGATAGTATGGACTCCTTGAACTTTTACAAATGCATACATGTATTCATAGGTATGTACTCATGTTTATTTAAAGTGGTAATAAAAGAGTTTTTATAAGACAGTTTTGGGTAAAAACCCTCAATATCCATTTATCATTATATGTGTAAACGACCATGCTTTAATTGGGTATTTTGATGAATGGTATGTTAAGTGTTATGTTTACTTTCTTAAAACCCATGTTTTAAAATGTTAACTTTTTATGTGCACGAAGCTTTACCATGCATGTCCTAATGTTTTCAATGATAGAACTGTTTTCATGTAATGAATAAGTATGTGGAAAATGGGGTTTAATTAAGAATGCATGAAACCCCATGAATGAATGACCATGTCAGGATATGTGAGGGATGTATAGGACTTACATGTGATGGGTGCACCCGGAATTATATAGCGTAAAAAGAATGATGTGACGGGTGCGCCCAGAATTATACAGTGCTCCAATGCATTGGGTAAAGCAAGAGTCTCATGAGACGAACATGTGCGACGGTCTTGGCAGTTAGCCTTGACTTGTGCTAAGGAAACGGGGTGGGCAGTGAGCCTTGACCCATTAAGTATGTTATACGGTCATGATGAAAAGTCTTGAGAAAGTCCAGAATTATACATTCCCTCTGCATGTAATGATAAAGGTTAACCAGGGGTTAGTTCAACTAACAGGACAACCCCTAGTTGAAAGCTCCCATGATCATGAAAACGTAATTTATGTGTCAAGAACTGTTTTTCATATGGTAAACTATTAGATGATCTTCATTTTACTCATGAACCATGATATGCATGTTTTCCTGCTTAGCCATAGAATTCTTTTAGAATTAAAGTAACCTTGTTATAACATTATGCATTGGTTATTCTTTTTATATTGCGCACTCTGATCATGTTTACATTAAATCTCATTTCAAGTATGTGCTTCATTGTGCAAGTGGTTATCAAAGAAAGATGGATTTCATGTTTTTAAGAAACGATATTGTTTTGTTTTAGCAAAGTATTTTTATTCCTTTCAAAAGGATTTATTTAAGAAAGGATTTTTTTTAAATGTTTTAAAACCCCTTACTGGGCATTTTTTCTCACCCTACGTTTTGTTTAAATTTTTTTCAGGCACGTTTGATACTAATGAAGTCAATCAGATGCAGCTGGTTTCCCATAATCCTGAGCCTCACGATCTTCTGTTGTAATGAGACATGATATTTAATCTGTAATGATCTAATGTTAAGTATATCATGTCTCATTAAGCACCCCGGTTTTGGGGGTCGCTACAGTTGGTATCAGAGGATGGGTTCAAAAAACTCTGGAAAACCAGGTGATATAAATATATTGCTAAGACTAACTAAGTAAAAATGTCATAACTTTCAGATGGCTGATGTACCTACCGACCTTTTTTCACTTCCCACTGAGGCTCTAGAGAACATTATATCTCTAGCCAGTCGTGAGAACTTTCTGAACTATTCCCAAATTCGCATGACGTGTAAGCACTTGTACAATGTGTCAAACTCATCTAGGGTGCTTAGTCTCCACCGGGGAATGGGGGTGGATTATCTCCTAATGATGATGACCCAGTTTCCCTCGTATGCACGTCGGGGAATGTATCACGAAGGACTCTTCTGAGTCTTTACAACTGGCGAGGAATTTGGCACAATGCTAGATAACCCTTTTCAAGAAGCTGCTGCTGCTGGAGACCTCCGAGCGGCTTATCTGTGCCAGGTCCTGCACTATGGATTCTGGGGCCAGTTAATGGACTTTGGAGCATTGGAAAATGAGTCCACTCGTGTGTCTCTTAGGCAAGAAGTGTACACCAAAATTTCCCAACTCCACACCCCTCAAGCTAAACTCAGGAGGCGTTATAAATGTTCCCATGAGTTTAGTCCTGTATGTTCATCTTGTGTGTGGTTTGAAGAGTTAGGAAGTTTTGCCACTCTTTGTGGCGTACCTCTTGTAAACTCAGACTTTGCCGTGTAAACTTTTTCATAAATGGAAGTTTCTTGTTCTTTTCATGTCTTCACCGTATCTATGTTGTTAAGAGTTTCCCCTCGATGTTTGTTTTCAGATGGCTGGACAAACGAACTTCTCATCCCTACCCGATGAGCTAGTAGAAGTCATCTTGATCAAGGCATGCATGGTGGATTACCCGTCCTTTCTCCACCTGCGAGGGTCCTGCCAGCGTTTTCTCAACCTAGAAAACGGTCCAGAGATTCTTTAGCTATGTCAAGAGAATGATCGCGTCTTTCACCTCATCGCTGTTGCTAAACTCCCCTGCTATAGGCGAAGGTGAATGTACTTTGAGGGCCTGTTTCAATGTTTCACTCTGGCACAAAACTTTTCTGCCAGAGCGTGTTTCCTCGTGGCCGCCCAGGATGGCCAGCTCAGTGCAGCTTACATGTTCCAAGTCCTGAACCTCAGTCTCCTCAACTGCATCATCCCTCTCGACTACCTCGAGTAGGATGTGGCCAGAAGAGTCATCAGGGATTTCATTTACTCGGATGTTTCCGAGCTTTGCATCGCACGAGCCTCCCTTTGGAAGCCCGTGTGCATTACACACGAACAGGAGTTCAAGGAGCACTGTTCAAGGTGAATCTGGACTAGAGAAACAGAAGAGCTGTGTGCCAACTTTGGTGTCCAGTTAACCGAGCCAGATCCGCTGTTTCGGTAGATTTGTACGTATGGGGTTTTCTGTTTTTCCTCTTTTTATGATAGAATTGTGAGGGCGCAATTCTTTGAAGGGGGAAGTAATGTAACAACCCGAGAAACCCTGCTTTGTTTTTTTCAAGTGAACCATCAATCAATAACAAAAAAAAGCATCAAATGGATGAAAATTTCTTTTATTTAAATAATCAACATTTTGGCTACAACATCCTCTGACCAAACGAAAAGATAAATTAACCAAAAATTCCAACTAAGAACCCGATTACAATAATGGGAAGACTGCTTAAAACTACTAGGAGCCCGAGAATGCGGTAGGGGTTTCGAACATCCATCATAAGGAACATAAGGATTGCTAAAGCCACCGTGACCGTGCTCAGCACCAAGGGGATCACACGAACCATCTTTGCTTCTCCTTCAGTCACTTGGGGTAAGGCACACCCGAGACCAAACCCTTTTTTTATAAGCACCTTAATATGGCCGTTTAACCCTAAAACAGCTATAAATTCGACCGTTGGTTTATTTTGACTGTTGGGTCTTCTTATCATGTTTTATTTTGACCGTTGGAATAAAATCAGAATGATAATTGTCTTTTGTTTTGCTTTAATTTCTTAAAGTGTCGTCAATGTTAATTTAGTTTTCCTAAAATGATAATTCTAGTTTAAGTTTCTAAACGGTGAAAATTGATATTATTGTTTTCTTCCATTATACATATTAATTTGAACAATTGAACTTTTATTATCTATTTATATCAAACTGGATGAATTTTTATGAGTTATATATATATTGCCTCAAACTAGATATATTATTTCTATTATAATTCGACCTTTATTAATTATTTTTGAAATTATATTAAATTATGGTTTTATTTACAAATCTCGTGTCTTTAAGTTTACACAAATTCTTTTAAGCAACCAATTTCTTTTTCTTCTCTTAAAGGAGTATATCCAATGTCTGCATGAAATTATAAATTAAGGTAATTATTATATTCAGCAAAGGAAAAATAAATAAATAAATAAACAAACAAATATTTATTATGATGAATAAATCGATGCTTTCTTTAATTGATTAAATGAACCTTTAATTTTCCAAAATATAATAATTATGGTTTAAAAATAATATACTTAATATAATAAGGCCAATAAAAATTATTGGTATTTTAAAATAGAATATATATATATACATATGTTTATATAATAAGATGTTTTGATTAAATAAATTTATAATTTTATTTGACTAATGATTTGATTAAAATAGAAAAAGTCAGATTAATTATGGATATTTTTAAAACAAAAACAATGTTATAGTAAATTAATAATAATAATAGGTCTAACAAAGCAATAAAATATCAGTATTTATAAGATGAAAACGTTGAATTAAAATAAATAGATAAAATATGTTAGATGCATTAAAAAAAAAGAAACTGAAGACCGCGTGTTTTTTTTAATGATGCGTGTGTCTGAGCCGTCCGATCAGCCCTGGATTGATCCCAGCCACCCGCTAATTTCGCGTCTTCCTCCTACCTCATGCCCCTGGTTTCTCCACCTTCCTCACGTCGCCAGACCAGAGATCGTAGGGGCTCCATTTTTCTCCTCTAGGCCGGTGAGTAACCCGGCTGTTTCTTACCTTCTTCAAGTCGACACCGACCCATCGCCTCAGATCTCGAGCCGACGACCTCCCCCAAAGTCCTCCTCTTCTCCTTCTGTGTTTTTTAAATCCCCTGTTGCACCAAAGTCCAAAAGGCTTGCACTCCTCTCCTTGACCCCTCCGACCTCCAGACGCCGTCGCTGTTCCTTTCTCTTCCTCCTCCTCATCGAGCTAAGGTAAGTGTTGTGTTTTTTTCCAGTTTTTGTAAACACCAGGTTTTGTATATAGTTATATACACGTATATACTTGTTATATATATTTATATCTTCTAGGTTTATACCTTCGGTTCCCCCTGAACTCTCCAGCTTCTGGATCCCGTAGCTGCACCGTATTCCTCCTCCTCTCCGGGTTAAGGTAATGGAGAAGCCTTTTTTTTGAGGTTCCTGAGTTTCGGTGTTTATATATATATATATGTGCTATATATATATGTATTCATATTGTGTTTATATAATCAGAGCCACTGGATCCACTTGCCTCATTTATCATTTCCTTTCCTCCTCTCTGAAGGTAAGAGGCATGTTTATTGTTTTTTAGTTGTGTTTCAGTTTTGGAGTATATATATATACATGTTATGTGTGTATATATATTTCGGGTATGTGTGAACCGGGTGCGAACCCAGAATTTGAGATCTCTCTCAGCTTAATGAATCGAATAGTGGGTAAAAAGGGAAAATCCATTCTTTTGTTTAGTTTCCTCCGGCTTTGGTACACTATAATTTATATACACCTTACATAAATATAAATGTGTATATGAATTTGCATCATGGCATTAAGAACTGGTTACCACTGTTTTCATCATCCAAAATTCGACCAGGTTAAGAGCAGTTTTCTTTTGAGGTTCATTTTAACTCGGTTTTAATGTTATACACATTGTGTATATAAATGTATATATATATATACATTTATATACACATAAGTATAAGAGGATATATGAAAATATACAATTCTTCTTTTGTGTTTATAACCTTGATTTTTATTTCGCCTATAAACATGGAGGTTTTGGGTAATTGTACGAACATGAAAAATCATGCAAGTATACGAAGTATATTGGTATATACATACATGCGATTATATCGATGTGTATGTACACCAACGTGAACTTGGTTCTCTCATCTTTTTGTAATGTATTATGGTATAGCATGATGAATTTATGGGTTGGTTGGATTTCAAAATCATTCTCAAAACTGAGAATTTTCATTTATCACTGCTTTGGGAATCAGGATTTTTCTTAAAATGGATAGTATAGACTCCTTGAACTTTTACAAATGCATACATGTATTCATAGGTATGTACTCATGTTTATTTAAAGTGCTAATAAAAGAGTTTTTATAAGACAGTTTTGGGTAAAAACCCTCAATATCCATTTATCATTATATGTGTAAACGACCATGCTTTAATTGGGTATTTTGATGAATGGTATGTTAAGTGTTATGTTTACTTTCTTAAAACCCATGTTTTAAAATGTTAACTTTTTATGTGCACGAAGCTTTAGCATGCATGTCCTAATGTTTTCAATGATAGAACTGTTTTCATGTAATGAATAAGTATGTGGAAAATGGGGTTTAATTAAGAATGCATGAAACCCCATGAATGAATGACCATGTCAGGATATGTGAGGGATGTATAGGACTTACATGTGACGGGTGCGCCCGGAATTATATAGCGCAAAAAGAATGATGTGACGGGTGTGCCTGAAATTATACAGTGCTCCAATGCATTGGGTAAAGCAAGAGTCTCATGAGATGAACATGTGCGACGGTCTTGGCAGTTAGCCTTGACTTGTGCTAAGGAAACGGGGTGGGCAGTGAGCCTTGACCCGTTAAGTATGTTATACGGTCATGATGAAAAGTCTTGACAAAGTCCAGAATTATACATTCCCTCTGCATGTAATGATAAAAGGTTAACCAGGGGTTAGTTCAACTAACATGACAACCCCTAGTTGAAAGCTCCCATGATCATGAAAACGTAATTTATGTGTCAAGAACTGTTTTTCATATGGTAAACTGTTAGATGATCTGCATTTTACTCATGAACCATGATATGCATGTTTCCCTGCTTAGCCATAGAATTATTTTAGAATTAAAGTAACCTTGTTATAACATTATGCATTGGTTATTCTTTTTATATTGCACACTCTGATCATGTTTACATTAAAGCTCATTTCAAGTACGTGCTTCATTGTGCAAGTGGTTATCAAAGAAAGATGGATTTCATGTTTTTAAGAAACGATAATGTTTTGTTTTAGCAAAGTATTTTTATTCCATTCAAAAGGACTTATTTAAGAAAGGATTTTTTTTAAAAAGTTTTAAAACCCTTACTGGGCATTTTTTATCACCCTACGTTTTGTTTAAATTTTTTTCAGGCACGGTTGATACTAATGAAGTCAATCAGATGCAGCTGGTTTCCCAGAATCCTGATCCTCGCGATATTCTATTGTAATGAGACATGATATTTAATCTGTAATGATGTAATGTTAAGTATATCATGTCTCATTAAGCACCCCGGTTTTTGGGGGTCGCTACAAAGAATCACCTTAGAAATTTCCTGAAGGGGACGGGGAAATGCTTTAGGTATGGAAGACAAGGGAACGTAGCCATTAATTTTCGACAAGAAAAACTTGTGGCTGCAAAAGATGAGCGTAACGCTTTGTATGAACCTCAATTAATTGTTCATTAATTTAACTACAAATTATCAGGGCACTTTTCAAACCAGTTCCCCAAGTCAAGGGTTTTCGGAGGAAACCAACAACCTCCAAGGTAGCAAGGGAAATATTTTTCCATCACTACCACCAAAGTGAACACCGAAAACGAAGTGGTGATAGGTACACTAGTTATTCATTCAAGAACAGAGAACGTACTTTTTTATTCTAGTTCTACGCATTATTTTATATCCTGAAAGTTTAGTAGAACAATCCCAACACCACCACCAATCATGGAAGTAAAGATGTCGGTGAGAATGGAAAATGGGGAAATCATTGCATCCCATGAATATAACTCCTCCCCTGTCACAATGTGTGGATTTAACTTCCCAAAAAACCTCATCATACTCTCTCTCGTTTAATTTTATGCAATTATTGGCATGGATTGGATTTCTCTATATAGATCCAACATAAATATCCAAGAGAGGGAAATCACTCTCCATGTGGTGAATTGACCCCCAATTCTAAAAAAGTTCAAGGAGGAAGATGAATATTCTTTAGCACCATCATCTCAAGCATGGATATTATTTCCCTATGAGCATGTATATCTAGATCAGATGATTGAGTCTAGGGGAGAAACCATCCTTGAAGACAATCCTATTGTGAGGTAATTTGCTGAAGTGTTTCCTGAGGAATTGTATGGTCTTTCTCCTAGAAAAGATGTTGAATTCTCAATTGATTCTATACCTGGGGAATTTCCAATATCCAAGAGTCTATATTGAATGGTTTTTTTGGATATTTAGGAGATGAATATATAACTAAAGGAGAATCTAGATAAAGGGTTTATATGCTCAAGTGCTTCACCATGGGGTGCACCTGTCCTCTTAGTCAAGAAGAAGGATGGGTCAATACACCTTTGCATAGATTATCGTGAGCTCAACAAAATCACAATAAAGAACAAGTATCATATGCCATGAATTGATGACTTATTCGATCGTCTAAGTGGAGAACAATACTTATATAAGGAGGATTTGTGGTTGGGATATTACCAAGTATGGGTGAAAAAGGAGGGTATCCCCAAGACTACTTTTCTTACAAGATATGGACACTTTGAGTTCATAGTAATGCCTTTTGGACTCACTAATGATCCATAAATCTTTAAGGACTTGATGAATAGAGTCTTTAGAGATTATATCGACAAATTTTTGGCATTCTTTATAGATGATATTCTAATATACTCCAATACCAAGGAGGATCATGAAGAACATCTATGAACTGTGCAAGAGACCTTGGGAGAGGAGAAGCTCTATGAAAAGTACATCATGTGTGAGTTATGGTTGAAGGAGGTCTCATTATAAGGTTATATCATCACAATCAATGTGATATTTGTGGATCCCATCAAGAAAGTTGTAATTGAGGGATGACTGAGGCCAACATCGGTAACAAATATCTATAGATGCTTGGGGTTAGCTGGATATTATCAATGATTTGTGAGAAATTTCTCATGATTTTCCAACCCTCTTACCAAGATAACTCAGAAGGGAGTAAAGTTTGATTGGAGTGATGAATGTGAAGAGAGTTTCAAGGAGTTGAAAATGGAGGCTTATCACTATGCATGTTCTCACACTACCCACAAGTGGAGAACTTTTTGTGCTATTTAGTGATTCTTCAGAGAAGGGCATGGGTTGTGTGTTGATGAAAAATTACAAAGTCACTGCCTACGATTAAAGTCAATTGAAAGTTCATGAGCAGAACTATCCAACACATGATCTAGATTTGGCTATAGTGATCTTATCTTTAAAAATTTGGAGGCATTGCCTCTTTGGGGAGAAATGTGAAATATATACAGATCAAAAAATCCTCATGTATATATTCACATAGAAAGAGTTGAACATGTTCTAACGAAGATGGTTAGAGATGATCGACGACTATGACTGCTCAATCCATTACCACCCTGGTAAAGCGAACAAGGTGGAAGATGCTCTAAGTAGAAAGGACCTAGGGATTCTATCATTGATGAGAATTTAAAATGATCCAATCTTCATAGATTTGATGAATATGGACATGGGAATCATAAAGAAGGGAACACCGTCAATCCTTTCACAAATGATTTCCCAACCATCTCTTTTGGAAAGGTTAAAGGATGCACAAAATAATGGCGTGGGAATTCAGAAGAAAGCGGAAACTCTCAGATAAGGGAAATCATCGGATTTCAATATTAATGAAGAAGGAATTTTGAGATTCGAGACAAGGTTATGTGTTCCATCAAATCTAGAGTTAAAGAATGAAATTTTGGATGATGCACGTTGTTCAAATTTTTCTATTCACCTAGGAAACAAAAATATGTATCGAGATCTCCAAGAACTTTTTTTGGTGGGATAAAATGAAGAAGAAGATAACTGAGTATACATAAAAGTGCTTGGTATGTCATCAAGTGAAGGCTGAGATGCAGAATTCTAAGGGGATGATGCAACCATTACACATACCAGCATGGAAATGGGATATCATCAACATGGAATTTGTCACTAGAAATCCAAATACATCCAAAGGAAACAATGCTATTTGGGTTCTTGTGGATCGTCTTACAAATACTTCACACTTTATTGAAATTTCATAGGATTTCTCACTGGATCAACTGGAATGGATATACATTAGATATTTGGTAAGGATGGATAGAGTACCGCTATCGATTGTATCCGATCGAGATCCAAGATTCACCTCTATGTTTTGGAAGAGTCTTAAACATGCTCTGGATACTGAGTTGAACTTCAGTACGACTTATCATCCTCAAACTTATTTCCAATTGGAGCAGACTATCCAAACACTTGAGGACATGTTGATATCGTGCTCAATGGACTCCAAAAGATGATGGGATCAACATCTCCCCCTAGTTGAGTTTTCTTACAACAATAGTTTCCACTCAAGAATCCAAATGGATCCTTATGAATCCCTCTATAGGAAGAGGTGAAGAACATCATCATGTTGGTATAAAGTTGGGGAGCGAAAACTCCTAGGTCCAGAAATTCTCAATGAAATAGTGGAGAAGGTTAAAACCATCCAGCAATACATTAAAGCTGATCAGAGTCAACAAAAGAGTTATAATGATAATCATTAATAGGACCTATAATTTGATGTCAGAGACATGGTATTCCTCCATATATCATAGTGAAAGATAGTTATGATATTTGGTAATAAAGTAAAGATTAGTCCAAGGTACATATTCCCTTCTTAGATTCTTGACCACATTGGATAAGTGGCCAATCGAGTAGCACTCCCACTAAACCTATCACATTTACTTGATGTATTCCATGTATCACTCAAGAAAAAGTATATACCTGACCCATCACATGTACTCAATCCAGAGGTAGTAGCATTGGATAATGACCTCTGTTATGAATAGAATTTGGTGACGATCTTAGATCGTAGGGAAGAAGTTATATGAAATAAGACAATTCCCCTTGTCAAGGTGTTGTGTTATAACCACAAGTTTGAGGAAGCAATATGGGAATCAGAGGAAATAATGAAGCAGAGTTACACGCATCTGTTTTAGGGTGGGAAAAAAATTTGAGTGATGAATTTCTTAAGGGGGTAAGATTGTAATGACCCAAACTTTTATAAACGAAAAATATTATTGATCTAATTAAATTTATTACTATGAAAAATGGTTATATAAAACATATGAACTTCTTTGGTTTTATGTTTTTGGATTTCAAAATACCGTTGTGAATTGTTACCCTTGCTAATATAGCCATTGAACAGTGATCACATGATTAGTATAAATATAGGGCTTTAATAAATCAAATTTACTCAGACAAAGGGAGTGATGGCCTCATCCATTGAATTTATCCATATGAAGGTCATTTTTTGGATTTGTAAATATGGTAGCATCATTGGACTTCGCTCTTGACCAATCCCAAGCCAAGCTTCAATACGTTATGCTCGAACAGAACCGCATACGGGAGAAGTCGAAGTTCATAGAGATTACCACCCTAGCGATGTTATCTATGCCACCCCAAGAGTATGTCACCATCACACCCCTTACCCTTAGGAGATATGCGGGTGTTATAAGGGGTTGTGTAACAAGACCCTATAACTATGATTATGTGGATAATTTTTGTATAGAATAAATAATATACATTCATTTTATTATTGTTACTTTGTAAATAGTTTTTAAAGAAAAAATAGTATTTTTTTAATATTCAATTAAGAAATATATTTTGATAAATTAATTAATAAAATAAATTTTTTTAAAAATATAATTACTAAATTAATTTTTATAAAATATAAACGATCGTATAATTTTTATGAATATAGTTGTAATTTTTATTATGGTTTGAAATCTATTTTTGTCAAAACCCATGAATTTTTGATTAATGTTGATTTTTATTTTAAAAGTAAAAAAATCACATTTTTATTAACTTATTTATATAAAATTAATATTATTTTTGGAATTACGATGTCAAAATTGTCCAATGGTGAATTTTTCAAAATTTTCTGAGATAGTCCAATTTTTGGGTAAAAATTAAATACTGTTTAATTATATTATGTGTTTTATGACAATATAATGACCCAATAGTGATGTAATAAAATACTATAAATGGTTTTTTCGGCCAATATATGTTTCAACATTAAAATAATGTGATTTTAGATTTTTTTATTTAATTTACAAAGCCTTAGTGAACCTTTCAAGACTTATAAAACATTTTAACTTTTAAATTGATTTCCTTGACAGTGTGACTCACCTCTACAAAAGTAAGATTGATATTTTAAGAATATCTTCCATTGGAATTATAAAATAGTGTTTTCTTCTCCAATTTGTAAAATACCATGGGAAAAACCCATGGGATTGTTTGTGCTTTTGATTAGTTTAATGTGTGGTGTTGAAAACCTAAATAATAAAGAATTACCTCTATGTTCCTATATAAACCAACCCAAGATCCCACTTCCTCTTCGATCAAAGAATTTGGAGCTCGACCAACCTCTTACCACCTTTCTCTATAATCCACCCAAGTCACCCCAAGCTCCCAAGAAGCCTCTCTCAGGACTCTCCAATGCCTTTGGGATCACACTTCCAAGTAAGTGATTTCTTCCTTTCTCATTTTTGTCTAAATTGTTTAAGTTGTTATACCCTTTTGATTTGAATTAAAAATGTTGGATTATTATTTCTCACATCCTCTATACTTCTATAATAATGTTTTAATTGATGATAGACCTCTTTATCTCTCATTAGTGTCTCTCATGCACACCTATTACCATGCCGAAATTCCGTAAGGAATTTCTCTCTTCTCATTTGCAATCAAGATATTATTCTATATTATGAATCTAAATTCCATTAAATATATTGGGACATGTATATATATTACCACCGTACATCCCATATCATGTTCATATTATGAGGCACCTATTTCTCTCTCTCCAACCATTTTTAAGAATTCTTATGTTACGCAGTTATGCTGTCGAAATTGCATTGTGATTTTCCAAGAAAAATTCATTGTGTAATGAATACCATACCCATTTCTCTATCAAGGGTATTCACCTTTATGAACATTTACATATTGATTATATAAATTAATGTATGTATTACACACCTATTATTTTTGGAATAAATTATTTTGTTTAATGAATCCATGTTGCATGATCCATGTGGCATATTTATGCATGAAATGTAATGATTAAGAAGGGCGTGCCCTGATAGTGATCCAATTCATTGGGTAAATATTAGTATCACGATACATCAAGTGCAATGAGGGTTTAATCATACTGATTCAATTTCAATGAGGTTTTACTCATGCTCCATGTGGAATGATCTATGGTTCATGATAAAATCATGTTAAATGTTTTTTCCACATTTCAATGTTATGATAATCATGCTATGTCATGCCTTTATGTTCATTTATCTCTTATTATCCATTTATATGACTATTTACTAACATGTACTGTATTCTTCATGTTATTCCTTATTTACTCCCTTACCGAGCTTTACATCTCACCCTTTTTTTATACATGTACTCAGGTTATCCCATGAAATTATAAGTACGAAGGAATGTGTGTGGTCATGTAAATGAAGTTTTCAATAAAGTTGTGTGTTTGATGTTTTAAGTTTTTATCTAATGTTATTAAGACCTAAAGACACTAGACCTCTCGATCTTCTATGTTGTATCAAGTGAATATTTTATGTAATAAATTGTGTTAAAGTTGGTAATAATGAGTAGCGTTGTTATAATGGTGCTACAAAACATTAACAAAAAACATTAAAGACAAAAAAATATTACTCATATCAATACTCATACAAGAAAAATAGAGAAATTAATCCCATAAGATAAAATATCAAGATTTGGATTTCAGCCTAGTGACTTAAGGATAAAAATAGTATAATTATCCTCAAGAAACCATTCACAACTGACACCTAGTGACTTAAGGATCATTACAATTATATATGGAAAAGAACTCAGTCATAACTAAATCCTATATCCCAAAAGGATCTCACAATTTCATACTAAAATCAAGGAGAGATGCTCAACTTACACCTTTGATACCACTTTTTCACAAACCATCATGGGTACCGTTGTACACCAACACCTGATCCAGAACTGACATAGCATGATGGGTGTTATTGATCCCCACTGGTTGGAGAGTATCATTTGGCATCATACAATATAAAAGAGGGAATAATTATTCCACAAAACATAGTATGGAAAATAAACAAGCCAATATGTTCAACACTCTAAAATGGAGAAAGTATATGAAATCCAAACATGTATATCCAAAATAGAAAATAGTACATCATCAATGTACTCAGAATATGAGTAGGTAAACTATAAAAGTTCTCATAGACATAACACTATATGCCCCAAATGATCAGGAACATACACCTTATCTAAATGGAGGATTCCCTTTACTCGTACCAAGAAGAGGAAAATCTAAAAACTCCTAAAGGAAGCGGTAGGGTGCGATCTGAAATCCTAGAAGGGAATCACAAAGTGTTCTATAATATGATGACATAATAAATAACCAAATCATTTTATTAATTTTAAATTAAACCCACAAGGAAGTATACTTTCATATTTAAAACAAAACATGATTTTCATTTCAAATAATATAAAACATTTCAAATAACGTCTAAATAAATATTTAATATAAAATAGTTTATATAAATCAACAGACATGAATGAAATAGTTCATAATCAATGTCATGTATATCAAAGTAAAGACAATAAGAAACATGGTCATCTTCTCTGTGCTACGATAGTTCCCGGTCCTAGGATA
This sequence comes from Viscum album, assembly GCA_963277665.1. NCBI lineage: Eukaryota > Viridiplantae > Streptophyta > Magnoliopsida > Santalales > Viscaceae > Viscum > Viscum album. The sequence goes on along the minus strand of OY728159.1, from coordinate 1,416,918,708 downwards.
GCCACACTCTCATATCAGTGATAACAGATATATCTACTCCAGTTAAAGGAGAATTACAATCATCCACTCCCAAAAAAGGTAAAATTACTATCCAAAAATGGTTTAGATAGTGTTTTAATATCACGACTATCCTTCTTCAAGATGTGAGAAGTTAAAAAAAAGTGACTTTCCCTTCCTTCTTAAAGATGAATAAGAGATGATGACCCCTGAGTCTGCCTTCAGTAGGTCCCAGAGTGGCGACTAACACCAAGGGTATAGAATCTCACATAATATGGAAGGCATAAACCCTTTTATAAAAGAATATCATGAGATAATATGGTAAATCCCAATCAACACCAAATACCAAAAGTAAAAGTAAATCCAAAATCCATTCCCACATGCATGTTTAAAAGTGAGGCTGATACAACATACAACAAAAGTAACCAAACAATTACCAAAAGAAAATGAGACTAAGAAGCAACATCAACTTATCATGATGCCTGAGCTATTAAAGTACAGCACGATACTCAAAGTCATCCTAGAAACTAGAAAATAGTTTATATACATATGGTGAGCCTACAAGTATACTCAGTAGGGAAATTAAAGATACACATTCACAAGTGAGGGAACATACTAACATACCTATGAGAAAACAATAGAACCTCAAAGAACCTGCCAATGAATACTAACTAGCCCAGCCTCACCAAGGAACACTCACTAAATAACGTAAGTCAAGTAAAGTTGTAGTATAATAACATCAATATTTGTGTACCCCGTACCACTTTCCCACTGGTTAACTGCTCATTCCTAAAATCTAACGTCTTGATGCTACAACTCTTACAATACGCAGTCCCGCTACCATAACCTGCTCATACACACCTGGGCCTCAAACCACACACAATCCCACCCGAAAACACCTCGGCCACAACAACCACGCATCTCACCTGAAGAAACCTTGGCCTCATCCTGATGACACATGGGAAAAAAACTTGTCTCGCAAACACCAAGGACTATCATCAACAATAAACCCTTGCATGAGGGTTCTTGGGATATGGTGAGCCTCAAGCCATTATATCCAGCCTAAATATGATCGAGTGGTAAGAAAATGAGAGAGGGTAGGTGGAAAACAATCAGTAACCATCCATCCATCTTCCCACCAGGATATTGGGAAAGACACCCTCCCCCAAGAAATGGGGGTTCTCGGCACATGGTTCTCAACAATGGTGGGGTGAATATAGAAAACACAAGGAACTAAAATTTACAAATATAGGTAATCAGACACTTAGCCCAACCTATAAGTTTTAAAAAACAAAACAAATGATCCCACCAATACCACTTTTTCTGCTACCCCTATATGCACAACCATAAAACAGCTACTAAAAAAGCATAACCCAACCCTTTTTATTTAACCACATGCCATTTCTTTATTTAAGGGATTAGCTCTAATCTATTCCATCACTACTAGGAAACTAATATCCATAACCATATCGAAAACAAGAATAAAAATAAAATGGTAGTCCTATTACATAACATCACAAAACCCGATTTATAGTTCACTACCCAAACCCCAAATCTTACTAGACACCTACTCAGACATTCCCAACAATCATCCTTTAAGATTTATACCACACAATCCTTCTCTCACAACCCAGCTTTGTATCCCCGCTACCCAAAAATTTTCAATTGTATTCCCACTGCATACAAATTCATAACCACACCGTAGTCCACATGCCCAATGTCGTTCTACAGCCACGACACAAACAAAGGCAGTTCAACAGCCTACAAGTCCATCTATTCTACAATCAATTAGTCTCTAAAACTTGGATACCAACACACCCCATGTAATTTACCACACACAAATCCCAAAGAAACTACTATTAACCCACAATCTCTTAGTACACACATACCACAACATTATCACGATTCCAACTCCTATGTCCAACCCTATACCCACAACCATTCTCCCAAAAGAATCACCACCGGACTCACAAAAAGTCACTAAAATCAATAGGACACAACACTCATCCACACCTATCAACATGATGCATATATATATTCAAATTGGGTAAATTCAATTATTTAATCCACCTGATAAACATGGGTGATCCCCCAATGGTTTTCATCCATGGGAATCCATTTCAATTAACCAAGTGTACGTGTTTAAGAAGTTTTCATGTTAAGGAAGATTATCAAACATCATAAAAAAACAAATGGGACACCACCAAGGAAAAAGAAAATACCACCAACGTCCATGATTTTTAGGAGGTATACGGCCACACCAATCCATAAAAGAAACAAAGATAACAAAATAAAACAAGTGATCAAACATCAATCCACCCTCAGCCCATTATTTAATTACCCTATTATCTTTTGATAATATTCCCTTATTATTTATTTCTTTATTTAAGAAAGTATTCCTCCATTATTTATATGGAATCATTTGTACAACCACCCCTCATGACGCATAATTTTGGAGAGACAGAAGGAATACCTACCAGATGATCAAAGGATCGAAGTTCCTCCTTGTGCCAAAACCAAGGGATCGCACGAGTAGCAGGAAACTCCATGAAAGGTGAGCCTGAGAGATCTATCATAGGTGTAGGACTTTTATTTGGAGGAAAATCAAGGAACACCAAGGGGAAATGGAAAACAGGAAAGGGAGGGAAGATTCTGACCTTGAAGATCCATATCATATTTTAAAGGAAGAACGCTTTCCAAAAAATCCTTAAGTGTGGGATTATTGTATAGATTACACGGTTTGAGTATCTCAAATCTCTCGAGAAGTTAGGACATAAAAGGTATAATTAATATCCTTCAAAAATCTCTTAAAAACACCTAAAAAGGATTTAAAATTGATTTATGTCAAATAAAATGTAAGATGGGTGAAACTAGAAAACTTGGAAAAACTGCAAATGAGTCACTGATGGGTGAGTCACCGACGGGTGAGCTACCAACACTCAGCCACTGACACAAACCTACTGACGCAACGACCTACAAATGAAATGACATTCTGATTCCCTGACCTATCGACACACTAACCTACCAATTCCCTAACCCATCGATGTTGATTCCCTCGACTCACTGATGTTGACTCCCTAGACTCACTAACATCGAAGCTCCTAACTCTCTGATGTCGATGACCCAGACCTACTAACGCCCGAACCCATCGATACTGACACCCCTGACTCATTGATGCACTAACATGACAACACATTGACATGTCGACGAACTAACATGCTGACGCACTGACATGCCGACGTACTAACATGTAGATGCACTGACATGCTGATGCACTGACATAATGACACTGAACCTATGAGTTAGAGATAAAAAAACTGAAAATTTGGAAAACTCTTTAAATGAGCCACCATTGCCACCCAGAACACCCTAAACAGTGGATTTTTACAAAAGACCGGTCTAGGAAAATTTGGATTATTACATCAGATACCTCTCAATCTATTGTTGTACTCAATAATTCAAAACTAAACATGAAAAAAGGGTTTCCGAACAAACACCCCTTATGATACATCTTAGGAGAAAACCACCTTATTTTATTTTAAATATGGAGTGAAAACTTTGACATCCAAAGACACCTTATTAACATATATCTCTTGAAAACTATGAAAAAAATATGCCCCCTACCCAAAATAACCACACAAACACCAAAGTTATCCCTTTCCAGACACATAGATTAGGAAGCTCCTTCCTTCATGCCAAGATACAATCCGCTTTAGGCAGCACTGTCTCTCTTGCACGTGTTTAATTGCATCCACATTAATGTGTCTTGTTTAGGGATCAGGTAATCCCCTTCCCATAGTTAATACTTTTCACACAAAATAAGGTAAAAAGGAAATAACTTATCATACAAAAAGTGAGGTCAAACATTACATCACAAGCAAGATATATAGAAAGAAACAAGATCTAACTCAGAATAGCTCTGGGTATTGGGCATTCATATGTGCTTCTCTATCCCAATTACTATCCTCAAGGACACTATGAATTTGTAACACATGAAATTAAGGAATGGTCCGCCCATGAAGAACCTTCTCCTTATGATCCTAAATTCATACCGGTCTCTCCACGAACATCACATCATCCTCATCATCCAACTCTCCCCAGCCTAGTACATGGGATTCATCATGTAGATATAGACGGAGCTGAGAGACATGGAAGATGTCGTGTATCCTATCCAACTATGGTGGCAATGCTAGATGATATGCCACCTCACCAACTCTTCCCATCACTTCAAAAGGCCTGATGAACCTGGAAGAAATCCTTCCTCCTTTTACAAAACTATGATGTCCACGCCGAGGGGAGAATTATAAGAACATGTGGTCCCGAACCTCAAACTCCAAGGTCCTCCTTCTATGATTGGCATACGAATTCTTCTGGTCTTGAGCTTCCTTCATCCTCTCATGCACATGATGAACCTTGTCCATTGTGCTCTGCACTACCTATGGTCCAAGAAGGGCTACTTCCCTAACCTCTGTCCAGCATACGGTTCAGCAACATGTTCTTTCATACAAATCTTTGAACGGTACTTTAACAATGGTATATTGAAAGTTATTTTTATAGTAAAACTCTTACAAATAAAATTTTCAAACCCATGACCCTCCAAAGTCCAAAATAAATGCTCGCATCATATCCTCCAATGTCTGGATGGTCGTATTTGTCTTCCCATCTGTCTGAGGGTGGAAGGAAGTTCCAAGGTGTAACTGGGTTCCAAAGGCATGCTAGAATACCCTCCAAACTCGCGACATAAAACGTGTATCTAGATCCAATACAATGAATCATGGAACTCCATCAATCTGTACAACCTCATCCACATAGATCCATGTTAAGGCATCCACCGAGCTCGACTCCTTGATCATTGGGAAGTGAGGTGATTTCATCAACCGATCCACCACTACCCAAAGATCAGTGCATCCTCCCTGAGCCCTAGGTAATCATGTGATGAAATACTTCAATATTTCATAAAACTTCCACTCGGGAACATCTAAAGGATTCAATAGACAGCTGAGAACATAGTGGTAGACCTTCACATACTGACACACTTGGCATCTTTCCAAAAACTCCACCAATTCTCACTTATTCTTGGGCCACCAAAAATGATCCCTCAAGCCTCAGTACATCTTGAAACTCTTGGGTGTATCGCCAGGGGTGAGCTGTGGAACTGATGGAGAATTCCCTCATGCATTCCCATTGGTACAAATATCTTCCAATGAAGCAACATATGATTCTAGCTATCCTCTGACCATCCATCTGTAGCATCACACTGGAAAACATGTTCATGCATCACTTCATCCTCTGAGTCTCCCCAGTGAGACACCTCCACTTGTCTCACCATGGAAAACTACATTATCATCTAAAATATATAGCCTCTGCTGCTATAGTCCCTATCATTGAGGCGTAAAGCAGCCAACTCCTCCATTTCCTTTCAAGCATTAGGGGATTCCCAAATTACCACCTTATGTGACTTTCTGCTCAAGGCATCTGCCACCACATTCCCCTTTCCTGGGGTGTAAGAGATTTCAAAGTCATAATCTTGAAGGAACTCCATCCACCTTCACTACTAAAATTTTAGTCTCATTTGAAAAAGATCTACCTCAATATCTTGTGATTAATGAAGACCACAAAACTCACCTTGATAAGGTAATGCCGCCACAAATTTAGTGTGAATATGACTGTTAAATGCTCTAGATCATGGGTGGAATAGTTGTGTTCATGAGGACGTAAATTTATAAAACCATAATAGATTACTCCTAGATTCTACATCAGCACACATCCCAATCCTAGGACAAAAGTGTAAAGACCCGTAAAATTCAAGGGAAATTTTTTTTCTTAATTTTCTTTGGAATTTTACAAGAGCGCGGTTTCTGACGGCACCTGATTCCGAGGCCCGGAGTGCCCGGAATCAATTTCCGAAGTTTGGCTCGGGTACGTTCAGTGAACGAACGAGCGGGAATTTCTAACTTTTGATCCGGTGCTCGGAATTGAAATCTGAGGACACCGATGAACTCGCAGCGCCGTTTTTCGCTTAAGGGGACCTTTTCCAAAGTTGCATTTATTGCGGGACGAAAGTTAGTTTTTGGGAGAATTATAAGAAGTTAAATAAAAATGTGGAACACTTTTTATTTTATTTTGTTAGTTAACTTCTCCCAAAGGGAGTTAAAGGTGGGACCCACATCCACATAACCTCCCTTGGGAGGATTAAGTGAGGTGGGGCCCACACAAACCCCAACTTTTTATCTTCTCTCATAACTCCCTTTAACCCCTCTTTAAATGACATGACAACTTGTTATTTATTTTGGAGTAATTTTATTTGAATTTCAAACCTTTGAAATTCAATTTGTTAAGTGTGTGAATAAAATAAGACTCTAACTTATTTTATTTGGTTAGATTTCTCTAGCCTTCTTGAGAGGATTTTGGGAGCTCCTTCTTCTTTTTCAACTTTGACAAAGAACGCGAAGAACCTTCGAGCTCCGACGAAGAACGCCGATCCTCTCTTCTTCGTAGCCGGTTGCTTCCGAAGATCGACGACGCTTTCCGTGTCAACGAAAGGGAATGCCGCTTTCTCCTCGGACTTCCTTCGTCGGCTTACGAAGATTCGCCAACGACGTACCTCTTCGGACGTACCTCTTCGTCAACGGATTTGACGAACGATTATCGCGACGCCCGACCTCCGCGACGTTGTCTTCCGCGGGTCGTTGACGATCATCGATCTTGAAACAAAGGTAGGGGTTGTTGTTGGTTAATTATTTATTCTCGTTCTTGGTTCTAGCTTGACAATTTTGAGGTTTATTGTTAAGTGTTATCGACTAACGAGAGGGGGGTCGGACCGCACAAACACAGCCGAACTCCCCCTCCTCTGTTCTTGAATATTATTTCCTTGCGGATGTACGAGATGGTGTGGTGCCGTCGCACCACGCAGGAATCGCAAGGCTATAATCGCGCGGCGCCGTCGTGCCGCGCCACGGGAAGTTTATCATGAACGTGATGCCGTCGCGCCGCGTCGAAGGGAATCAAAGGCACCGCGGCCGGAGCGGGGCCACGACGGAGGGGCGCGGTGTCGTCGCACCGCGCCGGACGGCGAACACCGCGGCTGGTTCCGGGCTGCGGCGGAACGAGAAGACTGGCGGCTCGCCGGGCCACCGGCGTCGGAAGCCGGAAAGGGGACCGGTTTGCCGGTCCCATTGAAGAAAAACCGGCCGGCCAGGTGGCCGGCCGGAAGGTCAAAGACCGGGGGAATTAAATTCCCCCGACCAGGTTTTTGCCCCCCCCTTATGAGGGGGGGCCGGTTTCATTAAGGGGGGCAGGCGGCCCCCCCGTTTCCCACAAAGCAGGCCCCCACATGGGGGGGCCGGTTCTCCAAAAGGTGCGACTTAAGCCGCGCCGCCAGCTAACAAAAGCGGGGGCCTTGCCCCCCGCACGCTGCACCCGTGCAGCGCCAGGCCGCACCGCCGCCGGCCGGGCCGTGCCGCCGCGCCGGACCGCCACCGGCCGGGCCGGGTCGGGTCGACCCGGTTCGGGCCGACCCAGGGGGGGTCGGGGCGGGTCGGGCCGGACCCGGACCCCCCGTTTTCGAATCGATTTCGGTCTTTTGGCCATAACTTGAGCCACGGACCTCCGATCGACAAACCGTCAGCGGCATTGCGATCCTTGGATTGAGACGGTCGATTCGGTATATCGCACTCAGAGTTTCGGAATACTTTGAGTTCGGCCAGGTTGGTTCGTTCACGAAACCAACCGGGCCTTCGGAACGGAAACGCTCATATCTTGAGTTACGTACGTCCGATTGACGTGCCGTCAGCTTTGTTGTGTTCCTCTTAGTGAGACGGATCTTTTGGCATACTCCGCCCGAGGTTTGGACGCAGGTGGAGTACGGTCGGGCTGGTTTTTCCTTAAAAACCAACCGGGCCCCTGGGACGAAAAGGCCAATAACTCTCAGACCGGGCGTCCGATCGACGCGCCGTCTGTTGCGTTGAGTTCCTGTTGACGTTACGGAACTTTTGGATACATCAACTCTGGACTTTGTGACAGTTGATGTATAAGCCTCTCGGCTCGTGGAGCGGACCCTCCTGAACGAGCTTGCTATGTGCGGGAACCCTAGTGTTGGATGCGACTGTGATTACTACTTCTACTGCTACTCCTACTGTGACTGTGACGACGACAGTACATAGATCCTGTGTGGATTCGACGACGACTATAGCACTCAGCGATCCTACGTGGATCAGTGCTACAGGTCCTGTGTGGGCCCGATCCTGTGTGGGTCTTTGCGCTCAGCGGTCCTGTGTGAACCAGCGCCTACAGGTCCTGTGTGGGCCCGATCCTGTATGGGTCTTTGCGGGGGTTAGTTACCTATCAATCCTTCGTGGGTCCGATGACTTAGATGGATCAGAGATCATCTTTATCGTCCTTTGAAGAAGTATACCTGTGTGAGCTGAATCCTATTACATTCTTGTGTGGATTGTGTTGTGCTATCCTGTGTGGATTTTGTTTTGCTTTCCTGTGTGGAATACGTATACTTTCCTGTGTGGACTGAGTTGTACTCGGGCTCGGAGGTTGGAGCGTATTGGAATTGATGACTGAGGTATATGTATGGGCATATACCTAAGCAGTGTCGGTTGTTACCTCGTAATTGTATCTTCCTTTGTGGATTATCCTTTGTGGATTTTGGGAGACCTTCGGGGGTCTCGGGGTCCCTACTGAGTAGCTTATACTCACCTCTGCACGGGCTATGACCGCACTACGTTGTGTTGGTTGCAGACGATGGACAACGTTGATCTTGGCTGAGGCTTGCAGAGCAGGACGGTACCTGGAGGTGGACCACTGGGCGGGACGTGTTCGGAGCGGACGACGGGACCCGTGGAGCAGTGGAGCTATCTGTACCCACCCTGCAGGTGGGATTTCCAGTGGACAGCTCGGTGTAGCGGATTTTAATTTACAGTTGTTGTTCTCCCTTTCGAGTTGTACTTTACTTTCAGTTTGGGTTTGTATACTGGCCCATTTACTTTTCCGCACTTCAGTTGTACTCTGTTTTTACTTAGTGTTTACTTTCCGCTTTCTTACTCTGTGGTGTTTGTTTACTTTACAAAGGCAATGCCTTCCCTTTTTTACTGGGATTTACGCCTTGGTGCTAGTCTCCAGCCCCTGGCTTATGGAAGGCGGGCTTGGGGTAGTCACGGCATGGACCCCGAGGGCGGGTCGTGACAAAAAGCATCATAGAACACCTAATACGTCACCCCTTACTCCAACAACTTAATCACTACGGCATTGACCATCTTCCATTTCATGTAGCTGAATGATGTCTCAAACTACTCACTCTACATGGAGACCTTGTATTTTTTGGTCAAAACAATCAAAAATTCTGCAACTCAAGATAATTTGGGTTTGAAACTACGATAATATCCTTCTAGACCTAGGAAAATAAAAAACTCCACCACATTCTTGGGTGTTGCCTGAGAAAAAACCACTTCTACCTTTGAAGGGTCTACTGCTCTCCATTGGCGAGACACCACATGTCCGTGGAAGTGCACCTCTCATGTCTAGGACTTTCACTTGGACAACATTCTATAGATTTGGTGGTGTCGGAGGACCTCCAAGATAGTCCTCATAAGCTTAGCGTGTTCCTCCTCTGACCTTGAGTAGATCAGGATATCGTCAATGAACACCACAATGAACCAGTCCAGGTACTGACAAAAAATAGATTTCACGAGCCCTGTGAACAAGGCTGGTGAATTCGTGACATCAAAGGGAAAGATCAAAAACTCGAAGTTCTCATACCTACGCCAAAAATATGTCTCTGGGATGTCACCCTCCTTCACCCTCAACTAGGGATATCCCACACATAGATCAATCTTAGAGAACCATTGTGACCCTTTTGACTTGTGGAAAAGATCGTCGATCCTTGGAAGGGGGTAATGGTTCTTGAAAGTCACCTGATTCAGTCTCTGATTGTCTATACATAGTCTTAGATCACCATCCTCCTTCATGAACAAGACTGGAGTACCCCATGACGACACACTTGGCCAGATAAACCCCTTCTTCATCAGGTCGTCAATTTGAATATGAAAATCCCACAAATTAGAAGGCACCATCTGATATGGAGCCATCGAAATAGAACGGGAACAAGGTTGAAAGTATATTCCGAACTCAACATCACGTTGATGGGGTATAGTCCCAAAATCTTTGGGGAATACATCTAGAAACTCACTGACAACCCCAAAAACTTCCACCATCTTTGTATCTGTTGATTCCACTAATAACTAAGCTAACAAATAAGGAAGACGCTCCATACACCGAATTCCCTCCTAACCACTCTGCTTGCCAACAAAAGCTACGCACTGGCCTCCCATATCTGAGAACATGACCCTTCTCCAGAAGAAATCGAGAATAGTTTTCACATAAAATAACCATTCGATGCCTAGAATGACATTATAGGGCTGAATCTGTAGTAGAAGAAGATCCAAAATGGATTTTTACATCCCCATCATCAGTCTACATCCTCAAAAAACATCAAATAGACCGGTCTGACCTCCGAATAGAATACTAAACACGAGGGGCATAGGATGTCACTCTATGTCTATTCCTAGATCATGGGATAGACCAAGTGGAATAAAAGATTCTGAAGATCCGGGATGGAACAAATAACACACAAGAGTACTAAAGAGACTAATCATACCTCAAACAATCTCTAGAACTGCTAGAACTACTACCTCTACAGGATGAAAGTTCCCACGTCCAGCTCCTCTACCTCTCAGTTTTCAACCACCCTAACCACTCCCTAGTCGATGTACCTGAGGAGCACCATGAGGTCACCCTCCCCAAGCACCATTTACCATTGGGGTAGCATAATATTGCATCCCCAGCTGCTGGAAAGGTCTGACTAGAAATCGATACTTCGGAGGTGGGCGCTGAACTACCCACCCCCACTCTACGACGCTTAAACTGGTCATGAGTTCTGAAGATGACCATGGCCTCCACATACAAATCACCTCATTACTAGGTCCTTGGGGAAAGGGAGAGGACTATAAGATTAGAAGATAAACTACTGAGGCCTACATCCCACTGGTCGAAACATGGAAGGCCCTCATTCTGGAGGACTGCTGATGACAGACTTCCCCTTCGACGAACATGGCTGGCACCCCTCTCACGGTACACCTCCCTGTGAGTGAATCATATCCACTAATCTGGCCTTCTTATAAACATCTATGTATTTATTTAGAATAAAGGGAGTAATAGCATACTGAATAGAAGGTCGGAGTGCTCATCTAAGAATCTTTCTCGGGACTCCTCATCTCGGAAGAGATATGGTGTAAAGCAAGAGAGATACTTGAACATGGTCCCCTATTCCCTCACTGACATACTCCTATATTAGAGGTAGAGTGTCTCCTACCTCTTCTCAACATTCATCGTGGAAGAAGCTAATTCCTCCCAGAACTCCTTTTCAATGTCAACCTATGAAACATCAATCTCTTTCATCTCCCCGAGTTAAATCATCCACCACTAATGTGCTTCTCCTCGCATATGACTCACTAACAGAGGAATTTGGTAGTTTTTTCAGAGTCGAGATCGAGCTAAAAGTGATCACTATCTCCTCAATCCAACTCTTCATCTCCATATCTATGACGATTCCCTTGTACTTCCCTAGAGTATGTTGCAGGATGGCATGAAGTGTCTTCAACCACTAGTAATCTTCTTCCTCTTGATTATAACTCTGCTGGTCAACCAAGTAAACCTAATGGGACTCAACTTATTGTACCACACATGAACGATGTTTAGTTTATATAGCTGAAATGTAAACAAGGAACCCTTTAGTCCGGGTAGTGTGGAAATTTTCTTTTAAATTTGTTTTAACTCTTCAGTTATTTTAAATTACCAAAAATCCGAATACATAAAAGAAAACAAGTCATTATGATGCATGTAACTTTCCTAGGGTCTCTACCCTATAATCGGTGTTGCCTCACTTGGTCGTTTAATAGGTCTAGAGTCCTTGCATCGGATCACAGGGGGGCCTAAAATCTCGTGTCCAACCTGGTCTTCCCTGGCCTATCTCATGCACCAAGATTCCCTAAAACTATTTCCCTACCATCCCAAGCAATATTTTCTATTCCTAACTCCAACTCCATCTTACCTCTCAAACACCAACCGCCCTCTAATACCAGTTTTTCATGACCCAACTTCTTCAAGATGAGGGAAGGGAAGAAAGTTTTTCCCTCCCTTCATTCATCAAGATAACTGTGAGATGATGACCCCTAATTCCTGCCTTCACTAGGCCCTAGAATAGAGACTAGAACTAAGGGTATAGAATCTCACATAATTTGGAAAGAATTACCATTTTTATAGAATAATATTGAGAGATAAGATGGTAAATCCCAAGAAAATACAAATACCAAAAGTAAAAGTAAATCAAAAATCCATTCCCACATGCATGTTAAAATGTAAGGATGATATAATGTACAACAAAAGTACCAAATCATGTACCAAAAGAAAAGGATACTAAGCAAAAAAAAACTAATCCTAACACCTGAGCTAGTAAAGTCCAGAACAGTCATAAAATTACTCCTAGAAAACTATTTTATACATAGGGTGAGAATACAAGTATACTCAGTAGGGAAACTAAATCCACTCATGCACAAGTGAGGGAACAAACTAACGTCCCTAGGGGAAAACAGTATAACCTAAAAGCACCTACCATGGAATAATAACCAACCCATCCTCACCAAGGCACACTCACCAAATATCGCAAGTCAAGTCAAGTATTAGTATAAGAACATTGATATTTGGGTACCCCACACCACTTTCTCACTAGTTATCTGATCATCCCTAACTGCAAATGTCTTGATGATACCACTATTCCCAAAATCAGTCCCATTGTCACAACCCACCCACACACACACATCTGCCTCAAACCACACACAATCTCGCCTGTAGACACCTGGGCCACAAATACCATGCATCTCACCAGAAGACAACTAGGCCTCATCCTGAAGACAATTTGGAAAAAAACCTGGCCCACAAAAACCAAGGCCTCTCGTCCAAAAAACATTTCCTGATGGATCTTGGGTTATGGTAAGCCTTGGGCCATTACAGCATGCCCGGATATGCTCTGGGGGTAAGAACCTGGAAGAGGGTTTGAGGAAGAATGTCAGTAACTAGCCATCCATCCTCCCACTTGGATGTTGGGAAAGACAGCTTCCCCTAAGAAATGGGTCTGTTCAGAACACTGTGTTCAACAAGGGCGGGGTGTGTAAAAAATCTAAAGGAACAAAAATTTATATATATTTGTAATTATACACTCATCCCAACCTATAAGTTTCAAACAACTAAAAAAAAGAGCCCACCAATAAAACTTTTGTTGTTATCCCTATATGAAAAACTACACAACAACTACTTCCAATGCATAACCCAACCCATGGGTTTTTGACCACAAACCATTTCATTATTTAAGGGATTCACTATAATCTATTCTATCACTACTGGTAAACTACCAGCCATAAACATATCAAAAACAAAAAGAAAAACCAAACTACAGCCCCACTACAGAACAACAGAAAACCATATTTACATTTTACTACACTAACCCCCAATCTTTAGAGACACCTCCTAATATTTTTCCAACAATCATCCTTCAAAATTTATACCATAAAATACTTCTCTCACAAACAAGATTCACATCCCAACTAACCAACAATTTATAGATGCATTCCTACTACATACAAATTCATAACCACATAGTTGTCCCACTTCTCAACACATTTCGACGACCATGACACAGACAACGGTGGTTCAGCTACCTACAAGTCTATCCATTCTGCAATAAATAAGTCTCTCAAACTAGGATACCAACACGCCATCTATACTACACCCCACCCAAATCCCAAAACAACAATTATTAACCCACAACCCTATTGTACACACATAACACACCTTTCTCATGGAACCAAATCCTCATTCCAACCCTATACCCACAATCGTTCTCCCAACAACAACACCACACAACTCACACAAAGTCAAAAAACTCAATAGAGCACAACACTCATCCCCACCAATCAATAGGATGTGTATATATTTTCAGATTTGGTAAACATTGTTCTTTAATCCACATGATAAATAGGGGTGAGCATACCAGTGTTTTTATCCTGAGGAATCCATTTCAATTAACCAACTGAATGTGTTTAAGATATTTTCATGTTATGGATGATTATCAAACATCATAAAAAAAGAAATGGAACACCAACAGTTCATAAAAAAATACCACCAATGACCATTATTTTTGAAAGGAATACAACCACATTAATCCATTAAATAAACAAAGATAACTAAATAAAAAAAGAGATCAAACATAAATCAACTCTCCGCCTGTTATTTCATTACCATGTTATCTTTTTATCATATTACATTATTATTTCTTTCTTTCTTTAAGAAAGTATTCACCCATTCTTCATAAGGAATCATTTATACACCCACCTCGAATGATGCACAATTAAAGAGAGACAAAAAGAATCCCTACTAGATGATCAAAGGATTGATGTTCCTCCTGGCGCCAAGAACAGGGGATCGTGCAAGCAGAGGGAAACTCCCAGAATATTTAACCTGAGAGCTCTAGCACAGGTGTACGACTCATATAGGGAATAAGGATCTAGGAACACTAAGGGGAAATAGAAAACATATAAGGGAGGTAAGATCCAAACATTGAAGAGCTAGATTCAATTTTAAAGGAAGAATGGTTTCCAAAAATTCATTAATCATGGGATCATGGTCAATATTACACTGTTTGAGTATCTAAAATTTCCTGGGATGTTAGGAAATTAAAGGTTTACTTAATATCCTTCAAAATTTTCTCAAAAATTTCCAAAAAAGTATTTAAACTCTTTTTTACATCAAATAGAACGTAAGAGGGGTAGAACTGGAAAGATGGAAAAAACTATAAATGAGTCACTGATGGGTGAGTCACTGCTGAGTAAGCTACGGACATGACCTATCGACGCTAAGCCACTAACGCTGACTTATTGATGCAATAACATACCAACGCAATGACCTAATGATGTAATGACCTATAGATGCCCTGACCTACTGATGCCCTTACCTACCGATGCCATGACCCATTGATGCTGATGCCCTAGACTCACTAATGCCAATGCGCTCAACTCACTGACATTGAAGCTCCTGATTCACCGATGCTGATGCCCCTGACCTACCGACGCCCTGGCCCACCGATGCTGACACCCCTGATGCACCGATGCACTGACATGCCGACGCACTGACATGTAAACCCACTGACATTGTGATGCACTGACATGTTGACAAACTAACATGTCGACGCTGACCCTCTGAGTTACTCGTGAAAAAAACAAGAAATTTTGAAAACTCTTGAAATGATCCATTGTTGCCTCCCAGAACATGCTAAACACTAGATTTAAACAAAGTTTAGGTCTAAAAAATCTAGGTTATTAAATTTCATCATTGATCTGTTTCTAGGGGATTAACTTCCCAGAATTTTTTTCCCAAATAACCCACTTTCTACCAAGGATCACATGTACTGAATTAATCAATAAATAATGGGGAAATAATTTCAAATCAGTTTAAAATATAGTTTCCTAATTTACACTTTCAATATAAAAATTTCATTCCAAAACTAGAGCATAGGTTTGTAATTACTTTATGCCTTTTCAAAATAAAACCAATCATAGGTTTTCATCAATTAAACTTAATCCATTTTTTCCAAAAAAAAATCTACAAATTCAATCAATTTCAATTTACAACCAAATTCTAATTCCATTGGAATTTTGGGGTTTTCACAATATTTCATACCAACTAAATATCAATTCCAATTCCCATAGAATTGGGTCTTTATATTTCAATTGAAATAAATTTAAATAAAATAAATAAAATAAAGGGTTTATTAAACATGAAATATCAATGAAACCACCTACCTTTATTCACAGAATCACAAATCTCAACACCCATAGTGTGGTTTTTCCAACGACTAATGATGCCAATACAGATCAAGAAATACAATCTAGATTCAAGATCAAAATCAATGAAGTTTAGATCCGTCAACAAAATGATGATCTAAAACATCCAAAGGAGGAGATAAAGAGAGAGTGGGAGAAGAAACATGAGAGGATAAATACAAACCAAATATGGAACAAATTTTATCTTCCACACTTCAATCCCCTAAAGAATGCATTTGGTGAACCTAAAATGGGTTCTTGATATCTCACCAGACCTAGGAAATCAAGATATTAAGTTTTTCGGCTGAGAAGGGGATAAAAATGGGCTCTTACTTTTTTAAAATAATTTTTGTAATTTAAAATTATTATTTTCATGCTTAGTATGGAAGTACTGCACCGTAAGAGAAATTGTGCTCCCAAATGGTGCAACCTCTTATAGGGGTGCAGAATTTCTACATAGTGTGTGCACAATTTATCAAATAGTGCACCAACCATAATAACCCCATTATTTAAGGTTTAATAGTTTTCCCTAGGTAGGGTAATAGCTTTACAAGACCATGCACCAACCATACACAACCTAAAAAATTCAAAAATAATCAACTTTCCACCCAAAACAACCCGAGACAAACCCCAATCAAAGCATGATCAAAATACGGGGACAAAAATTACTTGAAGACTAGTAACATGATGTCATATTGTGTAATTAAAATAAAAATAAAAGATAAGGAAATAGGATATTTTTATATTGGTTCAATGATACAAATAACATCCCTCAATCCACTCCACAAACCCCTCGTGTAGATTTACTGATTTTATTTCAAATTGTTTTCTTAGGGATCTCACTAATATGTGAAATAAACTAACACTTCATCTGTTAAAAATTAAAAACAAATTGTTTTATTGGGATAATTATCTTACAGATTTTATAGGGTCTCACTCCCAGACATAGTATAAGAATTATAAGCATAAGTTAATATATAATATAATAGATTCTGATTACTATATATCAAACATAGTGGCCATCATCAACTGATAGATTATTGAATCATATCTATAAATCTTTTACGTCTTCAATGTGTATATCTTAAAAAAATTATTATATTATAGTAGATATATTTACAAATACACATCTACAAAGGAACAATTTTATTTTTCTTCTTACCTTTCAATTACACAACAAATTGGTAATTGTATTATTTTTAAAATGAACAAATAAATTTCACAGTAACAGTTTTACATATTTTTGTCTAATTTTTTATTGATATATATTTTTATCACTCTACTATAAAAATATATAAATAATATCAATAAATTTAATTTATTAAAGAATACCATGTTTTTATCCATGAAATCTATAACTCACATAAAAATTTAAGACATTGTTTGGAGAAAATATCTCTAGTGATTACCTTGTTGAAATATTCTTAAAATCATACTATTGGGAAAAAACTAAATCAAATTCGAGTAATATTATCCTTAATAATTGGATCTTAATTTCCATTAGAAAGATTTATTATTCTTTAAAATTTACTTCTATGATTTATTTGATAATTATATTAAGTTTTTAAACACTAAGAATAATACATACTATTTACAAAAAAGAAAATTTTCTTCTTTTAAGGAATATGAGAGAGTAATGATCATTATAGTGACTATGTATGATTAAATTATTTTTTCAAAATAAATATTTAAGAATAAATTTTTGCCTTATATTCATGAACAACATCTAATACTTATTGTATTCTCAACTATAACTCAATATGTAAAAGTAACTTGTAATATATATTTAAAATGTAAAATAAATAATGATATATATAAGAGTAAGGATGTGATATGTAAGGTTTTTGCCTATGAAAAAATTATAATATATAAAATTAATATTCATATTATAGTAGATATGTAAAGATCAATACATTGTGAAATAGTAGATACAAAAGGGAAAATTTCAATTTTATCGATATATTTAAGAGTAACTCTATATGAATTAGAATCAGTACATAGGAAAATATTTCAAAAAAACATTGAATAATATTTTCATTGATAAAATATAATAAATAAATAATTGACCAAAATAAACTTTAAATAAAATCATTAGGGAACAAACAATTTATTTTTGTGAGAATTAAACTTATAATCTTTGAGTGTATATTGATACCCTACATCACTCTAACAATATCCCCAATTTTTATTATGAAAAAGACCATAAAATTAAAATTGAAATTTTATAAATTAATTAGTCATCAATAGGAACAAAAAAATAAAAAATTAAATCGGTAGAATTATTTTTCCCAATTAATTACTTATTCTCTCCATTTTTTTATATCAACAAGAA
Source organism: Viscum album (assembly GCA_963277665.1). Taxonomy (NCBI): domain Eukaryota; kingdom Viridiplantae; phylum Streptophyta; class Magnoliopsida; order Santalales; family Viscaceae; genus Viscum; species Viscum album. The sequence continues at coordinate 1,416,900,441 of OY728159.1, read as the reverse complement.
TGTTCAATAGAGGGTATAACTAAATAAATACCTGACACTAAATATAATTATAATATTAAATTAATATAATTTGAAATTATAAATGAAATCTATCCACCAATAATATATAAAATTCAGTGGAATATTTAATAGAGAACAAGATAAACAATTAGAAATTAGTGAAACATTAATCACCTGACTTAAAAATATGGATTCATTGAATAAGAAGGTTTTATATGTGAAAGAGTATTGAATTAATCCTTCTCAAAGGGAATAATAGCTTAGGCAAAAGTATCAATTTCTCATTTGTAAGAACCATATTGGTTCCCTAAATATACAATTCTTTAATATATGTTTGTGATCATTCTCAATGTTTTATCAAATTTAATACTGATATGATTTTCTTGATGATTTTTCATTAATGTGTACTTATCTCTTCTGGACTAAATATTTTCAAAATGATATGAATTTATATTATATCTTGAAGTGGGTTCGGGTACAACAAGTGACAAGGTTGGTAATTCATCATGATGCTTTGGTTGGTGTTTTCATTCTATCACATTTCTTCACCAATAATAATTTGGATAATCTATTACCCTTTCATGATATGATTTGTGAGATCCATAAACCATTTTAAATTGGGATTTGGAGGTATCTAATTTCCTAAAGGTTATAACTCTGTGTTTCTCTATTATCCTGTATAAATAATTCCGAAAGGCCTCAAATCATAATTCAATTTATCCTTTAATATAGTCGAGGAATGTTTCATATCCTTATATCAAAAAAATATCTATAGGATTTATGCATTTATTTCACATCTTGTAATCTAACATATTAAGAAAAAAACTAATAAAACTTATACTACCATATATCTATAAATTTTTCCATCATTTCATCTAATGAATTTTCAGCATGATGAATTATTGTATAAATAAAATTGATCAATAATTTTTTATTAAACATGATTTATATGAAGTTAACCATTTTTTTAAGATATTTCAAGATCATCTGTATTTTGTTTTAAATATAGGTAAATTGTATTTAGTATTTTGTGGTGTAAAAATATAATATGTTTCAATATAAAGTTTTTAAAATCAACAATTTCCTTCTTTTTTTTATACTTTCACCTTCTACAAGTTTGATCTAGATTTCTCATTAGATGAATCTAAGTTTAAATAATAAATATATTCATTATTCTAAAAAATAATTATTAACAATATAAAAAATGAAAAATTATAATTCATGTTTTCATTCCTCTATTTTAAAATATTTATAGCCTATGAGTTTTATTTTTGATTTTTCATTAATTTTTTCATCACTGTTAAAAATTTATTCCAACCATTTTAGAAAAATAAACTTGGAAGTTATTGATAGCTTCTATATACTCATGATATTTTTCAAGTTTCTGATGGGATTACATTGGCAATTTGAAAACATTAGTTTTAATTCCAAGAATACATAGAGTTTTCAATGTTTTTAAATTTTTCAAATCTGTCATGTGTAGCTTCATTAATAAAATGCTTATAATATAAAAATATATCCAATGTAACAGTGTAAAATTGAAAACTATAAATTCTTAAATTTATCAATCCAAAATATAAATTTGACATAAGGGAATGCATATATTATTTTATTGAATTTAATTCCTTTATTCACAATTCAGAACCATCCAACGGAACAAATTATTTTTCCTTCATTAATCCAGATCATGCTTTGAATGTTCCCTTATGCACATTTTGAACAGATCTATTCCTTCTTATCTGAACAATCACAGTGACTTAAATTTATTTATTTTTTGATCCATTAATAGATATTTCAAATCATTAAAATATATTTTAGATACCATCTACGATTTAATGAATTTAAAATCTGACAAAGAGACCATTGGTAATATATTTTTCTAAAATTTCATATAAATATAATTCTATTTCCTATATTACAACTCTTCTTGAGTTTCCAACAAAATCAAATGAAATATATGTAATTTCATCTATTTAATGTTGAAATTATGTAGATATAATATTAGATGATTTCTCTATTTTTTAATCAAATTTTTCATCCTTTTATTTTTCAAAAGAAAAAGGAACTATTTCATAATGTTTTTGTAATGGAATTTTTTATGCCACACAACTTTCTCTCTCTATAAGGAATAAATTTCAATTTTTTCTTCTATAATATGGGAAATTCTAATCATTGCTACATCAATTGATTCTAAAAATTTCTCACCCTTTGGAATGGGATTCTCATAAATATACTCTATGTGAGTAGTTTTAGAACTCTCATACTCATCTCCAATATCCTTCTTTGATTCTTCACTAGTAGCAGCTTGTGGAGTTTCATCATTCCAACCGACTTTTTTAACTTTAAAATTTTCTTCCTTATTAGCTTCCTCATTCCAAACAACCCTCCCTTATCCTTATATGGGGATTCTATTTCATCTTAATCATCCAATCTGACATCATTTTCTTAATAGAAATACTATTCTTTCTAGTCAATTCCCAAAATTTCACATATTTACGATGACAGAATATTTTATGAAATTATGTGGATGGAACTTCAAGATATTGATCTTAATTAACTCAATCAAATTATTTTAAAATACAAGTTTTATAATTATTCTATATTTTCAAAATTTTGAAGTCCTAATGGAATCTGATTGCACTCGTTTCTAATTAGGCCTATTTTTTAATGTAATTAATAGAAGGAGAGATCATGGTTTGAATGATTTATTATCTAACTTTTCAAGGAGATAACATTGTTTTAATATTATTGCATGGAAAAGGTGGTGGAAAATGTTCTAGAATAGCAGGATAGAAACTTTTCTTGGGCCAATACATCAGAAATATTTTGTTCTAATCACAATGTATATGAAAAGTGAAAAATATTACTGCAGTACTTCCCAAAATAATTTAATTAGAATTAAATATCTTAATGAGTATTTATCTATCGAACTTAATTTGGATGACTTGTATAAGATATATTTAACAAGTGTTAATAATGTTCAAAGTATTTGGAATAGATGTTTGAAGATTTATAATCCATTATTATAATTTATAATACATTGACTAATTTTTTATACATTTAAACACTCAAGAAGGTTGATTTGTGAAGGATGATGTAGAGACGATTCTAAGAAGATTAAGGGGATCTTTAAAATACTCAATATTGATTATTTTTTATTCTTCAAGTATTTATAACAAACTCAAAATATTTTTGAATTATTCTAAATATTTCTAGAATAGTTTTTATATTTTATAAATTTATTTGATCTTATTGATAATACCTAGATATGATTTGAAGATGCATATATTTCATTTGAAGAAAACCTTAAATTACTGCTCTTAAGCTAACAACTGGATAAATTGGAAATAAATTTATCCTATACAGAAGAAATATTTCCCAGTGCATTCGTCATTTGTACTTTGTATAAGATAATTGAGACAGGTATAAGAGATTTGAGAAAATAAAAAAGTGTAAAATTACATTGATCTATAAAGATGATATTTGTGATATGTGATATATATTCATCTTACATGTAAGTGGATTGAGCCACATGAGTTGAGTATGTGAGGATTTTAAAAATGGAAAATTCATATGTCATATTACTCACTATGTGGGTATAAGAGATTTTTCAACCAAATATGAGATTTTAGAATTCTGTAAGAAATTTTTTATAGTCTTAAGATATTTGATCCCATGTATGTTGTTTTTGTATATCACATTTTACAAACACTGATCCTGTAAGAATTTTTTTAGAAACTTTCTCTACACGTAGGATAATTTTCCTATGTATATGTGAATTTTTCCCAATATGTATGATATTTTTCTTGTAAGAAATTTGTGACATTAAACAATGTTATGAGACAAAGATAAATGTATGATGCAACTCATATATTATTTTACTTAGTGAGAAATAATATTTCCAAAATTATGTTATTATGAATAGGTAAATGGAATGATGCTTCGTTTTATCGAAAAAAGAAGAAACATTAAAAACCAAATGTGATATAAGCTATGAGTGAATAAGGAACTGATCTTCAAGTTGATTAAGATGAAGATCAAATTTTGATAGAATTTAGACAATATAAAATGTGCAGAGATGAATTTATTATTTTTTAATAATAATAAATACATTATTTATTTGATGTTTAACCTATATATTTGAGGTTATTTAATTTATGAAGTAATCTGGTTGAGATGATTGAAGATTGGATAGTGTTAAGTTATTATTATTTTGTTCAAAGTAGACTAGGAATCTGTATAGATTTTAAACTAATATCTCAAGACACAAGTTGTGTTCCATGCTATAATATATGTGTAATGTATATTTTTATATAGTGTCAAAGATCAAAATATAGATATTAAATTTACATATTGGGGAAGATGAAGTTAAGCCTGTGGGAGAATAAAATTATGATTTATTTAACTATCTGAGATGAATTAAATGATCGTATTTTAAGAATATCCTTTGACTTGAAAAGTAAAAACATGGGAACCCAAATTTTGGTATTTATAATAGCACATTTTTGCTGGTAGAGTGATATTACTCGTGATATTTTATTTTTTCTTATTCAATACGTTGTAATCTATTTAATTAATCCATATATTCACATGCTCATATAAACATAAAAAAGGAAAACAAATGAAAAAATATGAGGATCATTTAATAGTATGTGTAAACCATTTTAGAGAGATGATATACTGAGTTGTATTAGAGGTTAAGTCTCTTGATGAAGACAATGAGAAGCTAATAAAGGAATAACATTCAATGAGAAAGAAGATGGATTCATTATAAGCTTTAGCAAGGAAGAATAAGTGAACTGAGCATGTGTAATATAATGGGTTCATATTTGAAAAAATAAAAAAGAAAACGAAACTCTTCAAGTTGAGTTATAGTGTGTATAAATATATTTTGAATACTTAATCTTATAGTTTTGAGTCAAATAATAATTTCAGAGCTGAGTAGGTCATCAAATAGATTTTAAGAAGATCTCAGAAGGTTAGCACAGAAGAGTGGCTGAGTTTTATGTGCTGTGTTGAAATGCATAAAGATAGTTGAAGACTCTTTGAGATGAGGAATAAGAATAGTATTTTGGATGAAATGAAATCCGTGGATAAATTATTTTCTACTAAAAGAGGATCAGGAGGATAAGATAAGTAACTAGTGGGATTCAAGTATAAATAAGTGCAATGGGATTATTAAGTGATAACTTGTTTAATGAATTGATCTCACACCTATGTAATATGGTTTTCTTGGTTTCATGATAACAATATAATAACTCAAATTTTATTTATAATAATATTTTAGTTTATAATCCATGGCTTTGATATCCCAAGAACAATAAGGATTAGGATTCCTAAGAGGGGTTGAACACTATAAAAACACCTATACAAATTTATATTTCTATATATAATTAAATTTATGTGTATTGTAGGTTAAAACAGATCTGATATTCTTAAAAAGAATCATATTTTAAACTTAAAATGGTTTTTTCTGTTTAATGGATAAAATGAAATTTGGAAAAGTTGTACAATACTTGATTTTCACCTATATCTTGTGTGTCTTCACGGTCTACTGATACTTACAATGTTTGACATCTCTCTTATTATAAATGATGAATATATTGAAAAATTTATCAAAAGTTAAATTTATTATCATTTAATAAAATATATACCAAAAGATATCCTCGTATATTACTTTCTTATACTCTTCAGTAGTTTATGAAATTGTAGTAGAGACACATTTATAAGAAACGTGTTTTATAGTGATAAGACTTTTAGTAATTTATGGTAAAATTGATTAGTTAAAAAATACCATTCTACATACGTAGCCATGATAACACCATTATAAACAATAGGTATACTAATTAAATAATTTTTCTCATGGGTATTTTCAAACAAGTGAACTGATATAGAGAAAAAATGTAAATTAATTACCAATTACCCATAAAGAAATTGAAATACCAGAAATTCTAAAATTGAAATGATAATTAGAATAAAACTATTATACTGGATCTTTATATATGTAGTATTTAATGTTTATATAAATAATTCAACACTATCCATTAAAAGACAATACAGTATTTAACCATAAAATCATTAGATTCATCCATTAGAAACCAATAGTATTTTTGGTAGATTCCTCATTCCAAAATCACTTATTTTATCCCTCTTGGAATTTCTTGAAGAACGAACATCATATTTCTTCGATTTTACATTGGTCCAAATTTAAGGTAAGGGTTTCATGTTTTCTAGTTCTAATTTGAGAGAAAATTTCTAAAGGTTTCAATCTGTTGAGGAATATGAGCCAAATGATTTAATTTATTCAAATAATAATAATTTAAAACTTCATTTTATAAGATAGAAAAACATAAATAACAATTATAAAGATACTAAAACTGAAACTGTGTAACCCAAAATTTAATGTTACACATAAATATATAATATTATATATCATATGTGAGAATATAATGGTTAATATATAAGATAAAGATATAATATTTAAGAATACAATACTTTAAAAAAACATAAAACGTAATAAAATCAACAAAGGAAAATACAAACAAAAAATTATAATAAACACAATAAAACCTTAAACGAATTTAAATTAAAAAAATCCTAAATCGCTCTTAATAAAATTAAAATGACAATAAGAAATGGGAATAGTAAAAAATTTCTAACTAATATTTAGTGCCAATGAATTCTAGAGAAATATCACCTTTTTTCTTGTGATCTCTTAAAAAATAATGTTAAATATCAAGATGCTTGGTCCTTTAATGGATTATAATATTTTTTTGAATGGAAACATCCCTAGTGTTGTAACATTTTATTATAATATTCTCACATTTAAAACTAAAAAACATTTAAATTGTATTTTGTCCACAACAATTGTGTGCAACAACTACCAATAATAAGATACTAAGATTTAGAAACAGACACGACAAATATAATATTCCTTTCTAAAAAAATAATATAAAGGTCTTCCTAAACAATTAAGTTTCTGAACTAATATTATTATCTATTATAAAACCCACAAAGGTATCATTTTAATATTAAGTTAAAAAATCATAAGGTTTTAGGGAATAATGATGAGATATAATGAACCTTTATGATATCTAAAAATCCTTTCGGTAGCTTTTATATGTGATTCCATAAAATTTTATTGAAATATATCATAGATAAATATAGATAATATGATGTTTGATCTTATAGAAGTTAGATTTAACAATATCCCAATTATTCATTTGTTTAACATATTGTCCACTAGTTTCTGAGATTCATCTATATCATTTTTAGTATTAAAAATCATAAAAGATAAACATGTTTTACAGTTTTCAAGTTCAAACATTTTTTATAATTAATATATGTACATTAATTGATTTATAACATTCATGATTTTTTGTAATATTTTGAAACCAATAAAAAAATTCAACTAACCCATAATTCTCATTCCAAACTAATGTTTCATGTTTTTAGATAATTCATTACATAATCTCTGATTATTTGAAACAAAATTCACATAATAAACAAATAAATATATTAAAAAAATACTAGAGGATGAATTTTTCATAAATATTATTGGAACATTAAAAACAATATAAAATAATTATATAAAACAAAATAATCATTCCACTCATTACAAACTATATGTGCTTATTTAAGAGAATTTAAATCATTTGAATGTTTGATAACAAAATTTGGAAAAAGAGTATTTTGGAAACTAAGTGATTTTTTAATCTGATATTAATCTATAATAAATCAATTTAGAAATTTATATTTTCCATCCGACTATATATTTTTAAAATTCATATGATATTTATTGGGAAATATAATTCTAATGTCTTATAATCTATCTATAGGAGAAAATCTATCCTCATAATCCATATATAACAGCTAAAGATCTTAATATATATATTTCAATTAAAAACATCTAATATGTTCAATAATATTCTCCACATGAAATGCATAACTAAAAAAATATTGGTAATTTAAAGTGAAATCATTAATTTTGACCATTATATTGTATTCATTATATTATTTAGTATAAAATGATGTAACCATATTATGAAATCTATAAAGAAAAAAGAAATAAATTACATCGAGTAGTGGAAGTATCCCTAATGAAGCTCAATTGTAGAAGATTAAATGGGTTTTATATTAAATATTTTTTTATCTAGACCAATATTAAGTATATTTTAAATAATTATGGTATGTGAGAAAACATATGCAAGAGAAATTCATGTTTAGTGAAATTTCCATGACATATGCTGGTGGAATCACCAACAGAAACTGCCACCAGAGATTTAATTATTCTTAGATATTATGAAGAGATATTTAAGTGATATATAACAAAATAATTGGATGATATTATCATGTATCTTTTTATGTGGTTTTTTAATTATCCCATATATCTTATAGGGACAAAAAATTTACTTAATAATGCATTTATATGATTCACAAGATCATTTTTGTTCCTAAAATTTATTTTTCTGAAATTCACTTTTTAAACTATAATTATTGAATCAAAATATATTAAATATATTTTATATATGTTTAATATAACACTAATATAATTATTAATTATTAACAATTAATAATGGGGAAATTTTATTTTTTAAAAAGTTATTTTCCTGTGAAAACTGTTATAATTATATTTTTAGGTTTTTATTTGAAATTTAAATTCTTAAATTTTAGAATTTGAGTTTGGATAAATAAACTTATTTTTTTGGATTAATTATTTAAATATTATATTAATATTAATTTTTGGGATTTTTCTAACATTATTGATTTACAACTGAAAAGTAAAAAAATTATTTTTACTAACACTATAGTATTTATAACTTTATCATGAAGTAAGTATTACATAAAAAAATTATAAAAAATTAACACAATTAATTATTTAATGAGTTAAATTATTGACCTAAATACTATGTTGAATTTATAAAATCCATGTTTAATGTTTTAGAAACTTATTTAATATTTTACCCTAAAAACTTTTTTTATTAACATATATATAAATTTAGTTTTAATCACTTGAATAAATTAAAATTAAAATAATGGATTTAAAATTTTATATAATTATGGTAATATTATGAAATAATTTCAGTTTCATTTTGAGGCATAAAATTAAAATTTATAATAATATTGTTAAAGACCATGTTAATGATGAAATGGTTATCTTCAAATAATAGTATTATTAATGTTGTGTAATTTTTATCTAATAAATTAATTTTTTTTATTTTATATAATTAATCTGGTATTATTTTTGCACATGTAAAAAGTTATATTATCACTCATTTAATTGGAAATTCATGTTTTATATGATTAGGTAAACTTATAAGATAAAACGTCATTTTTATACGAAACGTTTTTACTATATTTTATATGATTTGATTTAAAAGTAAATTGTATCTTAATTAGAAATTGAATCATATTTTATGGAGATTAAATTTTGGTTAATATCATCAAAATTTGGAATGATTTTTAACCATATATTTTTAATGAAATATAAAATACTTGGGTAAAAACTAGTTACCAAGGTTAAAAAATATAAATTGTAAAAATATAGTGGTAAATGGCCTAAAGGGATTAAAACATGCATGGAAATGAGTGGTATAGGGTTTCACAACCTTATCTCACCCAAAAATTCATTATTTCCCACTTTGTGCCTTTGATCCCTTCATTGTGTCATGCCATCATTTAAAATTTTATTGTAATTTAAAAAAGTTCTATTTTCTTCACTTATAAGAGGGAATCACTTCCATGTATTTTATCCACTATTTCTAATGAATCACTATATTCAAAGTATAACCTATTCTCTCCTCAAATCCCTCCTTATTTCTTGGACCCTATTTCTTATAAAAATGATGAATCTGTCGATCTTTAAAGTGTTTTCCAAGGGAGAACATCCCTATGGAGAGGTAATTTCCTCAACCAAGATCTCATATTTATTTAATTATTCTACCACCTAAAACAAACTTTATCAAAAAAAATATATTATAATATCGGTATTTATAATTTATTGAAATGTTAATGTACTAATTTCATATCCATTTTTACCCACCTCTTAACCATATGAAAAATGAAAATGTCACATGTGTTATGTGTAGACTACGACCTCCATAAGTGACATAATTTGTTTTTAATTACTACCATAAAAGGATGGATAAAAGGTTATATTTAATAAATAAACATTGTAGATAAATATTTTAGGTTTATTAAAATATAACCTAATTCCAAATTCCGTTACATTTTATGTAACTTAACATTTCACTTGTTCATACTTGCATGAAACCGCCTCCAAAAAATTGACATCATTAATTTTTCACCAAGTATTTTATATCATGGATAACTAAGGAATCATAAATATTGGTTAAATTGGATAAAAATATGTAAAAAATGATTTTTTTTTGTTCAAGAATGGTAATGGTGATATATAACTGTAATTAAGTTACTGCAACCTTGTTTATTAAAATTGATGAAACATGCTCATCATCAACCTTATCGTCATGAATTGTAAATAAAATGCATTTGATATGAAATTAAAATATTATAAAAAATTATAGAAATATATTAATATAATTATATTGGAATTATAAACTTGTATTCTATAAATAGGAATAAATATCACCATTACAAAGCTATTACAAAACAAACTATCAAAATTAATAACATTTGATGATGAAAATAGGGTATAACTAACTATTTTTTTATAATAAATAATTTTAAATGAAGTTTTTAAAAGTATATATATATTAATAATGTTACAAAATATGTTGTTTTTAACAATTTTTGTTATACAAGAGGGTATACTACATTCAACTAAGAAATTATAAAGGTAATGGGTTTTCGGTACTCAAATTATATCATGGGGTCATAATCACAACTCGTTGACTATAATATATAAATATTGGTTTATTATGACCTATTTTGATGTAATATGGTATTTAAAACATATTTTATTGGGAAATCATTTTCCCTCCCTTGTTTACTTCCTTGATGAATATATTGTTTCATGAAAATCTAATTTTGTTATGAATAATTCCCTTATCTTTTTATGGAACTTTCCATCATATCCATGTTTTTACTTCCCGAAAATGTTATCATATCTATAGTGGAAACATAATTTTTTTTATAAAATGATTATTATATTACCATTTATTCATTTTAAAATAATGGTTACATTATCATTTTAATGATGTGGGTTTTCAATAAAAATATTTTAATATATTTAAATGGATTTCACTTTCCATGATATTTTATCCTTACCTTCTAGTCCTCATTTTTTATATATTATTATTTTCAAGGTGGATTTATTAGAATTTTTTTAATTTAATTCTTTATAATTTTTTTTATTCATATTAAAAAATATTGGTTTTGGTGAGTGACACTTAAAACATGTCTTTTTAAGATGATAATAAGAAAATATTTCTAAGAAAAAATTTATTCATTATTTCTATTCAAATTTCAAAATATTCATATATATTTGAGTCATGGTTAATAAATTTTTCTATATGTCATGTTTTAAATTACTACTTTTAGGTGATCATTTATTTCGGTATCAATCGAGCATGTTTTTTTAGTCATTTTATTTGATACTATTTGGAATTTTTATGAAACCTATTTTCTTCCCAAGAGTTCATTATTAAAAGATTAATGATTTGATTTTAAGTGGAACTCTTTTATATGGATGACAACATGTGGGCCCTATATCAACTTACAGGGAATCATTTAAGGTTTTACAACACATGACATAATTAATCATGGAAATACTTGTATTTTTTCACAATTTAAAGGGTGGGTATTCCTAGATTTGTTCATAAGATAAATGGAGGACATACTTGGATTTTTTGAAAATTTAAAGTATATGCATAAATTAATTTTCTCACAACATAAATGGTGGGAATGATTGATTTTTTTTACAATTTTTTCCTATTCATATGTTTGTGTCACTTCTCTAAAATGTTCCATATTTCCAAGATATTCCAAAGGCTTATAATTTTCTGTGTTCTAAGGATATTCTAGTTTATTATGTTGATCTTTCATGCTCATTTTTATTTATTTTATATAAATTTAATCCACGATTTTCATGAATTTATTTATTATTATGTTCCTAATCCATGATCATTAATTCTTTATCATGTTTTTTATTTCAAATTATCATTCCATGTTCTTTTTATGAGATATTTATCCATTATTTATGTTTTATCTCATTTTTATATTCTAATAATGATAACTAGTTTCCTTTACTAAGTATTTTATCTCACACCTTTATTTTGTTTTTTTTTCACTAGGATGTTACTATAGATATTAAATGTGATATGTTTATAAGGGAATTTATTTTTGAGCGACTATAGATAAATGTTTATTAGTATTTTAAAATGATTTTTTTATTTATCTAATCATCCAAGGAACTAATCCATTGGTCCTTTATTTTTTTGAATTTTTTGTAAATTCAATGATTATTCAAGTAATTTAATGAAGTAATTGATTTTATTTTAGATCATATATTTTAATTTGGCACCAAAGGTGGATTTTGTTTATTCTTTGTATTTGTTTTGAGAAGTTTAGTTAGAACCCTAGGAATAAGCCTAATTATTGTATAACATCTTGATGTTTTGGTAAACTATAGATTGTATGGTTATTGTTGTAAATAGAATTCATTTCTAGTTATGGGCATGTGGATGTGATTGTGGTACTAATGGACCTTGGGGAAGTCAGCCTAAAAAATGATGGTTGATTATCAAATAAATATTCAGTCCAGTGCATGGCGAGTGGGCCTATGAATAAACACCTAGAAATACACTCCTGAGGGATATTAATTAGTCAAATTATATTCTATTTATGAAACATTATGATGTATTTGGAATGTGTTTAAGTTAGAGAATACAATAGTAAAATGGATTTTGAAAAATAAGATTAAAATGTATGGATTCATAAGTTAAGATATATATATATATATTGATATTTTAATTTATTGATAAAAGATATATTGGATTTAGAGAGTACATATTTCAATGGTTTTTTATTTATAATATTGTAATAATGTCCATGATAATTATAGAATAATTATTTACATAATTTGAATAATAATCTTAATATAATTCAACATAATAAAACCTTGATTGATATAAGAGTGATTTACGTTAAATTAATAGCTAATGTGATGGTTTAAAAGCATAATAAATTTTAATCTTGAATTTTACATGATATTATTTATGATAATTATTTTATGATGTCAATTATATAGTCCCTCACATTTTCCCCCATTGGTTTTAGTAATGGATGAAACCCTAATAAACCAAGTAAAAAATGTATTCCATATAGAGTATAGATATTTTAATAATGAGAAACCTAAAAGGATAAGTTTTAGAGTGAAAAATATTTTGATTATGATAAACTAGATATTAATAAATATGATTAACAATGTGAACATAGTTAATTTTCAAAACACACCCAAGGAGATATGGTTGAATTATCCTGAAACATCTGGTGATGAATATGAGGAAGTAAAAAAGAATCAATTTCTTTCATATCAAAAATGTAGGAAGAGGAACCTAGGATAATATTTTTAACATAATTAGAAGATTTTTTACATGTGTCAAATGAGGGAATAGAACAAAAAAAATTATGTAGAAAATTTAAATTTTATGAGGATACAATGAAAAGAAAAATATTCTATTATGAGATTCCAGTGAGAGTTCAATGTCTAAAATATTTAAAAATTAGGCATTACCCAAATCAATGTCTTAATCTAAGGGATAAAAAGTAATATATGAACTAATAACTTACAAGTACATGGTAATAATGGAAATCCAATGTAATTGAAAATAATTATGTTAAATTTAAAAATTATCCATAGTGTGGAACAGTAATCATCCACTCAATAACTACGAGTGTTGTATTTTTTTCTTTCTCCATTTACTCCATTGTTCTTAAGATGATTTTTAAAACATAAAATCACCATCCTAGTGACTAGATATTGAATTTTTAAGAAAAGTTTAATATTGTGTGATTTTTATTTCCCAAGTATTTAACTCTTCCCTGATATATTTTCTCCCTATAAAATCTGATTATCCTTACTCAAGTAAAAATTTTGGTAGTATTAGGCATGAATTCACTCCCTCTTCGTAGAGAAAATTATAGTTTCCAAGATATGAAAATAAAAAATGATATTAAAAATTTACACATGAAAAAAAATTGGTACAAGGTTGGTTATAAACTCCATATGAAAAAAAATCACCCAAAATATATAGGTCTTAACACTGAATCATTTTGGGTATTTAACTTAAAACATTAGTGAGAAACTCCATATGAGTGATATTCCCATTATAATGGAAAATACAAGTTCAATTTTCATACTTAAAATAATAAAGATAAAACCTAATTAAAAATAAAATCACGAGTCATGTATATATTTTACTATTATATTAGCAAGTAGTAATTAAAATTTTGAGGACACAATTTATTTAATGGGGATGTATTACACTAGGATTTTACTGTACATATTTCCAAAAATTAATCTAATATTATTAATAGATTTATTTACATGAATCACTAAACTAAATTTAAATCTAGATACATTGAAATAAATTAATTAATTTTATCATTATAATATAGTTTCAAAATTAGTGAATATAAAATTACGTACATATATTTTGAAATATATAAAGAAAACGGAATGAAATGTAATCAGGTTGTGGAATTATCACTTATGATGGTCATTTTTATGGTCTTGGAAATTATGTCACTTAAATAATTTTGTTCCTAGACTAATACCATGAAAAATCCAAAAATTATTGTACAGATGAAATCATATGTGAGAGAAATTTAGGCATGTGTAAATTTCCAAGAGATTCAAGTTAGCGGAATCTGTACCTGAGACTGGAATGAGAGATTACCTTATTATTAGTTATTATATGAATATGATGAGGTTATATGTAACTATAAATTATGATAATATAATCATGTAACTATTAAAGTGGTATTTATCACATTTATTTTATAGAATAAATTTTTTTTATTTACTTATGGATTGATACAACAAAGGATTCCATTTTGTTATTAAAATGTGTTTTCAAAAATTTTCTTTTTATAGATTATTTTAAATGAATCTAAATATATAAAATAAATTTTTTATATATATAATATATAACCAATATATTTTTAATTGGTATTAAATAATAGTGAGAACATTTTATATTTTAAAAATTCTTTTTCCAATAGAAACACTTTTCACTATTTTTTATGTTTTTTTTAAGTTGAATTTATAAATTTTCAAAATTTAAATTTAAAAAAATACATTAAATAAATTTTTGGATTAATAACATAAATATTAAATTTAGATAAATTTTTGGGATTTTCAACAGTATTTTATTTTTAAGTAAATAGTAAAAAATAATGTTTTTACTGATATTGCGATGTATATAAATTTATCATGAAGTGCATATTACTAAAAAGACTTATAAATTTATTTTGAGACAAAAGTCATGTGTAAGAAGTAAAATTATTCACATAAACTTGTCATTTTGAATTAAAAAACTCATGTTTAACATTTTGGAAACTTAAATAATATTTTATATTAAGAATATATTTTATTTTCTTTTATAAATTTTTTTTATCATCACATGTATAAATAAAATTTTAAAAAATTTATTTCATATTTTTGTTAAAAATTTTCATATTATTTAATAATTTCAATTTCATTTTTATGGATAAAGTTATGATTACTAAAATTATATTTAATGGTTGTGACATTAGTGAAATTGTGATCTTTAATGAATTATTTTATTAATGTTCTCTAATAATTATCCAAAAAATGAAGTTGAATTATTTTATATAATCGATATGATATGATATTTACACATATATAAAAATATTTTGTCACAAAGATAATTGGAAATTAATTTTTTATATTATTAATGACACTTAATGGTAAAAATATTATTTTTCTGCAAAATATTATTTTTTATATATTATGTGATTTAATTTAAAATAATTTTTTTTGTTATTTGGAAAATGAATTAGATTATATGATGATTAAATTTAGTTCCAGGTCATAATAATTTTTTAATAGGGGTTTCCTTATAATTTAAATAAAATATAAATTACTTGGGTAAAAATTAGTTAACAAGGTAAAACCAAAATAGTAAACACTATTGGAATTGTTGTCTATACAAATAAATCAAAATGATTGGTATAGGATGGATAACTGTTGTTATAACATAAACCAATTGTTCTTGAAACTTTTGGTTATGAACCTATTTGAAAAGGCTTATACTAAAGGATTTTATTGAACTTTTTGTATAGAACATAAGAATTTTTGTTTAACCAACATTTCATTGAGAACCATTGGAATAAATGCATCCTAACAGTTTAGAACCCTTGGTATAAACCTATAAGAATGGTTTCAACCATTGGTATAAGTCTATACCAATAAATATCAATAATTGGGATAGATATATACCAAATATTCACTATGAACCCTTATTTCATGGCTATACCAATGGTTTTAAAACTATTGGTATAACCCCCCCCCCTTCCTAGGCCTATAGCATACCCACCCTACCCATAGACATAGCAAAAAATGAAACAGAACTATTATACCATTAGAACTAGAAATAAAAAATATTATCAAATAGCAACGGGAAGCCACATTATCACCCTATTTTAGTCAATTACTTGTAAACAGACATCACTTACCTATATAAAAATAAATATAAACAAGAAACTAATTAAATATTTCAACAAATGATGAAACGCATACAAAACATCATATATATTCATTCAAAAAACACATAAAACATTAAATTTCATTTATGTAAGTAAAAAAATTTAAAGGACAAATCTTTCCCTCATCATCATCACTATCATCACTGACACCCTCTCCCTCTTCTTCGGAATCATCCTTACCCTCATCGTCATCCTCACCCTCTTCCTCACCATCATCCCCACCCTCTTACTCGCTAACATCCTCTCCACCACCATCGCTAAAAACTTCATCATCCCAACCAACATGAGGATTATTTCTTGACACACTATATAATGTATGAATCATCGATATATATCAATCACAAGCTATGATGGTATCTGGTGGAAGTGATAGACATAAAAATTCTATAAATTTCATAAATTTAGTATTTTCCCTTTGATTATGTTCATTCTCTTTTATGACAATTTTTTGACCATTTCTACTTTGGTCTAAGTCTCTAATTCTAGTGCATTAGAATTTTACAACTAAATGCTACTAGACCTAGAACCTTAAGTGGAATGATACCTCATCAGAAAAATACTCTTCCCTAGTCGATAACATACACTACCCTGGTGGTCATCTCCAAAATCTTGGTGTATGTGATCGTTTGGCCCTAATTTGACAACTGATTACTCATCAAGGGACTCAAAATCACACTGTGAAAAATATATATGGACAATAAAGTTACAAAATAAATATTAAAATTTGAAATTAACAATGTAAAATTTACAATCTGTTGTTGTGTCGTTTTGTTTACTATACTTCTATCTTTTTTCTTTCTTCTCGAGCAAAACAATTTTTCTTGAGGAATATGTCCTTCAATATTGAAACCCTCCCTCTATAATCACATTGTTTGTCTAAAACCATAAACTAAAATAGGTTATTAATAATTAATATCACAACTATAACCAAATGTATATTAATTCTAAATAAATATGAAAAAACAGGTAGTATATGAATTATAGTGACAGGAAATATCACATTCAATGTCTTTATCTTATACCTCCTTCAATTGAAAATATCAAGTATGTCAATTTGGTATACTATGGATGGATACAATGGTTTTATTAATGCACAAATAATGGAATTTGAATATGTGTAACTCTAAAGAGTTATGACATGGGAAACATAACGATATATTAGAGAATGAAAGTGATACGGTCCACTATGTGTAGTTAATAACTCTAGTAAATGAGAAAATGTAGAGTAGGGAATAATTCAAATTTAAATCCATGGTCTTGACCCTAAATTATTTTATGTCCATCGAGACATAATATCACTCTTCATCTACATACAGAATAAACATGTTTTAAATTTTCCAAGAGTTGGGTAGGTTGTAAAAATGATCTAATAAGATTTGAATGATGGAGACCAGAAGGTAATTATTTTGAAACAAAATATATAAAATAGACCAAATGTATTTACTAATGAATGATTAAAATAAAACATAATAAATGGTATCAAAAATATTTTTACAATAGATACATATATAACACACACAAAAATATACTTTTGAAAAGCTATAGGATTGTGGGAAGTCTACAATATGAAGCTCTATGAAGTGTGGTGTACCCTGAGGGATTCCATATTATTTTTTCTTTAATTAAAAAAAATGATTTGATAATCTTTAAATAATAATTGGGATAGGTATTTTTGGCCCCTTCTAGTTGGTAAAGTGATCAGTAGTCCAAGTTCCACAAGATACATCTAATGTCCACTATTGAAATTATCCACAATGATAAATATGATATTTAAAAATGGATCATCCTACTGAAAACCACACGAACATATAAAGTATACCTCAAAAATAAAAATAAAAATAATTTATTTCTTGGTATATTCAAATAAATTATTCATATAAATTATAATGGTGAGACTAAATCAGTCTGTTATATTCACTTTAAATGTGAAATCCTAGTTGATAGAGTCAAAGGCCTTCATGGATTCCAACTTAAGAGGTATAACACCCTTTTTGGTGGAATAATTCTATATATTAATGAATTCATAGGGTATTATTTGATATTAATATTTATTCATTCCATTTACAAAGACTCATAGATTTTTAGATACATCTTTTTCAATAACCTAAGTATTCTATATAGCTAAGATTATATAGATGTTTTTAAGAGAAATTTTCTTAAACAAGTATAATGAATCTAAAATAAAAGTTGTATTAATTAGGATAATAAAACGAGTGTTAATGAATTTTTAGTGAATTCTAACTCCCATAAAGATTTGGATCATGTTGAAAATTTATATATACCCAATTTCCCAATACACTTGGAAAAAGGTTATTAAAACCATCCAATCTAGGATAACATAATAGATTATGGTATAATATTGTATTTTTTTATTTCCTCTAAATCAAAGGGAATATGAAATATGTTATTATTAAATTTTATAATCACCCAGGGTATTACATCTCTCATATAATGGGTATTCCCTATAGGGTTCTTCTTGAAAAATTCATTATAGTTTGACACAATGTGCTTCGAGTTTTCCTCTTTACTAGTGGGAGTATCACTTCCATCATTAATGTGGGATACGGGATTACTCATTTTCATACTATTATAGAGATTCATGAAGATTAATATATTATTATCCACTTCCTTAAATCATTTAAAACTAAAATTCCCCATTATGGGTGATAATTTTTATAAAGAACATTGTGTTTATTTTGGATGACTGATCATCCTCTCTGTTGAAATTTAATATATAAAATTTATCACTCTAGTTATTCCAAATATCTTATAATTTCCTTCCCGTATTGAAATATACATATTCATGCTAATAAATATTTATTTTCTTTATGCTTGGATTTTTTGTTTCATGTTTTCCATTTTTTGAGACAGAAGCATACAATTCAATTGAAAATGGTAAAATATTCAAAATATCATAAGAAACGCATCTATAATCCATGTGTATAGACCAAGAATTGATAAATGTAAACAGAATATATCCCTCTTTATTTACCCTTGATAAGTGTAGTAATAATTGGATGATGGTTGGAGTTGATTCTCAAGAGGGTCATTGAGTGAACCTTTTCCCACTCATCTAGTACTCCAATGTTTTCAAAACACTTATGATGTTTCATTTCGAAAACACTTTTAGTATTTTAATTACTATGTGTATTAGTCCCCATTGAAGGAAAATTAAATTAGGTTATTTGAATCAATGATTTCTCTATACTCACTTTTATCAGTGGATTCCCTATTTAAGCCCAAAAATATGTATTTATAAAATTCTAATAGAATCCCCCTAAAATTCTCTTAATGATAAAATATCTGTAACTAAAGGTCATTCAAATTAATTTAATAAAAAGTTATTCATTATTTATTAAAATATACTAGTACTATATGTTTGGAAAAAAATCCAACATATTTTAATATATATAATTTATAAAACATAATTATATTATAAATTAGTCCATTTACCGATTATTTTTTGGATATGTGATAGGATAGATCAAATTATTAGCCATGTGTAACAAAACCATCATCTCATTTGTCAGTAATGAACATTTTTTAGAAATAAGATTATCTTATAATATTACATGAGTGTTGTACCTTCTTCCTCTCATGGTACAGCATCATAGTCTTCCCCAAAGTGTTCATGAATTTCATAGCATCCTTGAGATTTTTAATTCTCTCTAATTCGTCCTAAAAAATAATTTTCAATGAAAAATGAAGTATTATTGCAAATCATTGAAATTTTTATTCAAAAAACTCAAATTTTATTAATACCATGAACTCGTTACATGTCCAATGAGTAGTAATTTATCGATAACATTCTACTGGATCATCATTCATGAAAGGAGTGTCCTTTAAATCCATACCAACTCTATAATTCCAAACACTAAAGAACTCATGCTTTTACGGTCACCGCAGCTCATCAAATTTCATGATTTTTTCTATCTTTACAGCCCCACCATCAATAAAATTAAAATGAAGTTGGAACAAAAATATTCATTATTATGAATCAAATAATAATATAACATTAAATTAAAGGAATTTTTTTACCCATATTTCTGCCCAAGAATTTAAATTTACTTAATTTGGTAGGTGTATCCATGAGAGTATCCTAACGGGAGTGATATCAGAGTATTTGGAAAAAATCTCCATAAAAATCATACATTCCCACCCTATTTTTTCAATCATTTGGTTGTCCTCATTGTACATGACCATTATCTGTGTACGGTGGTTTCACACTAAATGCATTCATTTATGCCCATGCTGCCTATCAGAAGAAGTATATATTAAATAAAAAAATCTTACATCAATAAATATTATAATGAAGAAATACTGTGGTAAACAATATTAATATGGTTCTAAAAATATATCTAGGGAATTATGATAAGTGGGTGATACTGGATCCCAAGGTTCTGAAATAAAATAAACTTATAGGGATATAGTGGGTCTCAATGTGTTCCCAGAGGCTTAGAACGTGTCAAGAAGGAGATGAAGAAGCATGAATATATAATCCCAATAAAAGAAAGTAGAATGAAAATAATATGGCATAGATTTATATGAAAATCTATAATGTGGATGATAAGTAGGAACCATTTTTAGATGATGGTAAGATAGGCATGGAGGCTCAAATACAAATGGTGGAGAAAATATTGGTGGCCTAGAAATATTGGGTGTCTTCAGAAACATTTTAGGATCAGATGGTGTGGTAGATGGTATATTAGGGGGAAGGATGGGGTGTGATTATGTACGTAGAGTAGAGTACGTAGCTCTAGTCCCCCTTGTATTGTCTACCTAAGAACCAGAACCACTAGGCTAGTCGGAGAATAAATTTCACCTAGATGATGGATTATGATTAAAAGTTAAAACAAAAATTAACTGCAATACACTATATGCTATTGATATATATTTGAAATAAAATACTCACAATAGGCACCAAAGGAGGGTTCCCATATCTCTAATTTAATGATTATATTATGTTATCCTTTTTCTTTTTATCTTATCAATGTTTTTCATTTCTTGCATTTGAAAAAAAATAAGGAATTAATTTGGAATCTATAACTAATGTGTAAGCAAAACAATAAATAATAGGAGACATGAATTAATTATGGAATACCAATTGTCAAACAAAATACATTATACATAATGATATAACAAAAACATTTTATATTTATTGGGTAGAATATTAAAACATAATATATATCATAGAAAAATCAATACATTCAAATTACCACATTTAGAATGGGTATGATATAGTTTATCTTCTATTTTTAATTTGATCCAATTCAAATTTTTTTAGTTCATTTGGTTCATTCTAGTCAATTGATTAGGCTATTTGTCCATTTTTATTTTTCTTAGGCCATTTGGTTAATTTTGGTAAATTTATTAATTAATTTTTCTATACTTATCTTTCTTAGTTCATTTGGTTCTAATTTTTGTTTATCATTTTTCCATTATTTTGGTTGGGTCATTATTTTCATTGGTTATTATTTTCATGTTGTTTAGTTTAATATGTTTGATTCAATTCATATTGTTTTTTGCTCCAATTTAATTATTTCATATTTGTTTGGTTTGGTATGTTCTAATAATGTTCAATTCAATATTATAAAATCAAACTCAAATAAAAATGCAACCAATCAATATTGAAAATTCACATGAAGGTCAAGTTGGTTAAAAAATATTTTTAATAAATAGTAAATGAATTTGAATAGTACCAACCTTAAGAACCTAATTCGAGCTAATCCAAAATAACTAATAACACATGCGGATGATTTTATATATTTCCCACCAAAATATTAGGTTCACAATAAACTATGACAATTTAACTATTTGAGTCATCATACATAAAAAAAATTGATCAGGGCTAATGGGATTATGGATGGTGTGAATTCCATCACCACCATTATCAAAAATATTTCTTGGGATTACTTCAATAATGACACAAAATTTCGGTCCAATATAATCTTTCACATAAAAAATTGTTTAGCAATTGATGCCAATACATATGGTTCATTGGTAGCAAGAGTGTGAATCATCTCAATAGCTCGAAATCCAGAACCAATAATAAATATGACATGCCTCATCATCAGATCAAACCACTTTCATTTCATTATAGTGATTCAACCAGGAGATTAATAATCCAATATTATTATTTAATCAATGACTCCATTAAAAGATACAATTTCAAATCGAGGTCTACTTTCTGATGAACTAGTATAATATTCTATTGTGGAAGTAACCATAACACCATCATGTCATGTTTTCATGTTAATTACTTGTTTATTGATAATAAATCTATACCCATTGATCACAATAGATTTTCATTCATAAACCATGGAATTAGCAACAAAATATAAATCTATTATTTCTTTAGAGATAGATTTAGTAGGTATCTCAATAGCAAAAATATAAATGAATATTAAACTTAATTAATTAATTACTTTATTAATTTATTTTAGTAATATTTATACATTCAATTTAAACAAATATGAAAACTATTTTCTTTTAAAAGTATCTCTCCTTTTCAAAGATAATGAACATTGATTTCTATTTATCATTTTTATTATGTTCCCTTAAAAATAAAATAGAAATATATTTATAGATATATAAAATTACATTATATTAAATAAGATATGTATGTTCAATTTACTTGATGTAGTCATCGAACAAATAATAGTTAAACAAAACACGGTGATGTTCCATATCCTGCTCTTAAAGTCATAATGTGGTTAATGTAAATGATCTGGGAATTCACCTTGTTTGGGGAACCGATGGAAATCTGGGATCAATTCTCTCAAATTATTATTCTTAATTTCACATTGATATGTTCCATATCATTTTCCAATTAGAAAAATACATTGAACATAAATTCATAAATTCTTGATCCAAGTAACCTTTCATGATAGTTCCTTCAAGATAATTCAAGTTCTAGACATAAGACTTAAATTTGTACATAGTTATTTTAGATGGCTACATCCAACGAAAAGAAACAACTCATCCAAGTATTATTTTAGTTGTCATATGGATAGTTAGATACAACATTCATGTGAAAAATTATGGAGAAAATATTTTCTCTAACTCACATAGAATTTATGGTACCTCTACTAACATTTTTTGTGATAATTACTTATACAACATCTTAGAAAAAAAGATCTCTAAAATAGTACAACCAAATAACTGAAACTCTAACATTATTGGATTGAAGATGAATAATTTTCATTGGAATAAACTCACATAGAAGGATGTGTAAATCATGAGTCTTTAAAGATATTATATTTAACTCTCTTCTAATTACCCAATTTGATATGTTTCTTGAATAGCCATCAGGAACCTAATTAGTATTTATTACTTCTAGAAATTGATTATTTTTTGTAGATTTTATCACATTAGAATCACATAAAACATTACATTAATTTTCAATGACACAAACAAGATGCAATTTTGGAATGATGCCCCAATCCACCAAGTCACTATGAGATAATAAATTATATTTTTATTTCCATTGACATTTAGGAGAATTGAAAGAAACATTTGTCATATATTCTTTTCAATGTTAATTACATCTAATAAATGATGTAACAACTTGGTTAACCTATAAAGAAAATAAAAGAATCTCTCATTCCAATTTTAATTGGTTTTAGTGAAAAAAATTATCCCTATTTATAGATTTAATCTAACCCTTACCAAATGAAAAAATGAATTTTTTCAATTCATTAACCATGTTAGTGCTATAAATATGCTGAGGTGGATTTTTTGTCTCTATGGTATTGTCAAATCTTTGATTATTATTCCTATATGGATGCTCCATTGGAAAGAATTGTCGATGTTCCATAAAACTAATAATACGTTGATATATAAGTCTTATGTATTGTGATTTATTCTTAAAAATACATCATGGGAGTTTTCCATTAGTACTCTATCCATACATCATTTCATAATCAGTAAAATCATTGATCATACACATAAGTGCAACAGCCATATGAAATGAATTTTTTGAACGTGCATCGTTTGTGTGAAAACCACATTCCAAATATGTTTCAACTCTTTTATTAAATGTTTTATTTGTACATATATATCATTTATAGGATCAGAAGGTCAATAAATGAGTATAGTCATAAAAGTGAATGGTTTCTCATACCCATACATAGATGAAATTTATAATTGTCTATGAAACCCGACCATGTGTTATGCGAAGTAATAATTTACCCGAATGGATTAAAACCATCACATAAATGAACCAAACTCAAATTGTTCACATCATCGGAATAATGAGGAAATTGAGCATAAAATTCTTTCCATAGAAATCCATCTATAGGGTGAACCAAATCATCATTATTCTTCTTTTTATTGATATCATTCCATCACATTTTTATTGATATTTCATTAGGCATGAAAAGATTCAAGAGTCTGGAGATCAATGAAAAGTTCCAAATTACTTTATAAGGTACACAATATGGTTGTTCATCGGCTTTTAGAATCTAATTGGTGTGAAAAAATTTATACAATCATTTCATTTAGCAGTTTCCCCCGATAATATGATGCAATATTTTAGGAAAACTTGTTTTTTTTAATTCCATGTTCCTCAACTAACTTCCTTGGTATATAATGGTTTGAGGGAATATTTTATTCATATATAAGTAATCCCATATAAATTTTAATAATTTGATTTATGTCATTATTAAAAATTCCCTACATGGTTTTCCCATGAAATAGTTGGATTAAAAATTCCATCTTTTTCATTTTACCACAATATCGATATACAAGAGTGATGGTTGGATCAATAAATTTTTATACCCTTTCAACATCATAATTGTCATTACATGCATCATGTGTTATCATATCAGTGTCTTCTTGGGTTGACATCCTATCCATCCCATGATGATGAATAAATGGGTACTAGTCATCTAATAAATTCACCGATCCAATCCTATCATTTGGATCGTGATCATTTTGGTTTTTTATTTTCTCCCCATTGTGATACCACACATAATAGTTTACTTGAAAACCCTATTTGGTTATATGGTATCTTACTTCCTCATGAATCAACCAAGGTCTTCTAACACAATTATAACATGGCTTTTGTATGTGACTACTATCTGAAGCATTATTAAACACAAAATCTAAAAAACACTCAAAATTTTTTTGAAAATTTATTCTGATTTAATTAGTTCCACAAATACAACTACTGTACATTCTATAAAAAAATGTTATATGTAATTTCCTACAAAAATTAAATAAGATTGATGTTTAATTGAAAATATATTTAAGGAAACAATGTTTTTTTACTTTATATTAAACCATAACTAATGCAATTGTCTACATGAGAATCATAATATAAAAGAAAAAAAATACTGTATATAAAAAAATACTATAAATATAAATCCATGATATTGAATTAAATTTTATCAATGAGTAATAATGTGCCAATTCCTTTTAGGTTCAATTATTTAATTATGATAATCTGTCTTATAGAATATAAATATCTAGGGGTGTTATTTAAATGATATGTAATTTAATGAATAAATTTATGAGGAATAAAACACCTTCAGATAGGTTCCTTAATGAATATCCCCTTAAATTTGGTCCCATTAAAGTTCATTTGATTTAGTTTAGTTTTTTTTTCTAAATTGAATTTAATGAGGTTTATTTAAATTCGGTTTTATTTGGGTTAGGTTAGGTCAGTTTTTATTGATTTGGTCAAGTTTGATTCAGTTGGGGTTGTGTATCTATAGTTCAAGTGTGTATGGTTTGATTTAATTTCATTTATTTAAGTTTGGGATAATTTGATTCAAAGTTGGTTAGTTTGTTATGAATAAATTCTATTTACTTTGGATCAAATCAAATCAATTTATTTAGTTTGTTTTAAGTTGGGTCGAGATAATTCAACACATTTATTCTATTTGGTTTTATATTTTCTGATTTATTCAGATCAATATTTTTTCAATTTTGTTTGTATATGATTATTTCAGTTTTGGTCGATATAGTTTGGTTGGGTTTGATTTTTTTATTTGGTTTATGTTGGTGCATGCCTATTAATATTTTATTTAAGATAATTTAAGTGAGATAATTTTTATCATTACTAAATAATTTATATTATTTAGTTTCATTTTAGTTTAGTTCCTTTTATTTTATTTTAGTTTGATGAATTTTAGTGTAGTTCAGGTCTACTCATGTCTACTTAGGTCAGATCAGGTCTTTTCAATTCAATTCAGTTGGTTTGGTTAACTTGTTTTAGTTATTATATAGATATGATTTGTTAGTTTAGTTAGGTTTTAGTGTCAGAAGGGTTGGTTGGTTCAGTTCATTTATTTTTAGTCCTAGTTAGGTTAGTTTAGTGTAATTTAGTTTTCTTAGGGTTTGATCAGCCACCTCTTCCCTATTCTAAAAAAGTGAATAGTAATAGCTTCTAACCAGATTACTAAGTTCTCATTTATATTTTGGTTCTGAGTGTTTGCTAATTTTTATTGGATTCGATTGTTTTTTTAGATTTTAATTGAACATTATAGTTATTACATATAATTTTATTGATTGAATTTTTCAAAATAATGATTAATATCACTGGAATCACATACATGCAGTAGTTTCTTCATTAAAAAAATTATATTGGTCATCATTAATCATTAGGTTCCATTTTAATTTGTATTTATCCATACTAATACATATATCATATGATTTCAATTATATCCATCATTAATTCATTATACTTAACATTATTTTATATAAATAAATAATAGTGATAATAAAAACTCAACATTTGTTACTATCATGCTTTTGAGACAAACCCAAATACATCATGTATTATAGGTTGTGATTTTCTCATGCACTTTTTGTTGAAGTGAATGAATAGAAGGTTTTCTTGTATCGAATTTCATGTACTAATATTACCTTTATAATGTTTATCATGATTTCAAGTAGACATAGTGCAGTGTAAGTGTGATTATAATCATTCATTTTTATTTGGTTTAGTTCCAACTCATAAATAAATACAAATTCCCCCCCATTATGGATATATTTTATGCTACCTTAATTAATATCATTATCAATGATAAGATTATTAAAAAATATCTACATTATAAATGATATATGAAATCCAAAAATAAAAAAAAAAATCAAATATTTATTGAACCCACATCTTACCATATAGAAAGCAAGAAAAATAATGATTGAAAAATTATAAAATTAATAAAAAATTATACAATATAAGTTTGAAAAATAATTTTTCAATAACCATAAATAATATTTAAAAATATCAAAAAAATATGTTCATGTTAGATTTATATAGAAGTTGATAGTAACAGAATTAAAAAAAATCATCACTGATAATTAAATTTATTATGCGATTCAATAACAAATATAATTAATAATAACAATTGTTCAATGAATCAAGAATATTTACAAATAAGTCTTGTATATTATTTCAGTTCTAGGAAATAAAATCACATGGTGGTTGATATAAGAGATGAAGTATTTGGAACATACCAATTTGATATGTAAGAATAATCGAATTGAAACATTAAGGGATAAGAGATTGTTGTTGATGTAGAAGAAAATTGAATTCAATATAAAATGATTCTTGAAAATAAACTAACCCATTTTATGTTAGAGAATTACCGAATAAAAATAGATACCAAGGATGGATCGTTATACCTGTAAAAGATTGATATCCACACCTACGAAGAAAAACACATAGGGAAGAATCTAGATTGAACTTGGAAATGAGGATGGATGTCGCCCGATGGTATTTGGGGTGCTCTATCTAATAGTTTTTTAAAACCATTGGTATAGACAATGTGTGCCAATGGTTTTAGAAAGCTGTTGGTATACCTTCATCTCATGCACCCTATGCCTACAGTTATGAATAACTATTGGTATATCAATAATCTATACAAACGATTTTATAATTTTATTGGTAGAGACTTTAGAAAATGACTATATACCAATGGTTATAACAAACCGTTGGTATACACTGCCCAATACCAATGGTTTTTAGAAACCATTGGTATAGGTCTGTTGGTATAACCTGCTTTTCTACAAGTGAAATTTTTAAAGAACTATTGGTAAAAGGCTTGAAACATATTTAAAGAATTTTCAAAAATATGTTATAGTGGGTTAATATAATTTATCTCACCCCAAAATTCTTCATTTCCCAATTTTGATCCTTTGACACTAGAATATTTTAATTCCATCATTGAAAAAGTAATGGGTATTTACAAAAGTGTCATTGTTCACTTATAAATGGGGATTAATTACAACAATTTTCTCCTGCTGTTAAAAAAATTAACTCTACAAAAATACTACCCTATTATCTACTAAACCACTTAACCATGTCATATAATCCTTGGTCATTCCCAAAGAAAAATCTAAGGATCCTTAAGTTTTTTCCCACGGTATAACACCCCATGAGAGAGGTAATGCTCTCAACCAAGTTCTCTTATTTGTTTCTTCTTCTACCAACAGAAACCTACTCTATCAATGAAAGTATTAAATCATAAGTATTAATAATATATTAAAATATTATTATACTTATATGATATCAATTTAAAACCCTCTTTTCATTCATATGAAAAATGAAAAATTCACTTGTGTTATGTGTGTACTGCCGCCTCCAAAAACGACATGAACCGTTTTTCAAAACTGCTTACAAGTCTAGTTTAAAGATAGTATTTGTGGAATAAATTTGATAATTAAAACATTATTAATATTATGAAAATATAAACCAATTCCCAACTCCATCAAAATCTTTATAATTGAACGTGTCACTTGTGCATTTGTGTAGATTGTCGCCTTCACCAAAGTGATATTTTTTTTTCACTGAGTCTCTTCAATCATAGATAAATAATGAAACAAAAATCAAGGTTATATTGGAAAATAAGAAGTAAATAATTATTTTTTGGGTTTTATAATGGTAATGGTAATATCTAACCTCTAACTAAGATTTCAACCCCTCGTTCGATAAAATTACCAAAACAAGATCATCGTCGACCTCATTTTCCAGAATCTTAAGAAAAATAGTTATTAAATAAAATCATAACATTATAAATCAATATATGAAATCTATTATCATTATATTAATTATCTCATAATTATGCGCAAATGGTGGTTTGTTGGCCCACAACGGTGATGCTTCAAGCTGTGTGTTTTCGACAACGATGTTGGTGCTTATCGTTGATTATGATGGATCATGGCGGATTCCTCACTGATGATTAGTCATGGGTGGTGATGGTGATGGTGGATTAACAATGCTGTTGATGGATGATGGAAAATGAAACGACTCGAGTAGACACTAGTGACTCCTGAATCGAGTTAGGCATCAGGTTTTGTGTTTCTTTTGAAATTCAAATACGGCAACTGGTTATGTTTTGTTGTTTGAAACATTGATTCCTGCCTTGTGATATTTTGGGTCTGTAACTTTGGTCTCCTCTTATCCTTAAACTAGATATTTTGAAATAAAAAATTAATTTTTAGATCAGATCTAAAGAAATAATACCATAATGTTCATGGATTTATTCAAGATTGTGATTAAAACCTAAATTAAATGATTTTACAAATTTAAATTTATTAAATTAATTAAACAAAGAATTTTTAATTTTTAATTTTAAAATTATCTTATAGTGAATTTTTGATATTTTATCAGAAATAGTTGATTTTTGGGAAAACTGTGAAAAATACTGATTTTAGAAAAACTAACACTTTTATGAAATTATAATGATAGAAAAATAAATTTAAATTTATAAAACATTTTTTCTTGAAAAAATGTGTGTTTAGGAATTAATATAATGCATATAAATATAAAATTTTAACTAATAAATATATTCTTAGCATTTTGGAAATCTACGTAATTTTTTTATTCAAATTAAAACTATTTTTACTTCTTCTATATTAATATAGTATTTACAAATTTAAAATATTTTTTTGTTTGTTTTTAAAGTAAAAGAAGTATCATTTGAGGATAACTGAGCATGTCGGGCATTACATTAGTCATCTGTCAGTTGTGCCTCCCTAACTCGATGTAAGAGTGGGGGAGTAATAGTCATTGACTAAAGGTAAGGTTCTCCATCACCATCCAAAAAGGATATCTGAATTACAGCTAACTACTTTGTTGCTTCACTAAGTAGCTGCAAACTGGTCATCCTACTGAGTGTGACTGCCACCATGTTCCCCTTCCTAGAAGTATAGACTATCTCAAAGTCATAGTCCTGGAGGAACTCCAGCCATCTCTATTGTCTCAATTCCAGGTCCTATTGTGATAATATTTAACTAAGACTTATGTGTTCATAGTAGATGATAATCCATTCACCCATCAAGTAGTGCCACCAAATCTTCAGGGAAAATACCACTACTACTAACTCCAGGTCATGGGTCACATAGTTCTGCTCGTACTTGCTTAACTATCGTGATCCATAGGCGATCACTAATTGATCCCACATCAAAACACAACTCATTCTAGTCCCTGATGTGTCGCATTAAACTACATACACAACTCCCTCCTATTGTAATCTCAAGTTGGGGGCACCAGTTAATCTCTGCCTAGCTCCTGGAAACTCTACTAGAATTTTTTCATCCACACGAAGGTTTTTACCTTCCATGTCAAAGATGATACGGGTGCAACTACTTAAAAAAATTGGGTACGAACCCCCGATAGTAACCAGAGAACCCCAAGAAGATTCGCACCTTCGTCACACTCCTGTCTGGCTCCCAAGAAATCACTACCTCTATCTTCGCTAGATCTACCACAACTCCATCCTTTGAGATGATGTGTCCCAGAAAGTAGACCTCCCGAATCCAGAATTGGCACTTCGAGAGCTTACTAAAAGGCTAGAAGATCCTATTAATGATGCCAATGATTACTATTAGGGCATTGTTCACACTGAAAGGCATCACCATGAACATATAGTAGTCGTTTCGACACCTGAAGGCTCTCCTTGATACATCCTCACCCCTCACCCAAAGTTGGTGATAGCCTTCTTTGAGGTCTATCTATAAGAACCACTTCCCTCCCTTCAGCTGGTTGAAGAGGTCATCAATCCTTGGCAGTGGATACTTTTTCTTCACAGTCACCTGGTTCAGGCACCATAAGTCCACGCACAACCTCAAACTCCCATATGCCTTCTTGGAAAAAAGAATTGTGGCTGCCCATGGTGAAACACTGGGCCATAAAAACTCCTTCTTCATTAAGTCCTCTAGTTGTACCCTCAGTTCGTGAAGCTCCGCGGGATCCATACGATATGCGGGTCTGGATATCAGTGTCGTCCTAGGGTACAGGTCGATGCAAAATTCTACCACTATTCGAGGAGGTTGTCCCAGAACATCCTCAGTAAAAACATCCTCATAATCATCCACCACTACAAGAAATATCGTACTTCTCTCATTCGCTACACTGAGGGTGAGGTTATCCAAGTGTTGAGTGATCATTTTCGCCCTCCTCTGAAAGAGTTCATCCTATGCTGCAAGGTTTTCCTTCACACCAGTGAAGGAAAACCTAGTATCACCTCTGCGGACACACCGCACTATATGCCCAAAATAGTCGATCTGAGCAGGGACTGTGGATAACCAGTCCACACCCAAGATGACGTCATAAGGCCTTGACGCCACTAAAAAGAGATCTCAGCCAAATATCTCTCCTCCTAGAGTGAGCTCACTTTTTTGTGTTAGTGTGTAATCATCGAGTCGCCTATCTTAGGAGTCTATAGATGTAAGGATCGAGCCAACATCTCCACCGAAATATTAGAGATTTTAATGAGAGTCATGGTAAAGAAGGAGTGACTAACACCTGTGTCTATAAGAACTAGAGCTTGGGTGGATATGATAGAGATCATACCTCTGATCATCTCTGAATCGTTTTGGTTGTAATCCTCCACTTCCTGGAGCTAGGATCTCCCCAGTGCCTACTCCCTGAGGTCTGGTTGGACCACCTAGGGGAGGTGGTGGTAATACATCAAACCGTCAACCACTGCCTGTCGCTCGTCCAACTCCCCTTCCACGTCCGCCGCCCCTCAGACATCCTCACTCAAACCACTATCATTGCCTCAGAAGCACCTCGGCCATCTGTTGGTCATCTGTATGGAGGGTTGGGTAGTCATGTTCCATGTGTCCCTGCCTATCACAGTCGAAGAACTTCATGGCTCCCTGCTGGCTTCCCTAGACTGGGAGCCCCGCACTTCTGACCTTGAGTCTTAGGGTCATCCTCTGAAAGACCTGTCCTGCTTGGGCCCATGTGTCTGTTGTCTGTTACCTACTGAAGACTTCTCTACCTTGGGTCTACTGGTAGGTTTTTCTATTGGCGCCTACTCTGCTAAGAATCTCTCCACTAAAAGGGCTCGCTCTAGCTCTCTGGTTTGGCTAGGGATACTGAGTGACAACATTGATTCCCTGATCTCCCGCATTAGTCCCTAATCAAAGGCTCGAGCCCTGAATAAAGGGACTTACACCCTGTATGAGGAGTATATAGATATCTCAGTGAACCTCACTGAGTACTCATCTACCATCACGTTGCCCTACTAAAGCTGAAGCAGCTCCTGAATACACATAGAGCACAAGGTCATGGAAAAAACTCATCTCGAAAAAATCGCTCGATGTCTGACCATGTGACGGTCACCACATTGTGTGTTTGGGTGGTCAAAATCCACAATCTCCCTACTCATCCCTGTAGAAGGCTCGCTGCCAAGATCACCATATGGTCATGCGGTGTCCTCACTAAGTAGAAGACCTGCATCATAGCCTCCAGCCAGTCCTCTATGACCTGAGGATCTGTATCTCCCCTAAACCTCGATGGTCTCTGTCTCTGAAACTCATGTAGGGCACTGAGCCTACAAACATCCTCTGCTGGAACCACTGGTAATAGATGCTGACCATTAGGTGGTGTTAGCACTGGTGCACAACCCGGTGGGGCCATCTCTAGAACTATTCTCTGAATGGACGCCTCGTCGTTTGGTGGGATTTCCTCACAACCTTGCATCGGGATCATGGATGATCGTCCTCATTGAGGCATCCTGGGATATATTAAGATGTACCACAGTTATAAGGTTATACATTGTGAGCTAACTTTTATTCAAAAGAATATAAGGAGACACTTATGCAGCCAATATTTTCTAATATTGAGTAGAAAAGTAGAGTTCAAGGTCCTGGTGTATGGATACATTGTCCACCGCACCAACACTGGACTCCTCGAATCTGAATGTTGGACTCGCAACACATAACACAGTTACCCCAAAAAAACACAGACTCATTGTCTTTATGTTAGGATCGGCCATGATTTGATACCACTTTTTCACGACCCGTTCCCCAGGGCCCATGTCGTGACTACCCCAAGCCTGCCTCCCAAAGGCCAGGGGATTGCGACTAGCACTGAGGGTGTCAACCTGCAAATGGGAGGCATTTTTCTGAGTACCTATACGCGCACACACACCCAAACATGTCCCAACACACTAAAAGGGAAAAACAATTATACTAAAACCAGATTGAGTACAATGTACAACTGAATGAAAATGGGCCAGAATTCAAACCCAACAAAAAGAACTGAAATAAAAAAGTACAAAAATTAGCTCTGATGGACATCCGTGGAAAACCCCACATAATCGTAAGATTAGAGAGGCCATTGGAATCTGAAGTGGTATGTCCAGCCTTCCAGGTCCTATTGGGCCCCACCTAGTCCTAGGCCACCAAGTCCACCACCGAAGCGTCGATCGGTCCTGTCTCACTAGTCTCCATGGGGTCCTAGTCCACCATGGTCTCTATCGAAGCATCAATCGTCTACATTGGACACGACAACCATGGGTAGGGACCATGTAGTGGTGAGTAACCCAAAACTAAGTAGGGACCCCAAAATATAAAGGAAAGACCACACAAAAAACTTCAAAGTATAGCACAATGAAAATTCATAGATTATAAGGAATATCACACCAGGTATATTCTAAGGTAGTGATAGTAGCATCATCAGTCGTATCATTGAAACTGCTCGACTGCTAGAGAAATTATCCTCTATCGAGTATAGTGGGCCTAATGGGTCACATAGATCCTCTTCCCACTAACCTTGGACTGCTATGGTACTCATCCCTGATGGGTTCCGTGGGTATGTTGGGTCACACAGAGCCACCCCCCAGCGTGGGCCTGCCGAGTCACACAGATCTGCTTCCCACCATGGGCGAACTAAGTTACCTCTCTTATCGAGTACCATGGGTATGTTGGGTCACACCGAGAGACTCCCCAATGTGGGACTACTGGGTCACACAGAGCCAGTTTCCCCTGGGCCTTCATCAAGCAGTCTTCAGGTCTCAGCCAACCGCAAGATTTCATATGTAGCGCGCTTGGTAGAAATGATCCTGAAGCCATTCATCGCATCTCAACATCCATGAAAGTCACGAAAAATCATACCAAAAGATCTTCCACATCAAGAGGGTCCCAACACCACAAATGGATCTTCAATCAGACACACGGAATGCAGGATACAACTGTTTTAGTAACCAGGGGACCGACTGCGATGGGGTCCTGTCTGACTTGGTCGGACCGACCCGACCAACCAAGCCTGAGGGTCCCACATATCCCGGTTAATTTAGACAGACTCGACTAGACCTAGTTCAGGTCAGGTTTAGCCTGGTCCGGCCTGGCCAGTGGGTCAGGCACAATGGGTCTCATTGGGCCCGACTTGGTTCTGTCAGGGGTCTAACCAGTCTGGTCGCCCGGTGACCCGGTCTAGTCCTTCTCAACCCGAAGGGTGCGCGTCTAGCCTGCTTGCATGGGTCTGGCCAGCTAGGGGATCAGCATGCTTGCTTTGGACCGTCTGGTGGTGCACTGAACCACCCAGATGTGGCAGCCACGCTGCATTCGCCCCGACTGACCTCGTGGATGCGAGGGCCCTCTAGGCTCCAGTTGTGGTCGAAGGACCGTGGTCCGCACTGCTCGAGGGGCTCGGGCGCGGGCCACCCCTTTCACACAGATACCACATGGTGTCGCGACTCCCGTCGCTGTGACACGTTGATAGGAGCACCGCCTTTCTTCAGAGTGGCCGGTGATGGCCAACCACCTCAACTACTGTCGTGGTGCTGGGGGGGGGGGGGGGGGGGCTCCCCCTTCATGCGGTTGGCATGGGCGGGCCACCGCTGCACCGGTGGCACCTTCCGTGGGCCACCGTAGATGCTTCAGTGGTTCATTTTCAAATATTTCTATGCCTACAGGCCTCTCGGGTCGTCGCCATCCCTACTCAAGCCCCAGAATCAAATTACCACCACTTCGAGAATGTGTCCACCAAGAACGCATGAGCGGAGGCGCTCAGGCCTTGTTCATATCGGCCCGGGCCCTCTGCATTAGAGGTTTAAATCGGGGGGAGGATCAGGGATTGAAGATCAATATTTTCATGCAAGGTTTGAATCTCGAATGATAAATCCCAAATAAATGGCACTCTCCCTCATATACGCACGAATCATGGATCAACTTGTCCGTGAGTTGATATATGTTCGTCGTTTCTAGAAAAATAGAAGAGAGGGGAAGAAATTTGAAATAAAAATCAAACCCCTACCTCTTTGATATTCGATGTCGAAGAATTCATCCTTGAGGATTCAATATGTTGACGTTGTCACTTACGGCTCCGTTCTTCGAGGTGTGTCGATGACGATGAAGATCCACCGGCATTCATCGTTCTTCGTTGGAGAGGAGATTCGATGGAGTTTCGTCAAATAATCCTGCAAGTTTAATTCTATGTCCCCCAACGCGTTAGATAATAAATAGGAAATCATGTCGCAGTGTTTCAGTTACACTACGACGTCACATCGTTACACAATTTCATTGATGAAACAGCATCATTGTTATGCTTCCTTTATTGCATCGTTACGCTGCATGATATGATCCATTAATGAGCCTCATTAATCCTTCATGCCGTCGCCTCATAGTCGCACCGCAGCGTCTTCATGTCGCTGCTCGTCGGATGACAAAAGAATAGAAAATAACTTTTTAAAGTTATTTTATTATTTTCAGAAAAGTATGAATATAAAAGTTTTTGTTCGACCCTTGTCTTCCGAAGTTAAGTCCATTAAAGGAGAATCTTGGCATTTTGAGTTCAATGGTGTCTTCAGATTTTTGATATGAGCACTTGTTCAAAAGTTAGAAAAACTCGCTCAAACGTTTAATGAACATACATAAAAAAAAGTTCAAAATTTCTTTCCGAGCTCTCCGGGCATCGGAATCACGTGTCGTCAAAGCGCGCTGTCTTAGGATAATTCCATATAATTTTTAAAAAAATACCTGAATTTCTGAGACATTACAAATATTTAGTAATAATTAGTAATAATTGGGATTAATTAGAAATAATTAGTAATAATTAGTAATAGTTATTAAAAATTAGGATAAATTAGTAATAATTAAGATTAATTAGTAATAATTATAATTAATTAGTAAAAATTAGATTTAATTAATAAAAATTATTAATAATTATTAATAATTAGGATTAATTAGAAATAATTGTGAATAATTAGGAATAATTAGTATTAATTAGAAATAATTAAGAATAATTTGTAACAATTTGGATTAAATAGGAATAATTAGGATCAATTGGGAATAATTAGGATTAAATGGGAATAATTATGAATAATTAAAAATAATTAAGAAAGTATTGATGCAAAGCGGGAGAGTGGGATTTGTGGGTATGGGGAAGATACAGGGCGGGGCAGGCCTAAAAATTTTGACCGCAAAGAGCGCAGACCAATGCAGGTTGAGCCCGCCCACGTGCAAGCCAAAGCGGGTTGAGCCCGCGTGGGTGTGGGCTGACCCATAGGTCTAAATAAAATTTTTTTGTACAATATATTCTTCTTTGGAATTTTAATTTTTTTTAAACTAACATTATTAAAACATGACATATGATGTTTTACCGTAATTGTCATACAAACTCACCATTCATTAACATGGGAATTTTAAATTGGTCAATATTTATAATTTTAATATGATATTATAATATTTATATAGTAATTATAAACCATATTCACATGGTGTGTCATTGCACCTCTCGAAAAATGGAACCTATCTCTCATGTTCTTGGTGTCATTTCTAAAAGAGTTATTATAATTATAATATTTTTTGGACTGATTTTATTTTGTTATTAAGAAAAATTGAAAGGACCTCATGAGACCCTAATAGCCTCCTCTTAAACTGGTCGTTGCTGGAAGTTTTGTCGTTCATTCATAGGTCTAGCCATTCACATTGCCACAGAATCAAAATCATCATTTTTCGCCCCTCATTGATCACTCGCCTACTTTGCATTACAACAATTCACCACCACATCAGTGTCAGCACATGAGACCATTTACCCATAGAAATATTTTCCATCACATCTCTTAAAACTCTAGTTATTGTAAATTCAATCTTCTCCCAACAACTAAAATTAAAAATTAGAAAAAAATACAATATTTAAATGATTTTAAATAGTAATTTTTTTAATTGCGGGCAAACCACAGGCTTATGCGGGGTGGTGCGGGCTTGGATTTTTTTTTGTTCTCATTATATGCGGGCTTTTGCGGACAAACCCGAGCGGGTTCAAACCCACGTGGGCTTGGCCCGCCCCACCCCAGCCCACCTGTTTCGCATTACTATTAGGACGAATTAGGAAGAATTAGGATTAATTAGGATTAATTAAGAATAAATAGAATTAATTGGGATTAATTGGGAACAATTAGGAATAATTAGTAATAATTTGGAATAATTAGTAATAATTAAGAATAACTAGAAATAATTGGGATTAATTAGTGATAATTAGGATTAATTAGTAATAATTAGGAATAATTAGTAATAACTAGGATTTATTAGTAATAATTACTAATAATTAGTAATAGGTAATAATAATTAGGAATAATTATAAATAATTAATAATAATTAGGAATAATTAAGAATAATTAAGAATAAATAGTGCTAATTAGTGAAAATTAGTAATAATTAGGATTAATTATTAATAATTAGGATTAATTAGTAATAATTTGGATTAATTAGTAATTATTAAGATTAATTTTTAGTATTTTTTATTACCTAGTAATAGTTAGGATTAATTAGGATTAATTAGAATTAATTAGTAATAATTAGAATTTATTAGTAATATTTAGTAATAATTAGTAAAAATTCACAATAATTAGTAATAATTAGAAATAATTAGGAATAATTAGTGATAATTAAGAATAACTCAGAATAATTAGGAATGATTATGAATAATTAGGATTAATTTGCAATAATTAGCATTAATTAGAAATAATTTGGATTAATTAGCAATAATTAAATTTAATTAGAAATAATTAAGAATAATTATCAATAATTCATAATAATTCGAAATAATTCGCAATAATTCTCAATATATTTTCATAATTTATAGTGGATTGGTGGAATTTCTTTTGCTCGATGTCTCATCTCCTTGAAAATTTCTCTCACTGAAATCAGTAAGAAAAATATGCTCCAATGTATGAATGTCCATTTTTGTATTCATGAGAATTGATATGCATTCATCGGAGCATATTTTTCATACAGATTTTAGTGGTAGAAAGTTTCAAGGAGATGAGTAGTCAGGAAAAGAGGATTTTTTTCTGGTGAATAATCTTCTTTAAACTTTCTCTAACTACAATAACTATGAAGAATCTTCTATGATGTTCAAATATCCATTTTAGTATGCATGAGAATGGAGAGCAGTGCAGTAAGGCCTCCGTGTTCTCCATTATCATGCATAAGAAAATGGATATTCATACGTCAGAGCATATTTTCCATAATGATTTTAGTCGGAAAAAGTTTCAAGGTGATGAGCCATCAAAGAAAAGTGTTGTCGTTAATTCGCTGAAAATTGTGTCACTCG
Organism: Viscum album; assembly: GCA_963277665.1. NCBI lineage: Eukaryota > Viridiplantae > Streptophyta > Magnoliopsida > Santalales > Viscaceae > Viscum > Viscum album. Next base: position 1,416,860,936 of record OY728159.1, on the reverse strand, counting down.
TAATTAACGGTAATTAGTAGAAATTAGTTGTAATTTCTAATAATTAGAGGCAATTAGTATAAAATATTATAAACTAGTGTATATTTTTTTCTATATTAGTATACATTTTAAAACAAATACTATAAATAAATATGAAATAGTATGAATTATTATAATTTTTTTGAAAAGTGAACTTAAATTTATTCTCTTTTTTGGATAGTGTTTGTTTTTTTAAGGTTGAGGTCCACATGACTCTTTATTAAAAATAATAAAGTACAAGAGTCGTGAGGAGAATACAAAAACAGATTTTTTTTCGAAGGGGAAAACAAATTTCCTTGTTAGAAATGTGCTCTAATGACATTTGACACATTGGAAAATTTTGGAGGCCATCTATTGCATTTTGGTTTTCAAGAAAATTATATATTTTTTTCGACATAGTGAACATAGATCTAGAGAAGATACTATTAATTTGGTTCTTGATCCATCACTATTTCAAAATTTACTACATGATGTGGCAGATCCATCTTTTCAAAAAACTGAAATTCAGGATGATATTGATTTAACTCATGATTTGAAACTATCTCAATTTTATGAGTTGTTGGGGTCCGTTGAGGAGTACTTATATCCTGGATGCATGATAACCAAATTTTAAGTGGTTATAAAATTTTTGGATATTAAATCCGATAATAGAATTTAAAATAGATTTTTTGATCATATATTCTCTTTAGTTAAAACATTGTCACCTAAAGGAAATGTGTTGCCTAAAAATTTCTATGAGAGTACGAGGATGTTTTGTAATATGGGTATTCGTTATTAGAATATTCATGCACGTTCAAATGATGACATCATATATTATGGTGAAAATGATTCATTGTAAAGTTTTCCCACATGTGGAAGATCGAGGTATAATGTGGATCAACTAGGAAAGTCTGGATTGATTCCTATAAAACTGTTGAGTTATTTCCTTCTAACACCCAGATTGTAGTGTTTCTTTATGTCTCAGAACACATCAGCATTGATGTCATGGAACAAAACATATACATCAATTTTTTAAATCTTAAATTATCCCTCTGGTGGTGATTCATGGAAAAATTTTGACAATGTACATCCATATTTTTTTAGAATCCTGAAACGTGTGATTGGGTCTTTAAACTAATGGTTTCTGTCCGTTTTGTGTTTATGGTAGTCAATATTCATGTTGGAATATTTTTATAACTCCATATAATTTACCTCCTTGGATGTTGATGAAGGATCCATACATATTTTTGACCTTATTAATTCTAGGACATCCAGAAAAGAATATTTATCTTTATTTGAAACCATTGATTGATGTGTTAAATTCATTATGGATTAATGGTGTCAGTACATATGATGTTTCTATGAAACAGAATTTCCTACTGAAAGCTCCATTGAAGTGGAAAATTAGTGACTTCCCATCATATGAAATGTTATCTGGATAGAGTATACATGGTCTAAAATCATATATTTACTGTATGGGAGACAATAAAGCATTTATGCTTGTCAATGGAAAAAAACAATGTGTTCGACTATTATCATACATTCCTTCCAACCGATCATCCTTTTCAGAGGAAAAAATATCATTTCAAAAAAAGTTTAATTGAATGAGATAAACCTACAACAATGTTCTCAGGTATATAGGTAAAATAAATTGTCTCTTCATTACCTCTCATCACATTTGGACTAACAACAAACCAATATAAAATTTATGGTTTTGGGAAAAACACAATTGGATAAAACGGATAATTTTTTTGGAATATACTATATTGGTCTGGTTTGTTAGTCCCTCACAAGATAGAAGTCAGGCATATTAAGAAGAAATATTTTGATAATTTATTTCATAAAATTCTGGATACACCAAGTAAAACCAAAGAAAATGTAAAGGAATTATTAGATCTTTCCCAAATTTGAGAGAAACCAAAACCTGAACTGCTTGAAAATATCAAATCACATAATTTTATGAAGTTAAAATAATCTTATACATTATCCAAAGAAAATAGATTATTATTTTTTCATTGGATTGCAGATTTGAGACTTCCAGATGGTTATGCATCCAATTTGGATAGATTTGTCAGAAATGGTCATATTATCAAATTAAAAAGTAATTATTATTATGTTATAATGAAAAGGATTCTACTTATTAGATTAAGATGTTTTTTGAATTCTATGATTTGGGATGTGATAATAGACATATCATATTTTTTCCGACACATTTGTGAGATAACAATAACCTACCATGCACTAAGAATACTGTATAAAGATATTGTTTTTATTTTACGTAAACTGGAAGAAAATCTTCTCGTTGGATTTCTTTGACTAAATTGAACATTTGATATTACATTTTCCACATCAAGACTAATGTGGAGGTCCAGTATGGTTTTGATGGATGTACCAATTTGAGATATGCACGTATAAATTGATGAAATATGTATGTAACATAGTATTGGTTGCAGGATCAATTTCATAAACATAATTGCAAGAGAAAATTTCTTTTTTCTCCTCTTATTATTTTGAATCTGAATATCCCTTTAAAGCAACCCTATGGGATGTAATGAGAAAATGTTGGTGATGAAATGAAAAATCAACTATCAGTTTTTTATCTTCCAGAACCTAGATTCAGTGGAGTTCATGAATGTTGGATTTCAGATGATGAACATTATATAGCTTATATATTTGTTCTTCTCAACTATGAATAAATTACACCATTTGTACTGTAAGTGATCATATCACATATTCTATAATATTTGTTATAAAAAATTAATCTTAATTTATTTTTAGGTTATATGGTAATCATATAAAGAAGCAACTTCCACACATTACAGCAGTTTATCTTGAATAATGATGGAAAAATAATTTTTCCTACTGGTTTTAAAAACTTGTATCATAATTTATTTATGGTTTAACATATAAAATCAATTTATTACTTATTATATAGATAATAGTTTTATAAATTTTCAGGTATCTCAATATAATGATAAAATTTATAATCGATTATGTGTCTTGAGTAACCCGCCATTCAAAATGGTTAAATCTTATTATGCATATATCGTGAATGGTTTTCAATATCATTCATGTGCATACGGGGAACAAAAATATAATGAATAGTTGTGTCTACTTGAGGGGATCTTATCATAGATAAACTGATGTTGATTTTTTATGAAATACATGAAGAAATTATTTAATTGTGTTACCTAGGAAAACAATACATGAGATTGTTTAAATGTCAGTAGTTGGATACTTAGAGAGTCTTGTGTGTTCATCATACACATTGAATCGTTGACATTAAATATTAAATTCATCTTGTAGTAAATAAACCATTTCGATTGGATAATTATGAACATCAAATTTATTATGCCAATTATTGTGCCACTTCAAAAGAGTTGGATGATAGATGGAGCATAATAAAAATTAAATCTCGGGAAAATTAGTTTACTCAAAGTGAATATGGTCCCGCTGAAGTGTTATAAATTGAAATTTTCTAAGAGCCTTCTCCAAATCCATATTTTTCACAACAAGACACAAATATCAATGATGACACCCCACTATTATGGGTCAATGGTGATGATGATTTTAATAATGTTACAAATTAATTTGGAATGATAAGAGATGATGAAACTGAAAATCATATAGAAATTGATGATGCTGAGGGGGAATATGAAGACATTGACATAGTCAGATATGAAGATGAGGATGTAGATGAAGATTGAAATAGTTAAATTATGGTTATAATCATATATAATATATATCTATATATAATAATTTTTTAACTCTTTCCTAACAACAATAATTTTATGTTTGAGATGGACCCATATCTATTTTGTCAATTGTAGGAGGATGATCTACCTTTGGATGAGCAGGATGTTGGATCATCTCACCCTCAGACAACCGGTGATCTAGGGAGGACTTAGAAGGGGTGTGGTATTTCTGGATTTATGATTCTTGGCCTTATTCTGGAGTGACGTCCACATCTTGGCTTCGATCCACATATGCAGAGGTATGTTTAACTGTGTATTTTAGTTAGTTTTCATTAAATTATTTAAATACTAATTGAATGATTATTTGTAATTTTTTCATAGCTTTCCACATATAGTTGTTGGGTAGGAGAGCTCTATATTAGGCTACTATTTTCCCAAAACACAGGTCACATGGGATGAGATTACTATTGATATTTAGCACCACATGTTTGATCATTGGCTGGTAAATAAATAAATAATATTTATATTTAAATTTATATATATTAATAACTTGATATTATAATTTATTAATATGGTTTATGGTATCCCATATATGAGATCATGTGTGAAGATATATAGAAGGCATGGGATGGGTTTATACATGAGTGTAATTGTTAGTATTTGCGTAATTTTAGAAGGAAAGCATTTAAAAAATTATGAGTGATAGATTTTGATGAGTCTTGTCACACCCACTGAGATGATTACATTTCATCTTAGGTTTGGGATGGATTATGTCCACATTGGTTGGGTGAATGTTTTTCAGATGAGATCATCGGTAGGTCGACAAAACTAGGGGAGATAGGAGGTGACACATTGAGCTAGTATTCGTATATTCAGTACTCACAGGGAATATATGATAGGTACTATTTTTTAAAAAAATTATTTAACTTTAAGTGTAATGGTTTATTTTATATTCAAATAGGCTGTCGAAGAGCCCGATGTTATGGAGTTCAACATTTATAAGAGTATGTATAGAGATCTAGTCACTGTAGATATTAGAGGAGATCAACAACATCAAACTGTGGTTAGTATAATTTATTTTTGAGTATTAAAATTAACTAAAAATAATATTTTAACTATTTTAATTTCAAATTTAAATTGAAAGAGTCATATGAGGTTGCAGCGTCTCAGTCAAAGACTAAGAGTGAGACCGAGACCGAGGGTCAGAACAGTGCCCTCTAATTTGATGAAGTAGCATGGATACAGGCGACTCAGTATGCCTTTGAGAAAGGCTGAGATGTTGGTATCAACTCTCTGTTGATGCCTGGGAGTTATTGTGGTACTGTTGTGATGTTAGACTCCAGCTCAAGAGGAGCTCATAGAGTGCCATCATCATCTGTTGTACAATATTAGGAGTAGCTACGAGCTTAGAGTGAGGTCATAGAGACTATGAGTAGGGAGCAGGAGGAGATGCATCAATGACAGCAGTAGGAGATGTGCCAATAGCAACAATAGCAGTAGGAAGAGCTATGATGACAGGAGGAGGAGGAGGAGGAGATGCATTGCCGGTAGCAATAGCAGTTGGAGTAGTTGGAGTACATGTGACGTGTGACTCGTTGTATAGGGATGGAGTTCCTTCCACCATCTCCTCCAACTCCTCCAAAGGCAATGATATTTTTTTATGATAAAATATTTAAATACAATTTTTTAATATTAACTATTTAAATTTTAATATAGTGTGTTTTTTATATTATTGAGAATATTTAAATTTTTATTATTTATTTAATTATTTATCATTTTATTACATTATTTAATTTTTTTAATTATTATTTTATTATTTATTATTTTTATTTTTATTTTTATTTTTTATATTATTGGAATATCAAGGTTTTTATTATTTTATAATTTGCTTATTTTACTAATATTAATATTATTATTTCATTAATATTAATAATAATAATAATAATATTAAGAATATTATTATTATCATTATTATATTAATAATATTAATAATATTTTTATTTTATTATTTTACTAATATTAATATTATTATTTCATTAATATTAATATTTTACTATTAATGTTATTATTTCATTAATATTAATATTTTATTATTACTATTATATTGATATTATTTATATTATTATTATTATTATTATTTTCAATATTATTTTATTATTATTTTCTTATATTATTTAATTTTTATTAATAATATTATTTTGTCCTATTTTATTTTATTTTTTATTTTTTCAAATATTTGCGACAGGCCTTTTGTGATTGGGGGACCCCATTACAAATAATTTTTTTAAATAATATCAGGGAAAATATTTATGACAGGGTCTTTTGCGATAGGGTTCCCCGTCGCAAATGTGTTTTTAAATAATCTTGAGGAAATTATTTGTGATGGGTATACGTCCCATCGCAAATAGTTTGTTTTTATGATGGTCTGTCACTAAAAAAGAATTTTATGATGCCCTTTTCTACAATGATCCGTTTGCAATGGGGTCCCATCACAAATGGCCCATCATAAATAGTAAAATTTTAAATAGTGATGATTTTGGACGAAAACAGATTTCTGACCAAAGAGAGAAATAAGGTCAAATTTTCTTTAAAAAATTATTAATTATCTTAAGTACCAAAGAGTAAAAGAATCATAACATTAATTTAATATATCAATAATAACTAGAGGAGAATAAAATTATAGGGGATTCATGAGAGGTGGATAAAAATATTTCAACATTAGCGACTTAATTATAAACAATCCTGATAAGTAATGTTATTGTATCATAAAATCATTACCACTTTTGTAACATTGAATCATAGGCGCTGTGAAGGAATATCAAAAAATGAAACTCAAAATATCATTTGTATGATTAAAATCATTATATTATATGTTAATGGGGTTTTATATACAACCCATGAAATAATATAGGTACATAATATAATGTATGTTTCAAAAAAGGAAAACTGAGACAAAAATCCCTTACCGATTTGTTACCTTTTGAACCATAAATACCATAAAAGAGAGATGAAAAAAATTAATTTTTAAAGAAAAAATATTTTTCATTAGTATAATCATTATATAAATTCATTTGAAGTATATCAACCACAAAATAGAAATAGGTGGTTAATATGACTTGTGTCTCACCGAAGTAAAAAGTGAGATAAAAATTCCTTACTACTTGAGTAACTTTTGAATCACAATATCCATGAAATAATAACATAAATAAGAACATTAATTATCATGAAATGAGTTATATTCCTAAAATATCATGTCATAGGGATGTATATACACCACACAAAAGATATGAGTGGTGAATAAGTAATAAGTCTCTTAGAAATAAAAGTGTGACTAGAAGTCTCCTTACCATAAGTCTTGATTTCTTTCGTACTCATTCAACCCTACTGTATAATAAATATAAGTTTATTTAAGATATATTATATAATAATACATTTATATATCATACTATATATTATTTTCTTACAACCTTTTATTACACCTATTTATTAACAATTCCATGTTAAAGTTACGTTTCAGATAATAACTGCTTCATTTTTTCATAAAAGTTCTTATTTGTTTTTTTTGAGCTCTTACTTTGATCATGCTTTCATCAACTCCATAATTATAACCATTATATTAATATAATATATATTAAATATATATATTTATATTAAACCATAAAATTTAGTGATAGGGAATGAAATACACCATTCATGGAAATGGTAGGTCGTATGTATACATGTACGATGCTTTTCAATTTATTATTGGGTTGAAATAAAGAAAAGTAATTATTGATAATATCATTCAAGAATAATTGTTATGTCATATATATCATAAAAATTATTAGACTCATCCTTAATATATTCCATGTAAAGCGTGAATGAATTACATCGCTTCGTGAGACGGTAAACCCGTCGGACACACAAACGACGTTATTGCATTCCTACAAAATGGACATCATGAAGGTGTGTGTGAAATAAAAATTAAAGAATAATAATAGAATCATATATATCATATATATCATATATATATAAACCATAATCCATAATTATTCCAAACCCTGAAAGGTGGTAATGAAAAAACAAATGACATCAGTTCGCAAGGTGGTAGTCCACCGTACACATGAACGATGATTTTATAAACCATTTGATGGAAATTTATGTGTTATCAGATCATAACCTTAACATAAATACATATCAATATATTTATAATTCTGAGTTTATTATATAATCATGTTATAATAATAATTAGAGGGGTTGAGGAAGAAATAAATCAAAAATGATCATTGTATTTATGTCCAAACTAAGGATTCTAGGATAAGAGGAGAGATTTATGGAATTGATTTCGGTAGAGTATGGTCTACCCAAATGGATAGATAGGTGTTAATATGGAGGGAGAGTGAGTTCCCTTTCATAGCTGAGGAGGATTGTAATTATTTTAAATACTCAAAAGTATTCACTATTAGGTGGTCAATCATATCGCAAGTGGCTCCAAATTTGATAATTAAAGGTTTGGAGGAACAATATGGTCAGTAATCACCTCCACCAAACAATTCTTCACAAGTTTTAAAATTTTCATTCCCTAACTTCTAAGTTTCCCTATTTTTATCATTTTGGTTTTTCATTACGATAACTATATTTCTAACCTAGGTAATTTATTCATTATGAATAAATTAAAGTGTGCCTTATTATATTATTTAGACACACTAATTCTATATATCTAGTCCAATTTCTAAATTAAAAAACCTAGCTGTGTTGACAATTAATTTTAACTCAAGCACATGTTACGTGCAAAAACACCACTTTAACTTTATCCACAATAACATAGTTTTTTACTCATTAAGGGTAAATATATTCATTATAAAAGACCAATTTTTACATGAATGTAACATATATTATATATATTATCATTTGAAAATAACTTTGTATAATTTTTTATTTTTAGTAAATCTATCCATTTAATAAAATATAATTTATCATAAAATAACATTAATGTAAATTTGGACATAAATCATTTAAATTGAATTTAAAAATATCAACAAAATGATGGAATTCGAACCTTTTATTCTCACGCCTGTGAAACATGATATATTCACCAAAAAAATAATTTAACACAATAATTAATTCAATTTACTTCACTTTTATTATTTTTAGTATGAGTTATTTTATTTTTTCTAAAATAAATAATTATTTTGTTGGAATTTCTTGAGTGTTATAAGTAAATAATTAATCATTAAAAATTAAATATAAATTATTTTGATAAAAAACTAATATTTATTTAAAAATAATATGTTTAACTGAATAAAATTCCCCTATCCTAAAGTATTATAGATATTAAAAGTAAGAAAAGTATATTTTTTATCGTTTTCTTTACTTAACTTATTATATGGATCATATTCAAAGGAAAGTAGTAAAAAATTTCCATATTTCATAGAATTTTATGGAAAAGGAAAAAATAAACTCATAAAATATAAATACCCTTATCATTTTATTTCAACCTCCTCATAAACCTATTTTTACATTAACCGTGATAATTAATTTCTAATACATTCTCTATTAATTTTGGACTAGAGTTATGTTTTCATTATTTGATAACATAAATTATGATTATTACAAATACAAAATCCATTTTTCAAAATTCCATTCACATAGGTGGAAAAAAATTAATTTTAATCCCCCAAACTTGATGAGAAATTGGGTTTTTAAGAAAATAAATTCAAAAGATCAAAAAAAATTATATCCAAATTAAATATGAAATTTATTCCAAATAAATAAATTAGGTCAATAGATTTATAATTTAACTGACTATACTTTTAAACCAATATAAAATATAATTTAATTTTATAACTAAATTAAATGAAATGGCAGTTTTCAATTAAAATTCCATATATTTTACTATTCATTAAGAAATGAAACTTATCAAAAAAACAAAAAAATTAAACCTAATATAATTTTTAAATTAATATTTTAAAATTTATTCTTAATATACCAAATTCATTTTATAAAATTGGAAAAACTCTGTTTTAAAATAAGTGCGCCATAAAAAGGAGACAAACCCATTTTTTAGAAAAATAAAAGTTTTTAAGCATAAAATTGTATTTATTATTATCTATTATCTATAAAACAAATAATATGTGTCACGACCCGCCTTCACCAAGATGAGGGAAGGGACAACAGATTGTCAGGCCCTTCTTTCTTCAAGTTGACGGAGAGATAATGACCCCCGAGACCCGCCTTCAATAGGTCCCGGAGTGGCGACTAGCACCAAGGGTATAAAATCACACACTAAATGGAAGGCATTACCCTTTTTATTTTAATAGGATCAGGTGATAAGATAGTAAATCCCATAACACCAAAACTGAAATTGAAAGTACGGCTGAAAGTAAACCATTCCCATATGCATGTTCAAAGGTAAAAGATACAAGCCACAAAACTCCAAAAGTAAAAAGATACCAAGAAATGGAAATCACCAACAGAAACTGCCCCAAAGGTCCGAGCTAGTACGGTCCCGCACGATCCCGCAAGTCCTCTAGGAAACCTTAAAACAGTTTTATATAAGTAGGGTGATCATACAAGTATACTCAGTAGGGAAAACCAAAGACTCTCGTGTACAAGTGAGGAGAAATTCTAATATCCCATGGAAAAAGAGATAACTAAACACCCAACAAGGAAATGTTATCCACCAAAACCTCACCAAGGCACGCTCCCCAAATAACGTAAGTCATGTAATGTATATTAATAGCACATCGATATTTGGGTACCCCGCGCCACTTTTCCACTGGTTATTGAAGACATCCTTCACATCGAACCAATCCTGCCATTCTTACGGAAGTCCCACTACCACACCCCGCCCGCACACACCTGGTCCATATCCTTACTGCAGTCCCACTTCCAAACCCTGCCCACAGACACCTGGTCCACAACCTCACCGTAGTGCCACTACCAAACCCTGCCTACAGACACCTAGTCCATAACCACCACGCGTAACCACACCCACAAACACCTGGGTCAGAACAACTTCTTCCACGCCCGAAGACACCTGGGCCTCATCCCGAAGACACTTAGGAAACAACCTGCCAGCAAACACCTAGGCCAACCACCACAACTACCCTGCCCGAAGATTCTTGGGCTAATAATGGACTTCAGGCCATCACATCCTGCCTGAAGAGTCTTGGGCTATTCGGGAAAGGGAGTAGAAAAGGAGCTAATAACCAGCCACTCATATGAGTGTTGGGAAAAACACCCTCCCAATGAAATGGGGTGTTCGACACTAAGTGCTAAACTTGGGTGGGGTGCGAATAAGAAACATAAAAGCTACAGATATATGTATAGGTAACAAACACTCATCCCAACCTAGGGGTTCCAAAACCTAAGCACAAACACCCTCGTTACTACTCATTCATGAAATAACAGCACAACACTCATGGCCAAGCCACAACTCATTTCCAAAACCAATTCCCATTTAAAATATACCAGTTTTCATGTTCAAGTAACCCCATTTTGGTGAATTCTACACTACTAGGAAATTAATAGGAAAAACCGCGAGCCAAAGAAAGAAGACAGTCAAACATAAACTTAAACATTCACACTTGGTTCTCTTCTAAAGTCACAACAACAAAAAGATAAGTGAGATCCCTCAAATTACTGGAACCAAAGAAAACCCCAAGACACAGCCCCATGTCCCCAAAATTTAGGAGCCAACGATTACCCGACAATAGAGGATTCCACTCCAATTCGTGATATAAGAAGAGTAACCACACAACCTCAGATTCACAACCAGTGAAAGTATAACAACGGGGGATCCCATCCCCACCCATATCACCCCAGTAATCTAAGCTCCCATACAAGAAAACCATAAAATCACCTGCAATCGGCTCATGAAATAAAACAACCAAACCACTACCGCCAACACAAGGCAGGCCTATACAGGTATTTTCATATTTAAAATATTTAACACACTCCATGTTTTCAATTACACTGTGCTTAAACCAGTGTTATCACAGAAAAGGGTTGATCCTGGTGCTTTCAATTTATTTAACCGAGTATAATTAAATTAACCAATTCAATGTTATGGTTATTTAAACATCCTGGAGCACCGAGGTTCATTAGTGCGCAACAAAAGACCACCAACGACCATGATTTTCAGTGAGCATAGGCCCTTACAATTCACAATGCATATCAACATAATAGAGTACAACAGAACATTGATCACACCCCCTTTCCTTCTTTAAAGTTCTGTTCATTATCTTCATTATGTTCAGTTTCATTGATTTCCATAGAGACAAAAGCATTCCCACCCCACATGATACACAAAAAGGAGAGACGAAGGAGAAAATCCTTACCTAATTGATCAAGGATCGATGTTTTTCTCCACGCGCCAAGAATAGGGGATGCGCGATTTGCAGGGGAGGGATATTGGGAACTCCAAGGACGAGCAGACGACACGAGCATAGGCGTACCACAAGTCTTAGGGAGGGGGAAAACTTCCAGGTGCACCAGGGAGAAGGAGAGGAGTCGGCAAAAGGAATAAGAGAAAGAATAACTTCCTCTGCGATATATAGATAAAATTACATTGTTACGGGATATGGGGATTTAGAATGCCTTGAAAGTCGGATAGAGGTTTTCTATGTGGTTTGGGCGGTTACACACGATGGTATTAAAGAGTTATTTAATATCCTCCATCGGGGATGTTTCTTGGGATTTAAATGAATTTAAAAAAAAATTAAGATTAATCCACATCAAATGATATGTTACAGGAGTGAAAATTTCGGGACTGGAAATGAATGAGGACACGGTGACACCGTCACGGTGTCACCCTCATGGTGTCACTATCACGGTGTCACCCTCACAGTGCCACCATCCTGGTGTCACCCTCACGGTGCCACAGTCCCAGTGCCACCATGACCGGTGCCATCGTCCCGGTGCCACCGTCCTGGTGCCACCGCCACGGTGCCACGTCCACGGTGCCACCATCAATGGTGCTACCGTCACGGTGCCACTGTTTTGGTGGAGCCTCATTTTTTAGCAAAGTAATGGGCCAGGGGGGATAGGCCATTACATTAGATACCTCTCAAACTATTCTCTCCCTCGAGAATCAAAACCTACTAGAAGAGAAGAGAGGGTCCGAAAAACCACCTTGAAAGATACCTCTCAGGAGTATCGTTATATAGAAACACATCCTTCTCAAGAACCAAGAAACATACAAGGGTCAAACTGCCCAGTCATATAGGTTGGGTAGTCTCTTCCCCCATGTCATGATACTATCCGCTTTGGGCGGCACTGACTCACCTGCATGGGTTTAATCGCATCAACCTTAACTCGTCTTGATTAGGGATTTGGTCCTCCCTTCCCCATAGCCAAGACTTTTCACACACATTTAGAGAATAAGGAAAACCACACATTCTATAGTCAAAAAGGTAAAGCATTCCATCACAAAAATGTATAAACAGAACATCACAAAACTCAAAACAACTCTGGGTATTGGGTGCACATCTGTGCTTCCCAATCTCAGGTACTCTCCTCATACCCACCATGCTTCCAAAACATGTGAACCAAGGGAATGGTTTGCCCACAAAGCACCTTCTCTTCAAGATCCTCGATACTTACTAGTCTTTCCACAAAGGTCACGTCATCATCGATATCTAGCTTTCCCCAGTCGAGGACATGTGAATAGTTGTGTAGATACCGAAGGAGCTAGGACACATTGAAAACATCATGTATCCTCAATAGCGGCGGTGGTAGCACTAGCTGATAATCCACTTCACCGTCCCGCTGCAACACTTAGAAGGGTCTGATAAACCTGGGAGAAAGCTCACTCCCCCTGCTAAACCTTTGTTTCCCATGCTGAGGGGAGACATTCAAGAACACGTGGTCCCTAACCTCAAACTAAAAGGGTATCCTCCTGTTATTGGCAAACAACTTATGCCAGTCCTGGGCTGCCTTCATCCTCCCCCGTATAAGCTGAACCTTCTTTGTCGTGCTCTACAGCACCTTCGGTCCAAGAACACCTGATTCCCCAACCTCATTCCAGCACATAGGTGAGCGACATGTCCTTCCATACAAGGCTTAGAACGGAGCCATGCCAATGGTAGAGTGATAGATATTATTGTAGGAAAACTATACCAGAGGCAAGTGTCTCACCCATGATCCTCCTGAGTCCAGAACACATGCCCGCAGCATATCCTCCAAGGTCTAGATGGTGCGCTCTGTCTGTCCATATGTCTGGGGATGGAAAGTAGTGCTAAGACGTAGCTGGGTTCCAAAAGCATGTTGCAATCCCCTCCAGACTCATGAGGTAAATCATGCATCCCTATCCAAGACTATGGATCTCGGAACTGCATGAAACCTCACCACCTCATCCATGTACCTTCATGCCAAGACATCCATTGTACCCGATTCCTTGATCACCAGAAAGTGAGCCGACTTCGTCAACTGGTCCCCCACTACCCAGATAGTGTTGCAACCTCCTTGAGCCTTAGGTAGTCCCGTGACGAAATCCATCGAGATGTCATCCCACTTCCACTCGAGAACATCCAAATGCTACAAAAAACCTCCTGGAACACGGTGTTCAGCCTTCACCTACTGACACACCAATCATTTGACCACAAACTCTACTACTGCCCACTTCACCCCAGGCAACCAGAACTGACCTATCAAGCCCTAGTACATCTTGGAAACTACCGGGTGCACTGCTAGGGGTGAGTTTTGGAACTCACTAAGAACCCTATCGTGCATTGCCTCTAGAACAAAAAACTTTCCTCAGAAAAGCATCTGATTATGACCATCCTCTGTCCACCCTTCCGTAGCATCCCCTTGGTTAACTAGGTCACGCATCACCTCACTTTCCGAGTCTCCCCATTGGGACTCCTCAACCTGCCACAATAGAGAATATTACACTGTCATCTGATACAGGAAACCTCTACCAACTTCCATCATTGCATCTAGGTGCAGGGCATCCAACTCCTCCATTGCCTTCCAAGCATCTGCTGACTCCCGGACTGCATCCTTCCGCGACCTCCTGCTCAAAGAATCAGCCACCACATTACCCTTTCCTGAGGTGTAGGAAATCTCGAATTCGTAGTCTTTAAGGAATTCCATCCACCTTCACTGTCGTAAGTTCAGGTCCCACTGGGAGAAGATGTACTTCAAGCTCTTGTGGTCAGTGAAGACCATGAAGTGCTCCCCAAAGAGGTAGTGCCACCACAGCTTTAGTGTGAACACGACCACCGCAAGATCTAGGTCATGGGTGAAATAGTTAAGCTCATGGGGACAGAACTGCTTAGAACCATAAGAGATCACCCCTTGCTACTGCATCAACACATATCTGAAGCCTTGCCCCGAAGCATCACAGAACACCTCATATGGTGCCCCTTATTCTGGAAACCTTAGCATTGGGGAACTAACCAACTTCTCCATCAGATAGCTAAAGGCTTCCTCACACTGCTCGTTCCACACGAAATCATGGTCATTCTTGGTCAAGGTTGTCAAAGGTGCCGCAACTCGGGAGAAGTTGGGAACAAACCTCCGGTAGTAACCTGCCAGCCCGAGGAAACTATGAACCTCTGCCACGTTCTTGGGTGTTGCCCAAGAAACAACCTCCTCGACCTTCGATGGGTCTACTGATATCCCCTGCTCAGACACCATGTGCCCAAGGAAATGCACTTCTCACGTCAAGAACTTGCACTTGGACAGTTTCCCATAGAGCCGGTGCCGTCGGAGGACCTCTAAAACTGTCCTCAAGAGCTCAGCATGATCCTCCTCTGATCTTGAGTAGATCAAGATGTCGTCGATAAACACGACTACAAACCGGTCCAGGTACTCCCAGAATACGGAGTTCATGAGTCCCATGAACACATCTGGTGTGTTCGTAATGCCGAACAACATGACTACGAATTCAAAGTGCCCATATCTGCACTTGAAGGCAGTCTTTGAGATGTCGCCCTCCTTCACCCTCACTTGGTGATAACCAGATTGCAGATCAATCTTAGAGAACCAACCCGCTCCCCTTAGCTGGTCGAAGAGATCGTCTATCCTCGGGAGAGGGTAGAGATTCTTAATCCTCACCTGATTCAGCCTCTTGTAGTCTATACACAGCCTTAGACCACCATCCGCCTTCTTCAAAAACAACATAGGAGAACCCCATGGTGACGCACTTGGCCGAACAAAACCCTTCTCCATTAGATCGTCAATCTGGATTCGTAACTCCCGAAGCTCAGAAGGTTCTATCTGATAGAGAGCCGTCAAAATCAGATGGGCACCAGGTTGCAAGTCTATCCCGAAATCAACATCACATCGAGGGGGTAGAGTTGCCACCTCCTCAGGAAAGACGTCCATAAACTCACTGACGATTCTTGGGACCTCCGCCATTTCTGCATCTACTGACTCCACTGATAGTTCAGCCAACAAAGAAAGGAGGGGCTCCTCTCGCCCGCTGCTTCTCTGAAAACCTCGCTCGCCGACGAAAGTTAAAAATTGACCACCCAAATCTGAAAAAACAACCCTTCCTCGGAAGTAGTCAATGATGTAACACACAGAGAACATCCATTCAATTCCTAGGATGACATCATATGGTTGTATCTGCAACAAAAGAAGATCCCTGATAGACTGATGCGGCCCTATCATTAGTCTACACCCTCGGAAAACATAAGATAAGTCGATCTGACATCTGACTGGCGTGCTTAGCACCAGAGGTGCTGAAAGTCACTCGATGTCTAAACCCAAAGCACGGGCCAGACTGGGTGTAACAAAGGAGTGCGATGCTCCGGTATCGAACAGGGCATATGCAAGAGTACTAAACAAGTTGATCGTACCTCGAACGACCTCTAGCCCTGCTGGAACTGCCACCTCTGCAGCGTGCAACAGCCCACGCCCAGATCTTATGCCTCTCTGCTGTCGTCCACCTCCCCAACCACACCCTGGTCGAGGTCCCTGAGGGGCGCCCTGAGGTTGGCCTCCTCCTACAACATCTGCCCTCATCGGGGCGGGAGCCTGCTACCCCTGCTAATACTGAAAGGGCCTGGCTGGAAACTATTGTGGCTGAAGTGGGCATTGAACCTGCCCACCCCCACTGTACTTCACTCTGTCCGGGCACTGATTCTGAATATTTCCATGTCTCCCACAGATGAAGCACCTCGGTCCTGGGCCCGAAATGAATGGGCGAGGACTGGGGGATCGGAACTGGAACTGGTGAGGCCTGCTTCCTGCCTGTCGAAACCTAGAGAGTCCTGATACCGGGGGCCTACTGCTGATGGCTTTCCCCTTCGACGGGACCAACTGGATCCCCTCTCGTGACACACCTCCCAGTGTGTGCATCCTCTCCACCACTTCATCCTTCTTCTTCACCTCTAGGTATGTCGGTAAGGAAAAGGGAACAACAACATACTAAAGAGAAGGTCGGAGTTCCTCCTCTAGATGTCTCGCCCGAGACTCCTCATTCGGAATGTGGTCTAGAGAAAAGTGAATGAGATCCTTGAACTTGATCCCCAACTCTCTCACTGACATACTCCCCTGTTAGAGGGAGAGTATCTATTTTCACTTCTCAGCCTTTATCGTGGAAGAGAGGAATTCCTCCTGGAACTCCTTCTCGATGTCATCCCACGCAACCTCAGTCTCCCTCCTCTCTCCAAGATAAAGCGTCCACCACTGACGCGCTGCTCCCTGCATCTGGTTGACGACCAGAGGAACCCAATACTCCATCGGAGCCCGAATCAAGTCAAAATCTATCACTAACTCCTCGAGCCATCTCTCTATATCCACGTCTGAGATGCTTCCCTCGTACTTCCCGAGGGTATGTCGCTGAAAATCTCAAAGCGTCTTCTGCCACTGGTCATCCTCCTCCTCTCGGTCGATCCTCTGTCGATCGGCCAAGTCGACCTCCTGGTACTCGATCATCCGGACTACTCGTGGTCGCCTCCCAAGTGTCATAGCTGCAAGGTAAACAAGGAATGCCTAAGCCCGAGTAGTGTAGAATATTGTTCTTAAATTTTCTTAGGCTTTTTCATTTATTTTGAATCCCCAAGACACCCATGAAACACGAGAACACAAGTCATTATGATGAATATACCTTTCCTAGGGTCTCTACCTTGCAATAAGTGTGGCCTTACTTGGTCATTCGGTAGGTCCAGAGTCCTTACATCGGATCACGGGGGGCCCTAAAATCTCATGTCCTAGCCATTCTTCCCTGGCCTAATTCACGCACCAAGGTCACCCAACACTATTGCCCTACCATCCCATGAAATCCTCACTGTGGCTAACTCCAGAATCCATCCAATCTCTCAAACCTATGCCTCTGATACCATTCTATCATGACCCGGCTTCACCAAGATGAGGGAAGGGACAGCAGATTGACAGACCCTTTCTTCTTCAAGTTGAAGGAGAGATAATGACCCCCGAGACCTGCCTTCAATAGGTCCCGGAGTGGCTACTAGCACCAAGGGTATAAAATCACACACTAAATGGAAGGCATTACCCTTTTATTTTAATAGGATCGGGAGATAAGATAGTAAATCCCAGAACACCAAAACTGAAAGTGCAAGTATGGCTGAAAGTAAACCATTCCTATATGCATGTTCAAAGGTAAGAGATACAAGCCACAAAACTCCAAAAGTAAAAAGATACCAATAAAAGGAAACCAACAACAGCAACTGCCCCAAAGGTCCGAGCTAGTATGGTCCCGCATGATCTCGCAAGTCCTCATGGAAACCTGAAAGCAGTTTTATATACATTGGGTGAGCATACAAGTATACTCAGGAGGGAAAACCAAAGACTCTCGTGTACAAGTGAGAAGACACTCTAATGTCCCGTGGAGAAAGAGATAACCAAACACCCAACAAGGAAATGCTATCCACCCAAACCTCACCCAGGAATGATCCCCAAATAACGCAAGTCAAGTAACGTATAGTAATAGCACATCGATATTTGGGTACCTCCCACCACTTTCACACTGGTTATTGAAGACATCCTACGCATCGAACCAATCCCACCATTCTTACCGCAGTCCCACTGACACACCCTGCCCGCACACACCTGGGCCATATCCTCACAACAGTACCACTACCAAACCCCGCCCGCAGACACCTGGGCCACAACCTTACCACAGTCCCACTGCCAAACCCTACCCACAAACACCTGGGCCACAACCACCACGTGTAACCACACCCACAAACACCTGGGTCATAACAACTACTATCATGCCCGAAGACACCTAGGCCTTATCCCGAAGACACTTGGGAAACAACATGCCCGCAAACACCTAGTCCAACCACCACAACTACCCTGGCTGCGAATTCTTGGGCTAATAATGGACTTCAGTCCATCACAGCCTGCACGAAGAGTCTTGGGATATTCGAGAAAGGGATCATAAAAGGAGCTAATAACCAGCCACTCGTAGGAGTGTTGGGAAAAACACACTCCCCATGAAATGGGGTGTTCAGCACTAAGTTCACAAATTGGGTGGGGTGGGAATAAGAAATATAAAAGCTACATATATATGTATAAGTAACAAACACTCATCCCAACCTAGGGGATCCAAAACCTAATCACAAACACCCTCATTACTACTCATTCATGAAAGAACAACACGACACTCACAGCCAAGCCACAAATCATTCCCAAAACCAATTCCCATTTAAACTGTCCTTATTTTCATGTTCAAGAAACCCCATTTAGGTGAATTCTACACTACTGGGCAATTAATAGGCAAAACCACGAGCCAGAGAAAGAAGACAGTCAAACAACAACTTAAACATTCACACCTGGTTCTCTTGTAAAGTCGCAACAACAAAGGGATAAGTGCGATCCCTCAAAGTACTGGAACCAAAGAAAACCCAGAGACACAGCCCCATGTCCCCAAAATCTTGGAGCCAATGGTTTCCCAATAATAGAGGATTCCACCCCAATTCGTGATATAAGAAGAGTAACCACACAGCCTGAGATTCACAACCAGCAAAAGTATAACAACAGGGGATCCCATCCCCACCCATATCACCCCAGCAATCTAAGCCTCCATCCAAGAAAACTGTAAAGCCACCCGTAGTCGGCCCGTGAAGGAAAAAAACACTACCTCCAACACAAGGCAGGCCCATGCAAGTATTTTCATATTTAAAAGATTTAACACACTCCAAGTTTTCAATTCCACTGTGCTTAAACCGGTGTTATCACAGAAAATGGTTGATCCTGGTGCTTTCAATTTATTTAGCCGAGTATACGTAATTTAACCAATTCCATGTTACGGTTGTTTAAATATCTAGGCGCACCAAGTTTCATTAGTGCGCAAAGAAATACCACCAATAGCCATGATTTTTAGTGAGCATAGGCTCATAAAATTCACAATGCATATCAACATAAAAGAGTATAGTAGAACATCAATCACACCCCCTTTCATTCTTTAAAGGTCTGTCCATTATCTTCATTAAGTTCGGTTTCATCGATTTCCAAAGAGACAAAAGCATGCCCACCCCACATGATACACAAAAAGGAGAGATGAAGGAGAAAATCCCTCCCTGATTGATCAAGTATCGACGTTTTTCTCCACATGCCAAGAATAGGGGACGCGCGATTTGCAGGGGAGGGATGTAGGGAACTTCAAGGATGAGCAGACGACTCGAGCGCAGGTTCACCACAAGTCTCGAGAAGGGGGAAAACTTCTAGGCGCACCAGGTAGAAGGAGAGGATTCAGCCAAAGGAAGAATAGAAAGAAGAACTTTCTCTATGATATATAGATAAAATCCCATTATTATGGGATATGGGGATTTAGAACGCCTTGAACGTCGGATCGTGGTTTCCCACGTGTTTTGGGTGGTCACACACAATGGTATTAAAGATTTATTTAATACCCCCCATCAGGGATGTTTCTTGGGATTTACATGACTTTAAAAAAAGTATTAAGATTAATCCACGTCAAAAGATATGTTACAAGAGCGAAAAAGTCGGGACTAGAAAAGAACGAGGACATGGTGCCATTGTCACGGTGTCACCCTCCCCGTGCCACCGTCACGGTGTCACCCTCCCCATGCCACTGTCACAGTGCCACTGTCCCGGTGCCACCGTGACCAGTGCCATCGCCACGGTGCCACTGTTTTGGTGGAGCCTCATTTTTTGGAAAAGTAATGGGCCAAGGGGGTCCTGGGCCATTAAAATATTAATTTTAAACAATATATTTAATATATAATATATTCATTTCATTAAAATCATAAATCGAAAACTAATTTGATTAATTTATTGTTATAAAACACATTTGTGTGCTAGAAAATAGATTTTCAAAAAATATATTTCCTTTTCTTTTGAGAATGAATTTAGTTTTCATATCTTATTAATTGATCACAAAAGAGTTAAATAAACATGTGTGAGCTATATTTTAATAATTTAGTTAATTATATTTATGCCCTCTATTCCAGTGGCTAGTTGGTAACTATAATATTAAATAATAATATTTAAATATGATCTCATGTTTGGTTTAAATTCGGTGTTATGTTTAACACAAGATAAAATCAGAATTGTGTGTAACACAATACAAACATAAAATTTATTTCAATGTAGCTAAAATCAATGTTACACGTAACCTAAAAAATCAAAATGATTAAATATACTTGAAAAATGAAAAAAAAATATTTAAAAAATCTCAAGGTGTTACAAAAGTTCTGTAAAAATACTCTCTCTTAATCCCTTGAAATCATCAGTAAATTTTCCTGTAAACCAATTCCATTAATAAAGTAAGACTAGTTCCATAAAAGATAAGTCATACTAAGGAATGAATATATTTTTTCAAAATATTCTCTTGTGTACTTCTTCTTCTGTCTCTTTTCCTGATTTATTTACAAATAAAATTTTGTAATACTTAATTAGGTGGATTTTTTAACTTTCATTAAGGATTTTAAACTAATCATAAAATTATTTTTTTGATCTATTTAAATTTTATAACTCGTTTTCTTTATATTTAGATAATATCCCTAATAACGGTTGGTTAAGCGCCAACAAGGACACTGCCAATTATTTTCTTATCACAACCCCTATGGAAGTTTATAATAAATTAATTATGATATATAAATGTATAAATATATGTATTTTAATCTTCTTTAAATAAATTTTACTTATGTATCAATGACCCAGAACAAAACTATAAAATACAATCAAAATGGAAAAAATTTCAGGAAAACAAGATATCAATATGCCTTCCCTTTAACCAATGAAATTAATAAATATAATCAAATGAATGTAATTAATAAATAGAGGTAAAAATTAAAATAATTCATTTCTAGATGAATTTTTTTACAAATATAACTTATATAATTCATGATGTGTAAAAGAGACAAAACAAAGAGGGATTTAAGGTTAGTGGATTCTCGAACCCAACTCAATTTCTTGGGTATATCCCTCTTTCACGTCAATTTCAGTATGAATATTCCACTAATGATTCTTATATATCCTTTAAACAGTCTTTGAATTTATTTTCATGGATATATATGTTTCCACCTTTATTATTAATCTAAATATAAGGATTTTACCAAAAGACTTTTCTTTCCAAAACACATCTTTTAATCCTCTTCATTTGTTTCTTCTTTACTGAAGAATGATGGTGTTTATGCCAAATATGTTTTCCTTTTTCATTTTTGAACCAAAGGATTATTCGTGAAATAATTATTTATGAAATTTTTATAAAACCCCTTCTTTTTAATGGGTTATTTCATGACTTTGATTTTTTTTATGTTCTATGTGGTATGAATGATTTAGTAAATATTTTGATGTGATGAGTTGGGCCAGAATTATATAGCCCTAAAATTCATTGGGTAATGTGATGTATCTCCTAAAAGAATGTGTATTATGCCTGAACATGAAGCTATATTTGTTCACAATATTTATTCTATGATTATTCACATATATTATGCATGAAAATTATGAATGCTTTCTTCACCACTATGTGTGGTATTTGAATAATATGACGTGATGTTTCATTTTTATGCACTACAACATTGTATGCCTTTATCAAATGTTTCCCACAAGATATTAATAATGATCCTACGCATATGATATGATGAGGATGACTATGATCACCCATGATACAATTATTCTTGTCCCTAATTCATCCTCTTACTAGGATTTTATCTCAATCCTTTCTTTGAGTTATATCCTCAGGTGACTATATGAAATAAGGAGAATGTGAGATTTTGGAAGGATAAATAAGAATGCCTTAAATAAATGTTTATGTTTTATTGTATATAAGTTATGTATGATCCTGATTTTCCCAAGATACTAAAATATATGATCCTAGAATGTATAAATATTATTTTATTTATTTTTTAAATGATTTAACGGTCATGTAAGCAAGAGTAGGGTCTCTATAGTTGGTATCAAAGGTCTAGTTTAGTTAATTTGGGAATTAGGATTAGAAAACAATAGTTACAACCCTTATGATAAGTCTATGTATAATTAAACATCCAATAATATTTGTTTAGAGGAAGTATAAGCAAATGTATCTAACAAGATATGAAATTATATATGATTTTCACATAGAAATAATTTTTTTATTCATTATTTGTTGACATATGTTTTTTTAAAATTTTTCTATTTTATAAAATGGTGGGAAATACGATAAACCATGACAATAACTGATATGAGGGAAAATGTAATGATTGTATGACAAACACCCACAATACTACAGAATTTCAGGTTAAATACTTCATAATAATGCTTACCCAGTAGTCTTAATCTATGAATAATAAAATTAACCACATGGAACATTCACCCATAAACAAGATGGAACAACTGGATCTTGAGTTCTTTATGTGGAAACAACCACAAACATTTAGTGGATATTTTGATCCACTTGTCACGAAATCACGTGTTAACTAAATGGAGAAGATATTTTCTATTCTACATTGTTCTGAGAAGGAGTGGGTGACTCTCATTGTTTATTATTTAGATAGATAATTCGATCAACCTTGAGTGTTGATAAACCACTCCAAGAAAAATGATGGAATGAAATATATGGAGTTGGAAGATTTTAATAAATATTTCCTAACAAGTATTTTCATCAAACTTTTCGAACAAATTTGGAGATGCAATTCATAGCCTGAAAAAGTGAATGGGAATCTATCACGGCTCATAAAGAAAATTTTACAACTATTTCAAAATATGCCTCATATTTTTATTAATAATGATAGATAAATATGTAGATTCTTTTGTGGTTTAAAACCACACCTGAAACAGGATATAGCTATTCAAGGATTTTTGGAATTATGAAGAGGTAGTTTAATGTGATCTCAATTTATATATAGATTTTATAGAATATTCCCATGGTTATATAGATATGAAAATAATAATGGATTTTCAAGATGGTGGATCACATGAAAAAGGATGAAAGAGGATCCAACCACCATCATGCCCAAATTTTTGGAATATGCATCGTGGGAATTTTATAAAGGGTGTGGTTAAATGATTTAAGTGTGGGAGAGTAGGACACCTAGGTTTAGAATTTTTAAGATACATAAAGAATATATAAAAAATTATGGAATAAAGGAAGAAACCTCTTAATGCACCATAGATGGTTCAATGATTCAACTTTATGGAGAATGGGAACTATGCAATCTAGTGTCCTAAACCACTTGTCCTTGAGGGTGATTATTTCGAGAAACCATCAAAGCCAAAGAGGAAAAGAAAATTCTATGTTGTCACTACTGCTAAAGAGGATCATAGAAATGAATTCTTTGAAGGTAAAATTCCTATTCAATCAATAGCAGAAATTTTTTTATTGGATTCTAGTTCTACGCATACCTTTATATCCTACAAGATTGATATAATTGTTGAATCAAATGCATGATACCTTGATGTAGAGTTATCTATAAAAACACATAGTGGTTTGATAATTACAACCTAAGTGTTGGAATCTTATCATATTAGTGTATGTAAGAGGTTTCTTCTAATTAATATTGTAATCCTTCCCTCGGTGGAATTTGATGATATACAGGGCATGGATTGACTCTTATTATTTAAGGCACATATCAATTGTCAGAAAAAGGAAATGTATTTTCATATTTTAAACCATACCATGACCATGAAAAAATTAAAGGAAGATCATGAATCTCATTTTGAAAATATATTGATGGTGTTGGTGATGATAACCTATAAAGAAGAAAACCATTCTTAAATGGTTGGGTCATAGGAAGGTATAAACCTGGAGGAGATGCCCATTATGAGTGAATACACGGATGTATTTCCAAAAGAGTTTCCCAAACATCCCCCAGACTGTGAGGCAGAATTCTCAATAAAATAAATAAATGGATCCACTTTTATCTATAAATTTGCCTACATGATATCCTCAATTGAGATAGAGGAGTTAAAGATGTAGTTGAAAGATCATTTGGACAAAGGGTTCATTCTACCAATTGAATCACCTTGGGGTGTGCTAGTGCTCTTTTTCAAGAAGAAGGATGGATCTTTGAGAATGTGTATCAATTACTAGGAGCTTTACAAAATCACCGTAAAGAACAAGTATCACCTACCAAGGATCAATGACTTGTTTGATCAACTAAAAGGAGATCAATAATTCTAAAATGTGGTTCTTCATTTTGGATATCATCAACTGAATGTAAAGAAGGAAGATATTCAGAAGACATATTTCAGTATAAGGTATTGACATTATGAGTTTATTTAAATTCCCTTCAGACTTATTAATTCACATGAAATTTTTATGGATTTGATGAATATAGTCTTTATATGTAACCTCAAAAAGATTTTCATAGTTTTTATCGATGATATTATAATTTAATCTAAGATCAAGGAGGCACATGAAGAAAATATAAGGATTATAGTGGTGATATTTAGGAAGGAGATAATGTATGAAATTTTCATCAAGTGTGAATTTTGTATGTATCAAGTCACATTATTGGGGAACATGATCGCATGTGATGGGATTTATGTGGATCCTTAATAAGCAAAATCAATTTGGGAAAGGCCTAGTCCCACTAGTGTCACTAAAATTCAAATTTTCTTGGATTATAAGGGTACTACCAAAGTTTTTTACGAAATTTTTCCTGACTATCTAGCCCACTGACTATGTTAATATTGAAAGGGGTAAAGTATGTATAAATAGAATAATGTGAGGAATACTTTAAGGAGCTAAAGAAGAGGTTAATCATTGCACCTATACTCATACTACCAATAAGTGGAGAAGTTTTTGTGATAATCAGGGATTCTTCGAAGAAATTATTGGGTTGTGTTCTCATGAAGAATGATAAAGTAATATCATATGCCTCATGAAGGTTTATGATCCGTGATAAAAACTACTGACACGTGATATTTAGTTAGCAGATGTGATCTTTTCCTTTAAAATATAGAGACACAACCTCTATGGTAAGAAGTGTGAAATTTATATAGGTCACAAGAGTATAAAGAATATATTCACATATAAATAGCTCAACATGAATCAAATAGTTTTTTCAAATTTAATCAAGGTCTACAATTTCTCTATTCACTACCATCTGAGAAAGGTGAACAAGGAAGTTAGTGCTCTTTACAGAAAAGAACATGTTACCCTATCCATGATGCAAATTGAGAAAGACCCTTTCTTCATGGATATTAAATGTATGTTTTAAGAAACCATAATAGTAGGTAGTACATCCTACCTTTACCAAATTATTTCCCAATTATCAATATAAGATAAGATGAATGAGGCTTAAAGGGGTGGTCTAGAGCTTTAGAAGAAAGTAAAATTTATAAATTAAGGGAATATTCATGAGTTTCATATCAATGATGATGGTGTTATTTGTTTTGAAAATAGGCTTTGCGTGCCTACAAGACCTGAGATAAATAAGGATCAATTTGATAATGCATATATATCCTCCTTATCTATCCACAATGGATGTACCAAGACATACCATGATATTTGAGAGAACTTCTGGTGGGGAAACATGAAGAAGGAGATTATAGATTATATCTCACAGTGCTTGGTATGTCAATAAGTTAAAGAATAGTGATAAAAGTAAAAAAGGGATGATCTAACCATTTCTTATACCCATGTGAAAATGGAAGAATGTTACTATGTACTTTTTCCCTGGTCTCCAGAATACATCCAATAGAAACAATGTGATATCGATTGTGGTGTATTTACTCATCAAGACAGCCTACTTTGTCACTATTAATGAAGATTTCTCAAATGAACAACTTTCCAATATAAATGTAAAGGATGTTATGAGGTAGTGTGGGGTACCAATTTTGATCATTTATTATCATAATCCAAAGTTCAAGTCTAAATTCTGGATAATTCATCAAGATGTTTTGAATACTTAATTGAATTTCAAAATAACCAGTTACCCCCAAACTGATTGAAAATTTAAAAGGACTATTTGGACTCTTGAGGATATGTTGGGTGCTTATTTAATGGAATTTAACTGAGGATGGTATAACCATCTCCCATTGGTTGATTTATCATATAATAATATCTTTCACTTGAGTATTAAATATCTTTAAATAAATCTCTATATTGGAATTTATGTATAACTCCAACTTTTTGGGATAAAGTTGGAGACACAAAGCTACATGGAACTGATCTTTTGAAAGATATGACATAAATGGTTCAATCCATCCAACAACATATGAAATCTTATTCGATTCCATAAAAGAACTATTTTGACAACCATTGAAGGGGAATGGATTTCGAAATTGGAGACAAATTTTTTCCTTTGAATATCAAAATAGAAGAGATTTATGTGGTTTGGAAAGAAACGGAAGCCTGGCCTTATGTAAAATTTCCCCTTTAAGATCCTTGATTGTATTAGAGCAGTGAACAATCTCCTTGAACTTCCACAAAATATGGACCATGTTCATAATGTGTTCCATATATATCTCCTGAGGAAGTAAATACATGTTCCATCGCAGATACTAAATATGGTGGTGGTGCCACTAGAGAATGACCTCTCGTATGAGGAGTAATCAGTGATGATCTTGGACTATAGAGACAAAGTTATATGAAAAAAAGATAACTCAACTTGTAAAAGTGTTTTAAAAGAACCATAAGTAAGAAGTGGTGATGAGGGAACTATAGGAAACAATGAAAAACATCATGCTCGCCTCTTCTCAATCAATAATATGATTTAAAATTTTAGGGATGAAATTTTGAAATGTTGAAAGAATGTAACAACACAGAAATTATAAATGATATTGATTTCTTGAAATTAATTTATATTATATTATAAAAAATTTTACACAAGTAACACATAGAGGAACCAAAAACACATTATTTTTATTAATAAAAGTATTTATATTATTCAATTAATAATCCCATTAAAATTACAATTATACAAGGGGATAAAAAATATATAACATAAAAACTACAATAAGAAAATATGGATCGACCCAATGTACTAGAATCACCCCCTATGACCAAAACTATATAAATGAAACAAAATATTTGTAAACCAATAAAAAATATAGAAAATGAAAATGTAGAACCTTCAAAAGAATTGATATAAATTTGAATGAAAGTATGAACTCGAAGTTATATGAGGTAATGTGACCCATGGAATAATAACTTAGCCATTGGGAACAATAATCTGACTGTTGGAGTAGGAATTTAACCTAAAAATAATAAATTATTATAGAAATAATATATATCTTGAGTAATATATATAAATATAAATATTAAAATGATGAAAAATAAATATCATGATTAAAAAAATCAAAGAAAATATATAATTTTTTTTAATATACTGTATTTTTAAGTATTTGATGAAATCATAATTTTTATATTATTAATTATAATTAAATATGTTAGAAATTATTGTTTTATAAAATTAATATCATTTTTTAAATCTTCATATATAAATTTTCCATTGGTTTTTTTTGGTAATTTTTTGAAATACTTCAATTTTCTAGTGATTAGTAAAAATTCAATTTCCACATAATTAGTGTGTCTTAAATTAAATCATTCATCATGTAATAATGATATAATAATTTATGGAACTTATTTTTTTTGAAAATATATTTAATTTCATAAATTATTCACAGAAATAAAATACACATAATTACTAAAACTAGAAAACATTTTCCAAAACCAAAAGTCAAAAGTGATCCCTTAAAATAACAATTTGTCTTTTTCCAATTTCTTTTTTAATAAACTATGTGAATTAAATATATAAAAAAATTAAAGATTTAAAAACATTAAATTATATTTATCTATGATTTATATTTTCAAAAAAAATACTATTACAAGTTTTTCCTTCAATATATTATTTAATTTAATATTTTATTTTAAAAAAATAGTTATCCCCAAGTATAAATAACTCCTCTACATCCCCTAAGAAAACCACTCCTATTACCCTTTACAATGCTGAATTTAATCCATAATACTACCTCTTAATCCCATAATAACCATAGGTATATGTTGTAGTAAACCAACTCCATTCATCAATGATGTATAGTGTCATATAAGAGAAGCGAGACTAAGGAAAGAATATATTTTTTCAAACTCTTCTCTTATTTTCTTATTATTATTTATATGTTCCCAATTTATTTCAAAATAAAATATACTAATACATTATTAGTTGAATTTTTTACATTATATTAATGGTGTTAACATACTATTAAATTTATTTTTTTGATGTATTAATTTTTTATACCTCTTTTTAGTTATAGTTGGACAACATCCACGATAACAGTGTATTAACTGCCAACAAGGATGCTGCTACTTATTTCATATCACCAACCCTATGTATGGTTATAATAAATTAATTATGATATATATATTTATAAATATATTTATTTTAATATTTTGGAAAAAAATTATACTTATGTATAAATGACCTTGTATAAAATAGATAAATTAAAGAAAAATTGTAAATTTTTATTGTAAAAAATGATATCAAGATGTATTCCCGTTAAAAGGGAAATTATAAAATATAATCAAATATATATAATTGATAAATTTTTTTAAAAACTTACAAGAACTAACTTAGGTATCAATGTATTAATAAATATTATTTTATTATTTAGGAAGTGTAAAAGCGACGAATCAAAGAAGGATTTAATGTAAGGGGATTCCCAAACCCAATTTACATTATTTGGGTTATCCTTATTTCACATAAATTTTAGTATGGATAATCTACTGATTTTTAATAAATATCATTTCATTATTATTCCATTTTAATTTTTGGGATATACATGTTTATACATTGATTTTTATTCCAAATACAAATATTTCCCAAAAAGAATTTTCTTTCCAAACACATATTTTAGTCCCCTTGAGTTGTTTATTCATCACTTAAAATGAGGATGTTTATGCCAAATATGTTTTCTTTTTTCATTTGAGAACCCTAATATTATTAATTATTTAATAATTTATAAAATTATTATGAAACCCATTCATTTCCTTATGTTATTTCATGACTATGATTGCATACATTCTATGTGGCATGCATGATTATGCAATAATTTTGGAGTGATAGTTTTGGCCTGAATTCTATATTCCTACATTGAATTGTCTAATTTGATTCAACTCAGGAGATAATGTGTATTATTCTTTAACATGATTATATCTTTGTTCACAATGATTGTGTTATGATTATAAACATGTATTATGTTTGAACATGATGTTAGCTTTGTTCACAAATATGTGTAGTATTTGACCACTATGACATGATGTTTCATTTTAATGCATTTATAAATTCCATTCCTTTATCAAATGTTTTCTTAATTATTTTAATGATGATCCAATTCTTATGATATGGTGATGATGATTATGCTCAACCATGTTACATTGATTCATGTACTCTATTCATTCTCTTGTTGGTATTTTAGCTCAACTCTTTATTTCATGTATATTCTTAGGTGAGTACATATAATAAGAAAAGTATGAGTTTTTAGAAGGATAAATAATAAATATTTAAATAAAATTTTAGGTTTTGTTATGTATAATTGAGGTATGATCCTGATTTTTTCAACATAATAAACCTTTCGATCCTCAAATGTATAAATATTGTTTTGTTTATCTTTAAAATATTGTAATAGTCATGTAAGAAAGAGTACGGTAGATATATTATTCCCATAGTTTATTCTTGGAAAGATGAATACTTTTATTTCAATGGAAGTCATACATATGGATAATGATTGGTGGGGTCCTATATCACCCACTAATTCATCATTTAAGGATTTATATCTCATGAGATAATGAATTTTTGACATACTTAGATTTCTTCAAAATATAAAGGGTTGAAATACGTAGATTTTTTTCACAGTTTAACATTTATATATACTTTGTTTTGTTGAAAACATAAAGGGTTGTCATGATTAGTTTGATCATAAATTTCCCCTATGATTATATTTGTGGAACTTCTCTAAAATGTGCCTTGTTTCCAAGATATTACAAATGTTTATGATGTGCAATGTTTTAAGAATATTATACTTTTTATGTTGTTATTTCTTATTCTTTTTGCATTATAGAACATGCCTCTAATTCATGAAAATTTATGACCATTCTTGGGTCTTGTACTCCCAATACATAATCCTTAATGCTTAATCCGGTTTTATGACTTTACCATATGATTTCATGTTTTATTTATCAAAAATTCCTCTGTCTTAAGGTTTCATTTCATGTTTATCATCCAACCATTATGAATGGTTTCCCTTACTGAGAAGTTTAGTATGCCCCTTTTTATTTTTTTCTTTCCCCAGGATATGGGGATGGGTATTTTCATGTGATATTTTTAGAATGGGGTTCAAAGTTGATAGGTTATGGAGAATTTTTTATTAGAATTGTAAAATTAATAGTTTATGTAGTTAATATTCCAATGAAATAAACCTACAATTATCCTATTTTTGATAATATTTATGAATGTAATGACTATAAATGTAATGTAATGAAATAAGTTATTTTTAAGGTCGATTCACCTCACTATACTTTCCATTAGATTGTAACATTTATCCACTAATATTTCCTTATTCATAGCGATAGCTCCTTTTCTCTCTTTCTTATTCTTATAAACCCATTTACAACCTATAATGGGATATTTAGTGGGTCTATAAACTAATTCCCAATCCTTATTTCTCTTAAACAGTTTTAAATCACCCTATATACATATAATCCAAATTTCATTATTTAAATCTTCATATATGGTTTAAGGTTTAAGATGTGATATAAAATTTAAAGACTCATCAATATTTATATCAATTATTCAAGTTCTAAAACCTTTATCTAAACCACTAGTGTTAATTTCTAATTTATAACCTTTTAAAGTTCTAGTCTATCTAGGAAACACACTATAATTTTGTCTAGTTTCTAACTTTTTCATGAATATTTTGTAAATAAACATGTTTATCATCATAATATATTTTGGTATTGATAGAATTATCATGTCAAAAGTTTTTCATTAAATCTTTATATTCATCAGTGTGATTTTTATTAGGAGAAAAAGGATCACTTTCTTCAAGAATCACAAAAATTGATTCTTAAATTAACCTTGGACTTTTATTGTAAACTCAATATTATTCAGAGGTGCGAGGATAAAAAATAAATATCCTACTATATACCTTTATATCTAATTTATTAATATTTTCCTTAGTAATCAATATATAAACTTTGAATCAAAAAAATGTAAAGTATTCAACTTTGGGTTTTATATTATTTTACAAGTCATAGGTTATTCTCTTTAAAGTGGGTCTTATTAGAACCATATTAATGACATAGAATGTTTTTTTAATAGTTGAAGCCCAAAAATGATTAGGCTAACTTTATTAAAATAACATTATTATATAAATATCATGAAACGTCCTACTCCTCTCAACAATACCATTCTATTTAAAACTTCAAGGGGGATAAAATTTATGTTAAATACCATGGTTTTAAAAAATGTGATGAACTCATTAATATCAAATTCTCCTCTATGGTTACTTATTAAGGAAATGATTATAGTATATCTTTTATTTTTAACTAGTTTTCATAAATTCATGAAGGTAACACAAGATTAATATTCAATAATCAAAAATTAAACCCATGTAAATCCATAAAAAACATTAAGAAAAACAAAAACAAAAGACTTTAGCCAATGAATTTTTATTCTTTATTTTCAATACAAAACCACATGGACAAGTTCCAAAGGTCTAGAAGTAGAAACCTCATAGATTAATTTAAATAGAGATTTTTATAACTATACCATTTTACATCCACCACATAGAACCTTTTCATTAAAACTTAGATAAGGAAAATAAGAAATAAAAATACTTTTAAAAAACTCTTTTAATGAATAAATATTACAATGTACATTAATTTTATGAAAAATACATGATTCACAATTTTAATATTATAATAGTTTATATTCTATATACATAAATAATCAATAAAAATATATATACATTTTATGTTATGTTCACCTTAAATCTAAGGGATTTATCATTATTAATGGAACAAATATTATTTTCAAAATAAAATGAGTAACCATCATCACATTGTTGGGAAATACATATAATTTTTTATATTAAACATTAAATTTATAATAAATATCTATTGAGGAAAGATTATATATTTCTAACATACCCACATTTAATAATAATTTCATTAGTGTAATCTCTAATAGTTACAAGACATTCATCATGTTTTGATAATGAAAAAAAGTTTGAGAAATATCTACTCATAAGTAATGATTGTCCATTATTTATTTGTCATTTAGCATTATTATTTTTATGTATTTTTCCTTAAAAATACAAAACAAATTTAAATTTTGTTTCCCATATAATCTTAAGTAAAATAGTGTTAGAAATTAAATACTCTGATGAAAAATTCTATTTTTTAAAATCATAAATTCTTTCTTTAACATTTCATAACATTCTAAAAATATAGTCGTGCCTAAAATCAAAAAAATTAGTAACTATGATTTTGTGGTCATTAACATAATTTATAGTAATTCCACTGTAAAAATAACTTTATAATATACATGCTTATTTATTTTGAACCTAAAACAAATTAATTTCTATAAATATTTGGATTTTGGCCATTTCTTCTACTACATAGTATTAGAATACATTTTAATACCATTAATTTTATCAGGTAAATCTTTACCCAGGGTAAGTTTACTAGAATCCAATTTCAAAGTTGCAACTTTAATGAACAATTAATTGATTCTCCTATTAGGCATAACAGATGTGGCCTATTTTGATGCATTTTTCAACATCCATTTTATCAATATCGTTTATTTTTATGCTCAATATGTTATTATAATAGATAATTATTTAATATTGGTTAATTATTAGTCTAAAATATGATTCTTTGAATATATTGTTGAAATTTTATGTTTTGTTTGTAAGTTGAATAAAAGTTCATTGGTTTAATTTTTCTATATTTTGAGAACAAATATTTCTATTTTTGATTGTGTAAAGTTCATTGAAATATTATTTTTGAATATGGTTTTTTATTTTTGTAATAAATTTTAAACATTCTATGATTTTATTTTTAATATCAAAATTTGGGAATATATTTTTTGATTTTATGATATAGAAGTCTATAATAAGTGATTTTCTATTTTGAATTTTTTATTTTCATTAAATTGTTTCATTATATTTGAGTTTTAAAGTTTTATAAAGGTATAGGACATGTAAAGGTATTATTGCTAACATACATATTTCTCAATATTAATTCGTAAAAGATACATAAATGTAGTATCAAACTCCCAAACTATATTAAGGAATCTTACTGTTTTCATAGGTTATGTAATGGTACCTTACAAATTCATTGGACAATAAATTATATTACACCACGGATTTATTTGTGCTTAAGGGTGAATCAAATATAGATAAATAATGTCATTGTTATTTCATGATTCTAAGAGATGTGTAAAGGTTAACTTTTTTTCAAGAGAGGTACGGCATGGTACCTTTGCATATATGGTTTTACGTCATAGTGACATGAGAGGATTAAAACTCATTGACCTATAATTATAAAAATAGAAATAAAACACAAGTAGGATCCAATATTTTAGATGAAGTGTGTTGGATATTCTTCTATAATTTAATGGAGGAATATTAAATACTGAATGATGCTATGAAATTAGTGCAGATTCTTTTTAGTTGAAGTTGAAGATAAGTATTTTTTGGAGTAACCCATGTAATGACCCAAAATCTAGTAACTCAGTGCCAGTGTCTACTTTTATTACATTAGCATAATTATAGTGTTTATAATACCAAATCACTAGTAAAATTAGTAGCCTTGGAGAACCAAATGCATACATGATATTTATTTTATATTGGTAATAGAATATTAAACATAATAAAAGAAAATGCTCATCATCCTTGAAACTCATTCAAAAAAACCAAATTCATACCCTATAGAATGGAAACAAAATAAGGGTGAGATAAAATTCCAAGTAATGGTTATGTAGAGTGGAAACTATGAGTATTAAATAAGGAATAATAAATATAGGAAGTTAAATAACTGAATACACATTCCATATAATCAATAACATGGGAAAAAATGCATCCATGTATAATATCAATTTAATAATATCATCTATAATAATAAATGAATTATAAATGATGGAAATTATTGATATTAAAATTCAGGGTCTCAGACATCATGATATTTATACCACCAAGACCTTATGCCAAGATAGTTTAAAATTAAGGGTAACAACCCATTTAATTTTTCTAACTAATTTGTATCATAAGACATATCGATGCATCTAGGGGATATATAATTCTGATCCCCACCCATCACTGAGTGTCCAATAAATACCTCATATATCAAATGATTTATTAAATTGTTGATCAATATACGTTATCAATAAATGTTCACGTTGAATAAAGAAAAAAATATCAATATTTCCCAAGTAAATCGAAAAACATTCAAAGTAATAGAAAATATATAGAATTGATATACGGTTTAAGAAATAAGAATATCCATGATAAATAATGTGTATATCTAAGATAAAGTTAATTTATAATGATCAAAATAAATTTATTATTTCAAGATAAAGTTAAGTACCACAAAATTAATAAGAGAAAAGAGTTTATCATCAATTATTTGGGAATATAGATTTGTAATAGAATATTTTCCTTTGTACAAATAAAGGAAATTTAATTTAATTATTAAAATTGGATTTAATAAAATAATTTTCTTTTTAAAACTAATGAAAATGTTTATATGAATCTATATTTCATAAAACATTTACATCAGAGGAGAATATTTTTATCTTCTTATACATTAAAAAACATTCCATCTGAATTTTTAAAATTTTCAATTTGGAAAAAATTATAATGACTAATTTTAAACCCTTTTAAAAATTCAATAATGACATAAAATTAACTTAATAAATCATTTTAGTAATAAAATGGAATTTTTTATAATAATTTTTAAAAATATAGACATGAAAGATAAATATTTATGATTTAATGAGAAATAAATTCATTTTTTCTTTTAAGAATTTATTTTATTGATTCAAGTACCACAAAGAGAAATTATTTTAATAAAATATGTATAATCTATAAATATATATATTATAAAAAAATTTATGATTTTTAATAAGGTTAGAGTATAATATTCTTTCATTGAAAATAAGTGTAATCCCAAAAAATGTGATTGTAAACAAAATTATTATATATGTGGAAACTTTCCAATTGTAACCCCTTTATAAATATAATTTAATTGAAAAAATAATCATCAATAATAAATTTTTATTATTTTTAAATAAATAAAAGGGTAAGTATATACACCACATAAAAGTGAATAGACGTATAATAACAAATGTCCCAATGGGGTGTAAATTGAGATGAAATACCCTTACCTCTTGCTTCTTTTTAGTTGAACATGATTTAAATTCCTTTATAATGGTTTTATAATTATTAATAATTTATTAAAAAACATATTCATATTTATAATATCATATATGATCCTATTATAACATATTACCACCTATTCGTTGACAATATTTTGTTATT
The DNA here is from genome assembly GCA_963277665.1 of Viscum album. Classification (NCBI taxonomy): domain Eukaryota; kingdom Viridiplantae; phylum Streptophyta; class Magnoliopsida; order Santalales; family Viscaceae; genus Viscum; species Viscum album. The sequence goes on along the minus strand of OY728159.1, from coordinate 1,416,824,358 downwards.
ACCATTGTTTTAGGTGTTAATTACCTCGTTTTCTCATGAATGCTTTGACACAGATGATTAGGTACTTATGCATAGAATAGAGATAAATAATATCCTAAATTATATTAATGTAATATATATTGTATTTTTTCATTATATATCTTTTTAGAATCAATCTTGAAATATGTACATTGAAAATGAATCACATCACTTTGTAAAGATGGTAGGTCTTATGAAAACACGAACGATAATATCATTCCTTTAATGGTTGAAAGGGTAAGAAGTGGATTATATATTAATTTTATGGAATTAATAACATGTCATATTTTTAATATAGTTTTATTATTTACATCATTACTATTATCCATGTGAGTCCGTGATGAAAAACAAATTGTATCATCTTGTGAGGCGGTAGTCCTCCGTACACATGAGAATTTGATTTATTTCCCATTTGATGAGGGAGGAGATAGTTAAATATTATGCAATAAATATAATAAAATAATTTTATATGGGATATTCATTTTTTATTATATTTTAATTTTTAATACAAAATTTAAGGTGGTAAAATAAGATGTAGAAAAAGAGCTCGGTGAAGATGATTATCTTCACTTAGAGAAACCTCATTTGCATCTCTTATTAAGGGCCCTAGGATTGGAATTTTGGGAATAAAAAAACATATAAAATGTGTATAAGGATGTTTGGAACCTATTTTGGTATGTTTTGGTAAATATAATTTCTATAATATGTATGAATAAGTGAGGGGAGGAGGTCCACTTTTATAAGTGTGGGAGGAAAACTTCTTAGAATCCATTTAGAAATTTTCCAAAATAATACAAAATGATAATTTAATTACCATGAATGGTTTTTAAAAATAACCTTATATTCTATGTTGGGATAGTATAATTCCTAAATATGGACAACCAATATGATCTTTATAAGTTTAATTGGAAAACATACCCTTGTCTTTTAGTTTAACCCATGGCAAACATGTTTTAACCTTTTTCGGGGTAATTATTTTTTATAGTTTTTACTATTTATTATGAAAACATTATGTTGAAATTTTTACCTAATATTAATTATTTTTATTCCAAATATTTCACCCAATTTGTCAAATTAAATTCATATAAGTGATAATATTTAATATAAAAATAAACACACAAATCGTGTCGAAAAATGCTTTTTCAAGAAACATATTTTTAAGCATAAGATGATATTATATTAAATATATCAATAGTAATAATAATTAAATGTATATAAATTCATATATTTTGATATATAATCTTTATATTTCATTTTAATAATTCGTCTTTAAATATTACTTTATTTAATTAAAATAGATAGAGCTTATTCCTTAAAAATAGTTTTCTTAAAAATATCACTGTTTACCTCTAAATGTTTTTTATATTTATTTCTATCAAATTTATTTTCAATATATTTTTAATTTAACATATTACATAACATTTTTATAAATAAAATTAATAATAGTTAAATACTACATTTTCAATTATTCATAAACGCTTGTTTTTTAGGGAAAAGGTCTATAATTCATTCTTCTTCTAACGAACATGTATGATCAATATCGATATTGATCATATCAAATTAAAATTTTTGTGAAATGAAATATTAAAATTTTTATTTAATTCTAGTATTATTAAAATATAACTCTTAGATACTATAAATAAGTCTCTAGTGTTACGTTCTTCCCACCTATAAAAATTTCATCTTTGAAATGTTCATGGATATTACATTATAAATAAATAATGGTGGTTAATTTTCATAATATCCTCTTATTCCCACTTTTCTTCCTATATTTCTATTAGTTTCCAAAAAAAATTCCTTGATGAGTTATCCAATTCCTCAATAATTTATCTATTATGTCATGAATATGGATAATCTCTTCACAGTAAGATAGATAATGTTCCAATTCTATTTCTTCATAGGTTGGAACATACACTAGGTTTGGAATGTACTTACTAAACAATGAAATATAGAAAACATCATCTAATTAAGATATTCTCTATGTAATTTATAATTAATAATCCAAAACTCTAATGCTTTCCAAAATATCAAATAGTCTTATATACCTAGGAATCAATTTCCCTCTCTTATCTAACCATATGACACCCTTCAAATGATATACTTTCAAAGAAACAAGACCTCCCACTTAAAATTCTAAATCATTTCTCCAGTTATCAGTATAACTCTTTTTCCTACATTAAACAACTTTAATATGATTCTATATAGACTTCACCTTTGTTGTTTTCTCCTAAAAAAGATTCGGGCCTATAAAAAATTTTTCACAAACTTCGTCGAAACAAGTTATAACACAACAAATCTTTCTATATAATGATTTATATGACACTATTTTAATAATTGAATGGAAAATGTTTTTATATTAAAACTCTAAAATAGGTAAATAATGATCTCACATACCATGAAATTTAAGTGATCATGACCTCAACATATATTCTAATGATTGAATAGTCATTTTTGTCTTTCTATCAATTTCATGATGGTAGACGGTGCCTAAATAAATCTTAGTATCAAGAGCCTTCTAAATATTCTTATATAATTTCCATGTAAAAGGGGGGTCATGATAGACATAATTTACAAAGATTCACCATTATGTCTTACAACTTCATTAATATAGATCTTTATAAGGTTCTCAAAAGTTAAATATTCTATTATTGTGAGGAAATGTGGAGATTTGGTAAGGTGGTCAACAATAACATATATTGCATCATTACTTCAAGGATTCTTTGATAATATGATGAAAGAGTCCAAAGTAATTTCACCCCATTTCAAAATAGTAATAGGAAGAGTTTTCATGACTCATATAGTATGTTATCTCTTCATTATCACCTATTGAAAACCCATGCATCTTGATACATAATTAGAAATTTATAGCTTCATGTTATCCCACCAAAAATGACCCCATAAATACTTATACATCTTGGTTATGAGAGGGATTATAGGGAAATTAGAGATTTTATAATTAATAAAAAGTTCCCTTTTAAGCTCATTTATATATGGAACACATAGTCTCTTTCCCAATTTATAATGTTGTCTTCACAAATGAAGTCTGTAATTTTTTTATCATTCAAGGCTTTAACTTTATTCTGAAAATTCTCAGCATTAGATTAAGATCTCATTATATTTTTTATTAACTATGGTTTCACAAACATTTTAATAAGTATTGATATCTTACCTTCTTAATAATCCCTATATTTATCATTACTAGATCCATGAGTATAGGATCCATGTCAATTATTATTTGGGTCATAACTTCGTGATCTCTCCTACTCAAAAATCCACTACATTTTTTCCCTTCCCAAGCTGGTAGATAATTGAGAAATAATTATCCATTAGTAGATCAATCCATCACAATTTCCTCATATTGAGATAATCAATTAAAATATGTATTTTTGGATATTATGGTCTGTTTATATCTCACATATTTCACCATAGAATTAAGGCCTCCATATTTTCCAAGAAATGATTACAAGTACCAACTCAAGACACTAAGTAGGATATTTGTGTTCAAGATTATTTAACTACATTGATTTATATTCAATATATTTATCATTTTTCATAAGGATATAACCAAACCATTTTTATGAATTAATATATATTTTAAATATTTTATTTCTTAATAGTTGAGTCAAAATTGGAGAATTGACAAATATCCTCTTAAATTATTGAAAAAATTATTCATATTATTTTTTTCGTATAAAAATATACACTTTACATGTAATCTTAGTTAATTGGTTAGTTAATTTGGAAAAATTCTGAATGAGTCACCAATAGTAACCTGCCAAACCATTGAAACTACAAACCTTGGTTATGTTTTTGGGGTAAACCATTCTCTTAATATAATTTTCTTTATAAGATCAACTGATAATATATCCTTGGAGACAATATGACCAAGAAAATAAACTTCCCAAAGCCAGAATTCACAGTTATAAAATTTCCCATATAACTCTTTTATTATAATATTCTCACTAATGATTCCAAAATGATCATATGGTCCTCATTGCTCATGTAATACATCTAGATATCACCCATGAATACGATAAATAAATTATTATGATATTAATTAAATAATATGTTTAATATATCCAAAACAATTTATAGTGAATTAGTCTATCCAAATAAAATTAATATAATCTCATAATGTTTTTACCTCATTCCAAATTTTGTCTTTATAATGTCTTCCTTATTTTCTTGATTTTTATGATACCCAAAAAATGAAAAATATTTGAAAAATATTATTCTCCATGATGTTTTTAGAAAAATTAATCCATGTGATGTATAAGACACTTTTTATTTATAATAATGCCAATGGATGACATATAATCAATGCACATCCACTTGGATCCATCTTTTTAATTTTATAAAATAATTTGAGCTTCCCAATATGAAACACTATGATATATAAATACATTTTCACACAACTCCTCTAGTTTTTTTCTTTAACTCCATTAATGTTATGAATTATATTATATAGGTATTCTTTGATATAAGTCTTTCATAGATACTAAATCAATGGATAAATAGACTTCGTTATCCAGTGGATGTCTAGATTATTCCTCAATAAATACATCATGTATTCATATACAGTTAGAGAATCCTTAATCTGAATATTAACATTTCCATACATAAATTTTATTTATTATCGTTCCCCAAGAATATCATTCTATAAAGCTTATAGGGGTGGATATAAACATGAATCAGATAGTGAGGTATCTGTTCAAAAGGTAAGGAATTACACATCTTCGTTACAAATTGTAATATCCTTATCCTTGTAATAATTTTTTTAATCATTCTTTTAAATCATGCCCATAAAAAGGATTATAAATAATTATAGAATAGGTATGATAATAAAGTGAGAAAATATATAATTTTATGCATTATAATGGGATATACCTAACGTATCCTTGTCATAATGAGATTTAAACTATGATATTTGTATGAAAACTCCCCTCTTAATGTTCTAGAGAAATATCTAATTTTCTTGGAAAATTGGAAGATATAAAAGAGTGATAAGATATATAATCTAATAAATAATTAGATAAATTTGAGTCTATGATAAAATTACCTTCTAACATGTCATTGGGTACTTACACCACTCCTATAGTGATTCAGAAACTTGACCCTTTCCCCTCAGTCTCTTCATTGGTTTGTTCCCTTGAAACTTGGTCCATTGGTGTGAATAATTCCCAATTTCTCTATAGTTTATGAACTATAAATAATTTATTTGTTTTGTCTCCTTGCATACATTATCCATATGGTCCTTTTCACCACACTTGTAACAAACACTCATTCCCTTCAAACATTTTACAGGATGTTTCTTCCCATGATTTTCACATGATATAAATTTTCTCATTTTCGTATTCTTATTTGATGAGTTAGATGTTCATGGTGTTCATAAAACCTCTTATTTTCTTTATTTCACTTTAACATATATGATCTAGAAAATTATTTATCTATTTTTATGTTTTATAAAATAACTTCACCATATTATGAAAAAGTCTAAAAAACTTACACCCTTCAAAGACTTGACTTAATATCTTCAAATAAATGGTAAATAATGTATTGTTTATTGAATATGTAATCTTTAACATGGATGTATAGTCTTGAAAAGGTATCATCGTACTCCACAAAAATTTATTCCTTCTTTTTCTTTATGGTAAGAAACATCCTCTTTATTCTAGTCCATTTCTAATGAGGGAAACGTTTTTCAAATAAGTTTTATTTAAAATCACTCTATTAATTTTGTTCAATTTCCTATTACTCATTACTATTCTTGAACAGTAGACACCATTGATTATCATCACCCTTGATATAGTGTACTTAAATTATAGTGTTTACTTTTCATTACATCTGAAGCCCATAAATAATATTTAAAGAACTTAATCTATTTCATTTCAACTATAATCTTAGTAGTATCACTGGAATATGGGGTATTCTATCAGATTAAGTGATCATATATAGGATAATCACACTATGGAATAATATGTTTCTCCACTCAAGCAAGGTTATTTTTTGTAACCTGATTAGGCTTCCCTAATATAGACATAATCTTCTAAGTTATAATACCAGCTTTATTGGTTTGCTCAGTAGGGAAATTTCTTCATTAACCATGAATATTGATACCATTATTTCATCAAAGATCAATTTATAAACAATGTTATATACTATAGTATCTCACATAATTCTAAATCTAGTGTAACATTTAACAAAAATAAAAAAAACATTCATTATTAATATTATAATGATAAACTGGGTTTCTCTGGGAATATCTTTAAATCATAAAAATATTTTCAAATATTTTATATTGGTTTTTTAAAGAAAATATAAATTATTATAAGAATATACCCTAGTAGAGTAAATCTAGGTGTATAGTAAATCAATTTTTCATTCACCAGGTGATGATTGATTCAAATCCCAATGCACCCTTTTAGAGTTATTAATCCTTGTTTCAACTATTCCATAACTATGTACACTTGTAGTATTCATATGGGGATGTGTTTATAGTAGAACCAAATAGTATCTAACTTTCAAAAAAATGTATATTATTCCATAATTTAACATATCCTCAATGTGTATCATAGTTTTATGTTCCTAAATCTATGTATATATAAATCTAGTTCCCATGGTTTTTAAAAAACATCCTCTAATACCAATTGTAATGACTCTAACTATAGTAAACTATAGGTAGTGTTTATTTATTACATTGGAATAGTAATAAGGGTTTTAATATCAAAGTACTGGTCATTTAAGTTTTCTTGCGGAACCATATTCATACATGATATCGATTTTCCATTGGTAATAAAATATAAAACATAACAAACTAAAATACCCAACATCCTTGAAACTGATTAAAAGAGTTCATGTTCATGTCCTATGGAAAGGAAAAAAATATGGATAAGATCAAATTCTAATTAAGGGATATATATATTAGAATATATCATGAATCAATAATCTATACTCAATATAGAAAGGTAAATAACTGAAAACACATTCCTTTTTATCAATAACATGATAAATAAATTTATCCATGGATAACATCAATTCAATAATATCATGGATAATAATAAATTAATTCTCATTGAATGAAATTATTAGTATTAGACATTATGATCTCATAAGTTATGATATTTATACAATTAGTACCATGTTCTAATACATTTTAAAACTATTCTTAGAAACCCATTTAATTAAACAAACTGATTTTTATCTTAATACTTGTCAATACATTGAGGGGATATCTAATTTTGGTGGGCACCCATCATTACATATGTAATGAATTCATTTTATATCTAATGATTTATTCAATTCCTGAAAAATATACCTTATCAATAATTTTTGGTATTGAATAAAGAATATGAAATATCAATATTTCCTTAGTAAATAAAATAAATTTCAAATTTAAAAAATCATATATAGAAATGATATAAGTTTTAAGAAAAAATAATATAAATGATAAAGAATATGGATATTTAATATAAATTTAATTTCAAATGATCATATAAAGTTGATTGTTTTAATATAAATTTAATAACCAAAAAAATAATAAGAGATAAAACATGACCATCAGTATTTCGGGAATATAGGTTTGTAATAAAATCATGACCTTTGGAATAATCAAGGGATTTGAAGTGAAATATTAAAATTTGAATTCCTAAAATATTTTTCTTTGTAAATAATTTGAGAATGTGGAACATAATCTAAATTTTATAAAACAATTACAGTGGTGGGGATGTCTGTTATCACTGTATACGTTATAAAAATGTTTTGACTTTTCAAAAATGCCCCTTTCAAAAAAAAATTATAAATATTTCTTTCAAATACTTTTAAAATTTTAAGGATACATAAAAAAATTCCTTTATAAATCATTATATTAATTAAAACAACTTCTTTAGAACAATTTTTAAAAATATGTACATGTAAGAAAAATATATCCTATTACAAGAGAAATAAAATCAGTTTTTCTTTTCAAAATTTATTTTCTTGATTCAAGTACCAAATAGAGGAAACATTTTAAAAAATTGGGGAAACTTTTTAAATATCAAAATCTAAGAAACATTTATGGATTTTAATAAGGATAGAGTTTAATATTTCATCAATTAGAATTAGAGAAAACCCAAAGAATGAGATTTTAAAATAAATTATTAACTTTTTGGTAACTTTCAAATTGTAACCCCTTGAAATAATAGAATTGAATTGAAACATTATTCATCATGAATAAATAATTATTGTTGTTAAATCCATTAAAGGGGTAGTATGTACAGAACATAAAAGTTAATAAGTGCATAATAACAAATATGTCTCAATGGAGTGTATATTGAGATGAAATCCCCTTACCTCATGATTTCATTTTGACAAACTTGATTTGGACACTTGTAAAATGGTTAAATGTGTTGTTAATTTATACAGAAACCATATCCATATTTATTATATCATATATTATCTTTTTATAACATATTATAACCCGTTCATTAATAATATTTCATTATTTCTATTGTTTCGGGTTTTAATTCCTTCATTTTCTCATGCATGTTTTGTCACGAATGTTATGGGTCTTATGCATAGGATATAGATAAATCATCTAAATAATGATATTAATGTTTTAAATATCATATTTTTTATTATATTAATTTTTATAATAATTCTATAAACTTGTACATGGAAAATGAATCGCATCGCTTCGTAGAGAAGGTGGGTCGTACATATGCATGAGAGACGATATTATTCCCTTAATAGGTAAAAGGTTAGGGAAGTGGATGAAATATTAATTTTAAATAAACAATATCATGTAATATTTATAATAAATTTTCATTATTTTCACCATTATGACTATCCATGTGATTTGGTAATGGAAAACAAATTTCATCTGTTCGCGAGGCAGTAGTCTATAGTACACATAAGTGACGGTTTTCTTTCCCATTTGATGGAGGAGTAAGATAAATATTATTACATCAACATAATAACATATTAGTATGTGGTATTTACTAACTTCATTATATTTTAATTTTTATTTCATAATTTAAGGTGATAAAATAATAATTAAAAATAAATATCTTGGTGAAGATGATTGTCTTCGCTTAGAGAAACCTCCTTTGGATCTCTTATTAATGACAATGATATTAGTATTTTTGGTATAAAAACACATCTATAATGTGTATATGTATATTAGGGATATATTTTGGTAGGGTTAGAATGAGGTAAATTTCTTAATAGGTGAGAATATGTGAGTGGAGGATATTCCCTTTTATAAGTGGGGAAGCGTCCTTCATGGAAACTACTTGGAAATTTCTTAAAAGAATAATTTTTTGGCATTACCAGGAATAATGGTTAAAATACAACCTTATATTCTAGGTTTTAATATTATAGGGCCTATATATGGCCCTAAAATAGTATTTTGATAAGTTTAATTGGTAAAATTACTCTTCTATTTTGGTCCCCCACACAGTAAACCAGTTTTAACCTTAACCGGGTAATTAATTTTTACTATTTTCACTATTAATTATGAAGAGAAAAATATCTTGAAATTATAACATAATATTCATAATGATGATTCAAAATATTAAATCCATTTTATTAAATTACATTCATATAATTTTTTATAATTTAATTTAAAAATTTTACCCGCAAATCATGGAGATAAAATGGTTTTCATGAAATTCATTTTTTAAACATATGTTGATCCTATATTAACTATATAAATAGTAGACATCATTATAAGTATTTAAAAATATATATTTATATATATATAATTTATATTACATTTAAATAATTTTTCTTGAAATATAATTTTTATTAATTAAAATGGATAGACATAATGCCAAAAAACAGTTTTATGAAAAATATCTATTTTTACTCTAAATGTTCTTCTATTTATTTATATAAATTTGATCATCAATATATTTTTAGTTTTAAATATTATAACACATTATTATAAATGAATTCTGAATAGTTTAATGTTTGATTTTTTTACTTATTCATAAAATCTCATTTTTAAGAAAAATTTCAAAAATTCAATCCAAGATTATTTTGAAAAAATAAGTTCAAAATTGATATTTATCCTATAAATTTATAATTTTTATTCCATGAAATATTAATGTATGTGTTGAATTATAGTTTTATTGAAAAATAATTCTCACCTAATATAATTTAATCTTGGATGCTACACACTATGAGGAAGATGATGAACACTCTTGGAGGCTAATTAGTGACGCATGAGAAGGGATTGGAGTTGTATTTTTGATTCATGATACTAGGATTTCATAAATTATAGGGATGTAAATTAATTTTGAATGAAATCTTATCAAAAATGGAAATATCATTGAGTTAGTGTAGTTCAAAACATGATTTTTTCCATAGTTAGGGGGTAGGATTTGGAGGCACATGATTCACATCAAGGAGGAAGGAACCTTATGATGGATAAGGTGGTGGAGTTACACCATTGAAAAAGAATGATTTACCATTTTCTTTGCACATTTAATTATGAATTTCCATATGTTTATGCCTATTCTTTAAATTATTTTTAACATGAACTATATATAGATATATTTTTATGGGGTTTAATTGTTGTTGTTTTTTCATTCTTTCACGTTATTATTTTCTTCTTTAAGATTAAAATCCATCATTAATAGATTTCCTTTTTTTGATTATGCCTTGATTTTGTTTGATATTTTTATGGATGAAAATAAATTTTGTTTCTATCTTTAATTAATTATCTTACTACAAAATATTAAAATTTTGATTAATGAAACCAAATGAATAGAAATTTAGAGGTTAGTAATAGTTGATTATAAGAATTAATCACCCGTTTTGAAAGTATTTTTTTGTATATTTTCTTGATCACTATTATTTAAATATGTTTTATCAATTAGAATTCATAAAAACATATTTCTTGAATGTATCCTACACATTACCATTATTTTAGGCTCTAATACAGTTAACATTATCCTTCAATATATCATTATCACTTTATCCATCGCATCACTTTGTTTCTGTGGGATAATATTTAGGATCAGTTGTAAGAAAAAGTTATTTCTATGTTTATAATACCATTATCAATTAATACCACGCTTTTATGATATTTATGGGACTAAATATCATGAAATTATACATGATTCTTATATAAATATATTTGAATGAAGATGTTGGTGTAACAAGGTGGATACCAGAATGATGTTAACAAAATGATTCTATTATAAAAAGAGGAATAATGTCTTACGAGATAAGGATAGTAAGTTTTTAAAATTTTCTTGTTAAAAATTCATATATATATTAATATATAAATATTGATCACATATTTTGGGATCAAATATGAAATGATTGGACATTAAATTTTCAATAGTAATAGAAGAAGAGTTTATCAACTCACCAGACAACAATAATAAAAGTTCTTTGGAATGATATCTATAATACCATTAGATAGAAATCTACAAATTCCATTAGAAAAATATTGAAAAATAGTTACAAATATTTTTTTATATAGAGATATATGAATCATATAAGATAGATAAGGTTGATGATCACTAAATAAATTTCATCAGATGTAATCATGAAAGATCCATCATATAGTGAAAATTATGTTTTACTATATGTAAAATAATGATTCCAATGGAAAAAGGATTCCTAACAAATTTTAACTAGAAAAGGGCGTATAAGAAAAAGAATATTTTTTTGGATCCATCAGATAGAGAAATTTAAAGTCATATCTGAAAGATACAACTTCATATTTCTACATCTGATTGAGAATTTAGGTACTTTAAAAAACATTGTAAAACATTTATTATGATAATGATGAGTTATTATTTCATCATTCATAAGTGTTGTTGATATTTATGGATGTTTTCAAGTGTTCATTAACACTAATATTTGAGGAAACATTGAGGAATAATATTTACTATGAAGACTCAATTTATTTAAAGTTGGTAAAATTGGATTATACTTGAGTGGGAATTTTAAATTTAGAGCCTGTATTTTTTTCCTTACTTTTCGAGGGATTCTAATCCTATAAAAACAAGAGAGATTAGTAATAGATAAGGTTATTGTTTCAAATGATGGAGATAAAATTTTTTGAATTTATTGTGAGATCATAACATGAGTCCCAAATAATATTTTTCTTTGTTGAAGAAGAATACAATTTGATGGAGCAAATCATGAAAGAGATCCACCAGTTAGAGAAGTATCAAATGGATTAAACACTAGATGAAGAAGGATCGTTTGATTGAGGTGTATCGGACTAAGGTTCATTGGATTAAGGTTTGTTTAAAAGAACACATTAGATAGAGGATAATAAAATAGAGTATACAAAATTTTTTATTACTATAAAAAATCTACTATGGAATATTTCTAGGAAAGTTTCTTCAAAGTTTAGGATTGATAATATCCATTTCTTCCAATATTAAGAGGAATTTTTGAAACTAGGATACACTTCAAAGAGTTGTTGATGATTACAATGAATTTTTACACATATGAAGGTGTTCCAAATTTCTTATAAAGGAATACCATATAAAGAAGGTGGAATTTTTATAGTGGATCAAAAAATAATAAGAAGTGATTATTGTTAAGTGGGTATAACCAGTTATTAACGATGATTGAAGTTGGGGTCATAACCAATCAAAAGGAATTTGAGTGAAGGACAGTTTACTTGTATAATCAGCTATAGAAGACGATTTAATTATAGGGGTTAAACTAGAGTCAACTAAAGAAACTATTACCATGGTGTAGAACCATATGGGTCTTGTGCCTTTATAATCCAAAAAAAGTTAGTAAAGAATCCCTACTACAGGAAATAACAAAAATGTAAAGGAGATGGTCTTTGTATTGAACCTTGAAAATATCATGTTTTGATCTCTCCCATTATATTTAATTAATATGAGGTGAGGTTGAGAGATAAAATTAAGTGGATTGAAACTATAACACGTTTATAAGGTAGTTTTCATAGAAGAATTTATAAAATAATGGGATCAATGATTTACCACCTCCCCATCTCAATGGTCTTACACTAGTCTGGGAATTACAAGTGGTATCAACGTGAAGGTTATATTTGAAACATTCAACTATCTACTGAGGATGGATAATATAAACATAGTGATCAATATGGTTGTTCCCATATTATATATAAATAAATAAAATAGTTAAAGTAATTTAATGTCACCCTACCTTCTATCTCTTGGAAATAAAGTTCTATATGCTTTTATGATGGGATTTCCCCTAATTAATGAGGTTGTTGTTGTACATTCTAAAAAGTAAAATCTAGAAGTTGGTTTCAAAGATCAAAATTACATTTTAATGGGTCTCTCTATTATGTTTTATTAAAAAAATACATGGGTTTCAACTACTAATGAGATGTGGGATAAATTAAGAAGCACTTATGAGGGAAATGTAAAAGTCAAGGAGGGTAATTTTATAATATAATGAAGTAGTTTTGAATATATCAAGATGGAAGATGATGAATGTATTAATGAATACTTTAAAAGGATAAATAAAATTGTTATCATCGTCAGAGTTTTTGGTGAGAAGGGGGATGATTTTACCATTCCTAAAAAACGGTGAAAAATCTATATGGGTTTGATGATAAGGTTTCTACTCTATAAGATTGAGAGGATCTATCTCTGGATGAAATTCAAAATATTTCAGTAGGATATGAAATGATAAAAAACCATATTTTAAAATAAGTCTATGTATGAAATATATTTTTAATATATGTCAAAAGATAATTTTATAGATAAAAAAATATATGAAAAATCCCTTGATTTTTATTCTGAGGATGATGAAGAGGTATTCAAAAAATAATTGTTTTTTCATTCCAAGAAATTAAAAAAGAGAAAATTAAAAGAGAAAATGTAATTAATATCTTATGTTCTAGAATTGTAATGATGGTATCAATTTTGAGTATAATTGTCTTAATAATAAGATCAATTATTTTGAGTCAAAATTAGAAGATAAAAAGTCTTTAATGTAGAGGTTTAAGAAACGTAAGAAAACTTACTCTAATAAGAATAAGAATTTTTTGAGTATAAGTTCGAAGGATGATTCTTCATCCACTAATTAATATGATAGTGATTTAAATTTATTATATTATATTGAAATTTAAAGTTATTTATGAATTAGTGATGATAATGGGGAAAATAAATTAGAACTATAGTCAATTATATAAGAAAATTTGGATGTATCTCTTGATCAAATTAAACAACTCAAAAATGAAAAGGGAAAATTGAATAAAGATAATGAGAATATAAATTTTAATAATTATGAGAATATCAAAAAGGTGATGAGATGTCACAATGATATTAGATAAAACAAAGTGAAAGTGGTTGATATATAGAAGAAGTTAAAATATCATGAAGAAAAACAAGCTAAATAGGTGGATCTCAATAGATAAGAAGCAATACTTGTTGAGGAAAATAAGAAAAATAGTTTGAATTTTTTTGAGTTCGAGAATATGGTAAAATATCATTCGGAAAGATTATATGAAAAAAGATAAGATTTATCATAGACACAGTTAATATTTTATATAAAAAAGAAAGTAAAAGAAGGTCAGGGAAACTTCACTAAAACATTGGTGGTAAATTTTGAATCTTATTGAAATGGTGAAAGGAAGGGTCCATAAAGGTATGTTGATTCTATCCCCAAATAATCTCAATATTCACAGGTTATTACAAATAATGTGGGTTCTAAATATAATATTGAACCAGTTAGGATGAAGTAGTTTAGTGACGAATCATCTTTTGTAATAAAATAATGGAATAATCCAAGATTATTTCCACATGATAAAATATATACATGGTTTATAAAGAAATAAAAACAACAAAATATAGAGAAGAAATAATACTAATATGAAAGATGAAGATTCATAGATTATTTCTATTATTTTGGAGTATTTAGGCATTAATTATACTCTTGATTATACATTATGTCAATACTAAGAAATAGTTATAAATCAATGGGGTAATATGAGAAGAATATAAGATTGAAATTTTCTATAAAGAAACATGAAGAATAAAATAAATTCTATAAGGAGAATAATGTTAATATTTCAATTTAGGTTCATGAGAAACCCAAGAAATATGAGAAAGATAATATATAATGCCAAATTATTTTTTCATATTAAATGGATAAGGCTATAAATTTGTATTATCCACAAAGGTATGGTGAAGGAAAAGGGAAGAGACATGATTTAGAAGATGAGAGAAAATTTGATAACAAATTTACTATAGATGGTGGTTTAAAGATTCATAATAAATATAAAAAAGTTTCATCAAGATGGAAATGGTACCAAATACTAGATTATTATCTTACTAACCCAAGGGGAAAACATGAATATAATGTTTCAAATTCAAGGGAATGAATGTACCTTACAAATAAGAAGGTATATGATAGCTTCATCTAAATTCTCTGCATATGAGAATAAATCCATTACAAAATCTATAAAGGTTAATAACAACGTAGAAATCACAACCCATGAATAGTCTAAAATGAATAATAGGAATCCTAGACTAAGAGAAGACTCCCAGTTTGAATTTTACCTCTAAGGATATAAATGTTCCTACTTATTCAAATTATACATTTTTATAATAATTAACTTAATGATAATTGAAGGAGAATAAGTAGAGGATATGGATAAGTGTTGTAGTTCTTTTTCATCAAGAAAATATATCTATCATGGAAAATTATGATCGCCATAATGGATGATATTTTTCTACCATTTAGGGGGAGAAAATATGAAGTTTAGGTATGACTATCAAACCTTCTTTCGTTATATAAAACTAATATTCAATGAGAAGTGATGTTTTATCAGATATCTGAGTTGCATGAAGTTTTTATATACTTTGATTATTTTTGATGTGTTTGTTAATATGGATATAGGTTTTACCAAAATAATCCTACTTATATTTCCCCAGATATAAATATGATGGAATGATCTTGAAGAAATTATTACATAAAATAATTGTTTTTGCCAATATAGATCACCTTGATTATACACTTTGGTGCTTAATATATATATTTTCCACACAATCTTAGATTTGTCTAATTAAAGGCTACTTATTTAGAGATCCATGTGATACTATTCTTCTCTTGAGAAAATTTCTCCCATTTTTGAGAAAATGGATGATGAGCTGAGATAACCTCCATTCCACCCTTTTCATTTTCTTATCATGAAAAGGGGGAAATAAAATGTAAACACATAGGGGGATAAATATTTGAGTACACATATTAATGTAAAATATGTGTAAAGATTTTTGAGGTTATTGAAAACAAACAAAAATATGGATATTATTATTCCCAATATAGTTTAGTTTCATTTTTTATAAATAAATCAATATGTTTGTTTAGGATAATATCTTCAAGGATTTTAAGAGAAGAGTTGTTTTTATGTTCAGAGAAACATTATTAAGTTAGAAAATGTTTTACTTATCTAAAAAGTAAAAACTGTTATGAAGTTATTCATTTTTCTTATAAGAAGCTATTTGAAAGAACAATTCAGTGTAACATAGTGGATATCATATTGAGGTTAAGAAAATGGATCTACTAGATAGTGAAGAAAAAATTTATAATATACAGAGATTGTGAGCTTGTAAAAAGTTCCAATTAAAAAGTTATAGATTTATATTTTTATTAATATATATCACTGAAATTTTCATGGGACACATAATGATTTAATGGATTCCTTGAAACTCCAACGAAATAAGATTTCATCAGTTTATCGGACAAAGAGAGTCAAATTTAATTGGGTATGCATCTATAAAGACCATCAGACAGACATCTAAAAATTATATTGGATAGGAATTGGTGAGTTATTATATATATATCATCGGATATATCTATATAAAGTATATGAGATAGAGTGATTTGATGATCACCAAATAAAATTCTATTAGATAGACTCTCAAAAGATCCATTAGATAAGGAAAATCATTTTTACCACATATAAAATCAAGAGACCATTGGAAAAGGGTTCCTTAAAAAGTTGAACCAGACAAGGGTGTATCTAAAAAATAATATATTTATGAGTCCTTCAGATGGAGAAAGCTGAAGGTGTACCGAACAGAGTTTCCTTTATGTTTTTACATTATATGGAGGGTTGGTAAACTTTACAGAAATTTGTAAATTCATTAATTTTGACATTGATGAACTGTTATTTAAACATTTATAAATCATACTAAGATTTAAAGATGTTTGAATAGATCATTGATTCCATGATTTGAGGAACATTTCATGAAGAATATTGTATCTAAAGTTTCAAAATATTTTAAGGAGGTCAACTTATATTTGAGTTAATTATGAAGATAAAATTTGGATTCTGTATTTTTTCAATAATTATTGGAAGATTATAAGTTTATAAAAGAATAAAATATCATTTAGAGATATACAATTTGTTTCTATTGATGGAGAGTGGAATTTATGAAGTTTCTATGAGTGAAAAATGTGAGTACCCAACCATGTTTTTACTTTGTTTAAGAAGAGGAGACTTATATGTAAGAGATATGGAGAGATATCTACTAGACCTAGAAGTATTTGAATAAAAGATCACAATATAAAGGAGGAGAATCGATAAAATGTGAATCTAGTAGACGCTCACAAGAAAGAGGTTCATTGAACAAAGAAAACTGATCTGTGGAGAATCACATAGAGCATATTGGATGTAGTATTATCAGAAAAAAAATTCTAAGGAATAGTTTTTAAAAAAATGGAATGTTTTGGATCTAGAATATCATGGTCTCTCAAGATCAAGATTATGTTTTAAGATAAATAGAATCTTCCAAGAGTTGTTTATGGTCATGAATAAGTTTTACATAGGAAAATGCGATCTAAATTACTTGTGGAGGAAGAATATCTGAATAAGGATAATTATTCAAAGTTCATAAACAAAGAATAAGGAAGGGCTTGTAGTTGGGGGGTATAACCAGTTATTGAAGAGGCATATAGATGGGGGGTATATCCAGTTTGAAAGAAATAGGTGAGAAGACAGTGGGGTGGTATAACAAAAATAGACAGAAGAGTTGGTTGTTAGGGCATAGAACAAGATTTAGTATGAGGAATGATTACTGGGTTTTAGAACAAGTTATTTCCTTTTCCTTTGTAATCTCAAATTATCTAGTAATGAATCCATGTTTGTGGGGATAAACAACATGGAAAGGAGTTCGTATTTATAAAAAACATTGTAAATATCATGTCCTAGTCTCTCTCTTTATATTTACTGTATATGAGGTTAGTTTGAGAGATAGATTTTGGTGGATCGAAATTTTAACATGTTTCGTAGGTTGATTTTGGAGAAGAATTTATAAAATGAAGGGATCATTGTGTAACATCATGGGATCAGTTCACTCATAAGTATATGAACCTGAGGGACATAAGGCCTCAAGAATGCCTCCTCGTATTCTAGAGTAGTAATGATGGTGTATGGTAGTATAATTGGGATACTATACCATATTTATCATAATTAATAACAAGGAAAAAATAACTAAATGAATTGAAAATAGAATATAAAATAAGTGGAGATAATGAGGTAGTGTAAGTAAAGCATCTAGATAATAATAACAACATAATGTAGTAATTGACACTATATGTGGATGATTTAATGGATATAAAAACCTGAAATGAGAATGCATAGAAGTGGGAATAAAATAGGACCTACATATAAAGAAGTAAACAAAAATACCAAAAACAAATATCTCCATGGGTAGCTAGAGAATTGTCTAATCCATCTTCTCCCAAGCCACCATCTTAAAAAGAAACCAAGCATCAAAATATGAGTGATTAAAATTATCATTACCTACTTCCATGAAGTCTGTTTGAGTATTAAATAGCTATCCTAAAAGGGTGTGATTATAACTCAATATGTCACCACTAATGATGTCTAATTAGAATTTAGTATGTGAATATAAAATGTAACAATGTGAAGGTATAGTAAATATAAGCAGTAAAGTAAATGATAATCAAGTCAATCATAGGATCCTCATGGGATACCTAGTTGACCCTACCTGATTCTGCCTAAGATGGATGTATTTAATAATATTTCCATTATTCATCTAGGGAAAAAATAAATATATCCAAGGTGTCTATGTATAATAATCATAAGAGATCCATGGGGAACCGATGACATCTATGACTTTTGACATTTTATCCCACTCATAGTGATCAACCAAGATGTTATGATATGGAATATGACTATTATACAAGGTTTAATACCTTGAAATCCCACCCTAAAAGTATCTAAACAATCTTTAATATTTAAATTAAAATCTTAAGAGCTAATAACATCCATTGATATTATCATAAGTATGGAAGTGAATCATTGGGGGTAAGACAAGGCATTCACTAATCTAATCCATTGACCAGATCTAAGTGTGGTATGACACTTTGGAAGATGCATAAATGAATCTTTTGACATCATGTGATTTTTCCCAAGGAATTCCAAGTTAAGAATCCGGGATTTATTCAAGGAACTCTACACCATTATACTGATCTATTTCAATAAAAATTGTCAAGTATGATATAAATTTCAACGTCATCTAACAATTAAAGTTCCATGTGAAGTATCTATGCCATTTACGAGTTAAATTAATTAATTATAGTCGTTATTTTTGTAATATTTAAACAAAAAACATCTTTGGGGTGTTTTGGTTACATGAAGGGAAAGGTTATCAAGGCCACCTAATCAGACACACCCAAAGGGGTGGTTCAAGTTGAGTTCATCAGCCACCAATGGTGTCAAAGGGTCTAAAGGAAACAAAATTCATGTTATATGTTATTAATTAAAAAATATACATATCTTAGGGGAAATTAATAGAATGTGTGGCATGTGAAAAAATAAAATATTTCAAAATAAAAATGTATACTTTTTGGGAAATGTAATACCATATACTATAGCCCAATTGAAGACTCCCCATCTGGTAGCATCCTTATATTTGGGATGGAATGGGAGAAATTGGAAGTCCATAAAAAAATTCTTGAAGATAGGGTATATAAAGTTACCCTTATATGACACCAAGTATGGTGATGAAATTTTAGAAATGAATAAAAATGAGTGTTAGACTTATTGGGGGTGAACCAATAAAAATAATGATGCTAAAAATAGTGTCCATATGAAGGAGACCTACCAAAACCATGAAGAGAGAAGATGAGGGACCTATGGCTAGGTTGTTGTGTGAAAAAATGGGAGAAGAGAAGTAGCCATTATGATTATTTCAATAATGGAAAATGTTGATTTATATATTTTTAAAGGGTTTCATGGTTTTTTCACACAGTTTTTCAAACTGTGCACCAACCATACATGGCTACTATACAAGTATAATACACTTTACATGGTTTAGGAACACTGTTAAAAAACCAATTGAAAACCATGTGATATGGAACTGAAATAAATTTTAATGTTTTCATGGTTTAAATTCCTTCTTTTCATAGTTAAAAAAAATGTGTTATAGTTTTTCTACACCATACATTTGAGGTTCACAGTTAGAAAAACCATGCACCAACCATGTACCTCATATAGATTCTTCAAAAACCATTACTCTGGGCCCCTAAAATATTCTAAATGGCCCTAAAGCCTCTTCCAATACATTGGGAACTTCTATTTAAATAAAAAAGAGAGGGCTTAAATAATTATAAAGGATTCGTAACTATATAAAAAACATGGATCTTACAACCTTTCCTCCATAAGGCAACTCATTACTAAGTTTCCATTCCAAGGGTAGTTGATCTGTATCTGAGAAAAACTATGACCACTAATCACACATATCAGACTCCCAATCCCACACCTCCTTAATTATATTCCCATGTTTATGTATATTCCAAACCAAAGGAATCGTCCTACCTCATAGAGCCTTCATGATATGATTAATGACATGAACTTGATACTCCTCAAAATAAGTATCAGACTCTAAATAAATTTCCATGGAATCGAAGACAATCTATGATTCAAAGTAATAATGTTTGAGCTGTGAAACAGGGAAGAAATTGTGCATAGACATATATCACATACTAAGAGATTCCTGATACACCACCAACTTGAATCTCTCAAAAATATTGAATGTTCTAATGAATCTTGTTGAAATCTTACCTTTCTACTTAATCCATTGATGTCCCAATCAAGATGATATTCGTAAGAAGAAATGATCCCATGCCTAAAACTCTAGAGGTCGGTGATAGTGATCAACATAATACTTATTCATATTCCAAAATGTATCCAAACATTTTCGGTTCAAATATACATATTCTGGTTTTTTCTGGATGAGATATGGCCTCAGTAGTGTTTCCTCTCCTACCACCAACTAACATAGGGGTGAATTGAATTGCCTAATATAGAGAGCATCCTAAGAGAAATCGGTATGGTCTCTTGAAAACTATTATTGTATGAGAACTAACAGAGAGGCACAATATTTTCCCTAGAAACTCTAAAATAAAGGACACATGCACAAATCAAGTCCTATAGTGCCTTTATAGTGCACTCAAATTGACCGTTGGTCTGAGGGCGGTATGTTCTCAAAATTACCTATGAACCAAGATCCATATCCCACCCTTTATAAAACTAATAAGTGAACTAAGAAACCCTATCTAATGTAATGGTATATTGAACCCTATTAAGTAATATGATCTATTAGAGATTAATTATCCCCTAAAATTCCACAAATAAGGTCTCCATTATAAGAAAGATGTGGGAGACCTTTGTCAATTTTTCTAGGATCACCCATTTTTCATCATTGCCTCAAGAATAATTCTGTAAACCCATCAAAAAATTCATAGTGATTTCATCAAATTTCTACTCTAGAAAATTTATTGGAAATAAAAGACCAAATTCCAATGGTGTTCTAGTTTCACCTTATGACAGGTGGATCGCCGAGTAACAAAGAATGGAATCTCCTTTTCCATCCTAGGACACTAATACTATCATCAGATATCATAATACATTATTTTAATTCTAGGATGTACTGACCATTTGGAAGCATGATATTCATCTACTCATATCACACACCTAAAGGAACCCATACACTCAAACAAATATATAGGATCTTATCCCTATAGACAACCAAACTAGGAGGTGGGTCCTCACCTTAAACACTTTTCCTAAGGATTGGTCCTTTGGGGTCTAAAGGTCACCACTTTTTTACCCAATCAATAATTCTTTAGGTCACTGATAAGGAAATGAAAAAAATTATTATTATGAAATTATATAAATTACAAATGTATTTCAAAAATATCATAAATTAACATCAACTAACAAATAGACTCTTTAATAGCTTGATTCTGGATCTTTATAATTAATTTATCTACAACTACATTTCATTTACGTGGAATGTAAGTAAGATGAAAGTTGAATGACTAGAGATAGTAAACCCATATTCCTTGTTAATGGTTTAAATTTCACTAAGAGAATATATATTTAATTCTTTAATAGTTTATGCATACCACAAACTATTCACTAAATAGATAATATCTCCAATAGTACATGGTATGAAAAAATCTAATAACGTGAAATTGTGTGTTAAGTAATTAACCATGTGAGGCATCAATTAATTAGACATGTATAACATAAATCATTCCCCTTGCATAGAAATATCTCCCATATCGAGGCCTCATGTTTCACAATAAATAGTATAACCTCTACTCGGATTTGGAAGAATCGGGTTTGGTGATGGGGTCAACCTTTTTCTAAATTCTTCAATGGACTTCTCATAATCACTAGAACATGTGAATATTACACCCTTTTTTCAATCTTGTAAGAGTTACTGCAATGTGTGAATGTTTCTGAATGAATATCCAATAGTGACCTACTATTACCAAGAATATTTATATATCAAAAACATTATAGGGATTCTAACGAGAAACAATGGCTTTCACCTTCTCTGGATCCATAGATTCCCTGACTTATAAGATAATGTAACCCAAGAAGTGAACTTTTTCAATCAAAAAGTGGAATTTTGTGATTATAACATATATATGATGCTCTCTTAGTGTACTCAATATGATATAAAGGTGTTTGGTGTGATTATGTTGAGATTGAGAGTATACTAAGACAACATCCAAATAAATGATGTAAAGGGAATCTAGATAGAGGGTTCATTTTTCAAACTAAATGGAATATCCCGATACTCATACAAGCTATATCGGCTTTGGAATGTTGCACATTGTATATTTGAGGGCCTAACTCACATATGGAGATAACATAATCTCAAATAATTCTTCAAGAAGACTATGAATCCTAAAAGCTAGTCAAAGATATCATCAATTTAAGGAATTGTGTAATAGTTCTAAATTGTGAGATGATTCAACCACTGTTAATCCATGCATAGCATCAAGGTTCTATCACCCTTCTTAGTGAAAATTACATGTGAACCCTAAGGAGAATTACGTTGTCCTATAAATCCTTTGGATTTTAGATCCTCTAACTACATTTGTTCATCTTGAATGTCAATATGATTCATACTGTATGGAGGAATTGTTTTTAGTTCATCCTCAGGAATTTGTTAAATATTGAAATATACCTCTATATTAGGAGGTAGTATAGAACATTCATCAATAAATACATCTATGTATCACTCTACCACTTGAGAAAAGAAAATCATTCCATACTTTTTTATCATTAGTTAAAGACTAGAAATATGGGCAAACACTATACCCAATCCATAATTCTCATGTCCATCTTGAGTTTCCAGGGCATCCCATTCACCCTTGTAATCATAGACACCAGCTTCAAGTTATGAGAAATATACCCTCTAATTATAAAAATCAATATTAGATTGAAATTTTTATAACCATTATATACAAAGAATTATACTGAATCATTTAATCTCAAGGATAAAAAGTTTGTTGAAAAAATGGTTACCAACTATCTTGAGAAAACAAATCTTGCATCATCGAACACACTCTGATCATATTCCCAACAACATATCAAGATACATCACCCAAAATATGTATTCAATATCAAGACCAAAAATACCCATTAAACCCATAGATATGAATAAGTGTGATGAACCTATATCAATCACATAAGATACAAAATTCAATGCTACTAAGATCATACCATGTACAATATGTGGTTCGACACCCTTCTCCTCAAGTGTAGGTTGTACTACATATAACTGACCAGATCCACATCACTAAGCTATACCATGAACTCCAGAGAAGTTCCACTCTACTAGCACTACAAAAAATGTATCTAGATTCCTCAACCTTATCCACTTCATCATCTTGAATATCTTGTAGTATTTTGTCATCCTACTTTTCATGGTTCCATATATCCCATACCCGGTCCAAGAGCTAGTTCAGATCCTCTATCAATGGGAACTGTTGGCAAGTTCCTAAAAAATGTATAGAGATTGACCATTCTTCCATTGGATCATAACATTACTGTGTATCTACTACACTAGTTATTTTTGTGACTTATCCTTTTAAAATGATTACATACCTCATAAATTCCAGTTTATGTACTCTAACTACCACTTCTCTCAGAATAATTTTTTAAGGGTTTCTTCCTTCCACTAGAAGAACCACTTCTCTATATAGTTGTTAAAATATCATGTACAATACCATAAACATCCATTAGATTAAACTCAAATATGATGGCATAGTTCACCATCTCATAGATGGTGTTTAGTCAGAAGATGTTCACCTGAGATCAGTTCACATACCCTATCTCATCCTCAAAACATATCTCACTAGAGAGATCGTCGCTATAAAAAGTGGTCACAAAGTGATATAATCAATGAAATAAGATGAGTAATATATAATAGACATAGTTTCTACATTAGATTCATGAAATACATTGCTCTATTAGCTCTTAAATTTTTTGGGAAGATTTAGTCCTATAAAGTACCCTAGAAGTCCCTCCAAACCAAGCCTCAATGTTGACCTGCATTTGTAAGAACATCCCACCATCACTTGGATGATCCATACAGAATATCTGTTGTGAGATCCATGATAATTTTTAGTGAAATGTCATCATTATAAAAATATTTTAAACATATCCTCTAACTACGATTCCATAGCCTGAGGACCACCTTCTCCCAAAAAGGTGGGTGATACAATTTAAACTCCTTGGTAAACTCTAACATAGTTAGTAAAGTCTATAGAGATCTATTTATGGACTTCACTAGATGAAGAAAATCCTCTCAAAGAAGGGAATAATTCACTAGATCAAGAAAAACTATGGTTCTATGATAGGTTCTACTGGTGGCACTATAGGTGGTTTGGGTCCCACCACTTCATGAGCATAGTCATCACAACCCTTCTAGAGCTTGACCCGAGGCCATCATGGAGGCATAAATTTATAATGGAAAGTACATGACTCAAAAAATATACAAGGTAGAATATATTTTAGATTGAAATACCAGACATGTACAAGGCCTCTCTACAAGCGATACACAAGCCAAAATACCTACTTCTAAAGTTGGTTCCAAGGTGAGGTTCAAGCATTAATAATTAGAGTTATATTATATAGGGTTTCAATTAACAGTTATATAATGAAAATCTCATTAAGATTTAATTTTTATACCCATTTAATGATAATCACTTTCTTCAACATTATAAATTTAAAAAATATCATTAGTGTTTGTAATGGATTAGTTATATGAGTTTTTTCATTCCCAAGTTATAAATACATAAACATTATAAAATACTATTGATGTTTCATTTAACTTAATAAAAACATTTACATCTAGTCTCGGAATGTAATAAGTTCATATAAATTTGTTTTAAGTACATGGATTTTCATTCCTAATTTATATAGGCATAACCAGATAAATTGAAATTTGAAGTCCATTTAACTATAACCAGCAAAATTTGTTATATATGTAACCATGGTTCCAGAGATTAAACCATATAAAAATTGGTTAGGTAAGGTTCCATCACTATGCTACAAGGTAAACACCATTTAGGTTTCTATAGATAGTTCAAGTAACCATTATTTTATTCTTTTCCTTTCAAAATGTTAGAATTTAATAGAATACATAACAATACACTAGCCATAATTCCTTAATAATTATTTTATTATAAAGAGAAACTTTTAAGGAAAAGTGGTAATCCAATCCAAAAAACAATCAGAAAATTAACCAACAGACAATTAACCAAAACCATACGTAATGGACCAATATTTGAATTTTAATTTAAGCCTTCTAGAAACCTTACCTCTTTGGAGACTCCATTAGAGAGCTGTAACCTTTGAATTCAGGTCATCATTAAAGAGGTATTAAAAGTTTTGAACCATCATCTCCCAATTAGGGAAGAGATCTTCCATAGTAATATTCTTATCATTGAATCCTTGTGTGAAAATGCCAAGTTGTTTTTAGATCCATAAGCCCAACTCCCTGTTAAGATTTATCTGAATATGCCTCTCATTCATTCTGTCAAACTCCTTTTGTATAGTATTGACCACTAGTTACTTCTCTAAAAACTATTCATTACAATTGCCAATGGTTTACCATTAATCACACTCCATCATTTTTTACCACTCGGGGAGATATCAGATTCCGCAACCTCATTTTCTACATTTTCTAGATCGATAACAGGTGATTCACCTACTTGAGATTCTAGTTCCCTAGAAATCTTTGCCTCTACATACTTGTTAGAGCCTTTATATTTTCTAGAGGGGTTGTGGGTCCCAATTACGGAAGCCTTTGTAGGTAGATTTCATTTACTTGAGGATCTAGTAACATGGGGACTTGGAAAATTAGAATAATCTTTTATTCTTTACGGCCTCTAAGAGTTTTTAATAAATCCCTCTGAATCTATGATAATATTCTTCCCCTTAATTGAATAAAATCTAAGATAGTCCTCCACCATGATCACTTCCTTGAACTCGACAGGGGAGTCTGAAGAAGAATATGTATCCTCTTGAGAAACCTCCCGGATAGGAGGGTTCCCTTCATAGGTAGCCTTTGTACAATTCCCTTCATCAAAAATCCTGACACTCTCATTATCCCAAAACTGTAAACCAATATTGGGATGAGATACCCATGAGATGAACTTTGTCTACAGCAATTGGAGGAGCAGCCTCTCTGACTGCTCTAGAATTCTCCCTAAAATTGATGCCTAGACCATCCCTATGATTCTCAGTAGCCTGCACTTGGGAAACATTGTTACCCATTATCACCATCTCAGCAAAGGAGGATGAGGGAACTTCCTCCTAGTCATCTCCCTGTAAAGCGGTCTTAACACCCAGATCAATTATTAATCTATCAAAGACCTCTAAAACCATGGGTTCTAAGAGCCTCAAATTAATCTTTTTTTTGAATAGATGAAGACAAACCATCATCTCTGGTGTCCAAATGTCCCCCCTTATCCAGAGGGATTAGAGGCAAGACACCACAAGAGTACACTGAGACACCTTGGTGGCATCGGCTAGCCTCATGACCCGAACAACTGCAACTCGAGCAGAATAGAACCCAAGAGTCAAAGTAGACATGTTGGTTCCACCTAAGATCTCCCTCAACCTCAATACATAAAGAATCCAATGGGTCCTTTGACACATACACTTCAATAAAAATCCATGGATCAACTAGATGACAAACCGCATAGGTACGAGAGTCTGAGCAAAGAAAAGTAACAACCATATTACTAATTAATCAGAGAATGGTCAGGATCTAGAAAGGTAATGAAAGACTAGGTAGAGTAACCCATAACTCCATGGTTGGGGAGTCATAATGAAAATGGAAATCAGACGACTAACAAAAAAGGCAAAATCAGAAACCATACATAGAATGTTGAGCAGGATCCCAGGCGTAAATCAAGTCCACATCATTCGAAAACCAAATCTGGAAGTGATATGAGTCTAGAAACCCTAAAATTGGATTCTCTTGAAGCTTCCATGTCGAGAAAACTTACTCGTCGAAGGGTGGTAATACAGAAAAAAACATCATAAATCAAGTGTGTTACCAAACTATGAAAATAGTACAAATGTAATAGGTGAAATAAAAAACAAACACTCTTGTCCTTGGGAACATAGGTTTCACATCACAATTTGGTTAGTTAATTCTTGGAATGACTTATTACCAAGTCCTGAAAATTCACATTCTTATGTATACCAACCCCAATCGGTATGAAAGAGGGGGAAAAAAGACCCCCTATGATACCACTTTGTGATTCTACAAGCCTAGATCACTCATAAGTATCTGAACCTAAGGTCCACATAGCCTCATGCATTCCTCAATGTATTCTAGAGGCTACCTAATAGTAGTGAGGGTGTATTGTTATATGGTACGGAGATTATACCCTCTTTATCAGATTGCATCACATCGAAAAAATAAATAAAGGTAGAAGAAATAGAATATAAATGAAACAAAAATTATGAGGTAATAGAATTACACCAACTACCTAATAATAACAACACTAGGGGGTAATCAGCACTATATAAAATTAATGTCATGGCTATACAAAACATAAAACAATAATACATTTTTGCAGATATAAAATAGTACCATCATATACAAAAAAACACAAAAATACCACAAATGATTATATCCATGGGTATCTCGAGCACTAATTTAGTCATTTGTTCCCAATCTCCCATTCTTAAAAGAAATCAAATATCTATAGTTGGGTGCTTCCCTTTATCTTTACCTGTATCTGTGAAGTCTTTTTGGGAACCAAACGAAAACCCGAATAAGGTGTGAGTAAAACTCAGTAGGCCAAAACCAATGGTGTCTAATCAAAATCCATACTATAAATATAAAATGTAATCATGTGAACATATAATAAATTTACCAATATGTGAATAATAACCATGTTGATCTCAGTCTTCTCATGAGATACCTACCGAACCATACCTAATTTGGCATAAGCTGGATTTCTATAAGCATATGACCATTATTCAGCCAGGGACCCAAGGAACCTAGACAATGAATCCAAATAAAATAATCATAAGGTATCCATGTGTGACCCATGACATCCATGACTTTATATTATTGATCCCACTCACATTCATCAACCAAGATATTAGGATATATGTTATGGGTGTAATACATGGGGAGATCCCTTGGTATTCCACCCTAAAATTTCATAAATGATCATAAGAAAAATTCCAAGGTAATATTGAGATAGACGTGATGGGTATCTGAGGATATCCTAAAAGGCAGTCTGTACCTGAGGTCATTAATCCAAATCTTAAGAGATTATTCTAGGAGTTCATATTTTTCAGATTATGTAAGTGAATCATCGAGGGTATGCTGAGGAATTTTTGAATCTAATACCTTGATCAAATACAATTGTGTCATGTAACATTAGAAGATTCAACAATGAATCATTTGTAATTGTGTAAGTTTAGCCTAAGAAATCCAGGTTGGTAATCAATTTCTTACTCAAGGACAACCACGCCTTTATAGTGATCCAAGTCTATAACAATAGCCAAATATGATATAAACATCCATTTTGATTATCAATTCAAAAAATAAATTGAATTATCTATGAAATTTACTAATAAAATTAATTTATCATAATAGTTATATTTATAAGATTCAAACCAAACACACCTTAGGGGTGTTTTGGCTGCATGAAAGGAAAGGTTTTCAAGGGTATTTGATTAGACACACCCAAATGAGTGGTACAAATTGAAGTCATCAACCTACAAAAGCGTCAAAGGTTCCCATAGAACATCAACTTCAAGTTCTAGATGATTAAATAAAAGATATACACATTTTTGGGTAAATGAGTGGAAATTACATCATGTGGAAAATTGAAACATATAATAAACATATATACATTTATGGAAAAGTAATATACCACCTAACTTATCCCTTTAGAAGACTCTTCATCCAGTATCGACCTCATATTTGGGATGGAACAAGAAAAGTTATAAAACCAAATAGAATACATGAAAATAGGGTATATAAGTTCACGCATAGATAACACCAAAGATGTAAAATAAAAATGAGATAAGGAAGAAAACGGAGTTCCAGACCTACTGTGGGAGAACTAACTCAACAACAATGATCAAAACAGATTTTGGATAAGGGAGATCAACCAAACACATGATGAGGGAATAAGGTAGATTCATATCTAGGCATCTATGGAAAAATATGGATTTGAAATTGAGTAAATAGGCTTAAAGTAAATAGGGTAACATATATATTTCTATCTTTTTAATGGGGTCCATGGTTCTTTCACACAGTTTTTCAAACATTCACTAACCATGTGTACCTACTGTCAATGTGCCCCACACATTACATAGTTTCGGTGCACTATCATAAAACCATTTTGAAAATCATGTTATATATACCTGAATTAAATTAAAGATTTTTCATAGTTTATTGACCCCATTTTCAGGGTTAAAAAAACTATGCTCTACTCATTCTGGGCCACACGGTTGAGGTGGAAGGTTCGAAAAACCATGTTCCAATCATGCACCTTATACAGCTTCTCCAAAAACCATTACCAAGGGTACCTAAACCCTTTATAACACTTCTCAAATCCTAAAATAATCCCTTTGTTACATCCATTTAAGTAAGAATTATAGGTTTCATATAATTAAAAAGGATCTTTCCCTCTATGAAAAAATAAGATCTTGCACACTGATTCACCCCTCCCCATATCAATGATCTCACATTGATCAAGGAACTATAATAATGATTCCTATAATTATTTTTTTAATGAAATTGAAATTAATATTAATTATTTTATTAGAAAATATTTAAATTTGATCTTTATAGAATATAATTTTTTTAGTAATGAACTAACACCCACTAAAATTAAATTAAAACACTCTAATGATATAATTTTGAAGGATGGATTCATGAAAGAGAAAATTAAAATCAAACTTGATTTCACACAATTGGGTTTAATTATAGTTAATTATTTTAAATCATTGATTAATTAGTTTATAATTTTAGAGAGGGAAACTATGGAAGAAATCCATAACATGGTGAAATATTAATTTTAAGCTTAAAAAAAATTAATTCTTACATGTTTTTCAAAGAACTCATCAACTATTTCAAGGATTAATTTCATTTAAAATGTAATAATCAATAGTAAAATGGATTATTATTTAGTTCCAAATATTTAAAAACAAATTTATTTAATCATGGAGAACCCGTTCATAATTATACTTGAAGTGCATTGTGTTGCATTTGTTGTCAATGAGGCATGAAGTTGTCTTGGAATGAATGGATGTCAAGGAATGTCAAGATGTGAATGAAAAAGGTTGTGATGGTGATGGTGATGAATGGAGAATGGCCATGGTACTAAGATTCATGTCACTTAGGAGATTCACTAAGTGACATAGGATGTTGTGGTTGAAACATTATCTATGAAAATCAGACGATTGATGAGCTGATCTTTAAGTTCAAAGAACTTGTATCAACTGGATAGAATGTCACACCAATGTTTGAAGACCATGCATTGTATTGACAATGCATGAGGAGTTGAATGGGATCCATCCACAACTTCTAAGTGGATGAAGTGGATTAATGAAGTCCATGCACTAACACTTGGTGCATGTGAATTAGAAGAAGATCCAATTGATCTCTGATTGGATCAACGAAGAACATTGAAGATTCCGTGATTCAGGAGCTCGGTTGATGAAGAAGACCCTTCGGGAATTCCACATTCTATGTATTGAGTATATGTGAGGAGGATGGAGGAATTCTAATGAAGAAGAAAAATGAAGAAGGAAGAAGTGGCATTTGGCATTTTACACTTATGTACTTTGTATACTTAGTGTATATTCAAGCAAAAAATTAGCCACCAAGGGCCAGCCTTAAGGGTTCAACCCAAGGCACATGTGGTACTAGGTCACCACACCCAAGGGGATCCCATGGGGCCAGCCCGAGAGGCCGCGGCCGTGTGTAAGCCGGGCCACGCAGGGGATCAGGTCCTGCACAGCATGGGCGCCAGAGCGCGCGCCCGAAGGAGCATAGTGGGCGCCAGTGGCGCGCCCGCAGGGAGCAGAGTGGGCACAGAGCGCGCCCGCAGGGAGAACACGGTACGGGGCGGCACCGTGGAGGGGGAAGTTCAATTGCTGAGAGGCGGGCAGCGCTAGGTTGATAAGCCGCGGCAAAACCGCGCCCCGTTTCGATGTGGGACGCGGAAAAATCACCGGGAGCGAATCCTGGCCGCTCGATTGATCGCGCGCCAGATCTCGGCCGCACATCTCATCGCGCCGCTCCCATTCTGATCGCGGCCGTCCAAATATTCGATCCAACGGCTCCCCGTCCATCTCCTACCTTAAGCTCGTCCGAAGCCACCCGCGAGCCTCCGACGAACCAGGCACCATCCGAGGGATGATTTCGAATTCCGACCACCTCCGACGAAGATGAAGACACCATTGAGTTCATCTGGCCCAACTGAACCTAACCATGCAATAAAATAAGCATGCATGTAAGGTAATGAGGATTTCGAAAAAGGCCGAGGAAAAAAAAAGTTGCCGAGGCCATGTGGTGTTCGTGTTTTGCATGGGATGGCCAAAACAGAGGCCGTGCATGCGTTCTAAATCGCATGAACGAGGAGGAATGAAAAAGGAAATTAAAAATGAGTTAAGCCGCATGAAACAGAGGAGAAACAAGATTTTGGAAATCTTGAAAACCCGAGATATTCGGGAGTTTGAATTTATATCCCACGCGGATGAACCGAGGCCCTCTGCCTATATAAAGAGATGCCGAGACCTCTGGATTGCTTGGTGAATCTTTGTTGAAGATCTGAAGTCCCGCGAAGCCTCGGTGCTTAGCGAAGAACATCCTGTGCGCACCACTTGCGTGACAGTGAAGCCCGGAGCCATCCCTTGGCTCTGTTTGTTCCTTTTGAGCATACCTTGCGCGAAAGAGGTTGGAGAAGAACCCTGCGTGCCTTCCCCTTGCGCGGCAGGAAGAACCCAGGGCCGCAGCACCTTGCGCGCCCACGATTGAAGCCCGCAGTTGAGCGGCAGTAGGTGTCCTTGACACCCTGCGCGCTCGCGACGTGGTTCTCTTGCACCCTAGGCCTTGCGCAGCTATTCTGTTGCTTGTTTCTCTTTGAAGACTTGCACAGTGGTAGAACTTGCACCCTTGCGCAGAGAAGAACAGGAGAAGGTGCCTTGCACCCACTGACACTTGCGCGGCTGCCTTGCACCCAAGGAGTTTGGGCTGTGTGTGCAAAAACAGAAGAAGGCAGGAGCTTCAGTGGAGTAAGAAACCCTACGGGTTATGTGTGCAAGAAGAAGTGAAGGCCGAGACTTGCATCTCTTGTGTGCAATGTGAAGATCACACATTTTTTGTGTGCATGCTAAGTGAAAAAGAACAAGAGAAGGCCGTGGCCCTAGTGTGTGCATAAGGAGGAAGACTACATCAAGTAGTATGTGCAAAGAATGAACAAGGCCAAGGCTATCACCCATGTGGACAAAATTTATATAATTTGTGTGTGCTCAACAAGGGTGAAGGCCAAGCTCAAGTGTGTGCCAAAGTGAAGAAGTTTTGTGTGCAAAGAGACAAGAAGGCCGAACCTAGCGTGTGCACTAAGAACTGGGTACACACTTAGAAGAAGAGGAGGATACTCACACTAAAGTATAACACACATTTAGTGTGTGTAAACAAATTGAACAAAGTGTGTGATGGAAGTGAGAAGGTGTGTGATTAAAATTGACTACACCCTTAGTGGGTTTATTGCACCAAGAAGAAGGGGAGTGCATGCTTACATGCATGGACGTGCACACGTGAACAAAGCTGAATCTGGTTGTGTGCATTTGAGAAGACCAAGAACAAGAGTTCTTGAAGAATATTGAGAAGGCCATGCTGTCAGTGCATGAGGATTCAGAGTTGCCATGCATTCAGTGCATGAAGTTGTTTTGAAGTGAGACTGGACCAGACTGAAGTTAAAGATATCAGTTGTCTGAGTATTCAGTAGTTGAAGAGAGAAGCCAGGTCATCCTGAGAAGAAGGAGATAAATCCTGAGTAAGACGAGAAGACCTGATCAACTCAAGTGATCAGAGGTACAGAGCAAGGCCAGCAGTCTTTATCCCAGACTGCTGAAGATACTTGAAGAAGCTTAAAGTGAAGAAGAGCTACTCGTGCGACTCGAGGAGCCAGGAGAAGACCCTGTGGGACTCAGGGAGAAGAAGTCTTTAGTGGGATTCTGGAGCAGGCCAGTGGGACTCTGGTAACACTGTGGGATGCAGTATAAAGACCCTCCTATGGGACTCAGGAGAGATACAGTGGGATGCTGTATCGACCATTGTAATTCTAACAAGTTATAATGGAGAAACCATGTTGGGGCGTATAACCAACATGGCAAGGACGTAGGCCTTTGGTGCCGAACCTTGTAAATCCTTGTGTCCAGTGCCTTTACATTTACTGCATCATTCGAGGAAAGGTGAGAGATACAAGAAGAGTGGATCGAGGCTTTAACCATCCATAGAGGTTTAATTGATAAGGAATCAATTAGTAAAAAGTTTTAAGGGATCACTGATTCACCCCCTCCCCCTCTCAGTGATTCACACTGATCTGGGCACTTCAATTGGTATCATAGGGAGGTTCCCTCTAAAAGATCCAAGGGAGTCTTTATGAAGTGCATATTTGAGGAAATGAAAGAACAGCCTCAAATGGAGATATATGCCAAGACTCAGAAAAATAGAAAGAAGAAACAGGCCAAGAAGATGAAGAAAGTCTGTCCTAGCTGTGATGAAGTTGGAACAATGAAAGATCTTCAAAGTGCAATCGAATATCTTCAGAAGACAGTCCCCAAGGAAGTGGCAATGTGTATAGCTACAGGCATCCGTGATCTTCAAGAAGAAAAATTACAGCTAGAAGAAGAAGCCAATACAATGGAAGATCAGTTGGCTAAAAGGGTTGGCATAACCAACACTCTCAGAAAGCTGGTGAAGGCTAAAGATGAAACTGTTTCTCTTTGCAATGAAAGATATGAAGACACTGCTGAAGAATTGCAGATAAGCCTTTCTGAGAAAGAATTATTTAAAGTAATAATCAAAGATGTGTTTCATGCACTGGAGAAGTTGCACAAAGTGTCAATGATTGTCAGAGATGCTCAACTCAAAGAAAAAGTCAAATTGGTGAAGGAGCTGGACAATTAATTGCAAGAATTGAAGAAGGTGCATGAAGACCAGATGAAACAACTGGTGGAGAATTGGGAAGGAAAGCTAAGAACTGATGAGGATGAGAAGAACTCCCTCAACATGAAATACTTAGAACTAGAGGTGATATTGAAAAATCTGCAATCACCCAAAGCTGAATCCTCCCAGTCAGCTAAAAGAAGAAATGTTGCCACTCAAGTGAGCTTTGAGAAGGATGATTCTAAAAGAAAGACATAATCTAATAAAAGGGCAACATCTTCTAGAAAGAAGGTACCATCCATACCATCTTGTACTCATAATTCTAAAAGTGTTTCTACTAAAAGTGAAGGATGGAAGAATGAATCCAAACAAGTATGGATGAAGACAGTGAAGAAAGAAAGCTCTCCTGAAGCAGCACAACAAATCAAGACAAGTACCCTACAATCAGAAGGAATCAAAAGGTCAAGATTTGTGGGTCAATGTTGGTGTTGTAACAAGTATGGGCATTGTGCAAAGGATTGTTGGTACAATCCACTGAATGCCAAAGCACAGAGGAAGCCCATGCCTAGGGGGAGCAAGCCAGAGGAAAAGAAGCAGCATCCACAGGTCCAGAGACATATGTTTACTGCAAATAGATTTGGATTACTTGACAACATCTGGGATGATTGAAAAAGTGGTCAAAAAGATACATTTCAATCTCCAACTGTATCCAGAGCTAAAAAGAAGAGAAGATCACTGAACCTGGCTAAAATGGAATCCTTGGGAAGCAAGAAGAAAGTTTAAGATTCTCCCAAGAAGGTTTTGAAAAAGGAAAAGAATTACTTGGAGTCTAAATCCAAGAAGGGTGATGCATCCAGAAGGACCACCAAGAAGAAATGCTTCTACTGTGGAAAGAAAGGACATATCATGGATCTTTGTAAAGAAGCCATGAAATTCAATAGAGGCAGACTGGACTCAAATAGGAGATCAATCCAAAAGAAGCAGAAGGGATTGATTGAAAACAAGTTGCCTAAGAAAGGTAGCTTGACAGCATCAAAAGAACCATGTGGAACTTCCATAACTGAGGCCACACTTCCAAACGATTTGTTAGTCATATGGCCAAATCAGTTGCAACTTGCCAAAGATCTGCAGAGAGCTGAAGATGAAGTTCTGGAAATTGCTAAGGCAAAAGGGAAGAAGAAGATTTCACATAAAGATGTGTTGAGATCCACACCAGCACAAAGATCATTGAAGATCAAATGTGCAAGTGTGAAGAATGGTGAAAATGGGACATCTCGGTTGAGAGAATATTCTCAACCTTGTTGTTCACATTGATGAACCAAGGAGGTTCCATCTTATTCCCTTATACTTCTGGTATTTACATGTGCTAATATTGCAGGGAATTGAAGATGATGATCATTCTCATCTGGAGAGTGGTTTGGAAAGAATGGAGTGCACCCATTGAGGGGGAGCCAATCAGAAGAAGATGGGATTCTTAGATCAATACCATCTTGAGAAAAGTGAAGGTATTCCAATCATACTTTCATCCCTTGTTTCTTAATTGTATTCATCATGACAATTAAGGGGGAGTATTGATTGAAGTCAAATGGATGAAAGGGGGAGCTTTATCTTTGCACCAGAACTTTCTAATGAGTTTTGTGAAGTTGTGCAGGATTTAGTAAATTCATTGTTATATCTGAAAAATTTCAAACCCCCAAGCATGATCTCACATGTGTAGAGAATTATGGACAGCTTTGAATTCCTTGGTTACATCACTCTTGTTTTCTACACCGGGTTAGCCCAAGTAGACTTAGAGATGATTTACTCAAGGTTCTTTGCTAAAGAGAACATGTGACATCATCCCTCTCTTAGTGGTTTTCAAAAAGATGCTATTCGAAGGGAGGAAGAGATATTTTGGAAGAGAACCACACCACACCTTTGCATTTGATTGCCAATAAGGGGGAGAAAATATTGGCACGCATATTGACCCATTCATATGTGCTGAAGGAGTGTATTGACAACAAATACAAAGGGGGAGATTGAAGTGCATTGTGTTGCATTTGTTGTCAATGAGGCATGAAGTTGTCTTGGAATGAATGGATGTCAAGGAATGTCAAGATGTGAATGAAAAAGGTTGTGATGGTGATGGTGATGAATGGAGAATGGCCATGGTACTAAGATGCATGTCACTTAGGAGATTCACTAAGTGACATAGGATGTTGTGGTTGAAACATTCTCTATGAAAATCAGACGATTGATGAACTGATCTTTAAGTTCAAAGAACTTGTATCAACTGGATACAATGTCACACCAATGTTTGAAGACCATGCATTGTATTGACAATGCATGAGGAGTTGAATGGGATCCATCCACAACTTCTAAGTGGATGAATTGGATTAATGAAGTCCATGCACTAACACTTAGTGCATGTGAATTAGAAGAAGATCCAATTGATCTCTGATTGGATCAATGAAGAACATTGAAGATTCTGTGATTCAGGAGCTCAGTTGATGAAGAAGACCCTTCAGGAATTCCACATTCTATGTATTGAGTATATGTGAGGAGGATGGAGGAATTCTAATAAAGAAGAAAAATGAAGAAGGAAGAAGTGGCATTTGGCATTTTACACTTAAGTACTTTGTATACTTAGTGTATATTCAAGCAAAAAATTAGCCACCAAGGGCCAGCCTTAAGGGTTCAACCCAAGGCACATGTGGGACTAGGTCACCACGCCCAAGGGGATCCCATGGGGCCAGCCCGAGAGGCCGCGGCCGTGTGTAAGTCGGGCCACACAGGGGATCAGGTCCTGCGCAGCATGGGCGCCAGAGCGCGCGCCCGAAGGAGCATAGTGGGCGCCAGTGGCGCGCCCGCAGGGAGCAGAGTGGGCGCAGAGCGCGCCCGCAGGGAGAACACGGTGCGGGGCGGCACCGTGGAGGGGGAAGTTCAATTGCTGAGAGGCGGGCAGCGCTAGGTTGATAAGCCGCGGCAAAACCGCGCCCCGTTTCGATGTGGGACGCGGAAAAATCACCGGGAGCGAATCCTGGCCGCTCGATTGATCGCGCGCCAGATCTCGGCCGCACATCTCATCCCGCCGCTCCCATTCTGATCGCGGCCGTCCAAATATTCGATCCAACGGCTCCCCGTCCATCTCCTACCTTAATCTCGTCTGAAGCCACCCGCGAGCCTCCGACAAACCAGGCGCCATCCGAGGGATGATTTCGAGATTCTGTCCACCTCCGACGAAGATGAAGACACCATTGAGTTTGTCTGGCCCAACTGAACCTAACCATGCAATAAAATAAGCATGCATGTAAGGTAATGAGGATTTCGAAAAAGTCCGAGGCAAAAAAAAGTTGTCGAGGCCATGTGGTGTTCGTGTTTTTCATGGGATGGCCAAAACAGAGGCCGTGCATGCATTCTAAATCGCATGCACGAGGAGGAATGAAAAAGGAAATTAAAAATGGGTTAAGCCGCGTGAAACAGAGGAGAAACAAGATTTTGGAAATCTTGAAAACCCGAGATATTCGGGAGTTTGAATTTATATCCCACGCGGATGAATCGAGGCCCTCTGCCTATATAAAGAGAGGCCGAGACCTCTGGATTGCTTGCTGAATCTTTGTTGAAGATCTGAAGTCCTGCGAAGCCTCGGTGCTTAGCGAAGAACATCCTGCGCGCACCACTTGCGTGACAGTGAAGCCCGGAGCCATCCCTTGGCTCTGTTTGTTCCTTTTGCGCATACCTTGCGCGAAAGAGGATGGAGAAGAACCCTGCGCGCCTTCCCCTTGCGTGGCAGGAAGAACCCGGGGCCGCAGCACCTTGCGCGCCCACGGTTGAAGCCCGCAGTTGAGCGGCAGTAGGTGTCCTTGACACCCTTCACGCCCGCGACGTGGTGCTCTTGCACCCTAGGGATTGCGCGGATATTCTGTTTCTTGTTTCTCTTTGAAGACTTGCACAGTGGTAGAACTTGCACCCTTGCGCGGAGAAGAACAGGAGAAGGTGCCTTGCACCCACTGACACTTGCGCGGCTGCCTTGCACCCAAGGAGTTCGGGCTGTGTGTGCAAAAACAGAAGAAGTCAGGAGCTTCAGTGGAGTAAGAAACCCTACGGGTTGTGTGTGCAAGAAGAAGTGAAGGCCGAGACTTGCATCTCTTGTGTGCAATGTGAAGATCACACATTTTGTGTGTGCATGCTAAGTGAAAAAGAACAAGAGAAGGCCGTGGCCCTAGTGTGTGCATAAGGAGGAAGACTACATCAAGTAGTATGTGCAAAGAAATAACAAGGCCAAGGCTAGCACCCATGTAAACAAAATTTATATAATTTGTGTGTGCTCAACAAGTGTGAAGGCCAAGCTCAAGTGTGTGCCAAAGTGAAGAAGTTTTGTGTGCAAAGAGACAAGAAGGCCGAACCTAGCGTGTGCACTAAGAACTGTGTACTCACTTAGAAGAAGAGGAGGATACTCACACTAAAGTATAACACACATTAAGTGTGTGTAAACAAATTGAACAAAGTGTGTGAAGGAAGTGAGAAGGTGTGTGATTAAAATTGACTACACCCTTAGTGGGTTTATTGCACCAAGAAGAAGGGGAGTGCATGCTTACATGCATGCACGTGCACACGTGAACAAAGATGAATCTGGTTGTGTGCATTTGAGAAGACCAAGAACAAGAGTTCTTGAAGAATATTGAGAAGTCCATGCTGTCAGTGCATGAGGATTCAGAGTTGCCATGCATTCAGTGCATGAAGTTGTTTTGAAGTGAGACTGGACCAGACTGAAGTTAAAGATATCAGTTGTCTGAGTATTCAGTTGTTGAAGAGAGAAGACAGGTCATCCTGAGAAGAAGGAGATAAATCCTGAGTAAGACGAGAAGACCTGATCAACTCAAGTGATCAGAGGTACAGAGCAAGGCCAGCAGTCTTTATCCCAGACTGCTGAAGATACTTGAAGAAGCTTAAAGTGAAGAAGAGTTACTCGTGCGACTCGAGGAGCCAGGAGAAGACCCTGTGGGACTCAGGGAGAAGAAGTCTTCAGTGGGATTCTGGAGCAGGCCAGTGGGACTCTGGTAACACTGTGGGACGCAGTATAAAGACCCTCCTGTGGGACTCAGGAGAGATACAGTGGTATGATGTATCGACCATTGTAATTCTAACAAGTTATAATGGAGAAACCATGTTGGGGCGTATAACCAACATGGAAAGGACGTAGGCCTTCGGTGCTGAACCTTGTAAATCCTTGTGTCCAGTGCCTTTACATTTACTGCATCATTCGAGGAAAGGTGAGAGATACAAGAAGAGTGGATCGAGGCTTTAACCAGCCATAGAGGTTTAATTGATAAGGAATCAATTAGTAAAAAGTTTTAAGGGATCACTGATTCACCCCCTCCCCCTCTCAGTGATTCACACTGATCTGGGCACTTCAATACTTTTTAAAAATCTACCACTAACACTATTTTTTGGATTGTTTAGAGGGTTAAATGCGTTGGAGAGATGTGATATTCTTATCAAACCCCTTGATGCAAATAGTTAACCTATTTTCCTTCAGAAAAGCACTAAAATTTTCAAATTAAATTTTATTTCATAATTGGAAAAAACTTCAATTTATTCTTCAATGTGTATTTCTAATATTTATTTTCAGGTGATGAGCTCATGTATTACTTAACAGAGCTTGATGGTGTCCCTTCTCTTACACCTAAACCTAAAATTCTTGAATCCAATAAAGTGGTAAATTCTATGAGGTTTCTTCCATTTATATGAGAAATTTCTCTTATCATTATTTCATTGTTAAAGGATATTTCTAGGGTGTGTTTCTATTTCTTAAGGGAGTGTG
Source organism: Viscum album (assembly GCA_963277665.1). Lineage (NCBI taxonomy): Eukaryota > Viridiplantae > Streptophyta > Magnoliopsida > Santalales > Viscaceae > Viscum > Viscum album. Next base: position 1,416,783,591 of record OY728159.1, on the reverse strand, counting down.
TGTTTTTCTATAGGGCTTCATGTGAATGAAGTTGACATCTCACTAAAAATGAATGGAAAAAAACATATTTGATGGTTCATAGATGAAACACCACACCCCATTGGGTGAATACTATTAGATTTTTGGGTGATTATATCTGGGGATATTTAAACCAAGCATTTCATGGGAGAAAATCCATTGGTAAATAAAACTTAATGTGTGGTTTGTTTCTTTAATTTTAAATAAAAATCACTACTTATTTTTTTTATTAATTTTATATGACTACTCAGCCATATCTATCATCAATATCTTATAATCATTGTCAAATATTATCACATTTATTATTATTTTTTTTTACTTTTATAGGATGGATTAAATTTTGACCTTTTTCTCTCTTATAATATCTTTAATGGACATGTCAAGTGGAGATGATGTTTTCAAGGGAGTTTATTATTGGACATTTTTCAATGATACCAAAATCTATCAATGGATTCATATTTATCATTCACATTGAACATAGACTATGTAAATTAATATATACATACTTGATAGTTTAATTGAAACTCTTCGTAGAATTTTTGAGAGTTTTTCATAAATTTCCTTTACAATGTGAACTATATATGGGGGGATTTTTGTTTAAAATTTTGAAATATTTTGATAAGATAAATCTATTTTAAATTTTTGGGTGTTTTTATGATTAAATATTTTTTATATATCTTTGAATACCTAATTTATATCTTTTTTCATTATAAAAATTTCATTGGTTGAAAATTTATGCTGAAAAAAATTATAAACATGTCATTTTAGGAGCCTTGTTGAAAAACCATATTGATTTATCTAAAAAGAAAATAATTCATGTGCATTATAATTTCATTATTAGGAGTGTTTTTGAGATATCACATAACCTAGGGAGACAAAATACAATGATTTTAAAGGACCATAATAATATGAATGATGGATATTCTTTATATCACTTTATATAAAACCCAAACTCATTTTTAATTTTCTTTGAAGATAACCAAATATTTTAAATCTAATGATGATTTTTTGTAAAGATAAATTATAGAAATTTATTTTAAAATGATTTAATTCATGATGAAATCATTTAGTAAAGTATTCTTATCACTACCCCTTCCTTGAAATCTTTGATTGATAAAATAATGGTCATGTTGGATACATTTTATGTTTCCTTGAAAAAAATTTGACACTTCATGTTTAAGAATTCGTATTTTTTAAATATTCTATTTTTTACAAAAAAATGAGTAGTAACAAGTTGAAAACATTGTGTATTATATAATTTTTTTTGAGTGGAACCTTTTATTTTTGAAATTTTTTGTAACCCCATAAAATTATATCTTGAACTAAATAATTACTAAATATCTTTGAACTAATTTTTTTTAAATATTATCCCTTATTTAGATTCAACATCAGGTAAAATTTTGAGTTTTACAAGTGGGGTAGGGGTTTTATAATGTGTTAAGTTATACGTCAATGTTTTACGCATCAAAATTCCATAATTACTTAAATGTATAGTTTTAACATTTAAATTTTCTTATTTAGTGGTTGTAAATTTTTATGATAAAAGAGGGTATTTTTTAATTTGACGAGTTAACCCTTTCTATTTCCCTATTAATATATTATTTGAATTTACATTATATAATTCTATTTAGAATCATTTATTATTGTAAAACATGGGGAGTAATATTTACAATCTTTATAAGGTTTGATAATTTTTATTAGATTTTAAACTCATAATCCTTACATTTAAATGGGATATAAAATGAACTCATAATAATTATGAACTATTCATTCCTTAATCTAGAACTGGTGGTTGAGTTAATTATTATTCTATTTAATTATTAAACTCACCCATCCACTGGTTGATTATATTTATTCTTTGATTTATTATGTGGGTCTTTTAACTTGGGAAAAAATATAAGTTTCGATGTTAAATTAAATACAATGTTATTTATATTTATGTACTTTTATAGTTTTCCATACCAATAATTTATTTAAAACTAATAACAACTTTTTATTAAACACTATTACTGAGAAAAGTAATAATATTTACTATATAAGAGTGTCAATAGGTAAAAATACATTAAAAAACTAACTCATTGATCGAACATTTTAATTTAAATATTGAAATTATTTTCCTTCCACTAAATTTGACTAATTTATTTATTTTGGGAAGTAGTGTGTTATTTGAACTGGAATTTGATATAGAATTTATTCATAAATTTTTTCCACATCCATTTTATTAAATTCTTTTTTTTAAGGTAAAAATGTAATTATAATGGATAATTGTTGAATATTGGTCAAGTTTTAGTATAAACTGTGATTTTTTTAATATATTGTTGAAAATAGTTTTTTTAGTGTATAGTTATTAATAGTTTTTTGATTTAATATTCATATATTTTGAGGAAAAATATTTTGATTATTGTTGGTGGAATTTTCATTTAAATATTTTTTTGGAAATGGTTTTTTTCATAGTAATACGTTTTCCACATTCAATGATTTTATTTTTAATATCTAATTGATAGAATATATTTTTACATTTTATTATATGGAATTCTTATAGATGTAATTTTTCATTTTTAATTATTTATTTTTAATAAAGTGTTTCATTTTATTTAATTTTTTGAAGTTAGTTATTGGTACAGGCTAACTAAAGTTCACATAACTAACCAGAATAAAGGTCAATGTGAATTTATAAAATATTTATAAAGATAGCATCAAAATACCTGACATGAGTCAAGGTAGCTTACGTATCCAGAGGACATATAAGGGTAGTGTACCATAGATAGATACTCACATAAGTGTTAATCAAATATCAATCACCTACGTAAAAATGATTTCATACTTATTATAGTTGCGTAAATTTCCACCTTTGTTAAATAAAGATACATTAAGGTGCATCTGGATATATAAATATATTTTAATTATAAGAGGATTAAAACTCATAGATCCCAAACTCTAAAAATGGAAATTAAACACAAGGAGGATATAATCTGGAAGATGAAGTGTGCATGGGAATATTCTAGAATTTTATTGAGGAATAATTAATATTGAAGAGATCTATAAAAATATTCAATGTTATAATTACTCAAATATGAGGGCAAGTCCATGTCAGGGAGGTGTGTTCTCTTAAAAGGATTTTATAGATTCACCATGAGGAAGACAATGAATATTCAAGGAAGACATGTATAGACATGAGGGAAGATATTGGAGCTATAGTTGTGATTCTTAATTTTGGGATTTAAAATATTTAGGGGGGACTTCTTTTGAAAAAAACAACGCACTCATGAGAGTTTTACTAACTCATTCAAGATCAAAACTAACTTCTGGTGTAAGCTAGGGGGTTAAGTGAAGTTGACACGAGATGCACCTTAAAAAGGAATGAATATTGGGATCGATGAGGGAGTAGTTTTCCAGGCATTATAGATAAGTATTACTCTTATTACTTATATATTTTGGGATTCATTTCTATATAATTCCACATACTCTTTCATTTCTTTGAACATTCACTATAAAAAGAGTTTTTTCTAGGGGAATTCAAATATTATTGTTTGTTCATTAGTTTCCTGACATTGATTCTTTGATTATATGATGAAATTATATATTCTATCCATGACTGAATGAGGGGATCAATTTACTACTATACTAGGAACTAACACATGAATAGGAGAAAGATTTAAGATGTGTGAGCTATGCTGTAAGGAGAAATAATTCTTGAGGATGAATAGAGAATGAAATCCAAACTCATCATAGGAGGATTCTTCTTTTATTATTTTTATATTGATTCATTTATGTATCGTTTATCTTTAATAATAATTTATTTCTAAATATTCATTGTACCTAAATTTATTAAGTGAATTCCATTTGTTTCTATTTGTTAATCAGTTTCATGCATTTTATTCTTTACTTCCTATATATAATTCAATCATCTTGGAATTTCATTTCAATTAAGTCTTGTTTATGATTGATTTAATGACTATTGAAATTATTTTCAAGGATATTTTAAATCAATTTTAACCTTTCCAACTCATCAAAAAATTGACTAGTATGTACATGAAGTGTTAATTTTCTTATGGAAATAATTTTTTGTCTTCCTGAATGACATTTTTGTCACTTAATCCATCAATTATTTGTTTAAAAAATATTATATAAAGAATATGTTTAATTTCAGCAGTATTTTAAATCAAAATGGTAGATAAAAACACTTCTATTGGTCTAATTTTAATGTTTAGGTGAATCATTTCTCTAAGTTCATCCTTTTTCAAGTAACCAATTTCAAGTGGACTTTTTTTGGATATCTCTAGAATGATCATACCCCTAACTAATCATAGATCTTCTACCATTAAAAATTAAAAATTAATTTTAAACTTAATCCATTGAATTATTTTAGCCTCATTCGTGTCCCTCTTTTCTATATTTTATGATCAAATAAGCACTTAGAACACCTCACCCCAATACATTGGGTTTGACCTTACTTTCAACTTTCCTAATGAGAAAAGGAATGTATAAATGAAATTTTGAGAGTAATTAATAACCTCCCATTAATAACACAATATAATTATAATTTATTGTAACAACCTAAATAATGATATAAGAAATCATATTTTGGCCCAATTAATATTCTTCAATTAGATTTTATATAGTTATATTCACTATAAGAATGCTAAGTAATATTCCTGTCAAAATGGAAATGGTTTATTCTTTTTTAAATTTGTTTTAATATATTATATGGTTTTATTTAAAGGATATATTGATAAATTTTAGAATTCTATTTTTAAAAATTAATTTCATTTTTGAATTTATGATATCAAAATGAGCTTTGGGTGAATTTTATATAATTTTCTGAAAAGTATAATTTTTAATGAATAATGAAAAATACTGATTTTATAGGAAACTAAATTTTATTTTCAAGTATATATAAAATAAAATTTTATTTTTTATTAGTACTAAAATTTTACTAGTTATTTTTTATTAAACATAATCGAATTATGGTCTTTTGAATGTATTTTATAATTTATTTTGGTATAAAAACACTTTTTATACATAAATGACATCTTTCTAAAAAATCTTTTTTGTCTCATTTTATGGGTTTAATTTTAAATTAAATTTTGACACTTATATAAATTAAATTGTGAAAAATGGATTATATATTTTAAATCAGGTGGTCTAAATTTGGTAAATGTATCCCTTTTATTTTTATCCATTATGAATGGTAACCATAGTTATTTTTTTATTTTCACTATAAAGGTAAAATTTATTAATTAGTGTTAAATTTAATGTGATATGTAACATCCCAATATTTCACAATATTTTTATTTTTGAAGAAATTTAATTTTATTTCTAGATTTCTCTACATGCAAACTCGTACTTAAACGAACTGTGATATACTCTTAAATGTTATCATTTTAACACTATTCGTTTAGTTAGCAATTGAGAATTTGGTTAACTAAATTATTAAAATATTGTTTACACATATTTATAAAATTAATTCATTGATTTCCAATTGATTGGAAATGAAAATAAAAAAATTGAATATAAAGGAAATGTTATTATTAAAAAACTACTTTTATGCCCAAAATAAAATTTTGTCATAATAAATTATTTTAATCACTATTAGTGAAATATATTAATGAAATATATGTGTTATATATTCAAAAAAAATTAAATTCAATCAATATGTTTGATAGTAATGAGATAATAATAAAACCAATTTTAAGTATAAAAGGATATTTTTTTCTAAAAGGAAGTTTTACCACCTTTTAATGGAGAACCTATTTTAAATCCAATTTTGACACTTTTAAATATTATATTTGAAAGAATAAAATTCTTCTTTTAAATAAAAATATAAAATTTACTTTGGTTGAATTTTGTTTCCTGATAAGTTTAATGTTTTGATGAATACTGATAAAATATTGCATTTTAATTTGAAACAAGTTTATTATCTGAATAATTAAAGTATTAAATTATATTTTTAATGGATATAAAGTATAATTAGATTATGTTTTTATAAATTAATACAATTTTTTTTATTAGAATCAATTTTACATTGAATATGAATATGAAATCATTACAATCTTTTGAACGTTTTCACTTTAATAACATGTTTTCTCATTCCATCAGTGGGATTAATTTTAAATTAATTACTGTAATTTATGTATTTTGAATTTTTTAAAATATATTCCTTATTTAGAATCAGTGGGTCTGAAATATGTAAATTTATTTCAATTATTTTTTGTCATATTAATAGTAAATTTAATAATATTTTAATTACCAAAGTTAAGGGTAAATTGAGTAATTATGGGTAAAAAAAATATTATAAAGACTATAAATTTACCTTATAAGTTTTTATAATTTCATTATATGATTTTGTTTAGACCCAAATAATTATTGGGATGATATTATAACCTTTTTAAGTCACTTGTATGAGATTATTACATTTATAATATAATATTCAATGAAAAGTCAATTTATCACCCTTATGTTTTTAACAAGTGAAATATTTTTTATATGGGTTTATATAGGGGATATTTTCAACTATAAAAATTTTATTGAAATGTATAATGTTTTTACATATCATGATAATTTATTTCTAATTTTTAGGTAATAAATAATAAAATTAAAGGCTTACACGATGATGATGCGGTAATTGTTTAATTAAAGGGTATATAAAATAAATGATATTAAAAATACTAAAATAAATATAATTTTAGATTATTAATGTGATAAAATAATTTTTTTGACATATTTAACATTTAAGTTGTGTTTGAGAATTATTTTTTAGAATTTTACTTTTTTTATGATATTTTTAAAGTCAAGTAATGAATAGTATCAAAATTGACATTAATGATATTTTAAAATAAATAATATTTTATTAAATGATATAAAATTTCTAAAAATATAAATTCCAGAAATATTATTTTTATAACTCTTAAAATTTAATCAATTACTCATCTATGGGTATTTTTGGATTTTATTGTAATTATATTAACCCTCAAAGAGTAAATTACATGATGTCATGGTAAGAGTTAAATGAGTTATCTAAGGGTTAAAGAGTAAATATTCTGTTATTAATGTGACCTAAAAATGTCTAAAAATTATTGGTTAATATTATTTTTACACATTATCATCTTAACATAAAAATAAATCACTTTTTAGCCATTTGAAATTATAAACTAATTTAGGATAATTCAATATTTTAAGAGTTTCCAAAAGTGACCCTCACCTCAATTATAAAAGGGAACATCCTCGCTCACTTTCTCACAACACATTGAGCCTTATATAATGAATAATACCTTAAAATTTATTATTACAACATTATTATACAAGATTTATAGTTTTTTTCTCCCAAAAGATCTACCATATATCCCTTAATAATAGATCTAAAGGAAGGCCACCGAAGAAAAGCTAATCAATTTTACTAACTCACTCAAGTTCATTTCTTCTTCTAATTCCTCTTAATGTGTTGTTTTCATTATAAAGTAATAAATATAGTATCATATATATGATTATATGTTATTATGATTATGTTACAACCATATTCCATGATTTATCCACCCTAAAAATATGAAAATCACCACACATCCGTACATATGACTCACTATCTCCATGCTGTGGAGTAATATGTTTTTCATCACCACTATACTTGGATGGGTATAATGATGTAAATAATGGATATTTATTATAATTATGACACAATATTCATTTTTTATAATTAATATATCATCAAAAAATTTACCATTTCACTATTAAAATAATGATATTGTTGCTCATGTGTACATACGGTTTACCGTCTCCATGACGCGATGTGATTCATTTTCCATGTTAACCATTCAAAAATGATTATAAAAATTTATATATTGATTAAATATAATATCTACGAAATTAATATCATTATTTATATAAATGGAATATATCCTATTTATAGTAAATAGGTTTTACACAACAAATCATGCATAAGAAAATGAAGCTAGTTAACACAGGGAATCAGGGAAATAATGAAATATTATCAACAAACGGGTGATAAAATTATATAAAAAGATAGTATATGATGTCATAAATATAAATATGGTCATGGTATAAATTAATAAATAAAATTAAACCATTATACATTAGGTTAAATCACATACAACTAAAAATGAAGTGTGAAGTAAGGGATTTCTGTCTCACATTTATTTCCCGTGAGATACAAGCCATGTTCATCACCTTTTTCTTATTTGTGGTGTATTTATTTACCATGAATGTATTTTATGAGTATTATCATAAATATTAAGTTATTTTTATAGAAATATTATTTTTTTCTTTCATGAGGCAAACGATTCAACTGATTATAAATTGGTAATGATTTATTTCAAAATCTCATCATTATTTGGGATTATTTTTGTTTAAGTCTCCACGGGGGAATATTTCTATTCCATGTTATTTTTTTATAAAAATGTTTGAAAAATATTTTTACTATTCTTCAATGATTTTTTAAATTCATTTTTACCCCTTTCTGAATTTTTATGTAATTTTTTAAAAGGAATCTTCTTGTTGTTTTCCAAAACATGGTACTTTAGGACTTTTCTTACAAAAGTAAAAGGAATGTTTTTTATCTTATATGGAATGAATAGAATTTCCCACCATCCTGAAATCATAATGTTTTGAAGAAAAATTTACAATTTTACAAGTTTATTTTAAAAGAATACATCATATTTTATAAATGTACAACCTTTTAAATAAATTATTACAAAGTGGTAAGTGATTTTGTCAAAATTTACATTCTATTGAGACCTATTTTTTGTTATGCACCTAGTTTATTTTATATGGTGTATATAATACCCTTTAGCATGTTATATCATGAATATCCTTATTCTTATGATATTCTAAGTTTCATTTATTTTCATTCCTTCATGTGGATTATGATTTTAATGTTTCAAAGTGGTATGAGACACTTTGGAATGTTTAATGATTTTTTTCATCAAGAATGTTTTTGATGATATTTAAATGGTATTTCCATTCAACAACATAAACAACCCTTATTGTTAGTTATCCCACATTTATGAATTAGTGATAAATTCATATTATTTATTAAATATGTATATTTTATGGTAAGTCAAAAAATTTATTAATTAAATAGATTATTTTATATATGAGGAAATATTTAGATATGAAAGACATGCATTGGGGAGTGGTTAATGATATAACTATGGTTTGAGTACCATTTAAAGTAATCCTCATGATGCCTTGGTAGTATCATGAGAATACATTAGTTGGTGAAAACCCCCTTGAGTTTGTTTACAAGAATAATAAGCAAGTTTCTACCCACAAACATAAACCATATTGTGAAAGGTCTTGATTGTAGTTGTTCATGTTCTAGATACATGGTTTCCAATAATTGAGAATTTTATTTATTTAGAATTTAGTTATTATTATTATCAACAATAATTTTTCTTTGAATTACATGTGGATGCATTTCATTATCAGTTTATTGATTAAATGAAATGTGTTTCAGTTATCTACTCTTCCATATTGGTTATGCCTTATCTAGTTATTTAAATGGAATATGTTCTCTGTTATTTAACTTTCCATGTTGATTTATTTTCATTAGCTCGTTGTTGCTTCTGTTTTACTTACCCTTACTGATCATTTGAGCTCACCCATTTATTTTTTATATTTCCCCAAGTTAAGAATAATAAATTTTTTAATGAGTTCAACGATGAAAATTATTTTTCTTTTATATGTTTTATGTTTTAACATTGTAATAAGGGAACTATTTATTTATCTAGTTCTTCAAGACTACTTGACTATTTTGTCCTTTGGTATTTGATTCCGATTAATCGTGCCAATGTAATGAAATAATGTACTGGATCTGGGCTTCTGGGTTCAGCATGTTACACTTGGTATTAGAGAAAGTATAGTAGAAACATTGGAAACTAGATTAATAAAACATAGATTAGGGAACATAACCATAAGGTATAATTTTAGGATATGTATAGAATAGCATCCTAAAGTTTATGTTAGATAGATATTATGTTGTTTTTCTAAAAATCCATCCATGTCTGGATACTATAAGTGGGAGTGGTTCTGGTATAGATGTACTTAGGGGTAACAACTCTGAAAAGGTGTGTCGGACTTGACTCTGTGTAACATGGTACATGACAACGGGCCTTAATGTGCACCTAGTTTGAAACTCATGAGGTATTTACTTAATATAATTCACATTTTCTTTACAAACCATTATGAGAGACTTGAATATATAATGATAATTAATGACCTAGGTTAATCCTAAGGTGACTTAGATTGATAATAATGTGTCGAGATTTAGACATCCTAAAAATTATAATATGGTTTTTCCAATATGATAATTGATGCTCGAACTAGGGTTTTTGGTTTTAGGAAATTCTCACTTCTATAGGATAGAATCTAGACCAAGGAATTCCCTATGTTGAAATAAATGGATGAATTATTTAAGTATTGGGGTTGTATTAAAAACCTTAGTTAAAAAGAGATTTAGTTATTAGCCTTATTACAAGGATGTAAATCATATTTATTTTGGAAGTTATATTAATATAATTTTAGAAAAAGGACAACCCAGAATCTGGGTGGAAACCTATCGTGTCTGGAATGGTCGTGGGGTTTGAACCCACAATTTAAGGGAGACAAGGGTGCAGCACCTAACACTAGCTTTTGTGAAGACCTGGCAAGCATGAAATTTATTTTAGTCAAAATATCTAATGGATAAAGATTTTTTTTGTCTTAAAGAAATTTGTTTTATCAAATTAGATAACCATGGGATTGGAAAATGACATAGTGATTAAGTGATTAATGTTATTTCAGAAGAATTTTTCTATTTTTGTAATCATGTAATATTATGGTAACCATATTATTTTTAAGAATACAATTTTAATTTTATTTTGGAATAAAATATGATTTTATTGTGGACTTATGGTAATTAAGTTTATTTATGGAGATATCTTATAGATTATGCGATTTAGGAAATTAAATTTTTATAATAAGACATTAAGAGTGATTAATGTTATTTGGAAGAAAATATATTTAAATCCTTCTAATTTTTGGGTCTCAATAATTTTCTAGAATATTTTTGAGGAAGGATAGTTATTTCATGTATGATCTATGTTGACATTTGGGTATTAATATTGAATTTTAGAAATTAGAGTAGTTTTTTATCATATAATGGTTTATTATTTTTGGGAAATTCTCTTATCTTATCCTAACCATTTTTTGGTTAATATATAATGAAATAAGGTTAAATAGTTATAATTTTTTGTATTTTTTATTCCATATAAATTGATTCATATTCTTCAAGAATGAGAAAAAACAATTCAACTTAAGTACTCATCGTTTGGAGAAAAATATGAGTTTGTGGTGGAAATTGATTGAAGGATGAAACTCTACTTTCCAGTTAAGTATGTTTCCTTATGATATTTTTCTAGAAATTAAATGAATTGCTTAACTCTAGGAAAATAATTTTAGAATAAAAACATTGATCTTTTAATTTTCTTACTGAGAAATCAATGGCCTCTTTAACCCATCACAGATTTATGGTCTTGTGATGGCAGACTTTCTGATGACCATGTTCTCTATCATTATCCATTAAAACATGATAGTTAGATTTATCTTCATTATCCACGTTTCACTAATGTTATCCTATTAAAAATCTTAGTTTTTTTGTGACCTTCACATTTAATTTTCCTTCTAATTAAGACGATGTATTATTAAACCTATTTACAATGTGAGTTTTTCAAAAATTTATTTTTTTCAAATATCAAACCCTAGATTACCGAGATTAAGTTTAAATTGTGAGGAATTAATTTAATTAAGGTGGGCAGAATATAACTCCCTAATACTCTAAAATATTTTCATTTTTGAATAAATTTAATTTTATTTCTATCTTACTTTACATGCTAGCCCAGGCATAAATCAACTATAATATACTATTAAATATTAATATTTTAATACTAGTTGTTAAGTTGGAAATTGAATATATGATTAAATAAATTATGAAAATATATATTACACATTTTTATAAAATTAAATTATTGATTACAATTTAATTGGAAATTAAAATGAAAACCAATTGAATATAAAGGATGTGTTTTTATTAAAAAACTATTTTTATGTCCACAATGGAATTTTATCATAATCAATGATATTAAATACTATTAGTAAAATATATTAATGATATATATATGTTATATTTTTAAAAAATATTTTAAATTCATCAAATATGTTTTATAGGCTTAAGATAAGAATTAAACCAATTCTAAGCATAAAAGTTGTATTTTTTAAAAGATAGTTTTAACACCATTTAATAGAGAACCTATTTTAAATCAAATTTTTTAAAATTTCAACTATTATATTTGAAAAAATATACTTATTATTTTAAAGAATAATATAAAATTTACTAGGTTTAATTTTTGGAATTTTCTTGATAAGTTTCATGTTTTGAAAAATATTGATAAAATATCTCATTTTAATTGAAAACAATTTTTTTATCTAAATAATTTATAGTGTAAATTGTAATTTTAATTTATTTTAAATTCTAATAATATTGTTTTTATATCATTTAATATAATTTATGAAACTGGAATCAATTTTACATTGAATATAAATATAAAAATATTACAATCTTTTGTGTGTTTTCACTTTAATAACTCGCTTTCTCATTCCTTCATCCGGATCCATTTTAAAATAATTACTGCAACTTGTGTGTTTTGAATTTTGAAAAATATATTCCATATTTATAATCAGTAGGTAAAATTTTTTTAAATGGTTTTCTTTTATTTTTTGGAATGCGAATAGTAAATTTAGGAATATTTTAATTACCACAGTTAAGGGTAAATTAAGTAATTATGGGTAAAAATAATATAATAAAGATTATAAAATTACCCTAAAACGTTTTTAAATTTAATTGAATGAGTTTTTTTCTATAAAAATTATCTTTGGGATGATATTATAACCTTTCTAATCCACTTGGATGATAGTATGTCATTTATAATGTTATATTTTGAAAGAAAAGTCAATTTTTTCAAAATTTTGTTTTTAACAAGTGAAATATTTTTAATATGTGGTTATATAGGAAATATTTTCCACTAGAAGTATTATTTTTAAAGTTAAAATTTTTATGTTTATGAAGATAATTTACTTTTAATTTTTATAGAATAAATAATTTAATTATGGGCTTGCATAATGATTATGCAGTAATTGTTTAACTAAAGGAAATATAAAATAAATGATAGAAAAATACTAAAATAAATATAATTTGAGATGATTAATGTCATCCATGAAATTTTTTTAGATGACTTTGAGATTTTATATGGTTTTTATAAGTATTTTTTCAATATTATCTTGTAGTTATGATATTATTAAAAATTCAAGTAATGAAATGTGTAAAAATTGAAATTATTGATATTTTAGAATAAATAACATATTATTAAATTATATAAAATTTCTAAAAAACTAAATTTGGGATAAATTATTAGGATAAGTATTAATATTTCACTAATGATTTATTTGTGGGTCTTTTAACAATAAAATTTAATAATATTAACCCTCAAAGTGTAAATTACATGATGTCCCAGTAAGAGTTAAAAGAGTTAACTAAGGGTGAAATCCAAAATATATTGGTAAGAATGTTACCTAAACATGTATAAATATTATTGGTTGAGATAATTTAGACACATACTAATATTATATTCTAAATAACTCACTTTTTATCCATTTTTGATCGTAAATTAATTTATATTAATTTATTATTTTGAGCATTTTCAAAAGTGACCTTCACCTCAATTATAAAAGGGTGTCACCTCCCTCACTTTCTCGCACCACTTTAATCCTTATAGATCGACTAAGACCTGACCATTTATTTTTAAAAAATAATTATTCACGTTCTGGAGTTTTTTTTTCTCCAAAAATATCTACCATAGATCCATTTTGAAGAGAACTAAAGGAATTATACTGAAGAAGTGGTAATCGTTTTTACTAACTCATTCAAGTTCATTTCTTCTTCTACTTCCTATTCATGTGTTCCTTACATAATAAAGTAATAACTCCAATATAATTTATATTCTGAGATTTTATTATTATTATTATTATTATTAGATAAATATATTCCATGATTTATCCATCCTATGTAAAATTAAAATCACCACACATGCATATGTACGACTTATCATCTACATGCCATAATGTAATCTTTTTTTGATCACCAATTTACTTTGATGGGTATAATGATGTAAATAATAGATATATATTATAATTTTGACCTGAAAATTATTTTTTATAATTAATATATCATCCAATTTCTAATCTTATCTCCATTAAGGAAATGATACCATCACTCATGCATGCATACGGTCTACCGTCTCCACGACGTGATGTGATTCATTTTCCTTATTAACCATTCATGAATGATTATAAAAATATATATAATGATTAAATATAATATCTATGAATTTAATATCATTATGGATATGAATTAAATATATCCTATACATAATAAATATGACTTACATGACAAAACATATCTATGAAAATGAAGCATTTAACACCTGAAACAAGGATAACAACAAAATATTATCAAAAAAAGGGTGATAAAATAATATAAGAAAATCATATATGACATAATAAATATAAATAAAGTTCTAATTTAAATTAATAATACGTTTTAAACCATTATACTAGAGTTTAAATCTCATACAACTAAAAGAGAATTGTGAGGTAAGGGATTTCTATTTCACTTTTATTTTCCATGAGATACAAGACATGCTTACCACTTATTTTTATATGTGGTGTATTTATTTCCCATGAATATTTTTTACAAGACTTATCCTGAATATTATGGTATTATCATATCCATGTAATTTTATTCATTTCAAGGGGCATTCAATTCTTGTAATTATAATTAGTTAAAGGTTTATTACATTGTCTCTTTGTTATTTGAGATTTTTTTTGTTTTAGTATCTATTGGGGAATATTTATCTTCCATGTTATTATTTTCTAAAAATGTTTTCAAAATTTTTTTCACTATTTTCCGATGATTTTTTAAATTCATTTTTACCCATTTTTTACTTCTTATAAAAAATTTTAAAATAAATATTCTTGTAATTTTCCAAAACATGGTATTTTAAAACATTTCTTAAAAAAGTAAATGGAATGTTTTTTAAATTATATAGAATGAAAAAAATAACCTGTCATGATTCCCTAATTTTTTGTAACATCATTTATAATTTTACAAGGTTATATTAAAATAAAATATTTTTTTTATTAATGCATGACCTTTTAAATAAATGATTAAAATGTAGTAAGGAATTTCGTCTCAATTTTCATTCCATTGAGACTTATTTTTTGTTATGTATCTAGTTTATTTTATATGGTGTATATACTTCCTTTTTTATGTGTTATATCATGAATCTCATTATTCTTGTGATATTAAAATATTAATTTAGTGTTATTCCTTCAAGGGGATTAGGATTCAAATGTTTCAAAGTGGTATGGGACACTTTGGAATGTTTAAATAATATTTTCCTTAAAAAAATTAATGATCTTTCAATGGTATTTCAATTAATCAATGTCATCAACCCTTGTTTTTAGTTATCCTCCAATTAATAATTATTTCTATTTATGTATTATTTATTCAATATGGATATTTGATAGGAAGTCACATTATTTAATAATTAAATCGATTATTTGATATACGAGGAATGATTTGTACAAGAAAAACATGGGTCGGGACCGTTTAATGAAATACCTATTAGTTGGGAACATTTAAAGTAAGCACTAAAATGCATCATTTGTCTCATGTGATGAAATATATTGGCGAAAAAACCCTTCTAATTTGTTTCTAAATAGAATAGATGGGTTTCTACCCACTTGCTTAAACCATACTGTGAAAGGTCTTGATGGTAGTGGTTCATATTCTAGGTACATGACATCCAATAATTAAGGAATTCCTTTATTGATAATTCCATTATCATTATTATCCATGAGAATTTATTGTTGACATATCAATGGATGCATTTCATTCTCAGATTATTGATTAAATGGCATGTGTTTCAGTTACTATTGTTCCATATTGGTTATTCCTTATCCATTTATTTAAATATATTTTATTATTAGTTATTTACCTTAAAATGTTGATTATTTCTCATTAATTCATTATTGATTTTTTACTTAGACTTTCTGATCATTTGAGATCACCCTATTATTTGTTATATTTTCCCCAGGTTATGAAGAATAAATATATGAATGTGTTCAATGGTCCAAATTATTTTCCTTTGTAATGTTTTATGTTTTACCAATGTAGTATATTAGAAGTGTATTGTTTAGAACATTTCATTATTATCTAGACCACTAAACATTTTTACATGAAAAGGATTTAGCTTTATACAGAAAAAGGAATGTGATGGATGTTTCTTGGAATTGAAAATAAGAGTATTTAATGCTCCAATTTTGGCCATTCCTTTCGGATATGTGACATTATTATCTATAATGTTGCATCACTGAAGAGACTATTTTGTATTTTAATGCATAATTATCAAGTAATTTCATATTCATTATGCAAATTAAAATTGTATGAGAAAAATTATTATACTCCTTCCCTTGAACTGGATGTTGTAGTGTTTTTTTTAAAGTAAGGGACATATTTTATGTGGAGAAAAGTGTGAGATATATACCAATAATAATATTTTGAAATAAATATTCACTAAAATAGAGTTAAAAATGAGATGGAGGAGATTACTATAATTTTTAAAGTATTACAACTTAAAAATTCAATGCGCTCTAGGTAAATACGACAGTGTTGTTGATTCTTTGAGTTAGAAAGATAATGCATCCTTAATTATGCTAAATCTAGAACATGAACCGTTGGTTAATGAATTGATGAATGTTGTATTAGAAATTATACATTCCTGAACTCCCTCTATTTTCTTATTTGTTAGTACAATCATCTTTGTTAGATTGGATTATGATATCTCAGAAGGAAAGAAATGTTTTAAGATAAAATGTATAATTTGTTAAGAAAGTTATGTTTCTTGGATTTAATATTAAAAAAGTAGGTTTCTATGACTTAGTAAAAGATTATTTTTTTAATTTGAACCTCATTTGAATAAAAAACTGTTGATTTAGGTTCATAAATATCAATTTTTTATTATAGTAGCACAAAAAGGTATTCAGACCTTCAGGAACATTTCTAGTGAAAAAGAATAAAATAGATATTTCTAACTTTACTTTGAAAATTTTGGCTTGAAATCAGGTTAAGTAGAAAAAAAATTCCTAAGGGGATAATTCATCACTTTATAATGATAGAATGGAAATGGGATATTATAACCATGGATTTCTTGGTGGGATTTCCAAATAAATCTTGGGGTAATAATTTGATTTGAGTAATTATTGATCTATTAACTAAACTTGTGCATTTTCTCCCTATTTGAGATAATATTTAATTAGATCAAATTTATTGACATTATATTAAAGTTATAATTATATTAAAAGGATTCCCTATCTCTATTATATCAAATCGAGGTCCTAGGTTTGTCACTATATTTTGGAAAAGTATTAAAAAGTGGTTGGGTATTGAATAAAAATTCAATATAGCATTTCATCCTCAATATAATGGATATTCATAGAGCACAAATCTATAAATGGGTTATATTATTCAATATTTTTCAATGGTATATTAGAGATTTTAAATCAACATCTAACTTTGGTTTTGTTTTCTTATAATAATTGTTCTCATTCAAGTATGGAAATGATGTCTTTTAGAGAATTTTATAGAAATCAGTTTCAAACTACATCTTTTAGGATGAAGTTATAGAAAGAATGTTTTTGGGACTATAATTATAATAATAAATGGTTTATAAGGTGAATATAATTTAATAATATATGCATGTGGGTAAAATTAGGGAAAATTTGAATAGATAACTAGAGGAAATATTATTCTTCTAAGGCTGGTGATTAAGTTTTTATTAAAGTTTCTCCATGGAAAAGTGGCATGCATTTTGGTAAAAAGGGAAGGTTGAGTCTATGGTTCATTAGATGGTTTGAAATCTTGAATAATGTTTGAACAATTTCCTATAGATTTTCTTTCCTTCGATTTTATCTATGGTACATGATGTATTTTGTTTTTTATTATTAAGAAAATATGAGTCGAATGCATCTCATTTTTAGTTCCTTGATGTTGATCAGTTAGAAGAAAACATTTCTTATAAGGAATAGCCAATACATATTATTTAAAATAGATAAAAATAATTAATTAATAAGTTAATTAATCATGTTATGTTTTTTAGGAAAACTATATGGCTAGAGAAGAAATATAGAAACCAAAAAATACAATGAAGGAAAAATATTATCACATGTTTAACTAATGAATAAAATTGCAAAGATGAAATTTAAAAAAGGGATGAAGAATGTAACAAAACAAGTAATTTTATAATAAATAATTTTTTTGTCTTATTAATACTCATTAATTATATTTTACAGATATAAATTCAGTACAGTAATATTTATTAATTTTTTAATTTAAAAAAATAGTCGTATCTTTACTATATTTGTTTACATATATTATATGGTTTTATAAAAAAGCTTGATTTCAAAATTTGAAATTTTTAATTTTTCATTTTATTTTTATTTTTGAAATCTAAATTTAGAAATTATCCAAGGTTTAATTTTTAATAATTTCTTGAAAAGTTTAATTTTTCAATGAATAGTGAAAATACTGATTTTATTGAAATTTCATTTTATTTTTAAATATTAACAAAGTAAAATTATATTTTGTATTATTTTTAAAATTTTAATAATTAGTTTTTTTTAAAAAATCCGATTATTATCTTTTGAATTTACTTTATTCTTGAACCTTGTATAAAAACATTTTTTATACTTAAAAGGGCATTTTTCATAAATTTTTTTTAATGTCTCCTTTTATGCATTTAATTTTAAATTAAATTATTCCTCTTATAAAAATTAAATATTGAAAAACATAATCCATAATTTCAATCTGGAGATCAAAATTTGGTAAATATGTCCCTTTTATTTTTGGTCCTAATAAATAATAATCATAGTAAATTTTTGTTTCCATGGAAAATGAAAATTGATTAATTAGGGTTAAAACTAATGTGATAAGGAAAAAAATTAACTCATGTTGTTGAATTTATTTAATTTTATGAGTCACTTTCATCAATGATCATCAAAAAAAATAAAATATGAAAAACAAAATTCATTAATATTTGACTTTTAGCTTTAGAATTTTTAAGTGAATAATAAATTAAAACATTTCACTTGATTGCTTTTAATATGTATCATATTTTTTGGTAGGGAATAAAATAAATAATTAATGTTTAGTTTTAAATATTAATTTAAATTATGAATGAATTTTTTTTATCATGGTAAATTATTTATAAATTATGTGGTTAAACAATTACTTGAATCACTTATACAATGCTGACTCGGTGTTTGTTCAAGTAGTAGAACAATCATGTAACTGATTTTAAAAACAGTAAAATTAATATTTTTTGGATGAATTATAGTTTACCAAGAATTTTACAGACTAATAAAATATATTATTTATGTTTTAGTGTATTATATTATAATGCCATTATTTTCATGTTGTTTTCAAGGTCAAATTAAATAAATAGTTTTAAAAATGACATTAATGATATATTATACTAACAAATATTTTTTTAAATGATCAAAAATTCAAAAAAAATATATATTCTAAAAATTTAATGGGATATGGTTTAAGATATCAACCATAGTCTATTTAATGGTCACCATTCCTTTCATAGTAAATTTATTTACCCTGTATGTGTAAATATTTATATATCGGGAAAATTATCAAAATGGTTAATAGGGGTTAAAACAAGAAGATGAGTGTTAAAAATCACCTAAACATGTACGAAAATTTATTTTATAAGAGTATTTAGACTCATATTCATATAAAATTAAAAATATATCAATTTTTCTAAATTTTTCAATGAAATTTAATTTATATTAATTTAATACTATAAGAAATTATATGAGTTACCCTCCCCTCACTTTTAAAATGGAACCTCCTCTCATCTATTCCTCACAACATTAAGAACTCTATATTAAAAAATCCCTAACCAGATAACAAAATAAAATCTATCCCCATTTCAAAGAGTATATGGTTTTATTATAAAATTATCATAGGAAGACTTTTGGTATAAACCTAAAGAGGATGTCCGAAGAAGAGATATTTTTTTGACCTAGTTTTTGTTTTATTTCTTCTTCTATCAACATTGAATCTTATTCAAGCATGATGAAATAATAAAATCATTATATTTTATGAATAGAAATTTTATGATGTTATTTTAATAACCTATATCTATCTCCACTTCCATCAAATGAGAAATAAAACCATTGTTCCAGTGTACGAGGGATGACCGCCTCACAAAATAATGTAATTAATTTTCCATCACCGCCTACCACTGATGGATAAAATGATGAATTTCATGTATATAGATACTATATTTGTGAAATAATCATCATTATGGAAATATTATATATTAGTTACTTTCTTATATTTCCATATATTGAAAAATGATAATGTCGTTCGTTTGTATGTGGGGATTACCACATCCATGGAGCAATGTGATTTGTTTTACATAATCACATCACATGGATACTATATATAAGTATATTTAAATAAATAATTATATATTTATGATATAATCATGATTTTGGAAATAAAAAATGATATTTTCTTTCCATTATGTTCTTTGCAAAATGGAAACATTATTCATGCGTACGTACAACCTATTATCTTCATGACTATTAGGTAATTCATTTTTTATTATCATTTTTTATACTTGGTTTTAAAATTATAATTAATGTATAAAAATTATAATTATTTCATGAATATTATTCTATAGATTATGTAATAATAACCACTTTGATCATAGTCAACTTACCAAAATCAGTTTTGACATATGAGTTGAATATCTTCAAAAAAATCCAACATGAATATAATTTTTTAAGTAATTTTATATAATGTGGTAGTAGATAAAATAAAAGGAACAATATAATTGAAAATGTTTTAATAAAGTAAATAATTATCATACATTTATTCTTTTTGAATATAAGTAACATCGGTGATGAGTCAGACTCGAGGTAAGGGACTCTTTAGTTTAAACCCTACATTTTAAATGTTTTAAAGGTTCATTTTTCAAATATTTTTATTTCATTACAATGTTATTAAAATTATTTTATTAACGTATTTGTATTTACATGAATTAATTATATATGTCATTTTATTTCACTTTTTATCTTATTTCAAATGTTTTAAAATGGGATATTTTTACATATTTTATAAGAAATGTTTGGACAAAAAGGAAAAAAATCTTTGTTTTAACATATACGACATCAATGACATTTTCCAACTCTATAACCATTACTTTATGATTTTATTTGATTATAATATTTCGTGTTTTCTTCATATAAAAACACACTTTTCCTTTTTTATGAGTATTTTTTAAAAAAAAATTAAATGGAATGTATATTAAAATATCCATAAATGTTTTTCTTATGGGTGATAAAAATATTTTATACAAGATTTCATGTATTATGATTACATTATGGTTCCTAGGAACTTTTTATGATTAAGTTTGGTTCCTTTATAAATCATGTATTATTGGTTATGTTATAAACTAGGGATGGTTGATCCTGATATTGCTCTCTAATGACTTTTGTAACAAGGGACGGAGTTAACCAATTTGTAATCTCCTAAGATATTATTTGAATTTAACTTGTAGGTTAGTATATTTGTAAGAGTGATATGAAATTGATGTATCAAGTTAACTACATTATTTATATATTATTTTTATTATTTTTTATGTAAGTATTATGATTTTATAAGGTAATATAATAAGATAATGTTTAAAAAAAGTATATGTTACTTCTTAATGGTGGATTGTATACATTTTTGAAAAAAAATTCATGATCTTTTCATGTTTTAAAAGAAAAATTTATGAGGATTATTTTGGATTTAATATTATTTTAAAAAAAATTATGAAAATAATTGTGCGAATATGTTGATTTATTTCATAAAAAATGCTAATTTTGAGATCAATGTTTTTTTGGAGAAAGGTAAATTCTTATAAGTATTCATAGACTAATGAATTTCTTTATTTCTTTATTTCTTTTTATATATAACTTACATATCTTTTTGTGATGATACCACATTTTTAATTTTTTTCATAGGTTTTTAATAATGAGTAAGTACAAGGATGAGGTCAATATGAAAATTGTGAAGATATTTCATGAAAACAAAACTTGTTATATATTAAAAAATTTGTACAGCAGAAAAAATGGATATTGAGTGGAAGTTTTAACTTTGTGATATAAAATTTATCTAGGTAAGATCAATGAATTTATTCCCTAAAAATATAAACCAAAATGATCTTGAGGAATAAAATAACATTTCATAAGTAAGAGAAAATTTTGAAACTCAGTTGATCTCATTATTTCCTAATCCACAGATGATAGCATTCCTTGATTTTGAATTTAGAAGATAATCTGCCCCTTGATCAGCACTCCATAATTTGGGTTCACCAATAAGATCATTATAAGTTATAAAAACATTAATATAACATTTAAATCCATGTTTCTTCACATATATAATCATTCTAATTTTAGAATAAGTATAATTCTCAATATTGAAATATGGTTCTATTACCATTGGAATTCTTCCACTTCGGATTTTTATTGCTATAATTTGGAACATATCTTCAAAATTATACACTAAAGTGTTGAGAAATCAATATTCAATCTATGATACCATGATTTTTACATATATCACTGTAAAATGACTTAAGTGGGGGGGTGAATTGAGTTCAAGAATTTCACACTAAAAAAAGTTCCTCTTATAATCATTTTAAACTATTCTTTCTCTTTTCATAATATATGTACCATAATTAAAATGAAAAAAAATATTAAGACATAAGAGATTTTTATAGTGGTTTGACCTGAGTCCACTCCACCAACACTAATTGTAGTTTTAGAAATATAATTAAAGATCCTTTTTATAGGGATCTTACAGTTGAATGTAATCAACTGACACATAGTCTGTTATAAATGTAAATAAAAATTCTTCTAATTTGACCTTTATCTAAAATATTTAATAAGGACCTAATTCTATAATTAGTAAAATAAGTGTGGATTTAACAAAATAGAAATGATAATAGAATTTGTATTACTAAATATAGAGCATAGTTTTTGAAGTGCAATGTGTTGCATTTGTTGTCAATGAGGCATGTTGTTATCTTAGAATGAATGGATGTCAAGGAATGTCAAGATGTGAATGACAAAGGTTGTGATGGTGTAGGTGGTGAAGGAGAATGGCCATGGTACTAAGATGCATGTCACTTAGGAGATTCACTAAGTGGCATAGGAGATGTGGTTGAAACATTCTCTAGTCATATCAGACGATTGTTGAGCTGTTCTTTAAGTTCCAAGAACTTGTATCAACTGGATACAATGTCACAACAATGTTAGAAGACCATGTATTGTATTGACAATGAATGAGGAGAAGCAAGAGATCCATCCACAACTTCTAAGTGGATGAAGTGGATTAAAGAAGTCCATGTACTAACTCTTAGTGCATGTGAATCAGAAGAAGATCCAATTGATCTCTGATTAGATCAATGAAGAATGTTGAAGAACATGTGTGATTTATGAGATTCAGTTGAAGAAGTCCCTCCTAAGTATTGAACACATATGGAAGAGGAGATGAAGAAGATTAAGAAGAAACCTTGGGAATTCCATATCCTAAGTAGAGATCATATGAGAGGAGAAATGATGGAATTCTTAAGAAGAAGAAGGAAGATGGCTTAGAGAAGGGGCACTTGGCAATTGGCATGTTTTATATGGAGGAGAACTTTGTTTTTAACAAAGTCTTAATATTTGCCTTAGCCAAAAATTTGGCCAGCCAAGGACACCTTGAGGGTTCAACCCCAAGGCACTTGTGGGCCTAAGGCGCCACGCCCATGGGGGATCCCATGGTGCAAGCACAAGGCGGCAGGGGGGCGTGTATAAGCCCCCGAGGGCACGCGGTGGTGAAGCCCGCGCACTCGAGTGTGTATGGTGGGCGCTAGGAGTGCGCCCGCAGAGGCGAGAGTGGGCGCAGAGCGCGCCCGCAGGGAGAACACGGTGCGGGGCGGCACCGTGGAGGGAGAAGTTCAATTGCTGAGAGGTCGAGAGCGCTTAGTTGATAAGCCACGAGAAAACCGGGTGAGGATTCGATGTGGGATGAGGAATTTTTCCGCGGGAGCGATCCTGGCCGCACGATCGATCGCGCACCAGATCTCGGCCGCACATCTGATCCGCGGCGAGGCGATCTGATCCAGCCGTCTGATGTCATCTCAACTCCGGATCCGACGGTTCTGAGGCGTCTTCAACCTCGAGCTCGACCGTGCGAGCTCCGTTCGAACCAGAGGCCTCCCCGACGACAAAATTCGAGTTCCCGGCCATCTCCGATCAAGCCGAAGAGTCCATTGGGATCGTCTCGACGCACTGAACCGATCCATGCTTAAAAATACACTTGCATGCAATGTTTGGAGAGTTTTGAAGTTCGGCCGAAGCAACTGAAGGTGCGAGGCCATTCGGTGTTGATGCTTTGCATGGATTGGGTTTAAAAAAGGCCATGCGTACGTCTCCATGCACATGCATAAAGAGGAAAATAATGAAGGAAAAGAACCTGCGTGAACAGAGGTGAAAAAGAAGATTTCAAAGAATCTTGAAGATCCGAAATCTTCGGGGATTTGAGATTTATCCCACACGGAAGTTTTGAGGCCTCTCTGCCTATAAAAGGAGAGCCCATGCTCTCGTTTATGCTTGCTGATCCTCTGAAGAGAGAATTCCCGTGAGAAGCACTTTTTGCCTCGCGAAGTCGAAGCCCCGCGCAGCACCCTGCGCGGCAGTGAAGCCCGGAGCACCCCTTGCTCCGTAAGGTTCCTTTTGCGCACTCCTTGCGCGAAAGAAGAAGAGGAGAAGTCCCCTGCGCACTACCCCTTTGCGCGACAGGAAGGAGAGGTTGGGCAGCGTGACCTTGCGCGCTCCCTCTGTGCACCGCGCCCCCTGCGCAGCAGTGGTGCTTGTGCGACCCGCGGCTGCCCCTTGTAGCGAGATCCTGCGCACCTTGCACCTTGTGCTTGTGCGTTTGAAGAAGGCAGTGGGGTGTTGCACCTTGCGCGGCCCTTGCCAGTGCACCTTGTGCGGCTGTGAGGAGAAGAAGGGAGTTCGGGTTGTGAAGTGTGTAACACACCTTGTGTGTGTGTGCAAGGAGAACCCAAGACTTGGTCGTGTGTGTGCATAAGGAGGAAGACCACACTATTTGTGTGTGTGCAAAGTGGACAAGAACACCTACGGGCCAAGTGTGTGCAAGTGATGTAGGCCAAGCTCAAGTGTGTGCAAAAGTGAAAAACAAAGTTTGTGTGCAAAAAGACAAATAGGCCGAACCTTAGTGTGTGTGAAAACTAAAGTGTACACACTAAGAATAAGGAGAAGAGGATTCCCACACTAAAGAACAACACACATTTAAGTGTGTGAACAAATTGGATAAAGTGTGTGAAGAGTTGAGAAGGTGTGTGCTTAAAGTGTTACACCCTTTGTGGGTTTATTGCACCAAGAGAAGGGGAGTGCATGCATGCATGCATGCACGTGCACACGTGAACAGAGTCAAATCAGTGGTGTACAATTGAGTTGTCCAAGACAGAAGATCTTGAAGTATTGAGAAGGCCATGCAGTCAGTGCATGAGGAAGCAGAGTTGCCATGCACTCAGTGCATGAAGATGATTTGAAGTGAGACTGAGCCAGACTGAAGTAAAAGATATTGTTTGTCTGAGTTTGCAGTAGATTGAGAAGAGCCTGATCAAGTGAAGTGATCAGAAGTTGTGAGCAAGACCAACAGACCTTTTCAGAGGCTGTTGAAGATTCTTGAAGAGAGAAGCCAGGTCATCCTGAAAAAGGAGATAACGCCTGAGCTAGACGAGAAGACCTGTTCATCACAAGTGAGCAGAGGTACAGAGCAAGGCCAGCAGCCTTTATCCCAGGCTGCTGAGGATACTTGAAGAAGCTTAAAGAGGAGAAGAGCTACTCGTGCGACTCGAGGAGCCAGGAGAAGACCCTGTGGGACTCAAGGAGAAGAAGTCTTCAGTGGGATTCTGGAGCAGGCCAGTGGGACTCTGGTAACACTGTGTGAAGCAGTATAAAGACCCTCCTGTGGGACTTAGGAGAGATACGGTGGGAAGCTGTATCGACCATTGTAATACTAACAGATTATAATGGGAGAATCCATGCTGGGAGAGCATGGCAAGGATGTAGGCCTTTGGTGCCGAACCTTGTAAATCCTTGTGTCCTGTGCCTTTTCATTACTGCATTATCCGGGAAAGGTTGAGAGATACAAGAAGAGTGGATCGAGGCTTTAACCAGCCATAGAGGTTTAATTGATTAAGAATCAATTAGTAAAAAGTTTTAAAGGATCACTGATTCACCCCCTCCCCCTCTCAGTGATTCACACTGATCTGGGCACTTCAATTAGTATCAGAGCGAGGTTACCTCTAAAAGATCCAAGGGAGTCTTTATGAAGTGCAGATTTGAGGAAATGAAAGAATATCCTCAAATGGAGATATCTGCCAAGACTCTGAAAAACAGAATGAAGAAACAGGCAAAGAAGATGAGGAAGAAGGTTGTTGCAATCAGAGAAACTCCTTCTATGGAAAGAAATGTGAAAGTCACATCAGATGACAATTCCTTTTATCATTCTTCTGATGAAGCCTGCTCTAGCTGTGATGAAGATGGAAGGAACAATGATCTTCTAAATGCAATCAAATATCTTCAGAAGACAGTACCCAAGGAAGTGGAAATGTGTATAGCTACAGGCATCCTTGATCTTCAAGAAGAAAAATCACAGTTAGAAGAAGAATCCAATGCAATGGAAGATCAATTGGCAAAAAGGGTTGGCATAACCAACACTCTCAGAAAGCTGGTGAAGGCTAAAGATGAAACCGTTTCTCTTTGCAATGAAAGATATGAAGACACTACTGAAGAATTGCAAAGAAGCCTTTCTGAGAAAGAATTCTTTAAAGTAGTAATCAAAGATGTTTACTATGAACTGGAGAAGTGGCATAGAGTATCAATGGTTGTTAAAGATGCTCAACTTGAAGACAAAGTAAAAAGGGTGAAGGAGCTTGACAACTCATTGCTTGAAATGAATAAGGTGCATGAAGACCAGATGATACAGCTGGAAGAGAAATGGGAAGGAAATATAAGAACTGTTGAGGATGAGAAGAACTCCCTCAACATGAAGTGTTTAGAATTAGAGGTGATATTGAAAAATCTGCAATCACCCAAAGCTGAAGCCTCCCAGTCAGCTGAAAGAAGAAATGTTGCTACTCAAGTATGCTTTGAGAAGGATGATTCTAAAATAAATACATCCTCTAATAAAAGGGCAACAACTTCTAAAAAGAAGGTACCATCCATCCCATCTTGTACTAATGCTTCTAATTGTGTTTCCACAAAAAGTGCAGGATGGAAGAATAATTCCAAACAAGTATGGATGAAGACAATGAAGAAAGAAAGCTCTCCTGAAGCAGCACAACAATTCAAGACAAGTACCCTACAATCAGAAGGAATCAAAAAGTCAAGATTTGTGGGTCAGTGTTGGTGTTGTAATAAGTATGGGCACTGTGCAAAGGATTGTTGGTACAATCCACTAAATGTCAAAGCACAAAGGAAGCCCATGCCAAGGGGGAGCAACCCAGAAGGAAATAAGCAACATCCACAGGTCCAGAGACATCTGTTTACTGCTAACAGATTTGGATTGCTTGACAACATCTGGGATGGCTGCAAAAGTGGTCAAAAGAATGATACATGTCAATCTCCAACTGTATCCAAAGCTGGAATGAAGAGAAGATCACTGAACCTGGCTAAAATAGATTCCTTGGGAAGCAAGTAGAAGAAAGTGGAAGATGCTCCTAAGAAGAGTTTGAAGAATGAAGAGAAGTCCTTGGAATTCAAATCCAAGAAGGGTGATGCATCCAGAAGGACCACCAAGAAATGCTTCTACTGTGGGAAGAAAGGACATATCATGGATCTTTGTAAAGAAGCCATGAAATTAAATAGAAGCAGACTGGACTCAAAAAGACAATCAATCCAGAAGAAGAAGAAGGGATTGATTGAAAACAAGTTGCCTAAGAAAGGTAGCTTGACAGCATCTAAGGAACCATGTGGAACTTCCAGAGCTGGGGCCACTCTTCCAAATGATTTACTTGTCATATGGCCAAATCAGTTGCAACTTGCCAAAGATCTGCAAAGAGCTGAAGATGAAGTTCTGGCAATTGCTAAGGCAAAAGGGAAAAGGAAGATTTCACATGAAGATGTATTGAGATCCACACCAGCACAAACATCATTGAAGATCAAATGTGCAAGTGTGAAGAATGGTGAAAATGGGACATCTCGGTTGAGAGAATCTTCTCAACCTTGTTGTTCACATTGATGAACCAAGGAGGTTCCATCTTATTCCCTTATACTTCTGGTATTTACATGTGCTAACATTGCAGGGAATTGAAGATGACGATCATTCTCAGCTGGAGGATGGTTTGGAAGGAATGGAGTGCACCCCTTGAGGGGGAGCAAATCTGAAGAAGATGATGGTCTAAGATTTATATCATCTTAAGAAAATGGACGAAAGGGGGAGCTTTATCTTTGCACCTGAACATTCTAATGTTTTTTGTGGAGTATGTGCAGGATTTAGCAATTCATTGAATATCTGAACCCCTTAGCATGATCTCACATGTTTACAGTGAATGTGGACAGCATTGAGTTCCTTGGTTACATCACTCTTGTTTTCTACACCGGGTTAGCCCAAGTAGACTTAGAGTTGATTTACTAAAGGTTCTTTGCTAAAGAAGAACATGTGGCATCATCCCTCTCTTAGTGTTTTTCAAGAAGATTCTATTCGAAGGGAGGAAGAGATATTTTGGAAGAGAACCACACCACACCTTTGCATTTGATTGCCAATAAGGGGGAGAAAATATTGGCACACATATTGACCCATTCATATGTGCTGAAGTTGTGTATTGACAACAAATACAAAGGGGGAGATTGAAGTGAAATGTGTTGCATTTGTTGTCAATGAGGCATGTTGTTGTCTTAGAATGAATGGATGTCAAGGAATGTCAATATGTGAATGACAAAGGTTGTGATGGTGTAGGTGGTGAAGGAGAATGGCCATGGTACTAAGATGCATGTCACTTAGGAGATTCACTAAGTGGCATAAGAGATGTGGTTGAAACATTCTCTAGTCATATCAGACGATTGTTGAGATGTTCTTTAAGTTCCAAGAACTTGTATCAACTAGATACAATATCACAACAATGTTAGAAGACCATGTATTGTATTGACAATGCATGAGGAGAAGCAAGAGATCCATCCACAACTTCTAAGTGGATGAAGTGGATTAAAGAAGTCCATGTACTAACTCTTAGTGCATGTGAATCAGAAGAAGATCCAATTGATCTCTGATTAGATCAATGAAGAATGTTGAAGAACATGTGTGATTTATGAGATTCAGTTGAATAATTCCCTCCTAAGTATTGAACACATATGGAAGAGGAGATGAAGAAGATTAAGAAGAAACCTTGGGAATTCCATATCCTAAGTAGAGATCATATGAGAGGAGAAATGATGGAATTATTAAGAAGAAGAAGGAAGATGGCTTAGAGAAGTGGAACTTGGCAATTGGCATGTTTTATATGGAGGAGAACTTTGTTTTTAACAAAGTCTTAATATTTGCCTTAGCCAAAAATTTGGCCAGCCAAGGACACCTTGAGGGTTCAACCCCAAGGCACTTGTGGGCCTAAGGCGCCACGCCCATGGGGGATCCCATGGTGCAAGCACAAGGCAGCAGGGGGCCGTGTATAAGCCCCCAAGGGCACGCGGTGGTGAAGCCCGCGCACTCGAGTGTGTATGGTGGGCGCTAGGAGCGCGCCCGCAGAGGCGAGAGTGGGCACAGAGCGCGCCCACAGGGAGAACACGGTGCGGGGCGGCACCGTGGAGGGAGAAGTTCAATTGCTGAGAGGTTGGGAGCGCTTAGTTGATAAGCCGCGAGAAAACTGGGTGAGGATTCGATGTGGGATGCGGAATTTTTCCGCGGGAGCGATCCTGGCCGCACGATCGATCGCGCGCCAGATCTCGGCCGCACATCTGATCCGCGGCGAGGCGATCTGATCCAGCCGTCCGATGTCATCTCAACTCCGGATCCGACGGTTCTGATGCGTCTTCAACCTCGAGCTCGACCGCTGCCACCCGCGAGCTCCGTTCAAACCAGAGGCCTCCCCGACGACAAAATTCGAGTTCCTGGCCATCTCCGATCACGCCGAAGAGTCCATTGGGATCGTCTCGACGCACTGAACCGATCCATGCTTAAAAATACACTTGCATGCAATGTTTGGAGAGTTTTGAAGTTCGGCCGAAGCAACCGAAGGTGCGAGGCCATTCGGTGTTGATGCTTTGCATGGATTGGGTTTAAAAAAGGCCATGCGTACGTATCCATGCACATGCATGAAGAGGAAAATAATGAAGGAAAAGAACCCGCGTGAACAGAGGTGAAAAAGAAGATTTCAAAGAATCTTGAAGATCCGAAATCTTCGGGGATTTGAGATTTATCCCACGCGGAAGTTTTGAGGCCTCTCTGCCTATAAAAGGAGAGCCCATGTTCTTGTTTATGCTTGCTGATCCTCTGAAGAGAGAAGTCCAGTGAGAAGCACTTTGTGCCTCGCGAAGTCGAAGCCCCGCGCAGCACCCTGCGCGGCAGTGAAGCCCGAAGCACCCCTTGCTCCGTAAGGTTCCTTTTGCGCACTCCTTGCGCGAAAGAAGAAGAGGAGAAGTCCCCTGCGCGCTACCCCTTTGCGCGACAGGAAGGAGAGGTTGGGCAGCGCGACCTTGCGCGCTCCCTCTGTGCACCGCGCCCCCTGCGCGGCAGTGGTGCTTGTGCGACCCGCGGCTGCCCCTTGCAGCGAGATCCTGCGCACCTTGCACCTTGTGCTTGTGCGTTTGAAGAAGGCAGTGGGGTGTTGCACCTTGCGCGGCCCTTGCCAGTGCACCTTGTGCGGCTGTGAGGAGAAGAAGGGAGTTCGGGTTGTGAAGTGTGTAACACACCTTGTGTGTGTGTGCAAGGAGAACCCAAGACTTGGCCGTGTGTGTGCATAAGGAGGATGACCACACTATTTGTGTGTGTGAAAAGTGGACAAGAACACCTACGGGCCAAGTGTGTGCAAGTGATGTAGGCCAAGCTCAAGTGTGTGCAAAAGTGAAAAACAAAGTTTGTGTGCAAAAAGACAAATAGGCCGAACCTTAGTGTGTGTGCAAACTAAAGTGTACACACTAAGAAGAAGGAGAAGAGGATTCCCACACTAAAGAACAACACACATTTAAGTGTGTGAACAAATTGGATAAAGTGTGTGAAGAGTTGAGAAGGTGTGTGCTTAAAGTGTTACACCCTTTGTGGGTTTATTGCACCAAGAGAAGGGGAGTGCATGCATGCATGCATGCACGTGCACACGTGAACAGAGTCAAATCAGTGGTGTGCAATTGAGTTTTCCAAGATAGAAGATCTTGAAGTATTGAGAAGGCCATGCAGTCAGTGCATGAGGAAGCAGAGTTGCCATGCACTCAGTGCATGAAGATGATTTGAAGTGAGACTGAGCCAGACTGAAGTAAAAGATATTGTTTGTCTGAGTTTGCAGTAGATTGAGAAGAGCCTGATCAAGTGAAGTGATCAGAAGTTGTGAGAAAGACCAACAGACCTTTTCAGAGGCTGTTGAAGATTCTTGAAGAGAGAAGCCAGGTCATCCTGAAAAAGGAGATAAAGCCTGAGCTAGACGAGAAGACCTGTTCATCACAAGTGAGCAGAGGTACAGAGCAAGGCCAGCAGCCTTTATCCCAGGCTGCTGAGGATACTTGAAGAAGCTTAAAGAGGAGAAGAGATACTCGTGCAACTCGAGGAGCCAGGAGAAGACCCTGTGGGACTCAGGGAGAAGAAGTCTTCAGTGGGATTCTGGAGCAGGCCAGTGGGACTCTGGTAACACTGTGTGAATCAGTATAAAGACCCTCCTGTGGGACTCAGGAGAGATACGGTGGGAAGCTGTATCGACCATTGTAATACTAACAGATTATAATGGGAGAATCCATGCTGGGAGAGCATGGCAAGGACGTAGGCCTTTGGTGCCGAACCTTGTAAATCCTTGTGTCCTGTGCCTTTTCATTACTGCATTATCCGGGAAAGGTTGAGAGATACAAGAAGAGTGGATCGAGGCTTTAACCAGCCATAGAGGTTTAATTGATTAAGAATCAATTAGTAAAAAGTTTTAAAGGATCACTGATTCACCCCCTCCCCCTCTCAGTGATTCACATTGATCTGGGCACTTCAGTTTTCTTTAGCAACAGGTATATGATTGAATCCTCTCCAAAGAATATGCGTGAATCCAAAGTATAGCTCATAAAATTATTCTTTGAATATATTAGATTTCTTGATTAATACACAATAGAAGAATAACTATATTATTTTCTTCTTACCATTCAATCACACAACTAAACTATATTTGCAGTATTTAAATAATTAAATAATAAATGGCGCAATAAAGATTATTCAATTTTTTTGATGTATATTTTTTTTATTGTTCAAATAAGAAAAATATATATAATATCCAAAAATTTAATTTAGTCAACAAATACATGATTTTATCATTGAAAGTGTGAATTTTTATAATCATTATAGTCCATATTTATATAAATAAATGCCTGTAAATATCTAGTGAAACTCTTACTAAAATCAAAGATTTGAAAACAAACTACTTCATATTTGAGTAATATACTGCCTAACAATACGATCTTTAGAGTAATTTGAGAGCTTTTACCTTTATTAAAATCAACTTTCAAAATTCCCTCTAAAAATATCTTGATTTTTGAAACACTAGGTATAATCCATAATGTTTACGTAAAAGAAACATTTCTTCTCTTAAGGAATATACAAGTGTAATATTATTTAAAGTGAATATATAGTATTAACTTTAGTCTTCATAGGTAATATGTAAGAATAAATTATTTAATTGGATTCATACATATAATCTAATAAAAGTAACTTTTAATTTTTTTACTTCATATGTAAAAGTAATATTCACATGTAAGTGTAAGTCTTTGTTTCATACAACTTTTTCCTTCGAAAAAATTCCTATTTTTAAAAGTAATCATAAATTAATAGTAGATATATAAATACATGTATTTTGAAAAATAATCAATAAGGGAGATTTAATTATATATTTCTCAGTATATGTATGACTAACTCTCTATACATAAGAATTATTACTTCATAAACTTATTCACATAACTTGGAATAATAATTCCATTCAGAAACAATAATATGTAAATAGTTAACCTAAAATACTCTTAAAATAAAATCATTAGAAAATAAAAAAGGAATTTTGTGAGCATAGAAGCATTGAATATAATAGAGTGGAAATTTTATCTTCTTATCATGTAGTGTTCTTCGTACACAACTGTTGACCTCACCTATTTTGATAATCCCAATTATGCTTTTACATACTTTGATAATCCTAATTAATGTTTATCTATATTATAATTCTCTCAATCTATGACATTTTATCTGATAATAATATTAAAATAATCCTTGAGATATGTTAATCAATGTTTATCCATGTTTGTATGAGTTTTGAAGTAATTCTAATCCAATCGGATATGTTTTTCATAAAACAGACAAGTGTTAGTCACTAATCTGTGTATAGCTACTGATACAAAGCTACCGGTACTTAGTCTACCGATAGACCTTAGTCTACCGATATACAGAATCACCGATAAGCTAGGGCTATCGATGTGCATAAGTCTACCGATACACATGATCACTAGAACTAAGAAATCTACTAATACAGACAATCACCAATACATAGAGCTACTGATAGACCAAGAGCTACCGATATACAGTGTCCCCGATACAGAATGAAGATACTGATACAAAGAATATCTATCGATAGATCAAGAGCTACCGATAGATCAAGAGCTACCGATAGATTAAGAGCTACCAATAGAATGAAGTCACCAGTATATAGATCTACCGATACCAAAAGTTACCAATAGAGTAAAGAGCTACTGATACAAGTTCAAGGAGATACCGATGCAAAGAGCTACCGTTAAAAGTACAAAGAGATACTGATGGAAAGTCACTGTTACACAAAATCCACCGAAAATGTCTACCAACAGGATCTACTAATGATTGACCAACCAGTAAAACTCTATATTCTCAATACTATTTATTTATTAAGCTAACAGTTACAATTGATGTGTTTAATGCAGTTAATGATATTTAATGATGTCTGTTTCCATGTTAGGGAACCGTACCTAGTACCGATGCAAAAAGTAATCATTCCCATTTGCCGGTGCTGAAATCTACAAAAGGGAAGATAAAGACCTAGCTGGACAGTAGTGAACATGGTGTGTGCATATAGCAAGAATCAAGGAACTAAACACGAAGGGTGAAAAATAAAAAGGCTCACCAGCATTCAAACCAGGGGCATTCTCCCAAGGATACATCCATACTCCAAGAGCACTGGACATACACGAAGCAATTCTTCTCTAGAGGAGAACACAAGCTTCATCTTGAGTGAAGAACTACAATAAACACTTCATGCACTCGGGCTGATAAGCTGAACCTGGAACCAAGGAAGAAAACGATAATCTGTTTTTCAGAACAAGAACCAGATAAGGACTCAGAAGCTTTTCAGACCAATCAAACGAGTCCAGAGCTGCACTCCCAATCACTAAAGCTTTCCTAATCTCATTCACACTTTCTTTAGTGATTCTTTCATTTACATTTCGAGTAGTGTGTGTACCCTATTTATTTTAAACACACACTGTCTCCTGAGCTAAGCTGGAGGATTCTAAAATCATCATTCAAACTCTATTAACTCCCTTGTATCCCACTGTGGATAGTGGTAGAGGTCGAGTATGACCTGGATAGCTGTGAGCTGTTGTCTTTGTTTTACCACGTAGAACTGGGGTAGAGTTCTTTGGACCTGGATAGTATTGTACTGTTGTTTACCCTGATCCAGGGTCTGGATAAATTTATATAAATTGTTGAGAGGACTAAGTATCGTCTTGAGACTGAACCTCTTGGTTACATCTGTTGTGCATTTTGGTTTAAGTCATGAGTATTCTATATATATATTTCAAATTCCGCTGCTAACTACTTTGAAATATAATTTTTTTTAAAGTTAATTTGATAGTTAAATTAGCAAGTGTTTATACTTATTGTAAACCAGTAAGTTAGTTTCAAAAGTCAATTTAATCTTCAGATTAAATTAACTGAGACCTAATCAATATTTGAGAAACTAATTAAACATTTACACTCTGAATAATTTCACTAAAGTTTAACTTTGTTTTCAAATAGGGGTATTTTAAGAGACATATTTTTAACAGAAATTTTAATTGGAACTCAATTCACCCCCCTCTTGAGTGTCCACTCCGACCAACATTTGGTATCAGAGGTTGTTTTTGATTTTCCAGGTTTTCAAAACACTCTGTGTTTCAACTATGATTTTAGTTGCATCTTTAATGATCTTAAATTTCTGTTAGTTCTAAATTTTATCTCTTTAATATATTCTCTAAAATCTAGTTCATGACAATAGACTAGAAGGTGCTGCTACTAACCTGCCACCTTTCTTCAATGGTACCAACTATGCCCAGTGGAAACTTAAGATGAAAATTCATTTAGAAAGTATGAGTTTTGATATCTGGACTTCTATAGAGTCACAATATAAACTTCTAGAAACTGATAGAACAACTTGGGATGAACCTAAAAAGACTGATTACAATAATAATTTTAAAGCTATGAATGCCCTGTATTGTGCTTTAGGAGATGAAGAGTTTAATAGAATATCTGCTTGCAAAACTGCCAATGAAATATGGGATACTTTGAGTGTTTCTCATGAAGGAACAACCAATGTTAAAGAAATGAGGCTTAATACCTATACTATTAAATATGATAATTTTTAAATGAAGACTGATGAACCTATTTATGACATGTATCTCAGGTTCAATGATATTGTCAATACTATAAGCTCTCTTGGAAAGGTTGTTCCTGCAAAGGAAGAAATCATGAGAATCTTGAGATGTCTACCAGATCAATGGAGAGGCACTTCTATTTCAATTATAGAATCATGTGACATTGGTTCTCTCCTTGTTAAAGATATTATTGGTAAATTAATGATGTACGAGGAAGAACTCAAGGTGAATAAAGAGGAAGATGATAAACCTAAAAGAAAATATATGGCTTTCAAGTCTACTGCTTCTAAGAGCAAAGACAAGGAGAAAATACATATACCTACTGAAAGTTCAACCAGTGATGATTCAGACTCCGATAGTGATGATGAAATGGCTCAAATTTCTAGGAGATTTAAGAAGTTCAATAAGAAGAAGAAATTCTTTAGAAAATAAAACTACAAAAGAATGTATGACCACAAGGGTCACTGGAAGAAGGATTGGAAAAAATCTCATAAGGAAGAGGATAGAATCTGCTATGAATGAAAAAGGAAAGGACACATCAAGGCTGACTGTCCAAAATTAAAATTCAAAAAGAAACATGATTATAAGGACAAGAAGTACAAGAAAGCTATGAAAGCTACTTGGAGTGCTTCAGAAGACAACACAAGTGAATCTGAAGTTTCTGAATCTGAAAAGAATCATGCCAACATGTGTTTCATGACAAACACATCTGAGGAAGCCTATTTGAATAGTTCTCACAAGAAGGTATGGTACTTGGACAGTATATTTTCAAGGCACATGTCTGGATATTATTCATGATTCAGGAGTCTAATCAAATTTTATGGAGGCCATGTCACCTTTGGTGATAATTATAAAGGAAAAATCATCGGCCTAGGCCAGATTGGTAACACTGATTCAGTTTTAATTTCTAAATTTATTATTTGTTTATGTACTTAAGTATAACCTGTTAAGTATCTCTCAATTATGTGATTATGGCTTTAATTTGAAGTTTGAAAATGATCCCTGTAATTTTTTTAACTCTAAAAATGTTTTAGTATTTTCTTCTTTGAGAAATGAAAATGTTTATGTTGTTGATCTGAATTCTTTAGCTAAGAAAAATGTTACTTGTTTAAATGATTTTCATAAAGAATCTTGGCTATGGCACAGAAGATTAGGACACTGCAACATCTATTCACTTAGAAAATTGACTAGGAAGAACTTGGTTAGAGACCTACCCAAACATGAATTCCCAAATGACAAAGTTTGTAATCCCTGTGAAAAGGGAAACCAACATAAAGTTTCTTTTAAATCAAAGAAAAAAGTTTCAACTTCTCAACCTCTCGAGTTGGTTCGCATGGAATTGTTTGGACCTTCTAGATTTTCTAATTTAAATGGGAAGCACTATGTCTATGTCCTAGTAGATGACTTTTCTAAATATACTTGGGTATACTTCTTAGATGAAAAAAGTGAAGCTTGTTTTTACTTTGTTAAATACTCCAAATCTGTAGAACACCTTAGAGGAATTAAGATTAAAACCCTGAGAAGTGATCATGGCTGTGATTTTGAAAATCAAGAGTTTGAATCTTATTTCTCACACAATGGCTATAGTCACAACTTTTCTACTCCTAGGACACCTCAGCAGAATGGTGTAGTAGAAAGAAGAAACAGAACCCTTCAAGAAAGTGCAAGAACCATGCTTAATGAGTATGACATTCCTATTTATTTTTGGGGTGAAGTTTTGAATACAAATTGTTATATTACTAATAGTGTTTTGATTAGACCTGTTCTCAAGAAGAGCCCATATGAACTATGGAATAATAGAAAACCCAAAGTTAGTTATTCTAGAGTCTTTGGTTGTGAAGTTTTTATTCTCAATACAAAGGATAATCTGGACAAGTTTGCTTCTAAAAGTGATGAAGGAATTTTTCTTGGTTATTCATTAACTAGAAAAGCCTATAGAGTCTTTAATAAAAGAACCAAATGTGTGGAAGAATCTATTCACATCAAGTTTGATGAAAATGATCCACATGTGCCTAAAACCTCTCTTGAAAATCTTGAGGAAGATTTGACTATTCTGGACCATAATGATAAAACTAAAGAACATACTGTAAAAAAATCCAGTTCTGGATATATTCCAGAATCTGCTTCTGCAGAACCCGAACATAGAGATGAACCTGAAATTTCTAGTCCTACCTTTACTAGATCAACTAGGATTCTAAAGAATCATCCTTTAGATGCTGTTGTTAGTAATCTTGATAGAGGGACACAGACTAGAGATTCTCTAAGAAACCAGGCTGAACATCAAGCTTTTTTTCACAATTAGATCCTAAAAATGTCAATGATTCAATCAATGATGAATTTTGGGTAATGGATATGCAAGAAGAGTTAAATCAATTTGAAAGAAACAATGTTTGGGAATTAGTTGACAAACCCAAGGACACTTTGACAATAGGAACTAAATGGGTTTTTAGAAACAAAGTTGATGAATCTAGAAATATAATTAGAAACAAAGCTAGGATAGTTGCACAAGGATATAGTCAAGAGGAAGGTATAGACTATAAAGAAACCTTTGCACCTGTATCCAGATTAAAATCTATTAGGATCTTACTTGCCTATGCTAATCATCTGAATTTCAAGTTATATCAAATGGATGTCAAAAGTGCTTTTCTAAATGGTTTTATAATTGAAGATGTTTTTGTTGAACAACCACCTGGATTTACTAATCCTCATTTTCCAAATCAAGTTTTTAAACTTTCTAAAGATTTATATGGTTTAAAACAAGCTCCAGGAGCATGGTATGATAGGCTTAGTAATTTTCTTATTTCAAAAAGTTTTACTAAAGGTATTGTTGATCCAAATCTTTTTATTAAAATAATTTCCAAAGATATTTTAATAGTACAAATCTATGTTAATGATATTATTTTTGGATCTTCTAAACATTCTTTATGTATTGATTTTTCAAAGAGTATGAAAAATGAATTTTAAATGAGTTTAATGGGAGAACTTAAATATTTTCTTGGATTTCATGTTTTTGAAAATTAAAATGGTATTATTTTGAATCAAAATAAATATAAAAATGATCTTTTAAAACGTTTTGGTTTGGATAGTATTAAGGAAAGTGATACTCCTATGAGTGCAGTCTGTAAATTGGATGCAGATGAAACTGGGAAACCAGTGGATCAAACCAATTACAGAGGTATGATTAGAAGCTTACTTTACCTTACTGCTAGTCGACCAGATATTATGTTTATTGTATGTATGTGTGCAAGATTTAAAGCTAATCCAAAAGTATGTCATTTTCTTACTGTTAAAATAATTTTTAAGTATCTTAAACACACTTTAAACTTAGGTTTGTTTTACCCAAAAGTAAAATCCTTTGAGTTAATGAGTTATTCAGATGCTGACTTTTCTGGTTGCAAGTTGGATAGAAAAAGCACATCTAGAACATGTCATTTATTGGGAAAATCCTTAGTATCTTGGTGTAGTAAGAAGCATAATTCTGTAGCTTTGTCCACTGCCAAAGCAGATTATATAGCTGCTGGTAGTTGCTGTGCACAAAATATGTGGATGAAACACACTCTTTTAGACTATGGATATGATTTTAAACATGTTTCTATCAACTGTGACAACACTAGTGCAACAAACATTTCAAAGAATCATGTATCTCACTATAGGACCAAACACATTGATGTAAGGCACCATTTCTTGAGAGATCATTACCAAAAGGGTGATATTACTCTTGAATTTATAGGTACTGAACATCAATTAGCTGAAATTTTCACCAAACCTTTGAGTTTGGATAGGTTAAGTTACATTAGACAAGAGTTGGGAATGATTAACCGTGATTGGTAGATACCTCACCGATGTAACCTCACCGATGTAACCTCACTGATGTAACCTCACCAATGTAACCTCACTGATGTGATACCTCACCGATGTAACCTCACCGATGTAACCTCACCGATGTGATACCTCACCGATGAACCTCACCGATGTAACCTCACCGATAGGAATTCTCACTGATAGACTCTATCGATGAGTGTGTTGTTTTAAACTTCTGTCTGCCGCCAGAATCTGAATCATTTTTACTTTATTTAATTTTATTTATTTATTTTATGATTCCTAAATGATAAAAACTAAGTCCCAGTTACTTCTCAATCCACCGAGCCTCAAACCTTTACCCTCAAACCTTAGCTCCCAAATCTCTCAAAAACCCTAAATCCCTTGAACCAGTGATTGCAAAAACCAAACTTCCTACCATCAGAGATGACACTGATGACCCGAAAGCAAAGAAGCAGAAGTCCTAGATAGAAAAAATTGGTAGTGTTGGTAGAACTAGGTCGGGTAGGCGACTAGTGAATCCTCATTTGTAGAATATAGTTATTATGATTGAAAAAGAGTTGTGCATGGAATGTTTTCTCCATAGCAAGTCGTTAGTGCTCGAAGTGCTGGAAGATCAAAAGTGGGTAGATTGCTTTTTAAACAACAATGGCCCCTACTATACAAAGCTAGTGAAACAATTTTATGATTTTGTAAGCTTTGAGAAATCTGAAAATGAAAACCGCGTGACTTCTTTTGTGAATGTGAAGGATATTTCCTTTTCATCTGTTGAGTGGGATGAATGTCTGAAGGTTCCACACGAAGGTGTATCTATATATGTCTCGAAAGCTATACCACATACAAGTGATATATTTGATTATAAGACTTCCTTGGAGGAGCTCACCGGTGATGGAAATCAAAGACAAGTAGTGGCTGCTGAAATGGATGGAGAGGACAGATTGTTGTTCAAATTTGTTCAGCATGTCTTAATACCAAGGAGTTGAGATTTTTCGAATTTTAGATATCAGGATATCTATCTCCTGCATCTCTTGAGATATTGTGTAAAAGTGAATCTGTGTAGATTGTTGATGATTCAAATGGAAGACATGACATGGCCAAAATCAAAGACTAATGCCCTATTATTTTCCAAGTTGATCTCTATGATGATC
Organism: Viscum album; assembly: GCA_963277665.1. Classification (NCBI taxonomy): domain Eukaryota; kingdom Viridiplantae; phylum Streptophyta; class Magnoliopsida; order Santalales; family Viscaceae; genus Viscum; species Viscum album. Next base: position 1,416,742,546 of record OY728159.1, on the reverse strand, counting down.
AAAGTGAAAGGGACAGATGAGTCTCAAGATGAGATAGTTGTAGTAAAGAATAATTTTTGTATCACAACCATGGTTTGAAAATACATGAAGATAAGTTAGAACCCATGGAGAGGAGAGTGGGTTAACGATGACCAGAAGGTATATGATAAATTCAATCCTGTGAATCATCCTTCAAGACCTAAGGATGTGAGGGATCCAGGTCTAGGACCTGATGAATAAGAACCTGAATATAGTGTTGATACTGAAGAAGAAGAAACTTCTATGGATGATGGAAGAGATCCGGACTTGCCTCCAAGTCCAGTTGATGAAATTGTATCTTCGAGAAAGGAAACTCTAGTAGAAGAAGAGACACATGCTGATAAGGAAGACCAGCCAGCCCCTGAGAATAAAGAAGAAAATGAGAATTATTAATAATCCTCTTATTTTGTCTGTTTAAGTCTGAGTCCATTAATTGGAAGCTCATTTGTGCCTACTGAGGATGTAGTAGGAGAAATGGAAGAATCTGTACCAAATCTAGAGGACCCTCCTATTGTTGAAGAGAAAGAATTGATAGTAGAAGATTCTTATGAGGAATAAATAACTACTGAGAATTCCCTTTATGTACAATAAAATTCACCCATTGAGGGGGAGCATGAAACCAAGTTTGGAAGTGTGTCAGTTGCTGTTGAGATTGGGGACTAGGCAGAAGACCTAGGTTTTGTGGTTTATGGATTAGACTATCCTGATTCTGATAATGAGGAATCTCAAAATAGAATAAAAATAATTTATGATGTTGAGTCTGAGTCTGAGTTTCTACATGAAGATGTGGTCAGAATGCATGACCTGGATATTTTGAAGAAAAAGCTTAAGGACAGTTTTGTGGAAGAGACAAGGAAGATGGAAGCTTCACTAGTGTCATCAATCCAATCGATTATGACTGACTCAGTGGCCAGCATAGAAACTGAAAGAGCACCTGTTGTAATTTCTCCTGCTGATATGATCACCAGGGCTGATCTTGAATCCTTGAAAGATGATATGAAAGAGTCATTTAGAGCTTCTGTTGCTGAGTTTAAGCACTGATTTGTTGAAGATATGACTAATTTGGAAAAATCCTTTGAACTTTCTCTCAGTTGTAATTTGTCAACCTCTGTGGCCAAAATAGTTGAAGATGTTATAGACTTCTAGACTCAAGTTTCTAGACTGGAAGCTGATGTTGAAGCTCTAAAGAAATCGGTTATCTCTTTAGACTCTTACATGAGTTCAAAATCTCAAGAAAATGGGGATTTAGCCTATGTCAAAAGTGTTGTAAGCCATATGGTTTCAGTGTTTGAAGGTTTTAAAACCTCCATGAAAGATCATGTTAAAACCCAGGATTCCCAAGTCCAAAATCTTATTAATGGGTTGACCAAAAACTTTAAGGAAACCTTATCCTTCTCTATTGGTTTTGTTGCTTCTAAACCCTTAGTGGATTTGAATCAGATTCAAGATGTGATGAAGGAGGAGCTTAGTTAATCTTTAACCAGTGGCTCTGTGGACTCATCTAACCTGAGAAAAGTTTTGATTTCTAATAGAGATTCATCTAGATAAATAATGAAGATAGTACAAGACTATATGAGAGAAGCTTCTTCCTCGTAGAAATAAGTGAAAGACAAGGTGGAATCCTATTTCCAAACGGTTTACACCAAGAATCAACTCACCAATCACTTCAAACTTCTATTAGAAAACATGAAGTTACCTCCTGTCAATCAAGCATTCAGAAAGAAAGTCAGCAAACTAAGGGAATTGACTCCAGCCTTGGAAAAATTCATGGAGAACAAGGATTATTTCATATCTTCTATGGAGAGAGGAGGAGGAATAATTATGGATTTCAGAAATCTTTTGATTCCTTTCCTGTATGTTGATGCTAGGCCAGTGATTGTACCTCCTAATTTACTTGCCTCCATCTCTACTGCTTCTCCTGTTCAGATGACTCCAGCCCAAGCCATTCGAATCCTTACACCTATGATCACTTAAATAACTCCTCAGTACAGGCCAGGCACAGTGTCTGTGGCTCAGCCTCATATGATCATCTCTGGAATTCCTAAGCCTTCACCTGCATCCACATAGTCTGAATCCTCTTCTGATCCAAAGAGAAAATCTCACATTGAGGATGTGGATTGAAGAGGTGGCTAAGATGTTTGATAGTAATCCTTTGTGTTTTGTTTTCTTTTTATGTATCTTTTTGCAACATATAATACAATTGGATTTCTTTTCTTTCTGATTTTGTTTCTCTTATTTTTATTGTTTTCCACTTTTTGATTATCACAAGGGGGGAGAAATATTATGAAAGTATCAAAGAGGGAGAAATATTCTCAAAGGGGTGGAAATATTATCTAAGTAAGAGCTACCATGCTTTGCCCCTCTGATATCATTGCATTTAATTCTACCTCTGATACATTATGTTCTATAACATACTATTTTCTCTAAGATAATTTCCTTTAATGATATATCCTCTGATACAACTACTCATTTTTTTTAAACTATAATATCATAAGTTGTGATTATCAAAAAGGGGGAGATTGTTGACCTCGCCTGTTTTAATAATCCCAATTATGCTTTTACATACTTTGATAATCCCAACTAATATTTATCTATATTCTAATTCTCTCAATCTATGACATTATATTTGATAATAATATTAAAATAATCCTTGAGATATGTTAATCAATATTTATCCATGTTTGTAAGAGTTTTGAAGTAATTCTAATCCAATCGGATATGTTTTGTATAAAACAGACAAGTGTTAGTCACTGATCTTCATATAACTACTGATACAGAGCTACCAGTACTTAGTCTACCGATAGACCTTAGTCTACCGATAGACAGAGTCACCGATAAGCTAGAGCTACCGATGTGCATAAGTCTACCGATACACATAATCACTTAAGAAATCTACCTATATAGATAATCACTAATACATAGAGCTACCGACAGACCAAGATCTACCGATATACAGAGTCCTCGATACATAATGATGCTACCGATACAAAGCATAACTACCGATAGATCAAGAGCTACTGATAGATCAAGAGCTACCAATAGATCAAGAGATACCGATAGAATGAAGTCACCGGTATATAGATCTACCGATACCAAAAGTTACCAATAGAGTAAATAGATACTGATGCAAGTTCAAAGAGCTACCGATACAAAGAGCTACCGATACAAGTTCAAAGAGCTACCGATGGAAGGTCACTGTTACACAAAATCCACCGAACACGTCTACCAACATGAGATACTAATGATTGACCAACCAGTCAAACTCTATATTCTCAATACAATTTATTTATTAAGCTAACGGTTACAATTGATGTTTTTAATGCAGTTAATGTTATTTAATGATGTTTGTTGCCATGTTAGGGAACCGTACCTGGTACCCATGAAAAAAGTAATCATTCCCATTTTACGGTGCTGAATGCTACAAAAGGGAAGATAAAGACCTAGTTGGACAGTAGTGAACACGGTTTGTGCATACAGCAAGAATCAAGGAACTAAACATGAAGGGTGAAAAAGAAAAAGGATCACCATCATTCAGATGTGGGGCATTCACACAAGGCTACATCCATACTCCAAGAGCACTAGACATACACGAAGCAATTATTCTATAGAGGAGAACACAAGTTGCATCTTGAGTGAAGAACTACAAAAAACACTTCATGCACTTAGGCCGATAAGCTGAACTTGGAACCAAGGAAGAAAACGGTACTCTGTTTTTCAGAACAAGAACCAGAGAAGGACTCAAAAGCTTTTCTGACCAATCAAACGAGTCCAGAGCTGCACTTCCAATCACAAAAAGCTATTCTAAACTCATTCACACTTTCTTTAGTGATTCTTTTATTTACATTTAGATTAGTGTGTGTACCCTGTTTATTTTACACACACACTGTCTCCTGAGCTAAGATGGAGGATTCTAAAATCCTCATTCAAACTCTATTAACTCCCTTGTATCCCACTGTAGATAGTGGTAGAGGTCGAGTACGACCTGGAAAGTTTTGAGCTGTTGTCTTTGTTTTCCCACGTAGAACTGTGGTAGAGGTTTTTGGACCTGGATAGTATTGTACTATTGTTTACCCCGATCCAGGGTGTGGATCAATTTATATAAATTTTTGAGAGGACTAAGTCTCGGCTTGAGACTGAACCTCTTGGTTACATCTGCTGTGTATTTTGGTTTAAGTCATAAGTATACTATATATATATTTTATAATCCTCTTCTAACTACATTGAAATATAATTTGTTTTATATTTACTTTGATAGTTAAATTAGCAAGTGTTTATACTTATTGTAAACCATTAAGTTAGTTTCAAAAGTCAATTTAATCTTCAGATTAAATTAACTGAGACCTAATCAATCTTTGAGAAACTAATTGGACATTTACACTCTGCATAAATTCACTATAGTTTAACTTTGTTTTTAAATAGGGGGATTTTAAGAGACATATTTTTAACAGAAATTTTAATTGGAACTCAATTCACCCCCCCCTCTTGAGTGTCCACTCCGACCAACAACAACAATAGTGCAGATACTCTCAATTCTTTTATAGAAATAAATTAAGATAATAGCCAAATATTATTAAATTTAATTTAAATTAAAAACTAAAATAGAATGAAAATTTCAAATCAATTAATAATTAAATTTAATATTTTCAAATTAGTTATAATAATAATAACATGTACATAAATTAAAATTATAATTTCTAAAATTATAAAATCCAAAATTTTTGTTATAAATAGTTTTCAAAATAAAAATTTTTCTTAAAAAATTAAATTTAGATCATTGTCTCTATCTTAAATTCATATATTTACACTACGATTTATATATATAAATATTAGAACTCAACTAAATTAGTGTTAAAACTATCTAGTTAAAGGTACACAATTATCACACATCAAATGTTAGAAAATATGACCTAAAGAAGGGATCACGACATGGTGACGGTCATTATATCATGGAGGATTTCTGATCATGGTGTTTTACACCACATTGTGGTGAATGTGAGAATGGTGTGAGATACCAATCATCTGATTCTTCTAATACGGTTATCATTCATCTTATACTATCTTCACATAATGGGATGATGTTACCATGAATTCAAATGTTAAAAGAGTTAAAAATTTAGTTTAATAAATAAAGTTTAGCAAAATTGTTTCTCTAGTTATATATAACTACTTTATATCTTGAACGATATAATCCCAAAATATAATAAGCTTATTTGCTGAACATATTATGCTAAATGAATTCTATGTTCAATTGGTATGATCTTAGAGAGAATACATTCCTATCTGAATTACTATATATTGTTTCTCAAAGACCATAAATAACATAAAAATTTCCCATGTGGTGCTTCTCGATACAAGAAATATGAATAAGGTCATATGAGAGTTGTGTGGTACTTTACAATCATTCCATGGCTTGGGAGAATACATGGAAGTGAAAAGGTTACAAGACAATTGATGTGGAATGAAAATATAAGAAATAAATATGGGAAACTTCATCACTTGAAAAACTCTCCTCAGTGGAAGATAATTGATCGTGAGTATCCTGAATTTTTAAATGATCTAAGAAACCTTCGTATTGCACTATCTACAGATGGAGTGGAACCCTTTGGTTTTCAAAGAAGAACTTATAGTACATGGCTGGTTATGTTTGTAAATTATAACTTTCCACCATATATATGCATGAAATGAAATAAAATTATATAATCTATTCTTATATAAAGACCAAAACAATCGAGTAATGATATTGATGTTTATTTGGTTCCCTTGATCAAAGATTTTAAATTATTATGGGATTCAGGTGTTATGTTGAATGATTCTTACAAACATGAAGATTTTATGCTCAGAGACATGTTGTATAGGATAATAAATGACATTCCTTCTTATGGAAATGTGTAGCATTAAAATAACTCATGGGTGTCCCATTTGTGAAGAAGGTAAACAATAAGTTAGGTTGAAACATTCATCAAAGAATGTGTTTCTAGTACAGATCATATTTCTACCCTAATGACATAAGTATTAATCTTAGATGACATCATTTCATGCAATTTTATAACAACATCAAACACCATATTCATTGATAGGTGATCAAATGTTTGATAAAGTAAAAGATATGAACACTGATTTTGGTATACCTTTTTTTGAAAAACCTTACAAAAACCAGTTGGAACAAGATAGTAGTTTTTTTAATTACCATACTGAAATTGGTTGTATTTCTGGAATCTTCTTAATTTTATCCATGTTTAAAAGTTACATGTGATGGTTTCATTATAATGTTACTAAATGCATTGAAAAAAGGATGTAATTATGGCTAGGTTGGACATGATTGACATGGGAACACAAAAAGAGTTGGCATTGGTGTTGAGTGAAAAATAGACTTTTCTTTCTAAAACTATTTACACTCTTTCTAGAAAAGAGAGATATCAGTTTTCTAGCATCTTTAATGATGTAAAGGTTCCATATTCGTATTCATAAAATATAGAGAATATCATTTCAATGTCTGATTTAAAGTTAAAGGGTATGAAATCACATGACTGAAATGTTTTGATAGAAGATCTAATGTTTATAGATTTACATTGAGTTTTGTCCAAGAATAATCATCATACATTAACAAATATCTATTTCTTTTTCAAAGATATATGCCATAAATTTATAGACCTAGAGAAATTTCCAACTATGGAAATGGAAATTATCATAATATTATGTGTATTGGATATCTTCTTCCTACTGAAATTATTTTATATGATTGTTCACTTGATGTTTCACTTGTTAAGAGTGATTCCACTATATGGTCCTATATATTATAGATGGTCATACCACATTTAATGGTATATTAATATTTTTAAAGGGTATATCTAAAATCAAAGACATCTATAAGGTTTTATTGTAGGGAAATATGTTGTTTTGGAACCTGTTGAATTCTATACCAACTACCTATCTGATGTGGAAATAATTGGTCTATTGATATCTTATCATGCCATGGGGTTTTGGGTGAAGGAATTTTCAAAATAGATATTTTTCACAATTACTATTAAAAATTGGGAGCAGGACCACCTTTAGGTTTTGAATAATAGTTTAGATATTTCACCAATTTTTGAAACCCAAAAAGAAATTATTAATCATTTTAATCCATCAATGGATGAAATGTGGATATCAAATAAAAATAATCAATAGTTTGTATTATGGTTTAGAGACTATATTTTTTGAGTTTATTGAAAATATCGATTCAATTTTAGAACCACCTTGATGGTCAAATAGAGGACAAAGTATGCATGTATTTTCTTATAATGGTTATGTAATTAATGGTTATATGTTCTATACAAATGATCATGATGAATATAGTACCATAAAAATTTTTGGAGTTACACTTGTAGATAAATCCATGCATGTATCTGGTACTAAGGAAAAAAAATCCAATTTATGTGAATATGTTATACTTTGGAATCATCAAACAATTATGGGATTTGGATTATACAACATTCCAAGTGTCAATTTTTCCATGCAAGTGGGTTGATAATAGAAGTGTTGTTAAAATATATGAATTGGGATTCATGAATGTGGACTTTATTAAGGAAGATTACAAGGATGAATCATTTATAATAGAATCAAAGGTATTATAAGTATTTTATGTTTCTGATATCGTAAACTGAAGGTAGTGAATTGTTATGTTATCAACCAAAACCACTAAATGGATAGATGTCAATTGAAATAAGGATGACTGTTTCGTTGGGTCATCATAATCATTTGGTAGTGTTCCCAATATAAATGGGGTTATATATTTCAGAGGAGAAAATAATGAAGGGATTTGGATACTTGATATAGGGTAAAATCACTTCAACCTTTTAAAAAAATAGAATTCAATTTTAAATTTTTTTGTAATATACATTGTGTCATGTCATATTATTATATATTCACTATTTTATTTATGTAATGTAAATTAAATGTTCAACCACTTTTGTAGATAATTGTTTTTGTACATGTCGATGCTCCCAATCCCAAGAAACTATAGGTTTCTCAACATACTAGTGATACCAATGTAGAGGAGAAACAAACTTCTACACATGATGATGCTATAAATCTATATGAACAACATATTGACAATGTTGAAACTGAGGAAATGATAGACGGTGAAAAACTAGTGTCCTAGATAAAACAAGACCATCATAGTGTGACAATGTTAATAAAAATTATTAAGGTGATTGACAAAGGAATCAAATTTGAGGTTGGATGGAATGCATATGGATAGCCAGTTGACCCCAAGAAGGCCTTTTTCAGTAGTTACTTTGGCCCCACCACTCACATACGCATGGAGATTGACGTATATACATGGAAAAAAGATATGAATGGGCTTAATACACTGATTTGGGATGATATTAGGGTAACATTATGATATGAATTCTTTATTTTACTAAAAAATTATTGAAATATTGAATTACTATTAATTATCCCATACAGAGAGCATTTATAGTAGATGAATACTGAATTAAATTTGTATAAATGCCCTCTGGAATGGCTCACAGAGGCTTTCACACCATTCTTATAAAGTATCTTCTCAAAGATGCAGAAGGGAAAATAAAATCTCACCCACCACAAGTGTATTCACACCTATTAAACTAATTTGTGTGGGATGTGTTTATTGGTTATCATTAGAAGACATATTTTCATAAAAATTGTGACTGGTAATACATTTCCTGACAATATGTGTATTAATCACTTTTATAAATAATTAATTATTTATTTAATAGAAACTGAGTGTTGAAAATAAGAAACGGATAGTAAAACCAAGGTACCCCTACCACAATGCAAGGATGGGGTACTCTTTAGTTGAAAAACAAATTGGTACATATTTTAAATCTATCATAAAATTTTTATTTGTCATAAAACGATAACATAATTATGTTTTTCTGTTTATAGGTTTATTGATTAATCAAAATACAAATCCACTTACATCCCACATCATGTGGTATGAAAGGAGGATCGTGTAAATAAATAAGGGATACTGATAGATGAAAACACAAACAAAGTGTGGTAATCATGTGAAAGTATGAAATAAAAAATTCCTTTTTATTTAAATTGGTATTAAATAATAATTATTACTTATTTACCTATATTTTTTTATCCAATTTATACACAAAATCCATCATCAGGTTTACCCAATAAAGAACTACTATCAATGTCCTTGAAGTGGCTAGAACCATATGGTTGCGTTTGAGGTGCAGGATTTGGGGTGTCACCCCCAACATATTTTGAAAAAGGAAATGAACAGTCAGATAAAGATAAGAAAATGGAAGAGTTGTAGGCATGATTAGATTTTATTAGAGAAAATTATAATTGGAAGTTAGAGCTATTAGATAATGTTATCGTAAGAAATCAAAGAGAAGTAACAACACAAGAACAACCAATACATGCAGATCCTACCACCCCCACTATCTTTGAGGTGATTCATTCCCCTCAAAGAGTAGTCATATAAGAGGTAATAAATATTTTTATAATTGTTTTTTGTGAAATGTGAAACAAGAATACACTGATACATTTCATATAGTGATATTATACATGGTGAAAATGATTGTGATTTATAACTATCAACACCAATCCATTACCTTGTTTTGAGGGGTACCGTGTACAATATCCAAGGAGATATTCTACAAAATATAGAAATTCTGACAGGTCATGTGATAGTGGGGATTAACATAGCTAAAGAGACGAGTGCTAAGATACCCATTCCACTTGATGATGTGGATATTCATACGGCTGAACAACCTATTGGAACATTCATAGCATGGCCCTTAAATATTGTAAAAAAACATGTTGATAAGTATGTATTCATTTACAATTTATTTGTTATGAAGAAACCCTAAAAAAATTAATGGAAAAATGTCTAAATCGATGAATATTATTAAAAATAGACAAAGGGAAGGGGTGAAACATAGGGTCAAATTAAAACAATCTAAAGGATCAACCATCCAATTAAAAAGATCTTCACAAATTACCTATACCACACTCATTCACCATCCTCATTTACTAACATTGATGGTTTATGTAGATATAATATTAGAAAGTGGTGATACAAACCAAATAGATTTTGAAGAAACGATATAAGGAGAGGCCATTACGGACTATATTTTCTTTGAGAATGTAAATGAAATACTCAAGAAGTAATGTCTAGGAGTCATAGTTTTAATTGTATAGATGGGGTTTGTTTTCATGATTTGTTTGTCCAATAGATGGTCTACTATGTTATTTATGACTTAATATTTTTCATAATTTTTTGTAGGTCTATATATGAATATTATTTGAAGGGAAGACCTTTTGAACCAAAATATGGACCCATTAGTCCCCACATAACTTTTACACAACTATTCTCATTGGAACCAAAGTAATATGTAGGAATAGTGGGAAAACTGGCCACAATGTTTAAAAGAAAACTTACAAACAACATACTATTCACAATACCCATGATGCAAGGGTAAAAATATACAATTTAATCATATGAACTATATATTAATTCATTTTATTAATTTTTTTTTGTTTTTTAGGTAGTATTGATTAATCATTATAGTAAATTTGTATACTATAAAGATTTATTTTCTAGATTCAATGCTTGGATACCAAAAAACTGACCTCAAATGATGATCTTTATTAAATTGTAATACACAAAATGAAATTTTTTACAACTAAAATTCAAGTTATAAATTTTATATTATGTTCTAATTAGAATTCTATTATGATATTGAAGTGTTTAAATATCATCAAAATCATGGCTGTGGACAGTCCATAAATAAAAGTAACATATCGACATCTACAAGTGGATAATTATTGGGGTATATATAACAATATTTCACTATCAAAACATATATAAAAACAAATTATGAATTTTTATCAATGTTCATGTAGTGTCTAAAAAAACCAATGGAAGATATTGTGGTTATTATATTTGAAATTTAATGAAATACATCATATGAAATAAACAAACTAGTATCCCCAAAGATTTATTTTTGAAGACAATTAAAATTTCATTTAATATATTTATTTATCCTTTGTTTATTTATATTTTTCTTGTATTAACAAGATTATCGATAGTCCTTATATTCATAATAGGAAATAGATTTTTTTTAAATGAATAGGTTGTATACCTTGTGTGAGAATGTATACATACATCATGCATAGGTGACTACCTACTACTTATTTAGTTTATTTTCTCATCATTTTATCTACTTTTTTAATTAAGTTCCTCATCATTTTTTGTCTAATACTTTGGAAAAATGATACATATGTCATTTATGACATATATAAATCATTCACACCTCAATATGATACATGGTGTGTCCGATATGACTTAAAGAGATTGTTCTCAGTAAAAATACTATTTCAGTAAAAAAGATGAGTGACATAATGAAAAATAAGAAAACACTTTCATATTATTTCTATACATTTAAAAAAAATATCCATAAGTCATTTTTGACATGTAGTAATTGTCCACACAACAATAAAATACACGGCATGTCTGGTATGACTGAAAGTGTCTATTATTAGTTTAAAATTGACAATTTAGCTCAACACATGCATCAATCACTAAAAATTAAGGCAATTTGTCGTATTATCTTAATAATTTATGAAATTTATTCATAAGTGGTTTTAATGTTTAGGAATCAATTTCAAATCAAATCAACACATGATGTGACCGGTATGACACAATGTTCATTTTTTTTCTTAAAATGACATTTTAGACAAAAAAATAAGTGACGTACTCAAAACCAAACAAACGAATTCATATTTTAATGATACTTCATGAAAATGATCCATAATTAATTTCTGATTTTTAGGAATCATCCTCACCTTAATCTGATGCACGATGTGACCCGTATGATTCAAATTTTTGGTGTTTAGTTTAAAATGAAATTTTAATAAAATCCACAAGTGACACACTCAAAACTATGAAAAAACATTAGGATTGTTTTGATACTTTATAAAAACGATCCATAAGTCAGTTTTTATGTGTAGGAGTCAACCTCACCTCAATAAAATGCATAGTGTTTTTATTATGACTCAAAGTGCATGTTCTTGGTTTAAAATTTTTATTTTAGAAAAAAAGGAAAGTGATATACTCAAAATTGAGAAAACATATTTAGATTGTTTTAATACATTATTATAATTATATATAAGTCATTTTTTCTTATAGGAATTATCCATACCTCAACTGGGTACAAGGTCTGCTTGGTATGACTCAAAGTGTCTGTTATCAGTTTAAAATTTATATTTTAGTTTAAAATTTGTTTCAATCTCTAAAAACCATGAAATCACACTCAGATTTCCTTGATAATTTATGAAAATGATTCATAAGTCATTTTTGACTTGTAGAAATCATTCTCACATCAAACTGACACATTATATGATTGTTATGTCCCAAAGTGTTTTTTTGGTTTAAAATGACATTTTTGTTAAAAATATTAACATACTCAAAACTAAGAAAAAAATTATGATTATTTTTATAATTTAGGAAAACTATCCATAAGTAATTTTTGAATTTTACAAATCATCTTAACCTTTATATAATGCATGGTATGATCGGTATTACTCAAAGTGTGTGTTTTCATTTTAAAATGACATTTTAGTAAAAATCACAAGTGACTTACTCAAAACCATGAAACCACATTCAAATTATTTTGATACTTTTGAGAAACAATCCATAAGTCATTTTTGATGTGTAAGAATCAAAAATCACCTTCTTCCAATATGTGGTGTTCCTAGAATGACTCAAATGGTGTGGTTTCAGTTTAAAATTGACATTTTATTAATGTACTTATTTGTATTTATGTTTAATTTGTTTATTTTTTATATTATTAACATGAGAATTTTTTTATTATAAAAGTGTATTATTTTTCTTGAGTTAGGGTTGTTTGTTAATAGCTTCTCACGCTCATGAGAGATTGGACATTGAGGCTGAAAATGCGATAAAAAAAATAGCGAAATGGTTCAAGAATGTATATAGACATCATGAAAAGGTGAATTCCTACTACTTATTTATTTAATTTTGTATTAATTTTATATACCATTTTTTAGTTGATTTCATTATCATTTTTATCGAATAATTATTTATTTATATTCAAATATCTTTTGGTAACTCTTATTTTTCATTCAACTATCTACAAGAATCCAGGAAAGAGGGAACATGTTCCTTTCAAATGGAATCATAAACCCCATGCTTCCAAGAACACAAATTGAATCATAGGGATGCATATACCAAGGGATTTTGAAAATATTGAATGAAAAGTATGACTTCTCATAATATTTTTCATGAACATTGTCATAAACAGTGTTGGAGTCAGCCACCTCTCAATTAGTCGCACCATTATCTAATACACAGTGTTCTAGGTATAACTGGATGTTTATGTTTTTAGTTTATAATTTATGTTTTAGTTCAAAACACACATCACTTAATAAAAACTTATCATAAACATTCATATTTTTTTGATATATTAGTAAAATGATTCATAAGTCATTGGTGGTGTGTAAGAATTATCCTCGTATCAATCTGATGCACGGTGTGATCGATATGACTCCAAGTGTATCTTTTTATTTAAGATTATCATTTTAGTAAAAAAGATAAGTGACATACTCAAAAAATTTTAAAACACATTCAAATTGTTTTGATACTTTAGTAAAATGATATATACATCATTTTTGAAGTGTAAAAAGTAGCCTCACCTCAATCTAATATATGGTGTGTCTATTATGACTCTTAGAGGCCGTTATCAGTCTAAAATTGACTTTTTAGTTCAAAACATGTGTCACTCACTAAAAACCAAGAAAGTGCGCTCATATTTTATAGATAATTTAATAAAACTATTCATAAATAATTTTTGATGTGTAGGAATCATTCTCACCTCAAACCAACACAATATGTGACCAGTATGACTCAAAGTGCATGATTTCAGTTTAAAATGACGTTTTAGTAAAAAAAACAAGTGACTTACTCAAAACCAAGAAAACACATTCAGATTATTTTTACACGTTATGAAAATGATCCATAACTCATTTGTGGCAAGTAGAAATTATTCACATATCAATATGCCACATGATATGACCGGAATGACTTAAAGTGCATATTTTCAGTTTAAAATGACTTTTTAGTAAAAAATAGATGTGACATACTCAAAATTGAGAAAACACATTTGGATTGTATTGATACTTTAGAACAATGTGTTGGAGTTGGTATCCTAGAACCAACTTTTTGTACATTCATTATGTAACGTGCCGGTTCCGGAATCCACCCAGAGGTGCCCCATACACGGTTGGTCACATGACCTCAAATGCATTTCCCCAAATGCCAGAGGCTGCTGACTAGCAGTGAGGGCCTTGGGTGTGATAGTGGTGAAACTATGCCGTCATTGGCAGAGTACACAGCAGAAGAGAAAACAATAAACAATAGAGGAAGCAGTAAACAATCCATACACAAGTAAACAGAAAAATACTAAATATGATAAACAGCAGGAGCACACATATATATATGAAATGATGCATGATACATATGTCTAGGAAAGCATCCAAACAAGTCACAATGTTGAATACAGTACTAAACCAAAGTACAAAAGAAAAGAGAAAAGAAACTCCTCAGCATCGCAAGCCTCGACTTGGTCCCATGCTCTCCAGCTCCAATGCAATCAAGTACCTGAAGTAGAAGGGAGTTTTCCTTTGTCTATACCTGCAACAATATAATCTGTTTGGTCTCAAAAGCATGACCCAAACAGGGTGTGAGACTAAATCCCAGAAGGAAACCACTCAAAGATCTGTTCCTAATAGCCAGTGAGTATATGGCAGGTAATAGTACAGTAATTAGTAAACAGTAGTCAGTAATAGGATAATACACAGTAGTAAACAATCCACATATCAACAAGTAGTAGTGAAGCAAACAGCTAAACAAAAATGGGAATCCCCTTTGGGAAGTACTCACAGCCATCCCCTCTGGTCCTATCCAAGAAGTACCAGCAACCCTCTGGGTAGTACACTCAGCCTAAATCCTCTAGTTTGGTCATACAAAAATTATAAGACTCTCTGTGGAAGCACGCTCAGTAAATTCCCCTTATTGTCTAAGGTAGTCAAGAACTCTCTAAGGAAGATCACGCGGTCAATTCCCCTTATAGCCCCAAGGTCTAGAGACTCTCTGAGGAAACTCACTTGGTCAATTCCTCCTATAGCCATAGGTCGATCACAGACTCTCTGAGGAAGCTCAGTCGGTCAATTCTTCCTATAGCCTGGAGTGGTTTACGGAAACTCAAACAAAACAAAGGCTCTCTGAGGAAGCTCACTTGGTATATCCCCTACAGTCTATAATGTCCAAGACTCTCTGAGAAAGCTCACTCGGTCTATCCCCTTATAGTCTATAGCACCAGGTTCTCACGGCCCCATGCCAGTCAGTGAATAATAATGCTATAAGGCCAAAGTAAACTTATATAGCTACTTGGCTAACTAGTCTACAGCATAACAAGAAATGTCATGGAACATCAATCTATCCTACGGTCACAAGGCATGGAAAATAGGTATAACAGCCAATAGGCTGAACAAGACCAAAAGGTCGTAAACAGAACAAGGCATGGGCAAAACATCCAAGCATAGCAATTATCCTTATACATAGCCAAATACCTCTACACAAGCGTACAAGAAAGGTAGAAAAATATCAGGGGAAAAACAGTAAACATGCAATACCCCATTCATGAGTATTGGTGGAATTTGTGCATAAAACTCATTGGATTTGAAAGGAAAGGCACAAACCACATACCCTGATGTTAGGAGATCGATATAATTGAGCCACGAGGCTTGAATCTCCTTAGAACATCGTAGATCTACAAAAACACAAAAAAGAAAATAAAATTCAACCCACGATAACGTGCAAAAGAGGAGGAATTGGAAAACGAAGCTCTAGGATAAGGAAGAGCTTACTATTGTGGTTCCAACGCAATCGACGACGGTCGATTTAGAGAACAGACGGAGGCTCTGGGCTCGGAGGAGATTTGCGATCGTATAAGACGCTCTTGGTCGAAGAAGCTAGAGAAGAAGGAAGTTTTGGGGTTAAGACGCAACCCCGGTGTGTTTTATGAAAAAAAACAAAGTACACGGTTTCTAATTTTGAATTACACGGTCTGTACTCACCTTTTCCATACTCCACTTTAGGTGGCCTTTACATCACCCCTACATGGCTGTGTGTGAGGCTCGGACACAGCCAGCACACGGCCTCGTGCTGCAAGCGAGTACACTGCGTGTACCCATAAAGTACACGGCGTGTACCTAAAAATTTTCCAAGAACTCATCTTTTCTCAAAAGCTCCAGAAAAAGGAAAAACATACATAAAAATAAGGTCTAGATTCTTACAAACTTTCCCCCTTAAAGAAATTCATCCCCAAATTTCCCTAGAAAGGTGTAGAAGAAGAAACCCCGAACAGCTCCAGCCACTGCGATCGTACATCGGCCTCCCTCTCCCAAGTCGCATCCTATACTCACCTGTGTTGCCATAGCACCCGTACCAGAGGAACGGACCGGCCACGGAGACCCTTCATACTATGATCGACAATCCGGATAGGATGTTCCTCAAATGATGCATCTTCTTTGAGCTCAACCTCCTCAGGTAGAAAGACATGAGACGAGTCTGAAAAGTAACGTCGGAGCTAAGAAACATGGAAGACATCCTGTATAGCCCAGTACCTCTAAGGTAACTGCAACCGATAGGAAACCGGACCAACTCTCTCCAACACCTCAAACAGCTCGACGTAATGTGGTGAAAGCCTACCCTGTCTCTGAATCCTTTTGTGTCTCAACCTCAGTGCGACATGCAGGAAAACCTGATCCCCGACCTCAAACTCCAGAGGTCGTCTCCGCTGATCAGCATAAGAATTCTGATGACACTACATAGTATCCATCCTCTTCTGAATCAACTCAATCTGCTCTAAGGTCTCCTTAACAAGACGAGGTCCTAGAAAAGTTGTCTCTCCTGCCTTCGTCCAGCATAAAGGTGATCGGAATGGTCTACCGTAAAAAGCCTCGTAAGGTGCCATCTGAATAGTCGCCTGAAAACTATTGTTGTAGGCAAACTCCACAAGAGGTATATGCTTCTCCCAAGAACCTCCAAAGTCTAGAATGCAAGATCTGAGCATATAATCAAGCACCTGGATCGTATGCTCAGACGGTCCATCTTTCTGGGGATGGTATGCTGTACTCAAAAGTACCTATGTACCCAAAGCCTTCTGAAGCCTCTTCCAGAACTGAGAAGTAAAATGTGCATCCCTATCTGAAACAATGGAGTGTGGAACTCCATGCAGACGTAAAATCTGTCGAATTTACAACCGCCCAGCTCATCAACACTGAAGGTATCCTTGATCGGAAAGAAGTGAGCAACCTTCGTGAGTCTATCAATGACAACCCAAACTGCGTCATTCCCTCGAGGAGACCTCGGCAAACCGGTCACGAAGTCCATCGCGACATCATTCCACTTACACTTCAGAATGGGTAACTGCGGTAGAAGGAATTCTAGTTGTTGATCCTCCACTTTCACCTAATGACAAGTGGAACACCTCATGACAAAACCAACAGCATCTCTATTCATACCTGGCCACCAATACTGGCGGTGTAGATCATGATACATCTTGGTGATTCCAGGATGAACTGCCCAAACTGAGGAATGAAAATCTTGCATCAGCTCCTCGCGTATGTATTTTGGCACCCATATGTGTCCCTGAAAACACAATATCTCATCCTCAACTATTGTCCATCCAGGAAGAGGATCCTCTCCTGACACACTCTCCCGTAGGACTATCCCTTCTGAGTCTGATAGCTGCCTCATCCGTACCCGATCGGGAAGAGTATAGGTAACATACACAAAAGAAATAAATGTCTACCCCTGACTGTCGTGCACCTCCAAATGAATCTCAGAGAATAGATCCATAAGATACCACTCACTACTGGCCTCCTGAACTGCCTAAATATGAGTTCTCCTGCTCAACGCATCAGCCACTGTGTTATCTTTCCTAGGTGTATAGGCAAGCTCAAAGTCAAAGGATTGAAGATACTCGACCCACCTGCACTATCTCAGATTCAGATCACACTGAGTAAAGATGTACTTGATACTCTTTTGGTCGGTAAACACCACAAAGTGCTCTCCCATAAGATAATGTCTCCAATAGTGTAGGGCATGAAAAACAGCTGCCAACTCCAGATCATGCGTCGGGTAATTCCTCTCGTGTAGCCTCAACTGCCGAGACCCGTATGCAACGACTCCATCTCCCTACATAATAACGGATCCCATCCAGATACCAGAAGCATCAGAGAAGACAATATAGTCCTTTACTAGCTCTGGAAAGACTAGTATTGGTGTTGAAGTCAACCTCCCTTTCAACTCCTAAAAGGCTGACTCACAAGAATATGACCATAAGAACTTCACCCCATTCTTGGTCAGGCCTGTGCGTGGTTCTTCTAGGTGTGAAAATTCATGTATGAAGAGTTTGTAGTATCTAGCTAGCCCTATAAAACTTTGTACCTCAAAGACGTTCTTCGGATGCTCCTAGAAAACTACTACCCTCACTTTCTCTGGGTCTACTGATACTCCAGTCTCTGAGATAACATGACCCAAGAAGTGAATTTGATCCATCCAAAAGTGTCATTTTGAGATATTAGAATATAACTGATGCTCTCTCAGTGTACTCAGAACGATCTCAAGATGGGTATCATGGTCGTGTCGAGTGTGAGAGTAAACCAAGATTTCGTCCACGAAAACCACCACGAAGGAATCCAAGTACGGATCGAACACTCAGTTCATTAGTACCATGAAAATTGCAGGCGGGTTTGTGAGACCGAACGGCATAACCATATACTTATATAGACCATACCTGCTCCAAAAAGCTGTAATAGGTATATCAGATGGTATAACGTACAACTGATGAGAACCGGATCTCAAGTCAATCTTCGAGAACACCTAGGCTCCTCGAAGTTGATCAAAGAGATCATCAATCCTTGACAAGGGATACCGGTTCTTGACTGTAAACTAGTTCAACTTTTGATAGTCCACACAAATCCTGAAGGTACCTTTTTCCATCTTTGCAAACAGGACAGGCGAACCCCAAGGAGAAGTACTGGGTCGGATGAAACCCTTCGCCTGCAACTCCTCCAACTACTTCTTGAGCTCCTGAAACTCAGGTGTAGCCATCCTATAAGGAGTAATGGACACCAGTGCCACTCCTAGCACGAGATCAATCAAAAATTCTACCTCATGCTCCGGAGGCAAACCTGAAAAGTCCTCTAGAAATCCATCTCTGAAACATTACACTACTGGAGGAAAGTATAATTGTGAAGTCCCCAGGTAATCCAGATATAGACTAGCTATCTGGGCTGTAATTCCTCCTAGACCAAGATGCTCTAGGCCTGCTCTGCTCACTTGGACATCCCATTAACCTCTATAAAGAAAGGATCCACCCTCTGGTGATATGAAACTCACCCTACAGTGATAGAAGTCAAAGACTCCCTAGAAGGGGACTAACCAGACCATTCCGAGAATGAAATCATAGCTTGTCATCTCTAGGACATAGAGGTCCCATACAAAGTGACATCGTGCAACCTCAAGAGGGAACTCTCTGCACTGACGTACACTAACTGCTCTAGTCCCAAACAGAGTGTCTAGCATCAAAGTATCGGTAGAGGAAAAGATGCAGAGCCCAAGGATATCCACAACAGAAACAGATATAAAGCTATGTGTAGCACCAGTATCGAAAAGATCTTAATATAAAACTGAGGCTACTAAGATCGTACCTCAAACTGTAGAAGGGTTGGGATCCTGCTCTTGATGGGTCTGCTCCACAGCAAAAGTCTGGCTTGTACCGCGGCCCTACGACCCTGGCTGACCACTCTGAGATGATCCACTCTGCTGTCACTGGTAACCTGGTGACTGACCACCATGGCTGCGACCTCCACCTCGGCCCGAACGGCCAGAAGAACTCCAGTTCCCAGGCTAGTGAGAAACTGGCGATGCATATCTTATACACGAGGTCATAGAAGAACCCCTACCACCAGTTGTAGGTGAGAAGATCTGGAAAAAATGCTGAAGATGGCCCATCTTGCCACAATATCAGCACTCCATCGGGTCTCTCTAGCACTGAGCCCTAGTATTACCGCTCCTCCCGCATTGGTAGCATACAACCTTATAGCCTGAAGATACATTCTGCCTACTCTGATATCCTCAATCAGACTCCCTATGGAACTTCCAACTATCAATAGGAGGAACACTGACTCTGGATGTAGAACCACCCTGAATCACTGCTCCAGAATCCCTTAGATTGCACTCAGTGATCAGCGCCTAGTTGGCGATAGAGTATATCGAAGTCAACCTGAAGATGTTTACCTGGGAATGGATCTCCTGCCTGAGACCATCCTCAAACTTCCTAGCCATGAACAACTCATCACCTACTGGAATCGGCGTGAAATGCAGTATCTCGGTAAAGCGAGAGGAGTACTCCATAACAGAAAGAGTACCCTACTCTAGACTCATAAACTCCAGAGCTCGATCATCCCTCAAAGTCTCTGGGTAGAATTAATTGTAGAAGATGCGCCGAAACTCATCCCAAGTCATACCCTGATGGCGTCCTGACTATGAGATCACCTCCCACCACCTCATGGTAGAGTCTCGGAGCATATAGGTAGCGAGCTTCACCCTCTTCTCTGGAGATATCTCTAGATGATCGAAAATTGTCAGCATGGCCTCTAGCCATGACTCTACAGCCTGAGTTCCTCCATCCCCTGAGAAAGTAGGAGGATGCTGCTGCTGGAAAACCCGCGTCAACTCTGCCATCGATGGGGCAGGAGGTGGCGCTCCGTGGAAGGTATGCATCATCCTTAGAAAATCTTCCCTAAACTATGCATCGACACCTGCAACAGGTATAACTGCTGGAACCAAGGCTGGCATAGTAGGAGGATCTGCAGGAGGTCCCTGATCAGCCATATCTAGTGTCTGATCGCTGTCTAGCTGCTGACGTACAACTGGAGGATGTCTCGGTGGAATAATTATGAAAGGTCAAAAGCACACCTTAGATCAGGATTAACAAAGATTGAGAAAAAAAGAGTAAAAGAGGGGAACAGGGGAAGGAAACATTCAAGTTTTACAAAACATGACTACACGACATGTATAAAAACTACACAGCTTGTTCCTTTAATCCATTCACATGGGAATGTACTTCATCCATAACTGGTCGTGTAACGCCCCAACACATGGTGTGTTGTCCACACACACGGCGTGTACTTGAACTATATTCCCCTGACCGAGTCTCCTAACATGGCTGACCCACACGGTCCTCTTAACCCTAGACCACACGGCATGTATGACTCCCACACGGCATGTATGACTCCCACACGGCATGTACTAGACAAGGTTTCAACAACCCGTGTTGTTAGTTACACGGCCGGCTACACGGTTCACTCTACATTACGTGCTCCCTGAGAACACGGCATGTACTTGAAGGTTTTTCCCGACCTGTGTTTTTCGTGACACGGTTGGGTACTTAGGTTATATAGAACGGTGTGTGATAACAGGACATGACGTGTATAGTCAAAGTTTCATCCATCCGTGTCTTTAGCCACACGGGTAGACACACGGTCACTTCAACATGACGTGTACTTACCATACACGGAGTGTTCTTGAAGATTTTTTACAACCACGTGTTTCTTCCCACACAGTTAGTGACATAGTTTAAAAACTAAAAGGTGTGTATTAATAATGTACATGCCATGTATTCTGGGTTTTTCCTGGTAGTAGCTCAAAAACTGCTTTGAAGCCTAGAAAACATAGAAAAAAAAAGTTAAGGTGCCAAATTCTGATCTGTGAGGGCCCATACTCCTCACAAATCAAAGCTTGGCATATCATACATATCATATACAAGGGAAACAAGAAATGATCCACCAAATTCTTGTTGATGAGGGACCATAACACCACAAGAACCAATGTTTGGTGTCCATCTAAGAAAATCACTATACAAACAAATTCTCTGTCAAACAGCAGAGATTCTACCAACACATCTATCACAAGAGCATGCATACTCTACACAACGTCTATCATAACAACATGCAATCTCTAATGCATCCTAGATGGCATGGAAAGAATGCATGGCATGTGATTTATAACATGTGCCTATGTGATGCATGATATGGAACACCCTCATCTCATCAGGTTGCAACAGAAATAGAAACACAATAACAAAACGGTAACAGCACAAAGCATGTGAATCACCTAGTGGTGAAATCAAATAAACTGTAAAATTTCATACCGGTAAAATTATAATAAACGAGGTAGTATAACTTTTCCTTTTACACGGGTTAGCTACTCCTAGGCATAGATTATTACCAATTACCTATTCCATCCTATCCCTGGCTATAGGCTCCAATCAGTAAGTCAAGAGAAAACAAACATCCTTTGATACCACATTGTAACGTCCCGGTTCCGGAAGCCACCCGGTTGGTCACATGACCTCAAGCGCATTTCTCCAAACGCCAGAGGCTGCCGACTAGCAGCGAGGGCCTTGGGTGTGATAGTGGGAAAACTATTCCCTCATTAGCAGAGTACACATCGAAAGAGAAAACAATAAACAATAGCGGAAGCAGTAAAAAATACACACACAAGTAAACAACAGAAGACTAAATATGATAAACAGTAGGAGCGCAAATATATATATGAAATTATGCATGATACATATGTCTAGGAAAGTATCCAAACAAGTCACAATGCTGAATACAGTACTAAACCAAAGTATAAAAAAAATAGAAAAGCAACTCCTCAGCATCGCAAGCCTCGGCTTGGTCTCATGCTCTCCAGATCCAATGCAATCAAGTACCTGAAGTAGAAGGGTGCTTTCCCTTGTCTATACCTACAACAACATAATCTGTTTGAGCCCAAAAGCATGACCCAAAAAGGGTGTGAGACTAAATCTTAGTAGGCAACCACCCGAAGATCTGTGCCTAATAGCCAGTGAGTATATGGCAGGTAATGGTACAGTAAGCAATAAACAGTAGGCATAATAGGATAATACACAGTAGTAAACAATTCACAGATCAACAAGCAGCAGTGAAGCAAATAGCTGACCACAAATATAAATCCCCTCTGGGATGTACTCACATCCATCCCCTCTGGTCATATCCAAGAAGTACCAACAACCCTCTGGGAAGTACACTCAGCATAACCCCTCTGGTTTGGTCATACGAAAATTATAAGACTCTCTGAGGAAGAACGCTCAGTCAATTCCCCTTATAGTTTATGGTAGTAAATGACTCTCTGAGGAAGATCACGCAGTCAATTCCCCTTATAGCCTCAAGGTTTAGAGACTCTCTGAGGAAGCTCACTCAGTCAATTCCTTCTATAGCCTCAGGTCTATCACAGACTCTCGGAGGAAGCTCACTCGGCCAATTCCTCCTATATCCTAGAGTGGTTAATGGAAATTCAAACAAAACAAATACTCTCTAAAGAAGCTCACTCAGTCTATCCCCTTATAGTATATAAATATCAAGACTCTCTGGGAAGCTCACTCAGTCTATCCCCTACAGTCTATAATGTCCAAGACTCTCTGAGGAATCTCACTCAGTCTATCCCCTTATAGTCTATAGCACCAGGTTCTCACATACCCATTCCATTTAGTGCATAATAATGCTATAAGGCCAAAGTAAACCTACATAGCTACTTGGATAACTAGTCTACAACATAACAAGCAATGTCAGGGAACATCAATCCATCCTACAGTCACAAGGCATGGAAAACAGGTATAATAGCCAATAGGTTGAACAAGACCAAAAGGTCGTAAACAGAACAAGGCATAGACAAAACATCCAAGCATAGAAATTATCCTTATATATAGCCAAATACCTCTACAGAACCATACAAGTAAGGCAGGAAAACAATAGGGGAAAAACAGTAAACATGCAATACCCTGTTCAATGTTATTGGTAGAATTTGTGCATAAAACTCAATGACATTGAACAGAAAGGCACAAACCACCTAACTTGATGCTAAGAGATCAATATACGTAATCCACGAGGCTTGAATATCCTTATAACATTATATATCTATGAAAATTAACAAAACATTCAACCCACAATAACTTGCAATAAAGGAGGAATTGGGAAACGAAGCTCTATAAGAAGGAAGAGCTTACCGTTGCGGTTCCAACGCAATCAACGGCGGTCGATTTGGAGAAAGGATGGAGGATCGGGTCTCGGAGGAGATTCTCGGTCGTACGGGACGCTCTCGGTTGAAGAAGTTGGAGAAGAAGACAGTTCTGGGGTTAATACGTGACCCTGGTGCATTTTATGAAAAAAAAACAAAGTACACGGCTTGTACTTTTGAAGTACACGACATGTACTCACCTTTTCTGTACTCCGCTTTAGGCAGCCTCTACATCACCTCTACATGGTTGTGTGTGAGGCCCGGACACAGCCATCACATGTCCTCATGCGGTAAGGGAGTACATGGTGTGTACTTCACAAATTTCCAGAAACTCCTCTTTTCACAAAATCTCCAGAAAAAGGAAAAACATACCTGAAAATAAGGTTTGGGTTCTTACAGATTACATGAATATTTAATGCATTTAAATATTAAACATATTGTTACATATTTCCCATTGTTATGCTTGACTATATTTTAATAATGTCCTAGATTATTTTTCTCATTAATAAGGTCATAGTAGTTCCCCACTATGATGATAACCATGAAGTGATATGACAATATTCATAAATATAGTTTTGTTATTGGATGACATTCTATGATGTGACACATAGTATACAAACCTTCAAGTGCGAGTACTCGTAAGCATATGAGACTTATTCTCAAAAATTTCGCACTTGGTAATATCTAAGATGGGAGATTATAAGAATAGACCCGCCAATAAGAATTATGCATGTTTTGGTGTCACCGGATATTCCAATATATGAGCATGTGTAATGGTCCTTATACTATAATATTATCATCAATTCATCTCACAACTCGTGCACTTTTATTTACTAAAGAAAACTGACACGCCATATATTGGCGGGAAGTATGGTTTATTGGGTGTGTCATGAATGACATGTTATTAATGGATAAGTTGAGGAAAGATTTTTCCATTACATTTATGGAAGTTGATATCTCATCCCTTTGATTGAAATAGGACCATCGCCCTAAATTCCATGGCCATGGTGTAACGATGAATCTATTCCAGGTAGTCAAATAATGACGTATCAAGCATATAGGTTGATGACACTGCCATGAATCCTGTTTGATTATATATTGGGACAAAGGGATTTTATTACACATTGAATGTTTTTATGTGGATATATTTATTGCGACTTTAATTTCTTTATCTTGGGTTCCTTGACCCGTTGCTAGATAGTAATATTAGACTTTAAGAAATCCCACCTAATTCTATGGAGAAATAATCCTAATGGTTCACACACTATGTGTTTCTGGTGGTATTGATTAAATTCTATTTGAATTTAATTAATGGAATAAATATTTTTCTCAATACTGAGGAATAAATTTATTCAGGATAAAATGATCGCATAAATTAAATAAATATTTATTCACTAGATTGTGAAAAAAAAATATTTATATATATTATTGGACATTTAATAAATATTTATTTACTAGTTTTTAAATAAAAAATTTTATTTAAGAGAATAAAATATTTTATTCAGGTGTTCGATAAATGGATGAGGATTTCGAACGGACCAAGATCGTGTCCATTGATAAATTAATTATTTACAAGTCAGTAAATAATGTTTATTCAGATGGCACAAGAAATAATTATAATACTGTTATTATTTTGTGGAACGAGATTTCATTTATGGTTCTGTTTTTCACAATTTGGCGCACCAAAAATAATTGTTTTGTTATTTTTATTATGTGGAATTGGTTTTCTCTCATAGTTATAATTGTATTTAATTGTTATTATGAAATTAAATATTGTAACTGAAACCTCATATCGATTAATATGCAGGTACATCTATTGTGCCAAACCCTAGTGAATTGAGAATTGTTGAGCCAAACATTTTCTCTCTCGAATCCTCTTATCTCTCCCTCTCAAGAACATGATAAGTTCTTTAAGACCAAAGAATGAGAGATCAAGAATGATTGATGTAAGACATTCACCTCACCGCGCTAGTACCCATACAATGAGTTTCATTGTTCAGAGACTATTGGAACACATGTGGATCAATTCTAGAGGGATTCTACTTTGGATCCTCAAGAGCGCAATGAAGTCAATCCATAAGGGTCATTCTGGATGATCGAAGATCATCAACGAAGAAAGTACCAAAGACCCGGGTATTTAATTTCATCAGAAATTAATAAATTAATTATAAACATGATGAGTAAGATCCTCTTTCTCAGATCCGACTCTTTTCTTCTCTTTTTCTAAATATTTGATTTTAATCCAAGGATACTAGTGTTTATCATCGTATTGATTTTGGATTGGTCATCGATTACAAAAAAAGAAAAGTTGTGCCCTCCCAACTTCTATTCATCCACTACGTTTGGATCCTTCAAGTGGTATCAGAGTGATCACATCATCATTTATAATTATTTAAATAATTCATTGATGATTTATGCTTTAATAATTTAGTTTTTCAATTCATGTTTAATCATTCTTGTATTCTGAATTTCGAGATCTGCTCTTCCTCTTTTCATTTCACACAAATCTAATAGAAATGAATAATTTTTGGATTAAAATTAAATTAAGGATCTCATTAGGAGGTGCCAATGATTCTATCTAGGTAACAAGGTAGTACACTTCATGTATTCAGAGTTACATGCCATGTAATCTCCATACACAAACTGTAATCCGGATTAAACACTGTGTATTTGTGTTCAGTGCATCAAGGGTAATTTAGAAATT
This sequence comes from Viscum album, assembly GCA_963277665.1. NCBI lineage: Eukaryota > Viridiplantae > Streptophyta > Magnoliopsida > Santalales > Viscaceae > Viscum > Viscum album. The sequence goes on along the minus strand of OY728159.1, from coordinate 1,416,715,652 downwards.
ACTCAAGTTATGTGCATTAGTGACACATGGTGTAGTTAATTCATACACCACGTGTTGACCAGGACAAACTGTGTGTGGTTATCTGGATTACATGTTGTGTGGCCCACTGGACCTAGCGTGTAGTCCCTCCAGGTCAAGGGGAAAACTATATATCCCATACACGGATAATCCGACTAGTAACCATGTAACCCAGATACAACATGGCATGTGGCCCACTGGACACGCTATGTACTCTGAGATTTCTAAAGTATTCCTCACACACCGAGTCCCTAGGAGTGTACTTCCGATGAGATGGTGAATACATTACACACTGTGTAGTCATAACTACACACCGTGTACTTTACCAAATTAAAAAGAATTAAAACATTAATTTTTGTGTAATGATCATAATTTCATGTCACATAGATTCGAACGGGTGTTCACCGTATTACCTCCAAGATTATGGATGAGAATATCAGCGTAATTTAGAAAATAAATAAGATAAAAAGTTTGATTAATTAATGATAATAATTAATCGATTCAATCATGATTTATCTTAATAATAAAAATTAATTAATTGAATTCTAATTTTATAAAATTCATAATTCACTACATGTATGTGGATGATGATGATCTAGACCAAACCTTTGTATGCGATTGGTTTCCTTTTATTGTATTTTAAATTACATTGTTGGCATGTGTTCCATCTTTCCTCATTAATATGTAGGGTCTTTGTTCCCATGGTTTCTTTTATGTAAACCCCCTTTTTACCCCTCACCTATATGTGAGTTAAAAATCATATATAATGGATGGAGCTCCCAATCTTGTGGATGTGGTTCAAGTAAGGATCCAAGGCGAAACCAATCCAAGGAGATACAAAGGTGGACAGGTGAAAAGTTGTAGACACGGACCATAAATGGTTCAAGGTGTTTCTCCCCATGGTCAGTGGATATTTTATCAACCACTAGATAAACTAACCATTAGAAGAGCTCGTGATCATTCCCTTTACTTTATTTTATTTCTGTTAGTTTCATGGGTTTTAATTATGGATGTATTGTCGTGACTACATAATTAATGAATTAACAAGCATGTAGGATGAAACTAAAATAAACCAAGCTTATGCGTAAATATTATCAAGGTATGGTTAATCACTTAAGTAAGTTCCACTTAATGTTAATAATCATGTGATAAATATAATAAGTAAAAATACGCATAAGAGATAAAAATCCCTCAATAAAATATTAAGCCAGAATAAGACTTATGTTACTTGATTAAGGGAAAGACTAGATAAAACTATGTGTTTGACCAACCCTTGTTGGTAAAATTACTTTTATACATGAAGATCTTATGAAATTTTCATGTTGACTTAACCATTTTACATCTATAGGAGTATACCTTGCTAGACTTTGTATAAATTTGGAGGCATGTGTTGAGGAAATCCATGTTAGGATTTCATGACAGGGGAGTCCACTCAACGGATTAAGGAGCTGCAAGCCCATGGTTGGAAAAGACCTGCCTACCTAAATACCTTCAAATAACTTGACCAACCCTTTTGGGGGTTATGTGAAGGGAAATATGGATCATTTCCACTAAAATATCTTAGAAACTAGACATTCTGAGTTCAATGGTGACAGTCCTTGGGACTCGATAAAATACTGGGATACTTAAAAATAATAATTTATTATTTACCATAAAATGTAATCAATAAAGTACTAATAATATGTTCTTTTAATTGTAGAATAAATATGACAATCTTTTCAACCACACTATCCCTGCAATCAATACTAGATAATGACAACATCCTCACCTGTAGTAACTTTTGGGAATGGTTTAGATGCCTTCAGGTCAATCTACTACCTGAATATAAATATTATGTGCTAGAGTCTTCATTACATGATCTACCTACCCAAGATGTGAGTGATGAAGAGTTTTCTGTATGAAATAAATATATGAATGATGCAGTATATGTTCAATGTTTGACGTTATCATTAATGTCTAGTGAGCTCATGAGGTCTCATGAAAACATGGATGCTTATAGCAATCTTGAAGAACCTTAGTGGTCTTTACCAGGAGAGAGAAATACAACAATGGTTTGAGATCTCTAAGGTACTCTTTCAGAGTATTTTTGGAGACGGTGCTCTAAATGGGCCCCACATAGTTAATCTCATTCGCTGCATTGAGCGCCTAGAGGTTTTAGGGTTTAAAATCCTTGAAAAACAGGGTACTGATCTTGTTTTCGCATCAGCCCCTCGGAGCTTCTCTAGTTTTTTTTTAATTTCAATACGAACAACATTACAAAGGCTCTGCCAAATATTCTTGTCCTCATTTTCCATGTGGACAAAGACCTGAAACGTGAAAATCCTTCTGTACTTATGGTGAATAAGAGGTAAGGGAAGGAAAAGAGCTTTAAGACCAAATATTCTTCTTTCGCTTCCAAGAAAAGTAAAATCAAAGGAGAGGGAAGGGAATAGGAATTTTTTGTTTCGCATGTGGAAATAAGGGCCACTAGAAGAAAAAATGCACCCAGATAATGAATCAAGGGGAAGCTTAAGGTGTATTTTTTATCATTGGAAATTTATCTATTTCTATAAATTTGGTATTAGTTTAAGCCAGTGGTGATCACATATGTATCCAAATATAGGAACCATGTATATTAATGCAAATTAACTAAGTGGAGGTAGATCTACGAACAGCCAATGAAGCTATACTTACTGTTGTAGTTGTGGGGGACTACCACCTCACGTTGTCAACTAGGATGATATTGGTATTAAAAGGTTGATATTATGTGCCTTCTATAACAAAAAACTTTATTTCTGTATCCAGACTACATACATGTGGATTTATTTTCAAGTTCGAAAATGAATTTTTCCTCTTTTATAAATATAGAATTTGTTTTGGTAAGGCACATTTATATAATGAACATTACATATTGGATTACACCAACTAATTAATGGAAATTGATAACGAATCTACTTCACATGACTCGCACCACACTCAATTTTGGCATTATCGGCTAGGACATATAAATGAGAAACTCTTGACAAAGTTACATCAAGATGTATATTTAGATTCTTTCAAACTAAAACCACTTGGGGTATGTCACAAATGTTTACAAGGCCAAATGACTATAGCCCTTATTTTGTGGGATGGGTGGAAGGGGCAAATAACTTCTTTAATTGGTTCATACTGATGTGTTTGGATCATTTCCAGTTGAAAAAAGGGTGGGTACTCATACTTCATAACTTTTAATAATGATTTTAGTAGATATGGATATATCTACTAAATGAGGTATAAGTCGGATTCTTTTGATAAGTTCAAGGAATACAAGAATGAAGTTGAGAACCATCTTGGTAAGAAGATTAAGAAACTCTACTCAGACCAAGGTGGAGAATATCTTAATCAAGACTTCATTTATTACTTAAGGGATTTTTGTATTCTATCCCAACTCACTCCTCCTTACACACCCTAGTGGAATGGTGTAAGTGAAAGGAGGAACTGAACCTTGTTAGACATGGTTAGATTAATGATGAGTTATGAAAGTCTTCCATTATCCTTTTGGGTATATGAATTAAAAATAGCGGCACACATACTAAACAAAGTACCAACTAAATCAATAAATGGTATTCCATATGATATTTGGAGTTGAAGAAAATCCATGTTATTGAATTTACATATGTGGGGAAGTGAAGCATTTGTTAAGGCCACTTCAGGTAACAAACTCTCACCATAAGGAACAAAGTGTACCTTTATTGAAAACCCCAAAGAAACAAGGGGATATTAGCTATATGAACCCTAAGAAAAAATGTTATAGTGGAAAACACACCATATTCCTTGAGAGGGAGAACGTCTCCAAAATAGATAATGGGAGTGAGATAGATTTTGATGAAGTCGAGGCTCAAGGTATACAAGAGTTGGTACAATAGTAGATTCTACAAAGCCCTGTGGAAGAAAGATCTATTCGAGAGACACAAGTACTACATAAGAGTACAAGAGAGGTTGGAGAACCGAAACAGTATGGTTTTCTATTTACTGAGGATGGTGAATCTTTATTAGTTGAAAATAATGATCCTCTTACTTATAAGAAAGCAGTAAGTGGAAAAGATGTTTCCAAATGGGAAGAAGCCATGAATCATGAAATGGATTCCATGTACCAAAACCATGTCTGGATTTTGGTAGATCCTCTGGTAGATGTAAAGCCTGTTGGTTGCAAATGGGTATTCAAGAAGAAACTGGACATGGAAGGACAATTCAGTACCTATAAGTCACGATTGGTTACAAAAGGGTCTAAATAGCTTCAATTCATTGACTAAGAAGAAACCTTTTCACCAGTTTCAATGATGAAATACATCATAATTCTACTATCCATTACCGCTTACCATGACTATGAGATTTGGGAAATGGATTTCAAAACATCCTTCCTTAACAGGAACCTTCAGGAAGATTTCTATATGATACAACCTGAAGGGTTTGCGACTCCAAAGGATTCCAATAAGATATAAAAGTTTAAAAATCCATTTATGGATTAAATCAAGCAACCAGGTCATGGAACATTCATTTTGATGAAGCCATAATGAAATTTGGTTTTACAAACAATGAATGTGAGCCTTGTGTCTACAAAAGGTTTAGTGGGAATGCAGTTGTTTTCCTAATAGTATATGTTGATGACATTTTACTTATTTGAAACAAAATATCAGTCTTACAATCTGTTAAGGCATGGTTGAATAAATGCTTCTCTATGGAGGACTTGGGTCAGGTAGCATATATTCTTGGGATCATGACCGATTGTGATATATCAAAGAGATTGCAGGACCTAAGTCAAAGTACATACATTGACAAGATTCTGAAGAGATTCAGCATTGAACAATCCAAGAGGAGATTGTTTCCAGCATCACATGGCATTCATCTTTCCAAGAAAATGTGCCCTCAGAAGCATGAGGAAATAAAGAGAATGGAAAGGATTCCATACGCGTTAGTGATTGGGTTAGTCATGTATGTTATGGTATGTACTAGGCTAGATGTCACCTACGCATTAAGCGTTGTAAGAAGATGTAAAGCTGATCCAGGTGTCCATCATTGGAAGGAATTCAAGAATATCCTTAAGTATCTAAGATGTACTAATGATATATTCCTCGTTTATAGAGGATACGAAGAACTAGTCATCAGAGGATATGCAAATGCTAGTTTACATACTGATCAAGATGACATGAAGTCACAAACGGGATACATCTTCAATTTGAATGGAGGTGTTGTGAGCTGAAAGATCTCAAAGAAAGGTGTGGTCGTAGGTTATACAGTAGAGTCTGAGTATACCGCAACTTTTGAGGCAGCTAAAGAAGTAGTTTGGATGCAGAGCTTAGTCCAAGAGCTGGATGTGGTTCCTAACTGTAAAGATCTCATCACACTCTATTGTGATAATAGTACAGTGGTGGATCTCTCAAAAGAGCCAAGGTCACATCATCGGATGAAGCATATACTACGTAAGTATTGTCTCTTGAGGGATTTTTCACAGAGAGGTGAAGTTATTATGTGCAGTATTTCCATGGAAGACAATATGGAGTACCCCTTGACTAAATCCTTGACTCAGTAGACACATGATCATCATATGAGGTCTAGTAGACTGAAATTCGTAGGTAGTTAGCTCTAGTCCAAGTGGGAGTTTGTTGGAGTTGGTGTCTTAGAACCAACTATTTATACTTTGATTACATGAATATTTAATGAATTTAAATATTAAATATCTTATTATATATTGTTCAATGCTCTTCCTGACTATAATGTAATAATGTCCTAGAGTATTTTTCGCATTAATAAGGTCATAACAGTTCTCCACTATGATGAGAACCTTGAAGTGCCATGACAACATTCTTAAATGTAGTTCCGTAGTTGGATGACATGCTATGATGGGACACATAGTATACATACTATCAGGTGCAAGTACTCGTAAGAAGATGAGACTTCATCTCATGAAGTTCGAACTTGGTAATCTCCAAGATGAGAGATTATGAGAATAAACCCGCTAGAAGGAATTCTGCATGTTTTGGTGTCATCAGATATTCCTATCTATGAGCACGTGTAATGGTCCTTAGGCTTTAATATTATCATTAATACATGTCATGACTCGCGCACTTTGATTTACTAATGAAAACTGGCATGCCATATGATGGAGAGAAGTACAGTACATTGGGTGCGTCATGAATGACATGTTATTAATGGATAAGTGGAGGAAGGATTTGACCCTTCCATTTAAGAAATTTGATATCTCATCTCTCTAATTGAAATAGAATCGTCGCCCTAAATTCCATGGTCATGTTGTTACGACGAGTTTATTTCAGGTAGTCAAAAAATGGTGTATCAAGCATATAGGTTGATGACACTATCATGAAACCTACTTGATTAGATAGTGTGACAAAGGAATTATATTACACAGTGAGCATTTATATGTGGATGTCATTGTTGCGACTATAAGTTCTTTCTCTTGGGTGTCTTGACTCATTGCTGGACAGTAATCTTGGACTTTAGGCAAGTCTACCTAATGCTAATGAGACAGAATCCTAGAGGGTCACACACTAAGTGTTTCTGGTGATCTCGATTAAATTCTATTTGAATTTAATTAATGAAATAAATATTATTCTCAAGACTGATGAATAATTTTATTCAAGTTAAAATGATCACATAAATTAAATAAATATTTATTGACCTAATTGTGAAAAATATATATTTATTTAAATTATTGAATATTTAATAAATATTTATTTACTAGTTTCTGAATAAAAATATTTATTTAAGAGAATAAAATATTTTATTTTGGTGTTCAATAAATGGAATAAGAGTTTGAACGGACCAAGACCGTGTCTGTTGATAAATTAGTTATTTACAAGTCGGTAAATAATGTTTATCCAATTGGTGGAAGAAATAATAATAATATTGTTATCATTATGTGGCACGAGATTTCATTCATCGTTCTGTTTTGCGCATGTTGGCGTACCACAAATAATGGAGTGTTTATTGTTATTGTGTGGCATGAGTTTTCTCTAATAGTTATAATTTCATTTAATTGATGTTTCTAAATTAAATATTGTAACAGAAATCTCATGTCGATTAATAGGTAGATACGTCTATCGTGCCAAATCTCGGTGAATTGAGAATTGTTGAGCCAAACATTTTCTCTCTCGACTCCTCTCATCTCTCCCTCTTAAGAATGAGAGAAGTTCTTCAAGACCATAGAACGAATGATCAATAATGATCGACGCTAGACATTCACTTCACCGTGCTAGCACCCCAAGAACGAGTGGCGTTGTTCGGAGACCATCGGAGCACATGTGGATCACTATTATAGGGATTCTACTTTGGATCCTTGCGAGCGCAATGAAGACAATCTGGAAGGGTCATTCCGTACGATCAACTATCATCAATGAAGAAAGTACCAAAGACCTAGGTCTTTAATTTCATCAGAAATTAATAAATTGATTATAAACATGATGTGCAAGATCCTCTTTCTCGGATCCGGTACTTTTTTTTCTCTTTATCTAAATATTTGATTTTAATCCGTCATTGTCGTATTGATCCCAAATTGGTCATCAATTACGGCAAAAGCAAAGTTGGGCCCTCCCAACCGCCACACTTCTGTAGCGTTCAGATCATCCACAATGATCTATATGTCATTTATGATGTGTAGAAATCAGCCTCACCTCAATTTGATGTACAATGTTCCTATTATGACTCTAAGTGTGTCTTTTTATTTTAAATTAAGATTTTAGTAAAAATGAAAAATGACATACTCAAAACTAAGAAAAACCATTTAGATTATTTTGATAATTTAAAACAATGATTCATAAGTCATTTTTGATTTGTAGAAATCAACTGCACCTCAAATGCGATACACAGTGTGTCAAGTATGACTCAAAGTGTCTCTTATCGGTTTAAAATTGACATTTTAGTTAAAAATGTGTGTCAGTCACTGAAAATGGAGCAAAAACACTCATATTGTCTTGATGACTTAGGACAACGACTCATATGTCACTTATGACGTGTCGAAATCGATCTCACATTAAATCGCCACATGATGTGACAGGTATGACTCAAAGTGTGTGTCTTCGGTTTAAAATGACATTTTAGAAGAAAAGAAAAGAAGTGACATACTCAAAATAGAGAAAATGCATTAGGATTATTTTGATACTTTTAGACAACGATGAAAAGGTTATTTTTGACATGTAGGAATCAGTCAGACCTCAATCTGATTCACTGTGTGACAGGTATAACTCCAAGCGTGTATTTATTTAAAATTGACATTTTAGTAAAAAAGACAAGTGACATACTTAAAACAAATAAAACGCATTTGGATTGTCTTGATACAATAGGACAACGATCCATAAGTAATTTTTAACTTGCTGAAATTAGCCGCACCTCAAACTGAGACACGATGTGCCTGATATTACACAAAGTATCCGTTATCCGTTTAAAAATGAAATTCTATTAATATATTGTGTCATATTTATTTTTAATTTATCTCTTTATAGTACTATTAACATAAGAATTGTTTTCTTATACAGATTGACTCTTTTTCTCAAGTTGTGGCGGTTTGATCAGCAATTGATACCATGGTCGAGCTTTTTGAGAGGCGGTTAGGTTCCAAAGACAATGAAATCACTGATATTTCTGATTATTTGTGATAAATTGTTCTTGCTAATATAATAATACAAGACAATGTTTGAAATGTTTGAAATGTTTATAATACTATTTTTGTATTTGTGATGTAATTTTTATTTCAATTAAATTATTATTTTTTCATATCCTGTATTTGTTGTTGCTACATGTTTTTGTTCCATGTTTTTGTTGGTGCTGTGTGTAGCGTTGATAAAAGGGTGTCTTTATCAGTGCTAACTCTAGTATTGATAAAAACACGTCTTTATTAATGTTTTTTAGCTCTAATAAAAGTCCCTTTTATTAACGTTTTTTCTAGCATTGATAAAAGGGATCTCTTTTAACGGTGCTTAGATCAACATCGTTTTTTCAGCACTGTTAATGGTTTTTGTAGCGTTGTTAAAAGTTTGTTTTCTAATAGTGTATATAGATGGAACAAGATATATGAACTTTTAATGTCTTGACAATCTATGAGAATATTGTTGTGATAAATTTTGCATGATGCGTTATTAAAAACATTACCATCTCTTTCACCATTTTTTCGTTTAGATTTTTATTTTATTTTTAAGTTGGATGGTAGGTTAATTTGATTAATATATCATCTGATCATGTAAGAGACAAAACTTTTATTTAGAATTAGATTTGGAGAGTAATTGAAATTTATGTGGTAAACAATATAAAATGGATTTATTGATAAAAAAACATAGAATTAATGGTTCATTTTTCTATAAAAAAATACACATGATTCATTTTTGTTATTATCTTCACAAAAGTTAAATAAAATACACATGATTCAATTTGTTTATGATTGTTGGGGCGCAGCGGAGGTGCGTGGTACCTCAAACACACAGAACAGGAGGAAAAACAGAGGAACACAAGATTTTTAACGTGGTTCGGTCGTATGACCTACGTCCACGGGAGAAGGGGGCCGTTCTCTATTCACTCTCTCCGAATCTCGTCGGAGGTATCACAACACAAAGATTACACACACTTCCACCACCTACAAACATGGGATTACATCCCATTAAATAGAGAAAAAAAAACCAGGTTGTTCTCCGGTGGTTGGGGTTGGTTTATCTACCCCATATTTTTCTCCTCCTACCGCATGCTGCTTCACCGCGTCGGCTGCCAACCTTTGAACACTGCTGCAGGAGTTGTTGCCGTCCAAGGACTTCCTCCCCTGCAAAAAACCATCCCATATTGGGAGTGGCCCCCACAAATCTCCCCCTCACGACCAATTTGGGGTAGAAGCTTGACCTGCAGTCTCCTTGCAGGTGTCAAAAACTTCATCCGCAAATCGAACATGCTTCTTCACGCCAGATGACGTGGCACTTCTATCATCTTCACTCGATCTCGGGCTGACTGCGATCCCCATCAAATGATACAGCCCCTGGGACTCCTTCCCAGTAAGCTTCACTGCATCCCCACGTGAGACTTCCAAAACTCCACCTGCTATGGAAATCTTGAACCCTCTCGCATCGAGCCTACTCAATGATATCAAGTTCTGCCTCATCCTCGGAACAAATTTCACATCAGCCAGTTTATGAATTCCTCCATCGGGTGTCTTCAATTTCACTGTCCCGACTCCTCGAACCTCGCATGTTGACCCATCACCAAGTCTCACCGAGTCCTGCACCTGCTGAAAAGTATCAAATGTACCTCTCGTCGTACATATGTGTGTCGAGCTCCCCGAATCCAGAACCCATCCGTCTTCTTTTGGATTTTGAGCCCGCTCGTTCTTCCTTCTCAGAAAACGACATTCCCGCTTCATGTGCCCATATCTTTTGCAGTAATGACACTGCACTTCTTCCCGTTCAACTCGCTCATCTGTGTGCACGCTTCCCGTTGTCACGCAGATTTCATCATCTGCTGATAATCCTGTGATGTTCACATCCTCCTCTTCAACTTTCTTCTTCCCAGCAACGTACCGTTTGCGCTCTCCACAATCACTTTTATAGTGACCCTTCTTCTCGCACCAGAAACACGTGATTTCGCTCGGATCACGTCCCCTGGATTTTGGCCGCCATTCTTTACCTCCTGACTGTCGATGTCGGCTCCTCCCACGCTGATCATCTCGCATCGCCATGATTTGATCACCTAAATGCGTCGTGGGTCTTCGAAATGCTTCTGAATCTTGAAGCGACGCCATCACATCGTCCAGCTTCAATGTCTCCTTCCCCACGAGCAATGCAGTCACAAGCCCATCAAATGAGCTTGGTAGTGATGACAAAAGCAAAAGTGCTTTGTCTTACTCTTCAACCTTCACACCGAGCCCCAATAACTGCGTCAGGATCTTGTTGAATTCATTGGTATGATCCAACAAATTCGCTCCCTCGTCCATGCGCAATTGGTACAGTTTCTTCTTCAGGAACAACTTGTTGGTGAGCGACTTCGCCATATATCGCTGCTCCAACTTCTTCCAGATCTCCTTCGGTGATGTCTCGTCCAACACCGAGTATTTTACCTCATTCGCCAAACACAGTCGAATTGTGCTGACGACCCGCATCTCGAGCTCTTCCCAATCATTGGCACTGGTTGTCTCGGGCTTTTCTCCGATCAACGGTCTGATCAGGCCCTGCTGCACCAAAAGATCCTTCACCGTGCTCTGCCACAAGCCGAAATTGTTTCGACCATCGAACTTCTCGATGTCAAATTTTGGTAGTGCTCCGCCACCAGCCATCGTCGTCGTCGCAAAACGCGATCACCACCGTCGATGTCGCACCCTTTAATCACCACCTGAAAGAGTGCGAATTTTCAAAAACTAACCGTACGGATGCGTCCGGAACGGTCGAAATAGTTGGAATCGACTCCTGGATCGCCGAAATCGGACACCAATTGACCGAGATATTGTCAAAACACGTTCAACGCTCCAGATCACTCGCTGACGTGGCGCTGACGTGGCGCTGACGTGGCGCGCCGGAGCTCTTGCCGGAATTTTCACCGGCGGCGTGAACAGTGCCTTCTTCTCCGGCACGGGGTTACTGTTCACTCGCGGGTTTGACCGAACTTTGACCGGTCATATCTTCTTCGTTTCAACTCCGTTTTTAACGCCGTTTGCGCCGTTGGACTCGTCTCGTCGTCCTTTTCACGGATCTGGCGTCAGAAAAATATTCCGGCCACTTTCAATTTTCCGGCCACCGGAAAATTGGATGTCGCCTCGCCGGTTCACCTCCGTTCACTCCCCCTCCCTTTGATACCACTTGTTGGGGCGCAGCGGAGGTGCGTGGTACCTCAAACACACAGAACAGGAGGAAAAACAGAGGAACACAAGATTTTTAACGTGGTTCGGTCGTATGACCTACGTCCACGGGAGAAGGGGGCCGTTCTCTATTCACTCTCTCCGAATCTCGTCGGAGGTATCACAACACAAAGATTACACACACTTCCACCGCCTACAAACATGGGATTACATCCCATTAAATAGAGAAAAAAAACCAGGTTGTTCTCCGGTGGTTGGGGTTGGTTTATCTACCCCATATTTTTCTCCTCCTACCCCATGCTGCTTCACCGCGTCGGCTGCCAACCTTTGAACACTGCTGCGGGAGTTGTTGCCGTCCAAGGACTTCCTCCCCTGCAAAAAACCATCCCATATTGGGAGTGGCCCCCACAATGATCTTCACAAAAACAAAACAAAACCTACATTTCATGATCTGTAAATACTCCCATTTTTCTGTCACGGGGTAAAACACAGAATCACTTTGATTTGGTTGTTGAAAACGTTCTGCCTACTCGTCACAGCCAAGTCAGACTACACCATAGATCTCCACCGAGGAAGATCCATCCAAATAAATGACCATTGAAAACTCATTTGCAGCGGTCGCAAGTTTAAGGTAAGAGGAAATTGCCCACAGTTTTTTCATCTTCCGCTTTGACTGTTGCTTCTTCTTCCCATCTGCAGATATAAACTAGGGTTTCTTTTTTCCATATATTCGTACAAACACTCACAGAAATAAAAAAAATAAATAAAAAAAAAACAGGTCGCTTATCTTATTTCTTGTTTTCTTTTACATCCCTGCCCGTAAAAAATCAAAAAAGCATGGACAGAAGAAGACGAATTACAATTTAAATGGGGCGTAGCATGTACGTGTAGGCACGATTAATATGGGTTATTGGGTTATAGGGTTTGAGAGTCTTTCACGGAATCCAATGATTAAATATATGTGTGCCTGACATGGATACAGGTCAGTGAAAGTATTTTGGAGGTAGTGGTGGGGGGGAGACCTCGCCCACTCTCTCCACATTCTCCATTTCTATATTATGAGCCGCATTTTTAATAAAGTGGTTTCCTCACTACCAGTTTTCAGAATCATTGCTTGTCCTTTACCCAGTATTGAGCCACGCACCTCCAAGCTTTGTTCCAGCAGACCTTAAAAAAGTCGCTTCTTTTTCATTTTTGTACCCGCGTGGGCTCCCAGTTTGGTTAGTGGAATTTGGCTCAATGGAATATGTTTTTTTTTTGTTATTTCCATTGGTTTAGTGGGTCCATATTTGTTAAATTTTCATTTTCTTTAGGATCAACTTAATATTGGAATTGATTTTTGACAAAACCTCTTAAATAATATGGTTGTAAGAACTAAATTCGGAAGGGATGATTTGCAACTAATGATAATAATAACAATAATAACAATACTCAGATCACTGGTGTTGATTGATGGAGAGAAAAAAGTCCGCAGACTCAAACAATTTTATTTTGTCTCTTGTCGGAAGGATACAAATTACGGTTCATGTTAAAAAAAACATATCAATTTATATAAAAAGCACAGGTTTATTTTTTTATAGTGGCCCCCACATCATCACATTAGTAATGTTGTTCCAATTTAGATTTATAAAAACCTGGTTATGTTTTTTAAAACATCCCCCCAAAACTTATCTTCCATACATTCCAAGCATTTGTTTCATTTTGAAAAGCACGTCATGCTTCGATGGGTTTGTTAAGATACTTGCAACATGTTCATTTATTCTATAGGCGACAAGTTCGACTTCTTTATCTCTCACATGCTCTTTAATGAAATGATACCTAGTATCAATGTGTTTCATTGTTTCATGAAAAACTGCATTTTTTACCAATGCAATCACTGAACGAATATCAATAAAAGTTTCGGTAGGTTCTTCTTGTGTATATCCCCAATATCGTAGCACATTTCTATGCCATATGCTGGGACACACCACTGAGCTGGCAACAATGTACTTAGCTTTATAGGATGTCACAATGACTTGTTTCTTGGAAAGGCCATGTCAATGTCGTGTCACCCCAAAAGAATGTGAATCTAGTTGCACTCTTCCTTTCATCAACGTCACTTACCCAGTCACTATCTGAATATCCAACACGCTTGAAATATTTACTGGGTGTATAGAACATACCTTCATTGATAGTACCTTTGTCAAGATCGAAACAGATCCAGTGAAGATAGTATGATGCTAATAAAAGAGAAGAGTGGGATCAATTTGACGATGCTAAAAGATAGATAAGAAGAAAAACATTGACAGATGCAAGGTGGAAGCAAGAATGAGTGAAACAAAAAAAAATAAAATTCCTGAAAAGTAAAGATTAACACAAGGATTTATGTGGTTTAGACCAATTTGGTCCTAATCGATGACAATAACACCACCACAACATTTATTATTATGCAAAACAAACCAAGAAGTATACAATCAGAGAAAATTAAAGCAATGAGACATGCATGCATACCACAAAAGTTATCCGAGCACAAGGATCTCATCACTCCATGATTTAGCGGTGCACTCTTTCCCACAGAAGATAATGTACACCCTCGTGTTGGACGAACTCACAGACGCAACCCCAACATCGACTAAGAAAAGAAAGAAGATACAACAAAGAACTGAAGAAATCGAACAAAGGGGACCTTACATACTCAGGCCTACAACAATAACCCAAGAAGAGGTGGCCGAAGAAGATCAACAATGCTTCAAGGGACACTACTACAAAAACGGGCAAGGGAAACACCACCTTTTATCAGCGCTAAAAATAAGCGCTGATAAAGGAACCCTTTATGAGCGCTTAAATTTTAGCGCTGATAAAGGAATTCTTTATCAGCGCTTTTCTGTCACTGATAAAGGGATTTTTTATCAGCGCTAGAAAAGCCCTGATAAAGAATCCCTTTATCAGCACTTATTTCATAGTGCTTATAAAGAGTACGCTTTATAAGCGCTAAAAAAGCGCTGATAAAGAATGCCTTTATCAGCGCTAAAATTTTAGCACTGATAAATGAAGCCTTTATCAGCACTTTTTAGCACTGATAAAACCATAGTACCATATTTTATAAAATCCAGTGCACAGTATCCTTTGTTTATCACGCCCTCAAGCCCTTGCAGTGCTGTACCCCTACGACAACTCCCCTCCCCTCGCAATCTTCTCTTTGTCGGAGCTCCGCCGCTAGCCCTACTCCTTCTCCTCCACCTTGAACCCCTTTTGCAGATCCCCCCCCGCAAACCCCACTTCCCCCTCTTCTCTAGACTCCCCGCGAACCCTACTCCTCTATTTTTCATTGGTGGCGGCTCCTCCCGTGAACCTCCCCCTTGCGGTCGTGCCTTCCCCTCCCGATGTAGCGCAAAAGGATCCAAGACCGCTTGACGCTTCTTCTCTCCCTCCATCGTTGGTGCGATCTACTCTAGGTAAGTCTCCCACTTCTCCTTTTAGGTTTATTTTTGGAGGATAGGTTTTTTTAGGGTAGTTTTCATTAGGGTGATGTTTGGATTCTTCCCCACGATCACCACCCTTGGATTAGATCCTAACTAACCTAGAGTTCTAACAATCTATGTCACGAAATAACACACGTAGTGGATTCTTATACTTGGTTAGCAGATGATTTGAACTAAAGTATGACTTTTTTATGATTCCCCATGTGTCCTTATGATGTTTGGAAATAGAATTTATTTTTCACCAAGTGTCATATGTATGAGGGTTTGATATTCTCATGCAACCTCAAGCTAGACCTTGTTATACATGAATATTCTATTACTATTGAGTGTTTTTTCCTCATCCTTCTGGTGGGTTTATCTATACTGGGGAAAGTGGTCTTTTTTTAAACCCCTTCATGAAAAGAAGAATTTTGATATTACCTGCCTCATTATTAATTGGTTACACTTTGTGGGTGTCATGATGTGCTGGTGATTGTGTTTATGGGGAAGGTTCTATTTATGATAGTGATTAGGACCCCTCAAATATAGAAAGTGTATCCAACCTTGTGGATGTTAAGTTATATTTCCCTTAGTTGGTGAGCATGGTTTTATGTAATGTGTGCAAGAAGAATACTTTTCTTCCCTATGAATATTGAGGAATTCTGGAATGCTTCATAAGGGAGACTGATGGTTAACTCTTGGTAAAGATATGGTGTATGAATCAACCCATATACCAGAGATGATGAGTGTCTTTGTGAAGTTATAGTGTTCTAAATTGAATCTCTCCTTGAGACGGTTCATAGTAGATCCTATAAGCCATTTAGGTTCATTTATTATTATACCAATATTCATGGAGTGGCCTCCAGTTTTCATGCACTAGGGCCATAAAATATGAGAAGATCAAAGTAGCGCATCCATGGAAAGGTGATTGGTACTCTTTGGAAAATGAATTTGAGTTCAGATAGTGGTATGAACTTGTGAGCAGTTGTATTTGGGTGGTTAATTATTTTTAGGATTGTGGGATGTTTCTTGACTTCGATCAATGGTAAATTCCACACATCTTTCTTTTATGTCTACGATAATTTAAGGGTGGTGTCAACTTAGTGAACCTATATGACCAGTTGTTCCTAGGTTCTAGTCTAGAAGGTTTTACTTGAAAATGGGAAGACACCACGCACTTCATTGGGTAGATAGTGATTCTTCCCTGATACCTATTATGGGTATCAAGATTGTTATTTTGAATGGAGACTGCTCTAGTAAAGAACTACCCTTGGTGTGTCAGGCCAACTAATTTTGGTTAAGTACACCTACACTATGGAGAACCCGATTACGTGATGGGGGATGAATTTATTCTCAGGAGATTGTAAATGTCTTTCACTTGGGTGGATTGTATTTCAGCTCTTTTTATTAAATCCATTAATTTATGTTGATCAATTCATAGACCAAACTCTAGTTGTTTGGGGGAATTCAACATGTAATACTAAGCTTTGGATGGCTATATTACTGTTCTATGATTATGTCTATTGTTTAAGTTGATATCGTAATCTTTTAAGGTAGTGATCTTCTAGGATGTAGGGTTAGCAGCACCCACCCATAGTAGGTGTGTGATGCAAGTCTCATCTCAGGAGGCACTGTTATTCATAGATACCTCAAGGATATCCCATTACTCCAAGGAATTTAATATTATTTTGATGGGTATAGATATATCACATTTTATTTTCTTAACATTCATGCTACAGTCAGAGAGGCAGTCGACGAATAGCATAGGCAGAGGAAGGAACTAGAGAAAGGAGGTCTGTACAGCACTAAAGTGATGGAGGAGATTGGGGAGCAGTATGAGATGGATGGAACTTTGGTTTGATTCTACTAATACTACCACTAAGTAGACCAGTCCTATATTGGGAAGTTAGTGGTTAGAATCTCGGATAGTTGTAGTCACTAGAGTTTTTTTACCAGGAGGCTCCAAGAGTGTTTGGAGGTATGATCTATGTTCGTTATACTTTTCTTATAGTTCTATTAGAAATAGGTACAAGAAACTATTTTTACAAATTTTTTCAATTATTTTCTAGGTATACGGTAGGCGTTGGTAGAGCCCCGTGTTAGTGAGGGAGAGTTATTGCATATTCTTTAGATGTTCCTGATATAATTTATGTTCACTAACCTTAATTTTCTATTTCTTATGTTAATTTGGGTAACAAAACCTATGATATTCCATAGTAATTTTGGATAATCCTAGGTTATTTGTTTCCCCCGTGAACCCCTTTGTGTTTAGAAATGTATCCACTATATTGGTTTTCTCATCAAAATTGTATCCTTGCTTTCATTTTATTTGAGTTTGGTCACTAATTTTGGGCTGTTTAATGTGATTATTTTATTATGAATGAGGTGGCTGGTAGGGGTGGTTAGAAAGATGTTTAATGTTTTTCTACAAGGGTGGTGGGTGCTAGAACTATTGGTAAGGGGGTTGGAAATTGTGTTGATTTTGATGGGGGTCTATCCTGGTTCTGTTGATTTCCAAAACTTTATTGGAAATGGTTAGGCTATATTAATCTCTATTTTTATAAGGAAGTGGTTCTATTATATTGTATTTGGAAGTCTTGTTTTCTATATTTGAATCATAAATACTAATATTTGAGATTCAAATAGGATGGAGATGAATAAATTTTTAATGGATGCTAATCATTTGAAAATAGAGTTTGTGAACAGAGTGAAAGAGTTCATCAAGTTCGAAAAGTATCACGCAAAGGATTCTTCTCAAATCCTTTGTCCGTGTTTACATTGTTGTTATTATAGAATAATTACTCCAAAGGAGTTGGAAGAACATTTGATATGTCACGGAATAGATCAGAGTTATAAATTTTGGAATAAACACGGAGAAAAAGCGAATGTAGCTACTGGCTGGGAAAAAACTGCGTTTTATGAATCCTCAGATATGAATAAAAATATGGATAATAAAAAAGACCATATGGAGGATGTGATTATAGATGTCAATGACGATGAAGATCGTATTGAAGAAATGACAAGGACAGTTGAAGATGAAATCCGTGATTGCCCAAAATTGTTTTAGAAGTTAAAGAGTTGTGCAAAGATGCCATTGTATACTGGTTGCACTAAATATACAGCATTGTCAGCTGTATTGAAGTTGTATAAATTGAAAGCAGTCAATGGATGGAGTGATGTCAGTTTTACAGAACTAATTTATCTCTTGAATGACATGCTCCCAGAAGATAATGAGCTCTCAAACCGGACATATGAAGCTAAACGAATGCTACACTCGATGGGTATGATTTCTGAAAGAATAAATGCCTACACAGAAGACTGTATACTATTTCACAAGGAGAAAAAATCACTTACATAATTCCCAAAGTGTGGTGCTTATCGATACAAGAAAGATGAATCCAGTCCTACAAAATTTTTATGGTACTTTCCAATCATTCCAAGGTTTAGGCGTCTATATGGAAGTGAAGAAACTACAAGACAATTGTCGTGACATGCAGATAAAAGAAATAAAGTTGGGAAATTGTGTCACCTGGATGACTCTCCTCAATGGAAGATAATTGATCATGAGTATCCTGAATTTGGAAAAGAGCCTCGAAAGCTTCATCTTGAGTTATCTATTGATAGAGTGAATCCTTTTGGTTTTCAAACTAGCACTCACAGTACATGGCCTGTTATGTTGGTAAATTATAACTTTCCATCCTGGTTATAAAAAAAGTGGAAATTTATCATGTTATCTATGCTTATTTGAGGACCAAAACAACCAGATGATGATATTGATGTTTATTTGTCTCTTTTGATCGAGGATTTGAAGTTATTTTGGGATTCAGGTGTTATGTTATATGATGCTCATAAAAGTGAATACTTCAAATTGAGAGTGATGTTGTATGGGATGATAAATGATTTCCCTGCTTATGGAAATTTGTTAGGCTATAGCATTAAAGGAACTCAAGGGTGTCCCGTGTGCGAAGAAGATACAGAATCAATTAGGTTGAAACATTCATCGAAAATTGTGTTTCTAGGACATCGTAGATTTCTACCTCGTTGACATAAGTACTGATCTTGGACGACATCATTCAATGGAAGTTCCGAACAACGCACAACATCGTCTCCACTAATAGGTGATCATCTATTTGAGAAAGTAAAAGATGTGAACACTGTTTTTGGTAATCCATTTTTGAAAAACCTTACGAAAATCAGTTGGAAAAAGAGATCAGGTTTTTTGAATTTCCATACTGGAATTGTTTGTACGTCAGACATTTTCTTGATGTGATGCATGTGGGAAAAGATGTATGTTACAGTGTTAACGGAACATTGCTAAATTCCCCTGGAAAAACAAAGTATGGAATTAAGGCAAGGTTGGACATGGTTGACAAGAGAATACGAGAAGAGTTGGCTCCTGTGAAGGGTGAAAATAGAATGTTTCTTCCCCCAACTACTTACACTCTTTCCAGGGAGGAGAGATATCTGTTTTGCAACTCTCCAATGATGTAAAGGTTCCAGAGGGGTATTCATAAAATATCAAGAACATTGTTTCAATGAAGGATTTGAAGTTAAAAGGTTTGAAATCACATGACTGCCATGTTTTTATGCAATATTTAATTCCTATAGCTTTATATTGCATTTTGTCCAAGAATGTTCATTATACGTTAACCAAACTTTGTTTTTTTTCAAATCTATATGTAGCAATGTTTTAAACCCGGTAAAATTTCCAGCTATGGGATGAGAAATTATCATCATATTATGTGAATTATAAATGTTCTTCCCACCAATATTCTTTGATATGATGGTTCATTTGACGCTTCACTTGGTGAGATAGATTCGAATTTGTGGTCCTGTGCACTATATATGGATGTACCCCATTGAACGGTATATGAATATTTTGAAAGGGTATGTCAAAAATTTATGTCGGCCAGAGGTTTGTATAGTGGAGTGATATATTGGTGAGGAATCCATTGAATTCTATACCGAATACCCATCTGACGTGGAAAGCATTGGTCTCCCGAAATCTTGTCACATTTGATGCATTGAGGGTGAGGGAATTTCTTGAATAAATGTTGTGACAATCAATATTACAGATCTGGAGTAGGCCCACCTTTATGTTTTTCATAACAGTTGGGAGGTTTCTCCATATATTGAAACCCACAAAGAAATTCTTAGGTTGTTGAATCCATCAAGGGTTGAAAAATGGATATCAAATACACATAATAACCAGTTTATACGATGGTTTCAGAACCATATTTTTAAAGAGTTAGATGAAAATCCAAAATCAATTTCAGAACGACTTCAATGGCTAGCCGTTGGACCAAGTGTATATGTATTATCTTACAATGGTTATGTAATTAATGGTTATATATTCTATACAGAAGAACATGATGAAGATAGTACCATGCAAAATAGTGGAGTTACACTTATGGCTGAAGCGATGCATGTTTCTGGTAGTAAGGACATAAATCCAATTTATGCAAATATTTCATACATTGGCATTATCAAACAAATATGGGAGTTGGATTATACGACATTCCAATTGCCTATTTTTCTATGAAAATGGGTTGATAACAATAGTGGTGTTAAAATAGATGAATTGGGATTTGTGAAAGTTGATTTTAGTAATGATGGGCACAGAGACAAACAATTTATAATGACATCACAAGCGGTACATGTATTTTATGTTCCAGATCCTGCAAATCGAGAGTGGTCGATTATTCTGTTATCGTCCAAAACTACTAAAGGGTCTGAAGAAAATTCAGTTGAGGATGATCCTTTTAGTGGTACGTCACAATAATTTCACAGTGGTCCTAATGTAGATGATGTTTTATATGTTAGAGGATACCGCAATGAAGGGTTTTGGATAATCGATAGAGGTGTCAAATCCCTTTAGCCCTTTAAAAAAAGAGAGTTCAATAAACTGGTTATATTTTGTTTGTAATATAGATCTTGTTATCTCATGTTATTATCTTATCATTTCTGAATTTATTTAATCTAAATTAACTGTTCAACCACTTTTGCAGATAATGACTTCTGCATGTTCTGGTGCTCCTAACCTTGAGGCTGAATAAGTCTCTCAAGTTGTTGTTGCTGCTGCTGCTGCGGCTGCTCACAGTGTAGAGCAACAACAAGTTTCTGAACCTATTACTTCTCTTAGTGTTGAGGTCCATCAACCATCACCACATGTAATTTCTATCATTTCAGATGAACATATAGATTATGTTGATATCGATGAAATGGTCGGGGATGAAGGACCGACGTCGCATAAAACACAGGTGCGTCGTAGTTTGATAGTGTTAGACAAAGTTCTTAAGGTGAAAAGCAAAGACATCAAATTTGATGTTAGATGGAATGAAAGAGGCCAACATGTGAATCCCAACAAGGCTATGTTTAGTAGTTATAATGTCTTACTCTTCTCAATATCTTGCAGAGTACATTTATAGTAGATGATTCATATAATACTTATGTACTATGGCTTGCAGGAAGGTGTCATCAAGGTTTTCACACTATTTTAACAAAAGTTCACTTGAAATATTACAAAGGTAAAATAAAACCGCACCGACCCCTTATCTATTCTCACCTGATATCCCAAGAATCATGGGATGCATTTATTGGACGTTGTGGGGATGATAAGTTTCAGGAACATTGTGGCTGATAATACGTTGTTTGAGGATACATGTATTCATCACTTTGATTGTCAATATTTCATTCATGAAACAAAAAATCAGTACTAAAAATAAGGAACATGCATCAAAACCAACATAACCCTATCGTAATGCAAGGATGGGGTATGCTTCACTAGAAATGAAAATGGTATGTATTTTAAATTTACATAAATGTTGTTAGGTTCCAAGAAACAACATCATAATTATCTTTCTATTTTTATATATAGATTGGTGAGTCTAAAACCAAAGACACTTCCATCCCACGTCATGTGCTATAGAAGGAGGCACGTGTGAATAAAGAAGGGAAACTAGTATATGAAATCACAAAAAAGTATAGGAAATATGTTTAAGTATGACATGATAAATATTTTGTTTTAAATTGATATTAAATAAAAATAATTAGTTATTTTCCTATATCTGACAGTCATAAGAATGAGCTACTCCTGTAGCAGATAGAGACATATTATCAACGGCTTTGAAGTAGCCAAAACAATACGGTTGTGTCAGAGGTTCGGGGTTTAGAGTGACAACCTTAGTATATTATGAGAAAAAACAAACAAACAGATGATAGAGATGAAAAAATGAAACAAATGAGAGAAGGACTAGCAACTCTTGAAGAATGATTTCAATGGTAGGGAGAGTTTCTAGCAACTTTTATGGGTGGGAATCAAGGAGAAGACACAACTCAGGAACAACCAGCACATGAAGATCCCGCCCCACCCCCACCAGCTTTGAGTTGAGCCATTCCCCTCAAAGAACTATCTTAGCCGTGGTAATCAATATTCTAATAATTGTTCCCATGAAATGTGAATCAGAAAAAAACTGATAATTTTCCTATACTGATCTTCTACAGGGTGATAATGACTATGATTTATATCTGCCAACACCCACATATCACCTTGTAGCGAGGGCTACAGTGTTCAACATCCCAGAGGAAAATCATCATAATAGACCACTTCTGAAAGATCATCTGAAAGTGAAGATTACTATATCTCATGATCCAAATGTAGAGCTACCTTTCCATTTGATGACGATGATATTCATACTGTCAAAAAGGCTATTGGGACATTCATTACATGGTCATCACAACTTGTAAGAGTTCATGTGGAAAAAAGGTATTTATTTCCATTTTTTTCAAGATAAACCTTTAAAAATTAATTAAAAATGGTTCTGGACCAATGAATGTTATTATAGACAGATAACGGGAAGGGGGTGACAAGAAACATCAGCTCAAAATCATCTAAATGATCGACCAACCGATACCAAAGTGTTACTGAAAGCACAATAACACCACCTGTTCTCTATCAGCATTTACTAGCATTAAAGACTCATGTGGATACAAAGCTAAGAGGTGGTAGTAATCATATAGTGGTTTTTAAAAATAATATATACAGAGAGGAAATTAAAGATTTCATTGCTGGTGAAAATGTAAATGAGATCCTTGAATATGGTTGGCTAGGCGTCACAGTTGTAAATATATATATGAGGATTGTTTTCATGAATTGATTTTCTTAAAGATAATATAATGTGAAAATTATGACTAAATGCATTTTATATTATTGATAGATGCATATATGAAAAACAGTTGAAGGAATTTTACCATGACCCAAAATTCATACTCGTTAGTCCTCATACCACATCAACACAACTAACGAAATTAAAGCCATAAAAAAAGGATGAAATAGTGAACGACTTGCTGAAAAAATTTGAAAGAAAGATTACGACTGAGAGACTCTTCCTAATACCAACCATGTAGGGGTAAAACACTATGATTAAAGCATATAAATTATATTTTCACATCTTTTATTACTTATTACTTTTTTTTTGTTTTTAGGCAACATTGGATACTAATTGCGATGAACTTGGATACTCCAAATATTTATTTTCTGGATTCAATGCAAGGATATCTAACAAACTGACCACACATGATGGAGTTTGTGAATCTGTAAGACACTACATCCAACATTTTAGGTATAAACATCAAGTAATATAATTTATATTATCTTTTACCGAGGATTATATTATGATAGGTTGGTGTATCATTATCGTCTAAAAAAGGAATGAGGATAGGGGCTAAGCATAAGGAGGTGATCAAGTACTATGTCTGGATAAATATCAGGGTATATAATAAAATTTCACTATCCAATCACATATCAACCCTAGTTAATTATTCTCCTAATGATAATTTTTTTTGAAGTGTCCAAAACAAACAAATGATAATGATTTCAGTCATTATATTGGTAAATTTATGAAAGAGATCGTTTTTCATCAACAAACTAGCATCCCTAAAGAGGTATTTTAAAAAAACTACTATTTCATTTAAATTATTTATTAATTATTTATTTATATATTTTTCAATACTACTATGAATATCGAAAATCCTAATACTCACAACACGATATATATTTGTTCAGAGATGAGTGGGCCGCATACCTGATGGAAGATTATACACAAATAACATGAAGATTTGACTTGGGGATGTATACAATTGGCGGTCATTTTTGAGAGGGGTTAAGGGGATCAAAAGATGAAACATTGTTGAATGTAAATGTTTGTAGGAGAAATGAAATTTTTATTAAATAAAACATCCTTTCTCCAATGAGTCATTTTCCCATTTTAACAGATGAAATGCACCAGCAACATACAAGAATGATGAACCAATTTTCATTGGGCTTTGTATAAGAAAAACCAGTAAAATATCCAAAATACCATCATATCCAACCAAACGCTTTCATATTGTCTTGATAATTAAGGGGAAAAATCCGTGGGTCATTTTTGAAATTTATGAGCCAACCCTACCTCGATTCAAGGCACAGTGTGGCCGATATCACTCAAACTCTCTTTTATTTAAAATGGATAAAATTTTAAGTGAAAACAACAACTGATGTATGGAAATACGACCAAACACATTCATATTGTGTTGATACTTTATAGGAACAATCCATGGGTCATTTGTGATGTGTACGAGTCAACCCCACATCAATCTGAGGCACGGTGTGGCCGGTATCACTTGTAGTGTCTCTCTTTAGTTTAAAATGGACAGAATTTTAAGTGAAAACAACAACTGACATACAGAAATCCAACCAAAAGCATTTGGATTGTGTTGATACTTTAGGGGAATAATACATGGGTAATTTTTTATGTGTATGAGTCAAAACCAACTCAATTCGAGGCACGGTGTGGTAGGTATCACTCAAAGTGTCTCTCTTTTGTTTAAAATGGACATAATTTTAGGTGAAAACAACAACTGACATACAGAAATCTGACCAAACGCATTCAGATTGTGTTGATACTTTAGGGGAAATATCCATGGGTCATTTATGACATGTAAGAGTCAACCCCATCTCAATCCCAGGCACGGTGTGGCCGATATCACTCAAATTCTCACTCTTTTGTTTAAAATGGACATAATTTTAACTGAAAACAACAACTGACGTACATAAATCCAACCAAATGCATTCGTAAAGTGTTGATACTTTAGAGAAACAATCCATGGTTCATTTTTGACGTGTAATAGTCAACACCGCCACAATCTGAGGCACAATGTGGTTGGTATCACTCAAAGTGTCTCTCTTTTGTTTAAAATGGACAAAATTTTTAGTGAAAACAACAACTGACATATGAAAATATGAACAATGCATTAGGATCGTGTTGATACTTTAGGAGAAATATCCATGGGTCATTTTTGAAGTGTATGAGTCAACCCCGCCTCAATCCGATGTACGGTGTGGCTGGTATTACTCAAAGTGTCTCTCTTTTGTTTAAAATGGACACAATTTTAAGTGAAAATAACAACTGACATATGGAAATCCAACCAAACACATTATGATTGTGTTGATAATTCATGGGAACTATACATGTGTCATTTTTAACGTGTATGAGTCAACCCCACCTCTATCTGAGGAACGGTGTGGCCGTTATCACTCAAAGTCTCTCTTTTGTTTAAAATTGACAGAATTTTAAGTGAAAATAACAACTGACATACAGAAATCTACCCAAACGCATTCAGATTGTGTTGATACATTATGGTAACAAACCATGGGTCATTTGTGATGTGTAAAAGTAAACCCCATCTCAGTCAAATGCACGATGTGGTCAGTATCACTCAAAGTGTCTCTCTTTTGATTAAAATAGACATAATTGTAAGTGAAAACAACACCTGACATACGAAAATATGACCAAACGCATTCGGATTGTGTTGATACTTTAGTGGAACGATCCATGGGTCATTTTTTGATGTGTATGATTCAAACTCACCCCAATCCAAGGCACGATGTGGCCAGTATCACTCAAAGTCTTTCTCTTTTGTTTAAAATGGACAAAATTTTAAGTGAAAACAACAAATGACGTATAGAAATCAAACCAACCACATTTTTATTGTGTTTATAATTAATGGAAACGATCCATGGGTCATTCGTGATGTGTAATATTCAACCCTGCCTCAATCCGAGGCACCGTGTGTATGGTATCACTCAAACTGTCTCTCTTTTGTTTAAAATGGAAAGAATTTTAAGTGAAAACAATAACTGACTTACAGAAATCTGACCAAACGCATTCTTATTGTGTTGATACAATATGATAATTATCCATGGTTCATTTGGGATGCGTATGAGTTAACCCCGCCTCAGTCCGAGTCACTGTGTGGCCGGTATCACTCAAAGTGTCTCTCTTTTATTTAAAATGGACTGAATTTTAAGTGAAAACAACAAATGACGTATGGAAATCCAACCAGACGCATTAGTATTGTCTTGATAATTTAGTGGAATGATCAATGAGTCATTTTTGACGTGTTAGAGTCAACCCTTCATCAATCTGAGGCACGGTGTGGCCGATATCACTCAAAGTGTCTCTGTGTTGTTTAAAATGGGCAGAATTTTAAGTGAAAACAACAACTGACATACCGAAATCTTACCAAACGCTTTAATATTGTGTTGATACTTTATTTTAACGATACATTGTTCATTTTTGATGTGTATTTGTCTACCCTACCTCAATCCAAGGCACATTGTGGCTGGTATCACTCAAAGTGTCTCTCTTTTGTTTAAAATGGACAGAATTTTAAGTGAAAACAACAACCGATGTACAGAAATCTAAACAGATGCATTCATATTGTGTTGATACTTTATGAAAACGATCCATGGGTTATTTTTAACATTTAAGAGTCAACCCTCCTCAATATGAGGCATGGTGTGGCCGGTATCACTCAAAGTATCTCTTTTGTTTAAAATGGACAGAATTTTAAGTGTAAACAACAAATGACATACATAAATCTGACCAAACGCATTTGTATTGTGTTTATACTTTATGGTAATGATCCATGGGTCATTTTTGACATGTACGAGTCAACTATGCCTCAATATGAGGCACGCTGTGGCCAGTATCATTCAAAGTGTCACTCTCTTGTTTAAAATGGTTAGAATTTTAATTGAAAACAAAAACTAACGTACATAAATCCAACCAAATGCTTTTGGATTGTATTTAATATTTAGTAGAATGATCCATGGGTCATTTTTGATGTGTAATAGTCAACCCCACCTCAATCTGAGGCATTTTGTGGCCGGTATAATTCAAAGTCTCTCTTTTGTTTAAAATGGATAGAATTTTAAGTGAAAACAAAAACTGACATACGGAAATCCAAACAAATGCATTCATATTGTGTTGATACTTTAGAGTAATGATACATGGGTCATTTTTGATGTGTAAGAGTCAACCACACCTCAATCCGAGGCACAGTGTGGCCATTATCACTCAAAGTGTCTCCCTTTTATTTAAAATGTATACAATTTAAAGTGAAAACAACAACTGATGTATAGAAATCTGACCAAACGCTTTCGGATTGTGTTGATACTTCATGGGAATGATCCATGGGTCATTTTTGACGTGTAAGAGTCAACCTTGACTCATTCTGAGGTATGGTGTGGCCGGTATTACTCCAAGTCTCTCTTTTGTTTAAAATGGACAGAATTTTATGTGAAAACAACAACTGACATACGTAAATCCAACCAAACACATTCGGATTGTGTTGATAGTTTAGGGGAATGATAAATTGGTCATTTTTGATGTGTACGAGTCAACCCTATCTCAATCCGAGTAATATTGTGGTCAGTATCACTCAAAGTGTCTCTCTTTTGTTTAAAATGGACAGAATTTTAAGTGAAAACAACAACTGACATATGGAAATCCAACCAAATGGATTCTTATTGCATTGATACTTTAGTTAAACAATCCATGGGTCATTTTTCGTATGTAAGAGTCAACCCCTCCTCAATATGAGGCATTGTGTGGCTAGTATCACTCAAAGTGTCTCTCTTTTGTTTAAAATGGACATAATTTTAAGTGAAAAGAACAACTGACGTACGGAACTCCAACCAAATACATTCATATTGTGTTGATACTTTAGGAGAATGATCCATGAGTAATTTTTAACTTATAAGAGTCAAACCCTCCTCAATCTGAGGCATGGTGTGGCCGGAATCACTCAAAGTATCTTTTTTTGTTTAAAATGGACATAATTTTAGGAGAAAACAACAACTGACATAAGGAAATCCGACAAAACGCATTAGGATTGTGTTCATAATTTAGGGGAATGATACATGGGTTATTTTTGACGTGTAAGGGTAAACCCCACCTTAATCAAAGGCATGGTGTGAGCTGTATCACTAAAAGTGTCTCACTTTTGTTTAAAATGGATAAAATTTTATGTGAAAACAACAACTGATATATGGAAGTCTGACCAAATGCATTCTGATTGTGTTGATACTTTAGGGAAATGATCCATGGGTCATTTTTGACTTGTATGAGTCAAACCCATCTCAATCAGAGGCATGGTGTGGCCGGTATCACTCAAAGTTTCTCTCTTTTGTTTAAAATGGACTGAATTTTAAGTGAAAACAACAACTGACGTAAAAAAATCTGAAAAAACGCATTCCGATTGTGTTGATAATTTAGGGGAATGATCCATGGGTCATTATTGATGTGTATGAGTCAACTATTCCTTAATCAGAGGCACGGTGTGGTCATTATCACTCAAAGTGTCTCTCTTTTGTTTAAATGGACAAAATTTCAAGTGAAAACAATAACTAACATACAAAAATCCAACCAAAAACATTAATACTGTGTTGATAATTTATGTGAAAGATCCATGGGTTATTTGACATGTGTAAAAGTCAACCCTTCCTCAATCCGAGGCACGGTGTGGCTAGTATCACTCAAAGTGTCTCTCTTTTGTTTAATATGGACAAAATTTTAAGTGATAACAACAACTGATTTATAGAAATTGGAACAAACGCATTAGGATTGTGTTGATACTTTAGGGGAATGATAAATAGGTCATTTGGGATGTGCACGAGTCAACCCTCTCTAAATCAAAGGCACGGTGTGGCCGGTATCACTCAAAGTGTCTCTCTGTTGTTTAAAATGGACATTATTTTAAGTGAAACCAACAACTAACAAATGGAAATCTGACCAAAAGCATTCAGATTGTGTTGATACTTTAAAAAAAGATCCATGGGTCATTTATGATGTGTACTAGTAAACTTTTCCTTAATTCGAGGAACGGTGTGGCCGGTATCACTCAAAGTGCCTCTCTTCTGTTTAAAATGGACAGAATTTTAAGTGAAAAAAACAACTAACATACAGAAATCCAACCAAATTCATTTGGTTTGTGTTGATACTTTAGGGAAATTATACATGGTTCATATGTGACGTTTAAGAGTCAACCCCACCTCAATCCAAGACACAGTGTGGTCGGTATCACTCAAAGTCTCTCTTTTGTTTAAAATGGACAGCATTTTAAGTGCAAACAACAACTGACATATGAAAATCAGACCAAACACATTCGGATTATGATGATACTTTATAGGAAGGATCCATGAGTAATTTTTGACGTGTACGAGTCATCTCCACCTCAATCTGAGGCACAATGTGGTCGGTATCACTCAAAGTGTCTCTCTTTTGTTTAAAATGGACATAATTTTAAGTGAAAACAAAAACTGACGTATGGAAATATGACCAAACGCATTAGAATTGTGTTGTTACTTTAAGGGAATGATCCATGGGTCACTTTTGACGTGTTCGAGTCAACCCTGCCTCAATATGAGGCATGGTTTGGCTGGTATCACTCAAATTTTCTCTTTTGTTTAAAATGGACAGAATTTTTAGTGAAAACAACAACTGACATACGGAAATCTGGCTGAACACATCCAGATTTTGTTGATACTTTATAGGAATGATCCATAGGTCATTTGTGACTTATAAGAGTCAACCCCGCCTCAATACAAGGCATGGTGTGGCCGGTATCACTCAAAGTGTCTCTTTTTTGTTTAAAATAGATAGAATTTTAGGTGAAAACAACAATTGACATACCGAAATCCGACCAAAGGCGTACAAATTGTGCTGATACTGTAGAGGAACGATCCATGATTCATTTCTGACATGTAAGAGTCAACCCCACCTCAATATGAGTCACACTGTGGCCGGTATCACACAAAGTCTCTCTTTTGTTTAAAATGGACATAATTTTAAGTGAAAACAACAACTGACATACGGAAATCCAACCAAACGCATTCTGATTATGTCAATATTTTAGGGAAATGATCCATGGGTCATTTTTGCGCGTAAGAGTAAACACCACCTCAATCCAAGGCATAGTGTGGCCGTTATCCCTCAATGTGTCTCTCTTTTGATTAAAATGGACATAATTTTAAATGAAAACAACAACTGACGTACGGAAATCCAAACAAATGCATTCGGATTGTGTTGATACTTTAGAGGAAACAATCCATGGGCCATTTGTGATGTGTATGAGTCAACCCCACCTCAATCCAAGGAATGGTGGGGCCGGTATCACTCAAAGTCTCTCTTTTGTTTAAAATGGACAGAATTTTAAGTGAAAATAACAACTGACATACGGATCCAACCAAATGCATTCAGATTGAGTTGATACATTCGGAGAACGATCCATGGGTCATTTTTGACGTGTAAGATTCAACCCCACCTCAATCTTAGGCACAGTGTGGCTGGTATCTATGAAATTCTCTCTTTTATTTAAAATGGACATAATTTTAAGTGAAAACAACAACTGACCAACAGAAATCTAACCAAACATATTTGGATTTTGTTGATACTTTAGGGGAACTATCCATGGGTCATTTGTGATGTGT
This sequence comes from Viscum album, assembly GCA_963277665.1. Classification (NCBI taxonomy): domain Eukaryota; kingdom Viridiplantae; phylum Streptophyta; class Magnoliopsida; order Santalales; family Viscaceae; genus Viscum; species Viscum album. The sequence goes on along the minus strand of OY728159.1, from coordinate 1,416,684,586 downwards.
AATAGTCTACCCCGCCTCAATCTGAGGCACGGTGTGACCAGTATCACTCAAAGTGTCTCTCTTTTGTTTAAAATGGACTCCCCAACCCCCTAGATGCCCCAACCCCCTGGACACCCCCACCCCCTGGACGCCCCACCCCTCTTAGACACCACCCCACTGCATGGACCCCCCCACCCTCCACGCCCCTTGGAAACCCCCACCCCCATGGAAAACCACCCCAAACCCCCTGAACACCACCCCACCCCCTCGGACAGCCCCACCAACCCCAACCCCCTGGACACCACCCCACCCTCTGGACACCCCTAGCCCTCTGGACACTCCCCACCCCTGGAAAGCCCCCCAACCCCATGGACAACACCCCACCTCCTGGACACCCCACCCCCTGGACACCCACCAACTCCCTGGACGACACCCCCACCCCTCCTAGACACGACCCCACCACCTGGACACCCTCACCCCCTTGGAAAGCTACCCCCACCCCCCTTGGACAGCCCCACCAACCCCCTGGAACATCCCCCACCCCTAGACACCACCCCAACCCCTGGACACCTCCACCCCTATGGACACCCCACCCCCTGGAAAGCCCCCCAACCCCCCTGGACACCCACCAACCCACTGGATGTCACCCCACCCCTCCTAGACACCACCCCACTAGATGGACACCCTGCCCCCTAGACACCCCACCCCCTTGGACAGCCACCCCCACCCCCTGGACACCACCCCACCCCCATTCGACAGCCCCACCAACCCCTGGACCGCCCCACCCCCTAGACACCACCCCACCCCCTTAGAAAACCCACCCCACCCCCTGGACACCACCCCACCCCATGGACACCCCCACCCCTCTAGACACCCCACCCCCTAAAAAGCCCCCCAAACCCTTGTACACCACCCACCCCCTAGACACCCCCATGGATAGCCCCCCACCCTAGAAAACCCCCACCCCCTTGACACCCCCTCCCCCAGGACACCCACCAACCCCCCGTATGACACCCCCACCCCTCCTAGACACCGGCCCACCACTTGGACACCCCTACCCCCTTGGACAGCCACCCCAACCCCCTTGGACACCACCCAACCCCCTTGTACAGCCCCACAAACCCCCTGGACCGCCCCACCCTCCCAATACACCACCCCACCCCCTGGACACCCCCACCCCGTAGAAGCCCCCCCCCCCAACACCCAAGACACCACCCACCCCCTGAACACCCCCACCCCCTAGACACCCCACCATCCCACAGGACGACCCCCTCCCCCTAGACACCCCCACCCCTCCTCGACACCACCCCACCACCTGGACACCTGCACCCCTAGACAACCCCACCCCCATGGACATCCCCCACCACCCCTAGACACCACTCCACCCCCTTGGACAACCCTATCTCCATGGACAACCCCATCCCCCCAGACACCCCCACCCCCCTGGACACCCCCACCCCCAGGACAAACATACCCCCTTGGACAGCCACCCCAAACCCCTAAACAACCCCTAACCCCATGAATTCCGAATTGAATTCTTTATGTATTTAATTAACTTATGAATTATGTGTTAATGGTTAATGGGTATACTTGTTGTATGGGTATACTTGCTAGAATTAACTTATGAATTATGTGTTAATTTTTTATGGGTATACTTGTTGATATGATGATTTTTTAAGTCTTGTTTGGGTGTGCTAATACAGAATTTTATATTACAGAAGATATGACATTTATCAGCACTGAAAAGGTGCTGATAAAGATACCATTTATCTGCACTTTTTAGAACTGATAAAGGTATCTTTTATCAGTGACTTTTAAGCACTGAAAAAGGATCCCTTTATTAGCACTCTTTTAGCACTAAGAAAGGATACATTTTTCAGTGATTTTTTAGCACTGATAAAGTGTACCTTTATTAGTGTTAAAAATTTTCTAATAAAGGGGACCCCCCTTTATCTGTGTTGAGATTTACAACGCTTTTTTAGCGCTGTTAAAGCCCATTTTGAGTGTTGATAAAGGCCTTTTTGTAGTAGTGGGATGAGACTTTTTAAATAAGTCAGAGTTGAATATGTTCTCACTTCATGAAATGTCCATCGGAGGGGATCACCAAAATAGTGGAATACAGGAATACAGATGTGGTGTACCAAAGCTTTCATCTCACCAAAATGGAGAACTGCAAACAAAACTCTTCAGATAAGAAAATGTGAGCAATGTTGAAATTAAGCGATGTGATATTCTTAATAAAGTGGTAGGTGGTGAGGTGATTAGATGATGGGCATCTTAGGTGAGGTGGAAAGGTGAATGGCGGAGGACATGAGGAAGGATAGTGATGTTCAAGCAGGTACAACAGATCACCGAAAGCCCAGGACATGCGGCATGCAGCAACTGGAGGCCTAGAATAGGATGCGAATCACTGAGATAACACAAAGGGAACACTTTAGAGTCATCTGATCAACCAAATTGACAACAAAAGACCATCTGATGCACCACCAAGGTCATACCAGAAAACTAGAACCCTAAAGAAAGAGACGACCAATAGGCCATATCCCAGATAGAAATAGCCCATTGCGAATAACAACCTAATCCCATCATAATAGTTTGCATAATCATAAAATAATTAATTTTTATTGAAAATTTAAAACAAAATTTTAATTTGAAAACCAATATTTAAAAATCTCCACCTTTTCAAAATAAAATGACAAACTTCCATATGGTGTTCTTACAACCCATCTAACCCTAGCCAACCCATAGTTCAGATAGTTTTATAAACCCAAAATACCAAAGCCTAAAAAACATTCACTCGTCAAGAATACCACTAAGCATGTGCCAAAAGGGGAACATGTTCAACCTGTACCACCCATATAATGTTATTATACAGGTTAAACATGAAAATAAATCAGAAAACTAAGAAATGACATTAAACCATAACATAGAAACAATACACGAGTTACCATCGAAGGTTGATATGATCATGAGAATTCCAAGACCTACAAATACACGGCCTTACCCATAGGTAAAATATAGTGAACATGAAAACATAGAATATGAAAGATCATTGTAATGAAATAGTGAAATATAGAAGATCACATAGAAACCAAAAACTAGGAAGCTGACAGGATAAGGATCTCGACATAAGCCCGAATGTCTTAGACCTACCCTTACACACCCTCATTTAAAACCACGTTCCCTTAAAAACACAAGAAGGTCTAGTCCTATGATCATAGAAGACAAACTCCCTAGAATATATTCCTAACTCTAACTAAGGGATGATATAAAAGAACTATGGAAAATGAAAAGGGGAAAACCTGGGACATACCATATTAGTTTGGTCCATACTATCCTTATTTTTAAAATCGGGACAATACCTTTGAATATGGAAGATCTTTCCACACTCAAAATACCAAAAATTCTTAAACTGATTCTTATCTTTCCAATTATTATTATTATTATTCTACAACTAACCCATATCATGAATTAACCATGTTCACTCTTAACACAATTATGTTTTTCATTCAAACCATATGTTTAAATATTGAGAGACAACACAAAACACTTCACCTCTTCTAAGGTACTAAAATCCCTACAATGCATCATGGAATACTTTAATGAATTAAAATAATCATCATAGGAGGTTAAAATAATTAAGGCCTTACCTTTTTCCTTAACTTAAATATCTATATTATCTATATCCATAGTAACTTTATTAAACTCTTCATTATGAACATGCACAAAAGTGCCCAGGGTCATTTTAATGGTACATTGCTTCATTTTTATATAAATGACCAAGAAAAGTTTTTCTCATATATAAATGTTATAGTTTAATCCAAATGAATTTATAAGTATTTTAATGGGTGAATTCACATAATACTTTGTCTCTTAGGGTTAAGAAAAGCTTATAGTGAGCATTTTCTATAATACTAGGGTCAACATCAATGTATGGTGTAGCAGACTAGCCATCGGCATAAACAATCACTATGGGTTTATTGGGGCCAAGAAAAGTGTCAGGTATCCCACTATGGACTAACAATGAATTTATCTTAACTCTCAACATAATAAAATCATTCTCTTTGACAAGTTATTCGAATTCAAACATAATATATGAAATGGTTAAATCAATTACTAGATATGATGCCAATTTTTAAGACCAAGAAAAATATAATAGAGGTGATATAATGCTAATAGAAGAGAAGTGATGAATATGTTTGATGATGTTGAATGAATGATAAGAAGAAAAACTTAGAAAAATGCAAGGAATAATCTAGAACGAGAGAAACAGAAAATAAAATTGTAGGAAATTAAATATTAACACATAAATTTACGTGGTTCAGATCAGTTTTGTCCTACTCCTTGAAAAGAACACCACCACAATGTTTATTATTATGAAAAAAACAATATGCATACAATTAGAGAAAAAAATCAAAGAGACAATGCATGCAGACCACATAAGCTATCCGAGTGTAGGGGCTCTTCACTCAAAGATGGAAACATACACTCTCAAGCTGGATAGAATCATGGATAAAACCCCAACACTGATCAAGAAAAGAATGAATATACAATGAAAAATCAAAGAAATAGATAAAATATGAGCTTACATACTCTAGCCTACTCAAAGAACCCAAGAATAAGAGGCCAGAGAAGATCAATAGTGCTACTGGGGATGGGACTTCTTGAAGACATCAGAGTTGAAAATAATTCTCACATTGGGAACTCTCTAATAAAGGGGATCACATGAACAGGGGAATGAATGAGTACAAATAAGGAGAAATGAAGCTTTCTTCTCACCAAAATGGAGGATAAAAAATGAAAATCATTAGAGATGAAAATGTGAGTGCTGCTAAAATGAAGCAACATAGATTATGCAATAAGGAGAAAATTATTGAGGTGATAAGTTGACAGGAAGAACACACAAGGCAGATAGGTGGACGATATAGGATGAAAGGAAGGATCATTAAGTTCAAGACAGTGTAAAAGATCATTGAAAGATCCATACATGTGGAAGGAAGAAACTGGAGTCCAGGAATGGCATGTGGATCACTAAGGTAATAGAAAGGGAACACTTGGGATTCATCTAATTAACTGAATCGATGACATGAGACCACCCAAATAATTTCCAATGACAGAATAGAAAATGATCACCCTAACAATTGAGATACCTAATAGGTTAGAGCCCAAATAGAAAAATCTCATTGTGAAAAAAAAAACCATGGAAAAACATTCCATAGTCATAAAACATTTAATTTTGTATGGAAAATTTAAAACATGATTTTAATATGAAAACCAAATTTAGAATACTTTAATTTATCTCAGTATTCTTTTGGAAACATTAAAATTTTATGTCCAGGAGTATCTGTATATCTGCTAAAAGGTCATGTACCATAGAGAATATATATCTTGGTTCATGTTATGTATCTTAAGATTCTAACCCGACTTTTAAAATATGTACAATTCACATCTTCAATATCATTTCTTCATAATTCCAATCCTTCTTTGATCGGGGTTGTAACGGGATTTCCATTTTCCATGTTGAACTTCTTCAAAATTTGTTTCACATAATTTATTGAGAATTAAATATCATACTATATATTTGAATAAATTCTATGCAATGAAGTGAGAAATATCTTTGATATCAGTAATCTTAAACTCCTTGAACATTCTATCCTTAATGGATCAGAATATACTTGGGTTATTTCCTATGAAAATAAGACCATAAACATATAAGCAAGATAAAAAATGATTCTTACCTGCACCATTTTTATATAGAGTGAGTGTTGGTATGGACACTTTTGGATTCCACCTGATTGAGTGTAATCATTGATCATAGTGTTCCATATACACAGTTCTTAATTATGTCCATAGAGATCCTTCTTCGCCTTCTACACCATTATTTATCAACTTTTATTTATTTATCCAAGTGGTTCATTAATATAGATAGCCTCTCCCAAAAATCCATTTATAAAGGTTGACTTCTCATCCAGTTGATGGATCTGACATTGGTTTTGGGAAGCTATTAAGATCAACAATCTAATTGTATCCATCCTTGATATAGGTGAAAATAGTTCACCATAGTCAGTGCCTTCCTTTTTTCAATAACCTTTGGAAATGAGTCTTTATTTGTATATTTAGACTTCTCCTTGATAATTCTTATTGTTTTTAAGCACCCACTTCACAAAAATGGTTTTTCACCCTTCAAGGAGGCATGTTAAGTCCAATGTATTATTCCTTTTGATGGAATGCATATCTTCATCCATCACTTTCCTCCATCTTTCATTAAATTTAGCTACCTCAAAGTTGGCATGGTAAGAAGACTCCAAGAGGAAATACAAGTTCACATACTCCTCTATTGATTTTTATTTACTATATTTATTAAAGATGTTGAATATTTTGGGGTCGAATATAAGAAATTTTTTATTCAATACCATCTAAAATAGATGTATGTGGTGAAGGTGTCATTAGTTGTTCAACTCATTGTTCCTCTATTGGTATTTATCCAACCATTTGCTCTTTTTCTAAAGAGAGTTATGACTATCTTGAATCTTCATCTTGATTCCAATTCCTGGAAAATTTTTTATGGAGATAATATCATTTTTGAGTAAAATCTTATTCATTATGGGATTATACAAGCAATATCCCATTTTTGATCTTTTTATCCTATAATGACACACTTCACTCTTTTTTCATCGAGTTTTATTTTAATTTTTCATTCATGATCCTAACATAGGAAATAGAGACGAAACCCTTAAGAAGACTTGCACGATGATTGTGAGAACTTCATGCATCATATGAAATCTTTTCTTTAAGATTATTTTATTGGGAATCTATTAAGTTGATACCCCACATGAAAAGTCACTTCATCCTAGAATTTCCTTGGAACTCCTTTTTCATTCAACATGCTTCTTTCCATGTTGAGAATAGTTTGAGTTTTTATTTTGGATACTTTATTGTATTGTGGTGTGTACGCTAGAATCAAATGGTTTTGAGTTTCATGTTTCTTGAGGCACTCCTTAAAATTATTATAGATATAATCTCCACCATGATTAGATCACACATTTTTTATATGATGCTTACTTTAATTTTCCATCATCCCCATGAATTATTTGAAGATGTCAAGCAATTCTCTCTTCATTTTGAGAAATTATATCCATGGTTTCATGCTATAATCATAATAAAATGTTATAAATTACACTCTTAGTCCATTCGATTTCAGATTCAATGGTCCACACACATAGGTGTGGACTAACTCTAGCAGCACAACATCTTTCTAATTTTCCATCTTTGCAAAGCTATTTCTATGTCTCTTAATTAGAACAAAGATTTCATAGTTTTAATTTGGATGACTAATGTTAGGAATCCCATTCACTATCATCTTATTTCCTAATAATCTTAAGCTTTCAAATTTTAAATTTCATAACCTATGATTCTGTTGCTAGTATTTATCATCTAGTACTGTCATCAAACATCATGATATGTTAGTGTGAATTTTAAGAAGAATCACACGGTTCTTCATCATGGTAGATTGTGTGACCATCCATTCTTATCCATCAACATTTTTTATTTTTTTATTGTTTAGGATTATGTGAAAGTCATTTTCTACTAATTTCCTATGAACTCGATATTGATTCTCATGTTGGGAAAATTGTAACCATCATAGATGAATGTATGATTTGCATATATTTTCCTGATCAGAAAATATCCTCTACCTTGTAAAGATATTTTTGATAGATTTCTAGATTAAACATATCCTCTAACCTTCTCATATAGGTTCATAAAAAGTTATTCTATATTTTCATGCGATTTCTAGCTTCAGGGTAATGATACTACATTCCTTGATTTTGTGTTGATGTTTGTGCCATTAACATAAGAGATTATCCCATACCATCCCCTCCTCTAGTACTATTGGTCACCTTAATTGTCATGACCCCCTCCCAACACGGTGTACCCCTCCCGGGTTGGAATTGCGAGGAGAGAGATAATGACCCCCGAGTCCCGTCGCCAATAGGCCTCGTGTTGACTACTAGCACTGAGGGTATAGTAAACACACAAATGAGAGGCATTACCCTCTTAAGAGAACACATGTGAAAGAGAGAGATAAGATAGACACCAAAAAACTCCAACTCAGACAAAAATATAAAAGGAAAACCAAAGTACACAAATGTATTGTCATAAAAAAACTACTACAACTGAACGAAAAACCTGCAAGTACCCAAACAAAGTAAAAACAATAGCAACCAAAAAGACAGAATAGATCCTGCAACCCCAAGCTAGTAGTAACTAGCCTGATCACCAACCTGCTCTAAGTGACTTGTAAAATATTTTATATCGATAGGGTGAGTAAAATACTATACTCAGTAGGATCCTCCCCAGATCCTCTCATGTAAAAGTAAAGAGAACATACTAAAGCACAATGAACAACAAGTGAAACTAACTTGTCACCTAAACAGGTATACTAAGTTCCCAGCCTCACTATGGATACTATTATCAAGTATCACATATAAGAGTATATAATATAATAAAGAATATCAAGGGTACCCCGCTACCACTTCCCCACTGGTTTTCCGCTTTGCCTTAACGTCACATGTCCTAAGCATCTCTCCAAAAAGGCTTGCCCATAGACACCTGGGCGAAGCACCCACAACATGCACCTCATCTAACAAGACCACCAAATCCACGTAAGAAAAGTAACCAGGTAGTCTATGGGAGCCACCACAGCTCGCATAACATGTATCATACATCGAACGTTATACCTCAATCCATTATATCCCACACACCGAGTAAGGATCCTCAAGCCATCACAGCCTATACATGTTACACCTATAGTAGTCCATAGGAAACTATATCCAGTATATGTGTGTGTGAATAACCACAAGATATTATATCCCTCTACATACATATATGGGGAAAACTAACCATTGTGTCTACTAGAACAAGTAACTACCAAGAGAACAGAGCGTGGAAAAAGGGGTTATTCAGCCATCCATCCTCCCACTAGAATGTTGGGGAAAACACTCCCCAGGGCTCAGAATCCCAAGGTTGTCAGTTTCTCTAACTGAAGGGGTGGATTAGCATACAGAAACACAAAAAGTACAGAATATAATATAGCTCAAAACTACACGATGGGCATAACCTAGTCTTAGACTCAACTATAGCTAATGTCTCTCGGGCTCCCAACTGCCACGTATAATACTAGGAATCTTATAAGCACACAACCATTTAAATATCTTGATTACATTCCTTCATTCATTTTTTATCAGTTTCAATTTAGGTTCATTAATTATTTAAACATTAATTAACTATTAACAATTTCCACATTATAATTCATTAGCATCACACCCAAAGTCCACTGTTCCTTTAAATTTCAACATCATCATTGCATCCCAGCAAGCTCCAACCCCATGGGTTAAGATCATTCATTCAATCATTTATTATCAACATCATTAATTTACCATATTCCCAGGTATTCTAGAAAAACATTCTAATATTCTAAACACTATGGGCTCAACATGGTGAGTATATGAACTACCCTTTGAGTCTTTTCTACCTATAGCAAGAGTGTAGACCCATCCTCCCTTAAAAATATAAACACAGAAAGCACGTGGAATACCCCACGCATCTTCGCCCCTTTTGGAAGGAGGGTAGGAAAACCAGCTGCCTTGAGTAGTGTGGAAAGTAAGGAAGATAAATAACCAACAAGAAACAGCAACCATCCAAACATTCACATCCAAATCATTCCATCATCTCTGGTGTCCTCCCCAACACCCACATGCATAAACCGATTCATCTCACCACTCTAGGAATCAAATTCTACCACAACCAATAGGCCTCCCTCCCCCAAATATCACAATATCCTTCCATGATTACATCAAAACAAGGGAAGAAGGAAAAAAACACAATATCAATTGGGATCTTGGCCCTTAAATAAAGAATCCAACCTTCAAACACAATGAGCTATCACAACTCCAAGCATAAGGCTCTAGGCATTTACAAGAAAGAGGGTAACTCAGAACCCTATGAGGCATTATATTCTTATCAAATGGTCAGTGATTTAATCCGTATAGAATTAACTGATTTAGTATTTGTAGGTTCCAACTATGGGTAAACTAAACATCAAGCTATCATAGCTATAATGAATTGATTAAACATGCTTACTGCATCAATTTTATGAACATAAAAGTAAAATAACAAAAAAATAGATTCATTTACATGCCTTATATTCAGCCAAACAATTATGAATTAATTTCAAATTTACGTTCTTTACCAATTTCTATCATGAACAGAAAGATAAGTAAGAAAAAATAGATATCACACTATCTAGAAAAACAAGAGGAAATAATATATGATCGATATCAATTTATTTATTCAGTTGAAATATTTATTATGTAAATTACATTGTGATCCAGTAGGCTAAAACATGCTGACTCTATAGTTTCATGTAAAAGAAAAGAAGAGCATTGAATCCCCTACCTTAAAAGGTTTCCGATTCTCTTTGAACAGACTAACAAAACCGATCATGATCACCTCTCTTGAAGGACTGCATCCACCCAAGGATGCAAAGACACCACCACACCAGCCAACACCCATGAAAAGTTCATTAGGAACATGGAGATAATATTCCATAAAAGGGAAAGGAGAAATAGAATGATATTATCCCAAAACAACGATGATAGATCATACCTTATATAGAATATTGATCGATACTTCTTGGTTGCACAAAAAATAGAGGGTGCACTTGCAGCATGAAGAAATTCAAGGGGAACCAATCCAAAGAGGAATGTTTGATCGCACAACTCCTATGGGAAGGAAGGAAAGTTTCGAGAATCTCACTCTCAATAACAAAGAGGAAGAACAAGGGGGAAAAATATATCACCCCTTTAGAAGATTTAACATAGCAGTGGTTTAAGATAAGCTAGATTTTCCATTAAAAGCGAATGACCTTAAACCACATGGTTTGACCAAGTAAAGACATCCCAATCCTTATGAAAATTAATATAGGAGTTATGAGCATTGAATCAGACTTAGATCCCTTAGAATAAGGCTTTTAATGTGTTTTTCATCAAAGATTATGTTAAATCGGAAAAACTGGAAAAATTTGGAAATTTGGGAAATGAAAAATCCTACTGTTGGAAATAGCCTGCTGTTGGAAATAGCTTGATATTGGAAATAGCATGCTCTTGGAAATATCCTATTATTGGAAATACATTACTATTATAAAAACACTATTCATGAACTAGAAACTTGGCAAAGGGAATAGTCTGCTGTTGGAAATAGCCTACCATTGTAAATAACCTGCTGTTGGAAATAGCCTACTATTGGAAATAACATGCTGTTGGAAATAGCCTACTGTTCTGGAAACACTGTTCATGAACTAGAAATTTGGAAAAGTGACAGGAATAATTCACCTTGACCTCCCAAAACACCTCAAACACCAGATTTCAGCAATGTAATGGACCAGAGAGGTCCAATCCATTACAATAATGACATTCCCCATGGGTTTCTTACTCCAAATTGATAGATATAATTCCAATATTTGTGATAATTATAGCATTTGACATTTATTTTTTCTATAGGATGGTGATTATTGAAACCTCACCCCTTCATTATCCTCATCCTCATAGAGTAAAATTTTGATATCCATGACCTCCTCGGTTTGGTTTCCTTCAACCTCATCCTCCATTTTTGAGTTATTTTATTTTCTATGATTTCCTCTTCCAAAACCTCATTCAAATGTCCCATTTTCTCATTTTCATAGATATTGAGGGAAAACTTTGATTTCAGAGCATAATCCACTCTATTTATATTAATTCACTAATTAAGATTCAATTCATGGTCTTGTAGAGACCAAACAAATTATTTTAATGAAATTGTATCTAAGTATTTAGTTTCTTCTAAGGTTATGACTTAGTAGAAATTTTTTTGTTCTGACGATCAAAATTTTTCTCACATACCCTCATGTCATAAATATTTTCTCAATTTCTTCATAGTTTTTTAACCACTACCATTACATGGGTATGATAATTAACATTGGTTTTAGAAGATTTCATAGAAAGGGATTTAAACTCACCTTGTTGAGATTGAAGTCATATTCGCATCACTTTATCTACACCTTTGATTTATTTATGAAGGTTTTCCCATTTTTAATTTGATTTTTTAATGAAGTGATGATATCAAAAATGGATTCATAAATTCCCTGATAAATGATAAGTTTTTCCTTATAGTCTCTCTTCCATTCCACCCCAAGGAGTTTCCTTTTAATCATTTAGAAGATAAGGCTCTGCTATTTTGAATTCTAGATCGCTGTATCCACCCTCTATGATGTCCATGAAATCTTTAGTGACAAGAAGTTTAGGAATCTAGATACACTAATTATCAAAAATATCCTTCATCAATTGGGAATCATTGTTTGAAAAGTACCTATCTCTATGGAGGATGAATAATTTTTTTTCTTAGATGCGGTAAGGGAATATGTAGAAAACATCAACTTGAGTTCTTAATTGAAATCAATTAATGGGTATTTGATTGATCTCATGAACCACTTTAGTCACAAAAAATCACATTTAGACCCCCTCTAATACCACTTAAGGAAATATTTTCAAAAAAATAATAATAAATTAAAATAGGTCGCTGGTGGTGATTATAGGAGAGAAAAAATGGAATGGACTTAAGAAATTTTATTTCCTCTCTTTAAATAATTATTAGAAGGATGAAAGTTTCAATTAATGAGAAAAAATCATCTCAATTTATAGAAAAAACTATAGGTAAGGGGTTAATTCCTTGAATCCTTACATAATTATTAGATGCATCAAAATGCATTTGTTGATAAATTTATTTCTCTTGTAAAAAAATCATTTCTCCTATAACATGATCCTTATATTTGGGAGTTTTCTCGCATTATCCCAATATTATTTTTTTCCCATCTAGATAAAGAAAAAATATTATTTTTTTTCAATAAATTAAACAGTTTATCAAATAAATATCATAGAAAATAATTATTTATAAAGAGGCTGAAGGATTATGAGAAACCTAGTTCCTAAAATGAATGCCTAAAATGATTTTTATTAATAAAGGGAATAAAATCCTAACATAGGTCCCCCCATGCGTGAAAATTTTCATAATGAACTTGAATAATTGACTTGAAATCTAGTCTAAGGAAGAAAAAAATTCACCAAATAAAACATATTTATTATCTTATATAAAGATTAAGAATAATAATAATATATAAAAAGAGAATAATTAATGACAGTTTAGATCACTCAGCGGTTCATAATGAATTTACACTTGAGATACACTTATCCTGTGGATGTTCTCTCCCTCATATGATATATAAATAACATGGATGACACATGATGAAATCCCTATAGGATTGGACTAATGAGAAATGTGATATTGATGTCTCTCAAAGAAAAAATCGATAAACCACTTGAATGATCATGTTATAGGATACCCCACTCCCAAAAGGCAAATAAATTTTTAAAATTAAATGGGTGATCAATATTTTTGATAAAATGAAACATTTGAGAAGAATAATTAAATTTTTTTTTAACTTCTACAAAAGTGGGTTGTTTCATAGTCAGATTCAACCAACCACCATTTGATAGTCACTAATACTAGTATTAAATTGTGATAACAAATGAACACTAATAAAAAACTTATAAGGACATTTATTAACCACTAAAGTAGTTGTTAACTCACTTGTAACAATAATTTCCCATTATATTTCCATAACACCCGCAAAAATCCCCACACCCATCATACCCACTATTACCCATTTTGATGCATGTGCCCCCCCTAAGATCAATGCCATCCATGTCAGTTGTTGTCCACGATCACTCCCAATTATGACCCTTATGAATCCTACCACTATAGGTTTCTGCAAACTAATTTAGGGCATAAATTAAAAAGGATATTTTTTCAAAAGTAATAGTAGGAGGAAGAGATGTCTTCTATTAGGGGTAGACTCTTTTTAACCAGTTATGTTCTGAGGTAGCTGTAGAATCCAATAACCATACCATGAAAGTAGTTAACATCAATGCATTTTTTCAACGGTATATGATTTACCAAAATCACCATTGATGATTTTGATTTTCTCTTCTTCAAAATTGGATCAAATTACAAGTTATTTTAATATAAAAAACCTCTATGTGTATCCTCATATGTTTTATCTAGTGTAAAATGAAGTTTTTCTCCCTGATTCTATTGATGTAGGCATATTACTGAACCATGTAAATTCTTGCGTTCTTCTATTTTTCATTTTTGGTCATGTGTGTTTTTTCATCTTGGAGTTTTTCTTATTTAGAAATGTGGTATCAAAGCCACCAAAGTAAAAAAAAAACAAAGAGTTGAGAATATTTTATAGTAATTAATAAATTGAAGGGGTTGGAATTGATTTTTAAATCTAAGATTATGAAATATTTCTTTGAAACAATTCTAAAGGCCTAAACGAATTAAAAAATATAGTTAAAAAAATACTTCTACAGGCAATCAAATTTAGGGTCAATTTCAAGGTGATATAGTACCCCCTTGTTAAAAAAGATGACATTGTTCATTCCAGTCGTTACTTTTCTAGTAACTATTACGATGTGCTATGTAAGTACCATAACATCAATCAATCTTGATTTGTGATATTTTTTTGAATTTAACTTGTCCAATTAGGGTCTATTTTTGATGATCTTGGAGTCAATTCTTACTATTTCAAACATTTTGAACAACTTTAATGGTTATATTTTTAAGATTTTCACTATATAAATGAATAAATATAATGGTAACATGATTAATCTTACCTATTTTAATTACTCTATTTAGAAACCAAAAATAGAAGATATTAGGAATATTAAGTATTTGTGGAATCCCACCTTGGATACTAATATACTCATTACAATACCTGTGGAGGAAACATTAAAGGGAGAGAAATCCAATGAGATGACATCAACTAGTACCCCTCCAGATAGTGAGGGGTGTGTTATGATAAATAAGAAGTATTATGCTCAAATTAGACTATGGATTAACAAGTGGATCTTCTAATTTTTTTCCAATAAACATGATAATTCTATTCTATGGTAAAATTTGGAAAATATTTATAAAAGTGAAAACAAAAAGAAAAAACCAAACCAGATATGTTATCTTTTTAACCCAAAGTACAGGGATGAGAACAATATATCAAAGCATATGAGAAAGATCAAATTATTTTTCGATCTACTGAAATCTATGGAATTTATGGTTGATGATGAGTTACAGGACCTACTGACATCGTGATCTTTACTAAAGACATGGGATGCACTGGTCATGTCAGTCAACAATTTTGCATATGATATAAAAATTAATTTAAAAATGGTGAGAGAAAGAGTACTAAATATATAATTTATAGGTAAGAATGAGGTATATACTTTGGAATTATATGATATTTCCACTAACATTTTAAGTAACAAAAAATGGTATGAAAGAATTAGAGGGAAAACATCACAATGAAAATCGAAAAATGTGGAAGCAGTTAAAATCTCAATCAATAAACAATATGACATATAACCATTGTTGAAATCCGAGAAAATTTATCTGGGAGTGTTGAAAACTGATGGTAGGGTATAGGAATCAAGTAGATAAACGCCAAAACAAAAATTATATAATTGTTAATAAAATATCATTATTTTTCTTGAAGATCATGTCAAACTTTCAATCTAATACTCAACATGATTGTTTGATTCAGGTTCCATTAACCATGTCACTCCGCAAAGAGGTTTATTCTTAACATAAAATTTAGAGAGTTTCAAACATGTTATGATAGAAAATTATAGTGTATCCAAAATTTATGGTAATGGTAATATTTTTTTGGAGATAAATATCTAATGTATGATACTTTTAAAAGATGTATAACATGTTCTTGATATTCACTTCAATCTAATATCCAATAGAATGATTGTAAATTATGGTTATGTTAGTTCCTTCATTGATGTAAAATTGAAGGTTACCAAAGGTAATATAGTAATTGATAAGGGAAATAAATATACTTCTCTCTACCTTAAAGATGTCAGACCATGTGTTGGAGAAATATATGCAGCCCAAAATGAGGTTCCTAACGAAGTGTGGCATAGATAACTTAGTCACAAGAGTGAGACAGTAATCATAATTATTTCTAATAAAACCTCCAATAATGAATTAAAGTACACATTTGTATAGTTTTTTTATTTAATCATTGTAAAAAAAGATAGAGTATCTATCCATGGTTATTTACTGCCCATAAAATAAAATGTTTTAGATTTTATACACACTGATGTCTCTATGATGCGAATCAAGTCGATTGGAGTGGTTTTTTATTTAGTTAAATTTATATATAATCATTATAGAAAATTTTATAACTTGTCTTTGAATACTAAAGATCAGGTTCCTGACATTTTCAAGATGTTTCACATCACAACGAGAATATAAACATGTAGGTGATTAACTTGTGTATTAGTAGATATTGAAGTGTATCATAGTCCATTTGACAAATATTGAAGGAGTTTCAATATCATACTTGAAAAATATATACTAAATTTACCACCACGTAATGGTATTTCTGAGAGGATGAACAAAACCATATGTGGTAGATTCCAGTGTATTCCCACAAATAAAAAGCTAAAAAACTCCATTTAAGGGGAGGAAAGGAGGATCACAATTGATCTTATCTTCCTATCCCCATAAATTCCACTACAAATGGTATATAACCAAAATGGTTATTATTTGTAAATATGTTTCATATAAACAATTTAGAGTATTTATCTTTTAGGAATTTATACACATCCTGAAATATGAGATTGATAAGCTGGAAGAAAAGGGAAATAATGCATCTTTTTAGGATACTCTCATTAGGATTTTAGATATAGAATATTAAATCATATCAGTAGGATAAGTTTTATATTTTCATATATGGTTTTTCTAGGAGATAAAATGATTAAATATTTTAAGAATCTAGAAAACCAAGAGAATTTTCAATTTTTGGAAACTGTATTTAATCTGGAACTACACACCACCATTATTCTAGATAATGTGAGATAGACTATAGAAAAAGATAATACATCACCAATGGGTAATATGTATCCTTGTGTTGTTATTTTTCCATCATATTAATGATCAAATCTCACCCAAAGCATGGTTGAGTATATCCCAAAGAGAATGAAAACAAATCCATCAATACTTAGCACCTGATTATGTGATGCTCATTGATGGGGGAGAACCATATAGTTATGGTGATACGATTCAAAGTTAGCTAAATCTAGAATGGAAAAAGGATATTTAAGAGGAGAAGATATCCTTCCATAGGAACTACATAGTGGATTTGGAAAATTTACCACAGCGAATTAAGGAAATCAAGAACAAGTGGGTGTACAAAAATTAAAGAAGGATATAGTATATTGAAATCATGCTAAAAAAAATGGATGGTTATGAAGGTATTTGGCTAGAATAAATGTAACAACTTTGATGAAATGTTTTCTCCTATGGTAAAAAGGCATTCTATTAGAATTTTTCTTGGATTTGCAGTAATTTTTAACTATGAGGTGAAATAACTGGATATAAAGACATCATTATTACACGATAAACATGAATATGAGATATAAAAAGAGAATCAAGAGGGAATTTAGGTTAAAGGTTAATAAAATATTTTTTTTAAACATAGGAAAATATTATATGGTCTAACAAAGAACTAAGGAAATGGTTGAATAATTTTAACTCATTCATGAAGAAAAATGAGTATAGAAGAATGATTGCTGATTGATGTATATTCATTAAAATATTTTTTGACTGCGATTTAATTATTTTGTTTCTTTTATGTTAATTATATTTGGATTAATGGTAGTGATATCAAAAAGATTGAAATGTTAAAGAATTATTTCAACAAGTATTTATAGATGAATGGATTAGGTAATGCTTCATAGATTCCTATTATGTTGATTACTCATGACAGAAGGTTTCATAAGATTTATCTATCTCATAAATAGTACATTGATAAAGTTCTTATAAGGTTCAATATGTGTAAGTTGAAAATAGTAAGTACATTACATGAGAGTCATTTCAATTTCACAACAATCCAATGTTCATTAAATGAAGGAGAGAAACCAGAGATAGAGAAAATTAATTATCAATCAGTAGTGGTGGGGGGAGACCTCAACCACTCTAACCACATTCTCTATTTCTATATTATGATATTCATTTTTTATAAATTGTTTTACTCACTACCTATTTTCATAATTATTGCTTTTCCTTTTTCCTAGTATTAATCCATGCACCTCTAAACTATGTTCTAGCATACCATAAAAAAATTCACATTCGTTTTCATTTTTTAACCTTGCGGTCTCCCTATTTTTTTAGTATAATATGGATCAATGAAATATTTTTTTTAATAATTCCTTTAGTTTAGTGGGTCCATATTTGTTAAATTTTTATTTTCTTTAGTATCAAACTAATATTGGGAATTATTTTATAAAAAATATATTAAATAATATGATAATAAGAAATAAATTCTGAAGGGAATATTTGAAAATAATAATAATAATAATAATAAAATAATTTGGATTAGTGGTGTGGAGTATTGGCGAGAAAAAAGGCCATAGACTCCAACAATTTTATTTCGTTTTTTGTCGGAAGGATACAATTTATAATTCATGATAAAAAACTATCAATTGATAAAAAAAGGTTTTTATAGTAGCCCCCACATCATCACATTAGAAATGTTGTTCACATATAGATTAGAAAAGTAGGGTTATTTTTTAAAAAAACAACCCCACTAAACTTATTTTCTATACATTCCAAGTATTTGTTTCGTTTTAAAAAATACATCATGCATAAATGGTTTAATTAAGACATATTTAACATGATCATTATTTATATAAGTGATAAGTTTAAGTTATTTATCCCTCACATGCTCTTTAATGAAACGATACCTCATATCAATGTGTTTCTTATTTTATGAAAAACTTCATTTTTTCCAAAGCAATCACTGAATGATTTTCAATAGAAGTCTTAGTAGGTTCTTCTTTTGTATAACCCAAAAATTGTAGCACATTTCTGAGCCATATGATATGATTCACTATGTTGGAAGCAACATACTTAGATTTACAAGATCATAATGTCACAATGACTTGTTTATTGGATGTCCATGTAAATTTCATGTCACAAAAAAATGTGAATCTAGTTGTATTATTTCTTTCATCAAGGTAACTTACCCAGTTGTTATTTGAATATCAAAAAGATTGAAATATTTATTGGTTGTATAGAACAAACCTTCATTGATAGTACCATTTTTATTATTAGAATAAATATAATGAATATGGTATAATAGTAATATAATAGAATATATGAATTAGTTTGATGATGCAGAAAGATAAATAAGAAGAAAAACCTAGACAAATACAGGGCAGAAGCAAGAATGAGCAAAAAAAAATAAAAATCCTAGAAAGTAAAGATTGACACAATTATTTACAATTTTTTGATCAGTTTGGTCCTTATTCATAGAAATAACTCCACCAAAACATTTATTATTATGAAAAAAACAAGAAGCATATAATCAGAGATAATGAAAGCACCAAGAAAACACACGTGGACAACAAAATATATCCAAGAAAAGGGATCTCATCACTTCAAAAGTTAGCGGTGAACTCTTTCCCATAGATTCTAATGTGAAACCTTGTGTTAGGTGGACTCAAAAATACAATCCCAACACCGACTGAGTAAAGAAATAAGATACAACACAGAACAAAAGAAACAAAAAAATACGACCTTACATACTTGGGGATACACCCATAACCCAAGAAGAGGTGGCCAAAGAATATCAATAGTGGTGCAAGGGATGGTACTTCTTGAAGAAGTTAGATTTGAATAGAGTTACCATGTCTAGAAATCTCCATCATAGGGGATCACTAGAATGGTGGAATGTAGTAATACAGACGAGGTGTTTCAATGATTTCTTCTCACCGAAATGGAGAATCGCAAACAAAACTCACCAGAGAAGAAAAGGTGAGTTCTATTGAAATGAAACAATGAATCATGAGTAATAAAGTGGAATCTAGTGAGGTTATTGGCTGATAAGAATAATAGTTGAGGTGGACATGTGGATGGTGGAGGACATGAGGAATTATCGTGAAGTTCAAGCTGGTACAATCGATCACTGAATGCCCATGAAATGCGGCATGCAAAAAATAGAGTCCTGACACGAGAGGTGGATAATTAAGAAAACAAAAATGAAAAACATGGTATCTATCTAATCAACTAGGTTGAAAAAAGGATACAACCTATAGAACTTCCATGTTTATACCATAAAACAAGAACCCTATAGAAAGAGACACCCAATATGACAGATTCCAGATGGACAGATCCCATTACGAACAACATCCCAGTCCAAAAATAATAATTTTCATAATCATAAAACAATGAATTTTGAATGTAAAATTCAAAACATGATTTTAATTTGGCATCCAAATTTAAAAAATATCCGACTTTTCAAAATAAAATGAAAAACATCCAGATGTTGTTTTTGCAACCTATATTAACCTATTCTACCAGTAGTTTAAGTAGTTTTCTAAAACAAAATTCATGAGTCTAAAAAATATTCACTTTGTATGAATACCACTTAACATCTTTCTAAATGGGAACATGTTCTATGCGTACTTCCCATATACTACTATTATACAAATTAAACATGCACATAAATTAGAAAACTAAGAAACAATATTAAAATAGAACATAAAAACAATACCTAATTCACCAATGAAGCTTGATGTGCTTCCAAGAAATCTAAGACCTACAAATACACATCCTTCCTCAGAGGTAAAATATAGTGAACATGAAAATTCGGAAAATAAAAGCTCAATATAATGAAAATGTGAAAAACTATAGATCACATAGAAACCATAAAGACAGAATTCGAGAGGATAAGGATCTCACCTAATCTCAAATGACTTTGACCATCCCTAGCACACCCTCTCATCTAATTGGATTCTCATACAAAACAAGAAGGGAATGTCCAAGGATCACATAAGAGAGACTACCTAGAAACTATTCCTTATTGTAACTAAGGTATGCAAGAAAATAACTAAAAAAATTTATAGTGGTGAATCCAGGATATACTATATTAGTATTAGAGATACTATCCTTATTTTTAAAATCTAGATAATTATTTTTAATATGATTTATCTTTCCACACTCAAAACAACATATGTTCTTAAACCAGTTCATATATTTATTATTATTATTATTATTTTATAAATATCCCATAACATGAATTAATTAATCACTCTTAACACCAATAAGTTCTTCCTTCAAACCAAATGTTTGAAGATCGTGAGAGAACACAACAGACTTCACCTATTCTAAGGTAATCAAATCCCTACCATGGATCATGGGATCCTTTAATAAATTAAAAGGATCATCAAGGGAGGTTAAAAGAATCAAAAATAGATCATTTTCCTTAGTTTCAATATCAATATTAGCTAAATACAGAATAACTTTATTAAACTCATCAATATGAACACACACATATGTGATCATGGTCATTTTAAAGGTATAAAACCTCATTTTTATACAAATGGACATAAAATGTTTTGGTAATATATAAATGTTAAAGTTTAATCCAAATGAATATAGCTATAGTTTTATGGGTGGATTCACATAAGCCTCTGTCTCCTAGGATTTAGAGAATCATACAGTGAGCCTTTTCTAGAATACTAGGGTTGACATCAGCATATGTTGTAGTAGAGTAGCCTTCTGTAGAAACAGTCACTGTGGGTTTCCTAGGTCCATGAAAGAATCTAGCAGTCTAATTTGGACTAATAGTAAATGCGTTATAACTCCCCATATACTAAAATCATTATCATTGTAAAATAATTCGACTCCAAAAATAACAGACGATATGGTTAAACCGATTACTAGCTATGATACCAATTTTTAATTTACAAAAATCCGACGAAGGTGGTCTGATGTTAATAGAATATGAGAGGAATCTGTATGATGATGTTGAAATAATCATAAGAAGAAAAACTAAGATAGATGCAAGGTAGAAGAAAGAATTATCGAAACAAAAAAAAATTAGGAAAGTAAAGATCAACATAGAAATTTACATGGTTCAGACTAGTTTTTTCATACTCTATGCCAAGAGCACAACCACAACATTTGTTATTATGAAAAATGTAAAGGAAGCATACAATCAGTGAAAATGAGTGCACAAAGAGAATGAATGTGAACCATAGAAGATATCTGATCACAAGGACATCGTCACTCCATGAGCCAATGTTGAACTCTTACCAAAGATGGAAACATACACTCTCAAGATGGCTGGACTCATGAACACAACCTTAACACTAACTGAAAAATGAAAGAAGATACAATACATAGCTAAATAAATTGAACAAAGATGACCTTATATACTCTGGCATACACCAAGAACCTAAGAAGATGTGGATGATGAAGATAAAAAGTGATTCCAGGGTTGATAATTCCTGAATACAACATATTTGAAAATATTTCTCATGTTTAGAACTCTCCATTAGAGGGGATAACTAGAATAGGGGAATGCAGGAGTACAGACGAGGTGTGCTAAATATTTCTTCTCACTCGAATGGAGAACTAAAAATGAAACTCATTAGAGATGAAAAAGAGAGTAATGCTAAAATAAAGATACGTAGGATGTTTAATAATGAGGCATGTAGTGATTTGATAGGCCAATAGGAACAACAAATGAGGATGAAAGGTTGATAGAGGAGGATACGAGGAAGGATAATGATGTTCAGTCTGGTATAAAAGATCACTGAATTCTTGGGAAATGTGGAAGGAAGAAAATAGAGGCCATTAATGGGATGAATATCATTATCATAAGACAAAGGGAACACTTGGGATATGTCTGATCAACTAGATCAACAATATGAAACCAACCATAGAATTTAAAAATTCAGAATAGAAAACAAGCACCCCAATAAAATAGATTCCCAACAAGTTATAACCCAGACAGACAGATCCCATTGTGAACAACAACCCATAAAAATGTAATTTTTATAGTCATAAAATAAAAAAATTTCAATGGAGAATTTAAAACATGTTTTTAATATGAAAAAAAAATTTAAATACCTTTAATGTATCTCAGTATTCTTTTCATATCATTCAAATGTTTCTGTCCTGGAGTCTCCTTATATTTGTTGAAAGGTCACACCCCATAGAGAATATCTGTCTTAGTTCATGTATGGTATCTCTAGATTCCAACATGACTTTTAAAATATTTAGGATCCACATATCCAATATCATTTATTTATAATTCCAATCCTTATTTGACTGGGGTTGTAATAATATTTAAATATTTAATGTTAAATTTCTTCAAATTTTGTGTCAAAATATTTCCATGAGTAATAAATATCCCACCCTCTATTTTAAAAAATTCTATGCCAATGAATTGATATATATCTCTGATGTCGATAATCTGAAACTCCTTGAACATGCTCCCCTTAATGGATGAGAACATACCTAGATTATTTCATTTGAAAATAAGACCATAAGCATATAATAAATCCAATAATATGTTTCTATTGTACCTATTTTTATATAGAGTGACTGTTTTTATGAACAATTTTTGATTCCATCAGATTTAAATTAATCATGGATCCTAGTGTTCAATACATGTGGTAATTTATTAAGTCTACAAAGAGCCTTATTCAACTAGTACACCTTTATTTATCATCCTTTCTTTATGTATCCAGGTGGTTCCTAAATATAGATCTCCCCTTCTAAAAATAAATTTAAATTTTTGACATCAAATCTAGTTGATGAATCTTCTATTTTTTGGGAAGTTATTAAGATCAATAATATGATTGTATCCATACTTTCAATAGGTGAAAATACCTCACCCTAGTCAATGCTTTCATTTTCCCATATTTATTGGCAATGATTCTTTATTTGTATATTTGGATTTCTCCCTGAGCTTTATTATTGGTTCTAAACACCCACTTCACAAAAAAATCACCCTTTTGGGAGGTGTGATAAATTTCATGTCACATTCTTCTTGATGGAATGGATTTCCACATTCATCACTTTCCTCTATCACTCATTATATTAAGCTACATCAAAGATGATGGGGTAAAAAGTATCCAAGAGGCAATATAAGTTCACATACTCTTCTATTTGTTTTGTTATTTCCTATATTTATGGAAGAATTTGAATATTTTGGGTACTTATATGAGGAATTTATTGTTCAATACCTACTAAAATAGATTTATGTGGTGATGGTGTCATTGTTTGTTCAACTCTTTATTCCTCCATTGGTATTTATTCAACATTTTATAATTCTTCTAAAGTGATTTTCACCTCTCTTGATTCTTCATCTTGATTCTAATTTCATGAAACTTTTTTTTAAAGATAATATCTCTTCTAAACATAATATTATTTGTGATCAGATTATAAAGGTGATATCCTATTTCTTGATCATTTTATCCCATAATGACACGTTTCACTCCTTTTTCATTGAGTTTTTTTTTCATTTTTCCTCCAAGATCCTAACATAGGAAATAGAACCAATACCTCTAAGAATACTTACCCTGATATTTTGAGTACTTCATGATTCATATGAAATATTTGATTCATTCTTTTGGGGAATATATTTGGTGGATATACCACACATAAAGACACTTCATCCCAGAAAGACTTGGGAACTCCTTTTTTATTCAACATGCTTTTTTTCATGTTGATAATGGTTTTATTTTTTTATTTTGTATACTCTATTGAGTTGAAGTGCATAAGAGGACATAAAATATTGTTTAATTCCATGTTTCTTGATACAGTCTTTAAAACCATTATAGGTATACTTTCCACCATGATTATATCACAAATTATTTATATGAAGCTTGCTTTAATTTTCCAAGAGTTTCTTGAATTCTTTGAAGACTTCAAACACCTTTGAATTCATATTGAGAAATTATATCCATGGTTTCATGCTACATTCATAAAAAAATAATAGAAAGTAACTTCTTAGATAATTAGATTTCATATTCAATGGGCCACACACATCAGTGTGGACTAACTCTAGTGGTGAAACATCTTTCCAATTTCCTTCTTTGCAAAGTCATTTATGTGTTTCTTACATTGAAAAAAATTTTCACATTTTTTATTCGGATTTATAATGTTATGAATCCCATTAAACATCACATTATTTCCTAATAAGATTAGACTTTATAAGTTTAAATATCATAATATGATATTATTTAGCTAGTATTTATCATTAAGTAATGACATAAAACTTCATTGTAGTTTATAGTGTATTGTAAGTGGAATCATGAATTTCTTCATCAAGGGAACTTGTGTGACCATCCATCCTTATCCATTAACAATTTTTATTTTTTTATTTGGTAGAATTATGTGAAATCATTTTTCTACTAATTTCTTAAGATTTAGATGTTGGTTATCATGTTGGGAATATAGTAACCCTCAAATATGAATGTATGATTTTTATTTATTTTCAGGATCAGAATATATCCTCTACAATGTATTGATTTTTTAAATATATTTAAAAATGAAATAGCTTCTCAAAAATTATCATATAGGTTCATAAACATGTTTTTTCTATCTTGTCATGTGGTTTCAAGATTTATATTAAATATACCCCATAACTTGTTTTTTATTAATTTTTGTGACATTAACATAAGGGATTCTCCAGTAACATCCCCCAATCCAGCAATATTGGCTAGCTATATGACTTTCTCCATAGGTTTCGTACTCCAAATTCATATCTATAATTCCTATATTTGTAATAATTATAGAATTGAAAATTTATTTTGTCTACGATATGGAGGTTATTTAATCCTCACCCCCATCCTTATCCTCATCCTAATAGAGTAAAATTTTAATATCCACAACCTCATTGATTTGGGTTTCTTCCACCTTGTCCACCCCTTTTAGAGTTATTTTATTTTCCATGGTTTCAACTTCCAAAACCTCATTGAAATGTACCATTTGATCATTTTTAGAGTTATTGAGGTAAAACATTTATTTTTGAGTATATTTAACTCCATTTTTATTACTTCATTGATTCAAATTCAATTCATGGTCTTGTAGATATCCCACATGTGCTTTTGTTGAAACTGTATTGAAGTATTTGGTTTATTCTAAGGAGATAACTTTTTAATCAAAAATTGGATCTGACGATCTAATTTTTTTCTCACACACCCTCATGTCATAAATATTTTATCAATTTATTTATATTTTTCTAAAAAATACCCTTATACGAGTTTGATACTAGATAGTGGTTTTATAATATATCATATAAAAGAATTAAAACTCACCTCATTGAGATTGAATTCATATCTGAATCACTTTATCTACACCTTTATGTTCTTTTTTATTCTTTTACCATTTTTCTTTGATGTTTTCAATGATGTGATGACCTAAAACATTGATTCATCAAAGCCTTGATAGATGATAAATTTTTCCTACTGGTCTCTTTTTCATTTCACCTAAGGAGATTTTTTTCAAACATATGGAAGAGAAGGATCTGCTATTCTAGACTCTAGATCACTATATCCATCCTTCATGATTTCCATGAAATACTGAGTGCTAAGAAGTTATTGAATTTATATGTTATAATTATTTAAGTTATACTTCATCAATTGGGAATCAGTGTTTGAGAAGTCACATTCTCTATAGAGGTTGATTTTTTTTTTGAAAAAGATGAGGTAGTGGAAGAGGAAGAAAACATCAATTTGAGTTCTTAATATGATGAAATTAATAGGAATTTGATATATATCATAAAACTATTTAACTAAATTTAATCACCATTAAAATATCTCTAATACCAATTAAGGGAATATTTTCAAATAATAATAATAATAAAATAACACAGATCACTGGTGGTGATTATAGGAGAGAAAAAATGTAGTGGACTCAAGGAATTTTATTTCATCTCTTTGAAAAATTATTAGAAGTGTGAAAGTTACAATTAATGAGAAAAAATAATATCAATTTATAGAAGAAACTACAGGTAAAGTGTTGATTTCTTGAATTAGTCTATCATTATTGGCTTCCTCTAAATCCATTTGTTGATAAATTATTTTCCTCGGTTAAAAAATTATTTCTCCTATAATAGGCTCCCTATATTTGGGAGTTCCCATCACATCATTCAAATTGTAATATTGTCACCATATAGATTAAACAAATATTATTTTTTCATAAAATTCAACAGTTTATCATATAATTTTTTTATTAAATCAATAATCATAAAGAGGCTGAAGGATTATGAGAAACCTAGTTCTTAACATGAATGCCTCAAATGATTTTTATAAATAAAGGAATGAAAAATACTAACCATGGGCCCTCAGTGCATTAAAAATTTTATCATAAAATTCAATAATTGACTTTCCATATATTCTAAGGAAGAAACACATACACTAAAGAAAACATATTTATCAACTTAGATAATGATTATGAATAATAAGAAGATCTATAAAGGGAAGAATAAATGATGGTATAATCACTCATGGATTCATAATAATGTTTCACTTGAGATCCACTTAACCCGTGGATTTTATCTCTATCATATGATATATAAATAACATGTATGAGACATGATGAAATCCCTCTAGGATATGACTCATTGGAAATGAGGTATTGATGTCTCTTAAGAAAAAAATGGATGAACCACTTCAATGAGCAAGTTAAAGGGAAACCCACTCCCAAAAGGTAAATATATTGTAAAAATTGAAAGGGTGATCGATATTTTTGATAGCATGATTTTTTTTAAAATAATAACTATAATAACCTAATTAATCTTATAGAAAATTGGGTTGTTTCATAGTTAGATTCAACTAACCACCATTAGATAGTAACTAATACTATTACTAACTAGTTATAAGATACGATCACTAAAAAAACCTCTAAGTACTTTTAGTGCTCAATAATAATGTCATTAACTCCAATGTTACTATAATTTTCCTTTAATTTTACTTAAAAACTGCAACACCCCCCATCTTACCTCCACTGTGCATTTTGATTCATGTGTCCCCCCTAAGTTCAATGTCGTCCATTCTAGTTGTTATCCATGATCACTCCCACTCATTCCCCTTGTGAATCCCTCCAACACAGGTGTCCACCGACCCATTTTGGGTTTAAATTACCAAGGATGTTTTTTCCACAATAATATCAAGAGGAAGAGAAGTCTCCCATAAATGGTAGACTCTCTTTAGAAAGAAATGATCCTATGTAGCCATATAATTCAGTATCTTTCCCATGAAAGTAGTTGACTTTGATGATTTTATTCAATGGTAAGTGATTTAACAAATCACCATTGATGATTTCGATTTTATTATTTTTAAAATGGGATCAAATTCTACTATAATATAAAAAAACATTCATGTTTATCCTATTCTGTTTCATCTAGAGTAAAATGAAATGTTTCTCCCTACAAATATAGATATAGGCACATCACTGAACCATGTTAATGCTTATGTCATTATATTTTTCATTTATTTTCGTGCATTTTTTTTTTCATTTAGATGTACTGATTATCTAAAAATGTGGCATTAGAGACACCAGAGTCAAAACAACGAAGAGAAATGATTTTTTTTCAGTAATAGATAAATTTAAGGGTTTGGAATCAATTTTCAAATCTAGGATTCTGGAATATTTATTTAAAACAATTAAAAAGTTGTATATGGAATAAAAAATAAAGTTAATATAATATTATTAGAGACCATAAAATTTTGGGTCAATTTCAGGGTGATATAGTACCCTCTTATTAGATAAGACAACACTGTTCAGGCTTGTGGTTACTTTTCCTGTAACTATTATTATTTGTCAGGTAAGTACTATAACATTGGAAAATCCTAACCATTAATATTGTTTTCAATGTATCATGGTCAATAAAGGTCTTTTTTTAATGATCCTAGTGTCGCTTATTATTATTTACAACATTTTGAATATATTTTTATTTTTATATTTTCAATATTTTCACTAAATAAATGAATAAAAAATGGAAACATGATTAATCTTACCACTATTAATTATTCTATTTGGAAACCTAAAATATAAGATCATATAAAAATTAAATATTAGTGTAATCCCTCCTTTGAGACCAATAAATCCATTAAAATATCATTAGAGAAAAAATTATAGGGAGTTAAATCCAATGAGATGAAATCTACTCATACCCCTCCAAAAGATGAGGGGGTTTCACGCTCAACAGGAAGTGTGCTACTCAAATTAGAATGGGTATTAACAAGAGTATCTTCCAAAATATTTCCAATAAATATGATGATTCTATTCTATGGTGAAATATGTAAATTATATACACAAATGAAACCACATAGAATAAATAAAACCTGATATGTTATATTTTCAACCTGAAGTACATGGATGTGAATAATATATCAAATCACATTATTAGGTACTAAATAATTTTTGATCGACTGAACTCTATGAAAATGATGGTTCATGATGAGTTGCATGTGCTATTGATGTCGTTATATTTAATAAATATATGGGATACACCAATCATTTTAGTCAATAATTTATCATATGATATAATGCTTAATGTAGAAACAATGGGAGAAAGAGTACTTGATATAGAATCTATAAGGAATGATGAGGGATAAACTTTGGAATCATAGAATCTTTCCACTAAAAGAAAAGGTAAGAAAAAATGATATGGAATAAGTAGAAGTAAAAATGTCATAATTAAAATTTAAAAATGTATAAGAAATCAAAATATTAATCAAAAAACAATATTATGTTTCCTCATTGTTGAAATCATGGAAAATTCATCTGTGAGTGTTGAAAACTGAATGTAGAGTAGAGGAATCAAGAAGGTAAACCCAAAAAAAATTATAAAATTTTTAATGAAAGATCATTATTGTTCTTGAATATCATATCAAACTTTCAATTCAAGTCTCGATATGTGTGATTGATTCAGGTTCCACATATCATGTCACTTCTCAAAGAGGTTTCTTCTCAACTTAAAAAGTAAGGAGTTTTGAACATGTGATGATCGTAAATTAAAGTGCATCTAAAATTTATAGTAATGATATTATTTTTTGAGACAAATAACTATTGTATGATACTTTTATATGATGTATAACATGTTCTTAGTATTCAACTCAATATGATATCTAGTAGAATACCTGGAAATGGTGTATATTTTAGTTCCATTGATGATGGAAAATTGAATAATACCAAAGTTAATATGGTAATTGATAAAGTAAATAAATATACTTCTCTCTAAATCATAGATATCACACAATGTGTTGGAGAAATATTTTCATCCCAAATTAAGGTTCCTACCAAAGAGCATCATAGACTACTCAGTCAGAAGACTGAAATTGGAATCATAATTATTTCACAAAAAATTCCTACCAATAATTAAGAGTACATATTTGGATACTTATTTTGATTGAATCATTGTAAAATAACACTATGTATATTTAAATTATTATTTACCATCTAGAAAATAAAATGTTTTATATTTGATACACAATAATTTTTTTATGATGTGAATCAAGTCAATAAAAGTGGTTGTTTATTTTTTAAGTTTCATATATGATCATTATATAAAATTTTAGAATTTTTTTTTAAAATTAAATATCATGTTTCTGAATTTTTTAGGATGTTTCACGTGGTAGTGAGAATAGAAACATACAAGTGATTGAAGTGTGTATGTGTAGTTATTATGGGATTGTATCATGGTCCAATTTAGGAAGATTTTAGGAGTTTATATATCATCCTTGAAAAATAAGTACTGAATTTACCACCACATAATGTTATTGCTGAGTGGATGAACAAAACCATCTATAAGAGATTCAACTGTATTCCCTCAAATACAAAGGTGAAAAACTTATTTTAATGGGGGGGGGAATAAGGACCACAACTGATCTTGTCATACTTTTTATATCAATTACACTAAACAATAGTATACAAAAATTGTTTTTATTGGTAAATATGTTTCATATATATATTTGACAGTATTTTTTCAATAGGAAATTTGTACACATCCTGAAATATGAGATAGAGAATCTGGATTAAAAGGGAAAGAATATATATTTTTAGGATACTCTCATTAGGAGTTTAGATATATAATATAGAATCATATCACTAGAAGGATTTTTAGAATTATATATATGGTTTTTCTTGAAGATAAAATGATTAAATATTTTAAGAATCTAGAGAAACTAGGGAAGTTATATTTTAGGGAAATTATAGTCAATATAGAACCAGAGACCTCCATCGTTCTAGATATTATGGGACAAAATTTTGACAATGATAATACATCACCACTAGGTAATATGTCTCCTTGTATTGATATTTTTTCCTCATATTCATGATCATATCTCACCTAAAGCATATTTAAGGAGATCCACAAGATAATGAAAACCAATCCATAGATACTAAGCATGTGATTATGTGATTCTCATTGATGAGGGAGAACCAAATAGTTATGATGATGTGATTTGATGCCAACAAAAGAGGGAATAGAAAAATGCCATATAAGGGGTGATTAGATACTTCCATAAGAACCGTATAATGGATTTAGAAAATTTACCATATGGAATAAAGGAAATCAAGAATAAGTGGGTGTACATTATTAAATATGGATGTATTAGCTTGAAATCATGTTAAAAACTTGGTATGGTTATGAAGGGATTCATTAAGAAAACGGTACTAACATTGATTAAATGTTTTCTCTTATGGTAAAGATGTATTCTATCATAATTTTTCTTTTATTTGGGGTAATTTTTAACAAGGAGGAAAATAACTAGATATAACGACATCATTATTACATGGTAAACATGAATAAAACATATACAAAGAGAATATAGATGGATTTTAGGTTAAAGTTTAGGAAAACATTATTGTAAGCTTAGGAAAATATCATTTGGTAAAAAAAGAAATTAAGGCTATGGTTCAATAAATTTAAATCATTCATGAAAAAAATGAGTACATAAGAACAATGGATATTCAATGCATTTTCATCAAACTATTTTTTAATTATGATTTCATTATTCTATTTCATTATGTTAATTATATTTTGATTAATGTAAGTGATATCATCGGGATTGACTTGTTAAAGAAGGATCTGAACAAGTATTTTGAAATAAATGTCTTAGGTAATTCTTCTTAGATTCCTATTATGATTATTACTCGTGATATAGGGATTCATAAGATTTATCTATCTCATAAATAAGACATTGATTATGTCATTATAAGGTTCAATATGTTTAAGGTGAAAATAGTTTGTATTTTACATGGGAGTCATTTAATTTTCATGACAACCCAATGTTATTCAAATGAATAGGAGAAATAAGAGATTGAGAAAATTCATTATCAATTAGTAGTTTATAGTCTTTTTTATTCTATGGTGTTCACAATACATGATATTTCTTATAATGATGGTATTTTGAGAATATTATTATCAAACCCAGGGAGTGATCACTAGAAATTTGTTAAATTGACATCATGTCATCTTTAAGGTACATCCATTCATTATTAATGTTTTGGAAGTGATAAATCCATTTTAGCAATATATACAAATTTATAGATGGCTCAAGACATAAACATGAGAAAATATATATCCAAATACCTAATATCATTGGTAGTGGGAGTTGTTTCAAGTGTATTTCATTATCTGCTGTAGAATCAAAGTATATCACAGTAACTAAATGTTGTAAAGAGATTCTATGGATGAAGTTTTTTACAAGATATTGGATAAAATTGGGAGAAATATAATCTATATTATGATACACAAAGTGCGATTCATCTCAGTAAGAACCCAAAATCTCATTTCAGGTGAAAAAAATTGACATTTTATATCATTGGATCTGTAATGTGTTGGGTCAAAGATTATTGAAATTTTATAAAATAAGCACTGATGATAATGGGTAAGATATAATTAAAAGAATTATACCAAAATATATTTTGAAGTATTACAACAAGACTGCATGTCTTTATTCTACCCCAAATTTCCCGTGATGAGGAGAGTTTTGGGGGAAACTCCCAATATAAGGATAAAATTATGGAATATTTATTTTCAATAAAAGTATTTAGAGAATGATAATTAATCTATCAGTCGAATAATTTCTTCAAGAATCAAAAAACATAGGCAGTCATTGAATCATGCAGCTAACCCATCCATTTATATGGTGATGAGAAATTATTTCAAGGGTATATGATCTAATCAAACCACCATTAATGATGTTGAATTTCTATTCTTTATAATGGGATCAAATTATATGATGTTTTAATCTAAAAATATATCCACGTGTACCTTATAATGATTCATCCAAAGCGAAATAATTCCCACCCCTTCCACCATAGATATAGGAACATCATCAAGATGTGTTAATTTTTTTCATTCTAGTTCATTTCATTTCTGTTCATATGTGTTTCATCATTTGGGAGTTTTTTCTATAACACAATACCATCTTGTGTGACCCTTCCCATTCTAAATCCCCTCTCAAGTACCACTCCACCATTTGGCCTTCACTGAAGCCCCTTCCAACTCGACTCTTCACTTGAACTGGACTTCTAGAACCCTTCACACATCCAATTTATAGATTTAGTTTCCCACAGAGCCCCATACACCCCCATTATCACACCCCAAAACTACAAACCCAGTCTCCACCTATACTGAGATGATAGGGATATTAGTACATGATATTTTGATTAACTAATATAATTTTTAAGATTCTTAAGTATAATTTTAATTTTTTAGAAAACTAATTTGATATAAGGTTTTATTTTGAATTTGAAAAAAAATCTCTTTATTTTTATGATTCATTTTACACTTAGGATGTCGATTTCAGAAAAAAAAGTGTAATGACCCAAACATTTATGATAAAATTCCCTTTATTTTATTTTAATGTCTTATGGATATAGAAAACACATGCACACCTATTGTTTTATTATATCCAATTGTATTTAAATGACCATTAAGTATCCTTACCATTGATAATATAGCCGTTAAATAGTGGTCACATATCTAGTATAAATATAGGATTTTAACAAATCCTTTTGATACAGACAACGGAAGTGATGGCCTCAACTAGTAGGATCATACCCTATGAATCTTATTTATCAGAGCTTCCAAGGGATATATCATTTTTGGGATTTTTTTATACCAATATCTATTTTATATCTAACAACTTATGCATGAGCGAATCCATTTACGGGATAAGTTCAAGCTCATCAAGATCAAGGCCCAAACCATGTTCACTGAAGGACCCCATGAAATCCCCACCATCGCACACCTTAATCTTAGGGAATATTTTAGTGTAATAAAGGTATATGTGACAAGACCATATCATTATGATTATGTTAATTATTTTTGTAATGAATAATGAATATACTTTCATTCTATTATTGTTACTTTATAAATGATTTTTAAAGCAGATATATTATTTTTGGTTAATATTCAAATTTATTTAAAAAATATATTTTGATGAATTAATGGATTTTTGAATTAAATAAAATTTTAATAAAATATTATTATTAAATTAATTTTATTAAATATAAATTATCATATAAATTTTATGATTTTAATTGTAATTTGTATTAAGGTTTGTAAACTATTTTTATCAAAACCCATCAATTTTCAATTAATATATGTTTTTATTTTAAAAGTGAAAAATTAAAAAATATTTAAGAAATTATTTATATAAAATGAATATTATTATTGGAATCAGGATGATAAAATTATCCAGTGGTGAATTTTTCATAATTTTCTAAGACAGTTAAATTTTTGGGTAAAAAATAAATAATGTATAAATATATAATGGGTAGTATGCCATCATAATGACCCGAAAATGATGTAATAAAATACAATAAATGGTATCATAGAAAAAATATATTTTTTCCTTTAAAATAATATAATTATAGTTTTATTTTATTTATTCTATAAATCCTTAGTGACTCCTCCAAGACATATAAAATATTTTAAGATTTTAAATTCATTTCAATGAAAGTGTGACTCACCTCCGCATAAGAAGATAAAATATTTTAATATCTTCATCCCTTATAATTTTAAAATAATTTATAACACTCCCCTTTTCTATAAACCATTGAAATACCCAAGGTATGGTTTGTGGTTTTGAATATTTTAGTGGGTAGGGTCCAAACCCAAAATAATAAAGAATTCTCCCACTATTCCTATATGAACCCACCCAAGACCCCATTCCTCTTCACTCAAGATATTTTAATCTTGACCACCCTCTACCCCCTACTCCCTATATTCCTACCAAGGATCCCATAAGGTCCAAAGAATCCTCTCCCAAGCCTTTGCGATCACACATCCAAGAAAGGGATCCTCACCTTAATCTCTTCCTTTCAATTCAAGAACCTTGTTTGAAATTAGTCATTTTAATTTCAGTTGGTTATATTTTCAAATTTTTACAATCAATTACCATCTGTAAATTTGATACTATTTCAATGATGGATCATTTATCCTCCCCCATTTAGACCCTTACTTATGCCTTTACTATGCTAAAATTCTATAAGAGATTTCCCTATTCTGATTTCAATTTCAAGCACTTCATTTTTATTATGAATCATAAATTCAATTTAATATGTTGGGATATTATGTTCCATGATACCCATAGAGTTCATTTCATGTATAAATGATGGGATAAACCTTTCACTCTCATCTACCCATTTTATGAATTTCTATATGACATCGTTATGCTTCTGATATAGCCCCACTATTTTCCATGCCATAATCATCATGTAGTGAATACCGTACCCATTCCTCTGTCAAGGGTATTCACCTTTATTCATATATTCTTATTTATTTGGTAATTACATGTATGTATTCCAAATTATTTAATTATGGAATAAATGATGATGTTTAATGAATCCATGTTATATGATCTATGTGGAACACTTAAGCATGACATTGAAATGATTATGAAGGGTGTGCCCCAATAGCGCTCCAATGCATTGAGTATTGTTTAGTATCATGATGCATCTTGTTGGGACATGGGTTTACTCGATTTATTTATAGGATTTTTTTCCAACAAGTTGGGATATGGTTTTAACTAATTCCTTTATATTAATGATGCAATGTTCTAAGTTGTTGCCACATTTCCAAGTTATGATAATCTTGCTATGTCATGCCTTTATGTTCATGTTTCCCTTATGTTCCATTGAAATTCATATTTCCTACCATTTATTGTATTCTTCATGTTATTCCTTTTTTACTCCCTTGTTGGGATTTATAGCTCACCCTTTTCTTATGTACGTCCTCATGTTATTCCCTATAAATCTAAGTACGAAGGAATGTTATTGTCATGTAAAATATGTTTTCAATAAAGATGTGTATTTCATGTTTTAAGTTGTAATGCAATGTTCCTAATCCACAAATAAACTAGACCTCTTGATCTTATGTGTTATATTAAGTGAAATTTTATATAATAAATCATGTTTAAATGTGTAATTAAGACCAGGGTCGTTATAGTTGGTATCAGAGGGAAGGTTTAGTTATTTTGGGGTTAGGATTGGAAAACTCTAGTGAAAACCATAGGGAGAATTCAATGTATAAGAAAATAATCGCTAAATTTTGGTGAGTATAGAGTAAGTTGTTTTTCAATAATATACATCCCTGTCTAGATATGATCAAGTAGAGGTGGCTCTAGCACAGATGTATCTAGCGGTAAAAATTGAAAACAGCACTTTGAGATAGACTCGAATGGGAACTGGTGCACGACAACAAGCCTTAATGCACTCTTGGTTCGACACTCAAGTGGGATATTCTTTGGTATATTCATAATCTTAGTACGAACCATTATTAAGGGGAAAATAATTTCCCTAAAAATATATGTTTGTAGGTAGATCATGGATAACAAAGATCAAAGCTTATAAATTCATAAGTCAAGGAGATAAATGTAATTTGTAAGTTATCCATTTTTTTCAATATATTCCCCTTTATGTGTTTAATAGGTTAAACTATTTACCCCCAATTTTTCCTTGTATTCTATCCAATTCACGGTAGTAGGAGGAATCGAGATAATAACTGACACGAAGATCAATGTGATGACTGCTCTAATTAGATTCCCAATCTAATGGGAGCAGGAATCGCAAACTTTGTCACAATAATCTCTCAGATAATTCAAGTTTTTAATAGAAACCTGGATCAAGGGGAACATCCACCCCCCAGAAAGAAAAAGACACAATTGGGGGCTTCATGAGTCAAAAGCCTCCTAATTTCAATGGTTCATTTGATCTCTCAATCATCAAATAGTGGATTAAATCTATTGAGAAGATCTTCTTCGTCATTCAATGTTCTGAACAAGAGAATGCTATTATGGATGCTTATCATATGGAGGGAGAAACTGATCAAAGGTGTACATTGATCAAAAATACGAATCCCAAGGAAGAGATCTAGGCGATGTGATGGAATAATTTTTGGAAAATGTTTTTTGATAAATATTTTCCCTACACCCTCCATCTTAATATGTAAAGATATATACTTGCACTCAAGAAAATAGATGATGAATATATCAGGGAGTATGAGTAAAACTTCACCAGAATTGCATGATAGACATCGGGTTTTGTCGTTACCTCCGAATAAAAGGTTGACTGCTTCTTTGGAAGGATAAAACCTAGCCTACAGAAATCCCTAGCGATCCATGACTTTTACAGCTATGAAGAGATTATATGATATGCCCTCAAAGCTGAAATGGAGATTGGATAATCTCATGGATATCATAGGGATAATAAGAAAAAAGTGGACTTTAATTTTGGCAATCTAACAGATAAATCTAATGGTGTTAAAAAATTATAGAACCCTGCCTGTCAAAAGTGTGGAAAGAATCACCCTAGAAATTACTTGAAGGGGACAAGGAAATTCTTTAGGTGTGGGAAATAAGGGCACTAAGCCAGTGATTACTGGAAAGAAAAATATGCTACTACGATAGAGGAAAGGAACACTCTATTTGTAACACCCCAGGTAAATAAAGAATATGAAATTTTTATATTTATCCATATTTGTGAATAAAATATTAATATTACTTTAAAGGGGATCTTATGCTTGATGGAGTACCCAATACGCAACAACGAGTTTCTTGGGAATCTTACGTTGCACTCTAATAATAAAATAATATTATTTCAAATGGTAGTTAATGCCTAGCCATTGTAATGGCAGGAATGAACAGAACTAACTACAAAATGATTATATATGTTTGTCAAATATTTGTACTCTTTACAATAAATGATAGAGGATTAAAAATGCGAATGAATCCAATTTTAAGCATAGACAGTCTAATATTCTTTAAAAGGTCGATTAACCGCCTTTTGATGGTGAATCTCTTTTAAATCCACTTTTTAACAATTTTATTTGTTATATTTGAAAAAATAAAATTCTTCTTTATAATCTGGAAATCAAAATTTACTTTGTGTAAATTTTTGGTATTTTTTCGAAAAAGTTCAATTTTTAATGAATAGTGAAAATGTTGTATTTTAATTCAAAACCTCTTTTTAATATAATTTATTTATATGATTATATTATCTTTTTAATTGGTTTTAAAGTTTAAATAGAATATATTTTTACCATTTAATCCAATTGTGGTCATCGTAATTAATATCACTTTAATATTGGACATAAATGAGTGTCAATCTTTTGAAAGATATTGTTTCATAAAAACACGCTCATTGTTTTAACAGCGGGATTTAATTATAAAATTAATTAATTCAACTTCTATGTTATGAATTTGGTAAAATAGACATCATTTTTGAATTCGGAATATCAAATATAGCTTAGGGTGAATTTTTGGTATTTTTCTGAAAAACATCAATTTTTGATGAATAGTGAAACCACAAAGTGGTGGTTACAAAATTTGATTTTTCGTTTAAATGGGACTTTACCACTTCTGTGATTTGAATTTCAAAAATCCAATTTAAATGATTTTAATTGTTAAGTAAAATGTGGTTCAATGGGATGAAAATAATTTTTGATGAAAAGTAACTTTTAAGTTTTATTAATCGCGATTAAAGGTAATTAGTGTGATTAAAGGTAAAAATGATATTATAATAAAATTAAAATATCTTGACACTTTTCCTAACCCTATTGGATGAGTTATGGCTGACCAAGACAACCCATGGGTAGATTTTGGGTACCCCATGGAGCCACTTGGGTTTGATAATGACATTTATGCTTTTTATTTAAAGTTAAAATAAAAATGTCACAAACATGATTTGTTTTACTAAAACAATTTTTACATGTGGTTATACAAGTCATAATTTTGACTATAAATAGTTATTGGAAAGATAAAAATATTTCCTACATCATAGTATTTTTTTATAATTTTTAGACATTAAATAAATTAAATTCTTTATGACATCATGATGATGCAGCGATGACCTCATTATTTAACGATTTTAATAAAATGGAAAGATAATGAAAAATCTAGGACCTACACATGTAAAAAACCTATTGGATGGGTGGATTTAGAACCCTTATCACCTTATCCTAGAAACACATCAAGGTGGGACCATTAAAATCTGAAAACCATTTGAAAATAAAGTAACATTTTATACTTTTCCAAGAGTGACCCTCCTCTCCTCTTATAAAAGGCCCCACATCTACCACCTTACCCACACCTCTCAAGACTTTTGTTCGGCCAATATATGATCATTTTTTCTCTCCACATCCCTCTCCTCATCATAGAAGCCTTAACATAGGTAGGAAGATCTTCAAGAAACCCTTTTGGTTCAAACCAAAGGGAGTTACCCTATTTTAAGGTAATGTCTTCACTTGTGTCCTTTTATTTTATTTTACTTCTCCAACCCCCTAAACTCTTTTTAATCATTTATTTTGTAAAAACTACGGTATATTAAATAAACTAGGATGTTTTTATAATAAGTATTCGAGCTACACTTACACACACCTTCATCTAATGGTTAAAGAACATACTGTTTCTGTGGATGGCGAATTTCTACCTCACGAAACGATGATTGTTCAACACTCATATAACACCTTCAAAGGTGGCCATTAAGATGTAAATATGTTTATGTATGATATATAATATTTTTATGTTTTACATAAGCTTCTTTATTTTTCCTTTGTGGCATACCTTTATGGCTTCCATTATGGGTATACGCGATATCTTCGTTTTAGGAAGTTCGAACTACCGCCCCCTCAAAGTGATTTGATTCGTTAATGCCATATGTGGGATGTATAAAGGATGGATTTAAAGTTATTATATATTATGTTATACTTGAATTATAATATAACTTTATATAATTATTGTTTTCTTTCCATTAAAGTATGAGATAGAAATGAAAGTAGCGTTCATGCGTACGTACGGCTTACTGTCTCCATGAACGGTGCATTTCACTTCTTATCCTCAAATGTAATGTACTATTATAAGTACATATAATGGATATATATGATGTATGATACATCTAAAGGATGAATATAATTCTGGAATTAAAAATATACACATCTCTAATTTAGTTTTAATTCCATTAATATGACATAGAAATGAAAGTAGCGTTCATGCTTACGTACGGCTTACCGTCTCCATGAATGGTGCATTTCGTTTCTTACCTATAAATGATTATGTAATATTATATATACATGTATATTCTGGATATATATGATATATATGATATCCAAATCAGTAATGTCATTATGGATATAAAGAACCTTTGACCACACGAACAACATGTAATTGTAAGAAGTCCACTTTTGACTTAAGAACCAAATATTGACAAAACAAACATTATTAACTTAAATGATTACATAATGTTTATAACATGTCAATAATTGATATAAAATTAATAATTAACATTAAAAAGTTTCTTAAGCAAGTATAAATTAACTAAAGTTTATTATTTAGGACGTTAAAGAACGATCGAGTCAAGTCGGACCTGAGGTAAGGGATCCTACTCCTCTCTTTCTTTTTAAGTACGCTCTTTTATGTCATTCCTTTTAAAGATCATCTTTCTTGTTATTGGGATGTTATTTTATATTAATATTACTGTAATTTTTATGTTCATATGATGAGAGACCCTATTCTCTCTCATCAATCCATTTTGGAAGTTTTGAGTGGCACCGTTAGGCTGCCGAATTTTCGTAAGAGATCTAACCTCGCTCTTTCTTTTTAAGTACTCTCCTTTATGTCACTTCTTTTAAGATCCTATTTGTTATGTTGGGGGATGTTCTTTTATGTTCCTCTTTCAATAAACTTTATGTTAATATGATGAGATACCCTATTTGATCTCATCAATCCTTTTTGTAAGTTTTATGTAGCGCCGTTAGGCTGCCGAGTTTTCGTAAGGGATTTTTCATCTCACTTTTATTCCCGTGACATTTGTGCTACATTTGCCACTATTTCCTTTTAGTGGTGTATGTACTGCCCATTATTATACACTTTGTGTAGTATAATTTCATTTATGGGTATTTACATCTTCATTGTATGACCCTTCTTCCATGGGGTGTACTTTTCAAAAGTTACCCAACTCGGTAAGGGGACCTTTCACCCTCCTCTTTTTAAAAGACTTCTTTTGTTATGTTTTTTAATTCACATACTATTATGTTGGGATATGTTCTTATATATCTTTATTTATGTAAATTTTATGTCCAAGTGATGAGATACCCTTTATCTCTCTCATCAACCCTTTTTGTAAAATTTTATGTGATGTCGTTAGGCTGTCGAATTTTACCAAGGGAATTTCTTAACCCAATTTCGATTTCTTTTGGTTCAACATGTAGTTATTGAATATGTCATCCTTTGAATATGTGTGAATAACCTTTGATTGTTTTACACTAAATATCCACTTATATTGGGTTTATTTATATTTTTCACACATAAATATGAGATTGATTTATCCTTAATTAAAGGATACCTTCTTTATAATGGATTTCATCTCATTTTACATTTCTTTTGAGACTTCATTGTTATCATGAACCAATTCACTCTTATATGGTGTGCATACTGTCCTTTGACATATTATATCATGAATCCCTTTATTCTCATGATATTATAAAGTTCGGATTAAATTTTATTCCGCTATTATTTGTATTCAAGAGTCTCTCATTTTGTTAAAAACTCTTTAACAAAAATATCATTTTAAATGTTTTAAAGATTTATTATTCTAAATATTTATCTTTAATGTCCATGTTTTCAAAATGGTTTTCAGTATTTATTTATATGAACATTAATGTTTTAAAATTATAATTCCACTAAAAGCTTCAAAGTTGTATGGGACACTTTGATTTAAAAATCTCTTTTAAATTGTTTTTGAAAATGGATTGATTAATTCAATATCTGGGAATTACTTATTGTGATTGCAAATGAAATTTTGTTATTGAAATTTTTATATTTTCAATATTTTTATGTGTAATGATGGCACTTGAACATTTTACGGGTGGTTACGTGATAAACCATATGAAGAGTGGTTCCGTGAATACCCGGACTGGTGGTTACGTTATAACCTCCAATGCATTGGGTATGGAAGTCAGTCGTATGGATATTCCATTAAGTATGTATGGAAGTTGGCCGAATGGCTATTCCATTAAGTGATATGTGTTGAAGTCGACCTTATGGTTATTCCACTTAAGTATGTTTATTTCCCAAGTTACCTTTATATGTTATGTGATATTTACATGGGTTTTATAGTAATCTTTTGGTT
The DNA here is from genome assembly GCA_963277665.1 of Viscum album. Taxonomy (NCBI): domain Eukaryota; kingdom Viridiplantae; phylum Streptophyta; class Magnoliopsida; order Santalales; family Viscaceae; genus Viscum; species Viscum album. The sequence goes on along the minus strand of OY728159.1, from coordinate 1,416,642,013 downwards.
ACAGAAGGGTAAGTAATGAACTTTTATTTAGTGAAGAGTTTTTACTACTTCGAAAAGGTGAAAAGTATTACTTTGATAAAGTATACATGGTTTACTTGTTGTTTTGAAAAACTAATAGTTTTTATTCTTTGTGTATCCCTTACTGAGCTTTTTATGCTCACCCCAAGTTTTTTTTGAAATGTTTTTTTCACAGGACTTAATGTGGAATTGGGTCAAGGATGGGATCAAGGGAATGTCATGCTATCTAAAACATGGAACTAGACATGTTTCTTTTTAAGAGTTTTTATTTTATGGAAACTTAGTAGAAGTTTCTACTTTGTAATCTTTTGAGATGTAATAATTATGATCTAATTCTCTAAAACTCTAAACCTGAAAAGATCCTCAATGTGTAATCTTGTAATAACTCATGATTAAGTAAGGTTTAAGGTTGGGCCTTTATAGTTGGTATGAGAGGTCGGTTTAGATAACATTAGAGGTTAGAGTATTCTTTAAGCATAAGTGGCATTACCATAACAGTTAGGATTTCAGAAAGAGTCCTAGTTTTAGATAAAGTGAATGTGTAAGTATATCTTAGTGTTTATCTTCCTCAATAGTACATGATGGTTTTGTTGATATACTCACACTGACCTTTTTGGTTTTAGTAAATGGTTGGATCTAGCAGGCACCAAAGTAACAGTGGATGTGAAGGAAACTGTGACAGTTTTCTGAGTGAGCAACTGAATGATATGGGAGCTGCAATGAGAACTATTGTGTATATCCTCAACCAACTATCTGGAGTCATGATTGGCCACCTAAACCTTGGTAATTTCTATAAGGCATCATATATGCGAGAAACAAATCCTTACGGAACTACATGTAATAATCATAAAGGTAAGTGTGTTCAAAAACCTATGTGTCAAAGATGTGGAAAGAAACACCTAGGAAAATGTTTCAAAGGGACAGAAATATGCTATAGATGTGGAAATGAAGGTCATAAAGAAAGAACCTGCAATGGAAAAAGGAAGCATCCAGTGGACTCAAGGAAAGGGAAATAAGTTCTTTCTGAGGGATCAATTGAATGTTTTAAATGTGGTGTGCATGGTCATTATGAAAACACTGTTGTACCCCTCTCTCTTGGATTTTAATGATCACAATCACTCTTATTTTGTTCTAACTTGTTTTCAAGTGTTTTTTTTGATAGTCAAAAGGTTGCCAAGGAGTTGGGCCAAGAAGGAATGAAAGTAGACTCTCTGAGTCTACCGGCCAACCGGTGGATTCCCACCGGCCAGCCGGTGGTCTCTGGAAGTAGCAATGGTTTCTGTCCAGAGACACCGGTCAGCCGGTGTGAGCTCCCCGGCCAGCCGGTATTGTCACCAGCCAGCCGGTGGATGACCACTGGCCAGCCGGTAGAACCTGGGCAGAGAGCTTGCTCTTTGTCTGGAGCACCGGCCAGCCGGTGGCTCAGGACCGGCCAGCCGGTGGACCACCGGCCAGCTGGTGAGACACCATCGGCCAGCCGGTGGGCCCAGTCAAACTAGCCGTTGGGCTATGACCAGATTTGTACTTTTGACTCCCAACGGCTCCGAAGGACTCTCCAACGGCTCCGAAGACCCCCAACGGCCATTTGGGTGTTCCTCTCCTATAAATAGAGGACTAGGAAGCCCCGGAAAAATATAGAAGCCCACAGGAACATTTTTCTATCATTTGGCGAACCTCCGACGCATTCCTTCAAGGATCCCCACCTGCTCCAACTCACTTCCACAACCAAGGATCACCACCATAGAAGCTTGGGAGAACTCTTCATCATCACCAATCAATCCATTGGCGCCCAAGACTTATCCTCTTTACAGTTTTTATTGTTTTATCATTTTTGAGCATTATTTTGAGTTTGTGCATACAAACCCTTATTTCTCTCATCCTCCCTTTGTTTGGGTTTTCACACCACCTTCAGGGTGTGAAAAGGTTAGTCAAGTCTTCCCTGTAAAAGACTTGAGTCATAGGTGAGCTAGCCTTCACCTGTAAGAAGGCTAGTGGGTTTCTTACTACAACCAATAAAAAGCAAGCTGTAATAGGTTTCTAGGATGCCTTAAAGTCTAGTGGGTTTTTTGCTACAACCATTAAAAAGCAAGATGTCGTATAAATCTCTCAACGGTTGAGTTGGGAGCGGAGACGTAGGCTTGGGATTTAGGCCGAACTCCGTTATCAATTTTGTGTCTTGCCTCTTTTATTTCCGCTGCGCTTTAACTTTTTCTTAAATTGTTAAACTTTTTTAAAAGGCAATTCACCCCCCCTCTTTCCATCACTCTCCGACCCAACATTTGGTATCAAAGGCGGTGTTTGTGTAATACCTTAACCGGTTTCAAATTCAAGATCCATTGTGATGGATTCATCTTCTTTCGCCCCCGAAGGTTATTCATTGGGCGGTGCTCCTTTTTTTGATGGAACCGACTATACCTATTGGAAAACCCGCATGTCTACTTTTCTTAGAAGTATAGGTTATACTATTTATATAATTGTCATGCATGGTTACTCTCTCTCTTCTCCCGATGAATCCAAATCGACTCAAGCCGATATTAAAAACTTCGAGCTTGATGGCAAAGCCATGAACGCTCTTCATTGCGGCCTTGATCGTAATGAATTTAATCGAGTTTCCACATGCACTTCATCTCATGAAATTTGGAAACTTTTGGAGGTTACCCATGAGGGGACCAAAAAAGTTAAGGATACTCGATTGGATATATACCATCAAGATTTTGAGTCTTTTACCATGAATCCATATGAAAATATTACTGATATGTTTACTCGCTTTAATGATGTTTGTAATGGGAGAAAGTCTCTTGGAGATGATGTTTCTGCAGAAATGATGGTCAAGAAGATCCTTTGGATCTTACCAAGTTCATGGGCACCGAAAGTCACGGCAATTCAAGAAGCGAAGAATTTAAAAGAAATGCCGATCGAAGAGCTCATCGGACCCCTCATGACCTACGAGATCACCATGAGGAGGCAAGCTGAAAAGGAAGGCAAACTCATCGAAACTCCAAAGAACATCGCCTTCAAAGTTCAAAAAGAAGAAAGCTCATCCTCCTCATCTTCTTCCTCTTCAAGCGGCGATTCAGAAATCGAGAACCTTGCCCGCAAGATGCACAAATTCATGAATAAGGACAAAAAGAAGAAATCTCGTAAGGCTCAAAAGGAAGAACTCGACGAAAAATCCGAGCCCGAGGTAATATGCTATGGGTGCGGCAAGAAAGGCCATTATAAGCCCGATTGCCCACTCCACAAGACAAGGGCCAAGCAAAAGGAAAAGAAAAAGGCATTCAAGGCCACTTGGAGTGATAGCTCCTCATCCTCCTCCTCCTCAAAAGACAACGGTAAAAAATGTCTAATGGAATTTCATGAGGTAACCTCTTCCGACTCCTCTTCCTCTTGTTCTTCCAATTCATTCAATCATCTATCTTACGAGGATCTACAACATGTGAGAGATCAATTGGAGGAAGGTTTTCACGAACTTTCTTCCAAATTTATTGCTTTAAAAAAGAAATTCAAAATTCTTTCTTCCGAAAAGGATCAACTTCTCAAAGAGAAGGAAGACTTGTCCCTCAAGATCCAAAACCTTCCCGATGTTGATTCTATGGAATCAACAATCAATGATTTAAGGAAATCCCTAGCTAAGTTCACCGAAGGTGAACATAACCTTTCGAAGCTCCTTGGTTCCCAATGAATATCTAGAACCACCCAAGGGCTTGGCTATTCCAAGCAAGCTTCCTCTTCCCATGCTCCTACTATTTTTGTAAGGGGGAGCTCCCAATATAAATTTTGCAACTATTGAAAAAAGATCGGGCACTTAATTTACGAGTGCGACTACAAAAATTCCCGGTATGGAAGGCCCAAAACCATTTCCTTTAACGATGAATTTTATAGGAGAAGACCCACCACAAGACAAGTTTGGATTGAAAAATCCCTTTTAGCAAGTCTCTCCGGACCAAAATTTGTCTCGGTTCTAAAATCCTCTCCCCAGTGATTTGTTGTTTTTATTTAGGGGGAGTTAGGATCGTTTAAGCCTTTTTGCGTTTTTCATTCAAAACTTTTCATTCAAAACTTTAAATTCAAAACCTTCAATTCAAAACATTCAATTCAAAAATTTCAATTTAAAACTTTCAATTCAAATTTCAGAAATTTCAATTGGTTTAAAAACTCTATTTTGTTTTTCAAATACTTTCCTTCAATCAAATTTTATGCCCCGTGCTATTTTGATAATCACAAAGGGGGAGATTTCCTTGGTTGATTGGGGGAAATATTTCTCTCATGCTTTGCTTTACTTTTCAATTTATCCTTTAAAGCATGCATTTCATTTCAGTCTTTTTCATTGCTTGTTTTGGTGATTGTGATCATCAAAATAGGGGGAGATTGTTGTACCCCTCTCTCTTGGATTTTAATGATCACAATCACTCTTATTTTGTTCTAACTTGTTTTCAAGTGTTTTTGTTGATGGGAAAAAGGTTGCCAAGGAATTGGGCCAAGAAGGACTGAAAGTAGACTCTCTGAGTCTACCGGCCAACCGGTGGATTCCCACCGGCCAGCCGGTGGTCTCTGGCAGTATCAATGGTTTCAGTCCAGAGCCACCGGTCAGCCGGTGTGAGCTCCCCGGCCAGCCAGTATTGTCACCAGCCAGCCGGTGGATGACCACCGACCCGCCGGTAGAACCTGGGCATAGAGCTTTCTCTCTGTATGGAGCACCGGCCAGTCGGTGGCTCAGGATCGGCCAGCCGGTGGACCACCGGCCAGCTGGTGAGACACCACCGGCCAGCCGATGGGCCCAGTCAAACTAGTCGTTGGGCTTTGACCAGACTTGTACTTTTGAGTCCCAACGGCTCCAAAGGCCTCTCCAACGGCTCCGAACACCCCAACGGCCATTTGGGTGTTCCTCTCCTATAAATAGAGGACTAGGAAGCCCCGAAAAAATATAGAAGCCCACGGGAACATTTTTCGATCATTTGGCGAACCTCCGACGCATTACTTCAAGGATCCCCACCTGCTCCAACTCACTTCCACAACCAAGGAGCACCACCATAGAATCTTGGGAGCGCTCTTCATCATCACCAATCAATCCATTGGCGCCCAAGACTTCTCCTCTTTACGGTTTTTATTGTTTTATCATTTTGAGCATTATTTTGAGTTTGTGCATACAAAACCTTCTTTCTCTCATCCTCCCTTTGTTTGGGTTTTCACACCACCTTCAAGGTGTGAAGAGGTTAGTCAAGTCTTCCCTGTAAAAGACTTGAGTCATAGGTGAGCTAGCCTTCACCTGTAAGAAGGCTAGTGGGTTTCTTACTACAACCAATAAAAAGCAAGCTGTAATAGGTTTCTAGGATGCCTTAAAGTCTAGTGGGTTTTTTGCTACAACCATTAAAAAGCAAGATGTCGTATAAATCTCTCAACGGTTGAGTTGGGAGCGGAGACGTAGGCTTGGGATTTAGGCAAAACTCCGTTATCAATTTTGTGTCTTGCCTCTTTTATTTCCGCTGCGCTTTAACTTTTTCTTAAATTGTTAAACTTTTTTAAAAGGCAATTCACCCCCCCTCTTGCCATCACTCTCCGAACCAATAAACACATGTCCTATGAAGAAGTTTTGGGAATGGGATCACCAAGATCGTAAAAATATTCGTTTACCAATACCTAATGCCATTCCGATTGAGGATGAAGAAACTGAAAATGACCAATCAAAGGTATGGATTATTTCTTAACTTCTGTTTTCCTATTTTGGAATCTTAGGATATGATTCATGATTTTGTTTGTAGGAAAGAAGTATTTCAGAATAAGTTGGAAAGCAATGGTTAATAGATCATGAAGAATGTTGAATGAGTAAGAAGTCAACATATAAGGGCTTCAAGAGTTATGGTGAAATTATTAAGAGTATTAAGTCTCTTTTGATGATGGGGTACATTAGAAGACTTTTTATAGTATGTGTAACACTGATGTTTGATATATGAAAATTTTATTCAAAGAATCGTAATCTGTTCTTTTGTGGACATAGTTATAAAGAACCATTTGGGTTTATATGATCCTTACTTTTGAGGTAATTATGGGTTACTATATGTAATAATGGAAAGTGAAAGTCATGAGATAAAATTGAGGTTAAATTACATTATGGTTATTTTTGAAGATTTTATCTCGTTATTGGGGAATGTTTTAAAAAAGGACAACACGCAGACCGTGAGACATCCCGTCGCGTCGGACAAAGCTGCGGGAATCGAACCCACAACCAAAGTGCAATGGGTATTTATTGCCTACCACTGGACTACGTGAAGTCCCTGGTTAGTATGACTTATTCTTTTTAGTTAGGTGACTTTATGAATTAAGAGTAAGTTGATTTTGGGTTTTTATGAAAATGATTAACTTATCATGGAGGATATGTGATTAGGTTAATTACTTTTCAATGCGAGACTTTAGGAGCAACTGATGTTTTTTTTTGAGATAAATGTTACGACTTAACTTGGAAGACTATGTGACTAAATCCTTCAAATATTTGGGATTCAATCTTAGTTTGGTTTACTTTGAAGAATTTTATGGACAAATTTTTTATCGAATGGTCCTCGTTGAACTTTGGGTTTTGTTGGGCAAATTTTGGAGATTAAGAATAGATTTTCTTTTTATAAAGGGTTATCCTTTTCTGGATTATCTGATCTTGTACTAACCTTTTTGGTTTTGGTTTTGGTTAGAGTCTAAAGACATGGGAAGTATATAGTTCTCTTTTGTGGATTAGGTGATTCTCTATAAATTTATTATAGTACTCTAAATGCAAACAAGTATTCCTAAATACTCGTCTTTTGGAGAAAATATGAGTTTGATTAAGGAATCTACTAAAAGATGAAAGTCTACATGACAAGTAAGTATGTTTCATTATGATTTAGTTAAGCTCAAAAATAAATTCCTCAATGAAAAGTAACTTAAAAAAAAAATGTTGTCTGTTAACGTTTCCTACTGGGGAATCAAATACCATTTAACCCATCACATGTTTGTGATTTTCTTATGGTTAAATTTCTCCTAGACATGTTTACTATCACTCTCCATCAGAACATGACCCTTTGTTTTTTCCTCCATGTCCATATTTTCATACTTGGAATCCTAGTATGGGTTAACTCGGGTGACCTCTGTACTTATCTTTCTTTATTTTAAAGTGATTGTTTTACCGACTCTTGTTCCGATGTGGGACTTTCAAGGATGTTTCCAAGCTCAATTTTAAAATTTTGAGGACGCAATTCCCAAAAGGGGGGAAGGATGTAACACCCCAGGTAAATAAAGAATATGACATTTTTATATTTATCCATATTTGTGAATAAAATATTAATATTACTTTAAAGGGGATGCTATGCTTGATGGCGTACCCAATACGCAACAATGAGTTTCTTGGGAATCTTACTTTGCACTCTAATAATAAAATAATATTATTTTAAATGGTAGTTAATGCCTAGCCGTTGTAATGGAGGGAATGGACAGAACTAACTAAAAAATGATTATATATGTTTGTCAAATATTTTTACTCTTTACAATAAATGATAGAGGATTAAAAATACAAATTAATCTAATTTTAAGCGTAGACAGTCTAATATTCTTTAAAAGGTCGATTAACCGCCTTTTGATGGCGAACCTCTTTTAAATCCACTTTTTGACAATTTTATGTGTTATATTTGACAAAATAAAATTCTTCTTTATAATAGGGACATCAAAATTTACTTTGTGTAAATTTTTGGTATTTTTCCGAAAAAGTTCAATTTTTAATGAATAGTGAAAAATGTTGTATTTTAATTCAAAACCTCTTTTTAAAATAATTTATTTATATGATTAGATTATATTTTTAATTGGTTTTAAAGTTTAAATAGAATATATTTTTACCATTTAATCCAATGGTGGTCATTGTAATTAATATCACTTTAAGATTGGACATAAACGAGTGTCAATCTTTTGAAAGATGTTGTTTCATAAAAACACGCTATTTTGTTTTAACAGCGGGATTTAATTATAAAATTAATTAATGCAACTTCTATGTTATGAATTTGGTAAAATAGACATCATTTTTGAATTTGGAATATCAAATATAGCTTAGGGTGAATTTTTGGTATTTTTCTGAAAAACATCAATTTTTGATGAACAGTGAAACCACAAAGTGGTGGTTACAAAATTTGATTTTTCGTTTAAATAGGACTTTACCACTTCTGTGATTTGAATTTCAAAAATCTAATTTAAATTATTTTAATTGTTAAGTAAAATATGGTTCAATGGGATGAAAATAATTTTTGATGAAAAGTAAGTTTTAAGTTTTATTAATCGCGATTAAAGGTAATTAGTGTGATTAAAGGTAAAAATGATATTATAATAAAATGAAAATATCTTGAAACTTTTCCTAACCCTTTTGGATGAGTTATGGCAGACCAAGACAACCCATGGGTTGATTTTTGGTACCCCATGGAGCCACTTGGGTTTGATAATGACATTTATGCCTTTTATTTAAAGTTAAAATAAAAATGTCACAAACATGATTTGTTTTAATAAAACAATTTTTACCCGTGGTTATACAAGTTAGAAATTTGACTATAAATAGTAATTGGAAATATAAGAAGATTTCCTACATCATAGTATTTTTTTTTATAATTTTTAGACATTAAATAAATTAAATTCTTTATGACATCATGATGATGTAGTGATGACCTCATTATTTAATGATTTAAATAAAATGGAAAGATAATTAAAAATCTAGGACCTACACTTGTCAAAAACCTATTGGATGGGTGGATTTAGAACCCTTATCACCTTATCCTCGAAACAAATCAATGTGGGACCATTAAAATCCGAAAACCATTTGAAAATAAAGTAACATTTTATACTTTTCCAAGAGTGCCACTCCTCTCCTCTTATAAAATGCCCCCCACCTCTACCACCTTACCCACACCTCTCAAGCCTTTGGTTCGGCCAATCTCTGATCATTTTGTCTCTCCAAATCCCTATCCTCATCCTAGAAGACTTAACTTAGGCAGGAAGCTCTTCAAGAAACCCTTTTGGTTCAAACCAAAGGGAGTTACCCTATTTTAAGGTAACGTCTTCACTTGTGCTCTTTTGTTTTATTTTGCTTCTCCAACCCCATAAACTCTTTTTAATAATTTATTTTGTAACAACTCCGGTATCTTCAATATACTAGGATGTTGTTATAATAAGTATTCGAGCTACACTTACACACACCTTCATCTAATGGTTAAAGAACATACTTTTTCTGTGGATGGCGAATTTCTGCCTCACGAAACGATGATTGTTCAACACTCATATAACACCTTCAAAGGTGGCCATTAAGATGTAATTATGTTTATGTATGATATATAATATTTTTATGTTTTACCTAATCTTCTGTATTTTTCATTTTTGGCATACCTTTATGGCTTCCATTATGGGTATACGCGATATCTTCATTTTAGGAAGTGCGGACTACTGCCCCCTCAAAGTGATTTGATTCATTAATGCCATATGTGGGATGTATAAAGGATGGATTTAAAGTTATTATATATGATTTTATACTTGAATTATAATATACCTTTATATCATTATTGTTTTATTTCCATTAAAGTATGAGATAGAAATGAAAGTAGCGTTCATGCGTACGTACGGCTTACCGTCTCCATGAACGGTGCATTTCATTTCTTATCCTCAAATGTAATGTACTATTATAAGTACATATAATGGATATATATGATCTATGATACATCTAAAGGATGAATATAATTCTGGAATTAAAAATATACACATCTCTCATTTATTTTTAATTCCATTAATATGACATAGAAATGAAAGTAGCGTTCATGCGTATGTACGGCTTACCGTCTCCATGAACGGTGCATTTCGTTTCTTACCTCTAGATGATTATGTAATATTATAAATACATGTATATTCTGGATATATATGATATATATGATATCCAAATCAGGAATGTAATTATGGATATAAATAACCTTTGACCACACGAACAACATGTAATTGTAAGAAGTACACTTTTGACTTAAGAACCAAATATCGACCAAACAAACATTATTAACTTAAATGATTACATAATGTTTATAACATGTCAATAATTGATATAAAAGGAATAATGAACTTTAAAAAGGTTCTTTAAGAAAGTAGAAATTAACTCAAGTTTATTATTCAGGACGTTAAAGAACGATCGAGTCAAGTCGGACTCGAGATAAGGGATCCTACTCCTCTCTTTCTTTTTTAATTATGCTCTTTTATGTCATTCCTTTTAAAGATCATATTTCTTGTTATTGGGATGTTATTTTATATTACTCTTACTTTAATTTTTATGTTAATATGATGAGAGAACCTATTCTCTCTCATCAATCCATTTTGGAAGTTTTGAGTGGTGCCGTTAGGCTGCCGAATTTTCGTAAGAGATCTAACCTCTCTCTTTATTTTTAAGTACTCTACTTTATGTCACTTGTTTTAAGCTCTTATTTGTTATGTTGGGGGATGTTATTTTATATTCCTCTTTCTGTAAACTTTATGTTAATATGATGAGATACCCTATTTGATATCATCAATCCTTTTTTGTAAGTTTTATGTGGCGTCGTTAGGCTGCCGAGTTTTCGTAAGGGATTTTTCATCTCACTTTTATTCCCGTGACATTTGTGCTACATTTGCCACTATTTCCTTTGAGTGGTGTATGTACTGTCCATTATTATACAATTTGTGTAGTATAAGTTAATTTATGGGTATTTAAATCTTCATTGCATGACCCTTCTTCTAGGGGGTGTACTTTTCGAAAGTTACCCAACTCGGTAAGGGGACCTTTCACCCTCCTCTTTTTAAAAGACTTATTTTGTTATGTTTTGTTAATTCACATACTATTATGTTGGGATATGTTATTCTATATCCCTATTTAGGTAAATTTTAGGTACAAGTTATGAGATACCCTTTATCTCTCTCATCAACAGTTTTTGTAAAATTTTATGTGACGCCGTTAGGCTGTCGAATTTTACCAAGGGAACTTCATAACCCAATTTTGATTACTTTGGGTTCAACATGTAGTTATTGAATATTTCATCCTTTGAATATGTGTGAATAACCTTTGATTGTTTTACAATTAATATCCACTTATATTGGGTGTATTTATATTTTTCACACATAATTATGAGATTGATTTATCCTTAATTTAAGGATACCTTCTTTATAATGGATTTCATCTCATTTTACATTCGTTTTGAGACTTCATTGTTGTCATGCACCAATTCACTCTTATATGGTGTGCATACTGTCCTTTGACATATTATATCATGAATCCCTTTATTCTCATGATATTATAAATTCAGATTAAATTTTATTTCGTTATTATTTGTATTCAAGAGTCTCTCATTTTGTTAAAAACTCTTTAACAAAAATATCATTTTAAATGTTTTAAAGATTTATTATTCTAAATCTTTATCTTTAATGTCCATGTTTTCAAAATGTTTTTTAGTATTTATTTATATGGACATTAATGTTTTGAAATTACAATTCCACTAAAAGCTTCAAAGTGGTATGGGACACTTTGATTCAAAAATCTCTTTTAAATGGTTTTTGGAAATGGATTGATTAATTCAATATGTGGGAATTACTTATTGTGATTGCAAATGAAATGTTGTTATTGAAATGTTTATATTTTAAATATTTTTATGTGCAATGATGGTACTTGGACATTTTACAGGTGGTTACGTGATAAACCATATGAAGGGTGGTGCTGTGAATACCAGGATGGGTGGTTACGTTATAACCTCCAATGCACTGGGTATGGAAGTCGACTGTATGACTATTCCATTAAGTATGTATGGAAGTTGGCCGAATGGCTATTCCGTTAATTGGTATGTGTGGAAGTCAACCTTTTTGTTATTCCACTTAAGTATGTTTATGTCCCAAGTTACCTTTATATGTTATGTGATATTTATATGGGTTTTATGGTAATTTTTTGGTTACAGAAGGGTTAGTAATGAACTTTTATTCAGTGAAGAGCTTTTACTACTTCAAAAAGGTGAAAAGTATTACTTTGATAAAGTATACATGGTTTATTTGTTGTTTTGAAAAACTAATAGTTTTTATTCTTTGTGTATCCCTTACAAAGCTTTTTATGCTCACCCCAAGATTTTTTTGAAATGTTTTTTTCACAGGACTTAATGTGGAATTGGGTCAAGGATGGGATCAAGGGAATGTCATGCTATCTAAAACATGGAACTAGACATTTTTCTTTTTAAGAGTTTTTATTTTTTGGAAACTTAGTAGAAGTTTCTACTTTGTACTCTTTTGAGATGTAATAGTTATGATATAATTCTCTAAAACTCTAAACCTGAAAAGATCCTCAATGTGTAATCTTGTAATAACTCAAGATTAAGTAAGGTTTAAGGTTGGGTCTTTATACTATTTGATCCTCAACACATTTTTCATTTCTACAACTAAAAAGAACCATGGCACTTTTTGAACTAGTTCCCTAAGACAAGGGTTTTTAGAGGACACCAACAACCTCCAAGGAAGCAAGAGAGAGATTTTTCCATCACTACTCCAGAAGTGAATCCCAACAATGAAGTGGTGATAGGTACACTTTTTATTCCTTAAATAATAGAAAACATAATTTTTTATTCTAGTTCTATGAATTTTTTATATCCCAAAAGATTAGTAGAAAAATCCAAATATCACCATAAATAATTGAAATTGAGATGTTGGGGGAAAACAGAAAATGGGAAAATTATTTCATCATATGAATATAACTCCCCCTATAACAATTTTTGTATTGAACTCCTGATGAACCTCATCACCCTTAACTTAGTGTAATTTGATATAATTCATGACATGTATTGGATTTCCTTATATAGATTCAACATAAATTTTTTGAAGGGGTAAATCACTCTCTACATGGAGAATCGACCCTTGATTCTATACAAGTGAAATAGGAGGATGAATCTCCTTTAGCACTATCATCTCAAGAATGGATATCAATTCTTAATGAAAATGCATATCATTCTCAGATGATTGTGTCTAAGGAAAGAAACATCCTCTAAGACATGCCTATTGTGAGGGAATTCACTGATTTGTTTCATGAGAAATTTCCTAGTCTTCTACCTAGAAGAGATGTTGATTTCTTAATTGATCTTATACCCGTGGCATTTCAAATATCCAAGACTGCATATAGAATGGTTGTTGTGGATCTTGAGGAGCCAAATAAACAACTAAAGGATAATATGGATAAATGGTTTATAGGCTCAAGTGCTTCACCATGGGGTGCACCAGTCCTCTTAATCAAGAATAAGGATTGGTCAATGCGCTTTTTCATTGATTATCATGAGCTCAAAAAAATCATGATAAAGAAAAATTATCATTTCCCACAAATTGATGACTTGTTCTATCATCTACGTGGAGCATAATTCTCCTCCAAGGTGGATCTATTGTCGGTATATTACCAAGTAAGGCTGAATAAGTAGGATATCCCCAAAAATTATTTTTGTACAAGGTATGAGCACTATAAAAACATAGTAATGCATTTCAGAATGACAAATTCTCCAGAAATCTTCATGGAATTGATGAATATAATCTTTAGAAATTACCTAAAAAAATTTTTGGTAGTATTTATAGATGATATTCTAATATAATTAAAAATCAAGGAGGATCATGAAGAATATCTGAGCAATGTACTAGAGACCTTACGAAAGGAGAAACTCTATGAAAAGTACAACAAGTGTGAGTTCTGGTTGAAGGAAGTCTCATTATTGGGGAATATCATCACAAGAAAAGGGATATCTTTTGATCATTCTAAAACAAAAGAAATTAAGGGATGGTCGAGGCCGACATATTTGATGGATATTTGTTTCTTCCTAAGGTTAGTTGGATATTATCACTGATTTTTGAGAAATTTATCATGATTATCAAACCCTCTTACCAAGATAACTCAAAATGTAGTCAAGTTTTCATGGAATGATTAATGTGAATAAAACATCATAGACTTGAATAAGAGGATTATCACTGCCCCTGTTATCACACTACCCATAAGTGGGGATATTTTCATAATATTCAGCGATGCTTCAAATAAGGTTTTGGGATATGTGTTGATGCAAAATGCATAATTCATTACCTATGCCTCAAGGAAGATGAAAATTTATTAGAAAAACTATCCCACACATGGTCTGGAGTTAGCAGTGGTGATATTTACATTGAATATCTAGCGGTATTATCTCTTTGGGAAGAATTTTGAAATATATAAGGATTAGAAAAGTCTCAAATATTTATTCACATAGAAAGATATAAATATGAACCAACGAATATGGTTAGTGCTCATCAAGGATTAAGACTACTCCATCCATTACAACTGTGTGAAAGCAATTAAGGTTGAATATTCTCTAATTAGAAAGGACCCAACACTTCTATCATTTATGAGAATTTAAATGATCCAGTCTTCTTAGATTTTATGAAGACATACATGGGAATCATAATAATGGGAACATCATCAATCCTTTCACAAATGATTGCTCTACCATCTCTTTTAGAAAGGATAATGTACACTCAAAAAGATGATGTGGGAATTCTGAATAAAGTATAAACTATAAGAAAAGGTAAATCCTTGGAGTTCAATGTTAATGAAAAAGGAATTTTGAGATTTGGGTCAAGACTATGTGTTCCATAAAATCTAGAGTTAATGAAAGAACTTTTGGATGATGCACATAGTTCGAATTTCTCTATTTACCAAGGAAACACAAATATTTATTGAGATATCCAAGAGAACTATTGTTTAAATAACATGAATAAGGAGATAACTAAATATACATCAAAGTGTCTGGTATGCCAGTAAGTGAAGTCTGACAAGAAAAAGTCTAAGGGGATGATACAACCATTACCCATACCAACATGAAAAATGGGAAAACATCACCATAGACTTTGTCATTGGAATTACGAAGTCGTACAAAGGAAAAAGTGATATCTGGGTTGTTGTGGATCATCTTACAATGAATATACACTTCATTTTAATTCTAAATGATTTCTCATTTGATCAACTAGCACAGATATAAATCAAATAAGTGGTATGGCTTCCTGGAGTACCACTATCGATTGTGTCCAGTTGAGATCCAAGATTCACCTATAAGTTCTGGAAGAGTCTCCAATATTCTCTGAACACATAGTTGAACTTCAACACATCCTGTCACCCTCAAACTGATGGCCAATCTGAGTGGAATTTCTAGACACTTGAGGAAATTTTGAGAGATTTCTCAATGAACTTCAAAGGCGGATGGGACCAAAATATTCCATTGGTGGAGTTCTCTTACGACAATAGTTTCCACTCAAGAATCCAATTTTATATGTATAAATCCATTTATGTAAGAGGTTCATAACAACGACATGTTGCGATGAAGTTGGGGAATGAAAACTTCAAGGTCTGGAAATTGTTAAAGAAATGGTAGAGAAGTTTAAGACAATACTACAACACTTCAATGCTGCCTGGAGTGGATAAAATAACATTGCTGATAATCATAACCTGGGGACATACATCAAAAGAAAGGGTGAGCAGAAGGCCCAGTAAGGGAAACAAGAGAAACATTTTACATGTGAACTTGAGATACTTCAATAAGGTCATGAAAAGAACATTAAGGCATGAGAAAGAAATCATGAGGCATATCATAATAAAAATAACATTTTTCATAACTTGAAGATTTGGCTGCAACATTTAATATTGACAATCATGAACATATCACCAAGGTCCATCCCCGAGGTGTCATTTGTAAATTACCAAGGTTATTCACCAAGGTATCGTGAAAATTGTAATCTCTAGTGGTTACATCATTACCCAATGCATTGGAGCGCTATCAGGGCGCACCCTTAAATTTGACTTTATTATCATGTGAGCCACATATATCATCATCAAAAATTTCATAAATAACCCATATAGCATAAAATAAATGGGTTTCATTTCATAATCATAACAATTTAAAAACTTCTTTAAAGGGATGATGTTTACGTCACTTTAAACCCACGGAAAGGGAAAGCGGGTCTCATGTATGTAAATCCCAGAATTTAAAATAAAAAATTTTGATATATATGTGAATAACCTTGTAGAAATAAGAGCTTTGATTATTCACTTTATAACATAAAATAATTTTGAGAAAAGAGAGAGGCATTTTGAGATGAAAATTCTGCAGCATAACAGCTATGTTACAAGGTTTTAGAAAACATTTAAAAGAGAGGGGACATGGGTCACCCACTCATAAATGATCCATAAAACAGTAGGGGGAATAATATAAGGGATTTAAGAACATGGTAATGAAATTTTAAAGATATACCATATGAAATGAAAAACATGGAAGTGAGACAAAAATAAGATTTCTCTTATGAAAATTCGGCAGCCTAACAGCGTTACATAAACTTCAACCAAAAAATGAATTGATGAGATAAAATAGGGTCTCTCATCATATGATCATAAAAGATCAGTATGATAGATATATAGATCATACCCCAACATAATAAAAAGTAACTTTCAAGACTTGACATGGAATTAGAACTTTAAAAAGGGAGAAAGGTGCAAGGACCACTTAAAAATTCAGCAGCCTAATGACGCTACTTAAACTTCAAAATACTGAATTGAAGAGATCAAATGGGGTCTATAATCATATGGTCATAAAAGATAAGTATGATAGATATAGAGATCATACCCCAACAAAAAAGTAACTTGAAAGAATTGACATGAAAGTAGAACTTCAAAATGAGAAGGGTGAAGAACCACTTAAAAATTCGGCAGCCTAACGGCGCCACTTAACACATCAAAATACTGAATTGAAGAGATAAAATGGGGTATCTAATCATATGGTCATAAAAGATCAGTATGATATATATAGAGATAATACCCCAACATAAAAAAAAGTAACTTGAAAGAATTGACATGAAAGTAGAACTTCAGAACGAGAAGGGTGAAGAACCACTTAAAAATTCGGCAGCCTAACGACGCCACTTAAAACTTCAAAATACTGAATTGAAGAGATTAAATGGGGTCTCTAATCATATGATAATAAAATATAAGTATGATAAATTTAGAGATCATACCCCAACATAATAAAAAGGAACTTGAAATACTTTACATGAAAATAGATCTTGAAAAATGAGAAGGGAGAAAGAATCTATTACAAAAATTTCGGCAGCCTAACGGCGCCACTTAAAACTTCATAAAACGAAATAATGAGAGTAAGAGGGGATCTCTCATTATGTGAACATGAAAAGAGAAGTAAGATTAGTTTAAAATAACACCCTTCAACATAAGAACATGGAGCATAAAAGAAATTACATGAAAGAGATTTCTTGAAAAGAAAGAGGGAGATCAGATCCCTTACCTTAAAACGTAACTCTTAAAACTCAAAGGTTGGGACCTTGAGGGATTGGGGGCACCTTGGGAGGACTCCTTGGGAGGTAATGAGACGAGAACTTCGTTGGGGGAGAGTGGGGAGTCGAATGGATGAGAGGATGGCTTGGTATTTATAGGGAAAGTGAGGGGACAAGGCATTAATGGCCAACGGACACCTCATTAGTGGTTTTGGAAAAACCATGGGCTTTCCCATGGTATTTTCCCATGGTATTGGCCACTTGGGACACCTCATACCTTATCTTACTATTCATAAGTCGACCATATTGATTACATACTTAATACATCATTTGATGATGTCATTAAACACCTATAACTTAAAAAATGTATTTTCACTATTCATCGAAAATTCAACTTTCTCAGAATAATCCCAAAATTTCACCTTAACCAAATATCAATGCTCTGATTTCAAAAATGAACTCCATTTTATAAAAATAAATTTCTAAATATTTTTAATTTATTTTTTTATATAAATACACTATTCACCAAAAATTCATTTTTTCAGAAAAACCCCAAAAATTACCATAACATAATATCGGTGCTCTGAGTTCAAAAATGAAATCCATTTTATAAAAATAATTTTTTTAAATATTTTTAATTTAATTTTTAATTAAAAAACACTATTCACTCGAAAAAACTAATACTTGAATAATAATTTATGAAACCGTTATTTAACCATTTTATTGAATCACATTACTTAATCAGGGTGCCTAGATTATATTAATACTTTTTTTAAGTGAGATTACTAATCCATTTGGAAAAATTACTAATCCTAATCATAAAATCACTATTCATAATTTACTATTCATCAAAAATCAAGTTGATCTTATTAGACTCTAAATTTTGTACTGAACATAATTGTAGAAGACCATTTTTTGAAAATCATTACACATTTTTAATTATTTTAGGTTTACATAAACATTTTTAAAATATCTTTTTTCTAGAATTCATCAAAAATATGCATACTATATTTATCCGGTCATTTAAAAATTCATAAACTTCATCATAAGAAGAAATCCCAATTTTTATTTAAAATAAAGGATTACACAAGGCAGTTACGGTCTCCTTACATAGCCCCTTATCACACCAGCATGGGACCTAAGTGTAAGGTGTGCTAAGGTGAGAGAATCTGAGGGAGACTCGGCTAACATCGCACGAGTAGTAATTTCTATCAGTTTTAATTTCTCGCAAAGGTGATTCCGTTCTAGCTTCACACGATGAAGTTCGGCTTGGGTTTGGTCCAGAGCAAAGCCCAGTGGTGCTACCTCCTTCCCAGGTTCTGTTAGATGGGCTTCGATCGGTCCAAAACTACTGGGTGAGGCCATCAAATCTTCTTTCTATAATAATTAACCAAGATTACTTGTATTTAGAGACAATAATCAATACGTTTAGTTTCCAGCGGTCATATTGACCAATGGTCATATAACCGTCTAAACCCAACGGTCTCATTTTAATTAAAATCATGTTATCAAATGAAAATTTTTTGTTGAGTATAAAAAAACAAAATAAAATAACACATAAAATTAGGAAACAAGATTTATTCAAAATTTCGGGTCATTACAATCTTCCCCCCTTGAGAAATTGCGTCCTCGCAATTTTTAAAATTGGGTTTTAAAATTTCATTGAAAGTCCCACATCGGAAAAGGAGTCAGTAAAACTATTACTTTTAAAGAGAAAAAATTAAGTACAAAGTTCACCTGAGTTAGCCCACACTAGGATTCTATGTAGGAAAACATGGACATAGAGGAGAAAACAAAGGGTCAAGTTCTGAGGGAGAGTGATAGAAAACATTATTAGGAGAAAGTTAACAATAAGAAAATCCCAAACTTATGATGTGTGTAAACGGTCTTTGATTACCCAATAGGAAACGCAAACCAACAACGTTTTTGTTTTACGTTTCTTTTCATAATTTTGAGGAATTCATTTACAACATAAAACAAAAACATAAGAAAATATACCTATCTTCATGTAGAGTTTCATCCTTTAATAAGTTTCTACCCAAAACTAATCTTTTCTCCAAACTATGAGCATTCAAAACTACTTGGTCTCATCAAAACACAAGAATCATCTTCTAGAGAATCACATAATCCACAAAAGATTAACTATCTATTTCTTCTATCTTTAAACATTATCCCAAAAACAAAAAGGGTAAGGTAAAACAACTCTTCAAAAAGAAAGAATCACATAGGAATGGAAACTACTTTTAAATCTTCAAAGTTCTATGGTACTACCCATAGTTTATCATTGACCATTCCATAAATAACGGTCATTAAGATTCCTCAAAACAAACCAAACTAATATTGAAACCCAAATACAAGAAGGATTTGATAACATAGTCTTCCAAAATACACTTCATTGTTCATCTGCAAACAACATCAACCACTCCTAACATCTTATAACAAAAGTAGCTAACCTAAACATATTTTACCCAAGATAGGTTAATAATTTCCACAAGTAACCTAAATTACTATAAGTCCACCTTATATTCATCGATTCTTCAAAATATAAGTCAACCTTACCCCTCAATGAAAATATCGTAGTAATCTATTTACCTCGATCATATAGGGTCCCCAAAATAGTGAATATCTTCCAAAATAATAATCATATTTTAATCCCCTAATCATCCCTGTCATATTAATACGACAATCATCGTATTTCCTATCACATTGGTTGTTGGGACATGTTCTTCCATTTCCCTCCATTAACTAAGAAAAGAAACTATAATTAGGGGCTTAAATACTTAGAAAATAATCATGAAAAGGAACCGAAATCATATAATGATAACTTGTAGAAGAAAAGTATACCCTAACTTGTGATTCCCTAGGTTCCCATCTAGGTTATCCACGATCATATATTCTTATGTGAATCTTTATTTTATTTTATCTTTGTTCTTTTAACAATGGTTCATACTAATCTTATGAATTTACCAAAGCATATCCCCCGGGAGTGTCGTAACCAAGAGTGCAGCAAGGCCCATTGTCGTGTACCAGTTCCCGTTTGAGTCTAGCTCAAAGCAGTGTTTTCGGGTTTTACCCCTATGTACATCTGTGCTAGAGCCACCTCTACCTTCTTGTATCCAGATAGGGATGTATTTGCTTGGCAACCCCTTACTCAATACTCACCAAAATACCAGGAAGATTTACTATATTTTAACTTTTATATAGGATTCTTCCTAATGTTTTTATATCCTAATTTCCACAAATAACTAAACCATCATTTGATACCAACTATAGCATCCCGCCTTTTTATCACATAAGCTTTCATTACATTTTACAAAACCAAGGATCTTTAAGGTTTAGTGTCTTGAAAACCAGGAACTTAAAACATGAAAACATAAAAGATTCTTCTTAAACACTTGAAAGGCTTCTCCTCATGTTCATCCTAGGTTCATTACTGCATCTCATAACCTGGGGACATAAATCAAAAGAAAGGGTGAGCAGAAGGCCCAGTAAGGGAAACAAGAGAAACATTTTACATGTGAACTTGAGATACTTCAATAAGGTCATGAAAAGAACATTAAGGCATGAGAAAGAAATCATGAGGCATATCATAATAAAAATAACATTTTTCATAACTTGAAGATGTTTCTGAAACATTTAATATTGACAATCATGAACATATCACCAAGGTCCATCCCCAAGGTGTCATTTGAAAATTACCAAGGTTATTCACCAAGGTATCGTGAAGATTTTAATCTCTAGTGGTTACATCATTACCCAATGCATTGGAGCTCTATCAGGGCGAACCCTTAAATTTTCCTTTATTATCATGTGAGCCACATATATCATCATCAAAAATTTAATAAATAACCCATATAGAATAAAATAAATGGGTTTCATTTCATAATCATAACGTTTTAAAAACTGCTTTAAAGGCATGATCTTTACGTCACTTTAAACCCACGGAAAGGGAAAGAGGGTCTCATGTATGTAAATCCCAGAATTTAAAATAGAACATTTTGATATATATGTGAATACCCTTTTAGAAATAAGAGCTTTGAGTATTCACTTTATAAAATAAAATAATTTTGAGAAAAGATAGAGGCATTTTGAGATGAAAATTCTGCAGCATAACGACTATGTTACAAGGTTTTAGAAAACATTGAAAAGAGAGGGGACATGGGTCACCCACTCATAAATGATCCATAAAACAGTAGGGGACATAATATAAGGGATTTAGGAACATGGTAATGAAATTTTAAAGATATACCATATGAAATGGAAAACATGGAAGTGCGACAAAAATAAGATTTCTCTTATGAAAATTCGGCAGCCTAACAGCGTTACATAAACTTCAACCAAAAAATGAATTGATGAGATAAAATAGGGTCTCTCATAATATGATCATAAAAGATCAGTATGATAGATATAGATATCATACCACAACATAATAAAAAGGAACTTTCAAGCCTTGACATGGAATTAGAACTTTAAAAAGGGAGAAAGGTGCAAGGACCACTTAAAAATTCAGCAGCCTAACGATGCTACTTAAACTTCAAAATACTGAATTGAAGAGATCAAATGGGGTCTCTCATCATATAGTCAAAAAATATCAGTATGATTGATATAGAGATCATACCCCAACAAAAAAGTAACTTGAAATAATTGACATGAAAGTAGAACTTCAAAACGAGAAGGGTGAAGAACCACTTAAAAATTCGGCAGCCTAACGACGCCACTTAAAACTTCAAAACACTGAATTGAAGAGATAAAATGGGGTCTCTAATCATATGTTCATAAAGGATCAGTTTGATAGATATAGAGATAATTCCCCAACATAACAAAAAGGAACTTGAAGGAATTGACATGAAAGTAGAACTTCAAAACGAGAAGGGTGAAGAACCACTTAAAAATTCGGCAGCCTAACGACGCCACTTAAAACTTCAAAATACTGAATTGAAGAGATAAAATGGGGTCTCTCATCATATGATCATAAAATATCAGTATGATAAATTTAGAGATCATACCCCAACATAATAAAAAGGAACTTTAAATACTTTACATGAAAATAGATCTTGAAAAATGAGAAGGGAGAAAGAATCTGTTATAAAAATTTCGGCAGCCTAACGGCGCCACTTAAAAATTCATAAAACGAAATAATGAGAGTAAGAGGGGATATATCATTATGTGAACATGAAAAGTAAAGTAAGAGGATTATAAAAGAACACCCTTTAACATAAGAACATGGAGCATAAAAGAAATTACATGAAATAGATTTCTTGAAAAGAAAGAGGGAGATCAGATCCCTTACCTTAAAACGTACCTCTTAAAACTCAAAGGTTGGGACCTTGAGGGCTTGGGGGCACATTGGGAGGACTCCTTGGGAGGTAATGAGACCAGAAATTTGTTGGGGGAGAGTGGGGAGTCGAATGGATGAGAGGATGTCTTGGTATTTATAGGGAAAGTGAGGGGACAAGGCATTAATGGCCAAGGGACACCTCATTAGTGGTTTTGGAAAAACCATGGGCTTGCCCATGGTATTTGCCCATGATATTGGCCACTTTGGAAACCTCATACCTTATCTTACTATTCATAAGTCGACCATATTGATTACATACTTGATACATCATTTGATGATGTCATTAAACACCCGTAACTTAAAAACTATATTTTCACTATTCATCGAAAATTCAACTTTCTCAGAATAATCCCAAAATTTCACCTTAACCAAATATCAATGCTCTAATTTCAAAAATGAACTCCATTTTATAAAAATAATTTTCTAAATAATTTTAATTTTTTTTTAAATAAATACACTATTCACCAAAAATTCATTTTTTCAGAAAAAACCCCAAAATTTTCCATAACATAATATCGGTGTTCTGAGTTCAAAAATGAAATCCATTTTATAAAAATAATTTTTTTAAATATTTTTAATTTAATTTTTAATTAAAAAACACTATTCACTCGAAAAAACAAATACTTGAATAATAATTTATGAAACCGTTATTTAACCATTTTATTGAATCACATTACTTAATCACGGTGCCTAGATTATATTAATACTTTCTTTAAGTGGGATTACTAATCCATTTGGACACATTACTAATCCTAATCATAAAATCACTATTCATAATTTACTATTCATCAAAAATCAAGTCGATCTTATTAGCCTCTAAATTTCGTACTGAACATAATTGTAGAAGACCATTTTTTGAAAATCATTACACATTTCTAATTATTTGAGGTTTACATAAACATTTTTAAAATATCTTTTTTCTAAAATTCATCAAAAATATGCATACTATATTTATCCGGTCATTTAAAAATTCATAAACATCATCATAAGAAGAAATCCCAATTTTTATTTAAAACAAAGGATTACACAAGGCAGTTACGGTCTCCTTACATAGCCCCTTATCACACCAGCATGAGACCTAAGTGTAAGGTGTGCTAAGGTGAGAGAATCTGAGGGAGGCTCGGCTAACATCGCACGAGTAGTAATTTCTATCAGTTTGAATTTCTCGCAAAGACGATTCCGTTCTAGCTTCACACGATGAAGTTCGGCTTGGGTTTGGTCCAGAGCAAAGCCCAGTGGTGCTACCTCCTTCCCAAGTTCTGTTAGATGGGCTTTGATCGGTCCAAGACTACTGGGTGAGGCCATCAAATCTTCTTTCTATAATAATTAACCAAGATTACTTGTATTTAGAGACAATAATCAAAACGTTTAGTTTCCAGTGGTCGTATTGACCAATGGTCATATAACCGTCTAAACCCAACGGTCTCATTTTAATTATAATCATGTTATCAAATGAAACATTTTTGTGGAGTATAAAAAAACAAAATAAAATAACACATAAAATTAGGAAACAAGATTTATTCAAAATTTCGGGTCGTTACAGGGGAGGTTGCAATGACCCAAACATTTGTGAAAAAAATTCCCTTTTTTTAATTAAACACCTTATGGATATTGAAAAAACATGCACTACTTTTGTTTTATTATATTCAATTGTATTTAAATGATTATTTAGTATCCTTACCGTTTATAATATCACCTTTGAATAATGATCACATGACTAGTATAAATATAGGGTTTTAACAAATATTTTTTAAAAAAACTAAGGAAGTGATGGCCTCAACAAGTAGGATCATACCCTGTGAAGCCCATTTATCGAAGCATCCAAGGGAGATAGAATTTCTTGTATTTTCCCTATATCAAACCCAAGATGAGATCCAATAACATAATCCTAAGAAAAATCATTTAAGGGAGAAGTTCAAGCTCATAGAGATCAAGACCCAAACCATGTTCACTGAACGACCCCATGCAAGCCCCACCATCACTCACCTTAAATTTAGGGCATATGATGGTGTAATAGATGGACATGTAATAAGACCATAGAATTATGATTATGTGTATTATTGTTTTATAGAATAATGAAGATACTTTCATTCTATTATTGTTACATTATCAGTGAATTTTAAAGAAAAAATAGTATTTTTTGGTTAATATTCAAATTTATTTAAGAAATCTATTTTTATGAATTAATGTATTTTTAATAAAATATTATTATTAAATTAATTTTTTTAAATATGAATGATTGTATAAGTTTTATGAACTCAATTTTAATTTTTATTAAAGTTTGAAAACTGTTTTTATCAAAACCTGTCAATTTTCAATAAATGCCGATTTTTATTTTAAAAGTGAAAATTTAAATATTTATAAAATTATTTAGATAAAATGAATATTATTTTTGGAATATGGACATAGAAATTATCTAATGGTTAATTTTTCATAATTTTCTGAGACAGTTGAATTTATGGGTAAAAACTAAATACATTATAAATATATAATGTGATTTATGACATCATAATGACCCAATAATGATGTAATAAAATACTATAAAGGGAATATTCAGAAAAATATATGTTTTAAATTAATATAATATAATTTTAGGTTTATTTGATTTATTTTATAAATCCATACTGAATCCTCCAAGGCATATAAAATATTTTATGATTTTAAAATAATTTGCTTGAAAGTGTGACTCACCTCTACATAAGTAAGGGAAATATTTTAATATATTCAGACCATATAATTTTAAAATTATGTATACCTCTCCTCTTTGCGAGTAACCATGGGCAGAAAACCTTGGGATGGTTTGTGGTTTTGAATATTTTAGTGTGTAGGGTCCAAAACCAAAATAATAAAGAATTCCCCCACATTTCCTATATAAACCCACCCAAGAACCCATTCCTCTTCATTAACGATCTTTAAATATCTACCATTATCTCCCCCCTACTCCCTAGAGTCCTCCCAAGGTGCACCTAAGATCCCAAGAATCCACTCCCAAGCCTTTGAGATCACACATCCAAGAAAGGGATCCTCCCCTTTCCCTATTCCTTTCAATTCAAGAACCTTGTTTAAAATGAGTCATTTTTATTTTATTTGGTTATATTTTAATTCTTTTATAATCAATTAACTATTGTAAAATTTATTTTATTTCAATTAGATATCATTTATACTCCCCCATTTAGACCCTTACCTACGTCATTACTATGTCGAAATTCCATAAGATATTTTTCTCTTCTCATTTCCATTTAAAGCACGTCATTTTTATTATGAATATTAAATTCCATTTCATATATTGGGATATTATATTCCATTATCCCCCCATTGTCCATTTCCTAAATATAATATGGGATACCCCTTTCTCTCTCATCTACCCATTTTATGAATTTCTATATGACGACATTATGCTTCCAAAATTGCACCACGATTTTCCATGCCAAAATAATCGTGTAGTGAATACCATACCCATTCCTCTATCAAGGGAATTAAACTTTAGGTAGATATACTTATTTATTAGGTAATTATAGGTATTTATATTATATTATTTGATCTTATAATAAATGATGATGTTGAATGAATCCATGTTATATGTTCTATGTGGCACACTTTAGCATGAGATTGAAATGATTACGAATGGTGCACCCTGATAGCGCTCCAATACATTGGGTAATGTTTAGTATCTTGATAAATAATGTTGTGAAAGTAGTTTACCTAATTCTTTTATGTTAATTTTACAGTGTCCTAAGTTGTTTTCACATTTCCATGTTATGATAATCATGCTATATCATGACTTTATGTTAATGTTTCTCTTATGCTCCATTGATATACATATTGCCAAACATGTAATGTATTCTTCATGTTAGGAATTTTTTTATCCATTAATGGGATTTATAGCTCACCATTTTTTACGTATATTTTCAGGTTATCCCATGGAATGCTAAGTAGTAAGGAATGTTGTGGTCATGTAAAATAAGTTTTCAATAAATATGTGTATTTCTTGTTTTAAGTTGTTATGTAATGCTCCTAAGACCCAAAGGCCCTAGACCAATTGATCTTATGAGTTGTATTAAGTGAAATTTTATGTAATAAATCATTTTTAAATTTTTAATAAAGACAAGGGTCATTTTAAAATCCTTCTTGAAATTTTATTTCATTTATAGGAGAATAATCATATAATAATATAGGTTACATAAAAGTATTGAATTATTTATTATTAAGTTTGATCTTATAGTTATAATTCAAACATAAAAGGTTGTGTTTCTAGATGATTACCTTTCTTAGATGTAAAAAATGGGGATGCATATGATATAATACATATACGTTATTTCTTTCCCATAATTAATCAAACCATTTTCAAATTAGTATTCAAATAAATATTTGGAAAAAAATTCACAATTTCAATTTACAAAAATATTATTAAAAAACTATTAGAGTCTGTCAAAAAAATATTTTAGAAAATTAAAATTGAAAAGGATTACGTTTTAAGAAAAAGATGTTTTTTATATTTTCCAGGATAATAAATATACTGGAATTGATAAGTCTTATACATTATTATCATGGAATTTTCATAACATTTTACTACAAATTTAATGATAAATATTTACAATTTTAATATACAAAAATTTATCTAGAAAAACAAAACATAAATTTTATAAATTTATTTTCAAGTTAACCTATTTAGATATAATGTAATTTTACTCAATAATAAATTAATCTATTTAGTTGGATAATTTTTTTAGGTAGTTCAAACCTTTTTTTAAGAAACATTTTTTTTTTATAAGTGTTTCATTTTACTTTTTTGACATTTTGAAGTACATGTTTCTAATTGTCGGAATCAAATGAATGATATTTCCACATATATTTTTTAATATAATTAAAAACTTTATTTGAACTGTTTTTTTTTTCATTTGTATCATTTGATCCTAACCTACGTTGGAACCAATTTTATTCAAAAAAGAGAAATATAGATCCAAATTTTATCAAATGAAGAGATTGTTAGATCTCCACCTAATACTGAATAATTTAGAAAAAATTTATTCCAAATATAAAACCAAAGTTTAACCAAAGATAAAACATTAGGTTATCCTATTTAGATCTTAACCTAAGCCTGAATGGCTTAGACCAGCCCTGACACACCATCAATTCCAACTAGGTTCCCTTAAAAACACAAGAAGGGGAATTACTAGGATCAAAAATGAGTGCATCCCTAGAATCTATGCCTACTTCTAACTATGGTATACTAAAAAAGAAATAAAAGAACATCTATAGTGGATATCCTAGGGAATAACATATTATTCGTTCCTATACAATCATTATTTGTAAAATCAGGACAATAAAATTTAATATGGATAGTCATGCCACACTCAAAACATCAGGAGTGATAAAAACATCTCTAATATTTCCAATTATTTTTATTATTTTTTAATTTACCCATAGATTATTTTAATTTATGTTCACTCTTAACAACACTAGGTTCTTCCTTCAAACCCTGTGTTTGAATATTACAAGAAAACACAATTGACTTCAAATCTTTTAAGGCAATTGATTCCCTACCATACATCATAAAATCCTTTAATGAATTAAAATAATCATCATGGTAGGTTATAAGAATTAATTTATGGTCTTCATCCTTTAATTCAATATCTATATTAGCTTAATCTAAAAGAACATTATTAAACTCATAAATATGAACACACACCTAAGGACACAGGGAAAGTTTAATGGTATATAACCTTATTTTTTATAAAAAATGATCAAGTAAAATGTTGGCCATATTTACATGTTTATGTTTAATGGAAATGGCTTTATTTATAGTTTCATGGGAGACTTCTTATAAGACTTTGTCTCATAGGCTTAATATAAGCATACAATGATCCGTTTCTAGAATACTAGGATCAAAATCAATGTGTGTGGTAGCATATTGGACATCCTAAGACACAATCACTATAAGTTTCATGGGGCCAAGAAAATTGTCTAGTAGCCCACTGTGGACTAACAGGGTCCGCATCATGACTCTCCACATACTAAAATCATTCTCACAATAATTTTTTTACTTCAAACTTAACAGATGACATAGTTAAACAAATTAATTGCTATGAAACCAATTATTATGTACATAATAGATCGAATTAAGGTTGACTAATTATAATAGTATAGAAGAGATGAATTAGTTTAATGATGCTAATATAATGATAAGAAGATGAAAAAAGATATATGCAAGGTGGAAGCAAGAATAAGAAAAAAAGAAATAAAAATTGCAAGAATGAAAATATTAACACAAGTATTTACGTGGTTTGAACTGGTTTAGTCATACAACATAGAAATAACACCACCACAAAATTTATTATTATGAAAAAAATATGAAACATATAATCATATAAAATTAAATATTGTTGAAAATGCATACGGTCCACAAAATCTATCAGATCATAGAGAGATCGTCACTCTAGAAGTTAATAGTGAACTTTAGCCCAATGATAGTAGTATACACCCTCGAGTTTGAAGGAATCATGCACACAAACCTAACAGTGTATGATAAAACAAATAAGATACATGATATAACCAATGAAATAGAACAAAGATGACCTTATATATGCATGTCTACACCATGAACCCAATAAGAGGTGGATGGAGACTATCAAAAGTGCTTCTAGGGATGGTAATTCTTCAATATGTCAGAGTTAAAAAGATTAATTTCATCAAGAAATCTCTAATGGTGGGGATCACCAAAACAGGGGTATGTAGGAGTACATATGAGGTACACTGAAGCTTTCTTCTCACTAGAATGGAGAACTGCAAAAGAAACTGACAAGAGATGAAAAGGATATCACTACTATAATGAAGCGACACAAAAAGAATAATAAAGAGGTAGTTAATGAGGTGATGGGATGATATGAACATCAGTTGTGGTAGAAATGTGGAGGATGAATGATGAGAGGGAGGATCATGAAGTTCATATTAGTACAATTGATCAGTGAAATCCAAGGTCATGCGGCATGCATAAATTGTAGGCCATGCATGGGATGAGGATCACTGAGATAAAAGAAATGGTATACTTGGGATCCATTTTTTCAATCAGATCGATGATATGAGACCACCCAGAGCATTTCCAAGGTCAAAATAGAACACAAGCGTCCTAATGAAATAGATTCCCAACATGAAATATCCCTCATGAATACATACCATTGAAAACAATAACCCAATCCAAAAAATATAATTTACATAATCATAAAATAAAGAATATTTTACAGGGAATTTAAAACATGATTTTAATTTAAAAAAAAGTAAAAACATTAATGTATCTCAGAATTATTTTGGAGGAATTCAAATGTTTTTGTCTAGGATTTTCCATATATCTTCTAAAAATTCTTACACCATATATAATATCTGGCTTGGTGTATGTCAAGTATCTCAATATTCCAACCCAAATTTTGAAATATGTTGGATCCCCATCTTAGATATCATTTCATCATAATTCCAATCAATCTTCGATATAGGTTATAATAAGATTTCAATTTTCCGTGTAAAACTTATTCAAAAAAATTTACATATAATTTTCTTGAGAAATAAATCTTCCACCATCCCTTTAAAAAAAATTCATGTCAAGTAAGTGACCCATCTCTCTGATATCGGTCATATAAAACTCCTTGAACATTCTATCCTGGATGAATGAGAGAATACCAAGATTATTTTCTATGAAAATAAGACCATTAACATATAACAAAGCCAATAATATGTTGCCATCATCTTCCTTTTTCAAATAGAGTATGTTTTTATATGGAGAATTCTAGATTCCATTAGATTGAAACTAAAAAATTAATCCTGGTGTTCTATACACGCAGTTTATTTTTAAGTCCATAGAAATCCTTATTTTACTTTTACACATTTCTTCCTCTTTATTTCTTTATGTATCCATGAGGTTCATCCATATTGATCACCTCTTCCCAATATTTATTTAGAAATACAGACTTCAAATATGCTAATGGATATTCCATTTGTTTTTTATAGCTATTAAGATCAATAATCTGATCATCTCAATCATTTCAATAGGTGAAAATACTTCACCATAATCAATGACTTACTTTTTTAATGCAGCCTTTTGTGGATAGTCTTTATTTGTTTTTTCAAACATCTCCTTGAGAATTCTTATTGGATTTAAACACACACTTAAGGCCAAATGTTTTTCAACCATATTGGAGTTGTTTTAAGTCCCATCTCTTATTCTTATCTATGGAATGTATTTCTCCATCCATTGCTTTCCTCTATCTTTTATAAGATTTATCTTCCTCAAATCTAATGGGTTGTTAAGTCTCCAAGTGGTAATACATGTTACTGTACTCCTCTATTGGGTATGTGGTTTCCAATATTTCTACAAGAATTTGAATATTTTGGTTCATATATAAGAATGTTCTTGTTAAATACCTTATGAAATATATTTTTGTGGGGATGGTGTCATTGGTTGTTCAACTCCTTGTTCCTCCATTGGTATTTCTTCAACATTTTATTCTTATTCAAAATTAAGTTGCACCTCTC
The DNA here is from genome assembly GCA_963277665.1 of Viscum album. Lineage (NCBI taxonomy): Eukaryota > Viridiplantae > Streptophyta > Magnoliopsida > Santalales > Viscaceae > Viscum > Viscum album. Next base: position 1,416,610,815 of record OY728159.1, on the reverse strand, counting down.
TTGAATATTTTTATTGGTTTCAATTCCATGACTCTTTTTATTAGTAGATAACATATTCACTGAACATAATATTCTTGGTAATTGGATTATAAAATTGATACCCCATTTCATGACCATTGTATCCTATAATGACACACTTCACTCTTTTTTCATTGAATTTTTTTTTCATTTTCCCCCCAAGAACCTGACATAAGAAATTGAACCAAAAACCCTAAGATGAATTTCACTAGTATTTTCAGTAATTCATGATTCCTAAAACATATTTTATTTAATATATTATTTGGGAATCTATTTAGTGGCTACATCACACATAAATCTGCTTCATCCAAGAAAGTATTTTGCACTCCTTTGTCTTTAAACATGATATGTTACATGTTGAAAAATATTTGTTTCTTCTTTTTGATACTCTATTGAGATGAGAAGTGTAAGGTGGTGTCAACTGGTGTTGAATTCCAGGTTTCTTGAGAAACTATTTAATATAATTATAGGTATACTCCCACCTCAATTATATCAGAAATTTTTTATATTAATGTTTCTTTTAATTTTCCATCAACACCTTGAATTATTTTAAGATGTAAAACTTTTATAAATTTATGTTGGGAAAGTATATTCATGGTTTCATTCTATAATAATTAATAAATTTTAGAAAGTAACTTATTATTCAATTTGATTTCAGATTCGATGGATCACACACATCAATATGGACTTACTCGAGTGGTGAAAAAACTTTCTAACTTACCTTATTTGTAAATATATTTCTATATTTCTTACTTAGAAAAAATATTTCATATTTTTGATTCATATGTTTAATGATAGGAATCTAATTCACTTATTTCCTAATAATATTAAACTTTAAAATTTTAAATGTCAAAACTTGAGATTCCATATCCGGTATTTATAATCAAGTATCGATGTCAAACATCATGGTATGCTAGGGTGGATTGTAAGAAGAATCATTTGGTTCTTTATAATGGGACCTTTTGTGACTTTCCATCCTTATCCATCAACAACATCTATTTTTATATTTTATAGTCTTATGTGAAATCATTTTTTAACTAATTTCCTAAGACTTATACGTTGGTTCTCATGTTGGGAGCATAGTAACTGTTAGAGATGAATGTATGATTTCCATATGTTTTCTTGATTAGAATATATCCTATACCTTATACATATATTATTGATAGATTTCAAAAATAAATATATCCTCAAAACCTCTTATATAGGTTTATAAAAATTTTCTTATAGTTTTTCATGTGGTTTCTAGATTTAGAGTAAAGATACCACATACCTTGATTTTGTGTTATTTTTTGTGCTATCAACATAATGGATTCTCCTGAAACGTGACATACCCTCGAAATATTGGCCACCTCAATGAAATTTTAAAAGGGTATAACACTCCAAATTCACATATATAATTCCAATTTTTTTAAAAATTATCTCAATAAACATTTATTTTATATATGGGATGATTATTATTCAATCCTCACCTCCTTCCTTATCTATATCCCCATGTAGTGAAATATTTATATCCATGACCTCCTAGATTTGGGTTTCTTCCACCTCATCCTACCCTTTTTATATTATTTTCTGGTTTAGGATTTCCTCTACCACAACCTCATTAAAATTCCCCCTTTCTTCTCTTCAGAGTTTTTAAGAGACAACTTTGATTTCAGAGCATGGTCCACTACATTTATATTACGTTGCTAATTCACCTTCAATTCATGGTTTTCATGATATTCCACTAGTTATTTAATTGAAATTATTTCCAAGTCTTTGTTTTCATACAAAGTGATAAATTTTTAATAAAATTTTGGCTTTGACTCTCCTATAACATAATATTCATTTACTTTTCCCTAACACCTGCATTAATCCTACCACTCGTCTGACCCACCACAGCCCATTTGGAAGCATACATGCCCCCCTAAGCTCAACATAGTCCATTATAGTTTCTATCAAATATCACTTCCACTAAAAACCATTTTGAATCCTCCCACTATAGTTGTCCACCAACCAATTTAGGGAGTAAATTATGGAGGATGTTTGTTCCACAATTATAGTGGGAGGTAGATAAGTCTTCCATCAGTGAATGATTTATTTAGGCAGCAATGATCTGAGGTAGTTGTAGAAGCTGATAGCATGCCCATGAAATTAGTTGAATATGATGATTTTTCTCACTAGTATATGATTTTTCCAAATAACCATGGATGGTGTTGATTTTATCCTCTTTAGAATGAGATCAAATCCCATGAAACTGTAATATGAAAAACCTACATGTGTATCCTCTGATGTTTCATCCGGAGTGTAATAAATTCTTTCTCCCTACTTCTATGGATGTAAGAACATCACTAAAACATGTTAATTCTTGTGGTATTATTTTTTTTCATTTAGGTTCATTTGTGTTTTGTTATTTTGGAGTTTTGAACCTTTAGAAATGTGGAATTAGACCCGCCATAGTCAAGACAATGAAGATCTAAGAATATTTTGTAGTAAATGAGAAATTCAAGGGGGTGGAATCAATTTTTAAATTTAGTATTCTAATATATTTCTTCAAAAAAACTATTAAAGAATTTTTTTTTGTAAAAAATGGAGTTAAAAAAATCTTTTTAGATTCCTTTATATTTTGGGTCAACTTAAGGGTGTCAAAGTACTGCCTTGCCAGAGAAGACAAGATTCTTCATTCCAATGGTGAATTTTCCAATAACTATTCTTATGTTCCATGTAAGTACCATATCATCATTAAATATTAACCATTTTCATTTTTTTACAACATATTGGTCAATCAGGGTCTATTTTTAACGATCTTGGAGTCGATTCCGACGATTTCAAACATTTCATACATATTTTTGTGTTTATATTTTTAGTATTATCAATACATAAATGAATAAAATTAATGTAACAAGAATAATATTATTTATTTTAATTATTATATTTGGAAACCAAAAATAAAATATCTATGTATATTAAATATTTTTGGAAGCCCACCATAGAGACCCCTAAACACACTACAATACAAGTGGATGAATCATCTGATGAAGGTAAATCTAGTGAGATATAATCTACTAGATCCCCATTAGATGATGAGGGTGTGTTATGATCAACAAGAAGTGTGCTGATCAAATTAGGAAAAGGATCAACAAGAGTATATTTTAATTTTTTTTAAAACATGATTATTCTATTCTATGGTGAAAATTAGAAAATATTTACCCAAGAAAAGCCGCAATGAATAAAGAAAACCTAATATGTCATCTTTTCAACCTAAATTACAGGGTTTTAGAATAATATATCAAAAAATATGAGCAAGTTCCAAAGATTTTTTGATACACTGAACCATATTGACACTATTCTCTTTACTAAATATATGGAAAAAACTGGCCATGTCAGTTAGTAATTTAGAATTGGATACAAAGATTAATGTAGAAATGTTGAGAGATAGAATACTGAATATAGAATATAGAATGAAGGATGAGGGATATACATTGGAATCATAGTCTCATGCCACTAAAATATAATGGAATAAAAAATGTTATTAAATAAGTGGAGGGACAAAAGTTTATAATAAAAATAAAAAAGGTGTAATAAATCAAAATCTAAATCAAGAAACAATATGACATGTCACTATTGTAGAATTCCTATAAAATTCATCTGGGAGTGTAGAAATCTAATGGTATTGTAGATGAATCTAGAAGGTAAACCCCAAAACAAAAATTATACAATTGTTAAAGAAGATATCATTATTTTTCAGGAAGATCATGTTAACCTTTCAAACCAAGACCTGACATGAGTGATTAATTCATGTGATTCCTACCATGTCACTACTCAAAGAGAATTCTTATCAACATAATCTTCATGCAATTTTGAACATGTGATGATAGGAAATTATAGTGCATCCAAAATATTTGGTATTGGTAATATAGTTTTTAGATAAATATATGTTTTATGATAATTTTGAATGATATATAGAATGTTTTTAATATTCAAATAAATCCAATGTCCCGTAAAATTATTATAAATGATGTATATGTTATTTTCTTCAGTGATGGATAATTGAATCTTACTAGAGGTAATATAATAATTTCTAAAGGAAATAAAGGTACTTCTCTCTTCCTCATATATGCTAGAACAGGTGGTGGAGAAATTTATTCAGCACAAAAGGAGGTTCCTAGTAAAGTGTGCCATTAAAAACTTAGTTAAATGAGTGAAGGAGGATTCATAATTCATTTCAATAAAAAAATCCTACCAAGAATTAAAGATTAATATTTCGATACTTTTTTTATTTGAATCATTTTAAAACAAAATTTATTATCGTTCTATGGTTATTTACCATCCAAATAAAAAAACGTTTTATATTTGACACAAAATGATGTTTGCATGATTTTAATAAAGATAACAAGCGTGGTTGTTTATTTTTTACCTTTATAGATTATAATTCTACATAATTTTAGAATTTTTCTTTTAAAACTATATATATGGTTCCTAGTGTTTTCAATATGTTTTATGTGACAGTGAGAAGAGAAATATATAGGTGATTAAAGTATGTATTTGTAGATATTGGAGGAGATTATCATGGTCCATTTGAGGAATATTTCAAGAGTTTCTATGTTAGGATTTAAAAATTAGTACTATAGTTACAAAAACATAATGGTATTGCTGATAGGATGAATAAAACAATCTGTGAGAGATTCAAGTGTATTCCCTTAAATACTTTGCTGTGAAACTCCTGTTGTGGGGAGGAAAAAAGTAATACAATTGATCTTATTGGCCCTTGTCCATAAATTCTACTGAAAAATGGTATACCAAAAATTGGTTGGATTAGTAAATATGTTTCGGAAAAACAATTTTGATTATTTGGGTACAAAGAATTTATACACATCCTAGAATATGGGATGGAAAATCTAGATGAAAAATGAAAATAATGTACCATTTTAGGATACTATCTTGTGAAATTTAGATATAGAATATAAAATCCTATCAGAAGGAGGATTATTATAATCATATATTTGGTATTTATTAAATATAAAAAGATTATATATTTTAATAATCTAGAAAAATAATTGAAGTCTCAATTTGAGTAAATTATCATAAATATGAAACCATACTCCATCATCAGTTATAGATATAATGGGATATATTATAGACAAAGTTTATACATCGCCACTGGGTAATATATCTCCATGTGTTGATATTTTCCCATCATATTGATGATCATATCTCCCCTGAAGCATAGTTGAGTACATCCACTAGAGAATGAATTCTAATCCATCAATATTGAGCATCTAAGAATGTGACGCTCGTTGATGAGGGAGAACCAGATATTTATGATGATGCGATTAAAAGTGAGTGGATGATGGAGTGAAAAACGAACATATAAGAGGAGATGATATCCTTCCATAGGAACCATAAATTAGATTTGGTAAATTTATCACATGGAAAGAAGAAAATCAATAACAAGTGGGTGTAATGAATTAAATAAGGATATAGTAGCTTAAAACCTTGCTACAAAGGAAAGATGGTAGTGAAGTGATTCATATAGAAGAAAGGTACTGAATTTAATGAAATTTTTCCCCTATGGTAAAAATGATTATAGAAGAATGATATATGATCAATTCATTTTCATCAAACTGTATTTTGATTTCAATTTAATTATTCATTTTCTTTATGTTTATGATTTATTGATTAGTGGTATAGATATCACCAAGATTGAAATGTTAATAAAGTATTTGAACAAATATTTTGAGATAAAGGTCCAAGGTAATAATGCTTAAATTCTCGTTATGAAGATTACTCATGAAAGAAAGAATCATAAGATATAACTATCTCATAAACAGTACATTGATAATTTTATTATAAGGTTTAATATGTGTAAAATAAATATAGTTATTACTTTTCTTGAGAGTCATTTTAGTGTTATGATAATCCAATGTTCATCAAATGAATAGGGTAAAGAAGAGATAAAAAAATTGCCCCTCAATTAGTAGTTTATAGTCTTATTTATGCTATGGTGTGCACTAGAACATATACTCCTCATGTAGTTGGTACTGTGAGAATATAATTATCATGCCCAAGGAAGGATCACTATAAAGTAGTTAATTTGATATTGTGTCATCTTTGAGGTACATCAAGGCATTTTTAATGTTTTGGAAGAGATAATTTCATTTTAGAGGGATATAACGAAGCCGATATGGCTTAAGACTTTGACATGAGAAAATATATATCCAATATTTGATATCATTTATAGTGGGAGTAGTTTCATGTCTATTTCCTTATATACCATAGAAGTAGGGTATATCACAATCACTGGAGTTTGTAAGGAGATTCAATGGATAATTAAATTTTCACAAGATATAGGATAAAATCAGGAGAAATATATCCTATATTGTGATATCTAAAGTTCCATTCATATCAGTAAGAACCCAAAATATCAGTTCAGGTGAAAGAATTGATATTTGATATCATTGTATTTTTAATTTATTAAATTAAAGATTATTCAAAATTTAGAAAATACCCACCGATGATAATGGTGTAGACATGATAATAAATATGCTACCAAAAGAGATGATGAAAGCTTATAAGGGGACTACAGGTCTTGATTCTACCCCAAGTTGTCCGCAATGAGGATATTTTTTTGGGGAAATTCCAATATAGGGATAAAATTATGGAATATCTATTTTCAATAATTGTAGTAGAAATATGAGATGTAATCCATCAGTGGAATACATTATTCATGAGAAAACAAACTCAGGTAGCCATGGAATATCGTAGCTAACCCGCTGAAGAAGTGGGTTATGAGGAATTATTTAATAGATAGATGATCTACCAAAATAACCATTGAATATGTTGGATTTTTCCTCTCTAAAATGGGATAAAATACCATTAATTTTTAAACTAAAAAATATCCCTGTGTATCTTCCATCATTTCATCAAGAGAGAAATAAAGTCTTCCCCCTTCTTCCGTGGATATAGGCACATCATCAAACCATGATAATTTTTTAATTATTAATCTTTTACATTCTATTCATATGGGTTTCATCATGTCATAGTTTTTCCCCAACACAATACAATCTTGTGTGAACCTCTTCATTCTAAACCCCCTTTTAGGTAACCCTCCACCTTTTAGCCTTCACCGAATCCCTTTCCTACACCAATATTCAATTAAATTGGCCTTCTATAACCTTTCAACCATCTAATTTGAAGATTTAGTTTCCCATCGATCCCCATACACTCCCATTATCAAACCCCCATAATTCAAACCTAGTCTCTACCTATGTAGAGATGATATGATGACCGATACATGATATTTTTATTAGGCTATGAAATTTTGAGTATCCTAAGTATAATTTTATTTTTTTGATCACTAATTTGATCTAAAGTTGTTTTTTAACGTGGAAAACTATATCATTTCATTTTTCATAATTTATTTTAGACTTGATAAGTAAATTTTAGAACCAAAATTACTTCATTCTATATGATCATGTTTATAGTGGAATCATTATATGATAATTTAGGTTACCTAAATGCATTGAATTAAGTATTATTAAGGTTAATATTATAGTTACAATTCAAACTTAAAATGATTAGTATCTAAATGATTATCCTGTCTTGATATTAAAAAAATAGTGATGTATATTTTATAATACGAATAATTCAATTATTTCCCATAATTAATCAAAATATTTTCAAATATAAATTTGGGAAAAAATTCAAAAATTCAATTTTTAAATAATATTATTAAAAATTTATTAGATTTTATAAAAAAATTATTTTATAAAATGAAAATTGAAAAGGTGTATTTATGAAGGAAAACATGTTTTTACATTTTTTAGGGTTATAAAAATGATTTCATGGATAACTCTTATACATTATTATTTTTCTTTAATTTGTAGAACATTTTACTACCTATTTAAAACTTTAATATTAAAATATTTTTCCAAAAATCTAAAAAAAATTCTAAATTGATTTTTAAGTTAGTGTATTTGTATCAAATGTAATTTTACTTTATAGTAAATTAATCTATTTAGGTGGCTAATGATTTTGGACAGTTAAATTCTTTTTTTAAGAAAAATTTCATATATATGAGTGTTTCATTTTATTTTTTTTAAATTTTCAAATAAACATGTCTTTCTTTAGGAATCAAATGAATGATATTTTCATAGATATTTTTTATTATAATTAATTAAATTGTATTTGAATTTTTTTTTTAATTTCAATCATTTGATCATACCCTGTGTTAAAACCAAGTTTATTCAAAAATAGACTTATGAAACCAAATTAGATCAAATGAGTATATTGTTGGATAATGATAAAAACATGTTTTGTTTATTGGATAAATGTCAATTTGGAAGAATTATATCATTGGTAAATCTTATGTGATGTTTATAGAATTTATTTGGGGTCTTGGATTAAATTTCATGGGGATGAAAAAATAAAACCATAATACTATTTTTCAAGCCCTAATTATTTTTAGTTGATGTTTTTTTAATTTTGGGATAAATATTTTTTTTGTAAAAGAATATTACTAATTTAAGAATTATTTTATATAAGAATAAAAGTAGAAGGGTGGTGTAGTGTCATTCATTGCACTGAGGAGGCCATATTGTTATTTATTGGAATAATGAATAAGATGTTTTTATTGAACATAAGTAACATTTTGATGGGAATATACTATTTCATTATGATTTAGAAGCTCAGAACGTTATTTAGGGATAATAATTATATCCTCACACTCATATTGTAGTGTTAATAAAATATTTAAAAAATATTCATTGTGTCTGATTATGGTTGGGAATTAGTCCATAATGTGACTCCATGTTTTTTGGAAGTGGATACATTAAAGAATTATATGGGGTTGGATATTTCATCTTATGAGCTACAACACTACATGTGAACATAATTTTTAACATATTCATCGATTACACTGTAATGATTAAATTTACACTGTAATGTGTGGATTTAGAAAATATCTGAGATATCTAACCCCGTTATTTTAGGAGTTAAATAGTAATTTCAAGTCATAATATTTTGTTTTATGTGGTAACTTATGGAAATTATTCCATAAAAATACTTATTACTCCATGATAAGGTTGATAATTTAGAAATTTCTAAGGTTGAATTTTTTTTTAAATTTTTGATGATTTTCCTAGATATTGGAAAATTTAATTTAACCATGGAGAATTTTCTAAAGGAAAATAAGAAGGTGTAATGTGACATTAAAAGATAAAAAATTAAAAAAATGATTTTTTATGATATTAAAGAAATAAAAATTACAAAACATGAGAATTGTTACATAAAATTGGAGAAAAATAACTAATGAATATCTAGTGTTTTAAAGAGTAGTCAGTACATTAAAGAATTATACACCCTTAATGACTTTGATTTATTCACATAGAAACAATTTTAGAGAAATAGTCATGTTGGCATGGTGTTATGATTATTATTTTAACATCCATTATGAGATAAGTTCATGTTGATTTTCATTGTAATTCTTTCTTGAAGTGGTGAGTGGAGAGGTAGAAGGAGGGAGTGATCTTTTGGTTGTATTCTTGAAATTAATCAAATTAATTAGGTTTTTAAATTTGATATATAGTACAAATATGACCATAGTTTGTCTCATGAGGAGTGTTTAAATTAGGGTGCACGTATTTTTAAATAATATTAATAAAAATAAACTAAATGAGAAGGATTTTTAAAATGGGTTGAAATAGAACAATGATACAAAATATATTATTGATTTTATATAATTTAGTGATATATAATAATTCTTGGAAAATGTTCTCCTTATAATTTTACTACCAAATATGGAAAGTTCACTTCTATTAAAAGTTCATTTAGGTTTTCATTAACTCTTTAGTTGAGATTAATTAGAATCATGGTTACCCTCTATCCCCTTATATTGATTCACATATAAATAGGCCTGAGTGTTACCATAATTTTACTATATTCATCCTAATATTATTGGTTTTTGGGATTCTAAATTATATAATACTTTAATTTTTATGGGATAGAAATAAAATTTTATTTTTTACCATTGGAATAAAATAAATTTCCAAAGATAAATATTAGATATATTTAGTTAAGATAACCCATGAATTTCATAAAACATGATATAAATGTCCAATTGAAAAAAATATCAAGAAAAAACATATGCAGTTATTAAAATCCTAAAAAATAAAAAAATAATTTTCAGGTTATGTGTCAAAACTCACTAGAAAAGTGTGTATCTTCCCACAAAACACACTCAAAGCTTATCCTTCCATGGAGTGATGGATGAGTTCTGCACTAATATCCTTCTACAATTCATATATTTTCTATGAGGATAAGGGGATCTATAATGTATTAGTATATAATAACAAACCTTAAAATCTCTATAATGGAATAGTTTCACTCCCTTACCAAAACTATAAATGAGGTACCCTTGTGGTCAATTTAATATCCAATGGAGGTAGTGGTTTTTGTATATAGAATTTAAAATACTAATTGTATCTTATTTTTGGTCTAGTAAATGAACTTATAAAAACTTGGGTAAAAATATATATTTTGTGGATGAAATATTTACTATATACACATAAATTTTGGTTGTTTTGATAATTCTAAAACAATTGATATTTTCAAAATACAAAGTTTTACTCTTGAATATGAATTGTTTTTTTTTACTAAAATGATGCCACATTTTGGGCCTCAAAATTGGTATAATGGGGTAACATATCTTCTATAGATATACATACCATATTTTAATGGATATAATTACAAAATATTTTCACCATAGGTTAGAAAAAATGTTATCAACATTAATGTGATTTGGATTTAGATCACTTTTGACCATTTTTCTCCATTTCATCCTGAGTATACTAAATCAGATCCACATATATTAAAAGTAATAAAAGAAATAATATTGAATAATTTTATTAGTATTTAACATTAATACCATAAATTTAATGTGAACTTTCCTTAATTCTTATATTGGGAAAATGAACCTAAAATAGTTAATAACATCGATATAATAAGGAGAGAAAATTCTGATGCAATACCACCCCCACATCGAAAATTTTTCACTCCCTGAAAACAAAAATTATCAATTAAAAGAAATTATATATATATGTATATATTTTATATTTCATGTCGATTCTTCATCCAAAGGTATTTCAATTCTTGGAAACATTGTGAACAAAGGAATAATCACACCAAGGTGTCAGCCTTAGTAAGTATGGAAGTAAACATATCATAAATTTTATTTGAAAAAAGTTAATGGAGATTGATAATAATAATCATAATATGGGAATTCATGAGTTAAACCTTCTATTAACATGAAACATGTGTGTGTGTGTTTGAAAAATATTTCATTTTTATTGTTCCACTTTCAATTTGGAAAAAATAATTATTTTTTGGCATACTAAGTTATTTTTTACCGAGCCTACTACAAGACTTTATAATCAAATTTTAGAACATAATAAAAAAATAATTCTAAGAAGTTTGTTTCATATTATATGATATATTGTAAGTATATTATTTTTTATGGAAGAAAGTTTTTTTTTCAACAACAACACTAGGTATGAAAGGTAGGTCAACCTAGTGTAGTTATGAAATATATCAGATAAGAAATGAATGTGTAAAAAATAATTTCTTCAAATTTAATTAAAATTAAGCCAACTAAAATATACCTTCAATTAAGTAAAAAATATTAATATTTTAGTATTGTGTGAAATGATTTGTAGAGATATTAAATGGTAAAATGTTCCCATAAAAAACTAATATAGATGGTATTATCATATCAAGGGTTTTTTAATACTAAAATTGACCATATCATTGATAAATAACCAAATTTAATAAAATCTTCCATTAATATTAAAACCATTATAATACTCTCTCTTAGAAGGGAATATTCGAGAGTAGCCTTTTATAACACTCTACTCCTAGAAATCCCCCTCCCCATGAAGAGGACATCCAGAGAAGCCCCGTTTAATAAGGATTTGTTTCCAGCCGGGATGGTAGAGCATCCCACGGGGTAATAGTCTGATCAGTGATGATTTGTCACAAAAATCCATAAGCAAGGTGGTTTGTTCCCTTATTCCCACCTGGCGAGACACTGAGTGACCCAACAAGGTGATTGTATCATGGGAGGTAGAAATTCCCCCAAGATTGGGCTCCAAGGAATCTAACTTCGGACCTCACTAAACACTTTTTCTATGGCCCTCAACCCTGCACCACAACACCACTGCCAAAGTGGAAAATCCATTCTCATACTCATATACCAAAAATCAAATAAAATTACTTTAATATTTAAATAAATATTAAATGGGAAAATTATTCATTCATTTTCACTAACATTTGTGATAATATAGGAATTTAATATATGTTTTATGATAAAAAAGTGACTAAAAATATAAAAAAAATTTAAAAACAAAAAAAATACTATGTAATATTCCAAAACTAGAGAAAAATAATAAAGCTAAAAACACATAATAAAACCTTACCATAAGCTAAAAAGATAGAAAACAAAAAATATGAATGAATCAAAAAATAATACTCAATTGGACAAAAATATTTAAAAAGAAAAAATGGATAAAAAATCCCTAACAGACATAGGAAATTATCCACCCTCACATGTAGAGTTTATATTTTCCTAAATGTAATGAATAATGAATATCATTTGGGAAGGAAAGATATAACCTAATGTGTTTCCTAAATAGAGGGATACTTGAAGGTGAAGTTCCTCTATGGGGTACATTAGAAGGGTTTCATGGAATCACATTAGCCATTTACTATAAGATACTATGTCTGTATAGGTAGTATAAATTAAAAAGGAGATTGAATTTTTGGTTTGGTGGATGGTTAAATTATTTAATCAAGACTCTATATAGTATTTCTAGAGTTAGTGTAACACTCTGAGATTTTTTGAATTATTTTTTTGAATTAATTTATCATTTTGATATATTCCATTTCACGTGTCACTAGAATTATTTTTACATATTTTTATATATTAAATCACTAATTAAAACATTCATTTTACATGGAAGCAACTTTGATAGAGCTACATGAAACACCAATTTGTAATTACTTAAATGAGTTACATCAAACCTATCCATTAAAAATTATTAATATGAATAGTAATAAATACATTAAAATATTTTTATAATGATTTTATATAAATAAAACATATTGATAATGAAAAATATAATTTTTTTTCTTTTTATGTTTTAAAATACTATTTTCTCAAATGAACTGATTTTCATGTCATTGTGTGAAGAAAAAAAATTAATTTTATGAACATATATAAATTTTATTTTAAAAAATAAATTTCCTTTAAATTTATAATGATGAAAATATATTAGGTTTAATTTTCAAGGATTTTTCGGAGAGAAACTTTATTTTTTTATGAATAGTGAAAAATACACCATTTTAGTTAATAACTACCTTTTTTGTTTAAATAATTTTTAATGTTAAATTAAAATTTATTTTTTAAAGGTAAAATTAGATAAATTATACATCTATTAATATAATTTATTTCATTGTAATCAAATTGACATTGAAATTGAATAAAAAATATAAAAAACTTTTCAATATTTTTCTACTATAAAAACCCTTTATTTTTTCTTGTCTGCGGGATTAACATTAATATTAATTTTACCTATTCTATGAATTTAATTTCTAAAAATGTAAATAAAATATTATAATCATTATAAAATTTATATTCTAATTATTTCATGTTAATTTTTACCAAAAATATTAGTAAAAGTGATTAAAATTAATCATAATGATTGTGGTCGAATTAAGCATAATTAGTGAGTAATCCTTAATATTAGAGAAAAAAATGATATATTCACTTGTAAAACATCCATTTTATTTCCTCATCTAGGAAATAAACCTTAAATTCTTGATTTTTGTTGGTTTTTTTGACTTTTTTTAGGTAATAACATGTGTACACCAAACTTGTTTTCAAAAATACCAAGTGAGTCCTTTTCATTCCCTTTAAAATGCCACCAACTATCCCTATTCTTCACACTGTTAAAACCACTTTGGATCATTTAAGATATTAAAAATATAATTATAAAAATACCTACCATACTACTATAATACTCTCATTGGGATGAAATCAATCCAAGTAATCCTTGTGGCACAAACCAAAAGGAGTTACCCAGTTAAGAGGTAACCTCTTCTCTCAAGCTCCTTTCTTTTATTTTATTTCTCTACCCCTCCAATATCATTATTGAATGATTGTATAAAAAAAACAGTATCTTAAATATACTATATTTTTTATGATAAGTGTTTTACCTAAACTTACACACACCTCCATCTAATGGTTAATGAATATACAGTTTATGTGTTCAGTGAACTACTGTCACACTAAATGACGATTGTTCATTTTTCCTTCACCGCCACTCATGGTGGAAATTATGATGGATACTATGTTTATATAGTTAATATATTATATTTATTATTTCTTTAATATTATGTATTTTTTATAATATATATCTTTTTACATTCCATTTGGTGTAAATAAGATATGATTTTTTGAGTAAGTGTGGACTACCACCCCTCAATGTGACATGATTCATTGACACAACACATGGAATGTTTTATGGATGAGTTTGGTGAAATTATATGATATATATAAAATAATATTTATAATTTAATAATGATATATATAATTATATATACATATATTTCATGTACTTTGTTTCTTTCAATATGATAATAAAAAATGGAAACAACATTTATGCGTATGTACGGCTTACCGACTCCCTGAATGGTGTATTCCATTTCATAATTCTATAGAATATAAATTATTATAATACAAATTAAAGAATATAAATTGTATTTATATCATCATTTAATTTCTATAAATCATTATATAAGTATAAGGACCAATTATATAAGTAATTAATACACAAGAGAAAAACAAAGCACAATTACCTAATCCTTAACATTAACATGAAATTACTATCAAATGGGTAATATAAATTCATAATAAATATATATATTGTATTATATATACGAATATGGTTATATAGAATATGTATAATAAATTTATATTTATTATAATGTAGTCTTGAATGTGTATGACGAGAGTAAAGACACAAGGTAAGGGAATTTCATATTACTTTTTATATTCGTGAGATACATGCTTTATTCACCACCCATTCCTTTTGTGTGGTGTGTATACTACCCATGGATGTATTATAATATTATTATAATTAAATTTATAGGTTTTTAAATATCCATTTATTTATATTTGTTTCATGGGGACTATGTTTCAGAAGTTACCAATTCGGTAAAAATGATTTTGTCTCAGTTTTCCTTCTTTGAGACACATGCTTGGTTACACACCTATATTTTTCCATGAGGATTATATACTAAATTTAAAATGTTATATCATGAATATATTTCTTTTAAAGATATTTTTAGCTTCATTTTACATCATTTTATTACATGGGGAGTATGGTTCAAAGTTACCAAGTGGTAAGAGTTTATTGAAACAATCTCATCGCTTATCGAGACTCATTATTTTTATGCTTCCTTTGAAGAAAAATTATGAACCATATCTCAAGGAATTTTTTATTATCCTATGTATATTCATGATATATTAATTTATTGGTACCATTAATACAATATTTCTTACATAAGATAATTATGAATATGTTTTAAGAAATCTAAAATTTACCCTCTCCTCAATCAGAAATCTATGTTCCTTCAAAACCAAGTTTTCTAAAAAGGTTTTCCAAGAAAATTCTACTAAAATCCTATAATCATTAAAAGAAATTTTTAATCTTTTTTGTCTTTTAGCAATTTTTTCAAATGAATCTTCTTGTCTCTTTACAAATGAGGTATTTTTATAACTTTTTTACAACAAAAAAGGAATGTTTTTTTACCTCATACGACATGTATGGATTTACCCACCATAAATTATTAGATTATTTCTTTTAATGATTAAAAGGTGAATTTTTTAAAGAGAATTATTTTAAAATAAATTTTCAAAGAAATGGTTTTCAAAAATATTCCATTCTTCTTTTATAAATTTTGAAGCAAAATTGATTTGAAAACATTTTCAAGAATTCATTTAATTTTTTCAAAAAAATTTCAAAGAAAAATGATTTTTAAATTCTTTGACGATTATTTTATATGTTTTAAAGGGTAATGTTTTTCAAAATAATTTCATGAATTCATCATAAGTTTCTATGTTATTTTATATGAAAATGATTTTCAATTGTTTTTATGTATTAAAAAAACATTTTTTAAAGAAGAAGGGATACTTTTCTCAAGAAACGTTTTTGAAAGTTATTTCAAAATTATTTTCCATATAAGATGAAATCTGTTGATGTTACTCATAACTCTATAGTAAATGATATAAAGGTTTTATTAATATTCATTTTATGAATGGGTTAAGATTAATATCATGGTATTTATAAAACCCATTTCTCTATCATGGGTTATATGTTTATTAAATATGTTTCTCATTCATTGGTTATATGGTTATGAAATTTGTTTCTCTTTCACGAGAAAGGATTTTGATGAAATAGTTATGAAACATATTTCTTTTTCCAAAGTTTATGATATGATTACATTTTTATGATACTAATTTCATTTCATGGGCTATTCTATGATTATTTATGGTTTTGTGGAACATGTATGTATGATTTCATTATAAGATGGGTGAGACCAATATCTCCCTCCAATTCATTGGGTAATGATAAATGTTTTATGAGCTTAGAGGGTACACAGGAGGGAATCATAATCCCAAAACAAGAGGGTATACAGGAGGACATACCAACCCTGAAATAAGAGGGTACACATGCGGTCATTATAAGTCTGAAATAAGAGGGTATACAGGAGAAAATCCCATGCTTGAAACAAGAGGTTAAACTAAAGGGTATCCTAATTCTGAAAAAATAGGGTACATTGGAGGACATCACAATCCCAAAACAAGAGGGTACACATGGTAACATACCTTGCCCAAAGTAGGTACATGGGTGATTAACCTAATCCTAACATGTTACAAAGGCCTTGATGTGCCTCCTTGACATAGGGTATTTATATGCTTATGTTTTTTTCCTAAATTCTATTTTCTAGTCCTATGTTATGATTTCATAGATTGTGTTTATTATTTCCTTATGATTCTTATCTTATGAAATTGAAATATTTATTATTATCTTTGAAATTTAGGGTATGATCCTCAAATTTTATTCTCAGGTTCCATACACTTTTTTTTCATGTTATGCTTATGCATTTCCATTACTTACCCTTACTAAGAATCTAAGCTCACCCCTTTTAATGATTCATTTCCCTTGGTTATGAAGAAATGTTTTAGGTAGAAGTAATAAATGTAGATATCCTTATGGGATATGTTGAAGATATTTCACCATGATAAAAGAGATTTTTCCATGTTTCCAAATACACTAATCTATTTTGGTCCTTATGCATGTATTTTTGTATTGTTATAAATATTCATATAAAAATATATAATATCCATGTATGTTATGAGTGGGTCACTATAGGTTGTATAAAAGGAAATGTTTAGTCAACCTTTAAAAACTCAGATGATAAATCTTTAGTGAGATCCTCAGATATATTTTTGACGATATGTCTGGGGATGTCTCTAAGGATAATTATAAGGATGAATTAATGTTTAGGAAAATGTACTATAATTTTGGTAAATGATAGATTGAGTGGTTTCCTAGAAATATATCCCTATCAAGATACTATAAGTAGATGTGGCTATAGAAAAAATGTACATATGAGTAGAAAATTCAACAAGATGTTTTGGGCTTGACTCGGGGTAATCTTGTACACAACAATGGGCCTTGATTCACACTAGGTTTAACACCCCCAAGTGATATTCTTTGAGAATTCACAAACTCCTCATGAACCATTATTAAGAATTTGACTATAATATGACTATAAATAACATAGGATAAACCTAAGGTTTATTCGATTGAAAAGTAGGTGTCATGATTTATACATCATCTAAGTAATTTTTCATGATTATGTGGGTTTATTATATGATATGTGTTTCTCAACCCATGATATCTAGTTTTAGTTAATGGAGGAAACTAGAAATAATTGGTTTAACAATAAGTCTGATGGAAAATCTAGTTATTTTGAGAAACTAATTGGATAATGACTGGAGAGAAAGATATTACGACTATATCGAATCAAGTACTGATATATATGATTAACAATGTGAACTTTGGTGACATTCTAAACACATATAATAAGAGGAATATGGAATTTTTCAAATGTACAAATTCTAAGGATCATATAGGAAAGAATATTCGGGTTCTTATATGTCAAGAAGAAGGAAAAAATAACCTTGTTGAATACCTCAAATGGAGGGGAAGATGTTATATCACTACTAGAAAAATACCCTATACCAACAGTTTGAAATCGCCGGTATAGGCCTCTAAACCGTTGGTATGTCCTATACCAACGGTTTGGAGAACCGTCAGCTTGTAATCCATGGGGATAGTTCTATACCAACCATTTTGGAAAAACCGTTTCTATAGACCTATACCGACGGTTTTCAAAACTATTGGTATAAGTAATATGAAAAATCTATGCCAACATTTCCATAAAACCATTGGTATATGTATTTCAAAAAAGAAGAATTCTGTTGGTTTTGATCCCAGTACCTCAAGTTTATGATTGAATGACCTAACCACTAACCTAACTTGACTTTTGTGAACATAATTTCATAAATATATATATGTATTATTATAAATATTTTAATTTTTTGATCTATTTAATGTACTATGTAATAAGATTCCATAAAAAATACATGTAACTATACCAACAGTTCTCAAAACCATTGGTATATACCTATACCAATGGTTTTGAGAACCGTTGGTATAGATTCCTTGATTCTAAGACATATACCAATGTTTTTTGACAAACGGTTGGTATAGGTCCAATAAGTGACATATACCAATGGTTTTTCACTAACTGTTGGTATATGTCCAAATTAGTGACCTATACCAACAGTTTTGGCCAAACCGTTGGTATAAGTCCATATAAGTGAACTATACCAATGGTTTACCCAAAACCGTTGGTATAGATCTTATTTTCAGTAGTGTATCTATAGGGAAAAGGTTAATAGATTGAAGAATTTTCATGGAGTTCAGTGTCTCATCTATGGAGAACACACACATTACCCAAGTTAATGCCCAAACATAAGAATTTACTTCTAAACCACAGAATGACCTATTCCATGTCATCCATTTAAGTGGAAGGATTGATGTATATATGTATTTAGATCAAATAATTGAGTGGTTAATTATATAAGAATCATTCAGTTTATGTTGTTCTCTAAATATTTTCAAGAATATGTTGGATAGTTATAATAGATAAGAAAAGTGATGTAACGACAATGTGATATTCATAGGAAAAACAAGATTAAGGGAAATATCACACTTAATTTGTTCCAAATGTTAAAATATTTATTTTTGGATACGATACATATTCGATATAAATAAGTGAATTGGACAGTACTGATTACCCTGGATCTGATTATTGATTAGTTAACAAAGTGGTATATGACATCATGAAAGAGATTTAGAACTGCCTCTATTTATTGAATATGTACATTAATCTTAGTAATAAGTAAGTATAAATATTTTCAAAAAGGATTTATGGTAATCCAGTTTATTACCATGTTTCAATAAAATATACAATGAGGGTATTCACATGTTTGGAATGTGACAACAAATAGCCACTTTGTGTTTTATGGGGGATAAATGTTATGATAATTTAGCAACCTTCTTCTTAATGTTTTGAAATTTCAACTTCTTTAAGGGTTATATGGTTAGCCATTTATGGAAATATTAAGTTAAACTTCGAATGAAGATTGAGATATAAAAGTGATACATCACCATATAAGGATTTATTCATTTTGGATAACCTATGATAAATATTTCTCTAAGATATTTTGTGAAGGAAGATAGAATTAATTATCATTGTATTTATGTATCTCATGAAATTTTTGTTCTTAAGGAATGATAAATTCACCATCATTCCCTAGAATAAGATATGTATTGGGAATTGATCAAGGAAAAAAGGGTGAGATTGCACATGTGAAAAGGAAAAATATCAAGTAAGTATGTTTCCTTAGTTTATTAGTTAGTAAAATAATTCCCTGAATATAGGAAAAGGATATTGAAAAATATTTATCCAAGAAACTTTATTTCTGATAAATCCGTTGGTCCCTTGTATCATCATAGATTTATGGTTTTGTGATCACCCACATCTACTGATCAATGTTTTCTATCAACCTCCATCGGAACTTGAGTGTTAGATTTTTCTTCCATACCCATTTTTTCACTTCCCACTTATGTTCTCCTATGTGTAAAACTAGTTATATGTAACTTTGGGTAACCACTATGTTTCTAACTTTCCTTTTTTAAAGGATGTTTTAATATTTATTTTTATGATGTGGGTTTCTATGAATTGAACTTTCAGGTATTAAACCTTTGATAAACCAGATGAATTTCGAGGGTGAAATTCATTTTAAGGGGGTATAATTTAACACCATGACATTTTGTGAAATATTTTTTTTCAAATTATTTTATATTTTTGATATTTTTTATTTGACGTGTCACTGGAAATAGTTATATATATATATATTCATTTATTAAAAAAATAATTCAAACATTACTTTCACATGGAACCCACATGGATTTCGCTACACACAACAATAACTTAGATTGTTCTACCCTCAACACTAACTTTTAATGTTTTGTACACAACATAGACTTGGCTCAAATTACATGTAATACTGAGTTTTTATGAAACATCATTTTATTGTTATAATTACTTAAACGAGTTAGTTCAAACCTAGCTGTTAAAACATATCAATATGGATAGTAATAACTACTTTTCCAGTATTTTTATAATGTTTTTATATAAACAAAACATATTTATAATTAAAAAAATATATTTTTGTAAATCCTTTATAGGTTTAAAAATACAATTTTCCTGAATGATGCTTTTCATATCCTTATATGAAGAAAACAATAATAATTTTAGACACATATAAAAATTTAATTTGATAAATTAAACATAATTTTTGAATTTAGAATTCTGAAACCATTTTAAGGTTAATATTTGGGATTTTTATGAGAAACTTCATTTTTGATGAATTATAAAAAATAATGCATTTTAGTTAAGAACTTCCTTTATTAATTCAAAAAATTATTAATGTTAGATTATGATTTAAATTTGTTTTAAGATCAAATTATATCAATTATAAATCTATTAATACAATTTATATCATTATAATCAATTTAAACTTGAAATTTAATATAAAAACTTAATAATCTTTTGAACATTTTTCTACTTTAAAAACATGTTATTTCGTCTCGTCTGCGGGATTAGCATTAGTATTATTTTTTCCTCTTATATGACTTGAATTTATAAAAATGAGTATAAAACATAATAATAGGTATAATATTTATATTATAATTAGATCATTTTAATTTTTTTCCAAAAATATTAATAAAAGTGATTAAAATTAATCGCATCGATTTAGGTCAAATTAAGCTCAATTAGGGACTAAATTTTAATCTTAGGGGGCCAAATGACATATACACTAGTCAGAAACCCATTTAATGGAAATATTTAGTCCATAAACATTAAATTTGTGATTTTTTTTGTTTGGTATGACTTTTTCATGTAATAATATGTTTACACCTACCTTGTTTTCAAAAATTCCAAGTGAGTCCTTTTCCTTCTCTAAAAAAGGCCACCATATCTCCCTCTTCTTCACACCTCTAAAACATATTAGGATAGGAAAATATCTACTCAATACACTTCTAAAAATCCCTACCATATTATTATATTTATCTCCCTGGTCATTAATCAATCCAATGAATTATGTTGGCATAAACCAAAAGGATTTACCTGATTAAGAAGCAACCTCTTCCCTTAAGGTCGTTTCTTTTATTTTCTTCCTCCACCCACTCCACTCTCTTTTTTAATTTATTGTATAAAAAAGTATCTTCAATATACTATGATTTTTTTATGCTAATGTTTTGAACTATACTTCCACATACCTCCATCTAATGGTTAACGAACATACAGTTTATGTTTATGGAGAACTACCACCTCACTAAATGGTGATTGTTCATTTTTCTTTCACCGCCTTTAATGGTGAAAATTATGATAGAAAATATGTTTGTATATTTTATATGTTATATTTATTATATATTTAATATTATATATTCATTTTACAATACATATCTTTTTAGTTTATTTTTTTGTAAATATGATAATTTTGTGTGAGAAAGTGTGGACTACTGCTCCCTCAAAGTGATGTGATTCATTCACACATTGCTTGGAATTTATTAAGGATGGGTTTGGTGAAATTATATGATATATATGATATTATAATTATAATGGAATAATTATATATATAAATACACACATACAAACGCACTCATATATATATATATTCATATATACCATTTACTTTGTTTTTTTCAATATGACAATAAAAAATAGAAACAACGTTCATGCATACGTACGACTTAACATCTCCATGAACCGTGTATTCCATTTCTTAATTATATATTATATATATTATTAAAATAAAAATATTATAAATATAAATTATAATTATCTCATTTTTACATTATTTAAATCATGATATAAGTATAAGGATTAGTGATATGAAAAATTAAGACACAACCGAAAAAACAAAGGGGATATTACGTGAAGCGTAACCATAACATTAAATCGCTGAAAAGAGGATAATATAAAGTTATAAATAATACATATATTGTATTCTATATAACAATATGGTTATGTAAAATATATATATTAAATTTTATATTTATTATAATGGAGGCTTGAACGAGTATGACGAGAGTAAATACACAAGGTAAGGGAATTTCATCTCACTTTTTTTTCCATGAAATGCCTTCTTTATTCACCACACATTCCTTTTGTGTGGTGTGTATAATTCCCATGAATGTATTATATGATTCTTATAATTAAATTTACATCTATTGAAATATTCATTGATTTATATTTCTTTCATGGGAACTATGTTTCAAAAGTTACCAAATTGATAAAAATGATTTTCTCTCAATTTGACTTCTCTGAGACACATGCCAATTTATGAAACTATATTTTTCCATGAGGTTTATATACTACATTTGAAATTTTATATCTTATATATAAGTATATTAATTTTATTTTAATATTCATTTAATTTTATTTTCTTACAATGGGATTGTGGTTTAAAGTTACCAATTAGTAATAGTTTATTAAAACAATCTCATCGCTTATCGAGATGGTTTATGTTTATTCTTTATTTTTTGAAATATTATGATCCATCTCTCAAGAATATTCATGAATATTCTTATCCTCTTTATAGTCATGATATATTCATATATTGGTACTATTACCCTTCTCTTTGTTACGTAATATCGTTATGAATTTTTTTTTAATAAAGCATGATTTTACCCTCTCCTCAGTTAGAAATATGTGTTCCTTTAATACCATGTTTAATAAAATTAGTTTCCAATAATATTATACTAATATATGATGATGATTAAAGGAAATTTTTACTATTTATTTATTTTACCAATGTTTTAAAAGAAATATTCTTGTCTCTTTCCAAATGAGGAATTTTTCTAACCTTTTTACTGTGCAAAAGAATATTCTTTTTGCCCTATATGACATGTATAGATTTACCCACCTTCAATTATTTGCAGATTTATCTTCATTTTTATAAGTTCAATATTTTTAAGAATTTTTTTAAAAGATATTATCCAAGAAATGGTTTTCAAAAATTTTTCATTTTTGTTTTATAATTTTCACTGAAAATTGTTTTCAAAATGTCTTTAAGCATTATTTTAATGCTTTCAAAGCGTTTTTAATGATTTTTTTAAAATTATTTCGAGATTATATTATTAGTTTTCAAGGAAAAATGTTTTCAATATGATTAAAATTATTGTTTTTATGTTTTCAAGTTATTTTCTAAAAAAATAATTTTCAAATGTTTTTATTTATTAAAAATCCATTGTTCAAAGAAAAAAGGATGATTTCCTAAAGAAATATTTTTGAAACATATTTCAAAATTATTTTCCCTATAATATGAAATCTATTGATATTACTCATGACCCTCTAGGAAATTATCTAAAGGTTCCATTCATATTCATTATTTTAATGGGTTATGCTTAATGTCATGGTCTTTATGAAACACATTTCTCTTTCACGGGTTATATGTTTATGAAATCTGTTTCTATTTCATGGGTTATATGCTTATGAAATTCATTTCTCTTTCATGGGTTATGATTTTTATGAATTGATTATGAAACCTGTATCTTTTTCCATAGGTTATAATATGATTACATGTTTATGATACCTATTTCATTTAATTTGTTATGATATGATTGTTTATGATTTTGAGGCACATGTTTGTATAATTTAATTATGATATGGGTGGGACATATATCTTCTTCCAATGAATTTGGTAATGATATATGTTTTATGAGCATAGAGGGAACATGGTAGAGAATATAAAGACCGAAATAATAGGGTATATGGGAGGACATACCATGACTGAAACAAGAGGGTACACAAGAGGGTACACAAGAGGGAATCCCAAGTTTGAAACAAGAGGGTATATGGGGGGACATCCCAAGCCCGAAACAAGAGGGAAAACATGAGGAAATCATAATCCAGAAATAAGAGGGTACATGGGAGGATTTCCCAAGCCCAAAATAATAGGGTGAACGGGAGGGAATCCCAATATGAAAGTAGGTACATGGGTGATTAACACAATTCTAACATGTTACAAAGGCCTTGGTAGGATTCCTTTACATAGGGTGCTAATTTGACTATGTGTTTTTCACAATTCCATATTTTATTTATATGTTATGATTCCATGGATTATGTTCATTATTTTCTTATGATTATTTTCTTATGAACTTCTAATATTTATTATGATCTCTGATATGTAAGGTATGATATTAAAATGTTATACTAAAGTTACATACCCTTTTGTTCATGTTATGCTTATTCATTTCCTTTATTTTACCTTATTGAGCATCTCAACTATCCCCATTCTTATGTTTCCTTTCCCTAGGTTACGAAGAAAGGTTTTAGATAGAAGTAATAAAGGTGGAGATATTTAGTGGAGATGTTTAAGATCTATCACCAGGATAGAAGATTTTTTTCCATGTTTCGAAAATACTAAACAATTAATGTCCTCAAGCATGTTTTTTTTGTAGTGTACTGAATATTCGTCTAAAATAATGTAATATCCGTGTGTGTTAATCCTATGTAACTATAGTTGGAATGCCTCAAAGGTTTTTTAATATGATGGATGAGGATTGGGAGGTATCTTGAGTGTTTGAATTGGCTTTATAGGGTCCATTACAAGTTCAAAAAAGTTCCAATTTGTTTCTATATGTTTCATGGTTTGGTGTGAAACATTCAGAAAAAACCATGAAGTACCTTGATACATAGGGTATTTTAGTTTATTTTGAATTGATCACATGGTTGGATCATGGTTTGGCTAACTATACAACCAGACCATGTGAGTTGGTTGGACTTAAATAGTTCCAACCAGATGTTTGGTGCATGTTTGGTAAAACCATGAAGGAATTCCATGTATCTACCAAAAATATCATTAAAATAGTTATTTAACTATTTTACCCTCAGGTATTTTAACTTACCCCTTCCCCTTCTATTCCCCTCGCATGCATGAACCCTAATAGGGTTCTTCCTCCCTTTCTTTCTTCTTTAAGCCCCACCAAAGAAGTATTATTAGTAGATTTCATCGGTGATTATGTTGAGTTTTCTCTTCCCCAAAATTACCTTGCTCCCTTCCATTGGTTTTTTCAAATTTTTTGATACTCAACTTTTTGGTTATGGATCTAATTCCACCATATCATGGTGGAATTGGGTAAAGAGGATGATGAATTTGGTTTTATTAGGTAGGGAATATCCTAAGATTAATTCTGCACAATGTTTCTTGGTGTCCTGTTATGGTATGAGACTACAATGAATTTTTATAAAGTTTTCCATCAAGTTGGTTATTTATTAACCATTTAAATAGTGTTGAATCTTAGGGATTCAGACTGAAATGTGTTTTGTGGTACACCATGATCTTTTAGAAGGTTTTTGGACTTGTTCTGAGTTTGGAATGAAATTTTATTAGGTTTTATTTTCTTATTACTAGATAGGTTTGTTTGTTAATTAATTATAATTGATGCTTAAAATTAATTGTTTAAGTTTTGGTGACTTTATATAAGAAATTATTGGTGATGTGAGTTTCAGCATGCCTTGGAATGTTTTTTGCCCTTGTAGTTAATGTGTGAAGGAATCCGGGGAGGTAGGTGGTTTAAGTGATTTATCCACAGTCTTGTTAGTTATTTTCATTTGTATGTGGTATTGTTCCCTAAATCTCATGTGTAGTGGATTGAATCCCTTGGTTTAAGATTAATAATTTCTGGACATCAATGTATGCCTTAGACGTTCCACCTACCTAGTTAGATACATTGGTTATTATGTTATCGAATATATAACCACCCATTGGGTGATCCAATATATGAAAATGGAATGATTTTTTATGTTTTTTTAAATTAAAATAAGTAACATTAAATGGTCTTAACAATGTCTGTTATATTTATAAATGTGTTTGGTTTTGAATGGGTGAAAACTATTTTTGAAGTGGATAATGATTTAAACATATGTTTTGACCTAAATGTGATTAAAAATGAGGTTTTGAATGGATTTAAATGTTGATTTAAAATGAGAGTGTGGTTTAACCTTTTTTGAAAATTCTTTAATGGATCTTTTTCTAGGTTTAATAGAAAAAATGTTTTGGGATCATGTTTGGTTTTTAAGGAGGGTTTAAAATATTTAAATGGTGGATTCAAGATTTTTTAAATGTTTGTTTGGTTTTAGTGTTTTATAACATGTGAAAAGAGAAATAAATGGTAAATGAAATTAAAAGGGTTTGTCTGTTATTTATTAAATGATTTTTCATAATCACTTATCATTATTCTATATGAATGATAGTGAAAGGAGTTCAATTTTGAAATTTGGTAAAAATTGTTAAATATGTATAACCTTGTGACTAATGAATGATTGAGAATAATTAACATTATTTTTTCCAATTTGTTTTGAAATTTTAAGTGTTAAAGGCCTAAAAAATTATTGTTAATGAAATGTTTGTGATGTGGTTCATGAATCTAAAGGACCCATGGGTAAGGTTGTTAGACATTATTATACTTATCCTTAAGTAAGGATGTTGGACATAACATTCATTATCCTTGAATAATGATTGTCATATATGGTGATCTACATCATTGTTACAGATTGATGATAATGACGCCTCATATTCTTGATTTGGATGGTGTCATGATGATCTATAACCAAATTCCTTGGCATGGTCTGGTAACTTGGATGGGAATCACTTAGCACCTTCAAATTGAAATGATAAAATAATGATCATATTTTTTTAAAGATTTAACCCATAGAGTTTATAGCCTATACTTCCAGAGTGTTAATCCTTGGTTGTTGAATGATAAATGGTTAATTTAAAACATGTTCCTTTATGTATTATTATTTTATTATTTCCTATCACTTTGGTATACACTATTTTTTCAGACTGTGTATTTCTTTAGACCCCATTGTTGGTGGATTAGGGATTTGTACTCACACTCTACGGGGAAACATGATAGTTAGCTACCTGATAAGATACCACTTGTTTTATGGTATATATTTAGAATAGGGACATGGATATCTATTTTCTATTTTCTCAGATAGGATAGTGAATCATATTTCTGGTTATTTTGGTATTATTTTTATGAATTCCTAATATAGAGTGTATATATCTTATTTTTATCATATATTTCACATGGCTTATTATTGGACCTTTCAATATATTGTTTCATTCACCATTTATAATGGTTTTTTTATATTTTTGGTATTATTTATACTATTTTTCTACTATTATAAGGAGGGTGTAATCTCCCCATGTTTCTTTTAATACCATTTCTACTCATCAGCATCCTCTGGTGTATGAGGAGGCGCGCTCATTTGGTGGACCATCTTAGGGAACTAGTTTAGTGGCTCCCATAACGAGATGTTATAAGTGGTATCAGAGAAGTTTTCCTTTGTATTACTATTTATATAAGGTATACATAAGAATAGAATCATGTAAAATATTTTTAATGAGATTTTTTATGGGTTCTTTCTACCCCACACATGGGGGAAATACTGAGTTTATAGGGGGTGTAAAATTGATGTTTTTGTTTGTGTTTTTACAATTAACTAATTTTTCACCTCGAGCGCTGCCCATAGATGTGATGTTACTAATTTATGAGGTTATTATCTCTTTGAAAAGTATGAAAAGACAGTTAATGAGTCGATGTATCCTTATAGGCACATAAGATTGGTATGCGATCCATATATTTCCCGTGATTTATAGTTCTATGGGATTCATTATACTGGTAGTGTATTATCTGCATGTGGTCCTTGTATACTGGTCATTAATATATGAATATGGTTGTAAATGAATTAGGGGGTTGGTATTTATAATATTTGTAACCATTTTTAAGGTTATATATAAGTGTATGGTGGCACTCCACTGGACTAACTCCTTAGGTGACTTTTAATTAATAGGTAGGGGTAAATGGATTATTTGGTGATCTTTTGGGTTAAATAAATAATTAAAAAGAATCTTATAAAGAGTTTCTCGATTATAACCTGTGAATAAAATTTTATATATAAAAAACTATGGCACATGAAATAGAATAAAGATTAGATTTCTAAAATGATGGTTAATTAATATTTTTGAAATATGAATCCTTGGGTTTTAAATGTAAATGTTATATTAAATGAAAATTAGAAATGATTGGACTTTTTGGGATACTGGTAATGAGTGTCCCTTTTTTTTTGATCTTGTTTTTGTTTTGTTTATACTCTGAGAGTTCCCTAGTATTGAGACATTTGGTCATGTTTTGTGTTGTCTTAATGAGTTTGGATATGCTGGATAGCGAGATGTTACTTATTATTCCTCAACTGGGTTTTTGAACTTGAGTTCTTGAGATGTCATATGATAACATGCATGTGCCCATCTTCATGGACTGTGATCATGTGGGTTGTGTTTTGGACCTTGAAATGAGTGTCTTGGTTTGTGGTGTAGTTAAAATTGGTTGTGTATTCTATGGGTGTGGGACCTAGAGTAAGTGGTCTGTTATGATATGCTATATGTTATGTGTTTTGGAATGGGTCCAGGAGTGCCACCTATGATAGGTGGCTGGTGTTTGGTCTGAGGTGTATGGAACAATGGGAGGGAATGCGGTTTTTGGGATGTGACTCAGGTTGGGTCATTGAGTCAGTGGATTTTCAAAATCGAGTTTAATAATGACAGAGCTTATCCTAGTGTTGGGGTGATTTTGAATGTAAATCACCTATGGATACTTCCTAGGTGTAATTAATGTGCAGTAAATGCCATCATGTTTCTATAAAATGTATAATTTTTCCTTGGAATCTTTACTAAGGAAGTCATACTGTGTTCTTGTGTTTTGAACTTTAAAGATGATTTCAAAAGGGAATGATCACTTGGGTGCATGGACTTACTATTCTAACATTGTTCAATGAAAGAATCGGTGTTGACCTTTAGTGGATGAGATAATGGATTATATAGGGTAGATACATGCCACTAATCTAGGAATGATGTCTTAGGTGATGAGTGATCATGTGGTTGGACTTGAATTGTATGAAAGTTCAGGTCGTTGGATGAAAATGTCATGGATTCTATGAGATCAAGGAGTTTGATGATCCAAGAGGAAGGGTTAATTTCATTAGTGGGATTTTTTCCTAGTTCCACGGACGTACAACTCATAGAAGTTTGATTCAGTTTTAGTGAATAGTAATAGAAATTTTTTTGACCTCAAGGTTTCTAGAAATATTTTGAAGGTAAAAATGTACTAGATGTGAAAGAGACAATTTGGTTTTTGATCGTTATAGAGGACCATTTGTGTATTCATTGAGAATCATTCAGGTCATGGTAGAATAACTCATGTTGTGTTTTTTTGGTAGTTCTATAGAGAATTTTAGTTCATTGATGCTTGTTATAGAGTCATGAGGTGGTAGTGATTTTTGTTTAGTGAGTCCCTCTTGAATGGTAGTGATAGGTAGTTGATGAGACTCTTGTGGGTAGTGAGGTCTTGGGCCTTTGTTGGGGTTTTACATATATCTGTAGCTAGATGTTACATTGTAAATATATGATGTTTTTGTGGTATTATTTGGATACATCTTATTTTACTACCAATCATGTGATGATCATGAAAAATATCTTGAAATTGTCTTGAGTACATTGGGAGAGAATCACCTATATTCCAAGTTATCTAAATGACTTTTCTAGTTTAATGGAGGGTATATTTAGATGTTTTTATCATGGAGAAATGTATGTTAAGCTGTATGGTGGGAAGTGCACCGTAAAATGTATGTTACTAAGGTCCAAATAATGAAATAGATTTTGGATAATTCCACGGGTTCAATTTTTAGAAGATGATTATGAGAAATATTTGACTTTTTTTGGACACTCAAGTGGTAGATAGATTACCATGTCCACTCCTTAGGTTTATAAGTTTTTGGAGAATGGGTCGTGGTGATTGGAGCTGCTTGAGTGAAGTAGTGACAATGAATCTCTTATGATGGTGAGTGAAATTTCATTCATAGGATTATGGTCCCCATGATATATGGGTCATTAGAATGTGTAACTAGTCATGTATTAGTCAAGGTGGAAATGGGATGCTAGTAAAGAAATGATAATATTCATGTCTAAGTTTTTTAATAGACACGAACATGAAAATAGAAGTGGTGGATGATTGAGTTAAGCATTGTCATTAGGGTTAAAGTGGTTATGAAAATTAATATGAGGTGATTTTGTTATAGGTGTTCCATAGGTGTGGTCAAACATATAAATGGTTTTGGATTAGTGGGTTATTTAACTGTGGAATCATACCAGTGGCTGAGTGTGGACCCTAACATGCATGTTTGTGTGATTGTGAAATTTCTCTAGGCGAGAAGGCATGGTGACCAGGTTTTGTGGTGATGTGCTGAAAATTGGTGCCATTAATTTTCATGATGAGTTAGCTGAGGATATTTTTACTTATGATAGTGTATATAATATACTTGAAAAGTTGTAAACCTCATCTGGTGAGTCAATTGAATGTGATCGATTCTTTTCAGATAGTAAAATCAGATTTTAAAGTAATTATGGTCTGTTTTTTGTTCATGCATGGATGGTAGGTATTCCCCTATTCTAGTGGTTTTTCATTTACTTGGATGGTTGATAATGAATCCTGAATTTCTCATGGTTTTTTTGTTGCGGTAATTTGAGATCCATTTCGAGAACATTGTGGGAGCATGAGTTTGAGGATCCTATAGATTTTTTGATAGTAGAGGTGCCAAGCCCAAAAAGTCGGTGGTGGTAACATGATTCTTATGGTGGGTTTGAAACATATATATGAAAAGTAATCAGATTAATGACATGAATTATTATTGGATTGGATGGGATCGGGTAAGAGCCGTGTTCATGTCATGGTTATAAAAACAACCATTGGATTGAGTTTTTTCGGATGAGGGACTTCAGTTAGAGGTTATACCTTGGTTTTGTTTTAGGATTTCATAAGATAAAATGTGTTGTTGGATATAACTATTGGATAATGTAGTCCAGGTTGTGTGGATTAATTACCACCAATATTTCTAAGGGATGATAAGTATTATGGTGGAGATTTTGTAAGTTCATGTGACCGCATGGGTGGTTTAAATTCAAAAGGAGTTTGAATTTTTTGTTTGATGGATAGGTTTGTTTTTCAATCGAGAATATTAATGGGTTTTTGAGAGTTATAATGAATCAATGTGTTTTTTTGAGATAAATATTGAGGATATGGTGGTATCTTAGGTGTTTGAATGAGATTTGACAGTTTTAGGATAAGTTTTATAATGTTTTGGTCTATTTCTCCCAATTGAACATTTTAGTGTGCATGGTTTAGGAGAATACCATTCTATGAATTAAAGACGAGGGTGTTTTATATTAATTTTGTAATGAGAATGGTCATGATTCATTATTACTACTATTTTAAGGACAAACCATGTGAGGTTAAAGGGGAATATGTGTGAGCTAGTAGGGTGACATGAAAGCTAGAACACAATTGGCACATGGAATGTGTAACAATGCACTATAATTTTCCAGTATTCCTAGCCTTGGGAAATGGAAGGTACATTGTTTTTGAATGGTTTGGACAAATGTGTAGCTAAACAATGCAAGTGGGTTGACCTTGGATTGTTTTATCCATATAGTTGGCACAAAATTTAGAAATAAATGTATCCAAATAGTGTGGTGACCTAGAATCTCATTAAATTGTTGTTTTTACCATTTCCCCTCCATAATTTTAACTTTCAACTTCCCATTATATTCCCCTATCCCACATGAACTATAGGAGGGTTCAACCTCCATTAATCCCTTCATTAAGCCTCACTAAGGAGGCGCTCATGGTTGATTTCTATTGCGGTTAAGGCGAGTTTCATCTTACTCCTTCATACCATTCTCTCATACCTAGATTTTTTTTAATTTTTAGGTTCCATGTTTTAGGGATTTGGATCCAATTCCACCGAAACATGGTGGAATCATCTAAGGGGTATGAATATTTTAGTTATCTTGTATAGAGGATATCTTGAGACAAATTCTATATGTTTTTTTTGGCGTTCTGTTAAGGTATCAGATGGTGGATTATTTTTCTAAATGTTTCCATCAAGTTGGTTTTTAATCAACCATGTAAATGATGTTTAGTCTTATATATATTGACCTGGAATTCATTCGGGGGTATGTAATGTGTATTTTGTATGTATTTTTCCTTAGTTACAGTGTAGAAAGGGTTACGATAAGTTTTATTCACTTGTGCCTAGCTAGGGTTTTTTTTTAATTAATCATAATTCATGGTTATAATTAAATGCTTATGATTTGGTGACTGAGATAGGTAAAATTTTGTGTATGCTAGTTTCAATAAGCCTTGGAGTTAAAGTGTGAAGGCATCTGATGATAAGGTGGTTTAAGAGCTTTATAAATTGTCTTGTTAGTTATTTAACTATGTATTTGGTATTGTTCCCAAAATCCCATGTGTGGTGTGTTTCTCCCTTTATTAATGATTAATATTTTTTTTCTTAAATTTTTCACTTATACTATTCAAAAACACCATTGGATACTTTTTCTATTATGAGACCAAAACCATGGCCACCCATGGGGTGTGCCAATCTTTAAAAATTAATTTTTTTTATGTGTTTTGTTTTTTGAAATTATGATGAGGCTCTTGAAATGGTTTTAATCATGTGAAATGGTTTTTGAAATATATTTACTTTTGAGAGGGTGAAAACTTTGTTTAAAGTGGATTATGATTTGAAATGAGGTGTTGAACTCAAGGTGATTTAAAATGGGGCTGTGAATGTATTTGAAAAGCTAATTTTAAATTAGAGTATCATTCCCGCCACCTCTTGAAAATTACTTAGTGGATATTTTGATGATTTCAATGCAAACAAAGGTATTGGGCCATGTTTTTATTTTATGGAGGAAAACCCTTTTTTAAGGGGTGGTTTCAAAAAGTTTTAAAAGGGTGTTTGTTTTTGGTTTTTTATGAAATATGAAAATAGAAAAAGGGTAAATTAAATGAAAGGGGTTTGTGTGTTATTTGAGAATGGTTTTATAAAATATATTATTTTTATGCAATATGGACAATAGTGAAGGAGGTTAAATATTTGAATATGGTATATAGGGTTAAATCTTTTATCCATGTGACTAATGAATAATTGAGAATAATTTATATCCTTTTTACAACCATGTGTTGAAAATTCAAGTGTAAAAGGCCTTGGGGATTTGTGTTAATGATTATTTTTATGTGGGAAATGAAGCTCCATGACCTATGGGTAAGGATATTGGGCATGAATATTATTATACTTAAGTAAGGATGTTATACATAACTTTACATATCCCTGAATAAGGATGGTTGGAAAAAACTTTCTTCATCCTTGGTTTATATTGGTGAGCATGACGCCACATATTCTTGGTTTGGGTGTCGACATGATGATCTAGAACAAATGGACTAACATGGTCTAAAAACATGGATGGGAGCCCCATAAAAAAAGTAAATGCAAGTGATTAAATAGTTCCACCCTTTTTGTTTAAATATTTTACCCCTAGAGTTTATGTCCTAGATTTCTATAGTTTTAAGCCAAGGTGGTTGAATGATAAATGGTCAGTTTAAAACATTTTTCATTTATTTATTATTTATTATTTTATTGGATTTTTTCATACACTTTTTTATATTAGTTATTACTCTAGACACTATTGGTGGTGGCTTACTGAGTTATACTCACACCCTTCTTGAGATTCCATGACACTTGGGTACCCGAAGAGAGGATACTTTTTTTTATGTATTGATTCGGAGTAGGGATCCAACTCTTGGTTTTTGTTTGGGAATATATAATGAGGCCTAGGATGTTAGGACAAGGCATTGATTTTAGAACATGTTTAGGGTCTTCCCTAGTTTCAATATTTTGGGTTCATTTCTATGATTACCTAAGCTATATTGTATACATATCATTATTATCTTATATTTCACATCTCTTATTGTAGTAATTTTCCATATGTTGTTCCATTTATCATTTATATTTGTTGTTGGTTATTTTTGGTATTTTTTATTATTATGTTATACTATGATAAAGAAGGTATAGTCTCCCCATGTTTCTCTTTGTACCCTCACTACTAGTTTTCAAGTACTTGTATATAGGGAGTCCCACTTCATGTCAGGTGGAAAACTTTCTCAGGGAACCAGTTTAGTGGTTTTCGAGATGGGATGTTACATTTCACATTGATGGTGGATATATATGATCTTTATTTTGTTTTCATCCTGAAAATCCAAAACATTATTATAATTTTTGATAGTGTGTGAGATGAGACAATAGGCACAAAGTTTACCCAGGTTCAATATAAATCTTTTATTGTATAAAGGAACCTTCTCACTAATTAGGAATTAATGGTGAAGGATGAAGAAATCATGGGAAGTCATGGTTCATTACTTATTGATTTAAATTTTCTTATACGATTCACATCATATTTACTCTAAATCATGAATATATTGTCTCATTTGATAACCTACTCCAAAATATAAGAATTTCATTATTTTTTGTCCCAACAGGATTGGTGAAATTTCTCAATGACAAGTTGAAAAATATTTATAAACAAAATTTGATAAGGTGACAAGCTAATTGGTTTTTTAAAATTAGTACGGTAGGAACATAAACCATTATCGAGTATAAGACCCCAATATCTTCTATTGGGTTGGAATATTGTTTCAATTTTCTTTTTTATCTCTCAATAGGACACCTCAACTTTTCTATTGGTTTAGGAGTGATATGATATGGATACTTGATGAAAAACCCCATATTGATGCAAAATTTATATTATTATATAACCCCAAGATTTTATTATTATATTTCCCATTTAAGTAAATGTTATGATTAATAGATTTCTTCAAACACAACACCAAACTAAAATTATATCATAAATAAAATTATTAATTTTTGGATGTTATAATATGGTCATTAAATTAGTGGGTATAAATGATTGAAAAGAAAACATGAAAACTATATATGAAGGTATAGTAATGAAATAGATCAGTATGATTCTTCTTGATGATTCTAAACTTTCCAAACTTTGAAAAGAGGTGGTTTCACTAGGATTTTTTCTCAATTAAGAAAAATATAAACTCAAACAATTATGGTATGAGAAAAATCACATGTGAGAAAAGTTTATCTTGTGTTAATTTTCACGACATCTATTCTATCTGAATCACCAAATAGAATTGACACCAAAAATCATATCATGCTTATGTATTACATAGAGATCTTAGTGGTTATATAAGGGAAATTATAATGGTAAAACCATTTAATTATCAATTCCATAAATCAAATCATATTTTAACTTTTAAGGAAAAATAAATTTCATCTTTTAATGTGTTGATTATTTTTAATAAATTAAAATAAAAAACTAATAATACAACTTTATACTAGAAATATATATATATATTTATAATTATATTTTTATGTGCTTTATTTTATGAAGCTAAATATATTATATATAAATTATTTTTTCAATATGAATAATATATAGACCCCAATCAAATTATTAATATATTATAATGACTAATAGAAACTGTTAAAATTTTAAAAAGTTATTTTTCTACTTGTTTTCACTATATTTTTATCTTCTTATTAAAAATTTAAATTGAAAAACATTAAAATATAAATTTTACAAAATTAAATTCATTTTTGACTTAGAAAAAAATTATCTTTGGATAATTTTTTTATATTTTTCTAAAATAATTGACTTTTAGGTGAATAGAGAAAATATAGGTTCTTACTAATACTATAGAATTTATATATAAATCATGAGGTAAGTTTAGCTTAAAAACGTATTAAACATTATTATGGCTAAAAAAATATTT
The DNA here is from genome assembly GCA_963277665.1 of Viscum album. Classification (NCBI taxonomy): domain Eukaryota; kingdom Viridiplantae; phylum Streptophyta; class Magnoliopsida; order Santalales; family Viscaceae; genus Viscum; species Viscum album. The sequence goes on along the minus strand of OY728159.1, from coordinate 1,416,574,309 downwards.
AATGAGTTAAATTATTCTTTTAAAAATACTATGGTGAATTTTGAAAACTCTTTCTTAACATTTTGAAACTTAAGTAATCTTTTATTCTAATAAAAAAATTATGTATCATCATTTTCTTTTAATTCTGTTTTTACAAGGGGGATTTTTTTGGAATTATTTGGAAGATATATAACACTTATTTGGTTAATAATGTACTAGTTAATGCTATTAAAATAAAAAACATTGATAATTTTGTCAAAATTATGTTTTAAAATATAATTATTCTAAAAATGGTTTTTTACTCAATACGTGGAAAAATATTAAAATTAATTTTTTTCACACTTATAAATATTATTTGAAAGAATAAATTTCATGTTTGTAATAATTATTTACAAATTATATAATAATCCCCATTTTATTTTAATTCTTTAAAAGTAAATTACTTAGGAAAAAATAAGTTTTCACGATAAAAACCAAAAATGTTTAAAGTGAAAAATAAATGTGTAAAAAACATGATAAGATGTTAAAAACATATGTGAAAATACATGTATGAGGATTCATATACCTTACACATACCCCCACTCCATTATTTTTCATTGTATGATCCATTTTTTTCATTAAATAGAGACTTTACCATTTATATTATTTGAAACATTCCGCTCCCTTTACCTGTAAGGGTATTCAGCACTACCCCACATCATCATACACACCACCTCTATTAGTTTATAAAAATTTCTGCCCAAATAAATCCCCAACATTATTCTACATGATCTATAGGATCTGTTTATCTCAAAAAACAACCTCTCAAATGCTTATTCCTTTTTCAGAGGAGATCTTCCTATGAGAAAAGTAAAATTATCAATTACTCCTCTTTCATTTATTTTCATTTATTTCCTCTTAAACCTCCTCGAAATATAATATACCAATGTTAAAATAATTATATCATTATAATAAGTATACAAAAATTTTATTTTTTCTATTTTATAACTATTTTCTATCTTCCCACAACCATTCAAAAAAACTAAAATGTTTCTTGTGTTACGTGGGGACTACCACATCCACAAGCAACATGATCATTTTCTAGAAACATAATATTATTGTTGGTTAAAAATGATTATTTAATAAATAAATATTATATTTATAAAATTATTTATATTTTAAATTATAAACCATTCCATATTTTCATCCCTTAAATGTAAAAAAATATGTCACTCATGCATACGTGTGGACTACCACCTTCATCAAAGTGATGTGTTTCATATTTTATATATACATTTCTTCATTATAAAAAATATTAAAATCTAATTCAACACCTTAAAATATCTAAATATTATTATTATTATACTTATTTAATAATCATATTATTCCAAAGAAATCACTTTATTAATGATAATCACCCATATATTATTGGTCATTCTTGTTTGGTCTTGTTTAACCACCTATATGATAAATGTTATAAATTTCTATCATGGATGAATATGAAAACATAACTACTAGTGTTATTAGAAATTAATTAGAAAATAATGTTTGGTTTATGGTTTGGGAAATGATATATTAATATTTATCTTATTATTAATATATCTCATTTTTTTCTTTTATAAATTACACAAACAAGATCATCACTAACTTTGTCATCACGAATCATAAACAAAATATTTATGAAATGAAGTTATAACATTGTAAATCACTAAAAAAAATATATTACAATACATATAATGATCTTGGAAGGATGAAATTTTATTACATAAAAAAGAATCATCACCACCATTATGAAATAAGTACTTAATAAAAAACCAAAGATAATAACCCATGTTGATTAAAATAAAATGTAGCTAACAAATAAATTTATAATAAATGATGTTTTTAAAAGGTTATATCCATGAATAAGGTTTTTCAGTAGTTGAAAAAGATATTTATTGTTAAAATAGCAGGTTTTATTCACAAACCACCTTCATTTGAAATCCTTCCTAGGCCAATAATAAAGACAAGAGTTAACCCCAAGGACCATCTCCAATAGGCCGAGGGATGGTGATTAACACTGAGGTTATAAAACATAAATATGGGATTTATTTCCCTTATAATCCCAATGATCATGAAAATTAATCACCAAAAAAACATTATAAAATAATAAAAAGATAAAACCCAAAAATATACCACAATTCATTTAGTGTCATATGAGTACAATACCAAAATAATCGTACCCAAAGAATCCTAAGGTTGTGGCTCAACAACTCCAAGATACAAGATAGAAATGGCCAGCTCAATATTTTACTCCATCCTAATAACATGAAAAATATTATATATAAATATAAATATATATATAACTGTGAGAATCACAAGTATTCTTAGTAGTATCATATCCAAGGACTCTCATACAAATGTGATAATAGCATACTAATGTTCTTGTGAACAAAAAACCAAATAAAAAATCCTCGATGAAGTCAACTAGTTCCTGGACTCACCAAGGCTCACTCATAAAATAATTCATCCAAGTATAATACTATAAGAAGAAGAATATCAGAATAGGGTTCCCCACAACACTTCCCTACTAGTTTTCTAGTCTTATATCATAACATCGTACATCCTGTATCTCCTATCCCTTATGAATCAATCTACCTCATACGATCACAAGCCTCATCATAATGAGAAAGCCCCTAATCTCAACCAATTTCAATCATTTCATCACATATTTTTTTAAATGTACCATGATCCATTACCATCACAACCTCAAAATCCCATTAATACAACCTTATAAACAAAACAATGGTGTATTTTTATTGTGAAGGACATAAAACGAATTCCCTCCTCCTACAATGCATGACCAACACTCTGAACCACCTCATCATATCATCAATCGTCACCTATAGTGAACTATAACTATAATCCATTATAGGTCATGCATAATAATATCTCCTAGAAGAGATTGTAGGGAAGAGTGGGTAGCTAACCATCCATAATCACTAACTTGGATGTTTGGTGAAGACACTTGAAACCCAAAACCTTTAGGCATCGATTTAAACATATGACTTGAGTTGGGTTTGTATATAAATCACAAGGAAAATAGAATGTATAATAGTTACACACATTCAAAACATATGGGTTTACACCAAAAAACCACCCAACTACCACAACCTCTTGATCACCACTATCATATATCAACATCATTTCCATATTACTAACTACCTATCTAGTCCCACTTACCAAGAACACAACCACACATCAATTTCATTATTCTCATTTAACCACATAAATTGATAATCACATAAATTTTCATTTTTCCATCATTCAACATTTAATGAAAAGATATTATCTAGTAAAGGAGAATATTTATTCATATCCATTACCATTCAATTTAATCATCATTATCCCATTTACCAACCATCATTCATTTATATCCAGAACAAAACTATTTTCTAATGCCCCGACCCTAGAAGCCTGGTGTTGGTGCATTATTTTAATACATTGGCATGATTAAAAGGAATAAAATCTCGAAGAACCAATTAGTTTAGCAGTCTTGGAATACTATATTACAGTCATTATACACATAATACATTGTAAAAAGAAAATAAAACATGATACAATATGAAATAAATGACATCCTTGAAATCTTATTCAACGTTTTCTTCTTCATAACATTGGGAAAGGAAACATAATAAAGGGGTGATCTCATATTCTCAGTAAGGTTAATTAATATAATGGAATTTATCATAAGCATAAAAATTAGGCATGGTTAATAACTAAAAACACATGCCTTTAAAAATAAACATGCGCATAATATGGGATGAATGAAAGTTGAGTAAATAAATCCATAAAAATGATCACATAAAACTATACCATGGATATTATACTATTTGAATAATAACATGATTTATCAATTACTAATATAATAGTGTGGGAAATTCATATTCTGAACATTCTGAAACATACCTTAAAGGGCTCAACCAAGACATCTAAAAATGATTAAGGTCTCAGCCAAAACCATATATGAAAATGGGTAGGGCCTTGAGAAAGTCCATATATATTTGACTCATGAGACCTAATGATGCATCATGGGGCTACGTAGGGACCCACCCATCACTTTATAAGTCTAATTAATTTCTCATATGAATGGGGATAAACATAAACACATGAAAATATGAAACACCTTTCCATAATCTATACAAATAAACACTAACAATTCTGAGTAGTATGGTGAATGGTATCAAGATAGCACAACCATTGTCAAAATGATCACACACCATTTAATACAAAATATTAGATGATAAAAATAATATATTAACCTCAATAAGACATAAAATTCAGTAGATGTGTTGAAATAAAAAAATACTCTAATAAAATCATCGAGGAATTTTTAAAAGAAATACACTTTTACATTGAAAAGAAGAGTTTTTTGGAAAATAATTTGTATAAAACCAGAAGTGAGACAAAATAATTTTTACATAATAAAATTATTGATTTTATAAAAATAATGGTGGACAAAAATATATTATAGAGTGTACTTGAACATAGGTAATAATTAGAGAAATTCCCTTGAATCGGGCATGTATTTCGGGAAGAATTTTTGGAAGATCCTTTTAAAACATGTTACTCCCCATAAAATAACGAAGTATTATGGTTGGAACACATATATATAACATTGAAATGGAATTTATGATTTGTACATAAGAATAAATAATAATTTCATTAATTTAAGTAGTGAATAAGAGTAACCTAAATGAAAATGGAGGTCTGGGTAAAAAATATTTACCATTTTGTAATCAATTGAATCATATGCCCCCAAATTAATAATCATAAAATGATAAATTGAATTCCATGAAAATAAATAGATTAATTATTTGATACATAAATGGGTTGTATAAATACACCATACTCAACTAATAGTAGTGAATAAGGAATATCTCAGAAAAATAGAAGTGAGATGAGGAAACCCTTACCTTATGTCTAAATATGTTCAACACTTGACATTAATGTCCTTAATAATCAAATTATATTCATTAAATAACAATAAAATAACCTTATATATATGTAATATATTTATTATATCTTTATTAATTTCAATTATGGCCTTATAAATGGGTTAATAGATTCAATTTCATCATTTGGGAGTGCATGTTTTCTTAGTTTTCATGATCAGTTCGCTTGTATAAGAGTATAAGAGTTCATGTAAAATGGAAATTGAAATCCAGAATTTAATTTAGAAGCTATTATTGATCATATAAATGTTTAAATGATTATATATATCCTTTGGTTATTTTATATTGGATGAATCATTAGATAAAATTTTAATGATAAATGCTTGGATTAATTTGGTTGGTTTTCAATCACGACGTACTCATTTTGTTTTATAATTTAATACCAAGCGTAAAAACTGATTATGAAAAATTAAATAAAATATATTACATATATTACTATCAGTTTAAACCATAAAAATGATTTCATTACCATAATTGAATATGGTAATAGAAATTGAAAACTCATCGCCCTTGAGTATGACAAATTAACACATCTCGGATAGTGATTTCATTTTTAGTATAAGAGGAGGGGTAAAGTGAGATGATGATGAAATATTCCATTAGAATAATGCAATTCTAGTAAATCTATGTTACTAGAATTATCATTTAATTTGTATGAGGGGAGGTTAGGAGAGAGAAACAAAAAAATGAAGCTTGTAAAAGAAATTGAAAAAAAGGAAAATAGGTTTACCGCTTGTGTACTCCTCTTTAAGAACCTACTTAAGGCCTTTGGTTTTGGTCTTTTGGTAAGGACATTAGGTATTTGATGTGAGGAAGGGGCTTGTAAATATTACTTCTAATAACATAGGCTAGGCTGAAATATTTAGTGGTGTGAGTGGAAGATGGGGAGAGGGGGAGAGGGGTGGTTTTTATAGTGGAGGAGAAGAGGGTATTCCATTATTTTAGTAATTATTTAATTATTTTGGCACAAGACTATGAATACACTCAATTAATGTGAATAAAAAAGTAAAAAGTAAATTTGAGTTTGAACCAATGTCCATTTACATCATCCATGACTTAATAATGATGCATAAATTCATTTATTTAGCATATTTAGTAAATTAACATATTTCAACTATTCACCAAAAATTCATATATTTCTGTAAGATCTAAAAAATTAAACATAACCATTTTAAGATTTGTATAATAAAAAAATAATATCCATTTTATTAAAATAATTTTCAAACTAAGATAAATTAAAATTTTAATTACAATCACCATTTACTCGAAAATTACAGTTTTTAAAATTATAAATATTTTTATAATACCATAAAAAATAACTAAGGTCTCATTAAATTATCCCAAAATCATAGGAAAAAGGTATTGATTTAGGAATAAATTTTATGAATTATATTTTAAAGTAATTTATTAATTATAAAATTGTTATTAAATATTTATTAACCACAAAAATACCAACACATAATTTTTAAGGTTTAAAATATTCCCTTTCTTTTATAAGGTTCCTAAATTTTATTTATAATTACATGGGTGGGGTTATTATTCATAGGGGTACATTGCTTTTAATATTGGTTATGTTATTATTCATAAGTGTATATTACTATTCATAAGGGTCTAGTTACTTTTCACCAAAAAATTAAGTTGATCCTAATAGACTCTAAAAAACTTACTAATCTTAACGGTGTATGTATATTTTTTGAAATTCAAATCACAGAAGCTGTAAAATTATAATCATTGGCTCGGTTATAACTAATTATTGTTTCACAGTGACTCAGGGTTTTTCACATATAAGATATCTAATTAATTGAAATTATTTAATAAGAACATTCCATAAAATCTTGGGTTGTCATATTAATAGTGAATATATTCATAACATAATTTATTATTTATCAAAATAATTATAATATTAAATATATGTATTATTCTTTAAAATATTTAACTAAATAATATATTGATCAAATACATATATTCATATAAAAAAAATATTTTTACAAAAAAATAATAGTATTTGTTTTTTAGGACATTAATTAATTAATTTTAAAGCTATAGATTATAATTATTTATAAGTATTGTTATTATTTAAAACACTTAATTTTAAATTATTTTAAATTATTAAAAAAATTACTGGGTGTGTTACACATTTAATCTTACCCAAGTTCATTTATCAAAATATACCTTTTCAAGTGTTCCATTACTACTAAAAAACAACCAAGACTATGCACACCCTTTCAATCATCCACACATCAACCCAACACTTTCCACTTCACACATCATCACCATAGCCCCACAAGTCAAACTAAAAAATAAACCATACCAATAATTCCATCCATCACACAAATCATCACATCAAATCAACTTCAACATATAATGGGAAACAAAAAAATTTCTCATTTACACATAGTTGGTTCAATTACCATATTTATAGGAATTAACATTTCAATGTGAGGTGATTTCTACAAATTTATTTCAACAAAAAAAGGAATATTAAAATTAATAATAACATTTCATAACCCACAACATATGGAACAAAATCATACAAAATCAAAATCATGAAATCATGAAAGGAGCATGTGATATCTCCCCCCCCCATTCAATTTCATTATGTCAAATTAATTATCATAATTAGACTAACTCTTAAAATCCACCCAAAGGAAAAAAAACAATGATAATATCACATATCCACAAAAGTAAGAAGAGAACATGGATCTGCCACTTTAATAACCACTTTACAACAAATTGCACAAGCCCAAAATGAAGAATATAATACCATAAGACCATAACCATATAAATGGGATGTCAATAACCTAGAAAACATCATCTCACATCATTATCCAACCATGGAATCTTATATACTGGTCACTTTCTTGATATCATTCCCTTACGAATAAATAATGTGAAGAAAATAGAGAAGATAAGAGAAGGGAACTCAGATATAATCACCAAAGATATTTCTCCCAATGAAAAGGTTTAAATATGCTTAAAATATTCTAAAAGACCTCATAGGGATTCTCCTGGAACACAAAAGAATATAGAGAGAAGGTTGAAGAATTATAGGATTTGAGGGGTGTTTGAAAACTTTTAAGGACTTGAATTGAAAAAACATGGCATAAATGCCTATTCCATAGTTCAAAGGCTATGACACATAAACAAACAAAAAATTAATGGAAGGGACCTAACCTTAATGGGTCTGGTCAGAATCGAATCCAAGAAACATCGCATGGTCCCTGCTGTAAATCCTAAAAACTAGGGGAAGGATCAAAACATAATTGAATCTCCATGACACAAGAAAATCATCACTATATAAGAGTTCATGTCATAGTTCCATTACATGGCACAATTAACCAAAATAAATATAACAATTGAAACTTACATCTCCATGACTCTACACCACAACCATGAAGACACACTTCCACTATATGGAAAGGGGAAGAACCTCTATAAACCCACTTCCCCGGACTCTATGACAGATCATATCTCTCTGTGCCTCCATAACAACCTCCAACATGCCTCCACGATAATATACTATTTTTCATGTTGTAAAAACCCCCTATATGACAAAATATATAATTCTCAACACTTCAAAACCACTCTATAGTTGTAATTTTAGCTCAAATTCCCTCCTTTATCTATTGAGCATTATTTTAACACACGAAAACATAATGTAATAGGATCATAAGGTCTAGACCATTACATTAGATACCTCTCAAATTATTCTCAAACCCCAATAATCAAAACCAAACTTGATAAAGAATAAAAATACTAAATCATTAGCACTACCATGGGAGATACCACTCTAGGAGAACAACAACATTACGCCAAACATCACTAGGAAAATAATGTAATAAATTCACAATGAATAAAATAATTTAAGAATCATAATATATAAATAAGAAGTGAAAAAGACATAAAGTAATTTTGATACATCTACAACTCACATTACCATGTGATCTCTTCCAAACATCCAAGCCTCCACAAAACCCAAACCAAGGAGATGGAATACACACACACACAAACATAAAATTCTCTTATCAGTCATGAATCTTCACAAAACACTCTTTAAATTCCATTTCATCCTCAATATCCAAATATAATCAACGATAATATTCAATGGAATCCTATACTAGTCAAAATATGATTTTTTTCGGTTTTGTTCCACCTTTATCCTCTTAAAAACCATGAATACCCTCACAATTTTACTCTATACCACATCTGGACTGAGAACACATGAATCCTCAACATTGGTCTAGTATAATGGGGATCAACATAGCTTCTCATACAAATCCTAAAATAGAGCTATATAGATAGATGAGTAGTAACTGTTGTTATAAGAGAGCTCCACCAAAGGAAAGTGCTTTGCCAAGGATCAATGAATTTCAAGACACATTCCCACAACATATCATCCAATGTATGGATGGTATTTTATATACCTCCATCTATATGAGGGTGTAAATTAGTTATAAGGTGTAATTGGGTTCCAAAATCATGTTACAACCCTCTCTATAATCACATGGTAAAACAAGCATCACAGTCTTTGATGACAGACATAGGAATAACATATATCCACACAACCTCATCGACAAACCAAATTTACAAATCTTTAATAACAATTGAATCCTAGATTGGTTATAAGAGATATTAATTTTTTATCTAATCCACAATTACCCATATAACCACACATAATTCCTAAGACCTGGGTAATCCTATAACAAAATCCATTAGAAATTATTTCCACTTCTACTTGGGGAAATCCAAAGGTTGAAAGAAACCACCAGGAACATGATGTTATGCCTTCACTTACTAGAAAAACAGATACTATAAAACTTAATCTACGACTTCCCATTTCATTGTCAGACACCGAAACTACATCATAGAACAATGATACAACTTGGATACTCCTAGGAGCACAAAAAATGGTGATATGTGAAACACAAAAAGTACTATCCCACACATTTCTATTGGAATTAACACCCTTATCTAAAAAATCTACCAAAGTTTGTTTTCTTGTAACTATCATTATAGAATCACCCTGAAAAATATTGATACCACATCAATTAAACATCTTGGTCTCCCTATTAAGGATCCTACACATTTTGGTTCAATGTAGACTATACTATCATTTGAAATAAGAAACACCTACTATAAACCACCCATGTATCTAGGTTCATTTCTTCCAAGTCCTCCATCAACCTCTAAAAAACCTATAATCATGAACAAAATCCTTTCATAGCTTCCTCCTACATGTGTTGGCCATGAAATTCTATTTTCCCAAGGTGTTTTAGATCTTGAATTCATATCCCTAGAGATAATTCATCCAACATTTTTGTTAAATATTCAGGTTGTGTTAAGGGAAATTATATTTCAAACTCTTGTGATTGGTGAAGAACCAAAAGCATTCTTCGAAGAGGTTCAGTCTTCATAGATTTAAAGAAAACATAACAACCAACAATTATAGATCATGGTTGGAATAGTTAAACTAATGTAAAAATAACTCTATAGACTAAGATAAAACAACCACACGTGGTCACATCAAGACACAACTATGTACCAATGGTAAGCATCACTAATCACCTCAAACATCGCCCCCTCCTTAAGCATCTAGAGTATTGGGGTGCTGACCAACTACCCTTTTATGTAGTCGACGTCTATCTAACAATAATATGTTTAAAAATCCCAATTATTCTTAGTCATAGCTATAAATGGGGTAATAATCTGAGAAAATATGGACATAATCCTCCGATAATAGAATCCATGACCCAGAAAACTATGAAACATAGCTACATTATTGAGTTCCACCAAAGAAAAAACCATAAATAACTTTAAGGGGCCCACTTCTACAAAGTTATGTGAAACCACAATTCCATTAAAACACTCCTCCATAATCCATAACATACACTTATAAAACATCCAAAAGTGTTTTTGGTGATAAAGTGTCTATAAAATGATCCTTAGATGCGGATTTTCTCCACCTCGGACCTCTAGTGTATAAGAAATTGTTTGATGAAAATAACAACGAGTTGGTCTAGGAACTCAAGATATAAAGAGTTTATAATTCCTATGAACACTTTTAAATTTTTAATGACACTAAATGGAATAACTATAAACCCAAAGTTTCTATATTTCCATCATATGGAAGTCTTCAAAATATCTTCCTCTTTTACCCTCAACTAATGGTATCTAGATCAAAAATTGATATTAGAAAACTAGAAAACTCCTATCAATAGATCAAAAAGATTTTAAATACCCAAAAGAGGTTAAAAGGTATTTATCATCATCTAATTCAGATTTTGGAAGTATATACACAACCATATACTACCATCCTCATTCTTAACGAATAACACTTGAGCTCCCCTCAGTGACACACTAGGATGGATGAAACCCTAATGCATCAGATAATCTATTTTAATCCTTAACTCCAGTAACTAAAAACATGTTATCTGATAAGGATAAATTAAAATTAAATGGATACACAACAGTAATTCTATCAAAAACTCAATTTCTTGATGAAGGGGTAGTGTTACAACCCACACGGGAAAATCATCCAGATATTCCCTGACAAATATGAGAGTCTCCTCTATCTTTTATCATATATACATCAAAGAAAATTATTCTATAAAGGAATGATGAGTCTCCACATGCCTATAATACATTTCATAACCTTATTCTTTGATGAAAACTACACTCTTCCATCCACATAAGAGAATGATACACTTCTCTATAAGAAATCAGCAACCACACATATATAATAAAACCAATCCATGCCAATTATTATATTGTATGCCTTTGTATGTAGAAAGAAGAAATGAACCAATGATTTAATTTGCCCATCATCTTCATAATTCCCCTCACACATTAAATAAGAAGGTGTGACATTTGATCAGAGTAGTTAACACATTGGGAACAAGAAGCATCTCCACATCCAGTCCCAATTGGTTTTTTGTGACGAGGTCCCATTGAAAACGACCTATTGCAAATAGTCCTATTTCTAGTAGTGTTGAGATTATTCTATTTAAAAATTATATGGGGTAGGAAGAGAAATCCTCAAGATATTCCCCATCATCTGGGACCACTACTCGTATTTTGATGTTGGGATAATTAATAATAATGGGGAAAAGGTGTTGAGCACAAATAGTTTCATGCTATGGGGATGTCAGCACGAGAGGCTTATGGATCATCATAACTGTGATAAGTTTATCATATACCCTTGCGACAGAATGTGGTCCCGTCATAAAAGGCCCTATCCCAAATAACTCAAAAAAATAAAAAACAAATAAAATTGAATAAAATAATAATATTAAAATAATTAAATAATTTTAGAAAATAAAAAAACAATATTGGAAAATAATAATAATAATACTAATATTAAAAATATAAATAATATTTATATAATAATAAAAAAATAACATTAATATTAGTAACATAAAAATAATGAAAATAATAATAAAATAATATTATTAATAATATTATTAATATAATAATAATAATATTACTGTTATTATTAATGAAATAATAATAATAATATTAGTAAAATAATAAAAATATATAAAATAATAAAAAACTCAATATTCATAAAAATTATAAAATAAAAATAATAATTTAAAAATTTAAAAAAATTTAAAAAATTATATATAATGCAAGAAAATAATAAAAAATTAAATAATATAAAAAATTAAATAAAAAATAAAAAATTTAATTTTTAGAATAATATAAAAAAACTATATAAAAATGTAAATAGTTAATATTACAAAAAACTACATTCAAATGTTTTATCATAAAAAACAAATCTATCACTGGGGGGTCCTCTCGAGGAGATGGTGGTGATGCTGGAGGGAAATCCATACCTAAACCAGAAGTCAGACGTTGCATGTACTATGTATGCTTGTATTGCTACTGTTGTCATTGATGCTTCTACTCCTCCTCCTCCTGCTGGGGTCGTCCAAGCTCCTGTTGCTGCTTCTAGTTCCATTGGTATATCTCCTGCTACTGTCATTAACACATCTTCTCCTTCTCCCTACGCATACTATCTATAAGCTCACTCTAAGAAAATAGATGATCCTGATACTGTGCAATATATTATGATGACTCTCTATGATCTCCTCTCGAGCTGGATGCTGACATTGCATCAGTACCATAATAACTACTAGGTGTAAATCAAGCGTTGATACCAACAAATCTTCCTTTCTTGAAGTCATATTGGGTCATCTATATCCATGTTGCCTCATCAAATTGGTGGTCATTGGTTTGACCCTCCATTTCAACTTGACTCTCAATCTGTGTCTAAGATTTCATAACCTCATATGACTCCTTCAATTGCAATTTAAAATTAAAATAGTTTAAATATTATTTATAGATAAATTTTAAACTCAAAAATAAATTATACTATCCATAATCTGATGCTTGTCATCACCTCTAATCTCTCTAGTGACCGGATCACTATACATCCTTCTATTAACATCGAACCCTGTAACATCAGGATATTCTACTACCCATTTGAATATAAAATACACTACTACATTTAAAGTTGTATAAATTATTAAAAAAATTACAACCCATATTTTCCCTATGTGTACTGAATGTACGACTACCGGCTCGATGTGTCATCTCCTGTCTCCCCCAGTTTTGTCAACCTAATGATGATCTCCTTTGAAAATTTCCACACAAACAATGTGAACATAATCTATCCCAAACCTGAGATGAAATATAATCAGGTCATTGGGTACGAAAAGACTCATCAAACTCTATCACTCCTGATTTCTTTATTGATTTCCTCCTCAAATTGTGCAAAAACTGACGGAAATGCTCATGCATAAACCCTTCCCATGCCTTCCAGATAGTTATATACATGCTCTCCTTGATGGGATACCATAAAACCTAAAAATAAATTTATATATCAAGTTATTAATTAAATAAATTTCAAAATGAATATTATTTTTTATTTAAATACTAGCCCATAATCGAATATACTATGGTGAACATCAAGGGGAATCTCATCCCATGTGACCCATGCTTCATAAAAATAATTTCCCAATATAGTGCTCCCCTTTCCAATAGTTATATGTGGAAAGCTATGAAAAAAAGAACAAATAATCAAATAATTAATATGTAAAGTAATTAATGAAAATAACTAAAATAGACAAGTAAACATACCTATGCATGCATGGATCAAATCCAAGATATTGATCTCACTCTGGGATAGGGTAAGGAATCATCAATCGGGCAAGACTATTCCCCCTCTCAGTCTTTCCTGAACTACCTATAGTCTGAGGGTTAGATGATCTAACATCCTACTCTTTCAAAGGTAGACCAGCCTCCTGCAACCAACAAAACAGATCCTGGTCCATCTGAAACACGAAATGACTATTATTAGCAATCAATTAAAAACAACTATTATATATATATATATATATTATATATGATTATAGCTAGCATTTAACCATGTCAATATTTATCTTTATCTTTATCTTCATATCTGACGATGTTAATGTCTTCATATTCCTCCTCAACATCATCAATTTCCATATGAGTTTTAGTTTTACAATATCTTGTCATTTCAAATTCATTTTTAACATCATTAACATCATCATCATCATCGATCCTTAAATGCAGGCTGTCATCATCGATATTCGTGTATCATTATGAAAATCATGGGTTTGGAGGAGTCTCTTGAAAATTTTTAATTTCTTTCACTTCAGCAGAACCACATTCACTTTGAGTGAACTAATTTTCCTAATATTTAATACTTATTACACTCCACCAATCACCCAACTCTTTTAAAGTAGCATATTTATTTGAATAATAAATTTTATTTTCCTAATGATCTAATGAAAATAGTTTATTTACTGCAAGAATACTTTTATATTTAATAAAAATTATTCCATGGGTCCTATGAATACGAAATATTTTCTCAGCATCTTACCACTAACATTTAAAAATAGTTATGTAATTCTATCACAAAAAACACAATTCAATAATTTCTTCAAGCATGCTATAAAATTAAACTTAATTTTCTCTACAACGAGATCATCTCAAGTAGACACCGATATTCATTTTTTTTATTCATCATATAAAAGTGTATGAAATCGAAAACCATTCACAATATATCAATTATAAGATTTAACAATTTTGGATGGTGGGTTACTCAAGATAGATAATCGATTATTAATTTTATCATCATTTTGAGATAACTAAAAATTTGTAAAAAAAATTTATCAATATAACAAGTAATAAATTTATTTTATATGTTAAACCATAAATAATTTATGTTACCAGTTTTTGAAACTATTAGGTAAAATTATTTTGTTGAAGTTCTTCAAGAGAAGCTGTTGTAATTTATGGAAGTTTTTACTTGATATGATTATAATATAACCTAAAAATAAAATAATATTAATTTATGTTTAAAAATATTATATAATAAGTGATAGGATCACTCATAGTATAAATGGTTTCATTTCTTCACAGTTGAGAAGAACATATTTATAGGATATGTGATGTTCATCATCTGAAATCCATCATTCTTGAACTCCACTGAAGACAAGTTTGGGCTGATTAAAAATCGATAATTAATTTCTCACATCATCATCAACATTTACCTTATTACAACCTTGTGGTTTTGTTTTAAGGGATATTCATATTCAAAATAATGAGAGAAAAAAAGAAGAAATTTCCTCATGCAAATAAGCTTATGCAATTGAGCCTTCAACTAATGCTTTGATACGTACTTTTTTCTTCAATTTCTGCATGTATCTCTCAAATGGGTACATCCATTGGAACTATAATGGACCTCCACACTTTTCTTAAAGTGGAAATGTAATATCAAATGTTCTATTGTGTCAAAGAAAGCTGACATGAATATTTTTTTTACATTTTACATAAAATTAAAACAACATCATCTTACAATCTATTTAGTGCATTTTAGTTTGTTGTCAATGCACACATGTCTCATAAAAATAAGATATGTCAATTATTTCATTCCAAATCTTAGAATTAAAAAAACTTATTAATCCAATAGGCATAAATCTTTCCATTATAACATGACATTCATGACTTTTTAATCTAATATTATGACCATTTATGACACATCTTCCCAAATTTGAAGTATAACCATCTGGAAGTCTCAAATCTTCAATCCACTGAAAAAATAATAATCTATTTTCTTTGAATATTGTATTAGAAAATTTTGGTTTAATTAACTTATATGATCTAAAAATTTCAAAAAGTTCAAGTTCGGGTCACCTGCAAATTTGGGAAAGATCTAATAATGAATTAACATCATCTATGGTCTTACCTAGTGTATAAAAAACTATATGAAATAAGTTATCAAAAATAGTTCTTCTCAATATGCATGGCATCCAACATGTGAAAAACTAAAAAATTAGACCAATATGGTAGATCCTAAAAAATGATATTTTTTATCCAGTTGTGTTCTTTCCCAAATCCTTTATTTTTTTGTTGGATTATTGTTGGTATGAATGTGATGGGAGGTAATAAAGATATAATTGATTTTACCTCTATAACTAAGATCATTATAAGTGGTTTATCTCATTCAACTGTACCTTTTCTAAAATGATATTTGTTCCTCTAAAAGGGATGATTATTTGGAAGAAATCTTCAATGATAGTAGAATAAATAAGGTTTTTTTCCATTGATAAGCATAAACACTTTGATGTCTGTCAAATAGTAAGAACATAAATTTGGACCATATGTACTTTATCCAGATAACATGAAATATGCTGGGAAGTCACGAATTGTCCTCATCAATGCAGTTTTTAGTAGGAGATTCTATTTCTTAGCAACATCATATGTACTGACACTGTAACTACATATTGAATTTAACTCATCAACCAATGGTTTCAAATAAACAGCAATATTATTTTTTTGATGTCCTAGAATTAATAAGGTTAAGAAGATATATGGATTCTTCATCAATATATAAGGAGGTGAATTTTATGGAGTTATAAAGACATGTCAACATGAATACTGACTACCATAAGGACCAAATGGATCGAAACTGTTACAAGAAATACCCAATCGCATGTTTCGGGATTCTAAAGAAAAAAACATATTCACATTGTGAAAATGTTTCCATGAATCACTATCAGAGGGATGATTTGAGATTTTACAAGTTGAAATATTGGTTTTGTGACATGAAATCATTGATACTATGCTTTTGAGACATAAATAAACACTACAATCTAGGTGTAAGTGGGTAATATCTCAACAATTTTATAGGAATCAATCCAGAAATCCCTAGTTAATCCTTTTTATACATCAATTTTCCACATGTTGGACAACTATCCAATGACTCATTTTCACCATAATTTTAGATGAAATCATTGGAACATGCATGAATCTTCTGATAACTAAGATCTAGATTACAAACCAGGCTCTTTCTCTCATAGAAAGTTTTAGGCCACACATTTACTTTAGGTAACAGTTGTTTAACCAAAGATAATATCTAATCAAAATATCTATTTGACATTCCATTATCTGATTTAATAGCCAAATTTTTTGAAAATGATTCAAATTTTCTTCACTTACTTCCATGATACGTGGAGTCCTAAACGGACCACAATAACTCCTAAAATTGAGGTGGTTCTAAATCATGAGTTAAATCAATATCATCATGAGTTTCTGTTTATTAAAAAGACGGACCTACCATATCATGTATTAAATTTTAAAACTATGATGGATCTAGAGCCAAATTATTAGTATCTTCTCTAGAACTGCGTTTACCATATTGATACTAAAAACATAACTTGGTTGAAAAAAACATAATAGATAACCTCCAATGTTTTCAAATGTGTTAAACGTCCTCGAAGAACATTTTTTACAAGGAAACTTAATTTAACCTTCTAAAAAAATCTGTTTTTGATGATACAAATGATAAGAAAGCTTCAACACCCTCAATATATATAGGATTTGAACCAGTACCGTTTGGATTCCAATTTTGATTTATTCAAGCGCAATTATATAATAATTACTGTTGTCGACTTCCTTGCTCTATATTTCTCTAAAAAATATAATATAATTACTTTTTTTTATTAATTTGGTATAATAAAAATACTATCCAAAAAATGAAAGAAATTTAAATTCAATTTTCTAGCAATTTATAATAATTTCTATTATTTCATAGTATTTATTTTAAAATTTATACAAATATACACTAATTTATAATAATTTATACTAATTACATATATATTATTAATTATAGCTAATTTATACTAATTACTACTAATTACGAGTGGTACAATTTCCATTGGATTGGCGGTGGATCTTTTTCCTGACCACTCACCTCCTTACATCTTTATCTAACTGAAATCACTATGAAAAATATTCTCCAACATTCGAATATTCATTTTTATATGAATGAGAATGAAGAGTAGGGAGGCCACTCTATTCTTCTCTCCATTCTCAGAGTATATTTTTCATTGTGATTTTAGTTAGAGAAAGTTGTAAGAAGATGTGTTATTATAAAAAGAGCATCTTTTTCCTGAGTGCTCATCTTCTTACATCTTTCTCTCACTGAAATCAGTATGAGAAATCTTCTTCGACATACACATATCATCTCTCATGAATACAAAAATGATTAATGGTACATTTGAGTAGATTTTACATAGTGATTTCAGTGAGAGAAAGTTGCAAGAAGATGAGCTGTTCAAAAACAATACAATGCCTTTAATCCGTTGGAAATCGTGCCAATTTATTACAAATTTATTGCGAATCAGTTGTAATTATTTCTATTTATTTCTAATTATTACTATTTATACTTATTTATTCCTATTTATTCTTATTTATTCCTATTTATTACTTTTTATTACTATTTATCGCTATTTATTACTAATTTTTACTATCTATTACTATTTATTACTAATTAATCCAAACTATTACTAATTATTACTAATTAATCCTATTTATTTTTAATAATTCCTATTTATTTCCAATCACTCTTATTTATTACCATTTATTACTAATTATTACTAATTAATTATAATTATTACTAATTAATCATAATTATTACTAATTATTCCTTATTATTACTAATTATTCCTTATTATTACTAATTATTCCTAATTATTCCAAATTATTCCAAATTAATTCTAACTATTCATAATTATTACTAATTATTACTAATTATTAGTAATTATTCCTAATTATTACTTATTAATCCTAATTATTAATAATTAATCTTAATTATTTCTAATTTATCCTAATTATTATTAATTAATCCATATTCTTAAAAATTAATCCTATTTAATATTAATTATTACCATATTTACTATTTATTCTTAATTGTTACTATTTATTCCTATTTATTACAATTTAATCCTATTTATTTCTATCTATTCATATTTATTAATATTTATTTCAATTTATTACAATTTATTACCAGTTATTACTATTGATTACTAATTAATCCTAATTATTTCTAATTAATCTTAATTATTACTAATTAATACAAATTATTACAAATTAATCCTAATTATTACTAATTAATCTTAATTATTACCAATTAATCCTAATTATTACTAATTATTCATAATTATTACTAGTTATTCCTAATTATTACTAATTATTCCTTATTATTACTAATTATTCCTTATTATAACTATTTATATAACACCCCAATATTTTATGGTATGAATAATTTCAATTCATTAGATAACTTATAATACATACAACACTGAGTCCTTGTGGAACAACACTTGGTTATAAGAGATAATTACAAACTTTCCAGTAAATATAATTTTTCCACCTCCATGATTTGAACTTTGAAAAAACTGACATACACGGTTGCGTTCAGTAGGATATTTAGAGTCTGATAAGGAAAACATAATTTTTAGTGAATAGTAATGCACCCTTATGAATAGTACTTGAATAGAAATGTACCCTTAAGAATGGTAACATGACCCTTATGAATAGTAATATACCTTTATGAATAGTAACATGCCCCTTATAAATAGTAATATACCATTATGAATAGTAACTTGAATAGTACTATAACCTTTGGAATAGTAACTTACCCTAATGAATAGTAATATGACTCTTATGAATGGTAACCATACCCATGGAAGCACAAATAATTTTAGGCACTTTAAAAACGAAGATGAATATTTTATCTGTTAGTATTTTTCGATTACATAATGATATAAATTATAAAGTTAATTTCTCATATTTAGAAACTTATTTTCATAAAATGGAGTTCTTTTTTGGATTATACACATCAAAAAAATGGATGAATTTCTGGGATTTTTATGAAATAGTATAATTTTTATTCAATAGATAAAAAATACTATTTTTATAAAATACGACATTTTTTGTGATATCGTCATGAAATTATTATGATATAAAAATTTATTTAAACTATTTATTAACAAAATAATTATATTATAAGTATCATATTGTAAATAATTAATTTAGAACTTTAAATATACATTTTTCATGATACGTATAAAAATCATTGTTAATGTCGACACAGTGCCTACGCAGTGCTGACAAAGTCTAAATTGTAATTTATATATAATAATTGAGTGCTAAAAAATATTTTCATGGATTATTTATTAATTTTTATGTATTGTTTATGTGTTTTATTATTAATTTATAATTTTAGTGTTATATAACATGAGTATTATTCAAAAGTCTATGCAATGCTTGCGTAGGGCAAGAAAAAGGCAAAATAACAAATTTAAGAAGATCTCTTATTATGTTTAAGAGTAAATATACATTATTAACGTATTTAGACTTTTATTTTGAACCAATTTAATTTATTTTTTGATTGAAATTTATTTTTAAATTTTAAATATTGAATAATAAACATTAATGGTTATGAAACGTCGATGCAGTACTAGTGCAAGAATAAGAAAAATAAATAAAATATTTTTAATTAAAATTAAAAGAATTATTAAATCACCCATATTTTAGCTAAAACGTACTATAGAAGTAATTCTCGACTATTATATATTTTTTATTCAATTTGGGGACACTTTGGACCCACAAGAGTCACTTTAAGACCTTTAGAATATTTTATTTAAAAGTAAGGCAAAGTGTTCACACTATAAATATTAGTTTTTATAACATTTTTAATGTAATGTTTTTCTTAAGTTTTGTTCTAAAAAATTATTCTTTGGAAACCTAATAATATTATCTTTCTCATATTTTCTTTTAATTTTTAGACAATAAATAAATACTATAATGGCTTCCACAAAGATGATGCAATATTAATTTAATTAATGAATAAATCAAATAAATGATGTTAAAAATAATAAAATAAATATAATTTTATATATTTAAGATAATTAACGGATTCCATAGATGAATATGACATTTATATTATATAATATAAAATTTTATACGATTTTGAGACTTTGTTTTGATGTGTTTAAAGTCTCATGTATGATTAGTTTTTATATTGAATTTTTTTTCATGATTAAAATATTGTATTAAATTATTTAATAATAAAAAATTTATTGAACAAGGCCCAAAATGATAATATTCATTCGAAAATTTAATCAACTTTAGTTTTAGTCCTTTTTGGAAGTCTTGATACCTAAAATATATTTATTATAATTTAATAATTTTATTAATTACTAAGTTACCCGCCACCTCAATTATAAAAGGAAACTCTTTCGTTCACAAATATTTATAACTTTAAGCCTTATTTTTTGGCCAACCTCTACCAAATTCCATCCTTAATTTCACTTAACACATTCTTGTGCTTCTGGTCTAACAAAAAGACCACTCCCAAGACCATTAAAAAGGTTTTAAAAGAGATATTTTCAAGAGGTAAGATTCATTCATCTTCTCTTTAAAATTCTTTCTCACTTATAACTTATCCCAACCTATTATACAATGATTAATGAAAAATCCAGCATTATATATATATACTGGAATGTTGTTTTTAATGGTATATGAATCATAAAATCTATTATTTTCTTCTTTTATTCTTAAATTACAAAATCATCATTCATGGTGTGTCAATTAACCGCCTTTGTGGATGATGCTTTTTCGTTACACTTTACCAAAATCATGGGAAGTTTCATATAACAAGTAATTGTTTAAATTTACATATATATATATATATATATATTTGTTATCAATTCTGGTTTATTATTTCTTTTTTACAAGGAATTCCATAATAAACCAACCTTTGAAACCATGAGAAGAACTTACCAGAAACAATGGGAAAAACAAAATATTTTCAATAAATGGTTAGAAATGGTATAAGAAAATTATGTATGGTATTAGAAAAATTATTTTAGTTCTGCAATAAATTAATAACACTATTAAAACCATATTACAGGACGTTTGAACAAATTTAAAGGAAGTTGAATCATTGGTAAGGGATATCTTAACTCAATTTCCATTCATTGAGTTAAACATCAATGTAATTGGTTTTGTCTTTACCATAATATGTGTGAATTACACCTAACTGTTTTATAATATAAATCCACTTATATTTTTAGGATGTTTTTTCACACATAAATATTTCTTTGATTTATCCTCACTCTAATGATACAATCTTTGCAGGAGATATCTTAACTCAATTTCCATTCATTGGGTTAAACCTCAATGCCATTGGTTTTGTCTGTCCCATAATTTGTGTAAATGAACTCTAATTGTTTTATAATATATATCCAATTATATTTTTTGGATTTTTATTTTTCACACATAAATATTTTATTGATTTATCCTCACTCTTATGATACAATCTTTGTAAGGTATCCTCTCTCTCACTTTTATTCAAGAATCCCCCCTATGTTGTGTCCATATATTTGAATTCCTAAAGACGACATATGTTTTCAAAAATCCCCCATACTGAACTTATGATATATAAATGATGGGATACCACTTTACCTCTCATTAATGCCTCACAAGAACACTTTTTACCATGCCAAAATGTTTGTAAGGGGTTTTCTCATCTCACTTTCATTTATATGTGATTTCCATTGTTTGCCACTTATTTCTTATATGTTGTGTATGTGTACAACCATTTTTTATATAATATCATGATTCTATTTATATTCAGGATATTCAATGATTCATTTTATTTTTATTAAGTTCTGGTCATATGATTCGACTGGTTACTTTGAGGTAAGGGACTTTGTCTCAATTTCCATTTCATTGCGCCTTACTTTGTATTGTGCACCTAGTAATCATTATGTAGTGTACCTAATGCCCATTTGTAATAAAATTTCATTTGAAATTATATTTATATTAAATATCCATATTCTTATATCATGGATATGTTTATTGTCTAAACAATATACCATTTTACATAAGATGTTTATTTGGAATGTTGTTTTAACTATGGAAATATTGATGAATTCGTATTTTCTACTCTATATGGATATTGAAAAGGTATATTTATTTTCAATTGAATCTATGTATAAATAATTATTTGGAATTGTAGTGATGGGCGGGGCCCACTATATCCCCTCGATGCATCAATAGATCTCATGAGACAAATTAGATGGCGATAGACCCTTTGAGTTTGTTTCTAAAAATCGGACGGGTTTTTACCCACAGACTTAAACTATTTCAATGGTATAGTGGTATCATGTTATAGATACATGATTTCAAATTAATAAGCATTCTATTTATTCATTTTTAGTTATTAATACCCATGAGGTTTTCACTAGGACAAAATTTATGGATGCAGTTTCATTATCAGTTTATTAATGGCGATTGTTTTCAATTTATTCACGATGCCATATTCACTATGTCAATTTTTTATGATTCCATTATTCTCGATTCTTGGTTATGATATTAGTAACCCTTAATGAGAATTTGAGCTCACACCTTTCATTTTTTTTACCTTAAATAGGTTATGAGGAGGAGTCCATTTATTGAGTTCTTGTGGATGCAGTTTATTAGTTTTTTTTATGTGTTGTATTTTGTTACCTTCCCAATGTTATATGAGTTACATCTACGTATCTAGTATCTTCAAGGCTAATAAACTGATCGTTCATTCAGGATTTCATTCCTTTTAACCATGCTAATATATTTAGTAATTCACCAACTCTGGTCTAGAGGGGTCGGGGCATTACAGTTGGTATTAGAAAAAGTTTAGTAGAAATCTTGGGAACTAGATTTTGAAAACATAGTTTAAGGAACATAACCCTAACCCCTATCTATTTTTAGGGCATTATACATGAAAAATTTTGAGGGAAAATTTTCTGAAGGTGGGAATAATATAACACCACAATATTTTATGGTATTAATAATTTCAATTCATTAGAAAGCTTATAATACATACAACACTGTGTTTTTGTGGAAGAACACTTGGTTATAGGAGATAGTTATAAACTATCCAGTAAACATAATTTTTCAACCTCTGTGATTTGAATTTGGAAAAAACTGACATACACAATTACGTTCAGTAAGATATTTAGAGTTTGATAAAGAAAACATAATTTTTAGTGAATAGTAATGTACCCTTATAAATAGTAGCTTGAATAGTAGTGTACCCTTATGAATAGTAGAATGACTTTTATAAATAGTAATGTACCATTAAAAATAGTAACATGACCCTTATAAATAGTATTTTCCCTTATAAATTGTGCCGTGAATAGTAATGTAACCTTAGGAATAATAAATTACCCTTATGAATAGTAATATGACTCTTATGAATGGTATCCATACCGATGGAAGTATAAATAAATTTAGGAACCGTAAAAATGAAGTGGAATGTTTTATCTGTTTTTATTTTTCGATTAAATAATGATTTAAATTATAAATTAAATTTCTCATATTTAGAAATTTATTTTCTAGAAATGGAGTTTAGTTTTGGATTATACACGTCAAATTTTTTTTTGAAGAATTTCTGGTATTTTTATGAAAATTTTTAATTTTTGATAAATAGTGAAAAATATTGTTTTTATAAAATACAACATTTTTCATGATATCGTCATGAAATTATTATGATATAAAAATTTATTTAAACTATTTATTAAATAAATAATTATATTAAAAATATAATATTGTACAAAATTAATTTATAACATGAAATGTATATTTTTCATGATAAGTATAAAAATCATTGTTAATGTCGACGCAGTGCCTATACAGCGCTGACAAAGTCAAAATTGGAAATTTATATATAATAATTGAGTGATAAAAATTATTTTCGTGGATTATTTATTAATTATTATGTATTGTTTATGTATTTTATTATTAATTTATAATTTTAGTGTAATATAACATGAGTATTATTCAAATGTCTGTGCACATGGCAAGAAAAATGAAAAAATGAAAAAATTTATAAGATCTCTTGTTATGTATAAGAGTAAATATACATTATGAACGATTTTAGACTTTCATTTTAAACCAAAATAATTTATTTTTAATGATATTAAGTTATTTTAAAATTTTAAATATGGAATGATTAACATTAATTCTTATGAAACTTCGATGCAGTTCTTGTGCAAGAATAAGAAAAATAAATAAAATGTTTTAAATAAAATTTAAAAGAATTATTAAATGACAAATATTTTGGCTAAAACTTACTATAGATGTAATTATCTACTATTATATATTTTTTATTCTATTTTTGGACACTTTGGGCCCACAAGAATTGATTTAAGACCTTTATAATATTTTATTTAAAAGTAAGGAAAAGTGTTCACAATATATAGATTAGTTTTATAACATTTTTAATGTACGTTTTTTCTTAATTTTTATTCAAAAAAAATTATTCTTTAGAAAACTAATAGAATTTAATTTCTTATAGAATTTTATTTTTAATTTTTTGACATGAAATACATACAATAAAGGATTCCACAAAGATGATGCAGTATTAATTTAATTAACGAATAAATCAAATAAATGATATTAAAAATAATAAAATAAATTTAATTTTATATGTTTAAGTTAATTAACTGATTAAATAGATGAATATGACATTTATATGATATAATATAAAATTTTATTCCATTTTGAAACTTTTTTGATGTTATTAAAATCTAATTTATGAATAGCTTTTGTATTGAATTTTTTTTTCATGAATAGATTATTGTATTAAATTATTTAAAAAAATCAAAACTATTGAAGAAGGCCCAATGTGATAATATTAATTCAAAAATGTAATAATATTTAGTTTTAGGCCTTTTTGGATGTCTTGAAACCAATAATATGTTTATTATAATTTATTAATTTTATTAATTCCTAAGTTACCATCCACCTCACTTATAAAAGAAGACACTTTCTTTCAGAAATATTAATCACCTTTAGTCTTCTTGTTCCTCTAAAATATGTCAAATTCTATCCTACATATCTCTTAACACATTCTTTTGCTTCTGGTCTTACAAAAAGACCACTCTCAAGAGCCTCAAGGAAGTTTTAAAAGAGGTATTTTTCAGATGTAAGATTCCCTCTTATTCTCTTCCAAATTATTTCTCACTTATAACTTATCCCTACCAATTGTCCAATGATTCACGAAAACTATAGTTTTATATATAAATTTTAATATTGTTGTTTTAATGGTATATGAATCATAAAATCTATTATTTTCTTCTTTTATTATTAAATAACAGAATCGTCATTTGTGGTGTGTCCATTAACCACCTATGTGGATGATGCATTTTCGTTTCACTTTACGAAAATCATGGGATGTTTAAAATAACATGTAATTGTTTAAAATTACATATATATATATGTGTGTGTGTTATCAATTAGGGATTATTATTTATTTTTTATAAGGAATTCCTTAATAAACTGACCTTTGAAACAACAAGAAGAACTTACATGAAACAATAGTAAAAACAAAATATTTTTAATAAATGGTTGGAAAATTGTATAAAAAAATTATATATGGTATTATAAAAATTAGTTTAGTTCTATAATAATTTAATAACACTATTCAATCCATATTATAGGATGTTTGATCACATTTGAAGGAATTTGAACCCGAGGTAAGGGATATCTTAACTCAATTTCTATTCATTGAGTTAAACATCAATGTCATTGGTTTTTTATTTCCCATAATATATGTGAATGATATATAATTGTTTTATAGTATATATACACATATATTTTTTAGATTTTTATTTTTCACACATAAATATTTCATTGATTTATCCTCAGTCTAATGATACAATATTTGTAAGGGATATCTTAACTCAATTTCCATTCATTGAGTTAAACATTAATGTCATTGGTTTTGAATTTCCCATAATATGTGTGAATGACCTATCATTTTTTTATACTATATATACACTTATATTTTGTGGTTTTTTTATTTTTCTCACATAAATATGTCATTGATTTATCCTCACTCTAACGATACAATCTTTATAAGGGATCTTCTCTCTCACTTTTATTTATGAATTCCCCCTATGTTGTGTCCTTTTATTTTTACTTTCTAATGATATTTTATGTTTTAAAACCTCCCCCATACTGACCTTATGTTATATAAATTATTGGATACCCCTTTACCTCTCATTAATCCCTCAAAATAACACTCGTTACCATGCTGAAATGTTTATAAGGGGTTTTCTCATCTCACGTTTATTTTTGTCAGATTTCCATTGTTCGCCACTTATTTCTTATATGTGGTGTATGTGTGATTCCATTTGTCCTTTAATATCATTATTGTCTTTATATTCATGGTATTCAATAATTTATTTTATTTTTATTAAGTTTTGGTCATATGATTCGACTGGTTACATTGTGGTAAGGGACTTTGTCTCAATTTCTATTTCATTGTGACTTACTTTGTTTTGTGCACCTAATAATCATTATGTGGTGTACCTACTTCCCATTTGAAATAACTTTCAATTTTAAATTATATTTCTATTAAATATCCATATTCTCGTATCATGGATATGTTTATTTTCTAAATCGTGTACCATTATACATACGATGCTTATTTGGAATGTTGTTTTAACTATAGAAATATTGATGAAGCTATATTATCTACTCTATAAAGATATTGAAATGGAATATTTCTCTTATATCTAATATATGTATAAATAATGATTTCGACTTGCAGTGATGGGCAGGGCCCGCTATATCCTCTCAATGCATTGACATATATCACGAGACAAATTAGTTGGCGACATACCCTTTGTGTTTGTTTCCAAAATTCAGACAGGTTTTTACCCACATACTTAAACCATTTCTATGGTATAATTGTATCATGTTTTAGATATATGACGTCCAATTAATAATCTTTCTCTTTATATATTTTCATTTATTACTATCCATGAGATTTTCACTATGAGAAAATCTATGGATGTAGTTTTATCCCTAGTTTATTAACGACGTGTGTTCTATATTTATTCACCATTCCATATCCACTATTCCAATTTGTTATGATTCAGTTTTTATTGATTCACGTTTCTACTATTTTTAACCCTTACTGAACATTTGATCTCACCCCTTTCATTTGTTTACCTTCAGAAAGTTATGAAGAGGACTCCATTTATTGAGTTCTCGTGGATACAATTTATTAGTTTTTGTTATGTGTTGTATTTTGTTTCCTTCCCAATGTAATTTGAGTTAAATATATGTATCTTGTTTCTTCAAGGCTACTAAACTGATCGTTATTTCAGGAATTCATTCTTTTTAACCATGCCAATGTATTTAGTAAAGCACCGGCTCTGAGATTCTGGGGTTGAAGCATTAAAATTTATTCTTAATTATTACTAATGATTACTAATTATTATTATTATTTATTACTAATTATTACTGTTTATTACAAACTATTACTAATTATTAATAATTATTTCTAATTAATCTTAATTATTACTAATTACTCCAAATTATTCTTAATTAATCCTGATTAATCCTTATTGTTTATAATTCTTCTTAATTATTACTAATTATTACCCATTAATCATTTTTAATTCTAATTATTTCAAATTACTCCTAATTATTACTATTTATTTGTATTTATTACTATTCATTACTATTTATTACAATTTATTACTAATTAATCTAAATTATTCTTAATTAATTCTAATTAATCCTAATTATTCCAAATTAATCCTATGTAATCCTAATTAATCCTAATTATTACTAATTATTACTAATTATTCCTAGATATTAATAATTATTAAAAAAATTTCCTATTTTTTCTTGATTATTTCTAATTATTCTTAATTATTCCTAATTATTCCTTATTATAACTATTTATAACTAATTATTACTAATAATTACTAATTATTCCTAATTATTCCGAATTATTCCGAATTATTACTAATTATTACTATCTATTAATAATTATTTCTAATTAATCTTAATTATTAATAATTATTACTTATTATTACTTATTATTACTAATTAATCCTAAATATTACTATTTAATCCTATTTATTACTAATTAATCCCTTTTATTACTAATTAATCCTATTTATTACTAATTATTATTATTTATTACTAATTATTAATATTTATTACTAATTATTACTAATTATTACCGATTATTACTAATTATTACTAATTAATCCAAATTATTACTAATTAATCCAAATTATTATTAATTGATCCAAATTATAACACAATAATCCTAATCATTACTAATTAATCTGAATTATTACAAATTTAAACTAATTTTTACCAATTAATCTTAATTCTTAGCAATTAATCATAATTAGAACTAATTAATCATAATTATTACTAATTAATCCTAATTATTAATAATTAATCCAAATTGCTACTAATTAGTTCTAATTATTACTAATTAAAACTAACTATTACTAATTAATCCTAATTATTAGTAACAAATATTAATTATTACTAATTAATCCTAATTATGACTAATTAATCCTAAGTATAACTATTTAATCCTAATTATTACTATTTATTACTATTTATTATTATTTATTATTATTTATTACTATTTATTCCTAATTATTCCTAATTAGTCTTAATTATTATTAAATATTCTTAAATATTCTTAATTATTCTAAATTATTCCTAATTAATCATAATTATTACTAATAGTTTTTAATTACCACTAATTATTACTACTTAGTTTTAATTATCGCTAATTATTAACAATTATGATAAATTATGACTATTTATCATTATTTATATTTATTAATTTCAATTTTCTACTTATTAACACTAGTTTTTACGAATTATCACTAATTATTACTCATTATTAATTATTACTAATAATTTTTCAAATTAATATTTAATAATAATTAATAATACTATTAGTTAATACAAACTAATACTAATCACACGTATTCATGAAAAAATAATTAAAAATAAAAATGATCTCATTATAATTTAATTTAATTGCAGCTAATTAACAGTAATTATAACTAATATCGAATAAAACGAATTAACTAAAAAATAAAAGAAATAGATAAATACATTAAAAATGAATCTTTTGGAGGATTTAAGCTGTGAAAATTGCTCTGATTTAAAATTTTTAAGTTAGAAAATATTTGATAGAGAAAAGGTAAGTAGATAGAGAGAGAGGTATATAAAAGTGTGAAATGAGAGGAAAAACAGATGGGGGTATATATAGGTAAGATTAGTTGCGATGAGATTATTTGTCACTATCCCGTAAAAAATACTAACACATATATAAATTAGGGGAGGTGGTTAAAAAAGTATTTATGACGAGTCCCATTGCAAATTCCAACCTACCGACATACTATTTGTGACAGGAGGTTAATACCGTCACAAATGCTAAAAAATGTCATCGGGTATTTGCAACGGGGACTTATGCCTATAGCAAATACCCTTCCTGTAGTTTGGCACACAACTCGCGCCAAGCCTTTTGGGATGAGTACTATCAACACGTCGCAAATAATTCATTATTTGCGATGGGTAGATGGTCTCATCGCAAATAGTCCCTCCCAAAGGACTTTTTAGACCAGACCCATTACCATCGCAAATAACTATATTTTCATAGAGTGATTCCCCCACTATTGATGCGACCTTGGTGAGAACTGTTGATCTGGAAAATGGTGAACTTGACCTCCAACCCCATATTGAGCTATAATGATCACCTGAAACTGATACTAGTGATGGCCACAACCCCAACAGATATAAAACAATTGTATAAATCCCCTTGAAAAATGATGGTAGCCACTAGAACCATAAAACCATAAAAGAAAACTATAGAGACTTACTCATAATTGTCAAAACCAAAACAACCTTCACTTTCAAGGTCATTTAGTAATAACTCTACTCTTTGAAAAACCCTTATGGATCCCCTCTCATGATAAACCTCATTAAGAGTACATCCACTCAATCAACTCTTCCTTCTTCTACACCTCCAAATAAATCAACATTGAAAACAGAGTAACCTAATATGGGATAGATGGGCAGAGCGCCTCCTCAGTATTCTGCACATGATACTCCTCATCGGAAAAAACACCATTGGAGAAACACAAAATGTACTTAAAACTGATTCCAAGCCCTCACATGTCCATACCCTCTGATAAAGAGAAAGCTTCTCTTACCTTCTTTTTGGACTTCATCATTGAATAGAGGAATTATTTCTGGAACTCCTTCAAGAAAAATTCCATTGAAATGTCCACATCTTTCTGCACCATGAGATATGAAATATACCACCAATGTGATACATCCTTCATCTAACTGACGGCTAACAGTACCAAGTACTCTTCAGCGGCCAAAATCAAACCAAAGAAGGCATAGAGGTCCTCCATCTAGTGATCTCTATCTAGATTAGAGACACTTCCCTCATATATCACTGGTGATTTCTTCTATAAGTGTTGAAACTCCCTCTACCATTACTCATCCTCCTCAGTTGTTTTGTCCTTTCACTGGTCAACCAGGTTATCCATTTGGAACTCACTAGCCAAAACTACACATGAATGACATATAGGAGCCCAAAATGAAAGGAAAACTAGGATTTAATAATCCTAATAGTATGAAATATTAATCTTATTTATTTTGTTTCATTTTAATCCTATAATTCACCCCACTCAATCAAAATTGAAAACAATATGATGTATGTAACGTTCCATGGAATTTAATCTAAAATCATCCCCACATCACCTATAATATTTAGTAAGGTTAAGTTCATTACATTAGATCATAGGGGACGTAAAATCCTAGGCCCTAATTGACCTCCCTTTCTTAAATCACACATTTAATCTGGTGAAATTATTGTCCCACTAGACCCATGAAATCCCTAAAAGTGCATAACTCTAGTCTCCATAAAAACTCTCAAACCACCTCTAATACTACTATGTCATAACCCATTCAATTGAAAACCCATCTTGGTCTAGAAATAAATATGAGAGTGACATTTGAGGCCCACCTATAATAGTTCCTAGGTTGGCGACTAGCACTGAAGTTATAAAACACAAATATTGTATGCATTACCCTCATAAGCTTAAGGATTATACAAAGTAACCACCGAACCAACACCATAACATAATAAAAAAAATTCAAAACCAATAAATATCCCACAATCAATGTAATTACATATGAATAAAATCATAAAATAACTATACCCAAATAATCCTAGGGAAGTAGCTCAACATCTCTATAATCTAAGCTATAAATGTCAATCTCGGTCTCCAACTCCCTCTTGATAACCCAAAAAATAGTTCACATATATATCAAGGTGATAATAGCATGTATACTCTATAGGATCATACCCAATGAATCTCCTGAAAATGTGATTAGATTATATTAATAACCCAATGAACAAAAAATAGAATCAATAATAACCTATCCAGTCAACTAGTTCCTAGTCTCACCAATACTCCCTGAAAAAACAGTGCATCCATGTATAATAATATAAGAAGAATAATATAAAAAAGGGTACCCCACACCACTCCCCATAATTTTCTATAATCATACACCAAAATTATATTTCATGGTGCTTCCATACCTTCCATATCCATCATCCTAATACTATTGTAAGCCTCATTATAATGGGTGACTCCCTACCATAATCATACCACATTCAATAACCATTATTTCATCACCATCTCATAACCACTTCCTTTTAACCAGCATAGTTGGGTATAATTAAAATGAAGGAATTCATCATATTTCTCTCCACCTACCATGCATGAACACTTCTATGAACTTCCTCATCCTCTCATCAAGAATCACCTCTAGTGCACTATAACCACAAGAAAACATATCCATTATGTGACATCTTCTCTTCAAAGAGAGAGAAGGGAAGTGTGTGTAGTTATCCATCCACCCTCATTAACATGGATTCTTTGGGAAGACACCCCAAATAAAAAACCATTAGTAATTAGTCTAAAGACATGAATTGGGTGGGATTACTATATAATTCACTTGGAAAATAAAATGAATAATAGTTACACAATCCAAACCTATGGTTTCAAACATACAAAAAAACCCAACCTCTATAACATCAACATCACGTCTATCCCATATCAATATAATTTTCATAATAATTACCACCCATATGATCTAAGTTCTAAGAATATAACTAAACATCAATTTCATTATTCTCATTTTACAATGTCAATTACAAATCAATTAATAATTTATTTAGCATCTTTCCATATTTAATGAAAATCCATTCTCTAGCCAAGGCCTATATTTATTCTCATTCATTAACATTAAATTACAGAATTATTATCCCATTTACCATCCCTATTAATTAATTTAAATACCCAAACCAATTAATCAAACCCATTTACATTTACTATAATTTTTCATTTCAAGCATTCCATAAATTTTGGGAAACTAACATAATAATACACAATTATGTCAACCACACACACATCGACCCCAAACTTTCCAAATCACACATCATGTCTATAACATAAAAATTAAATCCCACAAATAAAATGATCCCTTAATTCTATCCATCATTAAAATCTTCAGAACAAATCAAATTCTCAAGAAAAGGGTGAAAAAACCATTTTTAGTTTACACACAACTTGTTTAATTACTATATTTTTGGGATTTACCATTGTCATGCATGGTGATTTACAAAAATATATTTCTAAAAATAACAACATATTCATATAAGAAATAACATTTCCTAACCAAAAACATAAAACAAGCAATCATGGATAAGAAACATAATGAAATCAGGTAAATAACATGCAACATCTCCACCCCCTTCAATTTCATTACGTATGATTAATTTTATTAATTTGGAAAACTCTTACCATATATAAAAATAAAAAACCCTGCTAATAAAAAATATTCACTAAAATAAGGAGAAAACTTAGATCCCCTACCAAAATCATATATTTCCGTTTCTCTGTTAAAGGAAACAATCAAAGAAGCGACACCCAGAAGAACAGAATCATGAAGAGGGGAGGTCAACAACCTAGAACACACCATCTCACTTCCTTATCTTACCATGAAATCGTGAATACTATTTTTTTCTCTGATAGAGGCCTTCTATGGGTGGATAACATGACGAAAATATAAGAGACAATATAATGGAAGTCACTATGAATTACCAAGGATTAATCTCTTGAGGTCTGGGTGGAAATCCCATGAAATAGGGTAGAAGACTTCCTAGGGATGCACCAGATCACCAACTATTATAGAGAGAAAATTGAATAATAATGGGGTTTGATGGAAGTTCATGTATTTATATACATGATTATAATTAAATTTAAATGAAAACACATACTATAACATGGTGCAAAGGTGTTGAAATAGGAAAAAACAATCACATGAAGGAAGGGACCACACTATAATTGGGGTTGTCAAAACAATGTATGTGAAACATAGACTAGTACACACTATAGATACTATAAACTAATAGAAACATGGGTAAAGTGAATCTCCTTGACATAATAATATTACCTATACCTAGTGGACCACAACACAGTTTAGCTCGATAGCACAGTGGACTCAAAATTAATAAAACCAATGAAACTCACATTTATATAACTCTACTCTAAAACCAAGAAGCCGCAACATGACTATTATGAAATAGGAAGTGGATATATAATCCTAGTTCCCATGATCTCATTCCATAAATTATATATCTACACTACCATACCATCCTTCGATAGACCTCCATGATGCAACTACACTCTAAAAACACCCCCTCTTTGGAACAACATAATCCTTCATGCCATAATGCTACTATATAGTTGAAATTTTATCTTAGATACCCTCATTAATCCTTTGAGTTTTATACTGATACCTCCAACACCTAAAACACATAGATTTATGGGACTAAAAGTCTTGGACTATTATAGTTAGAGCATGTTTTACCAAGATTGTTTAAAGGAAAGGGTTACCACATCTTAATTTTTCTTTATTGAGATATGGTTTTTATTCACCACTCTTACCTTGTTTGGATGTAAATATTTCCTTTAAATATTATAATTATATTTAAATCAAGTGTATTTAGAAATCCATATCATGTTATGCCATTGTGGTTTTTTCGATTCAAAATATAACAAAGTCATAAGTGATTTGTTGACTCAATTTTATTCTCATTTGCGTCTTAAGATATCTTTCTTGACTATTATTTTATACCAATTTTCTATTATAAATGGTAATTAATTTTTTTTCCATTGGGTGAAATTACTTAGTTAAATCAAAAAATCCTTTATTGGTTGACTTCTTCCAAAAAGTTAATAATTTTTTTGGATTAATACTCATCCTTTATAATGGATTTTTATTCTCTCTGTCCATATTCTCCTTTCTATCCAATTTTCTCCATTCCTATTTGGTAATCCAAATATGTTTTATATCTCTTGATCCTCACATTTATTCTTACCCATTTTTAAAATAATTCTTTATTATCCCATTTAATGTTCATTTCAACAAATGTAATTAAAAATATAAAAAGATAATTTCATTTATGATTTTATTTTTATCTTCTACCCCAGAATTTTTGACGTAAGATTTATTTATTTTAAATATTTTATCATTGGAATTTATTTTATAGTAATATTTTCTTAATTAATTTCTCTATATTCTTAGAAAAAAATATTTTTGAAAAGAAACTGGAAAATCATTCCTTTTTACAATGATGTTAGGAATTATTTTCTAAGAAAACTCTTTTCATGGTTTCACTTCTATTTCCCTCCCTATAAAATAAATGATCCGAAATTACTTTTTTATTACCTAACAATAATTTCTTTATAAACATTAATTCTCTTCCAATGCATTTATTATACAAATTTCCTTTGTTTTAATTCTTTAATTGATGGGTGTTCACCTAGATAACCTTACATCTATTGATTTTGGATGTCATTTACTAAAGAATATACCCATTATCTTAATTTTGTAAATACTATATAATCAGTCATTTATATTGAAAGTTATTTTCCTAGATGGTTACATAATATCATCAGATACCCATTTAATTTTCACATTTTATCATGTTTGGAATATCCGTGAATTTATAAATGTTTCCTCGTATGAAAAAAATTTGAAACGAATATGACACCCACTTTAATTTCTATGGGTTTTAATGATATAATGATTGAAATTTTGTGGCACATATATTAATGATATTTTATAATGCCAAGGGTGGTAATGGAATTATATATACCCTTAATACATTTTGTAATGTTTTTATATCAAGCGATACCTTGTTTGGTGCACATGTAGTTAGCCTATCACACTATGTTATATTATCTTAGAAGTGAGACTTGAATTATTCTTATGATTTCATGTGTTATGTTGTTTCCAAAGATTTATTATTCCAGGAACTTATTATATCATCTATTTATTCCATGTTTCAATTATTATATCACACTCTTATATCATAGAACATGTTTATTCATATGAGATTATATGTACTTCTATCATGAATTATAGATACATCTTATTATTACATGTTATTTTTAATAATATATTTATCTCTTTATCAAATTATATCATATTTTTCTGATCTATCCCTTGTTTAAATGTTGATATATTTTCTCTTACTAAGTATTTTAGATCTCCCCTTTATCATGTTTCCATTAATAGGTCATAAAGATGATTATAACCAATGAGGAGTCTAGAAGGGGGTATAATGTAGCTCGATTATGGAGAAATGTTCACAAAAATAAAAAAATAAGTTTTTTAATGTAGATAGTACTCAATGAAAATTAACAATATATTCTTAGGATTTTTAGGTTCTTGTGAGATGTAATGTTTAAGTTATGAAAATGAAATGAAATATGTGTTGGTTTATCTTGGTTCATCTAAATTTTTATTATAGACATTGTTAAAATATTGTGTTATTATTTTCATTCTTAAGGGAATGAGTTTGTGTTAGTTTAGTTTGTGTCAAATAAGCATTTAATTATTTTTTATGGTTAGTTTAATTATTTATTTTTGATTAGTTTCGTTATTTTTAGGGATTGGGAGACTAGATCTTTAGTGAAGATCCTAGAGATAAGTATAAGAATATGATAAAATCCTAGATTTTTGTTAAATAATATATTGTTTGGTTTCCTAGTAAAAAATTCCCTATCTTGATACTAGTAAGTGGATGCAGTTGTGACATAGATTCACCCTAAAGTTATCACCCTGAAAAGGATAGTTGAGTATCAACTCAATATTCACTCGGTGCACAATGAGTGGACCAAAGAATGAAAACCTGACTAGACACTGCAAGCGGATATCATAACACCATGATATTTTATTTTATATTCTTTAAATTTAATACTATGTCTGATTTTATGTAACACATTAAACATCGATCTTAAATAAACCATGATATACTATAGAAATATTATTATTTGAAGATGGTCATTATAACCCAACTGTTGGATCAAGGGTATGAATAAGAGTAACCACATTATTAAATATATTTATAATTTTTTCCCATAAGAAAATTAATAATAAATAATAAATTTATTATCAATTGGTTTGAAATGACAATAAAATATTTTAAAGAAACAATTATTTTTTCATAAATCCATTCTAATGTGCGCAATGTATTTTTATCTTAATAGATTGAATTTATAACTATTGATAAATTATTATAATGAAATTAATATATTATATATCCAATTAAATGAAATAACATTAATTTATAGTTATTTATTAGGAAATGAATGAGAATTAATTCATTTTATGCTTCTAATATATATATAATTTTTTTTTCTAAAATGGGTTTTATTTACTTTTGTGAAGTAATATTAAAATTAATTAATATAACATTCAGAAAATTTATTTTACGTAATATATTTTCTAAAATAAAAATTTTAAAATAATCATGTTAATTTTATTGGGGTTTTTCTAAATATGTTGATTCTTGGGTGAATAGTAAAAAATACAGATTTTTATTAAACTGCCATTTTTTATTTCAATAAAGTAATTTTAAATCAACTTTTAGTTTTTATTTGGTATTATAGTAATATAATATCCATTTGTTTTAATATAATCTAATTAATTCCATTTTAGTCAATATTATTTTTTATTTTCATATAAGTTATTTCTTGAGATTAAAATATCATTTTTCAACAAAAAAATGATTTTCATTACATTTCACATGATTAAATTTAAATTATTTCCACCAATTCTATGGATTTAATAATTAAAAATGAACTTAACATTAGGATTCATGCTTTTAAAATGTATTAATATTCTTAATTTTATTTCTTCCCATATTTAAGAGTAACCTTGGTAAACAAGTTATCACCACAGTAAAAGCGTAAAACCTGTTAATTAAACTAACAATATTGCAATAAGGTCAAAAAATAGTATCTGAATTATAGTTTTATTATATTATTTCAATAAATATCAAACTATCATTAAATTTAAATTCTTTAAGTTCCACTTTACCCATAATAATACTTTATATTGTTTTAAAACATTGAATACTTATATGAGTGTATATAAAATGAAACATACATTTCTTTATTCCTCACACCTATTAATCCATTTTTGATTAAAAACATATGAAAAAAATACCTTATTAATATACATACCCATGTCCAATAGCTCATATTTTTTCCAAATAAAAAATCACAGAAGGCTTAAGGTCTATGTCAAAAGAGGTTTTCAAAGAAGAAGTATAACACTTAACTGAGTATTTTCTTGTTTATTTCTTCTTATGGTCCATTAAAATATTATTTATCCATGATGAAATAATAACATAATTATATTAAATATACTAAATTATTATAATTTTTATTTCAAAAGCCTTTTCATCCAATTTTACATCCTATGTAAAATGAAAATGCCGCTCGTACGTATGTATGGACTACCACCTCCACGAAGGGAAGTGTTTTTTTAATCACCACATCACAAGGATTGTTATGGTGATGGATTTAATGAATATATATTATATTAATATCTTAATTATAATTTTTTAAATATAATATATTACTTACTTTCTTACCCTTAAATCTATTGGAAAATGATAATTTCGGTTGTGCATATGTGTGGATCACCATCACCACAAAGTGATGTGATTCATTTTCCATGTACACTTTTCATGATTGTTTATGAAATTATTTATAAGGTGTTAAAATAATAATTATTTCCGGATTGGTTTTATAGATATTATGGAATTATTAACCCTTTTACCATGTTCAATCAACCGAATTTGTTTTGGAAATATGAAACGAACATCCACAAAACTTTAGAGATGAACTTAATCAATTTAGTTACTATATTATACAAGGTAATAATTTAAATAAAAGGAATTATAATAATGTAAAAAAATTTAATTTTTTTAATAAAATATAAAATTTATGTAACTTTCATATATATTATTTAATGAATGTACATGGTGAGTTGGACTTGAGGTAAGGGATTTCCTGTCTCAATTCTCTTTCTTTGAGACTTATGCCATTTTCACCACAATGTTTCTTTATTGTGGTGTATTAACTTATATATGGATATTTTTTAAAATTAATTTACTTATATTAAATCATATTATCATTTATTTTTAAATTATATCCTTAATTTTTTTTATTCAAATGGTACTGAAGTCATAAGGGGTTTTTCATTAAAACCTTATTTATAAATTTTTAATGTTTTTTTTTATCTTTTCCATCTAAATCCATGTTCTTTAAAATGTTATAGGTATTTTATTAATATAATTATATATATTTTCAACTTCATTTTAAACCATGTTTTTATTTCTTTATTATGTTTTTAAAATATTAGTTTTTAATGTTTTCTAAAGGGGTTATTTTTTACATTCTAACAAGAGTGTGAAAGGAATTTTTTTTGAACATATAAAAAATGAGTGAATTTTCCCACAATTTTGATCATTATTATATATTAGTATTACTCTATTTATTTTCATGGTTTCATTAAATTAGATCTTATTTTCAATTATTCTATAAATTATTCATTGTAATAATTTTCTATGAAAAAGGATTTTTAACCATACTTTTTTAACGTAAAGCCTGAAATTGCTTCTGTATATTAGTTCAAAAGAGTATGTAATATTTTTTATGAATTAAATGAATGTTTCTATATGTTTTATAAAATTTTAGTTATTTTAAATTTTATATGATATTGGGTGAGCCTGATATATCTCTTCAATGCATTGGGTAATATGACATAGTTTACCTCTCTCAATAGATGTGAGGATTATCTAGTTAGTTGATTCAATTATAAGGGATTTGATAAGGGTGAATTTAATTATAATTCACAAAGATACCTATATGAATTTTAAATTATTTAAAAATAGTATTAATGAAAGTTGTTTGAATATAAAAGTTAATAAATTAAGGTTTTATATTAATAAATTTTTTGAAATTTTTTAAGGGTGAATGGTATGTTTTTCAAGAAAATGTTCTTCATGGATTCTCATGTTTTCTAAGAAACCCTCATGGTTATGAATTATTTTATTCTTTCTTATGAAATTTTTTAAGTTAAAAATGTTCCAATAAAGTTTTTTTCATATGTAAGTAAACGAATATTTGATATCAAATTTTATTATGTAAAATATAAAAATAGCCAATAGATTTGAAATTATTTTTTCAAATGGACTAATGGGATCCATTTATTTTTTATACCCATTAATTAGATTTAATTTGATATTCCAATTTATGCTTTATGATTATAATAAATTAAACCGTTACATGTAATAATTTATGAAAAAATTTCTCAACGAAACATGAGTTTAAATTTAATCATACTATTTATGTGAAAGAAAATTGATACTAAGAGGAAATGTCAAATTTATTTTATTAGTGTTTTATATGTTATTATTTTACTTATTATATATAAATATAAACCCAAGTATCATTAGAATATGATAAAATTAAATCCTTTACATTATACTCATGATTATGGGTTGATTAAGGCATAATTCATTATAGTTTGTATCTGAGAGAGGGTTTAGATAACTTTAGTGGTTATGATGATTTATATGAGGATATTTTAAGATTTTTAGATACCATTATGGGTTAATAATTCTAGGGTTTATCATAAGTTTTAAATTCCTAGATACCCCTTTTTTTATGCGAAAGGAATTTAAGATAATTAAGGATATTTTGGGTGACATTTATCGGATTACAACTCTTTGATTTGGTATTTGTTTTAGTGAAACTATTTAAAGTGGAATTTTTTTTATATTTTAAAGAAATTGTAACGACCCAATGTTTCATTAATGGAAAATCCCTCTTAATCCAGTTAAATGTTTCTTTATGAAAATTGTTTTTATAATATGTCAACTTCTTTAGTTTACGTTAAGATTTGTGACCATTACTCTTGTAGCCGTTGAACAATGATCATCTGAGTAGTATAAATATAAGGCTTTAACGAACCCATTTCTACTCAGACAAAGGAAGCGATGGCCTCATCCAGTAGAATTGACCCTTATGAAGCCCATTTGTTAGAGCTCGGAAAAGAGGTGGCGTCTTTGGGATTTTCCCTTGACCAAGCCCAAGCCGAGCTTCATCAAGTCAAGCTCGAACGTGATCGTCTACGGGAAAAGTGGAAGTTGATTGAAATTACAACTCGAGCGATGTTATCTGAGCCACCCAAGAGTCTGTCACCATCGCACACCTTACCCTTATGTCTTATGCAGCTATTTTAAGGGGTTATGTAACAAATAAGTAACACCATGTTCATGTACATTATTTTTGTATATAATAATGAATATAATTTCTAGTCATTTTTGATACACTATAATTAGTTTTTAAAGTACAAATGGTGTTTTTAGTTATTATTTAATTAAGAATTATATTTTATTAAATTAAAGGATTTTTGAATTAAATAATACTTTAATAAAATATTATTATTAATATTAAATTAATTTTTTTTAAATATAAATGATCTTATAATTTTATGAATGTAATTAAAATTTTTATTAAGGTTTGAAAGCCATTTCTGTCAAAACCCGTGAATTTTTTAAAAATGTCGGTTTTTATTTTAAAAGTGAAAATTCACATATTTAGAAAATTATTTAGATAAAATAAATATTATTTTTGGAATCAGGACGTCGAAATTATCCAACGGTGAATTTTTCATAATTTTCTGAGAGTCAAATTTTTGGGTGAAAATGAAAGACCATTTAAATATATAATGTGTTTTATGACATCATAATGACCCAATGGTGATGTAATAAAATACCATAATCCTTATGTTCGGCCAATATGTGTTTTATCATTAAAATAATGAGGTTTTGGGTTTGTTTGACTTACTTTTCAAAGCATTAATAGAGCCCTCAAGACTTATTCAACACTTTTCCTTTTTAAATTAATTTCCATGGGAGTGTGACTCACCTCCACATAAGCAACCCTAATTTTTAAATAAGTTAGGACCTTGGCCTTGTAAAATATTGTTTTCCTCTTTCTTTTTCCAGAAATCATGGGAAAATACCATGGGATGGTTTGTGGTTTGGATTATTTTAATATAAGGGGTCCCAAACCTAAATAATAAAGAATTCCCTCACCTTTCCTATATAAACCCACCCAAGCTCCCACTTCCTCCTCACTCAAATCCCTTGGAGTTCGTCCAACCTCTTCCCTACTCTCTCTAGAATCCTCTCAAGGTTCCCCAAGCTCCCAATAAGCCTCTCACAAGCCTCTCTCTAGCCTTTGGAAGCACACTTCCAAGTAAGGGTTTTTTCTTCCTTTCTCATTTTTGTCAATTTTCTTTGCGTTGTATTGCCCTTTTAATTTCAATTATGAATGTTGGGGTATGGTTTCGCACCTCCCCCATACTTCCCTCTTATTGTTTTAATGATGGGATACCCCTTTCTCTCTCATTAAATTCCTCCCATGTACACCCGTTACTATG
Source organism: Viscum album (assembly GCA_963277665.1). Classification (NCBI taxonomy): domain Eukaryota; kingdom Viridiplantae; phylum Streptophyta; class Magnoliopsida; order Santalales; family Viscaceae; genus Viscum; species Viscum album. The sequence continues at coordinate 1,416,531,266 of OY728159.1, read as the reverse complement.
CCGAAATTCCAAAAGAAACTTTTTTTCTCCTCTTTTATATTCAAGAAATAATTTTGTATCATGAATCTAAATTCCTTTTCAATTGTTGGGACATGTATCTATATGACCTCCTTACTGTAAATTACATGTAAATATGATTAGGAACCCCTTTCTCTCTCATTAACCATTTTTTCTTATGTCACGCCGTTACGCTGCCGAAATCACACCGATTTTCTAAGCCAATATCATTGTGTAGTGAATACCATGCCCATTTCTCCATCAAGGGTATTCACCTTTATGCACATTTACTTATTAATTATAAAGTTTCATGTATGAATTCCACATTCCTTTATCGTGGAATAAATTATTATGTTTTATGAATCCATGTTTTATGATCCATGTGGCAAACTTATGCATTAAATGAAATGTTTAAGAAGGGTGCGCCCTTATAGCGCTCCAATGCATTGGGTAAAGTATAGTATCATGATATGTCATGTTAAATGAGTGTTGAATAATGCTAATTCAAGTGAAACGAGGGTTTACTCATGCTTCAAGTGAAATGAGGGTTTACTCATGCTCCATGTGCAATGAGCCTTGGCCCATGCTAATTCAATGTTAAGTGTTGTTGCCACATTTCCATGTTATGATTATCATGATTTATCATGCCTTTATGCTCATGTTACTCTTATTCTCTATTGATATTCCTTTTTCCTAACATGTATTGTACTCCTCATGTTATTCATTGTGTACTCCCTTACTGGGCTTTATAGCTCACCCTTTTCTTATGCATGTCCTCAGGTTATCCCATGCAATGCTAAGTACGAAGGAATGTTGTGGTCATGTAAAGGAAGTTTTCAATAAAGATGATGTATTTCAAGTTTAAAGTTTTTATGTAATAATCCTAAGCCCCAACGACACTAAACCTCTCGATCTTCTTTGTTGTATCAAGTGAAGTTTTATGTAATAAAGCATGTTTAAGTTGTAATAAAAAGTAGGGTTGTCATAGTTGGTATCAGAGGATAGGTTTAGTTATTTTTCAGATTAGGAAACCCTAGCAAAGCATTAGATACAATACTAAGTATAATAAAAACATCCCTAAGTTTTGTTAATTACTAAGTAAGTGGTTTGTCAAACAAATACATCCCTGTATGGATACGAGCAGGTAAAGGCGGCTCTGGCATAGATGTATCCTAGGGGTAAAACCTGAAAACACCGCTTTGAGCTAGACTCGAACGAGAACTTGTGCACGAAAATGGGCCTTGCTGCACTCTTGGTTACGACACTCCGGGGGATATGTTTTGATAAATTCACAATCTTAGTATGAACCCTTATTAAGGTAAAAATTCCCCTAAGAATATATGTTAGAAGGAAGATCATGAAAAGCCTGGATTGAATCCTATAGACTCATGAGTTAAAGAGATTAAAGTTTATTTATAAGTCATCAAATTTTGTCTTTGGATTACCCTTTATGTGTTACCCCTAACTTTCCTTTTATTCCAGCCAATAGCCGGTAATAGGAGAACTCAGGCTAACAACCATTGTGAAGATCAGTGTGATGATTGTACTAATGAGATGTCCAATCCAATGGGAGCGGGAATCGCGAACTTTGTCACGCTTCTCTCTCAGCTAACTCAAGTTTTGAATAGAAAAACGGGTCAAGAGGAACGTTCAACCCCCCCTAAGAAAGAACAAGTCGCTATCGAGAGCTTCATGAGACAAAGGCCTCCTAATTTTAGTGGATCATCTGATCCCACGATCGCTGAGCAATAGATCAACTCCATTGAAAAGATCTTCTCTATCCTTCAATGTTCTGAACAAGAGAAGGTTCTCCTAGCGTCTTATCGTATGGAGGGTGAAGCTGATTAATGGTGGACGTTGATCAAAAATATGAAGCCTGAGGAGGAGATCAAGGCTTTGGAATGGAAGGAATTCCAGAAGATGTTTTTCGATAAATATTTTCCATGCACCCTCCGTCTTAAGATGGAAAGAGACTTCCTTTCCCCCAAGCAGAAAGATGAAGAATCCGTGGGAGCGTACGAGGAAAATTTCACAAGGCTTGCATGATACGCTTCTGGATTTTTCGTTACCCCCGAATGCAAGGTTGACCACTTCTTTGGTGGGCTGAAGCCTAGCTTGTGGAAAGCATTAGCAATCTGTGACTTCGACAGCTATGAGGAAATTGTCCGATGTGCCCTCAAGGTTGAAATGGAGATCGGAGAATCACAGGGGTATCATGGGGACAAGAAGCGTAAGGTGGACTTCAATTTTGGTGGTCCGATGGATAAATCCAACGATGCTAAGAAGTTCCAGCACCCCACTTGCCAAAAGTGTCAAAAGAAGCACCCTGTAAATTGCCTTAGGGGGACAAGAAAATGCTTCAGGTGTGGAAGAGAAGGGAACCTAGCTATTAACTGTCAGCAAGAAGGACCCGCGGCTGCGACAGAGGAGAGGAATGCTCCATTTGAACCTCAACGCTTTGTTCAATGCTACAAATGCAAAGAAACGGGTCATTTTGCAAATCAGTGCCCTAATACAAGGGTTATCGGAGGCAACCAGAAACCTCCAAGACAGCAAGAAAGAACTTTTTCCATCACTTCTGCCAAAGTGAACCCCGACAATGAAGTGGTGACAGGTACGCTAGTCATTCATTCAAGAATAGAGAACATACTTTTTGATTCAGGTTCTACGCATTCTTTTATATCTCAAAAGTTTAGTAGAATAATCCCTGCACCACCACAAATCATGGAAGTAAAGATGTCAGTGAGTACGGAAAATGGGGCAATCATTGCATCCCATGAGTATAAGTCCTCCCCTATTATAATTTGTGGATTGAATTTCCCGGTGAACCTCATCATACTCCCTTTGATGGAATTTGATGCAATTCTTGGCATGGATTGGCTTTCCTTATATAGAGCCAACATAAATTGTCGGGAGAGGGAAATCACACTCCATATGGAGAATCGACCCCCGATTCTTTACAAGTGTCCGGAGGAAGATGAATCTCCTTTAGCGCCATCATCTCAAGCATGGATATTACTGCCTTATGAGCACGCATATCTGGCTCAGATGATTGAGTCCAAGGAAGAAACCACCCTTGAAGAAATGCCTACTGTGAGGGAATTCGCTGAAGTATTTCCCAAGGAACTTTCTGGTCTTCCTCCAAGAAGAGATGTTGAGTTCTCAATTGAACTTATACCTGGGGCGCTACCAATATCCAAGACTCCATATAGAATGGCTGTTGTTGAGCTTGAAGAGCTGAAGAAACAACTACAGGAGAATCTGGATAAAGGGTTTATACGCCCAAGTGCATCACCATGGGGTGCACCAGTCTTCTTCGTCAAGAAGAAGGATGGGTCAATGCGGCTTTGCATCGATTATCGTGAACTTAACAAAATCACGATAAATAACAAGTATCCTCTCCCAAGAATCGATGACTTGTTTGATCAGCTACATGGAGAACAATACTTCTCCAAGGTGGACTTGCGGTCGAGATATTATCAAGTAAGGGTGAAGAAGGAAGATATCCCCAAGACTGCTTTTCGTACAAGGTACGGGCACTATGAATTCATAGTAATGCCTTTCGGACTCACCAATGCTCCAGAAATATTCATGGACTTGATGAATAGAGTCTTTGGAGATTACCTTGACAAATTTGTGGTAGTCTTTATAGATGATATTCTAATATACTGCAAAACCAAGGAGGACCATGAGGAGCATTTAAGAACTGTACTGGAGAATTTGCGCAAGGATAAGCTCTATGCCAAGTACAGCAAGTGTGAGTTCTGGTTGAAGGAGGTCTCATTCTTGGGCCTTATCATCACAAGTAATGGGATATCTGTGGACCCCTCCAAAACAGATGAAATTGAGGGATGGCCGAGGACAACATCGGTAACTGATATCCGTAGCTTCTTGGGGTTTGCTGGATATTATCGACGATTTGTGAGAAATTTCTCACAATTGTACAACCCTCTTACCAAGATAACGTAAAAGGGAGTAAAGTTTTCTTGGAGTGATGAATGCAAAGAAAGCTTCAAGGAGTTGAAAAGGAGGCTTATCACTACACCCGTGCTCACTTTACCCACAGGTGGGGAGCTTTTTGTGGTATTCAGTGATGCTTCGAAGAAGGGCTTAGGATGTGTGCTAATGCCGAATGATAAAGTGATATCCTATACCTCAAGGCAGTTGAAAATCCATGAGCGAAACTATCCAACGCATGATCTGGAGTTGGCGGCGGTGATCTTTGCCTTGAAAATATGGCGACATTATCTCTATGGAGAGAAATGTGAGATATATACTGACCAAAAGAGTCTTAAATATATATTCACACAGAAAGAGCTTAATATGCGCCAGAGAATATGGATAGATATCATCAAGGATTATGATTTTTCAATACATTACCACCCTGGGAAAGCAAACAAGGAGGCAGATTCCCTAAGTAGAAAGGATCCAGCGATTCTATCAATGATGAGAATTGATAAGGATTCAATCATCTTAGACTTAATGAAGATGGATGTGGGAATCATAAAGAAGGGAACATCATCAATACTTTCACAAATGATTGCTCAAACATCTCTTTTGGAAAGGTTAAAGGATGCTCAAAAGGATGATGTGGGAATCCAAGAAAAAGTGGAAGCTATCAAAAAGGGAAAATCCTCAAAGTTTAATGTTAATGAAGAAGGAATTGTGCATTTTGGGAAATGAATACGTGTTCCATCAAGTCCGGAGCTGATGAAGGAACTTTTGGATGATGCACATAGTTCAAATTTCTCTATTCACCTAGGGAGCACAAAGATGTATCGAGATCTCCGAGAAAACATTTGGTGGGATAATATGAAGAAGGAGATCACTGAATATACAAGAAAGTGCCTGGTGTGTCAGCAAGTGAAGGCGGAGTGGCAGAAGTCTAAGGGGATGATGCAACCATTGCCCATACCAGAATGGAAATGGGAGAACATCACCATGGACTTTATCACCGGACTTCCAAGGACATCCAAAGGCAACAATGCAATCTGGGTTGTTGTGGATCATCTTACAAAGACTGCACACTTCATTTCTATTCGAGAGGATTTCTCTTTGGATCAACTGGCACAGATATATATTAGGGAAGTGGTACGGTTTCATGGAGTACCACTATCTATTGTATCTGGCCGAGATCCAAGATTTACCTCTAAGTTTTGGAAGAGTCTTCAATATGCTCTGAATACTGAACTGAACTTCAGTACGGCCTATCATCCTCAAACTGATGGCCAATCCGAGCGGACTATCCAAACACTTGAGGATATGTTGAGAGCATTCTCAATGGACTTTAAAGGAGGATGGGATCAACATCTTCCTCTAGTTGAGTTCTCTTATAATAATAGTTTCCACTCGAGCATCCAAATGGCACCATTTGAAGCCCTGTATGGGAAAAGGTGTAGAACACCGGCATGTTGGGATGAGTTCGGTGAACGTAAGCTGCTTGAACCAGAAATGGTCGAAGAAATGGTGGAGAAGGTGAAAACCATTCAGCAGCATATCAAGGTAGCCCAAAGTCGACAGAAGAGTTATGCAGATAATCGTCGACGAGACCTTGAGTTTAAAGTCGGAGACATTGTGTTTTTACGCATATCTCCGTGGAAGAAGGTCATGAGGTTTGGAAAGAAAGGGAAGTTAATTCCAAGGTACATCGGCCCCTTCGAGATTCTTGATTGTGTTGGGGCTGTGGCCTATCGACTAGCACTTCCACCTACTATGGCCAAGGTGCATGATGTCTTTCATGTATCCCTCTTAAAGAAGTACATACCGGACCCTTCACATGTACTCTCTTCCGAGGTGGTACAATTGGAAGATGATCTTTCTTATGAGGAGAAACCAGTGAAGATCTTAGATCGTAGATAAAATGTTCTACGAAATAAGACAATGCCCCTCGTCAAGGTGGTGTGGAGAAACCACAAGTTTGAATAAGCAACTTGGGAGTTGGAGGATATGATGAAGATGAGTTACCCACATTTGTTTTAGTGTGGGAAAAGGAAAATTTCGAGGGCGAAATTTCTTAAGGGGGGAATATTGTAACGACCCAAAGTTTCATTAATGGAAAATCCCTCTTGATCCAGTTAAATGTTTCTTTATGAAAAATGTTTTTATAAGATGTCAACTTTTTTAGTTTATGTTAAGATTTGTGACCGTTACTCTTATAGCCGTTGAACAGTGATCATCTGAGTAGTATAAATATAAGGCTTTAACGAACCCATTTCTACTCAGACAAAGGAAGTGATGGCCTCATCCAGTAGAATTGCCCCTTACGAAGCCCATTTGTCAGAGTTCGGAAAAGAGGTGGCGTCTTTGGGCTATGCCCTTGACCAAGCCCAAGCTAAGCTTCATCAAGTCAAGCTCGAACGTGATCATCTACGGGAAAAGTGGAAGTTGATTGAAATTACAACTCGAGCGATGTTATCCGAGCCACCCCAAGAGTCTGTCACCATCGCACACCTTACCCTTAGGTCTTATGCAGCTATTTTAAGGGGTTATGTAACAAATAAGTAGCACCATGTTCATGTACATTATTTTTGTATATAATAATGAATATAATTTCTAGTCATTTTAGATACATTGTAATTAGTTTTTAAAGAACAAATGGTCTTTTTAGTTATTATTTAATTAAGAATTATATTTTATTAAATCAAAGGATTTTTGAATTAAATAATATTTTAATAAAATATTATTATTAATATTAAATTAATTTTTATTAATTATAAATGATCTTATAATTTTATGAATGTAATTAAATTTTTTATTAAGGTTTGAAATCCATTTCTGTCAAAACCCATGAATTTTTTATAAATGTCGGTTTTTATTTTAAAAGTGAAAATTCAAATATATAGAAATTTTTTTAGATAAAATAAATATTATTTTTGGAATCAGGACGTCGAAATTATCCAACAGTGAATTTTTCATAATTTTCTGAGACAGTCAAATTTTTCGGTAAAAATTAAATACCATTTAAATATATAATGTGTTTTATGACATCATAATGACCCAATGGTGATGTAATAAAATACCATAATCCTTATGTTCGGCCAATATGTGTTTTATCATTAAAATAATGAGTTTTTTTGTTTGTTTGACTTACTTTTCAAAGCATTAATGGAGCCCTCAACAGTTATTCAACACTTTGCCTTTTTAAATTAATTTCCATGGGAGTGTGACTCACCTCCACATAAGAAACCCTAATTTTTTAATAAGTTAAGACCTTGGACTTGTAAAATATTGTTTTCCACTTTCCTTTTCTAGAAACCATGGGCAAATACCATGGGATGGCTTGTGGTTTGGATTATTTTAATATAAGGGGTCCCAAACCTAAATAATAAAGAATTCCCTCACCTTTCCTATATAAACCCACCCAAGCTCCCACTTCCTCCTCACTCAAAGCCCTTTGAGTTCGTAAAAACTCTTCCCTACTCTCTCTAGAATCCTCTCAAGGTTCCCCAAGCTCCCAATAAGCCTATCACAAGAGTCTCTCTAGCCTTTGGAAGCACACTTCCAAGTAAGGGGTTTTTCTTCCTTTCCCATTTTTGTCAATTTTCTTTGAGTTATATTGCCCTTTTAATTTCAATTATTAATGTTGGGTTATGGTTTCTCACCTCCCCCACAATTCCCTCTTATTGTTTGAATGATGGGAGACCCCTTTTTCTCTCATTAAATGCCTCCCATGTACACCTATTACTATGCCGAAATTCCGAAAGGAACTTTTTTTCTCCTCTTTTATATTCAAGAAATACTTTTGTATCATGAATATGAATTCCTTTTCAATTGTTGGGACATGTATATATATGACCTACTTACTTTCCATTACAAGTAACTATGATGAGGAACCCCTTTCTCTCTCATCAACCATTTTTTCTTATGTCACGCCGTTACGCTGCCGAAATCACACCGATTTTCTAAGCCAATATCAATGTGTAGTGAATACCATGCCCATTTCTCCATCAAGGGTATTCACCTTTATGCACATTTACTTATTGATTATAAAGTTTCATTTATGAATTCCACATTCATTTATCATGGAATAAATGATTATGTTTTATGAATCCATGTTTTATGATCAATGTGGCACACTTATGCATGAAATGAAATGTTTAAGAAGGGTGCGCCCTTATAGCGCTCCAATGCATTGGGTAAAGTATAGTATCATGATACGTCATGTGCAATGAGTGTTGACCCATGATAATTCAAGTGCAACAAGGGTTTACTAGTGCTTCAAGTGCAATGAGGGTTTACTCATGCTCCATGTGCAATGAGCCTTGGCTCATGCTAATTCAATGTTAAGTGTTGTTGCCACATTTCCATGTTATGATTATCATGATTTATCATGCCTTTATGCTCATGTTACTCTTATGCTATATTGATTTTCCTATTGCCTAACATGTATTGTACTCCTCATTTTATTCATTGTGTACTCCATTACTAGGCTTTATAGCTCACCCTTTTCTTATGCATGTCCTCAGGTTATCCCATGCAATGCTAAGTACGAAGGAATGTAGTGGTCATGTAAAGGAAGTTTTCAATAAAGATGTTGTATTTCAAGTTTAAAGTTTTTATGTAATGATCCTAAGCCTCAAAGACACTAAACCTCTCGATCTTCTTTGTTGTATCAAGTTAAGTTTTATGTAATAAAGCATGTTTAAGTTGTAATAAAAAGCAGGGTTGTCATAGAAATAATTTGAAATGTGTTGAAAACCTTTAGGGTTAGGATGATCCTTGATATTGAGGTTATTTTTCTTAACTTGGATAAAGGGTTATTATATTTTCAGAAGATACATTTTATCAAATAGGTAACCTTGGGATTGAAAGGTGATATAGTGACTATGTGATTCATGTTATTTTTAAATAATTTCACTATTTTTTGAAAATTAAATGATTAATGTTAATAAGATTTGAGGAATAAATATTTGGTAAAATTTTAGAGGCTTATTTGATATCATTTTGGAATATATTAACATATTTTATAGATTATATGGTTATATAATGAACATTTTATTTATGTGACTGTATAAGTGATTGTTGTTAATTTAATCTAATAATAATATGTAATAAAATATTTTTGATTTTTGGGTATCATACTTTTTCATGAATATTTTGAATATATTTATGGTTAGTTGTTTTTGTAATGTTTTAAGAATTAATTTGGGTGTTATTATTGAGAATTTGGAGATTAATGTAGTGTTATTCATATGATAGTTTATTCATATTGGATATTATCTTATATTTGGTATCCATTTTTTGTTTTAGTTATGATATAAATAAGATAAATAAAATTTCCTCATTTTTTGGATATTTTTATCCATTTAAAGTTAATTTTAGTGCATTATGCATTATAAAATTTTAATTTACTATTTATAAAATGGGATGATTTTAAGGTTGAAAACTATTTAAAATAAAACCAAAGTATGAATTTTTTTTATGGATTTGAATAAATAATTTATTTAAATATTGTTTTTTTTCTTCCTTGAAGGTGAATGAATCCCACAAAGCGATGTGTTCTGGTTTTCATCAACACCTCACATGGTTGGTCATAATGATGGATTTAATTAATATATTTGATATTCATGAAAAAATTATGATTGTATAAATACATAAATGATATTTTTAATCTATAATTCTAGATAATTAGGTAAAAAAATTACATAAAAAGTGAAGAAATTAACACCATATTCATTTATTTCATAAAAAATATTCTTTATGTTTACATCTATGTTTCATTCCAGAAACTTTTATTATATTTAAGATAAGTCACCATATTAAAAAAATTTCCTTTATAAAATTTATAGTCATACATAAATCCTTTGAAAAGAATTTGAAAAAATGGAATGAGAAAAAAAATCTTTATAAGGGATTTAAATAAATTAATCCGATTAATCCAGAGAAAAAATGAAAACAGATGATAAAGTTTACCTTTTTCATAATTAAACTTTTCGAACATAAAGATAACATTTCCACTTGAGAAAATAATCATTTTCTTAAATAAAACTTTTTAAACCAATTATAAAGAATAGAAAAACCATTATAGTATCCTAAGTCACATGATAACTCAAGAAAACATTCATTTGAAAAAAAATCCTATCACCTTTAAATTTTATTTACCTCATAAAATTAAAATATTACCTTAAAATTCACTTTAAAACCATAATAAAGGTATATTATCATATCATATTCATAACCCATATTAGATAATGTTTATCCAATGCTAGAATAATTGAATCCCCTTTACTCCCATAATAGTAACAAACCTGTTTATCTCCCCCATTTCCTCCTTTGAAGACTACCTCATTTCCCAATGAATTTGATAGCTATATCGGGATCATCTGTCATCATCTATAATAATAAAAGTGATATATCGTAAACAATCTTTTTAAATATTAAACTTTTCATCATAAAAAACTTGTAAAAATCATTTGAACTCATAAAGAAAATGGTTTCAATTTTAACAAAATCATAAAGATAAATATCATTATTTTAAAAACTATAAAAATTAAAATATTTCCAAAATAACAACAATAAGATAATATTTTAGAAATAAATTTTACTATAATTGGACTATTAATAAAAAAATAACACCTATGATCATCAAAAAAGTAATTCAAGAAATATATATTAGGAAAACATTCTTACGACACTTTTATAAAAAGTCAAAAGCTACCCAAAAAAATGTTGAAATTATTCCATTTAAAAAATATATAAAGAAGTTAGAATATATAAATAATTGAAATTTATAAATAAATGTTACATAATTAATAAAAAAATTTAAACACATAACAAAAAATGAATATGGAGGAAAATGAATTTTAAATAATTAAAACAAAATTTTAAAGGATAACCCCTTACCTTAAGTCTTGTCTAACTTGATACGTTCTCTAAATAATGAATAATAAAATTATACTAATTTTATACTTGAATAATATGATTTTTCATTTTCATGTAATTATTATTATTCCTTTTATTTAATTTATTACCATGTTTCATTTAGTTACTAAAACAGTAAAGTTTATGTTGGTCGTTTTGGAGTCATTTGGTTTACAACCTCAAAAAACATCAGGGAATTGACCATGGTAGAGGTTTATATGGTTAAATTACCTCCATAATATTAAAAATGTTATAATTATCATATTTATACATTAAATACAGTTTTAAAATCAACCATCTAAGGTAATTGTGAAAAAAAAACTTTTCGAATTATAGAGATAGTAGTCCGTATGTACGCATTAATGTGGTATTAATTTTTCTAACTAATGGAAAATAAATAAAGTAGATAACATTTAATTCTAAAGAATCATAATTATTTTTTAAATTTCATATTTATTCATATTTATATCTTTATTACCATCCTTATAAGGTGGAAATGTAAAATTAATTGCATTGCTTCGTGAAGGTGGTATTCTACATGAACACCTGAGTGACATTATCAATTTCAAATGAACGAAAAGGGTAAAAAGGTAGTAAGTATATTAATTTTATAGAATCATAATTATTTCATAAATATCATATATATTCATTTATTACATAATTTTAATCCTCCATAAGATCTTTTGTGGGAAAACCAAAACCCAACGGTTTGTAAGGTGGTAGTCCACACATACGCACAAGAAATGTTTTCATTTCCCATAAGATGGAAAAAGAGATGAAAAAGGGTTGAAACATAATCATAACCACATTTTAGTTTATTCAAGATACATATGAAATTATTTCATCATGGTTAAATAATATTTAAAGTAGACAGATGATGAAATAAACATGAAACACTTGGAAAAGAATAATACATCTTCTTTGGAAAACATAATTTTTCTTACACCTTAAGTATTCTGGGTTTAGTATTTCAGTGAAACCAGGACCTATAGAATGTGGAGATGGATGTTAGTGATTCATGAAATGATAATCCTTTATAATTTCTAACCACATTACCTTCTACATGTTCAACTCATTTTGAGGTAATATATACTTTAAAATTTTATAGACTATAAATATTTCACATTTTACCCAATATAATACATGAATCAATATTTTAAAATCAAGTAAAATAAAATAAATGTAAAGATCATGTATAGGGTAATTCTTCACAAATAGTTTTAATTGATGTGAAGCATATACTATTACGTGATCATATTGATTTAATACACAAAGAATCCCATTAAAGAAGTATTATTGTAAATGAAAAATTCCCCATTCCCCATCAGTAAGGATAAAACAAGTGTATTAAACAATCTTATTTTCAACATCCAAAAAAATTAATCACATTTTTTTTATCTAGATGAATTTAATTCTTTTTTGAGTTGACATAGTTATTGGGATTGATAATTGACAAAAGTACTTTACAAACCATCGATGTAAACTGGCTAATCTAAGAAAGCATCATATCTCAGTGAAATTTATGGGCCATATAAATTCTTACACCACATTGGTTTTAATAGGATTAATAGTTATTCCAACTTTGGAAATAATATACCCAAGAAAATAAATTTTACATATCTAAAATTCACATTTGTTAAATTTTATTTAAATTATATTTTCTTTCAATGTTCATAAAATAACACTTAGACATTTCTCTTATTCCTCACACATATTAGAATAAACCAAAATAGAATTAATAAAAACCACAATTAATTTTCCCTAATAGTCTTGGAATACCCAATTTAGATGATCCATAAATATAGTGGTTTAAATTTTTTACTTGAAAATCATAACTATAAACTCTTAATGAACATACCCAGTATGAAATATTATCATCATAATTTCTTCCTCATTCAACTTCAAAAAATGATTACTGAACCTAATATCAACCTTTATAAAATAATGGCATCCCTGTAAATGATAAAAAATCATCAATATTATGCAACCTATTCTTTTTCTTAAGAGTGATGTTATTGAGTGACCAATAATTGATGAAAATTATCCTAAAATCATCCATTTTTAAAAAAAGAGGATCACCCCATGGAGAAGATAAATGGTGGATGAAACCCTTATCAAGAAACTCTCCTACCTGCATTTTCAATTTTAATAACTCAATATAACACATTCAATAAGGATGTTTTTAAATTGGATTAACCCCAAGAATTAAATCAACAGTAAAGTTAAACTCTTAATCAAGAATAACAACACATAAATAGTTAGGAATTATATCATATATTCATTCAGTTCTAGAACATCACTAATTTTAAAGTTTATTTCTTTTCAAAATATGTATAAGATAACTTTCATTACCATTTTGATCAGTTTTCATCTTCTTTATATGTTATCGGAGTTATGAAATATTTTTTATATATGAACAAAAACTCACTTAGAAAATCCAATATGACACCTCTATCTCTATAATCTTTATTAACATAGAAAACTGAAATAAAATACATGTCTAGAGTAACATCGAACTCAATAATGGGAAATACAATATGGTTTGTCAAATACCCAATACATATATTATTACCACAATATTTATTAAAATTATTATTTCCTTTATACTATATAAAGTGGTTTTTATCCATATATATTAATTAATTTATTAGGATTTTATTGTCATTTTAGTTGAAATTTTATTAGATATAAAATGATGAATAGATCCCGAATCAAATAATACATTGGAGTAATATTAATAAACATGTACTTTACATAAAAACACTTTATTTAATGGTTCAAAGTCTACACTATTAGTTGAAAAATACTTTTACATACAGCGATTCTTTAATTTTTTTTTGTTGAATTCTTCCCTATTTATTTCCACCTTGAACACTTCTTTATTTTTTCATCAAGAAGTACATAAGAGTTAGAAAATTTTATTAAAATGTTCTCATAAAAGGGGAAATATTCCTCATAAATTTTAAATTCACGAGAGGCAAAATCACTTTTCAAACTTGTTTTATCCTAGTGTAAAATCTATCAATTTTACACTGATGTTTCAGAAAAAAGTCCACTGTATATTTGGATCTTCTGGTAAATTTTTCCTCATAAGCATCCACTGAGCCTTATTCGTTTTTATTTAACTCTAGAAAATTTATTTCAATTTGATGAAAAATGACTTTATAAAAATAATTATTTGTAAAAATATATTAAAATTCCTTCTATTCCATGGAACCAATCTCATCTATTTCCTTAGGATTTTTAATCAAAGACTGCAATCAATCATCTTTACCTTTATAATGAAAAATTGAAATAATTTCGTTTTGTTGTTCTATAAACCCAAAAACATAAAATATATTTTCCATATAACTGATACATCCTTCTATATTTACTATTTTTGAAGATCCAAAAAAATATGATGAGTATTTTTCCAAGAAACGCACTATTATAGGCATGTTCCTCTATGGAAAATTCGGATTCACTCATTCACAGGTTCCACCATTAATAACTTGCATCAACTAAGTCAACATTACAAAACATTTATCTATTCTAACCATTATAGGTTTCAAATTTGGAATTTTATTAACCCCTTTAGATATTTCAACTTCAAAAGATATCTCGTGGTAATACGACCATAAATTGGGGTGCCTTTACTGTGTATTTTGGCATTGAACTAACCTATAGAGGTATCTAAACCTTTTCCTCTGATACTAAATATGACACCTCATAACTTAAACAACCCATATTTACAAGGTTTATAATAAGGGTTTAATTTTATTATATTTTGAGGATATTTTTAGTTTAGATATTTAGAGAATTTAGTAAAAACATTACATAATATAGTGGAAGTATTCACATAGTATAATTTTTTCAAATAATAATAGAGTTTTTAGTTTATATCCATGTCTCATTAAATAAACCTATATTTCATTTAAGAAAAGTTGACATGCCATAAAAATTTAACTTTTTAAAATATGTCCTCACCCTTCGATATTTTTATTTTTTTTAAAATGTGGGATGTGAAAAAATGCTTACTAATATATAAAAATAAATGAATCATATTAGTCCAGAGAAAAAAATAATAAAAACCATGATGACATTAACTTTTTTTACAATAAAACATTGGGAACATAATTATGACATTTACACATGAGAAAATAACCATTTTCCAAAATAAAACCTTTGAAACCCATTATTAAGAATATTAAAACCCATTAAGGTATTCTAGGAATGTGGGAAATCATGAAAATATTCCTCTAAAAACAAGACTTTGACCTATAAACATTTATTACCTTATGAAATCAAAATATTTATATAAAAACCCTTTCTGCAAGAATAATATAAGTATTATGGAGCACCATATTCAAAAAACATGTTGAATCATGTTTAACCCATGTCAAAATAAATAAATCGTAGTTAATTATAGACGATTAACCAACCTGATTATCTCTTATATTTTATCCTTCGAATAATACATCATTACCGAATGCATTGGACAGATAATTTGGGATCACCAATCACCATGATATATATATAGCTCAAACTTTATCATCTATAATTTTCTAGAACGATATCCCAAACACAATTATTTTATTATTTCCATTTTTCATTATAAAACCCTTTAAAAACTCATTTGAACACACAAGAAACACTCATACCATTTTCACATAATCAAAAGTAGAAATATTTGTTTTCGTTCAAAACTATTAAAACATAAAAATTTTATAGAATATTGAGAATATTTATTCTTTGAAACTCTTATTAAATTAAAGAGGGATATTGATAGAGAAAAATTAATATGATGGTGATGAAAGGTGTTAAATATGTATATGGTAAAAAATTATTCTTTTTTGAAGTTTTGTAAAAGATAAAAATAACCCATATAAAAAATATTTAAAATATTTATTTTTAAAACTCTATAAAAAATTTAAAGTTTAGTAAAAAATAACATATATAAACCTTTGAATCATAAATAATTAAATTCTTGAAAATTTTCAAATAATGTGGATATGGATGAAAAATAATTTTAAATGATTAAAATAAAATTTTAACAGAAAAGACATTACCTTAATTCACATATAGCTTTGTATATTCTCAACCACTTGAATTATAAAATTATATTTTTTATACATTATTAAAAAAAATATTTTTCATATCAATTTTATTACCCATTTTCTTTCATTTATTACCAGGTTTTAATTGTTTACTAAAATAGTTATGTTCATGTTATATGTTTTGGGGACATTCGATTTATAAAATCAAATAACATCGGTGCACTGACCATGGTAAAATTGGTTATGGTTTCATTATCTACATAATATTAAACATGTTACAATTATCATATTTATATATTAAATAGAATTTTAGAATAAACCATTTAAAGAGTTCATGAAAAATGAACTATGTTATTTCATGGAAAGGGTAGTCCGTACATATGCATGAAGAACATTCTCATTTTTATAATAGGTTCAAAGAAAAAAAGTAGATAGTATTTTACTTTTATAGAATAATAAATATGTTATAAAAGACATATTTATTCATTAGTTATATCTTTATAACCATCATTTTAATGTGGAAATGAAAAATGAATCACATCGCTTCATGGAGGTGATATTCCACACTTATGCTTTAGTGGCGTAATCAATTTACAACAGACAGAAAGGGTAAGAAGGTATGTTATATATTTCACTTATATAATCATAATTACATCATAAATATAATATATATTCATTAATTTCATCATTTCACCATTTTTATGGTCCAGTGATGAAAAATTAAATACATCACTTTTTGTAGGTGGTAGCCCACATGTTAGCATGAGCAATGTCCTTATATACCATTAGATAGAAAATTAGATGAAATGGTATTATAACATAATAATAATAAAATATAAGTATTTTTAAGATAAAAATGGTATTATTTCATCATGGTTAAATAATATTTTGACAGTTTATAATAAGAAGTAATCATGAAATACTTAGTTAATAATTATAACACTTCTTTGGAAAACATTCTTTTTCTAACAACTTAATCCTTCTAG
Source organism: Viscum album (assembly GCA_963277665.1). Classification (NCBI taxonomy): domain Eukaryota; kingdom Viridiplantae; phylum Streptophyta; class Magnoliopsida; order Santalales; family Viscaceae; genus Viscum; species Viscum album. The sequence goes on along the minus strand of OY728159.1, from coordinate 1,416,514,387 downwards.
GTTTGGAATTTTATCTAGACAATGACCTATAAGACATGGGAAGGATTGTTGGGGAGATACTTGTGCCCATATTTTCCAAACTAGACAACTCAAAATGTTTGAGGGATGTAGGATAGATGGTTCTCTTTTATAACTGAGGGGAGTGACACACCTATAATTAGTCAATGTTTTAAAACAACATTAATTCACTATCGTGGTTAAGATACAGTTAAAAAATCCAGTTTTTAATATAGGGAGATAAGGGTATAAATAATCAAATCCCATAAAAATTAATATTAGATTATTTTACCTAATCACTTGGTTTTTTCCATAATTAACACATTGTGCGCTTTTATCACTGTGTAACATTTTTTATATGGTTAATATTCACAATGAAAAAAATGAAATTTAAATCATTAATAAAATTTAACCTTTTGATTAAAAATATGAAACCAATATTTAATGATTCAATTTTTATAATTTTAGGAAATTATTTTTAATATTAGTGCGCAAAAACAAAATGGAAAATAGTATTTAGAAAACTGTGTTTTTATGCCTAAAAATGATCTTATAGAAAAGTAAAATATAATTTTTATTTATATATAATTATTTAAAAAATTATTAATATAATAGATATTATGTTTCTTTAATACTAAATCCAAAATATAATTGGACTTTAAAATGACTTTATTTAATGAAAAGAAATGATATTTTTTCAAAAATCAATATTTTAGTATACCCACTCAAAGGAAAATCTTTTGAGAAATTACCAAAAATTCATCCTAACATATATTTCATATATTGATTCGAAAAATGAATTCATTTTTATAAAATTTAAGTTTTATAATGAATAAACTTATCCTTTGAATAAAACTTTGTAATTCAAGGGAAAGAAATTCAGTTAAATAAAACAATTCATTTTTTAATTCAAAACTATTATAAAATTATTTATAAAAATATGATAAATATAAATACATAAAATTAATAATTATAAATCATAATATTTATTTATTTCCATTGTTAATTTAGTTATCACATTCTTCCCCCTTTAAGAAAAATTTCCTCCCAATTTTATTCATTAGTTAAATAAGTTGGTGTATTTTTCAATCATATCATTTTTAGATTCCCATGTTTCTTCCTCAATTATGTGATTACTCTATAAATACATTACTTAGTGAATCACATTATTTCCAAAAACTTTATTTTTTTGATCTAAAATCAAAACCTGGTTTTCTTCTTAAGATATATTATCCTCTAAATGTACCACTTTATGTTTAAAAAATGAGATAAATTAGGTAATTACTTCTTAGTAAAGAAACATGGAACACATCATGTATCAAAGATAAACATGGAGGTAAATATACTCTATAATAAAATTATCTATCATTTTATAGATTTTTATATACAATAATAAATCATAGACTTATGGTTTCATTTATTCTAAAATTCATAACACTAGTCCATGGATATTCTTTAATAAAAAATGATCTCTTACCACAAAGGTTACGTGCTTACTCCTATGATCTTTATAATTCTTCAACAAGATCTAAGTTATCCTTACGTGATGTTGAATCATCTTTAATTTCTATTATAGTTATTCAAATAGTTCTAGTCCCAATAACTTCCTTTAATAAGCTTCATCCAAAAATTATAGAGGTCAAAACATATTTCCATTTAATTTCTGAAAAGGTTCTATCTAAATACTAGAATGAAATCTATTGTTATATGAAAATTTAACTAATGAAAGATGTTTATACCAACATCCATGATAATCTAAAGCTAAAAGATAGATTAATATCCTAATTATTTTAAGTTTTTTTATCTAACTATCCATCAGAATGAGGATGAAATCTTGTTTTTAAAATCAATTTAGTATCCCATGACTTTTTAAGTCCTTTATAAAAAATTTAGGTAAGTATGGGATCATTATGAGATACATAAGAGAGATCGACTCCATATAAAATTACCACCTCTTTAAGGTAATGTATAAAAAGTTTTCAAAATACATTTTATCTTGAATAGGAGGATGATTTTAAGATTTAGTAAAATGACAAAAAATAACCCAAATTGAATTATTAACTTGTCAAGTATTTGGTAATACCACTATAAAATCCATTCATATATTATCCCATTTATATTCATGAGCTAAAAAATGATGAAGCATCCACTTTGGTGGTTATAACTCAACTTTAACCTATTGATAAGTAAATAATTTCATGGTAAATTATAAAATATATTTCTTCATACCTTCCCACCAATAATATAACCAAATATATTTGTATAGCTTTTTACTTATAGGATGAATGGAGAATGGAGAGCTATGATATTCACTTAAAAATTCCTTCTTCAAATATGGATTACTTGGAAGACATAAAAACTTACCAAATATGATAACAACATCTTAATCAGTATTAAACTATGAAATCTTACCCTTTGGACCAATTATACTCTTTCTCAATGATATTCAATCTGATCCTTCTTAATTATTTATACCATGGATGAATTCAATGAAATATAAACCATTAGATATGGATTTTATGCATGCATAATTTCTTGGCCAACATTTGTTAAATTATTAAGGAAAGGATCTAGTTAAAAATGTATCATGATTAATGATCTGTTATCTTTTTTATTTAAGGAATCAACTACCTTTTTTCTTTTCCTGATTAAAAGAGAATCACGAAATAATAATACTTTATAAATTAAAAACATCTTCTATATATCTTATTAATCTATATTTGAGAAAATATATACTTTAAACTTTTATGGTCCACATATATATTACATTATATCCCATATAAAAATGAATCTAATTTTTTAAATCAAAAACCAACACTGCAATATCAAGATAATTAATAGGGTAATTTTTACAATGGTTCTATAATTAATATAAAAAAATATACAATTACCTGATCATATTACAATAATACACAACAAATTCCTTTCAAAGAAGCATCACTATAATTAAAAAATTCTCCTTTTCGTATTGGCAAGGATGACACTAGTGCATTAATCGATCTTCTTTTCAATTCTCAAAATAATTCATCACATTCCATTATTTACAAGAATTTAACTATTTTTAAATTTAACAAAATTGGTGGGATAGAACAATGAGAAATATTATCAAAAAATTCATTAGTAGAAACTTGATAAATAATGACCTGACCTGAATGGCCCGAAGGCCTTCATTTTTTTATTGATTTTTGATAACCCCTCTTTCAAGGGATGGGGGGAGCCCTTACAAGGCCCATAGGCTCATAGATTACTTGGTAAATAATGAAAACTTTGAATCATAGCGATATTTGTGTGTGTAGGACATTATTTCACCACATTGGTTTTAACAAGATCAACAGTTTTGAAATATTTATAAACAATATTCCTATGAAAATAAATATTTCATACCCAATATTACATCTTCATAAAGTTTCCATACAATATTTTTTCCATCAGGGTTTCTAAAATAGTCCTTAGATATTTTTCATGCACCTCATTATTTTTATAATAGACCAAAATATCATTATTAAACACCATATTGAATTTATCTAAATACTCATGAAATTTTATATTCACAAGAACTATAAATAAAAATAATGAATTTTTTAACTCAAAATGTGAAACCATAAACTCATAATGAACATAACAAGTACAATGTTTTTTTATTATAATTTCATCCACCTTCACATTCATATGATGGTAAGAAGGCCTACAATTAACCTTTACAAAATTCCAAAAATACCTCAATCTGATAAAAAAATCATTAATATGAGGTAATATTTAATTTTTATTAATGGTGATTTTATTGAGTGGTATATAATCAATATAAAATCTCATAGAACCACCAATATTTTAAAAAAATATTACAGTTGAAACCCAATGAGAAGTTCTAGGGTTGCTGAAACCAATATCAAACAACTCTTGTAACAAAATTTTCAACTTTAACATCTCAAATGAAGCTATACATTAAAGAGGTTTTGAGACTTTCTTAGAATTAGACACCAATTCACTAGTAATCTCAACCTACCCAACTATATTGACACTAATTAAATCATCAGGCAAATATATCCATATTTTAGTTCACTGCAAACACTTCAAAAGTTTTAACCGTTTATTTCTTATCAACCATATGTGAAAGATAAATTTCACTCCCATATTTAGTAATTTTTTCAGCTTCTTGATATGTTATCAAAAGTATTAAATCATTATAAAATAAAAAGTGTAACTCACTATGAAAATTAAATAATCATTATTTATCTATGAAATCTATCTTATCATAATAACCTAATGTCAAATCTATACCTAGAATAACATCAAAATCCTCAATGGGAAATAAAAATGGTTTTCAAGAAAAACCATTCCATAGATGATAATGAGAAGATATCTATAAATTATCTTTTACTTTATATTTCCCAAATGTGTTTTTACTAAAAGTTATAACTGCATTTATTGAGATGGTATTTACGTTTTACATCCAAATTTATTAGATATAAAAGAATGTGTGGATAATAAATAAAATAAAAAATTTCTATAGTCCAAATAAATAAGTAATTTACTTTTCACCACTCTATTTGATGGTATAACTTCTAAAATAGTAGTAGAAAAATACTTTTCAACCCGTTTCTAATTCCGGTTATAATGATTCCAACCTTGAGTAACCAAGCACTGACATGCATTAGCATAATGACCCAATTTTTTGCAACTAAAAAATCTTACTATTGTATAACTATCTAATTTTCCATTATTGTCCAGATTATAGATTTTTTCATTATGATCATGATTCAAATGACTAATATAACAATATCAGTAACACTTTCCTAATAATAAAAAATTTTATTTAATATTTATTGTACCACATTTGGAACATTTGTAGGTATTACCTGTATATTTATTGGTTGAATGATTCTCCCTTTTCTTCTACCATGATTGATTTTTATTTTTTCGATCAAGAACTACTTAAGTATTGAAAAAAAAACATCTCAAATTTCTAAGCATAATGAAAAACTTCCTCATAATTTTCAAATTCTAAAAAGGACAATTCTCTTCATAAACCTGATTTTAGAGCTGTTTAAAATTAATAAATTTTACTCTAATTGTCTAGAAGAAAATTAGGTTTATACCTAGACAATATAGTATTGTTTTCTTAATAAGATACAATTAATAATTATTCATTTAGAATCAACTTATAAATTTTCTTTTTCATTCTATATCAAAGGGATGTAGGAAAATATTTCTACCAAAAAATTAAATATTGTTTACTCTATGGAATCAATATCATCAATTTCATTACTATTTTCATTTAAATACCACCATAAATGGATTTCAACCTCAACCTGATATATAAATAGAGTTACCTTTTAATTTTACATACATCCTAAGAAATAAAATATTTATTCTAGATAATTGATCCATCCTTTATCTTTCATCAGTTCTGAAGATCATCTAAAAACTGAAGTGTTCAGTTTCATTACATTATCTACTATAAACCTGATCCCTTATAGAAAATTTGGTCTCTCTCTTTCATAGGTTCCACTATTAATAACCTTCATCAAATGAGACAAAATTATCACAAAATAATCTATTTCAACCATTCTATGTTTCTGATTATGAAGGTTATCATCCTCGTGATGTCATTCTACCATGGATTCCATTTTTCCACTACGGGAAATCATTTTGAACCGACATGAATTTTATGAAGCAATATGGAAATATAAAAAATCTATATCATGATAATATATACATAAATTAGAGTATCTTTAAAGTCTCTTTTAAAATTCTCTTACCCTATGACGGCATATAATCACGTTCCACTAACACTAACTATAACACCTTGTAACTTAAAAAACATTTAATTACATGGTTTGTAAACAGATTATCACTTAATTACATTTCAAGTATCTTTTTGGATTATATTTTTATGTAATTTGGTAAAAAAAATTATAAAATAGTAGAAACGTTCATATAGTATAAATTTTTTCGATAAAGAGTGCCTTCAATTTACATCCCTTTTTTATTCAAGAAACTTTTTCTTCATTTAATAGAAGAGTCTACATAGAAAAAATATAACCTTTTTATAATTTTTAACCATCCTTAGATCCTACGAAATACATTTTAAAATTTGGGATGAAAGAAAAATCTAAGTAAGTGATTAAAATAATACAATCCCATTATTCTAATGAAATACCTAAAAACCCCTAAATATGTATACCTTTTCCATAATAAAACATTGATAACATAAATATAATATTTTCACATGTGAATTTTATTTTTACCAAAATAAACCTTTTAAACTAATTAACAATCCTAGGAAAACCCAATATGGAATCCTAAGTCATGTGGGAACACATGAAAATACTCCTTTTAGAAATCAAATTTTCACCTGTAAACCTTCCTTATCTCATGAAATAAAGATATTTCCACCAAAAAACTTTTTTTAAGAATAATATTGTTATATTATATCGTCGTATTCATTCCCTATGTTTTATAATATATTTTCTAAGTCAAAATAAAAGAATCCTATTTTATCTCCCATATTTTCACCTTCGAAGACTATATCAATACCCAATTAACTAGAGAGCTATATCAGGATCACCTGTCATCATGATTTATATCGATAACAACCTTCATCATATATAATTATCAAATACCATATCATTAACAAAAAAATTAATAATATTTTAATTTTTCATCAAGAAATACTTTAAAAACTCATTTAAACCCGTAAAAAAAATACATTCCATTTTCATATAATTATACAAAGAAATATCATTTTTCATTAAAAAAATATAAAAAATGAAAAATCATAGAAGAGGAAGAATAAGATATTCTTTGAAGAACATTTTTAAAATTAAGAGGATGGTTAATAAATAATAATGGATATTTGAGTGGGAAAAGGTTATCAAGTTGTATATGTTAAAAACAATATTTTTCACTTTTTTAAAAAGTTAAAAATATCCCATACATAAAAGATTTAAAATATTCTGTTTAAAAACTTTTTAAATAAAGTAAAATATATTTAAACAAGAACATTATCTAACTTTTTAAATTAATAATAAAATTATTGAAACATTTAATTGAAAATGGATATAGAGAAAAAATAGTTTAAAATAATTAAAATAACATTTTAAAGGAAACCCCATTACCTTAAGTTATGTCTTGCTTCACTTGTTCTCTAACTCCTGAATAATAAAATTATTATTTTTTAGTTTCCTAAAAACCTTTTCCATTTCAATTTTTTCATAATTATCATTTTTATTATATTTATTATCATTCTTTATTTGGTTTCTAAAATAGATAAGTTCATGTTGGAAGTTTTGGGTTCATTTGATTTATAACCTTGAACAACATTGGTGTGTTGAACACAGTCAAATGCGTTGTGGTTCCATTACCTCCAGAATAATAAAGATGGTTTAATTATTTTATTTAGAAATTAAATAAAATTTTGAAACCATCCATGTATGGTTTTTATGAAAAATGAACAACATATTTTCAATGATATAGTAGTATGTATGTACACATGATTTTTTTTTTCATTTTTCTAACAAGTGGAAGAGGTATATAGTATATAATATTTTACATTCCAAGAATCATAAAAATTTCATACATTTAATATTTGTTAATTATTTTTAAATTTATGTCCATCCTTATAATGTGGAAATGAAAAATTAATTGCATAGCTTTTTGGAGGTGGTATTCCACAGGTACACAATAGTATCCATATCAATTTCCAACGAACAGAAATGGAAAAAAGGTAAGTAATATATTAATTTTCTAAAAAAAATATGTAATAAGTATCATATATATTAATTTATTCCATCACTTTAATTTTACATATGATCCGATGATGAAAAGGAAACACATTACTTCGTGGAAGAAATAATACACACGTACGCAAGATCTATATTTTCATTTCCCATAAAATGGAAAAGGAGATAAAAATAGGTTGTAACTTTTATACCTTTTCATACATATAATTGAGTTTCTAAAACATGTTTTCACTGGATACCCATTATTTTAGGGATCCATTGATTTATTTCTATGGTGATAATGATTTTCATGTATTTTCATCTAAAGTCAATAGTCAAGAGTGATCAAAATAAAAATTGATATATACACGACATGTAATTTATGAACACATATCTTGTATCTTTTCTCAAACATGATTCAGATAGCCCAAATACACACCCATGTAGCCAATTAAAGACAAAACGATGTGTATATACTGTTAACATACAGTGTATACCCTTCTATATGTGGTTGGTGTCTTATAGAGATTCGACACACCATGTACACTGGTTCCACATGTCATGAACCCTCACCTACTAATATTTGATGCTTCGAATTCAATGAGTGATGTAGTGGTTCACCTACCGGTGGAAAAAACAAAGGAAAATTATTTTAACCAAGTACATGGCGTGTACTTCTGGGTATACGCCATGTAGTTTATTTTTCTATAATTAGAGAAGAATCCCTCAAATTATGATGTTGGACATACAAGTGGGATATGTTGCTGTTCAACCGATCAACCTCCCACACATCTAAATATGAGTTTTTCTCTTTTATTTTCATTATTGTTTTAGTTTAATTTCCATTTACCCTTTCTCCTCTCATATTCGTGGTTGCAGTTGAGTTTATGCTCAACCCGCACACCGTGACCATGGCCATAAGCAGCTAGGATTATTTTTTGGGGTGTTATAATATTATTATAGGTGTTGTGTAATTGAAATTATGAAGTGTTTTCTATTATTGTGAATTTAGTTTATAATTATTTTAATGAAAAATTTCCCCATTACACCATTTGTGTCATATCAGATCAAGAATGACACTACTGAGGAAACTAAAGGAGTTACAATGGGCGAGACCATGAACATTAGGTGAGTCTATTGAAACTATTTATGGGGTTATGATCTTGATGTGGATTTTAAAATTCCATTAACGAACTAAGTTATTGGTGCTTAAATACACAATTTTTTGTTATCGAACAAAGAAATAGTGTTTTAATTGAATCCCTATGGTAAAAGTATTTCCTTAAAAAATTGAATACTAAAGAATGACTTTTATAAAAATATTCTAATCAAATTATGACCTCAAAACCTTGTTTTACTAATTATTATGTCCTTTTATTCTGTTTGAATTTAATTTTCACAAATAATTTCATATTTCCAGCCATTCCCTTTATTATTTTTGTTGGATAATCAGATGAGACCCTCCAAATTTACCTTAAAAAATTTTCTCTTCATTCCATATGGTATAGACCTTGTCTATTACTAGCTACCCAGTTAGTCAGATTAGAATGGGAAAATGTTCAATTTACTATGCCTCGTGATATGTGTGGTCAAATTATGGTTTCATTGTTGGGAAATAATGAGAAGTATCAGTGCAAGTTTGATTTTAGTTTAGTTTTCCTAGAATTTTACCTTTTATTTTCTTGATTCTTTTCATGGGACCCTCAACCCCACATTCTTAGGGATTATTATTTGACAGGTTATTGGTACAATCCACCTGGAGAGGATTTTTATATGAATGATCCAGTCCAATTGTACCTATATCCATAAAAAATATTATCTATACATGGATGATGGGTTTCAATATGGGGAATAATTATGTACACCCTTCACCCCACATGTTTTTTATGCACTTTTAGAACCATATTTGGGTAATACCAAAATATTAATATCAATGATGGAATCCATTATCACATGCCAGTTGGTCCAAAATAAATGGTTTGGAATACTTTGTACCATGTGATAGAAACTTTCTGAGATAATCAACAATAAGGATACTCTAATTGAGTTTGAGACTGGGTGTTATAACCCCATTTTGACTAAGGATTCATGTTATGATGTGTTCCCCACTTTAAATTAAATAGTAATTTCTAAAATTGATTTTCAAAACTCAAACATTAAATATGGGAACACATCATGTCATGATAATAAATAATTTCATCATAACTTTATTTTATATCCCTATGTTGATTACATACCTGCTCTAGAGGATTCCTATAATCATTTTTAGGTTTTTCGAATAATGAAGCAAGAACCTCATAAGGTGGAGGATGTAAATGATGAAACCAAGACATAGGACCACATTCAACATCTATTGGACACATAGTAGGGATACTGCAAACCATCGACCATACCACCTGAAGGTTAAGAAATGTGGATAAATGAAGAGGGCATAAGAAGTATGTGGGAGTTCTCATAGAGAATTACAAATATTCCTCCATATTACTGGTAAGTACCTTACCTCTGGTCGAGACAGAGACCTAAAATAAAGGAGCTTTCTGGGAGGAAACCCATCCTCTCTTCTCTCTCTTTCTTTTTTCTATTTTTAATAAACACATAACTTGTACTTCTCTTCCACATGTCGTGTACCTCCCTTTCTCTCATCCACTGTTGAAATGTGAATAAAATTATGTCACCCATAATGTGTACCTATATACATGGTGTGTAATTTTTTTATTAGTTTATGTTATAATAGAAATTTTTTATAAATAAATATTATTTAAGTTAATAAATTAGAATGAATCATGTACATAGAAAGGTCACTCGAGTGCATCTGAGCCTTCACTGGTTTGAATTTCTCTGTACCCACCTTTGATACATGATTTATTCTTTTTAATATTATTTTTATATTAAATAGTGAATGAATTATTTCAATTGAATAAAACCATTTCAAAATAAATGAAAATATATGGTGGGGCTGAATTGGTTGGTTGGGTCCCAACCCACATATCCAAAAGCCTCAGGTTCGAGTCCTTCTAGGCATTTTAGTTCCATCCTTTTAATAAAATAAAACCACATATCATGTATTTCGGTAAACTTCATGTGAGTCCATCGATCATAATAATTTAGAGCGTTTTAAAAAATAAGAAATCATCAGAGGGTGATGTGGGTTTATTGGAGGAGTTGTAACCTAGGGTTCAAATGACATGGGTTTGAACTCAGATAATCTACCTGCAACATCCCAATCTACAATAATTAAAACCACACAAAATGAACCAATCCTTACACTATGTAATATTTCCACTATAGTTTAAATATAAAAAGATAATAAACCCTGCATCATTGCAATGTTTGCTCTAGTTAACGAGGGAATGCATTTGGATCAGCCAGGTTGCTCGTTCGTATCCAACCTCGAGCACCAAACTAAAGGTTGTAGTTCCCATTTTCAAATTTTCGAAAATATGGCATGTATTTCTATGATAAAATCCATGTATAGGTTTTTTTGTGTATAGATAAATAAATTTATTTATTTATAATTTTAATTAATAATTAATATATAGTTTTTTTAATGAACAAATATTTTATTAAATAATATTACATGATGTGTATGTCTACAAACACGTTGTGAGTCCTGGATGTATAAGTTGGGAACCCTAACTGGCCTGACCCCATGTCAGACACCCCTCCCAATTTTCGTCCCCACCCCCACCCCCTATGGCTTTTACTATACGATGTTCTCCCTCCAACCTTTGAATCTACCATTTTTCTTTGATTCAGGTTATTATTTTATCTCTGTTTTGATACTCAATCAAGGTATGTTCTTATTCATCCATTATTTCAGTGTTTTAAATTTATATATAGGGTGATATGTCGATTGAGTGAGGCATTCGGTCAAAACCTATAGTACACGTGTTGTAATGAGTAATACACACCTTGTGCATCATTTATATGACCAAATATTTTTCATTTATAAATTTTAAAACGCAGTGGGTGTACTCAGCTCACGCCATAAATACCTCCACTTGGCCTAAGGAAAACATGTGTCCTAATCTATACATGACCATATTTACCATGTTCAAAACATGATGTGTAGGTCTGAAATAAATCATTTATAGATTCATTCAGGACTTGTCTATGTTGGGGTACACACGGGATGGATTCCATGTTCTAATGCACGACGTGTATGTTCGTTATATTTTGTGTTTCGTAATTTATGCCCCCACTTGGATGAGGCTATGTCCATGTAAGCACAAGACCAGTTCCACATGTTCAAACTCATGGCATGTGCCCACCATACATGTTGTGTACTATCATTTTTTTAAACATTCTCCCACTTATATTTTGAATCCAGAGCACATTGGTTCACATCAAAATCACACTACAAACCATGTACCCTGAATCCACATATCGTGTAATTATATTTTTAGGATTTCTCTTTTTTTTTTATTTTTTTCATTTTATTTAATTTTTTTCTCTTTTGTTTATTCCATTTCAGTCCAGGGAACATAGAGGACAAGCTAGTGGGAAGAAGCATGTCCCCACTATGGAAAGAGAGTGACCCTCACCTCATCAGATCTAGATCAGGGCACCAGGATGGTACTCCATGATAGATGTGCTGACTCACAAGCCGCAAACCGTGGTGATGTTGAATCCTCTCCCACCAGTAGCCACCTCCTCAACATTATATTTCGATCCTAAAGCCACCATGAGATCTTCTATAGTTTTTGAGGGATCCAATGCAGTAAATCATACTACTTACGTGACAGTATCAAATGTGACCATGATGCCTTTTACTACTGCCATGAATTATGATCCATCTACGACAGCAACTAATACAGTCACTACCATGACAGCCAAAACTTCTATGTCAGCAACTGATTCCCCAGTAGAGCTATCACCGACAATAACATTACCCCAGCTTCACCCCATCTTGAATTTCGATGTGTGTCATACTTCAAATGGTTGGTTGTGAAGATTTTCACAACTCATGATATAGTTGGGTGGATGCTTCTTCGACATCAATATTTTTGTAGTTATTTTCTACATTTATGTTTGACGAGTTCACCTACCAAGAGACACCCATCAACACGGTGAATCCCATAAGATTCAGGATAAACATATGACATTTTTCCCTAACCATGGTAGAGTTCATCCCATAGTTTTATTTCTACCCCCATCCATCCACCCCACCCTCTGTTATAGGCCTGACCCACCCTGATCATTCCAACCTTGTATCTGTGTGGAAAGATCTTGTTGGACCTGACTACAAGTACGATCCATCCTCACAAAAGAGAACCCTCATCATTTCTACTCCCATATGGTTCATCCATATTTTCTTCAATTCCATCATTTTTTCATGCCATTATGAAATGGGTGTCGTGTCTAAACGTGATATGGAGATACTTACCTACATCATCTAGCATGATAACTCTGAACTCCCATTCTTCACTACCTCTTAATTCCACTCCACAATCACTAGTCATCAGGGAAACCTATATGATGGGTTCTATGCCACATGATTGACACACTATATAGGGGGGGTGTTTGAGCCATCTCTCCCTCATGATATCTTAGTTTCTCACCAGTAGATGGACTTCTTTATTCTTATTCAACTGAGGATGGTTGATATGTGGGGAGACACATTTGTGCTCATGTAGGATTCCCTAGCTCTAGTCAGGGAAAGAGATGACCCGATTTCCCCTGATGGCACTGATGACTCGGTAACACACACTCCTCTACTAGACATTACTTCTCCACCCTCCCCACTTCTTCCTCCCTCCACTCCTCATCTTATATTCCATGTTCTTCTAGATCATCCATCACCCCACCTCCAACCGCACCCTCAGCTGATCTCCTAGTTTAAATCTACTTGGCCACCTTGGATCATCGCCATGAAATCATGGAGCGCCACCATGATACCATAGTTCAGAGACTCGAACAGATTTAGGGGATTCTTGACCTTATTCTTCATCACATGGGCATTCAGCTCTCCCCAACACATGACCATCCTTCAGATCCTTAGCCTTCGACAACGTAGATCCATATTACTGATCTGGCCACAGATTCCATGCTCTTATCTACTTTTGGAATAGACACTGCTTCTATCACTATGGCCAGTGATGTACCATTAAATCCCACTATATAGAGCGAAGACTCAGCACCTAAAACTTCCACTAATATTTCCCCTACTCTTCTGGATCCCCCTTTTTCAGACAGTGCCTCTTCTGAGCCGACACAATTACTATTTCTGAAAACTTATTTCATTATATATATATATATATATATTTTGTGTTATTCTTGAGATATGATGGTTTTTATTCATGAATAATTCTTTTTTCATTTCATCGTCAGTCACTAGTACTATGGAGAATTATGGGAATATACTTTATACTTCTTTACACCCTTTTGAGCTCACTGTGAGGAGAGTATATTGTTGGCATTTATTTTATTTTCTTTTCTTTTGATTACCACTTTCACATCCCCCTTACCCTGGACTAGTTATGTTCTTCCACATCCTCTTCTCTTAGTTTTGTTTTAACTTGGAGGCCCATGAGTGATGTTGACTGTGGGGGAGATTCTCTTGACTACCCTAGTCTTTTACCTAAAACTAAACTAGGAGACTTCATTTTTAGATGAAATTTTCTAAAATGTGGAATTTTTTTGATTAAATGTTACTATAAATAACAAATACATAGATGAGGATTTTAAAAGATATATTCTTATTGTAATTTTAAATAAATTTAAAATTATTGATTATATAGTTTTATTTTTTGTTTAAATTATTGTCCATTTGAATTTATTAGATTTATTTATTTCATGTCCTGATTGACCCATTTTTATCACTATTACAACATGGTATTCTGATCCCTCCTCCGTATTATTTCTTACACCCTCTTTCTTGAGATATTCTTGAGATATGAATGACTTCTATAACTTAAGAGTTTTCCTCTTTCATGCATTATGATTTTGAATCACATTAAAATGATTGAGGAATTTGATTGATATTTTCAACTCCTTTAACCATGATACTTACCCTACATCTAACCTCTATGAAACCCATAGAAATCATGAACTTCATTGATTGGAATCCACATTAAAAGCCTATTTATTCTTCTTACCCAAATTCCTTGATAATGTTTCATCATTATTCATTTGATCTTTGAAGAGGGAGTTTGGAGATTCATGGTATATTTTGGAAAATGACCATAAAATTAAGTGTGGGGGAGAGCTATACTTTTTCATTTGGAAAGAAGGTTTCTGAAATCACTATTATTTATATTCATAAGTGGCCCCTTTAAAAAAATGAAAACATTGATAATGAAAAAAACTCAAAAATAGGTAAAGATTCATTCATTATACTTATAAATGGTTCATGAAACTTTGATAGTAAAGGAATATAATGGGGATTTCAAACTATGAGAGATATTGATCGGGATTAATTTTTATTGATTTTTTATATTGAATATCATGGCTTATTATTTAAGAATTCAACATATTTTTCATGCATCTAAGATTATTTTTCACATCATTACCTATCTTCTATTAGCCTTTGAAGTATGTAAACATTATTGAAAGAACTCATAATGTTTTATATAATTTCCCTGTTTAGATTTATCTTACATTAAAAGATAATATAAAGAGGTTATATACTTTAAAATGAGAACCAATTTCATTAAATTATCTCGAGTGATGACTGTGTCATTTTCTGGTGGGGAAAATCATCATGTGGCATGAGTATTTATGAAAAGTTGAAATATGAGAATAAAAGAGGATGTAAGTATATACCCTATTTTAGTTTAGTTCTCACAAATCATTTATCATTTTCATTCATTAACTATATTATAATTCATGGATAATTGACTAAGACCTACCTACTTGTGCATAAAATTTTATCTCCAATTTCCCCACGGGATCGAACTCGATTGCCGCTAGTTACCTAGTTAGGCAGATCAAAAGGGAACAAAAATTTCAATTTACCACACCTCACAATGGGCACGATCATACCTTAATCATAATAATATTTTAATATATGAAAGATAATGATGTTATTATTTCATCATGGTTAAAGAATATTTTATTTTTGTATAATAATAAATAAACATGAAACACTCGATTAATAATTATTCCTTTTCTCTCGAAATCCTCCATTGTCTTAAACGTTAACCTGTATTAAACCTTAATCCATCTAAGGTTAGTATTTTTGTGAGAACATGACCTCTAAGTCATGAGATGGGATGATGGGGTGTGATTTTGGAAGTGATTGTGAAGATACTTTGGTATGTTTTTATAACATGTTTTATATTTTTTAATAACTTATCCTTTTATGAATGTTTTTGTTAAATAGGTGAGAAAGAGTTGTAGGATTTGTTAATAATGTTTCCTTAACCATGTATAGAAAACTTTTCTAAATTGAGATGATGTTATTCCATTCATGAAAGTTACAAAATTCATGAATGATATTTATTATTCAAGATTAAGTTGAAAGGGGTAATATTGAGGTTACCGAACTAAAGGTATGAGATCAAGGATTACTGGACATAGGTCACCAAAAAAATGTTATTGGATGGAGAAACAACACAATGTTAATAAAAAATATTTTTTATAAACTTTAAAAAAATTGTTATAATTCTAAATGAGGAAGAATTTAATTGGTTTGATAATGTTGATGTTTGATTGATATTACAAAGATGAAGATAGAATACTGAATGGAATAGGGAAATTTGCACCAAATAAATGGGGAATGTATTTTGTGATATAATTCTTTAGAAGTTGCAACAATGTTATAATTCATTAATGGCTTGAGTGCACTGAACAGAGGTAGTCGGAGTTTCTGGAAAGATATATTGTATGAATTTTTTTATAGTAAATATTTTCTTATGAACTATATAAATTTTGAAGTTAGGAAGGGTGTTGTGGTATGAATGAATCAGTTTGAGTTCATCAAATGCAGAACCAATTTATCGAGTTTTTTTCAAAAAAGAAGATGTCCCTCCAGGTGAAATATAAGTAAAGATAACTTATTCATATCATGAACTATGTAAAGGTATCAAATGGGAAATATAAATATTATCTACAATTTTCATGACTTATGTAAAGGAATAGAGGATATATTTTCAAAGCTATCAGATAAAGAAAATTTGAGTAGGGCATCAGATGGAGATTTCAATATTATTGAAATGGTTGATGGTCCATCAGAAAAACATGTCACAATGAAGATAAGTTTACTGTATATGTTCAATCAGTCGAAGAAAATAGTGGATAATTTGAGAAAAATTACCTTTCAAATGAATTCATATTGAATCCATCACATAGAGTTCTTAAAAATTCCACAAAAAATTTCCTGTAATTTTAATCAGATAAACTTACACAAGATATAAAATCTCTTTATTAAAGCATTGTAAAAACATTTTCCAAATGAAATTTTGAAGATATTTACCTAATAATTTGTAAATCCTCCTAATATTTACAATTTTGAGTTGGTAATTAGTGAATGTTTATTTAGAAAAGACAAGGAAGGTTGAAGTAGTTTTATAACATTTTTTTAGGGAATTTCATAGAAGATTTCAGATGCTATAATTTGTATGAATCTTTAAAACGACTCTAGAATTACTGAGAATAATCTTGGAAATATTATTCTTGGAGGAGATTGGATATTTTTTCGTTTTGGAAAAAAATAAATTGAGTTCCAACTTTTTCTCTTTTGAGAGCACCTAAAAACGGAGCATAATTACAACTTGTACCAACAATGACCACCTATAAGAGAAAGAATATATACTAATGTTTTTTGGATCAATATGAGTGTCCAATGAAGATAAGTTTAGTTTTATGTCTCTGAACATAAGACAAAGGTTAAGTGATAAGCCGACACCTATAGATATCATTCAGGGACATCAGATAGATTCATCTGTCAGAGCTATCTTACAAAGATATTATTAAACAGAGCTTCCGAGTTGGTTGTGAGGAACACTGATTTTTTTCACTAAAGATAATGGATATTAGAGGTTCATTGCTGAGATGAAACTGTCAGAGTATACTGATCATGGGTAGGTCACACCAGATGAAGTCTTACTGTATTAAGAAAATCTAATGGTCAATTTATTTATGATATAGTTGGGATCTATTTTATAGTGTTTCAACATCTTGTGTTGTCTAAGTTTAATTTAAAAACATTATAACTAATGAGTGTCAATATAATCTTTAATATCAAGATATTTAAGTATTCTAATGTGTGTTTTCATCAGTTATAATCATTTATATTAATAGTGAGTTTCTATGGAATGATGGGAGTCTCTATTGTAATGACATAGTCACCCACATTTTTGGTGAACCATATAAATAATGTGTTCCTTGCTCTACCTTACTATCTTTTCAATCCTGTGATATTTTTATATAAATTTGATAAGGGAAAATTATAACAATCTATAGGGGTTAATTTTAGAGAATTTTTAATTTAAAAATATGACCACTGATTCAACCCCCTTCCCAGTAGTTCTCATGATCCCAAGGAACTTCAATTGGAATCATAGATAGGTTCCCCTATTTCAAACTTATCATGGATAATCAAAACTTAGTTAATATTAGAGTTATTCATACCATTGATGAAAATAGTTACCACATTTTAAAATTAAAGATGATGAATTATATTTTGTCTCTTGGACTAGAGGTAATTGATGCAACTATAGTTGGGTTTCCACCCACTAAGAATTATTCTCTTATCATATTCACTAAAAATATATTTATTTAGATTGAAAAGATATGAATTCGATTTGAATTATTTTTCATAGAATGTTTTGACGATGTTTATGGGTCTCAATATTGCTAAGGAAAATTTGGAAAAACTCAAATGTGTCATCAAGGGAGATATGAAAGTAAAATATTTAAAGCTACTTATATGAGGAATTAAGTTTAAAGATATTATAATGGGAGATGATGAAACTATTGATTTATTCTTCACTTAAGTTAATAAAGTTTATTACAACATCATATGATTAAGAGATGTGTTGTAAGATTCTACCATTGATAAAAACCATATGAGAATATTTCCAAATAGGTTTGATTAATAAATCTCGGACTTGTAAGCTATTGTTGATTTATCTAATTAATAAATAACATAAAATTCTTATTTCATACAATATGAGGAAATATTTGGTACTCAAAAATAAGAAAATGTATTAAATATATTTTCAATCTATTATAAAGTAAAAAAACCAATATCTTGATCATAAGATTGTTGAACCTGGTGATTCATAAGATATGGAAGATGATGTAATGAATGAAAAAATCACACCCTTTATTACAAAGAGTTTCTAGAGAGGTAGAGGAAAATATAGAGGCAATCTCTAACTTAAATGTTTTGACTGTGGAGATTTTTGTAAATTTTCTATAAACATTTCTAAAAATAAAGTTAGAAAATATGAAGAATACTATGAGGAAAAAACATAGTGGAAGAGATGAATACAAACTTCAAAGGAATATAAGAATTACAATAAATATAATAAAAATATCACTATAAATTAAAGAACTATTTAAGATAGAATGGAGAGTATAAATCCACTGAGAATAGTTACTAAGAATATAAAAATCTGGAGTAGTTTAAAACCTTCTTTTCTAATGTCACCAGAAAGTATAAATTTTCTAATAATGGAGAGAAATAAGTTTAACCAATATATAATATCATCTGAGATCAGTACTTTTGTAATGTCTTGATAAAAACAAAAAACTAAAGAAAGAAATGATAATTTTGAAGAAATAACGTGAGAAAAGGAATGTAAGAAAGAAATATCTTCTTAAATGGGAATATTTGTACATTGAGGAGATTAATGACCTCAAATTGAAAGTTGAAGAATATAGAAAGTTGGTGGAAGATATTCAAAATAAACTCATGGATAAGGAACATAAGTTTTTTAAAACTGAATCCATATTTATTGAGGCTAAAAGTCCCTTAATGAAGATGAGTGAAAGTTACAACAAGGTTTTGGAGGTAAAGTTTGAAACTTCTCAAGATGCTTAGAAATATCATCTAAGAATTTAAAGACTTATTCACCCATTAAACACAAAATTCTATATTTTATTTCTAACCAAATAGATATTATAAACAATAATGGGAATTATTGGAATAATAGAGGATGTGGAAAACAAATCACATCAACCAAAGTTAAAATGTACCTCTATAAGAAATATTCTCTATACCAAAGGGAAACAGACATAGAAAGATGTTACAAACCTCTGAAAAAAATTTATATTGAAAGATAATTCTTCTATATAAGATCAATATTAAATGGATATTGTTGGTGATGTGGTATATATGGTAACATGACATATAATTATTATCATAACATGTATCTTCATGGAAATTGGTATGATTTAAGGGGAACAATGGTAGAAGAAAAGAGAGTATCATTTCTATATTGTAGGAAAAAATAAATCTAAAATCACCAGATTCTATAAAGATTCCAATGAAGACCCAATTTTATTATCTTAAAAAGTTTTTTTTGAAGATGAGACTAATCAATCCACTAGTAAGAAGAATGTATGATAACTATTTTTGTTCAATTCTACTATGTTAGAAATTAATTGGTGACTAGGAAGAAGATATTAAAGGAAAGTGCCTTTCTTATAGACATAACTTTGAAATATACTAAAAGGATCAAAACATGGATTATTGAAAGAGGTTATTCCTTATATATGATAGGTGGCCTAAACATCATGATTGATATTGAAGAATATGAAGGTGGATTAGTTACCTTCATAAATTATATTTTCTTAAAAATCAGAGGAATAAGAAATACTGAGATTGAAGCTCAAAAAATAAAATAAAATGATGTTTTGTAAGTTGATGGGATCAAACACAACTTGTTATGTGTTATAATAATTTTTGATGATGGTTTGGAAATTATCTTTGAAAGGGATTATTGTTTCATTAGAAGTTTGAAAGATGGAAAAAAATCACTAATGGAGAAAGAACCACTGAAAATATTTTTCAAACTGGGGAGCTTTATACCTCATATTACATATGTACCACTGATGAAAATATGTTACGACCTCAAAGAATTTGGGATATTTTCCAAAGAAGAATGGGTACACTTTATAATGATGTTTTCATAAACATGGAACCAATCAAGAGGAAATATTATGAGGCTTTTCCAACTTTCCAAAAGGGAAGACGGTTAGTAATAAGAATAAGAATTTTGAAATCCAATCTACTATCCCAATTGAGCTCATGAAGTCAAATATTTTTAGACCAATGAGACATCATTTAAATAAAATGATATTTTACCTTTTCACTTTAATTAAAGACATCACACATATAACCAATATATTGTTTATGAATCATAAATCAGAGGTTGTAGAGATGTTTAGATATTTTGAAAGGGAAGTTAAAAAAGATATGGGTGTTTATATACAAAAATTGAGAACTAATTAAAAAAAGGATTATATAGGCAATGATTTCTGATCTTATCTTAAGAAGCATGAAGTAAAACAACAAAATAGAGTTCCACATACACTCCTCAACAAAATAGAGTTCTAGAAATGAAAAATTGATGTTTACTACAAATAGAAGAAGCATGATCATAGAATACAAAAAATCTAAATTATTTTGTAGAGATAATATAAGTGAATCAATTCATGTTTAAAACAAATGTTTATTATAGTAAAAGTCTAAAATTATTTCCTATGATATGTTATATAAGAAAAATTATTCATTGAAATGTTTTATGGTTTTTGGGAGTCCTTGCTTTACAAATTTCAAGAGTCTGGATCATGGAAAGATTGATGAAGAATATAAGGAAGGAATTTTAATGGGTTATTCAATCAAATGAAGAAGATAAAAATGATGAAATAAACTTTTAATTTTTTTGAACTCTTATCATGTGAAGAGTTATTGGCAATCAGACATCCTTAACAATTTTTTTTAAGATGATATGAAAGGTATTGTGAAAAATAGAATATTGACATCCCAAAAAAGATAATAGTGAAGATTAATACATTCCTATCATTATAAAAAGTTATTCAAATATTTCGTGTGAAGGGGAAACTAAAGGAGTTACAACGAGTGATCCCATGACCATTGGGAGACGTCATTGCCATTTTTTATGTGTGATGATCTTGAGGTAGATTTGAACAATGAATCACTAGACCAAGGGATTGGTGTTTAAATAAAAAATGGTTATAATCAGATCAAGAAATTGTGTTTTAATTGAATCACCTTGGTTATAGTATTTAAAAAATAATTTTAATGACCTTTTCAAAAATAATATAATAAAAATATGACGTCAAAACCTTGTTTTCCAAATTTTTCTGTCCCATTATTCTGTTTTAGTTTAGTTATCACAAATCCTTTCTCATTCACATATATTACCTACATAATTGTTCTTGGATAATTGACTAAGACCCCCTACTTTTGCATAACATTTCTTTTCCAATTTCCCCATGGGATCAACCTTGACTGCTGCTAGTTACCTAGTTAGTCAGATCAAAAGGGAATAAAAATTCCAATTTACCATGCCTCACAATGGGCACAATCATACCTTAATCATAATAGTATTTAAAAATATGTAGGATAATGATGTTATTATTTCATCGTAGTTAAAGAATATTTGATTTTTGTAGAATAAGAAATAAACATGAAACACTCTATTAATAATTATTCCTCTTCTCTAGAAAACCTCAATTGTCTTAAAATTTAATCTATATTAAAACTTAATCCATATAAGGTTAGTCTTTTTGTGATAACATAACCTATAAGACAAGGGATGGGATTTTGGGGAGTGATTTTGGAACCGATTGTGAAGATACTTCGGTATGTTTTTATAAAATATTTTATATTTTTTAACAACTTATCTGATTATGAATGGTTTCTTTAAATAGGTGAGGTAGAGCTGTATGAGTTGTTAATAATGCTTCCTTAACCATGTATAGAAAACATTTAAAAATTTATATGATGTTATTCCATTCTTGAAAGTTCCTAAATTCATGAATCGTATTCATTAATCAAGATTCAGTTCAAAGGGGTAAGTGTGAGGTTACCGAACTAAAGGTACCAGATCAAGGATTACTGGACATAGGTCACCAAAAAAATGTGATTATATGGAGAAGCAACACAATGTTATTAGAAAATATTTTTTATAAACTTCATAAAAGTGTTATAATTATAAAGGGTGAAGAATTTAATTTGTTTGATAATATTGATGATCACTTTATATTACAAAGCTGAAGCTATAATACTGAATGGAGTAGGGAAATTTTCACTAGATAAATGGGGAATGAATTTTGTGATACAATTCTTTAGAAGTTGCAACAATGTTATCATGCATTAATGGCTTTAGTGCACTGGTCAGAGGTAGTTGGAGTTTCTGGAAAGATATATTGTATGAATTTTTGTAGTAAATATTTTCTTATGAACTATGTAATGTTTGAAGTTAGGAAGGGAGGTGCAGTATAAAGGCATCAGTTTGACTTCATCAAATACAGAACCAATTGATCGAGTTTTGTTGGAAAAATAAGATGTCCCTCTAGGTGAAAGATATGTAAAGATAACTTATTCATATCAATACCTATGTAAAGGTATCAAAGGTGAAATATAAAGTTCATCAATTATTTTCATGACCAATGTAGAGGTATGGGGGATATATTTTCAAACCTATCAGATAAAGAAAATATGATTATGGAATCAAATAGAGATTTCAATATTGTTGAAATGGTAGATGGTCGATCAGAAAAACATGTCAAAGAGAAGATAATTTTACTATATATATTCAATCAATCAAAGAAAATAGTGGATAATTTGATAAACATTACCTATCAAATGAATTATTATAGAATCTATGACATTGAGTTCTAACAAATTCCACAAAAATTTTCCTTTAAATTTAATCAAATAAACTTTCACAAGATAGAAAATCTCTTTGTTGAAGCATCAAAAAAACATTTTCTGAATGAGATTATGAAGATATTTAACTAATAATTTTTAAAGACTCCTAAACTTTAAAATTTTGAGTTGATAATCAATGAATGTTAATTTTTGTAAGACAAAGAAAGGTTGAATAAGTTTTATAACATTTTTGTTAGGGAATTTCATAGAAGATTTTCGATGCTAGAATTTGTATGAATCTTCAAAAAGACTTTATAATTTCTAAGAATAATCTAGAAAATTTTATTCTTGTGGGAGTTTTTATATTTTTTCATTTTGGAAAGAAAAAAGAATTTGTGTTCCAACTTTTTCTATTTTCAGAGCACCTAAAAAGGAGCATAATTACAAGTTGTACCAACAATGACCGCCTGTAAAAAGAGAATATACACTGATTTTTTTATCAGTGTGAGTGTCCAATGAATATAAGTTTTGTTTTATGTTTAAGAACATAAAATAGAGGTTTAGTTAGAAGATGACAGATATAGATATCATTCAGGGACATCAGATAGATTCATCGGCCAGAGCTATCTAACAGAGATAGTGTTAAACAGAGCTTTTGAGTCGGTTGTGAGACACAATGATTTTTTTCACTAAAGATAATGGATATTATAGGTTCATTTCTTAGTTGAAACTGGTAGAGTATACTGGTCATGGGTAGGTCACAAAAGATGAAGTCTTACTATATTTAGAAACGTTAAATTTCAATTTCTTGACGATATTGTTGGGATTTATTTTATAATGTTTCACTATCTTGTGTTGTATTAGTTTTATTAGAAAAAATGTTATAACTAATTAGTGTCTGTATAATATTTATTATCCGGATATAGAAGGATTCTAATGTGAGTTTTCATAAGTTATATTCATTTTTATTAATAGTGAATTTACATGGACTGGCGGGAGTCTCCATTGTAATGACATAGTCACCCACATTTTCAATAAACCATATAAATCATGTGTTCCTTGATTTACCTTACTATCTTTTCAATCCTGTGTGATTTTTATATAAATTTGATAAGGGTAAAAATTATAACAATCTATAGGGGTTAATTTCATAGAATTGTAAATTTAAAAATATGACCACTGATTCAACCCCCTTCCCAGTAGTTATCATGATCCTAAGGAACTTAAATTTAAATCAAATAGAGGTTCCCCTATTTGAAACATATCATGGATAATCACAACTCAGTTAATAGTAGAGGTATCCACACCTTTTTTGAAAATAGTTACCAAATTTTGGAATTTAAAGATGATTGCCTATATTTTTTCTCTTGTCCTAAATTTAATTGATGCAGCTACAATTGAGTTTCCACCTACTGGAAATGATTCTCTTATTACATTCAGTAAAAAAATATTTAGTTATATTGAAAATATATAAATTCTATTTGAAAATATATTTCATAGAATGTTTTGCGATGTTTATGTGACTCAATACAACTAAGGAAAATTTAGACAAACTCAAATGTGTCATCAAGGGAGATATCAAAGTAAAATATTTAAATCTACAAATATGAGGAAGTAAGTTTAAAGATAATATAATGGGATATGGTGAAACTATTGATTAATTCTTCACTAGAGTTAATAAAGCTGATTACAACATCATATGATTCACAGATGTGTTGGAAGATTCTACAATTGTTAAGAAGCTTACGAGAATATTTCCAAGTAGGTTTGATTATGAAGTATTAGACTTATAAGATAAAGTATATTTATCTAATTAATAAATTACATAAAATTATCATTTCATATGATATGAGGAAATATTTGGTATTCAAAAAAAAGATAATGTATTAAATATATTTTTAATCTATTATAAAATAAAAAAACCAATATCTTGATCATAATATTGTTGACCCTAGTGATTCATAAGATGTAGAAGAAGATGAAATGAATGATAAAATCACACCCTTTATAACAAAGAGTTTCCAGAAAGGTAGAGGAAAATATGGAGGTAATCTTTAACTTAAATGTTTTTACTGTGGAGGATTTGATAAATTTTCGATGAACATTTATAAAAATAAATTTAGAAAATATGAAGAATATTCTGAAGAAAAAACTTAGTGGAAGACATGAATATAAACTTAAAAGGAATTTAAGAATTACAATAAATATAAGAAAAACATCACTATAGGTAAAAGAACTATTTGAGAGAGAATGTTGAGTATAAATAAACTTAGAATAGTTACTAAGATGATAAAAATCCAGAGTCGTTTGAACCTTCTTTTCTAATGTCACCGGAAAGTATAAATTTTCTAACAATGGAGAGAAATAAGTTAATCCTATATATAATATCAACTAAGATCAGTTCTTCTGGATTGTCTGGATAAAAACACAAAACTAAAGAAAGAAATGATAATTATGAATAAAGAAGGCGAGAAAAGGAATGTGAGAAAGAAATATCTTCTTAAAAGAGGAAATTTGTACATTGAGGAGATTAATGACCTCAAACTGAAAGTTCAAGAATAGAGAAAGTCGGCGGAAGATCATAGAATGAAACTCATGGATAAGAAACATATGTTTTGTAAAACTGAATCCAATTTCTATAGGCTGAAACCACCTTAATGAATATGAGTAAATATTTCAACAATGTTTTGGACGTAAAGGCTGAAACTTCTCAAGAAGCTTAGAAATATCATCTAATAATTTAGATACATCTTCACCCACTAAACAAAAAATTTCATATGTTATTTCTAACCAAATAGTTATTAGAAACAATATTGTGAATTTTCGGATTGATAGAGGATGTGAAAAAAAATCAAATCAACCAAAGTTGAAATGTACCTTCATAAGAAATATTCCATATACCAAAGGGAAACAGATACAGAAAGATGTTACAAACCTCAGAAAATTTTCTACAGGTAAAGATCCTTCTTCTATATAAGATCACGATTAAATGGATATTGTTAGTGATGTGGTATATATGGGAACATGGCATATAATTATTATCATAACATGTCTCTTCATGGAAATTGGTATGATTTAAGGGGAACAATGGTAGAATAAAAGAGAGTAGCATTCCTATGTTGTAGGAAAAAAGAAATCTAAAATCACCAAATGCTATAGAGATTCCAATAAAAAATCAATTTGATTATCTTAAAAAGTTTTTTTGAAGATGAGACCAATCAAGCCACCTGGCAGAAGAATGTATGATAACTCTTTTTGGTCAATCCTACTATGTTAGAAATGAATTGGTGACCAGGAAGAAGATATTAGAGGAAAGTACCTTTCTTATAGACAAAGCTTTGAAATATACTAAAAGGATCAAAACATGGATTATTAAAAGAGGTTATTCCTTACATATGATAGGTGACCTAATCATCATGAATGATATTGAAGAATATGAAGTTCGATTAGTTACCTTTATAAATTATATTTTCTTAAAAATCATAGGAATAAGAAATGCTGAGATTGAAGCTCAAAAATTGAAATAAAATGATGTTTTGTAAGTTGATGGGCTCAAACACAACTTATTATGTGTTATAATAATTTTATATGATGGTTTGGAAATTATATTTGAAAGGGATTAGTGTTTCATTAGAAGTTTGAAAGATGGACAAAAATTACTAATGGAGAAAGAACCAGTGAAATATTTTTCAAACTGGGGATCTTTATACCTCATATTACATATGTACCACTGTTGAAAATATGTTACGACCTCAAATAATATGGGATATTTTCCAAAAAAGTATGGGTACACTTTATAATGATGTTGTAATAAACATATAACAAATTAAGAAGAAATATGATGAGGATTTTCCAACTTGCCAAAAGGGAATATGGTTATTAATAAGAATAAGAATTTTGAAATCCAATCTACTAGAACAATTGAGCTCATACACTCTAATTTTTTTAGATCAATGAAACGTCAATAAAAAAACTGATATTTTAACTTTTCACTTTTATTGAAGACATCACAAATATAACCAATATAATGTTTATGAATCATAAATCAGAGGTTGTAGAGATGTTTAGATATTTTGAAAGGGAAGTTAAAAGAGATATGGGTGTTTATATAAAGAAGTGGAGAACTAATTAAAGAAAGGATTATAGAGGAAATTATTTCTGATCCTATCTTAAGAAACATGAAGTGAAAAAACAATAGATTGACCCATACACTCCTCAACAAAATGGAGTTATAGAAATGAAAAATTGAAGTTTACTAGAAATTGAAGAATCATGATCACAAAATACAAAAATATAAATTATTCTATGGAGATAATATAAGTGAATTAGTTCTTGTTTAAAATATATGTTTACTGTAGTAAAAGTCTAAAATGAAGTCCTATGATATGTGATATAAGAAAAAGTCTTCAGGGAAATATTTTATGGTTTTTGGGAGTCCTTGCTTTACAAATTTCAAGAATTTGGATCATGGAAAGATTAATGAAAAATATAAGGAATTTTAATCGGTTATTCAACCCATGGAAAAGTTAAAAATGATGGAATAAACATTTAATTTTTTTGGACTCTTCTCATGTGAGAGTTAATGACAATCAGACATCCATAAAAAAAGTTTTTTAAGAAAATATGAAAGGTATTGTGAAAAATAGAATATTGACATCCAAAAAGATAATAGTGAAGATGACTACATGCCTATCGCTGTACAAAGTGATTAAAATCTGTCGTGTGAAGGGGAAGCTACGTTTGGAAGAAAATATATGATGTTTTGATCCTTACAAAATTTAGGGGAAATTGACAACATCATTGGAAATAAGAAAGATCCAGTATAGACCAGAAGAAAGTTTAGATTTTTGAATCAGTCGTAA
This sequence comes from Viscum album, assembly GCA_963277665.1. Classification (NCBI taxonomy): domain Eukaryota; kingdom Viridiplantae; phylum Streptophyta; class Magnoliopsida; order Santalales; family Viscaceae; genus Viscum; species Viscum album. The sequence goes on along the minus strand of OY728159.1, from coordinate 1,416,486,017 downwards.
TTTATGAAATAATTAGAACCACAATCATTTTAGAGGTAGTTGAAGATAATGAATGGATAGATGAAATACATGAAGAGTTAGATTGGATTGAAAGAAATGACCTATGGGATATTGTTCTTTGACAAGTAAGAAACAATGTTATAGGGACAAAGTGGATATTCATAAACAAGCTCAATGAACATGGAGAAATTTTTAGATACATAACATGGATTTTTTGGAAATGGTACTCAAAGGTAGAAGGTGTTAATTTTCAAGAAACTTATACCCCTATTGTGGGGTTAGAAATAATAGGAATTCTATTGGTAGTTTTTTTCAGATCAAAATTATAAATTATATCTATAAGATCCTAGTTTTTGGAAGGGTATGTTTTCGTTATGTTTTGGTTGAATCCCTTGTTTTGGGCTTCACGTGATGTCTTCTGAAAGTATGAGAGGTCTTGGGGGTGTTTCGGGGGCTCGGGGAATGAAAGAAAGGAAATATGGGAAAGACAAGCCTGGGCGCACAGCCTGCGCATGGCTAGGGCAAACCGTGCAGCCTGCCCAGGTAAACCGTGCAACCCCACCTCCTCCAGACAGTAGCATGCGCACGGTTTGCTCAAGGTTTGTCAAACCATGCGGCCAAACCGTGCAACCTCTTAAAGTGGGGAAAAATTAAAAAATTGCCACCCTGGGATTTTAAGAACCCACTTGGGATTTCCTCTCCATTCCTCCCTCTTCACCCTAGGAACAAACCAAATCACCCAAGAGCTCTAAGAGGTCGATCTCCCTCGTTTCTAAGGAATTTTTGGTGCCGTTGGATGCAGATCGAAGCTCCGAGTAAGGCTAATTCCATCCTTGCTTCTCTTTTTGGTTTAGGGTTTGTATCTTCTCTCCCTCTTGTTCCGAATCTCTAAAACCCAATCTTTTGGGTGAGTTTTAGGTTGAAGCTTTAAAGGCTGGTTGGATTGAGGTCTAAGGACTCGATTGAGTGTACGTTCAACCGTAGTTTCGAGGTAGGTGGTCTACAAACGTTATCCCATAGTTTTATGGTGTATTTATGCATCTGTGGCTTTGCTCATGGTTTCCTTTTGATGCGATTTGATCATCCTGGATGCGTTTGGTATAAAGGATGATTAAAAATGGTAAATGGGAACCCTCACGATCCCCATGGGATGCGTTGAGGATGACTTGACCTAATTGGGGCCATCCATGGGGTGTGCTGGCTTTTCCCGGGCTTAGGGATGGTTATTAAACAAGTGACCTTGTTGTAATAAATGGTAGATCCCTTGACAAATATATTGGCATGATTGGTTAAACTTGGTATAGAAGTTAGGTGATGCAACTAGACTTGGCAAAAACCTAAGGGTTATTTGGAATGGGTTGAATGGTTGATTCATGGAAATGATGAATGGGTTAAATGGGTTAATGTGTAAACTGATTAAAGACTATAACAGGATAGGTTATGGGCTTTGTGTTGAATGCTTAGTGAGATAGGCATAACACATGGGAATTGGGTGAATGGGTAAATGATGTGAAATGGTGATGCGTTAATGAGTTAAGGCATAATGTGAATTCCCGTGTGGTTTATTGTGAATGGTGTTTGCCAAAGGGCAATGGTATGGTGGGTTGATGGTTACTTATATATATAATCATGTGCACATGGCTTGGTAGAGTGGGGTATGACTTGAGGATCTATGCCCATGGGTCGATTGAAGACTGATGCTCTGAACTCCACCCTAAATGCATGGGTTAGGAATGGGGATTGATGATCTATTCTCCTAACGGTTTCATCCACCCGGAATGAGGCTTCGAGGTGAGGATATGGTTGATATGAGGGTGTTATCCTAGTGAGATAGGAAAATGATGTTTTTACCCTCTTGTAGGTGATTGTTGTCCTTAGACCCATGTAATATAATGTATGTGATTAACCCATGGAAATGTGATGAAATGGTAAGTGATGATAATTGGCGTGAAATGAATGGTAATGGAAGTGGCTTTGGCTTCGGCTCTGAACTGTTTAATGACACCTTAAATAATTACTTGGAAATTTTCATTCATTTTCCTTTTCCATGCAATTTCTGTTCATACTAGATATTTTGTAGACACCGTTGGTGGTGGCCTACTGAGTTGTACTCACACCCTGTTCCGGCCTTCTTTGGGTACCCGAGCAGACTTCATGTTTTCAGGTCAGGAGGAGGGCAAGGGTCCTTTCTAGATAGTTGAGTAGACATGGGTAACACTTGGTGGAGGATCCAGACTTGGAGTCGGGACCATTTTGGGGATTTTGGCCATTGTCTTTATTTTGGTCTTTTGTTCACTTTTGCACTTGTAGTAGGACATGACTTATTTATTATTGGAAATGGTTGTTATACATGTTCCTTGTTTATTGATTATTTTTTCCGCTATTGGTTTATTTATATTGTGGTTTAATCTGATAAAAAGGGGGTATAGTCTCCCCATTTGACCACAAAGACCCCCACTACTAGTCGGCAGCCTTTGGCATATGGGGAGGCGCGCTTAAGGTTATGTAACTACCTGGCTTGGAGCACCGGTTTAGTGGCTTCCATGTAGGGGATGTTTCAAAGTGGCATTAGAGGAGGTATTTCTTCTCCTTCTTTGAGGTCTTATTATTTGGGATAGGTTTCTGAGGGTTAAGATGTGTCGGGATGTCACGACTCGTCCTCGGGGCCCGTGCCGTGACTACCCCAAGCCTGCCTTCCATAGGCCAGGGGATGGCGACTAGCACCAAAGGCATAAATCCCGATAACTGGGAAGGCATTGCCTTTATAAAAGAAAACAAGCACCACAGAGTAAGCAAGCGGAAAAAGTAAACACTAAGTACAAGAGAAGTGCTGAAAAGTAAATGGGCCAGAATACAAACTCAAAAGAAAGTACAACTACAACTGAACAAGTAAAACAGAAAAGATAACAGCTGGAAGGACGGAAGCGGCTCCTGGGTCATCCTCCTCGGATCCTACCTGAAGGGTAGGTACAGATAGCCTCCTCCATGCTCTCGTCCGTCAACCTCCTCCGTGTGTCGTCTCGTCGTGTAGTCCACCTCCGGGAACTGACTCGTCGTGTAGTCCACCTCCGGGTACTGACTCGTCGTGTAGTCCCCCTCCGGGTACCGTCCAGTCCTCGAACACTCGGCCTCCGTCAGCACTGCCCGTCGTCTGCAACCAACACAATGAGGTGCGGGCATAGACCGTGCAAGGGTGAGTATAACTTTACTCAGTAGGGACCCCGAGACCCTCATGGTCTCACTAAAACCAACAAGGATAACCACAAAGAAGATCTCAACAGATAACCTCTACTTAGGTATATGCCCATACATATACCTAAGTTATCAAATAACCCATCTCAATCATGAGGAAACACAAGGATTGTGAAATCAACGGATAACCACTACCCAGGTATATGCCCATACATATATCTAAGTTATCAAGTGACCCATCTCAATCATGAGGTAACACAAAGATTATATGTCTCAGCTCAAAACAGGATTTTCATTATCGAAACCGTAACTATTGAAGAGTCCCATCTCTGGAGTGTACAGTGGTCCTGTCACGACTCAGAGGTACTGCTCCCTAACCGAAGACTGCTGAGGTACTCCTCCTGTCGAGTACTGCGGGTTTGCGGCGAACTACCAGGCGCTCCGTCCGCTGTGGGTCAGTCGCCAAATACTGGGCGCTCCCCCTAATAGCCTATAGAGGTACTCCTCCCGTCGAGTACCACGGGTCTACGGCCAACTACCGGGCGCTCTGTCCGCCATGGGTCTGCCGCCAAATACCGGGTGCTCCGTCCACTGGGCTAGTCGACTCACTCCAAGTCGAGTCGGTCAAGCAGTCGTCAGGTGTCAGCCGGCTACACGGTCTCCGTACTCCGTACGCTCGTCTCCGGGAGGGTCCGCTCCACGAGCTACAGGTCAATACTCCAAGTATCACAAAGTCCCACGAAGAAGTAACTCAAAGTACCGCCTCATCATAGGGGTCTCAACGCAACAGACGGCGCGTCAATCGGACACTCGGTCTGTGAGTTACTAGCCTTTTCGTCTCCGGGGCCCGGTTGGTTTCGTGTATGAACCAAACTGGCCGTATCTCAACTGTACCCCGAACTCTCATAGGGTATACTCATAGGGACCGTTTCTCAATGTGATCACCAACGCTGCTGACGGTTCGTTAAACGGTCTCCTGGTCTAAAAGATATCAGCTTCCCGTTCTAGGGGCCCGATTGGGTTTCTGGTGCAATCCAACCCGGCCACTATCCAACTACATCCAAAACTCGGGCGAAGTATTCCAAAAGTTCCGTCTCATCAAGAGGAATTCAACGAGACAGACGGTGCGTCAATCGGACGCCCGGTTTGTGAGTTATTGGCGTTTTCGTTCCAGGGGCCCGGTTGGTTTCGTGGGCGAACCAACCTGACCGCACTCCGACGACATCCAAACCTCGAGCGGAGTAAGCCAAAAGATCTGTCTCACTTAGAGGATTCCATAAAAGTCGACGGCACGTCAATCGGACGTCCGGAGCTCAAGATATAAGCGTTTTCGCTCCGAGGGCCCGGATGGTTTCGTATCCGAACCAACCCGGCCGAACCCAATGTAATCCGAAAACTTGAGTGCGATATATCAAAACGACCATCTCGTTCCAGGGATTTCTACGCAACTTACGGTGCGTCGATCGGAGGTCCGTATCCCAATATATGGGTGTTTGAACCAACTCAGTCCGAAAATAGGGGGTCTGGGCCTGGGCCGACCCGGCCCGACCCCCCCCCCCCCCTGAGTCGGCCAGAACCGGGTCGACCCGAAACGGGTCGACCCGACCCGGCAGGGCCCGGCCCAGCCCGGCTCGGTCCGGGTCGGTCCGGCCCGACCGGCCGGCCGCGGCTCGGCCAGTGTGGCCGAGCCAGAACGCGGAGCGGGGTGCGCGACTCCCCCGCCCGCCGCTGATTGAGGCCGGCGGCGGATCCGCTGGCCGCCAACCCTCCGGCGTCGCGCCGCCGCCGCCTTCCGCGGACCACCGGACGCGCTCCGGTGGTCCGTTTCTCCTGCCGTCTTCTCCTATGGTCCTCCCGGGACCAGACCTTCACTACGAAGGCCACAAAATTACCTTGCGGCCTCGTTTGTCGTCACCCGTCAATCCGCACGTCAAAAACGAAACGCGTCATCTTCGTGGTTCTCCGGCGCGACGCGTTGGCGCCGCGCCCCTTCGTCGTGGCCCGACTCCGTTCGTGGATGTCTTCGAGTTTCTCCATCGTGACGCGATGGCGTCACGCCTTTGTTTGTTTTTCATGACGCGGTGCGACGGCGCCGCGCATTACTTGTCGCACGTTTCCGCGCGGTGCGATGGCACCGCACCATTCCCGTTTCAATCCACAAATGAATCCAACATGAAATAAGGAGGAGGGTCGGCCGTGTTTGTGCGGTCTGGCCCCCCTCACGTTATTCGTTAACAAAAGGACGTATTTCACGAAGTTCGTCAAGGCCATAAAAACGAACAATTTAAATAATAACCCTCAACATCAAACCGCATGATCAAACGATCCGCGGATCAACCCGATATTGGTTGGTCCGCGCTCGTCGTTCTTTTCTCAAAAGATAAGAGAATTCCAAAATAAATTCCCCTACCTCGTGTCGTTCTTCGTTTGTTGAAAAAGTCGCGGGATGGCAGTGTCGCTGTAGAACGGTATCAATCTTGTCGTCGTCGGAGTGAGCGCCGTCGTCGATGGTGACGTTCCCCGCGGTGGTGCCTCCTCCTTTGACGCGGAGAAAGAAGAAGAGAAGGCACGTCGTTGGTGACTTCGCGTTCTCCGTCGGAGGGTCGGTGTTCATCACATTCTTCGTCGAAGTCTCGATGTTCTTCAATGATGGTGATGTAGTTCTTCAAAACTAAGAGCTTCCTCTCTCAATATCCTCACTTAACCATAAAACCTAATAAAATAAGGTCTCCCATTATTTTATTAACACATGCCAAGCTTTTCAAATTCCAAAATTCAAATAACTTAATTAATTTAAGAAGTTGAACTCATTAATTAAAAAGTGTTGGCATGAACTTAAGAGGGGGAGTGGAATGAGAAGAGTTTTCATTAATAAGGGGGAGAAGTTCAAGAGTTAAAGAATGGGAGATTAAATGGGGGGGGGGGGGTTAAAGAAGAGTAATAGGAATGTGAAAGGTTGGGGCTCGTGTGGGCCCCACCTTTCAAGTATCCACTCATGGGAATTTGGTTGGTCATGGGCTCCACCAACAACTTCCCATGGGAGAGAATAACTCCCAAAGACATAAAATAAAATTGTTCACACAATTTTATTTATTTTAAACTAAATACCCAAAAATAAAATCTCAACCCGCTTAAAACGCAACTGTGGCAAAGGTCCCCTTAAGCAATTACCGGCGTTGCGAGTTCATCGGTGCCATCAGATTTCATTTCCGATCAGTGGTTCAAAAGTTAGAAATTCTCGCTCGTTCGTTCACTGAACGTACCCGAGCTAAACTTCGGATAGAAATTCCAGGCACACCGGGCCTCGGAATCAAGCGCCTTCAAAAACTACGTTCTTGTAAAATCCCAAAGAAAATTTAGAAAAAATTTCCCTTCAATTTTACGGGTCTTTACATTACTCCCACCTCAGGACTTTACGTCCTCGTAAAGCTTTAACACAAACTAGGGTTACAAAAGCGGTACAGAGCACGCATCGGAGCCTTCCGCTCCCATGTGCTCACCCGGAGGTTCCCGTACTTCCAGAGAAAATGCACCTGAGGAATCGACCGTCCTCATAGGATCCGCTCCTGTCGATCCTTGATCCCCACTAGAACCTCCGTGGAAGTAACCCCATCGCCATTGTCCTGCTCCTCAAGGTCGATGATATAAGAAGGGTCGAGCATGTATCTCCTCAGTTGAGATACCTGGAAAATGTCGTGCACCTAGTGCAACTGAGGTGGATGGGTCAAGCGGTAAACCACCACGCCTACCTAGATGAGGACCTAGAAAGGTCCGTTGAACCTAGGAGATAACTTGCCTCCCTGGCCTCATCTCCGTAAACCTCGTCGAGGTGAGACCCGTCTAAGGACGTGATTGTCATCCTCGAACTCTAGAGGCCTCCAAGTCCTGTCAGCATAAGGCTTCTGTCAGCCCTGGGCTGTCCTCATCCACTCTTGGATGACCTGGACCTTCTCTAGTCTCACAAGAGCTGCTATGATTTCTTATTTGCTGATAAGAGAAATCCGGTCTCATCTCCTGGATAAACCACATTAATTTCCTAATACAGTCAATCCTGACATGAATGATGCATTCATGCCATGGATGATGTCGTAAGGCCTCGACGTAACTACAAAGAGATCCAACTGTCACTCTCGCCTCCAAGGGTCGAGTCACACTGTCGGCATCAGTGTGAGGTCACTAGGTCTCCTCCAATAGAAAACTCGAAAGTGAGGGTCAAGTCAACAGTTTTAACCGGGACCACTCAGTATCAGCCAAACAAAAGGACAGGAAAGTAAACATCACAAAGATAAGTGTCTTTTAATTATTGCAGCTCATAGTACAAAGACACGAATACAACCGGAACATGGAACTAGAAGTACAAGGGACGTATCCACTAATTCTGCTCCTGTCCACCTGCTCTCAGAGCTCTACTGCCTTGTCCACTGCTCGGCTGTTGCTCAAGCACCTACCGCTGCTTCTACCTCGGTGGGTCCTCCAAAGCCTACGGATCAACTGTACGAGGAGTTGGACAGTCACGTGCTAGGTGACCCTTTCCGCCGCATTCATAACAATTTCTACTCCTCGTACGGTTGGCTCTAGTCCTCTTCGACCTCTTCATCATCTGTCTACTGCCCACAGATGACTCGGCTACTGATCGAGAATCACGCGGAAAAGGAAGAAGCTCTTGTACATGCTCAGAGTGTAGAGCTACTGGCACAAACTCCACCTTGAAGAAGGTCTCAAAGTCTTCCCATGCGAAGGTCATCCCGTCGCAAAACTGGAACAAGTGGCTCCACCACCTGCCTGCTGCTGCCTGAAGAAGGTTGGCAGCAAAGATCACTATGAGGTCTGCCGGCATTCCCACTAGCCTGAATACTCTCACCACAGCCTCCAGTTAATCCTCAGCCGCCTGCGGGTCCGTCTCTCCCTAGAACCTAGGTGGTCTCTGGTGCTGGAACTCGTGCAGCGCGCTCAAGTGGCGTGCATCGCCTACTGCTGGGGCTGGTGGCGTCGGTGGCCCAACGTATGGTAGTACCGCTGGTGCCTCCGCTGGTGCCTCAACTGCAAGAGGGCCCTGTACTGAAGCCTCGTCGCTCGACAAGCTGTCAGTACGCACGTCCCTCTGGGCTCTAGCTGGTCGTTCGTGAAAAGGCATCCTGAAAGAAATAACGTGACACAGTCAAACGATTTATACCTGGTGAGCTGACCTGGTTTGAGATGATAATCAAATAAAACTTCTAGAAACACACACGCAATCAGTGTTTTCGTGCACAAAGTCGGAAATCAGTTGTCAGGGTCCGGGTGTACAGATACGTCGGTCGGCACACCAACACTGGACTCCCTGGACTAATAACCACACCCAATACGCTTAACACTATTGCTTCACATAGAAGAAGGATCAGATTCCAATGTTCTGCGGTAGAACCGAACTCCTTTGATACCAATTTTTCACGACCCGTCCATGGGGCCCGTTCCGTGACTACCCCAAGCCCGCCTTCCATAGGCTAGGGGCTGGCGACTAGCACCAAAGGAATAAATCCCGATAACTGGGAAGGCATTGCCTTTATAAAAGAAAACAAGCACCACAGTGTAAGCAAGCGGAAGAAGTAAACACTAAGTACAAGAGAAGTGATGAAAAGTAAATGGGCCAGAATACAAACCCAAATGAAAGTACAACTACAACTGAACAAGTACAATAGAAAAGATAACAGCTAGAAGGACGGAAGCGGCTCCTGGGTCGTCCTCCTCGGATCCTACCTGAAGGGTAGGTACAGATAGCCTCCTCCACGCTCTCGTCCGTCAACCTCCTCCTTGTGTCGTCTCGTCGTGTAGTCCACCTCTGGGTACTGACTCGTCATGTAGTCCACCTCCGGGTACTGACTCGTCCTGTAGTCCACCTTTGGGTACTGTCCAGTCCTCGAACACTCGGCCTCCGTCAGCACTGCCCGTCGTCTGCAACCAACACAACGAGGTGCGGGCATAGCCCGTGCAGGGGTGAGTATAACGTTACTCAGTAGGGACCCCGAGACCCTCATGGTCTCACTAAAACCAACAAGGATAACCACAAAGAAGATCTCAATAGATAAACTCTACTTAGGTATATGCCCATACATATACCTAAGTTATCAAGTAACCCATCTCAATCATGAGGAAACACAAGGATTGTGAAATCAATGGATAACCACTAACCAGGTATATGCCCATACAAATACCTAAGTTATCAAGTGACCCATCTCAATCATGAGGTAACACAAAGATTATAAGTCTCACCTCAAACCAGGATTTTCATTATCAAAACCGTAACTGCTGAAGAGTCTTGTCTTTGGAGTGTACAGTGGTCCTGTCACGACTCTGAGGTACTGCTCACTAACCGAAGACTGTTGAGGTACTCCTCCTATGGAGTACTGTGGGTTTGCGGCCAACTACCGGGCGCTCCGTCCGCTGTGGGTCAGTCGCCAAATACCGGGCGCTCCCCCTAATAGCCTACAGAGGTACTCCTCCCGTCGAGTACCACGGGTCTGCGGCCAACTACTGGGCACTCCGTCCACCGTGGGTCTGCTGCCAAATATCGGGCGCTCTGTCCACTGGGCTAGTCGACTCACTCCAAGTCGAGTCAGTCAAGCAGTCGTCAGGTCTCAGCCGACTACACGGTCTCCGTACTCCGTACGCTCATCTCTGGGAGGGTCCGCTCCATGAGCTACAGGTCGATACTCCAAGTATCACAAAGTCCCACGAAGAAGTAACTCAAAGTACCACCTCGTCATAGGGGTCTCAACGCAACAGACGGCGCGTCAATCTGACGCTCGGTCTGTGAGTTTCTAGCCTTTTCGTCCCCGGGGCCCGGTTGGTTTTGGGTACGAAGCAAACCGACCGTATCTCAACTGTACCCCGAACTCTCATAGGGTATACTCATAGGGACCGTTTCTCAATGTGATCACCAACACTGCTGACGGTTCGTCAAACGGTCGCCTGGTCTGAAAGATATCAGCTTTTCCGTTCTAGGGGCCCGGTTGGGTTTCGAGTGCAATCCAACCGGGCCACTATCCAACTGCATCCAAAACTCGTACGAAGTATGCCAAAAGTTCCGTCTCATCAAGAGGAATTCAATGAGATAGACGGTGCGTCAATCGGACGCCCGGTCTGTGAGTTATTGGCTTTTTCGTTCCAGGGGCCCGGTTGGTTTCGTGAGCGAACGAAACCGACCACACTCCGACGACATCCAAACCTCGAGTGGAGTAAGTAAAAATATCCGTCTCACTTAGAGGATTCCATCAAAGTCGACGGCACGTCAATCGGACGTCTGGAGCTCAAGATATAAGCGTTTCCGCTCCGAGGGCCCGGTTGGTTTCATATCCGAACCAACCCGGCCGAGCCCAAAGTAATCCGAAACCTTGAGTGCGATATACTGAAACGACCGTATCATTACAAGAATTTCTACGCAACTGACGGTGCGTCGATCGGAGGTCTGTAGCCCAAGATATGGGCGTTTGAACCAACTCAGTCCGAAAACAGGGGGTCTGGGCCCGGGCCGACCCGGCCCGACCCCCCCTGGGTTGGCCCGAATCGGGTCGACCCGACCTGGCTGGGCCCGGCCCGGCCCGGCTCGGTCCGGCCCAGTCCGGCCCGACCGTCCGGCCGCGGCTCGGCCAGCGTGGCCGAGCCGGAACGCGGAGCGAGGTGCGCGACTCCCCCGCCCGCCGCTGATTGAGGCCGGCGGCGAATCCGCCGGCCACCAACCCTCCGGCGGCGCGCCGCCGCCACATTCCGCGGACCACCGGACGCACTCCGGTGGTCCGTTTCTCCTGCCGTCTTCACCTATGGTCCTCCCGGGACCCGACCTTCACTGCGAAGGCCTCAAAATTACCTTGCGGCCTCGTTTGTCGTCACCCATCAATCCGCACGTCAAAAACAAAATGTGTCGTCTTCATGGTTCTCTGGCGTGACGCGTTGGCGCCACGCCCCTTCGCCGTGGCCCGACTCCGTCCGCGGATGTCTTCGGGTTTCTCCATCGTGACGCGACGGCGTCGCACCATTGTTTGTTTTTCATGACGCGGCGCGACGGCGCCACACATTACTTGTCGCACGTTTCCGCCCAGTGTGATGACACCGCACCATTCCCGTTTCAATCCACAAATGAATCCAATATGAAATAAGGAGGAGGTTCGATCGTGTTTGTGCGGTCCGGCCCCCGTCGCATTATTCGATTACAAAAGGTCATATTTCACGAAGTTCGTCAAGGCAATAAACACAAAAAATTTAAATAATAACCCTCAACATCAAACCGCATGATCGAACAATCCGTGGATCAACCTGGTATTGGTTGGTCCGCCCTCGTCGTTCTTTTCTCAAAAGATAAGAGAATTCCAAAATAAATTCCCCTACCTCGTGTCATTCTTCGTTTGTTGACAAAGTCGCGGGATGACAGTGTCGTTGTAGAATGGTATCAATCCCGTCGTCGTCGGAGTGAGCACCGTCGTCGATGGCGACGTTCCCCGCGGTGGTGCCTCCTCCCTTGACGCGGAGAAAGAAGAAGAGAAGGCACGTCGTTGGTGCCTTCGCGTTCTCCGTCGGAGGGTCGGTGTTCATCACATTCTTCGTCGAAGTCTCGATGTTCTTCAACGATGGTGATGGAGATCTTCAAAACTAAGAGCTTCTTCTATCAATATCCTCACTTAACCAAGCAAACTAATAAAATAAGGTCTCCCATTATTTTATTAACACATGCCAAGCTTTTCAAATTCCAAAATTCAAATAACTTAATCAATTTAAGAAGTTGAACTCATTAATTAAAAAGTGTTGGCATGCACTTAAGAGGGGGAGTGGGATGAGAAGAGTTTTCATTAATAAGGGGGAGAAGTTCAAGAGTTAAAGAATGGGAGATTAAATGGGGGGGGGGGGTTAAAGGAGAGTTATAGGAATGTGAAAGGTTGGGGCTCGTGTGGGCCCCACCTTTCAAGTATCCACTCATGGGAATTTGGTTGGTCATGGGCTCCACCAACAACTTCCCATGGGAGAGAATAACTCCCAAAGACACAAAATAAAATTGTTCACACAATTTTATTTATTTTAAACTAAATCCCCAAAAACAAAATCTCAACCCGCTTAAAACGCAACTGTGGTAAAGGACCCCTTAAGCAATTACCAGCGTTTCGAGTTCATCGGTGCCATCGGATTTCAATTCTGAGCACCAGTTCAAAAGTTAGAAATTCCCGCTCGTTCGTTCACTGAACGTACCCGAGCTAAACTTCGGATAGAAATTCCGGGCACACCGGGCCTCAGAATCAAGCGTCGTCAAAAACCGCGTTCTTGTAAAATCCCAGAGAAAATTTAGAAAAAATTTCCCTTGAATTTTACGCGTCTTTACACTGGCCTTGTTAAAGGAGCTCATGCTTGGGAGTAGCTAACCCATGTACGAGGGAAAACCCAAGTCACCCTGGGTGGGAAATGTTGTTCTTGGTTGTGTGTTGTTATAGTTGATGATATTTTACTGTAGGGTGATGCACATATGGTTGGATGTGACTGTTTTCTGATATTTGGCTCGTGGCATTATGGAACGAGGATTTGCATTCATGCATCATTGTAGGAACCTAGGGAGATAGGTGACACGCATTGTGTTATACAGACGCACGAGGTCGGTGTGTGAGGTAGGAAAGTAGGGTGCATCATGCATTTCACGAAACCAAGAAATAATGAGAAGAATGAAATAAAAAAAGTGGGTAAGTGATGTTTAATGAAGTATAAGGGTTTGAAATGAAGTGGAAAATATATTTTTTTTGTAAAATTTTGTGTGAGTTTGGTGGTAGTGCATGGTTGTTTACCCCATGTGGACCATGGCCCACGGTAGGGATGGTCGGGGAGGTGAATTTGAGGTATTAGTGTTGTTGAATTAGTATATGAAAATGGTTTGTTGTAGATAGTAAAGAGATTTTGACGAAGTCGTGAAAGTTTTATGGTATGTGTGTTGAATCTCGTGCTTGGAAATGTAGAGAAATGCCACCACGACATCGATTACCAGTTGGGAAACAGGAGGATGTTGCTGAGAACACTCCTCTAGTATAAGAGCACAAAAATGTGGTGATCAATAAAGGTAGATAAGACCAGTTCCGGGAGAACTTGTCTAGCCTTATGCAGATGATGGATCGGGATCCAGGGTGGGTTGCACCGAGTATGTTTGAGCTGACCAGGGAATTCCAGCTGCAACACCCTCTGACCTTCACCAGAGAGGGTGGGACAGAGGAAGCAGAGTTCTGGTTAGAGTCTTTCCAGACGATACTGGATCATCTGAACACCCCTATTGAAAAGCGAGTAAAGTTGGCCGTTTATATGTTGTGGGGCCAGGCAAGGCGTTGGTGGGAAATTCAAGCTCAGACTGAGCAGGCTGATGGGATGTCATGGATGGGTTTCCAGGAGAAGTTCCTGGAGCATTTCTACCCAGAGGCTTTGAGGTAGGTGCATATTGCAAAGTTTATGAGCCTGACTCAGTGATCGCTATCGGTGATGGACTATGCTAGCCGATTCACTGATTTGCAACGCTTTTTCCCAGTGCTAGCAGGGGATGAGGTAGCGGTAGAAAAGCGTTTCTAAGATGGGTTGAGACATGAGATCAGGTCTCAAGTAAATATCTTCCACTTGAAAAGTATTGTAGAGGTGATGGATCAGGCAACCATCTTTGAAGGGAACCTGAAGGGAGCTTCGGGTGGTGGGCTTGTTGTACCAGCTGGGCGGACAAGTGGTGCATTTTCCAAAGGTCGGAAGTGTCGTTTGGAATGTTTCCAGAAAAGTGGTCAGAAGAGAGGGGCAGCATCTCAGAGTGGGAATCAGGTGTGCTGTTATCAGTTCGGTAGGCCGGGGCATATGTGTGGTCCATGTCATCAACCTTCAGTTGAGTGTCGTTCATGTGGTAGGATGGGGCATGTGCAGAGGTTCTGCAGGAACCCTCAGCAGATGGGTGAACATGATGATGAAAAGCAGGTACCAGATACGGGAAGTGGATCAGTTGCCCCGTATCAGGAAGGCAGTTGGATCTCCACGGGCCGTACTGGTAGGGGTGGTGGATGTGGAACTCCAGGGCAAGACTTCTCATGCTAGCAGGGCAGTGCCGTGTAGGGTGCTCAGGCTGGGGCCCGGGGTAGAGGGGTAGGGCAGCTTTAGGCAGTTCAGTTTGCGCCTGGTGATGGAAAGGCTGGACCATCAACTGTTTGAGGTACGATCCTTGTAGCTTCTACGTTTTCTAGTGCATTGTTTGACACAGGTGCCACACACTCTTTTTTTCTGCTCAACTTTTGGTAGTGTTGGGTTTACCTATGGAGGGGTGTGTGGAGTTATGTCAATTGACACCCCGTTGGGGGTGCAAGTTGAGGATATCAAGAAGTTCAAGGGATGTTCTTTGGAAGTTGGAGGGTATCGTTTTCTGTGGGACTTGTTCATTCTCTAGATGTCAGGGTTTGACCTAATCTTGGGAATGGATTTTTTTGTGTTGTATCTGGCACACAGAGACTGTTATCGTCTCCGGGTATTGTTCAGGTCGCTTGAGGGTGATTCTTATGTCCACCGTGGCGAATGGGATGTTCGAGCCAGGCGTGTGGGGATGTTTTGTCAAAAGATGAGTGGACTCACGTCTCAAGTGGCATGTCTCATGCTTGATGGTGATGAGGGAGGGGAACAATCTAATTTTCCTCCCGTGGTGGATCGGTTTTAGGATGTGTTTCCTGAGGATTTCTTGAGGTTACCACCCAAGAGGGATGTCAAGCTCACGATCGAGTTGCTGCCGAGAGCAGAGCCAGTTTCTATTCTTCCATATTGAATGGAACCAGCAAGACTCCAGGAACTGAAGGTTCAGCTTGAGTAGTTGGAGCGTAAGGGGTTTATCTGTCCTAGTACGTCTCCTTGGGGATCTCTCGTGCTTTTTGCTAAGAAGGTCGATGGGTCGTTGAGGCTGTGTGCTGACTATCGAAAGTTGAATTAGATGAGGGTGAAAAATCGGTACTCTCTTCCTAGAATTGATGACCAGTTTGATCAATTGAGGGGTGCATCAGTGTTTTCCATGATTGATCTGAGGTTAGGTCATCACCAGATAAGGGTGAGGTCTTCCGACGTATCGTGAACAACTTTCCAGAGTCGGTACGAGTTGTTTGAGTTTGTGGTAATGCCTTTTGGCTTGACCAATGCACCGGTAGTGTTTATGGATTTGATGAACCGAATCTTTCATCACTATCTATATCAGTTTGTGATTGTCTTTCTTGATGATATCTTAGTGTACTCGAAAACTCATGACGAGCATGCCCAACATCTTGACATCATCTTGGGTACGCTAAGAGAGGATCGTCTATACGCCCAACTATCAAAGTGTCAATTCTGGATAGGTGAGGTTCATTTCCTGGGTCACGTCATCTCAGAGGCAGGTGTGAATGTGGATCCAGTGAAAGTGCAGGCAGTTGTATCTTGGGAGCATCCCAAGAGTGTTTTTGATGTTCGGAGTTTTCTGGGTTTGGCCGGGTATTACCTAAGGTTCATTCAGGATTTCTCTCCCTTGGCAGCACCACTCTCGGGCTTGACTAAGAAAGGAACCAGGTTCGAGTGGTATGAATCTTATGAGAATGCCTTCCAAGATTTCAAGAAGTGGTTGACGACCGCACCTATCTTGATCTTACTTGAGCCAGGTAAGAAGTACATTGTGTTTTGTGATGCGTCTAGAGTCGGACTTGGGGCTGTGATGATGCATGATGAGGGGGTTGTGGCTTATGGGTCAAGGCAGTTGAGACCCCATGAGCGGAACTATCCCACTCATGACCTTGAGTTGGTTGTAGTGGTGTACGCCTTGAAGTGTTGGAGGCACTATCTGTTGGGAGAACATTTTACTATGTTTACTGACCATAAGACTTTAAATTACAACTTCTCACAACGATATCTGAACCTTCGGCTGTGAATATGGGTTGAATATCTCCAGTCTTTTGACTTTGAGTTGGTGTACACACTGGGAAAGGGAAACAGTGTTGCGGATTCTCTAAGAAGGAAGGTTCAGAATCAGGTGGTTCAGGAGTCTAGCACCGAGTGGAAGCTGATGGCTTTGTTTACAGAGATGCACCTGTAAGTGCGGGAGGAGAGTGGTCAGGTCACTCTTGATTTCTTAACGATGGATTCGACGCTTTTGATTCAAGTTTAGAAAGGTCAACTTGATGATCCTGAGTGTTTTGTCATGAATGAAAATCTTAAAGGTGGGGAGCTACCTTCTGGTTGGGTCATCGGTGTGGAAGGTGTTGTTCGTGTTCGTGATCGTGTGGTTGTGCCAAAGTGTGTGCATGAATAGTTGATATGTGAGTTTCATGAATGAGAGTGGGCAGTGCATCCTGGTTTGATCAAGATGTATCACGACCTTTGAAGTCGGTTTTGGTGGCCTGGAATGAAGAAGGAAGTTGCGGGCTTTGTGGCACGATTCATTACCTGTCAGCAGGTGAAGACTGAGCATCAACACCCAGGTGGTTTGTTGCATCCATTGCCCATTCTGAAATGGAAGTGGGATGATGTAACAATGGATTTTCTCATGGGTCTTCTAAGGATGCCGCAGAAGAATGATGCAATCTGGGTGGTTGTGGATCGGTTAACGAAAGTGGCTCATTTCTTACCGATTCAGGAGACCTTTATAGTCGACCAGTTGGGTGAGCTGTATGTTCGGGAAATAATGTGGTTACATGGTGTTCCGTGGACCATAGTTTTGGACTAAGATCCGCATTTCACATTGCATTTCTGACAAGGGTTGTAGAAGGCGTTTGGTATGCATGTGTTTTTGTGTATGGCTTTCCACCCGCAGACGGACGGGCAGTTAGAGCGTACGATCCAAGTGTTGGAAGACATGTTAAGAGCTTGTGTCTTGTACTTTGGTGGTTCTTGGGCGAGACACCTATCTTTATTTTAGTTTTCCTACAACAACAGTTTTTAGGCAACGATTTAGATGGAACCGTTTGAGGCACTCTACGGGAGGCCATGTAGATCTCCGTTGTGTTGGATAGAGGCCAGTGAATCTGAGTTGTTGGGGCCAAGTCTCGTGCAGGAGACTTCAGAGAGAGTTAAGTTGATCAGGAAGCGGATTGCTATGGATCAGAGTAGGCAGAAGTCGTATGCGGATCAGAGGCATAGACCTCTTGAGTTTGTGAGGGGTGATAAAGTGTTCTTTCGGGTGTCTCCAAGGTTGGGTCACCATCGGATTCGAAAGCATGGTAAGTTGGCGCCCATGTATGTGGGACCTTTTGATATTGTGGAGAGTATTAGACCCGTGGCTTACCGATTGGCTCTTCCACAGTGGTATGGAGGGATGCAAGATGTGTTTCATGTGTCGTAGCTTCGACAGTATCACCCTGACCCATCTCACGTGGTTGATGTTGAGGATGTGGAGCGTGAGGCTGATGCGTCCTTTGAAGAGCATCTGGTTCGTGTGGTGGATCGTAGTGAAATGGTCTTGCGAGGCAAGGTGGTTCCTTTAGTGCGAGTACTATGGAAACATGGGGAAGTTCAGGAAGAAACTTGGGAGCTGGAATCGGATATGCGGGCTAAGTGGACCGAACTCTTCTCTTCGGTGGATCAATGAGGCTTGGGAACTCGGCTCGGGGACGCGCCGTTATATGGTGGGGAGGTTGTAAGATCCCAGTTTTTGGAGGGTATGTTTTCATTATGTTTTGGTTGAATCCCTTGTTTTGGGATTCATGGGATGTCTTCTGAAAGTATGAGAGGTCTTGGGAGTGTGTCGGGGGCTCGGGGCACGAAATAAAGGAAAGCTGGGCAAGACAGGCCTGGGCGCACGGCCTGCGCACGACCAGGGAAAACCATGCGGCCTACCCAGGTAAACCGTGCAACCCCTCCTCCTCTAAACAGTAGCATGCACATGGTTTGCGCAAGGTTTTTCAAACCGTTCAGCCAAACCGTGCGGCCTCTTAATGTTGGAAAAAATTACAAAATTTCACCCCAGGATTTTAAGAATCTACTCAAGATTTCCTCTCCATTCCTCCCTCTTCATCCTAGGAATGAACCAAATCTCCCAAGAGCTGCAAGAGGTCTGTCTCCCTCATTTCTAAGGCATTTTTGGTTCCGTTGGATGCGGATCGAATCTCCGGGTAAGGCTAATCCCATCCTTGCTTCTCTTTTTGGTTTAGGGTTTGTATCTTCTCTCCCTCTTGTTATGAAGCTCTAAATCTCTATCTTTTGGTTGAGTTCTAGGTTGAAGCTCCAAAGGCTGGTCAGATTGAGGTCTAAGGACTCGATTGAGTGTGCGTTAAACCACGGTTTCGAGGTATGTGGTCTACAAACGTTATCCCATATTTTTATGGTGGATTCATGCTTGTGTGGCTTTGATAATGGTTTCCTTTTGATGAGCTTTGATCAACCTGGATGTGTTTGGTATAAAGAATGATTAAAAATGGTAAATGGGAACCCTCACGATCCCCATGGGATGTGTTGAGGTTGACTTGACCTAATTGGGGCCATCCATGGGGTGCGCTGGCTTTTCCTGGGCTTAGGGATGTTTATTAAACAAGTGACCTTATTTTAATAAATGGTACAACCCTTGATGAATATGTTGGAATGATTGGTTGAACATGGAATAGAAGTTAGCTAATGCACCTAGACTTGGCAATAACCTAAGGATTATTTAAAACGGGTTGAATGGTTGATTCATGGAAATGGTGAACAGGTTAAATTGGTAAATGAGTAAACTGATTAAAGACCATAATAGGATAGGTTATGGGCTTAGTGTTGAATGCTTAGTGAGATAGGCATAACACATGGGAATTGGGTGAATGGGTAAATGATGTGAAATGGTAAGGTGTTAATGGGTTAAGGCATAATGTGAATTCTTGTGTGGTTTGTTGTGAATGGTGTTTGCCAAAGGGCAATGGTATGGTGGGTTGATGGTTACTTATATATATATATGCATGTGCACATGGCTTAGTAGAGTGGGGTATGACTTGAGGATCTACGTCCACGGGTCGAGTGAAGACTGATGCGCTGAAATCCACCCTAAATGCACGGGTTAGGAATGGGGACTGATGATCTATTCTCCTAACGGTTGCTTCCACCCGGACTGAGGCTTCGAGGTGAGGATATGGTTTCTATGAGGGGGTTGGTCCTAGTGAGATAGGACAACAATGTGTTTACCCTCTTTCAGGTGATTGTTGGCCTTAGACCCATGTAACATAATGTATGTGATTAACCCATGGAAATGTGATGAAATGGTAAGTGATGATAATTGGCGTGAAATGAATGGTAATGGAAGTGGCTTTGGCTTTGGCTCTGAACTGGTTAATGGAACCCTTAATAATTACTTTGCAATTGTCATTCATATTTCTTTTGCATGCACTTCCTGTTCATACTGGATATTTTGTAGACACTATTAGTGGTGGCCTACTAAGTTGTACCCACACCCTGCTCGGGGGCGCCATTGGATACCCGAGC
Organism: Viscum album; assembly: GCA_963277665.1. NCBI lineage: Eukaryota > Viridiplantae > Streptophyta > Magnoliopsida > Santalales > Viscaceae > Viscum > Viscum album. Next base: position 1,416,466,406 of record OY728159.1, on the reverse strand, counting down.
AAACTTCATGTTTGCAGGTCAGGAGGAGGGCAAGAGTTCTTGCTAGATAGTTGATTAGACATGGGTAGCACTTGGTGGAGGATCCAGATTTGGAGTCAGGACCATTTTGGAGATTTTGGTCGTTGTCTTTATTTTGGGCTTTTGTTCACTTTTGCACTTGTAGTAGGACATGACATATTTATTGTTGGAAATGGTTGTTATACATGTTCCTTGTTTATTGATTATTGTTTCCGCTATTGGTTTATTTCTATTGTGGCTTACTCTCATAAAAAGGGGGTATAGTCTCCCCATTTGACCACCAAGACCCCTGCTTCTAGTCGGCATCCTTTGGCATACGGGGAGGTGTGCTTACGGTTATGTAACTACCTGGCTCAGAGCACCGGTTTAGTGGCATCCGGGTCGGGGACGTTACACTATCAGTTGGAAGTTAAGTCACCTTTCTAAAATGGTGAGATTGAGGAAGTTAACATTGATCGTCCCATTGGGTTTACACTTGACAAAGATGGAACCATGGTTTATAAGTTGAAGAAATACTTGTGTGTGTTGAAATAGGCTCCACATGCATGATGCACTAAACTTGAAAGTTTCTTAAATTAGTTGAAATTTTTGAAAGGAACAATTGATAAAAATCAATATATTAAGGAAATGAGCACATGTACCCTTATTGTGATTGTTTACATGGACGATATAATTTTTGTAGGTGATAGGGATAAAACATGTGAATAATTTTTTGGAGAAATTATTGAAAGTTTTGAAATATCAATGCTCGGAGAGTTAAATTTCATTATTGGATTACAAGTTCAATTGAAGGAAATATATATCTTTTTATCATAAGAAAAATATTCCAAGAAGTTATTATAAAAGTTTATCATTGTGGATTCTAAATAATTTTCAACTTCTATTTCTTTGGGGAAAAGTTGAGTAAAGATTATGTTGTGAAAAATGTTGATTAAAAATGCTTTCAGAAGTTGAGAGGAAGATTTCTCTATCTTACATTTCATTGCTAGACAATTTTTATATTGTTACAATATGTGTAAGGTATCAGAGTGATCCTTTGGAATATCACATGGTGACATCTAATAGAATACTCAGGTAAGTTAAAAGAACATCATCCTAGGGATTGTTGTATAAAAGAAGTTGTGACAAGAACATTCATGGATACACTGATGGTGATTGTTCTAGAGATGGTATTGATAGAAGTTAAGCTTCATGGGATACTTTTTTTTCCGAGAATGTTCTGTGAGATGACATAGTAATAAAAAAATTAGTTGCTTTGAGTATGGTAGAAGCAAAATATGTTTCCACCACCCATTCTTGTATGAAAATGATATGGATTAAATTTCAGCTAAAAGATTTGACAATGAATGCTTGAAAACCAATACTGATTCTTTGTGATAATCAAAGTTACATTCATATTTTTTAAAAATCATGCACAACATACAGGAGAAAATAACATTGACATTAAGTATCATTTCATAAAATAGATAGTTGATGGATGAGATGTTCTGCATGAGTACAATTAAAAAAAGTATCAAATTTATAATTTTTTTTCACGGAAGCCCTTCCAAGTTAATGATTTGAGGAATTGATGATGAAAATAAACATTCATCATCCTTCCAAGGCTTCCAAAAGTTCGTATGGAATAATCCCCCACCATTGTTTGGATTATGTTTTCAAAGGCGAAGCGTAAAACCCTGGAATTTTTGTTCTTGAATTAAAGTATTATTTTCTCATTTATTTTTGTTCTTGTCTATGTATTGGTTAAGGAAAATGGGAATTTGGAAGATTTTGGAGGTCTAAAGGGTGTTTTGGAAAGCTTGCCTCTAAAATAAGGGAGGCTGCACTGCAACACATAGGACCATGCCGTAAGGGAGGCGGCTACGCCACAATGGATCTTGGGGCGCCGTAGTGTGTTGTTTCGTTTGAGGATGCACCGCAGTAGAAGGGGAACCACCGTAGTTTGTATTTTTGAAGGATTCTGTGTCGTGGCCAGCACCATGGAGGAGTGGGTCGAGGAGGCTACGCCGTAGTTCCTCAGACCACGCAGTAGGGAGTTCTGTGCATCAGTTACAGATGCTAGCGGGATCTTTGGTCTTCGAGTGTTAGTGCCTTCAAAATTCGATCATGAATTGAATTTGAGGAATCATTTTCAAATATTTAATTACGGCTTTATTAGGGTAATTTCACATATATGGGACCTCCATGGTTTTTTTATAAATACCGGTATTCCCATACCCGTTCAGCATCGTTCCAGGAATTCCCGAAGACTACAGATTACTCCAAGCCACAATACACCACTATTATGCCGCATTACCTCTCTTCATATCATGGATGTCCATTTCTGGAACCCTTTTATTCCTTAACACTTCCTTTTACACCGTAGTAGTGAACACCCAGTACGGTTCTACCCAGCAGGCACCCTCTCTGCGTTGTGGTGTTCAATTGACCACGACGTAGCCGTAGTCCAACGCCGTAGTGGCCATCTCCCAAAACACCACTACGCTGTAGTGGGTTTACCTATGCTGTGACGGTTAGGGAACCTCCATGCCATGGCCACTTCTTTGTTCCATGGAGCCATCCTGGGGTTTCTCCAGCAGTCTACCCCAAGGTAAGAATTTGTTTCTCGTTTCTCTTGTTTCCCCTCAGCTTTCTTTGGAAACCTTGATGTGATGTTTTGGAGGTTCTAGGTGCCAATGGCGTGTGATTATTTTTTTGTTAGTGTGCAAGCATAGCTCAGGTGGCGCCATATTTAACAAACATTGGCGAAGACGTGAAAACCATGATGTAGGAGGTTCCCTGCCATGAAGAGGCCATGTTTATTATTGATGGCATGATATGATTATGCATGTTGATGTGCTTTAGACCATGTTGAGTTTCTTTGTATGTTTGGATTTATGTCACACATATAATATATTATGTGTTCCTTGATATGATACACTGTTACTTTGAGATATTCTTGGTATATGTTGTGTTGTTATGTTATGTATAGTACCAAAGTGATAGGTTAAACGGTCATGGCTCGATAGCCCTAGAGGCGAAGTATATTCAGATGATGTATGTGACTTGATGGTGAGACTGAGTTGGATGATTGGGCATGATGGGCTAGTGTGCCCTGACATGAGGGTTTTATGATCATGAGTGATCATACATGTGTGCCGATAGTGGGGCATGAAAATCCTAACTGATTAGAGCTGTGTGAAATTAGCAGGGAATGGCGATCTATGTGACTTGACCTTGAGATGACCTTGGGGTATGATGACCTACTATGGTTTATCCTAGAGTCCTAGGACCATTACGGCTACTGAACAACTTGATGTTGGGTGTGACGTTGTGACATTTCCCCAACTGTCCCAATGCCTTCAGTATGGTGCCAAAGTAGGTATACCCAGGGTTGGTGGGGGCTTGGTTAGGGAAATAACACTTGGTATGATTTTTTCTTGGGTTAAGATTTAATTATTATTATGTTATACACTCTTATGCTTGTTCACACTTCTTAAGGATTCTTTGGTGGAGTCCTATAAAGTCCTGTACTCACACCATACTCGATAATTTTAGTGCGCTTGTAGACTTCAAAACCCATGATTTGGAAAAGGGAAAGGGCTCTATGGTGGATAGTTGAGTAGTGGAGCATGGAGCTAGAGTGGATCAGAACAGACTCTAGAGGACCTAAAGATGTTTATTTATTTTTCCTTTTATTTATCTTCTACTTATATTCTAGATAGGGTTACCACCTTGGGGATATTTTTATATGTATTTCATTTATTTTGTTTCTTCATATTTACACTAATAATTTGTTTATCTTTATTATTGTATACACATTATTGTTATATGACTTGATACAAAGGGTATAGTCTCCCCAATATTGAACATAGACCCTCCCTGCTAGTCGATATCTGACAGAGATAATATTTTCATATTTATACGTATGTTTTTAATTGATTTAATCACCTCACATTAATCAATTTGATTTTATTTGCATCATTTTATGATTTTTGGTGAGTTTCGAGCTTAAATGTGAAAAGTGGTTAAATCTGGACATTAAACAGATTTATATTGCCTTTGTATTTCAAGCATAACTACTATATTTTGTATCTAATTCACCTGATTCCTTTTTTGTAGGATTTCATGATTCGTGGGCTACATATAAGTCTTCAGGAACAAAATCCAATTCGAACTCAAACATGCCCAAACATTTCAGTCAATGTGAACACTTCTTCTGGCCGGCAGAATGGACCACACCACATTCAATGAACCATATCTTGGACCATCGGCCTCCAAATTCATTGATTCCAGCTGGGTTCAAAAGACAACTAGAAGGTGATCGGCGGCCAGAATAAGTCAAGTCTACTAAATCGGCCATAACTCCTTCCACACGGCTCCAAATGCCTTCAAACATTGTGAGTGGATGGACAACTTCATTACTCACCTCCTATAAGAAGGGACCTCAGCCTCATTTGGACAGAGGAGGGAAGAAACGAAGCGATCTTTTGGCAGACAGATTCTGGAGGATTTATTTTTGAGTTCTTCATTTCTCTCTTTCTTTCTTCAAGTTTCATAATGTTTTCTTCTTCCCCTTTCATATCAATTACCCTTACCATGGTGGGGTAAACATATGAGGTGATTGGGGGAGGGAAGGTTTTATATTTGTAATGCTTTGAGTTCTTACATTTGATGGAATAAAATCTCTCTCTCTCTTCTGCGAAGTTGTTTTCAAATTCTAAAAACAGAATTTATTATCTTGTGCGATCGTATTCGATTTTCTATTCTATTGTTATTATTGCTTTGATAAATGATCATTTTATCCCTCAATTAGGTTTTGGTATATATTCGATAGAATAAATATCAGGGCTTAGTTGTGAGGTACCCAGCGATCACTAGTACGTGTGGGAGGGGTAGTGAATATTCAGGATTATTTAGGATAAACAATACCCGATTGGGAATTGCCTTATATAATTGGGGGTGTTCACTACAAATCTATCACACAACGGAAGAAGTGTATAACAAAATAGAATTTTGTTAAACCATTTAACCAAAGAAGTGAGTTGAAGTAATTATGGAATCTCACTTAAATCAACTTAGCAGAATAGGATTGAATTAAATGGAACAAGGATAGTATTGCAATTATAAAACCAACCCCGACTTGATCACCCATATCATAAACTAGTTTTTAAATCATTTGAATTAAATATTTGTATTAAATAACTTCCTCAATTTCTTCCTTTTGTTTCATTTCTCTCTTTGATTTTAAAACCAAACAATTTCAAAAAACACCCAACGTTTTCTCTAAATAAAAAGTGACAAATTATTTTGTGTTCACTCCTCATCGGGAGACAACCTAGGTTAACCACTATATTATATTTTAAATTAGTAAATAGAAGTTTTTTCCACACCCCACGACAGGTGTGCGTCAAACTTGGCGCCGTTATCGGGGAAGAAGTGCCTCAAAACATAAAAAACAAACAAAAAACTTTCTTGAATAACCCATAGTTCAAATAACCCTTTAATTGAATTTGATCCCGAAATTGATCGTACAATAACCCAATTGAGAAAAAAAATTCAAAGAGAGTTTGAAGAAATAAACCTCACAGATTCAAGTGATACTTCAAGTGATCACTCAGAACCTACAATAATGGCTGATAATCCCAATCAAACTCTACGTGATCTTTGCACACCTCAATTTGCTAATCAAAATAACCAACTCAGTATCCCTGACATTGAAAATTATTTTGAACTACGCATTAATATGATTCAAGTGATACCAAAATTTCATGGTCTTGCAGGTGAAGACCCAAATCGACACATCCAAGAGTTCACTTATGTCTGCTCCAGCTTCAAACCCCGAGGAGTCGCAGAAGAGAAAGTAAAGTGGAGGGAATTCCCTTTCTCACTTGAGGGAGAAACAAAAGAATGGATGTACAATCTCCATCCAGGGGAGATAAATGATTGGGAAGATCTCAAAAGAATATTCTTGCATAGATTCTTCCCTACATCAAGGAGTACAACAATAAAAAAATAAATTTATGTCATACATCAATCGACTGGAGAGACTCTCTACGAATACTGGGAACGTTTCAAGAAACTATGTGCAAGATGCCCACACCAAGAAATGGAAGAGAACCAATTTCTTGTGTTCTTCTACTAAGGATTTCTCGACAATGATCGCAATTTACTAGACGCCTCATCTGGAGGAGCCTTGATCGACAAGTCACCAGCAGATGTCAGAGGCCTGATTGAGAAGATTGCGCAAAACTCACAGAAATTCGGAACTAGAGGTACGAGCACTAGAGGAATCCATGAGGTAAGAACTTCTGATTCATCCTCACTCTTACTTGAAGAAACACTTAAAGAAATGACTAGTGTGATGAGACAACTTGTTGTGAACAAAGTGAAGGAACAACAAGGCCCGAATCAGGTATGTGGTTTATGCTCTTCTAGTTATCATTACACTGATCAATGTCCAGAAGTGCAGGGGACTGAAAATTGTGCATCTGCCTATCAAGAAAGGAAAATCCAGTCAAATCAACAACGTCAACCCCAACAAGGATATGGATTTCGATACAACCAGGATAGGCCTCCATTCCAAAATCAACCTCCATTCCAACAGCAGCAATACCAGAATCCACCCCCATTCCAACAACCCTATAAACAGTCATACCAGCAAAAACCATATGAACAAACTTCAACAAGTTCTCATAAGTACAACCAAGAAATGGAGATTGAAGATCTAAAGAAGACAGTGAAAAATTTAGATAATAAATTTGACAACCTTATGGATATTCTAACCAAAAATCAAGGAAAACTCCCAGCACAAACAGTTCCAAATCTCAAAGAAAGTGTGAGCGTCATTACAACACGAAGTGGAAAAGAGACAATGTCACCTGAACAAAGTGAGGATGATGATTCTAAGAAACCTAATGAAGAACAAAAAATCCATCCAAACGAAGTAGACCAAAAAAACAAAGGAGAAAGAATCAGGTTTAGAAAGGAAAGGCTAGAAACACCGTTGCAAAAACAACAAAGGGAGAGAAAGGATATCCAAGCACCATTCTCATATGCATTAGTTGAGTCAAAGAAGGTTGAAGAAGGGAGACTTGAAAAATAAATCCAGGAAACTTTTCAAAAAGTTGAGATCAATATCCCACTACTAGATGCAATCAAACAAATCCCTAAGTATGCAAAATTTTGAAGGAGTTATGCACAAAAAAAGGCGATTGGATGGAAATGAGAGAATCAGCTTAGGAAGAAGTGTCTCAGCACTAATCACACCAATGATACCACAAAAATGTCAACATCCAGATACATTCTCTATTCCCTGCACTATTGGTTCTTTAAATTTTACTGATGCATTATGTGATCTAGGAGCTTCAATAAATCTCATGCCTCACTCAATATTTTCATCCTTGCTGATCGGAGAACTAAAACCAAATCGAGTGGTGGTCCAATTAGCAAACAGATCCACTGTTTTCCCACTTGGAGTTATAGAAGATGTACTCATTGGAGTAAGTGGATTGATCTTTACAGCAGACTTTTATGTACTTACCATGGAAGAAGATAGAGCTTCAGGCCCCTCTCCCATCATCCTAGGGAGACCCTTCCTTAAAACAGCAAGGATTATCATCGATGTCCATGAAGTAACAGTCACAATGGAACTTGGAGATAGTACAGTACACTTCAACATTCTTGATGCAATAAAGCATCCTTCCAGTAATCACTCACTTTATGAGATCTACCATGAAGAAGGTATAGACCCAATTGAATATTCAGGTATTCTTCTTGACTTCTTATCATTAGGAGAACATTCTTTTGAAAATTCCAATTCCCAAGAACTTAAAAATCCTAATCTCATGTTAAAGTATGAGGTAAAATCTGATTTTTTGATGATTTTTTAAATAAAAATGAGATGATACTAGAAATTCCAGCCTTAGGAACAAGAAACCTTAATTCAATGGCATCCCTTGAACAACCCCCATGTCTTGAACTTAAGCCATTGCCAAGTGATTTGAAGTATGCTTACCTAATGGAGGGAGAAAAATTGCCAGTAATAATTTCCAATAACCTATCCCATTCACAAGAGGAAACTCTAATTGACCTACTCAAAAGAAATGTCCAAGCTGTAGGATGGATTTTAGGTGATATACCTGGAATCAATCCCAAGGTATGTTCTCATAGAATATTTTTAGAAAATGATTCCCGACTAGTTAGACAACCTCAGAGAAGACTCAATTCCACAATCATGGAGGTTGTCAAGAAAGAGATAGAGAAATTGCTAGCAGCTGACATCATTTACCCAATCTTTGATTCTCAGTGGGTTAGCCCCATTCATGTAGTCCCAAAGAAAAACGGCCTAACAACTGTCAAAAATGAAAGAAATGAATTGATCCCCATGAGAGTACAAAATAGTTGGAGAGTGTGTATAGATTATAGGAAGCTTAATCAAGTTACCCGAAAAGACCACTTCCCTATTCCGTTCATCGATCAAATGCTAGAAAGGATAGCTGAAAAAACCCATTACTGTTTTTTAGATGGATTCTCAGGATACTTTCAGGTACCGATCGCACCAGAAGACCAGGAGAAGACAACCTTCACCTACCCATTTGGTACATTCGCCTAAAAAAGGATTCCTTTCGGGCTATGCAACGCCCCAGGTACATTTCAACGGTGTATGGTAAGTATTTTCTCAGATCATATTGAGGACTTCTTAGAGGTATTTCTTGATGATTTCACAGTTTTTGGTAATTCATTTGATCATTTCTTAAGAAATTTGGAAAAAGTTTTAAAAACATGAATTCAAAAGAATCTTGTCTTAAATTTTGAAAAATGTCATTTCATGGTTGAAAAGGGAATAGTTTTGGGACACATAATTTCACAAAAAAGGATTGAGGTTGATAAATCAAAAGTTGAAGTAATAAATTCCTTACCCAATCCAACCTGTTTAAAACATGTTAGATCATTTTTAGGACATGCAGGATTTTACAGAATATTCATCAAATATTTTAGTAAGATTTCTCTCCCTCTCTCAAGATTACTACTTAAGGAATCTGACTTTAATATTGATTATGCATGCAAGAAGTCATTTGATGAACTGAAGCAAAGGTTAATCACACCTCTAATAATGCAACCACCCAACTGGGATTATCCTTTTGAGTTTCTTTGTGATGCATCCAACCAAGCTGTGGGAGAAGCTCTATCACAAAGAATTGAAAAAAAGCCTCAAGTAATATCATATGCATCAAGGACCTTGGATGATACACAAATAAATTACACAACCACCGAGAAGGAGTTCCTTGCCTGTCTTTGCACTAGATAAATTTCGATCATATCTTCTTGGAACTAAAGTTGTTGTTTTTTCCGATCATGCAGCTCTCAGGTATTTAATGAAGAAGGCGGATGCAAAGCCAAGGCTAGTAAGATGGATTCTACTTTTACAAGAGTTCAATTTGGAAATTAAAGATAAAAAGGGAAGTGAAAATCAGGTGGCTGATCATCTAAGTCGACTACCCCACACTCATGAAGGTGAAATACCAAACCAAAACCCACTTAATGATGAGATTCCTGGAGAACAACTCTACGCCATCAACAGTGAAGTTCCATGGTATTCCAATATGGTCAATTATCTAGTAACATCTCAAGTCCCATCTCATTTAAATTCCCACCAAATTCTAAAGATGAAATCTGAATGTAGATATTATATCTGGGACGATCCATTTCTTTGGAAGATTTGCAATGACCAAGTAATAATAAGATGTAAGCCTGAAAGTGAAATTAATTCTTTCTTTGAGTTTTGCCACACATTAGCTTGTGGAGGCCACTTTGGACCTCAAAGGACAGAAAGGAAGGTTTTAGAATCTGGACTTTATTGTCCCACCCTTTTTAAAGATGCTCATGAATTTTGTAAAAGGTGTGAAAAATGTCAGTTTTCTGGAAATATTTCTAATTGAAATGAAATGCCCCAACAACCACTTAATTTTTGTGAAATATTTGAAGTTTGGGGAATAGATTTTATGGGGCCTTTGCCAATTTCATTTGGAAATTATTATATCTTGCTTGCTGTTGATTATGTTTCCAAATGGGTGGAAGTAAAAGCCACCAGGACTGACGATGCTAAAGTGGTTTGTGATTTTTTCAGGACTAACATATTTTTTAGGTTTGGAGTTCCTAGAGTAATCATTAGTGATCAAGGGACTCACTTTTGTAATAGGATAATGGAGGCTTTGCTGAATAAATATGGGGTGCATCATAAAACATCAACTCCCTATCATCCACAGATGAATGGACAAGCTGAAGTGTCCAATAGGGAAATTAAAGGAATTTTAGAAAAGACTGTTAATCCAAATAGGAAGGATTGGTGCCAAAGGTTGGAAGACACATTATGGGCTTATAGGACAGCCTACAAAACCCCAATTGGAATGAGTCCATATAGGTTGATTTATGGGAAAAGCTTCCACCTACCTGTGGAATTGGAATATAAGGCATACTGGGCTGTGAGGAAGATAAATTTGGATCTTGAAAGCGCTGGGAAGGAGAGAAGATTACAGTTACAGGAGTTGGAAGATATTCGAAGGGAATCTTTTGAAAACTCCAGGATTTAAAAAGAGAGAACAAGAGTGGCTCATGAAAAACTGATCCAACCAAAAAACTTCCATCCTAGAGACACAGTGCTGTTATTCAACTCAAGACTTAAGCTTATGCCAGATTATGAAGGATCAAGAGAAGAATACATTCACTGTTAATGGGCATAGGTTGAAGAAATTCCTTGGGACCATGCCATCAGATCCAATGGAGGAGATAACACTCCTCCAACCCGTTTATCAATAAATCCATTAGATTGTACCTCCCTTTAACACTTTCTTTATTGCAGTGATTCAATTTAAAATCATATTACATGTTTAATTCAATTTAATGCAATGAGGACATTGCATCATTTAAGTGTGGGGGAGGGAACCTTTGTAGTTAGGATTTTCATTTGTTTTCTGTTTTCTTATTAAAAAAAACTTTTTTTAGTCAATATGTTTGTTTCTTTTTTTTTTGTGTTTTTGAAACTTTTGAGATAAAATGAATCTCATTGATATTTTTAAAACCCATTTCCTTGAGTGAGACAATTTATTCCATGAAACTGAGCTTAAATGAACGATGAAAATGACTTTGTTTCAAGTTCAATTATTTATGAATTTCATGAAAAGTACTCAGAATTTTGAATCTCATGCCACATCTCACTGTCCTTATATTTGAAATCACTTTCCTATGAGGCTTATAAACCTATTTTTCATTCTCTTTTCTTTTTCCTCGCTTCTTGAGAGAACCATACCATGCTTGATTTAACCAGAATTTGATTTATTCCTATCAAAACTTGAGGGTTTGAGGAACATGTGTTTTAAATGATTGAGGCATTTCTTTGATTTTAAAGCCCCCTTTTATAAATAATCCTCTTTATAATGGCCCACCTTGTACATTTAATCCTTGTAGCCCATAGAAGCCCTGAACATCCTGTTAGGTTAGCCACAATACAAGCCAATTTTCCCTATCCAACCTGCTCTAGAAGTGAAATTGCATAATCTAGTTGAACTTAAGTGTGGGGGAAGCTGTCTTGTGTTGTACTACATAATTTGGAGATAATTTGGGTGGAAACTAAAATGTTGAAGAGATGTTATTATTGATGAAAAAAAATCATTCAGTTGAAAGTTGTGCCCATTCTGGAGATTTCATTTATGAGAAGCTGTGCCTTTCTGGAGATTCCAACGGAGAAAAAAGATGTGCCTATCTGGAGCTTTCAAGAAAAATCATGTTTGAGATGATTGAAAATAGTTCTGCTAAAATGATGAATGGTGTGAAATTTTACTGATTTTTCATTCTAGTGGAGCTGATTTACTTCAAAGGGGAGTGAGGAGGATACCATATTTAAGTTTAAATTAGAAAAATGCAATTTTACTTCAAAAAGAGCCAAGCACTCCTTATTCAGCCACATAATTTTTCACATCTAAATCCTACCAACCTAAATCCACAGAACAACCTTTATAAAGTCCTCATGATAAACATATGTTCTTGACTCACATAGGGTGAAGATATAGGAATTTATCAAGCCTATGTTGACCCTTGCATGAGTATTGGATGAGAAAGACATTGTTGAAAATTGATATTTGTGGGATGAGAAAAAAATGTATGTTAGGTAAGTGTTTTGTTTGCATGGGAGGATAAATGAAGAGTAAATATATTGAATAATATAAAATGATGAACTTGAAATAATAGTGTTTTATGAGGAATGATATCTTTTGTTTATTGGTATTAAATTAGTAGATCTCATGAATATGTGTTTTAAATTTACTATGATTTGATGTCGATGTTTACTTGTCCAGGAGTCCAAGTGCTAAGTGTGGGGGAATTGACAGAGATAATATTTTCATATTTATACATATGTTTTTAATTGATTTAATCACTTCAAATTAATCAATTTGATTTTATTTGCATCATTTTATGATTTTTGGTGAGTTTCGAGCTTAAATGTGAAAAGTGGTTAAATTTGGACATTAAACAGATTTATATTGCCTCTGTATTTCAAGCATAACTACTATATTTTGTATCCAATTCACCTGATTCCTTTTTGTAGGATTTCATGATTCGCGGGCTACATATAAGTCTTCAGGAACAAAATCCAATTCGAATTCCAACATGCCCAAACATTTCGGTCAATGTGAACACTTCTTCTGGCTGGAAGAATGGACCACACCACATTCAATGAACCATATCTTGGACCATCGGCCTCCAAATTCATTGGTTCCAGCTGGGTTCGAAAGACAACTAGAAGGTGATCGACGGCCAGAATAAGTCAAGTCTACTAAATCGGCCATAACTCCTTCCACACGGCTCTAAATTCCTTTAAACTTTGTGGGTGGATGGAAAACTTCATTACTCACCTCCTATAAGAAGGGACCTCGGCCTCATTCGGACAGAGGAGGGAAGAAACAAAGCGAACTTCTGGCAGACAGATTCTGGAGGATTTATTTTTGAGTTCTTAATTTCTCTCTTTCTTTCTTCAAGTTCCATAATGCTTTCTTCTTCCCCTTTCATATTAATTACCCTTACCATGGTGGGGTAAACATATGAGGTGATTGGGGGAGGAAAGTTTTTATATTTGTAATGATTTGAGTTCTTACATTTGATGGAATAAAATCTCTCTCTCTCTTTTGCGAAGTTGTTTTCAAATTCTAAAAACATAATTTATTATCTTATGCGATCGTATTAGATTTTCTATTCTATTGTTATTATTGCTTTGATAAATGATCATTTTATCCCTTAATTAGGTTTTGGTATATATTCAATAGAATAAATATCAGGGCTTAGTTGTGAAGTACCTAGCGATCACTAGTACGTGTGGGAGGGGTAGTGAATATTCAGGATTATTTAGGATAAACAATACCCAATTGGGAATTGCCTTATATAATTGGGGGTGTTCACTACAAATCTATCACACAACGGAAGAAGTGTATAACAAAATTGAATTTTGTTAAACCATTTAACCAAAGAAGTGAGTTGAAGTAATTATGGAATCTCACTTAAATTAACTTAGCAGAAGAGGATTGAATTAAATGGAACAAGGATAGTATTGCAATTATAAAACCAACCCCGACTTGATCACCCATATCATAAACTAGATTTTAAATCATTTGAATTAAATATTTGTATTAAATAAATTCCTCAATTTCTTCCTTTTTTTCATTTCTCTCTTTGATTTTAAAACCAAACAATTTCAAAAACACCCAACGTTTTCTCTAAATAAAAAGTGACAAATTATTTTGTGTGCACTCCTCATCGGGAGACATCCTAGGTTAACCACTATATTATATTTTAAATTAGTAAATATAAGTTTTTTCCACACCCCACGACAGGTGTGTGTCAGTATCCTATTACATACAGGGTGGCGCACATGAGGTCATGGAACACCCGAATTGGACCCGGTAGTTCGGGCTAAGATGTTTCTAAATGGTATTAGAGAACCAATATTTATTGACATTATGTTTTCTATTTCCTTGATTTAGGACAGGATAGATGGGATTTATGATGATTAGAACTCAGGCAGGGGAACTATGTTAATGTTTGGCCAACACTGTATTGTGGGGCTTTGAGTTTCCATAAAAGTAGGAATTAATGTTTTCTGTTACAATTGATTAAATTAACCTTTGGTGATGAATGTGATGTTGATATGTGATTTATGATATTTACCATATGTTAATGCATCATGACTAAAAATATTTTCTAACATTCCATATATATATATATATAGATATACCTATTGTTGTGTTGTATGTTAGTTTATTAATTGAATTCTTTGATTTGCTATATTTGTTTGGGATAGTTTTTCTTTGTGTGATTTATCTATATTTAAAAGTTGTGAGATATATCTTAACTGTAATTAATTAGTTTAACTCTTAGTATTCTATTATGTTAGTATAAATATGATGATTGTGACTAACATGTAGGGATGAAGATAGGGGATAATTCCATGAGGGGTATACCTTTGATTGATGGAAGAATCTAAGGAAATCCTTTTTGTGATCCCATAGATTGGTTAGGAATTATTATGTTTCTTATGTTATTCACATTGTAGAGATTCCACTTAAAAGATTAATGATGGGACCAACAGTTGTGGTGGACTAGGATGTTCCTATGCCACCACCTGTATTACTGGGTGATGTACCCCAACACAATCATACATCGACATAACTGATTTAGGATGTACATCCCATTAATTTAGGAACATTTTTGTATAGTTCCTATCCAAGTAAGAGATACTCATAGGACTACGAGAGACCATGATTTGGAATTCTATCTTACAAATCATTCAGCATATAAGGGTACTGGTGCCCATATGATATAGAGGATTGGATAGACTTTATACAGAGTATTTTAGAGCTAGTCTAGACTCCCGAGGAGGGGTGAGTTATTATGGAGACCTTCATGTTTCCAGGACATTCTAGGAGATGGTGGAATTTCTTTAGTCTAGTAGGTATATGAGGTAGAATTACTTGGAAAACCTTCAAGGAGAACTTCCCTAAAAAATATTTCCCTGATACAATGAAGTTAGACCACACCTAAGAATTCATGGCGTGGTGATATGGTTCCATGACTGTATATTCATATTCTACTCGATTTAGAGAGTTAATTCTCTTTTCTCCCTTGTTGGCAGGGAATGAGGTAAAGAAGGTGAAATATATTGAGATAGGCCTTCAATCAGTTATCAAACATTAGGTCAGATTTTTTTATGTAACAACATACACCAAAGTGCGGTGAAAGGCCTGAAGCATTGAGAAGGGTACAGAGGAGGACCAGACAACAAATCTACTTCCAGACCATGGAAGGATAGTGATTGATATTTCAATCAATACCATGGGATTTTATCCTGGTATAAGAAATAAAAAGGAAAAATAGACCCACACCATGTAAAAACAGGTGGTTAGAGTTTGAGTAGAGGGTCTTTAGAACCTCATGTAGGGGATGGAGATCTAGAGTGTTACAATTGTGTGTAGTGGAGGAATTATCATACTATGTTACCAAAAAAAGGTCAGATTTCATTTATGTGGAAGTAGAATACATGTGAAATGTTTTTTCTCAAATGTACCATGTGTTTGGCCTAAGAGGGGGTCAATATAGACTCCAAAAGTGCAGACTTCCCAGACAAAGATGCCTCAAGGAAAGGGTCATCGAGTGGATACATTTCAAGTCTATGCAGTGGATCAGGGTCCAGTATATGATGGAGAGGTTCCATATACCATTCTAGATATGGTTTTGATCACTTACACTTTATCTACTACATTTTTCAATACCAATGCTTCCCTTTCCTTTATTTTTTTCATAATTTATTACCGAACATGACCTATCAGTTCATTTATATTCTATGATGGTCTCCCTTGACATACCCTTCGGAATGAAAGTGGATTGTCTCTAGTAATGTACTAAGTTTCCGATAGGATTCTATGGTTATGTATATCTATGGGAGTTTATGATACTAGATATGATGACCTTCAATGTGATTTTCAATACGTATTGGATGACTAACTTTAATGATCTCATAGACTACTATCTGAGACATGTATCATTTTCATCACCAAAGGGGGAGAAGGTCAAGATGACCGAAGAGTGGGAATTTGGAGTAAGAAGAGTTGGACCTGATTCAGTCATCTTGGTTCGATTAGATAATATATGGAAGGCTTGGATCTCTCAGCAAGATTAGTGAATGTCCCCATATACTTTCTTCTAGTCATCGGTCTCTACTAGGATGTCTTTCTATTTGACTTCTTAGGACTCCCCCTGACAGAGGTGTTGAATTTGAGTTAGATCTTATACTAGGTTCAAAAAACATATTGATACCCATGTATCATACGGAACTGAAATAACTAAAAAGATTAATGTATAGTTAGAATAATTAGACTAGAAACGCTTTATTAAGCTGATTACTTCACCAAGGGTTTCTCCAGTGTTGTTCTCCAAGAAGGAAGACAATAATCTTTCACATTTTTATGATTATTGGAAGATAAATATGGTGATGGTTAAGAAATGATAGCTGATACCTATGATCTATGATCTTATCTATCAGCTATGGGGACCCCAAGATTGATCTAAAATTGATCTATCACCAGTTTGGAGTTAGAGAGGTGGACATTTTGAAAACATTGTTTCTGAGAAGATATTGGTTGGGAGAGTACTTGATGTAATGACCTAATGTTTTATCAATGGAAATTACTTTCTTATAAAAATTTCATATAATCACATGAAATCACAACACAATGAACAACTAAGTACTATGTGACCTTCAAACATGAGTTTGTCACTTATGTGATTTGAATTTTGAAAAAAGATCATCTACAGTTGTGATAAGTAAGTTTTTTGGAGTCTGATAAGACAAACATAATTTTGGACAAATATTAACATACCCTTACGAATAGTAACATACCTTTATAAATAGTAATGAATAGTAATGACTAGAAAATCAGCCTAAAAATATAAACATCACCCATGAATGTATACGTATAATTTAGACATCTTAAAAGTGGAAAACCAATTATAGTATAAGAATTGGTATTTTTGTATGTCAAGAATATTTCATTTAAAATTTTATGATTAATTTAATAATTTAAAATGGAAAAATATTTTAATAAAATCTAATCATAAATTTTTACTTTATTTTCTTATGGTTATAAAATAATTTTATGGGACATTGATTAATTTTTCAAGGTGTTATACAACGAGTCGTAGTTTTAATGTTAATTTTGTTGAATAAATTATGATATTATTTAAAAATTAAATTAAAAATATTTAGAAATTTATTTTCAAAAAAATGGTGTTCATTTTCTTATTCTGAACAAAAAAAAAGGTTAGTGTGAATTTTTGGGATTTTTCTAAAATACTTGAATTTTGTGAATAGTAAAAATACAGTTATGAGTTTTTGGTATGTTTAATGACATCATAATGATGTAATAATTAATATAAAATTCTGGTCAACTTAAGTACAGTAATATATGAAATGGTGTGTCCCAAGTGGCTAATACCAAGGGAAAATACCATGGTAAATCCCATGGTTTTTCAAAAACTACTAATGAGGTGTCCTTTGAAATTAATAAAAATCTTTCACTCTTTTACTATAAATACCCACTATTTCCTTCATTTTATTGCATTCCATATCCATCATCCTCGAAGATCTGTGGGTTTTACCTCCCTAGGATTCCTTCCAAGGTGTCCTCAAGCCCCTAAGGTTACATACTTCATGTTTTAGGAGTTACTCTACAAGGTAAGGGATCCTTTCACCCTGCTCTTTTAGTCAACACTTCTTTTAGGTTATCTCTTTGAATTTAAATTTTCATATGTTGAGCTTTTATATTATGTATCCATATTACTATAGTTATAATTTTCATATGAATATATACAATTTTTACTCTCATCAATTCATTTTATGAAATTTTAAGTGACGTCGTTAGGCTGCCGAAGTTTCATAAGGGATCTCTCAACTTTTCTTTTATTTTCATGTTAATTTAATTTCTTTCTCTTTACTCATCTCCTTTCATACTAATGTTATGATTAATCCAGTACCTTATATGTACTTTAATTTTTTTCATGATAAAGGAATAGTTCTTTTTCATCTCTCTATTCTCTTTCTTTAATATAAAAATAAATACACCATCTGAGATGGGCTAATTTACCACATTCAAGGACGATGGGTTTTCAATTACTGTAACCGTCTTCAATTACGGTAAAAAACCATTATTTTGGTTTTAAAAGATTAAAATATATATATTATGTCTCTTATATGGTTATGGAACATTTTTTTACATAGGGTTTTGATTTATAAATCAAAACACGTTCCTTGTTGCCAAAAAACGCCAATTAACCCAAAAGGTTATCACTAAAGTTTTACATAATGGTTAATATTCACTCTAAGTAACCAAATGAAATTTACAACCATGTAACCTTATAGATATTAAATAATAGAATATAACTCCAATTATAGAAAACTGTCCCCATTTTACATGATTGTCCTGACAAGAATATAAGTGAACTGGTCATTAGAACCAAAGAAACAAACGGACCCAAACAATGAAATTGAACCTCATAACCAATCAAAAAGGTCATGAATAAACTCAAAAAAATATTACTAACTAATTTTAATATATAATATGCTATAAATTATTAATTAATGAACCTAATTTGATTATTCAGGTCATTAATATCAAGTATAGGACACCATTGGTATTTGGGTAAGGGATTCTACCCGAACCATCTTTATTCATTCGGGTTGCTACAATGTTCTTTTTACCCAAATGAGGTTGTCCTTTATTTTTATGTAAAACTTATAAATACTGTTCATAGTCTCTAGAATCATGTTTTAAGATCCATCCCTCATTTTCTTTTGGGGATATACATGTTTTAAGTGATTCCCTCTTAAATTCTTCCAATAAGAAAACGTATTTTGAGGGAATATCTCAAATTCTTACCCAATTTGAAGTGCAATATATCCTCTATTTTAAGATACCATTGTATTTATAAAATAAATCTTTTAATTATGAAAAACTTCTTGTTTCAGTTCTGGTTTTATATAAAATATTATTTCGTTATCGATTTTAAATTCTCTTTAGTATTTTCCTAAAAATTTCACTAAAATGTTTTAATGCTAAAAATTTCCTAAGTAATCTTATTACATATTATCACTTATGTTTTACATCACTTAACATGATAAATTCCTATTTTACCTTATTAATGTCCAGGTATGTTTTAATTCCTTTCTCTCATGAACACTTTTATGGTACACCCATTCATTATGCTTTATGACATGAATGTGATACCCATTCCTCTCCATGGGTTCACTTATATTTATGTATGATGAATTATGTATGATTATTTATGTGGAAAGAATATTCATAAAAATTTTAAGATGGTTGTGACCAGATAGTGCTCCAATACATTGCGTAAATTTAAGACTCATGAGATGTTATGTGTGATGGTCTTGGTGGTTAGCCTTGGCTTGCGCTACTATGTGAAACAATCTTGGCAGTTGGCCTTGAATCATACTAAAGTCATGATTTATGTTTGTGAAACATTAAAATAACTCCAGGTTTATATGATTCTATGTTTATATGTTATGTTTCCATATGTTCCATGCTTTTGTTATAATTTTGATATGCCTTCTGACCCATGTGCTAAAGCCTTATTATTATTTTTACTCTCTTACTGGGATTTTTAATTCATCCCTTTGTTCATATGTCCCTAGGGTATCTTATGCATATGTATGATAAAAATGGATGATAAGAGATCATTATAGATTTTAAATAAAAAGTTCTTTTTATAATTTTTGATCGTGTACGTAGTCTTCCAAGACACTAGACTTTATGATCCTTGGCTTATACTCTGATGTATAATTATGCTTAAAATCATGTAATGTTATATGTAAATGGATAGCGTCTCTATAGTTGGTATCTGATGATGGGATAGTAATTTTTGGATATTTGGTATAGAAAACATTATTAATAACCTTAAGGATGAGACTAAGTATAAGAAAAAATCATTAAATTTTGGTAAGTATATAGTAAGTGGTTTATGAAGAAAATATGTCCCTGTCTGGATACGAACTGATAGGGGAAGCACTAGCACAAATGTACATTGGAGTGAAAACTCTGACAAGGAGTTTTGGGCTTGACCCAACATATCTTGGTACACGACAATAGGTCTTTCTGCACTCTTGGTTTGAAACTCATGGGGGGATATGCCTTGGTAATTCAGGATGTTGGTACAAACCATTATTAAAGGAATGAAAAAAACCCATAAGAATAGATGTTAAGAAATAGGTTAAGGATAACCTAGATTGAAACATTTGGAATAACAAGTTAGGATATACTTCTCCTTCACAATTTTATCCCCTTACGTTCAATGTTTCTTTTTTATGGTCAATAGAAAAGTACTAAAGCCCTGTAATTGTAAGTTCTTTTTCTTAGCTAATGGTGGGAAATGGAAGAATGTGTTCTGACAATCAATGTGAAAGGGAATGTGAAGAATTCCCAAATGATATGCCAGATATGATGGGAATTGGTGATAAAAACATTAGGGTATTACTTGCTCAGTTGGCTCAAGTTATGAATAATAACTTGAATCATGTGGAATTACCTCCTCCTCCAAATAAAAGAGTATGTTTCCGTAGAATCCTTCATGTAGAAAAGGCATACCATGTTTATTAGGTATTATGATCCCCTTATCAAGAAACAGTGTATTAACTCCACTGAAAATATATTCTCTGTCCCCCAATGCTCAGAAGAAGAGAAAGTTACTCTGGCAGTCTATCGTTTTGATGGGGAAGCAAATCAGTGGTGGAAAATGATCAAGAATACAAAGTCCCAAGAGAAAATTGTTTCCATGGATTGGGAGGAATTAAATAGGATGTTTTTCAATAAATATTTTCCTCGAACCCTCCATCTCAAGATGGAAAGAGAGTTTCTTGGACTCAAGTAGAAGGAAGATGAGTCCATTAGGATGTATGAAGCAATCTTTACAAGGCTTGCAAGGTATGCCTCAGGATTTTTCATGAACACTAAAAGCAAGGTGGATTGCTTATTTATCGTACTAAAGCTAAGTCTACAAAAAGTGTTGCTGATTCAAGACTTTGATAGTTATGAAGAGACTGTTCGTTATGCCCTAAAGGTTGAAATGGAGATTAGAGACTCTTAATGGTCTCGTGGGCCTGGTGACATAAAGAGAAAAATAGATAACAACATGGGTGGTTCAACAAAAAACCCATGATGGAAAGAACCCTAAATATCCCACTTGTAAAATTTGTGGGGAGAAGCATCCTAGAAACGATCTAAAGGGAACCATGAATTGTTCAAATATGGAAAGCTGGGACATCTGTCCAAGAACTGCTGAAGGGATATAAAAAATCTCACTAATGAGGAAGAAGAAAGAAAGGTTCAGATCAAGGCCCAGTCAGTGGTGTAGTGTTACAACTACAAGAAGACTAGGCATTATGAAAACAATTTCCCTAAGCCAAATGTTGTTAGAGGAAATCAACAACAACCTCCAAGGAAACAAGGAAGGGATTATGCTATTACTTCTACTCAGGTGGAACCAAACAACAATGTGGTGACATGTACACTAGTGGCATTATACACATAGCATGACTTTGACATGACCATCACGAGCATTGAGTGAAGACCTAGTGAATGTAGAAAACTTCTCATAATGACCCACACTTCGCCTTGAATTTTCAATGGAGTGACCCTGATCCCTTTTCCCCTTACAACCTATTTCAGTAAGAAAAGAGAGAGAGAGAGAAAAAATTCACACAACATTTCTAAAAAAACTAAATATTACCATCATTACTTATATAAAAATGAAAATATTAATAAATAAAAATACATAGAAAATTACAAATACTAATAATTATTGACATTTATATTACTAGATATACATTAAACTATGTATTAATATTTAATAGTATATATATATATATATATTTAATTTGATAATATAAAATATGTATTTAAAAAAGGTATTTATATATAAAGATATACCTAATATTATAATTAATCTATTAATATATTATTATATATATATAAAATAAATATATATTTTTATTATAAAAAATTTTATTACTAATATTTGTTTATATATATTATAACTATTATATTTAATATTTACTATTACAAATGTATTTTTTTAATTATCTTTGTATTACATATAAGCAATTGATATTATAAATATTTAAGTATATTTATTAATACTGTTATATATATTTTAATATTATATGTTATAATATATAATTATATAAAAAATTATAGAAAATATGAAAAAAGGGGAGGGATGGGTGACTTCAGTGGTCGGTAGTGGAGTTGTTGGTGGGTGGAGAAAATAGGGGTTGATAGTGAGTAATGGAGTCGCTGTTGGGGATGCCAATGGTGGGCACAAGTATGGGGTGATGGTGACACATCGAGTCACTGTTGGAGGGTGAAATAGTGAGATGAGGGAAAAATGCTGGCGGTGGGTTGTAGTTTGATGGTGGTGACCCAATAGTGACTCGTGGGATTCACTATTTCTAGAGTGTCATTGGTGGGTTGGACCCACCATTGGGTCCTCTGGAGATGGGTGAATGTGTCACCATTGTAAATTTCCAATGGTGGGTGTAGGAAACTCATGGTGTATGCGACCCTACTAGTGGGAAAGATGAGTGACCACATATGGTTTTGGAGGTAGGCCTAGGCTACACAACACCTAAAAAATATTAAATAAAAAATCAAAACATAACGAATTAAAATAAGAAAAGTAAGAATAATGTTTTTAAAAAAATTAAGCAAATGGATTAAATTAAATAATTTAAAATAATAATAAAGACATTGAAAACCAAATTAATTAAAAAAATTAATTAATTAAAAGTTTGAAATAAATTGAAATAATTTGAGACATATAAAAGATAAAATTAACTTCAAATGAATAGATTATCAAAAGTAAAAAATTATTCAAAAAAATTAAAATTTGTTAATTGGAAATAAAAGTTTATTACAGAACTAATTGAAGGAAAGAATGTATTATATTTATTAATTTAACATTAATGAAATAGAGATTAATTACATAAACAAATAATTAATTAAAAGGATAAATGAAATAATTATTTTGAAAGAAAAAACTAAAAAATGAATGAATTAAAAGAATGAGAATAAAAATTTATAATTTAAACAAAAAACAAATGAATAAAAATTGAATGTTAAAACAAAATTAATTAATTAGAATTAAATTATTCAAAAATAATAAAAAGTTTCATGAAATACATATTTTAACAGCAAATTACAAGTTTAATAATTAAAATTAAAATTACTAACATCTACAAATTATTAAAAAAAACTGTTTTAAAAATAAATATATAATTAAAAGTACAAAATGATGTGGAAAAGTGAAAAAAATCCATCCACATATGTGATATGAAATGAAGCAAGGTTTTTTTCCAATGTTAGTGCTCAAACATATTACATAGATGTTAAAGAGATATTTTCAAATGGGGAAAGGATAGAATCAAATTGATTATTACTAGTTGTTGTAAATTAATATAGATTGTAATTCATTTATAATAAATGTAAAGATGATATTATTTAATAGAGTGCTTAATAGTAAAGACTATACAACAAACCAATGGTTTTTCAACTTACAGATGATGAAGGAAATGATTTGTATTTAAAAAAATATTTATATAGTTTAAATAAAGAGCCATTAGCTTGGTATAATCATTTGAATTTCTATTTTTAAAAAACTAGAATTTAAGAGATGAGATCTTGATCAATACCTCTATCTCAATTCAATTTTTTAAGATTATTTCATTGTATTGATTTATATTTATAATCCCAAATTTAGTTGAAATGTTAAAATTTAAATAGAAATGTTTACAAATTTGATGCATTCAGTGTTTGAGATGTTAACGATTAATAAATTTACTTATTTTAAAAGGTTTCACGTCAATCAAAATAGTTTGTATATATTTATTTTTCAAGAATAATTTACAAAGGAGTTACTGAAAAAAGTTTGACAAGAATTTTTAAAAACCACATAGAACTCTACTCATAGTTGGTAATAATATCATAACTCATGTACTGGTAAAGACTATAGATCTAAATTCATACAAGGTTATGATAGTAATCTAGTAATTATTGATATAAACTAGGTTAGATATTGTGTACGAAACAATATTGGTTAAAAGGTTTCAAAGAAAACAAATGGAAGAGAATATCACTATAGAAAAAATAATATTGAGGTATAATCATGGAACTCTTTATTATGGGTTAATTTTTGGGATAGGAAAATAAAAAAAAATGTTTGAATATTTGGATATCTATTGGTATTGAGATATTGTGAATAGAAAACCAATAAATTTAAGACCATTTTTCTTCAAAAAAAATGTGTTACTTGACATAGTAAACAAACATGGATCTTCACATAAAAATATATAATAGAGAATATTTCATTGAAAGAACCTTCAATCGAAAAATTTGGATGAAATAAGATTTTTAGGATCATGAATAAGTGGTGAAATTATATGGTTAAATATTTTATGATAGTTGAAGTAAAATTTAGTATATAGAAAACTTTTAAGACCTTCATGTATGAAGAATATTGATATATGGTATAAATTTATTCATGAAAATATATAGAATAATGTTTTTAAGCAGCAGTACATTGGAAAAAATCAATAAGTGGTAGGAATATTTGGAAACCCATTGGCCACATCAACTTTTGAGAGTCCTTTAATGAACTTCAATGTTTTACTACCTCTCAAATCTTGAAGAGGTTTTCTGTATTCCTTATAGTTTTTTATTATTATTTATAAAATATTTCTCCATCATGGTTGGAAATAACACCTTTTGTTTTAATTTTTAATATTGTAGAAATAAGTAAAAATGGAAAAAATATTAAAGTTAGATAAAAGTGATAACCAAATAATATGAGAAAGTGTATGAATAAGTGGGGTATAGTAGAAATTTCTTGTTAAGGTTGGAGGGGAAATTTTATATTTTGGGGGATTTATTTTGAATAAATGAAAGGAGTGTAGGTTCTGGGTGCAGCGGAAGCGCGTTGGTGGGTTAGCCCAACTTTAATTTTAATGTTAAACATCATTCAATCTGAGATCCGTCACGATATAAAATGCCAAATCTTCAGAATAGAATGAAGAACGAAAAATAAAAGAAGAGTCCCGGAACCCTTGAGATAGGATCATCATATGTTGATTATAATTAATTTAATTAATTCATAAGAATTACCTCGATGGAATTCTTTCTTAGTTGGAGTCTCCGGTCATGATCCTGTGATCCATCGTTGCATTTTAGAATCCAAGTACAAGATTCTTCAAGCGGTGATCCACACGTGCTCCATGTATCTCTGGACATCGCCGAAGGGATCTCTGGGTGCTAGCGCGGAAGAACCTTTGCTTGCGATGTCTGCCTTCTACCACCTTGATCTGGTGGAGGATCTCGCTCTCGTAACTTGAAAGCATTCTTGGTGGAAAGGGAATTGTCTCTTGGCTTGAGAGTATTTCCAAATCTGTTGTGCATAATAATTTCTCTCCTCAATGAGAATAATGTAATTTGGGATTATAATACTTAGAATAATAAAATGAATTAGTTTCCCGAAAGCATTTAATCATTACATTTAATTCTTAGTAATACCCCATGTCTTAATAATTACAGTTGACCATCATTATTACTTGACATGCACCCAAAAT
Organism: Viscum album; assembly: GCA_963277665.1. Classification (NCBI taxonomy): domain Eukaryota; kingdom Viridiplantae; phylum Streptophyta; class Magnoliopsida; order Santalales; family Viscaceae; genus Viscum; species Viscum album. The sequence continues at coordinate 1,416,440,677 of OY728159.1, read as the reverse complement.
ATTACATTTAATATAATTTAATTAAATAAACAATATTTTTCTCACGAATCCTAAAAAAAAAAACTACACGGTGTGTTTATAAATATACACAGCATGTACTTTTATTTTTTCCATTTTATTTATTTCCTCCACCATATTTATTAGACCTTGAGTAATGGCTATTTATTTCTTAAATAAATGTAACCGCATTACTCGCTAATAAATATATATATTATTTTTCCCACAATATATTTTCTCAAATAACTAGTGTCGAAATAAATACGATCCGTCATCCTTAAATAATTATTAAACCACAGTCGGGGATAATATTTATTTAAATTGTTAAATTAATATTTAACTGAGATACATGGACACACCTAGTGTGTGACCCTCTAGGCCTCTTTCTCAGTGGAATTAGGCAGAGCCTGCCTAAAGTCCAAGGTTAGCATCTAGCAACACGCCAAGGCACCCATAGAGAAAGAAGTTAATTCCGTAATGACATGTCACCTCCTACGAACACTTACCGTGTAATATAATACATTTGTCTCGATATCTCCAATCAAGCAGGTTGCATGCTAGTGCCATTAACCCATGTTCTCGATTATTCTTTCTTTGACTTCCCGAAATTTAACTCTCCCATACCTTACCATGGCCATGGATTTATTTAGGCTATATCAATTCTATAAAAGAGCCTGAGATATCTACTTCCGTTATAGAACAGAAGGGACAAATCCTTTCTCGCATTATCTATTAATGCACTATTACTTGTGACGCACCCAATGTATCCTACCTCGCTACGAACATTGTGTCGTCACAGTTTTCGTTAATACATCTAAGTGCGCGAGTTGCAATACCCATTAATAATAATCTTAAATTCTAAGGACCAATACACATGTCCGTAGATAGGAACATCCAATGACACTATGAAATTTGGATTTCCTACTGGCGGGTCTCGTTCTCATAATATCCTCCTGGATATTACCAAGGGCGCACACCATGATAACGTGCCTCAATGTTTTATGAGTCCTCTCCCCTAATGACCTGTATTATTTGTGTCCCTCAAATAATATCATCTGACCATAGAACATATATTCAAGAATAGTGTTATGGCACTTCTGGGTTCTCATCATAGTAGGGATCCGCTATGACCCATTAATGCAACAGTTGTCCTTAGGACATTATCACATGCATTGTCACGCAGAAGAACAATCAAGATGTGATAAGGAATTTATTAATGAATAAAGTACAAAGTAGTTGGTTCAAGGACACCAACTCCAACAGAATCTCACTTGGACTAGAGCCAACTGCTGACAACCTTTAACCCGCTAGCTCTCACATGATATTCATGCTTCTGCTAAGATATGCCTTTAGTCATGGGGTCCACCACGTTCTCTTCCGTGGACACTATGCTCACTTGAACTTCACCCCTTTGATAGAAATCCCTCAAGAGGTGATACTTTCGGAGTATGAGATTTGTCCGTTGATGTGACCTTGGTTCTTTTGCAAGAGTCACCGCTGTAGTATTCTCACAATACAATGTAATGGGATCATTACTGCTAGGAACCACATCAAGCTCCTGGAAAATGTTCCGAATTCAGTCAGCTTCTTTGGCTGCATCAGAAGCCGCTATATACTCGGACTCCACTGTAGAATCGGTGACAACTGGCTGCTTTGAACTCTTCCAGCTCACAGATCCTCTATTGAGACAGAAAACATATCGAGATTTCAACTTCAGATCATTCTGATCTTTCTGAAAACCAGCATCATCATACCCTCTGATGACAAGCTCTTTGTCTCCTGCATACACCAGTAACATATCCTTAGTTTTTCTATGATACTTAAGGATAGTCTTAACCGCAGTCCAATGTTGTTCTCCTAGATCTGCTTGATATCTTCCTACCATGTTCAGTGCATAGGCAACATCAAGCCCGGTACATAACATGGCATACATGATAGATCCTATAGCTGAAGCGTATGGGATCTTACTCATCCTATCTTTCTTCTGTTGTGTCTGGGGACACATTTTCTTAGAAAGATGTACGCCATGTGACACTGGAACCAATCTCCTCTTAGATTTTTCTATACTAAATCTCTTTAGTGTCTGGTCAATGTATGTACCCTGACTTTGTCCAAGAATCCTCTTGGATCTATCACGAATGATCTTGATCCCTATAATGTAGTCTACTTCTCCTAAGTCCTTCATGGAGAAACACTTGTTCAACCAGTCCTTAACTGACTGTAAGGCTGATACATAATTTCGTATAAGAAATATGTCATCAACATATACCACTAGGATGACGACTGCATTCCCATTAAACTGCTTATAAACACATGGCTCACATTCATTCTTAACGAATCCAAATTCCTTTATGGCTTCATCAAATCGAATGTTCCATGACCTGGATGCTTGCTTCAATCCATAAATGGATTTCTGCAACTTGAAAACTTGTTTGGATTCACCTGGTGTCACAAACCCTTCTGGTTGTGTCATATAGACATCTTCTTGAAGGTTTCCGTTAAGGAATGTTGTTTTGACATCCATCTACCAAATCTCGTAGTCATGGTAAGCTGCTATGGCAAGTATGATTCTTATGGATTTGAACATGGCAACTAGTGAGAAGGTTTCATCATAGTCAATTCCTTGATGCTTTCTGAATCCTTTAGCCACTAGCCTTTCTTTATAGGTGCTAACTTGACCTTCCATGTCCAACTTTCTTTTGAATACCCATTTTCATGCACCAGGATTTACATCAACTGGCTCATCGACCAGAACCCAAACTTGGTTCTGATACATGGAATCCATCTCAGAATTCAAAGCTTATATCCATCTTGCATCTTCTGAGCTTTATACTACTTCCTTGTAGGAGAGAGGTTCATCATTGTCCAACAATAATGATTCACCATCCTCAGTGACTAGGAAACCAAACCTCTTTGATTCCCTTACCTCTCTTGAGCTCCTACGCAGTACTTGTGTTTCTGGAACCTCTTCCACAGGGACCTTTGGAACTTGTTCCTGTACCAACTCTTGTGTATCTTGAGAATCAACTTCTTCGAAGTCAATATTGCTCCCACTATGCTTCTCGAGGATGTGCTCCCTCCCAAGAAAGACGGCTTGTCTGGTGACAATCACTTTCTTGTCTTGAGGGTTATATAGGTAATATCCTTTAGTTTCCTTGGGATATCCTATAAAGATACACTCCATGCCCTGGGGTGCTAGTTTGTTGCCTGAGAAGGCCTTAACAAATGCCTCGCATCCCCATACACGTGTGTGTGACAAAGTGGGTTTCCTTCCATTCCATAACTCGGATGGAATTCCATTTTCCACCTTAGTTGGTACTCAGTTTAATGTGTATGTTGCAGTTTGTAATGCATATCCCCAAAAGGATAATAGAAAATCCACATGACTCATCATCGGCCTCACCATGTCCAACAAGGTGTGATTCCTCCTTTCACTAACACCATTCCACTGCGGTGTATAAGGAGGAGTGAGCTGAGATAGAATCCCAGACTCCTGTAGAAGATCAATGAACTCTTGGTTCAGATATTCTCCACCTCAATCCAATTGAAGCTTCTTTATCTTCTTACCAAGATGATTATCTACTTCATTCTTGAATTCCTCAAATTTCTCTAAGTCTTCTGACTTATACCTCATTAAGTAGACATAGCCATATCTACTCAAATCATTAGTAAAAGTAATGAAGTAAGAATATCCACCTCTAGCTTCTACTAGAAATGGTCCACATACATCTGTGTGTACCAATCCTAGAAGCTATGTGGCCCTTTCACCTTTTCCACCAAAAGGCGGCTTGGTCATTTTTCCTTATAAAAATGTGCAACATATATCATGTGGTTTTAGCTCAGTAGAGTCTAAATAGCCATATTGTCAGAGCTTTTTCAAGCGCTTATCATTCACATGACCAAGGCGGTGATGCCATAACTGGTTGATGTATGAGTCATGTGAGTTTGTTTCATTATCGATTGCCAACACTTGGTTTTAGTAATTTAATACATACAAATCATTATTCAAATGTGCCATACCATAACATATGTTTTTCTTATAAAAGAGACAACCCTTATTTCCAAACTTGAAAATAAATCCATCCATATCCAAACAAGATATAAAAATTATGTTCTTGGTAATACTAGGCACAAAATAATAGTTTTGTAAAACCAAAATCATACCAGTTGGAAATGTGAGGTGATAGTCGCCAATAGCCAACGCAGCCAGCCTTGCGCCATTGGCATCTCAAAGATCCACCTCTCCTCTGGTGATCTTTCTAAATCTACTTGGTTCCTGCATTTGAATATAGATGTGAGCCCCAAAATATGTATCTAATACCCAATGTGTAGAAATAGAAAGATTGCACTCGATAACGAACGCACCTTTAGCATCCCCACGCTTCTGGGTGCAGTTCCTCTTCCAGTGGCCTTGCTTGCCACATGCATAACACACCTCCTCCCGTTCCTTGCCCTAAATCGGGATCTTCCCCTTCTTGGAGGGACGATGCTCGGGGGATTCAGACCGTTTATAAGTCTTTGGCCCTTTTTCCTTGTCCTTCTTTTTCTTGTTCACCATAAGGACCGCGGGTTTGTCACGCCCCGTGTCCATATCTACCTGGCGAATCAAGGTAAGAAGCTCTGATAGACTCTTCTCATTGCCACTCATATTATAGTTGACAATGAATCTAGAGAAGGTCTTGGGCAGTGATGATAGGATGAGATCTGTACACAAATCATCCGGGAATTTAATCCCTAAGATGTCCAAGCCTTCAATGTAGCCAATAAGCATGACTACATGAGGCCCAGCTGGCGTAGACTCTCCAAGCTTCATGGTAAACAAATCATTGAAGATATCATACCTCTCATGTCTTGCCTTATCTTGGTATAGATCTTTAAGGTGAGACATCATGTTATACGTGTCCATGTTTTCATGTTGCTTCAAGAGCTCATTAGACATGGACGATAGCATGAAACACTGGAAATAGGTGGCATCATCCATGTGTTTTATGTAGAGATATAATTCCTCAACACTATCCTCTTTCCCAGGCACAACTGGAATAGGCTCTTCCAGCACATACAATTTCTTTTCATGGCGAAGGATAACACGTAAACGCCTCTACCAATCTTGGAAATTGGTGCCGGTGAGAAGGTTTTCTTTTTCGAGTATGGTGCGCAATGATATGTTTGAAGTCATTTTCTTGCCATTTCTACAAATTAAGATGAGAAAAGGTTTAGTACTTTATTACAAAAATTGAGAAAAATAAATAAATTAATACTTATTAGTCTCCCACTATTTTATCGAAATCCAATAGCCCTCACCATTGACTTCAGAATATTCTGTTGCATGAATATTCTAGTGGAAAGGATCCATTTTACCCTTCGCATTACCCCAACTAGGGTTGGTCAAGAAACTTGGAGGGTTTTAGTTAGGAATTCCAAATGACAACTGCATTAACTTGCAGCTCCTTGATCCGCTGAGTGGACTCCCCAATCCTGAAATCCTTTTTGGATTTCCTCAACCTTTGCGGCTTGGTCACACCAAGTCCTATTGTGGTAGTCAACCATTGATGTGAACCAAGTCAAGTCAACCCAAAACCTTGAATTAGAATTCCCCGATAATTGAAATCACCCCAACTAGGGTTGGTCAAGCACTTTGAACAATGGTTCGATTCTAACCAAGATTATGGAAGTCTATGCCGACTTAATATTTATTTTGAGGGATTTTATCCTTATACGTAAATTTCCATTTTATTATCTTTGATTACATGCTTGTTAATATTAAGTGGGATATACTTAAGTGATTAACCATTTCTAAGATAATATTTACATATAATCCAGTTTTATTTTAGTTCCATCTTGCATGCTCATTTAATTCATTAATTGTGTGATCGTGACAACACACCCACAATAAATAAACCATGAAAATGACAGAAATAAAATAAATGGTATGATCATGAGCTTTTCTATTGGTTAGTTTATCTAGCGGTTGATAAACTAACCCAATAAATAGGGGAGAAACACCTTGAACCTTTCGGGTTCATGTTTACAGCTTTCCACATGTCCACCTTTGTATCTCCTTGGATTGGTTTCACCTTGGCTCTTGACTTGAGCCGCCTCCACTAGCTTGGGAGCTCCATCCATTAATATGCATTTATCTCACATGCATGTGAAGGGTAAAAGGGGTTTTTACATAAAGGAATCCATGGGCACTTAGGCCTTACATATTAATGAGAAGATGGCTCGCAGGACAACAAATTTAATTTAAATAAATAAATTAAAAGAAACTATTCACATACAAAGGTCTCAGTCTATCTCATGATCATTCATACATGCAACGATATTTACACATAAATAAAACTAGCATTCAATTCTGTAATCGATCTTGTTTAAGATAAGTCACGATCGAATCAATTAATTATCTTTAATTAATGAATCCTTTTATCTTAAATCCTTTTTCTGAATTTCTTTGAGATTCTCATTCATCATAATTTTAAACAAATAAATTCATTTAAAATTATCCTTGTACGTAACTTGTACCTTGGAGGAAACCTGGTGAATTCCTATTTATTACGCAGATGTTAAATTAAACACATATATATAAAACACCTATCACGTGTTGTGCCTCAGCTTTACACATGCACCATGGTACATGTATCAAGGGTTTGTATAATATAATAATAAATTTTAATAAATCTGTGTAATTTGTGTGAGTACACGGCGTGTAGTTCTGACTACACGACCTGTACTTTTCTTCACAATCCATCCAAAGTACATGCCCGGGGACATGGCGTGTTAATGCACTTCGAGAATTTTCGGAGTACACGGCATGTACAGTGGGACACACGCCGTGTAGTTTCCACGTTACACAGTTTCCAGCTGGGCAGGCCATGTACGGGGTACACAGTCCAACCCTAACTTGAAGGGACTACACGCCGTGTTCTGCTGGACCACATGGTGTGTAATCCAGAAACTGTGTGCCACCTATTTCTGGTCAACATACAGTGTCTTAAATTCTTAGGAAGAATCCAATACATGTCCTGATTTGGCGGATCAGTCAATGCATTGAACATAGACTACACGGTGTGTACATCAGAATACACACCGTGTATTCTGGTGTTGTACGGATAGAAACGTTTGTCTCCTCCGGATGAGTTCCTCTATTTTATTTTAATCAAAATTAAAAGAAAAAATAGTTTCTGTGAGGTGAATGAGAAACGAGGGAGGAGGAACAGATCCTGATATTCATATTTTCAGAATGATTAAAATTGAATTGAAATAACTAAATTATTAAATTTTTTAATTACCAACGAAAAACTAAATAATTATAAACAATGATATAACTTGCCTCTGATACCACTTGTAGGTTCCGGGCGCAGCGGATGCGCGTTGGTGGGTTATCCCAACCTTAATTTTAACGTTAAACAATGTTCAATCCGAGATCCGTCAGGATGTAAAATTTTGAATCATTGAAAGAGAACGAAGAACAAAAAAGAAAAGAAGAGTCACAGAACCCTTGAGATAGGATCATCATATGTTGATTATAATTAATTTAACTAATTCATAAGAATTACCTCGATGGAATTCTTTCTTCGTTGCAGTCTCCGGTCACAATCCTGTGATCCGTCATTGCATTGTAGAATCCAAGTACACGATTCCTCTAGCAGTGATCCACACATGCTCCACGTATCTCTGGACGTCGCCGAAGGGATATCCAGGTGCTAGCGTGGAAGAACCTTCTCTTGTGATGTCCGCCTTCTACCACCTTGATCCGGTGGAGGATCTCGCTCTCATAACATGAAAGTGTTCTTGGTGGAAAGGGAATTCTCTCTTGGCTTGAGAGTATTTACAAATCTGTTGTGCAAAAAAATTGCTCTCCTTAATGAGAATAATGTAATTTGGGATTATAATACTTAGAATAATAAAATGAATTAATTGCCCGAAAGCATTTAATCATTTCATTTAATTCTTAGAAATACCCCATGTCTTAATAATGACAGTTGACCATCATTATTACTTGACATGAACCCAACATATTACATTTAATATCATTTAATTATATAAACAATATTTTTCTCACGAATCCCGAAAAAACAAACTACACGGCGTGTACTTTTATTTTTCTATTTTATTTATTTCCTCCACCATATTTATTAGACCTTGAGTAATGGCTATTTATTTCTTAAAAAAATGTAATAGCATTACTCGGTAATAAATATATATATTATTTCTCCCACAATATATTCTCTCGAATAACTAGTGTCGAAATAAATGCGATCAGGTATCCTTAAATAATTATTAAACCACATTCGGGAATAATATTTATTTAACTTGTTACATTAAAATTTAACTGAGATACATGGACACACTTTGTGTGTGACCCTCAAGGCCTCTTTCTCAGTGGCATTAGGCGAAGCCTGCCTAAAGTCCAAGGTTAGCATCTAGCAACACGCCAAGGCACCCATAGAGAAAGAAGTTAACACTGCAATGACATGTCACCTCCTAAGAACGCTTATCATGTAATATAATCCCTTTGTCTCGATATCTCCAATCAAGTAGGTTGCATGCTAGTGCCATCAACCCATGTGATCGATTATTCTTTCATTGACTTCCTAGAATTGAACTCGCCCATACCTTACCATGGCCATGGATTTATTTAGTCTATATCAATTCCATCAAAGGGCCTGAGATATCTATCTCCGCTATGGAACAGAAGGGAAAAATCCTTTCTCGCATTATCTATTAATGCAGTATTACTCGTGACGCACCCAACGTATCCTACCTCACCGTGAACAGTGTGTCATCACAATTTTCATCAATACATCTAAGTGTGTGATTTTCAATACCCATTAATAATAATCTTAAACCCTAAGGACCAATACACACATCCGCAGATAGGAAAATCCAATGACACTATGAAATATAGATTTCCTACTGGCGGTTATCGTTCTCATAATATCCTCATGAATATTACCAAGGGCGCACACCATGAGAAAGTGCCTCAAAGTTTTATGATTCCTCACCCCTAATGACCTGTATTATTTGTGTCCCTAAAATAATATCATCCGGCCATAGAACATATATTCAAGAATAGTGTTATGGAACTTCCGGGTTCTCATCATAGCAGGGATCTGCGATGACCCATTAATGCAACAGCTGTCCTTAGGACATTATCACATGCATTGTCACGCAGAAGAACAATCAAGATGTGATAAAGAATTTATTAATGAATAATGCACAAAGTAGTTGGTTCTAGGACAATAACTCCAACAAGGAGGATATACAATCCATGATAAATAATATTTTTGGATGATAAGTAAAGGGAAAGTATGTGGTTAATAAGTGGTTTGATAGAGGTGAAGAATCATGGTAATAATGAAAATAATTTTATAACACATGTATTCGAAATCGAACATGAATCATCTAAGAATAAATTTATAGTTGATATTTTACTATTTTATTAGAAATATTTCTTATTGGATAGATTATATCTTTAATTGTTCTTGTAGGAAGTAAAAATAAATTTTGAGGTGTTTTTCTGATAACTTCTTTAGTCAAGGGATAAAATTACACAACTATATTATTATTTTCAATGTAATTATTTTTGAAAAGTTTTAGGTTAATTATGTAATAAATATAATTCCATATAAGAACACAATTATGTTATTATTTATGTCATGAAAGGATAAAAAGTTAAGTGGTGGTTTTTTGTTCTGAGTTATGATTTTATGGGTACACTATAACTAAATTCCATAATTGAGAAGAATTTATCACTAAAAATAAATCACCCCACCAATGAGATATACCCTATAGTGATGACTGATTAGTTAGGATGTTTGTGAAGGAATAATTTTTTTCCTTGACAATCATGCTATATTGTTATTCTACAATGTGGTAATTGTTTAATTTTTTTGATTATAGTCAAGAATCACTTCGCAATTTGAACCCATGTTTTATGAAGTATGATACTTTAAAGATGTAGTATTTGAGGATGTGGTTTATGAACTAGGATATAATCCATAACTACCTTTTTTATGAATTTTTTTAATAAATTAAACTTCTTTCATAGATTTCATTACACTCAAGACTAAGTTTTTCTTATGACACACAATACCCAAATTTTTACCAAACCACGATACATTATTAATATTATTATTTAAACAAGACTATTATAACCTTGATATTAGACTTACTAAAATGAATATTTATGACTAATTTTTAAATATTAGGTATAATGATTTTATATAAATAAAACATATTTACAAAAAAAGTTCTTAATTTTTGGTAATGTCTTTATATGTTTTGAAAATATTATTCTCTCAATAAATGTTTTGATTTATTTTTGTGAGGAATAATAAAATTATTTTTTGGTAATTTTCCAAAATGAATTTTTTAAAATACACAAAAATTATTAAATCATTATGAAAAAATTATATTAGGGTGAATTTTTGGGATTTTTCATAAAATATTAATTATTCACTGAATAGTGAAAATACTTGTTATTGAAAACTTATTTTTCATTTAATGAATAAATATATTTATTTTTTTAAATGGGTTTTTAAGTTAAAAAATTAAATTATATATCAATTAATCAAATTTATTTCATTATAATCATTTTCATATTGAATTTAGATATAAAAATATTGTCAACTTTTGAACATTTTCTCTTTGAGAACTCATTTTCTCATCACATCTGTGGGGTTAATTTTAAGTTTAATATTTCCACTTATATGAGTGGAATTTGGAAAAATGGATTTCATATTTTTAATAATAATAATAATATATATTATCTAATAATACCAACATAATTTTTTTACCATAATTGTTAGTAAAAAAGTAAAAATTAATTACCATTGTTTAGGTAAAATGGGTTTACTAGTGGGTTAAACTAAGAGGAAAAGGGGTAAAATGACCTATAAAATTTTCGAGCATCTATTTAATATCCATATTTTGACCTTATAACCACTAAGTTTTTATAATGGCCTATTTTTTATACTTTTTTCATGATAAAAATGTCAATACACCTTTTTCATTTCAAAACATACAAGTGTCCCACTCACCTAACTTATAAAAGGACACCCCTTGTCCTCTGATATTAACACATTAAAAAAACTTTTTTTGGGAAATTATTTCCAAAATCACTTACTTAATTCCCTCCTATTTTCCAAGAAGACTTAGTTTTTTAACAATTCCTACAAAATAATCCTTTGGTGCAAAAAAAAAAGAAGTTGTCCAAATAAAAGGTAACACCCATTACAGATCGTTTTATTTTATTTATTTTTCCATGTCCTTCAATTATTATTAAACAAAGAGGATATAATAACATTAGTATATTCCATATAATGATTTTGTTTCATGGTAATTACTTAAAACCATCTCATCTTCCATAAAATTGGATACAATATCACCATTCAATAGTACAGTGGACCACTGCCTCTCAAACTGATTAAATTCTATTTCCATCACCACCTATCTACATTGGATATACTGATGGATTAAATTTTTATATATGATATTTATGATATTTTTATACTTATTTAATTATTATATGACATAAAAATTCATACTTTCTATATTGTATGATATGATAATGTCGCTCATGTGTACGACGGACTACCACCTCACAAAACAATGTGATTCGTTCACACTTCACATAGTAGTTAATAAATATTGTTTTAATGAAAATATGTTATATAAATTAAATTAAAATGAATCTATAATGGTGATATACTAATTAACTTTATTTATTTAAATCCATCAAGAAAATTGAAAAAATGTTCATGCGTGTGTACGACATACTATCTCCATCAACAATGTATTTCATGTTCAAACTATAACTATTATGGATTAAAATAAAAAATAATAATTAGATATGATTTAAAAATTTTAAAATTAAGAGGAAATGAATTATAGATCAGAACATAATGGAAGACAAAGTAATTATTGCCTTAAACATGATTTTTCATGATATTATTAATAAACTTGTCATAAAATATCATAAATAAATCATATATGGTATGAAATATATATTTATGTTTATATAATAGATTTATAAAAAACTTTTATTTATTATAAAATAATTTTTAATGTGTATAAATAATTTTGAAACATATGGTAACAGATTTTTGTCTCACTTTTATTTTAAGTGACACAATGGCCATGTTGACCACATGTTTCTTTTATATTTTGTAAATACTAAACATGAATGTTTTTTATTATTCATATCATTATAATTATTTTTATTTGAATATTAATATTAGGATATATCTTTCATGATGTTTTTGGTTCAATAGTTACCAATGCGGTAATGGATTTTTGTCTCACTTTTCTTTCTTTGATACATATGTTATGTTATACACATATCTTCTTTTATGAAGTGTTTATACAGCCCAGTTTCCATATAATATTATGAATTTTTTTATTCACATTATATTATATTTTTAATTTAACATTATTCTATCTTGAGTATTAAATTTCAAATTTACCAAAGTGGTAAGGGTTTTATGTTACAACCTCATATTTTTTAGGGTTTATCATGATTATACTTCCAATGATAAATATTATAATATATATTTCAATAAACTCATGTATTATGTTCTTATATATTTATATCTATATAATAAATGTTTTACCCTCATTTCTATCACTTTATGTACTCAATATTTTAAAATATTGTTTTAAGAAAAATCGTCATCATTTTTCTCTTTGATCGAAAACCCTTTTTCTTCCAAAACCATGTCTTCTAAAAAATGTTTTCAAAAAAGTATTTACCATTATCTAAAAATATTATTAAATAATTTTTTACCAATGTTCTGTTAATTTTTTTTACATAATTATTCATTTCATTTTCCAAACAATGACCACTTGGAATTTACCGAAAATGTGAAAGAAATCGTTATTTTAAACTGTATGATATGAACAAAATTTTCTTCCACCATGACCATTATTTACTTTTGAGATTATTTTATTATTTTTAAGGTTAATTTAAAAGTAAATTATCATAATTTTCTATGTTTTAAAAAGGTTTTTTTAAGTGTAAAGGATATTTTTCTCAAGAAACATTGAAAGTGATTTTTCTTTCAAAATCATTTTCTATCTAAGATGACATACTTTGATATTACATATGATTTAATGGGGTTATGATCCAACGATATACTCATTATTATTTTTCTTACTATTTTTTATTTTTGAATACATAATTATTATTTAACTTGTTTTTTTTCATGAGTTATTCATTGATGAAATGATAAAATTATTATGAAACCTGACACTTTTCCACATGTTATGATATGATGAGTTGTTTATGAAAACCAATTAATTTAATGGGTTATAATATGATAAAATTTTTATGATATTATGGAATACATATGTTTGATTTTAATTTTGTGACTTGTGGGACCTATATCTCCCTCAAATGCATTGTTTAAATATTTATATCTCCTGAGATGTACAAGATTGAAAAAGGGATTGAACCAAGTTTAGTAAGGTAATTTTTACATGATGAAGGTATTGAGAATAAACCTTGATTACTATGATGGTTTTCAGAGTGAACCCATTCCATAATGATACCCTTGGTAGTGATACTTTACTAATATGGAAGTGATTTACTACTCTTATCTATATTCCATATTTCTAGGTCTTATACTAATGTTATGATCTCATGGATTATGTTCTACGATTTACTTATGATTCATATCATATTAACTACCAATTTTTATGTGATGAATCCATATTTTTATCTTTTATATGCAAGGCATGGTTTTTATATGTTATTCTCATGTTGTCATACCCTTATTATTATATTATGATTATGTATCACCCTTGTTTACCCTTAATAAGAATCTAATATCATCCTTTAATGTATTTTATTTCCCTAGGTTATAATGAAATTTATTTTTAATGATATTCATATAAAGGTTGGTAGTTATGAAAAGATTAATGGGATATGATGTAGTTCACATATGAACCGATTATTTATGTTTCTGTGTTACCAAATGCGTTATACCTTTTTGAAAAAGAGGCATGTATTTGTGTAATGTAATGAACATTAATCTAAATGATGTAATATCTATTCATGAGAAATATGGGTTTCTATAATTTTTATCTAATGGTAAGTTTATTATACCTTTTGACACTCTAATAAAAAAATTATTTAGATCCCCGATTATAGGTTTAAGGATAAGTCTAAGGATGAGTAAAACTATAGAAAAATTTCCTGGAATTTTGGTAAAGGATAGAGCGAGTGTTTTTTAAGAAATTAAATACTTTTATGGGTAAAAAAATTAGATTTTGATTTCGAAAAGAGTTACAAATAGGTAAAAGAAATCCAAAAAAGTGCATTTGGCTATACTTGATCATCACCTGGTGCACGAAAATGATCATTTCTACACACCCAGTTAGACACTCCAGGGGGATATGCTTTGTAAAATCACAAAATATTTACAAACCACCATGACAAATTAAAATAGATGATGACTATGAATAAAATAGGATTAAATAATGGTTTCATAAATTTTAAACTTAGACATCGTGTTTGTTATTTTTTATGATTATGTGGTTCCCCATCATGATTATTTTTTCTTAAATGTTGGTTTTTGGTTTTAGTCAATGGCTGGAATTCAAATTAACCATGTTAATAATGAGTGTGATGGAAATTGTAATTATTTTCCTCTAGAGTATATAAAATTTTTAGGAGTTGGAATGAAAAAACATTTCTATACTTTCATAACAATATCAAGCTATAAATTAGGCTGGTACAAAATAGAAAAGTATGGAACAAGGTTCTATTGATTCCCTCATAAAGGGAATCCCACCTTCCTTTAGTGGATCTACTTATCAAATTGTTTCTAAGAAATGGATTAGTACCACTGAAAATATATTTTTTATTCTGTAGTTATTGTAACATGAGAAGTTTATTTTTGATGTCTATCATTTAGAAGGTGAAGTGAATCAATGTTTGAATCTCATCAAGAATACAAGGTAGTATAGTGAAATTGACTCCATGGATTGGGATGAGTTCAAGAACTTATTTTTCTAGATGTACTTTCCACATATTAATCACATGAATATAAAGAAGGAGTTCCTTGAGCTAATGAAAAATGAAAATGAATCTATTTTCCCTAATGACAAAAATTTTACATTATACATGAGTTACACTTCTGGTATTGTCAACCAACCTGAAATTAAAGTTGATGATTCTTTAGTTTCTTAAAACTAAATCTCTAAAGGGATTTAGCTGTAATAGTCTTCAGTGGCTATGAAGATATTGTTTGATGTTCTATCAAGGTGTAAATGGAGTTTAGATTTATGTATAAATCTCATAGTTTTGATTAGAAGAGAAAAAGGTAATTCAATGGAAAATATAAAAACTGTAGATAGAAGACGTTGAGGTTTCCTTTATTCTCAATGTGTGGGAAGAAACATGGTGGAAATTATATTCAGGGGAATAGTAAATATTTTAAGTGTGTAACATAAGTTCATCAATCAATCAAATACCAAAGTGTTCATAAGAAGTTAGTTAATGGAGAAAATAGAGTGAAAGACCAAAAAATACACCACCTACACTCTAGTGTTTAAAATGAAAGGATTTAGGGAATTATTCCAACCAATGACCAAATATGAAGGTTAATGATGATAATTGATTCCAGTAACTTCTTGAGATAATATAGAAATTGAAATTTCATTCCATCACTTTTTATGATGAGGGGTGTGATGATAAAGTAGTTAATGGTACACTTAGAATCTAATCTTGAACTACTAATGTATTATTTTACTATGGATATAACCATTATTTCATATTTGAATAAATTTCTATGGTTATAAAGATTCCACCAAAATGATTTTATATAGAATTATAAGTGGAAACCCCTAAAAATATGATTATTACATCTCAAGTATATGATTGTTATCTAGTTAATGTTTATGAGAATGTGCTTTCTAAAAATATTTTCATTCTTCTTATGGTTGAATTTGATGTTATCTGAAGAATGTATTAGGTATCACTACATAAATCCCAAATCAATCTCCAAGGAAGGGAAGTCACATTTGATATTCCAAAAAAATGATCATTTATTAGTGTGATGATAAATATGAACTTTCTATGGAAATCACATCTATTCTAGAGGTTTTGATTCCTTTTCAATAGGGGAGTTTATCTAAGATGATTAGGGATAAAATAAATATTGATGAAATGACTTTTGTGAAAGAGTTTTTTTATGTATTTATAGAATAGTTTCTTAGACTTACACCAATATACAAATTTGGTTTTGTTAATAAAACTCATACCTATCTCCACACAAAATTTAAAGACTCCCTATAGAATGGCCTTGATTGAGTTATAGGAATTGAAAATGAAACTCTAGTAGAACCATAAAAAGGGATTCATTTGGAAAATTTTCATCTTGGGGTGAACCTATTCATTTTGTTAAAAAGAAATATGGATCGATAAGACTCTACGTTGAATATCTAGAGCTGAAAAAGATCATGATCAAGAAGAATTATCCTCTACCCATATTGATGACCAATTTGATCAACTATATGGAGCTCAATAATTTTACAAGATTTAACTTCTTTATGGAAATAATCAATTTAGGGTCAATAATAATGATATAACAAATACAACAATCTGTAAAAAGTATGGACATCATGAATATATAATTATTTCATTCACTCTTATTAATCCCCCCACTATATTCATGGATTTAATAAATAGATTCTTTAGATATTACCTTGATTAGATTGTGGTATTCTTTATAAATGAAATTATTATCCATTAAAAGAGTAATGAATATAATAAAGATGACTTGATAATTTTACTAAAGAACCTAAGAAGAAGAAACAATATGAAACATTTACGAATGATGAATTTTGGCCACAAAACATTAATTTCTTGGGTCATATAATATCAAGAGATGGTATATCTCTAGATCCATCAAGGATGGATACAATTGAGTGTTGTATTAGACCGCCACGATGGGTTATATATTTAGTTTTATTTGTACAACTTGATGTTATCGATGATTTATGAAAAAATTCACAAAACTATCTAATCCACTCTCTAAGTTAACTCATAAGGGAGAAAAGTTCATTAGGATAAATAAGTGCGATGAAAATTTCAAGGAATTGAAGGGAAAATTAGTTAGCACACTTATTCTTACATTTTCCTATAGTGTAGAAGGGTTTTTAATATATATTGATTCATAAAATAAGGTATTGACATGTTTTATTATGATTAATGGCATGGTTATATCTTATGACTCACAATAATTGAAGGTTTATGAGAAAAATTGGCCAACTCATGATTTGATGTTAGTTGTAGTAATTTTGGAATTAAAGATATTAAGGAATTATCTTTATGGTGAAAAGAATGATATATATAAAGATTACAAAATTTTAAAGAATATATTCACATAAAAGGAGTTGAATATGTGCTAGAGAAGATAGTTAAAGATAGTTAAAGATTATGAATTCTCAATATATTACCATATTGGGAAGGAAAAAATGTGGATGATGCCTTTAGTTGAAAGGGTCATGCTATCTTAGCCATGATGAGTTTCAAAAAAAGATTCAATATTTCTATATTTGAAAAGATGTATCTTGAAATATTAAAGAAATGGGATAAATAATATCGTTCTCAATTTAATGTTCAACCATCTATCCAAGTAATGATTAAAGAGGTGTGGGAGTAATATGGATAACTAAAAAATAAGGTTAGAAATGATCACGAGTTCAACCTTACTAAGGAAGTAACGATAAGGTTCATGAACCATGTATGTGTTCCTTATATACCATATTTAAAAAAGGGTTGTTATAAGAATCTTATAGTTCTTCATTCTTTATTCGTCATGGAAGTCTACGATGTATAGAGATTTGAAATAGTATATCTAGAAGGATAGAATGAAGGAAGATATCCCAAAATTTGTATCTCGGTGCTTGGTATGTTAGACAGTTAAGGATAAGAGACAAAATTATAATGGGATGTTAAATCTATTAACTTGACCAAAACGGAAATGGGAAAACAGCACTAGGTATTTTTTCATTGTACTCCACAAAATATCTAAAGGTCATAATGTATATGGGTTGTAGTTGTTCACCTTACTAAATAAGCACACTTTAACTATCTGAGAATAATTCACTCTTGATCATCTTTCTATGAGACACATTCAAGAAGAGGTAAGGTTTCATGGATTACCACATTCAGTTGTATCTGATCTAGATCCATGGGTTACCTTGATGTTCTGGTGAAGTATTCAACATGATCTTAGTATAGATTTGAGTTTTAGTACTGTATATCATCCACAGATAGATGGTAAGTATGAGAGAAAAATTAAAACACTATAGGATATATTTATATCTTATTATATTAATTTCAAAGCTTTCTAGTATCAAAAAATTTCTCTAGTTGGGTTTTTATACAATAATAGGCTTCACTAAAGAAATTTAGATGGCTTCATATGAATCCCTCTTTGGAAAGAAGTGTAGATATGCAAAGTAATAGAATAAATTTGTAGAAATAAATAAATTGTGACCTACTATGGATGAAGAAAATGAAAATAAGGTTAGATCCATTTGAAAACACATCAAGCCAGCTCAGAGTTGGCAGAAAATTTATCCTAACAATCATCGACATGATATGGAATTGGAAGTGAGTGACATGGTGTTTCTAAGAATTTAGCCACGGAAGAAGGTAAAGAGATTTTCAAAGAAGGGAAAACTATACCCAAGGTATATCAACCCCTTTTATATTCTAGATCATATCATGATGGTAGAATATCAGTCGACACTTCCACAAAACCGCTCCCAATTTCATGATGTGTTCTATGTGTCTCTCATGAGGAAGTACATACATATTCCTTCACATATACTGAATATAGAAGTCATACTTCTAGAGTAGGATATTTCTTATGAGGAATATCTAGTAGATTTTTGGACTATATATAAAAATTTCTACAAAATAATACCACTCACCTAGTCAATGTTTTTTGGTTAAACCTCCAGTTTGAGAAAGCTGTATGTGGACCTGAGGAAATGAAAAGGTAGAAGTACCCTTATATATTTTTATTAGAGTAATTAATTTTTAGGGAAAAATTAATTTTTAGTGGCGTAGAATGTAACACCCAAAGTTTTTATGAATTATTATTATTTTTAATAGATTAAATTTCTTTAAATTTTTTCATTACACACTGTTGAGTCAATAAGGTTTTCCTTATGACTTTTCCATTCCTTCATACTTGGGGGAGATTGTTAAGTCAATAAGGTTTCCTTATGACTTCAGGATTCCTCTTATTTTGAAAATCACAAACACCTTATTTGAAGGAAAAACTCATCCTTGTGTTTTACTTCTATAAGGAAAAAATTTCATTTTCCAAAGAAATTTATCCTTACCATGTTTTACCTCATTTCTTATCCTGTCTATGTATAAAATTCGGTTTCATGTCTAAAACCTCGAAATCAAATAATATTTAGATATGAAGAATTCTGTTTTAGGATCCAAATTCCTGTTATGAACTTTTATGAAGTTCTACTCCGATTTATGGTAAGAACTCTCATGAAGTTCAACTCTAAATTCTGGATACGAACTCACATGAAGTTTAACTCTGAATTCTGGTTACGAACTCTCATGAAGTTCAACTCTTAATTCTGGATACGAACTCACATGAAGTTCAACTCTGAATTCTGGTTACGAACTCTCATAATGTTTGACTCTGAATTCTGATTACGAACTTATTTAAAGTTTGACAATGAATTCTGATTACGAATTCTGGTTACGAACTTATTTTAGTTATAACTATGAGTTATCTGAATATAGACTCTGAACTCTTATGAGTTCTGGCTCCGAATTCTCATGAACTCCAACTCTGAACTTTGTAAGTTCAGGTTCCGAAATCTGATGAATCCAGACTACAAATTTCCCTAAAATTCGGACTCTGGAATTATTTATAATTCAGGTTCAGAATTCCTAAAAAACAGAATCCAAATATCCTTGTATTATAGACTCCAAATTATTTTTTGGTTGACTCTAAAATTTTATTTACTTAAATTCCGAATATCAGTTTTTGGTTATGCTTTCACTTGTTTAGTTATAAAATTATTTCATGCTTTCAGTTACTCACTAACCATTGTATGAGTGACACGTGTACAGGTCCCTCTAAAATTCAAGGAAGAATATTACCATTGGAGGAGGGAGCCGATCATTGGATCTGTTCCTATAAATAGGAGCTCATTTGAAAGAGTTCCACACACTTGACAACATCTTTGACAACGGTGCTTACATCCTATTGAAGTGATTTCTAGAGAGAGAGGTTCTTATAAACTCTCATGCTTCATGCACAAAGTTTGAACGACCTGTTCAAACTTTGCTTAGTGCAGATTGGCTTCGTGCGACTTCGATTGTTCCTGTGTACAATTGAGAGCTTCTGGAGATAGGAAGACAGAGGTGCTGACTACATGATAGTTGAGGGCTTTCGAAGATAGCAAGACAGATACCAATCTTCGGATTGAGGTCTTACCCTAGTTTGGGTAAGACAAACTTTCTTGAAAGTATAATTCAAGGGAACTCTTATCCAGGGTGGTTGGGTACCCTCCTCTTTGGGTTAAAAGAGTTATTTCTTGTTACTTTTAGTGTTACTACTTTGTTTTCCACTGTGTATTTGTGTTGTTGAGGAAAGTATAACTTTGTTATACTTCCTCATACTTGTAATCTGATTTAGATAGATTCTAAATGCTTTAAGGTAGAATCTTAGTTGGTGTAAACTTTTGTTAAGTTTCATTTTTGGAATCTCTTTTCCGGAATGAAGTAAGTTATTAGAACATAGAGGCTTTGTGAATTATCTTGTTTAACCTTGTTATAGATAACTATCTTTAAAATTTCTAGAAGAATTTTTAAAGTATAAAATTCACCCCCTCTTGTATTTGAGCATATCATTCGATCCTACATTTGGTATTATAGAGTATATCATACTCACATACCATCTCAAAATTGGTATCAGATCAAGGTCTCTGAAATACTTATATTCACATATAAGTTTTTCCCTATTCAAAGTTTTCAGAATAGACTTTTCAAATTCATATTTCCAGATTCATATTTTTTTTCAGAATCTATTTTCAGAATCACATAGTTCTAATTCATTTTTGTTTTTGTTATATATTTTCCTTTCTTAGGAGATTTTCTTTTATTTAAAAACTCATACTACTAACAATTTTTTCTGCCAAAGATTATCTTAAGGATGGAAGGTTTAAATTTTGGTTCTATTGATAACCTAAATCCTACTAGACCTCCTGTTTTTGATGGAAATGATTATGAGTACTGGAGAGATAGGATGAATACTTTTGTTATCAATACTAGAGTTGATAACTATCTAATGCTAACTGGAGATTATAAGATTAGGGATAAGGAATTGAGAACCTTTATGAATCAAGAGAAATTAGAATATTAATCAAACTTTAGATTCAGAAATACATTGTTATGTTCCATGACTAGGAATATCTATAGTCAGATATCATCATGTGAAGCTGCAAATTGTATCTGGATTAAACATGAAGTTACACATTTTGGAACATCCAAAGTCATAGAGACAAGAAGATCTATGTTGAGAGTTGAATACCATAGCTTTGACTTTTCTTGTGGAGAACCCATAAGAAAAGTACAACAAAGTTTTATGACTGTTGTGAATATCTTACAATCTGTGGGAGAAAAATGGTTTATATGATGAGGATCTTTTAGATAAGATCATAGAAATTATGCCAAATGAATGGGAATCCAAGAGGACAGCTATTTATGAGAACATTAAAGTTACTCATATTTCCTTAGATGAGTTGTTTGGAACTATTCTTCAGCATGAAACTAGAATGAAGAGAGATGCTGAAAATGTTGAGAAAAAGAATGGAAATGGAGAGTTTCTTTTACCACCACTTCAAAACATATGAAATCCAAGACCCCAGAAAGAGTAACTAGATCGAAGAAAAAGAAAGTCATTATTCATTCAAAATCTAGTGACACAGAAAAGTCTGAGAATGAACTAGCTAATATTGCTCAGAGAATGAACAAGATTATAGCTCAAAAGAACCATCAGAATAAGTATAAGAAGAAATACTATAGGGATAAGAAATATGGAGAAGTTACGTGTTATGAATGTAAAAGAACAGGTCATATCATACCTGATTGTCCCTTGTTGAAAAAGAAGTAAAATAAGGAAAGGAATTTAGAATAGAACAAGAAGAAATTCTATCGATCAAAGCACAAGAAAAGCCTTAAAGCTAATGATGCTTGGATTGATAGTTGTGGAGACTCTTCAGAAAGTGAATCTCTTGAATATGATTCATCAGCACAGAATAATATGGGATTCAATACTACTACTTCGTTCCCCAATACATGTCTTATGTCCAAGGCATACTCTTTCAAGGCTTTAACAAATTTATCTCTTGATAAGAATTACTATTCTGAATATAGTACTTCTAATGAAGATACTTCATCCTCAAAAAATGAATAAATAACTTCATATGAAGAAGTTTCTAGATTTTCCAAGTTACATGAAACAATAAATTGTAAAATTTATTTGAAATTAGACAAGGCCAATACTAGGGAAGAAATTCTTAAAAAATAGATTTCAGATCTTTCTAGAGATCTTAGAGATAAAGAAGAGCTTTTAGAAAAACTTTCTAAAGACCTCTAGAAAGAAAATTTTGATAAAGAATAACTTTCTAAAGATCTTAAGAATGTTATTTTAGAGATAAAAGTTTTTGAGGAAAAATCTAACTCTAAGAAAATGATTCCTGAGGATAAAAATTTAGTCATTAGACTCAAATTTGAAATATTTTCTCTTAAGAAACTTCTTGCAAAATTTACCTATGGGAAGGAAAATTTTGACAAGATGTATTCTCAAATTAAACCTCAAGGAAACACTACTGGAGTAGGTTGTACTCCCTAAAAAACGATTTTTAAAAACAACTATTTTATTCCTTCTAGAGCCCCTTTTTGCATGAAATGTCAAAGCTGTGGGCATTGGAAGAAAAATTACTCCTTGAATAAAGTTCAATCTCTTGGGTTTCATACAGTTTTTTTTTTCAAACTAATATGGATACCCAAAATTTTGTTTACTAAAAATTCTGGATCCAAGAAAGTTTCGATTCCGATAGTCTAATTTTTTCTTATTTTCATGAAAATAGGGAATGTAACAACAATAATACGTGGTACATGGATAATGGATGTTCCAGGCATATGACTGGTATCAAAAAATATTTTGAAAAGATTATCAAGATGAAAGGTGGAAAAGTAACTTTCGGAGACAATGATCTCAGAGAAATTATTGGTATAGGTAACATCGTTTTTCTTGGAAAAACTTTGAATTCAAATGTTTTATTTTTTGAGGGTATTAAGAACAACCTCATTATCATAAGCCAATTATGTAATAAAGTCAACCTTGTGAATTTTAGGAATGAAAAATTCCTAGTACACAATTCCAAGGAAGAGATTATTATTTATGCCAATAGGTAATAGAATATTTACACACTAAACTTAGAATACCTTTGGAGCCAAGACTTACCTTTCCTTAGTGCAATAGAAGATAATTCTTGGTTATAGAATAGAAGGTTAGGACACTTTAAGCTTAGGAACATATGAAAACATTAAAAGAAAAGATTAGTTAAGGATCTACCAAATTTTAGATTTGATTCTTCAAAAGTCTGTGACCCTTTTCAATATTGAAAGAAACATAAATCAAGTTTTAAATCAGTCGGTGAAGTCCCAACTACTGATGCATTAAAGCTATTGCATATGGATCTTTTTGGTCCAACACAAAATGGAAGCATTGGGAAAAGTACTATGTATTTTTCTTGGTTGATGATTACACAAGATTCATGTGGGTCTATTTTCTAGAAAAGAAGTCTGAAGATTTTTCTTATTTAAAATGTTTTAGAGCCCAAGTTAAAAATGAGAAAAGCCTTCCATTGAAAACTATTCATAGTGATCATGCTGGAGAATTTCAAAATACGGATTTTGAAACATTTTGTAGTAAAAAAGGTATAACTCACAACTTATTAGAACCTAGAACATCTCAACAGAATGGTGTTGTTGAAAGAAGAAATAGAATTATTCAAGAGATAACTAGAACCATGTTGAGTGAGTATTCTTTAACCAAACATTTTTGGGTGGAAGCTGTAAGTACTTATTGTTATACTATAAATCATGTTTTCATTAGACC
The DNA here is from genome assembly GCA_963277665.1 of Viscum album. Classification (NCBI taxonomy): domain Eukaryota; kingdom Viridiplantae; phylum Streptophyta; class Magnoliopsida; order Santalales; family Viscaceae; genus Viscum; species Viscum album. The sequence goes on along the minus strand of OY728159.1, from coordinate 1,416,416,504 downwards.
TTTTCTTAATAAAACTCTTTATGAGTTATGGAATGGTAGAAAACCGAGACTTTCCTACTTTGAGGTTTTTGGTTGCAAGGTATTCATTTTGAATACTAAAGATAATCTACATAAATTCGCACCAAAATATGTTTTAGGAATTTTCTTAGGATACTCCACAACTTCTAAGGAATATAGAGTTTTCAATAAAAACACTTGAACTATTGAAGAGACAGAACATGTCAAATTTGACAAAACTGACCCTTTTGTTTTTAAACAACCCCAACCTACATCCTTAGATGTTTTTTCAAAAACTGATTATCAAACTTTGATAGAAAATCCTTCTGATAAGGAAAATTTTCAAGAAGATACTACTAAAAAATTTACCCTAAAATATTTCCTACCCTATGTTGATGAAAAGGATTTATAAAATCCAAACTAGTTGTTTCTAAAGAATCATCCCAGTGATTGCATCATTAGTGATGTCAATCAACCTGTAAGGACTAGAAGTTATTTAACAAATGAAGTAGAACATCTATCATTCCTTTACCAATTAGAACAAAAAAGCACTGATGAAGCTTTAGGTGATGATGATTGGATTAAATCCATGCAAGATGAACTAAATAAATTTGAAAAGAATAAAGTCGGGACCTTCGTTGAAAGACCTAAACAAACTTCTGTTATTGGAGTAAAATGGGTATTTAGAAATAAGTGTGATGAAAATGGAATCATAGTTGGAAATAAAGCTAGATTAGTTGTTAAAGGCTATAATCAACAAGAAGGAATAGAATATGATGAAACCAATGCTCCAGTAGCTAGACTTGAATCTAAATGTATTTTAATTTTCTTTGTAGCATTCTTCAATTTCAAACTGTTTTAAATGGATGTGAAATGTGCTTTCCTTAATGGTGAAGTTCAAGAGGAATTTTTTGTTGAACAACCTCCTAGATTTGAAGACAAAAAACATCATGATCATGTTTTTATACTTACCAAATCCTTATATGCCCTTAAACAAGCACCTAGATCTTGGTATGATAGACTTATAGGTTTTTTCTTCAAAATAACTATGTTAAGGGAAATGTAGATCCAACCCGTTTTATAAATAAGATAAGAAAAATGTTTTAATTGTTCAAATTTAAGTTGATGACATTATATTTGGTTCAACTAATCAATCTTTAACCGATTCATTTGAGGATCTAAGGAAATATGAGTTTGAAATGAGTATGATGGGTGAGTTGACATTTTCCCTTAGTTTTGAAATTTCTCAAAAACCCGAAGGATATATATTTCCCAACATAATGATATTAAATATCTTCTTAAAAAGTATGTATATGAAAACACTAAAAGTATAAGTACTCCCATTGGTACCTTAAACAAACTTGATCTTGATGAAGTTGGGAAACCGGTAGATCAAACAATTTTTAGAGGAATGATAGGAAGTCTACTTTACTTAATAGCTAGTCATCTAGACTTAATGTTTTCTGTATGCTTATGTTCAAGATATAAATCCAATCCTAAGGAATCTCATTTAAAGGCAGTGAAAAGAATTTTTCTCTACTTAAAGGGAAACATGGATTTAGGACTCTTTTATACTTCTAGGAATGATTTTGTTCTAAAATGTTTTTCAGGTGATGACTTTGGTGGATGTAGAATGGATAGAAAGAGTACATCCAGAACTTGTCATTTCTTAGGAGATTCATTAGTTTCTTGGTCTTGTAAGAAGCAACCCTCAGTAGCACTTTACACTGTTGAGGCTGAATATGTAGCAGGTGGAAGTTGTTGTGCTCAAGTGTTGTGGATGCAACACACACTCACAGACTATGGTTTGAGTTTTACTAAGACTCAAATTTTGTGTGATAATACAAGTGCCATTTCTATTAGTAAAAACCATGCACATTACTCTCACGAAAAACACATTGATATTAGGCATCACTTTCTTAGGGATCACACACTAAAAGGATATATCATTATTCAATTTATCGGAATGCAAGATCAAATTGATGATATTTTCACAAAATATTTATCCTCTGATAGATTTTAATACATTAAACAGAAGTTAGTAATGATAACTATAAGGTAATCCTCCTTAATTAACTTTCTATTGAACCAATCTCCTTACAGTAATAAACTCCTTTTCATAGGGGGAGTACATCTGTTTTCATAGTTAGTTTTTCAAAAAATTTCATAACGAAAATTTTCGTAGTTGGTTTTTCAAAAAAAAATTCGTAATGAAAATCTTCGGACCTAAAATTTTGGTAATGAAAATCTTCGGACCTGAAATTTTCGTAATGAAAATATTCGGACCTGAAATTTTCATAATGGAAACTTTTGGATTTGAAATTTTCATAGTGAAGTATTTTTCGAATTCAATATTTTTTTGGAATCCAAAGTTCTTCAAGAATAATATCACCTATTATAAATAATCTTCCTAGAAATCAGAAATGTATGATTCTTTCTTGATTTTTTTGTAATTAACTTTTACTTTCTATTAGTTTCTTTTATTTTTAAAATTTCTCGGATTCTAGTTTCCTTAAATCCAAATGTTTTCCTTTTAATACCTCAAAAGATCTGATTCAACCAAATTTTTCCTTGCGGCTATTATTTCGACCATCAGATCATATTTAAAGAATTCTCAACCATTGGATTCAAATAGGAAGTTCAACCATCACTTCAACTCCTATATAAAGGGGACCCACGATGGTTGTCCCACATCAGTTTTCAATGCTTGTGCATGACAAAGCTCTGTCTCTCCACAAAATCCCGTTCCAATTTTTTTAGAAGTACTCAATTCCGAATGTCTGCAGAAGTTCCCTCTCAAGCTATGTCTTCTGTCAAACTAATTTCGGAATGGTAGATATATAGGGAGAGGTTGGTACACCCAAACATCTTCAATAAGTATGACTCCATTATTTCCAAGAACATCAAACTCAATGGATGAGAAAGTGTAGCTATTTCTAAGACAGGAGCACAAAATGTTGTATATCTAGATCTTCTAATAGAATTTTATTACTCAGCCTATTTCTTTAAGGAAGATGGTAGGAAAAAAGACTCATTCAAGAGTTATGTCAAGACATATAAACTCTATTACACTAAGGCTGCCAGATTTGTGGGGCTCTCATATGAAGGAGAAGACAAATTTTTCTCCGACAAGATGTCAGATGTTCAAGGAAGTTTCATCAAGGTGAAGGCTATAGAATTTCTTGGGCTTAAAGATGTCAAGATGGCAGAAATTTCCTATCTGTCTACAAATAATCGGATTTTACAGTTATGGGTTCAGGGTCTCATTGTACCAAGGAAGGGTGATAAGGACACCCTTAAGAAAAGTGACATGTATATCTTATATTTTTTGGTAAATCTAAGGAAAATCAATTTGATGAGGCACATTCTCATTAATATCTAGAAAATCAAGAATGGGAATATGATAGCTCAGATTATTATGTATCCTGCCCTTCTTTAAAAGTTGATATTTCGGTGTCTTGAATCTTTCAAGATCCCTTGCAGTTCCAAGCCTATGAATTCCATGGTGATGCTTATTAGTGATGATAACCTCAAGAGAATGAAGTTTGGCCTCACTAAAGATTCAGGTGAGTTCTATTATCTACCTGAGGATGAGGTATAATCCATTTCGGAAAATGTTGAAAAAGATGAATCATCAATGAAGACTATCATGAAAATAAATTTGAATGAAGTAGTAGTTGAAGTTGAAACCCATAACGCCAAAGAACCTCAATCCGCACCTCCTAAACCAAAGAATTAGAAGGCCTACCCTGATGAAGTCATAGAAAAATGGAGGGAGGATAAGAATAATAGAAAATAGGGGGAGCCACAGTTCGGTTTGGATCCTATTGAGGCTAATTCCTTGAAAGAATCAGCTACTGAAGATCTTGAGAGGCAAGCAAAAGAGAAGAAGCTCAAGAAGAAGATGTCAAAGGCAGATATTGTAAAATCTCTTTTGAAGGCCACTGAGGTTTCATCCCAGAATATCCCTATTCCGATGTCCTTCCTGGTGGAATCATTTCCTAAGACTCCAGGAAAGAAATTCATGTCTCTGTAAAAACTCAAAGAGAAGGAAGTTGAGAAGGAAGCTGTGGAAGAATTTCAGGAAGCTCAAAGCTCTCAAAAGAGAGCGGATTTGTTAAAGAAAGTTGAAGTGTATCAGGAAAAGGAAAGTTCTTCCACAAAATTGTCAATCCAGACTTCTCAAGCCGGATCATCAAAACTTGATACTTTTGGAGCTGATGAGAAGGGTGGAGAAGAGGAAGTAAACAAGTTGTCTGAAGAAGAGAGTTTTAATCATCACGATCTCATTCTTACTGAAGACAGTGAGGATGGAGCTGAGAAAGAAAAAGATGATGAAGATAAGATTGTAAAGTTATCCAGAAGTGAGCATGAGTCTCCTGATTAAGAGTTTATTCCAAAAATCAACAACGGAAATCAAGTGGTTGCAGATACCCCAACGAAAGAAATTTTGAGGAAGAAGGAAGTTGGACGATCCTCTAAGAGGAAGATAGTAGAGCTATAGGAAGAACCATATTCTAGAAAAATGTCTGATTCAGATTCATCAGCTTTAGGGAATGATTTTTTTGTTCAGTCTCTGAAGAAGCTGGTGGGTACCATTCTGATCATTCTAATAATTGATTCTAGATGCGAGATGCTTTATCACACCATGAATCAAAAGTCAGACTCTGTATCTATAGTGATGTACAGATGTGTGAATCATGAATGCTTGTTTTGTTTGGATTTCTATACTAATATGTTAGGTACCATATTTTTTTCCATTCCCTTAAAATCTTTTTGAACATCACAAAGGGAGAGAAGTAAAAATAATTCTAAAGGAGGGAAGGAAAAATAAATTCTAAGTATAAGAAGATATATCCCTAAGTAATGGGGTTTATTTAAGGGGGATTTCTCATTACGAAGATTTTCATACACTAGATAATGTAAATCCCATTCCAGAAATCTAGAATATGATCCTTAGTGTTCTAAAACCTAAGGGGGAGTTAGTCGTATTCATCTTTTCCAATGTGAAAAGGGAGATAAGTTTTATTTTCTAATTAAAGAAAAGTTTTGCTAAATCCTTATATTCGTTTTCGTAAGGTTGCTTGTGCTTTCCCGAAAGGGGGAGATTTTTGAGTAAATAAGGTTTTACTTATGACTTTTCTATTTTTTCATACTTGGGGGAGATTGTAAAGCCAATAAGTTTTACTTGTGACTTCATGATTCCTCTTATTTTGAAAATCACAAACACATTATTTCAAGGAAAAACTCATCCCTATATTTTACTTCTATAAGGAAAAAATTCATTTTCAAAGGAAATTTATCCTTACCATGTTTTACATCATTTATTATCTTGTCTAAGTATAAAATTTGGTGTCTTGTCTAAAACCTCAGAATCATATGATATTAAGATATGAAGAATTATGTTTTAAGAACTGAATTCATGTTATGAACTTTTATGAATTTCTACTCCGAATTCTGGTTATGAACTCTCATGAAGTTCAACGCCGAATTATGGATAAGAAATCACATGAAGTTCAACTCCGAATCCTGGTTATAAACTCTCATGAAGTTTAACTTCGAATTCTGGATACGAACTCACATGAAGTTCAACTCCGAATTCTGGTAATGAACTCTCATGAAGTTCGACTCCGAATTCTGATTACGAACTTATGTAAAGTTCGACTACGAATTCTGATTATGAATTCTTGTTACGAACTTCTCTGAGTTTTGACTCCGAGTTCTCTAAATACAGACTCCAAAATCTTATGAGTTCTGGATTCTAATTCTCATGAACTCTGACTCCGAACATTGTAAGTTCAGGTTCCGAAATCTGATGAATCCAGACTACAAATTTCCCTGAAATTCAGACTCTGGAATTCTATATAATTTAGGTTCAGAATTCATACAAAACAGAATCTGAATATCCTTGTATTATAGACACTGAATTCTTTTTTGGTTGACTCCTAACTTTCATATACTAACATTCTGAATATCAGTTTTTGGTTATGATTTCACTTGTTTAGTTATAAAACGATGTCGTGATTTTAGTTACTCACTAACCGTTGTATAAGTGACACATGTACCGGTCCCTCCGAAATTCAAGGAATAATATGACTGTTGGAGGAGGGAGTCGACCGTTGTAGTTGTGCCTATAAATAAGATCTCATTTGAAAGAGTTCGACACACTTGACAACCGTTCAAACATGCTGTTGAAGTGATTTCTAGAGAGAGAGTCTCTTATAAACTCTCATGCTTCATGCAGAAAGTTTGAACAGCTTGTCCAAACTTTGCTTCGTACAGATTGGCTGTGTGCGACTCGATTGTTGTTGTTTACAATCGAGGGATTCTGGGATAGGAAGACAGTGGTTCCGACTACATGATAGTTGAGGACTTGTAGGGATAGCAAGACAGATACCGATCTTCGGATTGAGGGCTTACCCTGGTTTGGGTAAGACAGACTTTCTTGAATGTATAATTCAAGGGACCTCTTATTCAGGGTTGTTGGATACCCTCCTCTTTGGGTTAAAAGATTTATTGCTTGTTACGTATAGTGTTACTACTTTTTTTTCCGCTGTATATTTGTGTTGTTGAAGAAAGTATAACTTTATTATACTTCCTTATACTTCTACTATGATTTAGTTAGATTCTAAACTCTTTAAGGTAGAATCTTAGTTGGTGTAAAATTTTGTTAAGTTTCATTTTCAAAATCACTTTTCTGGAATGAAGCAAGTTATTAGAACTTAGAGGCTTTGTGAATTATCTTGTTTAACCTTGATATACATAACTACCTTTAAAATTTCCAGAATAATTTTTAAGTATACAATTCACCCCCCACCTCTTGTATTTGAGCATCTCATTTGATCCTACATTTGGTATTATAGTGTATATCATACTCACATACCATCTCACAATTGGTATCATATCAAGGTCTCTGAAATTATTATATTCACATATAAGTTTTTCCCTGCTCAAAATTTTTGAAATAGACTTTTCAAAATCATATTTTCGGATTCATATTTTTTTTGGAATCTATTTTCGGAATCACATAGTTCGAATTCATTTTTGTTTTTGATCTATATTTTCCTTTCTTAGGATATTTTCTTTTTTTTACAAACTCATACTACTAACAAGTTTTTTTGCCCAAGATTATCTTAAGGATGGAAGGTTTAAATGTCAGTTCAATTGATAACCTAAATCCTACTAGACCTCCTATTTTTTATGGAAATTATTATGAGTACTGGAGAGATAGAATGAATAATTTTGTTATCAACACTGCAGTTGATAACTATCTAATGATGACTGGAGATTATAAGATTCTGGATAAGGAATTGAGAACCTTTATGAATCAGGAGAAATCGGAATATTAATCAAACTTCAGAGTCATAAATACTTTGTTGTGTTCCATGACTAGGAATATCTATAGTCAGATATCATCATGTGAAGCTGCAAACTGTATCGGGAAGAAACTTAAAGTTACATATTTTGGAACATCCAAAGTTATAGAGACAAGAAGAGCTATGTCGAGAGCTGAATACCATAGCTTTAACTTTCCTTGTGGAGAACCTATAAGAAAAGTACAACAAAGATTTATGACTATCATGAATAGCTTGCAATCTATGGGAGAAAAAAGGTTTGGATGATGAGGCTCTTGTAGATAAGATCATAGATATTATGCCAAATTAATGGGATTCCAAGAGGACAACTATTGATGAGAACATGAAAGTCACTCAGATTTCCATTGATGAGTTCTTTAGAACTGTTCATCAGCATGAAACTAGAATGAAGAGAGATGATGAAAATGTTAAGAAGAAGAATGGAAATGGAGGATTTTATTTTAGAACCACTTCTAAACATATGAAATCCAAAACCCCAGAAAGAGTAACTAGATCAAAGACAAAGAAAGTCGTTATTAATTCAGAATCTGGTGACATAGAAAAGTATAAGAATTTACTAGACAATCTTTCTCAGAGAATGTACAAGATTGTAACTCAAAATAACCATCATAATAAGTATAATAAGAAAGACTATAGAGATAAGAAAGATGGAGAAGTTACGTGTTATGAATGTAAAATAACAGATCATATCAGACATGATTGTCCCATGTTGAAAAAGAAGGGAAATAAGGAAAGAAATTCAGAATGGAACAAGAAGAAATTCCATCGATCAAAGCCCAAGAAAAACCTTAATGATAATGATACTTGGAGGGCTAGTTGTGGAGACTCTTTAGAAATTGAATCTTCTGAATATGATTCATCAGCACAGAAGAATATGGGAATCATTACTACTACTTCTTTCCCCAATAGATGTCTTATGTCCAAGGTATGCTCTATCAAGGCTTTAACAAATTTATCTCTTGATAAGAATTACTATTCCGAAAATAGTACTTCTAATGAAGATACTTCATCCTCAAAAAATGAAGAAATACCTTCATATGAAGAAGTTTCTAGATTTTCCAAGTTACTTGAAGCAATAAATTGTAAAATTTATATGAAATTAGACAAGGCCAATACCAGGGAAGAAACTCTTAAAAAAGAGATTTCAAATCTTTCTAGAGATCTTACAGATAAAGAAGAGCTTTTAGAAAAACTTTCTAAAGATCTTTAGAAAGCATATTCTGATAAAAAATAACTTTTTAAAGATCTTAAGAATTCTATGTTTGAGATAAAAGTCTTTGAGGAAAAATATAACTCTAAGAAAATGATTCCTGAGGACAGGAATTTAGTCATCAGACTGAAATCTGAAATATTTTCTCTTAATAAACTTATTGGAAAATTTACCTATGGGAAGGAAAATTTTGACAAGATGTATTCTCAAATTAAACCTCAAGGAAACACTATTGGAGTAGGTTATACTTACCAAAACCCAGTTTTCAAAAACAACTATTTTATTCCTTCTAGAGACCCTTTTTGCACGAAATTTTAAAGTAGTGGGAATTGGAAGAAAAATTGATCCCTGAATAAAGTTCAATCTCTTGGGTTTCATATAGATTATTTTTTCATACAAATATGGATACCCAAAATATTGTTTCCTAACAATTCCGGATCCAAGAAATTTTGCATTCTGAAAGTCTAATTTTTTATTATTTTCTAGAAAATAGGGAATATACCATAGTAATACATGGTACATGGATAGTGGATGTTCCAAACATATGACTGGTATCAAAAACTATTTTGAAAAGATTATCAAGATTAAAAGTGGAAAAGTAACTTTTGGTGACAATGCTCATGGAGAAATTATTAGTATAGGTAACATCATTTTTCTTGGAAAAACATTGATTTCAAATGTTTTATTTCTTAAGGGTCTTAAGCACAACCTAATTAGCATAAAACAATTATGTGATGAAGGTTACCTTGTGAATTTTAGGAATGAAAAATGCCTAGTACACAATTCTAAGGAAGAATTTATTATTTCTGCCAATAGGAAATAGAATGTTTACACACTAAACACAGAAGACCTTAAGAGCCAAGACATACCTTGCCTTAGTGCAATAGAAGATCATTCTTGGTTATGGAATAGATGTTTTGGGCATTGTAACCTTAGGAACTTATGAAAACTTTCAAATAAAGGATTATTTAAGGATCTACCAGAGCTTAGATTTGATTCTTCAAAAGTCTGTGAGCCTTGTCAATATGGAAAGAAACATAAATAATGTATTAAATCATCCGGTGAAGTCTCAACTACTGATGCATTAAAGCTAGTTCATATGGATCTATTTGGTCCAACACAAACAGGAAGTATTGGGGGCAACTACTATATATTTGTCTTGGTTGATGATTACACTAGATTCATGTGTGTTTGTTTTCAAGCAAATAAGTCTGAAGAATTTTCTTATTTCAAAAGTTTTTGAGCCCATGTTAAAAATGAAAACCCATTACATTGAAAACTATTCATAGTGATCATGGTGGGGAATTTCAAAATTCGGATTTTGAAACTTTTTGCAGTAGAAAAGGTATTACTCACAACTTCTCAGCACCCAGAACATCTCAATAGAATTGTGTTGTTGAAAGAAGAAATAGAATTCTTCAAGAGATAACTAGAACCATGTTGAGTGAGTATTCTGTAGCCAAACATTTTTGGGATGAAGCTGTAATTACTGATTGTTATACTATAAATCATGTTTTGATTAAACCTTTTCTTAATAAAACTCCTTGTGAGTTATGGAATGGTAGAAAACCTAGATTTTAATACTTTAATGTTTTTGGTTGCAAGGTATTCATTCTGAATACTAAATATAATCTACATAAATTTTCACCAAAATATGATGAAGGAATTTTCTTAGGATAGTCCACAACTTCTAAGGCGTATAGATTTTTCAATAAAAACACTTGAACTGTTGAAGAGACAGTACATGTCAAATTTGATGAAACTGGTCCTTTTGTTTTTAAACAACCCCAACCTACATCCTCGGATGTTTTTTCAAAAACTAATTATCAACCTTTGATAGAAAATCATTCTGATAAGGAAAATTTTCAAGAAGATACTACTGAAACATTTACCCCAGAAGATTTCCTACCCTATGTTGATGAACATGATTTACAAAATCAAAACCAGTTTTTTCTAAAGAATCATCCCAGTGATTGTATCATTGGTGATGTCAATCAACCTATAAGGACTAGAAGTTCTTTAACAAATGAATTAGAACATCTAGCATTCCTTTCCAATTAGAAAAAAAAAGCACTGATGAAGATTTAGGTGATGATGATTGGATTAAATCCATGCAAGATGAACTAAATGAATTCAAAAGGAATAAAGTCTAGATCTTGCTTAAAAGACCTAATCAAAATTCTGTTATTGGAGTAAAATGGGTCTTCTGAAATAAGTGTGATGAAAATGGGATCATAGTTGTAAATAAAGCTAGATTAGTTGCTAAAGGCTATAATCAACAAGAAAGAATAGAGTATGATGAAACCTATGCTCCAACAACAAGACTTGAATCTATTCGAATTTTACTTTCCTTTGCAGCATTCTTCAATTTAAAACTTTTTCAAATGGATGTGAAATGATATTTCCTTAATGGTTATGTTCAAGAGGAAGGTTTGTTTGAACAAACTTTTATATTTGAAGACAAAAAACACCCTGATCACATTTTTAGACTTACCAAATCTTTATATGGACTTAAACAAGCACCTAGAGCTTGGTATGATCGACTTGCAAGATTTTTTCTTCAAAATAACTATGTTAAGGGAAATGCAGATCCAGTCCTTTTTATAAAGAAAGATAAGAAATTTTTTTTGATTGTTCAAATTTATGTTGATGACATTATATTTGGTTCAACTCAGCAATCTTTAACCGATTCATTTGCGGATCTAATTAAATCTGAGTTTGAAATGAGTATGATGGGTAAGTTAACATCTTTCCTTGGTTTTCAAATTTCTCAAAAACCAGAAGGAATATATATATCCTAAAATAAGTATATTAAAGATATTCTTAAAAAGTATGGATATGATAACACTCAAAGTATAACTACTCCCATGGGTGCCTCAAACAAACTTGATCTTGATGAATCTGGGAAACCGGTAGATCAAACAATTTTTAGAGGAATGATAGGAAGTCTACTTTATTTTCATCTTGTTATCTAGAATTAATGTTTTCAGTATGCTTATGTGAAAGATATCAATCCAATCCTAAGGAATATCATTTAAAGGCAGTGAAAATGATTTTTCACTACTTAAAGGGAAAGATGGATTTAGGAATCTTTTATATATCTGGGAATGATTTTGTTTTAAAAAGTTTTTCAGGTGATGACTTTGGTAGATGTAGAATTGATAGAAATAGTTCATCTGGAACTTTTCATTTCTTAGTAGATTCATTAGTTTCATGGTCTTGCAAGAAGCAACACTCAATATCACTTTCCACTGCTAAAGCTGAATATGTAGAAGTTGGAAGTTGTTGTGCTCAAGTGTTTTGGATGCAACACACACTCACAAACTATGGATTGGGTTTTACTAAGACTCAAATTTTGTGTGATAATACTGGTGCAATTTCCCTTGGTAAAATCCATGCACATCACTCTCATGCAAAACACATAGATATTAGGCATTAATTTTTAGGGATCACACACTAAAAGGACATATCATTCTTCAATTTATCAGAACGCAAGATCAACTTGCTGATATTTCCACAAAATATTTACCCTCTGATAGATTTTAATACATTAAAAAGATTTTTGGAATGATAACCATAATGTAATACTCCTCAATTAACTTCCTTTCGAACCAATCTCCTTACAGTAATAAACACTTTTCAAAGGGGGAGTACATCTGTTTTCGTAGTTGATTTTTCAAAAAATTTCGTAACAAAAAATTTCGTAGTTGGTTTTTTTAAAAAAAAATTGTAATGAAAATCTTCAGACCAAAAATTTTCGTAATGAAAATATTTGGACCTGAAATTTTCGTAATGAAAATTTTTGGACCTGAAATTTTCATAATGGAAACTTTCGGATTTGAATTTTTTGTAGTGAAGACTTTTTCGTATTCAAGTTTTTTTTTGGAATCCAAAGTTCTTCAAGAAGAATATCACCAATTATGAATAATCTTCATAACAATACGAAAGGTATGATTGTTTCATGAGTTTTTTGTAATTAACTTTTACTTGCTATTAGTTTCTTTTGTTTTTAAAATTTCTCAGATTCTAGTTTCCTTAAATCCGAATGTTTTCCTTTTAAAACCTCAAAAGAACTGATTCAACCAAATTTTTCCTGGTGGCTATTATTTCGACAGTCAGATCTGATTTGAAGAATTCTCAACCATTGGAATCAAATGGGAAGTTCAACCGTCGCTTCAATACTTATATAAAGGGGACCGCCGATGGTTGTCCCACATCGGTTTTCAAAGATTATGTGTGCTGAAGCTCTGCCTCTCCACAAAATCCCGTTCCGAACTTTTCAAAAGTACTCAATTCCAAATGTTTGCAAAAGTTCCCTCTCAAGATATTTCTACTGTCAAACTGATTTCGGAATGGTAGATATACAGGGAGAGGTTGTTACACCAAAACATCTTCAACAATTATGAATCCATTATTTCTAAGAACATCAGACTCAATGGATGGGAAAGTGTAGCTATTTCTAAGACAGGAGCACAAAATGTTGTCTATCCGGATCTTCTCATAGAATTTTATGAGTTAGCCTGTTTCTTTAAGGAAGATGGTAGGAAAAAAATTCTCCTTCAAGAGTTATGGAAAGACATATTAACTCTCTTACACCAAGGCTTATAGCTTGGTGGGGCTCTCATATGAAGGAGAAGCCAAATTTTGATCCCACAAGCTGTCGGATGTTCAAGGAAGTTTCATCAAGGTGAAGGCTATGGAATTTATTGGTCTTAAAGATATCAAGACCGCAAAAATTTCCCATCTTCTTACCAATAATCGGATTCTACAGTTATGGGTTCATGGTCTCATTGTATCGAGGAAGGGTGATAAGGACACCCTTAAGAAAAGTGACATGTATATCTTATATTTTTTGGTAAATCTAAGGAAAATCAATTTGATGAGGCACATTATCATTACGATTCAGAACATCAAGAATGGGAATATGAGAGCTCAGATTATTATGTATCATGCACTTCTTTCAAAGTTGATTGTTCAGTGTCTTGAATCATTCAAGATCCATTGCAGTTCCAAGACGAGGAATTTCAAGGTGATTCTTATTAGTGATGATAACCTCAAGAGAATAAAGGTTTGTTTCTCTAAAGAGTCAGGTGAGTTCTATGATCTACCTAAGGATGAGATATAATCCATTCCGGAAAATGTTGAAAAATCTGAACCATCAAAGAAGACTGGAAAGAAAAGAAAGTTGAATGAAGTAGTAGTTGATGTTGAAACCCCTAAAGCCAAAGAACCTAAATCCACACCTCCTAAAACAAAGAAGCATAAGGAATAATATAATGAAGTCATAAAAAAATGGTAGGAGGATAAGAATAATAGAAAATAAGGGGAGTCACAGTTCGGTTTGGATCCTACTGAGGCTAAGGCCTTGAAAGAGAAGCTGCTAAAGAGCTTGAGAGGGAAGCAAAAGAAAAGAAGATCAAGAAGAAGATGTCAGTGGCTGAGATTGTATAATCTCTTTTGAAGGACACTGAGGTTGCATCCCAGAATATCTATGTTATGATATCCTTTCTGGTGGAATCCTTTCCTGAGACTCTAGGAAAGAAATTCATGTCTCCAGAAAAACTCAAAGAGAAGGAAGTTGAGAAGGAAGCTGTGGAAGAATTTCAGGAAGCTCAAAGCTTTGAAAAGATAGCTAATTTGTTAAGAAAGTTGAAGAGTATCCGGAAAAGGAATGTGATTCCGAAAAATTTTCAATCCCGACTTCTCAATCCGTATCATAAAAACTTTCTACTCCTAGAGATGATGAGAAGGGTGGAGAAGAGGAAGTAAACAAGTTGTATGGAGAATAGAGTTTTAATCATCACGATTTCATTCTTCTTGAATACACTGAGGCTGGAGATGAGAAAGAAAAATATGATGAAGATAAGATTGTACAGTTATCCATAAGTGAGCATGAGTCTCCTGATGAAGAGTTTATTTGGAAAATCAACAAAGGAAAACAAGTGGTTGTTGATACCCCAAAGAAAGAAATTTTGCGGAAGAAGGAAGATGGAGGATCCTCTAAGAGGAAGCTAGTAGAGCTAGAGGAAGAACCATCTCCTAGGAAAATGTCTGATTCAGAGTCATCAGCTTTAGAGCATGATTTTGTTGTTCAGTCTCTGAAGAATCTAGTGGATACCATTCCAATCATTCCAGCAATTGATTCTAGATGTGAGATGCTTCAGCACACCATGAATCAGAAGTCAAACTTCTTATCTATGGAAATGTACAGATGTGTGAATCATGGTTTCTTGTTTTTTTTTTCATGTCTATACTAATATTTTAGGTACCATATTTTTTTACATTCCCTCAAACTGTTTTTGAAAATCACAAAGGGAGATAAGGAAAAAAATTCTAAAGGAGAGAAGGAAAAATAATTCTAAGTATAATAAGATATATCCCTAAGTAAGGGGGGGTTATTTATGGGAGAGTGCTCATTATAAAGATTTTTATACCCTAGATAATGTAAATCCCATTCCGGAAATCTATAATACGATCCTTAGTGTTCCAAAGCCTAAGGGGGAGTTGGTTATATTTATCTTTTCCAATTTGAAAAGGGAAATAAGTTTTATTTTCTATGTAAAGAAAAGTTTTTCTAAATCCTTACATTCTTTTTCGTAAGGATGCTTGTGCTTTCCAAAAAGGGGGAGATTGTTGAGTCAATAAGGTTTTCCTTATGAATTTTCCATTCCTTCATACTTGGGGGATATTGTTAAGTAAATAAGGTTTCATTATGACTTCATGATTCCTCTTATTTTTAAAATAACAAACACCTTATTTCAAGGAAAAACTCATCCCTATGTTTTACTTCTATAAGGAAAAATTTCATTTTCTAAGGAAATTTATCCTTACCATATTTTACCTCATTTCATATCTTGTCTAAGTATAAAATTTGTTGTCATGTCTAAAACCTCAAAATCGTATAATATTTAGATATGAAGAATTATGTTTTTGGATCAGAATTCTTGTTATGAACTTTTATGAAGTTCTACTCCAAAATTTGGTTACGAACTCTCATAAAGTTCAACTCCGAATTCTAGATACGAACTCACATGTAGTTCAACTATGAATTCTGGTTACGAACTCTCATGAAGTTCAACTTTGAATTATGATTACAAACTTATGTAAAGTTTGACTACGAATTTTGATTACTATTTATAGTTACAAACTTTTCTGTGTTTTGACTCCAAGTTCTCTGAATACAGACTACAAACTCTTATGAGTTCTAGCTTTGAATTCTCATGAACTCCGACTCCGAACTTTGTAAGTTCAGTTTCTGAATTCTGGTGATTCTATACTATGAATTTCCCTAAAATTCAAACTCCAGAATTCCATAGAATGCAGATTCCGAATTCCTACACAGAAGAATCCATTTATCCTTGTCTTATAGACTCTGAATTCATTTTTGGTTGTATCTGAACATTCATTTACTTACATTCCAAATATCAGATTTTGGTTATGTTTTCACTTGTTTAGTTATAAAATGATGTCGTGCTTTTAGTTACTCACTAACCATTGTTTGAGTGACACGTGTATAGGTCCCTCCAAAATTCAAGGAAGAATATGAATGTTGGAGGAGAGAGCAGAACATTGGAGTTATGCCTATAAATAGGATCTCATTTGAAAGATTTCAACACAATTGAAAACATCTTTGACAATCGTGCTTACATGCTGTTGAAGTGATTTCTAGAGAGAGAGAGGCTCTCATAAACTCTCAATCTTCGTGCAAAATGTTTGAATGGCTTGTTCAAACTTTCCTTCGTGCAAATTGAATTCATGGGAACTCTGATTGTTTTTGTGTACAATCAAGGGCTTCTGGGGATATGAAGACAGAAGTGTCGACTACCTGATAGTTGAGGGCTTGCGGGGATAGCAAGACAGATACCGATCTTCGGATTGAGGGCTTACCCTGGTTTGGGTAAGACATATTTTCTGAAAGTATAAATCAAGGGAACTCCAATCCAGGGTTGTTGGATACCCTCCTCTTTGGGTTAAAAGAGTTATTGCTTGTTACTTGTAGTGTTACTAATTTCTTTTACGCTGTGTATTTGTGTTGTTTAGGAAAGTGTAACTTTCTTATACTTCCTTATACTTTTACTTTGATTTAGTTAGATTCTATATGCTTTAAGGTAGAATCTTAGTTGTTGTAAACTTTTGTTAAGTTTCATTTTCGGAATCACTTTTCTGTAATCAAGAAAATTATTATAACTTAGAGGCTTTGTGAATTATCTTGTTTAACTTGTTAAACATAACTATCATTAAAAGTTATAGAAGAATTTTTAAAGTATACAATTCACCCCCCTCTTATATTTGAGCATCTCATTCGATCCTACATTTGGTATTATAGAGTATCTCATACTCACATACCATCTCATACACACAACACCGAGTTTAGATTGTATTACATGAAACACTGAGTTTAACCCAACTATGATATATTGTTACTATTATTATTTAAACATGACTATTGTAGCCTATCCACTAAACCTAGTGATATTAATATCAAAAAATAATTTTTAAATATTAATTATATTGATTTTTTATAGAAAAAACATATTGATAAAAAAATTACAAAATTTTATGTAAAGTGTTTAAATATTTTGAAAATTATATTTTCTCAAAAAAAATTTGAATTTATTTTTAAGAATTATAATAAAATTAATTAAGAAAAAATAATAAAAAAATTTATAAGAAAAAATCATTTTTGAAATCATAATTTCAAAATTCTTTTATTGTGTTTTTATGTGCTTTTTATGTAAATAATTTTTTTTTCAATAAACCGTGAAATATGATGGTTTTTATTGAAAGCAAAATTTTCATTTGAAGATTATATAAGGTAAATTTTTAAAATGGTTTTAAAGTAAAAATTAACTCAATAATATATAAATTAATCCAATTTAGTTCATTGTATCCATTTTAATATTGAATTTTTATATAAAAGTAATTTAATTTTTTAAATAATTTCTCTTTGAAAACCCACTTTCTCATCACGTCTACGAGATTAATGTTAAATTAAATTTTAAAAATTCCATGAGTTTAATTTAGAGAAATGTATTCTATATTTTGAATTAGTAAAATTTATATTATTTAATGTAGGAAACTTAATTTTTTACCAAGATTAAGAGTAAAAATATAAAAAATGAATTATCATTGTTAAAATGGAAATGTGTTTAATTGGGGATAAACTAAAAGGATATGGGACAAGATAACATATAAACTTATCCAAAACCCAATGGATGTCTCTATTTAGACCTTATCACCTATAATTTTTTATAATGGCTAATTTTTTGGCCTTTTGAAATGAGAAAAATGTGGTTACACATTTTTCTTTTAAAAAATTATAAGTGTGCCACTCACCTCACTTATAAAAATACACCCTCTCTCTTATCCTATTAACACTTCAAAAACCATATATATCTCGAAATAAATATCCAAATAAATTTTTTAATTCCATATTATCAACCTATAATCCTTATTTTTTTCATAAATCCAACCTAATAATCCTTTTGGTTCAATCCAAAATAAGTTGTTTGAAGAAGAGGTAACACACATAACTGAGAATTTTATTTTATTTTATATACAAACTCAATAAATTATAAATAAAAAATTATGATATAATAAATCTAATATATTTATTGTAATGATATTTTTTTATGTTAGGTACCCCACCTATAAAAATATCCTCTTTTATCAAATAAGATATGAAATCATACTTTGTGTGTACGACAAACTATAGCCTCACGAATTGATGTTATTAATTTTCCATCACATAATATTACGACTAAATATAATGATGGATTAAATGTTTATATATGATATTTATGACATTATTATACTTTTTTAATTACTATATCACATATACATTCATACTTTTAATTATGTTGGAGTATGATAAAGTTCCTTTTGTGTACGATGGAGTACCACCTCGTGAGGTGATATGATTCATTCAAGATTTACCTGGAAGGTAATAAGGAAAAGATTAATGAAAATATAAAATATATAAGGCATAAAAATTAATCTATAATAGTGATATATTATTTTCCTTTCATTCTTTTAATCCATCGAGAGAATGGAAACAATGATCATGTGTGTGTACTGCCTACTATCTCTATAAATAGTGTATTTCATTATCAAACTCCAACTATTATGGATTATAAGGAAAATATATATACTAAGTATATATGATATTTATATCATGTATAAAAAATTATATGATAGATACATGATCAAATTAATATGACCAAAAATAAAAAACCAAAACATACATGAAAAACAAAAAAATTATTTCCCAAAACATACCTTTAACATTTAATTGTTAATAAATTGGTAATAAAAGGTCATAAGTAAATCATATATGGTATAAATTAAATATTAGTGGTAATTTTATATATTTATAAAAAATTTAAATTTATTATACCAAAATATTTAACATGTACGAAGGATGTAATGACTTAAGGTAATGGATTTTCATCTCACTTTTATTTTCAGTGAGACACAGGCCATATCCATAATGTGGTTCTTTTATGTAGGGGTATATACTAACTATGAATGTATTTTATGATTCATATCATTAAAATTATTTTGATTTACATATCCATCCTTGGATATCTTTTTCATTGGGTTTACGGTTCAAAAGTTAGCAAAGTGGTAAGTTATTTCTGTCCCAATTTTACTTTTTGAGACATATACTATGTTATACATATATCCTCTTTTATGATCTGTATATATAGAACCTTGATTGTACCTACTTTGAACCCAAGCTAGAATAATAAATAGATAATTCTTTAATGATCAAATATTTTTGGAGTGTTATCGATATATTACTCAGTATCCTTAAGGCATTGAGTAAACATTTCACCCGGTATCAATAGGGTATAGAGTTACCATGAAACTCGGTATCCATAAGGCATTGTTTTTTTAGAATATTCCTCATAATCATCAAGGAATTGAGTTATGTAAGATACATAAGGATATCAATCTCCACCATTTTCTTTATTTCAATTCATGTATACTCTTCCTCAAAGAGTAATGATACCATGATGGTCGCCAATGACATGTACTAAACCCCACTCCTTGAAAGGAAAGATAATACCCATCAAGGAAAACCATGATAAACAATAATAACATGAAATAATGAGAAACATACCATCATCATATAATTAACATGTGAATAAAAAGGAAACATGGTAAAATCTTTACTAGATATTTTTAATGAACATGTATCATAACGGGTCTCTAGGGTTACACACACACCCATATACAATCATAGTAAATAATTTTTATTATTTATCCCAAAACCTAAATTATAACATGGTAACATGTGCAACAAGATCCCCATTTGGTAAGGAACTTCTTACCTCATGCTTCTTAAGTTCAATGTCAAGGTTATTCGAATGTGTAATGTCCAAGATTTCCTATTTATTATTTTTAAATATCATATGGATTGATTCTGAGACTAGACACTGAGACGACGTGCGATTCCAAGGCTCGGTGTGCCTGGAATAAATGTTTGAATTAAATTAAATTAGAAAATAGAACATGCACATAGTATTCCTAAAAAAGAGAAATAAATTATAAATGGGTGTCCATATTAGAAATCTGATGGCACCGTTGCATTCGGAGTAGTAGTTTTACCCTAGGTGCGACCTAACATTGTTTGGTGCGGGTTGATGGTGGAACGTTGCTACGAGCACTTTTAATGAATGAAATAAATTGAAGAAATATTTATTTTATTTCCATTTTGTTGATACAGTGATAAAATGATGGGTTTTCTTTTAAATTAACTTTTAGGCTAAGATCCATGGTTACACTCATAATCCTGAAACCATCTGGAGGCCATGGAGAGATAAACTAGGAGAATTCTCTTGGTAGGTGACAACAGAACCTTGGAACAAGGATCGACAAATGCCATTATTGATATATCTAACCAACAAAAATGAAGAATCCACCAATCTTTATCAGCAGGCGATCCAAAATCCAGGTAGGATGAATTATTTCAATTCTTCATTCCCATTTTGGATTTCTCTAATGCACTCAGACTAATCCATGAACAGATTAGCCTGCGGATCAATCATGATTACGGGATGGGATGTTATTTACAAGGTTTACATGGATTTAATCCTAGATATTAATTTATTAATTTTATAATCATTATTATGGGACTGGTTCATGGTTTTAATGAATAGTGGATGAGGTAATTTCCTTGGGGATTGTTCCTTGTGCTTTTATCCACAAATTTTCTGCACGCATTCTTCTTTATTCCCTTAACACTGAGAGATTGATTGTAGAGCCATAATTTATTAGTGTAGTGATCTGAAATTTGAGATGTAACATCAGGATGACCCGATATAGGTGAAATGTAAAAGGAGGCGAATGAATTGAACCAGTTTGGGAGAAATCATTCTCGGGAAGTTTGCATCATATTTGATTAAATTTGTTTTTTCGAGCCGATTGATGGCCCGAAACACATAGATTCATTTTTTGGGTGGTGAAATGATCTTGGATCTTGAGTTTTGAGGTGAACAGACCACCAAAATGAGGTCAAAGGAATTGTCTAAGGAACGCTGAGGAATAAAATACCTTCAAAAAATTCAATAACACACAATGTACAGTCCTGGAAACATAGTGTGTGTAAATCACTAAACCACTCGGAGTGTACATGGGAAGTACACAAACATGGGGTGGAGTAAATGGGTTGACTAGATATAATTTACTCCCCAAAAAGACATGTCCCGAACCATTTACATAGATTACCCTTTGTACTGGTACACGAGAAAGGTTACACGTGTTGCCACCCTATACTAGCACACCGTCAGAGTACACGGGTGGACCCCAGATGGAAAGACATGATGTGTGACTCCTTCTACACTTCATTTACCTATCATCTATGTGAAATAGTTTTGAATGACATGGGTCGTTGTACGCGGGTAGTACCAAGGGTCAAGTGACATGGTGTGTGACCCTACTACACGTCGTATACATATTTCTATATGGCTTGATTCTCTTTTCCTCCATATCTTAGATAGGTTTTGTTAGGGTTCTTTCTATTTATAATTTCCCTAAATGTAGGTATGAATCATTTTTTACTCATAGGTTTATTATCCCTTCAACAGAACATCCTAGATAGATTTTTTGGATTCCCCTGAGAGGCCCGGAGCCGGATCCCATATTCATTTTTGTGTCATAGGTGGAGTTC
The DNA here is from genome assembly GCA_963277665.1 of Viscum album. Taxonomy (NCBI): domain Eukaryota; kingdom Viridiplantae; phylum Streptophyta; class Magnoliopsida; order Santalales; family Viscaceae; genus Viscum; species Viscum album. Next base: position 1,416,394,747 of record OY728159.1, on the reverse strand, counting down.
TTGGTATCGAAGTGAACAACACTACATAGTCACCGATCCTCTACATGGATGTATAATAAAAATTTATTTTTTGGTATCATCATGTGGATTTTGAGTTGATCCTCATTCGTGGTGCCATATCTCTCCTTAGACCAATCAGAGTATCATTCTGGTGGAGAGACCCGACGCATATTACCACTTGAACTGACGTCATCAGTGCTATCAGACTCATGGGAGTTTTCTCACTAATGATTGATTTTTTGAATCTTCGTGCTGAATTCCTAGGGTGGGTATGTATTGGTTATGACTTACATCTAGACTAAGAGTTTCGGTTGAGTATATTTAGATATCCTTCTATATGTTCTGTAGAAATATACTTTTGTATAGATTTTTGTATCTTTTTTTTCTGTATTGATTTGTGATTTTAGGGTTTCCTACTAAGTATTGTAATACTCACCCCAATATGGGGTTTAATTGTACATTTTGTGTCTTGTGCAGATGATTAACCTTTTTATGGAGTCCTAGGCGGACTAGGACCAAATAGTAGTTTGTGGGACCAGAAACACAGAGGTGTGTTCATGCAGCTAAAAACATCTACCCCAATACCTTTTTATTACATGTTGGAATTGTGGTTACAGACACTTTTTGGTGGCTTGTATTCTAGACCTATTTACTTTACTTTACATTTTTTCATACTCTTGTTGTGGAATATAGTGGTATGCATGCACTGTTTACTTAGTGGGTTTTACATTTCGTAATTTTGTGGGTTGCGAGATGTTTGTCTGTGTGAAGGTATATAGGAAATGCCTCCCATGTTAGTGATATTTATATTGGTTCTAGTCCCCATCCATTGAATTATTGGAAGTAGGTTTGGGGAGTCGTGGCACAAACCCCACTTGGAAGGGTCATGATAGAATTGTATTAGAGGTGCTCAGTTCTATCTTAGGACCGAAAGTATGTGAGATTGGTTTGGGGAAATAGTTTTAAGTGTTTCAAGTTCATATTTCAGGCTGGGGACTCTAGTATTGGTGCGACAGCTGATGTATCCATACACTAGGACTCTAGTAACCTTTTTTTCAACTCGGTATAAGAAAAAAATTGTTTTAGGGAAAATAATGGTACATGAATCATATAAGAATGGGTTGTGGTTTCCATGTCTTTATGGAGTAAGATCTCTAGATATACTCATTGACTGTGGCACATCCTGTTTTCTTTTAGGATGCCTCCATGATTCATACCATCTAGGATTTAGTAGCTTGATCATGAGGATGACCCCCTCAGTGATGAGGCTTCGATATAAGGACTAGTTCCCCAGATTTCAACTCCAGGTGGAGCACTTTCCATATCACCACCTTTAGATCAGAATGTATTACCCGTAGTACCCATGGATGAGGAGCGTAGGCTTAGCATGGTTCATGAGTTTTAGAAATAGAGACCCCTTAGGTTCTAAGGTGATGCCAACCCTTAGATAGCTGAAGATAGGCTTGAGGTGGCGACCTTAGTTTTTCATCTAGTAAGGATACCCACAGATCAGATGGTGGCCCAGGCAGTGAGCCTTCTACATGGCTCACTGAGATGGTAGTGGATTTTGGCTATCCAGACTCATGATGAGGTGTCCCTTTCATGGAAATATATCAAGAACCTCTTCAAATAGGAGTTGTCACCGTTTATTCAAAGATTTGTGCATATACAAGAGCTTCTTCAGCTCTAACAGGGTATCCTAATAGTGGAAGATTATTCATAGAGGTTCACCAAACTCTCTAAGTACTTGATGTATATGGTTAGATATTAGTATATCAGTTTTTGGATCTTTGAGTGAGGTCTACATAAAGACTGATGGTCCATCGTTATCCCTCTATCCATACTGAATTATGCTTGGGTTCTTGAGAAATATTGGGTGGTTGAATTATTATTGGATGAGCAGATAGAGTTGGTGATAGTCCACAATGGATGAGAGGTAGTATATACCTTGTTAGTAGGGAGACGACGTGAGTCCCAGGGACCTGGATGTGGGAGATGGTTCCAAAGGAGGTCCCAATATAGAATATCTACAATACAAGGATAACAGGGTGGGTCCAATCATCCTACGGATAGGCGGTGTTATTCTTGTGATGGTAAGGTCATGTCTTTTGATATTTTCCATACCATTGAGGTGTTTATAGGGATATAATGGATGGACCATAGAGGAAGATATAGAAATTGGAGTAGGATGATCCATAGGGCAGAAGATGTTGAAGAGGAGATGGGAGAGCAGCAAGTGGGTGATCAAAATTTCAACTTGCTACCACCACCCATAGGTAGTCAACACTAGGCTCAAGAAACTGGGGGATAGAGGAAGGGATAGCTGCATGTGGTCGAGGATTATAACCCATAGGTTCCAAGAATGATTTTGAGGTATGATCTATGTCTTTACCACTTTAGTTTTAGTACTGATAGACATAGGTGATAGTCATTCCTTTCTCACCACCTATATTTTTCGAGACCTATAGATTCCAGTTGAACTGTTTAATCAAACCTAATTCTTGGATACACTTACTGGAGGAGACCCGATGATCACACATCTATACCAATAGTGCAACTTGACTCTTTGAGGTGAGAGTTTGAGTTCAAACATCTTAGTGGCAGCATCGAGGCCTTACGATGTCATTCCTTGTGTGGATTGGTTATCAATATTCCATGCCTAAATTTACTGTTTTAGGCTAATGGTGAGGTGTGTCTATAGTGAGGAAATGAGGTTTTCTTTTTTTTAATTAAAAGTAAAACCAGATAGCACCAGATAGACTCATGATTATGAGGTTTTATCCAATTACTCATCAGTTGGATAGCTTAAACCACAGTGCACTAGATGTTATGACCATCCATTTTCCAGAAATAATAGTGGAGTATGAGGATGTATTTCCTAAAGATGTTCTAGGATTACCTCCTCATCTGTAAACAGATTTCTGTATTGATTTACACCCAAGGATGACACTGATATCTGAACCAACATATCAGATGACTCCCATGGAGCTTCGTGAGCTGAGGGTGCAGCTAGAGGACTTGTAGAGGATGATATTTGTGAGACGCAATGTTTCCCCCTGGGTGACCCCAGTTTTGTTTTCCAAAAAGGCAGATGGGGGGTTTGATTTTGGGTTTCTACTACTATCTCTGGAACTAGGTGACCATGAAGAACAAGTATCCACTACCAAGAATTGATGAACTATTTGATCAGTTGAATGGTTCATGATGTTTCTCGAAGGATGATCTTAGATTAGGATATCACCAGTTGTGATTACGAGATGCGGATGTACTGAAGATAGATTTTAGATGTTTTTATGGTTGCTATGATTACTTGGTGATGTCCTTTAATATGAAAATTTCCCTAGTAGTGTTTATGGGACTCATGAATCGGATCTTCTAGCCTTACTTGGACCGGTTCATTATAGACTTTATCGATGATATCCTTGTGTACTTGGAGTATAAGGAGAAGCACATGAGACACTTAAGGATGGTTCTAGATGTACTCCGAGAGAACTAGATTTATGAGAAACTCTTGAAGTTCTAATTTTGGATTTAGGTGGTCCACTTTTCGAGACATGTTATCATAGTGTATGGAGTGACAGTGGACCCATCCAATGTCTAGGAAGTGTTATCATGGGAGACACCTATGAGCGTGACAGAGGTACAATGATTCCTTACAATAGAAGGATATTTTAAGATATTCATACATGATTTATCTAGGATATCAACACCTATGATAGCTTTGACTCGAAAGGGGTAGCCTTTCATGTGGATAGATAAGTTCCTACAAGATTTTCTGCAGCTGAGGCAGAGTTTTTCGAGAACTACGATCCGGAGATTATTGGAGGAGGGTGTTAAGTATGTCGTGATCTATCATGTATCTAGAATTAGGCTTGGTTTTGTCCTGATGCAGAGGTGAGTAGGTATTTCCTATGGTTCACACTAGCTGAGACCACATGATCATAACTACATGACCCAAAATATTGAGTTATTAGTGGTATCCTTCATGTTGAATATGTGGTAACACTACCTGATGGGAGAGAGGTTTATCATCAACTCTAATCACAAGTGTCTCAAGTATATATTCTCTCAAAAGGATCTGAACATGATATAGAGGAGAAATATAGAGTTCCTCCAGGACTATGACATTGATATTTTCTAAACTCCTAGGAAGAGGAATATGGTGACAAATTCTCTCAGTAGAAGATCTAGTTCACAGATGCTAAACGAGGCATCAGATATGTTGTACTCATTACAGTTATCTTTTGTGGATGGAGATGTAGCATCTTACCTCTAGTTGATGGTTGATACCACTTGACTCTTACAATGAGTCAAAGAGGCATAGCTTGAGGATATCGACTAAGAGACCCTAGATGCTCATATGTTCACATATAATTATCCAGATGGATATTTGAAAGGTGGGGAGAATGTCATCCATTTTACAGGACTTATAGATTTTCCAGTGGCATTGTGGGGGGAGGTTCTGAGGGAGTTTCATATGTCCCATTTTACAGTACATCTAGGTGTCGCGAAAATGTATCGGGACCTCCGATGACAATTTTGGTGGCTAGGAATGAAGAAAGGAGTAGAAGCATTTCTTTCATGATGCCTTACTTTTCAGAAAGTTAAGGTTTAACATCAGGTTTCAATAGATTTAGCTCAATCCCTTGATATGGAATGGAAGTGGGATAAAATTTTGATGAACTTCATGATGAGTTTTCTACATACGTCTAGGGGAAATGATTCCATCTGGGTGATCATCAACCAAGTCAAAAAAATCGGTCCACTTACTAGTTATCCGAGTGCAAAGTTTAGTAGAGAGATTTGGATTCCTCTATGTTCATGAAATAGTTTTACTCCATGGAGTTCCATTGATGATAGTTTTATATCATGATGCTCGTTTTACATCCTGGTTTTGGAAGGGATTACAGGAAGCATTTGGGACCCAATTACACTTGAGTACAACATTTCACCCATAGAATAATAGCTAGACAGAGCAGATCAGTCGTGTTCTGGAGGAAATATTGTGGGATTTCATGTTGGATTTTGGCCATAGTTGGTAGGATCACCTACCTCTAATAGAGTTTAAGTACAACAGTAGCTACCATTCCACCATTATTATGGCACCATTGGAGGATTTTTATGGGTGACCCTGTAGGTCAACACATTTTTGGATAGACATAGGAGATTCATTATCCATGGGCCTAGAGTTGGTGCGATCTACTATAGAGTAAGTGAAGATCATCCAGGAGTAGATGAAGTTTTACATCCCACCTCTTTTATTACATAAATTTTAATTTCATTTTACCAACAGAGGATCTTTAAAGTCTAGTGTCTTAGAAAAAAGGCACATAATACATGAAAACATAAAATAATCATCTATTATAATTGAATTTATTTTTTTAAGGTTCATACTATGTACATTTATTTAATCTCATATCTGAATATACATAAATGGAAAGGGTGAGCAGAAGGCTCATTAAAGAAAACAAGTGAAACAATTTACATGTGAACTTGAGCGATATCAATAAGAAGATGGGGAATATCTAAAAGGAATGATAAAGAGTCATATCATAATAAAAATAACTTGAAACATAACTTGAGATTTTGTCTACAACATTTAACTTTTACATTCATAATCATATCACCAAGGTCCATCTCCAAGGCGTCATAAAAATTACCAAGGTTATTCACCAAGGTATCATAAAACTTATCATATCTAGAGATTAATTTATTTACCCAATTCATTAGAGTGATATCATAGCTCAACATTAATATATATTGGTTTTCATGTGATCCATATATATCATAATCGTAAATTTCATAAATAACCCAAATAGAATAAAATAAATGGTTTTCATATCAAAATCACGGCGTTTTAAAAAGTGCTTAAAACATGATCATTATGTCATTTATAACCCACAAAAAGGGAATGGGGGTTTTATGTATGTCAATTATAGAATAAAATATATCATTTTAATGTCTTGATGAATAACCATGGAAAATTAATAGGTTTGGATATTAACATAAATAAAATAAGAGAACTTCTTGAGAAATAGAGAGATTTTGAGACAAAATTATGTACCATAACGACTATGCAACATGGTTTTAGAAAACCTTAAAAAGAGAGGGGGAAATGGTCACCCATTCATAAAAGACTCATAATATAGAATAACGACATAGTAAAATGGATATAATAACATGGTATGGTATCTTGAAAGACATACCACATAAAAGAGAACTTGAAAGGAAAAGAGGAGTTGAGAATTCCCTTATTAAAATTCGGCAACCTAACAACGTCACTTAAAATTTTAGAAAATGAGTTTATGAGAGAGAAAATGGTCTCTCATAATTTGGACATAAAATGGATAGAAATAAGTATATATAATAACATATCCCAAAAAATAAAATTAAAATACATAACATAAAAGAAGTATTTAACTAAAAGAGGAGGGCGAAAGGTTCTCTTACCTTGAAGAGTAACTTCAAGAACTCAAAGGTTGGGACTTTGGTGTATTGAGGGAACCTTTTAAGGACTCCTTGGAAGGTAAAAATACTAGATCTTCATTTAGGAGTAATTTGGAATGAATTGAATTAAGTAATGGGATGGTATTTATAGAAAAAGCGAGGGAATATTTTATTAATTTCCAAGGGACACCTCACTAGTGGTATTTGAAACACCATGGGGTTTCCCATGGTAATTTACCATGGTTTTGTAAACATAGAAAAAATCATATAATATTTTAATCGAAATGATTCAACCATCATTTGAAATTACATATTTCATCATTATGATGTCATAAAACACACTGAAAACTAAAAAACTGTATTTTTACTATTCACTGAAAAAACAAAACATTTTATAAAAATCTCATAAATTCATCCTAACCTAATATCAATGTTCTGAATTCAAAAATGAAATCCATTTTATGAAAATAATTTCTAAATATGAGATTTTTAATTTTTATGTAAAATCAATATTTACCTGAAAAAATAGTAATACTTAACTAAAAATTTATAAAACAGTTACTTACTTATGCTATTATATAATATTACAATTAAAGATGCCTAAATTATATATATACTTCTTAATGTGAGGTTACTATTCCATTATTCATATTACTTTTCATAAGGGTAATATTACTATTCATAATTTACTCTTCACTAAAAATTATGTTGATCTTATCAGACTCTAAATTTCGTACTAATCACAACTTTATATGTCTGTTTTTTGAAAATAATTTAACATTATTAATTATTTAATGTATTAAAAATATTTTTAATTTTCTTTTCATTATTCATCAATAATATGAAACTTCTAAAAATTCATCCTATATTTATTTTGACATTTTAAATTCAAAAATATTACCATAATAAGAAATAACAATTTTCTTTATACGAAAGGATTACACAAAGTAACTAAGGCCTTGTTACATATCCTCTTATAACACCTACATAGGACCTAAGAGTAAGGTGTGAGATGGTGATAGAATCTGGGGGTGGCTCAGAAAACATTACCCGAGTGGTGATTTGTATCAGCTTGAACTTCTCCTATAGGTGATTTAATTCAAGCTTAATATATTAAAGCTCAGTTTAGGCTTGGTCCAAAGCAAAGAATAGTGACATAACCTCCTTCCCAATCTCTGATAGATGTGCTTCGTATGCCCTGAGTCTACTAGATGAGTCCATCGACTCCACTTTATGCATTAATTATTGATTATCATTTCTATTTATAAACAAAAATTATAATGTTAAAAATTATTATTATTTCCAATGGTCATATTAACCAATGGTCATATAATGGTAAAAACCTGATGGTCACATTTCATTTATAATTATATATTTTTTATTGATTATGACATAGTAAGACATACATTTTCAAGAAGCGAAATATTACTCAAAAGTTTTGGTCGTTACATTCTTCCCCCTTTAAGAAATTTAGTCAACTAATTTTCTACTCGTACCCTCAGAATAAAAAATGTGTGGGTAATTCTACCTCATAGAATCCTTTAAATCCCATGTGCATTCATCATATTTACTGTTCCTCCACAAAAATTTAACAATGAGGGTAGTATTATTACGTAGAACCTTGTCTTTAGAATCCAAGATCTCTACTGGCTTCTCCTCATATAAAGGGTCATGTTCTCATTGTATCACCTCTAGATTTAGTACATTTTAAGGGTTAGGTATGTACTTCCTTAAGAGGGATATATGGAAGACATCATAAAGTTATTCTAGATTAGGAGGAAGTGAAAGAAGACAGGACACTGCCCCTACACTGTTAAGGATTTCATAGGGGCCAATGTACCTAGGGCTGAGATTCCCTTTCTTCCCAAAACTCATGACACCCTTCCAAGGTGAAATTAGAGGAAATAATTTTTCACCAACATCAAACTCCAAGTCCCTTTAAAGGATGTCATCTTAACTCTTTTTCCGACTCTGAGCAGGCATAATGTGTTGTTGGATGGAATGAAACATTTCTATCATCTCTTGCATAAGATCAAACCCAAGAAGCTTTCTCTCACTTAATTCATCCCAACAAGTAGGAGTTCTACATCACTTCCCATATTATGCTTCATAAGGTGCCATTTTAATGATTGATTGGAAGCTGTTGTTGTAAGAGAACTCAACTAATTAATGATGTTGATCCCATCCACCCTTAAATTCTATTGAGCATGTTCTCAACATTTACTCAAGTTTTTGAAAAGTAATTTAATATTGTACATCAGTTTGGGGGTGATAGGCCATAATGGAATTAAATTAGGTACTCATATAATGTTGAAAAATTCTTGGGAATTTTGATGTGAAGATTGGATCATGATCAAATATGATAGAAAGTGAAACTCCATCCAGCCTTACCACTTCCTTCACATAAATCTTGGATAATTGATCAAGAGAGAAATAGTCTTGAATATAGATTAAATAGACAGTCTTGGTGAGATTTTACACTATAACCCATATCCCATTGTTTCCTCTGATAGTTCTGAGGAGACCAGTGACAAAGTCCATAGTGATATTGTCCCACTCTCATGCTAGTATGGGTAGTGGTTGTAATACCCCTTTAAGAAGTTTGTCACTCTGCCTTAACTTGCTGACATACCCTGCACCTTTTAGTGTATTCAACAATCTTCCATTTCATATTATCCCACCAATAATGATCAAAAAGTTCCCTATACATTTTCATTATTCCAGGATGTGTAGATAAAGTAGAGTTATGAGCTTCATCCATTAGCTCCTTCATTATTTCCGGAATAGATGGAACACATAGTCTTGTACAAAATTTCAAAACACCTTCTTGATCAATATTGAACTCATGAAACTTTTTATCCTTCACAGCCTCAAACTTCTTATATAATAAAGGATCTTATTTCTAATCCTTCTTGATCTACACTAGTAATGAAGGTTGAGAAATCATTTGTGATAGTGTTGATTGTGTCCCTTCCCGTATAAATCCCATGTCCATTTTCACTATGTCTCAGATCAAGGGGTATATTTAAATCATCATCATGGATAGAACAACTAGGTATTTCTTACTTAATGCACCAGTGACTGTATGTTATATTATGGGATGATAATGAATTGAACAATCATAGTTTTAAGTAGATCCAACTATCTCCTCTATCTCATGTTCAATTCATTTTTTTGTGAAAATATACTTCCAAATTCTATGGTATGAATATATATCAAACTTCTCCCCATAATGATAGTGCCTCAATATATTTAGAGAAAAACAACCGTAGCTAGCTTTAGATCATGCGTAAGATAGTTCTGCTCATGAGCATTCAACTATCAAGACACATAAGCAATCACCTTGTCAGTTTTCATGAGGACACACCCATGCCCTTTCAGATATGAATCGCTAAAAATAATGAATCCTTATCCTATTGAGTGTAGAGTTAACACGGGTTCAGTAACCAATCTCTTCTTTAGCTCTTGTAAAATTTCCTCACACTCCTTTGTCAAAATGAACTTTACCCTTTTCAAGTTAATTTGGTTAATGTATTAGAAATTCATGAATTGTTTTCACAAACATCCTATAATATCTCACTAATCCATGGAAACTAAGAATTTAATTTATTGCTATAGGATATGGCCACTCCTTTATAAACTTTGTCTTTGTAGGGTCAACTGTGGTTACTTAATTGGTTATAATATTCCCCAAGAAAGCAACATTTTGTAACCAAAATTCACATTTTTTGAATTTTAAAAAAGCCTCTCCTTCTGTAGAGTTTGTAAAATAACCCTTAGATGATCCTCATGCTCCTCGAAAATTTTAGAATATATCATAATATCATTAGTAAAAACTACCACAATGTTATCAAGGTAGTCCTTAAGGATACTATTCATCACATCCATAAAAATATTAGGAGTATTAGTCAAGCCAAATTACCTAACAACAAACTCATAATGCCCATATCTTGATTCAAAAGAAGTTTTCAGAATATCTTCTTTCTTCACTCTCAATTGATGATAACCAGATCGAAGATCAATATTAGAGAAGAATTGTGACCCCTGAAGTTGGTCAAATAATTCACAAATCCATGGAAGAGGGTATTTTTTCTTTACTGTAATCTCATTTAGTTCTCCATAATCAATGCATATCCACATTTATCCATCATTCTTATTAACAAATAGTACATCTGGTCCCCAAGGAGACATGCTCGGTCAAATAAACCCCTTAACCAAAAGATCTTGGTGCTTTTTCTTTAATTCCTCATGCTCCTCATTTTCCATTCTATATGGGGTATTTGAAATCAGATGAGATCTAGGTATGAGTTAAATGGAGAACTCTACCTCTCTTTCTAGGGGAGGTTTGGGTAACTCCTTCAAGAATACATCAATGTATTCCTAGACTAAGGGGACATTTTCTCTCCTTATACTCTCATTACTTATTCTTCTTCACCTATCAACTCCATAAAAAACGATAAATGAGGTGCTTTTAGACAAAGATCAGGTCAAGAAATCTCTCAATGGAAAATAACTGTACGTTTTCCATTCAAGACTACTGTTATTTCCTTGCTTCTGCATTTTATCATAGCATTATACTTTTGGAGGTAGTCCATCCCTAGTTTAATGTCGAATTCCAACATGGGAATGAAAAATAGATTTGTGATAATATTGTTCTCACCAAAGTAAATACTAGAGTTTTGAAATACCATTGATGCTTGGATAATCCATCCATGAGACTTGAATGATAACTGTACCTTTAGAAATTTAGGGGGTGATTCTAAATTTTTTGGAAACATAGGGGAAATAAAGGAATTCCAAGAAACCGAATAAAGAAAAGTACTTTCTAAATTTGAAATAAAAAAATAATACCTTTCAATACATCATTTGGAGCTTCAACATTAGATATCGTGATAGAAAAAGCATGTTATATCTACCTTAGACTTTGCTAAAACAGATGGTGATTCCCCTCTACTACCTTCAGATTTGGACAGTGATTAGAAAAGTTCCCAAGTTGACCACAATTGAAGAATTCGACTTCACGTAGGGCCTGCACCATCTTCCCTTTATCATTAACATTTTTAATTTGTGCCTTCACCACACTACAAAAATTCTATGCGATATGGCCATCTCTTCCAAAATTTTAGCACTTCCCACTCCTGATCAGGCAGTTCCCTAAATGCTTCTCCCCACATGTATTACACGTGGGATGTTTCACTTTCATTCCTCCTCTACCCTGATCAAATATCCTACCTAATCATGGCTCTATTTAACTCTTCTTGTCATTGGATTTGTGAGACCACTGTATTCACCTAACTCCATTTCTACTTTCATAGCACTCTGCATGATCTCCTCATAGATATCATAGTATCTTTTGGCTAGATTCTACCACAGATGTGGTATTTGTCCACCAAAGAATCGATTAACCTTCTTATTAAGATCCCTAATAAATCATGGTGTGTAACAGGAGAGTCTTGTGAAGTTCATCTGATAGCTTCCAACATATTCATTACCCTTATGCTTCATCTTGAGAAACTCTGCCATTTCTTTCTCATCGAACAAGGGAAATACTTATTGAAGAAGATCACTATGAACAATTCCTAGTCCAAAGGTTCAACCACCACTCTTGGACTCATGTTTTTAATCAATTCCCACCCCTGATCATATTCTAACTCTATGTTGAAAATAGTCAGGGTGACATTCTCTTGTCTTGAATAGCAGAGCACATAAAAGATCTTTTCGATATAGCTGATCCACTATTCATTAATCAAAGGGTCGGTAGATCCACTAAACATTGGTGGTCATTGATTCATAAAAGAATCAACAAAAATTTATTCCATTTGTGGTGAAATTTATCTCTCATTTTGATTCAACTTATTTCTCATAACTTGAGTTAGTTGGTTCATCATTCTCATGAATGTTTCCATTTTGACTTCCATCGGAGTTCCATCAAAGCATGGTCTATTACGATCAATATTTGAATGGTTCGTCCTATTTTCTACCATTTTCTAAAACAATAAAACATTAGTGATATGTTTATGTCATTTAAAAATATTTTAACTATATAGGAAGTTTATTTCTTAAAACTTAATTCTTAAACATATTATTCTTTAACAATAATTAAATTTATCTATACATCCTGTATAATGATTCATAAAAATTTTGTGATTAACCAAACATATCCCTAGGAAGTGCCAAACCTATATTACAGTAAGGCCTGTTGTTGTGCACTAGTTCCCATTCAAGTCTAGATCAAAGTGTTTTTTCGGTTTTACCCCTAGACACATCTGTTCCAGAGCCACATCCACTTTTTCCTATCTAGAAAAAAGATTTATTTGTTCAGAAACCACTAACTTAATATTTCACCAAAATACCAAGATTTTTTCCTATTTTTAAACTTTTTATAGGGTTTTTACTAAGGTTTTTATATCCTATTTTCTATAAATAACTAAACTATCCTTTGATTCCATCTATGGAATCTCGCCTTTTATATTACATAAGTTTTCCTTTTATTTTACAAACAGAGGATCTTTAAAGTCTAGTGTCTTGGAAAAATGGTACATAATACATGAAAACATAAAACATTATTCTATTAAACGTGAAATTTTTATTCGAGGTTCATAATATGTACATTTATTTTATCTCATAACTTTGGGAAATACATCATAGGAAAGGGTTAGCAGAAGGCCCAGTAAGGAAAAAAAGTGAAACATTTTACATATGAACATGAGTGATATCAATAAGATCATGGGGAATATCATAAATTCATTAAAAACAAGAATACCATCATAATATTAACTTGAAACATAACTTTAAATTTTATCTAAAAAAATTAATTTAGTTATTCATATGCAGATCACCATAGTCCATCCCAAAGGCTTTTTAAAATCTACCAAGGTTATTCATCAAGTTATCATTAAACTTATCATCTCTAGAGATTAATTTCATTACCAAATGAATTAGAGAAATATTAGGTAAAAACCTTAATATGTCTTTATTTTCATTTTATCCACATAGATCATAGTCATAAATTTCATAAATAATCCAAAAATAATAAAAGAAATGGGTTTCATGTCAAAATCGTGACATTTTAATAAAGTTCTTTAAAACATGATCATTATGTCATTTATAACCTATGGAAAGTGAATAAGGGTTTTATATATGTAAATTATAGAATAAAATTTATAATTTTTATTTATTTATGAAAACCCATGGAAATGAAATAGGTTTGGGTTTTCACATAAATAAAATAAGATAAAATCTTGGGAAAAAGAGAGGGATTTTGAGATGAACATTCTACAACATAATAGCTATGAAACATGGTTTTAGAAAACATTAAAAAAAAGAGGTTACGTGGGTCAACCATTCATAAAAGACTCATAATATAGTATAGAAATATAATAAAATGTAAATAATAACATGGTATGGAAACATTAAATACATAACACATAAAAGAGAACTTGAAAGGAAAAGAGGAGTGGATAATTCCCTTGCGAAAATTAGGCCGCCTAATGACATCACATAAAAATTTAGAAAATGAGTTTCTAAAATAAAAAAGGGTGTCATATAATTTGTACATAAAATGGAACTAAATAAGGATATATAATAACATATCCAAAAAAGGAAATTAAAATAGATAACATAAAAGAAGTCTTTGACTAAAAGAGGAGGACTGAAGGTTCCCTTACCTTGATGAGTAACTTCAAAAACATGAAGGATGAGACCTTAGGTCCTTGAGGGAACCTTTGGAGGACTACTTTGGAGGTAAAAAGACTAGAGCTCCATTGAGGATAAATTTTCAATGAATGGAATGGATGGAATGAATGGATGGGTCAGTATTTATAGCAAAAGTGAGGGAATATTTTATTAATTTCCAAGGGACACCTTGCTAGTGGAATTTAAAAAACCATGGGATTTTACATGATATTTTCACATGGTTTGAAAAAATTAGGACACCTAATATTATATTTTAATACAAATGAGTTGAATTTTTTTAATTAAATATTGCATCATTAGGATGCCATAAAACACATCAAAAACTCAAAAACTATATTTTTACTATTCATATAAAAACAAGAAATTTTATAAAAATTTCATAAATTCACCCTAACCTAATATCGATGTTATAAATTCAAAAATTATCTCCATTTTATGAAAATGATTTTCTAAATTTTCTATTTTTAATTTTTAAGTAAATTAACAATTTAAACAAAAAATACTAATACTTAAATAACAATTTCTGAAATAGTTGTTTACTTATGCTACTATATCATATTACCATTCAAGATGCCTAAATTATATATATACTTATTTAAATGAGGCTACTATTCCATTGGTCATATTACTATTCATAAGGGTAATATTACTATTGATAATTTACTATTAACCAAAAATTAAGTTGATCTTATTAGACTCAAAATTTCTCACTGACAACACCTATATATGTCCATTTTTTGAAAATAATTTCCCATTATTAATTATTTCAAGTATAAAAAATATTTTAAAATACTCTTTTTTACATTATTCAAAAATAATATAAAACTTCTAAAAATTCATCCTATATTTATGTTGACATTTGAAATTCAAAAAATTTACAATAATAAGAAATCAAAAAAGAAATATTTATATAAAAGTATTACACAAAGTAACTAAGACCTCATTACATATCCCCTTATAACACCTGCATAGGACCTAATAGTAAGGTGTGCAATGGTGATATAATCTTGGGGCAGCTCGGACAACATTGCTCGAGTGGTGATTTCTATCAACTTGAACTTCTACCGTAAGTGATTTTGTTAAAGATTAACATGTTGAAACTAAGAATGGGATTGGTCCGTATAAAAGCCTAGTGAGACTTCCTCCTTTTCAAGCTTTGATAAATGGGTTTCCTATGGCCCGAGTCTACTAGATGAGGCTATCGACTCCTCTTTCTGCATTAATTATCCATTATCATTTCTATTTATAATCAAAAATTATAACATTAAAAATTATTACTGTTTCCAATTGTTATATTGACCAATGGTTATATAATAGTTAAAACCAGATGGTCACATTTCATTTATACTTATATATTGTTTATTGATTACGACATAGTAAGACATACATTTTCAGAAAACAAAATATTATTCAAAAATTTTGGGTCATTACATGAAGACTACATTGGACCATTAGAAGTATTATACTGATAGGCGATGGAGGCCTTTAGAGTTCAAGGTAGGAGACCATGTGTTCCAATGGGTTTCACCTCAACATGGATTATAGATATTTTTTTAGGTAAATAACTTATCTTTGAGGTTTATCAGCCCTTTTTAGATACTATATAGAGTTATCAAGGTGGAATACCCCTTATCTCTACCCCTGTAGTTAGACCGGGTACATGACGTCTTCCACGTGTTGTAGCTAAGGATATATGTGCATGAACCATCAAACGTCATCGACTGGGGAGATATGGACATTGAGGATGGAGAAAATTTTGTTGAGTACTTAGTGGAGATTGAGGATTAGCAAGAGGGGATAATTTTTGGGTGATCGATTCCTTTTGTGTGTGTTCGGTGGCAGTATGAGAATCTCTAGGAGTGCACTTGAGAGTAGGAGGCTCAGATTCCTGCTTGGAACCCTCATATTTTTTAGTATCCTTTTTTTTATTTTTGAGGATGTAAATTCCTAAGGTGGGGATAATGTAATGTCTCTGATTTTCTATATATTAATTTTAAATATTATATATATTGATTTAAAGACTAGGCATTGACATGAAGTGTGATTTCGAGACCCAGTGTGCCCAGAATAAAATTTTGAAATAAATTAAATTATTATATAGCACATGCATATAGTTTTTTTGAAATAGTGAAATTACTTCTAAACAGGTTTAGATAAGAAATCTGGGAGAACCATTGCATTCAGAGTAGCAGTTTAACCCAAGGCATGACCTAACATTGGTCAACACAGGTCAACTAGGGAATGTTTCTATGGGAACTTTTAATGAATAAAATAAATTGACGAAATATTTATTTTATTTCTGTTTCATCCATGCAGCGACGCAACGATGGTTTTTCTTTTAAATGAACATTTGGTAGAGATCTGGGGTTAGAATCATAACCCTTGAATCCTCTAGAGTCCCTCGAGTGAAAAAACTAGAGAAATATATCTGTAGAAAATGATAAAAACTTGGATCAAAGATCGAAAGATGTCATTATTCATAGATCTCACCAATGGTGATGATGTGGCAACCAATCTTCATTAGTGAGCAATCAAAATTCCAGGTAGGATGCATTATTTCAATTATTCATTACCTTTATTTATATTACAAACACGAACTAATCCTTGAACAAATTAGCCAATAGATCGATCATGATTGTGGGATGGGATGTTATTCACGTGGTTTATCGGGATTTGTTCCAAGAGATTAATTTATTGATTTGATTACTATTCTTACATGAATGGATTGAGGCCAGAATTAACAAAGGATGAGGTTTGTTTCGGGTTTCTTTCTTGTACTTTTCTCCCCAAGTTTATTATTTTTGTTCTTCATTCTTACCCAAACTTTGAGTGATCAATTGTTGCTCCTTTGTTTCTTGGTGAAATGATAAGAAATTTGAGATTCGATATCAGGACGATCCAACGGAGGAGTGATGACAAAATAGGTGAGATAATCAAAGAAATTCAAAAGAAATATTTCTTTAGTAGATTGCATCAGATTTGATTGAATCAGTTTTCTGATCCAATTGGAGGACCTGAACACATTGATTCAGTGTTAGAGTGGAAAAACAACATTTGATCTTGGGTTTTGAGGTAATTGGGCCACGAGAATGGGGTTTGGGAGATCAGTTGAGGTGCATATAGGAAGAACATGACATTATAGAAATTCATGGACACATGGTTTGTGTTCATCGCTAAACTACTCGTCATGTACATGGGAAGTACATGGACATGGGTTGTAGTACACAGGTCTCCTACATGGAATTTACTCCCCTCCCATGGCATTTCCTGAACTGGTTACATGGATTACCTTTATAACTGGTACATGGGCAAAAAAACATGGGTTGACACCATGTAATGGCACATGGCTGAAGTACATGGGCGGACCCCGGATGGAAGGAAACATCATGTGACTCATTCAACATGGAATGTACCCATCTTCTACACGACACTATTTGGAATGACATGGGCCATTGTACACGAGTAGTACCCAGGGTCAAAGGATACAATGTGTGATCCAACTATACATTTTCTACCTCTTTCTATATGGATTTAATCTCTTTTCATGTATATCTTGGACAAGTTTCATTAGGGTTCGTTCCCTTTATCATTTCCCTAAAGTTACGTAAGAATCATTTCCTACTCATTGGAATATGATCCCTTCAGTAGGACTTCTTGGATAGAATTGTTGGAATCCCCCGAGATGCCTAAAGAAAGATCATATATTCATTCTTTGTTCCCAAGATGGAGTTCTCAGTATCGATGTGACCAACACTACGTGGGATAAAATCCTCTACTTGGTGGGTTAATCCAAATTGAGTTATTGGTATCACCCCATGGCCCTAGCAATGATCCCCATCTACGGTATTGTATCTCTCTTCAGACCTATCAGCTTATCTTTTTCATAGTGAGACCTACCGAGCGGTACCTATTAGATGAATGTGATCAATTCTATCAGACTTAGGAGTGTGTTCTCCTGGATGATTTCTTCATAGAATATTCTAGTTCAATTCCTTGGGTTAGTAATCAGTGTTTGTGACATACCTATAGACTGAGGGTTTTGGTTGAGTGTATCTAGATATTCATTCTATATGTTTTATAGATATATTCCTATACAGATCTGACTGTGTCTTTCCTTTTTTGTTTTGCTTTATGGTTTCAGGGTGTCCTGTTGTTTATTGTTATACTCACCCATTCACAGGCTTTGCCCACACGTGTCATGTCTTGTGAAGATGATTGACCTTTTGGTAGTGTCCTTGGCGGACTAGGACCAGAAGATGCTTTATGAGACTGGACATACCACAGTTCGTTCCTATGGCTACAGTCATTAGTCCCAATAAATTTTTTATACAGGTTAGACTTGGGGTTATAAACTCTTTTTGGTGGGATTGTATTCTGGCCTTTTTTACTTTAAATTACTTTCTGTTGTACTCTAGTTGTGGGATATAGTGGTATGCATGTATGGTTTACTTAGTGGTTTTTACATTTTGAAATTTTGTGGGATTTCATATGTGTGCATTCATATAGGTACAAAATAAATGACTCCAATTTTAGTGATATGCCTACTCAGTTCTAGTCACCAGCCCCTGTCATATTGGAGTTGAGCTTGGGGAGTCACAGAATGGGCCCCACTGGGACGGGTCATGACAGAATGTGTCATCACCCAAACCACGCTCACACATTGGTTGGAACAAGATTGCACAATAGAGACTCCTAAAAACATTTTCAAACTAAAAATTCAAATGTTTTAGAGTAATAAAATGAGAAAAAATTCAAATGGTAGTGTTAATTCTTACCCTAAACTGGTCATTTTCAATAGATTCATCATGTTTAGTTGGAATAAGGGAGAAACGGGGCTCTTTAGAAAGTTGGGAGGCTCCACCGAAAAAACAAGGAATTTTAGAATTGAGGTGTGCATTAAAAATCAACCACAGAGAAAATTAATTCACCATAATGTAGTGGTTCCCTAAAATAAATCACTAGAGCCTAGAATGAGATATTAGAGTTTTGAAAACACTGAATAATAAACTCCATAGACCTGAGAGGAATACTGTGATGAAGAACCACTTAGTAAAATGAATTGTTGGGGTTTAGGGATAGGAATATAGTGTAGAGTTTTATCAAAATTTATTCAGAGAATAAGAACAATGAAAAATAAAGAGTTATATCATGATATTTTGAGGGTTTTATCCACATGTAAAACCCCTCATTAATTCCTCTTCAATTTTAAAATAAAGTCCCCTCTTCAATTACAAAAAATAATACCCTAATCAAAAATCACAATATCCTACTTAAAATATTGTCACCCAAAGAGTGATGGTTTGATTAAATGAATGAATCTAACATGGAAAAAATATATTTGATGTGGTCTAAGGAACTATGACACAATCTGCATGAATATCCCTATATAGTGAACACAATGATGCAAACTAAAAAGTTAGGGATCACCATGGAACAACCATTTCCTTTACGATGTGGATAGATTTCATAGTACCCCTACTGCACAACAATATAAAACATAACATGTTACTATATATATAGGAATAAGGATTCCCAAAATCACACATAAACCACATTAAGATTCTCAAATACCATATTACCTTACCCAAACATGGATCAACTCAAAAACCATGATCAGAAGAAGGGAGACCAAGTTTTTTATTATGGAATTAATTTTTTTTAGTGTTATGAAACTCTCCCCCTTTAAATACCTATCATCATAGAGAATCACCTATAGGATTCTTTCTCCAACAAATAAGGCAATGGAGAATAAATATTTGCCTCTTGCTCCCAATTATTCTCTTGGATCCTCCCTTGCCACCACAAAATATAGAAAAGTGGAACCATCTACCCTCTAAGTACATTACTTCTCTAGTGTAATATTGACATTAGACACTCCTCATACAATTAATATGGTTCCAACTCAATGTCATCATAGTATACAACATTCGTAAGTTATGTCATATACCTAAAAAGATGAGAATTATGAAATACATAATACATTCCTTGATAATGAAGGTGAAGGTATAAATGGTAAACCACTATCCACACACATTCAATGATCTTGAGGGATCCTACATCCACAAACCATTTTTTTGTATTTTCAAATAGCCACATTTTGGGTAAGTGGAAACTGTACAAAAAGGATCCAGCTATTAACAAAAACCCAACATCCACAAAAACTACACCACCACATTCAAAATTCAAAAGATAAACATTCAAATTTTGAAAACCAAAATTCTGGAAACCACTATATCCATCTCGATCCATGATCTTACCCACTCTAATCCAGAAATCATCCTTTCCTACCACCATCATCAGTACCATCAACCATCATAAAGAGAACTCGAACCAAGAGGCCGTTCATGTTACTACGTTCATCCATCTTCATAACCATCATCGTCTCCATCCTCACTTCCATAGAATGTAACCAAAAACTTTCAATGGCATTCACTTCATCGAGATCCATCGCCACAACCATGGAGCCTCTAAACTTCAACTTCATCACTATCACTAGCTGATGGGCACTCGCATGACTGGTATCCATCATAACCATGAATGAATAAAACCAAAAGCCAGAGACAAACAATGTAGTGTTGATAACATTGAGAAAGAAAAACTGAACAAAATTGGTAGAACAAGAAACAATCATCATTTTCATAACCATATCCACCACTAAAAAAAGAAATCCACAAATAGAGTGAGAACCAAATCCATAACCATATGAGAAAACCGCAAGGACAAAGAAAATGGAGAAAGCCAACACCATTCGCCCTACCTGTAAACACATAAAACTCCCCAAACACATCCCAAAACCTCCATGGAAGCCATCACTCTCGATCGTCCTAGAAGGAGTCAAAGTTATTGGAGGCTAGTGCATGAAGGAGTAGAAGAGATGGGGTAAGGGCGAAACAAAGCTGTCAGGGAACATAAAGAAGGAGCACTGGGACTAAAACTCGAAGGGAAATCGGAACATAGGGATTGAGGAAGATCCAATGAAATAACCACTAAGAAATAGGAAAAGGGGGACTGGGGTTGAAACCCTAGAAGAATGAATTAAAGAATCCAAAACTGTGAAGACTGAAGAAGCATCGTTGCAAGTATCATCCAACACTTCACAATCGATCATGCTTACCATCATGCCAGACTAGAAATGGAATCAAGTGTGAGGGGGAAGATCAAAATATTTGTAGAAGAAGCCCACAACCGCAAGTCCAGATCAAAGAAAACCAAATAAGAATAATAAAAATGAAAAGAAGTGTGGAATAAACCTCAACCGATGAAAGAAGCTCCAATGCAAGAGGGATGAAGCCCTGTGAGGAGAGGCTCTCCAGAATGAGGGGACCGGGAGAGAGTGGATGCATCCCTAGTACATATGTATTCTTAAGGGATCCTATAAAATATGTTTCTTTATTTCCTTTCTTCCTCACAAATTGGTACCCTAATTGAGGTGTCACTATCAAGAAAACTCAACCACCCATATTGAACTCCAAAGGTATCCTCCTACGATCAACAAAAATATCTTCCTTCTCGGAGCAGTGAGCAATAATTTTTGAATTTTATTTTCACTCTCAGAGGTATACTAAAGTAAATTTGGGACAATAACCACTAGCTCACCCCCTCATTCCAATAGAGAGATGAACGAGACTTCCACTCTTAAATATCCTTATAAGGTTCTATTTAAATAGAATCCCAGTAACTACTATTGTTTCAAAACTAAACCAAGGATAAATGATCATCCCATGATCTGTAAGAGTCTAGAATAGATGCTCAAATCATATAATCTAATATGGGTAATTTTTCACTCAAACTATACAAATTTCTAAGGATGGTACGATGTGCTCAATTTCAACTGAGTCCATATGACCTTCGATAAGACCTACCGAAAACATGATGTAAAATGTGTGTCTCTATCCAATAATAATCTTAAGGAAAATACATGTAAGAATATGATATCATAGTCATATATATTTCCAATCTCCTCCACTGGGTGGGTATCTTTGATCAATAAAAAGTGGGAACCTTCATTAGTCGGTCAACAACAACCCAGGTAGTGTCACGACCCCTCGTGGTCCTAGGTAGATCAATCACATAGTCCATTGACTTATCCTACCACTTTCACACCATAATAGTAAATGGATAGATAAAATCACCAAGATGTTGTTTCTCAGTATTTACCCCCTAGATAGTAAGCCACTGGCACACAAACCCAATGATGTCTCTCTTCATCCCTAACCACTATAATTTTTTCCTGCAGTTTTTGTTCATATTTGTTACACCTAGATATACCACCAATATAGAGGTATAGACATCTCACAATATCTCTTACCTAATGGAAGAAAGTAATACTACTCTCCCATGTACCCTATTCACATCACCATGGCCCAAATACCACATGGATGTTGAATCACCTCAATATTACAATTCTTGTATCACATTGCACTCTAGTTCTATATCTTTTATTGCTTTTACTCAGTCTACCAAAGAATATGTGACCCCCAAGGTAGAACAACTCATAAATCCCTAATCATACTATGCATCTATCCTCAAATCAGAAAACAATCTCATCAAGTTCCACTACTTATATGAAGGCCCACTACCTAGCTCCTACACAAACTGAATCTTATGGCGAAGATAATGTGCAAAAACGTTACCTTTACCTGGTGAAAACATCATCTCAAAATAAAACAACTATAAATTCTCCAACCAATGCCTATGGAATAGGTTCTGATCTTTTAGTTCGAATATATAGTGAAGGATCTTAATGTATGTGTAAACAAAACATCTCTCACCGAATAGATAGTGCCACCAATACTTTAAAAGGTGAACCATAGCTTCCAACACTAGATTTTGAGTAGTGTAGATTCTTTCATGGGGTCATAAATGAAAACACCCATAGAAAACTACCTACTCTCCATGCATTAAAACCACTCCCAAAAACTATTCCTAATTCATTACACTATACAATATATTTGATCCCAGTATTGGGAAGTATCAATATGGGAGTTTTGGTCAACCTCTTCTTCTGTTCAATAAATGATTCTTCACACTAGTATGACCATAAGAACTTCACTCACTTATTTATAATTATTTCCATGGGTGATGATAATTAGGATATGTCCTTGGTAATGATTCAATAATATCCTACTAGGACCAAAAAGATCCTAGTATCAAACATGTTATGTGGATGTTTTCAAGAAATCATTGCCTCTACTTTATCTAGGTCTATGGATATACTTGTCTCATACATGACATTTCCTTGGAATATCTCCTCCCATATGTATAAGTCACACTTCAGCAGCTTGGAATAAAGGTGATGTGCTTGAATCCTACTCATAAATATCTCTAGTTTCCTGGCATAATGCTCTTTTATAGGAAATTATATGAGTATTTCATCAAAGAAAACCAAAATGAACAAGACCTGGTATAGATGGATGGTATTTTTCATGAGAGCGATGAACACTAATGACATGTTTTTTTGTTCGAATAACTTAACCAAATAATCATATATCCCATCCCAACTCTAAAATACCATATTTAGAATTTCATCCTCTATGAGTCATATATAGTGATATCTTGATCAATTATCAATCTTAGATTACAACAATTCTCTTCATAACTGATAAAAAAGATCAGTGCTCTTGAGAAAGGGATATGTATTATTCACCATTAGTTGGATTAAATTCTAGTAATCAATGTAGAGTCAAATACTATTGTTTTCTTTATTAGTGAAAAATTTAGGTACACCCCATAGTGATGTACTCATCTTGAATAAACACTTCTACTCCAACTCTTCAAGATGTACCTTGAGTTCCTTCATCTCGGGTAGCACTTTATTAGAAGAGGGTATCAAAATGGGTATTTCACCTTCCATGAGATCCATATGAAATAAAACTACTCTATCCTATCGTATTATTTTGAATTTGTCAGTATATAAATATGGATAGAGATCCAATACTGGAGGAAGAGTCAAGGAGTTTGTTACTTAACCTTCTAAAAGTTCCAATCCCACCATATTTGTGGTGAACTTTTCAAGTTGACTAAATTCTATCCCAACTCATCCGGCTCTAGGTTCCCACTCTATAGTAATCAAGAATCTCCCCATCTTTGGTCAATTGAATAACAAATGTTTTCTATAGAAATCAGTGAGAGCTCAAAAAAATTCAGAAAATCCATACCAAGAACCAATAAAAAGTTTTTCATCTCCATAATTTTAAATTACTATAGGTTTCCATAACCATCAACAACAATGACACTCTAGGAATCACTGAACATGGTCCAGTTTCATGTTGAAGGTCATATCAAGGGGGACTGACATAGAAGTTAACTTGACTATAAGGTCATGTCTAGCATCTACTTCAGAAGATATAAAGGAATGAGAAGCACTAGTATCAAAAAATAAAGTAGATAAAGTGGGGGGATCAAAATCATACCTCAAATAGTAGATGCCCCATCTCCACCATCTTCTATAGTTTTACTTATAGTATACACATGACATGCCTTATCTCTATGTCCATGAACATATGGTTCTTGAGCAGTCTTAGTGCACTATTGAGAACCCCTTCTAGATCCCTAGGTTGAAGATCGAACCTTTCCCCCACCTTTGTGGGTCCTACGCCTCGAATCGTTGAAAAAAACTAATGAAGATGCCTTTAATTTCATCATTGTGAACACATGCTCTTAGGTGTATTAGAAAATGTTTGATATCATCCCATTATTCTATAGTTCAAGAACTATGGGTCACCTCTAGAGGGAGGTGTAGAGGCTAGGATCTATTTCACCTGTATAATGAATCTATATCGCATATCCCTAGTCTTTCTCTTCATATCATTGGAAGAGTTACTAATGGAATTAGTAGGTGTTCCACCCATCTTTGTAATGAAGGGTGGGTGAGGACCAACCAATCAACCCTCCTCCATGATCCTTTTGGTGTTCAAGGAATTTCATAACACCTATTGGTATGAAGCTACATTGAAGCTCCATACCTGTTGTCTATTGTCAAGTCAAAGTATGATCTCAATTTTCATGTATTTATGAGACTCATTACGAGATATAAATAGAGTAATGTGGATAAGCCATGTAAAACAGGCAGAGTATCCTGATACTTTCATGGATTCCTCGAACAACTCCATGAACTCAAATTCTCAATAAATATTCATCATGATAATGAATAAATCCTTGAAAAATATGTCAATTAAAGACTCCCATGAGAGTCTTTTGTATCAACTATCCTAACCCATAACTCCTATACTAACATCTAGCAGCTCCCTGGAGCATGAAATATTCCATCTTCACCTTCCTATCTGTCGACGTCTCGATGCGGTCAAAGATACCCTCGATGATGTCCCCCCCAATCCTTAATATATTATGGATCACCAATGCCATGAAATTCCAGGGGATTATAATGATAGAAATCATTGATGTAGTAAACCATGGATCTCAGTGGTATCTTGAATAAGTTGTCTACCTTCTTCACCATTTCAAGTATGGTAATGTTCCCTAAAACACATTCCTAATAAGTTGGAAATCCCACCAAATTTCAATGAGGAAACATAATTGTAAAAGGAAGATAATTTGGAACATAATAAGTCATAGCTAGTCTAAGCCACCATATAAGGTACTCCTAGCAGTCTACCCCTAAACCAAGGTATACCTGTCATGAAACTAACCTTGGCCTCTATCCCTACATGTTATTCCCATTCATCATAAATATACTAACACAACCAAATACTCATTTCAAGTAATTAATGATAACAGATATATATATCAAAACATTATGAAAATATAGATATATCACACAATCAGAGAAACTATCCCAAACAGATAACACAATTCAAGGGATTAAATTAAAGTTCTGCTATACAACACTACAATCAGTATATGTGTGGCATGAGAACCTGTGTGACTTTTTATATTTCATGAAAACAAAAAAAATAATGCATACAGTTACAATAATCCCATGCATACTAAAGTGGTGGTCCATTACACATGTGCTTCCTAGGAACATGAAAACACCCCTACCTAATTCCATGGTATTTATCTCCTTCTACCATATCTCACGTTAGTCCAAAAAGAGAAGAAGAAATTTAGTTCTTTGATACCATTTTTTAACACCTCAACCTAAACCATTAGGTCCCAGCCAGAGGGTCACATGGCCTTATCATGCCTCCACATATATAAGAGGAAAATGAGTAGTAGTGAGGGTTTATGTCCATTATAGGGGATACTATTCCCTTAGTATCATGTCGAGACACAAATAATAATAAACAATATAATAAATTAATTATCATAGTAACATATTGAAATATAAAGATGGAATACATGACATACAAACAAATGGATATCGATATGACAAGCCTAATAGAGTAATAAGTACATTTTGATAAATAAGTAATTAAAATAGTGGTCATTGGAGTCCATATTAGTAATCTTGAAACTCTAAAATCCTCTACAAACCCATCCACAATAGGTATCTTTACCTTAAATGGATCTCAAGTCATGAAATCTACAACTACACAAAAATTATCAAGTTGGTTTTGTGTAAAAGAAACATTAGGAAACCAAAAATACATCATTAATAAAGGGTGATCAAGTATGTAAGTGTACAATATAAAAAAGAATAATAAATGTGTAATAAGAATTATAATATACAATCTAGAACTGAGAGGTCATGAACTAACCAAGTTGTCACAAACCCATGGTCGTACTAGCTCTGGCTCAATGCCAGAGGGATAAAAAAAGATATGTCGATAAAGATCAGACCACGAAACAAGGATGTTGATTTGTCACTTAGTATCCTTTGGGTATACAGTGAACATTCTACTTAGTATCCATATTGCATCAAGTTATCACACTACTCAGTATCCATAAGGTAAATATTTCTTGCATGTTCTTTCATAATTATCAAGGCTTCGAGTTATATCCGAGCCGTAAGGAAATCATGCTTCAACTTGGTACATATCATAATTCAAGTGAACTCTCCCTAAAAGAGTAATCATACCACAATGGTAAACTATGACATGTACAAAGCACCACACCTGTAGAGGGAAGATAATATAGAACAAGGTATAACATGATAAGAAATCACAACATGAAATCATTAGAAATACAACAACATCATATAATCAACATGTGAATCAAAATCAAACACTGTAAAAGCTACTCATGAAATTTTCATGGAACAAGTATAATAATGGTTCCCACAGGATAAACACACACCCACATGTGATCAAAACTAATCACAATTATTAATTATTACAACACATAAATTATTATATGGTAACATGTGAAACATGATTCCCAAGAGTTAAGGAACTTCCTACCTCAAGATTTTCATGGTCAATGTCAAGTTTTATTGAAGTTTTCATCACTTAAACCATGTTCCTACACAAACAAGAACATTAGAACACTAAAGGGCCTTCTAGAACCAGTTCGAAACCAATATGAAATGGGATCTAGAGAAAGTAAAATAGAAACAAGAAAATTGGAATAATAAATTATTATAAAAATATAATCTTCATCAAGAGAGTCTTCATGTTTAGATAGAGGAAAGGATTAAGAGGTCTCTATAGAATTCTTATAGGATTTACAACATAAGAAGGTAATTATGTCATAGATGTGTCTAGAAAACAAACACCACATTGTAGAGGTTGACTGGAAGAAACAAGAATAGAACAAAGTGAGGTACTGTGTCATGGAAAACACATGGGAACGACTTCCATGACATAGATATAAAGACTGCAGTATATAACCACTTTGAAAAATGAACTGTTGTAGCATAGAGTGAGGACTACAATATGGATTATTCTTTATAGAACATTCGAGCACTGGACTAATACCAACTAAATAGGAACATCAATATATTTTTAGGGTTTGATGCACATGGAAAACCCTCCTTAAAGACTCTTGAATTATAAAATTAATGCCTCACTTCAACTCCAAAAATGGATTCATCGAATAAAAAATTATAATATCATATAAAAATTCATATCTCTATAATACTGAAGGCTAGAGAAACTATCTGAAACTGAAAAATATAAATATATTTGCATCATAGTCTAAGTCACTATAGCACAAAATCCATGAGAAATCCTCTATGAAGGATTCATACACTCCATTTATGGTATGTACTTGATTCCACAACACCATCGTGATACATCCATCTAGACCATGGCATGGTAACACTGATTTTGGTATAAATGTTTCCAAAGAAAATACTTAATACTCTTTGAGATTATCTAATCTATAATGAATCAATATTTTCATACTTAGAAAATTATTTTTTAGATGAATATTAAATAAATTTCATAAATACACACCCAATGACCATAAAGGTTTAGTGTATTTGGAGACTAGATACACAATATTCATATTTCATTAAAAATATTCAACAACTCCAATAAATATCTTCCCACATAATAATTTTCATATACATACCCTATTTATACCATTCTCCAAAACATGGGGAAAGAAACATAATAAAGTGTGATCTCATAGACATTTAAGGTTGATCATTAGGGATATAAATTGATGATCATATAAAAGAATAAGATAAGCATAATGGTATGAAATCATGAAAATAACATAAACATTTTACACCCAATCCTTCAAAGATCATGAACATGATTCATGGAATAACGCATTATCATTTCAAAATACATAATTCATAAGAGTGAGAAATCACCCTTAATCAATCATGAACCATATATTCATTTCATAAAATTGTGGCACCATCATAAGTATAGAAACCATTTCATATTTCATGGAAAGATACAGATATTGTCAATTAATAACAGATAATATATTAGGAATCAACACTTGTTTTTTATAGAGTATTAAGCACACCGACTTGTTCCCCATATTGTATCAATCACATAGAATTGTTTTCCATATTGGATCAAGCACATATACATTTTCATAGAGTGGGTGAAGCACATTGACTTTCTTCCCATAGTTATCTAATGAGATATAAAACATTACACAAGGCATTGGAGGGATATATAATTCCATTCCCACATATTACATAATGAAAACCATATGTTTGTCTTCCAAAATATCATAAGGTTTTAATCATATAATCATATCATAACCCATAAAAAATAAATGGTTTTCATAAAAATATCATAATCATAATCATAAAGCATTCATAGATATAATATGGATTGTATCACTAGGTAAAATCCCATGAAAATAATAAGAAACACCAAAGGGTGTTGTTTTCTAAGGAATTGAAATTCTAGAAAAAGTTCATTATAATATTTCGTGAGGGAAATAACCATACCATTTTGAAATAATTTTTTTAAAATATAAAAAATTGAAAAATTTTATGTAAAAAAATTATTTGAAAAGATCCATGAAAACCAGTAAAAAAATATTCAATGTATTGAGAAGTCAAGATAGGGGGAAATTCCATTCATGCCTAATAATTTAAAAGAAAAAATTACTTTCACACTTTTGTATATTTTTTTTAAAAGAACATCATTAAAAAAAATAAGAATATTATATTCAAACTATTTTTTAAAGATACAAAAATTGGTAAAAATGAATTTAAATAATCAAAGGATAATAGTAAAACCATTTGAGTACTTGTGAAGAAAACATAGATAGGTAATAAAAAATTATCAACTGAAGTGCGAAATAAACTTGTATTTACTTAAAAACATTCCTTCTGTCTATTGAGTACTTAAATAGAATAAAAAAAATTAAAACATTTAATCTCCAAAAAAATCATAGGAGAATAAAATCAAATATAAATATCATATAGGGATCGCATAATTTACTCAATATAAATTCAAGAATAAACAATCCCGATATAAATAGGATTTAAAACATAAATCCCTTTCCACATGTCCTGTATTTATTTTTAAACTTTTGAAACAATTATATAATAAATATATATTTATTATAAAATCATTATAGAACCATAATCTTATCTATAGTACCATATATGATTTTCTTATGACACCTTGTCACACATTTGTTGTTAAAATTATTGTTCAAGGTGATAACTACTTTGTTTTTCATATATGTTTTAGTATGGAATTACAAGTACTTGTACTTTGATTGTAGTTTCATAATCTCCATAATTTTAATAATGATATAAATACCATATAAATTAATTATATATATACTTATAGTCATCTATAAAAGTAATAAATAGAAAAATTATTTACATTATTCATTGGAGATGGTAGGTCGTACATATCCATTAATGTTTTTTTCATTTTTAAACGAGAAGAATGAAATAATTATAAATTAAATTTTATCAATAAATAACCATAAAATTTTTGTAAATATAATATATAATTAATATATCCATCCTTATTACCATCCATGTAAAATGGTTATGAAAAATGAATTACACAACTACGTGTAGATAGTAAGTCATACGTACACACGATAAATGTTTTCATTTTATATAGGATGGAATGTTGGTGGATAATGGTTCTTACATTAAATTAATATAAATTAATTATATGTAATTTACTGATTTCATTATTTCAGAATAGATACCATAAATTTTGAGGATTTATAATAATAAATTTAATTAAAACCTCTCGGTTAAGAGTTGTACATCTTCATTGAGAACCCACTTTTGGCTCACACCAGAAGCCTTTAAAGGGTCATATTTTGGAAATTCCTTGAGATATATATCATTGGAACGGTATATATGAATGTATAATGGTTGGTTTTTTCCAAACTAAAAGTTACATGATGTTTTGAGTGGATATGATAGGTGGTATCCATTTATTGCGGATGGAAAGGACACAGTCGGAACTCTTTAAAATATTAAATAATTTAATGATAACAACCATGTTTAGTGGCACAAAGGAAGCTAAAATTCGAATAAAATATAAGATATGGAATAAATAACCTCATAAAATCCAATTTTTAAAATTTCTGGATAAATTTTAAGTTTTATATTCTAGTTACACCACTTTAAACTCATTTTAACCTTAACGTAAATAACATAACCTCTTACCATGATATAATAATTATATAAAAAAATAGGGTAATTATAATAAATTTGTATGTGATGATTCAAATTTTTAAATAAATTTTATCTCTTATAATTTCTATTCGTGGTATAAATTAATCTTAATATAATAACACAAAACAAATAAAAAACTATTTTTAGGAAATACCTAATTTAAGAGTAAAGATCATATACCTTAAAATATGGTAATAAAATGGTTTAGAAATTTTTGTATAAATAAAAAAAGGAAGGTTTTTATACTTTTTGGTCAATCCAAAACAAAATGTACCCTTCTAACCATGAAATTAATTACAAAGAATCAATAATTGTTTTTATTTTGAAAAAAATATAACTTATCTTCACAAAAGTCAAGATTGAGTTAAAAATTTAGAAATAATGATTTAAAATAAATTATTTTTCTCTACAAGGACACCTTTTTTCTATAAACACATCATCAAATATGATAACAGAATGTTTTAGGGTCATTTTAATGTATTAACCCATGGTTTTAAACCGATTTTACATCTTTTTCTACGGTGATAAATATTTACTATAATCACTATTCATAATGATCAAAAATTATGTTTTACCTATTATATTATATTATTTATTCTGATTCTAAATATTCAATCCATTTAACCAAATTCAAATCCCATAAATTTATGAATTTAATTTAAAATTAAACCCTCAAAACATGATGAAAAAAAAATTCCATAGAAAAGGTTTTCTAAAGTATTAAGGTTTTTATACCAAAATTAATCTTAAAACAGAATTGATTTCAGTGACCTAAATTGGATTATTAATAATATATTTAAGCTAATGATTCTTTTAAAAAAAATTAAAATAAAATTTGTGTTTTAAAATTCTTTAAATGAAAATTCGGTTATTAATGAAAAACAGTATTTTCACTTTTATCAAAAAATAAATATTTTTAGAAAACTATAAAACATTATC
Organism: Viscum album; assembly: GCA_963277665.1. NCBI lineage: Eukaryota > Viridiplantae > Streptophyta > Magnoliopsida > Santalales > Viscaceae > Viscum > Viscum album. The sequence goes on along the minus strand of OY728159.1, from coordinate 1,416,362,697 downwards.
TCTAACTTAATTTCAAAATGGATATTTCAAAAAATTAATTTCATTTTATTTAATATTGTTTCTAAAAGTGGTAGAAATTAATTTATTTTATTTATAAAAACAATTAAAATCATTTTTTAGGGAAATGTGTTTTTGAATCATTTTAAGAATTTATTAAAGATTTGGTAATTAATTATTAATATGTTTTGTATATCGAAATCCATTACACATAATTTTCAAAATATATTTATTCCTATTCACTTTTATGATTTTAATGACTATAAAATAATTATTACATTAAATAATAATATTTGAATAGTATATAATGGTTCATCTAAACTCATAATTATTTGTAATGAAATCTATCAATGAAATTACATTTATTTGAAACAAATATTTCATAAAAACTTGAGGTGTTATATTGTACCCCCTTAAAAATATTTTCCCCATTTTAATTTAGTTATTTTGATAAAAATAAATGACTATATCTCTATTTTATTATACCCTTGGGTTCCCAACTAGCTTCTTTAAATTTCTTATTTTTCTAGAGAACTTTAACTATGTGGGTAATTTGTTCTCTTGAACTTTATCTATATGATCAGATATTTATGCTAGTTTTTTTCATAACAAATATCATGGTCCAATGGTATGACCTATGTGTTAATTATATGTGATGGATCCTATATGAAATTCTTCATGAGAGATATATGGAACACATTATGGACATTGTAGAGGTTTGGTGGAAGCACCCAATGATGAGTTATTGTCACTATTCAATCTAGATTATTGAAGTGTCCAATATACTTAGGGCTCAACATTCCATTATTTTTGAATCTCATAAACTTCATCCATAATAAAATTCACATAAACATCTTTTTATCAAATTTATACTCTAGACTATACCAATAATTGTCTGCATAAATTTTCTATCGAATCTGATATGGTCTTGTGTGATATCAAATAGATCATTATTTATATGAAGTTTTCTCAAATACCCCAGGTCCCAATATCTTCCATTCTCTAAATTTATCCGAACATTTTGGATCTCTAAACTTCCTACCATAGTGGTCCTAATAAGGATGCATCAAACTTCTCAAGTTAAAGCTATTTTTCAAAGAAAACTAAACTAGAAAAGGTGTTGATCCCAACCACCTTTGAAATCCATAGTACTAGATCTGATGATATCCTCTATGGTTTAAATAATTCTTTTAAACTAAACACTTTTATGGGGATAAATAGTACTAAAACGCAACTATGAATGAAGATAATGCTAAAGACTTCACCCGAACATTAATGTAAAACTCATATCTCGATCATATATAATATAAAATTTTACCCCATGAAACCTTACCACTTTATTAATTTATATTCTAGAAATATGATTACAAGAAAACTCTTCTTTGATAGATATGAAGTGTGAATAAGTCATAAGGTGATTGAATACAACCCAAATACCATTACATTATTAAGTCATTTTTTGGAGTCTGATGACGAAATCAATGGTAGTGTTTTCCCATTTCCATTTAGTTATATTTAATGGTTGTAACAACCCCTCAGATATCTGTCTCTTAGACTTAACTTATACCAGTAATCAAGATAGATACTCAGTAGTATCCATTTTCATGTTATCCCACTAGAAATATTCTTTCAGATATCTATATATCTTAATAATTTGAGGATGTATAGATAATTATGTATTATAAAATTTATCTAAAAGTTCATTATAGCGACCCTGTCCTTTTACACATATCATTACATGATTTTAAGTATAATAAAACATCATATTATAATCCAAGGATCATGAAGTCTAGTGGCTCGGAACACTAGGTACATAAAACTGCAAAACCTGGGACTAAATAAAACATTCCTTTATTTAATCTTCTTAAAGAGATCCTAACTTCCATTTTGGTCATACATATTTGTAGGGTAACCTAGGGATACCATGAACAAAGAGATGTGCTAAAATCCCAGTAAGGGAAGCATAGTAATAAAACATTACCACATGGGTTAGAAGGCATGGAATAATAAAAATAAAAGTCATGGAACACATGGAATCATAAAATATAAACATGGGATCATATAAAATTAGATTCATTTTAATGTGGTGGAAACATAAAAGATGACTTTAGAAAGAGTCAAGGATTAGTTCACATGGATGAGCACAAGTCAAGGTTAACCACCAAGACTGTTGCACATGGCAGCACGAGTTAAGGCTAACTTCCAAGACTGTGGCACATGACGCCTCATGAGACTCAAATTTTCCAAATGAATTTGAGTGTTATCTGGTTTTACCCATCTTAACATGTTCATGAATATTATTTCCACATATATAATCATACATAATCAATCATAAACATAAGGTAACTCATGGAAAGAAATGGGTACCATAATCATGTCATAAAGCATAATGAATGGGAATATCATAAAAGTGTCCATGAAAAAAATTTATTGGAAAATATATGTAAATTTATAAGGTAAAATATGCTTATATCATGGTAATTTATTTTAAATTTAAGTGAAAAAATGTAAAAAGATTATTTAATACTTTTTAGCATTAAAACATTTTAGTGCGGTTTTATGGAAAACACTAACAAGAATTTAAAATAGAAAATGTAATAATATTTTTACAATACCATAATTTATTTCATACCAAAATCACTGGATTTATAAAAAAATTGGTGTATTAAATCATATGGTAGAGTTCAGTTGAAATTAGATACGAATTTGGGAAGTTCTCTTAAAGGGTTTGCTTATCGGAAAGTATTTAGGAGGGAACCAATTAACAACATGTATATCCCCAAAAGAGAATTATGATTGGACTGTGATAAATTATTTTTAACATATAAACATAAATTATAAAATTTAAATATATAGAAAATAGGATTTCATTTGGGTAAAAAAGAGAGTAAGAATAACTCGATGGAATAATTGAGGTTCAGGTAGAATCCCTTACCTTAAGTTTGATGGTATTCTCCAATTGAAATTAATGACCTCAATAATCAAATTAGGTTCATTAATTAATAATTTCATAACCTATTTTAGTTTTAATATATTTATAATGACCTTTTTAAGTTCATTCATGGCCTTTTTGATGGGTTAAGAGGTTCAATTTCATTGTTTGAGTCCATTTGTTTCATGATTAGTTTACATATATACATGAATAGATAACCTTGTAAAATGAGGATGGTTGTCAAGAATTGGAGTTTTATATAATTATTGTTCATCCATAATTTTAAATGTTTATAAATTTCCTTTGTTTACTTTGTTTGAATATGAATCATTACATAAAACTTTAGTGATATCCTTTTGGGTTAATTGGCAGTTTTTGACCACAACGAACACATTTTGTTCTATAAATCAAAACCTTGTGTCCAAAAAGATTACAGAAAAATAGATGAGACATAATATATATATTATATTCCGGTTCAACCATATTAATGGTATCCTGACAATAATTGAAGATGGTAATGGAAATTGAAAACCCATCATCCCTGAATATGGTAAATTAACACATCTCGAATGGTGGATTTACTTCTATAATAAAATAAGGGTAAATGAGAGATGATAATAAATTATTCCAATATCAAAACAAAATTACATTACATATAAGTTACTGGAGTTTTCATAACATTTTATTATGAGAGGTAAGGATAGAAAAGAAAACAAATGAACTTGAAAAGAAAGTAAAATAATTGAAAAGGGGAATTTACCTCTTGAGTTAATCTTCGTTGAGAGAATCTTATGTGGAGAGTATTTGCCTTTTGAGGAGACCAAGGGATGATGGACATGGGGGAGGATCTTTGCTTGATATTTGAACAGACTTTAGGAAAGGAAAAATGATTGAGAAGAGTGAAGAGAAGAGGGGAGTGTGGGTGGTTTTTATAGTATAGGGGAGGATGGTTTTCACAATATTATAATCATTAGTTTATTATTTTTCCATAAGATAACATATAGTAACAATTATTGTGACCCAAAATAGTAATATGTGCATATGAGTTTAAACCAATGGCCATTTACAGCATACATGACTCAAGCATGATGCATAAATTAATTTATTTAGCATTTATCGTAAATTATAATATTTTACTATTCACAAAAAAATTCAAGTATTTCAGAAAAAATACAAAAAATCACCCTAACAATTTTCCGACAAGTATAATCCAAATTTCTAATCCATTTTTAAAGAATAATTTTCTAAATATGATTAATTTAATTTTTAATTAAAATCATAATTTACTTGAAAATTACAGATTTTAAAACTATAACAGATTTTATAATGTTTTCAAAAATTACATAAGGTCTTATAAAATTATCTTAAAACCATAAGACATAAAATGGTTAATTTATGAACACCTTTTAGGAAAATAAATTTTGTTTTAAATTAATTAATTAATTATAATTATTTATTTATAACTTACAAAAATACCAATAATTTTACTATGGTCATATTATCACCTATAAGATACCTGAAATTTATTTATACATTCAAGGTTGAGGTTACTATTCTTTTAGAAAATTCACTATTCATAAGGGTCATATTACTATTCATAAGGGTAGGTTACTATTCATAAGGGTAGGTTACTATTCACTAAAAATTAAGTTTGTTTTATCGGACTCCAAACATCATACAGCTCACAACCGTGTATGTCATATTTTTAAAATTCAAATAACAGGAGTGAAAATATTATATTTAAAGGTCACATAGTACATATTAGTTCATTGAGTTGTTATTTCATGTGATCTTATAACATGATTTTAAGAAGGGAATTTTCATTGATAAAACATTGGTTCGTTACATTCTTCCCCCCTTATGAAATTTCACCCTTAAAATTTCAATTTACATTCTAAGTGATAAATAGGTGTGGGTGCTTTTCTTTCATTGCCTCCTTCAGTTCCCATGGTACCTCTTCGTACTTAAGGTCCTGCCATTGTACTTTGACTAGGTGAGTAGTCTTGTTACTTAAAAATTTATCTCTACGATCCAAGATCTTCACCGGATGCTCCTCGTAAGAAATACCATTCTCCAACTATACCACCTCGGAAGACAGTACATGTTAAGTATCTCATATGTACTTCCTTAAGGGGGATACATGGAAAACCTCACACACTTTAGACATGGTAGGTGGAAGTGCCAGTCGATAGGCCAAAACCCTGACATGATCAAGAATATTGAAGGGTCTGATATACCTGGGACTTAACTTTATTTTCTTCCAAAACATCATGAACTTCTTCCATGGAGATATGAGATAAATACCTTATCTCCAACTTTGAACTCATGGTCTCATTGACGATTTTCCGCATAACACTTCTATTGAATTTGGGATGCCTTGATATGATGCGGAATGGATTTCACCATCTCCACCATTTCGTCGACCATTTTAGGTCCTAACAGCTTATGCTCATGGACTTCATCCCAACATGCCGATGTTCTACACGTTTTCCCATAATGGGGTTCATATGGTGCTATTCGGATGCTAGAGTAGAAACTGTTGTTGCAGGAGAATTCAACCAATGGAAGACATTGGTCCACCCCCCATTAAAGACCATAGATCATGCACTCAATATGTCTTCAAGTTTCTGAATAGTTTGCTTAGATAATCCATCAGTTTGAGGATGATTGGCCGTACTTAAGTTCAGTCCAGTGCTTAAATCATGTGGGAGACTTTTCCAAAAACATCGAGGTGAATCTCGGATCTATAATAGATAAAATAGATAGTGGCACTCCACAAATTCTTACCACCTATTTGATGTATGTTTTTGAAAGTTGATCCAATGATAATACATCTCAAATTACGATAAAGTGAGTTATCTTTGTAATACAATCCATAATGACCCTTATAGCATTGTTTCCTCTGGATGTCCTTGGATGTTTGGTGACAAAGTCTCACTACCACAAAACTGGGCAAGGCATGCGCCTGCCTTTATCAGCGCTAACAGAAAAGTGCTGATAAAGGTCCTCCCCTTTATCAGCACTTTTTTAGAGCTGATAAAGGTTGTATTTACCAGCGCTTTTCATTTTAGCGCTGATAAATACATCCTTTATCAGCACTTTTTACTAGTGCTGATAAAGGCTCACGGGGATTTGTTAAAAACCCGCGGGTCCTCTTCCTCCTCCCTGCACCCGGTCAAGCTCTCGTGGAAGCCCTCCTCTGCACCGCTGTCGTCGCCTCCTCCTCCTCCGCCGCGGCCGCCGCCTCCTCCTGCTCCTCCTCCTCCAGTCGTCGCCTCCTCCTCTGGTCTCCGCCTCCTCCTTCTCCTCCTCCTCCGGCCGCCTCCTCCTCCTCCGGCCGCTGCCTCCTCCTTCTTCACCTCCTCCGGCCGCCGCCTCCTCCTCCTCCTCTGCTCCTCCTCCTCCTCCTCCTTCTCCTCCACCGCAGCCTCGTCCTCCTCCTCCTCCACTGGCGCTTCCTCCTCCTCCTCCTAGTCCACTGCCTCATCCTCCTCCTCCATCGGCGCCTCCTCCTCCTCCTCCTCTGCCTACTCTGCTGCCTCCTCCTCCACCATGGTTTTAGAGGTGCCTCAAGTACTCAGGTGAGTCTCACAAGCTTTATTTTAGTTTTATATGATGTTTTTTAGAGATTTTTCAAATGAAACATGGTTTTGTGTTCATATTTTTTGAGAAACAATGTAGAACCTTGAGCATGAGGAGGTTTCCAGTCCTCTTTCTAAATCACATAGTTGACTTTCATGGTTAGTGAATGTTAACCATGGGATATATTAGAGGAAACCATGTGAGGTGGATTTTAGTTAGGGATTAACATACCATTTTTTCATGATTTCATACAAAACATGTGAAATTTTGTAGACTGACGTAGTTCCAATTTACATAATTAATGCATAGTTTGGTAAACTATGTTGACCAAATATTTGAAGGGGTTTTCTTGTACAGTGCCACCACATTATTAATATATGGTTTGGAAAATTGTGTAGAACATTAAAATTATATTTTCATATTTTTTCCTCTGAAATTCCAATAGGGGAAGCCCCCATTTCTCATCCTCCCTCTTATACAATGCCCAATAGACCCACCCCCTTATTCCTCTTTGATTCCCCTTTCCATGGGGAGTTTTTTAGTGGATTTATTCAACAATTCAAATTGATTTCACCATCTTACTTACTATTTTATTCTTTATATTTAGTTTCTATTGATTTTTGATTTATCTAGATTAGGTTTTATGGGTGATTCAACTGGAGCACGGTGGTATCATATTGATTTGATGGTGGTGTTTTCCTACCTCATGTATAAGAGGCATCATGATGGTATCTGCAAGTCACCAATCATTATGAAGGATTTGTGTTTCCTTTTTTAGTTTTCATGGATATTGGATCAAATTATATAATGTTGTCTATGGATTCGGTTCTGATGGTTGGGTATTTTTTCATAAGATGGCACTAAGATCCCACTTCAGATCTTATATGGTTTTTTGGTCTTGGTTCTAACACGAAAAGTTCACAAGATGAGTTTCTAGTGAATATAACAAGTTTAAATTGATTTGGATAATTAATTATAAATGTTATAATTTACTAATTTTGGTTTTTTGGAGAGAGGAATGAGCTATATTGATGAGTTGATCTTGGGGTAGACATTGGACGAGGCTTAGCGAGCCTAGGAAAAGTTTTCAACTTGGAATTAAAATAGTAGAAACATATAAAATAGTTATGTGGTCCTGGTAATTTCTTTATGGATTTATAAATTCCTTAATGGGTGTTATTAGAGTGAGTGTGACTTAGAGGACCTTGTTAGGGGGAACCCGGAAACCGCTTGGAATACATTCTGTGACTTTTATGTATTTGTTCCCATAGGCCACACATGGAACTAGTGATACATCAGAGCCCTTGGCCTTATTGAATTGAACCTAAAGTGTTTGAACATCCCCCTTGGGGATGTGACTACTTGGGTGGGTATAACTTTTTAAGGTTGTTGATAGGCTGGATGTGTAGACTACCCCAGAACAAACCTATATATTGAAATGGGACATGAGCCATCTCTTGAGACTATTTATAGTATGGAATATTACCATGTAAATATTATGAGGCTATACCATGTAATACATTGATAAATAATATGATGCTCTCATGCGATGAGTTTTTCACTACATCATGTGCTTCTGTTGGATGGTAACGTTGCAATGATGGTCTTCATTCTTAACAGCTTATTGATCCAAACCATTAATGGTTTTCATTTTTAAACATTGGTTTTAATGTATTAAGGTCTTTCTCAGGTTTCATTTCAGCACATCATTTTAAAATAACAACTGTATAACAGCATGAATAACATAACTCAAGTTGATAGAGAAGAAAATATATGAAGGCATTAGATTCCCTTCGAGCCAGATGGATTACTGTTGTCCCCATGGATAGTAAAACCCTTGTTAGAGATTATGTAATAGTTGATAATAGGTTTTTTGGATCATTCATTGCTTCTAGATATTTTTCCAGATTTTCCTTGGTGTTTTTGGTTTATAATTCTCTTGATCCCTACTTGTGTAAGTTCTTTTCACCTTGTGTTTGTACTTATACTCTTTTTTTAATTGAGTCCTTTGTGGCATGAATTAGGTGACCAATTCATGTCACCACTTTTATTAAAAAAATGACCATGAGGTAGTATTTTATTGAAATGGAAAAAATTACATAGTAGTGAGGTCTATGATACTACTAATAGGGATGCCATTGATTTTGAGTAGTGATTATATTTGTTATGAAAAGTGGATAGGTGAGAGATTTCAGTCCTTATTTTGTATTTGGCCTGTTTGGTTGAGTGTCCTGCAATACTGGGGTTAAGTTGTTGGGAACAATTTTATACTAGTATGGATACTACTCAAGTTGTGATAATGGGATAGAGGTTTTCCAGGTTATTATCATATTCACCAGGGTGAGTTTATATCTAGGGTAATTATCAATGTATACTAGGGTGAAAGACCTCATGATTATTGTTATGGTTGGTATAGTCATCACAATGTTCTCAAATACACTTTGGCACTAGCCAAAGTTTGTATGGATGATCGAGGCTACGAACCTGAGGATCAATGATTATTTATTTATTTATTTATTAGATATTATTTATTTATTCAGAGCATGAAACATGCACATATAACTAAAAATTAGAATTTATGAAACCACATTGGTGGTTCCCTACTGAGTACCCAAGAAATCCTCATGTATTGAAGGTCAGGTAGAATTGGGTCCCTGTGTTTCCAGATCGATTTGGAGTAACTTTGATGGGTTTTAGAGATCTAGATGATGTGAGGCTTGGGGATTGTAGTGGTTCCCAATATATTTTTTATTTTGGTATTTATTTATTCCTTTATTTCCTTGAAGTATCTTGTTTTTTATCTAAATTATACTCATATTCCTTCTCCTTTAACCTATATACTTATCCTATGGATTTTAAATAGGATGAATATAAATAAAGAATGGATGAATGTCAATTGGTTGAAAAAAGAGTATGAAGAAGGCGTGAAAGAATTTATCAAGTTTGCAAAAGATCATGCATGTGACTCTTCTCAAATCCTTTGTCCTTGTTTACACTGTTGTTATTCAAAACAAATTTGTCCAGATGAGTTGGAAGAACACTTGATCTGTCACGGAATAGATCAAAGTTATACATGTTGGAATAAACACGGGGAAACAACGAATGTAGGTAGTGACTGGGGTGACACTGCGTTTTATGGATCATCTGATATGATTATAAACATGAACAATGAAGATGACCGTATGGAGGATGTGATTACAGATGTGAATGATGATGAAGATCGTATTGAGAAAATGACAAGGACCTTCAAAGATGAACTTCGTGATTGCCCAAAATTGTTTGAGAAGTTAAAAAGTTATGCAAAGACGCCATTGTATGCTGGTTGTAATAAATATACAGCATTGTCTGCCGTACTGAAGCTGTATAATTTGAAAGCAGATAACAGGTTGAGTGACGACAGTTTTACGAAACTACTTTCCCTCTTGAATGACATGCTCCTAGAAGACAATGAGCTCCCGATCCGAACATACGATGCCAAACGAATGCTACGCCATATGGGTATGATCTCTGAAAGAATACACGCCTGCCCGAATGACTGTATACTATTTCGCAAAGACCAAAAATCACTTAAAGAATGCCCAAAGTGTGGTGCTTCTCAATACAAGAAAGATGAATCCAGTCCTACTAAAGTTGTATGGTACTTTCCAATCATTCCAAGGTTTAGACGCCTATATGGAAGTGATGAGACTGCAGAACAATTAACATGGCATGCAGATACAAGAATTAAATATGGGATACTACATCACCTGGCAGACTCTCCTCAGTGGAAGAGAATCGATCATGAGTATCCTGAATTTGGAAACGAGTCGAGAAACCTTCGTCTTGCGTTATCTACAGATGGAGTGAATCCTTTTGGTTTTCAAAGCAGTAGTCACAGTACATGGCCGGTTATGTTGATAAATTATAACTTACCACCGTGGTTATGCATGAAACGAAAATACATCATGTTATCTATGCTTATATCAGGACCAAAACAACCGGGTAATGATATTGATGTTTATTTAGATCCATTGATCGAAGATTTGAAATTATTGTGGGATTTAGGTGTTACATTGTATAATGCTTACAGAAAGTAAGATTTCACTTTGAGATTCATGTTGTATGGGACGATAAATGACTTCCTAGCTTATGGACATTTGTTGGATATAGCATTAAAGGAACTCAAGTCTTTCCCATTTGCGAAGAAGGTACACAATCAATTAGGTTGAAACATTCATCGAAAACCGTGTTTCTAGGACATCGCAGATTTCTACCACGACGACATAAGTACCGTTCTTGGAATACATCATTCGATGGAAGTTCAGAAGAACGTACAACACCGTCTCCACTAACAGTCGATCAATTGTTTGAGAAAGTTAAAAATTTGGACACTACTTTTGGTAAACCGGCTTCGAAAAACCTTACGAAAATAGGTTGGAAAAAGAGATCATTTTTTTTTGAATTACAATACTGGAATTGTCTGTATGGAAGACATTTTATTGATGTTATGCATGAAGAATAAAATTTATTTGACAGTGTTATCGGCACGTTGCTAAATACATCTGGAAAAACAAAAGATGGAATTAAGGCTAGGTTGGACATGGTTGAGCTAGGAATACGAGAAGGGTTGGCACCAGTAAAGGGTGAAAAATGAACATTTCTTCCTCCTGCTGCTTACACTCTTTCCAGGTAGGATAGATATCAGTTTTGCAACTTCTTGAATGACTTAAAGGTTCCAGAGGGGTATTCATCAAATATCAGTAACCTTGTTTCAATGAGCGACTTGAAGTTAAAAGGTCTGAAATCACATGACTGTCATTTTTGATGTAAAATCTCATTCCAATTGCTTTACGTTGCATTTTTTCCAAGAATTTCCTCCATACATTAACAAAACTGTGTTTCTTCTTCAAAGCTATATGTAGCAAAGTTATAGACCCGGCAAAATTGCCAGCTATGGAAAAAGAAATTGTCGTCATATTATGTGAATTAGAAATGTTCTTCCCGCCTTAATTTTTTGATATGATGGTTCATTTGATGGCCCAATTGGTGAGAGAGATTTGACTATGTGGTCCTGTACATTACAGATGGATGTACCCCATTGAACGGTATATGAAGATTTTGAAAGGGTATGTCAAAAATCGAAGTCGGCCAGAGGGTTGGATTGCAGAGTGATATATTGTTGAGGAAGCCGTTGAATTCTGTACCGAATACTTGTATGGTGTGGAAAGCATTGGCTTACCGAAATATCATCACACTGGGCGGCTAGAGGGTGAAGGAATTTCTGGAATAAAGGTTGTCACAATCAATATTACAGATCAGGAGCAGACCCACCTTTATGTTTTGCATAACAGTTTGGACGTTGACCCATATGTTGAAATCCACAAAGAAATTCTTAGGCAATTGAATCCATAAAGAGATGAAACATGGATATCAGATACACATAATCGACAGTTTATAGGATGGTTTCGAGATCATATTTTTAAGAAGTCAGATGAAAATCCAAAGTCTATTTCGGAATGACTTCGATGGCTAGCCGGAGGACCAAGTGTGTATGCATTATCTTACAATGCTTATGTAGTTAATGGTTATACATTTTATACTAATGAACATGATGAAGACAGTACCATGAAGAATAGTGGGGTTACACTTGTGGCTAAAGCGATGCATGTTTCCGGTGCTAAGGACAGAAATCCAATTTATACGAATATGTCATACTTTGGTATCATCAAACAAATATGGGAGTTGGATTATAAGGAATTTCATGTTCCGATATTTCAATGCAAGTGGGTTGATAACATGAGTGATGTTAAAATAGATGATTTGGGATTTGTGAAAGTTGATTTCAGTAAGGAAGGGGAGAAAGATGAACCATTTATAATGGCATCACAGACAGTGCAAGTATTTTATGTTCCTAATCCCGCAAACCGAAACTGGTCAATTGTTCTGTTATCGACCAAAACAGCTGAAGGGTCAGATGAAAATTCAACGGAAGATGATCCTTTCATTGGGATTTCACAATCATTTCGTAGTGGTCCCAATGTAGATGACGTTTTGTATGTCAGAGGAGACCACAATGAAGGGATATGGATAGTTTATAGAGGGGTCAAATCCCTTCATCCTTTTAAAAAAAAGGGAGTTCAATAATCAGGTTATTGATTTTTATTGTAATATAGATTGTGTTACATTATGTTATTATCTGTTCGCTGATGCTTTTATGTGATCTAACTTAAATTTTAAACCAGTTCTGCAGATAATGACTTCTTCACCTGCTGATGCACCCAATCCCGAGGCACAACACGTCTCTCAACCTGTTGCAGGTGGTCCCATTGCTGAGAGACAACAGGTCTCTCAACCTGTTGCAGCTGGTCCCACTGCTGACGTACAATAGGTCTCTCAACCAGTTGCAGCTGGTCCCACTACTGAGAGACAACATGTCTCTCAACCTGTTGCAGCTGGTCCCACTGCTGACGTACAACATGTCTCTCAACCTGTTGCAGTTGGTGTCAGTGCCAAAGCTAGCGCTTCAGAGAAACATAATGATGATGCAAAAACTGAGGAAATGGTAGGCGATGAAACCCCAACGACAAAAAAAAAACAGGTGCACCGTAGTTTGACAGTTTTAGCAAAAATCCTAAAGGCAAAAGCAAAAGGCATCAAATATGAGGTGGGATTGAATAAGCTAGGCCAGCATGTAAACCCCAACAAAGCCATGTTTATTAGCTACATTGGAATCGTCACTCGACAACGCGTGCTGATTGACGTAGAGTCATGGCACCATGTTGTCAGTCGGTTGAAAACTTTAATATGGGAAGAGATTACGGTAACATTATGATATCATCTATTTAATTTATTAAAATAAAATAAAATATTAAAACATTGACTAACCCTTCATCATCTCTTGCAGAGTGCTTTTATAGTAGATGTTTCGCACAAAGAATATGTTTTCAGACTGGCAGGAAGGATTCATAGAGGCTTTCGCACCATTTTAACAAAAAATAATCTGAAAGATGCCGAAGGGAAAATCAAGCCGCACCCGCATCCTCTTTATGCACACTTGATATCCCAAGGAACGTGGGATGCGTTTTGCAACCGTCGTGCGGAAAAGAATTTTCAGGTATATTGTGTTTGGTTACACGTTGTGTAACGTTGCTTGTATTCATCACATTGATTGATAGGTTTAAATTTATGAAACATCAACTGAGTGCTGAAAATAAAGAACAGGCAGCAAAACCAGAGTACCCCTACTGTAAAGTAAGGTTGGGGTATGCTTTAATTGAAAAACAATTGGTATGTATTTTAAAAGTACTGTAATAATTTTATGTGACATAAAACAACACTGTAACCGTGTTTCTCTGTTTATAAGCAGATTGATGAAGCAAAATATCAAGTCACTTCCATTCCACGCCATGTGCTATGGAAGGAGGCTCGTGTTAATAAAGAGGGGAAACTGATAGATGAAAACACACAAAAAGTGTGGGAAACATGTGTAAGTATTACATAATATAAACTTGTTTTTCTTTAAATCACTATTACATAACGATGCTTACTTATTTTTTCGTATTTTCTATTTGACATAGTCATAGGAAACAACAACACCCGCACCGGATGCAGACATACTTTCAACGACCTTGAAATAGCCAGAATAGTATGGCCGCGTCAGAGGTGTGGGTTTTGGGGTGTCACCCAAGACATATTTTAAGAAAAAAAAACAAGAGGATGAACAAACTAAATAATTGCATGTAATGAGAGATAGAGTAGCTAACCTTGAAGAACTAATCCAAACTCAGGGAGAGATGCTAAAGAGTTTGATGGAGGAGAGGCGAAGAGAACAAACATCTCAAGAACAACCCCCACGAGAAGATCCACCCCTCACCAGCTTTGAGACAAGCCATTCCCCTAAAAGACCTGACTTAACTGAGGTAATCAATGTTATAATATTCGTTTTTGTGATATGTGAATCACATAGACACTAATACCTTTCATTTAATGATATTTTTCAGGGTGAAAATGACTGTGATTTATATCTGTCAACTCCCACCCATCGCCTTGTAGCGAGGGATACGATGTTCAATATGCAGAATGACACGCTACACTCCATACCACTTCCAACCGGTATAGTCAAAGTGTTGATTAACGTAGCTCATGAGCCGAGCGCCGAGCTACCCGTGCCAAATGATGATGACGACATTCATACGGTGGAAAAATCTATTGGAACATTCGTTGCATGGCCGTCGAATCTTGTAAAAAAACACGTCGAGCAGGAGGTATTCATTTCCAGTTCATTTTTCAAGCAGAACCTTTAACATTAAATTAGAAAATGGATGAACCGATGAATGTTATTACAGAAGGATAAAATGGAGAAGCTAAAACGAAAGAGCGGCTCCAAGATTGGATCAACCAACCGATCAAAACGATCTACTGAGAGCACGTTCACCCCACCCATTCTATATCCACATTTAATATCATTGAAATCTCATGTGGATACGAAAAAGAAAGACTAAAAGAATCATACAATTGTTTGTGAAAAAGATATGTACGGAGAGGAAATAATGGATTTCGTTAGTGCAGACGCTGATTCTGAGATCATCACATACGACTGGCTAGGCGCCTCAGTTATAAATGTATACATGAGGTATGTTTTCATGATTTGATTTTACAGAAGCTGATATAATTTGATAATTATGGATAAATACATCTCATATTTTTCACAGGCGTATATATGAAAAACAATTGAAGGGATTTGCCCATGAATACAAATTTGGACTCATTAGTCCCCACGCCATTTCTACACAACGAACAGAAATAGATTCTAATTTTCAGGCTGAATTGATGTCAAATCTGCCCAGAACGTTTCAAAGAAGAATTACGACTGACAGGCTCTTTTTAATACCAACGATGCAAGGGTAAAACTCTACATTTTAATCATATCAATTATATTTTCATTTCTATCAGTACTTATTTCTTTTTGTGTTTTTAGGGAACATTGGATGCTCATTGCAGTCAATTTGGATACTCCAAAGATTTATTTTCTGGATTCACTGCATGGATATCCAACTAACCGACCACACATGATGGCGATTGTCAATTTGTAATACACTAGATCCAACATTTTATAACTAAATATCTAGTTATATAATTTATATTATCTTTTAATGAGGATTTTGTTATGATAGGGCGGTGTATGAATATCGTCTAAAGGCTGGAATGAATCCAGGGCGTAAGGATGACAATGCCCAAAAGATCTACAAATGGAGAATTATCTGGGTATATATAATTATATTTCACTATCCAAATACATATCAAAACAAATTACTTATTTTTCTCGA
The DNA here is from genome assembly GCA_963277665.1 of Viscum album. Taxonomy (NCBI): domain Eukaryota; kingdom Viridiplantae; phylum Streptophyta; class Magnoliopsida; order Santalales; family Viscaceae; genus Viscum; species Viscum album. The sequence goes on along the minus strand of OY728159.1, from coordinate 1,416,346,881 downwards.
TTTTTCTGCAGTGTCCGAAACAAACAAATGACAAGGACTGCGGTTATTATGTTTGTAAATTTATGAAAGAGATTGTATTTCATAGACAAACTAGCATCCCTGAAGAGGTATTTTTGAAAATAATTACTACTTTATTTAAAATAATTATTAATCCTTTTTGTATTTATATTTTTTCATTACTACTATGACTGTCGCAAAAACTCCTATTCAGAAGATGATATAAATGTCTTTAGAAACGAATGGGCAGCGTACCTGATCGAAGAATGTAAACAAATAGGACAATGAAGGTGAATTCCTAATACTTATGTTATCTTTATATGGTCATTTATATCTCCCTTTACACTTATTGAGCATCTATGATCTCCCTTTCTTAAGTTTCATATCCTTAGATTAGTGAATTCCTACTACTTAGTTTGAAAATGACATAATCTTTGGAAAACAACACCAATGACATACGCCAAACCGAGCAAACGCCTTCGGAGTGTTTTGATACTTTAGGACAATGATCCACGAGTCATTTGTGATGTGTATGAATCTACCGCACCTCAATACGATGCACGATGTGACCAGCATGGCTAAAGGTGTCTGATATCAGTTTCAAATTGAGATAAACTTTGGAAAACAACACCAATGACATATGCCAAACCGAGAAAACGCGTTCGGATTGTTTTGATACTTTAGGAAAAAGATCCACGAGTCATTTTTTACGTGTACGAATCAACCTCACCTCAATCCGACGCACGGTGTGCCCGGTATGGCTAAAATTGTCTGATATCAGTTTGAAAATGACATAAACTTTGGAAAACAACACTAATGACATACGCCAAACCGAGAAAACGCCTTCGGATTGTTTTGATACATTAGGACAACGATCCACGAGTCATTTGTGACGTGTATGAATCGACCACACCTCAATCCGATGCACGGTGTGACCGGTATGGCTAAAAGTGTCTGATATCCGTTTCAAATTGAGATAAACTTTGGAAAACAACACCAATGACATACGCCAAACCGAGCAAACGCATTCGGATTGTTTTGATACTTTAGGAAAACGATCCACGAGTCATTTTTGACGTGTACGAATCGACCGCACCTCAATCCGACGCATGGTGTGACCGGTATGGCTAAAATTGTCTGATATCAGTTTGAAAATCACATAAACTTTGGAAAACAACACCAATGACATATGCCAAACAGAGAAAACACCTTCGGATTGTTTTTATACTTTAGGACAACGATCCACGAGTCATTTGTGACGTGTACGAATCGACTGCACCTCAATCCGACGCACAGTGTGACCGTTATGGCTAAAATTGTCTGATATTAGTTTGAAAATGACATAAACTTTGGAAAACAACACCAATGACATACGCAGAACTGAGAAAATGCCTTCGGATTGTTTTGATAATTTAGGAAAGCGATCCATGAGTCATTTGTGATGTGTACGAATCGACCGCACCTCAATCCGACGCACGGTGTGACCGGTATGGCTAAAAGTGTCTGATATTAGTTTCAAATTGAGATAAACTTTGGAAAACAACACCAATGACATACGCCAAACCGATCAAATGCATTCATATTGTTTTGATAATTTATGAAAACGATCCAAGAGTCATTTGTGACGTGTAAGAATCGACCGCACCACAATCCGATGCACAGTGTGATCGGTATGCCTAAAATTGTCTGATATCAGTTTGAAAATGACATAAACTTTGGAAAACAACACCAATGACATACGCCAAAATAAGAAAACGCCTTTGGATTGTTTTGATACTTTATAAAAACGATCCATGATCCATTTTTGACGTGTACGAATCAACCGCACCTCAATCTGACGCACAGTGTGACCGGTATGGCTAAAAGTGTCTGATATCAGTTTCAAATTGAGATAAACTTTGGAAAACAACCCCAATGACATATGCCAAACCAAGAAAATGCATTCAGATTGTTTTGATACTTTAGTACAATGATCCACGAGTCATTTTTGACGTTTATGAATCGACCTCACCTCAATCTGACGCACAGTGTGACCGATATGGCTAAAATTGTCTGATATCAATTTGAAAATGACATAAACTTTGAAAAACAACACTACTGACATACTCCAAACTAAGAAAACGCCTTTGGATTGTTTTGATACTTTAGAAAAACGATCCACGAGTCATTTTTGACGTGTACGAATCAACTGCACCTCAATCTGACGCACGTTCTGACTGGTATGGTTAAAATTGTCTGATATCAGTTTGAAAATGACATAAACTTTGGAAAACAACACCAATGACATACGCCAAACCAAGAAAACACCTTCGGATTATTTTGATACTTTAGGAAAACGATCCACGAGTCATCTGTGACGTGTAAGAAATGACCGCACCTCAATCCAACGCACGGTGTGACCGGTATGACTAAAAGTGTCTGATATCAGTTTCAAATTGGGATAAACTTTGGAAAAAAACACCAATGACATACTCCAAACCGAACAAACGCATTCGGATTGTTTTGATACTTAAGGACAATGATCCACGAGTCATTTTTGACGTGTACGAATTTACCTCACCTCAATCCGACGCACGGTGTAACCGGTATGGCTAAAATTGTCTGATATCAGTTTGAAAATGACATAAACTTTGGAAAACAACACCAATGACAAACTACAAACCGAGCAAACGCCTTCGGATTGTTTTGATACTTTAGTACAACGATCCAAGAGTCATTTGTGACGTGCACAAATCGACCGCACCTCAATCCGACGCACGGTGTGACCGGTATGGCTAAAATTGTCTGATATCAGTTTGAAAATGACATAAACTTTGGAAAACAACACCAATGACACACGCCAAACCAAGAAAACGCCTTCAGATTGTTTTGATACTTTAGTAAAACGATCCACGAGTCATTTGTGACGTTTATGAATTGACCTCACCTCAATCTGACGCACGGTGGGACCGGTATGGATAAAAGTTTCTGATATCAGTTTGAAAATGACATAAACTTTGGAAAACAACACCAATGACATACGCCAAACTGAGAAAATGCCTTCGGATTGTTTTGATACTTTATTAAAACGATCCACGAGTCATTTGTGGCGTGTACAAATTGACCGCACCTCAATCCGATGCACGGTGTGACCGGTATGTCTAAAAGTGTCTGATATCAGTTTGAAAATGATATAAACTTTGGAAAACAACGCCAATGACATACGCCAAACCGAGGAAACTCCTTCGTATTTTTTTGATACTTTAGGAAAATGATCCACAAGTCATTTGTGACGTGTACGAATTGACCTCACCTCAATCCTATGCACGGTGTGACCGATATGGCTAAAAGTGTCTGATATCAATTTGAAAATGAAATAAACTTTGGAAAATAACACCAATGACATAATCCAAACTGAGAAAAAGCGTTCAGATTGTTTTGATACTTTAGGAAAACGATCCACGAGTCATTTGTGACTTGCACGAATCGACCTCACCTCAATCAGACGCATGGTGTGAATGGTATGGCTAAAATTGTCTGATATCAGTTTGAAAATGACATAAACTTTGGAAAACAACACCAATGACATACTCCAAACCGAGCAAACGCATTCGGATTGTTTTGATACTTTAGGAAAACGATCCACGAGTCATTTTTGACGTGTACGAATCGACCACACCTCAATCCGATGCACGGTGTGACCGGTATGGCTAAAAGTGTCTGATATCAGTTTCAAATTGAGATAAACTTTCGAAAACAACACCAATGACATACGCCAAACCAAGAAAACATGTTCGTATTGTTTTGATACTTTAGGAAAATGATCCACGAGTCATTTGTGATGTGTACGAATCGACCGCACCTCAATCTGACGCACGGTGTGACCGGTATGGCTAAAATTGTCTGATATAAGTTTGAAAATGACATAAACTTTGGAAAACAACACCAATGACATACAGAAAACTGAGCAAACGCGTTCGTATTGTTTTGATACTTTAGGAAAACGATCTACGAGTCATTTGTGACGTGTAAGAATCAACTTCACCTCAATCCGACGCACGGTGTGACCGGTATGGCCAAAATTGTCTGATATCAGTTTGAAAATGACATAAACTTTGGAAAACAACACCAATGACATACTCCAAACCGATAAAACGCCTTCGGATTGTTTTGATACTTTAGGACAATGATCCACGAGTCATTTGTGACGTGTACGAATTGACCGCACCTCAATCCGACGCACGGTGTGACCGGTATGGCTAAAAGTGTCTGATATCAGTTTCAAATTGAGATAAACTTTGGAAAACAACACCAATGACATAGTCCAAACCAAGCAAACGCCTTTGGATTGTTTTGATACTTTAGGAAAATGATACACGAATTCATTTTTGACGTGTACGAATCGACCGCACCTCAATCTGACGCACGGTGTGACCGGTATGGCTAAAATTGTCTGATATCAGTTTGAAAATGACATAAACTTTGGAAAACAACACCAATGACATACAGCAAACTGAGAAAACACGTTCGTATTGTTTTGATACTTTAGTAAAACAATCCACGAGTCATTTTTGATGTGTACGAATTGACCACACCTCAATCCGATGCACAGTGTGACCAGTATGGCTAAAATTGTCTGATATCAGTTTGAAAATGACATAAACTTTGGAAAACAACACCAATGACATTCGCCAAACTGAGAAAACGCCTTCGGATTGTTTTGATACTTTAGGAAAACGATCCACGAGTCATTTTTGACGTGTACGAATCGACCGCACCTCAATCCGACGCACGGTGTGACCGGTATGGCTAAAAGTGTCTGATATCAGTTTGAAAATGAAATTATCTTTGGAAAACAACACCAATGACATACGCCAAACCGGGCAAACGCATTCGGATTGTTTTGATACTTTAGGAAAATGATCCCCGAGTCATTTGTGACGTGTACGAATCGACCGCACCTCAATCCGACGAATAGTGTGACCGGTATGGCTAAAATTGTCTGATATTAGTTTGAAAATGACATAAACTTTGGAAAACAACACCAATGACATACGCCAAACCGAGCAAACGTGTTCGGATTGTTTTGATACTTTAGGACAACGATCCATAAATCATTTTTGACGTGTACGAATCGACCACACCTCAATCCGATGCACGGTGTGACCGATAAAGCTTTTCATTAGATAAAGAATCAGTATTTATTAAATGAGATAAATCAATAAAAAACATATTGATTTTACATTATTCCATTTCATTGTTATGAAAATGAAGACTTTTGAGTTTAAAATTTAATATTTTAGTTTCACATTTCCATATTAATGTATTCTTTCATATTACAGTTTTAATGTATTTCATTATTTCATTACTAACATAATATTTGTTTTCTTATATAGGTGAATTTTTTTCCTTGAGTTTGGATGCTTTGTTCAGCAACAAATATCATCGAGAGCGTATCACGGATATCAAAGGATGAAACATGAATGTTTATAACTGTTGTTGAATAATTGTAAATGTAACCATGTAAAACAATGTTTGAAATGTATATTGCAATGCATTTTTTTTTATTTATGATGTTAAGTAAATGTATATACCGTTGTCAGTCAAAATATTGGGTGCGGGTGCTATGGTGTGCAGGTGTGCATGTGCTACATTGTGCAAGTGTGTAGGTACTGTTTTTTAGGTGCAGGAGCTGGGGCCTTTATCAACGCTTTTTTAGCGCTGATAAAGGACACCTTTAACAGAACTAGAGGAGTGATGATAAAGGGATCCTGTATCAGCGCTCCGAGAAGCGCTGATATAGTTGACCTTTATCAGCTCTCCACAACGCGCTGATAAAGGGGACCCCCACTTTATCTACACCGGAAATAACAACGCTTTTCTAGAGCTGTTAATGATGGTTTTTAGCGCTGATAAAGGGTAAGGTTGTAGTAGTGTCTATGATAATGTTCTCCCACTTCCATTTTCGTATGGGTAGTGGTTGCATCATCCCCTTCGACTTTTTCCTTTTAGCCTTCTCTTGTTGACATACCAGGAACTTTGATGTATACACATAAACCTCCTTCTTTATATTGTCCCACCAAAAGTTCACTCGAAGATCTCGATACATCTTTGTGCTCCCTGGGTGAATAGAGAAGGTTGAGCTATGTGAATCATTCAAAAGATCATTCTTTTTCGTTGGATCAGATGGTAAAAATAATAATGACCTAAATCTTACAACTCCTTCCTTATCAATCTTGAACTTTTAGAATTTCCCATTTCTAATAGCTTCTACCCTTTTCTGAATTTCAACATCTTTTCTTTGAGCATCCTTTATTTTCTCCATGAGGGATGGTTGAGCAGTAATTTGAGAAAGGACTGATGGTGTTCCACCTTTTATGATTTCCATGTCCATCCTCTATAAGTATAGTAATATTGGATCCTTTTCAATTATCATAATTGATAAATATGTAATATCTTTTCTACTTAGAGAAACTTTTGCATTGTCATCCTTACTAGGAAGATAGTGGATTCAGCAGTCATAATCCTTGATGATCTCTAACCAAATTTGATGGTGCATATTAATCTATTTTTTTGTGAATATATATTTTATACTCTTTTGATTAGTATATATCTCCCAATTCTCCCTATAGAGATAATGTCACCATATTTTTAATGAAAAGATCATAGCTTCCAACTCCAGATCATACATGGGATAGTTTTGCTCATGGATTTTTAACTATCTTAAGGTGTAGGCCATCAATATATCATTTTTCATTAGTACACAACCTACCACTTTATTTAAACAATCATTGTACACCACAAAGATTTCTCCATTCATTGGGAGTTTAAGTATTGGCATAGTGATAAGTCACTTTTTTAACTCCTTAAATTAGTATTCATATTCTTATGTCCATATGGACTTCACTTCCTATAGTTTCATCTATTTCATTGGGTTTTAAAATCACAAGAAGTTCTTTATGAATCATCAACAATACCTGGATAGACCCAGAAGGCTGCGAATCTCTATTACAGATATTGTCATGGGCCACTCTTCAATTGGCTTTGTCTTAGAAGGATCTAAAAATATCCCTTTATTGGTGATAACATTCCCCAATAATGATACTACCTCCATCCAAAAATCATATTTATTGTACTTTTCATATAGTTTTTTAATTCAAAACGTATTTATCACGGTATTCAAATACCTCTCATGTTCCTCCTTACTCTTGGAGTATATCATAATATTATCGATAAAGACTACCAAATTTTTTTCGAGGTAATCTCTAAAGACTCTATTCATTAAATCCATGAAAATTTCTAGATAATTAGTGAGTGTGAAGGGAATCGCTATGAACTTATAGTGTTCATACCTCTTTTTAAAGGATGTATTGGGAATATTGTCCTTCCTCACATTTAATTGGTTATATCCTAATAGAAGTTCCACCTTAGAAAAATAACTGGCCTCCTGAAGCTGATCAAACACATCATCTATCTGTAGTAGGGGATAGTTTTTCTTTATCATGATTATATTGATCTCGTGACAATCAATGTAGAGAAGCATTGATCCATCATTCTTCTTGACGAAGTGGACTAGCCCACCCCATGGTGAAGCACTTAGGTATATAAAACCCTTCTCCAGATTCTCTTGTAACTACTTCTTTAGCTCTTTCATAACTACGGTGGCTATTCTATAATGCTTCTTTGATATCGTTATGGATCCAGGAATTAGTTCAATTGATAACTCAACCCTTCAATCTAGAGGAAGACGAGACAACTATTTAGGGAATACATTAGTGTAATCCCCCATTATGAGCATCTCTTCAAGAATTATCATATCCATTATCTCAATCATTTGAGTATAACATGATTTCTCCTAAGTAAGTAATATCCACACTTGAGACAATGATTCAAAAGAAGATTCATCTTCCTCTTCACACTTGTAAACAATTAGAGGATGCTTCTAGATGTGAAGAGTGATATCCCTTTCCTGATAGTTTATGTTGGATCTTTATAATGATAGTCAATCTATGACCAAGATAACATCAAACTACACTAAAGGAAGTATGAAAATATTTACTGGGAGGTTCAGTCCATAAAAATTTGCCAGGAATGAGTTATAAACCTTGGACACAATAATTTCCCCATTCATTGTTCTCATAGATAACCTATCCTCCGAATTTTGATGTGGTGTTTGAATAGTTCTACTAAACTTGAAAGATATGAAAGAATGAGTAGAAACAGAATCAAATAGTATGTTCACTATTCTCAAATGAATAACTAGTGTACCTTTCACCAAATCGTTGTCCAGTTCCACCTTAGTAGTAGTGATAGCATAATCCATGACTTGTTTCCTTATAGGTTGTTATTGATTTCATCTGATAACCCTTGGCTTAGGGATATTGTTTTCATAATACCCATGCTATTTGTAGTTATAACACTTCACCCTAGGCTGAGATTATTTTCTGAACCTTCCTTTATTCTTCCACATTAGCGGAATTCTTCATATTCCTTTGGCAGTTATTTGCTAGATGTCCCATCTTTCCACATTTGAGAAATTCTAGGTTCCCTTGAGATAGTTCCCAAGAAGATTCTTCCCACAATTTTGACACGTGGGGTCTTTGATATTATTTCTATCTTGGGATTTATTTTTCAAACCACCCATATTAACTTCCATCTTATGATTTTTATCAACGGGCCCACAAGACCATTGGGTTTCTCCGATCTCAATTTCAACCTTGAGGGAACGACGGACAATCTCCTCATAACTGTCAAAGTCTTGAATCACCAATGTTTTCCGTAGGCTCAGCTTTAATCCACTAAAGAAGTGATTCAAAAAGCATTTAGTGTTCATGACAAAGCTAGAGGCATATCTTACAAGGCTTGTAAAGTTTTATTCATATTCCCCAACGGACTCATCTTCTTTCTTCTTGAGTCTAAGGAAGTCTCTTTCTATCTTGAGGAAGAGGATTTGGGGAAAATAATTATTGGAAAACATTTTCTTCAATTCCCCCAAATACATGGAATTAATTTACTCTTGGGACTCTATATTCATGATTAGTGTACACCACTAATCAGATTCCCCATCAAAATGATAAACCACCAGTATAACAGTCTCTTCTTCTGAGCACTCAAGGACAGAGAATATCCTTTCATTGGAGTTAATCCATTGTTCCGCAAGGAGGAGATCTAATGATCCACTAAACATGGAAGGCCATTTGTGTCTGAATGATTCAACAAAAACATTCTATTTCCTTGGGGGAGGAGGATGTTCCATGTTATTCAAGTAATTATTCCTAACTTGAGACAGTTGAGAAAGTAATGCCATGAAGTTTTGAGCACCCGCTCTAATCATATTTGAAATATCATTAAGAAAATATTCACATTTTCTATCACATTGATTATTGGAACATGTTATTCTATTTCCCGTTATTAACTAAGATAAATAACATAAAATTAGACGGATTTAATACATAGTTATTGAGCATAAAAAAACTTTAAACATAAAATGGTAAAATTGTAAAGGATAAGTATATCCTAACTTGTGATTACCTAGGTTTCAATCTAGGATATCCTTGGTCTATTTATTGACCTATATTCTTATGGGATATTTTTTATTCCCATAATAATGGTTTGTACCAAGCTCATGAATTTAGAAAATCATATCCCCCGGGAGTTTCAAACCAAGAGTGAAGTAAGGCATGTTGCCGTGCACTTGTTCCTATTTGAGTCGCAATCAAAGCAGTGTTTTCGGGGTTTTCACCTAGATACATCAGTTCCATAGCCACCTCTACCTATTTGTATAAATACAGGGATGTATTTTCTTGATAAAGCACTTACTCTATAGTTACCAAAATTTATGTTTGTTTTCTTATACTTTGTCTCATCTCTAATGTTCTTAATAAAGTAATATATTCATAATCTCCAAAATAACTAGAACATACTATTATACAAACTATAAAGACTCTAGACTTACACACATATCATTACATAATTTTAAGGATAATAAAGAATCATATTACGAGACAAGTAATGTTTAGTCTAGTGTCTTAGATGACTAGGTACATAAAAATAAAAAAACATGGGACTAAATAAAATATTTCTTTATTTAATCTTTCTAAAGAAATTCTAACTTCTATTGTGCTCATACATCTTAATAGGGTAAACTTGGGATAAAATAAACAAATTTATTAGTTAAAAACCTAGTAATAGGAAATTTTAGTAATAAATCTTTGGTAAATGGGTTAAAAGGCATGTCATAATGAAAAGAAATGACATGGAACACGTTGAATCATAACATATAAACTTGGGATCATATAAGAATAGATACATTTTAATGTGGTAGAAACATAAATCATGACTTTATCACAATTCAAGTCTTGTTTAACATGGAGGAGAACATGTCAAGGTAAACCACAAATATCATTGCATATGGTAACACGAGTCAAGGGTAACAGCCAAGACCGTTTCACATGACATATCATGAGACTCAACTTTACCCAATGAATGGGCATATCATAAAATTGTCCATGAATAAAATGAATTAGAACATACATAGACATTCATAAGGTAAAATAGGATTATATCATGGTAAGTGATGTAAAATTTAAGTGATAATATGTAAATATAGTATTTAATAATTTTTAGCCTTAAAACATTTTAGTATGGTTTTACAGAAAACACTAATAAGAATTTAAAATCGAAAAAGGAATAATATTTTTTTCCAAACCATAAATGATCCAGGAGGGTTTTAATAAAAAAAATATTGTTTTTATAAAAACAATGGTGGATTAAAAAATATGGTATAGTTTACATTAAATTGGGTATGAATACAAGAATTTCCCTTAAAGGGGTTTGCTTTTCGGTAAGCATTGAGGAGGGAACCACTTAAAAACATGTATATCCCCAGAAGATAATTATAATTGGACCTTGATAAAAGAGTTTGGTGATATATATATAAATTATAATATGTAAATAAATAGAATATGTGATTTCATTAGGGTAAAAAAGAGTGGGAATAACATGAATGAATAATGGAGGTTCAAGTAGAATCCCTTACCTTAAGTGTGATTGTATTCTCTACTTGATATAAATGACCTGAATAACAAAATTAGGTTCTTTATTTAATAATTATAGAACCTCTATTATGTATACAATATTTACTATAAACTTTTTAAGTTCATTCATGGCCTTTTTTATGGTTTAAGAGGTTCAATTTCATTGTTCGGATCCGTTTGTTTCATGGTCGGTATAATATTACACATTAACAAAGAACCATGTAAAATGAGGATGGTTTTACATAATTGGAGTTATATTTAATTATTTAACAACCATAAGTTTACATGGTTTTAAATTTCATTTTCTTACTTTGAGTTAATATGAATCATTACATAAAACTTTAGCGATAACCTTTTCGGTTATTTGGTGGTTTTTAACCACAACAAACACATTTTATTTTATAAATTAAAACTATGTGTAAAAAAAGATTACATAACCATAGGTGAGACATAATAAATATATTATAGTCTATTTCAAATATATGAATTGTTTAATGACCATAATTAAAGATGGTAATGGAAATTGAAAACCCATTGTCCTTGAATGTGGTAAATTAACACATCTTGGATGTTGTCTTTACTACTAGAATAAAAGAAGGGTAAATGAGGGATGATAATAAATTATTCCATTATCATAACATAATTCCAATAAATATAAGGTAATTTATTTGTCATAACATTTTTATGAGAATAGTTAAGTATAGAAAACAAAATAAATGAACTAAAAAAGAAACTAAAAGAATTGAAAAGAGGAATTTACCTCTTGAGTTAATCTTCCTTGAGAGCCTCTTAAGGGGAGAGGATTTGGCCTTTTGAGGAGAACGGATTTTAGACATGGGGGAGGATATTGGGGAGATATTTTAGTAGAGTATAAAAAATTAACAAGGATTCATATGTGTCGGGAGTGTGGGTGGTTTTTATAGTGGAGGTGAAGAGGGTTTTCTTAATATCTTAATCATTAGTTTATTATTTTTCCATAAGACAAGAAATAGTAATGATTCTTATGAAAATAAATAGTAATATGTGTATGTGATTTATAATGAATGGCCATTTTCATCATCCATAACTCAATCATGATTCATAAATTAATTTATATAGCATTTATCATAAATTATAATATTTTACTATTCACCAAAAATTCATGTTTTTTAGGAAAAACCCAAAAATTAACCCCAACCATTTTTTAACATTTAGAATCCAAAAATGAAATCCATTTTTCAAAAATAATTTTTTAAATATGATTAATTTAATTTTTAATTAAAATCATAATTTACATTAAAAATACGGATTTTAAAATTATAATTGATTTTATAATGTTTTCTCAAATTACATAAGGTATTATAAATTTATCTTAAAACAAGAAGACATAAAATTTTTAAATTATGAACACATTTTTGGAAAATAAATTTTATTTAAAATTAGTTAATTAATATTAATTATTTATTTATGACTTACAAAAATACCAACACTTTTACTATGGTAATATTATCACTTATATGATGCCTAAATTTTATTTATACATTCAAGGGTGAGGTTACTATTATTTTAGACGATTTAATATTCATAAGAGTTATTTTAATGTTAATAAGGGTAGGTTACTATTTATAAGGGTATTTTACAGTTCACCAAAAAAGTATCTTTTTCCTATTGGTCTCTAAACATCTTACTGATTGCACCCATTTATGTCAGATTTTGAAAATTCAAATCACAGAAGTGACAATATTATATTAGAAGGTCATATAGTAATTTGTAGTTCAATGACTTTTGATTTTATGTGATTATATTTCATAATTATAAGAAGGTAATTTCCATTGATAAAAAATTGGTTTATTACATTCATTCTTCAATTCTATTATTAATGGCACACTTTCTCTTTTTTGAACCTTATCTTTCCAACACTATGATGGTTAAACATAGGGTCATTCCATACTCTCATCTATAGTTCTACATCTTCCATTTACACATCTTTAATACTTACATGTACAGAAGGTTGATTATTCATTTGATAAAGATAATATTTCTCCCCTTTAATAATTCAAGATCCAATATTTTTAAATAAAAAAATATTGGATCTTTTATGATCCTCATCATAGATATGCTAACATGATCCTATTGACTAAGAGCATCCATTATATTATTCTCCTTCCTAGGGTGGTGATGTACTGAGAAGTCATAATCTTTAATGACTTATAACCATCTTCTCTAATACTTATTCATCTCTTTTTGAGTGAATATATGATTTAAACTTCTATAATAAATATATATATCACATCTTTCTCTATAACGATAATAACTCCATATCATTAATAGAAAAATTACAGTAGTTATCTCCAAATAATGATTTTGATAATTTTTATTGTCAAAATTCAATTTTCATGAGATATAAGAAATAACCATATCATTATGCATGAGAATGCATCCCAACCTCTTTTTTTATGTATCACTATAGATTACAAATCCCTTATCCACTATAGGGTAATGTAAGAATAGGTGAAATAACTAAACTTCTCTTAATTTTCTTGAAATTTTCCTCACATTCATATATTCAATATAAGTTCCCTCTTTAATGAATCCACTTAAATTCAATCATATGATATTATATGACCTAATAATTGAACTTTTCGATCCCTAAATTTACACTTGGTAAAGTTTTCATAACATTTATCATTAATAAGGGTATTGATTATATATTTTTAAGATATATTCATTCTATTCCTTTCAATTTGAATATATAATAATTTCATCTATAAACACTATTAAAAACTAAATAAAGTATTCATTAATAAAACTTTTTATTAAATCCTTAAAGATATTAGATGAATTTCCATGGCCAAATGACATCACTATAAATTCATATTGTCTATACCGAGTATAGAAGAATGTCTTCGGTATGTCTTCAGTTTTGATCCATAAGTAATAGATCCCAGATCAATGATCAATCATGGAAAACTATTTAACTCCTCAAAATTGATTAAATAAGTCATCAATATGGGATAGAGGATACTTTTTCTTGATAGTGATAATTTTAGGTTCTCAATAATCAATGTAGAATCACATTGATACATCTTTATTTTTAACCAAAAGAATAGGTGCCCTAGAGGTGATGAACTTGGCTGCATAAGTCCCTTTTTAAAATTTTCTTAGTGTTCCTTCTTGAATTTCTTCAACTCAATTGGGGTCAATCTATAAGTGTTATTTTAAATAGATGTATCACTAGGTATGAGTTATATTAATAAACTAGCTTTATGGGTAAAAGGAGGAATAAGAAATTGTCCAATAAAAACACCAATAAACACCCAAACAATACACATATCTTTTATGTTAAGTTTCTTTCAAACAATTTATGATAAACATCCCTTTAAAATAGGATTTCAGACCTATATAATGGATTTCATTTTAATTAGCACTTAATATTTATCATCACACCAAAAGAAAATCATAGGTTGGTTCCGAATATCAAACTTGGCTTCCCTTCATTGTGAATTTATATTGGATTTATATAGGGAAATAAAATCCATGTATAAGATAACATAAAGGTAAAATAGATGGAGAATAATAATATTTTTAGGAATCACATTGATGAAACTTCAATCAGAGAAGAATTATATACTTTTGTTGTGATCATCATACCATTAGAAGTATTCACTATTAATTTGAATTCTAATCACTAATGATATGAATTGTAATTAATTGATTCTTTTCTTGATATAAACTAATTCATATAACTAATCTCAAATAGGGCTTTTTAGTATTTTAGCTTCCTTATTACCAACTCAACTTCATTATTATATATTTAATCCCTTTGTAAAACCAAAATGGTAGCCTGACTATTAGGTATATTTGATCAGAGTGATAAAACATGAAAGATAATTTATAAAATGTCTAAATCATGATAGATTATTTTCATCCTTTGACCCATTAGGTTTAACCTAGGTCATTCATGGTGATTATTTATTCAAATCCATCATAAATATTTGTAACATAAATGTGAATTAACCCAATCATATCTCCCATGAGAGTCAAACCTGGTGCACAATAAGGGCATAGATAAAATTCCCTAGAATTATTTCCAAGAAAAACTCATTTTTTGTGGTTGTGCCCTCTATATCCATCTATGCCGAAAACCATATCCACTTGTAGTATCCAGACATGTGATGTTTTTTAGGAAAACCATATAATCACTTTATTAAAAAAACTATTATAATATTATCCTATACTTTGATTTATACCCCAAGGTTTTAACATTGTTTTAAAATACAAATATATAAATAATAACTAAACCCTTATCAGATACAAACTATAACAACCCAATCTTTTCATACAAAATATTTCATATTTTTTTATTAATATTAAATTAATTTCATAAATACATGCCCAAGGACCATAACGGTTAAGTGTATTTAGATAAAAGATACATAATATTATTAATTCATGAATGATATTTAATGTATCTAATAAAAATCTCCATGCATAGTAATATTCATAGAAAATCCCTACTTATACATTTCTTCATAATTTAGGAATGGAAACATAAGAAATGGTGAGTTCACAAGATCGATAAGGGTAAACATGAATGATATCGATTAATGATCATAAAAAGAATAAGATAATCATAAGGGTATGAGATTAGGACCATAACCTACAAATTTCACACCCAATATGTCAAAGATCATAAACATGAATTGTGGTATAACACATTACCATTTCAAAATACATGAATAATAAGAGAAATAAATCATCATTAATCAATCATGAACTAAAATATCATATAATAAAATTGCGGAACCATCATAAGTATAGAAACCATTTCCTATTTCATGGTTAACTATGGATACTACCAATAAATAATAGAGGAATAATCAATGCATATTTCCCATAGTGTATTAAGTACATCGATTTGTTTTTCATATTTGATCAAACACTTCAACTTGTTTCCCATAGTGGATCAAGAACATAAAATTATTTCCCATTTTTATCTCAGGATTTAAAAAACATTACCCAATTCATTGAAGAGACATATAATTTTGGGATCACTCATCATATAATTAAAACTGTACATATGTGTTCCATATGATCATAATACATTCATCATATCATCATTTCGTTACCCATGTGAAATAAAAATGTTTCCTAAACATCTTATCATCATAATCATAAACAATCTAGAGAAAAATAAGCATAGTATTTATGAATTATATTTACAATAAACCATAATAAACACCAAAGGTTTTTGTTATTCATTAATAAAAACTCCATAAAAATATAATGAACACATTTTTGAGGAAATTAACATTTCCATATTGAAATAAATAAATTAAAATATAAAAAATTATAAAATATTATTGGAAAAATTATATTTTAAAAGAAAAATAAAAATATATAAAGGAACCATCAAATAATTAAGTGTTCTTGATGGCAGAAAAGTATATTCAAGTCATATAAGCTAAAATAAAAAATTTATTTCCCAATTTTGTAAAAAAAATTTAAAAGTAAATTGCTCATAAAACGAAAAAATTATTCCTTTTAATTCAATTTTTAAAATTTTAAACATGGGTAAAAATATATTTAAACAATAATATAAGAATAGTAAAAACATTCTTGAAGAAATATTTTGAAAGCATAGACAAGTAAGATAAAATATTTTTGAAAAAGGGAGAAATAAAGCAGTTTTTCCTTAAAAACATTATTTCAGTATATTGAGTATATAAAGAGATGAATATAAAATGAATTCATGAAATCTGTATAAATAAAAATAAAATAGATTTATCATATAAGAATAATATAATTTCCCCAATAGAAATTCAACCATAAACAATCCTGATTAAAGTAAGATCAAAACAAAAATTCCTTATATCAAGTCTCGTATTTACACATATAGGTTTGAATATCATGTATAATAAATATATATTAGATATATATGTATTATAAAACCATAATAATATATATAATTTATTTTATTATTACCTATGACATCCTATCATTAGTTTATTTACAAATTTCTATTAAAATCTTTATTCTGAGTGATAACTGTTTTGTTTTTCATGCATTTTTCAGTTCAAAAAATCCATATCCTTTAATTTTATTACGGTTTCATAAATTCAAAAACTTTATTAATTATATTAGTATTGTATATATTCATTATGTATAATTATATTTTTTATAAAAGGAATATATAGAAAAATGATTTACACCATTCATGGAGACGGTAGGCTATACAAACACATTAAAGGTGTTCATATTTTTTAATGAGAAGAAGGAAAGAATGATAAATAATATATTA
Organism: Viscum album; assembly: GCA_963277665.1. Taxonomy (NCBI): domain Eukaryota; kingdom Viridiplantae; phylum Streptophyta; class Magnoliopsida; order Santalales; family Viscaceae; genus Viscum; species Viscum album. The sequence goes on along the minus strand of OY728159.1, from coordinate 1,416,329,589 downwards.
ACATTATATAATTATTATAATATCATAAATATCACATATAATTATTATTTACATCATCACAACCATCCATATATGCACAATATTTTATTTTTCCACAAGATGTAAATAAGGTGGATAATGGTTATTAAATTAACATAATTAAAATTAATAATGTTAAATATACCTATTTAATTATATCATAATTTATACCATAAATTTAAAGGAGGTATAACAATTTTTTTTTGAAAAAACTCATTTTAGATTTATGCCACTTCATTTAGAACCCTTTTTTGGGTAACACCTTAAGTCTTTAAATGATGGTATTGTGGAATGATAAAAAAGTCTAGATCATGGTGAAGGAATGAAGTATGTTTTTATGATAGTTATTGTCCAATATATAAGTATTGTAATGTTTTTTGAAGAGAGGATATGTGTTATCCTTATATAGGGGAGGTAAATGACACACTTGGAATTATAAAAAAGATTAATTAATATAAATATCATAATAATTTCAAGTGGTTCCAAGGAAGACCATTTTAGAATATAAAATGTTATATGTTCAAAATAAACACAACTAATCACATATGGTACTGTTTTGGATAAATTTTAATCCTTATCTTATAGTAAAACAACTTTAAACTCATTTTAACTATACGTAGAATAATTTAACATTTTACCATGACAATGTATTTATATGAAAAAAATAAGAGGGTACTTATAATTTTTTAGATATTATGGTTATAAATTTTAAAAAAATTATAATATTTAATTTCAATAAGTGGTATAAATTAGTTTTAATTTAAGAATATAAAATGAATGGAAAACGTTTTTTTGGAAAATTCATGATTTAAGAATGAAATTTTTTTACCTTAAACTAAATTAATAAACCGGTTTACATGAATTTTTTGGTTAAATAATAAATTAATGATTGTTTTTAGACTTTTTTATTTAGCCCAAAATTAATTTCATCTTCCAACTGCACCATTAATTATAAAGAATCAAAAATAGTTTTTATATTTCATATAATATAACTTATCTTCGTAAAATACATGCTTGAGTTCCAAATTTAAAAATAATATTTTAAAATAAATTTTATACTTATTTAGGATAATTTTATTTAAATAATTCATATAATAGGATAAAATAATGTATTATGGTTATTTTATTATTTTTCACCATGGTTTTAACATAATTTTACTTCTTTTATAAAGAGGATAAATATTTATTATGGTAACTATTCATAATGAAAAAAAATTAAGTTGTACCTTTTATAATAAATTAATTATTATGAATCTAAATATGGATTCAATTTTACCAAATAAAAAAAATATTAGTGTAAGAAGTTAATTTAAAATTAACCCCACAAAATTTGATGAAAAACAGTTTTCCAGTGAAAAGTTTTTCTTATGCATAAATAATTTTATTCAAAAAATGAATATAAAAAAATGAATAAAATGATTAAAATTAAATTTATTATAATATATTTTAACTAATGGTACTTTTAAAAAAAATATCAAAATATAAAAATATAAAAGCTTAAATTAAAAGGAATTTCTCAAAAAATTAGTATTTTCACTAGTCATAAAAAAATATTTTTTTTGGAAATTACAAAAAATTATATCTAATATAATTTTGACATCTGAATTAAAAAAATGAATTTAATTTTTTCAAATAAATTTTCTAAAATTTTAAGTAATCAAATATTTTATTTGTTCATAAAAATATAATAAAATCATTATTTATGAAAATGTATTTGGAAGCATATAATGACTTTACTGAAAATGAAACACTTAGTTATAAATATGTATGATTTATATACATACTTTATAAATAATTATAAAAATTAATTTATTCATATTCACTCAATAAATTTTAATGGTTTTATGATAACTATAATAGTAAATAATAAAATTTTAATAGAATATTGTGGTTCTATTAAACTCTTTATGGTGAGAAACATAAGTTATCGAAGAAATTAAATTTATTTGAACAAAAATATTTCATAAAATATCATGTTGTTATTATATTCATCAGGACTTTACTCGAACATGGATCAACTAAAAAAATAAGGAGAAGAATATGGGGAAAAATGTTTTTATTAAGGATTAAATATTTTCATGGTATTACACATAAAAGTTAACTTATATCAAAATCATGAAAATTACTGATAAAAATGGAATTAATTTTATTATTATAAATAAAAATGAAAATTTTTAACATTAATACAAAAAAAAATGGAATTATAATTTTTTTATTTAATTAAAATAAAAGATTGTATTTGAAAAATTGGTATTTTTCACTATTCATTTAAAATTCAATCATTTTAGAAAAATCACATAATTTCACTATAATATATTTTTCATATTCTAATTTCCAAAATTAATTTTATTTTATAAAATAAATTTTTAAAAAATATATGAAATTAATTATAATTTCCATGCATAAAATGTAATAAAAATCTTGTTTGAAGAAAATACATTTTTGAACCGTAAAATGACCACACTAAAACTGAGCTCTTATTTCATAATAATTAATAAATAAATTTATAATTATTGGGATAGTAATATATATATATATTATATTATGGTAACACATTATGACAAACTTTATTTTAATACACCTTAATTCATGATTTATTGTATAAAGATACACTTAATGCGACCAGAGAATAATGTGGTTCCTAGTGTATTTGGTAACATAAAAACATAAAATAAGGATACAATGAAATTGTTTAAAACTTATTTAACATGCTATAAAATTCCATTTATTTTTTAAAACTACACAGGATAACCTTGGGACATACATAATAAATGGGTGAGCTATAAACACCAGTAAGGGAATTATCAAAGCATAGAATGATGAAATAAATTCATATAAAGAAAGATACATATCATGGTGACATAAAATGTGTGATAATCATAAACACTATCACCTAAGAAAGATATAATATGATAATGTAAAGTTTACATGGGAATGTGGTAGAAAAACAAAACAAGAAATTATAATAATAATTCAAGGCAAACTGCTATGACATAATAGGATAGTGTTCTTAAAATAACCTCTCATACACATTAAATAGAATATAATAAGATTAAAACATTACCCAATGTATTGGAGGTCCATATAATTCTGGGACCACCTACCACTTTCATATCATGTACATGCATAATTTTTCCATAAAGATAATACAAAATAGGAATTCATTTTATCATTTTTAACCCCAAAGTTTAAGATTTTGTTTTATATACGTGTGATTACCCAATAAATGAAGGATAAGTATCTATAATTTATTACCTTTGACTGGAATTGGGGATGGGTATTCCCAATAAAAAAAATTGGCATGGAAAATCACATGGTAATTTTGGAAGAATAAAAATTGAACATAATGATTCATGGTAGGGATTAATGAGAGTAAAAGGGTTATGTAATTAACTATAAATCGTAAGGGAAGTAAGATTGATGTGGGAAAAAATATCCCAATATAAAAAATTGGAAATAAAAATGCATAAATTAAATAAGGTTTTTGAATAAAGAAGAAAATTAGAGGATATATTTCATTGAGAAGTTGTTTCTAGAAGATTGGGAGGCAATTAGTAAGATATTGTGGGAACCCATGGAGGGATATAGAGAGATAATGGTAGACTAATTTCATGCTCCAAGAGTTCGTAGTGAAGTTCAATGGGTGGTGGGTTATGTTTATATAGAAAACAGGGGGAATTATTTATTAATTTCTAAACTTAGGTTTTTGACTATATAAAATAAATTATTTCAAACCACAATCATTAAAATAATACCCTTGGTGATATCAAAGTGATCCATGTTTATAAAGATTTTTTTTGAAAACCATAAAATATAATATTAGTTTTGGGGGATTCGAAAAAGGATTATAAAATTAATCAAATAACATCAAAAACACATTATTTAAATAACGAAATGAAATTCAATGGATTCTATTTAAATTATTTTTTTACAAAAAAGTTTGTCTTTTATGATGTCATAATATATAACATATATTTATACGGTAATTACTTTTTACCCAAAAATTCAATAATCTCTAAAAAATATAAAAAAATTAATATTGGATAATTTTGAAATTTTGAATTCAAAAATAATATTAATTTTATTGAAATAATTAAATTAATATGATAATTCATATTTTTAAATAAAAAATCCCCATTTATTAAGAAATGCAGTTTTTTTACCATAACGTTTTTCTGACCCTCCTAAAAATTTCATCTGACTTTATAAATTTATATTATCATTTATATTTAATAGATATTCTTCAATAATAAAATTTTTCAAAAATAAAATTTATTTCATAAATTTCTTAATACATAAAAAAGTGTGACTTGGTTGAAACTTTGTATTTTCCTAACATACAATTTGTGTTTCATCATATCAAAAAATAGTTTTTTGTAAAAAAATTTATTTAATCATTAAAATAAATAGTAAAAAAGGATAAATATACTCATTATATTATTATAAATAAAAATATACAATGTCAAATTGTTAGGTCCAAGATACATAACCCCTTATTACACTAAAAAATTTGCTAAGGGTATGGTGTGTGATGGTGAGATTTCCATCGGGTGGTTCGGCATACATAGTTTGGTACATGGTCTTAATGAGCCTAAATATCTTCTATAAATAGTTTTTATCATGATTTAGTTTTTTAATATTGTCATGGTACTGGTCAAGGGAAAATCATTTTTATTTTATCTTCTATGGAATCTCCAGTAAATGGTATTCATTGGCTACAATCATACTGGTCAGGGTCGTCTCATCTTTTTTCTTTGTTAATTGAATTTATCATAACTATTAATATATAATAATTATATGATCAAATTAAAATGGATATATTATCAATTGTTATAATTTTTAATTTTATTTTATATCCTAAAGGATATATCTTATAGTGTTCTAAAATAACTAATATTGTGAATGTGTTTTCTATAACCACATTACTTAATAGGGAATTTAATTTAATGACAAAGGGAACTTTGTATATAAAAGTTCAGGTCATTACATTATTACTAATTTGAAAACTCTATCCCCTAAAATTTTCATTTTATACACTAAAACATATAAGGGTTCAAATGTTTCGTCTCTTCTTCATGTTCCCTAGTTGTTTGCTCAAATATGTGGTTCTTCAATAACACTTTTACCAGCTAAGTTTTCATGTTTCATAGAACTTTGTTTCTAAAATATAAGATCTTTATTATTTTATTCTCATATTAAAGTGCATTATCTAATAGTATAACCTATATATTTCATATATGTGAGGGGTGTGATATATGATTTCTCAAGAGGGATAAATTGAACACATCATGTACTTTAAATAGGTTGGGTGGGTGTGCTAGTCAATAGGACACTGTGCTAATGTGATCAAGGATCTCAAAGGGGTTTATTTATCGAGGAATAAGACTTTACTTCTCCCAAAACCTCATGACTTATTTCTATGAAGGTATATGAAGGAAAAATATATCTCTCACGTTAAACACTATGTATCATAGATGATTCTCAGCATATCTTTTTCGTTGACTTTTCATGGACTTTATGTGATGTTGAATAGTTAGAACCTTATTTTTTATTCCATGGAAAATATTAGCTCTCATAAGATTCATATATCAAAATTCATCCCAGCATGTTTGATTCCAACATGTCTTATTATGAAAAGCCTCCTAAGTTCCTATTTGAATGTTATAATGGAGGATTTTATTATATGAGAACTCCAATAGGGGAAGTTTTTGATCCCAACATCCTTGTAAGTATATTTAATATGATCTTAGTATAACCTCCAATATTTAAATGGTAATTTCAAAATACACATCTACATGAGGGTTTTATGAAAGGCTTCTCCAACACATCAAGATAAACCTTTAATCATGATCAGATATAGTAAAGAGTTGAACTCTATTTATTCTTACCACTTATATTATGTATATCTTACTGATTTGGCCTAGAGAAAAATATTCCTTGATATAATTTAAAATAAATAACTTTTCAAGGTGATCAGCTTCCATGAATATGGAATTATTGACTTTAGATATCCTATGGAGTCCTACGATGAAATCCATGGTCATTTTCTTGTCTACATACTAGTATGGGAAATGGTATCATCATACCCTTATACTTCTTTCATTGAGACTTTTCATGTTGGAATATTAGGAATTGATATAATAATTATTAAATATCTCTCTTCATGTTATCCCATTGTTACTTTTTCTTCAAATCTTACTATATCTTAGTGATTTCAGGATGAATAGAGATATACAAGATATGTGAATCATTAAGATGTAACCTCTTTATTTATAGTTTTAATCAGACACATGTAAGGGTTCCAAACCATATAACACCATATTTAGAAAATTTAAGAAAATGGATATTCTCTTCCTTTTTATGTATCACCTCATCATCTTTTTAATAATCCTTGATCCCCTCATGAATGGATGTTTGAGTTGATATTTGAGAAAGGTAGGATAAAAATCCATTTATTAATCCCATTTCCATCCTATGCATGTATAAAAAGATTACATTCCTTTCGAACCCTTGTGATTGATAGGGTTTTAGGATCTATTCTGGTCAAACAATATTCCACTTTGTTTTTCTTACCATGATTATAATGGTTTGAACAATCATTTTCATTGATCACCTTGAACCACCTTCGTTGGTTCTTATTAATCTCTTTTTTGGTGAATATAAATCTGAGGTTTTTATGATTTGTATATATGTCACACTTCTCACCTTTGATATAATTTCACAAAAATATTCATTTAGAAGACAATTTTATCTAATTTTAGATCATAATATGTGTAGTCATACTCATGTATCTTTAATCAGTGGGAGGTATAGGCTGTCACTTTTTCATCTTATATGAGTACACAAAATAATCCTTTTTGAATGCATCACTCTAGATCCAAAATTAATTTCCATAGGTGTGTAATGTGATCATATGTGTAATTATTAACATATTATTCAAATATTTATAGTTCTATTTATATTCATCACTCCAGAAAAAATTGACTGATTTCTGAGTTAGATTGGTCAGTGGGATTGAGAATCATTAGATCTTTCTCAAAACATTATGACTTTACCAAGCTAATACAAGGAAACAATAGATGTCCATCATAGATGTTGGTCTTGGTTATAATATGATTGAATATATTTTTTTAAGTATCCATATATATCCCTTTTATGGTGAAAACATACCCCAATAATGTTACTTTCACCATCCATAACTCACATTTACTGTAATTCGCAAATAAATTTTCCTTCCACAAAGTGTTTGGTAAAAAATTCAAATTATCCTCATCTTCCAACTTCTATTTTGAGAATCATTAGATCATGATAATCAATACAGAGCTGCATTGACCCACCCTTGTTTTTAATGAGGAGGACCAATGTACACCATGGAAAATAACCTAAGCATATTAACCCATTATTCATATTCTCATATAGTTACTTATTTAGATACTCAATTTTCACTGACATCTGTTCTATATAGATTCTTGGATATTGGTAAAGCTCCAGGTATAATCTTGATTGAAAAATCAAACTTTTGGCTTGGAGGAAGGCCAGTATATTCTTTACGCAACACATCAGTGTATTCCATCATAATGAACATGTATACAAAACTAGTTTTTTCCTTAGTAATAATCATTTGATCAAGATAATCCTTCTCATAAGGTAATAATATCAATTCGTGAGATGATGATACCAAAGTAGATTCATCCTCTTCATTACACTTTTTTAGAATTAGTAATAAATTGATGATATATAGGGTGATTTTTGTCTCTTAGAAATTTATATTGTCTCTATATAAGTAAATAAAACCCATACCCAAATTAACACCTAATTATTCTAAAGGACGTATCACAATGTTTTATAGGAATTTCATTGCAAAAATGTTGATATGGGGAGTTATATACTATGGAATCATTAATTTTACCATTTTATATTTTTTCTAATAGATCTAATTCCATGATTTTTTGTGGTATTTGAATAGTTATTCTAATCACATGTGATATGAAAGAATGAATAGAACCATAATCCAACAGTATGTTAAGTTTTCTTTAATTAATAACTAATATATATATCACCACTTCATTGTCAGTGTCCACCTCAATAGTTCTAATGATATAACCTCACATTTTCTCTCTGGTCCATGGATATTGTTTTCATCAGTTGTCCTAAAAGATACTTATCTAAGGGAGTTACTTCACATAGTGTACTTATTCCTTAAATATGGAACACTCAACAATAGGTTTAGGGTTGACAAGAGAATTCCTTTATTCCATCACATTAGGGTTTCTATTATTTTATAAATCAGTAGCCATGTTCCCTTCTATCCCACACCTAAAACTTTTTTTCATACACTTTTTGAAATTTATAGGATTATTATTCCCACAATACAAAAAATTTGGATGTTGTAATTTTTTTCACTATTATATTTCTTTATCATACCACCAGAATAAAACTAATTTTATGATTCTTATCCACATGGGAACCCAGGGATTCATTGATCTCCATTTAAATATTGAGTTCACATCAAACAATTTCCTCATAAATATAAAAGTCATGAATTTCTAAGAATTTTCATATAATCATCTTCAAACCACCAAAGAAGTTTTCATTTTTACATTCTGCCAAAATGAAAAATTATGAAGGGTATTATAAAAGTCTTTTAATGGTCACCTTATACATCATAATGGTTTCATATTTCTTTTTATTAACTATAAGTAAATCTCTCTTAATTTTATGTCATATAATATAAGGAAATATTTATTGAAAAACAATTTCTAGAATTCCTTCCACTCCATTACTTAGATGTCTTCTTCATGTTTTGTATTTTTATCAATGTCCACTATTGATCGGCCTCTTATTCTGTTTGATAAATAACCAGAAATAACTTCTATTTCCCAAATAATTAAAGGATGGAGAATATCTTTTTAATGGAGTTGATCTAATATTCTATGATTTATGGATAATAAGATATACTGAATGTTGGAGGCCTTTTTTATATAAAGGCATCAATTTCAACTTGATATTTCTTAGGGGGATTTGGGTGTTTCTTTCTGATTTGGGTTTCTATTTAAAACCCCCATTTATTGGTAATGTATTTAAAAAATGATACCTTCTCCCATTTGTTTTGGAATCTCATTTAGGTAGTCGTCATAATATCCCTCACATTAATCTTTGACCAAGTTTTTCCAATTTCCATCCATTAACTAGAATAAAATCAAAATTAGGGATGGTGAATTGTAAACTATTAAACACATATATGGGAAACCATGAATATTAAACAGATAACTCATAAATAACATATATTCCTAAATCAATGAATTTATTGGTTTCAATCTAATTTATTCATAATCTATTTCTTAACAAAATATCTTTTAGGCATTTTTAATCCCTTTAAAAATGGTTCGTAATGAGATTTTTAATTTAAAAAATCATCACCCCCAGGTGTGTTAACCTAGGTTTTCATCAAGTCTCATAGTCATGCACTGGGTTATGAATAATTCCAGCTTAATATTTCCCATTGAGTTTATTAACCCTATTTAAAACTATGTTAGAGTCACATCTACTTATAGTATATAGATAGGGATATATTTTCTAGGAACCCACTTACACTATAATCTATAAAAAGTTGGGGATATTTTCATATGTTTGTCCTTATACCTAAGGCTTTCACTATATTTTTCTAATCCTAATCCCCCCAAATAACTTTAATTTCCTTTGATACAAAATTTGATAACCCTTATTTCAATACACCTTAATTCATGAGTTATAACCTAAAGATACACATAATAAAACAAAAGAAGAACATGTGGCCTAGTGAATTTGGGTAATTAGGTACATAACATAATAATATAAAATAGGTGTACAGTTATATTATTTAAAACTTTTTTAACATGCTATAAAATTCCATTACTTTTTTTTAAATGCACAGTATTACCCGAGGACATACCTAAGAAATGGATGAGATATAAAGTCTCGTAAGATAATAATCAGATAATAACATGATTAAAAAAATAAATTTTATACTAGAGGTATATCATTGTGACATAAAATGGCTGAATATCATAAACATGGTCCTCAAATATAGATACAATATGATAACATAATGGAAACATGAGAATGTTCCAAAAATATGAAACATGAAATCATAAGCATAAGTCAAGGATAACCAAAAATAAAACATATCATAATGTTCATAGGATAACCCCCATTCACCAAGAATAGAAAACCGTAGGACAAAAACATTACCCAAATCAATTAATGACTATAAATTTGGCCCCACATTTTACTTTCATATCATGTACATGCATAAGTATGAAAAAAAGATCAAAATAATAAGAATCAATTTCATAATTTTAACCCTGTGATTAAGAAATGTGGATTCAAATAAATTTAATAATACAAAAGTATAAGGATATGTAAATCTAGGTTAATATCGTTGAGAGGATATGGGGATGGGTATTCCCAATAGAAATGTTTCACATTGAATGTCGTAGGATAATTTCAGTAGAAAAAATGTAGTATGTATGATTCATAGGAGGGATTAATGAGAGTGAAAGGGGTCTTAAATTACTTGTAAATCATAATTAATGTAATATTGATGTTGGAAAATATATCTCAATATGAATCATTTTAAATAAAAAGGCATATCATAAATAAGGTTCTTGAATAAAGCCGATAAGGAAAATATCTCTTACCATGAGAGGTTTTTTCAAAAATATTGGGAGGAGGTTCTTAAGAACTTAGGGGAACATTGAGAGGGATATAGAGAGGTAATTTCAGATAAATTTCATTACCTTCAAGTTTTTTGTAAAGAGGGATGGGATGTTGTGTGGGGGGGTTTATATAGAAAAATAGGGGAGTTCTTTATGAATTTCTAAACATAGGTTTTCGACTCTATATAATAAATTAATTAAAACGACAAAATAAAACCCATAGTTTTTGTCCATAGTTTCTACAAAAGTATATTAGGCTTAATTATTTTCTAATTTCAAGAACCAAAATCATCAAAATAATACCCTTTATGATATGTAAGTGTGTCATTTTTATATATATTTGTTTCTAAAAATCAAAAATATAATATAGGTTTTGGAGGATTTATAAAGGGTTTATAAAATTAATCGAATCACTTAAAAACACATTATTTTAAAGGGGAAAATAAATTTTTTACTTATAATATTAATATATTTTATTAAATGGCATTTTTGATTTTATGGGGTCATAATATATAACATATATTTATATCATATTTATTTTTTGACCAAAATATTTGATTATCTTAGAAAATTATGAAAAAATCAATGTTGGATAATTTTGATGTTATGATTTCAAAAATAATATTTATTTTATAAAAATAATTATCTTCATATGATAATTAACACTTATAGTTAAAAGATCCCCATTTATTGTGAAATGTCGAGTTTTTTGACAATTACAGTTTTCTGACCCATATAAAAAATACATTTGACTGCATAAAATTGTATTATATTTAAAATTTAATAGATATTTTTTAATAATAATATGTTATTAAAATATAATTTATTTAATAAATTATTAAATTCATCCAAAATATTTTCTTGATTGAAACTATGTATTTTACAAAAATACTATTTGTGTTTCATCGTATCAAAATATATTTTTTTATCAATATCATTATGTAATCAATAAAAGTTATAATAAAAAAGGAAAAATATTATAATTATCCTATTAAAAATAAAAATATTAAATTCTATTCTATTAGGTCCTAAATACGTAACCCCAAATTACACCGATGAATTCCCAAAGGGTATGGTGCATGCTGGTGAGATTTTGCTAGGGTTGTTCATTTACATGGTTTAGGTCATGATATTGATGAGCATGGAGTTCTCCAATAAATGGTTTCACTCGTGATTTATTTTTTGAATCTCATCTTGGGATTATTCAATGAAAAATATCAGTGATTCTATATCCCATAGAATCTTTGATAAATGAACTTCATAGGGTATGATCCTATTGCTCACGAACATCTCTCCTTTTTTTCTATTTCTATAAGACTTATCGTAACCCTTAATTTATAATAATCATATGATCACTATAAAACGGAAATATTATCAATTAATATGATTCTTAAAATAATTTTAAATCCAGTAAGATTTGAGTTATAATGATTTAAAATACCCAAAGTAGTGAATGTGTTTTCAATAACCACGTTACTTAATAGGGAATTTAATTTAATCACAAAAGGAACTTTGTTTCTAAAATTTCCGGTCATTACACACATATTCATATCTACCAGTTCAATAACATCATAAAAATTATATAATAATATTTTTATAGAATTTATAAATTCATTTAAATCTCAATGTTGTGTGTTGTGTAAGCTATCAAGCTTATTATTATTTTAAGACAAATTTTTAGGGTGTTACACTCTCTATGGTAAAATAAATTATTCCATCATAATTTTATGTAGGTCATCAATGGTATAATATTTGAAAATGCGTTTATTGAAAACCCATAATATAAAAAGGGATAATAAAAATACATTTGAAAAAGAAAAGTGAGTATAAAAAAGGTTACAAAAAATAACATATAATTAGTTTCCCAAATAAGGTGAACATTGGGGGGATGTTAAAATATATTCATTGAGGTTAAGAAATGCTAAGGAATAATAGAGAGTGATATATAAAACAGTCATAAGAAATTTATTGACGAAAAAACCCATAAATTTTCTCAATCCTTTAACACATTTCCCCAAGTTCTTTTTCCCACATACTTGACCTATAGGATACAAAATCTTTTTCTTAGCATGGTCTTCATGAAACTACATTTTATTCCTATTAGGTATTCTAGAAAGATAACCCAACAAGAGCTCTTAATCACGTATTGAGATAGGTAATTCAACATAATCACTAGGTTTCTCATTCTAGCTCTAGTTTAACTTAGATTCTTATAAGGAAATTCATTTCATTATCCTTTACATCCAGTATTAACATAATTACTCCATCTTCCATCCATTGACTAACAAAAACTATAGTGTGAGAAATAATATTTATAGTGTCAAATCATGAAAAATCATTCATAGGATATCTAAATAATGAAAACTTCTTTTACCTAGGTCATTCATGGTTATATTATATTAAAATAGTTTGTACTGGTCCTTATAAAAAATCTAATTTAACCAAATAATATTTCTAGAGAGTGTAAAACTGGGGTTTCTAGTAATGGAACACTCACCACGCACCAGAATCATGGATGGGATATAATCAAACAACTATTTTTATCAATTTTTACCATTGATGCATCTATACAAAAACTACATACACATGTTTTATTGAGACATGGATGTATTGTTATGAAATACACATAATCTATACCTTACTAAAACATTAGTATCTAATATAATAATTAGACGTATTCCTCAGTATTTAACCAGTTTTCTCTAATCCTAATATCCAAATATTAACTAACCCCTCCCTTGATACTAGATCAATAGGTCAATAATGTTGAAAGATAAATATTACATATTATTATATGAATATTCAATACATAAAATTGTTATCCCTTCCACAATTGCATCGGTTTAGTGTCTTTGGAAACTTTGATACAAAAATATATTTTTTGTAAGATTTATACATTATTTCCCACTAAGATCTTCATAACTATAACCCTTATTAGTCATATCATAAGTAAATCCTTTCTTCATAACCATGTGAATGGAATCATAAGAAAGGTTGAGCTCATATGCTCTGTATGGGTAAACAAAGGAGATATCAATGATCACTTAATAATAACATTTGCCTAAGGGAATGATAAATGTAGCTTAACATTTGAAAACCATACCCATAAGATTATAAATCAGAATATTTAGTCATGGAATAAATGTAGATGATTCATAAGGCAGTAATCATAAAGAAATCAAAAAACATAATCCATGAGAGAATAACATGGGAATAATAAATATTTTTTTGGCATACACTTATTCATAGAATATAATTTCCATAGTCAAGTAACACTGACAATACTATCATAGTGTATTGGGTCTCTCCCCATTCCATCATATCTTTAGTCAAGCTTCACTCATAACACTTTCAGAGTAGATATAATCCCTTATAAATTTGGGTTCACTCCCCATTACAGTCCTTATTATCTAATGAAATATCAATAATTAACCAATTAATTAGAGATACATATAATTCTAGTACCACCAATCACATAATCATAATCCATTCATATTTTTACAAAAATATCATAAAACCTTCATCATATATCATAACCTATAGAAAATAAATTGGTTTTATAAACTTTTCAACAATTCAACATAACATAACCCATTAAAAATAAGTTGGTTTCATAAACACAATACTTACATTATATTAAACCATATAGAGAGATAATAAGGATGTCTTCATTGGATAATATCCCTGGTATATCATAAATAATAGTAAATTATCTAATCAAAGGTGGAAATAAAATTTTAATACATTACTAGAATATTTCTATGAGAAATTACCCTTTCATTTTCAAATAAATCATTTAAATCCCAAAAATTTACAAAAATATTATGGAATGTTTTTAAATGAACCCTGAAAAATTTTAGTGGATTCCTCAAATTTCATAGATTTTCTGATGGCATGAAATTTTGTTCATGTCGTGTAAGTTAAAATAAATATTCCTTTCATATGTTTGGTTAAAAATAAAAAAAAACTCATTCCAAAAATGAAAAGAATATTGTTTCAAAAAATAAAAAATAAATAAAAATAGTTAAAAATTAATTTAAGTATTCATATAATATTATTAAAAAAATCTTGAAAACATTTTAAATAAAACCCTGACAAGGAAGCAAAATGATTTTCGACCGAAGAGTGAAATGAAGTCAGATTTACTTAAAAATAATAATTTGGTTTCTTCAGTTAGTAAAGAGAGAAAAATTAAATTAAAACATTTAATGTCCATTGATAACTATATTAAATTAAATTAATTAGATTATTGAGATATAGGTTATAAAATTTCATCATTGTAAACTTAATCAAAAATAATCTCGGTAAGTAGTAAGATTGTAACATAAATCTCTTACCTCAATTTAGAAAATATTTGTGAGTTCTCTAAACTCCTGTATAATAATTTTAAATTTTTTATAATTATATAATATAATCATTTAGATATTTTTTATTTCATATATGATCAACTTTTAATATTTAAAAAACTATTTTTTTAATAATTACCTGTTAAAATATTCATTTTTGATTGCTAGTTATTTCCTTTTTTCATAAGAATTTTAGTTATGTAGTTCTGAATATTATACTATAATCATGGTAAAATTATATCTATAATTTTAATCAAGATATAAATATAATATATATTCATTATATATATAGATTAATCCATAAGAACTAGTGATAGAAATAATGAATTACCCCATTCATAGAGACGGTGGGTCGTACATACACATGAACACTATTTTCACTTTTCAACAGATGGAATGAAAGAATTCTAAATAATAATTCACCTTTATATAATAATAATTATTTCATATATATCATATTTTATATTAAATTTATCTTTATTATCATTCATATAAAGCGTAAATGAAAAATATATCACAATGCTTTGTGGAGGTGGTACTCCACACGTAGCCAAGAGCGATGTTATCTTTTTTCAATTGATGGGACAGAAAAAATAAATATATAGAATTATAATAAAATAAAAATATTTATGTCAGAAAATATCATATATAAACATTAATCCCATCATAATAACCATCCTTTAATGATGGTGATGGAAAAATGAATAGTATCTCTATGTGGAGATGACAGTTCACAAGTATGCACGAGCGACACTTTCCCTCCCCATTTGATGGATATCATGGTGAATAATAATTGTTAAATAATATTCATAAAACATATATATTTTTAGTGTAATTAATTTATTATTTTATTATGTATATAATTGATTTATAGGTGGTAGAAGAAGAAATAAATTGAAAGATGTAAGGTGGGATGATTACCTGTACTTCAGGTGGTGATGCTGGTATGACACATGACACATGCAGGGGGTGACTTAGGCATGACATAGGCATGGTGATGCGGGTAGTATGATGCAAGAATGATGTAACACTAAGCAATATGGTTAGTTTTTAGGACTTTAGGATATGTAATGGGCTTCATTCAAACTATTCCTTCAGTCCATGTACTATAAAAATAAGGCTTGATGGGTGGGCTATCCCTTAGGGTGATATGACCTACCTTTTTGTCCGGTGTGTGTGGTGTGTATGTGTTTAACATAATTTTACCCCAAGAACCTAATATATATATATATACTCTAAATCATGGATAGGTAATTTTTTAAGATAATTAAAAGGTTGTTGTTTGAGCTAGATGGCTCAATGTGATGTAAATAAGAGAAAAGAGTTGTGTCCTTTTATAAGTGGGGGAGAGGACACACATGAGGTTAATTAAATAATTTAAATATAATAAATTAATTTCATGTGAAAGTGGAACCATGTGGATATAATTTTTATGAATGTATATTATATGGTTTAAACACCTTCAAAAATAAAAATTTGGATAGGTTTAAGTGGTATTTTAAGCATTATCTTTTTTTTTAATCCTTTTATTAACAATTTTTAACCTTAAATGCGGTGACAAATTTTTCAATATTAAAGGGTTATAATTTTAATTATAAGGAAAAAATGGATCATAAAAACCATGTGATTTTATATTAGGCCACTTACCATCCTACTTTTCTTATTTCAATATTTTTATGATTTTTAAATAATTCAATTAAATATTATTTTTCATAAAATATCATTGATGTCATTTTTGACACTATTCATTTAATTTGACTTTAAACACATCATGATAACAAATTAATTAGAATATAAACTCTTTAATAATAAATTATACATTATTATTAACTATAAAACCCATGTGAAAGCATAATTCATCCAAAAATTATTACATTTTATTTTTATCAAATCATTTACTTTTATTTTTCTATTGCATGCACAAGCACTGTATAAATGTTATTAAAACATTTAAGGTAATAAAATCATTACTAAAATTAAAAAAAAACTAAAATCATAAAAATAAAATTAATAATTTTAAAAATAATATTTTATATTTGTTAATAATAGATTATTATTTTCATGTGAACATATAATAGAAATTAAAAGCAAGTGAGTGACATTTTTTGAATTTTCATTACTTAAAATAATATAAATTTCACTATCAAAGAAAAATGTCACCAAAATTCCATATATTATAATTTTTTGTATTTATGGTAGAATTAATCCTATCCAATGAAATAAAATAATGTTTTTGATATCTTTTGAGTCCATATCTCATGGTTTTAACATTTTTTATCCAATTTTACCCTTACTGAGGTAATAAATTTTTACCACAATTACTATTCCTAATATCCAAAATTTTAATAGTCCAATTTACCAAATTTTAACATAATTATTTAAAATATGTTAACCATTTTTCATTATCCAATCTATATAGGTGGTATAATTAAATTTTTATATAAATTTTTAAAACGTAATGGAAAATAGTATTTAAACAAATTTGTTTTCAAACATAAAAACTAACTTACAACAAAATAATCAATATTGATTATTAAAATGGAATTAATTATATTGCTATATATAAAAACTATAATATTTAAATTAAATTCTAAATCCAAAAACGTTACTTTTAAATTACTTTATTTGATGAGAATAAATTAGAATATTTGAAATATCAGTATTTTTCACTATTCACTGAAAAATCAATCATTTTAGAAAAATACTAACATTTCTTCCTAATTTAATTGTGATATGATTATTCCAAAAATATTGGTAATCTAAAATAATAAAATTTCTAAAATTAATATAAATTAATTATAATTTCTATCCACAAAATGCATTAAAATCTTTTTTGAAGAAAATACTTTTTTGAGCATTAGATAGCGTCACTAAATGTGATTTCTTATTTGGGAATAGTTAATCAATAAATTTATATTGAGTAGTAAAATTTTAAATATATTTCATAATGTGTTTACTCATATTCATATCTTCTAATTCGATGAATATACCACATTTAAATTTTAATATTTGTGTTATATTTCTCAATTTACTTAAAGCTTGGTGTTGCGTGTTAAAAAAGTTGTCGATATTATTATTATTTTAAGATAAATTTTTTGTGAGTTGTTATAAAATTGTGTAAATTTTAATATAAATTCATATCTAGTTCAAATAAAACATTATTAAGAAAACTATTAAGCCTTATTATATTCTATACATATAACATCCCAATATCATCTTCCATAATTCTTTCTCTAATTAGTAATAAATATGATTCATTTATTAACTTATAATATATAACCCATACAATATCTCTTCATATAGAAGTCCATGGAAGTATCCTAAAAAAATAATTCTTCACTTCAACCTATTTATAATGTTAAATAGTTTATCAATTAAATATTTTAGTTGGTCTTTAATTCCTTTCCTTTACATGTTGATAAGTAATATATAGCAATATAAAACATATAATTTATCGCTTCATTCAAGGGTATAAAAAGTACTGTTGAACACTATAATACATATATTATATGACATAATGAAATTTTATTCTAAAAATTTTATAATTTTATACTAAATACTTCTATATTTTCATTAGAACAATCATTATCTAGTGTATATAAAAGATGGAATAAATATATAGATTATAGAGAGATATTTTCTCATAATCATAGAGCCATTCATGAATATAATATCACTAAAAATATACATTTTCATCTATTTAATTCATTTTATGAGTGATGATGAAATGGTCGACGATTCCAAAACCACTCGACATTTATCTTCATTGATATCTGTATTCAATTATAAAAATAAAATCATATGTTTCCACACATCCATGGATTATTTCAGGGTATCCAAATGATATTTATTTCAATGAGAATAAAAAGAAACATTTCCTATAACTTTATCATATATCTTATCAAAATCAAGTGAATAAATATACTTTACAATTTTCATATGAAATTTATTAAGTATTAATAATTAAAAATATATGTTATGATCTTAAAAAAAATATAAACAATAAATAATTAAATAAAATGACAATATATACATAACATGAGGGAAGGGAGAGAGGACTAATTCTTCCCATGTGGTTGAAGATAACTAGACATTTAATCCAAAAATTATTTTTTATTCATCACAAAAATTTCCAAACTAGAACAGACATAATCATATTTAAAATCATTTGCCTCACCAAAATCTAGTAAAATAAGAATTATAGGTAACATGTGTATCTTCTTAAATTCATGAAATGAAATTTCAAATTTATATAAAATAATTATTTTCTTATTAAAAGTCATTATCATTAGTAGTAATCAATATAATTCTTGAATGAATCCTTGAAAACATCCTATGAGTATATGAAAACTTTTAATCTTGAAGAAATTATTGTGTGCTCATGAAGATATCACTATTTTTACCTTCTCAGTATCTGATAAAATTTATGCTTTTGATACAACATGACTAATAAATTTGTACTCTTAAATTTGAAAATTGAATTAAAAAAACTTGAAACAAATCTTATTTTATTTAGTGTCTCTAACACTCTTATCCAATTTTATCCACACCCTTGGAGATATTGAGATTATATCAAAATATTATTGTTAAAAATGTATATAATGAAATAAAGATATGGATGAAAAATCCAGTTCATTGATACCATGAAAACCATGGGAGTGTTAATAAATATATATTACCTTTCTGAATGATCACAGTGACTATAAAGACATTGCCCCCGTGGGCGTGGTGGAGTGGTCGAAGGCTCCGCTTCCCTCAGGGGAGGTCGGGGGTTCGAACCCTGTCAGGGGGTATGCTATAAAAAGCATGTTCACCACACGCAGTGCACGATTGCACGCCGGTTACCCAAGCGTTTACGCGGCGCCGGCCCCCATTGGGGAACTGGGCTTCACCCCTTGGGTGGGCCTGGGGAAGGTAGGGGATTTTCGGGCCACTGCATGCCTGACCACGTAACCACTCGTGGGCTGGGCCATCACCCGCATTGTTTCCCGGCCCCTGCCTTTTAAAAAAAAGAAATATATACAGTGACTATAAAGACACCTAAAATCTGGTTTTTATATGTCCATATTCACACTCAAGTATCATTGTATCTTGATAAAATATCAATCTTGGAGAACAAAGAAACTACCTAAAATTGATTTCAAAAGTTATCTGTTATGGGTATAGATTTTTTATTCTTAATATAACCTAATTATAATTCAATGATCTATAATAATGTTGTAGTATAGTTATATTCAAGCTCATTCAATTATATTACCTACTAGAGTGTCTACATACCTCACTCAAGATAAAAAATTTACATTTAAACTTTGATTACAAATAATATGGGAAACATAAAATAAATATGAAATACCAATATTGGAATGAACATTGAACAATGCATAATTTAATAGTATTATTATTCACATAGTATATGTTCTCTTTTAGAAATTTGTTAGAACCATAACTAGTCAAAAAACAACCAAGATTCAACTCCATGATCCTGAACCTAAAGAAAATAAACACACAAATAAATAATCCCCTGTTAAAATTATCTTCAAATACTTTATCCATTATTATGGAAAGATCAACCTATATAACATGACCACTATACTAATGATTTTCTACCATCTATTTACCTAAATATTTATTATGTAAAAAACATTTAAACATCATTCTTCCTCTCTTTCACTCATTCAATATCAATGTAGGTTTCAGATTCCTCTATAATTTTTCAAATATTTCTTCTTATTTTAATAAATTTTATTAGTTTGGAAATAATAACCACACTATAAAGACTCTAACAAGGTCTATTCCTAATAATAATGATAATAAAACCCACTACATTGACTGGCTCATCTCTTGATGACATAGATATAATTTACAAGACTAAGTTACAATCTTCTTAATAGAGATTTAATTACAAACAATATTAATCACATCTTCCCATATGCTTAGGGATACAAACTAGTGAAATGCATTACTTAAATGCATAGGTGATAATGTTCCCTCTTTTGGAAAATAATAAGTAATATTAAATATCAAACATCTATCATATATTATAGTAATATGAATTAGATATTTTCCCTATTGATCCAACTATATATAAGTCTTATCACCATGCTATAAAATGGTTATAAATATATTGGAATACAAATTTTACATCTAGATAATTATTACTCTATTTA
This sequence comes from Viscum album, assembly GCA_963277665.1. Classification (NCBI taxonomy): domain Eukaryota; kingdom Viridiplantae; phylum Streptophyta; class Magnoliopsida; order Santalales; family Viscaceae; genus Viscum; species Viscum album. The sequence goes on along the minus strand of OY728159.1, from coordinate 1,416,308,361 downwards.
GTGATCATATACTTTGTATACTCTATTACATAGAAAAAATATAATAAAAAACATAAAGGGGTCCAAGACCTTAGCTAGAAATATCCCCCAATCCTTTATATGGACTCCAACTTACACATCCTCTGTTTAAAACTTTTATATACTAGTATTATGGACCATGTTGTCTATATAATTACTACAATGAATAAGATTTTTTTTAGTAGAATGCCATGTTGGACACTAGCAACAATATCATAAAATACTCCAACATTTATATAGTTCATGAATAATGTTATCCTAAAGTATTAATTGTAAATATTAATTACAAAGATATATTTTTAGGTAATTAATGTTCCACATTGGTGAATGAGATTAGTTTCTTAAACCTATGCTAGTGTATTGGGAATTTGGTTCCCTTGTGTGATGTGTTAATACTTTGTACCATGATTTGAACATAAAATTAAATTTAAAGCTACAATGAAATGTCTAGATCACATCATAACTACGATCAAACTGATAGCGAATAAAAATTCACATATCCAGCTCTAGGTGGAATGATGGGTTACCTGTTTCAATTTCCAACTATATTATAATTAACTCAGCTCTAGATTTGAAATTCATATTAACTCTTAGTTTTCATAGTGCTATCTTATCCAATTTAGATTATTTGAAGCTCGAGATGTCATATATATATATATATATATATAACATTCCCAATCACGCAGATCGAAAGTTGGCATATAAATCATCCCCAAGTAATATCCTTTATATAGGGTAACAACAGACACATATCTTCCCATTGAGTGGTGAATAATTTATCTTCATAACAATCCAATAGATGAATTTAAACCATGAACACAATGTTACTAGATAAAACACATTACACTAGTCTATACACAAATATTCCTTGCATCATACACCTATGAATTCACCAACTCAAGCCCGGTCACCATTAGTATAGTTAATAATGTCTTATAGTCTCCATTTTCATGAATACATTTCAATTCTATCAAATAACCAACCATTTCATAGACATATTCTATATTATCCACTTATAACTTACAATATGTCATTTCCCTTACAATATGTGAAGTTTAATATAGTTCTATCAAGTATTGTCAACTCATATCAAAGAATGGTACACCCTTCAAAGGTATCATTTTAATTATAACCAGGTCTAATAATATACAACATAACCAAGGGGAATTCTGTAGTCATTTACATTCATGTTGAAGGAACATTTCATATCAAATGATCCTTATTAATAATTTAATACATTATGGAACAATATGTTTGAAAATTTAGGTGTGAACACATCCAATATCCATCGCAAAGATATCATCTGACTTAGACATCACATATTAAACATGAGGATACTTAGACAACACCCAACTCTATCCTTTAATACCCCTTTATTTAAGGCCTCATTTTTATTCATTATTAATTCATTAAAATCTTTAAATATGAAAATGTGATTGTATATATCATTGAGGATTAACTTACCTAGAAATTGTACTCATAAAAAGGTGATTATTTTCATGGGATGAATCTTCTCAATTTGATTAATTATATACACTAGTCACTCCTTGAATACAAAATTAACCTTTTACTAAAAATCATAGATACTCATAAAATGAGACCAGTCTATGTCACATTCATATAGTTTAGATGCATGAAATATATTATACTGAGTTCTATATCTCAAATAATATTCTAGGTTCTACATTTTTGTACCAATCCTTTCAAAAATTCTCAAACTGACCCATGTTGTATGGCACTAGCTTTCTTTGAATACTCAAGATAATGTGTCCTAGGTATGATGAGACCGTAGAAAGTAACCAATCACCTATATTAAACACTATAGGTTGATATCACTAGTTGGTTTATAACTATTGCATATACAGACCGATCACCAACAACTTCATTATTATCAATATGTTGTAAAAAGTTATCTAAATGACAATCAACCCAATCAAATATGATTCCCATACCTCTTTATAGTATAGTTATGAATGTATGGTCCTTCCATAAAAATTATTATAGGTTTCAATTCGGATCGATGCTTGATAATTATTATTGTATGTGAATTCCACTAATTTGTGATAGTCCTCTTATTATTTTTTAAAATCTATGATGTGTAATATAATATTTTCCTAAATAATTTGAATTTTTCCTTCATATAGTTCATTGAGAAGAGATTAATGAATTATATTAATTTTTTCCTAAGTGTATAATACTAACTATATTATCTACCAAAAATGGGATTTTGATCTCAAATACCAATCAAAATGATACTCATTATCACTCTATGGAGTCAAAATATCTCTCATATATACAAAAAACACTAACTATTTCTTGATTGGTTCTCCCTAATAATAAATAAGTGTAAAACCTTGATAATAATATCTATAATGATCTATAAAAAATCCATACCCTGGGGAAAATTTTGAATCCCTATTAAAATGTCTATAGAGACCTCACCCCACTTCTTTATAGGTATACTAAATGAATATAAAAGAATTTTAGGTCTCAGATATTTTTACATCACCCATGGATAGGTGAGGCATCATGATGTGCAACTCACTGTAACTTTCTTCTTAATTATCCAGTATAATTGTTGTCTTAAATCATGTTAAAAATTCTTCATCCTATGTTTTACAACCCATTGTGTTTCATGTGAATCCCATATCATCTCCCGTATTAAAAATAAATAACACCACCCTTTGATTAACATACAATATGACCTCATCATCTTACCCCCAATATATACACTATTTGTAATCATATAACCTCTCCATCATCACCTGGTATTATAAATACAACCATGTATTCTACTTTAAAACATGTAATAATGAATATGTGATTCTTAGATAAATTAGTGTGACCATACTTTTGTATTATATGATATCTAACAAAAAATTATCAATAAGTCTCAACCAAAACAAAAAAATTATAGAAAGAACATGATATATACACCTATGTATTCCTAATGAGTGTTTCATCCAATGTATTACCCTATCCATAGGTATACCCCATCTCGAAATCAAAGGATATTACGTACTAAACACTTTATTTCTAATAATAGTTCATGTTTTTATAATATAATATTTAGTTTAGGATTTTATAGTCAATATTAATAAAAAAAATATATCATTTTATAGATATTTTAACCAATATATAAAATTATATTCAAGAAAAAACAAGTTCATATTCTTGTGTAGATAGTACCACTCACTTGACATAAATTATAGGGATATATAAGTGAAAAATAAATCATTTAGTACTAAAAATCCATAAATTCATATCCTTATGGAATCACTATAAAACATATTTCTCTTTATCTAGTTTGGTAAGTTTCATGATTATAAAAGAGTTGAGATTCCCCTTTACCTCTTTAAAATACCTCTCATTATGATGAATCCACTTGAAATAATCCTCTATTTTGGTCAAATGCATCATGGTAACTACCAATCAAGATAATTCATTGATAGAATACATGAATTAATCTACCAATCCATAGAAAATATGAATCTTAAATATATTCATTAAAATTAATCAAAAAATAATAAAATTAACCTTATCAGTGCCTTTTAAAATTCCAATATCATATATATCATTCCCCAATAATCATACTTATTGTATCCAAAAAAAGAGACTTCCTGAGATTATCATTAATATAATTCTTTTATAGATTAATTAAAAAAATATATAAGTTCTAAACATAATATTATAGAGCATTAGAGTATATTTGAATGTTTTTAATGAAAACCACAATAACAAAGTTAAGATAAGGTGGGAAAATCTTGTTTAATAGTGGCATGAATACATATAGAAAAAACATTATCCTAAAAACATCACTAAATTCTAAAAAAATCCATATATTCTCTTGTATACAATCTAAGGATAATCTTTCACCCTTAAATTGGGTTGTTCATTGTTAGAGTATATATAAATCATAGATTACCATTAGTCTTACTCAATTAATAAAACAAGTAATTTATAAAATGAAGTGGGTGCCCATTATTAATCATGACCTGGTCCAACCTTTATTCGTCCATAAAAAATATGGATACCATTTCCCATAGTAAATAAAATGAGATAACCCCATAGAGAAGTTCATAGGTAAATAAACCTCTTCTCCATTTGATCATATAAGTATAACATCAACCCCCTAAACTCATGTAGTTTTATCCAATAATGTGGTACCAAAATGGGTTACATGTGTATAACTAAGTCTATTAAAAAATAAACATCCCTAAAATAATGTAATCTTGAGAAATCCTCAAAATAGAAAAATTGAAATCAATTAACAAAGGTTTAGAAAAAATTTACAAGTCCCTATAAATATAATAAAATGATCATTATTTTTTATATGATAATTCTCATAAAATTATAATTAGTTATGATATAAACTACCTAAAAATATCAATCCTTGGTAAATTTATAATGACCATATTTATGAGAACATAAATACACTTTCCTCCAATAATAATTAATGTGTTCTCTAAATAGATTCAACCAATAAATTTCATAAATAAAATCAAATCCATATATATATATGTGTATTTTTTTATTACAAAATAATCCCACAGATTCATGTAGGAAATATCTATAAAGTCATGTCTATGACAACTCATGATATCCTCTGACCACTTCCCTAAGGGTGTGTGGATGGTCAACATTCTCTTCAAATATTCAAACATTAACCCTGATTCACTTAAATTAAATATATAAATAATGGAGTTTATTTTAACTATATCAACCAAAATAATAATCAAGGTATGTGTTCAAAGTATTATACTATATAACATTTATTGTCCCAATCCATTTTTGGATAGAATATACTAGGTAGTAAAATTTTGTTTGAAATATGTACCATAGTCTTATCCTACTGACACCCAACATCCCTATAAAGTCCCTTATTTACTATTTTGTTTGTCCCTAATAGCCTTATCTATTCCATATCTTAATCATCCAATTAGAACATTGATAACACTTTGAGGTAATACCACCTATATTATGTGTTTTCTCATTTAGTTATCTTTCCTTTGATCATGGGAATGAGTCAAAACGTTTAGAACTAGATAAATATTAAATTATTTTTTTTTAATTTCGATTAGGAATTTAAGATATTTATATTTTTGAGAATATTTAATGGAATTTCTGAGGTTAAAGTTATAAAAAGAGGCCCAAAGTGAAATATAATGATTTGGATAAATGAATTGGTTATAGTGGTTAGAACAATACACTATTAGAAGGCTGGTGTGTAGCAAAGAGACATATGGTGGCTACAAAGTAGTAATGAGTTACTCTACTAGTGATCCTATGGAGGGAACCAGAGTCGATTTCTACCACCAAAACTCAACCACCACTTTAAGTGTGCGGTAAGATGTTTATTTTTTAGGTTTTTTTCTTAAATACATTAATGATTTTTTACTCTTATGTAGTCAAACTAGATGGGATCCATCCCCCGTTTCATTTCCCCCTCCTTGATGAACCATTGATCTATGGTGGTTCAAACAATTTTTTCTTCATCAATTTAATGAAGATTCATTCATGTTGATCATATTCTCCCTTAATCCTTATTTATACTCTACTATTAGTATATATAGATTGATATTTTATTTTTAATTACACTATATAATGATTTAATCATAATGTAATAATGGGGTGCTTCATGCATGATGTCTTGAAGAGGATATAGAGTGAGTATTTCATTTAGTTACACATTGTTTCTCTTAAGATAAGTAATTTATTATTAATTATTAAAATTTTACCTATTATGGATTAAATGTATTAATGAATAAAAATATTGAATTGATGTTTTTTCATTATAGGACCTTGATTCATTAATGGGCCATCTAGCAGTTCATGGTTTTTTCCATTATTATTTTGTTAGGTGAGAATTTCCCCAGTTATGCCTAATTGGATCAATTATATAAATTAATTATTTATTTTTTATAAATATATATAAATCATGATATATTAATTATAAATATATTGATGTGAGTATGGTTGATGCAATCTTGGTTTTATGGAGTGGGTTTTGTGAAAAAATGGGATAACTCTAAGATGAAGAAGGTGGTTCCTAATTTTATCACATTATATGAAATTTTATATGATGTGTGATATGATAGCATGGGTATGAGGGTATGAATTATTTGATATAGAATCTATGTGGGATACCAAGTGTGTTTTTATAGTAGCGGGTTTTGTTTTTTATATAAGAAATCAATTAGGTGTTATGTTATGAATAAATAGTTTTTGGTGGAAATGTATCCATTGGGGGACTATTGGATGAATGGAATTTAAAACCATAGATGATTTCTACCATAGTGTTATGGATATAGTTTACATGGGATGTCTAATTTATCAGTATAGGTAATTTATCTCGAGTGATAGGCTAAGGTTGACTCTATTGGATAATTTCTTAATAACTTTGTGGGATATAGGTTATCATGCAGGAGAAATATCATGGATTCTAATTGAATTATTTAGAAGGGTTTGAGAGGTAATTATAAAAGAAAAAAGAGATATTACAATGGTATATTTGAAATATGACTACCTAATGATTAGTTCATCTTGGGAACTAGAGTATTCTAAGTGTTGTGTTAATCCATAGAGGCTAAATCACAATGTTGGAGATGAAATATGGGATGGTAATGGGATAAGGGTATATTATAACTATGTTCTAGCATGATTAAAATCATTTATATACCAAAGTGTAGAGTATTGTGTGGTTACTGATGCTGGTTCTACATTGAAATTATGGGCATGGATTTGGTGAGTTTATACTTATGGGTATATAAGATGAATTCTTAAGGATACATTTATCATGAGGTGTTATGTGTTATAAGTATATTCCATGAATTATGAAGTATAATTCTTATAATTTTTATTGAAATTATCCTAATTTGAGTGTTTATGTGATACATCGACTAACTCAATGAATTAACAAAGCTCTGGTATTTTGTTCATATGACTACTAGAGGATGAAGTCATGTATGTTTTTTGGAATAGTAGAATTTTATGGAATGATACAAGGCTATGTCTGTGATATATAATAGTGGAAAAAGTTTTATATATTCCACACATTACATTAATGATTAGTTTGGGTTGGACTTTGACCAAAAAGTCTTCATACATGGAGCTTTTTTATAAGAGTTCAAAGATATGTATGGGTTAGACATTAGATAACTATATTCATTCTATGAAGAGGGAATACCTAATAGTAGAAATGATATTATATGATAGACAATGGTTACCAGATCCTTATGAGATTCTATGGGATAGATTTTGGTCACCCGACAACTTTGAGATCAACTAAGAATGGTGTAGGCTGCCCGATCCTTATGAAAATATACAGGACAGATGTTAGTCACCCTATAACCATTGTACAAGATAGGATAGATATAAGAAACCTTATCCTAGTGAGATTACATGGTATGGAAATTGGCCACCTGATAACTATGATCTTAATATGATGGAAGCTTGACACCATATCTTAGTGAGGTTAGAAAGGATATACACAACCCTCACAATTCTCAACATACATGATGAGATGGATATTATCCACTCGGCCCTTAAGAGATTTATTAGTATAGATGTATTCCAAACAAATTAACTAATATATATTGTTTGGATATTTCCCATGTTTTCCACTAATAATTTCTAACCACTAGAATTCCAACACATATTCTAGCACTGTTTAAAGTAGTTATGAGTTTTCTAGTTGAGTGGAATTTTGACCTCTTGATGGTATAATCGATGTAATAATGTGATGTTTGATAATTAATTTTATATAGTACATGTATAAAAAATTATTCAATTTTATTATGGGAACAATTTTTGGTAATTTATATAGTTTTATTATCACATGAAGCATGTACACTTTAGTGGATACGAAGGTTTTATTATTGTCATTTATGTTAGGAAATGGACTTAAAAACTGGTGAATAAGATAAAAGAGAGTAAAATGGGTTTAAATACTATCTGGAGGGGAGTTATATGATGTTCATATCATTATTATTTACCACTTTTTATCTTTTCAATATTATTGGTAAATTGGGTTGTCTTACATTGATGTATGATTATAAGAGTTCTTGGGTTTTATTTTGTTATATAATTGGATTGTTTAATTTTTTTAGTATTCCTTCGACTATAATTGTATACATTTTATTCTATTTTTTATTTTTTATTAATGTTCTTATTGATTTATTATTATTTGTAATGATGTAGATGTAATAGTATCCCCAATGATGTTTGCACACCTCCACTACTAGTTGGTAGTCTCTAGAATATGGGGTGGATTTCTTGAGGTATAATGTGCATTAGCTTTGGTTGTTTAGATGGTTCCTAAATAGGGGAACTTTACAAAATGATATCAAAGTATTTTTTTGAATTTTATTATGATTTGGGACATTGTACAAGGAGATATGATGGGTCATAATACGGGTTAAAATAATTATTCATGCTTATCCATCTCATATATAGGAATAAATCTAATTTAATAATTTTTTTAGATTGTTGTTTTAAATTTTTTACTATTATAATTGAGCCAATTATGAAAATGTATGATGTTGTGATGTAATTAATTATGATTTTTCTATTTGACTGAGGTAGTAAAAAGAATAAATAAATGCATCATAATTCATATATTGGATTACATGAAATATATATGATTGTGTGTAATTGAAAAAATTATCATAATGAATGAATAGGTTTGAATTATTTAAAACATTTACAAAAATTTATTTGGTGTTTTCCGAATTAAGTTGTTTGTTATTATCTACCAAACTAAACTTATCTATGGATACTTCCTTGATACAAATAATAGAAGTTCAATGAATTTGCGATACAAATGGATGTGGTGATGACCCTATTGTGGGTTGTTGAGAATATGGATACCCCAATGTGGATTAGAGACCAAGAGTGGGGGAATGAAAACATATGTTTCCTTGATCTATTTTAGATTGAATCATACATGCATGTTTCTATAGATATGACCTATATGTAATATATGGTTATTATAATGGGTTGGGGGTCCTATAGATGATGAGATATTTCTTGAGATAACAACAAGTCCTATGTAATAAAAAAGAAACATGGTTATCACATATTCCTTCAAAGAGTAAATGGTATAATCATAGGTTATATAAGTACATTGATATGGGTATAATATGAAAGTATAATGAGAGTGAGGAGTAATACCATTCATAGATATGAATTAGATATAAAGATAATGGTAATATACATCACATATTAATATTGACACATGGGCGATGAGTGATGAAATCATTGGCACATACATCTTTATGCCTTGAATGGGTGTTGGATATGAGAGCATAGATAGTGCTTTGTGTGGGATGTTTTTGAAATTCATGGGAGGTATAGAAGGATACTTTATTTGGTGAAATATCAAATGATTGGTGGGGTAAAACTTATGGAATCTTGTGTCTCGTGTAAGAGAAGGATATGTTGGGACTAGATTCATGCTTGAAAATAAGGTTTAATAGATGGAAACATAGGTTGTTCAAGTTATGATATTTTTTATCTAGTTTGATCTCTCATAATGGGGACAAGAGAGTGGTAATTAGAATTTCCTATATGGGATATATAATCTATGATATAACTATATAATCTTGACCATGTGACTGTTAGTATGGAAATCTGTTAGGCATGAATAAACTTGGGTAGAAGGTAGAACATGCCAATTATATGATGATAAAAAATAAAATACAAAGTGAGATTGTTCTAGAGTCAAGTAATATTTATATTCTTAAAGTATATGGAGTTAGGTTGAGTTATTTCAATAAGACTCAATGACTAATCCAGAATGGGGGTTTCATTGGGTGTGAGAAATCCATGGGAATGGTATGTGATACCATGTTGACTAAGAAATAAATAAGGGAGTTCTCTTTAAAATGTTTTATAAAGTGTGAGTGAGATAATAATATACTCTATGTATGTTCATATAAACAATTGAAATTATTAAATGGTGGATCGATGTATGACTTAGGAAGGATATGGGATCATTGGGGTGTTAGAGGGAAATGATCAATGGGTCATTAAAATCATGGGAAACATAAAGGTTCATCTCATGGGGGTGATGAGATATGACCTTTTTATTAATTAGAAATGTGTTAGTATAGAAACTAGTTATTATATAATTTTATGGGTTTGAGAATATTGTTGATATTAGAGTGGAATATAAAGAGTTCATTTTTATATGAGAGATGGAAGCCTTTATAATTGTGGAACTCTTATTGGGATAGTGTTGAGTGCATATAATGAGGGCATATAAGAGTGGTGGGGTAGTTATTGAGGCCACTAAACTTGAGATATATCCATTAGATCTTGGGAGTTATAGATATGGATCTTTAGTGATGACATACTATGATAATATAGATAAAATTTATATCAATGGACTCTATAGTGTGATTTTTATGGTTTTGACAATGCTTTAGGATTGAATCTATTGATTTAAGGAGTTTTGGTTTTATTTGGTGACTCATTCTCACTGGACCACATTGATCTTTTCCAACCCTCCCATATCTCATATGGGTGTTAAGGTCTTATTTTTTACTTTGGTTTCTTCCATTAAAATTAATTTCTTGGGGTATAAAGTGGCATGGTGGGGACAATTGTGACACCCCCATGTCAGAGTTAATTTTAATATTATATAATTATGTATTATTTTGAACTGTTTGAAATTTTTGATTTAAAATTTTCATTTTTAATTTTTTTACTTAGTTTCATAGTTCATTAATGTTTTACTATAAACCCTAAAATATTCATATAAAACATTGTGATTTTTTTCATATTTGTAGTAGGGGCTACATGGTTGGTTCATGGTTTGGTAAACTATGCGGTCAAACCATGTGAGGGGTGAAACCCATTTCTAATAGACTATGCATGGTTTACACATGGCTTCGTAAAATATTTTTTTAAAGAAAGTGTGATACCTAGATCTTTAAAGACATAAAAATCTTGATATTCCCTTCCACATTTTAACTCTATTTGGAACTCTCATTCTCACTCACTCAAATGGTCAACCCCTAGGGGAGTTCAATGAAGCATTGCTCATCTTTATCCATAGATTCAATACCTTTTATTTAGTCTTAAAGGGAATTATAAGGTTTATTATCCTTTATGTCTCTCCTTTTAAATTTATTCTTCCTTTACTCTTTATTTATCTTCCTCCCATACACCCTAACACCTTTGGTAGATGAATTTAGGGTTTAGATTATTTATAATTTTCATATTTTATTTTCTATGGATTATTAAGGTAGTTCTCTTGTAAGGTTTTACCAAATACATCAAAGGAGACTTATTACTGCTGAATAAGGTATCTATTTATATTAAACCATACCTTATCTAATCTATAAAATTATTAGTATTTTATAAATGACTTTCCTTTCCTGTTTAACCAATATGTGATACCAATGTTTTTTTGTGAAATTTATCCAATGATTTTCATGCTTGGAGTGAAGGGGATTTTAATTTTTTTCAAAATTTTATTTCTAAATTTAATGTTTATACATTCCAAATGTTAGATTAAATTCCCAATGGCCTATTTCAAATTAATTATAATATTTAAAATAGATATATGGAACCTATTTTCTTTTTAAAGTGGAATAGTTGGGTTTAAAGTTATTTTTTTAATACTTTAGGGTTTTTCAAATGTTTCACAATGAATAAAAAAGTGGAGTGGTGTTTTTCCAAAAAGTTTCCCAATAGTTGTTAACAAGAGTTGCTTTTTTAAATTATACTTTTAAATGTTTTAAAAGAAGGTAAATTATTTGGAATTCAGAGTCGGTTTTAAAACCTATTTGATTATTTTAGAGAATAATTATTACTTGGTGTTATGAAAAAACACAATTCTTGAGCCCCATATGTTATTTTATTCTTTGCATGGAATTTTATCCCATGAGGGGGTATTATGTGATGCTTCATCTGAGGTAAAATGGGTTGTTTCTTTCATGTATAATGAAGGTTATAAGTGGTTTATTTGAAATGTTTTTGTTGTTGTTCATGTGATTATCTCAAGAATTTTTATTTTCTCACATCCATTTGAGATATATAATGGTAACCTTATGTGGATTATTGGAATATCAAAATGTGTGTTACACTATCTTAGTTTTTGAAAGTAATTTAGTGGCCTTAGAAATTTTCACCCTCCTAGGGTTTTTTTCTGGGAAATATCAGAAGTGGGAAGTTGAAATGTGATTTATTTTTTCAAGATAGAAATCGGGCCCTAGTGATCTAATAAAAGGTCCATTAGTATTTAATGATAGTTCTAGTGAGAAAATAACAAAGGTTATATCCAATTGAAAATTTCTTATTGGATACTACTCTACACCAATAACATCCCAATATAACATATATATATATATATTCTTTTAAATAATATTGAGTTCAATATCTTCCTTCACACATGATAAAATGAAGCAAGTGATACATTAGTAAATTAAATTTATCATCCTTAAAATATAATTATGATAAAATATAATATATAAATCAATATGATATAAAATCTTAATCATCTCATTTTATGGTTGGTATAAATGATAATTTTAATAGAAAATTATGTTTTTTATATAACATATTAAATTATTAAATGATCACCATTTACTTTTACCTTTATTAAATCTATTCATTAAGGAATCATATCGTTAATCATGTGTATGTTCAAACTACTGCCTCCATGAATGACATGTCTCTTTTATATTTACCACATAACATAGAGAGACTACAATTTTAATAATTAAACTAATATTAAGTGTATAACATTATTATAATTATAATGTTATAAATTATTATATAATATCACCCTAATCATTCTTTGAGAAATTGGTTTGTTAATTGTGTGCACGTGCGAACTACCATCTTCGTTAATGATAAATTTCATTTTTCAAAACCACCCATAATTAATGGTTATAATAATTCATTTTAGGGTTATATATGATATATATTTAGTTTATATTCGTATTTAAATATTATTTTAAAACTATGTAATAGAACTTTAATACTCATTTTATTATTACAACATGCTTTTGTTTTCTTCAGTTTACCCCCCATTTGAGCAATGTTGTGATGTATATATAGTTAATTATTAAGGAATGGAATATAATTTTAATAAAATTTAATACTATGGTATTAAATATGTTTTTAAGTTTCTAGATTTATAATATTAAAGTCTAACAATTTTAATAATATATCATCTGTGTTCATTAAAATCTTCCGAAATATGTTTGTCTCTACCTTCATCTTTAGGAGTCATAACTAAAACTCTCATAGGGTGAAATTGGGCAATTATAAAAAATAATTGGATATATATGTATTATAGAACCATAGGTAATATTGGAATGATGTAAATGTCATAAAATATTTGGGATCAATATTAACATTACAAATCAAGTGCAAGATAATTAAAAGTTTTAACACCCAATGTTAAAACTAAGATACAATGAACCACTATATTAATAGTAATTATTTATAAATTGAGAATATATAAGGTTTAAATAGATGACTAAAATGATAAAATTGATTATTATAATAGTAATGGTAATCTTATAGGAAATCATAGTGTGATCAACTAATTGGGGAAATAGTGTAAGGGGTTTTTGTCTCAAAATCCCTTCATTGAGACACATTTTACTTAATACACCAATGTACTTTTGTATGGTGCATATGACGCCCAATTGTTATGTTATAATAAAATATATTTTATTCATGGTACCTGAGGATTATTTTCAAGATATTTTCCTCATGTTTTTAGATTAAAATGTTACTCAATTCATAAATATTATCTCAACTCAATTACTTTTTCCCATGAGTCATGAAATCTATTTTTGATTTTCATCTTCCAAGTATCTTTTTCGTACCATTTTATTTTAAAATAGTAGATTTAATTTTTATATGGATTTTATGTCCATGTTTTACCTATTAATTTTTTTCTATAATGTTTCAAGTGACCTTCAATCTTCTCTACACCTCATTTCAATGACATGTTTTATCACCCTTTTTACTATATGGGTTTTACTAAATGGTTTTAATTGACTTTAAATATTTTATTCATTATTATTTTCAAAAAAAAAATTCATTTAAATTAATGTTTAAAATTTTCCAAGATTCATTCTTTCCTAATTATTTTTAAAAATTAATTTTCAAATACCTTGAATTTCTTAAAAATTATTTTAAATGGAAGGATTTTAAACGTCCCTCTATTGGTTATTTTTGGAAAAAAAAGGAATTTATTTTATACATTTCCATGAAAATGTATATTTATAAATCCATTGTTAGTTTCAAGGATACCTTTTTTCTATGTTTTCTTGTTTTAAAAAAAGAGATTATTGTTGTTATGGTTTAATAAAATATTCCTTTTTAAATGTTTTCAGAATACAATACAAATTATTATTTTCACAAAAGTTTCTCAAATGATTATAAGAGTGTTCTAGTGTTTTTGAGAACAGTGGAGGTTCCTGGGTGGGTGTAAAACAATAAAAGATGATGTTGATCTAATGAATCATTCAAAAATTATACATTATATGGACACCATGGCCAATGAAATTTTTTCAATGAAATATTTATATATGAAACACCAGAACCTGGAGAGGATATTTTCACATTAAATTTATAATTAATTTAATTAGTTATAAAGAAAGAAATTCCACATCATTGAATATTTCTATATAAATGATATTGATCTTCTAAAAACATTTTTGGATAAACGACTTTGTGTGGTTAGGATCCATGTTTAGAATCTCTCTGGCTAGGATCCACGCATGCTCATATGATCTTTGGGATACAAAAATGGAACATCAGGTTATAACATGGAAGATATATCATCTTTAATTGTCTTATTCATTAATCATCCTTTGGTCTCAAACTATTATCTCTATATATTCTTTTTATTGAGAGGAAAAGAGTAAGATGAGTTGAGGGAAAATTTGTTTATGCCCAATAATTCTCAATTCTTCATTAGCCATACACAGTGGACATAACCCCCGATTTATAAAGCTAGTGTTTAGATTAAAATATTATTTAATTATATACTAACCCTTAAAAATATTATAAAAATTATAAAACCCCATGACATACAATAATAATCTCATAATTATTTTATGGTATGTAATAACTCATGGAACGATAAATATTTTTTATCAGCTTGAAAATAAATATTCATAACCATACATTATCTTGTCATGCTCCAACTCCTCATCGTTTATTAAATAAGTGAAAAAATTATTTTATTAAATATTTTTTCCTTTAATAAATAAAATAAATATTTTTTAAAAAAACCAAAAAATAAATATTTATTTAATATTCAAGTAATAAAATAAATAAATTTACTAATTAATAAATAATTATTTATTACTTTAGGAATATTTGGAATCAATAAAACATGAATAAATTTTTTCCTCTTCCTTGAGATTAATATTTATTCTAACAATGAAATTCAAATAGAATTTAATTGAGATCAACCAAAACACATAGTGTATAAACCTCAAGGATTTTTTCTCATTGAAAATTAGAGGGATATCTTAAAGTCCAAGAACTTTGTATAATAATGGGTTAGGGCACAAAAGTGAAATAAATTAATGTCATGGCATCGATAACCACATATGAATTATCACTGTGTAATATAATCCCTTTCACTTAATATCTAATCATAAAGGTTACATATCAATTATAAAGACCCAAACCATAGTAGTTTAAGGTCGGTGGTTACTTTATTACATTAATAATAGATAAAAAAAATCACATCCCAAAGGATTGAAAAGTTTAGTAGTATTTGTAAAGAGATACATATTAAATCCCACATTACATTTAAAAACATAAAATCAAACATATTATTCTTTGGGATAATATTTATTTTCTATTTTATATCCCTTCATATCAATCGTAAAATATTTCATAGCATCCTTGGGAAAAGAAACATAAGAAAGTCATGACCTTTGATACTTGGTAAGGGTATGAATATAACATAAGCAAAATAGGACATGAATAATATGGAATGAAATAAATGATAATCAAATAATTTCATAAAAACGTGATATAAAATCTTATCCATGGATTTAAAAACTAATAAAACTTTAACATGGAAAATCATAGTTTATTTCAAAGTTTGTAATGTATAATGTCGTACGTTTGAAACTTACCATTAGGGGACGTTCCATCACATCTTAAACCTACCATTAAGGCCTTAATCCAAGTCATCTTATTTATATTGGTATGTCCATAGAAAATAACCAAGATATTTTTTACCATGATACCTACTGATGCTTCGAGGGGATATATAGTTATGGGTCCCAACTGTCACTGAATAATGCCAATTTGTTCCTCATTAGAATAAATAACACAACTGGATCAACATGCCTTAAAATAAATAATTGATTGTATTAGATGAATTATCATATGATATATAAATACTTTCCATTTCAAATGATCATAAAACATCAATAAATATATGGTTTATGGTATCATAAGAGAATAAACTTAGTAAACTGTATGATTCAACAAAGGATATTGGCATTAATGAAAATACTTTAAAAATATCAAGGGATATTTCTTGAAGAAAATACCCTTTTAAATTGGAAATTTCTTATTTAAAGTTTAAATTATTTCCAAAATTTTAAGGAAAAAATATTATTTGAAAATTAAATTATAAATTTTTTTAGTAATATTTAATTCATTGACTATTCGTGATTTGATAAAAAATTCTTTCATGTCATATAATTTAAAGAATATTCCTTTCATGCTTTTATAAATATTTCATAAATTATATGATTTCAAAAACAACAAAATGATTAATTTTAAAATATATAAAAATAAATAAAACATCAGTAAAAATGAATATAAAAAAGAATTATATTAAATTAAAAACATTCTTGAAATGTTTATAAGAGACATAGATATGGAAGAAAAAGTATTTTTGACTGAATGGGTAAATAAAGTAGGCTTTTCTTAAAAAACACTATTATTTTTTGTACCAATGATATGGAAATTGTAATATTAACTAAAAACTCATGAATATATATATGAGAAGAAAATTGTTTTCTTTTATAAAATAAATATAAAATAATTATTCTAATGGAGAATTAAATATAAACAATATCGAGTAATTATGAGATTGTGAGATCGACCCTTAACTTAGGTTAGAATTCCATCAAATGAGTTTGAACCTACTATATAATAATTATATATTTATTATAAATATATTACATACTAATAATCATGTATATAATACCATATAGTACTTACTTATAATCACTTGTAACCTATTTATGAATAATTCTTTGTTAAATCATAGTTTTATGTAATAACTGCTTTATTTTTCAGGCATGTTTTCATTTGGTAGTTTTGGTCTTTATACATTGATCAATGTTTCATCATAACTCGAAATTTAATAATGATATAAACATAATATATATATTCATTATACAAATATTTATAGTAATCAATATAATTTTGATATAAAAAATGACTTACATCATTCATAGAGATAATAGTTAGTACATACGCGTATATGTTATTTTAACTTTTTTAAAAATTGAATGAAATAAAGGCAAATAAAAATTCACTATTATTGATCCATTATTGTAAAATCTAAATCATATATATTCACAAATTCAATACTAATTACCAGGCATGTAAAATTCAAAATAAAAATGAATCATGTTGCTTCATGGATGTGGTAGTCCACACGTACACATGAGAAACGTTATCATTTCCCAAAGGTATGGAAGGTATTAAGGTAGATATGATATTTTCATTAAAGAAAAATAATAATATCATAAATATCATATTTAAACATTAAAATAATCCCAATTAACATCCATAAAATATAGTAATTAAAAATTAATGGTATTTCTCTCTGGATATGGTAAGTCGTACGAACACATGAGCGATACTTTCAATTCTCATTTCATGGGAAAGAGGGTGAATAATGGTGGATTATTAATCATCATAAAATTTAATTATAATTAGTAAAATTATGTTACCATTTTATGATCAATACCATATATTTATATGAGGTTTGATAAGAAGTAAAAAACGGATCGATTAAGGAAATTACCTCTTCTTGGGAAAAACTCATTTAGATCTCCTCTTACGGATCCAAAGGATGGACTTTTGGGAAGGCAAGAACATATATAATTTTCATAAGTATTATGATAAGATAATTTTTTAGTGTTTGAGAGATCTATAATTCTCAATGTGGTGTAAATATAAAAATCGAGTGGTGTCCATTTATATGTTGTGAAGAGGACACGCTTGGAATTTCTTTAAATAATAAAATATTACAAAGTCATTCTCAAGAAAAACGATTCAATATTTAAAAATATTCTAATTTGGAAAATTATATAGTTTTAATACCATAAAAAATATAATTTTTATAGTTTTAATTGGTTTTTTAACTCTTATCTCCTGGTTTAACCCCTATGTTAAACCATTTTAACTTTAATTAGGATAACAACTTATTCACACTTAAAGGGTTATAATTTTACTTATAAGATAACTATTGACTCATAAATGAAAAATATATGATATTTTAGACAATATATTATCTTAATTATTGTATTTATATTTTTTTATAATTTTAAAATAATTTAATAAAATATTATTTCCATAAAATATCATTAATGTCAATTTTGGGACAATTCATTTAATCTTATTTTAAAAACACCAGGAAAAAAATATAATTATATTATAATACTTTAGAACATAATTAATATTTCATATTAATCTATTATTTTTTTGACACCATAACTCACTCAAATTATATCACATTTAATCTTTTTAGAATTAATTATTATTATTTTTAATTAAATAAATAAATATTTTATCAGCATTGCATAAGAAATTAAGGTAATTATTTAATTTCTTAAAATTATAAATACTTTTTTATAGTGAAAATAATTTCATTATTCTAAAAATATACATTTATATTTGAACATAACTTTATTTTATCCCTTTGTGGGCACATAATAGATATTTAAAAGTAAGAGAGTGACATTTTCTATTTTTCATTGCATAAAAAATTATATAGGTTAATTTCATGGAAAAGTATGCCGGAAACCATTTTTATTGAAGAATAATGTTATAAAGGTAAAATTTAATTCATCCAATAACGATTTATATGAGATATTATGACCTTATCACTTAGTTTTAACCTATGTTATTTTGATTTATCATTTACCGCTATGATAGATTTTACCAAAGTTATTGTTCATAATTCATAAAAAATGCACCTAATTATCAAATTTATACCTAATGATTATATATATGGAATTATTTTTTAAATTTTAATATCTATAAGCGGTATAAATTAAAATAAAAATAAGTGTAAAAAATGGGATGAAAACAACTTTTAGAAAAATATAGTTTTAAGTGTAAAACTATATTTATATTCTTTTCTTATTCCAAGAAAAAAAATTAGACAAATGATTAGAAATTTAGTTTAATATATAATATATAAATTTATTTTATAATAATTTTTTCTATTTTTATTAATTTAATTTATTTATAATAAAAAATATTTTCATACATAAAAAAGTGTTTTTCAAAAAAACACTTATTTTATTTTAAAATAATTTATTTCAATTTTCATTTCTAATTAATTGATAACCTATGAATTTATTTTATACATGTGTAAAACAAAAATTTCATAATTTAGTTAGTAATATTCATACCCTTCAACAGAATTACTAGGTGATAACTATTATATAATATTTTAATACAGATAGATGATTTTATTTTTTACTCATTACATTCTTATGTTTACACATAGAATCCTCATATTTATGGTTTCACCACAAAACATTAACCAGGTTAGTGGTCTTGTTTCATATTACTTTTTCCCTCTGATCTATAATCTCTATAAGTTGTTCCTCGTGAGAAAGTTATATCTCTAGTGGTATTACCTTTTATTTTTGTACATGTGAAGGATCTGGTATGTACTTTCTCAAGAGAGATATATAGAACACATCATGAACTTTAAATAAAACTGTTAGAAGCACCAATCGATAAGATATTGTCCTAATACAATATTGAATTTAAAAGGGACTGATATACCATGGTCTTAGATTTCCCATCATTCCAAATATGATATCTCTATTCAATTGAGATATTTTTAGGAATACCTTATCACTAACTAAAATCTCAAGACCCCATCGATGATTATCAACATAAATTTTTGTCGACTCGGATATACTCTGATGTGTTTTTAAATAGATCTAACCTTCTCTACTATTTCATTATCTAGGTCAGATCCCAATAGACTTCTTTCTCTAACTTAATTCTAGCGCATTTTAGTTTTAAACTTCTTTCCATAGAAGGATTTATAAGGAGTCTTATGAATAATTGAGTTAAATTTATTTTTGTAATAAATTTAAATTAAAGGAAGGTGTTTATACCAACCACATTTTAAATCCATATAGTAATCTATTAACAATCCTTCTTGAGTTTTAACAGTACTATTATAATAACCTTCCATCTAAGGACTATAATAAGTGATGTACTCCATGCATTCTTACCACTTATTTAATATAAATTTTTGAAATAAGATCAAGAAATATGTATTCTATGATGGAAATAATGTGTGATTAATTTTTAATATGATCAATTAAAACCCAAATAGAATCATTCCCAATAGATTTGTTTTGGATTCTAATGAAAAAATACATGGTGATTTTTTCTCATTTCCATTCTAGTATGGGTAATGGATTTAACATACCTTTATACTTCTATCTATTGGCCTTAAATTACTGAAATACCAAGAACAAAGATAAAATCTCTACAATATATCTCTTCATACAATCCCACCATAAATATTATTTTAAATATATATACATATTCATACTTCTAAGATGAATAGATAATGAATAACTATAAGATTCATCCAATAACTTCTTTAAATATGGTATACATGGAACACATACATGGTTTTTGAACCGTATCATTACATTAGAATCTATATTAAATTCTAGAAAATTTCTCACCAACTTATTTATCTCTATATCTTCCTTTTATGCCTCTTTAATTATCCCATTGATATATTGGTGAACACTCATTTGAAAAATATATGATTTCACCCCTTCCTTTGTGATTTAAAAATATATCCTTTTCAAATCCATAAATATTGGATCTTTTATTATCCCCATCATAGATAAGCTGGTACGATTCTTTCGGCTCAGAGCTTCTTCCACCATGTTTTCCTTCCTAGGGTAGAAATATATTGAGCAGCCATAATCTTTAATTATATCCAGCCATCTTCTCTGGTATATATTCAACTATTTCTATGTGAAAATATACTTTAAACTTTTAGTATTAGTATATGTATTAAAAATTTCTCTTTAAATATAATACCTCTATATCTTTAATGAAAAACTATAGACTCTAACTTCAAATTGTTAGTTGGGTAATTTTTCTCATAGACATTTAGTTGGTGTGGGGAATAAGCTATCACCATGTTATCTTTTAAGAGGAATTATTCCAATCCCTTATATGATGCATCGTTATAGATTAAAAACCATTATCTACTATTGGGGAGTGTAATTACTATTTTACTAACTAACCTTATCTTTAATTCCTTGAAATATTTCTTACATTCATCTATTAGTGGGACTTGTCCCTTCAAAGTTAACTTTCTGAGGGGGTTAAACTTCCATGATAAATTTTTCATAAATAATCAATAATCATCATCCATACTAATAAATATATAAATCTCAATCACATTTGTTGATCTGGGCCAATGTATAATAATTACTATCTTTGATGGATCCATAGATGTACCCTTTCTTAAGATTATATGAACCATAAATAAAATTTTTTAGCCAAAATTCACATGTAGTAAATTCTTCATAAGAATTTTCCTTCCTTATAGTCTTTAGTACAATACTAAAGTGATATTCATAATATTCCTTAATTTTAAAATATATAATGATATCATCTATAAAGACTAACACAAATTGATCAAGGTAATATCTAAAGGCACTATTCATTAAATACAGAAAGATGGTATGGGAATTAATAAGACTAAATGGCATCACTATAAATTCATAGTTTCCATACTTGTATGAAATGTTTTCTTGGGTATATCGTACTTCTTGACCATCAATTTATTGTATCCAAAATGAATTTAAATCAAAGAAAACTATTTAACTCTGTATTTTTAATCAAAAAATTCATCAATACCATTTATATGATACTTTTTCTTAATATTAATCTTGGTATGTTCTCCATTATCAATAGAGAGACGCATTGATCAATCTTTATTATTTAAAAAAGAATAATTACACCCCAAGGTGATGCACTTGGATGAATGGATCGCTTAACAAGATTCTCCTAGAGTTACTTCTTTAGTTCTTCCAACTCAATCAGGACCATTCTATATGAATTTGTTGAAATAGGTGTATCAGCAGGTATGTCTTCTATTGAAAACTCATCTTCAGTATTTAGTATAATTCTATGAAACTCTTCTTGAAATACATTGAAAAACTCTCAAAAAATAGGCATATCATTTATATTGAGTTTCTTCATTACCATTTGAGATAAAAATCACCTATAAATAGGAATCATGACCCATATAATGTATGTGATTTCCATCATAAGTTCATATTTACCATCGCATTGATAGATGATCATAGGTTGGTATGAAATATCAAATTTGGCTTCTCTTTATTAGCAATTGATGTGGTATTTATGTAGAGAAATATTTTTCATGCCTAAGATAACATCAAAATCAACTCTAGGAAGAATAAATATATTTTTATAAATAACATTCCCAGAATCTAATATTAAAGAAGAGTTATAGGCTTTATGTTCAACCATTATACCATTAGGATCTTTCCCAGCCATCTAAATATATATTCCTTGAGGATATTAATTAACATTCCAATAGAAATTTTATGAAATAAAAAGGTACATATGAATAATATCAAATAAGTAACTTCAATATTTGAGCATTATTAACACCACCTCAACATACAAAAATATATCTTCCATCTCTTAATAAAACTAAATTGGTTATAATGAACATTAAGCATCGTTAATTAGAGTACTTTATCATGAAAAATCATTATTAGGATGTCTAAATCATGAAAACTTAGGTTTATCCTAAGCTATATAAGGTCATAATCTGTTAAAAATCACTATAATGGTTGGTAAAAAAAATGTGAATTAACCCAATCATAGCCCACAAGAGTCTAAAATGAGTTGTTCTGCAAGGCCCATTCTCATGCACTAGGTGAGGATCGAGTCAAATCCCAAGGAGCCCTTTTCAGAGTTATTACCCATAGGTACAATGGTGTTAGATCCACATCCACTTTTAGTATCCATAAAGGGATTTATTTCTAGGAAATACACATAATATCTACCTTATAAAACCATTAATATGTTATTATATACTTAGAATTATCTTCAAATTCAGTCATGGGGTTATGTTCTATCATCTATGTTTTCCAAAATCCAGTTACCTATGTTTCTACTAAACATATTCTCACACAAAATATAAATAACCCAAACCTAATAGTCAATAGCTAGTGGTTACATTGTTACATTGGTAATTGATAAATGAAATTGCATCTCAATGGACCTAATAATTTATTAGTCTTGGAAAAATAGATACATATAGAAATCCCATATTATATGTGAAAAACTAAAATAAAACATAGTATTTTATTTGGGATCATCTTTATTCACTCTATAATATCCCTTCATGTCAGTTATAAAACATTTCCTACAATCCCAGAGGAAATAAACAAAATAAAGGTGTAATCTTAGAAGCTCAGTAAGGGTTTCTATATAGTGGAAGCTAAATAATACATGAATAATATGGTAGGAAAAAATGATAATAAAATAATTCTATAATCACTTCTGAAAAAATCATATCCATGGGTGTAGAAACTAATTAAATAAATTAATTTACATATAAATTTTTTTTTATAATTTCAAAATTCATAAATCCAAACATTTGAAACATACTATTGTAGCCTCGTGCCAAGACATCTTAAACATATCATCAAGTCCTCATCCTAATAAATATTATATAAATGGGTAAGGACTCCAAAAATACTCGATATAGTTTGTCTCATTAAACCTACTGATTCATCTAGGGAATATTTAATTTTTATCCACACCCATCACTTAATAATTTCAATTCATTCAAGATATTAATAAATAACACAACATAATAAAAATGACTTAAAAATAAATAATTTCCTCTATTGGAAGAAATATCATAGAAAATATCAATTCTTTCCCCAATAAATTGATCATAAACCATCAATAAATATATGGTGTATGCTATCATAATATAATAACCTCATTAAATCAAAATATTAAACAAAGTATGTGGGTATAGATGAAATTATTTTAAAAAGATCATTGGAAAATTCTTGAGAAAAATTTGATTTTCACATTGAAATTACATATTTAAAGTATAAAATATTTCCCAAATTTTAAGTAAAAAAATATCTTTTGAAATAACCTTATAAACTTGAAAATGAAACTTCAGATCATTGAGTATTCATGATTTTGGTAAATTCTATTCATGTTGTATAATTTAAAAAAAAACATTCCTTTCATACTTTTTAAAAATGGTCAAAAAGTAAATCATTTAAAATTTGAAAAGAAGATTCATTTTAAAACATGTTTTAAAAATTAAAACATGGTTCAAAATTAATTTAAATTATCATTATATAATTTTAAAAACATTCTTGAAGGTACTTTTAAAAAATATGAATATGGAAGAAAAACAATTTTCGGTCAAAGAGAGAAATAAATTTAGTTTTTCTTAGAAAAATTTTCTAAATTATTTTAAGTACCAATGAGAGTAAAATTATAAGATTACATTATAATTTCATTAATAAATACACTATAAGAAAATATAGTGTTTTTAAGATATAAATATCAAATAAAATCACAAAAAAGTTACTTTAACATAAAGAATCTTGAATAAGTATGAGATTGTGAAATAAACTCTTACTTCATATTCGAATTATTTCATATGTAGTCGAAAATTATATATAATAAAAATATTTTTATTATATATAAATTATAGAATCATAATCCTATATATCATTCCATATATTACTTATAAAATTTTATTAGCCATTTATTAAAAATTATTTGTTAAATCGTCGTTTCGGGTAATAACTGCTTTGTTTTTCATAGAAGTTTTAGTTTGGTAGTTTCTATCATTGTACTTTAAAAAAAATTACATAATATCCATAAATTTAATAATGATATAAATATCATACATATTCATTTCATATGTATTTATAGTAATCTATTAAAGTTATAGATATAAAAAATAAATTACACCATTTATAGAGACAATAGGTTGTATGTACGTGTGAATGTTGTTTTCACTTTTCAGTTGATGGATATAAACAAAGAAAAATTGAAATTGAAATTTAATAAATCTTTATTATATGGTATTAATTGTATATATTCATCAAATAAATCCTTATTTCCATCCAGTTAAAATATAAATGAAAAAATAATTTCATTGCTTCCTGAAGGAGGTAGTCCACACGTACACATAGGGGATGTTATCGCTTCCCAACAGATTGGAAGGTAATAAGGTAGATACGATATTATCATTAAAGAATTATAATAATGTCATAAAAATCATATATAAACATTAAATACATCATAATTCTCATCTATAAAATAAGGAATTGAAAATTAATTGTATCTCTGTGTGGAGACGGTAAGCGTACATAAGTACGAGTGACAATTTCACATCCCTTTTTATGGGAAATATGGTGGATAGTGGGGTTTTAATAATAATTATAATATTTTATTATATTGAGGAGATTTATTTTACAAATTTATGATAAAAACCAAATATTTATAATAATTTAATGAATAAGTAAAATAAAGTAATCTGTTAAGGCGATTACCTCTTCTTTATAGGGACACCTTTGGATATACTTTTAAGGACCCTAAGGTTTGTATTTTGGGAATAGGATAACCTCTATAACGTTTCTAATGGTTCTTATAAGCTAATATTTTGCATTATTTTTGAGATGTAAGTCTCAATTTTTTTAAACATGATAAAGGGGGGTTGTTCTTTCATAAGTGGGAGAGAGGACACACTTGAAATTTATTTAAATAATAAAATATAACAAAGTTATTCTTAATCAAAATTATTGAAAATTTATAGATAATATAATTGAAATAATATTTACTTATAATACCAAAAAAATATAATCTTTATTGGTTTATGTTTGGTTTTAATCCTTATCATTTGGTTTAATCCCATAGTAAACCCATTTCAACTTTAATAACAGTAATGAAGTTTTCACTCTTAAAGGGATATAATTTTATATATAAGGTATCTATTTGGTTAAAAATGGAAAAGAGATGATATTTTAGACCATATAATATCATAATTTTTCTTTTGAAATGTTTTTTATAATTTTAAAATAATTTTATAAAATATTATTTCTATAAAATATCATTAATGTCAATTTTGGGACTGTTCATTTAATTTGACTTTAAAAATACAAAGAAAAATATGTAATTCGGTTATAATTATTTAAAAAATCACTAATATTTCATATTAATATATATTGTTTATGTCACACTATTACTTACTCAAATTATACCAGTTTTAATATTTTTAAAATTATTTTTTTTCGTGATTTGAAGAAATACCAAGTCGGCATTGCATAATAATTTAAGGTAATTATATAATTTATAAAAATTATAAATAAATTTCACTCATGAAACTAATTTTATTATTATAAAAATATGCATTTGTATACATTCATAACTTGATTGTGTCCCTATGTGGACACAAATATATATTTAAAAGAGAGTTACATTTTTTATATTTATTTTCATTAAATAATATATACATAATTTTCAGGGAAAGGTGTCCCTTTAACCATTATATTTAGACATTAAGGTTATAAGGGTAATATTTTTTCCATCCAATTTTAATTAATATTAATATTATTACCTTATCACTTAGTTTAAACCTATATTAACCTGATTTACACTTTACTAAGGTGATAAATTTTACCAGAATTGCTATTCGTAATTCCTAAAAATAAAATAAACTGAATTAACAAATTTATAAATAAGGATTCCAAATATTTAATCCATTTTTCAAAATTAAATATATATGATTGGAACAAATTAATTTTTTTATAACTGTGAAAAACATTATGAAAACCATTTTTTAGAAAAATATAGTTTTTAAGCATAAAACTAGATTTATATTCTTTTCTCATTCATAAATAACTATTGGATAAATTATAGAAAAACATTATTGAATATATAATATATAAATATTATTATATTATTATATTATTTCATTAATATTTATTAATTTAATTTATTAAGATAAAATTACTTTGCATGCATAAAAAAGTTCCTTCATAAAAGCACTTATTTTATTTTCAAATGATTATTTAAATTTTCATTTCTAATTAATTGATAAGAAATAAATTTATTTTATACATGAGTAAACCATAAATTTTAATAATTTATTTATTCATATTAATACTCTCTAACCCAATTTCTAGGTGATAAATATTAAATAATTTTAAATAAAAGACCACATTTCATTTAAACTCTGTGTTGTGTTTAATTGTCACTAACTAACCAAGGTACCCTTGTAACCCAATAACTGAGTTAGTCCTAAGATATACCGAAGGTAATTCCCAATCCCCATGGGTCGGGGAATAGCACTTGGCATCATACAAAATGAAAGTGGGAATGATTTTTACAATTAAAATACAGTAAAAAAAGAAAAAAAGACAGTATGTATATCAAAGGAAAACTCCACTGAGAGTAAAGTACTAGAAGTTAGCAGGAAAAACTACCAAAGTACTACAAAAAATGTCCTAAAAGGGTAAAACAACCCAATTTCCCTAAGGACACAACTCACAAACACCAAAGTTCAGTAGTAGGATCCACCTCTAAGAGATCTTTTTCACTTTCTCGAACCTAGAAGGAGATAATATACAAACACACGAACACACAAGTAGGGTGTGAGTCAAAGATCAGTAGGATTTCACAATAGGATTCCATAACAGATTCCAATATCAATTTAACCAAAAATTACATTCAATCATAAAACAAACTGGTTTGGCATTAATAGAGAATATTTAAACATATAATGCTTTACAGTTTAAAATATGAAAATACCTTTAGAAAATCATACTAAACATTTAAATTGATAGAAATCATTTAAAAAGAAGTAATTTTCCTTTAATTAATGTATAATTTTCATAAATATCAATTCTCACAAATTTATTAAATAAAATTTTTAAATAAATAGTTTATATAAATTCTCAAGGAATGTAAAATAGTTTACAACCATGGAATATGCATAAATTCCCAATACAAACAAGCAAGAAACATGCTCATGCGCCACAAATGTATAATAGTCCAGGTTATAGGGATCCAAAACTATGAACAAACAAGTATTTACATACGTCCCTTTAGGCCTAAGGTAAAGGGATTCATCACCATCGCCTATGGATTGGGATGTGCTGATATAATGTTTTAGAATGTTGTACAATTGTAATGTTATAACCAAAATAACTCACTAACTATCTAAGGCTTGAATGTTATCAATTAAAAATCCATGATGTGTAACTCATTTTATAATATAAAATGTAATTCAACCCATTCACCATTTCAAATATGCCAATTTTCACTTTAAAAACCATAACATATTTTTAATAAAAAAATATGCCTTTTCACCAAGATGATACCCTAAGGTTTCTATAAATACAAATTAAACCATTTTTTACAAAACTGGGGTTTGAAACCAAATCAAACAATTCCATCATTTTCATCAAAAACCCCCAATTCACTTGAATTGGTGTTTTTCACAAACTTTCCATCAAGTAAACTTTTCTATAATTAAAATCAACATTTCAACTGATTCAATTCCCATTAAAACAAAAATTTAAATTAAAACATTTAAATATCACCCAATTCTGATTCCATGCAAAAAAACACATTTCTTCTCAAAAACCTGAATTCATTGGATTTGGGTTTTTACAAAAAAATCAATTGAAATCCTTTTTATTCAAAAATCAAAAAATTGAAATTTATTCAAAAAATTGAAATTTAAGAAAATCAATTAGGTTTAATAAAAATTGAACATCATGATGGAACCACCTACCAAAAACCAAGATTCTCGCAACGCCAAATCCAAAATGGTATTTTTCCATGAATAACGATGATCATGAAAAATGGAATCAAACCTATGTTTAAGATCCAAAAACAAGTGGTATAAGATCCAAGAATCAATACCAAGATCTACAGAACCTAAAAAGATAAAGAGGCAGAATACAGGAGGTAGAGAAAGGGAGGAGGAAACTAACTGGATTGAGATTATAGTTCATTCCTCAAGCTTAAAATCTCATCTGGGAGGGGTTCGAGGCACAAAAATGATTTTAGAAGCTCTGAGATATGGGAAATGGATTACGGTCAAAGGAGGTCCATCTAGGACCAAAAAGGGGGATCATAAAATTTTAATAAAATTTCAGATCTGGAAAACGAATTCTATACAGTTTCCTGGGAAACTACACATGATTAGGTCAACCCTTGTGCAGGCTATATAGAGCTTACTGTCCAAACATGTCCCTAGTGCACGATTTTCCTAAATTGTGCACAGGCTATGTGGAAACCATGACCCTACCCACAATCCTCTATAATTCTTAGAAATTCAACCGGAACGACCCAAATAAAAACAACCAAAGATCAAACAATATGGGGGTTAGGAATACTGGAAAATAGTAACGGAATGTTACAACCTCCCCACCATAGAAAATATTTTTCCCCAAAAAGCCTAAAAAGGAGCCTACATTCCAAAAAGATTAGGCCTCTGCTCTCTCATAAGTGCCTCTCTCTCCCATGTCTCATGAGAATCAAAACTATTCTACCATAGCAAATGAACCAAAAATGTTGTTCTCCCATGAAGTACCTTGGTATTAGAATCAACTATTCTGACTGGTCATTCAGTCACGGATAAATCTGGATCCACTTCAATATCATGCATACTCAAAACATGAGATGGGTTAGATATATACTTTTGATGCTGAGATACATGAAACATTTTATGTATTGATGTCAGTTGTAGTGGTATTGCTAACCAGTATGAAAATTTTCCCACCTTCTCAATAACTTCAAAATGTCCAATAAAATGAGGAGTAAGCTTCCCTTTCCACCCAATCCATTGATGACCCAACCGAGGTGAACCTTTCAAGAACACCTTGTCACCAACTGAGAACTCCAATGTTCTATAACAACAATCAGTATATGACTTGTATTAGCTCAGATCTATCAAAATTATCTGATGAATCAACTAAATAGTTATTGTCGTCTCTAGAACTAAGCTCGGTCCAACCAAGGAAATCCCACCTATCTCTAATTAACACAAAAAAGATTTACAAGGCCATCCATACAAGACCTCAAAATGAGCAATCCTAATCAAGGACCGGTAACTATTGATGTAAAAAAACTCAACCATCCCCAAATGATCATCATTAGCTCCACTAAATTCGAGACTTCAAGAACAATGAATTTAATCAAGAATATGTATAGCTCTTTATGTCTAGCCATCCGACTATAGATGGTATGTCGAGCTTAAATGGACATGAGATCTCAGTTCCTCCTGGAGGCCTCTCCAAAAGCGATAAGTAAACTGAGGATCTCTATCAAAGACTATATTAAATGAAACTCCATTCAACTGAACAATCACTCTCACAAAAAGACCTTCCAAATCCTCAATTTTGGCCATATCACAAATGGTGATAAACTGAGACAGCATTGTCATCCAATCAATCACACCCAAATCACATTTTGATTCCTCTAGTTATATAGTAACCTGACCATAGAGTCCATAGAGATATCATCCCACTTTCATGTAGAGACTAGAAGTTGCTGAAGCAACCCTGAAGGTTTCTGCTGCTTAGATTTCACCTATTGGGACATCTATCAAGGAGAGAAAAACTCAAAAATTCCTCATCTCATACCTGGACACCATAACTATTAGATCATGTCATAGAACATCATTGTGGTTCTTGGGTTCACAACCCATTGAATTTTATGGAAATCACCCATCACAACATTTCTTACCGAGGACGGTACCACAAAATGATTGTGATAACATATAATTCTCTCTTTGGAGAATGACCACTGGGAAATTTTCTCCCCACCATTATGAGAGTCTCTGATGCCATGGAAGTCATCATCAAGCTATTGATCCAAAAGAATCATTTCAATAAGAGAGGATGTCAATTGAACACTGGCCAAGGAAACCTCATCCCCTACCTCCTGAACTCCAATATACAACTGTACATATAGATTCATCAAGTTCCACTCTTCTAAAGATTCTTTCACTTCCTGGGTTGGAAAATTCCTACCCAAATCATCAAAAATGACATTCCCTTTTCTAGGGGTATATGTGATGTTAAATTCAAAAGACTATTGGTATTTTACGCAACACCTCTGGCGGAGATTAAAATCTTTTTGAGAGAAGATATAACTCAAGCTTGTGTGGTCAGAAAACACTGTAAACCTTTCTCCATAAAGGTAATACCACTAACTCTTGAGAGCATCCTTCATGAACCAATGGTAGTATCCAGTTAAACCCAAGAATCTCCAAATCTCGAAGACATTATGTTGTTGTTCCCATGTCATAACCTCTTTCACCATTTTAGGGTCAACTGTTTTTCCATGTTCCAAAACCACATGTCCTGAGAACATTACTTCTTGAATCCACAATTTAACATCTAAAATCTTGGTATAGAGTCGGTGATTTCTTAGAAAACTCAGTACTATTCTTAGAGGATTCACATGATTCTCCTCAGATTTAGATTACACAAGTATGTCATCCACAAAGACCACCACAAAGGTATCAAGATACTCATGGAAAATCATATTCATTAAAGCCATGAAAACTTACAGAGCATTGGTTTGACCAAAGGAAATGACAAGGTACTCATAATGTCTATACCTTCTTTGAAAGGTTCTTTTATAAATTTCGGATTATTTTATCCTCAACTGATGTTGACCGGAGTGAATATTAATCTTTGGGAACCACGTATCCCCCTTCAATTGGTCAAACAGATCATCAATTCAAATAAATGGATACTTTTTCTTTACCAATACTCGATTTATCTTTCGGTAATCAATGAAAAGGCGCAGTTAACCATCAACCTTCTTGGAAAAGATAACTGGCACCACCCAGGGTGACACGCTCAGGCATATAAAGCCTTTCTCAAAAAGATAATAAAACTATGAATTTATCTCTTTTATTTCAACTAGTTCCATGCAGTAATAGGGAATAGAAACTAGTTATATACCAGCAATCAAGTCAATATAAAAACAAACCTCTCTTACCGGTGGGAAATCAGACAAGTTAGAAAGAAACACATCGTAAAAATCAATGATGACTAGAGGGAGATCCCCACTCAAATATTCTCGTTCCAATTCAAATGCAAAAACTGATATTACTTTCTCAAACACTGAATAAGAACGTCCAGCTCTACTCAACATCGGTATCCATTCTTCTTTAAATATAAGAGACACACCACCGGGTGTAGTGATGAAGACCCGTTGAAGATAAAAAATCAATATGGGATTTATTGGAAATTATCCAATCCTTCCTAAATATGATATCAAAAGATTTAATATCAAGAACCAGAAAGGTCCAGGCTAACCCAACATCAGATAGATAAAAAATTCATATTGGACTACGGAGACCCTAATCTCTCTCCGAACAAAGGGTGTAGTAATATCCATTTCACAAGAAAAAATATCCATAGTAATATTATTCAGATTAACAACATGGATTGAAATATAAAAATTAGATGCACCATTATTAAATAATCCAGTCACTAATGATGAATATATAGTGACAGTACCTCTCACAGTCATTGGGCCCATTTATGCTTCCTCTAAAGACTCTTTTACTCTGTAAAAAATATTCATTCCAGATAAATGTGGCAAAAAACATTTTTTCATATAAAGCATCTGATTCCCCCACAGTTTTAGGAGGATCTAATGATCTTGTTCCACTAAGCATTGTGGAATAAATATGGCAGAACCTCTTCAAGTTCCCTTAACACCCATAAGATCTATAAATATTAGGTGCCTCCATGAAAACCTTCATATAATTCTATGTAATTCCACACTGTTAACAAACCAATGGACCTATACATAGTAATGCATTATTTTTATAAAAACCCTATCATCGTGAACTTCCATGAGAATCATCATGCTTTATTTTTTTCCTTGAAGTAACTCATGCTGACACTATGAGAAAAAGAAGCTCTGGAAAACCCTGTCTTACCAGCCAAGTCCATATCAACCATCAGTTCTCTATCTAGTACAATGAATTAAGATTTCAAATTCCAAATGAAAACCTGAGAACAGATATCCTGATGAATCCCCAACTATAACCTTTAAGCCTTCATCCTCTCATTTAATACAATATCAAGTGAGAAGTGCACAATCATAGAAAAATGGTTTACATACTCTATCACAGACTTGTCATCCTATAAAACTCTGAAAAACTCTATCGACTTGGCCAACAACATCAAATCTGGATAGAAATTATCGGTGAAAATAACTTTCATTTCTTTCCACTTTAAGCCCTTGTGTTTTTTCATTATCACCATAGTGTCCTACTATATAATTCTCGGTTTGTCCAGCACGAAGGTGGAACGCTTTACCTTTATCTACTCAGGTGTTTATAAAAACCCAAATAAGAATTCTAAATTTCTCAACCACTCCCTAACCTATTGAGGGTAATTTTATCCCTTAAATGGTGTTAGATTCTAGCAAAATAACTCTTGAGAACTAATCATGAGAATATCCCTCAGAGGTTCCACAATGGGATCCTTAATGGGATCGAGTTGTGGTTCCTATCCTAGATCTTGGATAGTGCACATGATCACCTCAATCAGATTTGGATACACAAGAGGATTTGATCACTGAGGTTCAGCAACATATTTATCCTGGGTTTAATTTACACATATTCTTGAAGGCATGATGCTACAAAACATTAGTATACAATAAGGAAGACATTAGTCAATTCTCAAACCGAGCAACAAGGGAAATTAATCCCAACAGAAAGGATATCCAATATTTTAATTTCAATAAATCCAAGTCAAAACAAGGAAATGACTAGATCTAAACCATAAGACATTTTTCCCTTACCACCCCTAGTGAAGTAAGCTTTATTGTAGTGAGATCTGGTGATCTAATCAATCACAACTACCTCTTAGGTCAAGAAAATATTTCACAATGCATACTGTCTTCAAGAAAAAGTCTTAACCTTCCTTCTATAACTCTTTTTCAGGAACCAAATCGGGTACCCTGTTGACCCAATAACTGATTCATTCCTAACATAACCCAAAGGGAATTCCAGATCCCTATAGTTCTGTTACTAGCACCTGGCATCATACAAACTGAAAGTGGGAACGATTTTTTCCACTAACATTATGGAAAGAAAATAAAACAAGATAGTATGCCTATCAAAGGAAAACACCACTTAGATTAATGTACCATAAGTTAAGTAGGTACAACCTCTATAGTACTGCAACAGAAGTACTAAAAGGGGGAAAACAGCCCAAAGTCCCTAAGGATACAACTCACTAAGACCAAAGTCAAGAAACATGATCCACCTCCAAGTAATCATTTTCCCTTTCTCTAACCTAGAAGTGGATAATATACAAACACCTAGAGGCACATGTAGCGTTTGAGCCAAATACCAGTAGGATTTTACCCAAAGATTCCATAACAGATTCCAATATCAATTTAACCAAAAAGTTCTTTCAATCTTGAAACAAACAAGTTTGGGGTTAATAGAGAATATTTAAACAAATAATGCGATAATATTTAAAATATTGAAATACCTTTATCAAATCAATCTATACATTTCAATTGATGGAAAACATTTAAAAAGATGGAATTTTCCTTTAATAAAAGGATACATTGCATAAACAGCAATTCACACAAATGGATTAAATAAACATTTTATATAAATTCTCAAGGCATGTAAAATAGTTTACAACAATGGAATATTCATACCTTCCCAATACGAAAAAACAAGAAACATGGTCATTCACCACATAGGTATGATAGTCTAGGTTATAGAGATCCAACACTGTGAACGGAAAAGTATGTACATACTCCCCTTTAGTCCTAAGGTAAAGGGATTCATCACCATCACTTAAGGAATGGGATTTGCTGATATAATGATTTATAGTTTTGTTGAATTTTAAAGTTCCACAAAATATAACTCACTGACTACTAGAGGATTTCATGTTCTCAAGTACAAATTCTTGATAGGAAATTCATTTTATAACAGAAAATGAAATTCATCCCATTTACTATTTCAAATATTCCAATTTTATCTTTAAAACCCATAATGATTTTTTTTTTAAAACCGGCCTTTCACCAATATGAGACCCTATGGTTTCCATAAAAATAATTTAATCCATTTTTCACAAAACTAGGGTTTAAAACCAAATCAAACAATTCCATCATTTTCATCAAAAACCCCCAATTCACTAGAATCAGGGTTTTTCACCAAATTTCCATCAAGTATATTATTCTTAAATTAAAATAAACATTTCAACTGATATGGTTCCCATAAAAACAAAAAATTAAATTAAACAATTTAAATCTCACTAAATTTATATTCCAATCCACAAACCATTTTTCCTCAAAAGGCCCAATTCATCAAAATTAGGTTTTTCAAAAAAAATCAAATGAAATTATTTTTATTCAAAAACCAAACAATTATAATTTATTCAAACAATTTAAATTTAAACAAAAAAATTAGGTTTAATAAAAATTGGTAATCTTGACGGAACCACCTACCGAAAACCATGCATCTCGCAATGCCAAATCCAAAATAGGATTTTTTTTTCAATGAAGAACAAATATTATGAAAAATTGAATCAAACCTAGCTCTAATATTCAAAAAAAGGGGGTATTAAATCCATGAATTAATACCAAGATCTATGGAATGCTACGAATAAATATGGAGAATGTAGAATGTAAAGAATGAGAGAAGGAAACTAACTGGATTAAGATCAAAGGTTGTTCTTCAAGCTTCAGATCGCATCTAGGAGGGGTTTGAGGAACCAAAAATCTCCCTTAGGAGATTTGAGGAAGGGAGAAATAGATTAGGGTTGAAGGAGATCTGTCTGGGACAAAAAAGGGTGGATCAACAAATTTTAATAAAAATTTCAGATCTGGAAAATGTCATCTACACGGTTTCCTAGGAAATTGCACATGGTTAGGTAAAACTATGCACTTCCCATGTGATGGCTACGGTCCAAACATTTCACTGGTGTACATTTTTTCATAACTGTGCGTAGTCCATGCACAAACTGTTCCCTTGACTAGAAACCTCCATAATTCTCATAAATTCACCAAGAAAAACCCCAAAAGAAACCCAACCAAAGGTCAAACAATAGGGGGTTTTAGGAATACCTAAAAATAGTAACGATGTGTTACCATAAACTAGGCTATAAAATAAATAAAATTTATTAAATATATATATAATATAATATATCCGGATGAAACATCTACGTCAATAAATTTTATTCTCGATTTATAATATTTTGACTCTCTGAAATAATCATGTCTTTACACTATAGTCCTGGAATTTAAAGCAACCATTAAATTCCAACCAAATGGTTGAGATATCAACTTCCATAAATATGGAAGGGAAAAATCATTCCTTAACTTATTTATTAAAAACATATTACTCATTATACACCAAACATATCCAACATCTCCCTGGATTGTATCATTAACTTTTATGAAAAACATATAAGTTCTTGAGTTCTAACATGCATTAATAATAATCATAATTTTTAAGGACCATTACACACACTAACATATAGGATTATCCGATGACACTAAAAAATTCATAAATTCCACTGGGGGTTGTTCTAATAATAACCCATCTTGGAGATTACCATGTGTGAAATATATGAGAAGAATTCTTATCCTCTCATTTTTACTCGCACCAAAAATCTATGTTCTATGTGTCCTGTCATAGAATGTTATCAAACCTTTGAACTATATTTAATAATATTTTCAGGACATTTCAAGGTTTTTATAATAATAGGTAACTATCGTGTCCTTTTTAAGGTGACATATACACTAGAAAATTATTACATTAAATTCAAATAGAAAAACAAACAGTGTACAAAAATATATTTTATAAATATTAAAATATTTGAATATAAATGTAATCAAATAACAAATATTTTGTAATAGGATGCCAAATCCAAAAAAATCCCAATTGTAATTGAGCCAAATACCTATAACTCTCGATCTTTTTGACCTCACATGATAATCATGTTTCTTTTGAGTTAAGGATTTAGTTAATGGGTCCACCATGTTATATACAATTTTAATACAAATCAAAATAAACTAACCTATATAATAAAAATCCCTCAAGAAATAGTACTTTTTAATTATATACTTCTTCCAATGATGTGACCTTGGCTCATTTTTGAGAGCCACCATTTTAGTATTATCACAATATAGTGTAAAATAATCTTTACTTCAAGGTACCATGTTAAGTTCTTGGATGAACTTGTAGATCTATACTGCTTCTTTTGTCACCTCAAGATCCAAAAATATACGCACACTTTGCTATAAAATATGTGACCGTAGACTTATTTGAGCTCATTTAGCTCATAATAACTCAATTTACATGAAAAAAGGGTCCTATTTTTGATTTCATTCTATCTTTATTTTTTTTAAACAGGAATTTGTATATCCTCTGATGTCTAGTTCCTCATATCCTCTATATACATGGAACATATCTTTAGTATGACTTACATACTTAAGAATAGTCTTGATTACCATCCAATGGATGTCACCTAACTCTTCTTGATATCTTCATATTAAACTTAAGGCAAAGGCGACATCTATCCAAGTATATAATATAACATACATGACTAACCCAATCCCTGGTGCATATGGAATCCTTTCCATCCTTTTTATTTCCTCATATGTCTAAGGACACATTTTCCAAGAAGTATAAATTCAATATAACATTGGAAATAACACCCTCTTAGATTGTTACATACTAAATCTCTTCATTATATTTTAAATATATATTCCTTGACTTTGCTTAAGTAGCATCTTGGATCTATCATGATGGATATTAATCCCAATAATATATGTTTCTTCACCTAAGTCCTTCATGGAGAATCATTTACTCATCCCATCTTTAATAGACTATAATACTGGTATTCAATTTCCAATATGAAATATGTCATTAGTATAAAATATTAATAAAATGATCACACTCCCACTAAATCATTTATTGACACATGGATCACATTCATTCTCTATAGAAAAAAAAATTACATTATGGATTCATCAAATAGAATGTTCCATGACCTAGATGTTTTCTTTAGTACATAAATGGATCTTTTCAACTTGTATACATTGTTGGAATCCTTTGGAGTAACACACCCTTCATATTGTGTCATATAGACATATTCCTGTATTTTACAATTAAAAAAGGTTGCTAGACATTCATTTTTTAAATCACGTAGTCATAGAAGGCTGAAATGGATGGTATAGATTTTATTTATTTTATCATTGAAATTTGTGAAAAGGATTCATCATAGTCAATGAATTGATGTAGTTTAAACCCTTTTACAACCATTCATGCCTCATAGGTTTTGAATTTCCCATCCATGTCCAGATTCTTCTGGAATGCCCATTTGAAACCAATGAGGCTTACATCTAATAGAGGATATACCAAAATCTACACTTGGTCTTCATAAATGTAATCCATTTTATAGTTCATGGATTCCTGAAACATACAAACATTTTTTCCAATTACTACTTCCTTGTATTCTAATAGATCATTATCGAGAACTAAAAATGATTCACTCTCCTCAGTGACTTGAAAACCAAGCTATTCTAGTTCTCTAACATCTATTATAATCCTACATAGTATTTGTGTCTCTAAAGCATATTATTACACAATGAATTTGGGAATTTGTTCATGTAAGCACCCCTGTATATCCAAATCATGGACTTTATCAAAGTATATCTCGCTCCCAATATCTATTTAAGAGACATGGTCCTTCTCAAGTAATATGTTATTTTTATCAACCACAAGATTTTTTCTGAAGGATTTCATTGGAACTATCCTCTCATTTTCATAGGATATATTTTAAATATATAATTTTATACTTATGATGAAAGATATTAACCTAAATATTCTTTAAAATGATTCACATCCCCACACAAGTTATTTTTAAAACATATGATTATTTCCATTCCAGAAATCATATGGAAAAACATTTTCTCCTTTAGTTGGAACTTGGTTTATTATGTCTGTATTTTATTGTAATTCATATCCCAAAAAATAATAGAAGACTCTCATGACTCATCATTAATCTAATAGTGTCCAATTATGTGTGGTTTATCCTTTAAATTACACCATTCCATTGATTTTTATAAGGTGAAGTGACTTGGGATAGAATCATAAACTCAGGTAA
Source organism: Viscum album (assembly GCA_963277665.1). Classification (NCBI taxonomy): domain Eukaryota; kingdom Viridiplantae; phylum Streptophyta; class Magnoliopsida; order Santalales; family Viscaceae; genus Viscum; species Viscum album. Next base: position 1,416,268,849 of record OY728159.1, on the reverse strand, counting down.
ATAATCAATGGAATATTAATTAAGATATTATCCACCATTATCTAAGTGGAGTTTCTTAATATTATTAAAAAGAAGGTTCAAAAATTCATTCTTGTATTCCTTAGATTTCACAAAGGAATATGACTAATATTTTATCAAGTATATATATATCCACATCTACTAAAATCATCTGTAAAAGTTATAAAGTATGAGTACCCACCAGTTTCATTAATTGGAAATGGTTCACACACATTAGAAAAAATTGAATCAAGATGAACTTTATCCCTTCCACCTTTTCCACTAAATAGGTTTTTGGTCATTATTCCTTGTAAATAAGCATGACATACACCAACTAGATTTAGTTAAAAGTAATATAAATATCCATATTTGTGTAATTTATTCAAAAATATCATTTACATGACACAGTTGATGATTCCATAGTCGGGTGTGGCATTATTCATGTAAATAAATTTCATTATCAATTTCTATTGCTTGGTTCATTTAATCCAACATGAAAAGACCATTATTTAAATTTACCTTACCATAAAAATTTCCTCTTTAAAAAAGATGTAAAATTTATTCACAAAATTGAAAATCAATCCATTCGTATCAAGTATGGATACATATATAACATAGTTAGTAATGGATGAAACATAATAATAAAGTTGGAAAAACAAGATCATTCCCATTGAGTTTATCTCTTTTGGATACTTGTGTATCTACCTCCCATTTATCAATATTTATGAATCTTCTTAGTTCCTGTATTTGAATACAGATTTTAGCCCCAAAATTTATATCTAATTCCCAATTTTCAAAACTAATAAATTTCACTCTATAAAAAATTCACCTTAAGCATCCCATTACTTCTTTATCTGGGTATGATTTTTAATCTAGTGCCCCTTCTTTCCACATGTGAAACAAATTTTACTATGTTCCCTTTCTTTCCCCAAGATCTTCAACTTCATGTAAGGGTTTTTTGAAGAAGATTTTTTATTTTAGATCTTCACCTATCCTCTCCATTTATTCACCATAAAGACAAAAGGATATTCATGCTTTATTTCCTTATCTAAATGGGAAATAAGAGTAATCAGATCTGGGAGTGACTTCTCAATTCTGTTCATAATAAAAATAACATAAATTTTGGAGAATCTATGTGGGATTAATGAAAAAATGAGATTGTTGTGCAGCTCATTATGGAATTTAAACCCTAAAACCTCTAGGAATTCAATTTATATAATGATCTTGAATACATGAGGCCTTACTGGTACACCCTCTCCGTGATTTATCATAAAAATATCCTTGGATATCTCAAACCATTCTTCTATAGATCTCCCCTAGTAAAGACCATTAATATTTTCTGATCATGTTATAAGAATCCATGTTTTCATGTGACTTCATGAGTTTATTATAAATATACAATAGCACAAAATATTTAACATTGAAAATTTTGTTAAAATTTCTTTCATATAAAAATACTATTAATCAATCACCACATTCATAGGTGGATCAGTAAATAATGATTCTAACCCATAAGATTTCAATTCATGGAGTAACACCACTCAAGGGAATATGAACCACTCATGGAACTTAATTCTAGTAAGAATATAGCCTTTCTCCAATATTGATAATAGCCATACAGTGGATGATGCAAAATCCATTTAATCTACAATTAAAAATAGTATATTTTTATCACTTTTCATGATTATAAATTATGTGAGAAATAATAATAATAAATTTTATTAAGTCTCTCATTATTTTATCAAGTCTCATTATCCCCCACCATTAAACATGGAAGGACTATTTGTAATGAAATTATAGTGTAAAGGATCCATGTTTACTTTTTTATAATCTAGAGTGATTCCATGAAAATTACAAAAAATAATTTTGGTAGTTGTTCTTGCTGAATTCGGTCATGGAGATCCTTGATTTATTGAGTGGACTCCCTAATCTAGATACCCTAACTCATATTTCCACTAAATGTTTATTGGAAATAATAAGGACATTAAACCCAATATATATTTGGTTAATTCAACCCACTACCTTAGTAAATACTTCATGATAATTAAAAGTGACCCTGATAGGGGATGAACCGACACTTAAAGTATAGGTTCATATTAATTCAAACAATGAAAGGCTTAATGAATTAATATTCACTTGATGTATTTTTTTATTATGTGTAAATTTTTTATTGTTTTATCTTTTAAATGTATTGATAATATTATGTGCATTTTTCTTACTTTATTAACCATATTTTGATAAAATACATTTACACATATTCCATTTATTTATATTCCATATCTATATATTAATTTATTTATTTATGTGATCATTTTCTTTATTCCATAAATTAAATAATTCATAATATAGAATTAAATAAATTAATAAATGAACTGATCATGAGATTTTCTAATAGTTTATTTTTTGAGTGGAAAATAAATCAACCTTTGAACTAAGAGAAAACTCCATATGCTAGTCATGACATGAGTTACAAAACTCCACTTGTCAACTAATGTACCAACAGGGTTTGTGTCATCTAGATTATGTATTGAATCACCCTAATAAGCCATGGGATACTCCATTTATTACAAGTATTTATATCTCACATGCAGTTGAGGGGAAGAATATGATTGGGTTCGGGGGGATTACATAAATAACCTTGGATATGAAAGTCCTTCATAATAATTGAGGGTGGGATGACTCACATGACATAATATTTAATAAAATAAGTAATAATTTCCAACCAATGTAATAAATTAAAATAAATAGTTCCATCACATACACTTTTCTTTGTCAATCTCATTATTAGTCATACACATGGTATAATTACACATTTAAAATAAGTATCTATAATTTATATAAATTCATTATTTAATAAGATAAAATTTACATGGATTATTCAAATTAATTATCTTAATAATCAATTAATTAATTTTAACTTATTTCATTCAATCAACCTAAAAATTCCCATCGACTATGATTTGAAATAAAATAAATTTTTTTAATTTTTTTAACTCAACAAAATAGTACATAGCTTTTTAATTGGAAGAATCCCTTCGATTACCAATCCAAAATACTTAGTATGGTGTAATATTAAACAATGCACTCATAAGAAATATTTTTTCATGGAATATGTAATAACTTCATGGATTTTATGGAAAATTTAATTCCACATGGAACACATGAAAATTATATAGCCTATATAATTTAATGTATTGTATCTTTAATATACAATAACCACACATGATTCAAAGTCTAGAATATTACATGGAATGAATTAAACATTTAATATAATATAAAACTTTATGATCAGCATGTACTATCAAATTAATGACCCACATAACTTTATTTTATAAGGTTTAAGGAGTAATTAATTAATATTAATATTTCCACATAAATAGGTACATTTCGTGGAATGTACAAACTAGCTACATGGCATGTACTTATCCTTTCTAAATATACATAGTACATACATAGGGACTCAATATATACTTATCAAGAACATTAATAATGTACATATAGTGTATAAAGGATTCAGTGTGAGTAACTATAGTTACATGGTTTCCAGTCTATACGTGTTGTGTATTAAATACATAGGGTGCATTAAATACATGACTCGGTTTGACCCAATGTTTTCCGTCTTGAAAATGTGTGGACCACATGATTTGTAGTCAAACTACATAGAATGTACTCCAAAAAGTTTGTGTTCCACCCTAGATGATCTAATCATGGTCCATTTATTACATGTGTCATGCACTTATTACACAAAAACTATAAATCCATGTGGGAATCCTTATGTAATGAACAAGTGCACACAACATGTAATAATGGAATACATGTTGTGTCATCTTGTGTTATCCAACCAAAATCCGAGAAGTTCTGTATGGTGACTCATATATATATATATATATATATATTAATCATTAATTAATCATGGTAAAAATTGTGAGATATGAAGAAGATGAAGAACATATATAAACAACATATCAAGCATGAATTAAAACAATAAATGAATCTTAACTTTTAAAAGAGAAACAGTCAATAATAAAATAAATAATTATAAATTTTTATGTAACTTGTTTGATACCAATTGAATGTTTTGAACATAACAGAAGTGTCTGGGTGGTGGAAAACCATAAATTTGATGTCAATATGATGGATCATTCACATATTGTTCATGAAGTGAATGCCATAACCAAGGAAAAAATTCCAATAGGATATTGAAATTTGAAAACCCAGAACCCATACAAGATCTTAGAATGTTAAATATATAATTAATTTAATTATATATGAAAATAGAAAAAACTTATCTTAGGATCTTTCTTCATTGATGATGTTGATCTTATGAAACCCTTCTCAGATTACCTTCATTGTGGAGATAGTATCCGAGTGTAGAGTCTATCTAATAATGATCCATAATTGATCCTTTGATCTCTAAGGAACATTTATGGATCTTTGGGTGAAATAATGATAGATCTATCATCTTTTATTTTTTTTCCCTGATCGCTCATCATTCAGGCTTGAAGGATTTTCTCTATAACTTCTCATTATTTAGAGGAAGAAAGAGAGGGGAGTTGAGAGAGAAATAATTTATAAACAACAATTATAAATTCTCAATTATCCATACACAATAGAAATAACCACTTATTTATAAATATACATTTTAGGTTAAAATATTATTTAATTGTGTATCGGCCTTTAAATAATATAATAATTATTATCAAACATCATGCCATCTAATAATAATATCATTAATATTTATTGGTGTGTGATAACCCATTCAATGATAAGTATTATTTACTAGCTTGAAAATAAATATTCAGCACTGAAAAATATCTTGGTCCACTCCAACTCCATGACATATATTGAATTCACTATTAAATATTTTATTAAATATTTTATTCATCAATATATAAAATAAATAAATTATTAAAAATCCAGTGAATAAATATTTATTAAATATTCATGTAATAAAATAAATTATTTAACAATAAATAAATATTTATTCATTACCTTGTGAATATTAGAGATCAATTAATACTTGAGAAAATAATTCCTTGGTCTTGAGGATAATTTTATTACAATGATTACATTCAAATATAATTTAATCGTGGTCAACAAAACTACTTAGTGTGTGACCCACTAGGATTATTTATCATTGTAATTTTATAGTTTTTTTATGTCTAGGAATACTATATAGAAATAGGTCAAGGAACCTGAGGGAAATAAATTAATTTTGTAACATTAAAAACCACATACAAACACTCATTGTGTAATATGATCAATTTTTTATAAATATATCATCAATTAGGTTTCACATATGTGTCAACAACCTATATTCATCACACATTATTCTTTGATTTTCTAAAATAAACACATATCCACACCACGGATATGGAATTTAATGTAATGGTTCGATTCCAATAAAAAGGACGAGATATAAACCTCAATAAATATGTAAGGGAAAAATCATTCCTTGACTTATTCATTAATAACTCGTCACTCATGATGCACCCAACATTTCTAACTTCTCCATAAACTATATTAATAAGGATTAAAAAATAAATCTAAATATGTGATTTGTAACATGAATTAATAATTATCTTAAAGTATAAGGAACATTAAACACCATAATGGGTAGGAATATCCATTGTCACAAAACATATGGAATCCCTACTAGTGGGTTTGTTCTCGTAATAACCCATTTTGGAGAATGCCATGTGTGAACTTCTTAAGAAGTATTATCATCCATTTACTAGTAATCACACCAAACAATCACATTCGATGTATCTCTATATAGAATATAATCTAACTATAGAACTATATCTATGAATATCAGCATGGAATTTTAAGGTTCTTATCATGTTCTTCATCTATGTCATATGTGTGATCAAGGGTGTTATTTAACTGATACTAACCACCTTCTTTATGTGGATGGTTTTTTAAATTCTCTTTTACATCAATGGTATGATCAATTACTTTTTTTCTTTAGTAAACATTCACTTGTATATGAATGATTTATTTCCAATGATTCTCCTATGTGAATAACCTATGTTTTACTATATGATTTATGTTCATTCACCTAGATTCCCAAAACATCGATTTGTTAATAAAACTAGTGTCTAAATCATATATTCAATTATTATATAGTGTAAATACTTTATGTGTAATAATTTTCATATAGTGGTATTTACCTAGAATGAATATTAAGTTCATTGGATACATATGAATTTTCCATGGGCTTATAATGTCATGTTTGCTGATAAAAGTATGAATTATTATTTAGGGAACTATTTGAAAAGAATAACAAAATGGATTCTTTTTATTATTATTTAAGATAATTTTTTTATGATTTTTTTAGATGAACACCAATTTTCAATACCAATATTCCTTTTTTCAATTATGAATATACAAAATGATTTAATTCCTTGTTCTCTTAGTAACTTGTATGATATAGATTTCAATTATTACTTTAGTAAATATTATGAAACCTAGTTTCTTATCAGGGGTTTATCATGCTTATGATTTATGTATGCTTTCTTTTTCCTTTTATGCCAGACATAATATTTTATATATTATAGCAGTGGCTTTCCTATTTAGTGGAAGGTGGGTCCATTATAGTATTTCAATACAATGGATAATTTTAATGTCTCATGAGAAGCTATGAATGAGATTAGGGACTAAACCTGGTCCTTTTTTTATTTCCTAGTGAGTAATCCTTGGAATATAATTATTTCTTAGAGAGTAATCTTTGAAATATGTTGACGATAGACTAGTGATAATTCCTTGGAATATTCTTATAAGGTATTGTTTATGATGTTCCCACTTATTTATGATTACATTATCTTATGATATCATTTATATACACCAATTTATCTTACTTATGATCATTTTCATTATGATATCATGTTATGACTAACATATCTTAGGTTATGCTTTATTCTTATGTTTATCCTTAAAGATTTTTTGAGCTCACCCCTTCTTATGTTTCCCAATACCTATGTTATGAAATAAAGTATTATGTATGGTAATCCTAGATGAGTATATTGTAAATAAAATTTATGTGTGTTGTTAAAGACTCATTTTTTATGGATTAATTTAATATATAGTGGAAAAATAACAATTTTATGAGAAAGTCATGGATTGTATTTGTTAGTGATTTGTCTTAATTCTCTAAAACTCTAATATAAAAGGTCCTTGGATTGTAAATCTGAGAAAGATATTATAATCATATATTTGTATCAAATCCAATGATATAAGTTATCTATTTTCAGCATTGGATCTAAAATAGAGTTTCTAAAAGTGATATTGTTTGTATCATATTAGTTTTTATATAACTTTAGAGGATTTAAAATTTTTGGTTAAATATGAATTAAGAATTAATAATGAAATCAAAGGTCGATGTATTAAGGATGATATTTATTTCAATGTTATAGATAAACCCTTAAGTTGTAAGAGTTGAATATCTTATGTTGTTTACGGATTATAGTAAAATAACATTAGTGAAAACACAAAATATATAACTAAGTATAATATAACCTATGGAACTTTTTGTAATGTAATGATTGTGTGGTTTTCCTAAAAAAATACATCCTTTTCTAGATACTTTTAACTGGATGTGGTTTTAGAACAGATTAATCTAGGGGTAACAACCACCAAAAGAGTTAACTATGTATATCATGGTCATCATTCGAGTGTATAGTGAATGGGACTAAACAATGTACCGATCAGAAACTCCTGGAGGATATGCTTGGGTTAATTCACATTATATTTACAAACCATTATGAAATATTTTAACAACTGATTTTATGGAAGCTAACAAGATTAGAGAATAAAAAGTTAAAATGAACATGGATGTTCTATATTAATGCTGAAGTCTCTTAAGTTAGGGCATGCTCATCATTTAGTAATTATATATTCTAATATCATAGTTTTAACTTTTTACATTTACTAATTTAAGTAATATCATCCATAATGTTTCTTTTAAATTAATGGAGGAGAAATAATTAACTAAGCTAAAAATGGATACAATGTACAATGTAGTGATTATACCAACCTAAAATCTATTAGAATAAGAACTGGGGTTATAAATCTAGATATTATTCAAAATCGATTATCTTAAAATATAATTCACAATATGAAAATAGTTGATGTCCAAAACACAAAAAATAAAATACGGGTGGATTCTCATGAAATATCATGTGATGAATACAATTAAGGAAAAAATTTCAATTTTGTTCATGTCAAAAAATGAGGTACGATACATGCTAGGGTATGTCTCAAATGAAATAAAATATGTTTTATGTGTTGAAAAGGAATACATAAAGCATATAGATTCCAATAGAAAAGGAATCATTCAATCAACTCGATAGATGAATAATATTAATCTTCTAGTTTTACATAAGAAATTAATGTAGAAATTTTATTTGAAATTTTATCATAATTCATGTATATATTTTTGAAATCATTAATTTATTTATTTTTGGAAAAAATTAAATGATGTATTTTATTTAATTTTCTATGAATGTTACAACTTCATATTTCATTATATATATTTTCATTTAAATAATACTCAGCTTGATATCTTTCATCACACACACTAAAACAAAGGCCATGATACATTATTAAATTAAATTAATAATCTTTAAAATACCATTTTTTATATCATATAAGTTATCTAAATATGATATAAAATATTAAAATTACTCAAATATGAAAATTGGAATTAAATAATATTAGAAACACTTAATGTTTATGAATGTTATTTTTAAATAAAAGAATATTATTGTTATATTTGGTATTTTATATTAAAAATTTAATATGTAATTTCTAAAAATATAATTGGATTCTTTTAACTTTATTCAAAATTTATGATATCAAAAATTACTTATTATGAGTTTTTGATCATTTTCTTAAAATATAAACTTTTATATGAAAATGAGGTTTTTATAAAAGTTATAATTTTTATGAATTTATCAATATATAAGAATGACCTGTAAGGTAAAAACCCATTTAAGTGATCAAATATGAAATTAACTAATAAAATTATTCATTTTGATATATTATTTGAACCTATAAAATCCATGGAAAAATATTTTTTTAGAACTAAAGTACAATGTTAGTTTAATAAATAAATTTTTTTTATGTATTTAATTTCAATTAATTAATAATTTTTTAAAATTATATTTTAGAATAATTTTAATTGAACATAACCTTCATTTTATTTATAATAAATCAGTATAGCTCATAAATTTTTTTTCATTAACAATTTTAACTCACACATAAAGTTTTTTTCTTAAAAACTTGATTATCTTAATAATTGTTTTTAAGAATTTAGCACATCCAATTTGAAATTAATTTTTCTTAATCATAGTAATTATAATTCATAAAATTAATATCATATATAGGATAATAATACTCAAATTAATTTTTAGGATCAATACTAATAAATTAAATTTTAATTAATTAGCATGGGTGAAATTTAAAGATACCTTAGGAAAAAGTACACATGGTTAAAGTAACAAAAAGTGAAAGTATAAAGCCCTAAATCACTCAATGGTTTCTCAAAATTGAGTTTATGGGAGGATTTTATTCCATATCATGGAACATACTCCATAAATTAAAATTATTTGGTTCTTTGACCATGAATATTGTAAAGAAATATTTTATTAATTTGAGGCAATTCCAAAACAACCTTTCCCTTCACCTTTAAAAAGTCACTCTTATAACCAAACTTTACACATCAATACATTGAAATTAATTAGTGAAACTCTTATAATTATTTCATCCTATAATCATTTCCCACAAACCATATCATTTCTTTACCCTTAATTAGCCTAATATCTTAATTTCTAAGGATAATTACACGGAAAATCAATGTTCCAACATTAGTATTACTCTCTAATTATAATTTCTTTTTAATTTTAATATTACTAATATTCCATAAATTTTTTAATATAAATAATTAAGTATAATATATATATATACTTAAATTTCATATATTGATTTCACAATAACTATTCAATCATTCCATAGCATATGCTATGAAAAAAATGCATCGATCATTCATATGTATGGACTAGACTGAGGATGAAGCATGTGGGATGTTCCTCTTTTTGAATCAATGATGTCCAATCTTCTTCCAGAAAAATATAACCTTTTTTCATGGAATCATTCAACTCCGAATGGGAAATGACTTTTAAATCTCTTCCAAATGATCTTGATATAAATAATAGTTCATTCACTTTGCCTCGCAAAGCCATATAATTTTCAAAGTCCCTTACTAGATCTGAAAATTATTTGAATAATGGATAAAAAAATCCCTCCATTAAATGCTCAAGATATGGTTCCATCACAGTCATTTTTGATTTGGATGCGATAAATCAAAGACTACATATTTGTAAGTTCTCTCTCCTGGGTCATATATCATATGGAAGAGGGGTAAAACCTTGGTCTTATGAATATATGAATGATATAATCTATCATTTTTTGTTCTTTTCCAAGTTTACATTTATTACTATTAGAAAAATATACTTTCATACTAGCCTTGAGAAGAAATATAATCATTATACATCTCGGTGTGTTGGAAATCTCAACCTCAAACAAGACTTTTTCCGACATTTTAATGGGACCCAAAATTTAACAGTTTTAATTAAAGCTATTCGTTTTCTCAGGTTTGGACTAGAATTCATGGGATCACCTAGGTCTATTTTCAACCCAAAATCCTTAATGACTTGGATTCTAGAATTGAAACCCCTCTAAATATTTACCAGCATACTATCAATGGATACATTATTCTTTATTCAATGGTGATGATCAAGATTAATATGGAAACAACTTAACCATAACATGTCTTTATGGTTGATGATGAATATCACATGGAGGTTAGTTTATAATTTGATAATATGCCACATGTTTTGTGAACATTGAAAAAATATGGGTCATGCTTTAAAAAATTTCGGAGTTGTTCAGAATCAGGTCAATCCTGATAACAATATTAGGTTCAGGAAGGAGTTCTCAAGAAGAAATAACATTAGTACAAATAATAATGGAAATAATGATTTGAATGATAAATCTAAGGGACTGAAATAGGACAAGCCTCTTGGTATAATAATCTCATGTGGTGTACTGGTTGAGGAATAAGAACATCAATATACTTTCTTAGTTGATAGTCTTGAGACACTACACATCTCACTTGAGTCTGGAAAGTAATAAAATCTCATAGAGGAATGTCATCTCTTAGCCCTTTCATCAAATGTTCTTTCCACTTCCTTTTTCTATGCAAGCTGAAAAGTATATTCTTAGTCTTATTTCTAGTAATATAAATGCTTCTATTCGCCTTTATAATCCCCTAGTAGATATTCTAGTGGTTCATCAGTAGACTCTAGAGATAGGGATTGATTATGGTAAATCCCCTAAGAAATAATTAGTAGACAATAGAGAAAACACCACTCATGTCAATGAATTGAAAGAGGATGTATTAGTCCCATCTCATAAACACTCTTATGAGTCTCCTGAAGGGACATATTTCAAGGAAGACACCTCTAGGAAATCAAAAAGAGTGTATAAAATCGAGAAAAAAGAAAAGTGGGGTTCCACCCCCCAAACCAAAATCAAAATAAAGATTATTTTTTGGAACTACCAGGGAATAGCCAACCAAAGCATGGAGGCTTCCCTTATGCTTCTCGTAGATAGGTACAAACCTGATTTCTTTGGTATCAATGAGACAACGAAAAACTAATCTTGTCAAGGTATCCATATTTCTATCAGTGGTTAATCAATTTTAGAAACTGCAGCATCTTCCTCCAACCTGGATAGGCTATGGATTTTGGTTAATAATATCAAGGAAAAATTTATAATTGTCTAAGAGGATGAAAAATTATTTCATGTAGCCTCAAGAAATCTTACTGGAAAGTTTTCTTCTCGGTTGTTTATACCTCTAACAACTACACTGACAAAAGGTCATTATGGATTCAAATGAATGATCTATCCAGAACTATTGCGGACTCTTGGGTGATTATTGGGGACTTCAATTCTATACTTTATGTTGATGAGAAAATCAGACATATTTATAGCACAACCTCCAACAAAGATTTCATAGCCTATGTTGGGGAAGCCATTATTATATAAATCAACCTCATTAGTGAAAAATTCACTTGATAGAGAAGGAAGATAAATGGAATGAGAGAAAGAATAATTGATAGGGCCTTTGTGAATGATGTCACTCATGGAAAATAGAGATCAATTTCTTTTGATACCTTGGATAAACATAATTTTGATCACCATCCCATCCTGGTGAGTTTTATTGATAACATGCAGATAAATCATATTCCTTTTGTATTAATTAATTCTTTTAATTCTCTTCCAAAATGCACAAGAATTTTCCAAGACACTTGGGTATCATATGCGTTCAACCTCAATCCTATAATATGCATATCTAAACTCAAAATGATCAAGATAAAAATGAAATATTGGATCACAATAAGGATAATGTAACAACCTTAGATTTTATGAGATTTATTCTTTTTAATTTCATTGATGTCTTTTATTTTACTCTACACCAAGATTATATTTCACTATACGCAACACCGTATTAGCTTACAGTATATGAAACACTATTCTTGGATTGTGTTACACACAATTTCAAGTACTTTTGATAGTTGTCATTTTACGCAACATTGAGTGTATATATATATATATATATATATATATATTCATTGTAAAAATGAAATATTTTTGGATTCTGTTATACGAAACAATGAAGGAGTCTTTCACAACATGCAACTCTGACTTGGCTTGCATTACACGCAATCGCAACCTTCCTCGATAGCGTGTGTTGTACACAGTACCAGGTTTCACTAAACAAAAATATATGGTTATAATATTGTTATGAACTACCCGTTATGAATAGTATCAACTAAATTTTGAATTTTATAACATTATAATTCATCTTACACATTTTATATAACATGGTATGGGAAAAAAATAAATTTTTCAGGTAAAATATATATTTTTTCAAAAAATTGCAGTTTTGCTACCTTTTGATGGCGCACCCACTTTAAATATAGTTTTTTACATGTTAATAAGTTCAATTTGAAAAAATAAAATTCTTACTTGGAATCAATATATAAAAATTTAATTTGGATAAATTTTTCATATTATTCTGAAAACTTTCATATTTTAATGAATAGTAAAAACATGTTATATTTTAATTAAAAACAACTTTTTTCATCACAATAATTTATATGGTTAGATTATCTTTTTAATTGGTTTTAAAGTTTAATTAGAATATTTTTTTACCATTTAATCCAATTTTGGTCATTGGAATTAATTTCACTTTGAAATTGTACATAAACAAGTGTTGATCTTTTGATAGTTATTGTTTCTTAAAAACACACTATTTGTTTTGATAACAAAAATTACTTTTAAAAATAATTAATACCACTTATTTGTTTTGAATTTTGAAAAATAGACATCATTTTTGAATTCAGAATATCAAATATATCTTAAGCTGAATTTTTGGTATTTTTCTGAAAAACATCAATTTTTGATGAATAGTGAAACCACTTAGTGATAGTTAAAAAACTGACTCTTTCATTTAAATGAAATTTTACCACTTCTGTGAATTGAATTTCAAAAATCCTACATACATGGTTATTATCAAGAAGTAAAATGTGTTTCAATAAGATGAAAATAATTTTTGGGGAATAGTAACTTTTGACTTTTATTTACTGCGATTAAAGGTAAATAGGGTAATTCAAGGTTAAAATAATATTATAATCACTCAAAATTACCTTAACATTTGTCTTAACCTTATTGGATGAGTAGTGACCGACCATGGGCATTCTTGGGTCGATTTTGGGACCCCATTGAGCCACTTGGTAGTGATAATGAAAATTTGGATTAATTAATTTAATGTAAAGACAAAATTGACATTAACAAAACAATCTTTTAGTAATTAATTTTTATAAGGGGTTATATAAGTTATATTTTCGACTATAAATATTCATTGGAACGATAAAAATATTTCCTACATGGTGGTTATTTTTTTATAATTTTTATACATCAATTAAATTAAATTATTTATGACACAATAATGATGCGGTATTGACCTCATTAATAAATGATTTAAATAAATAAGATTATAATGATTAAAATATTATCCAAAACATGTCCAATTCTGATTGGATGCTTTTATTTCGGCCATGAGTCATCTTATATTCATCTTTAATGATTTTTGGATCTTTTAAACTAAAGATAAGTTTTTAATAAAATAATATAATCACACTTTCCAAAGATGCCCCTCTCCTCCCTTATAAAAGGGCACCTCCTCCCTCTCATCTTTACACAACTTTGAGCATTCAAGCTCAGGAAACCTCTGAACATTACTCTTCTAAACTCCCCAAGTAATATTCAAGAGTTCCTGGTCTTCTTAAAAGACCAACATTAGTGTCTTAAGAGGAGGTTTCAAAGAGGCGTGTCGAAGAAGAGGTAATATATGTTACCGATTCTTTCAAATTTATTTCTTCTTATAATTCCTCTTATTTAGTTGTTTCATTATGAAGTAATAGCATCAGTATCACTAATATACTGATATGTTATTATAAATATGAAACAACGCTATTTCACCTTCTATCCATCCTACGGAAAATGAAATCACCGCGCATCAATACATACGGAATACCGTCTCCACGATGTGGTGTAATCTGTTTTCCACCACCACCTTACTTGGATGGGTATAATGGTGTAAAGAATAACTATATATGATTATTTTAAAGTGATATTTATTCTTAAATAGTATACATACACTTCAATACAATTCCACGATTATGGGAACGATATCATCGCTCATGCGTACGTACGGATTACCGTCTCCATAATGCGATGAGATTCATTCTCCATGTTAACCATTCAAGAATGATTATAAATATACATAGTTAATAATAATGATATATATGAGATAATAATTCCACTATATTTATGTATATATATGTTTCATTTACTTAATTCCATTTAATTCAATAAGGAACCGAAAACAGCGTTCATTCGTACGTACGGTCTACCATCTCCATGAACGGTGTATTTCATTCCATTTGTCGACCTATCATATATATTAATATGATGAATATATATTATATATAAATCATGTTTTAAATTATGTAATTAATTAAATAAGGATATAAGTAATAATATCAATAACAACAAGTTGAAACATGTACGATAAATGAAACGATTTTACCCAAAACTGTGCTTTAACATTGAATTTACAAAAGAACGGGTAATATAAATTCATAAGTGAACCATATATGATATAATAACAATGAATATGATTCTATAATAAGTCAATGACATTATTTAAATCATTATACAGGAGGTTTGGATACATACTAAGCATATCGTACAAAAGGTAAGGGATAACTTTTCCAATCTCATTTTTATCCGAGATTGTTTATTCGTAAATATTTACTAGGGTTATATTTATCATCCATGTCACTATTTTCTAAAAATGGTTTCATGTATTTTTAAAGTTATTTTTACAAATTTTTTACTTTTACTACATGGTATGTAAGGAATCTTTCCTTTTTTTACCGTACGAGGTACTTTTTGACTTTTCCGGCAAATGTACGAGAAGAATGTTTTTTTAACTTATACAGCATGAATGGATTTATACGGTTTCATAACGCCTAATTTTCATGAGGATTCCTCTACACGTTTTCATGATTATTTTTGAAAAAATCCTTTTCTTTTAAAATTGCATGGAATTTTGTGAAAAGAAAATGATTTTGAAAAAGAAAGGATATTTTCCTCAAGAATTCATTTCAACTGTTTTATCAAAACCATTTTCCATCTAAGATGGAATTATTTAATATGTTAATATTTCAAGTATAATGTCTCTATGATTTACATTTTTTCAATCTTCTTATTATGAAATGATATCCATTTGTTTTATATGGATTTTGTTATGATGGGATGATGTTTATGAAACCCATTTTATTCTTTGGGTTATGATGAATGATTTATGTTTATTTTGTGGAACAAGTAATAATGATTTCATTATGATATGGGTGGTACCTATATCTCCCTCCAATTCATTGGGTAAAGATTTATATCTCGTGAGATAGGCATGGATCGAACGGAAATAAATCCGGTTCAGCAATACAGGGCTGGAACGACAAGTAAACTCAGTTCAGTAAGGGACATTGTCCAGTAAGATGGTCTTGGAATCAATGCCTTGGCTACTATGGAAATCATATCATGTTCTTAATGTTTTTCCACAATTACAAGTTTTCTTCCCATTTTATTGTATCATGATTGATGTTCCATTATGATCTATTCCTTACGTACTAACATGTTTTATGTCATTTCTCAAGATCTTGATGTTTAAAAATTATGTTCATGTTTTTATGTTCAAATGTATATGGTTTGTTTTATTTTGTAAATGATTACCCTTACTGAGCATTTGAGCTCACCCTTATTATGTTTTATTTTCCCCCAGTATTAAAATAAAGGTTTTAGGTAAGTAAATAAAAATGGTAAGATCGTTATGGGAGATGTTGAAGATCTTTCAACGTGATTAGAAGTTTATATTCCAAGTCTCTAAAAACACTAAACTATTACGGTCCTTGAGTGTTTGTTTTTTTTTATAATTATTCCACAAAAGTATTGTAATTTCCATGTATCTAAAGTATGGGTCATTATAGTTGGTATCAGAGGAAAGGTTTAGTCAACCTTTGGAAACTACGATGAGAAAACTTTAGTGAGATCCCTAGAGATATTTCTAAGGTATGTCTAGGGATGTCCCTAAGGTTAAGTATAAGTATAGGTTATAGTCCTAGAATTATGGTAACGATCATATAATTAAACCTAAGATTATAGATATTGAAGGTACTTCCCGTTTATTATGTTGTTTTCCCTAGAATGATTTTTTCCTCTCACACTATTCTTTTTGGGTTTTAGAAAATGGCTGGAAGCAGGAAGATTCAAGATAATAGAGGATATGATAGATGGTGGAATGATATTATTTGTGAGAAACCAAGTGAAATTGGATCTTGATGTCCACATATCGTTATTATTCCAAATCATAAATCTCATAATATGATCAATAATCTCAACTTTGGTATGTTTTCTGAATCAGCTAATAAGAGAAAGATGGAGTTTCATGATGATCATAAAGGAAAGAAAGTTCAATTTTCCTCATGTAAATCATGTGGTAAGAGGAATCCGAGAGAATGTTTCAAAGGAACTGGAAGATGCTTTGGGTGTGGAAAAGAAGGACACAAAGCCAGTAATTTCAAAGGAAAAGGTTCAGTTAACACCATGGACAAGGATAATGGTTTTGCTAAGACATCAACAACGGTTAAATGTTTTAAATGTGGAATGTACTGGCATTATGCAAACCAATTCCCTAAAGGAAGGTCTCATGAAGAGAATCATCATGGTCTTATGGGTAGTATTTATATTTATGATGATGAAGAGACTACAAATGATATGTGAGATGGAATAATTATTTAAGCTCGGTCAATGGTTTAAGAAGGTAGTGGAATGATTTATGTTTATCAAGAGATATGTTGTATAGGTAATGGTACTATGGAATAAAGACACATATAATGATTGTTACACTATTGTTTTTTTCTAAAGTATTTGAAATTATATAGTGAATGGTACCGGTAACCATGAAAGGTTATTCAAATATTTTTGAAAAGTAGATGATATGCTCATAATGAAGGCATAAGGAGAAAATGAAATGTTTGATAGTATTCATGATCTCGTGATTGATATAAGGACTAAGTGATATCATGGTTTTAGTATATAGAATTTTTGGGATTTTGGTATGTGGAAAGTGTTAACTTTTAACTACATTCATGTTTTCACTAAGGTTCAATGGGTATTCTTTTTTCAAGAGAATACATGATTAAGGAATTAAAATGATTAGAATGTGACCAACAAGACATATATTATGATATATGGGTATAAATGATGGTATTTACATTCTTGGTATATGACCTCTCTATCAATATTTTTCCTTATGTTGTGAGTTTGGGTGAGCCTAAAGATTGGAATAGATTAAGTTAGACATCAGATAGTATTGTTTAAGGATAGACCTTTTTGATATTATTTTTGGAATGTTATATTAGTATAGTTTTAGAAAAAGGACAACCCATAGGACGGGCGACAACCCATCACGTCGGACAAGGATGTGAGAATCGAACACACAATCGAAGTGTGATAGGCCTTTATCGCTTACCACTGGCCTACAGGAAGTCCCTGGTTAGTATAAACTAGTTTTATTATATTAAGCGGTATGATATATGAAGTATAAGTCCATTTTAGGAACCATATATGATTAATCTCACTATAGATGGACTTATGTATTTTTAATAACTTTTTATATCCTTTTGTTTGAGATAAATGGAATGACCTATCATTCTATCACATGATCTGCTAACACTTCACGGAAGACAAATTCATCTTCATTTTTTTAAGAGATTAAGTAGAAATTGTTCAAGGCACAAACAACAGTAAGATTGTACCAAAATCAATTAAGTATTTATTCTAATTCAAATTATTTAACTTTAGGGAAATGATCTTGAAAACCAAAAATGTTGTCCTGGTGTCCTCATATACGATGAATTAGATGGTACCTTAAATCATCACAAATTTATGGCTTTTTGATTGTTGGATTTTTTATAGTCATGTTCTCTACCACTCTCCATAAGAACTTTATGGTTAGGTTTCTCTTCCATATCTATATTTTCACCTATGTTCTCCTATGTGGAAACATAGTGATGAGTTAATTTGGGTAACCGTTATGTTTCTTACTTTACTTTTTAAAATTAAGTTTTAGTATTCCTTTTTACGATGTGGGTTTCTATGAAAGAAACTTTCAAGTAGTAAACTATTTATAACCACGACGAATTTCGAGGTAGAAATTCTTCTTAAGGGGGGTAGAATGTAACAACCTTAGATTTTATGAGATTTATTCATTTTAATTTCATTGATGTCATGTTTTTTTTGCTACACCAAGATTATCTTGCGCTATACGCAACACCATATTAACTTTCAGTATATGCAACACTATTCTTGGATTGTGTTACACACAATTTCAAGTTCGTTTGATAGTAGTCATTCTACGCAACATTTAGTGTGTGTATATATATATTCAATGTATAAATGAAATATGGTTGGATTCTTTTATATGAAACAATGAAGGAGTCTTGCACAACACTCAACCCTGACTTGGATTGCATTACAGGAAATCGCGACCTTCCTCGATAGTGTGTGTTGTCCGCAGTACCAGGTTTCACTAAACAACAATATATGGTTATAATATTATTATGAACTAGCCGTTATGAATAGTATCAAATACATTTTGAATTTTATAACATTATAATTCATCTTACACATTTTATAGAACATGGTATGAGAACAAAATAAATTTTTTGGGTAAAATATGTATTTTTCAAAAAATTGCAGTTTTGTCGCCTTTTGATGGTGCACCCACTTTAAATATAATTTTTGACATGTTTATAAGTTCAATTTGACAAAATAAAATTATTCCTTGGAATCATGATATAAAAATTTAATTTGGATAAATTTTCCATATTATTCTGATAACTTTCATATTTTAATGAATAGTAAAAACATGCTATATTTTAATTAAAAACAACTTTTTTCATCGAAATAATGTATATGGTTAGATTATCTTTTTAATTGGTTTTAAAGTGTAATTAGAATATGGTTTTACGATTTAATCCAATCTTAGTTATTATAATTAATTTCACTTTGAAATTGGACATAAACAAGTGTCGATCTTTTGATAGTTATTATTTCTTAAAACACGCTATTTGTTTTGATAATGGGAATTACTTTTAAAATTAATTAATGACACTTATATGTTTTGAATTTGGAAAAATAGAAATCATTTTTTAATTTGTAATATAAAATATATCTTAAGCTAAACTTTTGGTATTTTTTGGAAAAACGTAAATTTTTGATGAATAGTGAAACCATTTAGTGGTAGTTAAAAAACTGAATCTTTCATTTAAATGAAATTTTACCACTTATGTGAATTGAATTTCAAAAATATAATCTACATTTTTATTATAAAGAAGTAAAATTTGGTTCAATTAGATGAAAATGATTTTTGGTGAATAGTAACATGTGACTTTACTGTGGTTAAAGGTAAATAGGGTAATTCAAGGTTAAATGAATATTATAATAACTAAAAATTACCTTAACACTTGTCCTAACATTATTGGATGAGTAGTGTCTGACAATGGGCATCCTTGGGTAGATTTTGGGACCACATTGAGCCACTTGTTAGTGATAATTACAATTTGGATTAATTAATTTAATGTAAATACAAAATTGATATTAACAAAAAATCTTTTAGTAATTAATTTTTATAAGGGGCTATATAAACTATCTTTTAGACTATAAATATTCATTGGAAAGATAAAAAGATTTCCTAAATGGTGGTTATTTTCTTATAATTTTTAGACATAAATTAAATTAAATTATTTATGACATAATAATGATGCGGTATTGACCTCATTAATAAATAATTTAAATAATTAAGATTATAATGATTAAAATATTATCCAAAACATGTCCAATTCTGATTGTATGATTTTATTTAGACTATGAGTAATCTTATATTCATCTTTAATGATTTTTTAACCTTTTGAAACCGAATATAATTTTATAATAAAATAATATTTTCTCACTTTCCAAAGGTTTCCCTCTCCTCCATTATAAAAGGGCACCTCCTCCCTCTCCTCTTTACACAACTTTGAGCCTTAAAGCTTGGACAAACTCTGACCATAACTCTTCTCAACTCCCCTATTAATATTATAGAGGTCCTGGACTTCTTTAAAGACCAACATTAGTGTCCTAATATGAGGTTTCAAAGAGGCCTGTCGAAGAAGAGGTAATATCTGTTACCGATTCTTTCAAATTTATTTCTTCTTATACTTCCTATTAATTAGTTGTTTCATTATGAAGTAATAACATCAGTATCACTCATATACTTATATGTTATTATATATATTAAACAACCCTATTTCACCTTCTATACATCCTACGGAAAATGAAATCACCGCGCGTGCGTACGTATGGAATACCGTCTCCACGACGTTGTGTAATATGTTTTCCACCACCACCTTACTTGGATGGGTATAATGGGGTAAATAATAACTATATATTATTATTGTAAATTGATATTGATTATGAAATAGTATACATACACTTAAATACAATTCCATGATTATGGGAACGATATCATCGCTCGTGCATACGTTTGGATTACTGTCTCCACAACGCGATGAGATTCATTCTTCATGTTAACCATTCAAGAATGATTATAAAGTATATATAATGAATAATAATGATATATATGAAATAATAATGCTACTATATTTATGTACATATATGTTTTATTTACTTAATTCCATTCAATTCAATAAGGAAACGAAAACAGCGTTCTTACGTACGTACGGCCTACCGTTTCTATGCATGGTGTATTTCATTCCATTTATAGATCTATAATATATATTTATATGCTGAATATATATTATATATAAATCATTTTTTACATTATTTAATTAATTAAATAAGGATATAAGTAATAATATCAATAATAACAAGTCAAAACACGTACAATAAATGAAACGAGTTTACCCAAAACGGTGCTTTAACATGGAATTTACAAAAGAACGGGTAATATAAAGTAATAAGTGAACCATATATGATATCATAACAATGGATATGATTCTTTAATAATTCAATGAAATTATTTAAATAATTATACAGAAGGTTCATATACATATGAAACATATCGTACATTAGGTAAGGGATAACTTTTCCAATATCGTTTTTATCCGAGATTGTTTATTCGTAAGTATCTACTGAGGTTATATTTATCATTCATGTCCCTGTTTTATAAAAATGGTTTCATATATATTTAAAGTCCTTTTTACCAATTTTTGACTTTTACTACACGGTATGAAAGGAATCTTTCTTTTTTTTACCATACGAGGTACTTTTTGAGTTTTCTGGAAAAAGTACGAGAAGAATGTTTTTTTAACTTATACATCATGAACAGATTTTTACGGTTTCATAACACCTAATTTTCATGAGGATTCCTCTACAATTTTTCTTGATTATTTTCAAAAAAAATTATTTTCTTTTAAAATTGCATGGCATTTGGGGAAAAGAAATTGATTTTGAAAAAGAAAGGATATTTTCCTCAAGAATTCATTTTAACTATTTTATCAAAACCATTTTCCATCTAAGATGACATTATTTAATATGTTAATATTTAAAGTATAATTTCTCTATGATTTACATGGTTTCACTCTTTTTATGATGAAATTATATCCATTTGTTTTATATGGATTATGTTATGATGGGATGATGTTTATGAAACCCATTTTATTCTTTGGGTTGTGATGAATGATTTATGTTTATTTTGTGGAACAATTAAGAATGATTTCATTATAATATGGGTGGGACCTGTATCTCCCTCTAATGCATTGGGTAAAGATTTATATCTCATGATATAGGCATTGATGGAATGACAAGTAAATCTGGTTCAGTGATACAGGGCTGGAACGGAAAGTAAACTTGGTTCAGTAAGGGACTTTGTCCACTAAGATGGTCTTGGTAGCAATGCCTTGGCTACTATGGAAATCATATCATGTTCTTAATTATTTTCCACAACTAAAAGTTTTATTCCCATGCTATATTATCGTGATTGATGTTCCATTATGATCTATGCCTTACGTACTACCATGTTTTATGTCATTTCTCAAGATCTTTATGTTTAAACATTATGTTCATGTTTTTAAGTTCAAATGTATATGGTTTGTTTTATTTTCTCCATGATTACCCTTACTGAGCATTTGAGATCACCCTTTTTATGTTTTCTTTTCCCCAGGATTAAAATAAAGGTTTTAGGTAAGGAAATAAAATGGGTAAGATCATTATGGGAGATGTTGAAGATCTTTCAACATTATTAGAAGTTTATATTCCAAGTTTCCAAAGACACTAAACTATTACTATCCTTGAGTTTTTGTTTTTTTTATAAGTATTCTGCAAAAGTATTGTAATGTCCGTGTATCTAAAGTATGGGTCGTTATAGATAAGGTTTCTTAGTGAAGAGATTGATGCCCATTAATGTTCTCTTAATGATATCCAAGAATCTATCACTAGGAATAATTTATATAGATACATTGATCATGAAGTTGTAATGTCATCTAGGTTATATAATCCCATCAAGATCAGGTATAACATTAGAAATGACATTTTCAAAATCAGGTTTCTTAGTGATGGAGATAGAAACACCAAGTTATTACATTCCATTCAAAGTATCAGAAGGGAAAATAGGCCACTTTATCTTATCAAAGATGAGGATAGTATCCTAGATTAAAGGAAATATATTTCTGATCTGATTTTGTCTTATTAAATGAATATTTTCAATGGATCACCAATGAATGTGAGGTTAAAGGATAATATCATTCCTAAATTGGTCACTAAGGGTGAAAGATAATTTCTTACCTCTATTCCCCTAGATATTGAAATCAATGAAGAAATATTTTTCCTCATAAAATAATGTTCCTCTAGACCATATGAATTTACAAATAACTTCTTCTAATTTTATTGTAATTTCATTCAAAATGATGTCTGCAAACTTGTCAATCACTTTTGTAAAGGTGGATCCCTCACTCATGGTTTTAATTCCCAGTTTATTTCCTTGATCATAAAATTATAGAATGATAATGACATCACTCAATTAATATTAATTTCTCTTTTCAACACAATTCACAAATTTATTACAAAACATATGTCAAACATACTTTCTAGTATTTTAGATAGAATCATGTCCTAGAACAAATTTATATATTTTAAAGGGAGAAACATCCAAGACTACTTTCTCAGAACCTCAAAATGTGTCAATATCCTCTAAAATCCCACCAAGAGAGGATATATTTCTCTCAATATTGACATAAATAAATCTTTTAACATAATTTACTGGGGTTTTATAGGTGATTTTCTTCACATCTTTGGCTTCAATATGAGATTTATTCATTGGATCAATACCCTTTTTGGGTATTCTCATTTCACCATTCTTATAAATGAGTCCCCATAAGGGTACTATAAATAATCCCTGGGAGTGATACAAGCATATCCTCTTTCATATATCGTATTTTCTTTTAGAGAGGATTATATTAGTAGGAGTCTTCTTTATATAGTGGACAAGGGTGAAATTACAAATCTCAGGGAGTCAAGAGGTACCTATTCTCCTTAACATCTATTTTTTGCTGATGATATTATCATATTTACTCATATACATAAGAAGAACATCGAAAAAATAAAGACTTCCATTTTTCAATATGAAAGTATTCTAGTAAAACAAATCAATTGGAACAAATCCTTAATTTATTTTGGTAGGAGTATTCCATCTTCAAGGAAACTTTCTATCATTAAATATCTGATTATTTGTGAAGTATCTCTCTATTTTACTTGCCTTAGAGTTCCTTTTTTCTGGAAAAAATCTCATGCCTCTAAATTTATAGATTATTTGAGTAAGATTATAAAAACTATTGCCTATTGGAATGGAAAATACCTTTCAATGGCATGATGAGTTTGTCTTGTTAATCATTTGGTGGTCTCAAAGTTAGTCAATTTCTTCATGGTGTATTCTTGGATTTCCTCTATCATTAAATCCATTAACTTGATGATGAGTAATTATTTTTTGGCTTGGTTGTATCTTGGAAATAAAATTCATTATATCCTCCTAGAAAATATGATTCTTTCCTCATACTCTTAGAGGAATTGGCATAAAAAATATGGAATTTTTTAACCAATATCTTCTTACTAAATTTATGTAGAGGTTAATTAACAATCACTCTGAATACCTAGGATTCCTTATATACATATTTTTAGCAATGATTATTGTTGGAAACTTGAATTACATGGATTCCTCCATCTAGAATTTCTTTAATAAATCCTTTAAAAATATTTAAATGCACTCTCAATGGATTGTTAACAAGAATTACACTATTATATTATTGCATGACAACTGTACTGGAGGTCCATTGATTAACCAATTTAACTACCATGTTCAAGATATTGATCATGATATCTCAATCAAATACCAACTGGAAAACATGGATCTTATTCCTAATGGCATAGCTTCGTTTGTCTCCAACTATGATTTTATCAATCAAGAAGACACGCTCATATGGGAACTGTCCCCAAATGGAATACTTGACTCCAAGAATTTTTATATTCATCTTCTCCAGGGTAGATGAAAATGTATTGGTGATTTCAATATAATTGGATCTTGAAATCTAGGTTTACACTTCTCTAGATACTCTCTATCAATAAGGTTCCTATCAATGCCAATCTATAATGTGTTGTCATACCTCTTTGTTCAAAGTGTTTCCTCTACCATCAACATAGGGAGGATTTTGATCACATTTTTTTGTTATATAGAAACAATTCTTCTCATTAAGAATTGTTATTCAATATCTTTTAGGTTCAACTCTTGTATGTTGACTCCTTCTAGGATTTTTATTTCACTACTCCTAGTATCCAATTCCCTAAAAAACATACAGTTTTTTTCCAGGTGTCATGTTTAGATCTGATTCATTTTATATGGAGAATAAAAAACAAGGACATTCATGATTAGAAGTGATTCAATGCTTCAACTTCCATTTAACAATTATAGAGGTAGTACAAAATACCAATTAACTGCATGTTATACATAGCAGCAACATAGTGAGGGACCTCACTATTTTTAGGTGACTGAACATTATAGGTAACATTCCTAAACCTCGTGGCACGCTCGAGGTCTTATGGACTCCCCCCTAATTTGGAAGGATTAAATGAAACACTGATGTGGAATAGAGGGAAATACTATTCCTTTAGGATATGGGTCAATTTTTAGAGAACATAAGGGTGATGTGGTGGAATTCCTAAATGGTCCTTATGTCCATGTCACTACTCTCAAAGTATAAATGATTATATTTATCAGAGTTGTTTTCTTTGCAACACAATGAAATTGGAACAATATATGGTTTGAATGTGACTATACTACTATTGTTCAAGCTGTTGGGATGGGAATTATTCACCTCTCATAAAAGATGATAGTGGGATGGTTTAATTTTCTATATGGGATTTCTTCCATGAATTATATAATCACACACATCTTTTATGAAGAAAATCACCTTGTTGATGGTCTTACAAACAAAGGAGTGACCAAAGAGGTTTTATATTACTCTAACTCTCTCCCTAGTGATATGATTCCCATATTTAAATAGGAAAAATGCAAAATACCCTCCAACAGACTTATGTAACCTTTCTTTACTCTTATTTAAGATCCTCTAAGCTCACTTTTCTCAAAATAAATGTGTGGACTACCGACTCCATGACACAATGCAGTTATTTTTTCATAACCACCTCATACGGTGGGTCTAAAGGATGGTTTTTATGGATAATTATGTTGTTTATTTAACTTATAAAATTCTTAAATTATCACATTTTACATTTACCGTCATTATATCCATTCATTAATGAATGAATCATTAATCTTTTGTACGTGCGAACTACCACCTCTATGAATGACAAGTCTCATTTCTCTTATCCAATTAACATGGATGGAAGTAAAATTGTAATTTTTATACTAAAATTAATTTTATGAAATTATTATATTTCTTATGTGATAAATTTTCATATACCATAAATTTTCAATTCATTGATAAATCGTTTCATTAATCATGGGCATGTGCAGACTATAGCCTTTATAAAGGAAGAATTCTATTTTTGAACACCACCCATAATTAATGGTGGTAGGAATATATTTTATAGAGTTAAAATATATTTACTAAATGTATAATATTCTATAAATATTATATAAACACTATGTAATATTACATTCTTACTCATTCGATCATTGAAACACGCTTTTGTTTTTGCCGGTTCACCACCCACTTGGGCGATGTTGTAATATTTATATAGTAAATCATTAAGGAATATTATATACTATTAATAAAATTTAATAATAAGGTATTATATATTTTTTAATGGTTATATTTTTATAATATTAATATATAAACAATTTAATAATATACCATCTTAATTCACTAAAAACTACTGAAACAATCTTGTTTCTAACTTTGTTATCACGAGTCGTAATTAAAACACTCATGGGATGAAATTGGAAAATTATAAAAAATCATATAGTATATAAATTAAATGACCATATGATATATTTGAATGATTAAATTGGTATCAATGATCAGGTATCATCAATAACATGATAATTAATGTAAAAGACAATTAAAAGTGTTAACACCTAATGTAAAAATTAATCTATTATGAACCACTATATTCAAAGTAAATAATTATAAATGAAGTATATAAAAGGTTTATCTAGATTTATGATGTTATGAAATATATTATTAAGATATTTTTTTGTTTTTTATAGTATTTTAGACTGAGATCGACAAATCAAGTAAATAAGCTAAGGGATTTTTGTCTCAAACTCCCTTCATTGTGACAAATTTTACATTATGCAAAAAATTCATTTTGTATGGTATATATTCTAACCAATTTTTATATTATCATGAAATATATTTTATTTATGTAATTTTATTTTAGTTTTAAATATCATTATCTATTAGTATTTTTTATTAAAATGTGACTCAAAACATATTTTTTTTAAACTCAAGTCTTTTTCCCCATGAGTTGGGAAATATCTTATTTATTTTGATCTTCCATGTCTCATTTTCCTACCATTATTTATTAAAATGTTATATTTAATTTTTCTATAGGCATATTACTTATCTTAATTAATATCCACCTATTTGATGAATCCCTTCCTCAAATAAAATCATGTTGTTGATAAGAATAACTCTTATATGACCTAAGGGATATTTTTGTTCCATATAAA
Organism: Viscum album; assembly: GCA_963277665.1. Lineage (NCBI taxonomy): Eukaryota > Viridiplantae > Streptophyta > Magnoliopsida > Santalales > Viscaceae > Viscum > Viscum album. The sequence goes on along the minus strand of OY728159.1, from coordinate 1,416,240,918 downwards.
TGTTTTACCTATCAAAAATATTTTCTATAATATAGTAAGTGACCTTCATACTTCTATTCACCTATTATAAATTAAAGGTTTTATAATCCTTTTAATTATTTAATTTTTACTCAATGATTTCAATAGAATTTAAACATTTTCCATATGATTTGTTTTTAAAAAATTTTCTTCTTAAGTAATGTTTTAAAATGTTCCGAAATGACTTCATTCCAAAAAAATTTAAAAAGATAATTTTCAAAAACATTGAATTTAAAAGAAAAGTGTTTTTAAAATGAAATATTTTAAATGTTTCTACATGGGACTTTTTAACCAAAATAAATCTGTATAAAATACTTTTTGTCCACAACATATCATTTTTGTTTCCTTTTTGTATCTAGGAGACTTCCTATCTATGATTTCAAGTTTTCAAAAAAGTAAATTATTATTCTCATGATTTATTAAAATGTCCCTTTTTGAATTTTTCCAATGGAATCGTTATATTCTTATTTTCAAAAAAAATATTATTTAATAAAATATTTATCTTCATGAATGTCATATGTGTGATTAGGGGTTTTCCTAAAATGATATCACCCACATTTTTTATCTGAATGGATTATGAAATTCTATTTTATATATATTTTATAATCCATAATTTATTTTTTCTTTCCTAATCATCTAATTTTATAGGCATGAATTACTTTAAAATATTTTCTTTTATGAATGGGATATTTTCTACTTTTTATTGAAGGGTGATCACCTAGATTCCCAATACAATGATTGATTGGAAAAATTATTACTTAAACCATATATCCATTTCCTATAAAATGTAAATACAATATTCATAGTAATATTTTTTGAGTGGTATTTTCATAGAATTATTCTTAGATTCCTTGGATACCCATTTATTTTTTGTGGGTTTATCATTTCATGGTTGTTGATGAAATCCTGAATAGTTCCTTATGAAACCAATTGCAAATCATAAATTAAAACGTAATTTTTGTTCTTATTTAATTGAATTTTTTTATGATTTATTTTATAAAATAACTACTCAAGTTCAAGACCTATGTTTCTTTTTAAAATTATGAATGATAAAAAAAATTAATTTATTACAATATTGGGAACACATATGATATAGATTTCGGTTATTCCTTAAGACAATATTCTGAAACACATTTTATTCTCATGGGTTTATAATTCTTATGATTTATGTATGGTTTATTTTTTACTTTTGTGGAGAACATAATCTTCCAAATGTTATGATAGAGGTTGGCCTAAGTTGTGATGGGTGGGTCCATTATATACCTATAATTCATTGGGTAATGTTAATGTATCATGATAAGTTATGTATTTGATTAGGGAGTAAACCTAATCCTTTTGATGTCTTATGGTGTAATCATTGGAATTTGATAATTTTCAATGAAGTAATACTTGGAAAATGATGATAATAAACTAGGGATTAATACTTGGTATATTCTTATGAGTATTTTTTATGATATTTCCACAAATTTATGATTCAATGATCTTATGATATCATTTATGTATGCCATGTTTTCATTTTTATGATCATTCCCATTATGATATCATGTTTTTTCTCACGTCTCTCATGATATGGTTTATTAATATATTTACCCTAACTGGACATTCGAGATCACCCTTCTTATATTTATCATTCCCTAGGTTATGAAATATAATATTAATTATTATAATCATATAGTATTACCTTGTATAGATAATTTTTGGGTGATGTTAAAGACTCATTATATATTAATTAGCTTCTTATATAATATTAAATTTTCCAATTGGAAGATAATTACATGGGTTTGATTAGTAATTTATTGTCATTAATTCTATAAAATTATAAACCAGAAGGTCATTGGATATTAAATGTGGTAAATATATAGTAATCATTGATGTGTATAAAATATAGTGTATTAAGTTATTTGTTTTTAGCAACGTATCTCGTAGCCAAAGTTTGGGGTCTCTATAACACCATATTTTTATCCTATAGACATTGATTTAGTAAAATAGAACCATGTATTTTATTTTGTTTCATTATTCTATACTCTTTTCATGGTTACTATTATATTTATATTTTACTTAACTATATTTTTGGATTAATTTCAAACTAATTTGGAAAATGGTTTTAAAAGTTCAATTTCAAAGGAAAGGGTGATATTTGGTTTATAAATGGGGTTGGGAAATATATTTTAAAAGTGGATTTTAAGTAGGTTGTTTTTAAATAAAATTGGAAATGTTTTCTTCAAACAAGTGGGTTTCTATATAAGACATTTAAATGAGTCAAAAAAAATTTGTTTCTAAACATAAAAGAACTAAAATTTTGGGTTTTGAAAAAAGATATCTAATTGGTGGTTCCACCTTTCTTTTGTGAAAAAGGGGTTGATGTTTATTTAAAAAGGATAAAACGTGTGACATTTACTCTTTATAATTTTTTATATAGAAAAAATATGTTCAAATTTTATTTTAAATTATAATTTATAGAATTTTCTATATAATAAACTAGATAGACACTTTGTTGGAATCCTACTAGGAACATTTCGCTCACACACTGTATATACATTATCATGTGCGTGTTTCTAGATTTTATGTTTTTTCTTAGGTGACTAGGTATTAACCCTGTTAATTGAGGTTAATTTTGGTTTTTTATGAATTTTGTGGATAGGGTGAGTGAACATGGTTCACATGGATATTATCGAGTGGTGGATCAAGTTCACAGTTTATTTTGAGGATGGGTATGTATAATCCAATTTGGAAACATATAGTGGGATTTGTTTCATTTATCATTTTTATTGTGTCATTTATTGCTACCATAGTATATTTAAATTTTATATGAATTATTATTATTTTTTATGTCTCACTTGGATGTTTAGTTAAATATTTCCTCATTTGGTTTAGTTATTTATTTACATGTGTTTATTTCATGTGTGTGGGAATAAAATATATGGACATAACATGTTGTATTTTAAATTGATTCCACAGCATTATTATACTGATTATATATGGTTGAAGTATTTACATTGCTTTTTTATTTTATTCCCTGATAATGTTTTTCAACCCATGGTGACTAGGAATGTTCTTTGAGCCTTATGGCATATTAGGTCGGGTACCATGATAGTTTGTTTCAATGAGGTATTTTCATCACATAACACTTTTATTTTAGGTTTTAAATAAACCAAAATTTAATCACATGTACAAACAATAATAACAGTTTAAAAAACTAAACAATTTTATGTAACCCATGTTATAAAAAATCATATTCAAAATAAAAGAATTAATGTAACTATTAAAATAACCCATCAATATGGATCATTAAAATATACATGAATTTCATGATTCATTATTACTACTTTTTTTATTTACCCTCTAGTTATTAAATAAATTTGAATATAAAATGAAAATAACAATAATAGATACAAAATAAGTGGAAATTACAAGTATCATCAATATCAAGGTTAGTCAGGAACTCTGAGATATACCTTTGTTTAAATTTTTTTTCTTATTTTTAAATATATTTTATTTTGTGTGAAATCATATAATATTTATGACATGAAAATATAAAATCATCATATCGAATATATCAATTAAAAAACATTCATAAATAGAGTAAAAAATTATAAAACAATGAAAACTATCATTTAAATGAAAATAATAATTTGGTAAACTAACACTACAACTATTAACAAATGTACCAACTACAATTCCACCAAAATTACTCATCAATAATAATACAATTATTTATTTCAATCTCATATTTCTGATAGTCATAGAATATTTTAATATATATTTTTATGAATTAAAATATTTGATATAGTATAAATCATAATTCTCTAAATCAACTCTATATATTAAAAAAACACAAGATAAAAAATATTATCTGATGACTTTATAAACCAATTATTTACAATGATTTCTTTAATTCATAACCACGCACATAATGAAAAGTGAATTTATATGTATATTTTTTTCTAAAATTTTTTTAGTAAGTTTATTTATATAATTCCCATCATATTTTATGTGAAGATCAAACCAAAAAAACAATTAGGCAGACCTCATGACCAACTTATGTCACCTATATCAATTTAGGATAAGTTTATAACTATAAACATTTAGGTAATAAGGATTTAAAAAAAGTATATTTCATCATATTTTTTGACTAAATTATTTTATTATCTCCTCAAAAAAATTAAAGTTTTGTGAGAGATAGATTATTTCTCCTTGTTTGATGTTTTTTTTGGAATAATCCTAATAAAAAATGATAATATTCATAAAAAGTGAATTAAATTTAATAAATTAATATAAATTTACTAAGATACTATCAAATAAATTACATGAATCCGAATGATGCATATCTATAATGGGATTATATTAAACCCTTAGAATCCATTCAAGTACCCTTTTGTATATCTAATTAAGACTCAAGGAGGTGTTATTGAACTCATATCAGCTCCTATAATTAAATTCTTTATGGTTTTTTCTCAAACTTTTAAATTTACATTGATGTACAACTACATCATGAATCTAAAAATTAAAACCATGTAAATATTATATGTTTAGAAATAACTAAACAAAAATATGATAGGAATATCAAACAAGATTAACTAGAAATATTTATTTTTGACTTACTTTTACTTGTTTGTAAACAATATAATTCTTATCGATGAAGAGAATGTGCCTCCAATCCTAATATGTGATTGGAAGAAACATATTCTAGCATGTTAATTTCTCCCATATATATTTTTATAAACCTATTAAATCATCTAAGGGAACCCTAAAAAATAAAATTTGACAATTACTTTAAATTTTGCCAGCCTCCAAACATAATATGTATTCATGTTTGTTTCTTTCTTTTTATTAGCTGAATATATTATACAAATATATAAAAAATTATTATAAAAATATAATAAATTATTTTCCGATACTAAAAATTACATACCAATCATGGTCACCCTACAATACCCTTGTGTTCGTAACTGTCACTCCATATACTCAGCCAATTACTGCTCCTCAACAACTCCATCTAATCCCCCTGACAACCCTAAAGCAGAAGATAATGCACTGGAAGTAGGGTGTGTATCTAATAAATATATGAGCATATAAAATTTCATCAAATTGTATAAAGGGAGAATACTAAATGTAAAGAGTGTCCCTGGTGAAGGTGGGAGAAAATATTATGGGTTTTATGATAGATTAGTTGTGGAAGACCTGCTTGTAACTCCAAATCATTTGATTTTTTTTTTTGAATTACTACATCAAAAAAGGAAAAATCAAACATTGTTCAATGAAATTTTCTTAAAAATATTTAAAAAGGTAAAACCAAAAATAAAAATAAGAAATATTATTTTATATATATATATATAATTGGTTATCATAGATTGAAGATAAATAAGTGTCATATCAAAACAAAAGGCCAAATCAAACAAATATCACTTAAAACAAAACAAAACAAATAGCAATAATAAATGCCTAATTAAATGATATCCATGCCATTTTATTTATAATATCCATGTGTTTCAATGTTTCCTCATTAACTTCAAGGTTCTTATTTTTCAAATCAAATGGTAATCCTCCCAATTTCACAACAACAACTCTGTTTTGTAAGATATTAAATCCAAATTTATCTATATGATATGGTGTGCTTTAATTACACCCTTTTGTATTAGGTACAGGAGTTTGGTTTTCTATAAAATTTATTAATATTTTGATATATAATTTGTTTCCCAAATGATATATGATGAGTGTAAAATAAATCTATATTTCATTATTCCACTGAAATAAATTATTTCAAATGACCTATAGTGTTTTTAGATTAAAATTTCACTCTTTAAAATCCTCATCACACTCTTCTGTGGTTTTTTTATAAATACATTATCATATACATTTAAACCAAATATTTAGACATATAATGTTTTTATATCTCTCCTATATTCATTTTAATATTTTTATTTGATAATGGATTATTGTAGCAACCCATGGATTTTTCAGTCATTATTTTGAGAACAAATTTGAATTTTTATTTATTAAAAAAATACTTCTAATAACCAACACTCATAAAAGGTATCCAAGAATTTGAAAATTCATAATAGATTTTATTGGATATTTTTGGAGGTTAGGTGAATATCTTGGGGTTTGAGAGATGATCAAAGGAAGGATGAGATTCTAGATTTTTTGTAAATTTTCAATAGCCACTAGCTATTTGGCCGGTTATCTGGTGCGAAGCAGACTGCATCGGCTCGCCGACAACCTGGTGAGGCCCAGCGGATATCCCATGGAGTTTGGATGTGGTTTTTACAATGTGGGGGTTTTTTGGGTTATTTTGGATTTAAAGGGTTGAGGGGCCTATAGGAGGAAAATTTTGGTTGATTTCTCCTACCTTAATCTCCATTAGTCCCCCTTGAAAGGGGTTGGTTCTTGGTGAGATCTAGTAGTGATATGAGGTAATATCATCCTTTATATTCTCTACCCTTCCTTTAACTATTTTCCCTATTTATTTTTCTTGGATTCATGTATTTTTTTTTAATTCCACCATTTCATGGTAAAATTGATCGAGATATATGTATATTTCATCCATCCAAGTTAAAGTGAATCATGAGATGATGTATGGATGTCATCACACAGCATTTTCATGATAAATGGCACTATAGTGAATTTTTATAATATTTTTGGTTTAAATTAAATTATTTTGGAAGAATTTTGGTCACTGATGGTTAAGTATTTTCCATGGGTTGGTGTGGGGTGTGTTGCAGACCCTACGTGTGTGGTTAGTCATGGTTACGGTGACATTGAAATTCTTAGTAAGTTGTTAGGTAGTTATTATCCATTGGATTAGTTTAAATAATTAATTATATATGTTTATAATTTATTATATGTGGTATATGACATGAGGAAGAGTATTGGGTGGTTGAAGAGGCTTTGAAAGGGTATAGAAGAGCTTGGTTAATGTTTTGTAGAGCTTGGATTCTATGGTAGATCCTTAATGAAGGTAGTATATCCCTTTAATAATTCATTATATGAATTTATATGTATGAGTTTTGTGCCACACACATGTTTCATGGGTTTTAGAATAATGGATAAAAATTTGGGAATCACCATAGAAAAGAGATAGAATGATGTTGGTCCACCTATTCTCAAGATAAGTCCAAGTTAGAACTTCGGTAATTTGGTATCACATGATGATTGTGTCACCAAGGGATGAGGGAACCATTTGGGATCATGATATACCCTAGGAGGTATTGGAATTTGAGACGAGATGTGCTTAGCCAATGATAGGTTATCTTAGGTATAGTTATATGGGTTATAGAGGCTTAGTCCTAGTGATGAAAGGTGGGATGACTGTAAATCTTAGCCTTGAGGAGTGATACCCTTCAGTGGATTGTCTGAAGCTTGATGGGTTCTATGAGAGGGATGAGTCATTTGGGATAGATTATGTTTGGTTAATGGGGGTTCCCTCTAAGTAGAGTGCTATAAAATTTTCCTTAGAATATGTGAAACATTACCTAGAGAGGTTGGGGCATTTACATGAGGACTTGGAGTTAGGTTTTTGATGGGTTTTAGAGTCGTATTTTTTGGGATGGTCCCTAGGGAGTGGTAGAAGTATCATTGGGAGATCTTGAAAGGGTTTAAGATTGAACTATTAATCTTGGTTTATGATGAGCCTATGGGTTGTGTTGTCACTAAGGGGTGGCAGGTTTGAGGTACTATCAATGAAAAAATACAATGATGGGTTTGGAGGACCCAATATATTCCCTAAAGGGTGAGGTGATACATGGTATAATGAGGGGATATTTCTTGAGTGACTAGTGACCTAGGATCATCTAGTGAGTTCTATGAAGTACTATGGCCCCATATGATTTTTCATGTGCCTTTTAGACCTCCATAGAGTCTAAGGTGATGGATCAGTGTATATAGACATCCCTAAAGCCTTTGGGGATGGGTCGTTGGGATGATGTTTCGTTAAGACTTTAAATATTATACTGAAGACCTTTATATACATATCTTTGGTCGGTTTATAGATAGTTATTCTCTAACCAATGTGATAGGTATTTGTTGTGTAGGAGTCCTTTTCCTTGAGTGAGAAAACATAGCTGATGACATACTGAGTTAAAGGGTATGGGTTAATGTATGATGGTGGACCATGTATGTGAATCCTAGTTCAAGAACTACCCTAAGGGGTGGTTCGGGGGGGTGACACGAGATCAATAGACCTCCCATGAGTGAGAATTTATGGGTCATGGTTTATGGTCATTTGATAATGCACATTGTTTTTAGGTAGTGTGTAGAGGTATTGGACACTTACCCACCATGACTCTTTGGGTATAATATGGGAATCGAAACAATGGCATAAAATATAAGGTGAGGAGGTGGATTTTGGAATGGCACCGAAGAAGGTATGATGGTGTTTTGTGGTGGTTGGGTCATTAAATGGTAGCCAAATGGGAATGGAGTTATGGTGGCATGGTTAGCACATGACATCAAATGAACTTATGTTACATTATTATTTTATTCTTCATGCATACATGTATATGATTAGATATTCTATGGGAACCTAGTTAAAACCTACTTATATGTGTTTTTCACACCCTTTACAGGCACCTCAATGCATGAGAAAACCTCATGTTTTATTTTATGTTGATCATAATATGTATAATGGATCGGGCTTGTTCATCTTGAAGGTTATTGAAGGTGGGGTGTGTGAGGATTAGGGATGGCAGTAGGGTTAGTGTGTGTCCATTTTATTTTTATTTACTTTGTATTTGGGAAAAACATAATGGGATATCAGTGTATTTATACTTTTTTGACTTCTACATTTCATTTATTTCATCATTATGTTCACTTTTTTATACATAATCTATCTCTTTGTGGTGGATGTTTGGTTATTTCTACAATATTTTATGACTCTGATTCCAGGGCATTGTCTCCCCATTGTATAGATTTTCCATCCCTATAATTGGAATCATTTAGGTCACGAAGAGGCATTCTTGAGGTCACATGGAGATCTGGCCTGAGCATTGTTCAGTGACCCCGATATGGGCCATTACAATTGAAAAGTGATTTTACAATGTTTTATAAACTATTTATTTTCCCAACATGTATTACCCTCAAACAATGACCTAATTGGTGGATGAAAAGAACATATTCCAAAAAATGATATATTTTCTTATTTAAATATATATAAATAAAAAAATTCTTGATATATCATTATTGTTTAATAGAAATTACACCAATAGTATGTGTTTGTCCCAAATAGGTTCATTTACATGTAATATCGCTCCATGTATGTAAATTCATTTATTAATAGTTTATTTAATATTTCTATCTATTAATTAGTGTACGTATACTAAAATGTTTAATCCAACCATTAGCTTTTAAAAAATATATTTTTTTAATATATTTGAAAACACTGAATCACAATTTAACATAAATAAAAAATGTATTCAGGGAAATTTTTGAATATAAAATTATTCATTTTTTCAGAAACTATGTGAAAATTATAATTTTTATAATAAAAAATATATATTTTTAGAAACAAGTGAGAATGAAAAATCCCAAATAATAAACCAGGTTACTGTTGACCTCCAAAATGCTGCTAAATCACAAGAGGTTTATTGATAACATAAAGGGAATAGAATAATTTTATTGGAATTATTTTCCCCTTTAAACCAAATCAGATCACATATTAGTTTCATTGTAAAATTTCAATTTGAAATATCCAGAAATTAAAAATTCATAACCTTTAAATTTTTAAATAAGTTTCACAATTGGGTGTCACAAAATAATTGTACGTAAAAAAATAGTAACAAAATATACAAAAAATATATCTATTTATATACATCATATTAATAAAAATTAATATCTGAAAAAATATGATCAACAGGATGGTACATTACTAAAAAAACTAAAGGAAATGCATTTATCCAAAAAAAATTAAAAGACCAACAACCATTAGTACATCATAATTCTCAATTCTACCAAACATAATCTCCATCATAAGGTGAACCAAATCTATCCAATCAATAAATATTTTCTACATAAGCATATAAAAAATACAATTTACAAAGTGAACCTTTCTAAACACTAAAAGAATTATTATATTTTTAGTACTAATAAAAGTGGACACAATTTATCATTGATAAAAAAATATTGATAAAATGGGTATCATTTATTATCTCTGAATTCTAATATTCACAAGGTCCCAAAGTTGTTCTTAATGTATAAAATATCTAATTCTATAATTGAAGGGGAAAAATGCAATTAGTTCATATGATTCATCATGTTCGGTATAAACTTAGTGTATTTACAAATAATAAAAATATTTCATTACATTACAAATATTTTAAACAAAAAAAGTGATTAGTTATAGTTACAGCACTTTAAAATAACAAAAAATAATAATATTTTATGTTAAATTTTATACTAAACATATCCCTTTTCCAAAATCCAATATATCATAGTATATGATATGTACATGTTTTATAGTGTGATATGTATGTGTCTTATGGTATGATTTGTGGGAAGTGAAGCCATATCATATGTCTTGTTTTTTATATAAAATATGGAATGATCGATACCTAAATCTACAATTTAAAATCCATAAGTAAATAAAATAGAAGTATCTCAAATTAGATAAAAATAAAGAGAACAAAAGAGTATATATTTTTTCAAGTTAAATTGTACCTATAACCACTAGACAAAGAAGGAGAATAGGTTCAAACAGTAGAAAATTAAGAAGTATGTCAAGAAGAATAATTTTAAATAATTGAAAATATGAAGAGGGTAAGTTTGGGTAAAAGAATTGGAAGTTCTTGTGAAAAAGGGAGAATAAAAAATGATTAAAGGTTCACATAAGGGAGTAAAGGATTACAAGATAAGGGAAAGATGTAGGAAGGAGGGGAGGGGAGGGAAGGATTGAGTGAATAAAGGAGGAGGAGAAAATGGGGAATACTATGGAAAATATGGTTTAACTAGAAACAATTTTTAATAACTATAGCTAATAAGAGTACTATAAACTATTTTTTTAATAAATGCTAATATTTCATTATGAATTGATTGTATTGTAATTACACATAAAATGTGGGTTTAATTGGTAGGAGAATATGGGTTTTAATTACAAGTTACTTTTTAAACTAACGCTAATAAACCACTACAATGTATGATTTTTGTTATAGTTCAATAGGATATGTTATCCTTTCAAAAAAACACTACATTTGACCTAGTAAAGTTATCATATGTAAATAAGAAACATAGGAACATGTGAGTGTGTATAAATAAAAGTGAATATAGAATATCACAACCATGCTAAAAGGCAAGGATTTTTGTGAAGAGAATCAATCATAACAAATGAATTGAATTTAAAAAAAACTTTTTATATTAAACATTCCATGAGTAATTGTTATTCTTAGAATAATAGAAATTTAGGTTCAATAAATTGATGTCAAGACATAATTGCTACATGGTGATCTTGATTAGTAATTATATATGGATAAACTAGAGGGTTTTTAGGTGAAGGGAAAATAAAATATGGTATGTAAAGTTAATAATTGTTTATATGGTCTAATGTTGGCACTAATACAATGGTATATGATGTTTGACTCATTAATAGAGTAAAATGATTACATTTGAATCATCATAGATCATTTTTCCATTAAATGGTTTTTTGATAGTGATTTCATTACTAACTCATTTACATTGATTATGTTCTAATTATTTCTAGAGATATCAATGAGATTGAGTGGTTAAAAATGTGTTAAATAAGTATTTTCAAATTAAGGACATACGATTTTCTACAGAAATTCTTAGCATGAATATTAATCATGAATGGATGAAAAAAAATATTTGGTTATATTAATAATGGTAAGTTTTTATGGTTCTCTAAAAGTTAAACATGATAAAGGATAAACTGGTCGACACTCCACTTGTTAGTAATTTTAGGTTCATGACATTCCAGAGTCCACTAGTTGAATAGGAAAAAGAAGTTATGGAAAAATGTTCTTATCCATCAGTAGTTGTTTGTCTCATTAATGTTATGTTGTGCACTAGACTTAAAAATTTCACATTTTGGTGCAATTGTGAAAAAATTATTATCAAACCTAGGGAATAAGCACTGGAAATCTACCAAATTGATGTTAAGGTATCTTTGAGGTACATCCAATAATTTTTTATGTTTTGGAAAGGATAAACATGTTTTGGAATAAAACATAGTTTTATATATTGCTAAAGATGTAGACATGAGGAAATACATATCTAGATATACAATTTTATTTTCAAGGGTATATGTTTCATTGAAATAATGAAATCATAATTTTTTTATATAATACAAAATGATAGTATACCACTATCACTAAAGGTTCTAAAGAGACATTGTGGAGGAATTTTTTTATAGGAGTTGAGATAGAGTGAGGAGAATTATATTATCTATTTTGATAGCCTTAGTGGTATTAATCTTGGTGCGAACCTCAAATTTAATACAAGATCCAAACACATTGATGTTCAATATCATTATATCTATAATTTTTTGGTATAAATTTTTAAAAATTTGAGAAAATATGCACCAATGATAATGAGTCAAATATGATGAAAAATGGTATGTGAAAAGAGTATCTAGACTCTATCAATGCAACTATATGTCTTACTTCAACCCCAAATATTTCATGAGGGTGAGGTTTATGAGGATAAATCTCAATTTGGTAGTTTTATATTGATAAAATTTTTGAGGATGAGTTCTTCTGATAGTGGAGGATTTTCTTTGGCTAATAATAGTTGTGGGAGAAATCCTCTTTGGGTGCCCACCAACCTAGGCTTCCTCAGACCATTGAACAACAATTGATGACATATGAAGTTAGAGGGTAGATTAAGATTTATGAACCACCCTTTGAAGTTTATTTAGGGAAAATATATAGATCTACCCCCTTCTCCTATAGATGTGGGAACATCATTAAACAACATAGAATTTTTTGTTCTTGTTTTTTTCTTCTTCATTTTGTGTGAAATTCGCTTTATGTGAGTTCCACTTCTCCAATATTAACCCCTCCCAAGGTTTTAATTTGAAATAAACATTGATATTTACTGGTATCTGATATAACTCTCAAGAAAATTTATTAATGGTCATAGTAAAAAAATTTCTTGACTTTTAGAGAACCTTGTAATGACACATGTTCCATTATAAAGAAAACTTTAATGATGGGTAACTCTATGTGTCATATTTTATCCATTATCTATACTATATATCATGCCTTTAATTATAAGTGTCTCTAACATAGTACTCATCACATAAAATTATTCCTCTCTATCTACATCTACCCTCAGATAATTATCTATCCTCTCTTTATTATTCATCCTCCTCATTTAGGAACCTTAATCCCTCTCCAGATTCTACCTCCTTAACATTCTAAAACCCTTATCCCACCCCCATGTTATAACTCCTTTTCATTTTATACCCATTATCCCTTATCTATCATGCATAATATCCTCTGATCAATTTTTCTCTATATATACCACTTCTCTTTCAATGGAAACATGTCAAACATGATATGGTTTCCCATAAATCCCCACCTTTGTATCATCTTAAGATCATTGTCTATCAATATCACCTTTGATAAAAATCCAGTAGCCTTGAAAAACTCTCAAGGTTTCATTATAAGATCACATATTGGCTCTACCTTTTACTCCACCTACTAGCACATCCCCTACCTATTCCTCTCATTTCATCTCCACCTCATATATGTGTAATAAAAATCCAAACCCCCTAAAAATATATCATGGTTTCAACGGAAGACCACCTCTTGTCTCCTCCTTTCACCTCTACCTCCACCTCCACCTTCTATTGACTCTTCCTTATATACCTCCACCTACTACAACCTCTCACCTCCACATCAAAAACAACTTGTAATATTTCATCATTTTTATGTAGTTTACCTATAATATATAATCTTCAATTTATTTTCTCAACATTTGATTTAATTGATCACTTTTGATTTCCATTAATACAAGTATCTATTTATTATTTCATTTTTTTTACATTTGATTTCATATATCTTTTTATTTTGACTAAAATGGACCTTTTCTCTTTCAAAGTTCAAAACATGATGGTCTGGCCCTTTTAAAATAGAAATTTTGCCTCTATATCCTAGGTTATAGAATTCTAGAAGGTAATTGTTTAATATTTTACTTATATATATATTTTTCCAACAAGATTTTCATCCTCCATTCTATTATATGAATTTTTTGATTATTCTCTCTCTATTTTTTCATGGTAACTATTTTGATAAGAAAATAACCACGTTTTTTAGATTTGATTATCCAGTTGGTGTCTCTTACTAAAATTGGTTGATGATTTTTAACTATTAATATATATTAACATTGTAATATAAATACTTATGAATATTTTTAACTGGAAAGGTTTTTTATTTTTTATTAATTTATATACATTTTCATATTCTCTCTGATATGTGATATTCATTTTCATCATTGATTGAACAACAATTGATGTCTTCTAGCTACAGAAATACTCACATTCAACAACATCCTCCTACTCTAGATGTATTTTTTTCATTTTTTGGATAAATAACACTTTTATGGCTTAGTGGGAACCTCACATCATCCATCATACCAAAAACGCTTACACCATACCAATACACAAACACCATACCAAAATCAAAGGGAAATAAGTATCACAATGCACAAAATATGCTTTTAAAATTAAAAAAATCAAAAGCAGTAAACATAAGCACATAAATGACTCTGAGCCTACCTTGAGCAGCACACCCTATACACCAATCACCATCATCATTATCCCAACCCCAAAACCGGAAAAGTTCTCAATAATCATGATGAAAACACTATAAAAAATCATGAACATATTAAAAACTCTCTACCGAAAACCTCCATCATCAATGTGATCAAAAAATCTAGTATTAAAGCACCCCTTCCATCAGAAAACACAAACAACGAGCATTCATCAAAGAAACTAAAATTGATTGCAACATCACTATTGAGAACCAGATTCACCAAATCGAGATCAACATGAACACCATACTCCATGAAACGCCTCATGAAATTCCCCCCAAAACTCAAATAGAACCATCCCAAAACCCCCTAGGATATGTCACACTAAGATGACTTGGCTTGGATAGATGATCTCGGAGGCAAGAGTAGATTTCAGAGAGGCTATGAATAAAAAGGGAGAATAATCCTTTGAGGGAACTACAAACCAAATTCTTTGGAAAGATCAATGGGATAAAGAACATTAGGTCATGAATTAAAAATAGAGAATAAGGATTAAATAACCACCCAAAAATCATAAAATAGGTAGAAAATATCATCCATGAAGTTTATATGTTCAATGTAGATATATATTTCTATAATTTTTCTCTTATTATTGGTTACAATCATCTATTTTTATTAAAAATAATTTAAATATATTAATTATGACACAAAAAATTCCTAAAATGAATAAAAATGGAAATATATAAAAATTGAAGTACATAAATTGAACATATAGACATTTTATAACCCGCTGCATTTTTTCAATTTATTTTTTTAGTTTTGATATTTATTTACATTTTTACTCAAAATATGTTAATTGAAAATATATTCATTAGATATTGGTGATCCTAAAAACTATTTCATGTACTATTATGTTATTTTTTAGTTTGATGAAAGGGTTAAATGATACATACCCCAAAATTATCCTATGTTTTCATTTTTTGTTCTCTTAGTAAAATAAAACTATGTGTATTTTATACCCCACCGGAATACGTGAAATTGCTTGTTTTTTATTATAATTCAAAAAATGTGATAAAATTTTAGGACCTTATCTACATTTTCAATTTATTATTCTCTTTTAAATTAATGGGAGGAAGAATTGATAATTATTGGAATAATAGAGGTGGTCCTAATATTTAGAGCATCAATGGAAAAAATATCACTGTATTGGAATCTTATTTCCAATTTCTATTCTAGCCAAAAAATTCATCCAAATATATGTTTTTTAAACTTTAAATGGATTAAAAAAAGATTTTTTCTATGAGTTACTTTAATGATATTTCACTTACACATTAGAGATTTATTTGTTTTTTATAATTTTCACTTTATATTTTTTCCCCAACTCAAAAAAAAGAAATAGTTACTCTATTAATCATCTCATTGTGAAAAATCTATAGTCTACATTTGATGAATAAAATAAATTAATTCATCAGTTTAGAATTTCAAGAGATTAATTCAATACAAATTTTCTCCAAGAGTTAAAGCTAAGGATAATTAGACAAAGGGGGGTGGATTCACATATATACAACTTTACAACAATATTAGAGATTTTAATGCTAATAGTTTCTAATATAGAAGATATTAAAGAGGATAGATATATCATCATAAAAATTTGATTAGGTGACATTCAATGTATAGATAAACTTTATCCCTTATATATTCTTTTGCAATATCCCATAATTTTTTTCACCAGTAAATATGGGTATTAAAATAATTTTTATCATAGTTTATCATCTATAACTTAAAAAGTTTATAAAGTTACAATGAGAGAGTACTTTTCATACCATCTTCAATTAAGACAAAATTAGCATTTGATACTCTTACATTCAAGATGAATCTTACAACAACTTTTAGTTTATTCTTATATAATGGTTGAATCCCATCATTTTTATTTTATTTTATTTAATGAATAATAACTTAGAGTTTAGTTATAAATTGGTTTTCAAGAATCTTACATAAGAGGTGAGGGTGATGGTAAACATTATGGAGAATGTAATATTTTTCCTTCATCTTTCACTTGTGGACCAAGGTACATGATTCATAATTTTCAAGATGTATTGGATATTTTTAATAGTGTTGGATATCTAGATTTATTTCTCACTTTCACATGAAACTTGAGTTGGATTGGGATCACACAATTATATAAAATTTATGTCCTTTTTTAGGATTTTCCCTAAATACTTTTGAGGTTTTCAAATATCAAGGTTAACCAGTTAATGAAATATTTAAAATATAGGTTTATTTTTGGAAAGTATCAAGCATGTATAATGTTTTACCTTTTAATTTATTGAAAAATTCTATTGTATCCTTTAAAAAAAATTCATGTAACTGTGATTAAATTATTTATGAAGTTTTACTAATTTCAAATGTGTGTCATGACACATGTACATATATATGTATTCCATGAATATTCATATAAAATTTCAATAACTACATCTATAAATCAGAAAATTTCATCATAAATATTAGATATAAGAGAGAAACCCCTTTTAAATTTCTATTTGTATTCAAATTCAATAGTTACTGTATTTTTGGAATAAATTTATTCATGGTTATATATATACTAGAGATATGTTTCCATCTAATGTAATCAAAGTAACGTGATATTTATATGTTGCATAAATTTTCAAATATTTCATATTATATGTATAATAGTAAAATTAATATATTTCTGGTAAATGTACCTTTTTCATACCACTTTATATTTATCTAAATAAATAAATATAGAATTTCCATTTGTCTTTTCAAAATTCTATGCAGCGTTATAAATTTCATTTATTATGAAAATTATAATTCAAAATGGATTCAATTTCTATAAATATTCATTTCGAGCAGTTATAGTCTTCGATTTCACCTGAAAATGTGTAGGTGTATCAAACAAATTTTGTTTCTACTCATATAAATTAATTATTTAACTTACTAATTTTCCCATATTTTTTCTATTGGTACTAAATACAAATGATATGCAATGGATGTTATTTTTTTCTTCAGACTACTAGGATGTTCATTAATTCATTGTTAAATAAGTATAATCTTTTCATAGAGACCGTAAAGAACATTTGTTTAAAGAATGCAGAGTTACAAACTAATTATCACTGCTACATGTAGTATAATTATATTTTTAAAACCTTTTACATAACCTTATTTATAATTTTATTAATTTTTTTTTTATCCTTATATGCCCCTTCTAGTTTAAAAAAATGACTTGTATTTTAAATAAATTTAAATGTTATTTTATATAAATTTAACTATTATTTAACATATAATTTGAATTCTATTTTATGTTAATTTTATCCTCATAGAAATTTGCCTTTTATTTTATACTATTTATAATAACAAACAAATCATTAATATAATTATAAATAGTTTTCAATAACTAAAACATCATACTTTTTTTGAAATAACTAACTCATTCTTTGAAATTTATCTCTATTACTTTATCCTATTTTTATAATCTAGGTCTTTCCCTAATGCTATTTATCCTTCCCTTATTTTATCTAATTTATTTATAACAACATATTTTATTAATATCTAAAAATATACTTTGATTATAGAAATACATCTCACATATCATCAATGGAAACAATATGCATTATTAGATATTTACAAAATTATTCGCTCTCAAAATATATTGATGAATAATTGTCCTCATATTCCTCTTCTATATTCATATAAAATATTCATTAAAACATATTTTTTCATTGGAACAAAATTATAATAAGTATATCCTTCGAGAATAATTTTCCATTCTACAAGGAAACAAGACCAATAAATAAGAAAATGCATGATACCCAATTATTAATGTATCAAACATTCCAACTAGTGGAGTTTTCCTTGTACATGGAAATATATAAACAAGTGAAACATTCATATATTAAACAATATTGTCACAACTTCACTCAGAATGACATATATTACTTGTTGTAGCATCAGGTGGTGTAGCATCATTATTGCTTCATGGTGGGATAAAATCACACATTCAATTTTTAATTAAAATTTTTATTACAAAAACCTAAACTTGAAATATACAATAAGAAAGTGAATTGGATAATCTTTCATAAAGAACAAAAATTAATTATTTGTGATGAGTCTCTAATTGTACACAAATTTCTCTATGAAGATTTAGATCATACATTGAGTGAAATATTTTCAACAAATGATTCTCATTCTTCTAACCTACCATTTAGTACAAAAACAAATTTCTTTTTTGTGGACTTTTCTTATATTTTACTGGTTTACCATCATAGAAATAGAGGTGACATAGTATTTGAATGTTTAAATTCATTTTATCTATAGAAACATTGTCATGTTCTTGAACACACAACAAACATGAGACTACTTTACTCTAAGATCTCTATTGAAACTTCTGAACTCTAATATTTTTTAGGTTGACTTCTATAAATTGAAAATGGTGTGTCTAGTGATAAAATATTGAGTGAGATAGAAATTAACATTACAAAATATTTTCTATATACTATATTTGAAACCATAGTTGTTTCTATTGTTTAAAGAATATACCACTCTTTATATATGAAGTACAATGATTCATAAAACATAAAGGAATGGGATGTTTTATCTCCAACACATAATTGTTTCCAACAACTTAATGATCACTTGTTAGCATTAATTAATTTATATGATAATATTTATCTTACTTATAATTCAGTATGTCATTAAATTTTAGATAAAGACACACCAAATAACCTATATACACTATACATTCTAAATGAAGTAAATATCTCTAGTTTTTTAAGTAATAAATTATTTCTAAAAGTGGGGGTACTAGTTATGTTATTGATAAATTTAGACCAAACTTATGGACATTGTAATGGAACAGGTTAATAGCCAAAAATTTGGGAGATCATGTAATCAGTTGTCAAATTATAATTGGGTATAATTCTAGAAAACATTCTTTAATAACTAGGGTAAATATGAATCATTTAAATTCCTGGTTATCATAAAAGATTCAAAGTTGATAGTATCATTTTACTATTTAATTTGTAATTATTATTAACTAAAGTCAAGGAAAATATCTATCTTTTGTTTTCATATATTTACGATGTCTTATTTCTTAATGGTTAATTATATGTAGAAATATATAGATTAAAAAAACAAGAGAGTTTTTAAATTACTGATATGTGAAAATGATAAAAAAACTATTGAGGTGTACAACTAAAATTGTTTAAAAAGAAATATTTCAATAATTTCATTTGGTATAAAAAATTTAACTATTACATTAGATGAAAATTTATAGCTTTAACAAGTTATTTATTTTATGTTACTCATTTAATAACAATGTTATCTTTACTAAAAAATCAACCTTAATATAGTTTCTTATAATTATATTGTTTGGATACTCAATTATGAAAAATTTCGATTGGAGATGATTTATCCTTGAAAATTGAAGTACGCATAAATTATATGTGGTTCACAAAGTCATTAAAATTTATATATGAAACATAATTAATTGATTTTCCCCTTATTGGTGAAAATGGGAGATATATGTTATAGCTTTACATCGACATTTAAAAATATTAAGATCTAAGATATGGTATACATACAATTAAGAATCATGTCTATATATTCTTCATAATTAAGTAATCATTTTATTGTGCTTCTTTATATTGTTACTCTCTATTCGGATACAATTCTATTATATATTGAAAGTACGAAACTTAAAAAAACATTTGAAGCGGTACTAAATATGTTAATATCGTAGTAAGAAAATTGATAAACGCTATTTTTCAAAATTACTTAAATACTATATAGAATTATATATAACATGTCTTTACACATAAACCATGGTTCCATTATTTATTCAATGAAAGTTATTTACAAAGTTAAACAAAAGGATATACTATTTAAAAAGTTATACAATTAGATATACTATTCCAAAATATTCATCAACTGAAATTGCAATGTATATGAATAGAATAACTTGAACATTAAATGTTAACCAACCTAAATTTTACTTAATGATTAAGTGTATTTGTATTCATGAATATAATTATTAAGAGTACTCTCCCTTTTAGTGCATATTATGTATATGAATACACAATTATATCCTATACATACTCTATGTATGAATACATTATCAGTTCTTTTGTGTACATACAATGTATGTATTCTGTATTTGTATATAGAATCAGAGTATTACTTAAATATTATGTGCAAAATACACTATTAGTTCCAGAGCACTCCGTGCAATGTAGTATTTTCTTATCTCTCCACTTATGCTCACTTGGACATTCAATGTTAACTGTCTAGAATATAGGTGGATACAATATTGAGATTGAAATGTACAATAATAAGAAATGAAAGTGTAATCATAGAAATAGTATATATAAAAATTGAGAGTGTATTCATATATAGGTATTGACAGTTATAAATATACAATATATTCATATACAATAACTAATTGTGTATTCAAATACAATAACTGATAGTGTATTCATATTCTTAATATATTACTACAAACATTGTATTTGATAATATATTCATATACATGAATACATTGTATCAAATATTAATACAACATCATTAATATATTAAGAATGTATATAGTAATACACTATTATACAACGACTATACAAGGTGTTATGATTGATTGAAATATAGGTAGAATATATACAGGGTGTCATTATTTATTGAAATGGGGCACTTTTTAAGAATTTATACAGTGTTCCATGACTGATTGAAATCTAATTTTTTCTATATAAAAATGTAGTAAAATAATATCAGTAATATATTATTGTATATACATTACTGTGAGGAGTATGTTCCTTAAAGTATATTTATACAAAAAAGAATATTATACCCATGGATTTCATCAAACACTACTAGTCGTATTATACACCTTCAATGAATTTAGGTAATATAGTGATTTTAATGAACTATTAGTAATATATTAAGAATGTATAGAGTAATACACTATTATACAATGACTACTCAAGGTGTCATGATTGATTTTAATATGGGAAAAATGTATACAGAGTTTCATTATTGATCGAAATGGGGAACTTTTTAAGAATTTATACAAGGTGTCATGATTGATTGAAATCTAAGTTTGTTTCATATACAATGTATATAGTAATAAACTATTAGTAATATATTATTGTATATATATTACTTCCTACATTGTATCTTCATATGTTTTATCTAATATTGTATTCATATTCTTAATATATTACTTCATACATTATATCAAACAATGTATTCATATATCTATTAGTTTCTTATAGTTAACTGACAGTGTATTAAAATTATTAATGAAATGTAGTAAAATATTATATCTGGTAGTGTTTTCATATACAGGTACCAGCAGTGTATTCATATTCTTTATTAATCGACCAAAATGTTCCTTAAAGTTTATGTGCATTCATATAGAATGAATAAGAACTGATAATGCATTAAATAAAAAATTTCTCTATTTGAAAGTCATAAAGAGTATGAATACATGTAATTCATAGTGATCATGGAAAAGTAATGAAAATATGGACAAATGAAATAGAAATTTACTTGAATATTGGTTGTGAAGTCTTCTAAAAATTATTTTTTGGGATGTAGATATAAAATATAGAAAATTAATTTTGGAGTTTTTAATGAAATACAACTGTATAATTTTATTTATTACAAAAAATGCATACAATATTGATAGTATATATAATATTTATGCTATTTTTCCCTATCATACATTAATATAATACAAATAACTCTATTAGTCAATAGTAACAACAATAAATATATTATTAATCAACTTAAATTTTTTTAATATTTATTAAAATATGAATGATAGTATATATTAGATTTCAGTTTACATCAACCATTATTCATTTAATTTTTTCAATGTAATTATTTTATGACTATTTACACTATTATTTAAAACATATGATTTATGTTGAAATTTTAAGTAAAAACCCATTCCAACAACAATTAGTGGATGGTGGATTATAATAAAGTACAAAACTATTCTATGTGAAATACCATGTTATGTAATATAGAACATTTATATTACTGAAAATAAAGGGAATTATTTAGCAAGTGGGAATAGGTGCAGAATCATTTTTAATAAGATCACTCATATAAATCCTTCTAATTCACAACTACCCCATTTGGGATTAAATTTCATTTTATTTGATAACATCAAACAAAACAAGGTGCGAGATAAATTTCTCAATGGTAAATATTCTTTTGGTTTTATGATCCCCTAATAAACTATAGTTTTATTTTTATTTATTTTAAGCTTTCATTAATGAGAATTTTATATTAGATGTTATTAGAAAGATACATCATTATCCACCAATCTGATAATTGGGGGAAATAAGAGGATAATGAAACAAACTCTGATTAATGACATGTAATTTAAAAATTATTTTTCATACATAATTAACCTTATAGTAAATATTTAAATTTTTATTATGTTTATAATTAAATTTCATAGAGGATTATCTATTAGTTTCACTCTGTGTGATAAATTTGGTGAACTAATTATAAGACGTCTAAAATATGAAATTGAACCAACTGACATTTTGGTCCCATAACTTTTTTGTGAAAAGAGACTCAAGAGTATGTTCTTTTCATATTCCTTAAATATCAAATGTAAAATTCCTAAAGAAAATGTGGAACTATTTATTCATTAAATATCATTCATATTTTTTCATAAACTATAATTTTTATAGAACGTATGAATGAAACAGTGATTTTTCTCAATCTAGAAATTCCAATAGTTTATTCTTTTAGAAATAGGTGACCATTTTTCTTACTGTCCTTGAATTAGAATATTTATTTTTTATATTTTCTGTCATTTGTAACTTACTATATGATGATTTATTTTAACTCAACTACTATTCATGGTAAACTTTTTAATTTTTCATCTACATTAAGATATACATCATGCATACCAATATTCCTGCAAATCATTTTTTTTTTATTTTCTAATGGCCGGTTTGAGGGTAGTCGGTTCCCCTAAAACCGGTTAAGGGTTTTCCGATACCTGAAACACTACAAATAAACATCACCACATCAGGAAATTCAAAATTCAAACAAAATACTTCAAAAATTTAAAAAAAACACCGCCTTCAACGCCTCGATCCACGCACCGCCTCGGGCTTCGTCGAATCACGGGATCACCTCGGTCTGCACACCTCCTCGAGCCGCGAGACTGCACCGCCTCGCTGGCGAGCTTCTCCGGCCTTCGCCGACACCGCAATAACATCGTCCCTCCGGCATCACCACAAAATCACCACTGGAGGAATCACTGTGGGAACAAACACTCACAAACCTTCAACAACATCACCGGCGGGAACCAACCGCGTCGTCGCCATCGCCATCTCCAAATTCATCACCTCACCGGAGGCACCAAAAGACACATATACAATTGAAAAACAAATCCAAAACACCAATGAATCCATACTTCACCTCACCGAGAAACGAGATGAAAGGAAGAATCAAAAACCATTTCTGAAGGGACAGAAAACACAGAAACACCACCCAACCGCACAAGCAACGCCCTGAAACTGAATATCATGCTGCCGCCAACTGAAACAACCGCTTCAGACACAAGAAAACCCACTTCACTCACCTGAGAAATTCCAGGACCCCAAGTACCGCTGACGCAAGGGCGCGACCATCAGATGCTGATAAGCACACCTCAGGACACCAGCTGGTTGCCGAGAACAAACCCAGGAGCTCTCCGAAGAGTATGTCGTCGATGGGGACCGGTCTTACACCCGTAGGTCGGAACCCGCAACTACCGAAGCCCAAAGAGAAACTCCACAGCAAGGGAAGACCACGAAACCATGCAACGCCATAGAGATCCTGGCTGACTCCTCGAGCTCGAGAGGGAACGCCACGCCGTCCGCAACGAAGGGGCAGTGACGGCGAGAGGAAAACCCTAGCTCGGGAGCCCTTTATGGGCGCATGACAACTATCATGCTTTCTTAGCTTCTCACTATCTACAATATTCATATATGCGTACTAATATTAATTATTAATTTACTACCACGTATTTATGAATGTCTATTTATACATAAAAATTAAAAATAGTGTTATTGTCTATTTTTAAAATTTACAAACATTTTTTACTCATTATGTAAGAACTTGGACCTTCCTTTCAGGTATGATTTTCTTTTTCCTGGAGTTTTTTAGAAAAGAGGAGTTTCTGGAAATTTTCTAAGTATAAGTCGTGTACTTTATAAGTAAAAGACGTGTACTTCCTTGCCACAACAGGTCGTGTTTTGGATGTGTAATAGCCACACACACGGCTGTGTGAGAGTGACTTGGAGGCCACTTAAAGTAGAGTACAGAAAAGGTGAGTACATGTTGTGTACTTCAAAATTAAACCCCGTGTACTTTTTTTTTCATTAAATTCACTGGGGTCGCGTCTAATTTCTAGAACGAACTTCTTTTAGGTCTGGTTCATCCGAGAGCATCGAGCAACCACATATCTTTGATGAACCCCCGAGACTCTGTTCTTCCTCCGATTCGAACGCCGTTGATTGCATTGGAATCACATCGGTGAGTTCTCTCTTCTTCTAGAACCTCGTTACATGATTTCTCTTCTTTTCTAAGTTATCTTCAGTTGAACATTTTGAGTTTTTTTGTAGATCTATGGCGTTCTAAGGCGATTCAAGCCTTGAGATTCATGTATATTGATCTCCCAACCCTGAGGTATATGGTTTTTTCCTTTCTGTAGGAATTCATTGAGTTATATGTGCAATTTTTTCCAATACCCATGAACGGGGTATTATGTGTTTATCATTTTAGCCCTATTATTTCTCTTCTGTGCTGGTATGCCTGAGTAGATGATTATTGATTATGTATAGGGTGAATTTTTGTGCTTTGGATGTATTTCTCATGCATGTTTTTCCTGTTTTGACCTTGGGGTCATGTTTTCATGTTAGGATACTATTTACTTTCCCATGCCTAGTATTGTAGGATGGTGTGACTGTTGTTCTGTTATATTGTTGTGATGTAGAATGAAAGCCAAGTAGTTCAGGAGTTTTACCTTAGTCGTAACATGCTGCTACACTTTCTTGACTTACACAGGGCTGTGAGAACCTCGTGTATAGACCATAGGGAGAATTGACATTGAGGGATTCTCCAGAGTGTCTTTATAATTATATAATGCGAGACCACATGGTTAATTGAAATTGAGTGCTTCCCCAGAGTGTTTGTAGTTCCTCAATGCAGGCTATAGGGGGAATTGACGTTGAGTGATTCCCCAGAGCACCTTTAGTACGATACGAGACTATAGGGGGATTTGACGATGAGTGATTCCTTAGAAGGTTTATAATTTAGCTAAACTAGAGGGGTGAGACTGTGTGTTCTGCCTAGAGGGTTTCTTGTACTTGATATATAGGACTAGATGGGATAGGTTATGGGTACTTCCAAGAGGGTTACCTGTTGTGTTATATGTTCTGTTGTTGCATGCTATGTGGTGTTTCAAATGCTTAAACTATGGATTGTTTACTGCTTAGTGCTTTCCTGTTTACTAATTTATGTAATTTTACTAGCCATATATTCACTGACTATTAGGCACAGATCTTTGGGTGGTTTCCTACTGATATTTTGACTCACACCTTGTTTGGGTCATTCTTCTGGGTCCAAACAGATTATATTGTTGTACGTATAGACAAGGTAAAGTTCCCTTCTACTTCAAGTACTTGACTTGCTGTAGAGATGGAGAGCATGAGACCAAGTCGAGGCTTGTGATGCAAAGGAGTTTCTCATGTATTTTCCTTGTGTACTTTGGTTTAGTACTGTATTCAACATTGTGACTTGTTTGGATAATTTCCTAGACATATATGTCTCATGCATCATTTATATATATTTATGCTCTAGTTGTTTCTTTATCAGACTTTCGTTGTTTACTATTGTTTGATATTTACTTCTTCCGCTACTGTATATTTGTTTCTCTTCCACTCGGTTACTTTTCCAATGAGGGCATAGTTTCCCCATTGTCATAGCTAAGGCCCTCACTGCTAGTCAGCAGCCTCTGGCGTTCGGGGAAATGCACTTAAGGCCATGTGACCAACCGGGTAAGGGGAACCTCTAAGTGGCTTCTGGAACTGGGATGTTACAAAGTGGTATCATTGGTGCCTTTTCTCTTGACTTGCTGTTTGGAGCCTTTAGCTAGGTATATGAAAGAATATGTACTTGGTATTAATCTGTGCCTGGGAGTAGCTATCCCATGTACAGGTAAAAGCCAATATACCACGTTTAATTGTAATTTGTCTGGTTTTTCAATTATTAAAGTTGACTTAATTTCACCTTGAGTTATTCATAGGATTTTTGATGTTATTTTTTATGTTATAGTGGTTCTATTTCTATTGAAACCTGATGAGATGAGGGTATTCCATCTCATGCATCATATAGGCACTTATTAGAAATCACGTGCGATATATTCTTACTATGCCATCTAGGATGCATTAGAGACTGCATGTTGTTATGATAGATGTTGTGTAGAATATGCATGTTGTTGTGAAAGATGTCTTGATAGAAATACCTGATATTTGATAGGGTATTGTGTGTAATGTATTGTTTTTATGAGAGCCAAACTTTGGTTAATGAGGTATTATGGGACCTCATGGACCAGAATTTAGTGGATCATTGCACTGTTTCCTTGTTTATAACCTGTATAGGATCCCAACTTTGATTCTCGGGGAGTATAGGCCATCACAGATTAGAATTTGGCACTTTCAATGCTTGTTTCAGTGTTTTCTAGGTTCTGAAGTAGTTTCTAAGGCTTACTGTCTGGAAAAACCCAGAATACATGTCGTGTAATGTTAAGTACACGACATGTATTCTTCTATTTGCGAAGAAATAGTTTTTCTTAAGTACACATAATGTACTTTATGTACACGCCGTGTAGTCTCTAACTACGTTACAATTCATGTGGGTAGAGACACGGGATGGGGAATTCCTTACAGGAACACGTCATGTACGAGTTAAACATGCCGTGTAGTGTAATCCTAGGAACACATCCAGGTAGCTAACAACACAGATTGGGGGAGGATCTTCTTATACATGTCCTGTCCACCTTTAACACATCGTGTAATCTGACCCAGGTACCAGGCTGTGTCACGAACAACACGAGTCATTGTTATCCTTTCTCATACACGTCGTGCCCATCTGGAACACACAGTGTAGTGTGAGCTGTGTGTCTGACCATGTCACTAACAACATGGGCTAGGTGAATCTTGTCCAGTACACGCTGTGTCTGCCTTGAACACACTGTGTAGTCTTGTCTTAGGAGAGCCATGTGTCTTAACCGTGTAGAAGGACCTAGGCAGGGGAAGATGATTCAAGTACACGCCATGTGTTTTGAGAACATGCCATATGTTTGGGGTGTTACACGACCATTTTAGGAAAAATTACACACCCATGTGAATGACTTTAGGGAACACGTCGTGTAGGGAATGTACACGCCGTGTAGTAATGTTTTGTAAAAACTTTAATGTTTTCTTCCTCTTGTTCTCTTCTTACACTCCTTGTTTTCAGTCTTTGATAATTATGATCTAAGGTGTGTGCTTTACCTTGCAGATTCATGCCATCGAGACATCCTCCAGTTGTATACCAATTGCTAGGCAGTGATTAGACACCAGATATGGCTGATCGGGGACTTCCTACAGATCCTCCTGTTGTTCCAGTCTTGGCACCAGTAGTTATTCCTGTTACCAGTGCTGATGCACAGTTCAGGGAAGGCTTCATGATAATGATATAGTCCTTTCAGGGAGCATCTCCTCTTGCCTCGTCGATGACTGATTTGATGTGGGTCTTCCAGCAGTAGCATCCTCTAACTTTCTTAGGGGAATGAGGACCTCAGGCTACAGAGTCATGGCTAGAAGCCATGATGATGATCTTTAAGCTTCTGGAGATGCCTCCAGAGAGGAGAGTCAATCTCGCTACCTATATTTTGTGGGATTCCTCCAAGTTATGGTGGGATGTAATCTCTCAGGTGGGTCATCAGCAGGCTATGGCTTGGGAGGATTTTCAGCACGTCTTCTATGACTACTTCTATCTAAAGACCGTGAGGGCCGACTGAGCCCAAGAGTTTATGAGCCTTGAGCAGGGTACCCTATAGGTTATGGAATATTCCTCTTGTTTCATGGAACTTTAGTGATTCACACCCATCCTAGGAGGATATGGGTTATTCCTAGCAAGGAAGTTCGAGGATGGCCTCAGACAGGACATCCGCTCTCAGGTGAATATCTTTATGTTGACTTTTATCGCTTCCATCGTCAACCCGGCACTGATCATGGAGCGGAATCTGAGAGAATTTGGGGTTGTAAGCAAGGGTGGCTCGACATCTAGAGTTATTGCTCCACCATCTGATAGCCGGAAGTGCTGTAGGGAGACTACACAGGGAGATCCGAGTAGGCGGGATGCATATTTGGGTAGCCAGGTGGTGTGCTACCAGTGTGGGAGAAGTGGGCATACGAGGCCGCAGTGCCAGAGAGACCCGGTGGAGTGCTGATCTTATGAAAAGTTGGGACAACTTTACCGTTTCTGCCAGGTCCTCTCACCAGTCGCTGGTGACAGGGGTTCTTCTATGACTCCTCGTCTAGGAGCAGCACCACCAGTTTCTCACCAGTCTGAGAACTGGAGTTCTTCTGGCCGTTCAGGCTGAGGTGGAGGTCGTTGTCGTAGTAGTCAGTCACCAGGACACCAGTGACAATAGGTTGGATCAGCTCAGAGTAGTCAGGCAGGTTCACAGGGCTACAGAGTTGGCCAAACTTTTGTAGTGGAGCAAACCCATCAGGAGCAGGATCCTGGCCCCTCTACAGTTTGAGGTTCGATCCTAGTTTCCTCGGTTTTATCTTTAGCTCTTTTCGATACTAGTGTTATGCATAGCTTTATATATTTCACTATTTTGGAGAGCCTTGGGATCTATATCTATTCTTCTGCCGATTATTTGACACTAGAAACTCCGTCGGGGACAAGAACATATGTGTATGTCAGTGCAAGTAGTTCCCTCTTGAGGTTGGTGGGTGTCACTTCCTTTGGAATCTTTATGTTCTAGAGAGGACAGGCTATGATGTCATTCTCAGAATGGACTGGCTATTTCCCTTCCATCCAGTCGTTGACTGTTATCACCATAGGGTGGGTTTCATATCACCAGAGGGTGGATATATTCTTCATAAGGGCGAGTGGGATGTCCAGGCGAGGAGAGTGGGTCTCAAGCATCATGGGTTGGAAGCAGTTACAGTCCAGATTTCTAGTCTTTATCTGGATGACCATAGGACTTCATAGTTAGACTTTCCTCCAGTGGTGTATCATTTCAGAGATGTCTTTCCAGAGGAATTTTGAGGTTTACCTTCGGAGTGTGAGGTTGAATTTTCTATTGAGCTTGTTCCAGGGGTGGCACTAGTGTCCAATACTCCTTATAGGATGGCTACACCAGAGTTTTAGGAGCTCAAGAAACAGTTTGAGGAGTTACAGGACAAGGGTTTCACCTATCCCAGTACTTCTCCTTGGGGTTTGTATGTCCTATTTTTGAAGAAGGTAGATGGTACCCTTAGGATTTTTTTGAATTATCAGAAGCTGAACCAGTTCACGGTCAAAAACCAATATACCTTGCCTAAGATTGATGATCTCTTTGAACAGCTTCGAGGATCCCGGGTGTTCTCAAAGATTGACTTGAGGTCCAGTTATCATGAGTTCCATGTTAGATCATCTAATATACCTCTCACAGCCTTCCGGAGTTGGTATGGTCTATACGAGTATATGGTTATGCCATTCGGTCTCACGAATGCACCTGCAGTTTTTATGGCACTAATGAACTGAGTGTTCCATACATACTTGGATTCCTTCGTGGTTGTTTTCTTGGGTGATATCTTGGTGTACTCTCACACTCGACACGACCATACTACCCATCTTGAGATCATTTTTAGTACACTGAGGGAGCATCAGTTATATGATAAGCTATCAAAATGCCACTTTTGGATGGATCGGATTCACTTCTTGGGTCATGTTATCTCAGAGGAAAGTGTATCAGTAGACCCAGAAAAGGTGATAGCTATGGTTTTATAGGAGCATCCAAAGACTGTATTTGAGGTATGGAGTTTTTTAGGGCTATCTGGATACTAAAGACATTTCATACAGGACTTTTCACGCTTAGCAGCACCACTAATGAGCCTGACTATGAAGGGTGCAAAGTTCTTTTTGTCAAATCATTGTGATTCATCCTTTTAGGATCTAAAAGGTAGGTTTACTAAAACACTGATACTAGTCTTACCAGTTCCAGGAAAGAGCTATACTGTTTACTGTGATGCATTAGGTATCGGGTTGGGAGGTGTACCTATGCATGGAGATGGATTCATTGCATACGGGTCTCGGCAGTTGAGGCCACATGAGAGGAATTATCTGATGCACGATCTGGAGTTAGCAGTTGTTGTTCATGCCCTATGGTGTTGAAGACATTATCTTCTGGGAGATCACTTTCTAGTTTTCACCGACCAAAAGATTCTCAAGTACATCTTCACTTAGCGTGATCTGAATTTGAGACAGTTCAAGTGGGTTGAGTACCTATAGTCATTTGACATTGAGATTGCCTATACACCTGGGAAGGGAAACGCAGTGACTGATGCGTTGAGTAGGAGGACTCATATACAGGAAGTTCTGGAGGCCAGTAGTGAGTGGTAGCTTATGGATCTATTTTCTAATATGCATTTAGATGTGCACGACAGACGGAGGTATAATTTTCTATCTTTTGTAGTTATTACCTCTATAATTATTAATCAAGTACGAATGAGGAATCTATTAGATTCTGAAGGCCTAGTCCTATGGGAAATCTTCTCAGGAGAGGACCCTATTCCTAGGTGGACCATAGGTGAGGATGAGATCTTATGTTTCCAGGGGCGCGTATGGGTGCAAGCAGACATACACGAGGAGCTGATGCGGGACTTTCATTCCTCAGTTTGGGCAGTAAATCCTGGAGTCACCAAGATGTATCGTGATCTACACCGTCAGTATTGGTGGCCAAGTATGAAGAGAGATGTTGTTGGTTTTTTCATGAGGTGTTCTACTTGTCAGCAGGTGAAGGCAGAGCATCAGCGACCCAGAGGGATTTTACAGTAGTTACCCATTATCGATTGGAAGTGGAACGGCATCACGATAGATTTCGTGATAGGGTTGATGAGGTCACCTAGAGGAAATGATACAGTATGGTTTTTCATTGATAGACTTATGATGGTTGCTCACTTCTTTCTGATCAAGGAGACCTTCAGTGTTGATTAGTTGGGATAGTTTTACATCCAATAGATTATATGTCTTCATTGAGTTTCACAGTCCATTTTTTCAAATAGGGATGCATGTTTTACTTCTCGGGTCTAGAAGGGTCTTTAGAATGATTTGGGCACACAGGTACTTTTGAGTACAGCTTACCATCCCCATATAGATGGTCAATCTGAGCGTATGATTCAGGTGCTTGAGGATATTCTCCAAGCATGAATCCTAGATTTTGGAGGTTCTTGGGAGGAGCATATACCTCTTGTGGAGTTTTCCTACAACAATAGTTTTCAATCAACTATTCATATGGCACCTTATGAGGATTTGTACGGTAGGCCATGCCGATCACCTTTATGTTGGATGGAAGAAGGAGAGGTAGTATTGATGGGACCTTGTCTTGTTCAGGAGACCACAGAGTAGATAGATTTGATTCGGAAGAGGATGGATATTGCACAGTCTCGATAGAATTCTTATGTTGATCAGCAGAGATGACCTCTAGAGTTCGAGGTCGGGGATGAGGTTTTCCTACGTGTGACACTGAGGTTGGGACACAAGAGGATTAGGAGATAGGGTAAGATTTCATTGAGGTACGTTGGTTCGTTTGAGGTGTTGGAGAGAGTGGGTACAGTTTCCTATCGATTGCAATAACCTCATAGGTACCAAACTATGCATGACATGTTCCACGTTTCTCATCTTAGACGTTACTATTCAGACCTGTCTCTTGTCTTTCAACCTGAGGAGGATGAGATCAAAGTGGATGCTTAGTTTGAGGAGAATCCTATCTGTAATGTTGATTGCAGAACAAAGGTTTTATGTGGTCGTTCTGTTTCCTTGGTACAAGTGTTATGGAAGTATAGGAGGGTGCAGGACGAGACTTGGGAGAGGTAGACTGATGTACGAGCACAGTGGCTGGAACTATTCAGGTTTTCTTCTTCTACGCTGTGCTAGGGAAATTCGGGGATGATTTTCTTTAAAGAGGGAAGTTTGTAAGAACCCAGACCTTTCTTTTAGGTATGTTTTTCTTTTTCCTAGAGTTTTTGAGAAAAGATGAGTTTTTGGAAATTATCTAAGTACACATCATGTACTTTATGAGTACACACCGTGTACTTCCTTGTCGCAGTAGGCCGTGTGCTAGCTATGTAATAGCCACACACACAGCCATGTGAGAGTGAATTGGAGGCTGCTTAAATTGAAGTATAGAAAAGGTGATTACACACTATGTACTTTTAAAGTACATGCTATGTACTTTATTTTTTTCATTAAATGCACTGGGGTTGCGTCTAATAGCCAGAACGAACTTTTTTAGGTCTTATTCATCCAAGAGCGTCAAGAAGCCGCAGATCTTCGACGAACCCCAGATCCTCCATCTGTCCTCTGATTCAAATATCGTTGATTGAGTTGGAATCGCATCGGTGAGTTCTCTCTTTTGCTGGAACCTCGTTTCATGATTTCTCTTCTTTTTTAAGTTATCTTCGGTTGAACGTTTTGAGCGTTTTCATAGATCTATGGCGTTCTAAGGGGATTCAAGCCTCGATATTCAAGTATATTGATCTCACAACCCCGAGGTATATGGTTTGTGCCTTTATGTAGGAACTCTTTGAGTTATATGTGCAATTTCTCCCAATACCCATGAACAGGGTATTGTGTGTTTACCATTTTAGCCATATTGCTTCTCTACTATGCTGGTATGCCTGAGTAGATGATTATTGATAGTGAATAGGGTGAATTCTTTTGCTTTGGATGTTTTTACCATGCTTAGTTTACCTTTTTTGACCTTTGGGTCATGTTTTCCTGTTAGGCTACAGTTTACTTTCCCATGCCTAGTATTGTAGGATGGTGTAACTATTGTTCTGTTATGTTGTTGTGTTGTAGAATCCTATCCAAGTAGTTCATGAGTTTTACCTTTCATATTACGCTCTGCTATACTTTCTTGACTTACACAGGGCTGTGAGAACCTGGTGTATATACCATAGGGAGAATTGGCGTTGAGGGCCTCTCCAGAGTGTCTTTGTAATTATATGATGCGAGACCACAGGGGGAATTGACGTTGTGTACTTCCCCAGAGTGTCTTTAGTTCCTCGACATGGGACATATGGGGAATTGACATTGAGGGCTTCCCCAGATATCCTTTAGTACAAAACGAGACTATAGGTGGAATTTATGGTGAGTGATTTCTCAGAGAGTCTATATATTAGCTGAACCAGAGGGGTGATACTGTGTGTGCTTCCCAGAGGGTTGCTTGTACTTGATAGGTAGGACCAATGGGGAGAGGTTGTGGGTACTTCTCAGAGGGTTTCCTATTTTGTTATATGTTCTGTTTTTGCATGTTGTGTAGTGTTTTGAATGCTTAAACTATGGATTGTTTACTACTTAGTGTTTTCCTGTTTACTAGTTTCTGTACTTTTACTTTCCATATACTCACTGACTGTTAGGCACAGATCTTCGAGTGGTTTCCTACATGGATTTAGTCTCACACCCTATTTGGGTCATGCTTTTGGGACCAAACAGATTATATTTTTGTAGGTATAGACAAGGGCAAGCGCCCTTAAACTTCAGGTACTTGTCTTTTTGTAGAGATGGAGAGCATGGGGCCAAGTTGAGGCTTGCAATGCTGAAGAGTTGCTCGAATATTTTCCTTTTGTACTCTGTTTTAGTATTTTATTCATCATTGTAACTTGTTTGGATGCTTTCCTATACATAAATGTATCATGCATCATTTATATATATTTATGCTCCAGTTTTTTCTTTATCAGTCTTCCCTTGTTTACTATTGTTGGATATTTACTACTTCTGCTACTGTATATTTGTTTCTCTTCTACTGTGTTACTCTACTAGTGAGGGCATAGTTTCCCCACTATCACACCCAAGGCCCTCACTGCTAGTCAGCAGCCTCTAGCATTTTGGGAATTGTTCTTGAGTCCATGTGACCAACCAGGTACGGGGCGCCTCAAGGTGGCTTCCGGAACTGGTACGTTACACATTACTATGATAAAAACACCAC
Source organism: Viscum album (assembly GCA_963277665.1). Classification (NCBI taxonomy): domain Eukaryota; kingdom Viridiplantae; phylum Streptophyta; class Magnoliopsida; order Santalales; family Viscaceae; genus Viscum; species Viscum album. Next base: position 1,416,205,934 of record OY728159.1, on the reverse strand, counting down.
AAAAAACATTTGAAAACATGACTGAAATATCATTTATATATTCTATATCATTTGAAAGATTATTCCAGATGATATATAAGAATAAAAAAATAGCATAAATTAGATCATACGCATACGTCAGATAATGGATTTCATTAGTGGTAGATAAATTTTTACTCTTGACTCATCAAAAATATAGTTGAAACATGTTATGCATTAATGATTCATTCATTGTACTACATTTTAAAAAGTTCAAAAAGGTTTCTACCATTAAAAAAATAAAATGTAACTATAAATAGAATTTTTAATCCTATATTTCTTATAAAAATAAGGTAGATTACTTGAATAGAAAAATTTGGTGTCATAATTGTAATGCATCGCCTCCATCAACTATTCCAAGGTAGATTACCAAAATCCCCAAGATTATATTCAATTTTAATGAAATATTCTAACTACTATGGTATATTTTGTAATGATCATTATATTTTAAATAATGTCATATAAATTTACACCAAAAAAGATTACATATAACATTAATTTTAAAACATTTGTTTATTACAATATAAAACAACTTAAATTTCCATATTATAAAATTTTTTGATACATTAAATAGTATATTGAAAAAACATCAATTTACGACATGTTTGATATAACTTTAACTTGGTAAATCTTGAATATTTTATTCTATCGGATACCAAGTCCAGCCACTAATTAGTTATAATGAATGATTTGTCTCCATAGTACTCTATAAAAACAATTTATTATATTTTTATCAAAAACATATTTAGATCTATAAGATATAATGATTCAAGAAATTGAATAATATTCATATATTCCTTTCTTATGGATGTATAAATAGTAATAAAATAAATTCGATAAAATTAAATAGAATGATGAGTTTTTATTTCCTTCTCACATAAATATATTCAGATATAAAATTGTTCATGTCAGTGTTGAAGTGTCAAAATTCAGTATATGAAACAAAAACTGATTATTAGAACTAAATTATTTTAAAATTTTCTTCATTATAGATAATGTGGAACATATTAGTGATTTTGAGAACTGTTCAAAAGAATTGATATTACATCATTAATTCTACTTTCACAGAACATGCACACTTATTTTTGGGGTCTAACTTCTTTAAATTTTATTTCTTTACAGAATGTGAATTCTGATGAAGCCTCCCAAAAATCTATTTCAAGTAATAAAAAATTTTAATCTTCATACAAAATGGTATGAAATATTTAGTTTCTTCTATGTTTATATTCTGTATTTAAAACAAAATTTAAAATACTCTATTCACCGCATGTTTCAATTTTTACTGGTGATTTCAATGAATTATAGTAACGTTTTAGAAAAAAATTATTTTTTAACCAACTGGTGCATATTATTTATGACATAAAAATGATTAAAATATTTTACTATATATTATTTAACATTTATAGTTGTTTTAAACACGTTCATATATGTTTCATGATCATAAGAGTTTTAATTACTATTTTTAGTAAATGATTTTGTGAACTCCATCTAAAATAAAAATTTATCTATATTATACAGATAATTTAAATAATATGTTTTATGATTTTTTAAAAAAATAAATTAATAAAAATAAATTTTATTATATCGATAATTCAACATCACATAACCCAATTATCTAATATTATACATATTATCCCCAATGAAATAATTGGGTAAGGCCATATTGAGCATATATTGGGTATAAATTTCTATGACATATTCTTAACAAAGCCTAGATAACCCAAATATACCTATGATATTGTATCATCATTTAGTTGATTCAAATAATAAGATATTATAATGGATAAATTTTAAAGTACTAAAAAATAATGTTATACATATGATATTATACATATGGTATTATACAGTTTATTCAAATTATATTATACATATGAATGTTATAATGGATGATAGTTTATTCAAAGAATATGATATTATATAGATTCTCAATGTGGAATAAACAATTTTTTTTCAAACTCCATTTCTGCTCTAGGATACAAATGATTTTTTGTTTCAATTACTATTTCGATATCAAATATTTGTGTACTCAAACTATCTCCTGCTAAAAAAAATAGGTTTTATCAGTGGTTTATTAGAGGCAGTTCTAATGAACTCCTCTAAAAAATCATATTAAATATAATTAATAATATAGTAACAGTTTAAAATAATTGCCGAAGTTTTTTTTTAATTTAGTTCTACATTTTCTAGACCGTCACTAAATCATTAAAAAAACCTAATTTGACCCCCACCCCACCCCTACCACTGATCCCCTTTCCTTGATCCCCCATACTTTTAGATGACGATACCCCTCCCTCGCCTCCAATCCCTGTGACCCTAACCCCCTTTCTCCCCAATGATGACCCCCCTTGATCCCCATGACCCTAACTCCCCCTTATTCCCTACGAATTTTCCATAGTGACCAAATTATCATCAATGGTGACCCCCAATGGTGGTACCTCTTCCCCTTTTCCTGATTAATATAACCTCTGATAGAACAAACATCCCTAGGCCCCTTCTACCCAAAGCCTCATCCTCCTCCTACCTCTTTCTCGACATAATTACCCCTACCCCTATCCTTCAGTGTGCCAGACTTCAATGGTATCGTCTCTCTGACCACGGTATTGTTTCATTGAAGGTATAATTCCTATTGTATTTTTCTAAGTGTTTTAGTTAAATTATATAAATATATATGTAATTAAGTTTTGTTTTTGAGGATTTTTCTTACAATGATGTTGGGGTTTCATTATAGACCTTCCATTAGCAGTTGGTCATTATTTTAGAGTGTGGATGAACCTCGATGTTCTTTTAGGTGGTTATTCTTATTTTTTATTTTTTTTTAATTAATTATGAATTGATATAATTATTTATTTCATTCATGTGTTATGATACAGGTTCCCATGGTTTTTTCATTGTATGGTGTGAGACTTGAAACTTTTATATTTTCATCAAGGGGTAGTTTAATCCTTCCATTTTATGGTTCTTTCCCATTTAATAATCATTTGAATGTTTTTAAAATGATAATTTTCCTATTGAGGTCCACTTAAAGGGACAATGTGGGTTGTCTTGTGGAGAATAGTAGTTTTACATGTTTCATATAGGGGTTTTATTTTGAAAATCCCTATTATTTATCCTACTATTTAATAACACAAGTCATATTTAATTTAGTAGTACTTAGTGGTAGTAAAGGGAGAGGTTTTTGGCTATTCTTCTTACATTATATCATGAGTTTTTTATTGCATCTCTCTTATGAGTATTACCTTATATTGTCCCATTCAAATGAAGTGAAAAATTATATAGGTGGGGGTTAATAAATGTGTAAAAAATTGAAAAATTATAATTATCAGAGTTAACATCATATATAGTTTAAATAAAATGAAGATAATAATTTAACAGAACATAATGAAGAAATCAAAAGATAGTGCAATAGAAAATAAAAACAATGAACATGTGATTTTTATAGTACTTCAATTCAGTATGAACCTATTGGAACTCTTTAATCCCTATAAAACAGGATAGAATCAATACTCAATAAAGAATACCATGCTTGTTAAGGGAGTAAAAATAATTTACAAAACATTCTGTATTTCTATGGACACAATAATAACCAAAAAAATTACATACCTGACTTTTTAAATGAGAATAAAAACTCAAAATAGATGTTTCTTTGAATAATAGTAATAATAAAACTCATATATAATTTTGTGGGAAAAAATATAAACCACCACTATAAGTAAAAATAAATGAATTAAACTAATAAAATGATGAATACAAAAAATAGATTAAGAGTAGTTTAATTTTAGAAGTATAAAACCTCAATCACCTCTTTAGAGAGAATAGATTATTAAATACCAATATTGATAGATATATAAACACTAGTTGTAAACATAGATGAATATCCTTTTAGTATCCTATGAATGAATTAGTGAATATCTCTCATATATTTTCTGTTTCTCCCTTCTAATTATTTAAATGCAACTCCATCGGTCAATCTATGCTCTCCCTCAAAATCCATTGCATGAATGTTCCCTAAAACTCTATTTACCTAGAAACAGTTAATAAATATGATCATACAAAAATATTACCACTCTCTACACTTTTTTGAAAATGATATCATTAATTTAATAAAATAAAAAAAATACACTTAATCATGAGTACAATAAATAATTCTTACCACAATATATGTAGATTCATATTTCATGAAGTGTTCTATATGTTATACTCTCTTCAAGTTGAGTATTGTTTATTAAATCGATTTTTGTAAATGGTGTAAGACCATAATTACATGAAATGTTATGGCACATATGGAAACATATTCTCCAGATATCAAAATAACAAATTCTTGTTTTGAGATACAAAATATCTTGATTTTCAGAATTATCAAGGAAAGAGCAAGGTATAGATATAATCATGTTTTTCAATATAAAAAAATTATAATATATAAAGTAGAATATATATATCTTTTAATAGAAGTATTGCGTTCATGTATTATTTTGGACTGATAACATTACGATCTACATCATGGTACCTATTTCATCACCTTAGTAAACTTATTTCATGACATATGACTGTGTTAGTGTGAGGGGTAATATTTTTTTCATTTTTTATTTTTATGTAATTCAAAATGGATTGATTCATTTATATGCTCAATTTTTGTTATGATGAACTAAGAAACTACCCATGTCATTGATGAAGTTGGGTGATGTTTAATTTTTAATATGCTTATGCTTATTTTGATTAAACATTTATCTCTTTATATCTTAATGTATATGGTGAATAGTGACAATCTAATACCTATGAATAAATTTTGGGTTAATTTACCTTGAAATAGACCTCAATATGAAAATGGTTTGTAAGAATTTATAGATTATATAATTACCAAAGGATGAGTGGATGTTAGAAAAAAAATTATGTGTCCTAATTGTAAATTCAATCGATGGTTTAATAGAAACAAAGTATATGAGAATTTGATATTGAAATTGTTTTCTAATTGATATTTATGTTGGATTTGGAATAGTAAATATAATTTTATGTAAATTCAAAACAATGAAAATCCTATCAATGAAACACAATATAACATCCCCGACTCGAGAGCCACTAAACCAGTGCCCCGAGCTAGGTCACCACATGACCTCAAGCAAGCCTCCTCATACACCATAGGTTGAAAACTTGTAGTAAGGGTCTAAGATTCATGTGGGGAGAGTATAGTCTATTTTCATAGTAATACATAGCATAAAACATATACAATAACAAAAGTAATATAGACAAACCAATGAACATGCATAAATTACAAACTCCCAAACAGGGCACAAGCCACAACTAAAAATAATATTTCATGTCATGATATAGTGCCCAAGTGATCACAACCCCAAAATAAGTAAAAACATATGAGTCCCAAAAATAATCATAACCCCGTGTCCCGGACCTCCTCCATGTGCATACTGAACCTGACTCACTTCCCGACCATGATACCTTTAGCTTTTTCTTGACATACAATCATGAAGTCTTATTGGGTAGCCAATGCAGTCTTGAGTGGGGTGTGAGTATAACTCAATTGGACTCCACTAACAGTGTTTAAAAAATATCTAGTTAAATATATTGTGCATGAAAGAAATAAATAATTACATAAGTAAAAAATATTCAAGAAGGTTTTAGTAATAGTGGTTCCTTTAAGTTAATCTATTATCAAATTCAGATTCAATACTTATGATGACTGTGTAATTAGTTCACCTTTTTCATGTGTTTAATGGATTAAGCATGTTAAATAATTACAAGGTAAATGGAAATAATCACATTTTACCTTCATAATATAACACATCACTTAATCTCAATATCCTCACCATGAAGCCTCAGTCCAGGTGGAATGAAACTATTAGAGGAATAGAATTCTGACCCCTTCCCTAACTTGTGTGTTGAGGGGTGGAGTTTAGATCCTTGGTCCAACTTGAATCATGGGTGTATAACTTCATTTCTATACCCCACTCTACCAATCCATGTTCACATGCTTATTTATTCATTCACCACACATAACCACAATACAGAAAAGCATAACCAATAACATTATCTACATTTAAACAATGATAATTAAAATGAGAATCAACACTATGCTATAATATATTAACACATTTTTCATTTATATCCCGAAACCATTAAACCCAAATATCATTTCCCAATCCTAACTCACTAAGAATATTCAATACCAAAACATGATTCATTATCACATTCCCATCAATCATGTTTTATCCCATTACATTCCAAGACAAATGATCCCTTATCCATATTCCCAACCCAACACATCTACCCATAAACACTAATTAATTAATACATTTGAAAAATTTCATAATTGGAATGGGCTCTACCTCTTTACAAGTACATTTCGCACCAAGAATTTCTATTATTCATGTTTGGGAGGGTCATCTCACCCCCTGGGTGGCCCTAGATAGGTCGAGTCATCCTCCCTGCATCTCGTGGGAATTATGAGGGGTTCAATTGGTTCTTTAAACACTCAATGTACCAAATATTTCCAATGACACCAATATCACATCAATAAGAGAACAATAATAAAACCCTACATGCACAAAACCATGTACAAACTATGGGATATGACTTGTCTACCACCTACCTTAGATCCACTAACGAACACCCTCAAAATTGAAGCATTGTACTCCGATTCAACCACCCTTTGAATCCTCAACCTAGATCTCACCTGAAAAGAATTTTTTTATTTCTTAGGAAGGAGAGCAGAGAAAGATACAAATTGTAACCAGGATAAGTAATCTAGGAGGATATTTTACTTCCCCAAATCTTCAATTCTCAACTGATGACACTCCAAATGACCTAGAGATGTAGGTTAATGACCCTTGAAAGCTCTTGGATGTTCTCCCTCATCATTAGGAGTAGAAGGGGTCAAAATGGAAAAAATTATGAGTTAGGTTTAAGAATCCCATATTGTATTTTTTTGTAAATTTTTCAACATTACTGGTCCACATGGCTTACCCTTACAGTTTTCTAAACCATGCACAAATCATACGAAAGATACTATCCGAATATCACCCCTTTGCATGGTTTCTTAGGTAACTCTACATGGTTAACTTAAATATGAGATAACCATGCATAAATCTCTATCCAAGGCTGCACGGTTACCTGGGATGCTCTACATTTTTTTCACTAACTGTACACAAACCCTGAAACATGTCCAAAAACTCATTTTACTCCTATTTCATTCCCCAAACCCCAGAACACTCTAACCCTTCATATAGTCTTGTAAAAAAACATAATTAATTCAAAATAAGGGACATAAATTGAAGTGGAGATAAAAACATACCTTAAGGAAAAATTTGGAATATTACAACCTCCCCACCTTATGATGGATCATCCTCGAGCCTCTCTCCCCAAACATCATTGAGTTTCAGTTTAAAATAGATCAGGCCACAGGGCCTAAATATCTTATTCTAACTCCCAAGATTCTTTCTAAACATTTCCATTATTCCATAAAAGTCAAATAAAAGGTATATTCTTTCCTCAAAAGACTTTCTCACTACATTCCACAATACTCACTGGATAATCTTCAAATGATTTATAAGCCTCCAGTTCAACATCCTCAATTTTTTTCACATGATATGGGTTGAGATGATATTTTTGGAGTTTCAAGGCATGAAAAACATCATGCATCCCACTATACTATTATGGAAGAGCCCATTGGTATTCCACTGGACCGATTATCTTCATAGCCTTAACTGGTCCTACATACCCGAGCACCAACTTTCTTTACTTCCGGATTTGACAGTGATCCAACCTTTGAGACACCTAAAGAAATACACTATCACACATAATGAATTCAATAGGTCTATAACACCTATATGCATACAATATTTGCCTACTCTGAGCTATTTCCATGTGATTTTGAATCAATAAAACCTTCCCTGATGTCTTCTACATGAGACTCAGTCCTAACATATCAAACTCCCCATCATCTAACCAGCACAACAAATATCTACACAATCTCCCATATAGTGTCTCAAAATGATCCATCAGAATCATGACCTAATAATTGGGGTAGAGCATATGATCTATTAGTGTAATCAGTATGTTGTCATGGTGTTTGGAATGATCTTCACGTGTTTTCTAGTAAACCAAGATGTCATCCGCAAGGACTACTATGAACGGATCCAAATATGGGTGAAATATCTAGTTCATAAAATCCATGAACACTACTAGTGCATTTGTCAATCCAAACGGTATAACCAGAAACTCATACAACTCATACCTTCTCCAGAAATCCATCTATGGTACATCATATGGCCTTACCCTCAACTGATAGTGTCACGAACTTAGATAAATATTAGAGAACACCGTGGTACACCTTAGTTGATCAAAAAAGTTTTTGATCCTGTGGAGTGGGTATCAGTTCTTAACTGTCATCTGGTTCAGTTTTATATAGTTAATGTATAACCTCAATGACTCGTCTACTTTTATGGAGAATAGTATAGAAGATCCCCAAGGGGATGTACTAGGAAAGATAAACCCCTTATGCTCCAACTCCTCTAGTTGAACTTTAAGTTCTTGGAGTTCTTCTTATGCCACTTGATATGGAGAATAGAAACTTTCTCCACCCCCAGCAACTATTCAATCGTAAACTTTCCATCTATCTCAGGTGGTAACCTTGATAAGTCCTTAGGAAACACATCTTGATATCAGTCTATAATGAAATGGAATATTGGATTCTCTTCCACCCCATCATCTAACATAAGGCATGCTACTTTAGTTCTAATTCCCCATAGCTATTGACTAATTGGTCCTGTGTGGCCCACTCGATCATCCCACTCACCATGAAAGACAAAAATTCCTCCCTTTGAAGATGTGAACATATCCCTATAATGGTAACAATCAATATAGGCTTGATAAAAAATTAGCAAATCCATTCCAAAAAACTGTTCAAAACCTAACATCTAAAGGAAGAACAAGTTCCACAGAAAATGATATCCACCGACCTCCAAAGAACAATCCTTACACTTCATAATATCCTCACCTTTTCCCCTAATAGAGTATCAAGTGACATTACTCCACAAGCATCTTCCATGATTAAGCTCAATGAAACTATGAACTTACCATAAATGAATGAATGTGCAGCAAACGTATTAAATAATACACTAGAATGTGTGGAAGCTACAAGAATCATACCTCAAATGGTAGACATTATTGCCTCTCCACCTTCAAGCATAGTTTGATTCACATGAAGATGACCTTCCCTGATACGCTTTTCCCCAACCCGATCACCCAACACTGCACTGCCTTGTTGGTGTGAATGTTCTCATCCTGGAGTTCTACGTCCACCACCCCTACTAGTATGACCCATGGAGATCCAAATTCCTTCCTGATATGGTTCCACCAAACCCCTTCCCACACTAAACATCTTTCTCTAACCTCCATCATTTCCTGATTGTTATGGGTTCCTATAGAAATTCTATACATCACCCAGCCTTCCACACAATCGACACTCGACTGGTGATCAAGTACAATGATCACACAAGTTCCCCAACCTACAAAACTAATAACAGAACACCTAGTCTCCACCCGAAGAGGTTGACCCCCTCTTTTGGTTACTCAGTGCATTTCCACCCTGATGGAAATTTCCAAAACGGTGCTTCCGGACTTTGGAAGTTGCACCACTTGCCCACCCAACTAGAACTACAAGTTCACTATCCTAATCTCCCTTCAAGATCCCCTCTAAGATATAGGATTGGTCTACTACCTATGTAAACATTTTCATATCAAATATTTCTACCTGGGAACTGATCTTGTGTATAATCCCATCTTGGAAATTTTTTGCCACGGCTGCCTCATCTCCGGACAATGCTAAAATATAATGTCACGAATCGGTGAAGTGACTAGAATAATCTATCACTGAAATTGTCCCTTGGGTAAAAATCATAAAATCCATAGATTTCTCCTACTTCAAGGTCTATTGATATAAGTGTTTGAGAAAATTCTCCTGGAAATATTTCCACGTCATTATTTGAGCCTGCTCCATCTGAACCATGATGTACCACCAATGATTTTCCTGACCTCATGGTATGTAGGCTGCTAGCTTGGCTCACTTTTCAAGAGAAGTATCCAAATGGTCAAGAATATTCTAGATATACTATATCTAGAACTTTGTTGCCTTAGGACCACCCTCCCTGATGAAGGTTGAAGGGTTCTATATCTGGAATTCCCTGGTCAACTCGAACATACTCGGTGTAAGCCGCCCTCTGTCCCTTTCCATCATCAGCATTAAATGAGCATAGTTTTCATGGAACTTCTCTTCTCTATTTTCCTGAATTAACACATTTCCTTTATCTACCATGGGAGAAGTATTCTCAAGAACAACCTCCTTTCACCCAACTAGCACATATCTTCATGGTGGCATCTTTTCTTACATTGCCAAACATGAGTTTTATAAAAAAACCATAAAGCATTCCAAGAGTAAAGGAGGGTTCATCACTGGAAAACAAAAATAAATTTCTCTTATACTAAATAATAACCATATCATATCTAGAACACTACTATAAACCATCCCTACTGAGGATAAGGCTAACATGGGTCAATTAACTCACGTAGTTGCATGATCGGACTTCTGCATTGTTTCGAAACAATTTATATTTAACAACCTATTCCAAAAAAAAATTAATTTTCCCAATTCCCTTATTAAGAACCATTCCTTAGTTATTAAATAAAATTTTACGCATATTCATTATCTCATTAAACATTGTTTTATTTATTTTGAAGAAAAAATGAATGCATCTTATCCTTCATGTTCCACACACCCATCTTGTGTGTGTCTACCATGATGCATGCCTCATATATACATAAGTTCCTATAATGATACATGAATGAAAAACCTTGTGATATTGAATCTATGAGAAAAACAGTATAATATAGTCACATAACACAACATGTACATCACCCAATGGTCAAATATCTCAAATCTTAACATTACACAATCAAGAACAATAATTCCCGCCCAGGGTAACTTGGGTTTTCCCCCATACATGGGTTAGATACTCCCAAGAACGATCTCATTATCAAGTATTTATACCTTTTTAACCTCATTTCTACCATCCCAAATAGAATTTCATATAAAATACCTCCTCTAATACCACTTTGTAACGTCCTGACCCAGAATCCATTAAATTGGTGCCCGGAGATGGGTCGCTACATGACCTCAAGCGTGTCTCCCAGTATTCTAGAGGTTTCCAAATAGCATCGAGGGTCTAAGAGTCAAGTGGGTAGACTATACCCTCTTTTCAAAGTAAAAAATAGTATAAAAAATATACAATAATGAAATAAAATTAACAAACTAATGAAAATTTATAAATAACCAACTCCCAAACTGGGTAAAAATCACATCTAACAGTAATATTTCATGTCATGATACAGTTCCAAAGTGATCACAACCCCAAAATAATAATAAAAAATAGTAGAATCCCAAAAATGGTTTTAACCCCGTGTCTCAGACCTCCTCTATGGACATACTGAACCTGAATCACTTGTTGAGCATGAGACCTTTACCTTATTCCTGGCTTGCAACCATGAATTATAGTCAGGTACCCAATAGTAGCCCAAGTAGGGTGTAAGTGTAACTCAGTTGGCCACCACTAATGGTGTCTAAAAAATAATTAATTAAATAGATAGTGCATATAGGAACTAAATGATGTAAAATAAGTAAAAAACAATTCAAGTGTCCATTATTAATAGTGCTTCTATTAAGTTAATCTATTATCAAATTCAAATTCAATGCTTATGATGACTATGTGCTTATTTCACCTTTTTCATGTGTTCAATGGATTTGGAAGGTTCAACAGTCATAAGGAAAATGGAAATAATCATGTTCTACCTCCATAAGACAACACATCATAATAATCTCATTATCCTCAACTGAAGCCTCATTTAGGGTGGAATAAAACCGTTAATAGAATAAAAATCCATCCCCCTCCCTAACCTGTTCATTAATGGGTGGAGTTTAGAGCCTCGGTCCAACTAAACCTATGGGAATAGAACCCCATGTCTATACCCCACTCTAGAAATCCATGTTCACATTCTTATTTATTCATTCACCACACAAAGCCACAATATATAAAATCATATACAATAACATTTGAAACATTTAAACAATGACAATGAAAATAAGAATCAACATTACGATACAATATTTTAACACATTTATCATTTATATCCCACAACAATTTAACCCAAATCTCATTTCCAAGCCTAACTCACTGAGAATATTTAGGAGAAAAACATTATTCATTATCACATTCCCATTAATACCATTTTTTCCCATTACATGCCAATCCAAACGATTCATTAGCCATATTCCCAACCCAACACATATGCCCATAAACCCTTCTTAATCAATAAACTTACAAAAATTCATATTTGTAATGGGTTCTACCTATTTATAAGTACATTTCACAGCAAGAGATTTTATTAGTCATGTTTGAGAGGGTTGGTTCACCCCATGGGTGGCACTAGATTGGTCGATTTGTCCTCTATGAATCATGTGGGAATCATAAGGGGTTCAATTGGTTATTTAAACACCAAATGTACCAAATATTTACAACAAAACCAAGATCACATTAATAAGAGAACAAGAATAAAACACTACATGCACAAATCCATATACAAACTATGGGATATGACTTATTTACCACCTACCTTAGATCTAATAATGAAATCCATCCTAATTGAATCCTTGGATTTTGGTTCAACCACCCATTGAAGCCTCAACCAAGATCTCACCCGAAAAGAATGGTTTTATAGCTTTGGAAGGATATGAGATAAAGATACAAATCCTAACAAAGAAAATAAAGCTAGGAAGCGATTGGACTTACCCAGATCTTCAATGCATAACTAAAGTCACTCCAAAAAACCTAAGGATGAAATTAAATCACCCTTGGAAGCTCTTGGAATCTCTCTTTCATCACTAGGGTTGTAAGGGGTCAAAATTTATAAAATAACAAGTTAGGTTTAAGAACACCATAATGGAATTCTTTGAAAATTTCTCAACTTTAATGGGTTTCACTATTTACCTGTATGGTTTTCCAAACTGTGTGCAACCCGTGAAAAAGCTATTGTCCAAAAATTACCCCTTCACACAATTTCTTGGGAAACTCCACATAGTTAGATTGACTATGTGATATCCATTCTTAAGCCACTATCCAAGGATTCACAGTTACTTGGGATGCTTCAAATGGTTTTCACTAACTATTCACAAACTGTGCAATATGTACTGAAACTCATTTTCCTCCTCTTTTGTGCCACTAACCCCCAGAACACACTGAGTCTTCATGCGATCTTGGAAAAACAATTATTTAATTAAAAAAATGGACTTAACCTGAAGTTTATACGAAAACCTATCTTAAGGAAAAATCTGGGATCTTACACACAATGTGATCCTCTACAGGAGAATTAAGTTTGAAATTTGATAAATTATGCATTTCTATTTGTAGGATACAATGTTCAAGATTTTAATATATCAACAAAACCTTCATTTTATACTGATTTGGTTAATCTTGACCATAACTTTAGTTAATAAAAATAGTTTTATGAATTTTTTAAAGATAGAAAACATTAACTATAATAACAGTGTTCCAAGTATTTGATGTCATCTTTTCTACTTTATATGTATCATATAAAGTTTCTCTGTGAAATTACTAAGAATGAAATTTCTATAATATTAGAGTTTATTCATTATGGATTTACTGAATCTACGATCCCTGCATTATTTTATGATATAAAGAAAATAATCAATAAACTTGACTTGATTATAAAAATATACATAAATACCCTAATGATTTCCTTCTTTTCTAGGGAGAAGTGTCTGAAAAATAAGATTTCATAAGATGCCATAAAAGTAGAGGGAAGATAATGAACAATAATGGGATTAAAAATCAATACAAACCTAGGAAGAAATTGAAGAAGAAAACCACTTCAAAGGTATTGCGTTACTTTTATCTGATACCACAATTTCAAAGAATATTCATGTCATTTAAGACTGCATACAACGTGAAGTGGGATACTCATGATAATAACAATGATGGATTGATGAGACATAGAAAATATTGAACATTATAGAAGGTTTTTCATTCATTATATCCATATTTTTCTTTATATCTAAGTAATGTGGGTTTGGGATTGTTTACTGATAGTTTTAACCCTTTAGGTACTTTAAGTACTAATTATAGAATTTGGCCAGTTGTTTTGATCCCCTATAATTTACCTCTATAGATGTGTATGAAGAAGACTTATTTCATTATTTTTAGGATTATTCCTAGAAATAAAATAATTTTAAATGACATTTATTTATACCTTCAACCTATAATCAAATAATTATGGGAATTATGGGATCATGGTGTGGAAACATATGATGATTTAATGAGAAAACTATTCAAAATACATGTTATTTTAATGTGGACAATTGGGGACTTTCTTGGACTGGAAAACTTTTCTAGATGGACACTCATACTATTTTGTATTATCTAGTTTGTAATTTTGATTTTGAATCTCAATGATTACCTTAGAGTATAAAATGGTGTTTTATGTCTCTTCATTTATTTCTTGATGCTTCTAAAAAATTCTGGTTCATAAAGATACAATTCTATAGAGATATTAAATTGAGAAAGACACTAAAGTTATTATCTAGTTTATAAATATTTAGAAAATTATGGAATGTCACTATAGAATTTGGAAAATGTAATTAGTTTAAATAATGTGAGAAAAGGTTTCTAGGTATAGTATCTGAAGCAACAGGAACACAAAAGTGGAAGAAAATGAGTATATTTGTTAAACAACCTTACTGTGAGTTTAATTTGATACATTATTGTCCTGATGTAATTCATATTGAGAATAACATCAATGAAAATGTAATTTCTACATTGATTAATGAAAATGGTAAATCGAAGGATTTCCTTAATGCCCATAAATATTTGGAATCAATGAATATAAGTCATAGTTTGTGAGAAACTAAGAATTTAAAGTACCCTTTGGCTATTTTTATAATAAAAATCATGAGAAATATGTATTCTTTAGAACTTAAAAGAATGTAAAAGTGTCATATGGATATTAAAGAAATATTTCAAGGTTATTTGACTTAAAAAATAAAAAGTGACATGGATTAAAATTTCATGAATCATATATTCTTATGGAGTAGTTGTTATTATTGGAATTGCATAATATGTTAAAATAAAAAGTAACTAAAAATCTAACTGAGTTTTATACCTTTATCATGTAGATTTATTAAAAAACTATACAACCAACTAATGTTGATAAAATTCAAGAAAACAAATTGACACATTTCCATTTAGAGATGTTATTTATCCCTTCATTATTCATAGTCTGGATTCATTTGAATGTTCATTTGGTTGAAGAAGATAAACTAGGTAGACTAGTACACTATCAATGGATGTATCCAATTGAGAGGTATGTTGATATTATTTTAATTTTTATTGGTGAATTCAATTTTATAAAATCATTGTATAAATTTTTTTAATATGTTCATTATCTTTTCATTAGGTAGTTAGGTCATTTGAAATCATATGTGAGAAATAAATATCCACCAGAAGCCTCTATTGCTAAAGTTTACATAGATTAACATTTATCAACCTTATATTTTAGGTATTTGGATGGGATTGAGACTAAATTCAATCATGTTTCATGTTTTGATGACATATCCACTAATTCTCATTTTTAAAATCAACTAGTGGTATTTCCAACTATTAGACAACTAATTGGAAAGGGTTTAAAATTTACACTGACAAAATTCGATTTTATTGAAGCACATAGATATGTGCTACTCAATAGTCTTATTGAAAATCCATTTATTTAAGAATTGTGATTTCAAACAAATAGGAAACTAAGGGGTGAAGATCAAAATGAGATGTATTTAAAAACTGTTAATAAGTAGATTTTTTAATGGTTCACCCATCATGTAAGTATATACTCATATTCATATTTTTTATATATTTTTATTTTTTCAATGTTAAAAGTAAAACCTTATATATTATTATCTAGATAATTAATATCAATAATCTAGATAAAATATAAAATGATTTTAAGTGTTTTTTTAGTTCCTCTAAGGTAGGATAAGCGATTCGATGCATACAATATTCATGGCTTCAATTTTTATACAATTGATCATGAATATTACATGAAAACTAAAAATAGTGATGTATCTTCACTTGCATAGGTGGGATACTATATAAATCTGATTGATACAATTGAATAAAACTGTCATGGTCAATTTAAAATTTCCTTATTAAAATGAAATTGGGTCAATAATGATAGTGTTATATTGAAAGATTCGTTAAATCTTACTTCTTTTAACTTCTCTCAGTTGATCCATACTGGTGAGAGTTCATATAATGATCAAATTATATTGGATTTATAATAGGATATAGTTAATTATTTATATTATGAAATACAAGAAGGTTTGAGTGTTTTGTACACTTAAAACAGCGACACTTTTATGATATGGGTGATGAATATCATTTAGTAATTTGTGACAGTGAACCTCATCCACTAGAATACATTAAACATTTTTTTCTTGAAAATATTGAAACAATATAACATGAAATAAATGGTGAAAATAAAGTACTTTTAACAATGGATGTTGATAACAATAAATAAAATGAGTATTAAGATAATTGAATGTATAAATTGGTAATGAAGATATATTATAATTTATCATTTATAAGTGTTTCATACATATATATATTTTTCCATTATTCCTTTTTTGTAAAAATATTTTACTTATACTTTTTTATAAATTTAATATATTATGAAACATTTTAATTAAAAGAACGTTGAGAAAAAAAAATTGAGATCCTAGCCAATCAACATCTTAAAGAACACCACTACTATGATTAGATTCGGTGGATTTGAGTGATTATAATATACCAGCTACTTCTAGAAAACCCGTAATTCCCCCTAATTTTATTGGTATCCCATAATTTGATTCACTATAGGTGATGAATAATTTGTTCACCCCTTCATATAGAGGATATTATAGAGATACCATTATTGGTACAAATGTCACTATGCAAAAAACTATATATTTTATTAAATTTTTAATGGATTTTTGAAACAAAAAAAGATAATAATAGAAGAGATATAATTATGAATACAGAATATGTATGGGACCAAAAATAATTCAAGATTATCATTCCATTTGATGATTTTGGGGTAACTATTAGTGATGTTTCCAGAATCTATGGACGTATTCGAGGGAATCCTTCTTGAAAGATGGTGAGTTTTCCTGTTAATTATAAATATTGGAATCATATTCCAAAAAATTGAAAAAATGAAGTCTTTGATAACCAAGTAATGGTAATATTAATTTAATATTCATTGATAACTAATTTAAAATAAATTATTAAAATTATTAATATACTTATAAAGTGTAATGTTTTTTACTATATGTTTTTTCATTTTGATTCCCCTAACCCCTTTTCTCGCCCACGGACTCTGAAAAATTTGGGCAATAAAGAAATGAATTTTAAATGGAGATTAGGAGATGAATTAAATAAAAAATATCCGAGATCATAAAAAAATTATGATAAGTTCATGAAGTAATTGATCAAGACTAGTGGAATATGATTTTCGATACTAATAGAGATGTGTCTCATGAGGTAATTTTATATTTTATTGTATCTCAAAAACATAATCAAAATAAAATTAAAATTTTTATTAATGTTTCTATTTTTATAGGAATTTTATAAAAAATATTGTGAATCATGAGAAACATTACATTCCCCATATCTTTATGCCTCATAGTTTTCTGAGAAATAGAACAATCTTGGTTGTATTTTATCCAGTATTATTTATTTTATTTTATATAGTTAAATTATGTTTATAACTTGTATTTTTTTATAATGGATAATGAATAGGTCACTCTGTTGGTTGGAAAGAGGAAAAATATGTGGCTTAAAGTTCATAGGAAACACGATGGTAGTTTTGTGAATGAACCTACCAGAGATGTTAGAGTAAGTATTTTTCATTACTATTTAATTTTATTTCATTAATATAAAAAATATTAATGAAAAATATATTATAACAAAAAATACCTTAAAACTAATTAAATGGGATTGACTACCTAGATTATATGGTACCAATTAGATCTATTGGAACCATTTTATCCATCTATACAATCCTATTTAATTGGGTTTAAGGTGTGTTTGAGGTTATAATTTATTTTTCATTATTATGTTTTTATAGTAATAAAATAAAATTAAATAGTAATGAAAAAATTGTGAATTAAATAATATTATAAATTTTAGTTATTTTAGAAAATAATTGTTAATATTTTTGTATTAATAGGTTAAAATTCAATAATCTTAGGATACGAACACTTCAAAATCACCATCAGTTTCCTAGAATGATGCAGTTTCAATCATTTTTAGGAAGGTTCATCTTGGGCATGTATGGGGGTGGGTTCTAGGACTACTATATCAGTTGCCTATAGTAGGGCATCATCGTCATTCACTACTACACACAATGCAGTTTTGAGTAGTGTGGTTGATCAAGAAGTAGAAAGTGAAATTGTATGGTTGAAGGAAAAAAGTTCAAGAACATGAATCTTATAAGAAAACATAAGATCATTGGTGGTCGGTAATAAAAAATGCATTAGTTTATATATTTTAGAAGATGTGGGGCACAATCCCAATAGAATTTTTTATCCTTATAGTTCATCCTACCAAGGTAAATTCTCAACACCATAAATCATTCACACATTCTAAAATAACACATTAAACTATCATGAATAAAACTAAAATGATGCTTTTATATTGAAAACACACACTTGATTCATACTGAACACATCAATTATCAGATTGGCATGTGTTCAATTCTTACACATCAAAAATTAATTATAGACCATTGTTCAAATTTTTTAAAATAACCCTATATAATTTTCTTGGTTTTAGCCTTTTGAAAGGTGTTTTAAAGTAAAATGAAACTTATATTGAAAATAATAAATTCAATTCAACCCATCGACTCCACATTTTCAGTTGAATTGTGATTGATTCTTACACATCAAAAATATATTTTGAATCATTTTCTAAATTTTTTAAAATAATATGAGCTTGTTTATTGAATTTGACAATGTGATATGTAACATCCCGGATCTGGGTGCCACTCAACGGCTTCCTCGAACCCGGTTGATCACATGACCTCAAGCACATTTCCCCAAACTCCAGAGGCTGCCGACTAGTAGTGAGGGCCTAGGCATGATAGTTGGGAAACTATTCCCTCATTTTTCAAAGTGTAGCGCAGTGGAAATAGATATAAACATACAAAAGTGGAAGTAGTAAACAATACCCAACTGAAATGGATAACATTACAAAAGAAAAATATAAAAATAGTCATTTATATATGATGATGCATTATGTCTCTATGTCTAGGAAAGCAGCCAAAACAGGATACACTGTAATCTAGAACATGCTAATACAAAGTACAAGTACAACAAAGGAAAACAAAATAGTGCTACAGGAACTCAGCCGCATCGCGAGCCTAAGCTTAGTCCCATGCTCTCCCACTCCTCTGCAACAATCAAGTACCTGTATAGGGACTCTTTCCATTATCAACACCTGCAGCAATATAATCTGTTTAGGCAGAAGACATGACCCAAATAGGGTGTGAGAAATAAATCTCAG
Source organism: Viscum album (assembly GCA_963277665.1). Taxonomy (NCBI): domain Eukaryota; kingdom Viridiplantae; phylum Streptophyta; class Magnoliopsida; order Santalales; family Viscaceae; genus Viscum; species Viscum album. Next base: position 1,416,186,252 of record OY728159.1, on the reverse strand, counting down.
TAGGAAACCACCAAAGGCTCATGCCCAACTGTTAGTGTACAGTAATAAAATGCAGTAAACTAGGCAGTACTCAAAAGTAACTATCTGTACCAATTACATTTCCATTTTATTAATTATTTATCAATCACAAGCTTGTGGTTTATCTTGGAATGTACAAAATAATAAATCACCACAGTGAATATACAAAGTAAATGTTTTTCATAGACATGAAATTCCTTACCCTCAGGTAATCAGAATCAAAACCCACAGGTGACTGCCCACAGGAATAACGAATATTGCACACAGGTGTATGAGGTGTCGCCCATAGGCACATAAACTACAACCCATAGGCATGAGAAAAGTTTCATGCGGGATAAATGAAACACTTACATCAGGATAATAAATTAATCAGGCCTATCCCAACACATAAGAAAGCAATTTATATAAAATTCCTCTCAAGGAAATTCAATGCATGCTAAAAATCACAGTATACCCACAGGTATCCTGGCCAAATAGCTAAATAAGGGAAACGCACCCATGGTGTGGCCCTGGATCCAAGAAATGATCACAATAAACATTTTATATTTATCACTATATTATCTATGTTGTTCTAGATATCTAAATAGACAAGTCCTCAGCCATACAACACCCCAAGCATGGTCACATAGAACAATGGTACACAAAAACACTCAATGGTTAGAATTAAACACCAGACCACCTATCATGGTCTCCACTGATCAATATATGCGAACGGTGCCTTCTGAAATGTCTAAGAACAATGTAGATCTAGGAAAAATGATAACCCATTCAAAACCAAATAACTTCCCCTCAGTAAATAATTGGTAAAAACGGCTCAAGGAGAATGAAGAAATCACTTGTGCGGTTCTAACGTGATCGATGGCGAAAGAATCTGATTCCTAATGTGTGGTCGGGAGCTTCTCCAATCTTTGACCTTCTCTCCTGGTGATCCAAACGCATCAAATGCCTCCTCTTCCAAATGAGGAGGCTACTTCCCATTTTAAGGGAAAAAAACTACACGGCTTGTACTCCCAAGTATACAACATGTACTTTTCATTTTTTTTTTTACTATTCCTATGGCGGCTACTTTTCACTGTTGTATTGTTCATCTGTTGACATGATTACATGGAGTGTATTTCTGAATACACAGTGTGTACTGTCACCCCACTGGGGGCTACTCCCACCGCCTTACTATTCACCTTTCGGTTGATTACATGGCATTTATATACTAAGTACACGGCGTGTGGTCAGTTTTTACACCCTTCATCACTAACAGGCCTACACACCCTGTGTACCCATCCCACACGGCCAAAGTACACGGTGTGTGGAAAAGTACATGGTGTGTACCCACAAAATTTGTGATTTTCCCCCATTTTCCTTATTTTCTCAAAAACACTTAAGGAAAAAGGAAAAGAAGAAACATGTACCTCAAGAATAATAACTGAGTTCTTACAAACTTCCCCCCTTAAAGAAATTCATCCCCGAATTGCCCTTCCAATGGTGGTAAAGATAATGCTCAGAAAAACTCTATCCATTGAGCACGTACATCGGTCTCTCGGTCTCAGGTTTTATCCTACACTCGGCCATGCTGCCATAGCACCCACAAGAGAGGAATTGACCGGCCTCAGAGAACCTTCGTGCTCCTATCAAAAATACGAATCAGATGCTCCTCAAATGATGCATCGGCCTGAATCTCAACCTCCTCGGGTTGAAAAACATGATATGGGTCTGAGTGATAATGACGTAGCTAAGATACATGGAAGATGTCCTTCATGGCCCAATACCTCTGTGGTAACTGCAACTGATAGTCAACTAGACCGACTCTCTCCATAATCTCAAACGACCCCACATACCTCGGTGAAAGTATACCCTATCTCTTGATCCGCCTGTGTCCTAAACTCAGTGAAACACGCAAGAAAACCTAATCCCCGACCACAAACTGCAAGGGTCATCTACGACGATCAGCATAAGATTTATAATGAGACTGTGCAGTAGCCATCTGCTCTTGAATCAACTGGACCTACTCTGAAGTCTCCTATACGAGATGTGGTCCCAGTAAAGCTACCTCACCGGCCTCCAACCAGCACAAGGGTGATCGGCATGACCTACCTTATAATGACTCGTAAGGTGCCATCTCAATAGTTTCCTGAAAACTATTATTGTAGGAAAACTCGACTAGGGGTATGTGCTTATCCCAAGAGACCCCAAAGTCCAGGACGCATGTGCGCAGCATTTCCTAAAATACCTGTATTGTACGCTCTAACTAGCCATCAGTCTGAGGGTGGTAAGCTGTGCTCAGAAGCACCTATGTACCCAGTGCCCTATGAAAACTCTGCCAAAAATGATATATAAAGCAGGAATCCCTATCTGAAACGATAGAACAAGGGACACCATGATGACATACCATCTCTCGGATATACAACTTTATGATCTTGTCCACACCAAAGGTCTCCTTTATCGGCAAAACGTGAGCTACCTTCATAAGTCTGTCCACAACAACCCACACAGCATCACTACATCAAGGTGACCTTGGAAACCCGGTCACGAATTCCATCGTGACATCATCCCATTTCCACTCCATAATGGGTAAATTCTATAACAGTCCATCTGGCTTCTGATGCTCCGCCTTCACCTGCTAACAGGTGGAACATCTCGCAAAAAAACTAGCTACCTCTCATTTCATACCCGGCCACCAATACTGACATCTCAAGTCATAGTACATCTTGGTTACTCTAGGATGCACTTCCCAAGATGAAGCATGAAACTCTTGCATCAGCTCCTCATGTATATCCCCTGGAACCCAGACTCTTCCATGGATACACAGTACTTCGCCTTCGCATATCGTCCAACCAGGAGGAGGTTCCTTACTTTCCACCGAATCCCATAGAACTAGGCCTTCATAATATGATAGTTGTATCATCCTCACTCTATCTAGGAGGTTAGAAGTCATAGCTAATGAATATGGGCTCACCCTTGACTATCGTGCCCCTCCAAATGAATCTCAGAGAAGAAATCCATGAGCTTACACTCACCACTGGACTCCTGCACTGTATGTATCTGAGTCCTCCTACTCAGTGAATCAACAACTGTGTTACCCTTACCGGGTGTATAGGCAAGTTCAAAGTCAAAGGACTGAAGGTATTCAACCCAACTTCGTTGTCCCAAGTTCAAGACATCCTGGGTAAAGATGTACTTGAGACTTTTTTGGTCTGTAAACACCACAAAATGTTCTCCCAAGAGGTAATGTCTCCAACAGTGTAACGCATGAACAACTGCATCCAACTTGAGATCATGCATAGGGTAATTACTCTCATGCAGCCTCAACTGTCAAGACATGTATGAAACTACTCAATCACCCTGCATCAACACTTCTCCCAGCCCAATACCTGATACATCACAGTAAACTGTATAGCTCTTCCCTTTCTCTAGAAGTATCAGGACTAGTGCTGACATCAACCTTACCTTTAACTCCAAAAATGATTTCTCGCAAGCTTCTGACCAATCGAACTTCACACCCTTCTTAGTCAAACCCATTAATGGCACTGCTAAGAGGGATAAGTCTTGTATAAAGCACCTGTAGTAACCAGCCAGCCCCAAGAAACTCTGTATTTAAAACACATTCTTAGGATTCTCCCAGGAAACTACTGCTCTCACTTTCTCTGGGTCTACTGCAACTCCTGCCTATAAGATAATATGACATAGAAAGTGTATCTAGTCCATCCAAAAGTGGCACTTTGAGAGCTTAGAATATAATTGATTCTCTCTCAGTGTACTTAGTACGATATCAATATGGTTAGCATGGTTGTGTCGAGTGTGATAGTACACCAAGATATCTTCCTTGAAGACTACCAAAAAAGAATCCAGATAAGGGTGGCACTCATGATTCATCAGAGCCATGAAAACTGCTAGCGTGTTCGTGATTCTGAAAGGAATTACCAATTTCTCTTATACACCATATCTTTTCTGAAAAGTTGTAAGTGGTATGTCTGATGGTCTAACGTGAAACTGATGATATATGGATCTCAAGTAAATCTTCGAAAACACTCGTGCTCCTTGAAGTTGATTAAAAATATCATCAATCCTAGGCATTGGATATCAGTTCTTGACCGTCAACTGGTTCAACTTCCGATAATCCACACAAAGTCTTAGGGTGTCGTCCGCCTTTTTAGCAAATAGGACAGGCAAACCCCAAGGAGAAGTAATGGGTCAGATGAAACCCTTTGCATGTAACTCTTCCAACTTCCTCTTGAGCTCATGAAACTCTGGTGTAGCCATCCTATAAGGATGAATGGAAATTGGTGATTCTCCTGGCACTAGCTCAATTGAGAAATCCACCTCTCGCTCCGGAGGAAGACCTAAAAAGTCATTTGGGAAGACATCCTTGAAACAATCAACCACTGGAGGTAAATCCATCTGATAAGTTCTCTGGTCATCCTGATATAAACTCGCAATCTGTCCTGTCACTCCACCTTGCCCACGATGCTTGGGTCTATCTTGGATCGCCTGGACATCCCATTCACCCTTTTATAGAAACTCTTCGCCCGCTGGTGACGTGAAACTCACCCTGCGATGATAGCAATCTACAAAGGATCAAAAAGGTACCAACCAGTCCATCCTAAGAATGACATCAAAGCTCGTCATCTCTTAGACATAGAAGTCCCATATAAAGTGACACCCACCAACCTCTAGGCAGCACTCCCTGTACTGGCACACACCAGCCATTCTAGTCCCCAACGAATTTTCTAGATCCATAATATCAGAAGAAGAAGAAGAAATGCATAGCCCAAGGCTCTTCACAATGGGCACGGATATAAAGCTATGTGTAGCACTCGTATCAAAGAGTATTGATGATAAGATAGAAGGAACTAGAATAGTACCTCTGACAGTATAAGGTCTGGGATTCTACTCTTGTTGGGTTTGTTGCACTATATATGCCTCCCCAGTGTCGCAGTCCTGCGACACAGCCTAGCTACCCTGAACTGACCCACCCTGCTATCTCTGAGATCCTAGTGTCTGGCTACCATGACCATGACCACCACCTTGGCCTGAACATCTTGATGTATCCCACGTCCCTAACTGGTAAGAATTTTTTGGCCCTGCTCCTGCACACAGAGTATGCACAGAACCCCTCTCAATAGACACTGGTGGAAATGCCCTGCAAAATAACTACATATGACTCGTCTTACCACAAGCTCGGCACTTCACTGGGTCAGGTGGACACTGAGGTCTCTTGTGCCTCTCTTTAACAGACTGGTAGAACCTCACCTGGACACCTGAAAAGATCTTATGACTAGTACTACCACAATGAGAGAAATCCATCTGCATCATCCTCTTACCAGTAGAAATAGTACCAGAAACTGGTGTTGAACCGCCCTGGCCTGCACCACTAGCTTCTCGCAGGTTCCGCTCAATAATCACTGCCTAGTTTACAATAGTATGCACTGTAGGTAACCTGAAAACGTTCACCAGTGCTCGGATATAATATCAAAGACCATCCTCAAAACGTTGAGCCCTCAATGTCTCATCACCCACTAGAACACATGTAAACCGATGTAGCTCGGTGAAGCGGGAAGAATAATCCATCACTAACATTGCGCCTTGCTGCAGATTCATGAACTCTCGAGCTCTATCTTCCCTTAGTGTCTCTGGAAAGAATAATTCATATAAGGCTACTTGAAAATATTCCCACGCCATGTCTCTGTGACGCTCAGTCTGGGTGGTAACATCCCACCATCTCTTAGTGGAATCATGCATCATGTATGTAGCGAGCTTGACCCTCCACCCAGGAGGCGTCTCTAGATGCTCGAAAATAGTCTTCATATAACCCAGCCAAGACTCTGCATCCTGTAGTCTATCATCCCTTAAAAACGTAGGCAGATTCTGCTACTATAATATGCACATCAACTCTTCCATAGATGTGGCAGCTGGCGGTGCTCCCTGGAAGGTCTGCATGAACCGCATGAAGCCTCCATGGAACTACACCTCCGCGCCTATGTCTGATATAACGGTTGGCGCCACATCTGGATCTGCTGAAGGATCCATCAGTAGTATGTGGCCTACCATCTCTGGATTATACTCATTTCTGCTCTCCTGGCGAACAACGCGTGGTCTTCTGGGCAGCATAACTCTACAAGGTCAAACACATGCCTTATATTAAGGTCATCAAGGACCGAATACAAGGAGTGTAAGAAGGGAACAGGAGAAAGAAAACATTCAAGTTTTTCAAAACAAGACTACATAGCATGTATAATAACTACACAATGTGTTCCCTTAAGTATTTCACATGGGCGCGTACTCTGCCATCACTAGTCGTGTAACACCCCAAAACACACAGTGTGTTGTCCACACACACGGCATGTACTTGATTTATCTCTCCTACCCAAGTCCTTCTACATAGCTCTACTTTAAACAAGACTACACCCCGTGTATAATAACTACACGGTGTGTACTAGACGAGCTTCACTAACCCATGTTGTTTGTTACACAGCCGGGTACGCATCTCACACTACGCTGCATCTTCTAGATAGACACGGCGTGTATGGATTATCTTCTAACTACCCGTGTTGTTAGTGACACAGCCGGCTACTCGGCTAACACTACATGGCGTGTAACACCTGAACACAGTGTGTACACCACTCTATTTCCCCAGCCACACGGCAAAGTCCACACGGTCTCTCACTGGTCAAGACTACACGGTGTGTCCCTCAAGTACACGGCGTGTCCACTAAGAGGTAACACCGACCCATGTTGTTTGTGACACGACCGGATCCCTATTTTAAACTATATGGTGTGTACGTTATTGACACGGCGTGTACAAGCTCAAATTCCTCTACCTATGTGGTTAGTTACACGGCAGACACAGGGTCAACACAACACGGTGTGTATAATCTGTACATGGCGTGTGCTTTCAAAGTTTAATTACCCCATGTTTCTGCCCACATGGCCTATGACACGGGTAACAACTAAACGGCGTGTACATACGGTGCACAGCGTGTACTGAAAAAAGAAATTCTTCTCGAACCGAAGAGTACATGGCATGTAGTCAAAACTACACGGTGTGTATTTTGGGTTTGTCTAGACATTAAGCCTTAGAAACTACTCTGGATCCCATAAAAACACTAAAACCAACACCTAAGTGCCATATTTCGATCCGTGAGGGCCCATACTTCTCGTGAATCAAAGCATGGCATCTTATAAATGTTATAAACAAGGTAAACAGTCAATGATCCCCCAAATTCCAGTCAATGAGGGCCCATACTCCTCAAGAACCAAAGTTTGGCGTTCATTATACAAAACCTTACATAGAAATACCCTATCAAATTGCAGGTATTTTACTAAGGTATCTATCACAACAACATGATTTTACTAGAACAATATATATCAGAACAACATGAAATTTCTAATGCACCTATATGGAATGGAAAATATGCATGACATGTGATTATAACATGTGCCTAAATGATGCATGTGATGGCATACCCTCATCTCATCGAGTTTCAATTAAATATAACCCAAGTATAAAAATATAACAGCACACCATAAGTGTGTCACCCAACGGTGAAAATCAAATCAACTATAAAATTAAAAAATCAGAAAAATTACAACACGAGGTAAATTGGATTTTCCCTATACACGGGTTAGCTACTCCCAGACACAGCTTATTACCAAGTACCTATTCCTTCCTATCTCTGGATATAGGTTCCAAATAGTAAGTCAAGAGAGAAGAAACCTCTGATACCACTTTGTAATGTCTCGGATCTGGGTTTCACTCAATGGGTGCCCCGAACCCGGTTGGTCACATGACCTCAAGCGCATTTCCCCAAACACCAGAGGTTGCTGACTAGTAGTGAGGGCCTAGGTCTGATAGTGGGGAAACTATGACCTCATTTTTTAAAGTGTAGCGTAGTGGAATTAGATATAAACATACAAAATAAGAAGTAGTAAATAATACCCAACTAAAATGGATAACAGTACATAAGTAAAATATAACAACAGTCATATATATATATGATGATGCATTATGTCTCTAAGTCGAGGAAAGCATCCAAAATAGGATACACTGTAATATAGAATATGCCAATACAAAGTACAAGTATAGAAAAGGAAAAAAATAGTGCAGCAGGAACTCAGATGCATCACGAGCCTAAGCTCGGTCCCATTCTCTCCCATTCCTCTGAAACAATCAAGTACCTCTACAGGGACTCTTTCCCTTATCAACACCTGCAGAAATATAATCGGTTTGAGCTGAAGACATGACTCAAACAGGGTGTGAGAAATAAATCCCAGTATGCAACCACCAAAGGCCCATGCTCAACTATCAGTGTACATTTATAAAATGCAGTAAACTAGGAAGTAATCAAAAGTAACTATCTCTACCAATTACATTTCCATTTTATTAATTATTTATCAATCCCAAGATTGTGATTTAGCTTGGCAGGTACAATATAATAAATCACCATAATGAATATACAAAGTAAACTTGGTCCACAGACATGCAATTCCTTACCCTCAGGTAATCAAAATAGAAACCCGTAGGTGACTACCCAAAGGCATAATGAATACTGGCCGCAGGCGTACGAGGTGTCACCCACAAGCACAGAAACTACTGCCCACGGGCATGAGAAAAGTTTCCTGCAGGCTAAACGAAACACTGCCCTCAGGCTAAGCAAGTAACTGGGCCTAGCCCAACACATAAGAAATTTATATAAAATTACTCTCAAGGAAATTCAAAGCATGATAAAAGTCACAATATACCCACAGGTATCCTGGCCAAACGGCTAAACAAGAAAAACACACCCACAGGGTGGCCCTAGATCCAAGCAATGATCCCAATAAACATTTTATATTTATCTTTATATTATCTATGCAGTTATATATATCTTAAATATCCAAGGCCTCAGACATACGACACCCTAAGCATGGGCGTGTAGCATAATGGTACACCAAAACAATCAACAGTTGGAATTAAACACCGGACCACCTACCTTGATCTCCACTGATCAATATACACAAAAGGCGCCTCCCGAAACGTTCGAGAACAATGTAGATCTAGGAAAAATTATAACCCATTCAAACCCAAATAACTTTACCTTGGGAAATAATTGGTAAGAACGGTTCAAGGAGAAGGAAGAACTCACCAGCGTGGTTCCAACGTGATCGATGGTGGAAGAATCTGATTCCCAGTGTGCGGTCGTGAGCTTCTCCAAGCTCTGGCCTTCTCTCTTGGTGCTCCAAACGCGTCCAATGCCTCCTTTTCCGAATGAGGAGGCTACTTCCCATTTTAAGCAAATAACAAACAAACTACATGGCGTGTACTCCCAAGTACACGGCGTGTACCTTTCATTTTTTTAACTGTTCCTCTGGCAGCTACTTTTCACCACTGTACTATTCATCTGTCGACATGATTACACGACATGTATTTCTGAATACATGGCATGTACTGTCACCCCACTGGCGGATACTCCCACTACCTTACTGTTCACCTACCGACTGATTACATGGCATGTATATACTAAGTACACGGCGTGTATTCTGTTTTTACACCCTTCATCACCGATAGGCCTACACACCCTGTGTACTCATCCCACACGGACAAAGTACACGGTGTGTAGAAAAGTACATAGCATGTACCCGCAAAATTTGGGATTTTTTTCCCATTTTCCTTATTATCTCAAAAATACTTAAGGAAAAAAGGAAAAAAAGAAACTCTTACCTCCATAATAAGAACCAGGTTCTTACAAGATACACATTTTAAACTCAAATAGCATTTTTATATTAAAAATAAACACTTAGAGTGATACTGACAACATCATGTGTCAATTTTATATTTCATAAATTCCTACACATCAAAAATTAATTATAGATAATTTTACTAATGTTTCAAAACAATCCAATATCAGTTTCTCAATTTTGGATATGTGACATGCATTTTAAAGTAATAAATGATACTTTTTATTGAAAACATGCACTTTGAGTCACATCACCTACTTAGTGTGGAAAATTACCATGAAATCATAGGAAAATGACCTTATATTGATTTTTGAAATGTAGGATCTGATTGAACATCATTATGAGTTATGGTTTGTCTAGGGTTCTGATAAAAGTGTTTTTAGTGTTTTAAAAAACTAAAATGTGTGTGAAATTTTAAAAAACATATAAAACAACCCCATATTGATGTCAAATCATGGGAAAACACCTTTGAATTATTTTTTATGTATATACAAAACAACACATCCTTCTGGTGTGCGGTGTACTCATAATGACTCAATAAATAGTTTTTAACGATACCAAAGCCATTAAAAACACATGTTAGGATATCAAACCAAAAAAATGAGGTTATATGGATATAAAATCATAGATAAATGGACATAGGTTTATTTTTTAAAATTAATAACCAAATATGTGTCATTCCATGTAACGGTTTTCCAGGGATTCCTATAAATTCATTTTTAGTGTTTTAAAACACTTAAATGTGCGTGTAATGGAAAAAACAATAGAAAAAAATCTAAAATTTACATGAAATCATGGTAAACCCACTATTTAATTATTTCTTATGTCTACATGGAGAGAAAACATCCATCCAATATGTGGTATGATCACAATGACTCAATAATAAGTTTTTAAAGATACCAAAGTCTTTAAAAACATGTTTTAGGAGTTCAAAATGATACAAATGAAATTTGATGAATGTTAAATCATAATAAAATGATTCTAGATTCATTTTTAAAATTTATGAACTGAAGACACGTCATTCTAAGTTATGTTTTTTCTAGGATGCCTATAAATTCATTTTCAATTTTTTAAAACACTAAAACATGTATATAACAATCATACCCACATGAAACGATATCATATTGACATAAAAGAAATAGAACCCACCATTGAATTATTTATAACATTTAAACACATACAACACGTCTATATGATGTGTGGTGTGCTTCGAATGACTCAATAACACTAGTAAAAATAGTGACTTCAACGTCAAAATTATGATGTTAGTTTCTTATAAACAAATGCTAACAAGGTATGATGATCCATTTTATAATTGGTTTACAATAAAACTGATGTTATAGATTTTACCAAAAGAATTTTTATAATTGGTTATTCTTAAAATTGATGCTAAAATTTTCAAATACAGATTTTTTGCATCATTTTTTCTAAAAACCGGTGCCAAAATTTATTTATAGATGTTTTTTAGCATTATATTTTATAAACACTTATGTAAAAACTTATTTAAGAATAGTTTTCACATTGGTTTTTGTTAAACCAATTCAAAAAAAATAAAAATTAATCACATCCTGATAACTAAAACCCTCTTTTCAATTTTTCAACTCTCCCCTTTTCCTCTCAACCTACGATGCCTTCGACAACCACTTGGTGATAATCGATGGATATTATTGTCAAGTTACTTAAATTTTAATCATATTTTCATGATCAATCTCCATAAATATTTCGTACTTCATCCTTTTTTCATGATCCACTATAAAATTTATTCCCAAAACCCCATATTTTATTATACTAGAACCATGGTTTCAGGCTTTTGTTGTTGTTTTTTCTTGTCCTTTTTTCCATACGTTTTTATTAATTCCTATAGTGTTCGTCATACCAATTAATTAAAGGGAGTAAATCTATATTCAGGATCAATTTTTCATTGACCAAATTTTAATTTTTTATGTTTTTTATTTTAGTTTTGAAGATAAATAATTTTTCTATTAGTTATAAATTTGATTCATCCCTTAAATTGTTTATATGCATTTGATTGTTATTTATAAATTTGTTGTTATAGTTTTTTATTATAACTTGTTTATTTGATGGAATTATCAAATGGTTTCTCCAAAAATGATATATATATATATATATATATCAATAGAAATTAGTATCTATAGTCTTTTCTCATTTTTTATTCTAACCAAATTATATATTGTTCGATCAGTATGACAAACTTCAAGAAGATATAGACTCAAATATATCATAATATAATTATTACAAATCAATAAAATTTAATAAGTTTATACGTCACATTTTTTTCATTTTTTTCAAGTATAATAATTATTGGATTATAATGATAACCAATCTCATATTTAATCTTCAATAAAAGTTTATGAATTTCTTACATATGCACTCTACACAACCATTATTTTTTATCTAGGTAACAAACACCCAAGGAGATGAGATGTTTTATAAACCTTTGAATCCAAAAGTCCAACAACATGGTATAAACTCCATATTTTATAATATTACCAAAATTGAAACATTTTCATCACAAAACTCTGTATATTTATGTCTTTATTCCCAAGAAAACAGAACATCCACAATGGTTGTTACCAGTTTTATTAATATATTTTCCTTTCATATTTCTTTTATGGTGTGGTGGAAAAATAATATTTTCATAATAATTCCATGTTTATTATAGAATATAGATAAATTTTCTATTTATAAATTCAATACCTTTACCAATAACTTATAAAAACTTAAATTACCTCTACCATAATGAAACTTCTAAAATTCACAAGGGTTTGAACCTGATTAATATTTTTTAAATGTGTTATAAAAACATTGACTATTAAAACAAAAACCAATTCATACAATATATCATCATTAAATCACTGTAATGAATATTACCCCATATAATCTTAAAAACTAATAAATGGGATACCTACACTTTCAATCAACTTAATTTTATAAAAAATGTCACTATTTTTTTATAACATTTATAAAAAATCACTCGTAACATTATTACTGAATAATCTTCAAAAACATTTAATATATTTCAAGTGGATATAGAGTTTGAAATATATAATAAGGATTAAAAATATCAACTTTATCCATAATAATTACAGTCACACACTTATAAAAAATGGTTGAACAACTCCTTACACAAAAATTTTTCTTGTAGTCAAACTCAACAAAAAGGTAAGATTATTTCACACATTACCCAACACAGTTAGGAATATACACATAAGGAATTTTCATAATTTCTCATTTTATATTTCACCCTAATATATTCACCTCTAAATGGTAAAATATATTATATTATTTTATTATCTCAACTCTAGCACTGATAACAAAAAAACAAAAGGAAAAAACATAGGGACAAATCAATATATCTTATACTTAAGAATAATGTGTTTGAACTCTGATCACAAACCTAACCAGATGAAATTGATCTATAGTAAATATTTTGGTGATTAAAATTTCCACACAATACGTTATAGGAATAATAATTATAGTCCATTTACATTATCAACCAAAAACAATATTTTAATTTATTTTTAACATTATTTATTCTCGATTAACTAAATAGAAATATTTATGTCTATCATGAAATATATAGGTAAAACAGATGTGGTGTTATCTGATAGTCATTTAAAAAATATATCTAAACTTGAAAAAATATATCCCTATTACTTTACTAATATCATCAAGCATAGTTAATAATTAATTATTTAAATAAAATAAATACCTAGAGTAATTTATTTTTTATTTAATTCTTAATAATAATTGATATTTCCCACATGATCACCAATCATTTCGATTATATGTTTTTATGTTTAAAATTTATTTATTTTTATATATTTTTTTTAAATGATTATATGTTTAAATTTATTCAGATTTTATAATGTGATCTTAGGTATTTAATGGATCGTAATTAAACAAATTTACGAAAAACCGTCAATGAATATGAAAAAAAAAATTGATGATTTCTTGGAATTTTCTAAAACAAATCTTCAAAACATAGATTTTATTTTTTGTCCATGCATTAAGTGTTTGAATATGAGAAAGTTAAATTCTAGATAAATAAAGGACAGTCTCATTTTCTATGGTTTTATCCATAATTATACATGTTGGGTTAGGAATGGTGAAAGAACATAAAATTAAACAACTTATATTAAAGAAAATATCCAAAATGAGACAATGGGTCATGTTAAATAATTAATTCATGAATTTTATGTTGAAGCCATCAAAAAAATAGCAACTAATGAATGATGATATGGATATTTTGAGGAATAATTATTCTTGTGTTGCACTAAATATATAGTCTTATTAGCAGTTCTGAGATTAGTTAACTTGAAAGAAAGAAATGGGCGGAGTGATAAAAGTTACTCTAACTTGCTTGAGCTTTTAAAAGAGATACTTATGAAAGAAAATTGGCTTCTAGATTACAATTATGATCCAAATAAAATATTATGCCCAATGGTATTGGGGTATAAATAGATACATTTTTACCACAATCGTTGTGTTTTTTGTAGTATGAAATTTTAATATTTATAAAAATGTCCAAAATGTGGGACAGTAGGCTATAATATGGATGAAAAAATAAACATTGATTCATTATTATGTATTGGAATTAAATCACCTGCTAAAAAATGTGATGCATTCTAGTAATTCCTCATTTGAAGCGTCTATTTTCAAATTCAATTGATGCAAAAAAGGTTAATGTGGCAAAATGACAAGCTCATATCTGATGGTAACATACTTTACCCTACTGATTCACCATAGTAGAATAGATTTGATAAAAAATATCCTAATTTTGGAAGTGAACTTAGAAATCATAAACTAGGACTTTTCAAAAGTGGAATGAATTTATATCAGAGCCTAAGTAGCCAACATAGTCCATGGCCTATTTTTTGGTAGATTACAACTTTCACCCACATATATGAATGAAGAAAAAATATTGTATGATGATCTTGATGTTTTCTGGACCAAAATAGTTTGGAAATGATATTTATGTGTATCATTAACCACTGATTGATGATTTTAAACTTCCAAGGGAGACATGTGTTATAATTTTTAATGTATATAAGAAAGAGTATTTCCTTCTAGATGCTATGATAATTTTCACAATAAGCAGAATTTCCTTTATATGGAAGATTATCTAGATATAGTCTTAGGGGATATAAATCATGACCTATTTGTAAAGAGGAGACTTCATATTATCAATTACAGAATGGAAGAAAGACAATGTACATGGAACATTAAATATTTTTTCAAATTGATCATCCTTATCACATATTTTAAAAAGTTTTTAATTCTTTATAAGAATATAATCTTCCCTCACAACCATTTATAGTTGAATAATATTACAATAGAGTGAAAATATTAATATTCAATTTGTAAAGAAAGGAAGCTCTGGTCATCAAAAAAATATCTAGAAGAAATATTATATCTTTCACAAACTACCTTATTTAATATTTATTTAGAAAAAGCATAACATTGATATTATGCATGTTGATAAAAACATATTTGATAGTTTTATTGGAAAATTGTTAGACATAAAAGGAAAGAAAAATTATGGATTTAACACTATATTTGAATTGATATCAAAGGTAATATGCATGGAGTTAGCTCCCACTATAAAAGGAAACAAAACAAATTTACCCCTATCTTGTCACAAATTAAGCAAGAGTGGGAATATGAATTTTTTCAATGTCTAAATAGTATTAAAGTCCTAAGTGAATATTATTAATATCTAAAAAATTTGGTTTCATTAAGGATTCTAAATTAATAGGTATGAAATCTCATGAATTTCATGTATTGATGCAAAAACTTCTACCCATCACACAGCGTGGTATATTGCTGACACCTGTCAAAAAGACTATCATCAGGTGATTTAATTTCTTTCAAGTTAAATTTTAGTAAATTCATTAACCCAAATTTATTAGATGTGTTGGTGAATGAAACTTGTCTTATACTTTTTCGACAAGAAATGTATTTCCCACTTACTTTTTTTGAACAACATAGATGGGTATTATCAATATATATCATCACGTATTGTTGAATTAAAGGTACGATATCTGAAAGAAATGAAAATTCTTTCGTGATTAAGAATAAAATGACATTTGTTTCATGATTTAAATAGAAAGTCATCATAGATATATCTGCATCAAAAACATTGAAATTGTTGGAAGGGGGACCATCTCTTAATATAATCACATGGTCTGGTTTTGATATTAATGGGTACACAATTTACATAAAAAATTGGGATGAAAAGAGTGCTGTTTAAAATAATGGGTTGATGCTAATCACTAAAGCACTTCATTTTTTAAGTGAAAAAGATAAAATCCCAATTTCTACATCAACATAATATTTTGAAGTTCTTGTGGGTATATGGTAAATTTATTATAATAAATTTTGAAGAAAAGTGTTTAAGTTTAAATGTAATGATAGTAATATTGGTGTGAAACATGATTATTTTGGGTTTACATTAGTTTATTTGAAAATATTCAGTAGAAAATATGAACAATTTATCATGGAGACACATGAAAATAAAATATTTTATATCGTTGATCCATCAAATGATCAGTGGTCTATAGTTTTTTAAAGGAAAAGAATTAATTTGGGTGATAAGGATGGTGATTATTTTGTAGATTTATATGAGGGTTATTCGTCTATTACTAGTTTTTGGGATGATAACAATGATTATAATGTAGAAATAGTCCATGATATATGGAATGATCAGGCCGAAGGGATATGGGAAAACAATAAATTACTCTATTTATTATTCGTGTAAATATTTACATTTTATTTCTTTTTTAAAATTTACATTTGTAAAAACTCTATATTTTATTAATTATTGGATGTTTAATTATATATATTTGATTAATAATAATATTTTTGTGTTAAAATTTATATTCATCGGTTATGGTTAAAAAATTGATTGAAAAATCTAACTTACATCATTATGTTTTGGTTAAACATATGCAAATAAAAAACACTTTTTTGTAACTATGATATTTAAATTTATAAATTTTTTATCATTTTATAATTAATATTTATATATAATAGTTTAGCTTGAATATTTTTTGTTTAAGAATCATGACATAATTTTAATTATTTTAAACATGTGTGGGAGATCAAATTTAATCATCTCTGTAGGCTATGTTTGATCAATTGATGAGAGAGTCACCATCTGTGCAGCTTGTGTAGCTTGTCCAGCCGACCTAGCCTACCCAACTATCCCATCCTTCCTGGTTAGATCCTCTACCTCTTCATTTAGATCTAACCATATACTATATGTTTTATATTGGAGATACTCAAGTACATATTGTAGCGTATGGATTCCTATATATTTTTGGGTGTACATCACCAGCTTATGTAGTTGGTTTTGGTCATAATATCAATAAATTATATTATTTATCCAAATTGTCTACTACTATTTCCTACCAAGGAGATTACCATAGTTAGATATTGTGAGGGTCTTTTTTTCTTTTTCCAACTACCATTCTGTGTTATCTGACATATGAAGTTTAGGTTGTTTTTGTAAACATTATTTTTATTTTATGGAAAATTTTAATAATTTTTTCTAACATTAATTTTATATATTATTATCAAAAATAAAAATAATTAATATAGAAGAAAAAAATAAATTTTGGATTCAAAAATTTTAAATACTTCTGATGTTTTAAATGGGATACAAAGATTATCCCACATTTCTTCTTTATTAGAAAATATTTATGAGTTGAATATGATTTCTGATATATGTGGAAGAGACTATCCATTGAGAATATTCAAAAAAGATATCATGTATTTTAATATTTCTGATGAGATCAACGTTCTTGTGTTGTAGTTATTTTCCTTATAAGTAAATATATATTTCAATTTTTCTTTATTTAAATAAATATGATTTCAGGTGACTTACTATATTACTTATTTAATAAGACATATACACGTGTTTCTTATTCAAAATGAGACCACTCGTGTTTATGGCCTTATATATCTAGAATTTATTTCAATGATTGTGCAATATATGAATACTTCTACTATAGTTACATATATTTATGAGAGATTATCAAATACATAGGTTGGGTGATGGTTTCTTCTATTCCATGATAGGTAAGAACACTAAGATAATTATGATCTAATATTCATTATAATTCATTGATTTTGTACATTTAAAATTTTAGCGGCAATTGGATGTAATTCGTATTCTAACTAAATGAATGTACATTATATTGGTTTTTTTTATTATTACTTATTCATAAAAAATAGAAACTTATTAGACAAGTTTGTTTTATCTTTTTTATAATTTATTTATTTATAATTCTTCTTATTTATACATTTTTTTAGTTTAAATATATATATATATATATGAAAATTCAGGTAATGGAAAAAGTTTAACAAATATCAGTTGTTGATAAAGCAGCCAAATCCAATCAATTATATGAAAGTGAAGGTAATTTTTTTATATTAGATAATATTTGGTTTTATATAAATAAATGTATGTGTGTGTGTTGGGATTTATTTTCAATTCAATGTTTTATAACCATTGTGACATCATCAAAAAGGAATGATGGGGATTTGGTTATTATATATTAAGATTGATGTATGAGATAATCACAATTGGGGAAAAACTAAATTTGATAAGGTTAGATATATTAATTATTTTATGATTTATATGAAAATATTCAATTTATTAATCTCATAAAATTAATTTTTATTATATATTTTCAATGATACTCACTCATATACGAATGATGAACTTACCCACATTCATAGTTTGTTTGTAAACTATTTATTAAGTATGATTGTGGTTTAAATTAGTAGGTATGTATCTTTTAATTAAAGTTGAAAAAAGAGTATTTAGAAAATCATTTTATTCCTTAATTTGGTATATATATTTTTATTTTTATAGGTTTATCTAATATATAAATGGATACGGATTTATAAATAACTATACACACTACATAATCCTTTAAATTTTCAGGTATTTATATTTTAGTTAAATTTTAAAAAATGAGTAATCATACACTCATTTTTTTATTAAAGTTTTTATATTCTATTTTTTTTTATAGGTTTCAGATGTCACAGGTATGTTTCATTTAATTAAATTTATGTAAATAAGTGTTTGTACAAATTTTTTCAACTTTTACTTGGTATATTTTGTTTGAATTTTCAAGGTTGTTCTTTACCTTGAGTTAGTATATTAGGCGGTGTTTTCCAAAATTTTATAAAATTATTAAAGAAGTAATTTTTATTATTTTTTATAATTTCTTTTTTTAAATTATAATTTTTATACATGTTTTGATAATTGATATATTAAAATAAAGGTCATGAAAAAGGTTTAGAAATGATCAATTATTGATACACAAGAAAAATATTGCATCCTTAGTTTTATTCTGCTTAAAATTTCTCCAGTACTTCCTCTTTTTCAAGCCTAATATTGTGTCCTTAGTTTTATCCTTCTTCTATGTTCAATCATTTTTACCTACGTGTGCCGCAAGTTATTTATTACAAGGAAGGATTTGATGATGATGAATCATCCAAAATTTATAATTATTATACCTTTTATTTCCTTTAAAGTGTAAGAAAAATATCTTTTACCTATTTATTTTCATTGGTATATTCTTTGAAAAAGGCATTTTTAACGTTTCATTTTTCATTTTTTGAAATCATGACATGAGGGGTTACAAATAATATGAACTTCACTGTTATTTACTTCACATGGAATGCATGAAATTTTAATCAAGTTTAAATTTTTTATTTATGTGATTTTATAATTTAATATATTATGAAATTATATATTTTTAACTTTTAATCTTACTTATGACAAGTGATATATGGTTTATATTAATAATTTTTGGACTTTGTATGAAATTTGTTATTATTTATAATCCATATATGAAATTTTTTTCTCTTTTAAGATTTGAATTATGTTACACTATGGATTCTTGTTTCATCTACTAATAAATTCATTAATGAAGAAAAAATCATTACATAGCTTTCATGAAAAAGATTTCACTCAAACGGGGTAGTTTGGGTGCTCCAATATGAATGGTATGATTTTTGTCTTACAATAAATTCTTTAGTGTTAAATTTTTTTCTAAATTTGTGATGCATTTTCAAGTATAAAAAATAATGATAGATCTAGTTTGATTTTCATTGAAGTGTGTCCATCATCAAATAGTATGCTAGTTCATTTAGATGTTTATTATTCAATCCCTTATAAGTTTGTTCAATTCCTTTCTTAAAATTGATTATAATTTATTTCCAAAATTCAAATTAACTGTTTAATATGATTTCGATAAAGAATAATTTTTGATTTTGGAAATTTAATGACAAAGACTGGTGATTTTATATAATATTAATATCTAACAAATGTTGAAGTTCTTGAAGTAGTTATCATATTAATTTAAAAAAATCTCTAATTGTTATTTATTTATTTCTTTTTTCTCTCATCAAGAATTATGGTCCTGAATATATTCAATGGTGAATAAGATCACAAAAACCTAATGCTCTTATCTTTTTTCAATACACATCAAATGCTTAAACTACTATTATTCTATTTCAACACACAATGTATGTGTGAACTCATCTATATCTTTTTCAACACACCAAGGATTTGTATACTTCTCTTACTCTTATTCAATGAATAATTGATGTTTGAACTCAAACTATTTATCTTGAGTCTCTTACACTTTTCTCCTACTTGATTCATACCTTATCTCCTTTAACAATTCTCTCTAAAAGTTCATAGATCTGTCCAACACACTTTAGATGAAAAAACACAAAATATATATAATATTCTAAAAATTACATTTTGGTTTTATTTAACACATGGTAATAAATTTTATTTGTAGAAGTAACACCATAACTGCTCAAAAACTGACCATTTCAACTAAAATGATATATGGTTTTGACGTTGACATAATTTTCTTATCTCTATCATGATATCCAAAATATATTGGTTTATTTATAAGGTTGATTAGAAAAACATATTCACTAACACTATATGAAAAAACAATGTGTCGACTTCCCTATGTCAATCATCCTCCTCATAACTAAAAAAACATCGTATTGATTAAAAAACATGTCGGTTTTTATCTAACATGTGGTGTTGAGAAATGACACATGGTGGATTTCACCAGCTCTATTATCCAACCACTTCTCTCATCATTTTTCAAGATCAAATTAATCACAAACACTCATTAGATTTCCCTAACATTTTCATCAACCATTATTTATAGTTTTGGTTTACACTTTAGTTGTAAAAAACTTATATCATATTGAAGATCATATATATATATGCTAAACTAAACGTTATTGAATATATTTTTTCACTTATTCAACTCTTCAATAAACTAATAAATTATTCATATCTTGATCATTATTCTTTATTATTTAATAAATATTACATTAATTTTTAATCAGGTCTCAATAATATCTATCTTTAGATTTTGGTTCTCAACCATACCTTACAAACACACTAAAACTCTTAGTCCACTTGTCCTTGAAAATTACTCTTGATATAATTCTCGTTATTTATCATTTGGTAATAAAATAGTAATTAATTAAAACTAATTTTACATTATTAAACACGATTTTGAAAATAAGAGTAAATATAAATATATTAAATTTATCCCATAAATAGTAATGAAAACATTATACTCTGCAAGAACATGTAATTTATTGGGTTTATTTAGACCAGTTACCTTAAGTTGAGGTGTCTTATTCTGTTGGAATAATAATATTGGACAAAATGTCTTCAAAAATAAAATATGTCAAGTCATGAGAAATTATTTTCATTTTTTATTTATTTATTTTTATATGTGAACTTAGAATTCTTGTTTTATTTATTAGATGGTTGATGATTTATCTTGGTTTTTGAGTTATAGGTAATTTCACTACTAGATAGTGGTGTGAGAGAGGATAGAAAGAGCAGGATAATTCATGCAAGATATATTATGTGCCGATTACAATCAGGTCTTAGGATGGAATTATGAATGGATTTGTGAGTATTCATAGAGGTACAAGAGAAATTCATCTTAGAGAAGAAGAAAAATGTTTTAGAAAACTAGTAGTTACTTATATTTTATTTAACTTATATGATGTATATTTTATTTACAAGATTTTATATTTTTAGAAATGTTATGTAATTAATTATATTTTTTCAAAAAATATTCAACTTTTAATGTAGGTTCTTTTAAATCAACGTTGAACTTATATAATTGTATTTTCAGAATCAGTTTTGTTTGAATACCGATGTTGAAAATGATATTTGGCATCATTTTTATATAAAAATGATTCTAAAAAGTAAAAACATTTTCAAATGTACATTTCTTGTTTATTTTATTGTTAAAACCGATATGGAAGCCCCTACAAATATTAAATTAGCATTTGTTTCATGGTAAAACTAACTCTAAAATATAATTTTTGCATCAGTTTTTATAGACACTGATGCTGAAAACATAGAACAATTGAATTTTAAACATCAATTTCTAGTTTAAATTGACATCGAAATCCCTAAATAATAAATTCAGTGTCAGATTTATAGTAGAACCAGTGTGGAAAAATATTTTTTTTATGGGTTTTTTATCCAATAATGAAATTAAAATTAAATTGGATTTTTAATTAATATTTAGATGTTTCTTTTACGAAAACTAACATCAAAACTATTATTTATAACATTTAATAAAAAACTGGTTAAAACCAACATGAAAATGTAAAAATAGGAAATGCGGGAATAAATTTTTTTACTAGTGTAATTAGATTTTAAATATACTAATTGCCTTAAAAAATTGTCTTTTGGGGTCAAAACTAAGAAAATCATCTTAGATGATCATGAAATCATACAACAATAACTATAGATATATTTTTGAAATGTAGGAACTTATGGCACATCATTCTGAGTTACAGTTTTCCCAAGATTCCCGTAAATACATTTTCAGTGTTTTAAAACACTAAAACGTGCATATGATGGTAAAACACATTGAAAACAACCTCATATTGACATGAAAAAAAATTATAAAACCACCGTTGTATTATTTTTGACATGTACGCTTAGAGAAAATATCCATATGACATGTGGTGCACTTGGAATGACCCAATAATAAGTTTTTCAGGATTCCAAATTCTTTAAAAACATGTGCCTGGGTTTCAAGACTATGAAAATGACATTTTTGAAATAGTAGAAAAATTGAAGTAGATTGATTTTCAAAATAAAGGAACTGAGGACCCATTATTATGAGTTATGGTTTTTTTAGTATTCCCTTAAATAATTTTTTATTGTTTTAAAAAACTAATACATGTGTGTAATGGTCAAACCCATTGAAAATTACCTCATATTGATTTGGAACCATTGGACAACCACTATTGAATTGTTAGTGATGTGTATGCATAGAAAACATGGCCATCCTATGTGTGTTGTGATCAGAATGAATCAATAAGAAGTTCTTAAAGATACCAAAGTCTTTAAAAATGTGTCTCAGGGGGTCAAAACTATCAAAATAATGTTGGATGGATTTGAAATCAATGTAAAACATCAATAGATTGATTTTTGAAATTTAGAAACCAATGAAAATGCATTCTACGTTACATTTTTCCCGAGAATCTTGTAAATAAATTTCCAGTGTTTTAAACCACTAAAACATTCATGTAACGTTAAAAAAATAGGCCTCAAACTAAAATAAATTCATGGGAAAACCATGGTATAATTATTTGTGACATGTATGTGTAGAAAAAATCATTTATATAACATGCGGTGTTCTCTGAATGGATTGATAAGCAGCTTTTAAAGATACCAAAGTATTTAAAAATGTGTGTTAGGGGGTCAAAACTACACAAAAAAACTTCGGACGGCTGTTAAATTGGATTAAAATGATCATAGATAGATTTTTGAAATGTAAGAACTAGCGATATGTCACTCCAAGTTATGGTTTTCCAATGATTCCTGTAAACGTGTTTTTAGTGTTTCAAAACACTAAAAATGTGTTTAATAGTCAAAAACATAGAAAATAACCTCAGATTAATATTATATAATGAACAACATAGATTATTTTTATCCATATATATCATTACATATTGTTGAATTAAAGGTATGGTATCTGAAATAAATGAAAATTGTTTTGTGATTAAGAATAAAATGACATTTTTTCATGATTTAAATAGAAAGTCATCATAGATATATCTGCATCAAAACATTGAAATTGTTGGAAGTGGGACCATCTCTTAATATAATCACATGGTCTGGTTTTGATATTAATGGTTACACAATTTACACAAAAAATTAGGATGAAAAGAGTACTGTTTAAAATAATGGGTTGATGGTCGTCACTAAAGCGATTCATTTTTCAAGTGCAAAATATAAAATCTCAATTTCTACATCAACATCATATTTTTAAGTTCTTGTGGATATATGGGAAATTTATTATACATAATTTTGAAGAAAAGTGGTTAAGTGTAAATGGTATGATAGTAATAGTGGTTTGAAAAATGATGATTATGGGTTTACACTAGTTTATTTGAAAATATTTAGTTGAAAATAGGAACTATTTATCATGGAGACACATGAAAATAAAATATTTTATATCATTGATCCATCAAATGATCAGTGGTCTATAGTTTTTCAAGGGAAAATAATTAATTTGGGTGATTAGTATGGTGATGATTTTGTACATTTATATGAGGATTATTCGTCTATTGCGTGATTTTGGGATGATAACAAAGATTATAATGTAGAAATGGTCTATGCTATATGGAATGATCATACCGAAGGGATATGGGAAAACACAAAATTACTCTCTTAATTTATCTGGTAAATATTTACATTTTATTTCTTTTTTAAAATTTACATTTTTAAAAACTCTATTTTTCATTAATTATTGGATGTGTAATTATATATATATTATTAATTATAATATTTTTGTGTAAAATTTTATATTCATCGGTTATGGTTAAAAAATTGATTGAAAAAACCGACTTACATCATTATGTTTTGGTTAAACTTATGAATATAAAAAACAATTTTTTATAACTATGATATTTGAATTTATAAATTTTTTATCATTTTAGAATAACTATTCATATATAATAGTAATGATTGAATATTTTTTGTTTAAGAATCATGACATAATTGTTATTACTTTAAACATGTATGTGTGTGACAATATTTTTTTACTTGCATGTTTTTTTCATCATTGTTTTTTAATATTCAATTTTCTAATAATATGAAGGTATAGAGATTATGATTATATTTGATTATTTAAATTACAAATACAAAGATAGAGGATTTTTTTTCAAGGTATATGTTTTTTTATATCATTATATATTCATTAATATATTTATTTAATTAAATCAAACATATAATTTATAAAAAAATTAGGACTACTTATGCGCCTTCCATGGATGAGTCTTATCCTTATTCCATTGAAAAATCTATTAATAGAGTTGGTAAATTTGGGATTACACATGTACTAAAACTTTCACTTACTCATGGAGACCAGAGTGTACATATTAATTTTGATGAAAATAATAACCCAACTAGTCCAAATAAAATGTATTTTACCAGTTATGCTTT
This sequence comes from Viscum album, assembly GCA_963277665.1. Taxonomy (NCBI): domain Eukaryota; kingdom Viridiplantae; phylum Streptophyta; class Magnoliopsida; order Santalales; family Viscaceae; genus Viscum; species Viscum album. Next base: position 1,416,160,964 of record OY728159.1, on the reverse strand, counting down.
CATGAGGAGTCACTAAATGATTATAATTTTATATATTCATTGTAATTACATTAACAAAATGGTTAAAGAGTACCTGTGGGAGTTTGTAATGGTAATATTTATCAATTTATTTTTTTATCTCAATTTTTGAAATATTATATATTTTACATGAGTACTATTTAATTTATTCAATTACAGATGATATTCATTTTTGAAGAAAAATAAGAAATATAATAAAATATTCTTATGTTTAGTGGTTGTTTGATGGAGATATTTTAAAACAAAATTGAAAACAAATTATGTTTTCAGTAATTTACAAATTGAAAACCCATATCTCAAGTATGAATTTTTTAAACGAAAATACATAGAATAAATTTTTCATTAGTTATCATGATAAAGAATTTATGGTATGATAATTATTTTATATTGTAAAATTTATTGCATATTAATTGATTAATTATTATTTTATTCTTATTTAATAGGAATCTTGATAGTCTTATCAAAAGATCTAGTTGGAAAATTTATACCATTATACTCTATCACATGGAGGTTATCATTTATTGGGAGAAAATTTATTGCAGAAAAGTTTGATGAATTAAGATATCAATATACTAGTGGTTCATAATAGGTATAGTTCAGTCCTCCATATCCCCCTACTCACCATAAAAATGGAAATGAGTGAGAATAAATAAAAATAAATAGTATCTTATAGAGAAATATAAGGAAGTAGCTGAAAGAATTGTAAAATTTAGTTTTCATTTTCCATTAATGTTTCTATTTTATAATCAAAAACACTAATATAAAATTTTAATTTTTCATTTTAGGATTACCTTAATGATAAAGATACATATGTCAATTTTATCCCTGAAGGTAGGATGGATATCCTAACTACCGATTTTGGAAAGCTAGAACACCCCGTCCCCATAAGAGGACATAAAGAAGGTGCCTGTATTTGGAAATTTTTTGGTCATCAGAATAAGAAAAAAAGAAACATAAAAATATATTCCTTAAAATAGGATCTAAAATACCTGAAATATTCTATGGGATATCAAATTTAATCATCCATGCATGCTATGTTTGATCAATTGATGAGACAGTCACTATCTGTGCATCTTGTGTAGCTTGTCCAGCCGACCTAGCCTACCCAACTAGCACATCCTTCCTACTTAGATCCTCTAACTCTTCATTTAGATCTGACCATATACTATGATTTCTATGTTGGAGATACTCAAGAACATATTATAGCATACGGATTACTACATATTTTTGGGTGTACATCACCAGCTTATGTAGTTGGTTTTGGTCATAATATCAATAAATTATATTATTTATCCAAATTGTCTACTACCATTTTCTACCCAGGAGATTACCATAGTTGGAGATTGTGTGGGTCGTTTTTTACTTTTTCCATCTACCCTTCTGTGTTATATGACATATCATGTTTACGTTGTTTTTGTAAACATTATTTTCAGTTGATTGAAAATTTTAATAATTTTTTCTGACATTAATTTTATATATTAGTATCTAAAATCAAAATAATTAGTATAGAAGAAAAAAATCAATTTAGGATTCAAAAAATTTAGATACTTATGATGTTTTAAATGGGATAAATATATTATCCCACGTTTCTTCTTTATTAGAAAATATTTATGAGTTTTAGATGATTTTTAATATATGTGGAAGAGACTATCCATTGATAATATTCAAAAAAGATATCATGTATTTTAATATTTATGATGGGATCAACATTCATGTGTTGTAGTTATTTTCCTTGTAAGTAAATTTATGTTTTAATTTTTCTTTATTTAAATAAATATGATTTCAAGTGACTTACTATATTACTTATTTAATTAGACATATACACATGTTTCTTATTCAAAATGATACCACTAGTGTTTATGGTATTATATATCTAGAATTCATTTCAATGATTGTGCAATATAGGAATACTTCTACTATAGATAGATATATTTGTGAGAGATTATGAAATACATGGGTTAGGTGATGGTTTCTTCTATTCCATGATAGGTAAGAACACTAAGATAATTTTGAACTAATATTCATTATAATTTCATTGATTGTGGGAATTTTAAATTTTAGCGGTCATTGGATGTAATTCATATTCTAACCAAATGAATGTACATTATATTGTTTTTTTTATTGTGCCTTATTCATAAAAAAATAGAAACTTATTAGACAAGTTGGTTTTATTCTTTTTTATAATTTATTTATTTATAATTCATCTTATTTATACATTTTCTTAGTTTATATATATATATATATATGAAAATTCATGTAATGGAAAAATTTTAACAAATATCAGTTGTTGATAAAGTATCCAAATCCAATCAATTACATGAAATTTAAGGTAATATTTTTTATATTAGATAATATTTGGTTTTATATAAATAAATGTGTGTGTGTGTTGGGATTTATTTTCAATTTATGTTTTATAACCTCAGTGTCTTAATTAAAAAGGAATGGTGGGGATGTGGTTATTATATATTAAGATTAATGTATGAGATAATCACAATTGGGGAAAAACTGAATTTGATAAGGGTAGATATATTAATTATTTTATGATTCATATGAAAATATTCAATTTTTTAATCTTATAACATTAATTTTTACTGTATATTTTCAATGATACTCACTCCTATACGAATGATGAACTTACCCATATGTATAGTTTGTTTGTAAACTATTTATTAAGTATAATTTTGATTTAAATTATCAGGTATGTCTCTTTTAATTAAAGTTGAAAAAATAGTATTTAGAAAATCATTTTCTTCTTTAATTTGGTTTATGTATTTTTATTTTTATAGGTTTATCTAATATATAAATGGATATGGATTTATAAATAAATATCCACACTACACAACCCTTTAAATTTTTATGTATGTATCTTTTAGTTAAATTTTAAAAAATGAGTAATCATACACTCATTTTTTGATTAAAGTTTTTATATTCTATTTTTTATAGGTTTCAGATGTCACAGGTATGTTTCTTTTAATTAAAGATGAATAACTAAGTGTCTATACAAAAAAAATTAGATTTTAGTTGGTATATTTTTTTTGAATTTACAAGTTTTTTCTTTACCTTGAGTTAGTGTATCAGCCAGAGTTTATTAAACTTTTATAAAATTATTAAAGAAATAATTTTTATGATTTTTTATAAGTTATTTGTTTTTAATTATTATTTTTTATACATGTTTTGATAATTGATATATTAAAATAAAGGTCATGGAAAAGGTTTAGCAATGATCAATTTTTGATACACAAGCTAAATATTGAATCCTTAGTTTTATTCTGGTTTAAAGTTCTACATTAAATCCTCTTTTTTATGCCTAATATTGTGTCCTTAGTTTTATCCTTCTTCTATGTTCAATCATTTTTACCTCTATGTGCCGCAAGTTATTTATTACAAGGAAGGATTTGATGATGATGAATTATCCAAAATTTATAATTATTATTACTTTTATTTCCTTTAAAGTGTAAGAATAATATATTTTACCTATTTATTTTCATTGGCATATTCTTTGAAAAATGCATTTTTAACATTTCATTTTTCATTTTTGGAAATCAAGACATGAGGGGTTACAAATAATAAGAACTTAACTGTTATTTACTTCACATGGAATGCATGAAATGTTAATCAATTTTGAAGTTTTTATTCATTTGATTTTGTGATTTAATATATTCTAAAATTATATAGTTTTAACTTTTTATCTTACTTATGACAAGTGATATATGGTTTAGATTAATAATTTTTGGACATTGCATAAAAATTGTTATTATGTACAATCCATATATGAAATTTTTTTCTCATTTCATATTGGAATTATGTTACACTATGGATTCATGTTTTAACTAATAATAAATTCATTAATGTAGAAAAAGTCATTACACAGATTTTATGTAAAAGAATTCACTCAAACGGGGTAGTTTGAGTGCTCCAATATGAATGGTATGATTTTTTTCTAACATTAAATTCTTTAATGTTCAAAAATTTTCTAACTTTGTGATGCGTTTTAATGTTTAAAAAAATAATGATAGATCTAGTTTGAGTTTCATTGAAGTGTGTCCATCATAAAATAGTATGCTAGTATAGTTATATTTTTACTATTCAATCCCTTATATGGTTGTTCAATTCCTTTATTAAAAGAGATTAGAATTTATTTCCAAAATTCAAATAAAATGTTGAATAAGATGTTTATAAATAAGAATTGTTGATTTTGTAAATTTAATGATAAAGACAGATGATTTTATATAATATAAATATCTAACAAATGTTGAGTTTCTTGAAGTAGTGATCTTATTTATTTTAAAAAATCCCTAAATTTTCTTTATTTATTTCTTTTGTCTCTCATCAACAATTATGGTCCTCAATATCTTCAATGGTGAATAATATCACTAAAACCTGATTCTCTTCTCTTTTTTTAATACAAAAAAAATGCTTAAACAACTATTATTCTATTTCAACACACAATGTATGTGTGAAATCATATTTATCTTTTTCAACACACCTAGGATTTGTATACTTCTCTTACTCTTATTTAGAAAATAATGGATGTTTGAACTCAACCTATTTATCTTGAGTCTCTTCCACTTTTCTCCCACTTGATTCATGCCTTCTCTTCTTCAACTATTCTCTCTAAAAGTTGATAGATCTATCAAACACACTTTTGATGAAAAAACACAAAATATATATAATATTCTAAAAATCACATTTTTTTTTATTTAACACATGGTAATAAATTTTATTTGTATAATTTACACCATAACTGCTCAAAAAACCGACCATTTCAACTCGAATGATATATGGTTTTGACCTTGACATAATTTTCTTATCTCTATCATGATATCCAACATATATTGGTTTATTCACAAGGTTGATTAGAAAAACATATTCATTAACACTATGTGAGAAAAACTATGTGTCAACTTCCCTATGTCAATCATCGTCCTCACAACTAAAAAACATCGTATTGATTACAAAACATGTTGGTTTTTATCTAACATGTGGTGTTGAAAAATGAAACATGGTGGTTTTCACCAGCTCCATTATCCAGCCACTTCTCTCATTATTTTTCAAGATCAAATTATTCACAAACACTCATAAGATTACCCTAACATTTTCATCAACCATTTTTTGTAGTTTTTTTGACACTTTAGTTTGAAAAAACTTATATCATATTGAAGACCATATATAAATATTAAACTAAACTCTATATAATATATTATTTCACTTCTTAAAATCTTTAATAAACTCATAAATTATTCATATCTTGATCATTATTATTTAATATTTAATAAATATTACATTAATTTTGAATCAGGTCTCAATAATCTCTATCTTTAGATTTTATTTCACAACCATACCTTACAAATACACTAAAACTCTTAGTCCACTTGACCTTGAAAATTGCTCTTGATATCATTAAAATTATTTATCATTTGATAATAAAATAGTAATTAATTAAAACTAATTTTACATTATTAAACATGAAGTTGAAAATAAGAGTAAATATAAACATATTAAATTTATCCCAAAAATAGTAATGAAAACATCATACTCAGCAAGAACATGAAATTTATTGGGTTCATTTAGATAAGTTCTCTTATGTTGAGGACGTTTATTCCGATGGAATAATAATATTGGACAAAAATTTTTTCAAAAATAAAATATTTCAAGTCATGAGAAATTATTTTTATTTTTTATATATTTATTTTAATATGTGAACTTAGAATTATTGTTGTATTTATTAGATGGTTGATGATTTATATTGGTGTTTGAGTTATAGGTAATTTCACTACTAGATGGTGGTGTGTGAGAGGATAGAATGAGCAGGAGGATTCATACAAGATATATTTTTTTCCGATTACAATGAGGTATTAGGATAGAATTATGAATGCATTTGTGAGTATTCAGAGAGTTACAAGAGAAATTCATCATGGAGAAGAAGAAAAATGTTTTAAAAAACTGGTAGTTACTTATATTTTCTTTAATTTATATGATGTATATGTTATTTACAATATTTTATATTTTGAGAAATGTTATGTAATTAATTATATTTTTTAAATAAATATTCAACTTTTAATGTCAATTTTTTTAAATCAACGTTGAACCTATATAATTGTATTTTTAGAATAAGTTTTGTTTGAATACCGATGTTGAAAATAATATTTTGGCATCAGTTTTCTATAAAAATGATTCCAAAATTAAAGCATTTTCAAAATTACATTTCTTATTTAGTTTCTTATTAAAACTGGCATTGAAGCCCCTGCAAATACTAAATTAGCATTGGTTTCATGGTAAAACTAACTCTAAAATATAATTTAGGCATCAGTTTTTATAGACACTAATGCTGAAAACATAGAATAATTGACTTTTCAATATTTATTTCTTGTTTAAATTGACATCAAAATCCCTACATAATAAATTCATCATCATATTTATAGTAAAACCAGTGTGGAAATATATTTTTTATATCAGTTTTTTTATCCAATAATGAAAGAGAAATTAAATTGCATTTTTAATTAATGTTTAGATGTTTCTTTAATGAAAACTAGCATCAAAACTATTATTTATAACATTTACTAAAAAATTGTATAAAACCAACGTGAAAATGTAAAAAAAGGAAATGTGGGAATAAATTTTTTTACTAGTGTAATCATGTTTTAAATATATTAAGTTATTTAAAAACCTGTCTTTTGGGGTCAGAACTAATAAAATAATATCATATGATCATGAAATCATAAAACAATGACTATAGATATATTTTTTAAATGTAGGAAATTATGGATCATCATTCTGAGTTACAGTTTTCCCAAGATTCCTGTAAATACATTTTTAGTGTTTTAAAACACTAAAATGTGCATGTAATGGTAAAACCCATTGAAAACAACCTCATATTGACATGAAAAAAATTGTAAAATAACCATTGTATTATTTTTGACTTGCATGCTTAGAGAAAACAATCATATGACATGTGGTTCACTTGGAATGACTCAATAAAAAGTTTTTTAGTATTCCAAATTCCTTAAAAACATGTTATAGGGTTTCAATACTATGCAAATGACATTTGTGAAATAAGAAAAAAATGGCAGTAGATTGATTTTGAAAATAAAGGAACTAATGACACATTATTATGAGTTATGGTTTTCTTAGGATTCCCTTAAATAACTTTTTAGTGTTTTAAAAAACTAATACAAGTGTGTAATGGTAAAACCCATTGAAAATGACCTCAGATTGATTTAGAACCATTGGACAACCACCATTGAATTATTAGTGATGTGTATGCATAGAAAACATGGCCATCTGATGTGTGGTATGATCGAAATCAATCAATAAGAAGTTCTTAAAGATACCAAAGTATTTAAAAATGTGTCTCAGAGGGTCAAAAATATGAAAATAATGTTGGATTTATTTGAAATCAATATACAACAACAAAAGATTGATTTTTGAAAAGTATGAACCAATGAAAAGTCATTCTATGTAACATTTTTCCTGAGAATCTTGTAATTACATTTTTTGTATTTTAAACCACTAAAACTTTCATTTAAAGTTCAAAAAAATACGCCTCAAACTAAAATGAATTCATGGTAGAATTATTTTTGACATGTACGTGTAGAAAAATCATCCATATAACATGTGGTGTTCTCTGAATGAATCAATAAGCAGATTTTAAAGATACCAAAGTCTTTAAAAATGTGTGTTAGGGGGTCAAAACTACAAAAAAACTTCAGATGGCTGTTAAATTGGAACAAAATGACCATAGATGGATTTTTGAAATGTAAGAACCATCAATATGTCACTCCAAGTTATGGTTTTCTAATGATTCCTATAAACGTGTTTTTAGTGATTCAAAACACTAAAACATGTGTGTAATGGTCAAAACCATAAAAATGACCTCATATTGATATTATATCATGAACAACATAGATGAGTTTTATCCATATATATCATCACATATTGTTGAATTAAAGGTACGGGGTCTAAAAGAAATGAAAATTGTTTTGTGATTAAGAATAAAATGAAATTTGTTTCATGATTTAAATAGAAAGTCATCATAGATATATTTTCATCAAAAACATTGAAATTGTTGGAAGGGGGACCATTTCTTAATATAATCACATGGTTAGGTTTTGATATTAATGGGTTCACAATTTACACAATAAATTAGGATGAAAAGAGTGCAGTTTAAAATAATGGGTTGATGGTCATCACTAAATCACTTCATTTTTCAAGTACAAAAGATAAAATCCCAATTTCTATATCAACATCATATTTTGAAGTTCTTGTAGATATATGGAAAAATTTATTATACTAAATTTTGAAGAAAAGTGTTTAAGTGTAAATGGTATGATAGTAATAGTAGTGTAAAACATGATGATTATGGGTTTACACTAGTTTATTTGAAAATATTTAGTTGAAAATAGGAACTATTTATCATGGAGACACATGAAAATAAAATATTTTATATCATTGATCCATCAAATGATCAGTGGTCTATATTTTTGTAAGGGAAAATAATTAATTTGGGTGATGAGTATGGTGATGATTTTGTAGATTTATATGAGGCTTATTCGTCTATTACGTGATTTTGGGATGATAACAACGATTATAATGTAGAAATGGTCCTTGCTATATGGAATGACCATGCTGAAGGGATATGGGAAAACACTAAATTACTCTCTTAATTATTCTCGTAAATATTTACATTTTATTTCTTTTTTAAAATTTACATTTGTAAAAACTCTATTTTTTATTAATTATTCGATGTGAAATTATATATATTTGATTAATTATAATATTTTTGTGTCAAATTTTATATTCATCGATTATGGTTAAAAAATAGATTGAAAAATCTGACTTACATCATTATGTTTTGGTTAAACTTATGCATATAAAAAACACTTTTTTGTACCTATGATATTTTAATTTATAAATTTTTTATCATTTTAGAATTACTATTCTTATATAATAGTTTTGCTTGAATATTTTTTGTTTAAGAATCATGACATAATTGTTATTATTTTAAACATGTATATGTGTGACAATATTTTTTTACTTACATGTTTTTTTCATCATTGTTTTTTAATATTAACTTTTCTAATAATATGAAGGTATAGAGATTATCATTACATTTGAGTATTTCAATGACAGACACAGAGACAGAGGAATGTTTTGCAAGGTATATGTTTTTTTATATCATTAAATATTCATTAATATATTTACATAATTAAATCAAACATATAATTTATAAAAAAATTATGACTGCTAATGCGTCTTTTATGGATGAGTCTTGTCCTTATTCCATTGAAAAATCTATTAATAGAGATGGTAAATTTTAAATTACACATGTACCAAAACTTTCACTTACTCATGGAGACCAGAGTGTACATATTAATTTAGATGAAAATAATAACCAAACAAGTCCAAATGAAATGCAGTTTACCAGTTATGTTTTCATGAAGAGTCATTAAACGATTACAATTTTATATACTAATTATAATTCCATTAACAAAATGGTTAAATAGTACCTGTGGGAGTTTTTAATGGTAATATTTATCAATTTATTTTTTTATCTCATTTTTGAAATATTATATATTTTACATGACTACTATTTAATTTATTCAATTACAGATGATATTCATTTTTCAAGAAAAATAATAAATTAATAAAATATTCTTTTCTTTATTTGTGGTTTGATTGAGATATTTTAAAACAAAATTGAAAACAAATTATGTTTTTGGTAAGTTACAAATTGAAAACCCATATCTCAAGTATAGGTTTTTAAATGAAAATACATAGAATAAATTTGTCATTAGTTATCATGATAAAGAATTTATGGTATGATAATTATTTTATATTGTAAAATTTATTGCATATTAATTGATTAATTATTATTTTATTCTTATGTAATGGGCATACAGATAGTCTTATCAAAATATCTAGTTGGGAAATTTATACTATTATACTCTCTCATATTTAGGGTATCATTTATTGGGAGAAAAATTATTGCAGAAAAGTTTGATGCATTAAGAGATCAATATACTAGTAGTTCATAATAGGTATAGTTCGGTCCTCCATATCCCATACTCACCATAAAAATGGAAAAGAGTGAGAATAAATAAAAATAAATAGTATCTTATAGAGAAATTTAAGGAATTAGCTGAAATAATTGTAAAATTTAGTTTTTATTTTCCATTAATGTTTCAATTTTATAATTAAAAACACTAATATTCAATTTTAATTCTTCATTTTAGGATAAAATTAATGAGAAAGATACATAGGTCACTTTTATCCTTGAAGGTAGGATGGATATCCTAGCTACCTATTTAAAAAATCTAGAACACCCCGGCCGCATAAGAGGATATAAAGAAGGTGCCCGTATTTGAAATTTTTTTGGTCATCAGAATAAGAAAAAAAGAAACATAAAAATATATTTTTTAAAATATGATCTAAAAGTCCTGAAATAGTCTATGGGAGATCAAATTTAATCATCTATATAGGATATGTTTGATCAATTTATGAGACAATCGCCATCTATGCAGCTTGTGTAGCTTGTCCAGCTGACCTAGCCTACCCAACTAGCCCATCCTTCCTACTTAGATCCTCTACCTCTTCATTTAGATCTGACCATAAACTATAATTTGTATATTGGAGATACTCAATTACATATTGTAGCATACATATTCCTATATATTTTTGGGTGTACATCACTAGCTTATGTAGTTGGTTTTGGTCATAATATCAATAAATTATATTATTTATCTAAATTGTCAACTACAATTTCCTACTAAGGAGATTACCATAGTTGGAGATTATGTGGGTCTTTTTTTACTTTGTCCATCTACCCTTATGTGTTATCTAACATATGATGTTTATGTTGTTTTTGTAAACATTATTTTCAGTTGATTGAAAATTTTAATAATTTTTTCTGACATTAATTTTATATATTAGTATATAAAATCAAAATAGTTATTATAGAAGAAAAAAATAAATTTAAGATTCAACAACTTTAGATACTTCTGATGTTTTAAATGGGATACAAAGATTATCCCATTTTTCTTCTTTATTAGAATTATTTATTATTTTTAGATAATTTATGATATATATGGAAGAGACTATCCATTGAGAATATTCAAAAAAGATATCATGTATTTTATTATTTATGATGAGATCAATGTTCATGTGTTGTAGTTATTTTCCTTGTAAGTAAATTTATTTTTCAGTTTTTCTTTATTTAAATAAATATGATTTGAGGTGACTTACTATATTACTTATTTAATTAGACATATACACATGTTTCTTATTCAAAATGAGACCACTGGTGTTTATGGTCTTATATATCTAGAATTCATTTCAACGATTGTGCAATATATGAATACTTCTACTACAGTTGCATATATTTGTGAGAGATTATAAAATACATAGGTTGGGTGATGTTTTATTCTATTCGATGATAGGTAATAACATTAAGATAATTATGAACTAATATTCATTATAATTTCGTTGATTGTGGACATTTTTAATTTTAGCGGTCATTGGATGTAATTCGTATTCTAAGCAAGAGAATGTACATTATATTAGTTTTTCTTTTTATTATACCTTATTCATAAAAAATAGAAACTTGTTAGACAAGTAGGTTTTATTCTTTTTTATAATTTATTTATTTTTAAATATTCTTATTTATACATTTTTTTAGTTTATATATATATATATATATGTGAAAATTCAGGTCAAGGAAAAAGTTTAACAAATATCAGTTGTTGATAAAGCAGCCAAATCCTATCAATTACATGAAAGTGAAGGTAATATTTTTATATTAGATAATATTTGGTTTTATATAAATATATTTATGTGTGTTTGTTGGGATTTATTTTCCATTTAATGTTTCATAACCAAAATTTCATCATCAAAAAAGGAAGGGTGTGGATGTGGTTATTATATATTAAGATTGATATATGAGATAATGAAAATTGGGGAAAAACTGAATTTGATAAGGTTAGATATATTAATTATTTTATGATTCAAATGAAAATATTCAATTTTTTAATATTATAACATTAATTTTTATTATATATTTTCAATGATACTCACTCATATACGAATGATGAACTTACCTATATTCATACCCAGCAACTCCATCCAGAAGAGAAGCTTCTGACCATTTATTAAAAATAATATAAAAAGTACAAGAGAGATGATCGGGGTCCAACAGAGGAACTTTCCCTCATCCGTCAAGCACAAAATTATAAATCATAATAAGACATGTCATTGCCATAATCAGAATCATCACTGGTTTCCCATTCAAATTGGGACTTACCCTAGTTGAAGCTCTTAAAAATATCAGAATTAACTTGCCTGACAGCTTCGAAGAAGAGTGGGTAGACACAGTTCAATGGGTGTTAGAGTAGTCCTTCCTCGGCCTTCTCTTCGAAGGAAGAGGAGTGTCAGTTTTCTTCCCTTTTTCAGATAAGAGTGCATCCTTAAAAGAGGCAGGACCACCTCTGCCTGCTTTCATCCCTTCCACATCAGAGATATCACCCCACTTCTCAACAATCCTAGAAGAGTTAAATAAATTCTGGATCTCATGATGACAATCAAAATTTTGAGGGATCACAATTTGATCATCCAAACTAGGATAAGGCACACCAGTCTCATCACGTGTCAGGAATACACCAAGACAATCAATTGTGATAGGGTTTGAAGGGTCATTACAAGTAGGAGACCCAACAACAGTGGGGAAATCATTTGCTCCAATATAAACTAATCCAACAGGAGAAATAACACAACCATCATTAGATGTATTCTCATTAACAAATCCAACCCGAGTAGTAGAGGGGCCACTAATTGGTGACTTATCCACAATAAGGTCGTTGCCTTTCAAAAAAGGCACCTGCGAGACAGATTTGTCAGAAACCAACATATCGACCTTAGTGGAATATGGTTTTTTTAGGATAACTCTTTCATGATCAAGAGACTTTGGCAAATCCACGTGCTTCTTCTCATGTTTTTTTCTACAGATGTCAGTTGAATGACCCTTCATCCCACATCTCTCGCAAGAAATATTCTTCTGACATAACTCCTATGAATGCCCAACAGCCATACATTTGGTACAGAAAAGGGGTTTCCTTTCATATTCAACATCAATATGGATATTATCAGAGGTAGTAAATAGAGTTACCTTATCAATCAAAGTGGAGGTCAGATCAATCTCTACAAACATTCTGGCAAAGTGTCCAAACCGAACAACCTCAGTTTCTTTATCAAGGCGTATAGGAGTCCCAATTGCCAAGCCAATATCATGCAGTATTTTTGGGTGCCAAATAACTTAATTAAGACCATGCAAATGAACCCAAACCTAAGAAAATGTATTCCGTGCACGTGAGGCATTGAAATCTAGGGACCATTCATGTAGGTGAATCCATCCGGGCTTCAAAGACAGAGACCCGATGCTCTACGGATGTATTTTGAAATAATTCAAAGGGAAAATGCAATGAAAGAAGCCACGACTAAGAGAAACATATCTCTAATCTGAGTAACCCCACAAAAATGAGATTCGTCTTACCAGATCCTCAAACCTCTAGGACATCTCACCTTTAGGTAAAACAAGATGCGTAATTAGAGAACTCTTCCCAATTGCAATCCTTTCACCGAACACACTTGGATTTGCCTCAACATGGGATGATGACACTTTTTAGAGAATCCTTCTAGATCCAGTGTCAAAAAAAGATACAAACGATTGTGTGGCTGGTTCATCCACTACTCCAGTGGGGACCCTCAAATTATCGCTGCCATTCAAGGCCTTTAAAATCCCCTTCAATTTTACCATCAGCATATTAGAAAACCCCTAAGCAGAGGGATAATTCTTCACTCTCTTTGACCCCAATGATAGATCAGAATAATACCGCATATTACCTTAAAGGCCACTGGTTGTCTGGGTGTCCAACGTAGATCGGGAAAAGAAAACCTCGGAATCATCCTTCAAATCAGTCAATAGATCCGGCATAGATAAACCACCACCCACCTGAGCATCGTTCTGTACCTCACAATCCACAACATTTAGTCCCCCCCCCCGAAGCATCACACTGAGCAACACTACCTCCAGGACATCGCGGACCTTCATCCCATACCGATCCACATTTTCCAGCAAGAAGTACATAACCAAGAAAGTGGGGAAGTGGCATCCAAAACCCTAATATGGAACTCGATCCCCATCGCGGCAGAGCAGCGAAACCCCCCAAAGCACCACCCTCTTTACATACATATATAGAGATACCCATATTCATAGTTTGTTTGTAAACTATTTGTTAATTATGATTGTGATTTAAATTATCAGGTATGTCTCTTTTAATTAAAGTTTAAAAAAGAGTATTTAGAAAATCATTTTCTTCTTTAATTTGGTTTATATATTTTTATTTTTATAGGTTTATCTAATATATAAATGGATATGGATTTATAAATAAATATCCACACTACACAAGCCTTTAAATTTTAAGGTATGTGTCTTTTAGTTAAATTTTAAAAAAGGAGTAATCATACACTCATATTTTGAATAAAGTATTTATATTTTATTTATTTATAGGTTTCATATGTCACAGTTATGTTTCTTTTAATTAAAGTTAAATAATTAAGTGTTCATATAAATTTTTTTCAACTTTTAGTTGTTATATTTTGTTTTAATTTTCATGGTTATTCTTTACCTTGAGTTAGTTTATTAGGATTAGTATTTCAAAATTTTATGAAATTATTAAAGAAGTAATTTCTATTCTTTTTTATAAGTTCTTTGTTCTTAATTATTATTTTTTATACATGTTTTGATAATTTATATATTAAAATAGTGGTAATGGAAAAGGTTTAGCAATGATCAAATGTTGATACACAAGACAAATATTTCATCCTTAGTGTTATTATGCTTTAAAGTTCTACAGTACTTCCTCTTTTTTAAGCCTAAAATGGTGTCCTTAGTTTTATCCTTCTTCTATATTCAATAATTTTTACCTCTATGTGCCCCAAGTTATTTATGACCAGGAAGGCTTTGATGATGATGAATCATCCAAAATTTATAATTATTATTCCTTTATTTCCATTGAAGTCTAATAAAAATATCTTTTAACTATTTATTTTCATTGGCATATTCTTTGAAAATTTCATTTTTAACATTTCATTTTTCATTTATGGAAATCAAGACATTGGGGGTTATAAATAATACAAACTTCACTATTATTTCCTTCACATGGAATGCATGAAATGTTAATCAAGTGTGAATTTTTTATTCATGTGATTTTATGATTTAATATATTCTAAAATTATATAGTTTTAACTTTTTATCTTACTTAGGACAAGTGATATATGGTTTATATTAATAATTTTTGGACATTGTATGAAAATTGTAATTATGTATAAACCATATATAAAAAAAATTCTCATTTCGGATTTGAATTATGTTACAATATGGATTCTTGTTTCATATAATAATAAATTCATTAATGCAGAAAAAATCATTATATAGCTTTCATGAAAAATATATCACTCAAACGGGGTAGTTGGAGTGCTCCAATGTGAATGGTATGATTTTTTTCTAACAATAAATTCTTTAATGTTCAAATTTTTTCTAAATTTGTGATGCGTTTCCAAGTTTAAAAAAGTAATGATAGATTTAGTTTGAGTTTCATTGAAGTGTTTCCATCATCCAATAGTTTTCTAGTACAGTTAGATGTTTACTATTCAATCCCTTATATGGTTGTTCAATTCCTTTCTTAAAAGAGATTAGAATTTATTTCCAAAATTCAAATTAACTATTGAATATGATGTCGAGAAGGAATAATTGTTGATTCTGGAAATTTAATGACAAAGAATGATAACTTTATATAATATAAATATCTACCAAATTTTGAAGTTCTTGAAGTAGTGATCTTATTTATTTAAAAAATCCCTAATTTTTCTTAATTTATTTCTTTTGTCTCTCATCAACAATTATGGTCCTGAATATCTTCAATGGTGAATAAGATCACTAAAACCTGATTATCTTATCTTTTTTCAATACACAAAAAATGCTTAAACTGCTATTATTCTATTTCAACACACAATGTATGTGTGAACTCAGCTTTATATTTTTCAACACATAATGGATTTATATACTTATCTTACTCTTATTCAACAAATAATGGATGTTTTAACTCAACCTATTTATCATGAGTCTCTTCCACATTTCTCCCACTTGATTTATGCCTTCTCTCCTTTAACAATTCTCTCTAAAAGTTGATAGATCTATCCAAAACACTTTAGAAGAAAAAACACAAAATATATATAATATTCTAAAAAATCACATTTTGGTTTTATTCAACACATGGTAATAAATTTTATTTGTAGAAGTTACACCATAACTCCTAAAAAACTGACCATTTCAACTCAAATGATATATGGTTTTGACCTTGACATAATTTTCTTATCTCTATCATGATATCCAACATCTATTGGTTTATTCACAAGGTTGATTAGAAAAACATATTCACTAACACTATATGAAAAAAACTATGTGTCAACTTCCCTATGTCAATCAACCTCCTAACAACTAAAAAACATCATATTGACTAAAAAACATGTTGGTTTTTATCTAACATGTGGTGTTGAAAAATGAAACAAGGTGGTTTTCACCAGCTCCATTATCCAGTCACTTCTCTAATCTTTTTTCAAAATCAAATTAATCGCAAACACTCATAATATTTACCTAACATTTTCATCAACCATTTTTGATAGTTTCGGTTGACACTTTAGTTGGAAAAAACTTATATCATATTAAAGACCATATATATATTAAACTAAACTTTAATGAATATATTATTTCACTTCTTCAACTCTTCAATAAACTCATCAATTATTCATATCTTGATCATTATTCTTTATAATTTAATAAATATTGCATTAATTTTGAATCAGGTCTCAATAATCTCTATCTTTAGATTTTGGTTCTCAACCATACCTTACAAATACATTAAAACTATTAATCCACTTGTCCATGAAAAATCCTCTTGATATCATTCTCATTATTTATCATTTGTTAATAAAATAGTAATTAATTAAAACTAATTTTACATTAGTAAACACGATGTTGAAAATAAGAGTAAATATAAATATATTAAATTTATCCCAAAAATTGTAATGAAAACATCATACTCAGTAAGAACATGTAATTTATTGGATTCATTTAGAACAGTTCCCTTATGTTTGGGAGGCTTATTTCGATGGAATAATAATATTGGAAAAAATGTTTTCAAAAATAAAAGATGTCGAGTCATGAGAAATTATTTTCATTTTTTATTTATTTATTTTAATATGTGAACTTAGAATTATTATTGTATTTGTTAGATGGTTGATGATTTATCTTGGTGTTTGAGTTGTAGGTAATTTCACTACTAGATGGTGGTGTGAGGGAGAATAGAATGAGCAGGAGGATTCATGCAAGAAATATTATGTCCCAATTACAATGAGGTCTTAGGATGGAATTATGAATGCATTTGTGAGTATTCAGAGAGGTACAAGAGAAATTCATCATTGAGAAGAAGAAAAATGTTTTAGAAAACTGGTAGTTACATATATTTTCAATAATTTAGATGATGTTTATGTTGTTTACAAGATTTTATATTTTGAGAAATTTTATTTAATAAATTATTTTTTTTTAAAAATTATTCCACTTTTAATGTTTGTTTTCTTAAATCAACGTTGAACAGATATAATTGTATTTTTAGAATCAGTTTTATTTGAATATTGATGTTGAAAAGAATATTTTGGCATTAGTTTTCTATAAAAATGGTTCCAAAAAATTAAAACATTTTCAAAAGTACATTTCTTATTTATTTTCTTGTTAAAACCAACGTTGAAGCCACCACAAATATTAAATTAGCATTGGTTTCATGGTAAAACTAACTCTAAAATATAATTTTGGCATCAGTTTTTATAAACACTGATTCTGAAAATATAGAATAATTGACTTTTCAAAAACAATTTCTTGTTTAAACTGACATAGAAATCTCAACATAATAAATTCAGCATCAGATTTATAGTAAAACCGGTGTGGAAATATATTTTTTATATCAGTTTTTTTATCCAATAATGAAAGAGAAATTAAATTGGATTTTTAATTAATGTTTAGATGTTGATTTTATGAAAACTAACATCAAAACTATTATTTAAAACATTTAATAAAAAATTGGTTAAAACCAACGTGAAAATGTAAAAAAAGGAAATGTGAGAATAAATTTTTTTACTAGTGTAATCATATTTTAAATATACTATGTTCTTTAAAAACCAGTCTTTTGGGGTCAAAACTAAGAAAATAATATCATATGATCATAAAATCATACAACAATGACTCTAGATATATTTTTAAAATTTAGGAACTTATGGATCATCATTCTGAGTTACAGTTTTCCCAAGATTCCCATAAATACATTTTCAATGTTTTAAACCACTAAAACGTGCATGTAATGGTAAAACCCATTGAAAACAACCTCATATTTACATAAAAAAATTGTAAAACCAGCATTGTATTATTTTTGACATGTACGCTAAGAGAAAAAATCCATATGACATGTGGTGCACTTGGAATGACTCAATAAAAAGTTTTTCAGGATTCCAAAGTCTTTAAAAACATGTTCCAGGGTTTCAAAACTATGAAAATGACATTTATGAAATAAAAGAAAAATTATAGTAGATTTATTTTTTCAAAATAAAGGAACTGAGGACGCGTTATTATGAGTTATGGTTTTCTTAGGATTCCCTTAAATAAGTTTTTAGTGTTTTTAAAAACTAATACATGTGTGTAATGGTCAAACCCATTGAAAATGACCTCATATTGATTTGGAACCATTGGATAACCACCATTTTATTATTAGTGATGTGTATGCAAAGAAAACATGGTTATCTAATGTGTGGTGTGATCGAAATGTATCAATAATAAGTTCTTAAAGATACCAAAGTCTTTAAAAATGTGTCTCAGGGGGTCAAAACTATGAAAATAATGTTGGATGGATTTGAAATCAATTTACAACAACAATATATTGATTTTGGAAATGTAAGAACCAATGAAAATTCATTCTCTGTTACATTTTTTTTGAGAATCTTGTAAATACATTTTCAGTGTTTTAAACCACTAAAAAATTCATGTAACATTCAAAAACAATAGGCCTCAAATTGAAATGAATTCATGGTAAAACCATGGTAGAATTATTTGTGACATGTATGTGTAGACAAAGTGTAACGACCCAAAGTTTCATTAATGGAAAATCCCTCTTGATCTAGTTAAATGTCTCTTTATGAAAAATATTTTTATAAGATTTCAACTTCTTTGGTTTTATGTTAAAAATTTTGACCGTTGCTAATATAGTCTTTAAACAGTAATCACATGATTAGTATAAATATAGGACTTTAACAAATCCAATTTACTCACAAAAGGATGTGATGGCCTCATCCAGTAGAATTGCCCCATACGAAGCCCATTTGTGGGAGCTCGGAAAAGAGGTGGAATCTTTGGGCTTTGCCCTTGACCAAGCCCAAGTTGAGCTTCATCATTTCAAGCTTGAACATGACTGTCTACGGGAAAAGTGGAAGTTGATTGAAATTACCACTCGAGTGATGTTATCCGAGCCACCCCAAGAGTCTGTCACCATCGCACACCTTACCCTTAGGTCTTATGTGGCTGTTTTAAGGGGTTATGTAACAAATAAGTAGTACTATGTTCATGTACATTATTTTTGTATATAATAACGAATATAATTTCTAGTCATTTTCGACACATTGTAAATAGTATTTAAAGCACAAATGGTGTTTTTAGTTATTATTTAATTAAGAGATCTATTTTATTAAATTAATGGATTTTTGAATTAAATAATATTTTAATAAAATAATATTATTATTATTAAATTAATTTTTATTAAATTATATTATAATTTTATGAATGCAATTAAAATTTTTATTAAGGTTTGAAAGCCATTTCTGTCAAAACCCGTGAATTTTAGATAAATGTCGGTTTTTATTTTAAAAGTGAAAATTAACATATTTAGAAAAAAAATAGATAAAATAAATGTCAGTTCTGGAATCTGGACGTCGAAATTATCCAATGGTGAATTTTTCATAATTTTCTGAGACAATCAAATTTTTGGGTAAAAATTAAATATCGTTTAAATATATAATGTGTTTTATGACATCATAATGACCCAATAGTGATGTAATAAAATACTATAATATTTATGTTCGGCAAATATATGTTTTAACATTAAAATAATGTGATTTTGGGTTTGTTTGACTTACTTTTCAAAGCATTAATGGACCCCTCAAGACATATTCAACACTTTGCCTTTTTAAAATAATTTCCATGGGAGTGTGACTCACCTCCACATAATCAACCCTAATATTTTAAGAAGTTCGGACTTTGGCCATACAAAATATTATTTTTCTCTTCCCTTTTCCAAAAACTATGGTCAAAAACCATGGGATGGTTTGTGGTTTGGATTAATTTAATGTAAGGGGTCCCAAACCTAAATAATAAAAAATTATCTCACCTTTCCTATATAAACCCACCCAAACTCCCACTTCCTTCTCACTCCAAGCCCTTGGAGTTCGTCCAACCTCTGACCTACTCTCTCTAAAATCCTCCCAAGGTGCCCCAAGCTCCCAATAAGCCTCTCACGAGCCTCTCTCTAGCCTTTGGAAGCACACTTCCAAGTAAGGGTTTTTTTCTTCCTTTCTCATTTTTATCCAATTTTATTTAAGTTGTTTTGCCCTTTTAATTTCTATTATAAATGTTGGGGTATGGTCTCGAACCTCCCTCATAATTCCCTCTTTATGTTTTAATTATGGGAGACCCTTTCTCTCTCATTAAATGCCTCCCATGTACACCCGTTACTATGCTGAAATTCCGAAAGGAACTTCTCTCTCCTCTTTTACATTCAAGCAATACTTTTGTATAGTGAATCTAAATTCCATTACAATTATTGGGACATGTATATATATGACCTCCTTACTTTCCATTACATGTAAATATGATGAGGAACCCCTTTCTCTTTCATCAACCTTTTTTATGAATTCTTATGTCACGCCGTTACACTCCCGAAATCGCACTGATTTTCTAAGCCAATGTCATTGTGTAGTGAATACCATGCCCATTTCTCCATCAAGGGTATTCACCTTTATGAACATTTACATATTGATTGTAAAGTTTCATGTATGAATTCCACATTCCTTTATCATGGAATAAATGATTATGTTTTATGAATCCGTGTTTTATGATCCATGTGGCACACTTATGCATGAAATGAAATGTTTAAGAAGGGTGTGCCCTTATAGCACTCCAATGCATTGGGTAAAGTATAGTATCATGATAAGTCATGTTAAATGAGTGTTGACTCATGATAATTCAAGTGCAATGAGGGTTTACTCGTGCTTTATGTGTAATGAGGATTTACTTATTCTCCATATGCAATGAGCCTTGGCTCATGCTAATTCCATGTTAAGTGTTGTTGCCACATTTCCATGTTATAATTATCATGCTTTATCATGCCTTTATGTTCATGTTTTTATTTTTCTCTATTGATATGCCTATTGTCTAAAATGTATTTTACTCCTCATTTTATTCCATGTGTACTCCCTTACTGGGCTTTATAGCTCACCCTTTTCTTATGCTTGTCCTCAGGTTATCTCATGCAATGCTAAGTACGAGGGAATGTAGTGGTCATGTAAAGAAAGTTTTCAATAAAGACGTTGTATTTCATGCTTTAAGTTTTTATGTAATGATCCTAATCCCCAAATACACTAAACCTCTCAATCTTCTTTTTTGTATCAAGTGAAGTTTTATGTAATAAATCATGTTTAAGTTTGTAATAAAAGCAGGGTTTTCATAGTTGGTATCAAAGGGAGGTTTAGTTATTTTTGGGATTAGGAAACCCTAGTAAAGCCTTAGATACAAGACTAAGTATAATAAAAACATCCCTAAGTTTTGGTAAGTACTGAGTAAGTGGTTTATCAAACAAATACATCCCTGTCTAGATACGAGTACGTAGAGGCGGCTCTGGCACATATGTATCCTAGGGGTAAAACCCAAAAACACTGCTTTGAGCTAGACTCGAACGGGAACGGGTGCACGACAACGGGCCTTGCTGCACTCTTGGTTACGACACTCTTGGGGGATATGTTTTGATAAATTCACAAGCTTAGTATGAACCCTTATTAAGGGAATTAAAAAAAATGCCCATATGAATATATGTTAGAAAGTAAATCATGAAAACCCTAGATTGAAGCCTATAGACTCATGAGTAAGGAAATAAAAGTTTATTTATAAGTCATCGACTTTTATCTTTGGATTACCCTTTATGTGTTACCCCTAAAATTCCTTTTATTCCAGCCAATGGCCGGTAATAGGAGGACTCGGGCTAACAACCATTGTGAATATAAGTGTGATGACTCTACTAATGAGATGCCAAATCCAATGGGAGCAGGAATCGCGAACTTTATCACGCTTCTCTCTCAGTTAAATCATGTTTTTAATAGAAAAACGGGTCAAGAGGAACGTTCAACCCCCCCTAAGAAAGAACAAGTCGCTATCAAGAGATTCATGAGACAAATGCCTCCTACTTTTAGTGGATCATTCCATCCCACGATCTTTGAACAATGAATCAACTCCATTGAAAAGATATTCCCCATCCTCCAATGTTCTGAACAAGAGAAGGTTATCCTAGAGGCTAATAATATGGAGTGTGCAGCTGATCAATGGTGGACGTTGATCAAAAATATGAAGCCTGAGGGGTAGATTGAGGCGTTGGAATGGAAGGATTTCTAGAAGATGTTTTTTGATAAATATTTTCCGTGCACCCTCCGGCTTAAGATGGAAAGGGACTTACATTCCCTTAAGAAAAAATATGAAGAATATGTTGGAGTGTACGAGGAAAACTTCACAAGGCTTGCACGATACGCTTCCGGCTTTGTCGTTACCCCCGAATGCAAGGTTGACCGCTTCTTTGGTGGGCTGAAGCCTAGCTTGTGAAAAGAATTAGTGATCCGTGACTTCGACAGCTATGAGGAAATTGTCTGATGTGACCTCAAGGTCAAAATGGAGATCGGGTAATCACAGGGGTATCATGGGGACAAGAAGCATAAGGTGGACTTCAATATTGGTAGTCCGATTGATAAATCCAACGGTGCTAAGAAGATCTATCACCCCACTTTCCAAAAGTGTGGAAAGAAGCACCCTGGAAATTTCCTTAAGGAGATGAGAAAATGCTTCAGGTGTGGAAGAGAAGGGCACCAAGCTGTTAACTGTCGGCAAGAAAGACCCATGGTTGCGACAGAGGAGAGGAACGCTCTGTTAGAACCTCAACGCTTTGTTCGATTCTACAAATGAAAAGAACTGGGTCATTTTGCAAATCAGTTCCCTAATCCAATGGTTTTCGGATACAACCAACAACCTCCAAGGCAGCAAGGAAGAGCTTTTGCCATCACTTCTGCCGAATTGAACCCCGACAACGAAGTGGTGACAGGTACGCTAGTTATTCATTCAAGAATAGAGAACTTACTTTTTGATTCAGGTTCTACGCATTATTTTATATCTGGAAAGTTTAGTAGAACAATCCAAGCACCACCACAAATCATGGAAGTAAAGATGTCGGTGAGTACGGCAAATGGGGAAATCATTGCATCCCATGAATATAAGTCATCCCCTATTATAATAAGTTGATTTAATTTCCCGTCAAACCTCGTCATACTCCCTCTGGTGGAATTTGATGAAATTCTTGGCATGGATTGACTTTCCTTATATAGAGCCAATATAAATTGTCGGGAGAGGGAAATCACACTCTATATAGAGAATCGACCCCCGATTCTTTACAAGTGTCAAGAGGAAGATGAATCTCCTTTAGCTCCATCATCTCAAGCATGGATATTACTGCCCTACGAGCACGCGTATCTGGCTCAAATGATTGAGTCCAAGGAAGAAACCATCCTTGAATAAATGCCTATTATAAGGGAATTCGCTGAAGTGTTTCCCGAGGAACTGCCTGGTCTTCCTCCTAGAAGAGATGTTGAGTTCTCAATTGAACTTAAACCTGGGGTGCTACCAATATCCAAGACTCCATATAGAATGGCTTTTTTTGAGCTTGAAGAGCTTAAGAAAAAATTATAGGAGAATCTGGATAAAGGGTTTATACGCCCAAGTGCTTCACCATGGGGTGCACCAGTCCTCTTAGTCAAGAAGAAGGATAGGCCAATGCGGCTTTGCATTGATTATCGTGAACTTAACAAAATCATGATAGAGAACAAGTATACTCTCCTAGGAATCGATGACTTGTTTGATCAGCTGCGTGGAGCACAATACTTCTCCAAGGTGGATTTGCGGTCGGGATATTATCAAGTAAGGGTGAAGAAGGAAGATTTCCCCAAGACTGCTTTTCGTACAAGGTACGGGCACTATGAATTCATAGTAATTCCTTTCGGACTCAAAAATGCTCCAGCAATATTCATGGACTTGATGAATAGAGTCTTTAGAGGTTACCTTGAAAAATTTGTGGTAGTCTTTATAGATGATATTCTAATATACTCCAAAACCAAGGAGGATCATGAGGAGCATTTAAAAACTATACTAGAGACTTTGCGCAAGGAGAATCTCTATGAAAAGTACAGCAAGTGTGAGTTCTGGTTGAAGGGGGTCTCATTCTTGGGCCATATCATCACAAGAAATGGGATATCTGTGGACACCTCCAAAATAGATGCAATTAAGGGATGGCCGAGGCCAACATCGGTAACGGATATCTGTAGCTTCTTGGGGTTAGCTGGATATTATCGACGATTTGTGAGAAATTTCTCATGATTGTCCAACCCTCTTACCAAGATAACTCAAAAGGGAGTAAAGTTATCTTGGAGTGATGAATGCGAAAAAATCTTCAAGGAGTTGAAAAGGAGGCTTATCACTGCGTCCGTGCTCACTTTACCCACAAGTGGGGAACTTTTGTGGTATTCAGCGATGCTTCAAGGAAGGGATTAGGTTGTGTGATGATGCAGAATGATAAAGTAATATCCTATGCCTCAAGGCAGTTGAAAATCCATGAGCGAAACTATCCAACACATGATCTGGAGTTGGCGGCTGTGATCTTTTCCTTGAAAATATGGCGGAATTATCTCTATGGAGAGAAATGTGAGATATATACTGACCAAAAGAGTCTTAAATATATATTCACACAGAAATAGCTTAATATGCGCTAGAGAAGATGGATATATCTCATCAAGGATTATGACTGTTCAATACATTACCACCCTGGGAAAGCGAACAAGGTCGCAGATTCCCTAAGTAGAAAGGATCCATCGATTCTATCAATGATGAGAATTGAGAAGGATCCAATCTTCTTAGACTTGATGAAGATGGACATGGGAATCATAGAGAAGGGAACATCATCAATCCTTTCACAAATTATTACTCAACCGCCTCTTTTGGAAAGGTTAAAGGATGCTCAAAATGAAGATGTGTGAATTTAGGAAAAAGTGGAAGCTATCAAAAAAGAGAAATCCTCATAGTTTAATGTTAATGAAGAAGGAATTGTGCAGTTTGGGAAAATACTATGTGTTCCATCATGTCCGGAGCTGAAGAAGGAACTTTTGGATGATGCACATAGTTCAAATTTCTCTATTCACCCAGGGAGCACAAAGATGTATCGAGATCTCTGAAAAAAAAACTTTTGGTGGGATAATATGAAGAAGGAGATCACTGAATATACATCAAAGTGCCTGGTGTTTCAGCAAGTGAATGAAGAGAGGCAGAAGTCTAAGGGGATGATGCAACCATTGCCCATACCTGAATGGAAATGGGAGAACATCACCATGGACTTTGTCACCGGACTTTCGAGGACATCCCAAGGCAACAATGCAATCTGGGTTGTTGTGGATCATCTTACAAAGACTGCACACTTCATTGCTATTCAGGAGGATTTTCCATTGGATCAACTGGCGTGGATATATATCAAGGAAGTGGTAAGATTGCATGGAGTACCTTTATCTATTGTGTCTGACCGAGATCTAAGATTCACCTCTATGTTTTGGAAGAGTCTTCAACATGCTCTGAATACTAAACTGAACTTCAGTACGGCCTATCATCCTCAAACTGATGGCCAATCCGAGCGGACTATCCAAACACTTGAGGATATGTTGAGAGCGTGCTCAATGGACTTTAAAGGAGGATGCGATCAACATATTCCTCTGGTTGAGTTCTCTTATAATAATAGTTTCCACTCGAGCATCCAAATGGCACCATATGAAGCCCTATATGGGAAAAGGTGCAGAACACCGGCATGTTGGGATGAGGTCGGTGAACGTAAGCTGCTTGGGCCAGAAATGGTCGAGGAAATGTTGGAGAAGGTAAAAACCATTCAGCATCATATCAAGGCATCTCAGAGTAGACAGAAAATTTATGCAGATAATCGTCGATGAGACCTTGAGTTTAAAGTTGGAGACATGGTTTTTCTATGCATATCTCCGTGGAAGAAGGTCATGAGGTTTGGAAAGAAAGGGAAGTTAAGTCCAAGGTACATCGGCCCCTTCGAGATTCTTGATCGTGTTGGGGATGTGGCCTATCGAAAAGCACTTCCTCCTACTATGGACAAATTACATGATGTATTTCATGTATCCCTCTTAAGAAAGTACATACCAGACCCTTCACATGTACTCTCTTCTGAGGTGGTACAATTGGAAGATGATCTTTCTTATGAGGAGCAACCAGTGAAGATCTTAGATCGTAGAGAAAAAGTTCTACGAAATAAGTCAATGCCCCTCGTCAAGGTGTTGTGGAGAAACCACAAGTTTGAAGAAGCAACTTGGGAATCAGAGGATATGATGAAGCTGAGTTACCCACATTTGTTTTAGTGTGGGAAAAGGAAAATTTCGAGGGCGAAATTTCTTAAGGGGGGAATATTGTAATGACCCAAAGTTCCATTAATGTAAAATCCCTCTTGATCCAGTTAAATGTCTCTTTATGAAAAATATTTTTATAAGATGTCAACTTCTTTGGTTTTATGTTATGAATTTTGACCGTTTCTAATATAGTCATTGAACAGTAATCACATGATTAGTATAAATATAGGACTTTAACAAATCCAATTTACTCAGACAAAGGATGTGATGGCCTCATCCAGTAGAATTTCCCCATACGAATCCCATTTTTCAGAGCTCAGAAAAGAGGTGGAATATTTGGGCTTTGCCCTTAAACAAGCCCAAGCTGAGCTTCATCATGTCAAGCTCAAACGTGACCGTCTACGGGAAAAGTGGAAGTTGATTGAAATTACCAATCGAGCGATGTTATCTGAACCACCCCAAGAGTCCGTCATCATCGCACACCTTACCCTTAGGTCTTATGCGGCTGTTTTAAGGGGTTATATAACAAATAAGTAGTACTATGTTCATGTACATTATTTTTGTATATAATAATAAATATAATTTCTAGTCATTTTTGATACATTGTAAATAGTTTTTAAAGTACAAATGTTGTTTTTAGTTATTATTTAATTAATAAATCTATTTTATTAAATTAAGGGATTTTTTAATTAAATAATATTTTAATAAAGTAATAATATTATTATTAAATTAATTTTTATTAAATGATCTTATAATTTTATGAATGCAATTAAAATTTTTATAAAGTTTTGAAAGCCATTCCTGTCAAAACCCGTGAATTTTTTATAAATGTCTGTTTTTATTTTAAAATTGAAAATTAAAATATATAGAAAAAAATTTAGATAAAATTAATGTCATTTATGGAATTAGGACGTCGAAATTATCCAACAGTGAATTTTTTATAATTTTTTGAGACAGTCAAATTTTTGGGTAAAAATTAAATATCGTTTAAATATATAATGTGTTTTATGACATCAAAATGACCCAATAGTGATGTAATAAAATACTATAATCTTTATGTTCGGCCAATATATGGTTTAGCATTAAAATAATGTGATTTTGGGTTTGTTTGACTTACTTTTCAAAGCATTAATGGACCCCTCAAGACATATTCAACACTTTGCCTTTTTAAATTAATTTCCATGGGAGTGTGACTCACCTCCACATAATCAACCCTAATATTTTAAGAAGCTCGTACTTTGGCCTTATAAAATATTGTTTTCCTCTTCCCTTTCCCAAAAACCATGGGAAAAAACCATGGTATGGTTTGTGGTTTGGATTAATTTAATGTAAGGGGTCCCAAACCTAAATAATAAAGAATTCTCTCACCTTTCCTATATAAACCCACCCAAGCTCCCACTTCCTCCTCACTCAAAGCCCTTGGAGTTCGTCCAACCTTTTCCCTACTCTCTCTATAATCCTCCCAATGTTCCCAAAGCTCCCAAGAAGCCTCTCACAAGCCTCTCTCTATCCTTCGAAATCACACTTCCAAGTAAGGGTTTTTTCTTCCTTTCTCATTTTTGTCCAATTTTCTTTAAGTTGTTTTTCTCTTTTAATTTCAATTATAAATGTTGGGGTATGGTTTCTCACCTCCCTCATACTTCCCTATTTATGTTTTAATGATGGTATACCCTTTCTCTCTCATTAAATGCCTCACATGTACACCCGTTACTATGCCGAAATTCCGAAAGGAACTTCTCTCTCCTCTTTTACATTCAATAAATACTTTTGTATCATGAATATAAATTCCATTAAAATTGTTGGGACATGTATCTATATGACCTCCTTACTGTACATTACATGTAAATATGATGAGGAACCCCTTTATCTTTCATCAACCTTTTTTATGAATTCTTATGTCACGTCGTTACGCTGCCGAAATCGCACCGATTTCTTAATCCAATGTCATTGTGTAGTGAATACCATGAACATTTCTCCATCAAAGGTATTCACCTTTATGAAAATTTAAATATTGATTGTAAAGTTTCAGGTATGAATTACACATTCCTTTATCGTGGAATAAATTATTGTGTTTTATGAATCCTTTTTTTATGATCCATGTGGCACACATATGCATGAAATGAAATGTTTAAGAAGGGTGCGCCCTTATAGCACTCCAATGCATTGGGTAAAGTATAGTATCATGATTCTTCATGTGAAATTAGTGTTGGCTCATTCTAATTCAAGTGCAACGAGGGTTTACTCATGCTTTATGTGCAATGAGGATTTACTCATGCTCCATGTGCAATGAGCATTGGCTCATGCTAATTCCATGTTAAGTGTTGTTGCCACATTTCCATGTTATGATTATCATGCTTTATCATGCCTTTATGTTCATGTTTTTCTTACGCTCTGTTGATATTCCTATTCTCTAACATGTATTTTACTCCTCATGTTATTCCATGTGTACTCCCTTACTGGGCTTTATAGCTGACCCTTTTCTTATACATGTCCTCAGGTTATCTCATGCAATGCTAAGTACGAGGGAATGTAGTGGTCATGTAAAAGAAGTTTTCATTAAAGATGTTGTATTTCATGTTTTAAGTTTTTATGTAATGATCCTAAGCCCCAAATACACTAAACCTATCGATCTACTTTGTTGTTTCAAGTGAAGTTTTATGTAATAAATCATGTTTAAGTTTGTAATAAAAGCAGGGTTGTCATACAAAGCATCCATATAACATGCAGTGTTCTCTGGATGAATCGATAAGAAGCTTTTAAAGATATCAAAGTCTTTAAAAATGTGTGTTAGGGGGTCAAAACTACACAAAAAACTTCGTACGACTGTTATTTTGGAGTAAAATGACCATAGATGGATTTTTGAAATGTAAGAACCAACAATATGTCACTCCAAGTTATGGTTTTCCAATTATTCTATAAATTTTTTTTAGTGTTTCAAAACACTAAAACATGTGTGTAATGGTCAAAACCATAGAAATTGACCTCAGATTGATATTATATCATGAACAACATAGATGTGTTTTATCCATATATATCAGTACATATTGTTAAATTAAAGGTACGGTATCTGAAAGAAATGAAAATTGTTTTTTGATTAAGAATAAAATGACATTTGTTTCATGATTTAAATAGAAAGTCATCATAAATATATCTGCATCAAAAAAATTGAAATTTTTTGAAGGGGGGTCATCTCTTAATATAATCACATGGTCTGGTTTTGATATTAATGGGTACACAATTTCCACAAAAAAATTAATATGAAAATATTAATGTTTAAAATAATGGTTTGATGGTCGTCACTAAAGCACTTCATTTTTCAAGTGAAAAAGATAAAATCCCAAATTCTACATCAACATCATATTTTGAAGTTCTTGTGGACATATGGGAAATTTATTATACTAAATTTTGAATAAAAGTGTTTAATTGTAAATGGTATGATAGTAATAGTGGTTTGAAACGTGATGATTATGGGTTTACACTAGTTTATTAGAAAATAATTTGTTGAAAATAGGAAATATTTATCATGGAGACACCTGAAAATAAAATATTTTATATCATTGATCCATCAAATGATCATTGGTCTATAGTTTTTCAAGGGAAAATAATTAATTTGGGTGATGAGGATGGTGATGATTTTTTAGATTTATATGAGGCTTATTCATCTATTATGTGATTTTGGAATGATAGCAATGATTATAATGTAGAAATGGTCCATGCTATATGGAATGATCATGACGAAGGGATATGTGAAAACACTAAATTACTATCTCAATTATTCTGGTAAATATTTAAATTTTATTTCTTTTTAAAAATTTACATTTGTAAAAACTCTATTTTTTATTAATTATTGGATGTGTAATTATATATATTTGATTAATTATAATATTTTTGTGTTAAATTTTATATTCATCGGTTATGGTTAAAAAATTTATTGAAAAATCTGACTTACATCATTATGTTTTGGTTAAACTTATGCATATAAAAAACACTTTTTTGAAACTATGATATTTGAATTTATAAATTTTTTATCATTTTAGAATTACTATTCATATATAATACTTTACCTTGAATACTTTTTGTTTAAGAATCATGATATAATTGTTATTGTTTTAAACATGTATATGCGGGACAATATTTTTTTACTTACATGTTTTTTTTTCATCATTGTTTTTTAATATTAAATTTTCTAATAATATGAAGGTATACAGATTATCATTACATTTGAGTATTTCAATGACATACACAGAGACAGAGGGATGTTTTGTAAGGTATATGTTTTTTTATATCATTAAATATTCAATAATATATTTATTTAATTAAATTATAAATATAATTTATAAAAAAAATTAGGACTACAGATTCACCTTCTATGGATGAGTTTTATCCTTCTTCCATTGAGAAATCTACTAATAGAGTTGGTAAAATTGGGATTACACATGTACCAAAACTCTCACTTACTCATGGAGACCAGTGTGTACATATTAATTTTGATGAAAATAATAACCCAACTAGTCCAAATGAAATGCACTTTACCAGTTATGTTTTCATGAAGAGTCATTAAACGATTATCATTTTATATAATGATTATAATTACATTAACAAAATGGTTATAGAGTAGTTGTGGGAGTTTGTAATGGTAATATTTCTCAATTTATTTTTTTATCTCATTTTTGAAATATTATATATTTTACCTGACTACTATTTTATTTATTCAATTAAAGATGATATTAATTTTCGTAGAAAAATAAGAAATTAATAAAAGATTCTTATCTTTAGTGGTGTTTTGATGGAGATATTTTAAAACAAGATTGAAAACAAATTATGTTTTTGGTAAGTTACAAATTGAAAACCCATATCTCAAGTATGGGTTTTTTAAATGAAAATACATAGAATAAATTTTTCATTAGTTATCATGATAAAGAATTTATGGTATGATAATTATTTTATATTGTAAAATTTCTTACATAATAATTGATTAATTATTATTTTATTTTTATGTAATAGGAAACCAGATAGTTTTATCAATAGATCTAGTTGGAAAACTTAGACCATTATACTCTATCACATGGAGGGTATCATTTATTGGGAGAAAAATTATTGTGGAAAAGTTTGATGCATTAAGAGATCAATATACTAGTGGTTCATAATAGGTATATTTTGGTCCTCTATATCCCCCTACTTGCCATAAAAATGGAAAAGAGTGATAATAAATAAAAATAAATAGTATATTATAGAGAAATATATGAAAGTAGTTGAAAGAATTGTAAAATTTAGTTTTTATTTTCCATTAATGTTTATATTTTATAATTAAAAACACTAATATACAATTTTAGTTTTTCATTTTAGGATTAAATTAATAAGAAAGATACATATGTCACTTTTATCCCTGAAGGTAGGATGGATATCCTAGCTACCGCTTTAGGAAAGCTAAAACACCCCGGCTGCATAAGAGGATATAAAGAAGGTGCCCATATTTAGAAATTCTTTGGTTATCAGAATAAGAAATAAAGAAACATAAAAATATAATCCTTAAAATCTGATCTAAAAGTTCTAAAATAGTCTGTGGGAGATCAAATTTAATCTTCTATTCTGGCTATGTTTGATCAATTGATGAGACAGTCACCATCTGTGCAGCTTGTGTAGCTTGTCCAGCCGACCTAGCCTACCAAATGAGCCCATCCATCATGCTTAGATCCTCTACCTATTCATTTAGATCTGACCATATATTATAAGTTGTATATTGGAGATACTCAAGTACATATTGTAGCATACATATTCTTATATATTTTTGGGTGTACATCACTTGCTTATGTAGTAGGATTTGGTCATAATATCAATAAATTATATTATTTATCCAAATTGTCTACTACCATTTCCTACCAAGGAGATTACCATAGTAGAAGATTGTGTGGGTATTTTTTTACTTTGTCCATCTACCCTTTTGTGTTATCTAACATATGATGTTTATGTTGTTTTTGTAAACATTATTTTCAGTTGATTTAAACTTTTAATAATTTTTTCTAACATTAATTTTATATATTAGTATCTAAAATGAAAATAATTAGTATAGAAGAAAAATATCAATTTAGGATTCAACAAATTTAGATACTTCTGATGTTTTAAATGGGTTATAAAGATTATCTCACATTTCTTCTTTATTAGAAAATATTTACGAGTTTTAGATGATTTCTGATATATGTGGAAGAGAATATCCATTGAGAATATTCAATAAATATATCATGTATTTTGTTATTTATGATGAGATCAATGTTCCTGTATTGTAATTATTTTCCTTGTAAGTAAATTTATGTTTCAATTTTTCTTTATTTAAATAAATATGATTTCAGTTGACTTACTATATTACTTATTTAATTATATATATACACATGTTTCTTATTCAAAATGAGACCACTGGTGTTTATGGTCTTATATATCTATAATTCATTTCAATGATTGTGAAATATATGAATACTTCTACTAAAGTTTCATATATTTGTGAGAGATTATCAAATACATAGTTTGGGTGATGGTTTCTTCCATTCCATTATAGGTAAGAACAGTAAGATAATTATGAACTAATATTCATTATAATTTCATTGATTGTTGACATTTTAAATTTTATCGGTCGTTCGATGTAATTTGTATTCTAACCAAATGAATGTACATTATATTGGTTTTACTTTTTATTATGCCTTATTCATAAAAAATAGAAACTTAGTAGAAAAGTAGGATTTATTATTTTTTATAATTTATTTATTTTTAATTCTTCTTATTTATACATTTTTTGAGTTTATATATATATATATATATATATGAAAATGTAGGTCATGGAAAAAGTTCAACAAATATCAGTTGTTGATAAAGAATCCAAATCTAATCAATTACATGAAAGTGAAGGTAGTTTTTTTTATTATATAATATTGGTTTTATATAAATAAATGTATGTGTGTGTGTTGGGATTTATTTTCTATTTAATGTTTTATAATCGCAGTGTCATCATCAGAAAGGAAGGGTGGGGATTTGGTTATTATATATTAAGATTGATGTATGAGATAATCACAGTTGGGGAAAAACTAAATTTGATAAGGTTAGATATATTAATTATTTTATGATTCATATGAAAATATTCAATTTTTTAATCTTATAACATTAATTTTTATTGTATATTTTCAATGATACTCACTCATATATGAATGATGAACTTACCTGTATTCATAGTTTGTTTGTAAACTATTTATTAAGTATGACTGTGATTTAAATTATCAAGTATATCTCTTTTAATTAAATTTGAAAAATAGTATATAGAAAATCATTTTCTTCTTTAATTTGGTTTATATATTTTTATTTTTATAGGTTTATCTAACATATAAATGTATACGGATTTATAAATAAATATACACACTACACAAGCCTTTAAATTTTCATGTATGTATCTTTTCGTTAAATTTTAAAAAATTAGTAATCATACACTCATTTTTTATTAAAGTTTTTATATTCAATTTTTCTATAGGTTTCAAATGTCACAGGTATGTTTCTTTTAATTAAAGTTAAATAAATAAGTGTCCATACATATTTTTTTTCAACTTTTAGTTGGTATATTTTGTTTAAATTTACAAGGTTGTTCTTTACCTTGAGTTAGTGTATCAGGAGGAGTTTTTCAAAATTTTATAAAATTATTAAAGAAGTAATTTTTATTCTTTTTTATTAGTTCTTTGTTTTTAATTTTTATATTTTATACATGTTTTGATAATTTATATATTAAAATAAAGGTCATGGAAAAGGTTTAGCAATGATCAATTGTTGAAACACAAGCCAAATATTGCATCCTTAGTTTTATTCTGCTTTAAAGTTCTATAGTAAATCCTCTTTTTTAAGCCTAATATTGTGTCCTTAGTTTTATCCTTTTTCTATGTTAAATAATTTTTACCTCTGTGTGCTGAAAGTTATTTATTATAAGGAAGGCTTTGATGATGATGAATTATCCCAAATTTATAATTATTATTCCTTTTATTTCCTTTAAAGTGTAATAAAAATATCTTTTACCTCTTTATTTTCATTGGAATATTCTTTGAAAAATTAATTTTTAACATTTTATTTTTCATTTTTGGAAATCAAGACATGAGGGGTTACAAATAACATGAACTTTGCTATTATTTACTTCAAATGGAATGCATGAAATGTTAATCAAGTTTGAATTTTTTATTCATGTGATTTTATGATTTAATATATTCTTAAATTATATAGTTTTAACTTTTTATCTTACTTATGACAAGTGATATATGGTTTATATTAATAATTTTTGGACAATGCATAAAAATTTTTATTATGTATAATCCATATATGAAATTTTTTTCTCATTTCAGATTTGAATTATTTTACACTATGGATTCTTGTTTCATCTAATAATAAATTCATTAATCCAGAAAAAAAACTTTACATAGCTTTTATAAAAAATAAGTCACTCAAATTGGGTAATTTTAGTGCTCCAATATGAATGGTATGATTTTTGTTTGACAATAAATTCTTTAATGTTCAAAATTTTACTAAATTTGTGATTCATTTTCAAGTTTAAAAAAATAATGATAGATCTAGTTTGAGTTTCATTAAAGTGTGTCCATCATCAAATAGTATTCTAGTATAGTTAGATTTTTACTATTCAATCCCTTATAGGGTTTATACTTCTCTTACTCTTATTCAGCAAATAATGGATGTTTGAACTCAACCTATTTATCTTGAGTCTCTTCCACTTTTATCCCACTTGATTCATGCCTTCTCTTATTCAAATATTCTCTCTAAAAGTTGATAGATTTATCCAACACACTTTAGATGAAAAAACACAAAATTTATATAATATTCTAAAAATCACATTTTGGTTTTATTCAACACATGGTAATAAATTTTATTTATAGAAGTTACACCATAACTGCTCAAAAAACTGACCATTTCAACTCAAATGATATATGGTTTTGACCTTGATATAATTTTATTATCTCTATCATGACATCCAACATATATTGGTTTATTCACAAGGTTGATTAGAAAAACATATTCACTAACACTATATGATAAAAACTATGTGTCAACTTCCCTATGTCAATCATCCTCCTCACAACTAAAAAAACATTGTATTGATTAATAAACATGTTGGTTTTTATCTAACATGTAGTGTTGAAAAATGAAACATGGTGGTTTTCAATATCTCCATTATCCATCCACTTCTCTCATCATTTTTCAAGATCAAAATAATCAAAAACACTCATAAGATTTCCCTAACATTTTCATCAACCATTTTGGATAGTTTTGGTTGACACTTTAGTTAGATAAAATTTATTTCATATTGAAGACCATATATAAATGTTAAACTAAACTTTATTGAATATATTATTTCACTTTTTAAACTCTTCAATAAACACATCAATTATTCATATCTTGATCATTATTCTTTAATATTTAATAAATATTACATTAATTTTGAATCAGGTCTCAATAATCTCTATCTTTAGATTTTGGTTCTCAACCATACCTTACAAATACACTAAAACTCTTAGTCCACTTGTCCTTGAAAATTACTCTTGATATCATTCTCATTATTTATCATTTTGTAATAAAATAGTAATTAATTAAAACTAATTTTACATTAGTAAACACGATGTTGAAAATAAGAGTAAATATAAATATATTAAATTTATCCCAAAAATAGTGATGAAAACATCACACTCCGCAATAATATGTAATTTATTGGGTTTATTTAGACCAGTTCCCATATGTTGAGGAGGCTTATTCCGATGGAATAATAATATTGGACAAAATTTTTTCAAAAATAAAAGATTTCAAGTCATGAGAAATTATTTTCATTTTTTATTTATTTATTTTAATATGTGAACTTAGAATTATTGTTGTATTTGTTAGATGGTTGATGATTTATCTTGGTGTTTGAGTTGTAGGTAATTTCACTACTAGATGGTGGTGTGAGAGGGGATAGAATGAGTAGGAGGATTCATGCAAGATATATTCTGTGATGATTACAATGAGGTCTTAGGATGGAATTATGAATGCATTTGTGAGTATTCAGAGAGGTACAAGAGAAATTCATCATGGAGAAGAAGAAAAATGTTTTAGAAAACTAGTAGTTACTTATATTATCTTTAATTTATATGATGTATATTTTGTTTAAAATATTTTATATTTTGAGAAATGTTATGTAATTAATTATATTTTTTAAATAAATATTCAACTTTTAATGTCAGTTTTTTTAAATCAATGTTAAACCTATATAATTGTATTTTTAGATTCAGTTTTGTTTGAATACCAATGTTGAAAAGAATATTTTGGCATCGGTTTTCTATAAAAATGATTCCAAAAAATTAAAACATTTTCAAAAGTACATTTCTTATTTATTTTCTTGTTAAAAGTGACATGGAAGCCCCTGTAAATACTAAATTATCATTGGTTTCATGGTAAAACTAACTCTAAAATATAATTTTGGCATCAGTTTTTATAGACACTGATGCTGAAAACATAGAATAATTGACTTTTCAATATCGATTTCTTGTTTAAATTGACATCAAAATCCCTACATAATAAATTCAGCGTCATATTTATAGTAAAATCGGTGTGGAAATATATTTTTGATATCGGTTTTTTTATCCAATAATGAAAGAGAAATTAAATTGGATTTTTAATTAATGTTTAGATGTTGATATTATGAAAACTAACATCAAAAGTATTATTTATAACATTTAGTAAAAAAAAATTGGTTAAAACCAACATAAAAATGTAAAAAAAGGAAATGTGGGAATAAATTTTTTACTAGTGTAATCAGATTTTAAATATACTAAGTTCTTTAAAAACCTGTCTTTTGGGGTAAAAACTAAGAAAATAATATCAGATGATCATTAAATCATAAAACAATGACTATAGATATATTTTTTAAATGTTGGAAATTATGGCTCATCATTATGAGTTATAGTTTTACCTGGATTCCCGTAAATACATTTTCCATGTTTTAAAACACTAAAACATGCATGTAATGGTAAAACCCATTAAAAATAACCGCATATAGACATGAAAAAATTATAAAATCACCATTGTATTATTTTTGATAAGAACTCTTAGAGAAAACAACCATATGACATGTGGTGCACTTTGAATGACTCAATAAAAAGTTTTTCAGGATTCCAAATTCTTTAAAAACATGTTCCAGGGTTTCAAGACTATGAAAATGACATTTGTGAAATAAGATAAAAATGGCAGTAGATTGATTTTCAAAATAAAGGAACTGAGGACACATTATTATGAGTTATGGTTTTCTTAGGATTCCCTTAAATAAGTTTTTAGTGTTTTAAAAAACTAATACAAGTGTGTAAAGGTCAAACCCATTGAAAATGACCTCAGATTGATTTGGAACCATTGGAAAACCACCATTGAATTATTAGTGATGTGTATGCAAAGAAAACATGGCCATCTGATGTGTGGTGTGATCAGAATGAATCAATAAGAAGTTATTAAAGATACCAAAGTCTTTAAAAATGTGTCTCAGGGGGTCATAACTATGAAAATAATGTTGAATGGATTTGAAATCAATGTACAACTACAATAGATTGATTTTTGAAATTTCGGAACCAATTAAAAGTCATTCTATGTAACATTTTTCCCGCGAATCTTGTAAATACATTTTTAGTGTTTTAAACCACTAAAACGTTCATATAACGTTCAAAAAAATAGGCCTCAAACTGAAATGAATTCATTGGAAAACCATGGTAGTATTATTTTTGATATTTATATGTAGACAACGAATCCATATAATATGTGGTGTTCTCTAAATGAATCGATAAGCAGCTTTTAAAGATACCGAAGTCTTTAAAAATGTGTGTTAGGGGGTCAAAATTACACAAAAAACTTTGGACAGTTGTTAAATTGGAGTAAAATGACCATAGATGAATTTTTGAAATGTACGAACCAATGATATGTCACTCCAAGTTATGGTTTTCCAATGATTCCTGTAAACTTGTTTTTAGTGTTTCCAAACACTAAAACATGTGTGTAACAGTTAAAACCCTAGAAAATTACCTCAGATTGATATTATATCATGAACAACATAGATGATTTTTATCCATATATATCATCACATTTTGTTGAATTAGAGGTACGGTATATTAAATAAATGAAAATTGTTTTGTGATTAATAATAGAATACCATTTGTTTCATGATCTAAATAGAAAGTCATCATATATATATCTACATCAAAAACATTGAAATTGTTGGAAGGGGGTCCATCTCTTAATATAATCACATGGTCTGGTTTTGATATTAATGGGTACACAATTTACACAAAAAAAATAGGATGAAAAGAGTATTGTTTAAAATAATGGGTTGATGGTCGTCACTAAAGCACTTCATTTTTCAAGTGAAAAAGATAAAATCCCAATTTCTACATCAACATCATATTTTGAAGTTCTTGTGGATATATGGGAATTTTATTATACTAAATTTTGAAGAAAATTGTTTAAGTGTAAATGGTATGATAGTAATAGTGGTGTGAAACATGATGATTATGGGTTTACACTAGTTCATTTGAAAATATTTAGTTGAAAATAGGAACTATTTTTCATAAAGACACATGAAAATAAAATATTTTATATCATTGATCTATCAAATGATCAATGGTCTATGGTTTTGCAAGGGAAAAGAATTAATTTGCGTGATGAGGATGGTAATGATTTTGTAGATTTATATGAGGCTTATTCATCTATTACGTGATTTTGGGATGATAATAATGATTATAATGTATAAATGGTCCATGCTATATAGAATGATCATGTCGAAGGGATATGGGTAAATACTAAATTACACTCTTAATTATTCTGGTAAATATTTACATTTTATTTCTTTTTTAAAATTTACATTTGTAAAAACTCTATTTTTTATTAATTATTGGATGTGTAATTATATATATTTGATTAATTATAATATTTTTGTGTTAAATTTTATATTCATTGGTTATGGTTAAACAATTGATTGAAATATCTTTCTTACATCATTATGTTTTGGTTAAACTTATGCATATAATAAACACTTTTTTGTAACTATGGTATTTGAATTTATAAATTTTTTATCATTTTAGAATTAATATTCATATATAATAGTTTAGCTTGAATATTTTTTGTTTAAGACTCATGATATGATTTTAATTATTTTAAACATGTATATGTGTGATAATATTTTTTTTACTTACATGTTTTTTCATCATTGTTTTTTAATATTCACTTTTTGAATAATATGAAGGTATAGAGATTATCATTACATTTTAGTATTTCAATGACAAACATAGAGACAGAGGAATGTTTTTCGAGGTATATGTTTTCTTTATATCATTAAATATTAAGTAATATATTTATTTAATTAAATCAAATATATAATTTATAAAAAAATTAGGACTACTAATGGGCCTTTTATGGATGAGTCATGTCCTTCTTCCATTGAGAAATATATTAATAGAGTTGGTAAATTTGGGATTACAAATGTACCAAAACTTTCACTTACTCATGGAGACCATAGTATACATATTAATTTTGATGAAAATAATAACCCAACTAGTCCAAATGAAATGTAGTTTACTGGTTATGTTTTCATGAGGAGTCATTAAATGATTATCATTTAATATACTGATTATATTTCCATTAAAAATGGTTAAAGAGTAGCTGTGGGAGTTTGTAATGGTAATATTTCTCAATTTATTTGTTTATCTCATTTTTGAAATATTATATATTTTACAGGACTACTATTTAATTTATTCAATTATAGATGATGTTCATTTTTGAAGAAAAATAAGAAATTAATAAAATATTATTATCTTTAGTGGTGGTTTTAAGGAGATATTTTAAAACAAATTATGTTTTTGGTAAGTTACAAATTGAAAACCCATATCTCATGTATGGGTTTTTTAAATGAAAATACATAAAATAAATTTTTCATTAGTTATCATGATAAATAATTTATGGTATGATAATTATTTTATATTGTAAAATTTCTTAAATATTAATTGAATAATTATTATTTTATTTTTATGTAATAGGCATCCAGATAGTCTTATCAATATATATAGTTGGAAAATTTATACCATTATACTCTATCACATGGAGGGTATCATTTATTCTGAGAAAATTTATTGCGGAAAAGTTTGATGCATTAAGAGATCAATATACTAGTAGTTCATAATAGGTATAGTTTGGTCCTCCATATCACCCTACTCACCATAAAAATGGAAAATATTGAGAATAAATAAAAATAAATAGTGTCTTATAGAGAAATATAAGGAAGTAGCTGAAAGAATTGTAAAATTTAGTTTTTATTTTCGATTAATGTTTATATTTTATAATTAAAATCA
Source organism: Viscum album (assembly GCA_963277665.1). Lineage (NCBI taxonomy): Eukaryota > Viridiplantae > Streptophyta > Magnoliopsida > Santalales > Viscaceae > Viscum > Viscum album. Next base: position 1,416,119,703 of record OY728159.1, on the reverse strand, counting down.
CTAATATATAATTTTAATTTTTTATTTTAGGATTACCTTAATGAGAAAGATACATATAACGACCCATAATTTACATAAATTGTTATTAATTTATAATTGAAACATACTTATTACAACATATAAAAAAACCATGATAGTACCATATAGATATAGTGTCTTTAGAAACTAGGAAACATAAACAACTGGTTCATAAATCATCTGCATTGTCTCCCGCTTATTTCATCATATCTAGAGTCCCTTTTGGCATATTCTACTTAATACCCTTCTTCCTAACATAGGGAAAAGAAAACATACAAAAGGGTGATCTCAAATGCTTAGTAAGGGTAAACAAAGGAAATATCAATCATATCATATTCATAAGAACATAACATTTCGAAAATCTTAACCTGCAAAAGAGATCATAATATCATGACATGGGATAAATCATTGTAGTGAAGTATAATCCCAATAATCATAACATAAAAAATGAAACTTTGTTTCATACACACATAATCATATAAAATCATTTCATATTAGTCAAGACTCATTGACAAGACCATCATAGTGGAAAAATTCCATTACTGAACCAAGATCACTCCTCTCGTTCTAGTCATGTATCACTGAACCGGATTAATCTTTTTGTTCCAGCCTTGTCTATCTTATGAGATATAAATCTTTACCCAATGCATTAGAGGGATATATAGGTCACACCCATCTCATAATGAAACCATTCTTATGTGTTCCAAAAAATCATAAATCATACATCATAGCATAACCCATGTAATAAAAATGGGATTCTTAAATATCATGCCATCATAACAGAATCCATATAAGATAAAAGGACTTCATAAAAATAATTCCATCATTACATAATCAAATAAATGTAATAATAGGGATAGAAACTGAACCCTGTATTATCTTAGATGGAAAATAATTTTGATAAAACACTTGAACTCCATTCTTAAGGAAAATATCATTTCTACTTTAAAAAAATATTTCCTTTCACAACATATAATACTAAAAGAAGTTAATTGAAAATAAACTTGAAAACTTGTAAAGGAAGATTCATTGAATTAATTTTCTATGAAATCATAAAAATTCATTCATGGTGTATAAGTTAAAAAAACATTCTTCTCGTACTTGGGCCGGAAAATCCAAAAAGTATCTTGTACTGAAAACGAAAAAAGATTCCTTTCATATATTTTACTAAAAATTCACCAATAGGTAAAATTGGATTTAAAAAATTTTATGGGGATAATATTACATATTTAGGAAACATTGATGTGTATGATAAATATGCCCCAGTAAATACTGAAGTATAATCAATCTAGGATAAAAATTGAGATTGCAGGAGTTTCCCTTACCTTAGGTTTAATATGCTTTGTACGTATCTGAACTTCCTATATAATGATTTAAAAAATTTCATTGACTTGTTCCAGAATCATACTCATTGTTATGATATCATATATGGTCATATTCTTATCTTCTTATTAGTAATATTTCATTGCTACTTGTTATTCGGGTGTTCATTTCTTTATGTTCTTATGCGTGGTTTGTAGAATAAATTCGTATTCCTATTTTTAGGTTATAGATAAATAATTTACATAATGGTAGTTGTATAATATATATCATATTTATTCATTCAATTTGTTTATATAAACATGTTTTAATGAAGATCATTTAGAACGAATCACATCGCATTATGGAGACGGTAAGTCGTACGTACGCACGAGTGACGATACCGTTCCCATAATTATTGAATGGTATTGGAGTGGATGATAGAATATCTAAGAATTTGTATCATGTTATAATAATAATATATAGTTATTCTTTACACCATTATACCCATCCAAGTAAGGTGGTTGTGAAAAAACAGATTACACCACGGCGTGGAGACGGTATTTTGTACGCACGCATGCGCGGTGATTTTGTTTTCTGTAGGATGGATAGAAGGTGAAATGGGGTTGTTTAATATTTATAATAACATATCAGTATATGAGTGATACTTATGTTATTGATTTATTATGAAACAAATAAATAAGAATAATTAGAAGAAGAAATAAATTTGAAAGGATTGGTAAAGGATATTACCTCTTCTTCGACGCGCCTCTTCTAAACCTCTTCTTAGGGCACTAAAGTTGGTCTTTGAAGAAGACCAGGACCTCTTGTAGGATTATAGGGAAGTGGAGAAGAGAAATAGATAGGTTTTTCTGAGTTTTAAGGCTCAAAATGTTGTGAAGATGATAGGGAGGATGTGCCCTTTTGTAAGGGAGGAGAGGGGAACCTTTAGAAACATAAAAGATATTAATTTATAATAAATTCAAAACCCACTTAAAAACCTCAAAATATGACTCAATTATAATATAAGATGATATAGTGTTGTAATATCATAAACCAATAAATTTTAGACATGTTGAGAATTTATTTTAAAACTTATCAAATTGATTTATCCTTATTTAATCTATTTAATTTTCTTTGCGGTAATAATATTCTAAATGTTAAATTGTAATAAATAATTACTTATTTGTTTTTAATTGTACATAATTGGATATTTTATGACATTTTAGACCATTTAAAGTTCCATTTATAATTTGTAAATATTTTTGTGATTTTTAAACAATTTTATAATATGTTATTTTTTATAAATGAACAATAGTGTCAATTTTGACACTATTCATTTATTTGATTTTAAATAAAATCCAAAGAGAGGATATATTAGAAAAAAATATTTAATAGATTCCTAACATGTAATATTAATCTATAAAATTCGTGTATAACATTAAATAGTACATATAATATTTATTTTAATATTTTTAAAACCATTTATTTGATATTTCAATCAATAAAATAATTTCAACATCACTATTGTGTCATAAGTAATGATAATTATTTAATCCCTAAAAATTATAAATAAATTCACATGATGTAGATAATTTTATTATATTTCTTGAGACTATTCATTTTCTAAGTTTTATGAAGTTTATCACTAAATTAAAATTATTACACTTATAAGATATAAGAGAGTGACATGTTGTCACTTTCTTTGGTTTTAATTATAGTTATATCATTTTCATAGTCCATAGTCCATGAAACTAATCTCTTCTGACCCTTAGGTGATATGGGTAGACTTTTATTCATCCAATAGAATTTTGGCAAGTTGTAGGGTAATTTTATAATCTTATTTTTACCCTTAATTACCCGATTTACCTTTAACTATAGTAAAAAATTTCCGTAGTTACTATTCATAATGTCAAAAAAATAAAAGTGACCTATTAACATAATTTGGACCCACTTAATCCAAATATGTAATAAATTTTTTAAAATTAAAAACACATAAGTTTCAGTAATTAATTTAAAATTTGTCTTGTTGTTAAGAAAACGGGGTTTAAAAGTTAAAACATTGTCAAAGATTGAAATGTTTTAACCTATGAATTCAATGTAAAATTAATGGTAATGACATAAATTATTATAGATGGTAAAAATATATTATATTTATACTTTAAAACCATTAAATTTTATCATTTAACCATATAAATTATCTTGATGAAAAAATTTGTTTTTAAGAGAAATTTAAGGTATTTTTACTATTCATCAAAATATGAAAGTTATCAGAAAAGTATCAAAAATTTATACAATGTAAATTTTTATATCCTGATTCAAAAGAAGAAGTTTATTTTGTAAAATTTAACTTATAAACTTTTCAAAAATTATATTTAAAATGGGTGTTCCATCAAAAGGTGGTAAAACTGTATTTTTTGAAAAAAAATACTTCTTTTATCCAAAAAACTGATTTTGTTTTCATATATCATTCTAGAAAATGTGTAAGATGAATTATAATGTTATAAAATTAAAAATTCAGTTAATACTATTCATAACGGCTAGTTCATAATATTATAATAATATATCATTTTTTAGTGAAACTCGGTGTTGCGTACAACGCAAGTTATCAAGGAAGGTTGCTCTTGCGTGTAACGCATGCCAAGCTAGTGTTGTGTGTAGTGAAAGATTCCTTTGGTGTTACGTATAACATAATACATAAAAAATATTCCTCATTAAATCTCATGGTGTTACATTCTACCCCCCATAAAATGATTTTTCCCCTCAAAATTCGTCACTTTGTAACAAACAGATGAGGATACCTCTCCCCCATAATATCCTCAAGTTCCCATTTAGCTTCTTCTAATTGGTGGTTCCTCCATAAAACTTTAACCAAGAGAGTGGTTGTGTTTCGTAGAAATTTTTCTCTATGATCCAGAATCTCTATCGGTTTTTATTCATAAGAAAGATCTTTCTCCGGTGGTACAACTTCTAAGCTTAGTACATGTAAAGGATCAGGTATATACTTTCTTAGGAGAGATACTTGGAACACATCATGAACTTGAGAGAGATTTGGTCAAAGTTCCAATCAGTAAGCTACCTTCCCAATACAATCCAGTATTTCAAAAGGACTGATATACCTAGGGCTCAGCTTTTCCTTCTTTCCAAATCTCATTACTCTCTTCCAAGGAGATATTCATAAGAACACTTTATCACCCACTTAAAACTCTAGGTCTTTTCTTCGGTTGTTGGCATAAATTTTTTGTTGACTCTGAGCTACTATTATGTGTTATTAAATAGATCTGACCTTCTCTACCATCTCATCAACAAGATCAGGTCCTAATAGCTTTCTTTCCCCAACTTCATTCCAGCAAGTTGGAGTTCTGCATTTCTTCTCATAGAGAGCTTCATAAGGAGCCATCTGAATACTGGAGTGAAAGCTATTATTATAAGAAAATTCCACCAAAGGTAAGTGTTTATCCCAACTACCTTTGAAATCCATAGATCAATCTCTCAACATATCTTCTAGAGTTATAATTGTCCTCTCAGACTAACAGTCTGTATGAGGATGATAAGCAGTGCTAAAACTCAACTCTGTATCTAGAGTATGTTGAAGACTTCGCCAGAACTTCGAGGTAAACCTCGGATCCCGATCAGATATAATGGAAAGTGGTACTCCATGCAATCTTACCACTTCCTTTACATATATCTTGGCAAGCTGATCAAGAGAGAAATACTCTCTAACAGCAATTAAGTGTGCCGACTTCGTAATACGATCAACTATAACCCATATATCATTATAGCCTTTGGATGTTTTAGGAAGTCCAGTGACAAAGTACATAGTGATGTTTTCCCATTTCCATTCTGGTATGGGTAATGTTTGTAACATCCCCTTAGACTTCTGTCTCTCATCTTTAACTTTCTGAAAAACCAATCATTGAGAGACATATTAAGTAACATCTCTTTTCATGCGATCCCACCAGAATTACTCTTTAAAATCCCTATACAACTTCATGCTTCTAGGGTGAATAGAGAATGAATAACTATGAGCCTCATCTAATATTTCCTTATTTAATTCTGGGATGGGAGGAACACAAACCTGATTCCTGAACCTTATTATTTCATCACAATCAATATGGAATTCAGGAACATTTCTCACCTTCTTTTGTAACTCTACATCTTCTTTCTGTGCCTCTATAATCTTCACATGTATAGATGGTTGAACATTCATTTGAGAAAGATAAGATTTTTCCCATTCCATTATAATTCCAAGATCCATCCTTTGTAAATCCATAAATATTGGATCTTTTGTGATCCTCATCATGTATAAGCTATCATGGTCTTGTTGACTTAATGCGTCTTCCACCTTGTTTTCTTTCCCAGGGTGATAATGAATTGAGAAGTCGTAATCCTTAATCAGCTCCAACCATCTTCTTTGGTGCATATTCATCTCCTTTTGTGTGAAAATATACTTTAAACCTTTATGATCATTATAAATATCACACCTTTCACCATAAATATAATGCCTACGAATCTTTAATGCAAATATTACCGCAGCTAACTCCAAATCATGAGTTGGGTAATTTTTCTCATGGATTTTCAACTGTCGTGAGGCATAAGCTATCACCATATCATTTTGCATGAGAACATACCCTAGCCCCTTCTTGGATGCATCACTGTAGATCACAAACCTTTCTCCACTACAAGGTAGGGTGATCACAGGTACACTGGCTAACCTTCTTTTTAACTCCTTGAAATTATCTTCACACTCATTCATCCAAATGAACTTAACTCCTTTTCGAGTCACCCTGATAAGTGGATTAGATAATTGTAAAAAAGCTTTCACAAAACCTCAATAATATCCATCCAAACCAAGAAAACTTCGGATCTCAGTTAATTTTGTTGGTCTAGACCATATTTTGATAACCTCTATTTTTGTTGGATCCACAGATATCCCCTCTTTTGAGATTATGTGACCCAAAAATGAAACTTTTTGAAGCCCAAATTCACACTTGGTAAATTTTTTATAAAGCTTCTCCTTTCTTAGGGTCTTTAATACAATTGTCAAGTGATCTTCATGTTCTTCCATTTTATTTGAATAGACAAGAATATCATCTATAAAGACTACCACAAACTGATCAAGATAGTCTCTAAAGACTCTATTCATTAGATCCATGAAGATAGTAGGGGCATTAGTAAGACCAAATGGAATCACTATAAATGCATGGTGTCCATACCTTGTACGGAAAGTTTTCTTTGGTATATCCTCCCTTTTGACCCTTAATTGATGATACCCTGAACGAAGATCAATCTTGGAAAAGTATTGATCTCTGTGTAGTTGTTCAAACAATTCATAAATGTGTGGGAGAGGATATTTGTTCTTGATAGTGATCTTGTTAAGTTCTCAATAATCAATGCAGAGTCTCATTGATTCATATTTCTTCTTAACAAATAGAAAAGGTGCTCCCCAAGGTGATTCACTAGGGTGTATGAATCCCTTATCAAGATTATCTTGGAGTTTCTTCTTCAATTCCTGCAACTCAATTGGTTCCATTCTATAAGGTGTATTTGAAATGGGCATATCACCTGGTATGAGCTCTATTGAAAACTTAACTTCATGATTTGGTTGAAGACCTGGAAATTCCTCTGGAAAGACATCATCAAACTCTCGTACAATGGGAAGATTCTTAATCGTGATTTTCTCTCCAACCATTTGAGATAAATAACCTTCATTTATTGTAATCAACACCCATAAGATGGAAGAAATTCCCATTAAAAGGTTATGTTCATCCTTGCATCGATAGATGATCATAGATTGATCAGGAATATGAAATGTGACTTCCCTTATTTGTAAATTGATATGAGCTCCATATAAAGAAAGCCAATCCATGCCAATAATCACATCAAATTCCACTATAGGAAGGATCACAAGATTTTCAGGAAGCACTTTCCCACAAACTTCAATCGGAGAAGAATTTTAAACTTTTAATGTGACTGTTGTGCCATTAGGAGTTGTCATAGCTAACTCAACAGCTAATCGTTGGGGTAATATGGAGATACCCATATAAAATTATTCAGAAATAAAAGAGTGGGTGGATCCAGAATCAAATAAAACATTTGTTACTTTAGAGTGGATGGTAAGTGTACCTTTCACCACTTCGTTATCATACTCCACATCGCCGATAGAAATTGCATGTGAATTTCCTTTTTCTTTGGCCTTAAGAGTTTATTGACGTCGATCATCATCAACAACACTTGGATTAGGGAATTGATTGGAATAATGCCCCATTTCCTTTCACTTGTAACATTGAAGTGTAGGAGGTGCATTCTGTTGAACCTTTTCTTTGTTCTCATCACTAAACATATTTTTTCCATCACTATGGCATTCAAATGCCCAATGACCTTATTTTCCACACTTAAAATATTTACTTATCCCTTTAAGACAATTCCCTCCATGTTTCTTTCCACACTTTGAGCATAAGGGAAAACTAATATTCTTTTCAGTGTGGTCTTTAGATTTTCCTTTGAATTCCATTTTCCTCTTCTTATCAAACCCATATGACTGATGGGTTACTCCAATATCCATATCAACCTTAAGAAAACATCGAAAAATTTCCTCGTAGCTATTGAAGTCCCTTATGGATAACTCCCTTCAAAGACTTGGTTTTAAGCCACTAAAGAATCGATCGATCTTACTCTCAGGTTCTATAATAATTCCAGAAGCATACCTTTAAAGTCTTGTAAAATTTTCTTCGTAGGTACCAACCAATTCATCATCCTTTTACTTTAGTTCAAGAAACTCCTTCTCCATCTTTGTTCAAAGAATACAAGGGAAGTACTTATTGAAAAACAATTTCTTGAACTCGTCCCATTCCATGGACTCAATTTCATCCCTTTTCCTTGTATTCTTGACAATATTCCACCATTGATTAGCTTCTCCTTCCAAACAATATACATCTAAGATGACTTTATCATGTTCAGAACATTGAAGGACTAAAAATATCTTTTCAGTGGTACTAATCCATTGTTCAACCACTAATGCATCAGAAGACCCACTAAATGAAGGTGGACGCTGCCTCATGAAGGATTAAACAGAATATTTCTCCCTCTTTTTCTCATTTGGAAGTACCGCATGATTCATAGCTTGAGAAAGTTGTGTGAGCATGGCTACAAGATTTTTCATTCCAGCTCCCATAACGTTTGGTTGCTCAGGGGGACAATCACTGCATTGCTCGTCGTATTCCGCATTAACACGGTTCCTTCGAGTTCCATCCATTGAATAAAACCAAGAAGCATAGTGTGAGAAACACTAATTATAATAGGAAAATCACATAATCAAGAATAAAATTTCACACTTTAGGTCTTATCATAGGTTATTTATGGCCATTTCTAAAAGAATAATATTTTTTTCTATTCTTAGACATATCCTTAGGGTTCTTACTAAGGATTTCACATCCTAGTTTCCAAAGGTTGACTATACCTTTCCTCTAATACCAACTATAACGACCCATACTTTACATACATTGTTATTACTTCAGAATTGAAACATACTTATTACAACATATAACAAAACCATGATAGGACCGTATAGGTATAGTGTCTTTAGAAATTGGGAAACATAAACAACTGGTACATAAATCATCTACATTGTCTCCTACTTATTTCATCATATCTAGAGTCCCTTTTGGAATATCCTACTTAATACCCTTCTTCCTGGCCTGGGGAAAAGAAAACATACAAAAGGGTGAGCTCAAATGCTCAGTAAGGGTAAACAAAGGAAATATCAATCATATCATATTCATAAGAACATAATATTTCAAAAATATTAACCTACAAAAGAGATCATAATATCATGAAATGGGATAAATCAAAGTAGTGAAATGTAATCCCAATAATCATAACATAAAAAATTAAACTTTTTGGAATACACAAATAATCATAGAAAATCATTTCATATTAGTCAAGACTCACTGCCAAGTCCATCATAGTGGACAAATTCCATTACTGAACCGAGTTCACTCCTCGTTCCAGTCCTGTATCACTAAACCGGATTAATCTTGTCGTTCCAGCCATGTCTATCTCATGAGATATAAATCTTTACCCAATGAATTGGAGGAAGATATAGGTCCCACCCATCTCATAATGAAACTATTCTTATGTGTGCCACAAAATCATAAATTATACATTATAGCATAACCCATGTCATAAAAATGGGATTCTTAAACATCATTCCATCATAACATAATACATATAAGATAAAAGGACTTTATAAAAATAATTCCATCATGACATAATCAAATCAATGTAATAATAGGAATATAAATATAGCCTTATATTATCTTAGATGGAAAATAATTTTTATAAAACACTTGAACTCCATTCTTGAGGAAAATATCCTTTCTACTTCAAAACATCTTTCCTTTCTCAAAATTTCATACTAAAAAAGTTAATTGAAAATAAACTTCAAAACTTTTAAAGGAATCTTCATTTAAATAATTTTCTATGAAATCATAAAAATCCATTCATGTCGTATAAGTTAAAAAAACATTCTTCTTGTACTTTGGCTAGAAAATTCAAAAAGTGTCTCGTACTGAAAAAGAAAAAGATTCCTTTCATATATTTTACTAAAAATTCACTAATAGGTAAAATTGGATTTAAAAAATTGTAGGGGGATAATATTAAATATTTAGGAAACATGGATGTGGATGATAAATGTGCCCTAGTAAATACCGAAGTATAAACAATCTCAGATAAAAATTGAGATTGCGGGATTTTCTGTTACCTTAGGTCCGATATGATTTGTACGTATCTGAAACTCCTCTATAATGATTTAAATAATGTTACTCACTTATTCCAGAATAATACTCATTATTATGATATCATATATGGTCATATTCCTATCTTCTTATTAGTAATATTTCTTTGCTACTTGTTATTCGGGTGTTCATTGCTTTATGTTCTTGTGCGTGTTTTGTCGAATAAATTCTTATTCCACTTTTTAGGTTATAGATAAATCATTTAAATAATGGTAGTAGTATAATATATATCATATTCATTCATTCAATTCGTTTATATAATCATGTTTTAATGAAGATCATGTAGAATGAATCACATCGCATCGTGGTGACAGTAATTCGTACGTACGCAAGAGCGACGATATCATTCCCATAATTATTGAATGGTATTAGAGTGGATGATAAAATATCTCATAATTATTATCATGTTATAATAATCATATATAGTTATTATTTATACCATTATTCCCATCCAAGTAAGGTGGTGGTGGAAAAATAGATTACACCACGGCGTGGAGACGGTATTCCGTACGGACGCACGCGTGGTGATTTCATTTTCCGTAGGATGGATAGAAGGTGAAATGGGGTTGTTTCATATTTATAATAACATATCAGTATATTATTGATAATGATGTTATTAATTTATAATTAAACAAATAAATAAGAAGAAGTAGAAGAATAAATAAATTTGAAAGGATTGGTAAAGGATATTACCTCTTCTTCAACGTGCCTCTTCTAAATCTCCTCTTTGGGCACTATAGTTGGTATTTGAAGAAAACCAGGACCTATAGTAGGTTTCTAGGGAAGTTTAGAAGAGAAATGGACAGGTTTTGGCCGATATTGAAGGATTAAAATGTTGTGAAGAGGAGAGGGAGGAGGTTCCCTTTTATTAGGGAGGAGAGGGGCACCTTTGGAAATATAAGAAATATTAATTTATAATAAATTCAAACCCCACCTAAAAACCTCCAAAAATGACTAAATTTGAATATTAGATGAGATAGGGTTGTAATCTAATCAACCAATAACATTTAGACATGTTTGTAATTTATTTTAAACCTTATCAAATTGATAATCTATTTAATTTTCTTTGCGGTAATAATATTCGAAATTTTAAATTGTTGTAAATAATTACTTATGTGTTTTTAATTTTCCATAATTGGATAATTTATGAAATTTTAGGCCATTTAAATTTCAATTTATAATTTTTAAATATTTTTGTGATTTTTAAACAATTTTATAATATGTTATTTTTTATAAAAGAATAATAGTGGCAATTTTGACACTATTCATTTATTTGAATTTAAATAAAATCCACACAGAGGATATATTCAAACCAAAATATTTAATAGATTAATAACATGTCATATTCATCTAGAAAATTCGTGGATCACATTAAATAGTTCATATAATATTTTTAATACCATTTATTTGATATTTCAATCTATAAAATAATTTCAACATCACTATTATGTCTTCATTAATGATAATTATTTAATCCTTAAAAAATATAAATAAATTTACATGATGTAGATAATTTTATTATCTTTCTGTATACTATTAATTTTTGAAGTTTTATGAAGTTAATCAGTAAATTAAAATTATTACACTTATAAGATATAAGAGAGTGACATGTTCTCACTTTCTTTGGTTTTAATTATAATTATATCATTTTCATGGTCAATTGTCCCTAAAAAGAATATATTCTGACCCTTAGGTGATATTTGTTGACTTTTATTCATCCCATAGAATTTTGGCATGTGGTAGGGTAATTTTATAATCTTATTTTTACCCTTAATTACCTGATTTACCTTTAACTGTAGTAAAATATTACCGTAGTTACTATTCATAATGTCAAAAAAATAAAATTAACCTATTAACATAATTTTGACCCACTAAATCCAAATATGGAATCTATTTTTTAAAATTAAAAACATAGAAGTTTCAGTAATTAATTTAAAATTAGTCTCGTTTTTAAGAAAACGAGTTTTTAAAGTTAAAACATTGTGAAAGATTGAAATGTTTTTACCTATGAATTCAATGTAAAATTAATGTTAATGACATAAATTATTATAAATGGTAAAAATATATTCTATTTATACTTTAAAACCATTAAATTTTATCATTTAACCATATAAATTATCTTGTTGAAAAAAGTTTTTTTTAAGAAAAATTTAGCGTGTTTTTACTATTCATCAAAATATGAAATTTATCAGAAAAGTATCAAAAATTTATCCAATGTAAAATTTTTATATCCTACTTCAAAAGAAGAAGTTTATTTTTTAAAAATGAACTTATAAACTTGTAAAAATTTATTATTAAAATGGGTGCGCCATCAAAAGGTGGTAAAACTGCATTTTTAAAAAAATACTTCTTTTATCTGAAAAATTGATTTTGTTTTCATATCTCATTCAAGAAAATGTGTAAGATTAATTATAATGATATAAAATTAAAAATTTTGTTAATACTATTCATAACGACTAGTTCATAATATTATAATAATATATCATTGTTTAGTGAAACTCGGTATTGCGTACAATGCAAGCTATCGAGGAAGGTTACTCTTGCGTGAAATGCAAGCCATGCCAGTGTTGTGTGTAGTGAAAGATTCCTTTGGTGTTGTGTATAAAATAAGACATAAAAAAAATATTCCTCATAAAATCACAAGGTGTTACAATATATAGGTAACTTTTATCCTTGAAGGTAGGATGGATATTCTAGCAACCACTTTAGGAAAGCTAGAACACCCCGGTCGCATAAGAGGGTATAAAGAAGGTGCCCGTATTTGGAAATTTTTTGTTCATCAGAATAAGAAAATAAGAGACATAAAAATGTATTCCTTAAAATCTGATCTAAAATTCCTGAAATAGTCTATGGGAGATCAAATTTAATCATCTATGCAGGCTATGTTCGATCAATTGATGAGACAGTCACCATTTGTGCATCTTGTGTTGCTTGTCCAGCCAACCTAGCCTACCCAACTAGACCATCCTTCCTACTAAGATCCTATACCTCTTCATTTAGATCTGACCATATACTATAAGTTCTATATTGGAGATACTTAGGTACATATTGTAGCATACGGATTCCAATATATTTTTGGGTATACATCACCAGCTTATGTAGTTGGTTCTGGTCAAAATATCAATAAATTATATTATTTATCCAAATTTTCTACTACCATTTCCTACCAAGGAGATTACCATAGTTGGAGATTGTGTGGGTATTTTTTTACTTTGTCCATATACCCTTCTGTGTCATCTAACGTATGATTTTTAATTTGTTTTTGTAAACATTATTATCAGTTGACTGAAAATTTTAATAGTTTTTTCTGACATTGATTTTATATATTAGTATCTAAAATCAAAATAATTTGTATAGAATAAAACAATCAATTTAGGATTAAAAAAATTTAGATACTTCTGATTTTATAAATGGGATACAAATATTATCCCAATTTTCTTCTTCATTAGAAATTATTTATGAGTTTTATATGATTTCTGATATATTTGGAAGAGACTGACCATTGAGAATATTCAAAATATATATCATGTATTAAATTATTTATGGTGAGATCAATGTTCCTGGGTTGTAGTTATTTTCCTTGTAAGTAAATTTATGTTTCAATTTTTCTTTATTTAAATAAATATGATTTCTGGTGACTTACTATATTACTTATTTAATTAGACATATACACATGTTTCTTATTCAAAATGAGACCACTAGTGTTTATGGTCTTATATATCTAGAATTCATTTCAATGATTGTTCAATATATGAATACTTCTACTACAGTTGTATATATTTGTGAAAGATTATCAAATACCTAGGTTGGGTGATGGTTCATTCCATTCCATAATAGGTAAGAACACTAAGACAATTATGAACTGATATTCATTATAATGTCATTGATTGCGGACATTTTAAATTTTAGTAGTCATTGGATGTAATTCGTATTCTAACCAAATGAATGTACATTATATTGGTTTTTATTTTTATTATTCCTTATTCATAAAAAAATAGAAACTTATTAGACAAGTAGGTTTTATTCTTTCTTATAATGTATTTATTTTTAATTATTCTTATTTATACATTTTTTTTGTTTAAATATATAAATATATATATATATATGAAAATGAAGGTCATGGAAAAAGTTTAACAAATATCATTTGTTGATAAAGAAACCAAATCCAATCAATTACATGAAAGTAAAGGTAATTTTTTTATATTAGATAACATGTGGTTTTATATAAATAAATGTATGTGTGTGTGTTGGGATTTATTTTCAATTTAATGTTTTATAACCGCAGTGTCATCATCAAAAATAAAGGGTGGGGATGTGGTTATTATATATTAATATTGATGTATGAGATAATCACAATTGGGGAAAAACTGAATTTTATAAGGTTAGATATATTAATTATTTTATGATTCATATGAAAATATTCAATTTTTTAATCTTATAACATTAATTTTTATTGTTTATTTTCAATGATACTCACTTATATACGAATGATGAACTTACCCATATTCATAGTTTGTTTATAAACTATTTATTAAGTATGATTGTGATTTACATTATCAGGTATGTCTCTTTTAATTAAAGTTGAAAAAGTGTATTTAAAAGATCATTTTCTTATTTAATTTGGCATATATATTTTTATTTTTATACGTCTATCTAATATATAAATGGATACGGACTTATAAATAAATATCCACACTACATAGGACTTTAAATTTTCAGGTATGTATATTTTAGTTAAATTTTAAAAAATGAGTAATCATACACTCGTTTTTTGATTAAATTTTATATTCTATTTTTTTATAGGTTTCAGATGTCACATGTATGTTTCTTTTAATTAAAGTTAAATAACTAAGTTTTCATACAAATTTTTTTCAACTTTTAGTTGGTATATTTTGTTTGAATTTACAAGGTTGTTCTTTACCTTGAGTTAGTGTATTAGGTGGAGTTTTTCAAAATTTTATAAAATTATTAAAGAAGTAATTTATATTCTTTTGTATAAGTTCTTTATTCTTAATTATTATTTTTTATACATGTTTTGATAATTGATATATTAAAATAAAGGTTATAGAAAAGGTTTATCAATGATCAATTGATGATACACAAGACAAATATTGCATCCTTAGTTTTATTCTTCTTTAAAGTTCTACAGTAATTCCTCTTTTTAAGCCTAATATTGTGTCCTTAGTTTTATCCTTCTTCTATGTTCAATCATTTTTACCTCTGTGTGCCACAAGTTATTTATTACAAGGAAGGATTTGAAAATGATGAATCATTCAAAATTTATAATTATTATACGTTTTATTTCCTTTAAAGTGTAAGAAAAATATCTTTTAACTGTTTATTTTCATTGGCATATTCTTTCAAAAATGCATTTTTAACGTTTCATTTTTCATTTTTGGAAATCAAGACATGAGGGGTTAAAAATAATATGGACTTCACTATTATTTCATTCACATGGAATTCATGAAATGTTAATCAAGTGTGAAGTTTTTATTCATGTGATTTTATGATTTAATATATTCTGAAATTATATAGTTTTAACTTTTTATCTTACTTATGACAAGTGATATATGGTTTATATTAATAATTTTTAGACATTGTATGAAAAATGTTATTATGTATAATCCATATATGAAAAAAAATTTCTCATTTCGGATTTGAATTATGTTACACTATGGATTCTTGTTTCATCTAATAATAAATTCATTAATGAAGAAAAAATCATTACATAGATTTCATGAAAAAGATGTCACTCAAACAGGGTAGTTTTAGTGCTCCAATATGAATGGTATGATTTTTGTCTGACAATAAATTCTTTAATGTTCAAATTTTTTCTAAATTTGTGATGCATTTTTAAGTTTAAAAAAATAATGATAGATTTAGTTTGAGTTTTATTGAAGTGTGTCCATCATCAAATATTATGCTAGTATAGTTAGATGTTTACTATTCAATCTCGTATATATTTTTTCAATTCCTTTCTTAAAAGAGATTAGAATTTATTTTCAAATCTCAAATTAATTGTTGAATATGATGTCAAGAAGGAAGAATTTTTTATTCTGGAAATTTAATGACAAAGACTGATGATTTTATATAATATAAATATCTAACAAATGTTTACTTTCTTGAAGAAGAGATCTTATTTATTTACAAAAATCCCTAATTATTATTTATTTATTTCTTTTGTCTCTCATAAATAATTATAGTCCTGAATATCTTTAATGGTGAATAAGATCACTAAAACCTGATGCTCTTATCTTTTTTCAATACACAACAAATTCTTAAACTACTATTATTCTATTTCAACACACAATGAATGTGTGAACTAATATTTCTCTTTTTCACCACACAAAGGGTTTTTATACTTCTCTTATTCTTATTCAAAAAATAATGGATGTTTGAACTCAACCTATTTATCTTGAGTCACTTCCACTTTTCTCCCACTTGATTCATGCCTTCTCTCCTTTAACAATTCTCTCTAAAAGTTGATAGATCTATCCAACACACTTTAGATGAAAAAACACAAAATATATATAATATTCTAAAAATCACATTTTGGTTTTATTCAACACATGGTAATAAATTTTATTTGTAGAAGTTACACCATAACTTCTCAAAAACTAACCATTTCAACTCAAATGATATATGGTTTTGACCTTGACATAATTTTCTTATCTCTATCATGATATCCAACATGTATTGGTTTATTCACAAGGTTGATTAGAAAACATATTCACTAACACTATATGAAAAAAACTATGTGTCGACTTCCCTATATCAATCATCCTCCTCACAACTAAAAAAACATCATATTGATTAAAAAATATGTTGGTTTTTATCTAACATGTGGTGTTGAAAAATGAAACATGGTGGTTTTCACCAGCTCCATTATCCAGCCACTTCTCTCATCATTATTCAAGATCAAATTTATCACAAACACTCATAATATTTCCCTAACATTTTCATCAACCATTTTTTATAGTTTTTTTTTGACACTTTAGTTGGAAAAAACTTATATCATATTGAAGACCATATATATATGTTAAAGTAAACTTTATTGAATATATTATTTAACTTCTTCAACTCTTCAATAAACTCATAAATTATTCATGTCTTGATCATTATTCTTTATTATTTAATAAATATTACATTAATTTTGAATCGGGTCTCAATAATCTCTATCTTTAGATTTTGGATCTCAACCATACCTTACAAATACACTAAAACTCTTAGTCCACTTGTCCTTGAAAATTCCTCTTGATATCATTCTCATTATTTATCATTTGGTAATAAAATAGTAATTAATTAAAACTAATTTTACCTTAGTAAACATGATGTTGAAAATAAGAGTAAATATAAATATATTAAATTTATCCCAAAAATAGTAATAAAAACATCATACTCAGAAAGAACATGTAATTTATTGGGTTCATTTACACCAGTTCCCTTATATTGAGGAGTCTTATTCCAATGGAATAATAATATTCGAAAAAATGTTTTGAAAAATAAAATATTCCAAGTCATGAAAAAATATTTTCATTATTTATTTATTTATTTTAATATGTGAACTTAGAATTATTGTTGTATTTATTAGATGGTTGATGATTTATCTTGGTGTTTGATTTTAGGTAATTTCACTACTAGATGGTGGTGTGAGAGAGGATAGAATGAGCAGGAGGGTTCATGCAAGATATATTCTGTACCGATTACAATGAGGTCTTAGGATGGAATTATGAATGCATTTGTGAGTATTCAGAGAGGTATAAGAGAAATTCATCATGGAGAAGAAGAAAAATGTTTTAGAAAACTGGTAGTTACTTATATTTTCTTTAATTTATATGATGTATATGTTGTTTACAAGATTTTATATTTTGAGAAATTTTATGTAATTAATTATATTTTTTTTAAAAATATTCAACTTTTAATGTCAGTTTTTTTAAATCAACGTTGGACCTATATAATTGTATTTTTAGAATTAGTTTTGTATGAATACCAATGTTGAAATGAATATTTTGGCATCAGTTTTCTATAAAAATTATTCCAAAAAATTAAAACATTTTCAAAAGTACATTTCATATTTAGTTTCTTGTTAAAACTGGCATGGAAGCCCCCGCAAATATTAAATTAGCATTGGTTTCATGGTAAAACTAACTCTAAAATATAATTTTGGCATCAGTTTTTATAGACACTGATGCTGAAAACATAGAATAATTGACTTTTCAACATGGATTTCTTGTTTAAATTGACATCGAAATCCCTACATAATAAATTAAGCGTCAGATTTACAGTAAAACTGGTGTGTAAATATATTTTTGATATCGGTTTTTTATCCAATAATGAAAGAGCAATTAAATTAGATTTCTAATTAATGTTTAGATGTTTCTTTTATGAAAACTAACATCAAAACTATTATTTATAACATTTACTAAAAAAATTGGTTAAAACTAATGTGAAACTGTAAAAAAAGGAAATATGGGACTAAATTTTTTTACTAGTGTAATCATATTTTAAATATACTAAGTTCTTTAAAAACCTATCTTTTGGGGTCAAAACTAAGAAAATAATATCATATGATCATGAAATCATACAACAATGACTATACATATATTTTTGAAATGTAGGAACTTATGACTCGTCATTCTGGGTTACAGTTTTCCCAAGATTCCTGTAAATACATTTTTAGTGTTTTAAAACACTAAAATGTGCATGTAATGGTAAAACCCATTGAAAACAGCCTCATATTGACATGAAAAATTTACAAAACCACCATTGTATTATTTTTTACATGTAATCTTAGAGAAAAAATTCATATGACATGTGTTGCACTTGGAATGACTCAATAAAAAGTTTTTTAGGATTCCAAGGTCTTTAAAAACATGTTCCAGGGTTTCAAGACTATGAAAATGAAATTTGTGAAATAAGAGAAAAATGGAAGTATATAGATTTTCAAAATAAAGGAACTGAGGACACGTTATTATGACTTATGGTTTTCTTAGGATTCCCTTAAATAATTTTTTAGTGTTTTAAAAAACTAATATATGTGTGTAATGGTCAAACCCATTGAAAATGACCTCATATTGATTTGGAACCATTGGAAAACCACCATTGAATTATTAGTGATGTGTATGCATAGAAAACATGGCCATATGATTTGTGTTGTTATCAGAATGAATCAATAAGAAGTTCTTAAAGATACCAAAGTCTTTTAAAATGTGTCTCAGGGGGTCAAAACTATGAAAATAATGTTGGATGGATTTGAAATCAATGTACAACAACAATAGATTGATTTTTGAAATGTATGAACCAATGAAAAATCATTCTATGTTAGAGTTTTCCCTATAATCTTTTAAATACATTTTCAGTGTTTTAAACCACTAAAACGTTCATGTAAAATTCAAAAAAAATAGGCCTCAAACTGAAATTAATTCATGGGAAAACCATGGTAGAATTTTTTGTGACATGTACGTGTAGACAAAGCATCCATATAACACGTGGTGTTCTTTAAATGAATCGATAAGCAGCTTCTAAAGATACTAAAGTCTTTAAAAATGTGTGTTAGGGGGTTAAAACTACACAAACCACTTTAGACGACTGTTAAATTGGAGTAAAATGAACATAGATAGATTTTTGAAATGTAATAACTAGCGATATGTCACTCCAAGTTATGGTTTTCCATTGATTCCTATAAACGTTTTTTTAATATTTCAAAACACTAAAACATGTTTGTAACGGTTAAAACCATATAAAATGACCTCATATTGATATTATATCATGGGAAACCCACCATTATATTATTTTTTATGTGTATGTTTAGAAAACATATCTATCTGACGTGCAGCGTTCTCGGAATAACTCAATAATTAGTAGTTTAAGATATTAAAGTCCTTAAAAACGTCTATAAGGGGGTCCAAACTATAAAAAAGACATTGAATAGTCATAAAATCATATTAAAATTATCATATATTGATTTTTGAAATGTTAGAACTGAAGACATGTCATTTTGAGCTATGGTTTGTCTAATATTCTCATAAAAACGTTTTTAGTGTTTTAAAACACTAAAATGTGCATATAATGGTCAAAACCATAGGCAAAAACATCAAATTGATTTGAAACAATGGGTAAACCACTATTTAATTATTTATTATCTTTATGCATAGACAAAACATCCATCTAAAATGTGTTGTGCTCAAAATGACTGAAACAATAGTTTTTAAAGATATTAATGTTTTTAAAAACATGTATCTAGGGGTTAAAATTAGGAAAACGGTGTAGGATGGTTTAAAATCATAGG
The DNA here is from genome assembly GCA_963277665.1 of Viscum album. NCBI lineage: Eukaryota > Viridiplantae > Streptophyta > Magnoliopsida > Santalales > Viscaceae > Viscum > Viscum album. Next base: position 1,416,099,303 of record OY728159.1, on the reverse strand, counting down.
AAAATGACTGTATATTTATTTTTAAAATGTATTAACTGATGACATGTCATTATAAGATATGGTTTTCCTGGGATTCCATTAAATGTGTTTGTAGTGTTTTAAAACATTAAAATGGGCATGTAATAGTTAAAACCATAGAAAATGACCTCATATTAATGTAAAATCATGAGACAACCACCACTAAATTATTTTTTAAGTATAAGACATGCTTACATATAAAAATATTTATATTTATTTCATTTAGTAACTTTCAAGCACACCACATATCGATTTAATAATTCATTATATTTTTATATACTTATCCCTTTACAGTTCCAAGTGTTGAATCATATCTTAAATATGTAAGTATTTTTTCAATATGTGTTTCATGATATATTATTTTATTTATGTTAAAATTTCTTAGGTTTGATTAACAAAATTACAAATGTTATGTGTAACATTCAGAATATATTCTCTGTCAATTCTATTTTGCATTTCATTTCTTAAATTTTATGGTTTTTATTATAGGTGATAGATATAGATAGTAGGTGGGATCATAACTATTCTGATCCACAACATTCTTTATTATACAATAATGGGGGTTCTTATTTTTTGTGGTATGTTTAAATATTATCAATGATTATACTATAATTATGATTTATTATGTTCAATTATAAATTTTAACTACTTTTTTGTTACAGCTGACGACATGATGTGGTCGTTTCCAATTGATAACATAATGTAGAGGTAAATGGATGCAACAGTGGTCATGGGATTGATATATATTGGTTTTGATTTTTTAGTGGTGGTGGACATACACTAATAAAAATTTGGGTTTATTCAACGCTAGCTTTTATTTGGGATTTTTTTGTAGTGCTGATAAAGGTGTCCTTTGTTAGCACATTTTCTAGTGCTAATAAAGGTAATCTTTATTAGCACTAGTTAAAGTACTGATAAAACTCACACGTGGGTATCATATTGAACTTGAAAACATTTGGACACTTCTTTTTATATGATTCTATAGTAATACCACACCGGAAGTCTGTTGTGGAGATGGAATCCTGTATAAACTCTTTACACACCCTAAATGGGCCCATGCCTACACGAACATGTCATCACTTGCCTCGACCCACCCTATGCTCACCATGGGCCATGACCCACCCTTTACTCAGTTGTCCTTCCTTACTGGGTTGCCTAAATGTATGGCCCTTCAGGTTGAGGGCTAGCCGACTTAATAAAATTCTTATAATTAAATTCTTATTTAATATATCAAAAAATATATTGATATATGAATATATTAAATATATATATATATATATATATTTAATTATTATTTGTTTTATATTTTTAAAAATTTATTCATTATTAATATTTATTTATATTTATTCATATTTTATATAATTAAATTCTTCATTCGTATAATATATATATATATATATATATTAAATATTTATATACATTAATATATATTGATATATATTAATATATATATATATATATTGATGAATATTAATAAATAGTATATTAATTATTTAACTATATATATTTTATTAAATTATATATATATATTAATAAATATTATATTAATTTTTTCATTGAAAGTTAATAAATTACAAAATAATATTATATATATAATTAAATAAGTAATACATTGTATATAATTATTAAAAATGAAAAAAAAAATTAAATACTCAATATACTAATTAAAAAATTAATATACTATTATTATTGTATATATATACATATTAAATTTATTCGTTTTTATTAATAAAAATTTCATTAAAAAATCATAATTTTTTTTTCTATTTAATTTTTTTAATAAAGTTGTAATTTAGATAATTAATATATATTCATTTTTATTTAACATATGTTCATGTGGGTTCACGAGCTTGACCGGGCCAACCCCCAAATTTTTTATAATTAAATTTATTAAATTTAATATATGTATATATATTAATAAAAGTATATGAATTATATATATATATATAATTAAATAATTAATATATCGTTTATAATTAATAAAAAGGAATAAAATTATTGAATACTTAATATACTTATTAAATAATTAATATACCATTTATTACTATATACTAATTAAATACTTAATATGCTAATTAAATACTTAATATAATAATTAAATAAATAATATACTATTAATTGCTATATATATTAAATTTATTATTTTTTTAAAAAATATTCATTTTTATTCATTATAAACAATATATTAATTATTTAATTATATTTATATAAAATTAAATTTCACTAATGTTAACATGCATTCATTTAATAAAATTTATTCATTGATAATGTTAAATGTGTGTTTACTTTCTTGTTATAATTTATATATTTTAAATATTTATTTATTTAATAATTTTAAAATTTATTCATTTCAATGTTTTTATACATAATTATTCATTGATATATTCAATATTTTTGGAATTTATTCATTTACAATTTCTCGTTATTCTATATTTTTTAAATTATATCCATTTTCTAATATTTATTTATACATGTTAGTTCATTTCAATTTTCCATTTTTAATATGGTTGTAATTTATATAATTAATATGTATTCATTTCCATTTTAAAATATATAAATATTAATTTTTTATTTTTTTAAATAATCTCTATGATTAATAATAATTATTCATTTTTTAAATTTATTCATTCCTATTATTATTTATTTAATTAATAGATCTTGCATATTATATAATTCTATTGTTCAATTTAACATATAGCAAACTTGTGTGTGTATATATATACATTAATTTCACGCACATAAATATTTATGTAATTAATGAAATCTTATATAGAAACACACACAACTAATAGTTATGTAATTTATTCAAATTTTAATATTCATTTTATAATTTCATTGAGTAAAATAATATATTTAATATATTGTATTTTTAAACATTAATTTTTTATATTTTTTTTAAAAATTATTTAATTTAGTATTATTCATTTATTTTTAATATTTTTTATTTTTATTTTTGAATTTAATTATTTTCTAATATTTATTTATAAATATTTATTTACTATGTATTAAATTTTTAAATACTTACTCATCTTTATTTCAATATATATCCATATTTTATTTTTTTTTAATAATTTGTATAATTAATACAACTTATTCATTTTTTTAATATTTTTAATGTCTACACATTTTTAATTATTCAATTTCACTCATTTTTAACATTCATGCATTTAATATTATATATTCATTAATAATGTTAAAAATATATTTGTTAATAAAAAATTATAAATATATATATTTATAAATGTATATTAACTATATTTATAAAAGTGTATATTTATAATTTTAAATAAATAAATTTAATTTTTTAGAATAATTATTTATATAATTAAAAATAAATTATTATATATTTAAATAATTATAAAATTATAATAATTATATTTAAATAATAATTATATTTATTAAATTTATATTTATATATTTATATATTTATTATATATATATATATAATTATATATAAATATTTATAAATATATTTAATTATAATTGTAATTATAAAACAATATCTATAGTTATATTTTTAAATACATATTTACAATTATTTTAATCTACTTATAATTAGATACATTTATATTTATTTATTTATTTATAATTATATACAACGCGTCCCTAAAGACCCCCGCAAAAAAATTATGGCCTAGAACCTATCACCAAAGCGGGCCATAGACCCATATAAGCACAACACAACTGCTACAAAAGTTCTGGACTACATAGGTCATGATCGGATCATCCCATGTATATGTGTTTGTTGTCTTTTCTATTTTCTTCAATAAATTTGCGAGGTCATGGTTTTGGGTTACCAAATCCATGATCTGAGCCATTTTAGTATAACTATATACATTTAATTTTTTTAATTATATTAATTATATTATTAAGACTCATTATATTGGTCTTTTATCACCATTTATTATTTTAGTGCTGATAAAATCAATCTTTATCAGTGATTTATTGGAAGAATTGATAAAATCCTTCCTCATATTTTAAATAGAACCCTAACCGAACTCATTTCACTCACGCCATTCAAGCTTTCCCATAATTTTATATCTTTTGATGCTCCCCCTTGACCTTCTCTCAGCTGAATAAATCTCTCAAATCTGAGGAATGTTATTATTTCTCCTCCTCACTCTTTTGTAAGTGTCATCAATCACCTCTCTTGTGCATACCTAGTCCAGAACATGTTATTATTTCTCCTTGATTTCTTTCTTTCTGCCACCTCGCCTCCTCACCATTGTTGTCTTCAGCCCGGGTCGACCACCCACCATCGCGAAGGATCCCTCTAGCAACTGCCCTTGACCCATCATCCACTCCCTCCACCGACCAATACAACAAGCCTCCCCCCTCTCCCTTTCTGACTACCTCACCTAGGAATGGGTTAATATATATTTCTTCATGCATATAAATCCAAATTTTTAAAAAAAAAATATGTATGATTTATATAGTTCTTTTCATATTTTATGTGAACACTAATTTTGAGATATTTCATTGTTTTTATGTTATACGACTATGTTAATTAAATATATTCATATTCTACTTCAATTATGTGATTTCCCATGAGAAATGGAATATTTTTTTGGAATGGAATTTGAATGAAAATGAGGAATATGTTGTGAACATTGATGTGATTCCATTAATAAATATTTATGTGGTTTTTCATTATTTGTTTATATTATGTGTAAAAATTTTATATATTTTCAATTCCTTTAGACTGATAATAATATGTTGTATCTCATATGTGTATTTTTACCTAGATTTCTATTTAGAAGTTATAATAAATTATGATTATAAATATGTAATTATCAAAAGAATGATAATGCAGTAGAAGTATAATGGATGTCCATAAATTGAATTGTAAATAATAATAAAGAATAATGAACAAGTTTTTCTAATCCCTTTTATACTTCCAATTATTGTTTAAGTGTTGATAATAAGTTTCCACATTTCATTTTATTATGTATATGTAAAATTATTTAAGGATTTTATTATAATGACAATTATAAGAAACAATGAAATTAAAGGTTGATAATTCATTTAAAATAATTTGGAAATTATGGTCTATGTTATCTTAAGAATATTATATGAGAGGATGTAATATAAGTTTGTGTCATATCTTTATGTTTTTGTTTTTAATTAATGAGGTCAAATTAAAATAAATAAATAATCAATTAATTAAGAAGTGAGTTATTTATTAACTTGATTGTATAGTATTATTTAGTAGTGATATATTGTATAATGTTTCAATGTTTATTAGATCACGAATTTATTTGAATGCTTTATCAATTTTTGCTTTATTTTTACATCTGATAACTCTTTATGATCATTCAATTACATTTATTATATTTTTTGTCTATTTGATTGAATGAATGTGTAATTGTTTTCTTGCTTGATTGACTTTTCAATTCTAAGGGAGGTTTCAAGGTGTTTTATAGTGTCCTATTTATTTTATTATTTGAATAGTACTCTTAGGATTAAAGGTTTTGTGAATTTTCCTTTGTTAATATAGATGTTGAGAAAATGATATTTCATATTCATTTTATTATTATTTTTTCTTAAATATGAGGGGTGGATAAGGAAAATTTTCATCATGGGTTAAGGTTTGGGGGTATATATTTGTATTATCTTTTTATTTTTAGCATTATTTATTTTTATTTCTCCATAAACATAATATTATTTTTATTTTGATCTCTTTTTTATCATTAGGAATGGTTTTAATGTAACCCTTAAAAAGTTCCAATTCAAAACACATTTATCCCAAACATATACAATATGAGAACATAGTGGAATAATTTGATAAAGTTTTTTAAAATCTCCCCTAACCATATATGTGCTGTGAATTTTATTAATATTGAGTAAACTATTTTGGATATACCTATGAAGGTTTTGACTACTAAATGTGAGAAGGTAGCTTATAGTTATATGTGTCATCATTATAGGTCGAATTAAAATGTTTTGGATATCAATGATGTGAAATCCATACTAAATGAATTTTTTATAATTTTTGTTAATGGAAATTATTTGTGGTGTTTTTAATGAAATTTAATAGAGTCTTTGGATTTTATAAGATATGTGAAATATACTTAAGATTTATAACTATATTATTTTGGAAATATTTTTTCATTACTAGGTTATAGTAAAAATATATTGGTTGATATTTGTACAATACATAGTATAAAATAATCTATATAAAAAGTGAATAACATGGAGTCCAACTTCACTTCTAGCATCAACAATAGTTTCATCAATCTATTTCATGAAATTCCAAGCTCGTTGAACCTATGTTAAAATCCAATGATTACATGACCTTGTGTGTTTTGAGGAAATATATTTTTACACAAATTTAGAATGTAAGTTTGCAATTAAATGACAGGAAAGAACAATAATTTCCAAGGGAAGTATATCATCAAATAATAAGTAAATTTCGTTTTCCAACATATATATTACCACCTTTTTGTCCCACATAACATCAAATCAAGAACCTGGACCAACATCCCCATGTTTACCCCAGTTTTTTTTAGCTCACCCATGTGTGAAATGATAACTTTTCATGAATCATAACTAATAATATTCAAATGTTGGGTTCCCCTTATTAAAATTATCTATAATTTTATCCTTCAATTATGAATATCTTATGTGTATTTATTTATTTTTTATATAAAAAAATATTTTACAATCCTTATAGGATAGATATGAATCGAAAAGGGACACACGTTAGTCATATAAAAAAATATTATGAAGATGGTGTTAAAGATTTCATTAATTTTTCAATAGATAATGCATAAGCCCCTTCTCAAATCCTTTGTTTTTAAATTGTTTTTATTCAAGAATTATTAATCTAGAAGAGTTATAAGAATATTTTATTTTTCATAGACTATCAGAGCTATAAATGTTATACTAAACATAAGATAAAATTGAACGTGCATGCCGATTAAGATGATACAGTATTTTATTGATCATTTGATATGAATACTAGTGTGAATGATGATAGGGATAGTATAGAATAAATGAAAATGTAAATTGAATATGACCTTCATGATTATCCAAATTTGTTTGAAAATTTAAATATTTTTGATAAGAGATAATTCTATACCAATTGTACTAAATACACAACATTCTTAGTTGTACTGAAGTTATGTAATTTGAAAACTAGTAGTGGATAGAGAGATACCATATTTACATAACTACTTAGTCTCTTGAATGATATGATACCAAAAGAAAAATGAAATTCCTTATCAAATATACGATTCTAAATGAATTTTTCTTTCTATGTGAAAGACCTATAAAAAATATATGGTTTTCTAAACGATTTCATATAGTTTCTCATAGACCATGAATCACTCATTAAATACCCTAAGTGTGGTGTGAATCGATAAAATAATGATGATTTAGTTCCTTATAAATTAGTATAGTACTTTTCTATCATTCCATGGTTTAGAAGACTATATGGATGTCAAGAAACCAAGAGAAAATTGACATGGAATATAGATACAATGATTAAAGATAGTAAACTATGTCATCTAGTAGAATCTCCTCAGTAGAATAAAGTTGATTATTAGTATCCTAAATTTTTAAATGAGACTAAAAATTTCAATATTTAATTATATAAATATGGAATAAATCATTTTGGTCTATAGAGTATTATTCATAGTATATTTCCAGTTATGTTGATAAATTATAACTTACATCCATGGTTATGCATGAAGTGTAAATACATTATGTTTTCCCTGCTTATATTTGCACCAAAAAACCCGATAATGATATTTATGTCTATTTTTCTCCATTTATCGAAGATCTGTAATTGATGTGGGATACAAGTGTTATAATGTAAAATGCTCATATAAGTGACGAATTAAAATTTGAGATCCATTTTGTATGGGATGATAAATGGCTTCCAAATTGTGAAAAAATTTCAGGCTATAGCATTAAAGGAATGTTGGGGTATCCCATTTGTGAATAATTCACACACTCAGTTTGGTTAAAGCATTCCTCATATACTATGTTTTTATTCCATCATAAATTTTTACCTCGGTGGCATAAATACTGATCTTGGATGATTAATTCAATGGTAATATCAAACAAGGTGCAACTTCATCTCCATTAACGGGTGATTAACTATTCGATAAAGTAACAAATATTGATACAGTTTTTTGTAAACTATTTGTGAAAACAAACTTATCAAATGAGGTTGGAAAAAAGAGATCAATTTTCTTTAAATTACTATAATGAAATTTTTTTTATTTCAAACATTTTCTTGATTTCATGCATGTAAAAAAATATATTTGATAATTCTATTAGAATATTACTAAATGTTCTTGGAAAAATAAAAGACGACATCAATGATAGGTTGGATATTATTGACATTTGGATAAGGAGAGATTTTTCACTAGTGAAGGGTAAAATACATACTTTTCTTCCTCCAAAATCTTACACTCTATTCAGAAAATATTCAATTTTTCATTTTTCTTAATGGTGTAAAAGTTCTAAAAGGTTATTAATAAAATATAAATAATGTCATTTAAGAAACTAATTTGAAGTTATATGAATTAAAATCACATGAATTTCATGTTTTGATGAATGATTTTATGCCCATCACTTTATGTTACATTCTTCCAAAAAATGTATAGCATAAATTAACCATACTCTACTTCTTTTTCAAATCCATAGGTAGTAAATTTATAGACTCGATGAAGTTTCAAATCCTGAATAAGGAGGTTTTAGTCATATTAGTTGAATTAGATATGTTCTTACCACCATCATTAATTGATATAATGGTATTCCTAATAATTTCATTAGTTAGAGAGGTTTAACTATGCGGTCATGTCTATTAAAAATGGATGTACCCCATTGAATGGTATGTGAATATTTTTAATGTTTTAATCATGATTAAAAGTTGACTAGAATGTTGTATTACAGAATGAAATAATATTGAAGATGTTATTAAATTATGTACTGATTACCTATAAGATTTTGATAGAATCGGTCTCCCAATGTCTTGTCACAATGGACACAATATATGGGAAGGGGTTTTTGGAAGATATGTTAATACAATGACCATCATAATGCAGGATAAATCTCTCCTTTACATTTTACACAATACTGAAGATGGTGATCTATGTGTTGAAGCCCACGAAGAAATTATTATAAATTTGAATCTATCAACACTAGAAGGATGGATATCAAATACCCTTAATAAATAGTTTATAGGTTGGTTATAAGATCATATTTATAAGGATTTATCTGAAAATAAAAATTAAATTGTCAAATTAATTCGATGTCTAGCGAGGAGACCAAATGAAAATGTAATATCTCACAATGGTTTTGTAATTAATGATTATAAATTCTATGCAAAAGAAAATGATAACCGTAGTATGATGAAAATAGTTGATTTATTCTTATGGAGGAAGCGATGCATATATCTTGTTCCAAGGATTGAAATCCAACTCATGCAAATATCTCATATTTCGTCATCATAGAAAAGATATTTTAGTTGGATTATAAAAAATTTCAAGTGCTTATTTTTCATAGAAAATGGGTTGAAAACAAGAGTGCAGTGAAAGTTGATAAAATGGGCATCATGAAGGTGAAAATCAGTGTGTAAGGGTATTAGGATGAACTATTCATAATGGCATCACAAGTAGTGCAGTTATTTTATGTCTCAGATCCCAAAAAATGAATTGGTTAACTTTTCTATTGGAAACTAAAACAACTATAGGGGTAGATAAATATTCAATTGAGGATAACCCTTTCTTGGGAGATCATAATCATTTCATAGTGGTCCCAATATAGACAATGTCTTGTACATTAGTGGGGAAAAAATAGGGTATTTGGATTCTCAACAGAGGATCCAAACCCCTACAGACTTTAAAGAAAAGAAAGAGAGATCAATGATAAGGTTAAAGTTTTTTTAATATACTATATTTTTCCTCATAATATGATGTCTATGCTATATTAACATAATCTAAATTATATGGTTGACTGTTAATATAGTCAATTACTTCTACACATGATGATGTTACCAAAATCAGGTAAGAACAAATGGTTGATGCTAAAAATGTTGAATTATTAAGGTCTAAACAACATGTGGATGAAAAATATAATGACATAGAATCATAGTGATGACTAAAATTATCAATGCAATAAGTAAGGGTATAAAATTTCAGGTTAGTTAGAATTAATGCGGACAACATGTTGACCCCAATAATTCAATGTTCATTAGTTATATTGGGGTAACAATGATAATGAATGTTCCAATTGATATAAATTTTTGGCTTCATTTGCATCATGTAATGAAGTAAACCCTTTGGGGAGATATTAAGGTAATTTTATGATATAATTTTCTATTTTACCAAAAAATTTAATATTGAAATGTTGATTTACTTTTCATTATCCCTTATAGTGTTTGTAACATCCAGGCCCAGGTGCCACATGTTGATGCCCTGGGCCAGTTTGTTACATGACTATAAGCATGCCTCCCCTTATGCTATAGGCTACCAACTAGAAGAGAGGGTCTAATATGTAATATGGGGAAACTATTCCCTCTTTATCAAATCAGTACAATAGTATATATCAATAACCAATAGAAAAAATAACAATAACCATAATAATAACATAACCAATAAAGACTAAAATCACATGATAATCCCAAAATAAGGATAAATTAGCGTAAACTAAAATAGTAGATATTTCAATACATATAGGTGATAAGTGTTAAATGAAAACCCAAAATAATGAAACAGTGAAAATCCCAAATTAGGTCCCAACATCATATATGATTCCCTCATTCATGCTCTATCCCAAATAAAAATTTAGACATCTATAGGACTCTTTCCCTTATCCTAAACTGCAAACATGAAGTTTATTTGGGTACCGACCAAGAAGCCTAGGTTTGGTGTGATTAAAACTTAGTAAGACACCAAAAATGGTGTCTAAAACAATATTCAATCTATAATAGTTTATATAGATGAATATAGAATAATGTAAAAATAATTAAGAAAATATTTTTCAAATTTAATATGATTTAATTAACCATATATTTCCCCGGGTTCACAGTGACAACCAAAAAAAATACTTGCTTCGTCCCATGCTGAAGTTTAAACTATACATAAAAGGATATTACATTTCAATCAATCATGGGTTTTCATTAATGATTAAATTCAAATTTCTCATTCCTACAATGGGGGCCTATAGTAGTAGTCTAGAACCTCGTTGGAATTTGGATGAGCAGTCCCTATCCCACAACTCAATGATCACATGGAATACATATATATATTAGGGGACAAGAGTGGTATTTTAGTGCCTTGGGGATATTTGGAGCAGAAGTATCTATCCTACAACTCATTCAAAAATATCACATCTCATGGTTCTGTATTCTCAACCCATTTATCAACCATTTTCATGTACCATTATTCACCAAATTTATATAATTTCAATTAAACCATATTCACATTCTCATTAACCAACCATGCATAATTCATATTTCATAATTTCAATTATATCATAACACCCCATGGGTTTCCACTATGTCTAGTTTCAAATTTAACTACAGGTCCAATGAGAACCATGAAGGTTTTCAAAATCATAAAGAAATTAATTAATAAATTAAATTTAGAATTCAATTTACCAATGTGGAAATTAAAATTTCCCAATTACTTGCACACAATTAAAATAAAGACTATGGGAATTGACAATTAGACTAACTACCTCAAGATCATTGAAAAATGTTCACCAAACCAAAATCCCCAATTTGATGTGGAATGATCAATATCACAAAAACAGAAGATATTTAGAACCAAAAATTAGGTCCATGATTTAAAGAAACACAACCATAAAAATCAAGATCTAAACTATTGCTAATGGAGGAAAAATTGTCCCTCTTTATTAGGAAATAGAGATAAGAAAATGATAAAACCAAATGGGGAAGAAATAACATATCAATGGAAAGTTTTCCCTTCAAAATAATCTTTGATTCTCCAAGGAATGGGTTTAGAAGTCCTTGGAATCCTCTTCGAGACCTCAAAAAATAAAGGATACCGTATTAGGTCGATCAGGGTCAATTTAGGGTAAAAACCATGGGATTTGTGAATTTAAATAATACATTCAGAGTAATAAAAATCTACATGCATGGTTTATTAGGTTGAGGCATACGGTTTACCAAACTGTGCACCTTATCCATGTGAAACTATTTAGAGGGTGTGTGGTTTCTCTTAAGTGGTGCATGATTTGACAAAATGTGCACCCACCATGAAAATACCCTATGTTTTAAGGTTCATCGTTTGGAGAGGGAGGCCACACAATTTTTCCAAAATGTGATCCAATGATGTTCCCCCTCTTATGTCTCTATAATAGGGAGCACAATTTCCTAGGTAAAACCATTTGATTTTCCCTAACTATGCGCCAATCGTGCACAACCCCATGGGTTTCAAAATTTCTCCAAATTCTCTTGAAACAACCCCAAAGTAAAACCCAACCAAGGTAAAATAAAACAAGGATAACATAACACCTCAAAAAAAATAGATATATCCAAAAAAGGTTGGGATCTTACAATATCCATTCCTTATTATAGCTCATCCTCGAGTTTTACTCCCAAGAATCCCAAGGATTCTAAAGTAAAAAAGATCAAGCCACGGAGCTTGTATATCTTCTTCCCACTCCCATGTTTCCTCCTAAACACGTCCATGTTGCCACAATAATCAAACTATAAACACATTCTTACCTAGAAACACATTCATACTGTGATCCATAACAGAAATCGAATGCTCCTCAAATGACACATCAGCCTCATTCTCACCATCATCAACATCGATCACATGATAAGGGTTGAGGTGATACGGTTCAAAATGTGACACATGAAAAAATTGTACATTTCACTATATCTATGTGGAAGATCTAATCAGTACATCACTGGTCTGATCCTCTCCACAATCTCAAATAGTCATATAGGCATGGGCATGAACTTTCTCTACCTCTAAATCATATGGTGACCCAATATAGGTAACACCTGAAGGATCACACGATCTCCCATAGTAAATTCAAGGGGTTGGCGATGTTAATAATCATACGATTTCAATAAGAATACAAATTCTATCTACTTTATGTCATACCCATAAATTTCCTAATCAATTAGACTTGATCTCATGTCTCTTATCTGAGACTCAGTCCTAGCAATTAAAACTCACCTACCTCTATCCATCATAGAGGTGATATGCATGGTCTACCATAAAGTTCCTTATATGGTGTCATCTGAATAGTCACATGATAACTGTTGTTATCGAAAAAATGATAGAGCCGTGAGTTTTTTTTGAAGTCCCAACAAAATCAAGAATGCACACCTATAGAATATCCTCCAATACTTGAATAGTTTTCTCCAACTATCTATCTATATATGGGTGGAAATTAATACTCATAAGTGACTAGGTACCCAATGCCTTCTCCAAACCTTTCCATAGGCATGAAGTAAAGAAAGGATCATGATATAAAAAACACTCAATGGTACCTTATAAAAATAGACTATATTTAAAATTTACATATCCCCTAACTAATCAAATATGAAAGTCTCCCTAATAGGAAAGAAATGAGATACTCTTTTTAATCAGTCCACAATCATCCAAAATGCATCATTTTTATGAAGAGCCCTCAAAATACCTACCATGAAGTCCATAGAAATTTCATCCCACTTCTATTATAGAATGGTCAACAACTATAGTAAACCATTGAGTTATTAATTTTCATCCTTCGCCTACTGACAGGTGTAGCATTGTGTCACGAAACCTGAGATCTCATTTTTCATGCATGGCCAACAATACCGCCAATATAGGTCATGATATATTTTAGTAAAAATAGGATGCATCACTCACTTTGATGTATGAAACTCATACATAATCTCATATCCCATACATGTAGGCACAACAACATGGTTCTGGACATAGATGATCACATCAGCATCTATAGTCCGATTAAAAGTTGACTCCCCACCTTCAAGGATTTCCCTTATGGAAAAACACTCCAAATACTCATACTACTTCTCCCTAATCCATCTCAAAAGTGTGGATTCCACTAATACTAAAATGAATATCATATGATCCTATACCTCCTGAACCACAATATGAATCTCATCTAACAAAGACATCATCTTCTACTTATAATTAGACTCCTATACTACCTGAGTCTATTTTTTTTCTGCTTAAAGCATCAGCAACACTATTTCCCTTACCCAGAGAATATACTAGATTAAAATCAAAATAATGCATATATTCAACCCATATTCAATGTAGGAGATTTGAATCTCACTGTGAAAAGATATACTTTATTATTTTTTGGTTGGTATACACAGTATACTTTTCATCCAAAAGGTAATGCCACCAATACTTTAAGTCATAAACCACCACGACCAACTTAAGATTGTGCATAGGATAATTCTATTTGTGTGGCCTTAGCTGTCATGATCCATATTCCATGAATTGATCTACCTATGTCATCCCTACTCTATATTCGATTTTGGACACATTAAAAAACATAGTATACTCTCCACCATGCTCGAGTAGAATCAAAATAAGTGCAGTAGTCAACCGCTTATTAAACTCCTATAAGTTATTCTTATATTATTTAGAATACTGAAACATGATTCCCTATTGTTTAATCCTAAAAGTAGTGATTTCAAGAAAGAAAGTTCTGGGTTAAACATCTAATAATAACCCACCTACCCCATAAAGCTTCTGATATCAAAAACATTCTTAGGCTGCTCCCAAGAAACCACTTCCTAAACATTCTATGGGTCAACTGAAACACATTCCTCTGAGATTATGTGACCTAATATATGTACCCAATTGATATATAATTGAAACTTTGATATATTGTCATAAGGTTGATGATATTTCAGTATATTGAGGATGTTGTTAAGATGCTAGGCATGAACTTCATGAATCTTAAAGTACACCAATATTTCATCCACAAAAACAACCATAAACTAATACAGTTATGGGGGGATTATTTGGTTCATCAAGACCCTAGACACATCCAGAGTGTTTTTCATCCTTAAGGGAATAAAAAAAACTCATATATGCCATACTTGATTTGGTAAGTAGTTTGTGGTATATCAGATGGTCTATCTATCAACTGGTGATACCCAGATCTCAATTCAGTCTTAGGGAAAACACATGATCCTATTAACTTGTTAAATAGATCATCAATAAACTGAAGAGGATACCAGTTCTTCACTATCATTTAGTTAAACTTCTTAAAATCAACTCAAAAAATGTAACATCTCGTCAACCTTTATAGGAAACAAAACTGGAGAACCCCAAGATGACATACTATGGAAGATAAATCCCTTATCCATCAATTCTTATAGGTGATTATAAATATCTTGAATATATATTGGTTCCATTCTATAAGGTGTGATAGAAACTAATTTATCTCCATTAATGATCTCAATTATGTTGGGACCAAGTTGGATGGAGAAGAAAGTAAGAAGAGTTTTCTGTTATATAGTGTTGTCTTTTGTTATCAAAGAAGATAAATCAATTCAATTTGTAAAGGACATGGAAAAGAAGAAGATTCTTCACTGATTTTTATTTCACAAATATCACAAGTTAGGAGAACTTGTGAAGAAAGACTAATGAAGTAAAGGGAGAGAAAATATGATTCTAGTCATATTCTGTTTTGATTGGAAAGAATGATTTTGTTGGAAGATAGGGAAGTTGAAGCACTTCCTATTGAAAATTAGATGATTATTTTCTTATTTGTGTTTCAAAAATATCATAAGTTAGGATAACTTGTGTTGAAAACCTTATGAAGTAAAGGGGGAGAAAAGATGATTCCATTCATATTTAGTTTTGATTGGAAAGAATGGTGTTGCTGATAGATAGGGAAGTTGCAGTACTTCCTGTTGAAAATATGAAGATTCTAAAGGTGTTTGATCAAAGACTATATATCATGATAGATATGGTCCATGATGAGATAAGTTGTTTGTTTAATACGCTAGATGATAATGAAGCATAATTGTTTTTCTTGCTGAAAAGAATTTTAAGGTAGCGTTGTTTCCTAATGTTTGCCAATTTTTTGGGGCTGAAAATTGGGAGATGGAGAAATGTGATTTTGGAAAAGGATGATGCGAGAAAGTTTGATGATAGATTGGTATGTTGTGCACAAGTGGAGTTTCAAGATCCAAACATCAAAATATGGGAAAGGAGAGGCTCGTATGAAAGATTGTTTTTTACGTGCAAGATTGAAGGGAGTTTGGAATGTTGTGCACAAGGCATGACTTGAGGTCAAAACTTCGAAAAATGGAAAAGGAATGAAGTGTGTGAAAGATTCAATAAGTTTGAAAAAGATGAGTTTGGCGCAAAAGAGACTTATGCGCCCAATGCCACATCAAATGTGGTTTTACGCGACGTGTTAGTGATTTGTGTGACGCGTCAGGGTTTTTGTGTATGGGGGTTGACGAAGGCTATAAATATGAGGTGACCCCCTCACATTTGTTAATCTCTAAACTTAGAGAAATCCTGAGCTCTGAAGTGAGAAATAAGTTTAAGAAAAGTGAGGTGTGAAAAAGAAAGAAATTTGCACTTAAGAAGGAGAGTTTCGCGCAAGATTGAAGTTGCGTGCAAGAGGTGTTTCATGAAAAAAGTAAAATCTTGAACGTGAGGCATAAAAGTTGCGTGCAAGACACCTATAGGGGTGCGTAAAATATTTGGGTTCTTCGAACATATTCAGTTGTGTGTAAGATAGTTCTTACCAGCTTCTGGGTAGGAATGTGAATATTTGTACTTCAAAGAATACACCTGTTTAATTGTAAATAAGCACTGAAATACTGTAATTCCCTATTTTTTGCTGAGAGGGTGCACACACACTTGTGGATTGTTTTCCAAATTCTACACGAGTGTAAGGGTATATCCTACTCATTGTATTCCACATCAAAGTACTATTTTCCAGTGGATTGTGTGGTACTGGATTGTTTTCGTACCATACCAAGGATGTAGCTACACTTGTTGAGTAGTGAACCATGAAAATCTTGTGTTCCTGTGGTTGTGTGTGTTTAGTAGGTAAAGATCTCTTTAACAGGAGGAAAAGGTTGTTTCAAAAATAAAGGAAATGTAAAAGAAAAATATATCATTGATTCAACCCCTCCCCCTCTCAATGATACTTGGATCCTGATTGGGTAACTTCAATTGGTATCAGAGGGACAGGTTCCCTTCGTTTGTTCTTTACTAATGTTTTAAAGAGAAGTTGTTATAGATAATCTGAATTGCGTGAATAGTAAGGGGATTTTGATATTTAATGGAAATAATTATCATATCTGGAAAGATAGAATGATGTCTTATCTTATGTCTCTTAGGTATGAAGTTCTTGAAACTAAAAATGATAGATTTCCTCCTATTAATGGCAAGGTTCCTCTTACACCTGTCTATAAGAAGAATCTTGAGAATGATTGAAGAGATAAAAATAAATTACTCTCATCTCTTTTAGAGAGTTAGTTTTTAAGAGTGAAAGGTGTTGCAACAGCTAAAGGCATCTAGGATAAGTTAAAGAATATCTATGAAGGAAATGAAAAATTGAAGAAGGAAAAACTAAAAATATGGAGGCTAAAGTATGAATATTTGAAAATGGGAGAATCTGAATCTGTTGGGGACTTCTTTACTAGGTTAAATGAAATTTTTAGTATAATCAAATGTCTTCGTGAAAAGTTGGAGGATTCTACAATTGTTGAAAAGATCATGAGAATTCTGCCCAACAAGTTTGATACTAAAGTGTATTCATTAGAAGATAGAGACCCTAAAACATTATCTCTAGATGATTTTCATATCACTCTCATTACTTATGAAATGATAAGGGTGAAGACTATAAAGGAAAAAAAGCTGATAGAGAAATTTCATTCAAGGATCCAAATAGAGAGAAGTTAAATAATACTCTTATTGAAGATTATGTTGTTGAATCGGATTCTGAATATGACGTATGTACGAATTTTGATGAAATTTTATCCTTGTTTTCTATGAATTTCAAAAGAGGTACAGGGAAATACAATGGAAAAAATCCCTTGAAATGTTTTGAGTGTGGAGTTGTTGTTCACTTTGTGGATAACTATCCTAAAAAGAATAAAGAAGAAGATAGTGAGGATGATGACAAAAGTACAAGAAGGTTTTGGAAGAAACAAGATGATAAAGATAAACATTTTTCAAAGGGGAAGGGTGAAAAGTTCTTAAAATCAAAAAGAATAAGATTTTTATCTAAAGATGAAGAAGAAGAAGATAGTGAAGATGAATCTGAGAAATCATTTTCTAAGAAAGATAGAGAGAATACCTTTTTTGCAACAGTGAATAATGATGATTATGGGATCAGTAGTAATAAAGAAGAAGAAAATCAACTTGAACAGTATCTGAAAGAGGAGTTGAAGGAATGTTTAAGAAATATTAGATGTCTTGAGAAGGAAAACATTAAGTTGAAAAATGAAAACTCTTTGTCAAATAACCAAGAATTTTTTCCTAAAAAGAAATAAAATTTTGAAAAGAAGATTGATGGTCTGAAAAATTATCTTGAGAGAGAAAAGAATCACAATGATCATATGGAGGTAAAGTTGAAGGAAAAATAAGATGAGTTGGAACTTTTCCAACATAAAATTTCTAAAGTTGAGGAAATGAACACAAGGTTCAAAAACTCTATTACAGAAGTTTGTGAATGTTATACTAAGAGTGATCCTAATAAGGATCAACAAAATTTGCCTTCAAAGGTTGAAAAGAAAGATGGAATGGGTTCTGATAAGAGAAATATTAGAAATTCTACATATGTGGTCAAAGTTAGCAATACTCAAAAATCAGAAGCATCTAAAAATCTTGAGTCCTGAAAGATATCTACCACTTCTGGTTCTGGTAAGACTGAACAGAAATATGAGTTGAAGAAGAAAGTTACAATTGAAAATATGAAGATTGAAGGTCAGCAAGATTTTTGGTAAGAAGATTTTTGAGAATCATGTTCACAACACTGGTTATTATGGGAGTTTCTAAGGAAAATATTCATTCTATAGCTACTACTGGTATTGTGTTGGATTTGGACACATGGAAAATATGTGTTGGTTCAACCAACAACATTACAACTATTCCACAAATTTTTAAAGGTAAGGATTGAGGGGGAGTAAATCCTTTCAAAAGATAAAACCTTTAAAGAAATTTCAGAAGAAATATGAGAAGGTTGGTGTGACATTTTATAATAGGTTCTAACCACTGGAAACTATTTGTGACAAATGTGATCGACCTAGACATCTTGCTAAGGGTTGCCTTATTGTGTTACCAGAACAACAAAAAAATTTTACTAATCCTTAGAAGCTGGAGTTTTTTAAAGCTAAAAGGGACAGTTCTTCTAAGTCTGAAAAGAAAGAGTGCATGGTTTTCTGGGCATAAAATGTTGACTTGGATAGAAAATTAGAGGAAGCACAACATAAAGTGCGAGAGAAGGAAGAACAAAAATCTCTTGTTATTGAAACTTCTTTGAAAGATACAAATGGAGAACGTCCATAGATTCTTGATAGTGGGTGTTCCTCTTATATGACAGGATACTTAAAGCTGATAAAAAATGTGAAAGACTTCAAAGAAGGAACAGTGACATTTGGTAATGATGAATTTTTTAGGATTAAAGGCATTGGATCTGCCATCATCAGGAAAGAAAAGGTGAAATCTAGAAAAAAAAATTATATGATGATGGGATAAAACAAAATATGTTGAATGTTTCACAACTTTGTGATGAGGGTAAAAATGTTATCTTCAAGAAATATGGGTTTGATGTGAAAATTGAAGAAAATGGAAAGGTTATTACAAGATTCCAACGCACAAAAGAGAACTGGTTTCAAGTTGGAGAAGTACAAAACTCTTGTTACATGGGTATGGTTGATGAAAATCATCTATGGAATAAAATGCGAGGGAAAATGTGTCAGAGAAACATGTGCAAATTATCACAGCGAGAAATTGTTCAAGATATGCCTCATTTATCAAGAAAACGAGATTGGTGCTCCACTATTTGTGATAAAGGAAAGATTATAAACTTTGTGCATAAGAGAGTTGACATTCGTTCAAAACAAACCTTGGAACTTATTCATTCTGATATATGTGGGCCCATGAACAATCAATTAATAAATGGAGATAAGTATTTCATCACTTTCATTGATGACTTTATTCTCATTACTTTTGTTATGTACATGACACATAAATCAGATGCTCTTAAAATGTGTAAGAGTTTTAGGAGGAAAGTAGAGAATGAATGTGAGTATGAAGTGAAGAAATTGAGAACTCATAATGGTGGTGAGTATAAGAATGATGAATTTGAAATCTATCTTGTGAAACATGGACTTCTGCATGAGTTTAGTTCATCATTCACACCTCAACAAAATGGAGTCTCTGAAAGAAAGAATATAAACTTGGTGAAAATGGGGAGAACTATATTACTTGAACAAGGTCTTTCTCATTACTTTTGGAGGCAATCCAAGAGTACTATTGTGTATACATAGAACCAATGTTTCAATAGGCCAAATTCATATATGAATCCATATGAAATGTTCTATGAAAAAACTCCAAGTATAAAACATTTATGAGTTTTTGGGAGTCCATGCATCATGAAGAAGAAAGGTGGAAACCTTGAAAAGTTTGAGCAGAGATGAGATGATGGAATTTTTCTTGGTTATTCTCTAGAGGAAGAGGATATATATATCAATAAATAAATAGGAAGAATTATTTATTCTTTATATGTGAAAGTTTTTTAAATTGTTGATAAAGAAAAATAGTCAAATGCTGATATGGAAGTTGAGCAGGATAGGGAGGAATTTGTTAATAATTCTGATAATGATGCAGACTGTGTTAATCCCACTTAAATAGAGGGATTGGACTCAAAATTATCAAGTGATGAGGATGAAATTCAACCAGTTCATCCTAGGATTAGTAAATAAGTGGAGGCTCATAACATTATAGAATATCAATATTAGAGGGTTCAAATAAGAAGAACAATGAATGATATTACACACACTTCTCTCTATTTGAAAGTTAAATTGAATGATGTAAATGAAGCATTTGAGCATCCAAAATGGGTTTAGGATATGAATGATGAACTTTATCAGATAGAGAGGAATGATACTTGTGAACTTATACCAAAGCATAACAACAAGAACATTTTGGTACAAAGTGGGTTTTCCAGAACAAGCTGAATGAGGAAGGTGAAGTGATAAGAAACAAAGAAATATTGGATTGTAAAGGGTATTCAAAAATTGAAGGCATTGATTTTGATGAAACCTTTGATCTGTTGGAAAGGCTAGAAACTATCATAATCTTTCTTGCTATTGTTTTAAAATGAGGTTACAAAATATTTCAAATGGATGTAAAATCTGCATTCTTGAATGGTGATCTTGATTAGGAAGATTACATTGGTCAACCTTGTGGATTTGTTATTGGGAAGGATTAAATTTATGTATGTAGATTAAAGATAGATTTGTATAGACTAAAACAGGCTCTGAGGGCACGGTATTCTAAATTGGATAATTTCTTGAGGAAGATGAATTTCAGGAAAGGTATATTTCACAACAATATTTACATCAAGGAATGTCAGGAGTTTTCTCTCATTATAATTGTTTATGTCAATGACATTATCTTTGATAGAAATGATGAAAGATCATGTGAAATATTTTTTTAGGAGAGGAAGAAGTCATTTGAAATGTCTATGCTAGGAGAAATTAAGTACTTTCTCTGGTTGCAGATTCTATAGAAGAAGAACCACATATTTCATTCCCAAGAAAAGTATGTAAAGGAACTTCTAAAGAAGTTTGGCATGGAAAATTTGAAACTAGTTTCCACACCAATTTTAGTGGGAACCAAGTTGTATAAAGATGGAGAAAGAAAGGATATTTATCAGAAATAGTTTCAAAATCTTAATGTAAGTCTATTATATTTGACTTCCTCAAGACCCAACATCATCTATGATGTTACTTTATGTGCAATATTTTAGAGAGATCCTAAATAATCACATTTGATTACTAGAAAAATAATTCTATGATATATAAAATGCATAAAAAATTTTGGAATCAGGTATTATGGCTCAAAAAATATTGATCTATTCGAGTATTCAAATTCTGATTGGGCAGGAAATGTTGATGATAGAAAATCCACATGAGATGGAGTTTTCTTTATGGGGAAAAATTGTGTTAGTTGGAATATAGAGAAAAAAATTCAGTAAATCTTAGCATAGATGAATCTGAGTATGATTCTACTACTCAAGTTTCTACCCAACTCATGTGGATGAAGACTCAGTTGGAAGATCTCCTTGTTGAAGTAAAGTTACCCCTGCTCTTAGGATGTGATAATTAGAGTGCAATCAATCTTACAAGGAATCCAGTACAACATTCTCTTTCAAAAATCATTGACATAAAGTACCACTTAGTCATAGAATAGGTGCAGAAGAATTAATTGAGTCTGGAGTAAGTTCCTACATCGGAACAAGTTGCTAACATATTAACAAAACCTTTACCAAAGGAACCATTTGCTGAATTGAGGTTGAACATGGGTGTCCAACCTCCTTATCATCAAGGTTCAGGTACGTGTATTTGTCCTCACTCTCATCTTACATTTGTATATTGTTGTTAGGGGGAGACATTTTTCATAAATATATCCTTATAGAAGCATGTATAGGGGGGTTGTGGGTAAGCTGTGAATCCAGCATGTAAGTGTGTGAACTATTCTAACTGTTTGTTGGAGTGGTTGTAGGAAACAAAGTTTTTGTATTTTAGAAAAGTTGAAAAAGTGAAAAAGCTTAGGATGAATACTGAGGGAGAAGGAATGGAAGAAATTTGTTTATGTTTTGAAGAAGGATGAGGAATAAATTTCATAGTCACTACTTTTGGACAGCATGGTTTTGCTGCCAATAATTCTTCTTTCCTATAATGAGTTAGCTTACTTAGGCTTAGAATTGTAGATACAGAATCCATTGCATGAAGTTACAAATTTTAGTGATTTATGAATCATGGTTGACAACAAAATCCAAAGGGGGATATTGTTGGGACTAATTTGGATGGAGAAGGAAGTAAGAAGAGTTTTCTTTTACAAAGTGTTGTCTTTTGTTGTCAAAGAAAATAAATCAATTCACTTTGTAAAGGACATGGAAAATAAGATGATGTTTTGATGATTTTTATTTCAAAAATATTATAAGTTAGGAGAACTTGTGATGCAATACTTTTAAAGTAAAATGGGAGAAAATATTATTCCAGTCATATTCAGTTTTGATTGGAAAGAATAATGCTGTTGGAAGATAGGGAAGTTGTAGTACTTCCTATTGAAAATCAGAAGATGATTTGCTAATTTTTATTTCAAAAATATCATAAGTTAGGAGAACTTGTGATGAAATACTTATTAATTAAAGGGGGAGAAAAGATGATTCCATTCATATTCAGTTTTTATTGGAAAGAATGATGTTGCTGGAAGATAGGGATGTTGTAGTACTTCCTATTGAAAATATGACGATGAAAAAGGTGTTTTATTAAAGTCTATATATCACGATATATATGGTTCATGATGAGAGAAGTTTTTTTGAATATACTGGATGATAATGAATTAGAATTGGTATTTTTTCTAAAACATATTTTAAGGTGGCAGTGCTTCCTAGTGTTGGCCAAATTTTTGGGGCTGAAAATCAGGAGATGGAGAAATGTGATTGTGGAAAAGGAAGATGTGCACAAGTTTTATGATGGCCTAGTATGTTGCGTGTAAGTGGAATTTCAAGACCCGAACATAAAAATTTGTCAAAGGAGAGGCTTGCATGAAAGATTGTTTTTTGAGCACAAGATTGAAAGGAGTTTGGAATATTGTGCACAAGGCATGATTCAAGGTCAAAAATTAAAAAAATGGAAAATTCATTAAGTGTGCAAAAGTTTCAAGAAGTGCATGAAATATGAGGTTGTGTGAAAGAGACTTACATGCCCAATGCGATGTCGAATGGGGTTTTGCACGACGCGTTAGGGTTTTGTGTGACGTGTCAGGGTTTTTGCGTGCGGGGCTAAACGAAGGATATAAATAAGTGGTGACCCCCTCACATTTGTTAATATTGACACTTAGAGAAATTATGAGCTCTGATGCGTGAAATAATTTTAAGTAAATGGAGGTGTGTGAAAGAAAGAAAGTTGTGCATAAGAAGAAGAGTTGTGCGCAAGAATGAAGTTGCGCGCAAGAGGTGTTTCACGAAAAAAGGAAAATATTGCACGCGAGGCATAAAAGTTGGGCACGATACACCTATAGGGGTGCGCAAAAGATTTGGGTTCTTCACACGTATTTATTTGTGCATAAGATAGTTCTTACCAGCTTCTGGGTAGGAATGTGAAGATTTTTACTTCAGAGAATACACCTATTCAATTATAAAGAAGCACTGAAATACTGTAATTCCTTATTTGTGCTAAGAGGGCGAACACACACTTGCGGGTTGTTTTCCAAGTGCTACACAAGTGTAAGGGTATATCCTACTCATTGTATTCCACATAAAAGGATTATTTTCTCGCAGATTGTGTGGTACTGGATTTTTTTCGTACCATACCAAGGACGTAGCTACTCTTGTTGAGTATTGAACCTTGTAAATATTGTGTTCATGTGGTTGTGTGTGTTCAGGAGGGAAAGAACTCTTTAACAAGAGTCGAAGGTTGTTTCAAAAATAAATGAAACATAAAAGAAAAATATATTGGTGATTCACCCCCCCCCTCTCAGTGATACTTGGATCCTAATTGGGTAACTTCAATTTATAAATTTAACATCTCTCTTAGTTGGAATCCCTGATAATTTCTCAGGAAACACATCCCAAAACTAGTCTACTATGGGTGGAAAGACATAATACTTCACACTTCAGTCATCCATAAAAATACTCCCAACCTAGGTGGTGATATCCACCAATTGATGATGTATTGGCCCTACACGGCCTACCTAGATATCCCACTCTCCATGATGAACATAACTATTACCCTATAGATATGTTAAGGTAACTCACCTATGGTAATAATCGATGTGGTCTCAATATTATACTAACTAGTCCATACCTAAAATTAATTCCAAGCCTGACATGTCAAGTTTATAAAGATCCCAATAGAAATGATACTCTCCAACCTTGAGTGAACACCCCTTAAATAAACAAATATACATCGGTTAAGCTCCTAAAAGTGTGTAAATTATCATAACCCCACTCAAAAAATCCACTATCAGACTCAAACCAATCACAATTTGAGAAGATATAAAATAGAGTCTCTTGTATAAAAAAAGTATTTTAAAGTGTATAACATGTAATAATTGTACCTCTAACTATTAATTTTCTAGCCTCACTATCCATGAGTGAAAACTGAACTACATGCAATTTCCATTCCCCTATTCTATGTGTTGAAGTCTGAGACCTCTAAGCTGCCCCAATCTACTAATACAGGCACTCTTTAACTAATGTACCATGTCTACTTTCTCAACTACTAGGGATATAAGAACTACAACAACCAAACTGATATGGTGTAGAATACCCCCTTCCAGTATTCTAATTTGTACTAGTTCCTCTGCCATTAACCATTGATTGAGGGTTCCTACAATACCTCTTTAAGTTCCCCATCCTAGAATAGGATCGAAAAAATTCTAGTGGTTGTAGGCACTGGCTATGAATGTGACCTGACCTACCACACTGTTGGCAATATATTTGGTTACTGATCTGAGTAAATAATCCTTCTTCCTAGACACTATGTTTTCCATTTCCTATTTTGATGTTCTCAAAGTGACGCTTCCTACTCTTAGAAGATGTACCTCCTAGTCATCAATCTAAAACCAATTGAATTGCACTAGAAGACTCCTTTAGGTTCCCCTAAAATATGAGAGCCTGATTAACCACCTCAAAAAAAACAGATGAAAGATCTTAACCAGGGACTTAATCTTACATTTAAGCTCATCCTAAAAAAATCTCTACTGTTACCTCATCTTCTTACAATGATAAAACGAAGCATTGAAAATAAATGAAGTAGCCATAACAGTACATCATGGACATACTCCCATGGGTCAACCACATAAACTTAGCTTCCCTCTCATGCCTGAGAGTCTCAGGGTAAAAGTGTTCTCGAAAATTATCCTGAAATTCCTTCCATACCATATTTTCCATATGCTCATCCCAAGTCTAAATATCCCACCAATTCTTCTCTTGACCATGTAACATATAATCTTCTAATTTAACTCTACTCTTTGAATGAGTTTCCAAATGGTCAAGGATCATATGGATGGACTCAGTCCAGAACTTAGCTACCTCAGGTTCACCCACTCTAGTGAATTTCGGAGGGCGCTACAACTGGAATCCCCCTGTCATGTCAGAAATATTTTTCACAACTCACCCTTGGTATCTTTTTATAAACTGTATAAAGTGAGAAAATTTCTCATAGAGATGCTCTCTAGATCCTTCACCCGGAACTATCGGAGCCTCTGTCTCCATATTTGGAGGCACATTTCCATCAATTTCCTCATTTCATCTTATCAATAAACATCATCATGGAGTAATATATATACAATGCCAAGAACATATCTTAAGATACATAACAAATCATTAACACATTTTAACAAGAGGGATTCATAATAATCCATAACAAGTTGTCCCCCATATCATGACACACTATGAAAATCGATGAACTATCACTACCCTCAACCATCCCTCATATGGTTCATAGATAACATAGGGTAAAGAAATTCATATTTCATATTTTCCCTTTAGACACCAATTTTATCCATTTTCAAATTAGTAAATATTACATCATTTAAACCATTTAACTTCATCATTAGGTGCCATTTTTCTACATTACTCAAATTAAGAAAATCATTTTCATTTCAACAATTTACCCAAAACCTAATTTTCAGTGCATGCCTAAAATGATGCATGTCAAATAAAATCCTAAGCACCTAGATTGATGCATGTATAGTCAAAATTCATACCATACCAGGGAATGAATAATAAAATCATCAAAAAAAACAATAGCATCAAATAATAAGTGCATCACCCAAGGTGAAATAACTTCCAACTATAACAGAAAACATTGTTAACAATAATCCCACCATGGGTACTTGGTCTTTCCCCTCGATAATGATTAGATACTCCCATACATGAGCACATGACCAATTCATGACTCATACTAATCCTTTATCTTCCATTTCCAAATTGAAATTCAACTAAAAATAAAATAAAACCCCTCGGATACCACTCTGTAACATCCCATCCTGGGTTCCACATGTTAATGCCACGATTCAGTAAGTTACATAACCTTAGGCACACCCACCCATATGCCAGAGGCTACCGACTAGAAGCGAGGGTCTAATATGTGATAAGGGGAGACTATTCCATATTTATCACAGAATCACAATAATGGATATTAATAAAAAATATCCAAAAGATAATAAATATTAATCAGAATAATAACATAACCAATAAAGACCAACATCACATAATAATCTCAATACATGGATAATTGAGCACAAAAAATAATAGTAGATATGTGATTCCATATAGTTGTCTAGTTTCAAATACAAAACCAAAATAAAGACACGTAGACCACTCCCTATGAAGGTCCTAACATCATGTTCAGTTCCCTCATGCATGCTCCATCCTGAATCCCAACTCATCCATTTAAGATAGGTCTATTTCCCTTTTCCTGACCTAAAAACATGAAGTCTATTCTGGTACAGATCAGGAATCCCAAGAAGGGTGTGGTTATAACTCATTAGGCCACCATCAGTGGCATCTAAACCAATATCTAGTCTATAACTTACTTTCTAATTCATTAAATAATAAAGTAAAAATACTAAACTAAATAGTTTTCACATTTAATATTCTTTAATTAACCACATATGTCCCCAAGTTTATAATGAAACCTAAATCAAAATACTTGCTTCAGCCCATGACAAAGTCGAATCCATCCACCAAGGGATATCACATTTCAATCTATCATGTGTTTTCATTAATCATTAAAATCCAATTTCTCATTCATATAATGGAGTCTTAGAGATGTAGTATAGAACCCTATAGGTATTTGGAGCAGCAGTACTTGTCCCACTACTCAATGATCACATGAAATACATATATATATATATATATTGGGGGCCTAGAGTGGTAGTCTGGAACCCTGTGGGTATTTGGAGCAGTAATCCCTATCCCACAACTCAGTCACAAATATCACAACTCATGGTTCCACATTCTCGACACATTTATCAACCTTTTCCATATTCCATTATTCAAAAAATTTCTAGAATTTAATTATTAACCATATTCAAATTATCATTAAATAACCATTCATATTTCATATTTCATCATTTCAATTACATTAGAACACCCCATGGGTTTCTACCCAGTCCAATTTCAAATTCAACAATAGGTCCAGCAGAACTCGTGAAGGTTTTTACAATCACAAGGAAACCAATTAATTAATTAAATTTAGAATGAAATTTCCCAAAATGGAAATTTCAATTTCACAATTACATACATGAAATTAAAATAAAGAATATGGGAATTGAAAATTAGACCACCAACCTCAATATCATTGGCGAATGCTCGCAAAACCAAAATCCCCAATTTGATACAGAATTATTAATCCTACAAAAATGGAATAGATTTAGAAAAAAAAACCTAGGTTAAAAATAAAACCAAAAAACCAACAAAACCTATATCTAAAAAATATCGAATAGATTAAAAACATCCCTATTCATTGGGAAAGAGATATGAGATAAAGATAAAAACAAACAGGGAATAAATCCCTTACCATTAAAGAGATGATCCTTTAACTGAATCATTAATTTTACAAAAAAAGTTTTGAGGGGCCTTGGAATCCTCTTCGAGACATCAAAAAATGAAATAGACTATATTATGTCAATAAGGGTTTATTTAGGGTAAAAATAGGGGGTTGGTGAATTTTAATAAAAATTTAATGGGATTAAAAACCCTTGCACATGGTTTCTTGGAATAAAGTGCATGGTTTTCCAAACCATGTTTCTTAACTGTGCGCCTATACTTAGGGGATAAAAAATTTCTATTAAGTGGAACATGTTTTGAATAATTGTGCACCCAACATGAAAATCCCCTATGTTTGAGCATTCATGTTTTGTGGATAGAGGCTACATGTTTTGGCCAAATCGTGTTCCAACTGTGCACCACCTCTATGCCTCCAAAATAGGGCACACGGTTTACCTGGGAAACCACATGATTTTCCATATCCATGCACCAATTATTCATATCCCCATGAGATTCCAAATTTCTCCAAATTCATATAAAACAACCCCAAAGTAAAACCCAACCATGATATAAAAATCAAGGGTAAAAAATACCTTAAATGAGAATGAGGCATCTACAGAGAGGTCAGGATCTCACAGAGATCATTTATTTTAGATGATTTCCATAAGAAATATGTATTTATGGTCACTAGAAAATCCCATAGAGACTTCTAGAAACTTCTCACCAAGTTTCATCTTAGGGATGCTGAGGGGAAGTAAAGGCCCACCCACCAATTACATTTTAACACATTATAAAGTAGGAAATATGAAATGATTTCACCAGTCATCATGATGAGAAATCATTATAGGTTAAAAGTAGTCTATAATATATTATTTGACATTATTTATTTCATCCAATTTGATTCAAAAAATTTAATTTATAAAATAGAAAAGAAGTGATGAAAATAAACAATGTGCATCAAAACCAATATACCCCTATCATAAAGTAAGAATGGGGTATGATTCACTAAATAAGAAAATGGTATTTATTTTAAATCTAAAATAGAATTTATATTTGATATAAAAAAATATATTTTTCTTTTTTTATATGTATATTGATGAATCAAAATCAGAATCCACTACCATCCCATGTCATGTTCTATAGAAGGAGGCCTATATAAATAAAGAGGGTAAACTAGTTGAAGAAAATACAAAAGGAGTATGGGAAACAAGTGTAAGTATGAAATAATTGTAATTCGTTATGATTTATAATAATATTACATGAAAATATCTATTATTCATATTTTTTTACCATTTATACACAAGAATAAACTGTGACATACCTAAAGAAAAACTACTTTTAGTATCTTTGAAGTGATGTAAACTATATGGTCGATTTAGAGGTGTTGGTTTTTGAGTGTCACCTATAACATATTTTTAGATAAAAAACTACAAGAAGATACATATCTGATGATGAAATTATTATAAGTGAAAATAGATTCTTTGTAAGATATTATTGTCCAATCTATTTTGGTAGAAAAATATATGTTAAAGGATCAAAGAGAACCAGCAGTGGAAAAAATATTAGAACATGAACAACCAAATGACCCCACTGTCTTTAAGGAAAGTAATTCCCATAAACCAAATACCTTACCTGAGGTAATAATTTTTTTCATTACACATTCTTCTAAATGTGAATCAAATAATATCTTATTTCATTATATTACCAAAATTTTGTAGGGTGAAGTTATATGTGATTTCTATCTATCAACACCCACACATCACCTTGTTGTGAGGGGTACAGTGTATAATTTCCTAGTAGAAATGCCACATGAAAAAGAAATTTAAAAAGGTCACATGAGAGTAGGGATTGAAGTAGTACAAGATCTTAGCATTGAGTTTCCTATTACAATTGATGATTCAGATATTATAATGGGAAATGATGTTATTAGAACTTTCATATATTGTTCATCTAATCTTATAAAGATTCATGAGGTGTGTAATTTAAAAAAAAAAAAAAACTTATAATAGTTGATAAAAAAGTTTTTGAAGTGAGGTATGGTATTAAAAACGGATTAAACGATCGGTAAATAGAATTTCATATCAAGATAATTAGGGAATCGACTAAGAAAAAAAAGGTCCTTCGGAGAGTATATTCTCTCTGCTAGTTCCACTACTACATATATTAACATTACAAGTTCATGAAGACACCACATTAAAATATGGATATATGTTCTAAATTCAATATCAATAATAAATATTTGGAAATTTCATTATTGACATGGTTGTTCTTGATCGTATGAATGAGATTCTCATTTTTGAATGGTTGGGAGTATCAGTTTTGAATACATACATGAGGTGAATTTTCATAATATGTATATCCAAAAAATGATCTACTATGTTCATTAAATTTAATAAATATTCATATTTTCTACAGTCAAATATATTACTGTTATATAAATGGAAAACCCAGTGAAGCATGATTTTGATTCATTAATCCATGTATCATTTCTATGCAAGAAATTTCTTTATAAGTAAAATAAATTGAAAATAAAAAAAAATATTAACTAAGTGAAGTGTTTGAGAAGAAAATAATATATGGAAGACTCTTCTCGATGCCTATAATGTCGGGGTAAAAATCTAAAATCTAATCATATAAGATATTTTTTTTTATTAATTATTTTTTTAGGAATCACTGAATACTAATCATAGTATATTTTAATACCCAAAATGTTTATTTTTTAGATCCAATGCAAGGATTTCCATCAAACTAACCACACATTATATTTATTGTGATTTTTTAATACACTATAATCAATATTTTAAAGATTAAATTCAAATTATATGTTTTATTTTTTTTAATGATAATTATTTTATGATAGGGTGATCTATAAATTTATTCTAAATAATGGTAGGATTTTAGTCACCGAATATAAGAATCTCAGGGATTTCTTCAAATGGAGACAGATTAGAATATTTATATAAATATTTACTATCAAAACATATTTCAAAACAATTTCCTTATTCTATTCAATGTTTCTATAGTTTCTGAAGTATGTTAATGGTAATGATTTTTGATATTAAATTTGTAAATTTATATCATATACCATCAAAAGACTAGCATCCCTGAATAGGTAATTTTTTAAGGTAATTGCAATTTCATTAAAAATATTTCTTAATCATTTTTTTTGTCTATATTTTCTCAGTACTACCATGATTTCCAACAATATACATACTCAAAATAAGAAGTGAATTTGTTTAGAGATGAGTGGGTAGAGTACACGGTGTCTTAATGTTTTTCAACATCAAATTTAGGTGATTACCAATTATGTATGTGAATTCGTATGGGCTATGGCCATAGAAATATATTTCGTATGTGAAGCATTAGTATCAAAATGCTTATATATTATTTCTGTTTTTTTTTCTCAAGGAGAAGTATAATAGAGAAAATAAATATGTTTAGAAATGAATGGGTAGAATACATGGTGTCAAAATGTATATAGAAGTCATGAAGAGGTGACTTCCTAGTAATTATTTAGTTAATTTTCTCATCATTTTGTCAATTTTTTTAGTTAATTTAATTATCATTTTTATATAATACTTATTTTGTTAAATTCACACATTATTTCAAAACCCACATTTAATGTTGAAAACCAAGAAAACAATTTTATATTGTTTTGATACTTTAACCAATAAGTCATTTTTTATGTATTGAGATTTTATACTCATCAATCTAACACATAATGTGGTCGGTATGACTCAAAGTGCATGTTTTCAAAAAAAAATAATCATTTTAATTTGAAACACATATCACATAGCCAAAACTGAGCCAAAAAATGGATTGTTTTAAAAATTTAGGACAACGATCGATAATTCATTTTTGATGTGTATGCATTGGATGTAAGTCAATCTGACACCCAATGTAGTTAGAATGACTCTAGGTTTATGTTTTTAATATAAAAGAGTCATTTTAGTTTAAAATGTGTGTCACATATCCAAAACTCTAAAAAATGAACTTAAGTTTTCTTCAAATTTTAGTAATATATTTTATAATTCATTATTCACAGGTAGGAATAAACTAAACATAAATATGACACATGATGTGTTCATTATGACTCAAAGTATGTGTTTTCAATATAAAAGTATAATTTTAGTATAAATCACACTTTAAATATCCAAATATTAGAAAAAAAAATCAATGCCAGTTTTAAAAATTTAGTAAAAATATTGATAATTAGTTTTTTATGTGTAAGAATTGAACTCACATAAATATGACACCTGATGTGGTTAGTATGACTTGAAGTGCATGTTTTCAATAGAAAAGTGTCATTTTAGTTTAAAATGAATGTAAAACCACCAAAACTGAGAAATCAATATTGGAATGTTTTCAAAACTTATAAAAATGATCCATAATTCATTTATTACGTTTAGTAATTGACTTCACATCAATCTGACTCACAATGTGGTAAATATGACTTGAAGTGCATGTTTCCAACACAAAAGTGCCATCTTAGTTTAGAATACACATCAAATAGGAAAAACAGAGCAAAAAAACTTAGATTATTTTTAAAATATTGGAAAACAATTCATAATTCATTTGTGACATGTAATAAATGATTTCACATCAATCTGATACATGTTGTTACCGTTATGACTCAAAATTAATGTTTTCAATATAAAGGTGTGATATTAGTTTAAAACATACATAAAATAGAAAAAACTAAGAAAATGGGATTGGAATATTTTTAAACATTAGTAAAATGGTCTATAATTCATTTTTGACATTTTTGAAGCTACCGTGAATCAAAATGACACCCTATGTGGTAGGTATGACTCAAATTTCATGTTTTCAATATAAAAGTGCATTTTAGTTTAAAACACATCACCAAAACTAAAAAAATGTGTTCATATTATTTTCAAACATTAGGAAGGAAATCCAAAATTCCTTTTCCACATATAGAAAATGAATGCATTCCAATTCAACGCATGATGTGTTATATATGACTTGAAGAACATGTTTTCAATATAAAATTGTTGTTTTAGTTTAAAATGTGCATCAAATCACCAAAACCGAGAAAACAAGCTCAGATTTTTTTTCAAAATTTAGTAAAATAATACATAATTCATTTGTAACATATCAGAATTGATCATACATGAATCCAACATACGATGTGGTCACTATGACTCAAAGTGTGTGTTTTTAATAAAAAAGTTTCATTTTAGTTTAAAAAGAATCACATGTCGAAAAATGATAAAATGACCTTGTATTGTTTTCAAACATTGGGAAAACAACCCATAATAAATTTTTGAAATGTTGTAATTGAACACACATCAATCTAAAACCAGATATGGTTGTTATGAATAGAAGTACGTATTTTAAATACAAAAGTGTCAGTTTAGTTTAAAATGCATATCAAATATCCAAAATAAATAAAATGAGCTCATTTTGTTTTCCAAATTTAATAAAATACTCAATAATTCTTTTGTGACATGTAGGAATCGAACACACATCAATCTGACACTCGATTTGGCCAGTATGACTCAAAGTGCATGTTTTCAATATAAAAGTGTCATTTTACTTTAAAATGTGTGTCATGTCACTAAAAACAAGAAAATAAATCTTGGATTATTTATAAAATTTATTGAAATGATTAATAATTCATTTATGATGTGTAGAAATCAACCAAAAACCAATCCAACACCTGATGTGGTTAGTATGACTCGAAGTGCATGTTTTCAAAATAAAAGTTCCATTTTAGTTTAAAATTTGTGTCACATCAAGAAAACTAAGAAAACAAGATTGTATTGTTTTAAAATTTATAAAAATTATCCATAATTCATTTTTCATGTATAGGAATTTACCGCATGCCGACCTGACATATGATGTGGTCTGAATTACTCTAAGTACATGTTTTCAATATAAAAGTGTCATTTTAGTTTCAAATGTATCACATAGCCAAACCAAGAAAATGAGCTCATATTAATTTCAAATAATATAAAAATGATTCATAATTAATTTGTGACATGTAGGTACCAACCACACATTAATCTGACACATGATGTGTTCAGTATAATTTGAAGTGTATACTTTTAATACAAATGTGTCGTTTTAGTTTAAAACATGCTTAAAATAGAAAAAATTGAGAAAACAAACTTGTATTATTTTCAAACATTAGTAAAACTATTTATAATTCATATGGTATGTGTATAAATTGACCACACATCAGTTGGACACCTGATATGGTTAGTATGACTCAAACTTCATGTTTTCAATAGAAAAGTGTCATTTTAGTTTAATACACAATTCACGTTACCAAAAATATTAAATCGAGCTAATATTGTTTTAAAAATTTATTAAAATATCCATAATTATTTTTTATGTATAGGAATTGACCACACATAAATCTAACACACGATGTGGTCAATATGACTCTAAATTCCAGTTTTCAATACAAAAGTGTCATTTTAATTTAAAATACATATCAAATATCCAAAACTGAGAAAACAAGATCATATTTTTTTAAAACTTTAGGAAAATGATCCATAATTAATTTTTGTTGTGTAAGAATTGACGACACATCAATCTGACACATGATGTGACTGATATGACTTAAAGTTTTTTTTCAACATAAAGGGGTCATTTTGGTTTAAAACATGACTCAAATATTCAAAACTGATAAAATGAACTCATGTTGTTTTAAAACTTTAGTAAATGATTTATAATTTATTTTTGATGTGTATAAATTGACTGCATGTCAATATGACATCCGATGTGGTCTGTATGACTCGAAGTGTATGTTTTCAATATAAATGTGTCGTTTTAGTTTAAAATGCATATCAAGTCAATAAAATAGAGAAAAAAATATAATTGTTTCTAGACTTTATGAAAATGTTCTATAATTCATTTTTCACGTGTAGGAATTGACCACACACCAATATGACACACGATGTGGTCAGTATGACTCAAAGTACATGTTTTCAATATTAAAGTTCTATTTTAGTTTAAAATGAATGTCACGTCACCAAAACTGATAAAAATCTTGGATTTTTTTCAAACATTAATAAAATAATCCATAATTAATTTTTCATATGTTGGAATTTAATTCATGCCAAACTGACACATGATGTAGTCGGTATGGCTTAAAATATGTGTTTTCAAAATAAAAGTTCCATTTTAGTTTAAAACTCATCAGATAGCCAAAACTACGAAAAGGATCTTAGATTATTTTCAAGCATTATTAAAATGATCAAAAATTCATTTGTGACCTGTAATAATCTACTACACATCAATCTAACAACTGATGTCATTGGTATTACTCAAAGTGTGTGTTTTCAATACAAATGTGTCATTTTAGTTTAAAACACACATCAAATAGACAAAACTAATAAAATTAGATTAGGTTATTGTTAAACATTTGTAAAGTGGTCAATAATTCATTTGTGACATTTAGTAATTGACCGCATTTCAGTATGACTCCCAATGTGGTCTATATTACTAGAAGTGTGTGTTTTCAATAAAAAGGTGTCATTTTTTGTTTAAAACAAGTATCACATAGGAAAAACTGATCATAATAAGCTCATATATTTTTCTCATCATTTTATTATAAATTAATTAATTAATTCCCATATCATTTTTATCTTATACATGAATATTTATTTTTTACAAATATAATGTTTGAAGATGGACAAGAAATGGTGTGACATTTAAAGGCTCGTTCTTAGAAATAAAGTTCTCTTGAATTGTCTCACAGCCATAGTGAGTTTGGTTATCACCAAAAATGTGATCCAATTCAAGTACACCTTCTTTTGAGAAAAAAAATAAATTGTGTGACATGTAAGAATCAACTATAATTTAATTTGATACACATTGTGCAGGGTATGACTCAAAGTATATGTTTTTATTTTTAAAGTAGAACTTTTTGTTTTATTTATTTCATTATAGTATTACTAACATCATAATTGTTTACTTATATAGGTTCATTATTTTTTCTTGAGTTAGGGTGGTTTTTTCAGTAGCTAATAGCATGAAAAGTTGTATGGGGGAGAAGACTAATAAACATTGATGTTTTTGAATTTTTTGATAATTTGTACTTACTCATGTAATTGTACAAACCAATGTCTGAAATTTATGTAATATAGTGTTTTTTCTTGTATTTGTGTTGTAAATTGTATTTTAATTAAATTAGATATTTACTCCTATATTTTCTCCTTGTTTTTTCTATTGTAGTGTGCTATAAATTTAACAGAACACTATAGCAATATGCTCTTTTAACAGTACTTGATTAGTATTGATAAAGGGCCCCCTTTATCAGTGTTATTTTGAGTATTGATAAAGTATCCATTTATCATCACTGAATAAAATCACCTATAAAGGGGTTCCTTTATCAGTTCTTTTTTAATGATGATATAGGGTCCCTCTATCATCATTTTTCTAGTGCTGATAAAGGCCTATGGATTTTTAGGGTGCACCGATTTTCATCGCTTTTTTACACTAAAAAAGGAATATTATAGAAATGTTAAATTCCTTATGCTTAGTAGTGATATTTTATATGTATATATTAGTGGTTGATGTTATGGGTTGACTGGGGCTATGTGTTAACAGAGGTTATGGTAACTAAGGTTATATATTTATGGCTATGGATGTATAATGGTGTGTGTATGATGAGTTTATTGTTCATTTATGTTTTAGTTTATTGTAAGTCATAGTTTTTATATTTATATTTTTTATTAAATATTTTTAAAAATAAAATTCATAAAAATATATTTAGCTACATTTTATGATTACTGCTATTAAACATAATCACTGCTATTATATATAATAGCGGATAGGTTCCTTTTCTCCATTTTATTTTCATTTAAATTTTTAAAAAAACCCACTAATAAATGAAATAAAACCCATTATTAAATGATCAAAAAATTACACATACAAAAACCACTGCTAAAGAAGAAAAACTTCTACTAAATTATTATCAATCGTGAAATAAGTTTTGGTTTTCAAAACTACCACTAAACAATATAGTGGTAATTTAAACCACCTCCATTAGAAAAAAACACCGCTAATACCTATGTTTTTTGTAGTGTATATTTATAGTATTATGATATGATTATTCAATACTATTTAATGATATAAATTTAATATTTTAAATTATTTTATATATTCAATCCAATCTATATAATATATATTTAATCAAAATTGTATAGTATATTTAATCGAATCTATAAAATTTTTTGTTAGGGATTTTATGTATTTAATACAATGTACATAATGTAAACTATTCTAAATTTATAGTATTTCCTATTTCAGTATCATTTTATTAGATTATATTATCTATGATCCTTCAAATAGTTCTCCATTTATAGTTTCTTTATGGTCATTCAATACTATTAAAAATAATTTAAAGAATGGATTCTATTTTTATAATATAGTTGTCTATAGTAACGTGCATATATCTTGCATTGATACGTATTTTACACAAATTATTATGTATAATTCAATTTTTTATTCATATTCAATTTAATTTTAATTTTTTTACATTCAAATGAAATGTTACATTAAACTATGCAATTGATTGATGGATATGAATTATTCATTTTGTAACTTTTGTAACTTTATCTCTTTTTGGTATGTGAACTTTTTCTGACATTTTACTTAATTTATTATCTGCACTAACATTTAGAACATGAATTCGATCAAGAAATATTTTTTTATCAGTGAAGAAGTCAAAACTAAATTTAGCAGAGGTAGTTCAACTTCAAAGCATCATAAAAATAACCTCAATGAACATCAATACAAGATTAAAAGAAAAATTGAATAGACCAACCTAAATTCACTTACTATGTTCAACTATTTATTTGTGATTTTGTATTTTTTTATTCATAATCTATTATTTACTCTTATGTTTCTTTCTATTCATATATTACATTTTACATATTTAATTTTCCTTTCATAAACTTGTTGTATTTTCCCATGAAATTATATTAGCGGGGTACTAGTTGAGTTAAATATGTTATTTCACATGGTTTGGCTCAATACTATCTAGGGTAATATGTTAAGAACATTGATGTGATTCCATTAATAATTATTTCTGTGTTTTTGCATGATTTTTTTATGTTATAAATAATATTTTTATATATTTTCAATTGGATTAAACTTATAACAATATTTTGGATCTAAGATGTGTATTTGTACATGAATTACTCATAAAAAGTTCAAATAAATTATGATTCTAAATGTAAAATTATCAAAAATAATGATAATGCGGTATAATTATTATAGATTTATATAATCTTTAATTTTAAAGGATAATGAGGAATAATGAACATGTTTTTCAAATCCTATTTTATCATGACACTTATTGTTTCAGTTTCAAATATGAGTTGTCACGTTATGTTTTAATGTTTATATAAAAAATTATTTAAGGATTCTAGTAATATTTAAATTAAAAGAAATAATAAAATTAATGGTTGATAATTCATGTATTGTAATTTTGGAAGTTATGGTCAGTGTTATCTTAGGAGTATTATGTGAGAGGATGTAATATAAGATTATGTCATAGCTTTTAGTGGTTGTGTTTAATTCATTAGGTGATATAAAAATAAATAATTAATTAAATAATTCAGTGGTTAGTTATGTATTATCATGATTTTATAGTAAAATTTAGTAGTGATATCTTTTATGATGTTTTGATGTTTATTAGATCATGAAATGATAAGATTGATTTATCAATTGTTTCTTTATTTTTACATATGATAACTCCATATAACCATTCAATTACTTTTATTGTATGTTCTTGTCTTCTTGATTGATTGCATGTGTGATTGTTTTCTTTCTTGATGTAATTGTCAATTCCTAAGGAGGTTTCAAAGTATTTTATAGTTTTCTATTTATTTTTGTATTAGAATACAACTCCTAGGATTGAAGGTGTTATGATTTTTACATGGTTAATATAGATGTTGAAAAAATGATTTTTATAGTTCATTTTCCTATCTATTTTACTTAAATATGAGGGGCAGACAAGGAAAACTTTAGTCATGGTTTGAGGTGTGTAGGTATGTATAAGTTTCATATTCTTATTTATAACATTATTTATTTTTATTAAGGCATGTGCATAATATTATTATTATTTTTATATATTGTGTATCATTATGAATGGTCTGAGTGTCACCCGTAAAAATTTATAATTTAAAACACATTTATCTCAAACACAAATAGGATTAGAAGATAATGGAAAATCTATATAAAGTTTATTATAGTCTCCCCTAAAAAATTGTGGTATGGATTTTATTAATAATGAGAATAGTATTTTGGATATACATGTGAAGGTTTTGACCACTAGATATGGGTTATAGCTTATAGTGATTTTTTTTCATTGTTAGAGGTGGAATTATGGATTTTTGGATATCAATGATGTGAAATACATGCTAATTAATTTATTGGAATTTTTATTATTCGACAGTATTTGTGGTTTTTAAGGAAATCTAATAGAGATTTTGGATATTGTAGGATATGTGAAATATACCTAGTATTTATAACTCTACTATTTTGGAAATAGGGGTTCATAAGTGGGTTATAGTTCAAATATATTTTTTGTTATTACTATAATACATAGTATAGAATAATATATAGAAAAAGATATTAACATGGAATCCAACTTCACTTTGTTCGTTAATAATAGTTTCATCTATTCATTTCCGGAAATTCCATGTTACTTGACCCTATTTCAAAATCTTGTGATTATGTTACCTTTTATGTTCTGAGGAAATATATTTTTACCTAAATTTAGAAATCCATGTCACAATTAAGTGACAAGTAATAACAGGAATTTCCAAGGAAATTATTCTATCCAATAATAAATAAGTTTTTTCTCAACATATTTTTTACAACATTTTTGTTCCAAACAACATTAAATTGAGAACCTAGACCAACATTCACATGTTTACCCTAGGTTGTTTCTTTTCATGTCACTATTTTGTAAAATTATAACTTGTCCATAATCATAATCGGTAGTATTAAAATGTTGGGTTCCCTTTATTATAATTATTTATAACTTTATCCTTTGATTATGAATATATTATGTGTATTTATTTATTTTTTGTAAAAAATGAATTTTTTATGCACCAAATAGGATGGATAAGAATCAAAATTTGATGCATGATAATCATATAAAAAATTAGTATGAATATAGAGTTAAATAATTCATTGTGTTAGAAATAA
Organism: Viscum album; assembly: GCA_963277665.1. Classification (NCBI taxonomy): domain Eukaryota; kingdom Viridiplantae; phylum Streptophyta; class Magnoliopsida; order Santalales; family Viscaceae; genus Viscum; species Viscum album. Next base: position 1,416,058,374 of record OY728159.1, on the reverse strand, counting down.
ATCATGCATACGACCCTTCTCAACTCCTCTGTCCTTATTTATGTTGTTTGTATTCATGAAAAATTATTCTGGAAGAGGTGGAAGAACATTTTAGATCATAGTTATAAATTTTGGACTAAACACTGGGAAAAACTAAAAATTCACACCGATTGGGATGATACTATGGTTTATGGATTATTTGATATGAATACCAGTGTAAATGATGAGAGAGATCATATAGAAGAAATTAAAACAGAAATTGAATATGGACTTCATTATTTTCAAAAAAAAATAGAATTTAAATAGTTTTTCTAAGAGACCATTGTATACAATTTGTACAAAATACACAACATTTTCAGCTGTATTTAAGTTATGTAATTTGAAAGATGGTAGTGGATGGAGTGAAACTATCTTTATAGAACTAATTAGTATCTTTAATGATATGATTTTAAAATAAAATGAACTTCCTTTTCGAACATATGATGCTAAAATAAATCTACATTCAATGGTAATGAATATGATAAAAGTATATGCTTTTCAAACTGATTTCATATTGTTTCACAAGGACAATGAATCACTCATTAAATTCCCTAAGTTTGGTGCAAGTCGATACAATAAAGATAAATCAAGTACTTCGAAGTTTTTATGGTAATTTCCTATAATTTTTTAGTTTAGAAGTATATATGGATGTTAGCAAACCACGAGACACTTGGTATGGTACACATATACAATAATTAAAGATGGGAAACTACGTCATCTAACAGTCTCTCTTCAGTAAAAGAAAATTGATTATGATTATCCTAAATTTTGAAATGTGATGAGAAATTTTTTTCATTGATTATTTATAGATGTAATAAATCCTTTTGGTTTACATAATTGTACTCACAATACATGGATAGTTATGTTGGTAAATTATAACTTTCCACCATAGTTATTCATGAAGAACATATACATTATGTTGTCCCTACTTATATCAATACCAAAACAACCTGGTAATGATATTGATGTCTATTTGAATACATTGTTTTAATATATGAAATTAATGTGGGATACAGGTGTTACAATGTATGATTCACATAGAAGTAAAAAATTCACAATGAGGGTCACATTGTATGGGATGAAAAATGACTTTCCTACTTATGGAAATTTGTAAGGATATAGAATTATAGGAATATTGGGGTGTCCCATTTGTGAAGAATGAATACACTCAGTTTCTCTAAAACATTCATCAAAGACTCTTTTCTTAAGAAATTGGAAATTTTTACCACGACGACATAAATACCAATCATGGATAACAATATTAGATGGGAATACAAAACAAGGTATAACACTGTCTCCACTAATGGTTGATCAACTATTAGACAAAGAAAATAATAATGACATTGTTTTTGGAAACCCATTTTTTTAAAATCTTATAAAATCAGGTTGGCGAAAATAATCAGTTTTCTTTGAATTACCATACTAGAATTATTTTTACATCATACATTTTCTTGGTGCCATGCATATATAAAAAAAGTATTTGATAGTTTTATAGGAATGTTAATAAAAGTTTCTAGAAAAATAAAATATGGAATCATTTCTAGGTTGGATATTATTAACATGGGGATAAGGGAAGTGTTGGAACTGTGGTAGGGTAAAAGGAGGACTTTTCTTCCTCCAGTAGCTTACACTCTATCCAGACAAGAAAAATTATAATTTTTCATTTTCCTTAATGGTGTAAATTTTTTTAATGGGTATTATTAAAACATCAAGAATGTCATCTCAATGACTAATTTGATGTTATAGGGACTAAAATCGCATGTTTTGACGTTTTGATGTAAGATTTTATGTTCTTAACTTTACATTATATTCTTCCCAAAAATGTATGAAATACATTAACCAGACGATGCTTCTTTTTCAAATCAATATATAGAAATTTATAGTCCCAATGAAGTTTCCAAACATGAATAAGGAGGTTTTAGTTGTATTATGTGAATTAGATATGTTATTAACATGATCATTCTTTGATATAATGTTCAACCTAATGGTTCACTCGGTTAGAGAGGTTCAACTATGTGGTTTTATCCATTACAGATAGATGTACCCTATTGAATGATATATGAATATTTTGAAGGGTTTCATTGTGAATTGAAGTTGTCCATAATGTTTTATTGTATAATGATATATTTTTTTAAAGATATTGAATTCTATACTGATTACCTATCATATGTTGATAGCATCAATCTCCCAAAGAATCGTCACAATGAACTCTTTATTGGTGAAGTGATTTCTGGAAGAGATGTTGTTACAATTACCAACATAGAGTAGGATCAATCCCCATTTTACATTTTACATAATAGTAAAGATGTTGATCCATACTTCGAATCCCAAAATGTAATTCTTATACATTTGAGTCCCTCACAGGATAAAGAATGGATATCAAATACACATAATCAATAGTTTATTGGATGGTTTTAAGATCATATTTATAAGAATTTATCTAAAAATCCAAAGTCAATTGTCAAATGAATTCAATGTCTATTAAGGGGGCCAAATGAAAATGATATATATTACACTAGTTTTGTAATTAATTATTATAAATTTTATACAAAATAACATAATAACCATGGTACGATGAAAATAGTTGAGTTGCCCTTGTGAAGGAAGTGATTCGCATATCTGGTTCTAAGGATAGAAATCCAATTTATACGAATATTTCATATTTAATAATCAATGAAGAAATATACAAGTTAAATTATAGAACATTTCAAATGAAAATGTTTCATTAAAAATGGTTTGACAATAGTAGTGTAGTGAAAGTTGATGAAATGGGGTTTGTGAAGGTGAATTTCAATGTGGAAGGGTGTAAGGACGATTCGTTCATAATGGCATCATAAGCGGTGCATGTATTTTATGTCTTAGATATAGAAAAAATTGTTCAATTGTCCTAATGGTGACTAAAATAACTTTAAGTTCAGACGAAAATTCAATCGAGGATTACCCTTTTATTGGGAGATCACAATAATTTCATGGTTGTACCATCCTAACCTAGGTGTCACACACTGGTTCCCCAAACCAGTTAATCACTTGACCTCAAGAGCGCCTCCCCATATGCTAGAGGTTTTCGACTAGAGATGAGGGTCTATTATCGATCATGGGGAGACTATACACTATTTTTCATTAGAGAAATACACTATCATAAATAAATGAACAATAACCAATAACATAATCATAACCAAAATAATATCAGTATTACAAGATGACCCAAAACTGGAAGGAAATATAAAAAAAACTGAATAGTAGATATGTCATGCTAAAGTACATGCTAATTGTCAGTATGAAAAATCAAACATAAATAAAGACACTGACAACTCCTCTATGCGGGTCCTGAATTAATTCTGGTTCCCTCATTCATTCTCCACCCCAACTCATCCATCTAACATGGGGTTCTCTCCCTTAACCTCTCTAGAATACACAGAGTATATTCGGGTACAAATCAGGCAGCCCGAGTAAGGTGTGAGTATAACTCAGTATGCCCCCACCAACAACATCTAAAACAATACCCAGTCAATAGAAAGTGTATGCAGTCGTATAAAGAAATAATTACAATGCATGAGAAAACAGTTACCACATTATCAATAAATATTTATTTAATAACATAAACCCCTAAATTCCTAAGGACACATGAACCTTAATACCTTATTCGATCTATGCTAGACTCTGGTCTATCCCCAAGGAATATCACATTTGAATGTCCATGCTACCATTCTAAATGATTGGCTGAATTTCCATGTTACTATTCACCATTTAATAACACATAATTTAATGAGCATGTTACCATTCATAATACTCGGATTAATGTCTATGTTATCATTCACTATTTCATAACTCAATGACCATGACACCATTTATAACTTCACAATTGAATGACCATGTTACCATTCATCAATACATAATTAATTCAACAATTAACAATTCACACCAATTCCATTACAAATTCAACAATTAGTTAAACCCAACAATTCTATTAGTTAACTCAAAAATTAACTAATCACATCAATAAGATTAGTTAATTAAATAATTAATTAATCACATAAATTTCCTCTAGTTAATTCAATAATTAAATAATCACATAAATAACATTAATTAACTCAAAAATTAATTAATCGCATAAATATCCTCTAGTAAATTCAATAATTAACTAATTTCATCAAAAACATTAATTAATTCAAAAATTAATTAATTGCATCAATTATATTAGTCAATTCAACAATTAACTAATCACCCTAATTCCATTACTAACTCAACAATTATTTTGTCACATAAGTACCTTTAATTAATTCCCCAATTAGTTAATTACGTCAATCCCATTAATTAATTCATCAATTAATTAATCAATATCCACAAACTCAAAATCCCATAATCAATCCCTCAATTAATTATCTCATTCATAAATATAAATATTTCATAATTAATTCCACAATTAATTATCTCAATTCTCAAATATCAATATCTCAGAATTAATTCATCAATTAATTATCTCAAATCTCAAATCTCATTATCCCATAATTAATTCAACAATTAATTATCCAATTCGATCAATTCAATATCCCAACAATCCAAATTAATTAATTCACCAATTAATTAATCTAATTCATTCAATTGCACTGGCACAACAATTCCCATTAGATAATTCTCAAATTAATTAATCTAACTCATTCAATTTTATTGACACAACAATACTCATTAGTTAATTCATCAATTAATTAATCTATCTCATTTAATTGTAATAACAAAATAAACCCTAGTAATTAATTCACTAATTGATTAATCTAACTCATTCAATTGCATTAACAAAACAATCCCCACTTACTAATTCTTCAATTAATAAATATAAATCATTTCATTAATCAATTCATATAGAAACTGTCACACCCTGGCCTATGTTTTGTTTTTATTTTATTATTTTCTTCAGTTTTTAATTTTTTTTCCTTTTGGTCGAGGTTCGGGTCAAATCTAGAACCAGATTTTTGTTCTTTGTCAAAAAAATGCACGTTTTTGGGCTCGACGTCGTTGGATGCACGGGCAGAGCGTGACGTCGCGCAGCTTCACCCATGAAATGGCATGGCCTTTTGTTAATTTTATTATTAAAAATGAGATGAATTCATTTATCTTTTTTTTTTATTTTATTAAAGTTATTATTATTATTATTATTAGTCAGATTTTTATTTACTTTTTATTTTCTCTTCTTATTCTTTTTCTTTTATTTTGTTCTTTTCCTTTTTTTTCTTCTTTGATTTTTTTTTTCACACGACTGTCCCCAGTCGCTCCCTTCTCCTTCCCCGCATTGTGCGACCTCCCCTTCTTCCTGTCTAGCTACAGCGCTCCCCGTCCCATCCTCCCTTCTCCTTCTTCTCCACACAGCCCTGCCATCAGCTCCGCACATCCTCCGCCTTCGGCCAGCAGCAGTGCCACCCCACCTGTAGCCTCTGCCCATCGCTCGCTCCAGCCCAGCGGATTCCCCCTCTTCCCAGCACGCCGCTAGCCTCCAACCAGGACACACCCTCCTTCCTCGCACCTCCTTCCCCTGATCGACCTAGCCGCGCGAACCCCCCCCCCCCCCTGTAGCCCCCTGTTCCTCGGTTCTCCCTCAGCAGCGCCCAACAGGCTTTTCCACCACCCTCGGCCTCCCGTATAGGTTGTCTTTGCACCCATCCACCTCGGCCCGTCGCCCCCTGCAGGACCTCACCCATTAGGATCCCCCTTCCCTCCTCCCTCACATCCACCCCTTGATCTCCCTTAGCCTGCGCAACCTCCCCTCGAAATACCTCCAGTTCGGCGTGACGACGCCTCTCCAGCTACTGCTCCAGCTCCAGCCTCCGCAATGCCCCAACTCCCTTTTGCAGCGCCCCGGACCTGGCCTCCGCCTCCTGCACATTTCCATCCGCCCAGCAGCGCTCTCCTGTACGCGACCAATAGTCACTGACGCTCTTTCCCTTGGTTCTTTCAAGCAAGGCGATCCACCGACCTTCCTCTTGCTAGTCCCCTGTCTTGTTGCGCCTGCCTGCTGCTTTCCCTTCAAATAGGGAGCAGACCTCTTTTTTCAGCCTTGTCAGCCCGTTGTCCGCCTCAGGATACCCCACTCTCTTCTGGATCATCCTCACCCTACCCGCTGTCCACCTCACATCGCCGCTGTCCGGCCAACCCCCGCCGGTGCACGTCGTTGTTTTCCGATTGTCACGAGACTCTACTGATCGGGCACATTCCACGCCGACCTCTACCCCTTCAAATTTAAGGGTACTCGAATTCTTGTATGACTTAATTTAATTTAATATTAATTAATTACTTTTGTTTTTGAGTATATTTATTTTTATAATAAATTATGTGATATTATAGATAATTTTTACTTGGTTAATTATTTCACCTAAATTATTAATTTGGAATATTTTTGTGATTAATTGGTGTGGTGTGAGTTACGTTTTGAAAACATGTCGAGCTAGTCCTTTTTGTGTTTTTTGTTCATTGGAGTTGTTTTAAGTCCATTTTTATGTATTTTTAGTTGTTTGTGCGGTTGTTGCAGCGTGTTGGTGAGGAAAACTATGATACTATGATCTTCAGCTTATGTGTGCTTGCGCGCCTATGCGAGAAGTGTCGCATCGTCGTGTTCAAGCTGAAAATTGAGGTAGGTCCCCCATTTTACTCCCCTTTAAATTTAGAATTTATTAATTGCTTGATGTTTTATTAATTTTAATGAACGAGAAATAAAATAAGATAATTAATTTTCAAATGATTATTTGGTGTGAAAAGAGCCGTTTATTTTATACCAAACACTTGAAACATTTTCTTGACGAGCGGACACCTAGTATTGAAAGAATTACTATTTGGACTTTAAACATAATTCATGGAATTTTGAAAGTTGCTGCTACTTTTAAAAATAAATGAATTCTTCTGAACAAGGGTTTTTGGTTTTCTCGAGAAATGAGGTTTTGCTTTAAAATTGGTGAAGGCCCGTTTGTCACTTTAATAAAATAAATTATTTTGGAAAACCCATTCAGGGGTGATCTTTGGTGTGTGTTGATTGTGTGAGTTGTATGTGATATTTTTGCATCGTGACTGATTGATTGGCATTGTTGACTCACCCCTCTTTTATTATATGTGTTGACATGGGAACCTGGCATAGTGGGTGAATCTTATGAGAATGATTGTTTCACTAGTTTAGATTATGCACTGGCTAGTGGCCCCATAGCAGGAGAATACGGAGTTATTGTTGCTATGGGGATTGGGCCCCTCAGTTAGGCCATGTAGGGATATACCGAGCATTAGGGCATTATGACATCATCGAGTTAGGGCATGCCTTCAGGATGAGTCGGATGTATAGTGCGTTCTGGATTGTTCACGATCTCTTAGGTTCGAACCATGTCTCCTTTAGTGTTTATTTGTATGTGGCGAACGATTGATAGGTCTAGTTCGGTTGTTGGCCCCTATGTTCAACTCTTTCCATTGCCCTTGGTGTGTGTTATGTATTATGTGTGATTTTTCCTTTTTGGCTAATGACTGAAGTTTGGATTTCTAAATGGTTCGCAAAAAAAAAAATTAAAAAGAAATATACACATTCCTTTCAAACGTTAAACTTTTTTTTAAATTAAAAAGGGAAATGGATTGATACTTCTTTGGAAATGAAAGTGTGTGTGGAAACTAATATTTTATATAATTTAGTTCAAACATGAAATTGGTAAATTCTTTATTTAAAGGTAGTGTATTGGGAATAGTTTTTTGGGCACACCTACAAATTTTTAATGCTCACGCCTATAGTTTTTTTCCTATTTTTAGATTTGCTACAGGTTTGGTTCAAGCTTGCTCTCCGTGGGTGAGAGTTTGTTGTGGACTGGTGAGCGACTCTCGGAGTCGCGAGGAGTTTTGATCGAGACCAGGTTAGCGTGTCTTGTTGTCCGCTCTTTCTTTCTAGTGTCATTTATTTACATTGCGTTATTCTACTTTTCTGCTGCTCTATTTATTTTTATTGGGAAAAATCGTTCCCACTTGTCCTTTATTGATTCCATGGCACTTGTCGCCAGCCTGGGAGGATCGGGAATGCCTCTCGGGTCATGTCACAGACCAGCTCGGGTGATCGATTCAGGGTCGACCCGGGTTGGTTCGTGACAAAATGGTATCAGAGCAGGTCAGCTCCTGAGTGAACATTGTTTTTCAGAGCACCCATTTTTATTTGGGGTTTTGATGGTAAAAGGATTACAATTGTTGGGACTTGAGGCATACGGATGAGAAGGACGTCATAAACCCTTGCTCATTCTGAACCTCGGGTTACCATGGGATGTTCAGGTTGTCGATGTATTTTGATTCTTATGGTTTGTTTGGTATTGGGAAATGAAATGAGAGTTGGGAAAGTGACCTTCGTGGGCTCGAATGGTCTGGAAAGCCATGTAGAGCCAGTGACTTTACCCTAGAATGCTCTCAGTGATGGTGGTGTGACTGGTGTATGGCCACTAACCATATGGTCGAGTCACCCATCATCACTAGTTTCCATCTAGTGAATCATCTGGATTTTCCTTATTTCTGAAAAAAAAATCATTGTGAAAAGTGATATTTTGGTATTTTAAATGAAAATGACCATGTTTGAGACATCTTTTTGTTTTCTTGTTCCTTAGTGTTTTCCCCCATGAAGGTTTGATGGATGTCCAAGGTGAAGCTTCAGGTGGTGCATCCTTAGAAAATCCTCCAGTTGATCATCCCAAAGACTACGTCGTCGAGTTTCAGAAGTTTAACCCTCCCCTTTTTATGGGCAGACATATCCTCTTGAGGTAGAGGAGTGGTTATGGAAGATTGAGAGGAAGTTCAGTTTAATTGGGTTGCCTGAGTCGTTAAAGGTGAAGTTGGCTACCTTTATGCTTGAAGTTCCAACCTAGAAATGGTGGAAGTCCATGTCTCAGAATAAACCTTGGAAAGATCTCACTTGGGAGTTCTTAAAGTTGTCATTCATACAACAGTACTTCTCTGAAGTGACAAAGGTGAGGAAGAGAATAGAGTTGTGCGGTCTCTAGTAAGGTGTCGGATCGGTGTTGGAATTCTTTCGTCATTTCCTGGACCAGGCTCCGTATAAACCGGGGTTTGATGGAAATGATCTCGTGAAATCTCAGCATTTTGAGCTTGGATTACGTCCTGAGCTGCAGTCGAAGGTGGGAGAATTCAACATGATCACTTTCCCTGATGTGGTGAGACAATATTTCGTCATTGAAGCTGAGTTAGGAGGAGTACATGAGATGACTAATCCTCCTCCAACTTTGGGAAGTAGTGTAGAAGATAGCGATAAGAAGAATGGGAAGCGACATGATGGTGGTGGAACTAGTAGAGAAATCAAGAGGCCTTCATACCTTCAGTCATCTTCCTCACAGCACAATGCCTTGATCTGTCACCACTGCGGTAAGTGGGGGCACAAGAGGCCGATGTTCCTGAATGATCTGAAACCCTGCCACACCTGTGGACGTCTGGTCCACTTACAGCGATTCTATCGAGGTGTTTTCAAGAAGTGCATTGAAGCTAGACCTGGATCATTAAAGGTCACCTCAGCCCGTCCGCATGAGTAGGATGGTGTTTCGAGATCAATTTGGGGTTTTCTCTTTATAGTTTTTCTTGGATGTAGTAGTCGTCACCTGTACCATTTTGTGGTGTTTCTTTTCTTTCAGTTGTAATAATTCTTGTGGCTGAACCTCTTTGAAACCTTTGTTCTAATGGATGTGTGTTTGGTAAAATTCTGGTTTTTGTGTTATGATTGGGAATTTTTGAAGCCTGACTGTGAGGCAGAAGATGATTCAATCCTCAGAGCTCCAGCCATAGGTCCCAGAGTGAAGCTAGTGCATATTCAGGTGAACCCCAGCGGTGAAGAAGAGCCTTGGTTTAATCTTCATCCATAGTGTGGTATGTTTTGTGTTCTTTTGAGGGTGTGACATCGTTGAGGTGGCAGTGATGATAGTTTTGACGCTATTTTGGTTAGGCCCTTCCCTCTCCTACCATAATGGTGGGGTTTTTGGTCCGTTCGGAAAGTTTTCAAGTTCAGTTAGTTTCGCCAATCCTAATGGTGGGGAGACCCATCACGGGTCCTGTTGAACTCAGTTTGGCTTGTTTCCTATGGTGGGGAGTCTGTTTGGGTCTCCCCGTGTCAGTATCAGAGTTTCGTTTTGGTGGTGTTTTAAAGTGTTCATGTTTTGAGGATAAGTTGTGTGTCATGGGAGTTTGGTGTTTATTTGGATCGATCAACTGGAGGTGCCTAAAATTTTGGGGGTGAGTGACACTTAAGGATTTTCTTCTATGGTCTAGGTCTTGTTGTGGATTCTCAGGGACAGGAAGCATTATAGTGGGGAGAATTGTCACACCCTAACCTATATGTTGTTTTTATTTTATTATTTTCTTCGGTTTTAATTTTTTTTTCTTTTTATCGAGGTTCGGGTCGAATCTAGAACCAGATTTTTGTGCTTTGTCAAAAAAATGCATGTTTTTGTGCTCGACTTCGTTGGATGCACGGGCGGAGCGTGACGTCGCGCGGCTTCACCCATGCAACGGTGTGGCCTTTTGTTAATTTTATTATTATTAAAAATGAGATAAATTCATTTATATTTTTTTATTTTATTAAAGTTATTATTATTATTATTATTAGTCATATTTTCGTTTACTTGTTATTTTCTCTTCTTATTCTTTTTCTTTTATTTTTTTATTTTTCTTTTTTTTCTTCTTTGCTTTTTTTTCACGCGGCTGTCCCCAGCCGCTCCCTTCTCCTTCCTCACATCACGCGACCTCCCCTTCTTCCTGTCCAGCTACAGCGCTCCACGTCCCATCCTCCCTTCTCCTTCTCCTTTGCAAATCCCTGCCATCAGCTCTGCACATCCTCCGCCTTCGGCCAGCAGCAGCGCCACCCTGCCTGCAGCCTCTGCCCGTCGCTCGCTCCAGCCCAGCATATGCCCCATCTTCCCAACATGTTTCTAGACTTCTACCAGGCCACACCCTCCTACCCCGCACCTCCTTCCCCTGCTCCACCCAGCCGCGCGAACCCCCCCCCCCCTATAGCCCCCTGTTCCTCGGTTCTCCCTCAGCAGCGCCCAGCAGGTCGTTCCGCCACCCTCAGCCTCCCACATAGGTTGTCCGCATGCCCAGCCACCTCGGCCCGTCGCCCCCTATAGGACCTCACCCAACCGGATCCCCTGCCCTCCTCCCTCCCAACCACCCTTTGATCTCCCTCAGCCCGCGCAACCTCCCCTCTCCATACTTCCAGTTCAACGCGATGACGCCTCTCCATCTTCTGCTCTAGCTCCGGCCTCTACAAAGCCCCAACTCCCTTCTGAATCGCCTCAAACCTAGCCTCTACCTCCTGCGCGTTTCTAACCGCCCATCAGTGCTCTCCTGCGCGCGACCAATAGTCGTTGGCGCACTTTCCCTTACTACTTTCAAGCAAGGCGATTCGTCGACCTTCCTCCTGCTGGTCCCATGTCTTGTTGCGCCTGCCCGCCTCTTTCCCTTCAAATAGGCAGCAAACCTCCTTTTTCTAGCCTTTCCAGCCCGTTGTCTATCTCGGGCCACCCCACTCCTGTCTGGCTCATCCTCACCCTACCCGTTGGCTACCTTGCAACGCCGCTGTCTGGCCAGCCCCCGCCAGTGTGCATCGCTGTTTTCCGATTGTCGCGCGACTCCGCTGATCGGGCGCATTCCGCATCGACCTCTGCCCCTTCAAATTTAGAGGTACTCAAACTCTTGTATGACTTAATTTCATTTAATATTAATTAATTACTTTTGTTTTTGAGTATATTTATTTTTATAATAAATTATGTGATATTATGGATAATTTTTATTTGGTTAATTATTTCGCCAAAATTATTAATTTGGAATATTTTTGTGATTAATTGGTGTAGTGCGAGTTACATTTTGAAAACATGTCAAGATGGTCCTTTTTGCTCTATTTGTTCATTGGGGTTGTTTTAAGTCCATGTTTATGTATTTTTAGTTGTTTGTGTGGTTGTTGCAGCGTGTCGGTGAGGAAAACCACGATACTACAATCATTGGCTTGTGCGTGTTTTCACGCCTATGCGAGGCGTGTCGCGGCGTCGTGTTCAAGCTGAAAATTGAGGTAGGTCCCCCACTACACTCACCTTTAAATTTATAATTTATTAGTTTCTTGATGTTTTATTAATTTTATTGAATGATAAATAAATTAAGATAATTAATTTTTAAATGATTATTTGGTGTGAAAAAAGTCGTTTATTTTATACCGAACACTTGAAACATTTTCTTGACGAGCGGACACCCAGTATTGAAAGAATGCATGTTTAGCCTTTAAACATAATTCATTGAATTTCAAATATACTACTAGTTTTAAAAATAAATGATTTCTTATGAACAAGTGTTTTGGGTTTTCTTGAGAAATGAGGTTTTGATTTAAAATTGGTGAAGGCCCGTTTGGCACTTTAATAAAATAAATTGTTTTGGAAAACCCATTCAGGGGTGATATTTGGTGTGCGTCAATTGTGTGAGCTGTATGTGAGGTTTTTGCATCGTGACTTATTGATTGGTATTGTTGACTCACCCCTCTTTTATTATATGTGTTGACATGGGAACCTGGCATAGTGAGTGAATCTTCTGAGAACGATTGCTGCACTAGTTTAGATTACACACTAGCTAGTGGCCCCATAGTAGGGGAATATTGAGTTATTATTGCTATGAGGATTGGGGCCCTTGGTTAGGCCATGTAGGGCTATGCCGAGTGTTAGGGTGTTATGATGTCATCGAGTTAGGGCATGCCTTCAGGATGAGTCAGATGTATAGTACGTTCTGGATTGTTCACGATCTACTAGGTTTGACCCATGTTTCCTTTAGTTTTTATTTGTATGTGTCGGATGATTGAGAGGTCTAGTTTGGTTGTTGGCCCTTGTGTGCCACTCTTTCCATTTCCCTTGGTGTGTGTTATGTATTATGTGTGATTTTTCCTTTTTGGCTAATGACTGAAGTTTGGATTTCTAAATGGTTCGCAAAAAATGTTTTAAAAATAAATATACACATTCCTTTCAAATGTTAAACTTTTTTTTAAATTAAAAAGGGAAATGGATTGATACTTGTTTGTAAATGAAAGTGTGTGTGGAAAATAATATTTTATATAATTTAGTTCAAACCTGAAATTGGTAAATTCTTTATTTAAAGGTAGTGTATTGGGATCAGTTTTTTGGGAACGCCTATTGAGTTTTAATGATCACGCCTATAGTTTTTTTTTTATTTTTAGCTTTATTGCAGGTTTGGTTCGAGCTTGCTCACCGTGGGCGAGAGTTGGTTGTGGACTGTTGAAAGACTCTCGGTGTCGCAAGGAGTTTTGTTCAAGACCAACTTAGTGTGTCTTGTTGGCCGCTCTTTCTTTCTAGTGTCATTTATTTACTTTTCATTGTTATACTTTTCTGCTGCTCTATTTATTTTTATTGGGAAAATCGTTCCCACTTGTCCTCTATTGATGCCTCGGCTCTTGTCGCCAACCCGGGAGGATCAGGAACGTCTCTTGGGTCATATCGCGGACCGGCTCGAGTGATCGATTCAGGGTCGACCCAGGTTGGTTCGTGATAGAAACCCATGCCTTTTACATATAACATTTCAGGATTTTAAGCATAATTAATCATCAGAGGACAAGACAAGGATCGTTAAGTCTAGTGTCTTGGAAGACTAGGTACATATAACAAAAACATGGGGCAAAAAAACACTTCTTTATTTAATCTTCATAAATATCTCCTGACTTCTTTTGAGCCCTTACATCTGAATAGGGTACCCTGTGGAACACATGAACAAAGGGGTGAGCTGAAAAGCTCAGTAAGGGCATAGACATAAGGATAGATCTTAAGCACATGAATTAGGAGGCATGACATAATGATATTCAAAGCATGAAACATGTGAAATCATATTGTATAACCATAGGATCATATAAATATGGAATCATATAAATGTTTCATAATCATAAAACATTTCTTTAGTACGGGTCAAGGATAACCACCAATCTTATTTCCCATTTTAGTACGAGTCAAGGCTAACCGCCAATACTGTTTCACATCACATCTCATGAGACCTAAATTTACCCAATTCATTGGAGTGCTATCTAGGCGCACCCATCTCAAAATTTTCATGAATATTCTTTCCACATAAATAATCTTGCCACATAAATAATCATACATAATCAATTTTCCATAAACATAAGGATACCCATGGAGAGAATTGGGTACCATAATCTTAAAGCATAACCAATGAGTGTATCATGAAAGTGTCCATGAAATAAAGGGATTAGAACATACACGGAAGTTCATAAGGTAATATAGGCATATAACATGGTAGGTGGTAACAAATATAAGTGACAACATATAAGAAATGTATTTGAGAAACATTATCATTAAAACATTTTTGTGCAATTTTAAGGAAAATACTATAGAGATTATAAAATAGTAAAGAGGACATTCTTTTATATAAAACCATAATTGAACCAATAAGTTTTTAATAATAAAAATACTAATTTTATAAAGACAATGGTGTCTTAAAATAGAGGATATATTGCACTTGAAATTGGGTAAAAGTTCAAAAAGTTCCTTTAAAACGAGTGTGCTTATTGGGAAGTATCGAGGAGGGATTCACTTAAAAGCATGTATATCCCCGAAAGATAATGAGAGATGGATCTTGGAACATGATCTTGGAGCATATAAAAATAATGTAGAAGTTTTACATAAAAATAAAATAAAATAACATTTTGGTAAAAAGAAAGATAGAGCAACCCGAAGGAATAAAGGAAGTTCGGGTAGAATCCATTACGGTTTATAGGCATGGTATCGGGTGTAACTAAGAGGGATTGATGATAGAGATAAGGGGTTTCTCCTCACTTATAAAACATTAGTTCAGTATGGGGAGGTGATAAAACATACCCCATCACTTGGTATTACAGAAAAAAAAAAGGCATAGCATAGAGAACAATCTTGATTAAGAGTGAAAAAGAGAGGATCACTTACCTTAAATCTGTTGGTGTTCTCCACTTGTTATTAAAGACCTAAATAAACAAATTAGGATTAATAATTAATAATTCCAGAACCTATTATATATTCAATTGATTTATTATAACCCTTTTTTTTCATTAAAGGGCTTCTTAATTAGTTATAAGGATCAATTTCTTTGTTTGGGCTCGTTTGTTTACTTGGTTTTAAAAATCGGTTCACTTATATTCAAGTTAGGATAATCATGAAAGATGAAAGTGGTTTTCCAAAAATAAAGTTATATTATATTAGTGAACATACAAGAGATTACATGGTTTTATATTTAATTTTGTAACTTATAGTGAAGTCGAATTATTATATAAAACCAAAGTGACAACCATTTTTGTTAATTGGTGGGTTTGATTACAAAGAACATATTTTTATTTATAAATTAATACCATTTGTACAAAATATTACAGAATAAAAATAGGATTTATTACATATATATAATATTCTCCAATAATAACTAAAATGGTTTCATGAAAAGATTTAAATATGATAATAGAAATTGATAAACCATTGTCCTTGAATGTGCTAAATTGGCACATCTCAAACGGTGCTTTCATTTCTTTCAAACAAAAGGTGAGGAAAGGAGAGAAGATAAAAAATTATCCCATTAGCATAATATAATTCCAGTACATGTATTATAATGGAGTTATCATACCATTTGGGTGAAGGGATGTGAAGAAAGAATCAAAAAAATTAAAGAACTTAAAAGAAATGAAGGAATTGGAAAGAGGAATTTACCTCTTGAGACTTCCTCCTTTGAGAACCTCTTAAGGGGCAAGGTTTTGGTTATTTTGAGGAGGATGGGAGCTTTTGGACGTGGGGGAGGACCTTGGAGAGATATTTGGGAAGAATATTTGAAAGGAAAAAAGTCTTGAGAGGAGTAAAGAGAAGAGGGAGTGAAGGGGGGTTTTATAGTGGAGGAGAGATGGAATTTCACAATATAAAATTCATTAATTTATTATTTCCCCACAAGACATGAATAGTGAGTCTTCCTTGAAAAAAATAGTATTTTTATCATATGATCCTGAACCAAGTGGGCTTATATCAGCAGAACATCATCAATGACTCAATAAATCTATTATTTAGCATTTATTGTAAATTATCGTATTTTTACTATTCATCAAAAATTCAATTATTTCAGAAAAATCTCAAAAAATCACAATAACCATTTTTCAATGTGTAGAATCCAAAAATGAAGTTCATTTTTCAAAAATAATTTTTTAAATATTATTAATTTAATATTTAATTAAAATCATGATTTATTTTTAAAACTATTTTTAAAACATTTATTTACTTATTCTAAAATATAGGTATATCATACTTTCAACTTGAATAATATTTATATACTGTCATAGGTAAGGCTACTATTCATTAGGGTATATCACTATTCATACGGGTATGTTACTATTCATTAGAGTAGGTTACTATTCACCAAAAATTAAGTTTTCCTTAACGGAATCCAAATAACTTACTGATTACAACCGTGTATATCAGATTTTCGAAATTCTAAACATAGAAGTGACAAACTTATGTTTAAAAGTCACATAGCACTTAGAAGTTCATTATTTTGTGTTTTCATGTTATTTTATGACATATTTATAGGAAGGGAAATTTCCATTGAAAACTCCGGGTCATTACAATTCCAAAATTAATTAATCACATTAAATCTCTTCAATTAATTCACTAATTAATTTTTCATGTCAATTGCATTAATTAATTCAAAATTAATTAATCTAAATTCATCCATTAATTAATTCATCAATTAATTAATACCATAAATTTCATTATTTAATTCAATAATTAAATAATCACATTACTCAGATTAATTAATTCATGAATTAATTAATCCATTCAATCCCATTATTTAATTCAACAATTAAATAATCACATTACTCACATTAATTAATTCATCAGTTAATTAATCTCATTGTTTAATTCAACAATTAAATAATTACATTACTCACATTAATAAGTTCATCAATTAATTAGTCCCATCATTTAATTCAACAATTAAATAATCACATTACACACATTAATTAATTCATCAATTAATTAATCTCATTATTTAATTCAACAATTAAATAATCTCATTACTTCCATTAATTAATTCTTCAATTAATTAATCAAATCCAAAATCATAAAAATCAACATAATTAATTCATCAATTAATTATTCCAACTCACTCAGTTAAATTACCCTATAATTAATTCATCAATTAATTATTCCAACTCACTTAATTCAATAACCCCATAATTAATTTATTAATTAATTATTCCAACATAAAAAATTCAATGACCCTAATTAATTCATCAGTTAATTATTCCCTCTCAATCAATTAACTATCCTCAATTAATTACTCAATTAGTTGTTCTATATTAATCAATCCAATATTCTGATAATTAATATAAACAATTAATTATCCCTAATTAACAATATCAATTCCCTCGTAATTAATCCAATAATTAATTTTTCATAATCTATAATCCCAATATCCCCAATTTGAACATTTCCCTTAATTAATTTATTCACTAAATTAATTAATTTGATCAAGAATGTAATTTCAAAAAAACTAATAGAAATTATAAAATTACATACACATAATTGTAATTAAGACTTCGGGATTTGAATTATAGATCACCTACCTCAATTCGTTGACAACAATCTCCTAACAAAAGTCCCCAAAAATTGAGCAACACAACAATGTAGAATGAGATCTGAATCTTAAAACCCTAAAAAAAGATTAAATAATTCAAGATATTATAAATCTATATATATATCTGTAATCCTATATATATATCTCCAAGTAGATTTAAATCTAACCAAACAGTGGATTACTTCACTTAAATAAAGTGAGAAGAACGAGAGAAGAATGAGAAAAGAACTGGGATAGGATTCACTTATCAGGAGGGGTGTAGATCTACAATTTGGGATTCAAAACATAAAAAATGGGGGTCAGGAGTGTTTAGAATCCATCTAGATAGCTCCAAAATCATGAAAGAGGGCCTAAGGTCGAATGGAGGTCAAATTGGAGTTAATTTGGGGGTTTGGGAATAATTAAAACTAATTTTTGGGTTAATTAAATTCCTTTACATTATTTGATGGTAAGGGTTTCATGGTTTCCCTGAACTATGTGCCTAATTTATAGGGTTTCATGGTCACTCCTAAAAGGGTTCAAGGTTTGAAAAACTCTATGCCAACCATGTAAAACCCCATTTTATAGGTTTGTGT
This sequence comes from Viscum album, assembly GCA_963277665.1. Taxonomy (NCBI): domain Eukaryota; kingdom Viridiplantae; phylum Streptophyta; class Magnoliopsida; order Santalales; family Viscaceae; genus Viscum; species Viscum album. The sequence continues at coordinate 1,416,040,135 of OY728159.1, read as the reverse complement.
GGTTTTCTGGGATGGGACGCATGGGTTTCCCTAATCATACACCAACCTTGCACTTTACCTTTTTTCAATTTTTCTCAATTTTTACCCAAAATTACCCCAAGGTAAAACCCAAATGAAAAGTACTCAACACAAGGTAAAAGTGTTCCCAAAATCAAGACTGATTCATCTCTAGAAATGGTTGGGATCTTACAATCTCCCCACCTTATAACATTTCATCCTCAAGTTGCACTCCCAAGAATCTCTAATATTACAATTCAAAATGATTGGGCCCCTAAGCCCACATATCCTCTTCCCTTTCCCATGTTTCCTCCGAAAAACACCCATATTTCAATAACACAAAAACTTTCAACATGGTCTTTCTCATTAACAATTTCTTATTTTGATCCATCACATGAATTGTATGCTCCTCCAAGGATGCATCCATCTCAAGATCAACATTATCAATATACGCATTAGGTTTCCCAAATCACCATTCGTAAAAAACCATAAGAACACCATCATGTAACTACACTCAGTCATGAGATCAAAAATTTATTATAAAGGACGTACATCCACCACCTCTAAGGATCACCCAACCTTCATTTGTGGAATTTAAATATTCACCTTATAGGTTCCTCATTGGAATTATAATGCCACCATTTCCAACCCATGGTCTTGCTCTACACACATACATCTAACACATCTTTCCCCACCTTTAGATCCTTATTATCACTGCTTTTTTTGGAAAATCATCCACCACAGTATTCATCAAACTTTTTTCCATCCTAAAAACCTTATATAAAAACTATTGATGGCGTACCTCACACCATCCAAATCCACATGTATACTACTTGATAAGTACAACTTCCAAGGGGGGAATATTTGACCAAAACACTTTCACATAGCTAAGCATAAAGTTATATATTTCGTAGTGTACCCAAGACAATGTAAAGGTATGGTACATGATTGTCACTAATTAAAAGTAAACTAAGAAGTCGTCAGAAAATACCACCAAAAATCTCCCATCACCGATGTTACCTCCTATTACAGAAACAGCTTAACCTATCGAAATTATCAGCCTTCCCTACTTACCATCATCTCACCACACCGATCCAAAACCAGATGGTCCCTCGAACAACCTACAACCAAGTTCTCAAAATAAGTAATTATCATAACCCAAACCACCCACATCAAGGGTCAAATAAACAAAACAAAGGATTCTCAATTCACAATATTAAAACAGTTAACAAAAGGGATTTACACAAAACCATAACAAGTATTTCCCCCATTTTCCCACCATATGGTCAAAACCAAGGCACTATCTCTACCCTTAACCAGCCTACATCTAGGTCTTGGTTAATAAGGGTAAACACATTCTCATTATTGAATTTTTCATTTAGACACCCATTTATTCTTATCTTTCATCATTTTACAATCTTTATCAATTTCATGTTGGGAACTATTTTCATTTCAATTTCATAAGCAAGTAAAAAAATTTCAAGTTCAAAAACATACCCATAACTTGTTAACAGGCCCAGAGTCCATCATTAATTCCCTATAGTTCTATGAAAATAAAAAATTTATAAAACCCAAACAATGTTACTCGATTAATTAAAATGTATTATTAAGAAAGTTTTAGGTCAATCCATATAGATGGATAAATTAGTTTATTTAGGTTTTCAAAAGATTTAATTTTACCAATTTAGAGAAATATGTGAGAAAAGTTTGTCTTGATTGATTTTAATAAAGAAGAATGAAAATAAATCAAATTGATTGGTTTTTTATCATATTTTGAAAGCATTTCAGGGTTTTGTTTAATTTTGGGGTTTAGGTGTAGTTGTATTTAATAAAATAGGTTGATTAATTAATGATTGGTGTCAGAGTTGAGATGAGTAATATAAAATTTTTATGATATCTCTTCCTTGATGTAGCAATACCCTATTTCCCTTGGTCCGGTAATTTAGGATTTCACCAAATCAAGTTTGTCTCGACACCATATTTAAACTCAATTTCCCTTAAATTTGAAAATGGTTATGTCTCATTTAGGGCTATCATTTGTACATTTTTATGATTTATTTTTTATTCAATTATCAATGGTCATTATAAAAAAAGGAATTTAAAAATAAATGAATAATTTCAACAAACAAAATATATGAATAAATAAAAATAATTAAATCCAACATCACCTTACCCCTTCAATTACATTACCCTTGCACAAGGTGTGTTATCCCCCTCATACTAGTGATGATAGGATAATAGGTAAGTAGAAAAGAAAAATAAATCCTAAAGGAAATGAAAAAAATAACTCGAAAAGTGACCTACACAACATAGCTTCTCTCTCTAAGATCTGGCCTCTGGATCTCCAATATATCCAACAGTAATTGGGTAGATCTTCTTTTATAGGATTTATATAAGATTTGGAATTAATGAATTATATAAATTAATGGTTCAATGGTGGTTCGGGGTGGGTCCCATATTAGAGATTTGGTCAAAAAATAAAAATTTGGTGAATCTAGGAAAAAAAATCCCATCAGGGAATTTACACCATGTGTAACTAAGTTACTCCGCGTATAAATTTCCATGATGCTTTTAATTGCTTCATATTATGTAATGACCCAAACTTTCATTAATAAAAATTCCTCTTGATCTTATTAAATGTCTTATTATGGTTATATAAAATTTGAACTTCATTATTTTTATGTTTCTAGATTTTAAAATACCATTAAGAATTGTGATCATTGCTAATATAGTCATTGAACAGTGATCACATGATTAGTTTAAATATAGGGCTTTAACAAATCCAGTTTACTCAGAAAAAGAAAGTGATGGCCTCATCCAGTAGACTTTCCCCATACAAAGCCCATTTTCCTGATCTCAGAAAGGAGGTGGTGTGATTGGGATTCACTCTTGACTAATCCCAAGCTGAGCTTGAACATGTTAAGCTTGAGCGGAACCGACTATAGGAGAAGTGGAAGTTAATAGAGATTACCACCCGAGAGATGTTATCCGAGCCACCCCAAGAGTCTATCACCATCAAAAAATTTACCTTTCGGTCTTATGTAGATGTTATAAGGGGTTATGTAACAAGACCCTAGCACTATGGCTATGTACATTATTTTTGTATAAAGAATGTGCATTCATTTTATTATTGTTACTTTGTAAATAGTTTTTAAAGCACAAATAGTATTTTTTTAGTTAATATTCAACTAAGAAATCTATTTTGATGAATTAATGGATTTTTTAATTCAATAATATTTTAATAAAATATTATTAATAAATTACTTTTTATTAAATATAAATGATCATACAATTTTTTATGAATACAATTGTAATTTTTATTAAGGTTTGAAAGTTATTTTTGTCAAAACCCGTGAATTTTTTATAAATGTCGATTTTTATTTTAAAAGTAAAAATTCACATAATTTTAAAATTATTTATATAAAATGAATATTATTTTTGAATCATGACCTCGAAATTTTCCAATGGTTAATTTTTCATAATTTTCTGTGACAGCCGAATTTTTTGGGTAAAAATTAAAAACCATTTAAATATATAATGTGTTTTATGACATCATAATGACCCAATAGTGATGTAATAAAATACTATAAACATTATTTTCGTCCAATATATGGTTTTACCATTAAAATAATTTGATTTTAGATTTTTTTGATTTATTTTACAAAGATTTAGTGGACCCTCCAAGACTTATAAAACATTTTGTATTTTTAAATGGTTTTCCTTGAGAGTGTGACTCACCTCCACATAAGAAACCCTATTATGTTAAGAATTTTAATCATTTCCCTCATAAAATATTTTTTTCCACTCCTCTTTTGCAAAAACCATTGGCAAAAACCATGGTTTGTTGTGTGTTTTTGATTAGTTTAATGTGGGGTGTTCCTAACCTAAATAATAAAGAATTATCTCTCCTTTCCTATATAAACCCACCCAATCTCCCACTTAATATTCACTCAAAGCCTTTAAATTTCATCCAAACTCTTCCATCCTCTCTTTATAATCCTCCCAAGGCACCCCAATCTCCCAATAAGCCTCTCTCAAGCCTCTCCCAAGCTTTTGGGATCGCACTTCCAAGTAAAGGATTTCTTCCTTTCTCATTTTTGTCCAATTTTATTTAAGTTATGCCATTTTTTTCCAATTAAAAATGTTGGGGTATGATTTTTTACCTCCCCTATACTTCCCTATTTATGTTTGGATGATGGGAGACCCCTTTTTCTCTCATTAATTCCTCCTATATACACCTGTTACCATGCTGAAATTCCGTGAAGGATTTCTCTCTCCTCTTTTACTTCCAAGTAATTCTTTTGTATTATGAATCTAAATTCCATTATTCTTCTTGGTACATGTATTTATATGACCCCCTTACAGTCCATTTCATGTAAATATTATGAGACACACATTTCTCTCTCATCAACCATTTTCATGAATCCTTATGTCATGTCGTTATGCTGCCGAAATTGCATCGCATTTTTTCAAGCCAAGATCGTTGTGTAGTGAATACCATACCCATGTCTCCATCAAGGGTATTCACCTTTATTCACATATACATATTTAATGGTACTTTCATGTATTTATTCCACATTACTTAATCATGGAATAACTTATGATGTTGATTTATTCCATGTTATATGATCCATGTGGCACATTTATGCATGAAATGAAATGTTTAAGAAGGGTGTGCCCTGATAGTGCTCCAATGCGTTGGGTAAAGTATAAATCATGATAAATCATTTGAAATGAGTGTTGAATAATGATAATTAAAGTGAAATGAGGGTTTACTTGTGATTCATGTTCAATAAGGGTTTACTCATGCTCCATATGCAATGATCCTTGGCTCATGCTAAATTCCATGTTAAGTGTTGTTTTCACCTTTCCATGTTATGATTATCATGCTTCATCATGAATTTATGTTTATGTTTCTCTTGTGCTCCATTGATATTCATATTGTATAACATGTATTGTACTCCACATATTATTCCATGATTATTCCCTTACTGGGATTTATAGCTCACTCTTTTCTTATGCATGTCCTCAGGTTATCCCATGCAATTCTAAGTACGAGGAGATTCAGTGGTCATGTAAAGGAAGTTTTAAATAAATATCATATATTTAATGTTTTAAGTTGTTATGTAATTATCCTAATCCCCAAATACACTAGAAATCTAGATCTTCTATGTTGTATCAAGTGAAGTTTATGTAATAAATCATGTTTTAGTGTGTAATAAAGAGTAAGGTTGTTATAGCTGGAATCAAAGGATAGGTTTAGTTATTTTTGGGATTAGGATTAGAAAACCCTAGTGAAAGCCTTAGGGACAATACTAAGTATAATAAAAACATCCCTACTTTTTTGTGAGTATTGAGTAAGTGGTTTATCAAGCAAATACATCTATGTCTGGATATGAGCAGGTAGAGGCGGCTCTGGCACAGATGTACCAGGGGTGAAAACCCTGACAAGGAGTTTCGGGCTTGACTCAAGGTATCCAGGTACATGAAAATGGGCCTTGATACACTCTTGGTTACGACACTCCTAGGGGATATACATTGGTAAATTCACAATCTTAGTATGAACCATTATTAATGGAATAAAAAAAATCCCCTAAGAATATATGTCAGAAATTAGATCATGGATAACATAGATTGAAGCCTATAGATTCATAAGTTAAGGAAATAAAAGATATTTATAAGTCATCAGTTTTTGGATTACCCTTTATGTGTTACCCCTAACTTTCCTTTTATTCCAGCCAATGGCTGGTAATTGGAGTAATTGGGATAACAATCGATGTGAAGACCAATGTGATAACTGTTCTAATGAGATGCCCAATCTGATGGGATCAGGAATCATGAACTTTATCATGATACTCTCTCAATTAACTCAAGAATTTAATATAAACATGGGTCAAGAGGAACGTTCAACCCCCCCTCCCCCCTAATAAAGAACAAGTTTCTATCAAGAGCTTCATAAGACAAAGGCCTCCTACTTTTAATGGATCATTTGATCCCTCAATCTTCGAACAATGGATCAACTTCATTGAAAAGATCTTATCCATCCTTCAATGTTATGAACAAGATAAGGTTATTCTAGTTGATTATCATATGGAGGGTGAAGCTGATCAATGGTGGACATATATCAAAAATATGAAGCCTACGGAGGAGATCGAGGCGTTTGAATGGAAGGATTTCCAGAAGATGTTTTTTGATAAATATTTTCCACACACCCTCCATCTTAAGATGGAAAGGGACTTCCTTTCCCTCAAGAAAAAAAGATGAAACATCTGTTAGAGAATATGAGGAAAACATCACAATTCTTGCACGATATGATTTCGGATTTGTTGTTACCCCCGAATGCAAGGTTGACCACTTCTTTGGTGTGCTGAAACCTAGCCTACGGAAAGCCCTGGCGATTAATGACTTCGAAAGCTATGAGGAAATTTTTCGATGTGCCCTCAAGGTTGAAATTAAGATTAGAAAACCTCAGGGGTATCGTGGGGATAAGAAGCATAAGTTGGACTTCAATTCTGGAGGTCTGATGGATAAATCCAATGGTGCTAATAAAGTCCATCACCCCACTTACCAAAGGTGCGGAAAGAACCACCCCAGAAATTGCCTGAAGGGGACAAGGAAATTATTTAGGTGTGGAAGAGAAGGGCACCTAGCCATTAACTGCCAACAAGAAAAACCCACAGCTACAACAGAGGATAGGAACACTCCGTTCGACTCTCAATGCGCTGTTCATTACTTCAACTGTAAAGAACTAGGGCATCTTGAAAATCAATGCCCTAAGCCAAGGGTTTTAGGAGGCAACCAAAAGCCTCCAAGACATCAAGTGTGAGATTTTTCCATCACTACTGCTGAAGTGAACCCTGAAAATGAAGTGGTGATAGGTGTGCTAGTTATTCATTCAAGAATAGTGAATGTACTTTTTAATTAAAGTTCTACGCATTATTTTATATCACGAAAGTTTAGTAAAAAAATCCCAACACCACCAAAAATCATGGAAGTAAAGATGTCAGTGAGTATGGAAAATGGGGAAATGATTGTATCTCATGAATATAACTCCTCCCCTATCTTAATCGGTGCATTGAAATTCTCGGTGAACCTCATCATACTCCCTCTAGTGAAATTTGATGAAATTATTTGCATGGATTGGATTTCCTTATATAGATCCAAAATAAATTTCTGTGAGAGGTAAATCACTCTCCATGTGGAGAATCAACCCCCGGTTCTATACAAGTGCAAGGAGGAAGATGAATCTTCTTTAGATCTGTCATCCCAAGCATGGATATTACTTCCCTATGAGTATGAATATATGGATCAAATGATTGAGTATAAGGAGGCAGCCATCCTTGAAGGCATGCCTATTGTGAGGGAATTCACTGAAGTGTTTCCCGAGGAATTGGATGGTCTTCCTCCTAGAAGAGATATTGAATTCTAAATTGATCTTATACCTGGGGAGTTTCCAATATCCAATACTCCATATAGAATGGATAGTATAGATCTTGAGGAGCTGAAGAAACAACTACAGGAGAATTTGGATACAGGTTTTATATTCCCAAGTGCTTCATCATGGGGTGCACTAGTCCTATTCGTCAAGAAGAAGGATGGGTAAATGTGCCTTTACATCGATTATCGTGAGCTTAACAAAATCATGATAAAGAACAAATATCCCCCCCCCACGAATTGATGACTTGTTCAATCAGCTGTGTGGATCACAACACATATCCAAGGTAGATTTGTGGTCAGGATATTATCATGTAAGGTTGAATAAGGAAGATATCTCCAAGACTGTTTTTCATACAAGATACGGGAACTATGAATTCATAGTAATGCCTTTTGGACTCACTAATGCTTTAGAAATATTTATGGACTTGATGAATAGAGGCTGTAGATATTACCTCGACAAATTTTTGGTATTATTTATATATGATATTCTAATATACTCCAAAACCAAAGAGGATCATGAGGAGCATCTAAGAATTGTACTAGAGACCTTGTGAAAGGATAATATCTTTGTAAAGTATAGAAAGGGTGAGTTCTGGTTGAATTAGGTCTCATTCTAGGGCCATATCATCACAAGAAACAGGATATCTGTAAATCCCTCGAAGATAGCTTCAATAGAGGTATGGTCGAGGCCAAAATTAGTAACGGATATTCATAGATTCTTGGGGTTAACTAGATATTATCAACAATTTGTGAGAAATTTCTCACAATTTTCCAACCCTCTTACCAAGCTAACTCATAAGGGAGTAAATTTTGCTTAGAGTGATGAATGTGGAGAAAAATTCAAGGAGTTGAAAAGGAGGCTTATCACTGTGCATGTTCTCACATTACCCATAAGTGGAGAACTTTTGGTGGTATTTAGTGATTCTTCGAAGAAGGGTATGGGCTGTGTGTTGATGCAAAATGACAAAGTCATTGCCTATGCTTCAAGGAAATTGAAAGTTCATGAGCAGAATTATCCAACACATGATCTGGAGTTGGCTGCGGTGATCTTTTCTTTAAAAATTTGGCAACATTATCTCTTTGGGGAGAAGTGTTAAATATATACAGACCACAAAATCCTCAAGTATATATTTACATAGAAAGAGTTGAACATGAACCAACGAATATGGTTAGAACTGATTAAAGACTATGACTTCTCAATCCATTACCACCCTGGGAAAGCGAACATGGAGGTGGATGTTCTTAGTAGAAAGGACCCAGCGATTCTATCAATGATGATAATTGAGAAGGATCCAATCTTCTTAGATTTGATGAAGATGGGCATGGTAATCATAAAGAAGAGAACATCATCAATCCTTTTACAAATAATTGCTCAACCGTCTCTTTTAGAAAATATAAAGGATGCTCAAAAGTATGATGTGGGAATTCAGAAGAAAGTGGAAGCTATCGGAAAAGGGAAATCCTTGGAGTTCAATGTTAATGAAGAAGGAATTGTGAGATTTGGGAAAATACTATGTGTTCCATCAAGTCTGGAGCTGAATAATAAACTTTTGGATGATGCACATAGTTTGAATTTTTCTATTCACCCCAGAAACACAAAGATGTATCGAGATCTCTGAGAGAATTATTGGTGGGATAATATGAAGAATGATATTGTTGAGTATACATCGATGTTTCTATTGTGTCAGCATGTGAAGTCAGAGAGGCATAATCCTAAGGGGATGATCCAACCATTGCCCATACTAGCATGGAAATGGGAGAACATCACCATGGACTTTGTCACCAGACTTCTGAAGACATCCAAAGGAAAAAAATCAATCTAGGTTGTTGTAGATCGTCTTAAAAAGTTTGCACACTTCATTGTAATTTTGGAGGATTTCTCATTGGATTAACTGGCATGGATATATATCAGGGAAGTGGTAAGGTTGCATGGAGTACCACTATCTATTGTATTTGATCGAGATCCAAGATTCACCTCTAAGTTTTGGAAGAGTCTTTAGCATGCTCTGGATACTGAACTGAACTTCAGTACGGCCTATCATCCTCAAACTGATGGCCAATCTGAGCGAACTATTCAGACACTGAAAGATATGTTAATATCATGTTCAATGTACTTTAAAGGAGGTTGGGATGAATATCTGTCTCTGGTTGAATTCTCCTACAATAACAGTTTACACTCGAGCATTATAATGACACCTTATGAAGCCTTGTATGGGAAGAGGTACAGAAAACCAGCATGTTGGGATGAAGTTAGTGAGCGTAAGCTATTAGGACCAGAAATGGTCAAAGAAATGGAGGATAATGTGAAAACCATTCAGCAGCATATCAAGGCAGCCCAAATTCAACAGAATAGTTATGAAGATAACTGTTGATGATACCTTGAGTTAAAAGTTGGAGACATTGTATTTATAAGCATATCTCTATGGAAGAAGGTCATGAGGTTTGGAAAGAAATGGAAGTTAAGTCCTAGGTACATCGTCCCCTTCTAGATTCTTGATCGTGTTGGGGTTGCGACCTATAGACTAGAACTTCCACCTACCATGGCCAAAGTACATGATGTATTTCATGTATCCCTCTTAAGGAAGTACATATCAGACCCTTCACATGTACTCTCTTCAGAGGTAGTACAGTTATAGGATGATCTTTCTTATGAGGATTAACCCGGAAAGATCTTAGATCGTAGAGAAAAAGTTCTACGAAATAAGACAATGCCCATCTTCAAGGTGTTGTGGAAAAACCTCAAGTTTGAAGAAGCAGTGTCGAAATCAGAGTAAATGGTGAAGAAAATTTACCCATGCCAGTTTTAGTTTGGGAAAAGGAAATTTTGAGGGCGAAATTTCTTAAGGGGTGAAGATTGTAACAACCCAAACATTCATTAATGAAAATTCCTCTTAATCTAATTAAATGTCTTATTATGGTTATATAAAATGTGAACTTCATTGGTTTTATGTTTTTGTATTTTAAAATACTATTAAGAATTGTGATCATTGCTAATATAGTCGTTGAATAGTGATCACATGATTAATATAAATATAAGGCTTTAACAAATGCAATTTACCCAAACAAAGGAAGTGATGGCCTCATCTAGTAGACTTGCCCAATACGAAGCCCATTTTTCGGAGCTTGGAAAGGAGTTGGTGTCATTGGGCTTCGCTCTTGACCAATCCCAAGCTGATCTTGAACACATTAATCTTGAGCAGAACTGACTACAGGAGAAGTGGAAGTTAATAGATATTACCACCTGAGCGATGTTATCCGAGCCACCCCAAGAGTCTGTCACCATCGCACACCTTACCCTTCAGTCTTATGCAGGTGTTATAAGGGTTTATGTAACAATACCCTATCACTATGACTATGTACATTATTCTTGTATAAATAATGTGCATTCATTTTATTATTGTAACTTTGTAAATAGTTTTTTAAGCATAAATAGTATTTTTTAGTTAATATTCAACTAAGAAATCTATTTTGATGAATTAATGGATTTTTGAATTAAATATTATTTTAATAAAATATTATTAATAAATTACTTTTTATTAAATATAAATGATCATACAATTTTTTATGAATACAATTGTAATTTTTATTAAGGTTTGAAAGTTATTTTTGTCAAAACCTATGAATTTTCGATAAATGTCGATTTTTATTTTAAAAGTAAAAATTCACATATTTAAAAAATTATTTAGATAAAATGGGTATTATTTTTGGAATCAAGATGTCGAAATTCTCCAATGGTGAATTTTTCATAATTTTCTGAGACAATCGAATTTTTGGGTAAAAATTAAATATCGTTTAAATATATAATGTGTTTTATGGCATCATAATGACCCAATAGTGATGTATTAAAATACTATAAATATTATGTTAACCCAATATATGTTCTACCATTAAAATAATGTGATTTTATATTTGTTTTATTTATTTTACAAAGCTTTAGTGGACCCTCCAAGACTTATGAAACATTTTGTCTTTTTAAATTCTTTTCCTTGAGAGTGTGACTCACCTCCACATAAGCAACACTGTTATTTTAAGAATTTCGGCCATTAAACTCATAAAATATTGTTTACACTCCCATTTTGCAAAAAAAATGGGAAAAAACCATGGGCTGGTTTATGGTTTTGTTTAGTTTAATGTGTGGCGTCCCAAACCTAAATAATAAAGAATTCTCTATCCTTTCCTATATAAACCCACCCAAGCTCCCGCTTCATCTTCACTCAAAGCCTTTGGATTTCATCTAACCTATTCCCTCACCTATATATAATCCTCCAAAGGAACCCCAAGCTCCCAATAAGTCTCTATCAAGACTCTCCCAATCTTTTGGGATCGCACTTTTAAGCAAGGGATTTCTTCCTTTCTCATTTTTGTCCAATTTTCCTTAAGTTGTTATGCCCTTTTGTTTTCAATTAAATATTTTGTGGTATGATTTTGAACCTACCCCATACTACCATATTTATGTTTGGATGATGGGATACCCATTTATCTCTCATTAATACCTCCCATGTACACTCGTTACCATGCCGAAATTCCGTGAAGGATTTCTCTCTCCTCTTTTACTTCCAGGTAATTCTTTTGTATTATGCATATAAATTCCATTACATTTGTTTGTACATGTGTCTATATTACCCATTACTTTCCATTTCACGTAAATATGATGAGACACCCACTTCTCTCTCATCAACCATTTTCATGAATCCTAATGTCATGCTGTTATGCTGCCAAAATTGCATCACATTTTTCCTAGCCAATATCATTGTGTAGTGAATATCATACCCGTGTCTCTATCAAGGGTATTCACCTTTATGAACATATACATATTGAATTTTACTTTCATGTATTTATTCCACATTACTTAATCGTTGAATAACTTATAATTTTGATTTATTTCATGTTATATGATCCATTTGGCACACTTATCCATGAAATGAAATGTTTAAGAAGGGTGCACCCGGATAGCTCTCTAATGCATTGGGTAAAGTATATTATCATGATACTTCATGTACAATGAGTGTTGAATCATGATAATTCAAGTGAAATGAGTTTTTACTCATGTTTCATGTGCAATGAGGGTTTACTCATTCTCCATGTGCAATGAGCCTTGGCTCATGCTAAATTCCATGTTAAGTGTTGTTTCCACATTTCCCTGTTATGATTATCATGATTCATCATGAATTTATGTTCATGATTCTCTTATGATCCATTGATATTCCTATTGTATAACATGTATTATAATCCTCATGTTATTCCACGTTTATTCCCTTAATAAGCTTTATAGCTCACCCTTTTCTTATGCATGTCATCAGGTTATCCCAAGAAATGCTAAGTACGAGGGAATGTAGTGGTCATACAAAAGGAAGTTTTAAATAAAGATGTTTTATTTAATGTTTTAAGTTGTTATGTAATGATCCTAAGCCCCAAATACACTAGACCTCTCTATCTTCTATTTTGTATCAAGTGAAGTTTATGTAATAAATCATGTTTTAGTGTGTAATAAAGAGCAGGGTTGTTATATATTATGTCATTATTTTTTCCACATTCACTAGTACCCATAGTGTAATTATTACAAGATGTGTAATTCCATTTTTCTTCTTCCGAAGAATAATTTTTCCTTGATTTTTCATTTTTGTGCCCTGGAAGTACTCCAGGATCATCCTCAAAAATCTAGTGTCACATTACGGACTGTTTTTTTACTCCAAATTTTCCTCTTTTCACTCCTTTTGCAAGGTTAATATATATCCTACCATAAAACATAAAACAAGTAAAATTGTCCAACATTGGAAAGAATTGTCAATTAAATACATAAACAAATATGATAAAACACTCTAAAATGTATTCATGGAATATAGTCATCAAATACCCCCACACCTGAATTCATACTTTTCTTCAAGGATGGAATCTCAACATGCTACAGAGGACATTCACCTTACCATGATTCAAATTTAATTTCAATAAAATCAATTGATAAAAATGGAAATTAAATTTTCAAGCATCACAGGTAGAAAATTTTTCAATGCCTCATTTTTTAAAGAATACAAATCAACTATGTATTTTAATATCCCTCTTTTGAAATATCCAAGCCTTTTGAATCATCCATTTTCATTTTTTGATTTAGTATTAATATTAATTACATTTTCAATTTACCTCTATTTGAATTTTTTGTGCATAATCAGGGTACAAATGAATATAGTGATGCACATACCTCAAGAACATACCAAATACCATAGGTTTTAAAGGAATCTAACATCTCCACCGAATAAAGATAGAAATGAAAATTAATCATGAGGGATTCACTATTTAGGATCAAATGAATATGAGGATTTGGAAAGGTAAATAAATGATTTAAATCATGTAAGGATCAAAAAATAGGTTCAATACTGAAGTAATTTTTATGATAATCATAAATGGATTAATAAAAGTCTCTTCATCCTCCGATATCTTAGAGAAGACTTATAAAGTGATGAAATGAAATAAATGAAACACCCTATTTTATTATTATTTTTATTCTTTTATTTTTTGAAATTTGTGTTGGGGAAAATTCTCACATCCACCACCTAACCCCTAATGATCTCCTCATGACACTATTTGTAATAGTTATAACTATATCATTGATCAAGTAAATGGTGATTTTTTACTTTCCCTAAAAACAACACATTTTTTCTTCTTTTTTATTCTTTTTTTTTGAAGAGGGTGTTCAATGAATACAATGAATGTGCCTTCCCCAGATCTCATTAAAATATCCCCCACACTTATTCATTACAAAATTTCCATCCCTTACACCAATCATCATTTCCCCCAATATTATGTTTAATAATCATGAAAAATATTTAGAGGAAGGTATGAATGGATGAAATAGGCTTGTAACATGGATCGTTTCCTAACAAGGCTATTAATGTCTTCTACAGGCTTAAAATTTATTAATTAAAGGTGGGTTTCAGGATAAAGGCTAACAAAAAGAATTTCTTGATCATTTTAAAATTGATTTTGTTTAGTTATAGATTCGATAAGATTCAAATAAAGTTATAGAATAAATAATTCCTGAGTTCCTCAAGAAATATAAGAAAGATAAAATTAAAATATTAGCTTAGTGGGTGTCTCAGGAATGATATGAATGGTTGGGATAATTACTCATGGAAATTCATATGAATAATTAAATAAATTAACAGAAATATAAGAAATTAAAAGCATGGAAAATCTTTAAAAAATCACTTACAGTGATCAACATGATCTTAGATTCGTGATTTTTTAAATCCTAATCCATGTAATTTTATTTACTAATTATTTTTCTCATTTTTCTCATTCAAATTTATTGAAAAATAAATTTAATCTTGTGAAATGATAATTTTTTTGAAGTATTTCATGTCTCATATTTCAAGTTATTAAATAATGAATCAAATGTGGGGCATGCAATTGGTAGTTTAAAACTTTAAAACATATAAATGTTGGGAATAAAGTACAAATTTTTTAAATTTTAAATTCTTACTCACCTTGAAATTTTTGCTTCATCATGTTTTTGTAGGTTCTATCTGCTCCCGAATCACGATGTGTAATTTTCTTTCATGATGTGTAGTTTTGATACAACTCCTTATTTTTATTCCTATCACTTTATTGGATTTTTATGCTCTTATAAAATAAAAATAAATAGGTGAACTAATTGGACATTATCAATTGATTTTGAAATATTTAAAGTGAGAGCATAAATTCCTCTAAAAATAGAAAATAAATAAAGAAAAATAAAAAAGCTGGGTTTCCTCTCAGAAGCGCTTTTGTTTACCATTGTTGGTTTGACCTTACCTCCTTTATATTAAGCTCATGTGACATGTGATTGAAAAAATTTACCTCTTAGGGGTCTATAAATGGTCCCAGTTGTGTCATATCCATGTAGGTTGGCCCCTGGTCTTCTTCTCTGAATAGCTTAATTCTCCCTATTGGTAATACTTTATTGATCTCTATTGGACCGACCCACCATTTTTTTCTTTAATCCTAAAGAAAAAAATATAATTTCATTTACTATATATACTTTTATCCTTTATCAAATGTAGTAGAGTTAGTTACTCCTCTTGTGTCAGTTTTATTGGTCTTCAACTTCTCTTTCTTCATCAGTTGAGTATCCACTTGCACAACAGCATATAAATCATGTACCTCTCCAATTTCAATAACACCCTCAACTTTAGGTTTATTTTCTTCTCCAAACTCATTATTATCTTTCACATCATTATTCTTCACTTCTACATGGAGGTTGAAACTAATTTATCAATTCCAACTCTCAGGTAGAGTTCTCCACTTTGAACGTCAATCAACACACACCCTATGGCTAAAAATGGTCTTCCCAAAATGAGTGTATTTTTCTTTTTTTTATATCCAGAACTAGGAAGTTGGAAGGTAAGATGAAGTTGTAAAATTTTATTATTATTTCTTTGATTACTCCTCCTAGGTATTTCACTATTGAATCGGCTGATTGAATAATTACTCTCATTGGCTTCAATCCATGTAGTACCAAACACTTGAATGTTGTGTATAACATGATATTGACACTCAAACCTAATTCACACAAATATTTTCCACATTTTTGAACTCCTATATATATGGGAATTGAATTGATACTTATATCACTTTTCTTCTTAGGTAGGTCCTTTGATACCACTGCTTAACACTCCCATGTGAGTGGAATGGTGCCAATCTCTTCTAGCTTTTTTCTTATTGGTTACCATCTTTTTTATGAATTTTACATATGTCGGCATGTTTTTGAGGGCCTCTAAAAAGGTTATATTAATATAAAAAAATTAAATTGTTTTAGATATTTTTATTTTTGTATTTTGTTCTTTACTTTCAACATTTATTCTGGAAAAGGTAGTATTGTCTTGTACTGATGTGGTTCTTTCTCTTCTTATTCTTTAGAAATTTTTTCATTGCTACTTTTATCTTCCTCTTCTCTTTCTTTCACTGGTTACTATCCTAAAAATTACATACTACTTCCTTTTGTTTTCTTCCCACTTCTATGATTTATAGCTTTCAAATCTTCATGTGGGTGTATTATAGGGCATGCATGAAGTGTTCCTTAAGCTCTCTCTCTATAATGATCCTTAATGTGTCCAACTTGATTCTCAATATTCCTTAATGTTGTCTTTTAGTTTGATGATTCACCTCTTTTTTCTTTGAATACATCCCCAGAATCCATCATGAATTTAGCCAACATCTCTTCTAATTTATGGACTTGTATTATCATTTTGGGCCCTTGGGGTGATTTTTGTTAGTAAACTTGTGGATTTTTTTGATATCCTTGTCCTTGTTGTTGTTCAGGCCTCCAAACCTAAAATTTATTACTGTGATTATAATTATAATAATCTCCATATTCTATACACATACCTTGGGGGTTTTGATGCTGGACCATCAGGATATCCATATTCTTGTTCATTGACTCCAGTTGTACCACCATCTAGTCATTGTTGTTGATTTCATGAATGACTTTTCATTATGTCCCTTATCCTTGCCACTGGAAACGACTGCTCACCATTTCATCTAGAAAGTTGTAGCTCATTTCATGATATTTCTTTATTAATTATCCTCTAACTACAACATCAATAATTGACTTGTTTTCCTTTAACAAACCCTTATATAATGATTGAATTATAATCCATTGCTCTATTCCATGATTGCGGAATTTTGAGTCATATATTTATATATTTCCCTGGTATAATACAATGATTCATCTTCAAATTGAAAAAACTTTAGAATGTTTCCCCTTATGTCTATTGACATAGAAGGTGGAAAGAAGTAGGTGAGGAAGTTTCATGCCATCTCATCCCATGTAGAGATGGAATGTTCTAGCAAGCTTTGAATACAATCTCGATCTCTCTCAGGTGAAGAAAATTGAAATAGATGAAGTCTTACCACATCTCTTGAGACATTATGGAATTGGAATGTGTTGCAGATCTTGATAAAACTTCCCAAATGTTTGTTCGAATCTTCATGTGTAAGTATGGTTATTGCATGATGTTTTATATCATTGAAAATATTGTAGGCTTGATCTTTAAGTGGTTCACAGTAATGGGTGGTTCTAGGATATTTGGTTGTAATCTTGTGTTTGACGGTTACCTATAGTCTATGAGTGTCATCAATCCTTGATATCTTTGAAGAGCCCCAGTAGTGTGGTTTTTCTCAGTACCCCCAATGGTAACTGTTACTTAAATCTACGGTCTTGGTTCATAATGGTGTGTTGAATTAATGGTGAATTTTCTCTTTACCTGAGTGTTATAGTTGTGCATTAAAAATTTAAAAATCTGAAAAATCACAGCATTTTCACACCCAGTGTAAATAAAGATATTTAAATATACTAATAAAATAAAATAAAAAATTGAAATCCTAAAAAATAAAAAACTACCATCCCCAGTAAAGGCACCAATTTTTATAGGCCCATAGGGCATTGTTAATTCCCTACGAGCCTATGAAAATAAAAAAAATAAAACTCAAACAATTATACTCAATTACTTAAAATATAATATTAAGAAAGTTCTAGGTTGATCCACAAATATTTAGATATTAGTTTATTTATGTTTTCAAAAGATTTAATAATATTAATTAGGATAAAGTGGCGAGAAAAGGTTTTTTTGATTGATTTTAAGAAAGTAGAATGAAAGAAAAGCATATTCATTGGTTTTTTATTAGATTTGTAAAGCATGTCAGGTTTTTTATAATTTAGGGGTTTAGGTGCTATTAGATTTAATAAAATAGATTTATTAATTCCGGATTGGTGTCGGAGTCGAGACAAGTAAGATCCAATGGTCATGGTATGTAACGACCCAAACTTTAATTAATGGAAATCCATATTGATCTAATTAAATGTCTCTTTATGTAAAATGTTTATATAAAATGTCAACTTCTTTGGTTTTATGTTAAGAATTGTGACCATTGATAATATTGTTGTTGAACAGTGATCACATGATTAGTATAAATATAGGGCTTTAACAAATCCAATTTACTCAGACAAAGGAAGTGATGGACTCATCCAGTAGGCGTGCCCCATACGAAGCCCATTTGTCAGATCTTGGAAAGGAGGTTGAGTCTTTGGGATTTTCTGTTGAACAAGCCCAAGCTGAGTTTGAATATGTTAAGCTCGAGCGGGACCACTTATGAGATAAGTGGAAGTTGATAGAGGTTACCACCCGAGCAATGTTATCTGGGCCACCCCAAGAGTTTGTCACAATCGCACACCTTACTCTTCGGTCTTATGCGGGTGTTATAAGGGGTTATGTAACAAGACCTTAGCAATATTTTTATGTACATTACTTTTGTATATAATAATGAATATACTTTCATTTTATTATTATTACCTTGTAAATAGTTTTTAAAGCACAAATAGTATTTTTAGTTAATGTTCAACTAAGAAATATATTTTTTATGAATTAATTGATTTCTGAATTAAATAATATTTTAATAAAATATTATTATTATTATTAAATTAATTTTTATTAAATATAAATGATTGTATAATTTTATAAATTCAATTGTAATTTTTATTAAGGTTTGAAATCCATTTTTGTCAAAACTCATGAATTTTCGATAAATATCGGTTTTTATTTTAAAAGTGAAAATTAACATATTTTGAAAATTATTTAGATAAAATTAATATTATTTCTGGAATCAGGACGTCAAAATTATCCAATAGTGACTTTTTCATAATTTTCTGAGACAGTCAAATTTTTTGGTAAAAATTAAATACAATTTAAATATATAATGTGTTTTATGACATCATAATGACCCAATAATGATGTAATAAAATACTATAAACTTTATGTTCGGCCAATATATGTTTTACCATTAAAATAATGTGATTTTTGGTTTTTTTTTATTTTACAAAGCTTTAGTGGACCCTTCAAGACTTATTAAATATTTTGTCTTTTTAAATTGTTTTCCTTGGGATTATGAATCACCTCCACATAAGCAACCCCATTATTTTAAGAAGTTCGGACTTTGGAATTATAAAATATTTTTTTCCAATTCCCTTTTCTAAAAACCATGGGAAAAAACCATGGTATGGTTTGTGGTTTGTATTATTTTAATGTGAGGTGTCCAAAACCTAAATAATAAAGAATTCCCTCACATTTCATATATAAACTCACCCAAGATCCCACTTCCTCCTCACTTAAAGACTTTGGAGTTCATTGAACCTCTGCCCTTCTCTCTCTAGAATCCTCCCAAGGTGCCCTAAGCTCCCAAGAAGCCTCTTTTAATCCTCTCTCAAGCCTTTGGAATCACACTTCCAAGTAAGGGTTTTTCTTCCTTTCTCATTTTTGTCCAATATTATTTAAATTGTTATGTCATTTTAATTTCAATTATAAATGTTGGGGTATGGTTTCTCACCTACCCCATACTTCCCTATTTATGTTTTAATGATTGGAGACCCCTTTCTCTCTCATTAAATTTCTCCCATGTACACCCGTTACTATGCCGAAATTCCAAAAGGAATTTATCTCTCCTCAGTTACATTCTAGCAATTATTTTGTATCATGAATCTAAATTCCATTACAATTGTTGGGACATGTATCTATATGAAACCCTTATTGTCCATTTCATGTACATATGATGAGACACCCCCTTTCTATCTCATCAACCATTTTTATGAATTCTTACGTCACGCTGTTATGCTGCTGAAATTGCACCGATTTTCCAAGCCAATGTCATTGTGTAGTGAATACCATGCCCATTTCTCTATCAAGGGTATTCACCTTTATAAAAATTTAATTATTGATTATAAAGTTTCATTTATGAATTCCAAATTCCTTTATCGTGGAATAAATGATGATGTTTTATGAATCCATGTTATATGATCCATGTGGCACGCTTATGCATGAAATGAAATGTTTAAGAAGGGTGCGCCCTTATATCACTCCAATGCATTGGGTAAAGTATAGTATCATGATATGTCATGTGCAATGGGTGTTTACTCATGTTAATTCAAGTGAAACAAGGGTTTACTCATGCTTTATGTGCAATGAGGGTTTACTCATTCTCCATGTGCAGTGAGCCTTGGCTCATGCTAATTCCATGTTAAGTGTTGTTGCCACATTTCCATGTTATGATTATCATGCTTTATCATGCCTTTATGTTTATACTTCTATTGTGATATATTGATATGCATATTGTTTAACATGTATTGTATTCCTCATGTTATTCCATGATTATTCCCTTAATGGGCTTTATAGATCACCATTTTCTTATGAATGTCCTCAGGTTATCCCATGCAATGCTAAGTATGAGGGAATATAGTGGTCATGTAAAGGAAGTTTTCAATAAATATGTTGTATTTCATGTTTTAAGTTGTTATGTAATTATCCTAATCCCCAAATACACTAGACCTCTCGATCTTCTATGTTGTATCAAGTGATGTTTATGTAATAAATTATGTTTAATTGTGTAATAAAAACCTGGGATGTCATATGGCATCCCTTCCTTTACGCAATAATACCCTATTTCCCTTGGTCTGGTAATTTAGGATTTCACCAAATAAATTTGTTCTTGATACCATATTTAAACTTGATTTCTCCTAAATTTGACAATGTTCATGCCTCATTTAGGGTCTTTATTTTCACAATTTTATGATACCTTTTTTATTAAATTATCGACGGTGATGATAAAATAAAAAGAATGGAATTGGAAAATAATTGAATAATTACAACAAACCAAATACATGAATAAATAAAATAGATTTAAATCCAACATCACCTTCCCCCTTCAATTACATTACCCTTGAAGATGGTAGTTTTACCCCCTCATCCTAATTATGAGAGGATAATAGGGAAGGAGAAAAGAAAAATAAAGCATAAAGGAAAGGAAAAAAGAACTCAGAAAGGGCCCTACACAACACAGCTTCTCACTCCAAGCTCTGATCTCCAGATCTCCAATATCTCCAACATCAGCATGGTAGCTCTCCTTTTATAAGCTTCACATGTGATCTAGAATTAATTAATTCCATAAAGTAATGGTGAAACGGTGGTCCGGGGTGGGTCCCATAAGGGTGATTTTTTCAAAATGAGAATTTGGTGAATCTGGGTGAAAATAATATGGTAAGGGAATTTACACCACATGTAAATTTCTATGATGCTTTTAATTTCTTCATTTTGCGTCCTTCTTTTCACCACATGTACCAGTACCCATATTTTAATGATTTCACAAATTTTTATTCCATTTTTATACTTTAGAATCCTTGTTTTTTCTCAGTTCTTTAGTTCTATGCCATGAAAGTTCTCCATGATCACCCTCAAAAATCCAGTGTCATGCCATGAACTGTCTTTTAGCTCCAAGATTTTCCTATTTTTTCTCCTTTTGAAAATTTAAGTTGTATCCTACAATAAAACATAAAACACGTAAAATTTTCTAACATTGGAAAGAATTATCAATTAAATACTTAAATCAATTTAATAAAACACTCTAAAATGTATGCATGGAATACATGAATCACTCGTTTTCCCATGCATGCCTAAAATAGTGCATGTCACAGTAACTCTGAGTTCCTAGAATGATGGATGCAAACACAAATATCATGTCATACTGGTCCAAGAGTAAAATATTAGAAAATTTCAACATCAATGATCACATCACACAACAAGTGTGTCACCCAGGGTGAAATAATATTCAACTATAATAGCAAATAGTAATAACAACAATCCCACCCTGGGTACTTTGGTTCTCCCCTATATATAGGGTAGCTACTCCCATGAACGAGTTCATAACCATGGCCCTAATATTCCTAGTCTTCTTTATAACTTTACCAAACAATAAAAAAAAATAAAAATAAAAGAAAACTGGCCTCTGATACCACTTTGTAACATCTTGGCCTAGGTTCCACACACAGGTGCCCCGAACCGGTCGGTCATAGGACCTCAAGCACACCTCCATGTATTCCAGAGTCTTTTGACTAGTAGTGAGGGTCTATTATCGATCATGGGGATACTATAACCTCTTTTTTCATTATAGTAATACACTAGTAGAAATAAATGAACAATAACCAATAACATAATCATAACCAGAATAATACCAGTATCACAAGATGACCCAAAACTGGAAAGATAATATCAAAACTGAATAGTAGATATGTCATGCTAAAGTATGTTCCAAGTGCCAACATGCAAATCCCAAAATAAATAAAGACACTAAAAACTCCTCCATGTGGGTCCTAAAGCACTTATGGTTCCCTCATCCATTATCTATCCCAACTCATCCATAAAACACTAGTCCTTTACCCTTAACCTATTCAAGAGACACAAACTCTATTCGGGTATTAATCAGGAAGCCTGATTATGGTGTGAGTAAAACTTAGTAGGCCACCACCAATGATGTCTAAAACAATATCCAGTCAATAGAAAGTGTATGTAGTTGTATAAAGAAATACATACAATGCATAAGAAAATAGTTGTCACGTTATCAATGAATCTTTATTTTATAACATAAACCCCTAGATTCTCGATGACACCTCAACCCCAATACCTACTTGGGCCTGTGCCATAGTCTTATCTATCCCCAAGGGATATCACATTTAAATTTCCACGTTACCATTATTAATACTTGGCCAAATTTCCATGTTACCATTCACTTTTTAATAACACATAATTGAATGAGACTGTTACCATTCATAATACTTGGACAAATATCCATGTTACTATTCACCATTTCACAACTCTATAACCATGTTACCATTCATAACTTCACAATATAATGACCATGTTACCATTCATCAACACAAAATTAATTCAACAATTAATTATTCACACCAATGACATTACTAATTCAACAATTAGTTAAATACAAAAATTCCATTATTTAACTCAAAAATTAACTAATCACATCAATAATATATATTAATTAAAAAATTAATTAATCACATAAATTTATTCTAGTTAATTTTTCAATTAACTAATCACATCAAAAACATGGATTAATTCAACAATTAATTAATCACATCAATTTCCTCTATTTAATTCAATAATTAACTAACCACGTCAATAACATTAATTAATTCATCAATTAATTAATCATATCAATTCTATTAGTCTATTCAACAATTAACTAATCACACCAATTTCATTACTAATTCAATAATTAGTTTGTTACATATTTCCACTTAATTATTTCCCTAAGTATTTAAGTGTGTCAATACCCTTAATTAATTAATCAATTAATTAATCAATATCTATAAACTCAAAATCCCATAATTAATCCAACAATTAATTATCTCATTCACAAAACTCAATATTTCATAATTAATTCCAAAATTAATTATCTCAATTCTGAAATCTTGATATCTCATAATTAATTCATCAATTAATTATCACAGTTCTCAAATATCATTATCTCATAATTAATTCAACAATTAATTATCCAATTTGATCAATTCAATATCCCAACAATCCAAATTAGTAAATTCATCAATTAATTAATCTAATTAATTCAATTACATTAACACAATAATCCCCATTAATTAATTTTCTAATTAATTAATCTAACTCATTTAATTTCATTAACACAAAAATCCTCATTAATTAATTCACCAATTAATTAATCTATCTCATTTAATTGCATTGACACAACAAACCCCATTAATTAATTCCCCAATTAATTAATCAAACTCATTCAATTGAATTAACACAATAATACCCACTAATTAATTTTCCAATTAATAAATCTAACTCATTTCCATTAATCAATTCCAAAATTAATTAATCACATTAAATCCCTTCAATTAATTCACTAATAAATTATTCACATCAATTGCATTAATTAATTCATAATTAATTAATAACATTATTACCATTAATTAATTCATCAATTAATTATTCTCATCAATCCCATTATTTAATTAAACAATTTAATAATCATATTACTCACATTAATTAATTCATAAATTAATTAATACCTCAATCCCATTATTTAATTCAATAATTAAATAATCAAATAACTCACATTAATTAATTCATCAATTAATTAATCTCGTTATATAATTCAACAATTAAATAATAATATTACTCACGTTTATTAATTCATCAAATAATTAATCATATCAATCGCATTATTTAATTAAACAATTAAATAATAACATTACAGATATTAATTTATTCATCAATTATTTAATCCCATTATTTAATTCAACAATTAAATAATCTCATTACTTCTATTAATTAATTCATCAATTAATTAATCAAATCAACAATCATAAAAATCTACATAATTAATTTGTCAGTTAATTATTTCAACTCACTCAATTAAATAACCCCATAATTAATTCCTCAATTAATTATTCCAACTCACTCAATCCAATAAACCCATAATTAATTCATCAATTAATTATTCCAACATAAACAATTCAATAGCCCTAATTAATTCCTCAATTAATTGTTCTCTCTCAATCAATTTAATATCCCCAATTAATTCCTCAATTTGTTGTTCTACCTCAATCAATTCAATATTCTGATAATTAATCTCAATAATTAATTATCCCTAATTAACAGTCTCAATTCCCACATAATTAATTCAATAATTAATTTTTTATAATCTATAATCTGAATATCCCTAATTTCAACATTTCCCAAAATTAATTAATTCTCCAAATTAATTAATTCGATCAAGAATGTAATTGATAAACATATAATATCAATTCTACAATTACATGAACATAATTGAAATTAAGACTTTGAGATTTAAATTATAGACCACCTACCTCAATTCATCGATGAATAATCACCCAACAAAAATCCCCAAAAATTGAGCGGCACAATTACGTAGAATGATATCCAAATCTTAAAATCCTAAATCAAGATTAAAGAATTAAGTATCATATATATATAAATCTATATCTATAATAATATATCTATATCTATCCAAATATATTTACATCTAACCAAACAGTGGATTACTTCACTTAAAGAAAGTGAGAACGGGAGAAGAATGAGAAAAGAACTAGGATAGGATTCACTTATCGTGAGAGGTGAAGATCTATGATCCGGGATTTGAATCATAAAGAACAGAGGTCGAGAAGTCTTATAATCCATCTAGAGAGATCCAAAATTATTAAATAGGAATTATGGTTGAATGGGGGTCGAATTGAAGTTAATATGGGGGTTTAAGAATAATTAAAACTAATTTTTGGGTTAATTAAATTAACATCCACAGTTTGATAAGAAGGGGTTCACAGTTTCCTATAACCATGTGCTTCTTTTATAGGGGTACATGGTTACTCCTAATAGGGTGCAAGGTCTGAAAACCCATGTGTCAACTATGAAAAACCCCACTGTCTATGGTTGCACGGTTTGCTGGGCTTGGGCGAACGGTTTTATCTAACCGTTCACCAACTGTTCACTGTCCCTTTTTCTTCAATTTTTCTCAAATTTCACCCAAACTCACCCCAAGGTAAAATCCAAAAAATAATTAATCAACACAAGGAAAAAATAGTACCCAAAGTAATGCCTGATACATCTCTATAAATGGTCAGGATCTTACAATGTTGGTCCCTATATAGAAAATGTATTGTATGTTTAAGGGGATCACAAAGAGGGGATTTGGATTATCAATAGAGGATCTGAATCCCTTCAACCTTTAAAGAAATGAAAGAGAGTTCAATGAGTGGGTTAAATTTTTTTATAATGTACTCTGATTTTCTTCATAATATTATATGTTATCTACTATATTAATATAATCAAAATTATATGTTTGTGTACTCATACAGAAAATGAATTATGTACATGATGATGTTACCAATATAGGGTAAAAACGTATGGTTTATGATAAAACTGACTAGATATTAGGGGATCAATATCATTTTGATGAAAAAAAACAAGAATGGAATAACATCATTGTCTTGAATAAAATTACCAAGGTAAGAAGCAAGGGTATGAAATTTGAGGTTGGATGGAATCAACTCAGACATCCTGATGACCCCAACAAGTCAATGTTCATTAGTTATCTTAGGGTCACAATAAGAATTAATATGAAAGTTTATATATATTTTTGGGTCCATTTATAGCCTATAATGAAGGAAACCCTTTGGGAAAATATTAATGTAATGTTATGATATACTTTCTCTATTTTACTGAAAATATATATAAAGAAACATTGATTTAATTTTCATTATCCCTTACAGAGATCATTTATTTTAGATTATTTCTATAAGAAATATGTCTTAATGGATGCTGTAAAATCTCATAGATCCTTTCAGGAACTTATTACCAAGTTTCAAATTTAGGATGTTGAGGGGAAGTAAAGCCCCTCCCACTAGTTACTTATATACACATTATAATGCAAGAAACATGGAATGATTTCATCATTTGTTATGATGATAAATCATTTTAGGTGAATTTTAGTCTATAATATATTATTTTAAATTATATATTTTGTCTAATTTTATTAAAAATAATAATTTATGAAATAGAAAATGAGTATTGGAAATAAAGAAGGTGCATCAAAACCAATGTGCCATTATCGCAAAGTAAGAACAGGGTACGCTTCACGAGGGAAGAAAATTGTATTTATTTTAAATATAAAAAAAATGTTTTATATGATATAAAACAACATATTTTCCTTCGTTTATATTCATATTGATGAATCAAAATATTAATCCACTTCCATTCCATGTCATGTTATATGGAAGGAGTCTCATGTAAATAAAGAGGGTAAACTAGTTGATGAAAACAAAAAATAAGTATGGGAAACATATGTAAGTATGACATAATATTAATTCATTATGATTTATAAAAATATTATATAAACATGTCTATTTATGTTCATATTTTTTATATGGTTTAGATACAAGAATCATTAGTGACTATACCTAAAGAAAAACTACTTTCAGTAGATTTTAAGTGATGATAACAATATAGTTTCACTAGAGGTGTAGGTTTTGAAGTGTCGCCTTGAAAATATTTTGAGAAGAAAAAACTATAATAAGATACATATCTTATGATGAAATTATTGAAGGGGAAAATAAATTCTTTGTAAGATATTATCGTCCAGTCTGGTTTGGAAGACCATTATATGCAAAAGGATCAAAGAGAACTAGTAGGGGGATAAATATTAGCACATGAACAACCAAATTATCCCACTAGATTTTAGTCTAGTCATTCCCCTCAACTAAAAACCTTACTCGATGTAATCAATTTTTTCATTTTTCTTTCTCCTAAATGTGAATCAAACAACTTCTGATAACTTTATAGCACTAAAATTCTTCAGGATAAAGCTCTATATTATTTCTATCTATTAATACCCATGAACCACCTTGTTGTTAGGGGTACGGTGTATAATATCATAGTATAAATGATACACAACAAGTAACTCCCAAAATATCACATGAGAGTGGGGATTGAAGTATCTCAAAAGTCAATTAATGACTTTCCTATTCCACTTGATGATCTAGATATTCAAGTGTTCAATGATGTTATTGGAACTTTCACAGCATAGTTGTATAATATTATAAAGATACATCCGGTATGTACTTAATAATTTTTTTCAAATGAAAAACTTGTCACAATTAGTGAAAAAGTTACTTAAGTGAGGTATGTTATTAAAAATAGATAAAACGATAGGGAAATGAAAGTCGGATCAATATAATCTAGTGAACCAACCAAGAAAATAAATAGAGATTTCGAGAGTACCTTCTCCCTACCAGTTCCACTATAGTATATAATAACATTACAAGTTCATGTAGACACCACATTCAAATATTGATATATTTCCTACATTAAATATGAAGAAGAAATAATTTTAAATTCAATTATAGATGTGGTTGGTCTTGAGAGTATAAATGAGATTCTCAATTTTGAATGGTTGGGTGTCTCAACTTTGAATACATACATGAGCTACATTTTCATAATCCTTATATCCAAAAAATGATCTACTACGTTGATTAAAGTTAATAATTATTCATATTTTTTGTAGGAATTTATATTACTACTATATAAATGAAAAACCCTATGAAGCACAATTTGGATTAATCCCTATAGCATTTCTACGTAAGAAATTTAATTGTAAGTGAAAGAATTTGATAATAAAAAAGATGAACTAAGTGAAGAGTTTTAAAATAAAATAACTGAATAAATATTATTCTCGATGTCTATAATTTATTTTTAAAAATATGAAATATAATCATATAAAATATATTTTTCTTTTTTTTTTTTTGTTATTTATTTGATTATATAGGAAGCACTGAATGATGATCGCAATCAATTTGGATGCCCCAAATATTTATTTTTTTGGATCCAATGCATGGATTTCCATCACACCAACTACACATGATGTGTATTGTGAATTTTTAATTCACTATAATCAATATTTTATAGATAAAATTCGAATTATATGTTTCATTTTTTGTTTTAATGAGAATTTTGTTATGATTTGTTTGTAAGAACCCAATTCTTATTTGAGGTATGGATCCTTTATTTTCCATTAATTCTCATTTTAAATGTTTAATTATATCCTTATATGAATTCCCTTAGAGGTTATAGAGGTTTCATGAGTATCTGGGTCTGGTTCAGAGCCCTAAACCCATGTTTTGGGTGAAATTACCTGGCGCACGGTTAGAGTAAATCATACGAGTTGGGCCGCATGACCATACAACCAAGTCTGCAATTTTAACTGAGGGTATTTGAACCGTTTCTGCATGGTTAGTCAAACTGTGTGAGGTAACCATGTGGGTTCCCCTTTCCTACAGATAACCATGCACGATTGGTGCACAGTTTGAAAAATTATGTGCTTAAACCATGCTACCCCTTTAATTTGGGAATTTTTATAATTTTAAATTAAATTAAAATAATTTTAAAACCTAATTTTTTATCATTTCATTAAACGGATAGTATCCAATCCTCTCTTTTTGGATCCTTTAATGACTATTCCTAAATTCTAGATAACTTCTCCATCTTATCTCAAAATCGAAGTTCATTTATCTCGTTGGATCCACAGTGGTAAGATCTCGATTCCTTTTTAATATTATGTCATTCTTCTTAGTATCAGCTACACCATTTAGGTGAAAGATAATTTGTCCCAATATTAGGTTATTTCTCCATTCATAGATTTTTTCCAATATAAGACAAATAAAGAGATGATACTAGATGAGCTATCAACTACAGACCTAAGTCAGGTGTCCTTGTGCCATTTTTTTTAATTCAAGAAGTTTATATATGTTGTTTTGTTGTGCACCCAATTTCTAGGTGTCGCCTTGAAATGAAATTCAATCCGTGAATTTCTAGGCTTGAAATATGTAATTAAAGTGACTTGTTAATGATTTTATATAGGTTGAATACCTTGAAAGCGTAACCACCCCTTTGGGTGTGTTGATTAATTGAACTAGACCACAATGGGTGGATTTTAGAAATGGATACCTTTGGGTGAGCCCATTTACCCCCTTTCCTTGGGATGTGAATTGTTAAATGAATTGTAAATCAAATTGATGAATCGGATTATGAATTTAATTGTTAATTGAATTGAAATGTGAATTTTGAATTGCATATTGAAATGATTAAAGGTAGGGATGAGTGATCAAGACCTTAGGCCCTTGTCTTGTGTTTCTTGTTTAAGCTTGAATTTTCTTTTTATATGTGAATTACCATGTGAGATTAATAGAGGATATGCCATGTGATAGGTTTATTAATCATGAGAATATGGACTAAATGAAATTAACATGTGAGTAAATTAAGGGTAATCCTTCTAATCTTAGTCCAATAACTTAAGTCACCTTTTGAGGTGAGTTTCAAATGAGATGTTCAAAGTATTGACCTTGACATGTTAAATGATATAGTTATATGGAATTGACTAATTTGATTGAACTTGTTAAATTATTATTATCCATGGGTGACACATGGATTCATATGAGAATTCCATGAATGGATTCATTTGACTATTGAATTTTATACCTAATTGATACTTTGTTTTCTATGGATGGACTCATAGGGGATTTTCCTATTATATGTTGAGTGACACTTTAATTCCTTTTGAATTTCCAAGGATTGAATCAAATGGAATTGAATATATATTCCATGGGTGATACATGGTCTCCCTTAGTAGATTTTCAAGGATGGACTCAAAAGGCAGTGATGTTATACCACACCTAGAGTGATACTTAGGTTCTTGATAAGTTCTCCATGGACGAGCTCATAGGGTGTTGGTTTATATTACACCTAGGGTGATACATGATTTCCAAATTGGGAATTTCATGGATGGTATTAGTTTCTAAATGTATTAATTAATGAAATGAATTATGACGCGTCTTTCAAGACAAATCAGAAGCTTGGATTTGGTCTTGACTTAGATCTTTTAGATGGTCTTTTTAGGCATATATTGTGCTTATGATGATACGGGGGATGTTGGGCTTGTGTGGGTCTCAAGACTTTTAAATTAAATGGGATTTAATTTCTTAAATGAATTTTATTAAATTAATTGAATATTAAATGAGAACCTAGATATATATGATGTTTAATTTTGATTACTTACTTTACATGTTATATATCTACATGAACATTGTTGTTATATGTATTCATTGAATTGATGGCATAGACATTAGGTGGTTTCCTATTGGGATTATGTCTCACACCCTATTTAGGTTTCCTTAGGTACATGAACATATTATATAGTTACAGGTATTGATAAGGGAAAGTGCCCAAATATAGGTTTTTGATTATTGCTTGGATAAGGAGTGCATGGGACTGAGCTAAGGCTCGCAATACTAGATAAGATGATTTTTTTTCTTTTTATGATTTGGTTATATCTATTGTGTATCTACCTTGTATACATGTTTTGGATTATTTATTATAAACATATGAAATGTGACATCATTTTGTATATTATATGACTTCTGGATTTTTTTATATATCAGTCTTCCACTATTTATATCTTGTCTAGATATTATACTGATTCTGCTACTTGTATAGTATTTATTATGTTGTGTTACATTTTGGTATTTAGGGAATAGTCTCCCCACATGCTTACCTAGGCCCTTGTCACTAGTTAGCAGCCTCTGGAATTTTGGGAGATGTTTTTGAGGCCATGTGGCCAACCGATCTTGGGGCATTGTTGAGTGGCATCCAATTTTGGGATGTTACAAAGTGGTATCAGAGCATTATTTTCTTATTTTCATTACTATTTGGTGACAATAAAAAGGGATAGGTAATGAAATGGAGTTTGGTAATGAGCTATTCATAGGATTAGTTTTCCAGCATATAGGAAAAATTCAAATTGTCTTAAATGAATTTTTTATTTTTTGGATCAGGGTAATTATAGTTGATTTGATTCAAAAATTAGGTGATGCACTTGATTTATGATGCTATTATTGATATGATTGTGGGTTATATTGTGCTGAAACCTGATGAGATTGGGTTATTCCATCTCATTCATCATATAGGAACTTGTTAGAAATCACATGCCATGCATTTTTCTATTTCATTTAGGATGCATTACTTATTACATGTTATTGTAATAGGTTTCATGATAGATATGACTAATGTTGTGATGGGTATATTGGGATGTGTTATGGTATAGATTAGATGGATTCCAAAATTTTATCCCTGGGGAGTATGGGCCCTCATGGATCAAAATTTTGAAAACTATTGGTTCAACATTTTAAATTGAATTATGATATAAGTGTGAAATAAGAATGAATTAAAATGGAAAATGACAATGAATATATAAATCCAAATAGTAATTAAATGGAAAATTGAGTTGCTTATGGAAAATAACTTGACCAAACCCAACCTTAGTAGTGGGATATTGGTAGTGTCTATTTCTTATAACTGATTTGTACATCACCTAGAACTAACTCTAGGTGCAAGCAGAGGGGTGTGTTCTTATAGAGGAAACCTAGTACCTATCCTGCTTAAACACTTGTGCTTTTGAGATGTGTCTTTAAAAATGATCTTGAACTAATCCATATGTTTATCATTGTAGAAGCATGTCACCATGATGTACCCTAGTGGTATGCTAGGAGGGTGGTGATGATCATACTCTGGAGGTGGTGGGCCATGGGCTACTAGTGGATCCTCTAGTCGTTCCAAATGTGGCACCAGTTTTTGTACTGTACATAGGTGTTGAGGCACAAGTCTGTGATGAGTTCTTATGCATTATACATATAATTAAGGGATAACCACGACCTTCCATGACTATGTTAGAGTTGATGTGTGAATTCTAATAGCAGCATTCACCCATGTTTTTTGGGGATAGAAGACAAAAAGTTGTAGATTCATAGGTAAAGGTCATGCTTTATATCTTCAAGCATCTAGAGATTACTCATGATAGGAGGTTCAAGATCACTACATATATGATGCATGATTCCTCCAATAGATAGTGGGATGTTATTACTTTGAAGAAGCATTATCAAGAGATGGGATGGAGGGATTTTTAAACAGCCTTATATGACCACTTCTATCTTGATACTTTGAGGGATGATACATCCCAAGAGTTTATGCACCTAGATCAGGTCACACTATCATTTATGGATTAATCGGGCTATTTTTATGATCTCTAGTTCTTTGCACCTATTCTGATGGGTGATGAGTTATCTAAAGTTATGTGATTAGAGGATGGTATCAGGTATGACATCTAATCATATGTTAATGTGTTTCAGATGACTATTGTTTCTAGAATAGTGAATCGGGTGCTTATCATAGAGTGTAACCTAAGAGAGGATAGAGGTGCGAGCCAGGGAGGTTCAGCATCTAGGTATAGTACTTCATTGACTGGTAGTAAGAAAAATCTCTTAGAGATTCCTTGCGGTGATATTAGTAGTCAGAATGCATACTTGTGTATCCAGGTAAGGTGTTACCAGTGCGGTAGGTTGGGATATATGAGGCCTTAGTATACGAGGGACCCAGTCGAGTGTCGATCATGTCGCAAGATGGGCCATCTATAAAGCTTCTATAGAAAATTTCCACCAATATCTACTAAGATAGGCTATATACTAACTCCACATTCTGAATAAGGGTCAATAGGTTTTCATCAAGCAAGGATATGGGGTAAAACTAGCTGATCAGGCTGAGGTGGTGGTCATGGTCATGGTAGTTGGACCCTAATTTTATAGTGATAGTAGGGTGGATATGCTCAGGGTAGCCTGGAAGTATCATAGGGCCACGGTTCAGACCAGATATATGCAGTGCAATAGACCCTTGAGAAGCAAGATCCTAGACCTTCTACTAGTAGAGGAGCTATTCTAGTAACCTCTACTTTATCTTATGTACTTTTTGATATAGGGGATTCTCATATATTTATATCTTTTCCCATTTTGGAGAGCCTTGGGCTCAATTTTGAGACCTCTGATGTTTTTATGATGCTCTACACTCTCTTAGTGATTAGAACATAGGGTTTATGTTAGTTCAAGGAGTGCCTCCTTGAGATTTATGGGTTTCACTTTGTATAGGACCTATTTTTCCTCAAGATGATAGGTTTTAATATCATTCTCTGGATGTATTGGTTGGTTCCCTTTCATTCTTTCATTGATTTTTATCACCTCAGGGTGACCTTTACATCACCAAAGGGAGGAGAGTTTATTCAAAAAGGTGACTCAGATGTCTAGGAAATATGAGATGGACCTGAGCCTCATGGGATGGGAAGGATGATAGTCTAGACTGTGAGTTTATATCTAGATGATCAAGGAACATGTCAAACTGATTTCCCTCCAATGGTTGATCATTTCAGGAAAATTTTCCTAGATGACTTTTCAGGATTACCTCCAGTGAGAGAGGTTGAGTTCTTTATCGAGCCAGTTCTAGGAGTTGTATTGGTATATATTCCTCCTTACAGGATGGCTACTATGGAGTTTCAAGATCTCAAGAGATATATATAAGACTTAGAGGAAAATGTTTTTATCTGACCTAGTACTTCTCTATGGAGTTTATCAACCCTTTTTGAGAAAAGGTAGATGGAACCCTTAGGCTATGTTTGGATTATCATAAATTGAACCAACTAACAGTTAATAACTGATATCCTATTTTGTGGATATATGACCTATTTGACTATCTTTGAGGAGCTCGAGTCTTCTCAAATATTGATTTGAGATTCGATTATCATTAGGTTCATGTTAGACTATCATAAGTTCCTCATACATCTTTTCAAAATAGGTATGGTCTATATGAGTATTTGGTTATGTTGTTCAGTCTCACGAACACGCCAGTGGTCTTCATGGCACTAATAAACCAAGTGTTCCATACTTATCTTTATTTTTTTTGTATTTTTCATGGATGATATTTTGGTTTATTCTCACAATCGAAAAGACCATGACAAACATCTTGAGATTGTATTGAATACACAAAAGAACATCAGTTATATTCTAAGATCCCAAAATCCCCCTTCTGGATGGATCGGATTCACTTCCTAGATCACATCATCTCAGAGATAGGAGTATCAGTAGACCTAGATAAGGTGAGAGCTATAGTTTCCTAGAATCACCCCAAGAACTTCTTTGAGTTATGGAGTTTCTTAGGGTTGGCTGGTTACTAATGGAATTTTATACATAATTTATCACGCTTAGCAGCACCATTGATGGGATTTACTAAGAAGGGTGTGAAATATGTATGGATATATTCCTATGATTTGGCCTTTCAGAAGATGAATGAGAGATTAACTTCAGCATTGATACTGATTTATCCATATCCAAATTGTAGTTACACTATGTATTGTGATGCATCAGGTATCGGTCTAGGAGTAGTTCTTATGCAGGGTGATAGAGTCATAGCGTATGGGTCTCAATAGTTTAGGCCACATGAGAGGAATTACCCAAAGCATGATCTCGAGTTAGCTGAAATTATTCATGCATTGCATTGTTGGATACATTACTTACTGGGAGAGAATTTTGTGGTGTACACAGACCAAAAAAGCCTCAAGTGCATATTTACACAGCGTGATATAAATCTGAGGTAGTGGAGGTGGGTTGAATACATCTATTATTTCAACTTAGAGCTTGCCTACATGCCTAGTAAGGAAAATGTAGTGGATGATGCATTGAGTAGGAGGACTCAAACACATGAAGTTCAGTAGGCCAATAGTGAGTTGCAAGTAATGGATTTGTTCTCTGATATGCACATGGAGGTGCACGACAGTCAGGGGAGACATTTATATAAACCTTATTTTTTACCTATAATATTCTAGATATAATTAGGATGAGTCATCTATCAAACTCATAAGTCCTAGTCCTATGGAAAAGTGTGGTATGTAAGGAACCTCCTCTTGGATAGACCATAGGTGGGGATGAAATATTGTGTGTATATGGTCGTGCATGGGTTTTGGAAGACATGTGCGAGGAGATGATGTGGGATTTTCAAGCTTCATCTTGGGAAGTGCACCCTAGAATCAATAAGATGTATTGGGATTTACATCATCAATACTAGTGGATAGGTATAAAAAGAGATGTAGCTAGTTTTTTCTTGAGATGTTTCACATATCATGAGGGGAAGGAATAACACAACAGACCAGCTGGAATTTTACAACTGTTACCCATCCCTAAGTGGAAGTGGGTTGATGTTGTGATAGATTTCATGTCAGGTTTATCAAGGTCACCTTAAGGTAATGATGCTATATGTGTTGTTGTTGATAGAATCAAGATGGTTTAAAATTCTTTCCAATTAATGAAACCTTCAGGCCAACAAGCTTGTACCCAAGTGGTATAAGCTCCTCCTTGGCATCCAAAAGACCCAGGATCAAATTCAGGTAGGGAAAAAATTTACAGGGGTACTATAGAAGCATTGTAGCAGGGCACTATAGTAGTACTATAGAAGTACTGTAGTAGGTATTGAACTGTAGTAGTGGTAGAACTATAGCGGCGGAGGCACTGTAGCATGAACTATAGTGGTGGTGGTACTGTAGTAGGTATTGTAGCAGCCTGGGTACTACAGCATTACTATTCACCGAAGGGTCCTTTGGGCCAAAAATGGGCTTTCAAGCCTAGTATTCAGGCAACTTTTCATTGGGTCTTTGGGTTATGTAATGGGTCTCCCTCTACTGAGTCAAAATAGGTCTTTTCTTTAATAATAAAAACTCAGCCACAACCTTTAAAAAAAGGAAACCTTCAGTGTTGATGAGTTATAAGGTTTTATATCTATGAGATAGTATGACTTCACGGGGTCCCACACACTATCTTTTCAAATAGGAATTCTTGGTTTACTTCATGGTTATATCAAGGTCTAAAAAGGGTGTTGGGTACATAGGTGCTTCTGAGTATGGAATACCACCCCTAGACAGATGACCAGTTAGAGTACATGATTTAGGTGCTCGAGGACATACTGTGAGAATGAATTTTATATTTCGAGGGATAGTAGATTTCAGGATACTATTAAGATGGCACCTTATGAGGCTTTCTGTGGCAGGCCATGTTGAACACCATGGTGTTGGTTAGCGGTTAAAGAGACAGATATTCTTGGACCTCGTCTTGTTTAGGAGACCATAGAACAGGTTCAGTTGATTCGAAAAAAGATGGTTACTAAATAGTCTTGATAGAAATAATATGTTATTTACCATATCTGACCTCTAGAGTTTGAGGTTGAGGATTAGGTTTTCTTAAATTTTTCACTATGGTTGGGACATAGGAGAATCAGTATATAGAGTAATCTTTTACTAAGATACGTCGGTTTGTTTGAGATTCTGGAGAGAGTCGGGTTGGTAGCTTATGGGTTGTAGTTACCTCAGAGGTACCATGCCATGCATGACGTATTCTATGTTTCTCATCTATGAGTCTATTATCTAGACCCATATCATTCTTTTTATCTTGATGGGGTTGAATTACATGTAGATATTCCCTTTGAGAAGCATCCCATATGTATTATAGATCGTATCATGAAGGTTCTATAAGGTAGTTCGGTTACTTTAGTATGGGTTCTATGGAAGAACAACCAAGTATAGGATGGGACCTGGGAGTGAGAGGATGATGTACAATCATTGTGTCTGGATTAATTCTCAGATCATGCTTCACTACCCTTATAATGAAATTTGGGGATGAATTTCTTTGGGGGGGGGTTGTTAGTACTTGGTTCTTATTTGTGGTACGGATCCTTTATTTTCCATCAATTATTAGTTTAAATGTTTAATTATGGACTCATATGAATTCCCTTCAATGGTATAGAGGTATCGAGAGTGTTTGGGACTAGTTTGGAGCTTGGAACCCAAGTTTGGAGTAAAATGACCTAGAACACATTTAGAGTAAACCGTGCAAGTTGGGTTGTACGGTTGTAGGGCCAGGTCTGCAATTTTAACATAGGGTATTTATGGTGTTTCCAAATGGTTATTCAAACCGTGAAAGGTAATTGTGCAGGTGCTACTTACATAGAGATAATTGTGCATGGTTGGCACATGGTTTGATAAACCATGCACTCAAACCATGCGACCCCTTTAATTTGGGAAAATTTATAATATTATTTAAAATTTAAATCCTTTTAAAACCTAATTTTTTCTCATTTCATTCGACAGATAATATCCACTCCCCTCTTTTTAGATCCCTCAGTGACTATTACTATATTTAAGATAACTTCTCCACCTGATCTCTAAATTGAAGGTTGTTCATCTCATTGGATATGAAATGATAAGATCTCTATTTTTTTTAATATTATGTCATGCTTCTTGGTATAGATTGTTCTATTTAATTACAGGATAATTTTTCCTAATATTAGGTTATTCATGTGTTATTTAATTTTATTTCAATATGAGATGAATCAGGAGATGATACTAGATGAGATATCAACTATGGACCTAAGGCAGGTGGACTTATGCCTTTCGTTTAAAGTTGAGTGGTTTATATATGTCGTTGTGTCATGCGCTGAATTTTTGGGAATTTCCTTCAAATAAAATTGAATCCTTGAATTTCTTGGAATGACCTATGTACTTAAAGATACTTGATAACTATTTTTTATAGGTTTAATACCTTGAAAGTGGAACCACCCCTTTGGGTGTGTTGATTAATAAAACTAGACCACCATGGGTGGATTTTAGAAATGGATACCATTGGGTGAGCCTATTTACCCCCCTTACCTTGGGATGTGAATTGTTTAATGAAATGTAAATCAAATTTTTGAATTGGTTTGTGACACGAATTTTTAATTAAATTGCAATATTAATTGTGAATTTCATATTGAAATGATTAAAGGAATGGATGAGTGATCAAGACCCTAGGCCCTTGCCTTGAGTTTCTTTTTTAAGATTGAATTTGGTTCGTATATGTGAATGCTCATGTGATATGAATAAAGGATATTCCATGTGGTTGTTTAATTAAGCATGAGATTCTAGATTAAATTAAATTCCCATGTGATTAAATTAAGGGTAATCCTTCTAAGATTAGCACAATGACTTAAGTATCCTTTTGAGGTGAATTGCAAATGATATGTTCTTTGTATTGACCAAGACAAGTTAAATGATATGGTTTTATAGAATTGACCAATTATATTGAATTGGTTAAATTATTATTATCCATGGGTGACACATGGATTCATATTAGAATTACATGGATGGAATCATTTGGATATTGACTTTTATGCCTGAGTGATACTTGGTTATCCAAGGATAGAATCATAGAGGATTTGACTTTTATATGCCTAGTGAAATTTGGATTCCTTATTGATTTCCAAGGATGGACTCAAAGTGAATTGAACATATATTCCATGGCTAATACTTTGGATCCATTAGTGGACCACCAAGGATGGAGTCAATTTGAAGTGGCATTATTCCACACCTAGAGAGATACTTGGGTTCTTGAGAGGTTCTCTATGGATGGGCTCATAGGGTGTTGGTTTATATTACAGCTGGAGTGATACATGAATTCCAAATTAAGAATTTCATGGACATGATCTGGTTCTAAATGTGTTAATGAATAAAATGAATTATTATGTATCTTCCAAGCCAAATCACAAGCTTGGATTTAGTCTTTACTTATACCTTTTAGATGACCTGCTTAGGCATATGTTGTGACTATGATTATATGTGGGATGTCGGGATTGAGCCTGGTCTTGAGACTTGTAAATTAAATAGAATTGAATTACTTAAATGAATTTGATTAAATTAATTGGACATTAAATGAGAACCTAGAAATATAAGATGTTTAGTTTTGATTACTTCCTTTAATTTTTATATATCTTCCTGCACACTGTTGTTATATATATTTACTGACTGGATGGAACAGACCATGGGTGGTTGCCTACTAAGATTAAGTCTCACACCATGTTCAGGTCACCTTACGTATCTAAAAATATTATATGGATAAAGGTATTGATAAGGGAAATCACCCTAATATAGTTTCTTGATTGTTTCTTGGATTAGGGGAGCATTGGACTGAGTTGAGGCTCATGATGCTAGCTAGGATGATTTTTCCCTTTTTGTACTTTGGTTATATGTATTGTGTATATGTCTTTTATACATGTTTTGGATACTTTATTAGAAACATATGACATGTAATATCATTTTGTATATGAGATTACTTCTGTCTTTGTTTATATATCAGTCCTTCACTGTTTTCATCTTCTCTAGATATTTCATTTCTTATGTTACATGTATATTATTGATCCTGCTATGTTACACTCTGGTATTAAGGGAATAGTATCCCCACAGACTCACCTAGGCCCTCGCTACTACTCAGTATCCTCTGGAGATACACTTGAGGCCATATTGCCAACCAGGCTCGGGGCACTGTTGAGTGGCATCCAGGTCTAGGATGTTACATGGGTGATTTATAAATATATGATAATTCATGGTATGAGGTTAGTCACTAAAAATTAAAAGCCTTTAGATTTATTAAAATGGAAATAGATTAACGTATATATAGAAATATAAACTTTCAAAACATATTTAAAAACAATTTACTTATTTTATTCAATTTTTTTTTACAATGTTCGAAGAAATATAACTACAACAATTATGGATATTACATTTTCAATTTTATAAAAGATATCACATACAATCTAAAGACTTTTATCCCCAAATAGGTAATTTCTAAAGGTAATTAAAATTTTATTAAAAGTATTTATTAATCATTTATTTATATATAGTTTCTCAAAACTACCAATATTTACAACAACCTATGTACTCAAAAGAAGATGTAATTTTATTTAGATATGAGTGGGAAGAGTACATAGTTTCAAAATGTTTTCTAACATCATATTTAGGTGATTACCTATTATTTTTTTAATCTAGTATAGGATATGACATTAGAAATATATTCTTGATGTGAATCATTAGTATCAGAATGCATATATATTATTTCTGATATGTTTATCAAGGAGAAGTATAATAGAGAAAATCAATTTGTTTAGAAAAAATACACATAATACATGGTTTTAGAATGTATATAGACATAATGAAATGGGGAATTCCTACTAATTATTTAGTTAATTTTTTCATAATTTTATCTAATTTTTTAGTTAATTTTGTTGTCATTTTTTTCATATAGTTATTTTTTAAAATTTACACATTAGTTCAAAACACATGTCACATGATCAAAACCAAGAAAATAAATTCAAATTATTTTGATACTTTAGGATAGAAATTTATAATTCATTTTTTATGTGTAGGAATTGATCAAAAATCAATCCAACACATTATGTGGTCTGTATGACACAAATTGTGTGTTTTCAATACAAAAGTTTCACTTTGGTTTTAAATGCATATTACAAATATAAAACTAAGAAAATGAGTTCATATTGTTTTCAAACTTTAGGAAAATGATAGATAGTTAATTTTTGATGTATAAGAATTGACATAATTTCAATCTAACACCAGATGTGGTTGGTATGACTATAAGTCCATGTTTTCAATATAAATGTGTCATTTTAGTTTAAAACGCATGTCACATAGAAGAAACCAAAAAAAATGTTCTCATTTTGTTTTAAAAAATTATTAAAAATTATAATTCATTTTTCATGTGTTGTAATTGACCACATTTCAATCTGAGACCTGATGTGGTTTATTTGACTTGAAGTGTATGTTTTCATTACAAAAGTTTCATTTTAGTTTAAAACATGCATGAAATTGAAAAAACTGATAAGATTGTGTCAAATTGTTTTTAAACCTTAGGAAAACAATATATAATTGATTTTTCAGGTATAAGAATCAACTTCATATTAATAAGACAACTAATGTGGTTGGTATGACCCGAAGTGTCTATTTTCGAATAATAGTGTCATTTTACTTTAAAAGATGTTTCATGTCACCAAAACTGTGAAAATGAGCTCAGATGATTTTCAAAATTTAAGGAAATGATTTATAATTAATTTCTTATGTGTAGTAATTGACCGCACATAAATCCAACACATGATGTGGTTGATAAGACTCAAAGTTCTTATTTTCAATATAAAAGTTTCATTTTAGTTTAAAACACACATTAAATTTCCAAAATAAATAAAATAAGGTTGAATTGTTTTCAAACATTGGGACAAATATTCATAATTCATTTTTGATTTGTAGGAATTGATCGCACATCAATCTAACACATGATGTGACTGATATGACTTGAAGTGCATTTTTTCAATATAAATGTGTCATTTTAGTTTAAAACATACACCAAATGCCCAAAATGATAAAAATAGCTTAAATTGTTTTAAATATTTTTAAGAAAAACAATAATTAATTTGTGACATGTAGGAATTTACCACACATCAATCTAACACCTGATGTCGTCAATGTGACTCGAAGTTTGTGTTTTCAATATAAAAGTGTCATTTTAGTTTAAAATGCATGTCAAATCTCCAAAACTAAGAAAATGATATCATATTGTTTTAAAATTTTAAAAAAACAATCCATAATTCATTTTCATGTTTTGGAATTGACTTTATGATAAAAAGACACATGATGTGGTCAGTATGACTTAAAGTACGTGTTTTCAACATAAAAGTGTCATTTTGGTTTAAAACATGTGTCACATCACCGAAACCAAGAAAACTAGATAGTATTGTTTTCAAACATTAGTAAAATAATCTATAATTCATTTTTCACATGTATAAATTGATCACATCCTAATATGACACATGATATGATCGTTATGACTCGAAGTGCATGTTTTTAATATAAAAGTGTCATTTTAGTTTAAAACTCATTACATAGATAAAGATGAGAAAATGAGCTCGGATTGTTTTTAAACTTTAGTAAAATGATCCATAATTCATTTTTGGCATGTAGGAATAGACCACACCTCAATCTGACACACGTTGTGTTCGGTATGACTTGAAGTGTGTGTTTTCAATACAAAAGTGTAATTTTAGTTTAAAACATGCATCAAATAGCCAAAACTGATAAAATTAGATCAAATTGTTTTCAAAATTTAGAAAAATGACCAATAATTCATTTTTTATGTGTATGAACTTACTAAACATCAATATGACACCCGATGTGGTCAGTATGACTCAAAGTGTGTGTTTTCAATATAAAAGTACCATTTTAGTTTAAAATATGTTCCACATCCCCAAAACTAAGAAAAAATACTAGATTATTTTCAAACTTTGTGAAAATGATTGATAATTCATTTGTGACATGTAGGAATCGACTGCATGCCAATTTTTCACCTGATGTGGTCAGTATGACTCGAAGTGCGTGTTTTCAATATAAAAGTTCCATTTTAGTTTAAAACACATGTCACATCACAAAAACTGAGAAAATAAGCTCTGATTATTTACAATTTTTTTTTAAAATGTTCCATAATTTATTTTTCACATGTAGGAATTGACTGCAGGCCAATCTAACACACTATATGGTCGGTATAACTTGAAGTATGTGTCTTCAATATAAATGTGCCATTTTAGTTTAAAATGTGTTTCATATCCAAAACTTATAAAATGAGATTAGATTGTTTTAAAATGTTAGGGAAATGATCCATAATTCATTTGTGACCTGTAGGAAGTGATCACATGTTAATCTGACACACGATGTGGTCGGTATGACTCAAAGTGTGTGTTTTCAATACAAAGGTGTCATTTTAGTTTAAAACACATATCAAATATTTAAAAACAAGAAAATGGGATCGAATTGTTTTCAAAATTTAATAAAATGATCGATGATTCATTTTTGACATATAGGAATTGCTTGCACATCAATTTGACACCTGATGCCGTCAATATGACTCGAAGTGAGTGTTTTTAATAAAAAATTGTCATTTTAGTTTAAAACATGTGTCACATAACCGAGACTAATAAAAAGTTCTTGGATCATTTTCAAACTTTAGGAAAATATCCATAATTAATTTTTGATGTGTAGGAATTGACCGCACATCAATCTGACACATGATGTGGTCTATATGACTCTAAGTGTGTGTTTTCAATATAAAAGTGTCATTTTAGTTAAAAACACACATCAAATAGCCAAACCTGAGAAAATAAGATCAAATTATGTTCAAAATTTAGGAAAATGATCCATAATTATTTTTTGATGTGTAAGAATTGACCGTACACTAATCTGACACAAGATGTGACCAATATGACTTAGAGTGTATGTTTTCAATATAAGGGTTTCATTTTAGATTAAAACACACATCAAATAGAAAAAAATCAAGCAAATGAGCTTTTATTATTTTGAAACTTTTGGAAAATGATTGATTATTCATTTATGATGTGTAATAATTTAATTCACTTCAATCAGACACCTGATGTGGTTTGTATGATTCGAAGTGTGTATTTTCAATTAAAGTGTCATTGTAGTTTAAAACCCATGTCACATCACTGAAATGGGGAAAAAACTCGTATTATTTTCAAAATTAAAGAAAA
The DNA here is from genome assembly GCA_963277665.1 of Viscum album. Taxonomy (NCBI): domain Eukaryota; kingdom Viridiplantae; phylum Streptophyta; class Magnoliopsida; order Santalales; family Viscaceae; genus Viscum; species Viscum album. The sequence continues at coordinate 1,415,996,024 of OY728159.1, read as the reverse complement.
TGGTCCATAATTATTTTTTAATGTATAGGAATTTATTTCATGCCAATATGACACACAATGTGGTTGGTATGACTCAAAGTATGTGTTTTGAATATAAAATTTCCATTTTAGATTAAAATGTGTTTCACATTGCCAAAACTGAGTAAACAAGCTCAAATTTTTTTCAAACATTAGGAAAACAATCCATACTTTATTTTTCATGTGTAGGAATTAACCACACACCAAATATGACACACAATGTGGTCAGTATGACTCAAAGTATGTATTTTCAATATAAAAGTGTTGTTTTAGTTTAAAATTCATTACATAGCAAAAATCAAGAAAACAAGATCAGGTTTTTTCAATAATTAATAAAATGATCCATAATTCATTTGTGATATGTAAGAATCGACCACATGTCAATATGACTTCTAATGTGATCGGTATGACTCAAAGTGAATATTTTCAATATAAAAGTGTCATTTTAGTCTAAAACATGCATCAAATACCCAACTCTAAAAAATGAGTTTGGATTGTTTCTAGAATTTAGAAAAAATATCCATAATTCATTTCTGATTTTTAGGAATCGATCGCACATCAATCTAATGCCTGATTTGGTCGATATTACTCAAAGTACATGTTTTCAATACAAAAGTGTCATTTTAGTTTAAAACACACCTCACATAGGAAAAACTGAGCGTAAAAAGATCAGATTATTTTTTCATTATTTTATTTTCTATTACTTAATTCACATTCTAATCATTTTTATCTTATACTTATTTAATTAATATTTACAGATATAATGCTTGAAGAAGCACAAGAAATGGAGTGATAGTTTAATGTTTGTGATAATTTTTACTTACTCATGTAATTGTACAACCCAATGTTTAAAATGTCTATAATATAGTTTTTTTCCTTGTATATGTGTTGTAAAAAAAATTCAATTAATTATGTATTTGCTTCTGTATTTTCTCCCTGTTTTTTCTATTGTAGTGTGATGAAATTTTAATAGCACACTGTAGTAGTATGCCCCTATATCAGTGCTATGAAAAGTACGGATAATGGGATCCTTTATCAGTGTTAAACTAGTGCTGATAAAGGACTACCTTTATCAGCATTATTTTTAGTGTTGATAAAGTATCCCTTTATCATTTCTAAATAAAAGAGTGTCGATAAAGAGGATCCTTTATTAGTTCTTTTTCTAGTATTGATAAAGGTCTAGGGATTTTAAGGGCTCTCTAATTATCAGTGTTTTTTTGTGCTGACAAAGACCAATTATAGTTATATTAAAAATCTTATGTGGAGTAGTGATATTTTATATGTATATGTTGATGACTAAGGTTATGGGTCGAATGTGGTTATGAGTTAACTAAGGTTATGTTGAGTAGTGAGATTTTATATGTATATATTGAAGAATTGGGTTATGGGTCGACTTTGGTTATGAGTTAACTGAGGTTATGTTGAGTAAGATTGTATATATATGACTATGGATGTATGATGGTGTATGTATGATGAGTTTATTGTTCATTTTTTGTTTTAGTGTATGTCAGAGTTTTTATATTTATATTTTTTATTAAATATTATTTAAAATTAAAATTCATAAAAATATATTTAGTGATGGTTTATAATAACCACCAATAAATATATTTTATGAATTTATTAAGTGGAAGTTATCATAAATCAATGCTAAATATAATTTTCGCTATTGTATGTAGTGGTGGTCATGTTCATTTTTCAATTTTATTTTTCAGTTGAATTTAAAAAAAAATAACGCCGCTAAATTAAATAAAAAAATTTGTTAAATGCTTCAAAAATGACATAAAAAAATTGATTCTAAAAAAGAAAAGTTTCCACTAAATTATTTTCAATCGTGAAATAAGAAGCATCTTTCATAACCATTGCTAAACTATGTAGCGGTGGTTTAAACCGTCATTGATAGCAAAAAAAATTGTCACTAATACCTATGGTTTTTATAGTATCCATTTATAGTATTTTTTATGATCATTCAATACTGTTGAATGATATATAGTTAGTATTTTTAGGGATTTTATATATTCAATCCAATCTGAACAATATATATTTAATATAATTTGTACGGTATATTTAATCCAATTCGTGAAATATGTTATTGGGGATTCTATGTATTTAATTCAATTTGAAAAATATAAACTATTATCTATTTATAGTATTTTTCATTTCCATATCATTTTATAGGATTATATGCATTATGATCATTTAAAGTGTTCTTCATTTATATTTGAGCTATGATCATTCAATACTTTTAAAAATATTATACTAATTGGATTCTATTTTTATAATATAGTTTTCTATAGTTATGTGCATATATTTAGCATTGATACTTGTTTTACATAACTTATTATGTATAATTCATTTTTTGTTTTTATGAAGATTCATTTCAATTTGAATTTCATTTCATTCAAATTAAATATGACATTAAACTATTCAATCGATTGATGGATATAAATTAATCATTTGAAAATTTTACAACATTATCTCCTTTTAGTCAGTGAAATTTGTTTGACATTTTACTTATGATATTATTGTCACTAACATTTAGAACATTAATTAGATCAAGAAAGATTTGATACAGGTGAGGAATTCGACATTGAATTCGGTATAAATGGTTTAATTTTAGAGCATATTTAAAAAGTACTTCAAGACATCAATGCAAGATGAAAGTTGTGAAGTATGTATGGACGGATTCTTATGAGACAGCCTTTCAGTAGCTAAAAGGGAGATTGAATTTAGTGTCAATAATGATTTTTATTGATTCAGGCAGGAGTTACACTGTGTACTTTGATGCATCAGGTATCGTTCTAGGAGAAGTTCTTATGCAGGGTTATAGAGTCATATCATATGGGTCTTAGTAGTTATGGCCACAAGAGAGGAATTACCTGATACATGATCTCGAGTTAACTGCAGTTTTTTATGCATGTTTCTTTGGATATATTGCTTACTGTGAGATAATTTTGTGGTGTAAATGGACCATAAAAACCTTAAGTAAATATTTACATAGTGTGATCTGAATATGAGGTAGTAAAGGTGGGTTGAATACATTAAATCTTTTGACTTTGATATTTCCTACCACCTAGTAAGGGAAATGTGGTGGATGATGCACTGAGTAGGAGGACTCAGATATAGGCAGTTCAGTAGGCCAGTAGCAAGTGGTAGATCATGGATTTGTTCTTTGAGATGCACTTGCAGGTGCACAACAGTCAAGGGAATACCTTTATATCATTCTTAGTTGTTACCTCTACCCTTTTGGATAGAGTTAGAATGAGGCATATATTTAACTCAAAAGGATTATTCCTATGGGAGTGTGTGGAAGGTGAGGACCCTCCTCCTGGATAGACCATAGGCGGGGATAAAATCTTGTGTGTACATGGTCGAGTATGGGTTTCGTCATACATTCATGAGGATATGATACGATATTTTCATGCTTCATCTTAGGCAGTGCATCCTGGTGTCACCAAGATGTATCAGGATTTATATCTCTAGTACTGGTGGGTGGGTATGAAAAGAGATGTATCTGGTTTTTTCCTGAGATGTTCCACCTGTCAACATCTGATGGTGGAACACTAGTGACTAGCTAGAGTTTTAAAACAATTCCTATCCCTTAGTGGAAGTGGGTTGATGTTTTGATGGATTTCATGATAGGTTTATCGAGGTCGCCTCAAGGTAATGATGTTGTAAGGGTTATTGTTGACAAACTCATGAAGGTTTCACATTTCTTATTGATTAAGGAAACATTTGGTATTGATGATCTTGGGAGTTTATATATACATGAGATAGTATGACTTCATGGGGTCTCGCGCATTATCATTTCAGATAGGGACACTCAGTTTACTTCACAGTTCTGGAAAGGTCTATACAGGGAATTGGGTACATAGGAGCTTCTAAGAATGGCATACCACCCCTAAACATATGGCAAGTAAGAGTGCACGATACAGGTGCTTCAGGACATGTTGCGAGAATGAATCTTAGATTTCGGGGGATCTTGGGGGAGTTATATTCCCCTGGTTGAATTCGCCTACAACAATAGCTTTCAAGATACTATTCAGATGGTGCATTATGTGGCTTTTTACGTTAGTCCATTCTAATAACCCATGTGTTGGTTAGAGGCAGGAGAGGCAGCTATTCTTGGACCTCATCTTGTTCAAGAGACCACAGAATAGGTTCTGTTGATTCGGAAATGGATGGATACTGTGAAGTATTTATAGAAATAATATACCAATCGTCGTAGATGACCTCTAGAGTTTGAGTTCGGGGATAAAGTTTTCTTAAATATTTCCTTGAGTTTGGGACATAGGATAATCTTGAGACAAGTTAAGCTTTTACCAAGATATGTCAGGTCGTCTGAGATTCTGGAGAGAGTCGGGTTGGTATCCTATCGGTTTTAGTTACCTTAGAGGTACTGACCCATGAACAATGTCTTCCATGTTTCTCAATTGTGAAACTGTTATCTAGAATCATCTCATTATTTTTATCTTGAGTAGGTTGAGTTACTGGTAGGTTCATTCTTTGAGGAGCATACCATACATATTGTGGATCATAGTACGAAGGTTCTCTAAGTCCAGTCAGTTCCTTTAGTATGGGTTCTATGTAAGCACGACCGGTTATAGGAAGAGACCTGGGAGCAGGATGACGATGTACGATCATTGTGGTCAGAGTTATTCTCAGATCATTCTTTACCACCCTTGGAAGGAAATTCAGGAACGAATTGATTTAATGGGGGAAGTTTGAAAGAACATGGTTCTTCGTTGAGATACATATCCTTTATTTTCCATAAATTCTCAGTTTAAATGTTTAATTATGGCCTCATATTAATTCCCTTTAAGAGTATGGAGGTATTAGGAGTGTTCGGGGCTGGTTCTGATCTCCAAATCAAAGTTTGTTCATCTCATTGGATCTGCAATGGTAATATCTCAATTTATTTTTAATCTTATGTCATTCTTCATGGTATTAGATATGCTATTTAGTTTCAAGATATTTTTCCCTAATATTAGGTTATTCATATGTTCTTTAATTTTCTCCCAATTTGAGCCAAATCAAGAGTTGATACTAGACGATTTATTAACTACAGACCTAAGGTAGATGGTTTTGTGCCTTTTAGTTAAATTAGAGTGGTTTATATATTCCATTATTCCATGAACCCAATTTTTGTGCATCTCCTTGAAATGAAATTGAATCATTGAATTTATAGGAATGACCTATTTAATTAAAGATACTTAATAATGATTGTGTATAGGTTGAATACCTTGAAAGTGGAACCACCCCTTTGGGTGTGTTGATTAATTGAACTAGACCACCATGTGTGGATTTTAGAAATGGATACCTTTGGGTGAGTCTATTTACCCCCCTTACCTTGGGATGTGAATTGTTAAATGAATTGTAAATAAAATTGATGAATTGTTTTATGAATTGAATTGTTAATTGAACTTCAATATGAATTGTGATTTTCATATTGAAATGATTGAAGTAATGGATGAGTAATGAAGACCCTAGTCCCTTGATGTGATTTGCTTGTTTAATATTGAATTTTCTCCTTAGATTTGAATGCCCATGTGAGATGAATAGAGGTTATTCCATGTGATTGGTTGATTAAGCATGGGATGATAGATTAAATGAAATGCCTATGTGATTAAATTAAGGGTAAGCATTCAAAGTTTAGCCCAGTGACTTAATTCACCTTTTGAGGTGAGTTGAAAATGAGATGTTCTTGGTATTGACATTGACATGTTAAATGATATGTTTGGATGGAATTGACCAATTATATTGAATTTGTTAAATGATTATTATCCAAGGGTGACACATGGATTCATATGAGAATTCCATGGGCACTCATTTGTCTATTGAATTTTATACCCGAGTAATACTCAGTCTTCTAAGGACAGACTCATAGGGACTTTGACTATTATATACCGAGTGAAACTTGGATTATTTATGGATTTACAAGGATAGACTCAAAGGGAATTGAACATATATTCCATGGGTGACACTTAGGATCCCTTAGTGGACTGCCAAGGACAGACTCAAATGGAAATCACATTCTACCACACTTAGAGTGATACCTAGGTTATTTAGAGGTTCACCAAGGACGGGATCATAAGGTGCTGGTTTATATTACAGATGGAGTGATACATGAATTCCAAATTAGGAATATCATGTATGGGATCAGGTTCTAAATGGATTAATGAATTAAATGAATTATGATGTGTCTTCCAAGCCAAATCACAAGCTTGGATTCAATCTTGACTTATACATTTTAGATGGCCTTCTTAGGCATATGATGTGCTTATGATTATATGGGGGACGTCAGGCTTATATTGGGTCTCGAGTCTTTTAAATTAAATGGAATTTAATTTCTTAGATGAATTTGATTAAATGAATTGAGAATTAAATGAGAACCTAGAAATCTAGGATGTTTACTTTTGATTACTTCCTTTACTTGTTATATATATATCTTACACCCTATTCAGGTACCTTGGGTGCCCAAACAGATTATATAGGTGTAGGTATTGATAAGGGAAAGCACCCTAATATAGGTTCTTTATTTCTAATTTGAGTAGGGGATCATGGGACCGAGTTAAGGCTCATGATTCTTTCTGAGATGATTTTTCCCTTTTGTAATTTGGTTATATATATTTTGTATCTATATTGTATACAGTTTTGGATGATTTATTAGAAATATATTATATGTAACATAATTTTTTATATGAGATGACTTCTATATATTTTTATATATAAGTCTTCCATTGTTTACATCTTGTCTTTATTTTACACTGCTTCCGCTACTTGTATATTATTTATTTCACTATGTTACACTCTGGTATTGAGGGTGTAGTATCCCCACAGAATCACCTAGTCCCTCCTTGGTAGTCATTATCCTCTAGAATTTGAGGAGACGTTCTTTAGGCCATGTGTTCAACTGGGCTTGGCGCACTGTTGAGTGGAATCTGAGTTCGATACATTATAGGGGTGACCTATAAATATAAGCAAAATAATGGTATGAGGTTAGTAACTGAACATAATAAGCATATGGGTTTCTTTGAATGAAAATAGATTATGGTATATATATAAATATTAACTATCAAAATATATTTCAAAACAATTTACTTATTTTATTAAATTTTTTACTGTGTTCGAAGAAAGATAACGACAATAATTGTGGATATTATATTTTCAAATTTATGAAAGATATCATATATAATCAAAATACTAGCATCCCTAAATAGGTAATTTCTGAACATAATTAAAATTTCATTAAAAATATTTCTTAATCATTTCTCCGTCTATATTTTCTCATAACTACCAATATTTCTAACAATCAACATACTCAAAAGAAGAAGTAAATTTGTTTAGATATAAGAGGGGATAGTACATGGTTCCATAATGTTTTTTCATAATCATATTTAGGTCATTTCCTATTATATTTGTGATCTAGTACAGGCTATGACCTTAGAAATATATTTGGTATTTGAAACATTAGTATCAAAATTCTTATATATAATTTTTGATTTATTTCTCAAGGAGAATTATAATAGAGGAAATCAATTTATTTAGAAACAAATTGGCATAATACATGGTTTTATAATGTATACACACATTATGAAGAGGTTACTTCTTACTATTTATTTTGTTAATTTTCTCATCATTTTATCTAATTTTTTTAGTTAATTTTGTTATCAATTTTATATGATACTTATTTTGATAAATTTACACATTAGTTCAAAACATATGTCACATGATCAAAACCAAGAAAAAAATTCAAAATGTTTTGATACTTTAGGAGAGGGATCTATAAGTAATTTTTTTGTGTAGGAATTGACCACAAATCAATCCAACACATGATGTGGTTAGTATGACTCAAAGTGTGTGTTTTCAATAAAATATTTTCATTTTAGTTTGAAACGCATATTACAAATCTAAAACCGAGAAAACAAGTTCATATTATTTTCAAACTTTAGAAAAATAGTTGATAATTCATTTTTTATGTGTATGAATTTACCAAATGTCAATATGACACCTGATGTGGTCGGTGTGACTCAAATTCCATGTTTCCAATATAAAGGTGTCATTTTAGTTTAAAATGCACGTCACATAGAAAAAATAAAAAAAATGAGCTCTTATTTTTTTTTAAAAATGTGAAAAAAATCATAATTAATTTTCCATGTGTAGGAATCGATCGCATGTCAATATGACACCTGATATGGTCTGTATGACTCGAAGTATGTTTTTTCAATACAAAAGTGTCATTTTAGTTTAAAACGTGCATTAAATAGTCAAAACCAAGAAAATGAGCTCGGATTGTTTTCAATCTTTAGGAAAATGATATATATTTCATTTTTTATGTATAGGAATCGAATTCGCATTAATACAAAAACTGATGCGGTTGATCTGACTTGAAGTTTGTGTTTTCAATAGAAAAGTGTCATTTTAGTTTAAAAGGAGTGTCACATCACCAAAATAGAGAAAACGATCTTATATTTTTTTCAAAATTTAGGGAAATGATTTATAACTAATTTTTTACATTTATTAATTGAACGCACATTTATCCAACGCACAATGTGGCCAATATGACTTGAAGTGTGTGTTTTCAATATGAAAGTTTCCTTTTAGTTTAAAACACACATCAAATTTCCAAAATCAATAAAATGAGCTCGAATTTTTTTCAAAATTTAGGAAAAAAATTCATAATTCATTTGTGATTTATAGGAATTGACTGCACATCAATCTAACACATGATGTGATCGGTTTGACTCAAAGTGAATGTTTTCAATATAAAGGTGTCATTTTAGTTTAAAACATACATCAAATAGTCAAAATTGAGAAATATAGCTTGTATTTTTTTCAATATTTTTAAAACCAATCGATAATTCATTTTTAACATGTAAGAATTGACCAAACATCAATCTAATACCCTATGTGGGTGGTATGACTCAAATTTTGTGTTTTAAATATAGAAGTTTCATTTTAGTTTAAAATGCATGTCACGTCTCCAAAATTGAAAAAATGATCCCAGACTGTTTTCAAAATTTAATAAAATAGTCCATAATTTATTTTTCATGTTTTGGAATTGAATTCATGCCAATACAACACATGATGTGGTCGGTATGACTTGAAGTATGTGTTTTCAATATAAAAGTGTCATTCTAGTTTAAAACACATGTCACATTTCCAAAACTAAGAAAACTAGCTCAGATTGTTTTCAAACTTTAGAAAAATTATTCATAATTCATTTTTCACATGTATAAATTGATCACATGATAATATGGCACACGGTATGGTCATTATGACTCGAAGTGTGTGTTTTTAATATAAAAGTGTCATTTTAGTTTAAAATGCATCACATAGACAAAGTTGATCAAATGAGCTTGTATTATTTTCAAAATTTAGGAAAATGGTCCATAATTTATTTTTGACATGTAGGAATCAACCACACATAAATCTGACACACATTGTGGTCGGTATGAATCGAAGTATGTTTTTTGAATACAAAGGTGTTATTTTAGTTTAAAATGTGCATCAAATAGCCAAAACTAATAAAATAAGCTCAGGGTTTTTTTCAAACTTTAGGAAAATGACCAGTAATTCATTTTTGATGTGTAGGAACTGACCACACATCAATTTGACAGCTGATGTGGTCAGTATGACTCGAAGTGGCTGTTTTCAATATAAAAGTACCATTTTAGTTTAGAACGTGTGTCATGTCGCCAAAACTAAGAAAACAAACTTGGATTATTTTCAAACTTTAAGAAAATGGTCGATAATTCATTTATGATATGTAGGAATAAACTACACATCAATATGACACTCAATGTGGTCGGTATGACTCGAAGTGAGTGTTTTCAATATAAAAGTGACATTTTAGTTTAAAACGCATGTTGCATCACCAAAACCAAGAACATAATATCTGATTATTTTTAAAATTTAGCCTCCAATATAAATTTTTATTATAAATCCACTTTAAGGACAAGTGGGAAACCATGGTTCACAAAAAAAAACACTACGTACTAAAAGAGCTCACAAAATGGTTAAACACAAGACTAAGGTTCTTTGAGTCAGTCACTCTATATAGTTCCTAGTGCAGAGTACTAACCTGAGTGTCTGGATCCACTTTGATGAGTTCTTCAAGGTGAGTAACCATTCTGTCTATTATCTGAATGAATTCCTCCAAGGTGATTTTGTATTGGTTGAATCCCTGAGATATGATTCGGTCTTGCTTGTCTATCCACACTTCTTGCTCCTCGGTGGCATCAACATTCAACCTTATTTCATAAATTCTTAAAATGTCCTCATTTGAGGCATTGGGCTGAAGGACTTTTTTAATCATTTCTTCCTTGGAGTGGAGGATGAGCTTCAGACGCCCCCTTCCTCTTCTTCCATCACTATTGGTTCTTTGCTTGGGTCTCCACTTTCCCTTTCTTATAGGCCTTTACTTTCCTTGTTTCTGCCTTTCTTGTCCGACCTGGTTTCCATCGGTTTAGGCAAGTAAGATTAGTCTTTGGATCCCTTGGATTTTTTCCCCTGGACCATGATACATTTCCCTGAGTCACGCTTTCCTTTTTTCCCCTTCTTCCTTCTTGGGCTGTGAGGGCCTTTCCCTTTGAAATGTTCCACACTGTCCGCCGAGACTTGGTTATACCCATCATCACCTGAATCTTCCTCCTTCTGTGTTAGTGTTTGTTCTTGATCTATCAGACCTTCAAAACGGTTTTTAAACTCCACCCTCGAGTATTCTTTGGGGGGCCTCGGCCTGCACCAAAAATATGCCTTGCCTACTTTGACCTCCAAGACATTCTTCTTCCCCTCTCTCCCAGCCTGAAGGAATGAGGATTTATGAATGGGAGTATTTGGGTCCAAGGGCCCAAATACACTAACTCCCTCCTAACTCCTTTGTACATGAAGTGAATCTGTAGTAGCTTGAAAAAAGGACTTCCCCTGAAGTGCTATTCCAGAATCCTTAGCCTCCATGATGTTTCCACACACAAGGGCATCACTGCACGGGGGTACTGTCATATCTGGGCTTTTGTGTTGCTCGAATCCTTGACCTCTAGATTGAGGCTTCTTATTAGTGTCCTCCGAGCCCCGAACTTACTGTTTAACATGATTGGATTAACCTTCAGCAGAAATCTTGATGTTTGGAGACTCTTTCCCAGGACTTGAACTCATCCTAGATGGAATTCTCACCCTCTCGCCACTATTGTCATCTGAGCCACCTTTCCTAGACTCTTGCATGTCCTCTTTTCCACCTGAGGGATCATCTGTGTCTTGATGTGTCACTTGTCCTTTAATTCCAGCACCCATAATCTCTGTACTACCCTTGGCAGTCGATGCTCCTAGATTGCACACCCCCAGATCGTGTTTCAGTCTTTCATACACTGCAACAACTATCGGGTTTTCAGACTTCTCCACTGACTCTTTCACGATGCCCTGTTCTACAATACCAGGACTAGACCCCATGAGCTCCCCATCAGCTAACTGCTGAGAACAGGGTACCACACCGGCCTGCACACCTTCGGTAGCCTGCAGAATCAACTTCCTACCTCTACACTTTTTCGGATGATGTCCAATTTTGATGCACCAAGAGCAGAAATCAAACCAGGACTCAAAAACCACTAATTTTTTATACCTGAACTCCTCACCTGTCACGACCCGACCCTACCTGGGCTCGATCCGCAAATACCCCAAGCCTGCCTCTATAGGCCAGGGGCTGGCGACAAGCGCCGAAGGAAAAACAACTCGGGGAGGCCTTTGCCTAAATACCTGTACACACACACGCATCCCACTCAATGCAGAAGTGCAGAGTAAAAGGAAAATCAAAGTACCAACTGCTATAAATAAACCACAAAGTGCATCGACCTCTACACAGTACAAATTGAGTGCTGAAGGTAAACTGAAAAGGAAAGGGAAAAACACGCTCCCAACCAGAAAAGTGCCACAACCTAGAAACAGGTAAACAAAAGTAAAATAGTTGGGAGAGTCCCACACCTGGAACCCGATTACGACCACCGTATGTGGTACAAGATCCCTAACTCCTAAGCTCTATTGGAGTCACGACCAACCTGTTCGTCGTCTATTAGGGCACACCAAGTGCGGGAAAATCCCAAGCAGGGGTGAGTATAAAAATACTCAGTAGGATGCCTTGAAGGCTCGAGGGAGAAACAAAGGAGGAACTGAAGAGGTGAGCAGTAGATCGAACAAGACAAAGTAAAGGAGTACAATTGAGAGTACAGTAAAGAGTACAGTAGAGTATCATCTCAACCCAACAAGAGAAAGAAAGTAAACTCATCCAAACACAAGGAGCTAGAAACGGTGAGAAGATGAAACTTCTCGTCGAGTATTCTCTACCTATAGTAGGAGAGTAGACTCATCCAACCACGAGAAGTTAGACACGGAAAGCACGTGGCATACCTCGTGCATCTTTGCCTCTCCGGGAAGGAGAGTAACCAAACCCAAGGAGTCGGTACTGGAAAAAGGTATATACATATCCATATGCTCAAACAAGAAACCTGAACAAGATTGCAAGGTGATCTTCATCTCGTAGCTCATCCCAAGAAAGTGAGTATCCAACAGTCCCATAATTAAACACCATTGATGCCCAGTATTCATATGTCTACCCTAAACTGCAAGCCAAGGGGCTCAAATCACCGCACCTTGACACTATCCTCTTTGGGCAACATTAACTCACCCGCACGGTTTTAGGTCGTGCCACAAGGACGCGTCTCGGTGGGGAAAGCACCCCATGTTCTTGAGAGTTCTGGGGGAATTTCAAGCCACACCTCATCACTGTCACATAGTCGAGAGGTCTTCTCAAAGTCGACGGGTTCCCACTTCCTAGCCCCACGAAAGGGTAATCCGCTGGAGGGAGGCCCAGAACCACCCTTGCCATCCCTACTGGATGGTACCCCACTGGCCATCCCTGCTAGATGGTACCGCACTGGCCATCCCTGCTGGATGGTACACCACTGGCCATCCCTACTGGATGGTACCTCACTGGCCATCCCTGCTGGATGGTACCTCACTGGTAACCGGAACACGTAGTGGGAAACATGTCATGATAGATCGTGGAAGGAAGATATGATCTCAATACACAGCTAGGGATTCTGCACCCAGGGCTCACTGGGGGCTCCGTACCCTACTGGAAACAACCTCCTGGGTAGAGGATCGGTGCCCGCGTAATGTGTTGGTCACACCGATACCCAAAGAACCCTACCAGGGAACATGAAGGGACGTGAGGATCTCCCTAGGCCTCTTAGGGTGATACGTGCTCCAATCCACTGAGTCTACTGTCAAAGCGGGCTGAGACAACTCACTCCAAAAAGTGGGAGCACACCCACACTGCACAAACGCACGCACGTAGCCGTAAACGATGTCGCGGTCTGGTGAAAGGGACCCAACACTGAAAACCCCCTCAGCTGAAAAATCAGGGAAACCAAAACAACTCTGCCAGTCAAACCATCGAGAACAGAACCAGGGGAACCCACTCAACCCTACTGGTTGAAACCATCGAGAACAAGAGGACCCTCTACGCCAAGAGAGGTCAAAGGTATGTAGAGTAGAACACGACACACGCATGGGGCCCACACGATGTGTGGCCCAAACTCACCTCCAAACCAAGTGAACAAACGTTCTCAGGTACAAACTACAACATGTACCTCCAAGCATTCCCGTATACTCCCATAGTATACCACATTTCCAGCCCAAAGGCTATCGTGCACACGGCACCCAACGTCAACGCGAAGGGTGAAAACGCAGTTTCGCCAACCTGCTTCCTCCATGGCCCTAGCATGGCCAACCACATCTCTTCAAACATAAACTTCACTCACACGGGAGTGAATGCGATCACACGCCAAGGATTCTCTACAAACATCGTAGGAAAAACCACCACCGGTACACCTTTCATGCTTCCACATTAAAAGAGATCGTGAATGAGTCTTCGCACATCCAAACAGATCATACCATTGTAATCCTCGAAGAAAAACATGCGATAATGACTATTTACTCGCTTCTAACAGACATCTGACGTAAAAGTCGTTCAACACTACTTTACGCCCGAACGACGTCTCGTGGTCCCGAGCCTCAACCCCAAAAACAGTCGGGTGCATCGCACCATTGCGATCTCCTCAGAAAGACACGTCAAATTTACTGCTGACTTGCATGCAATGGATATCCGGAGAAAAAGATGCCTATTTTCATACCACACACGAGCGGTGCTACGTGGGACCCGCATCCCGGTCCCAAAGCGCTACAATTGGATCACACCGTTGCGATCCTCTCAGAAAATTACACAAGATTGACTAATCACTTGTCCAAAACGGACACCCGGTGATAAAGATAGAAATCACCGCCAAATCCCAAAACGACCCTCGTGGGGCTCGCACCATCGTGCAGAATTAAAGCGGGCAGAATGTGCCATTTCAATTCCATCGGAAAAACATCCAGAATCGACTGCTCGCACGCCCCGAACGGACGTCTGATGAAAAAGTTGTAAAGCGTTGTATGCAGCTTAAAAGACGGGTCGTGGGGGCCACGTCTCAACTCTGGTTTCAACGCCTGAAAACCCGTTGGAAATATTCGTCTCGACGCTAGGGTCTCAATGCCTTTGACTGCGCCCAAATTGGACTCTAGACGTGCTCGTGCCATCCGAAACAAAATCTTGATAGTGCGCTAAGTAGTGTTTAGCGGATCCTTTGCGCCGCCGAGCCCCCATCTCGGAAATTATAAATTCCCCAAACTATCTCAAAATTTCCGTCTCAATCCAAGGATCACATTGCCGCAGACGACACGTAATTCTGACCCACGGTTTAAAAGTTACGGGCGTTTTAAATGTCATCGGACGCAAGAGGGGGTGGTTCGGACCGGTCCGGTCGGTCCACACCCCCTGGACCGGCCCAAGCCGGCCGGCCCGCGGCTCAGCCGGCTGATCCGCCGCGGCCTGCGGTTCACCCGCACGGACCGCGGTCCACCAAACTGGTCCGGGCCGGAGGCCGGTCTTCCTTCCACGCGGGGACCCGCAAAGGCGGGTCCGCTGTCCACCTGCCGGGGTCCTTGACCCCGGTCTTCCGCGTCGTCGCGCCCCGCTGGCGCCCGCTCGTCGTCGCCTCCAGCTCTCCCCCGCACGTAGGCCGCCCGCTCGCCCGGCCGACGCCGCCTCGCCCTCGCCGTCCGCGAGCCCCGATCGCCTCCGCTGAAGACCTGTCGCGTCGCCTGGCCGCCTCGCGCAGCCGCTCGCTTCGACACCGACCGCCTCTTCTGAAGGGAGTTCGTGCCGCCGCGCTCGGCCTCACCCTCGCCGACGCCCGCTGCCGAGAAGCCCCGCCGCTGTGCTGGTAAGGCCGTACTGCCGCTACCCCGGGCCGCCGCCGCCCGGATGCCCAGAACCTCGCTGAAAAACACCCAAAAAAAGAAAAAAACCCAAAACTTCGCAGGACGATTGGGATCGCCTCGGGACTCAGATTTCAATTTTGAAAAGTGTATCGGAAAGATCAAAAAATAAGCTATGCAACCATAGGCTTTTCTTGAAAATTAAACAGAAAATCTATTCCATAATTCACGTTCAAAGGAGAGGTTTGGAATTAAAATTTGAAACGAAGGACTCCTACCTCTTTGGGCGTAGCCCGAAGCTTCGTCGTCCATCTGCCCTCACCGGAATCGGAAGTGCATTAGATAGGAAAGCTTGAGGGGAGGGGAGGGTTCCTTGGTTGATTTCCTTCTGTTAGGGGGATGCAAATGGGAGAAGGGATGATAGGGGTGTGGGTTAAGGTTTAAATAAAGAAAAATTAATTAAAATTTTAATTAATTTAAACCCCCAATTTAACCCGCATCTGAAACTCTCGACGGGGTTGAGGTTAAGCCTCCCCTAGGGTAAAAACCACCTCCCGAGCACAACGGTGGTCTCGGAATTTTAATCTGAGTCCCCGTTCAAAATTTATAAAATTTAGCGTTCGAAGTCGCTAAATTACGAAAATGCCCCTGGTGACCTTTTTCACAGAAGACCCGCGCCCGCGAAAATTACACCCCTCCAAGGATAAACGGCACATTCCAGACTCAACGGGGCTCTCGGTTCTCCCACCCGAGCAACTGTTTAATAGAAACTTGAGTTTAACCATTAAACGAATAAATTAATTATTTTATTTATCCGTTTAACGTTCCGGTAACGGGCTAGGGGTCCCAACATCCCGCGCTGACATGTTCTATGTCGTTACTAGGGTAAACACCCCATTTCGGGCTCATCCATACTCTCAGATTTAGGATCTGAATTATCGTTTAGGAGTTATCCCATTTATTTGGCGTGGCCAGTGTGAACGCACTGAAAATTTAATTCTGGCCACACCGGGGCTCGGAATCGCACGCCGTCTGAAGGCACTGCTCTGGAATAACATCAAGAATATTCCAAAGTCTTTTATAGCAAAAACCAGGTTCTTACATCACCCACAACAATCAACAAAGAGTGAACCGGCAGACTGGAGATATCCACTTCGACGTAAATCCTCGAAGTACGTGACTTCAATATAAAAGTGTCATTTTAGTTTAAAAATTTTCAGATAGCCAAAAACGAGCCAAAAATATTGGATTGTTTTCAAACATTAAGACAATGATCCATAATTTATTTGTGACATGTTGGAATCGACCACACATTAATACAACACCTGATGTTGACTCGAAGTGTGTGCTTTCAATACAAGTGTCATTTTAGTTTAAAACACGTATCAAATAGCCAAAACCAAGAAAACAAGCTCAGGTTATTTTCAAACTTTAGGAAAATGATCAATGATTCATTTTTGACATATAGGGATTGACCGCACATCACTCCGACACCCGATGTGGTCGGTATGACTCGAAGTGTGTGTTTTCAATAGAGAAGTGTCATTTTAGTTTAAAACGCATGTCACGTCACCAATACCAAGAAAAAGAGATTGGATTATTTTCAAACTTTAGGAAAATATCCATAATTAATTTTTGATGGGTAGGAATTGACCGCACATCAATCGGACACATGATGTAGTTGATATGACTCCAAATGTGCGTTTTCAATACAAAAGTGTCATTTAGTTTAAAATACACATCAAAGATCAAAACCCAAGAAAACAAGATCGTATTATTTTCAAAATTTAGGAAAATGATCTATAATTAATTTGTGATGTGTAAGAATTAACCGTACATCAACTTGACACACGATGTGACCGATATGACTCAAAGTGTGTGTTTTCAATATAAAGGCGTCATTTTAGTTTAAAACACGCATCAAATAGCCAAAACCAAGCAAAAGAGCTTGAATTATTTTGAAAATTTTTGAAAATGATTGATAATACATTTATGATGTGTAAGAATTGACCGCAGGTCAATCAGACACTTGATGTGGTCGGTATGACTCGGAGTGCATGTTTTCAATATAAACGCGTCATTTTAATTTAAAACACGCATCAAATAGCCAAAACCAAGTAAACGAGATTGGATTATTTAGAAACTTTTAGAAAATGATCTATAATACATTTAGGACGTGTAAGAATTGACCGCAGGTCAATCAGAAAACTGGTGTGGTCAGTATGACTCGGAGTGCGTGTTTTCAATATAAAAGTGTTATTTTAGCTTAAAACGCATGTCACGTCACCCAAACCGAGCAAACATGCTTAGGTTGTTTTTAAACTTATGGGAAATGATCCATAATTCATTTTTAACATGTAGGAATTGACTGCACACCAATCTTACACACAATGTGGTCAGTATGACTCGAAGTGCGTGTTTTGAATATAAAAGTTCCATTTTAGATTAAAACATGTTTCACATTTCCAAAACCGAGTAAACATACTTGAATTATTTTCAAACTTCAGGAAAATGATCTATAATTTATTTTTCATGTGTAGGAATTTACCGCACACCAAATTCGACACACGACATAGTCAGTATGACTCGAAGTACATATTTTCAATATAAAAGTGTTGTTTTTGTTTAAAACACATTACGTAGCCAAAACCAAGAAAATGAGCTCATATTATTTTCAAGCATTAGGAAAATGATCTATAATTTATTTGTGACATTTATGAATCGACCATATGTCAATCTGACACCTAATGTGATCGGTATGACGCAGAGTGCGTGTTTTTAATATAAAAGTTTCATTTTAGTTTAAAGCATGCATCAAATAGGCAAAACCAAGAAAATTAGTTTGGATTGTTTTCAAAATTTAGGAAAAGGATTGATAATTCATTTGTGACACTTAGGAATTGATCACACGTCAATCTGACACCCGATTTGGTCAGTATGACTCGAAGTGCATGGTTTCAATACAAAAGTGTCATTTTAGTTTAAAACATGCATCACATAGGAAAAAATAAGCATAACAAGCTCAGGTTATTTTTTCATCATTTTATCTGCTATTACTTAATTAATTTCCTAATAATTTTTATCTTATACTTATTTAGTTAATATTTACAGAGATAATGCTTGAAGAAGCATAAGAAATGGAGGGACAGTTGAAGGCTTGTTCTCAAAAAGAACGTTCTCATGAATTGGCTCACATTCACAGTGAGTTTTTTATCACCACATATGTGAGCCAATTCAAGAGCACCTTCTTTTGAGAACAACAAGATATGGTGTGACATGCAAGAATCAATTGCAACTCAATCTGATACACGGTGTGTCTAGTATGGCTCAAAGTATATGTTTCTAGTTTAAAATTAACACTATGTTTAATTTATTTTTTTATAGTATTACTAACATAAGAATAGTTTTTTTATACAAGTGTATTCTTTTTCTCATGTTGGGGTAGTAGTTTTTTCAGCAACTAAGAGCATGACCGGGGGGTTTGGGGCTAAAGAGAAAGAAACATTGGTTTTTTTAATGTCCGTGATAATTTGTACTTATGTAATTGTACAAACCAATATTTGAAATGTATGTAATATAGTTTTTTTTCTTATATTTGTGTTGTAAATTTTATTTCAATTAAATTTAGTATTTTCTCCTGTATTTGCACCCTGTTTTTGCTACTGTAGTGTGTCGTAATTTTAACAACACACTGCAATAGTATGCCCTTATATCAGCGCTATGAAAAAGCACGGATAAGGGGATCCTTCATTAGTGCTAAACTAGGGTCGATAAAGGACAACCATTATTAGCATTATTTTTAGTGTTGATAAAGTATCACTTTATCAGTGCTAAATAAAAAAGTGCCGATAAAGGGGATCCTTTATCAGTGTTTTTCTAGTGCTGATAAAGGTTTAGAGCTTTTAATGGCACTCTAATTGTCAGTGCTTTTTTGCGTGACAAAGACCTATTATAGCACTGTTAGAGCTATTATGTGGAGTAGTGATATTTTTTATATATATATTGATGATTGAGGTTATGGGTCGACTGAGGTTATGAGTTAACTGAGGTTATGTTGAGTAAGGTTGTATATATATGACTATGGATGCATGATTGTTTATTTATAATGAGTTTATTGTTCATTTATGTTTTAGTTTATTGTATGTTGGAGTTTTTATATTTATATTTTTTATTGAATACTTTTTTTAAATCATAAAAATATATTTAGCGGCGGTTTATGATAACCGCCGCTAAATATATTTTTAGATTTTATTAAGCGACAGTTATCATAAACCATTGTTAAACATAATCGCCGCTATTGTATGTAGTGGTGGTTATGTTCATTTTCTCTATTTTGTTTTTTTGTAGAATTTAATAAAACATCACTAAATGAAATAAAAACCGCCGCTAAATGTTTCAAAAACAATACATACAAAAATTGTTGCTAAAAAAGAAAAATTGTCACTAAATGATTTTCGACCATGAAATAAACGGCAGTTTTCATAACCGTTGCTCAATGATGTAGCAGCGGTTTAAACCGTCACCAGTAGCAAAAAAAGTGTCGCTAATACCTCCTTTTTTTACAGTGTCCATTTATAGTATTGTGCTATGATCATTCAATACTATTGAATGACATATAGTTAAGATTTTTAGGGATGTTATGTATTTAATCCAATCTGCAGAATATATATTTAATACAATTTTTATAGTATATTTAATCCAATTCACAAAATATGTTATTGGGGATTTTATTTATTTAATACAATCTGAAAAATATAAACTGTTCTCCATTTATTGCCTATCTCTGTATCATTTTATAGGAGTATATGCGCTATGATCATTCCAGGTGTTCTCCATTTATATCTGTGTTATGATCATTAAATGCTTTTAAAAATATTATACTGATTGGATTTTATTTTAATAATATAGTTGTCTATAATTATGTGCATATATTTTAGCATTGATACTTATTTTAGATAACTTATTATGTATAATTCAATTTTTGTCTGTATGCAAATTCATTCACTACTGCAAATATGACCATTAAAAGCGCACAAAATGAGCATTTACAGTGCTAAAAAAGTGTCGATAATCGAAACACTATTAAAAGGGGATCCCTTTTATCAGTGCTAAAAAAGCACTGATAAATGTCAAAAATAAAAACAAAAAAAAATTCTGCAAATCATAGGGTGACCTAACCCCTTTTTAACAGCGTTTGACCCCACCTTTCAACAACGCCAGGAAGCCCCTCGCCACCCCTTTAACAGCGCTAGGAAGCCCCCATACTTTAATAGCGCTAGACCCATCTCACCTGCCCACGCGTGCCCCTGCCTTTGTTGTGTTTTTGAACCTGAGACCTTCCTCTTATACCCTCGAACCTTTTCCACTCACCTATACTATTTTCTTCTGTATTTTATGATATATCTATATATTTATATATATATTGTTACGTTTTTTTATCCACACACACACATATGTATATATATTTAAGTACATATATAAAATGTGTTGTGTGTGTGTGTGTGTTTATAAATACATATATATACATATGTGTGTGTGTGCATTTATAAATATAATTATATTTATTTACATATATTATATATTAATATTTATATACATATATTAGAATATATATAGATAAATATATATATATGTTTGTCAATACACACACAAATATATATATATATACATTATATGTATATTAATTGTATAGGTATATAAATATTCACACATTTGTATTTCAAATAAAATGGATATTAGTTTTTATTTAGATAAGGCTTATATATTGAGATATATATTTTATATGTAAAAATATTTAATTATTTATTTATAAAATTAAATTTTTATTTGTGAATATATAAAAAAATATGTATATATTGTGATATATTTGATTATAAATAACAGTACACTGTGTAAAATGATAAAATTTCAAAGTTATAATATCAATATGAATGTAATTCTTGGGAATAAATTCATTCCCCACTGAAAAAGGAAAAAAAGACCCCCATAAACGAGACTGAAATTCCATCGAATGTTAAAAAAATTGGGTATCCCGACTAAAACTCAGTTTTGATAGCTTTTCCGGCCTTTATGGGGGTAAAAAACATGTGATCGGAGCTTTATGAACATGTCACTATCTCTCCACAGTGTAGGGCTCGTCTCAGGCTTTGATTTGATATGTGGTAGAGTCCAAACGGATACTCGGATCAAAAGTTATGGTTGTTTGAAGTATAAGTTGCGTTTTTAACTTATTTTTAGATCATTTATTAAATTTTTGATTTTTTTTATCGATAAAATTGTTATTAAATGAGTATTACTTAATAATAATCAGTTAATTATTAATTAAAAATATTTTTAAAAAATATTTTATAAGTCATTTTCACTAAATATCTTATATATCAAGTGTAAATGTTTATTTACCTTATGTGAAACATATTTAATATATATATATTATATTTATAGTAATATAAATATATAAATATATAAATATATTATTTTTAATGAAAAAGAAATATATTTTTTGAAATATACCATTTATCGGTACTAGTAAAAAAACGCCGATAAAACTCCATTTTATCAACATTACTAAAAAAATGCTGATAAAAGGGGTTCTTTTTACAACGTTGAAAAAAGTGATGATAAATGAGTGTTTTTAACATCACTTTTTTTAGGGCTGTTAAAATCACCTTTTATCATCACTTTTTGTTAGCGCGGATAAATGTATCCTATTTATCATTGTTTTTTTAGTGGTGTTAAAGGGTGGCAATGCGTAAAGGTGTTTCTGTGGTAGTGATTTAAATTTAAATTTTAGTGTATTTAAATGAAATATGCCATTAAACGATGCAACCGATTGATGGATATGAATGAAGCATATGAAACTTTTGCAACTTTATCTCATTTTGCTCGGTGAACTTTGTTTGACATTTTACTTAAGATATTATTTTCACTGACATTTAGGATATGAATTTGATCAACAAAGATTTGATATTGGTGAAGAATTCAACATCAAATTCAGACGGTTCAACTTCAGAGCATCTTAAAAAGCACTTCAAAGAACATCAATGCAAGATGAAAAGAATAATTTGAATAGACTGACCAAAAGTCACTTATTATGTGATTCGGTTTTGTTTTATGTGTCACAAATTTTTTTATGCTTATCTTTATTTATCTTCCTATACTACATTTGACATATTTAATTTGATAGTAGTTGAGTTGATGCTATTTCACATGGTTTGGCTCAAGACTATCCTATAGATCCAATTTATTGCGACAACAACAGATTACCTCACCCAGCCCACCATTTATTTGCTAAAGTATTTAATACCATGGGTTTTCATAATGAAGTGTAGCCCCCACTTAAATTCCTGTCCATTTCTAATTAAAAAACGGTGTTCGCTATGGAATATATGAAAAAAAAAAAGGACCGGTCAACGCGAACGGGTGGAGGAGGCAGGCAATACTTGTCGGAGCTCGGCCGCTGGAACTTTTGCTCGACTGTTGCTGTTTTTTTAATGATTTGTGTTCACACCACTTGCCATCGGAAGCTCCTTGCGAAGGCGCCCAGCCCTTCTCCCGGTTATTTATACCCGCCTTCCGCTGGCAATCCCAAATAGGAAAACCTCTCCCAGGAAACCTTGCAATATTGCTTACACTTTGATCTTCTGCATATATTCAGTACCAGTTAAGGGAGTCGGTCTGGGCAAATTAGACGGACGGGTGGGTTGATTTTGGGCGGGGAAGACATGGGAGAATGGTTACGCTACACTTTCGGCGTTCTGGGTAATGCCATTGCCTGCATGTCTTTCACCATTTCTGTTGCGTTATGTATATATGCGGGGGTGGCTAATTTCGGAAGGGCGGTGGCATCTTGCAGGCAATGCGGCTTCCCTCTTGCTGTACCTCTCACCCATGTAAGCTTGAATGGGGGAAAGGGAGGATGGTGAGATTTTTGTTTTTGTTATTTTGACAATTATGGTGATGGGGAATGCAGACTGACGTTCAAGATGGTGGTAAAGAAGAGGAGCACGGAGGGGTACTCATGCGTCCCCTATATCGTGGCGTTGCTGAACTGCGCGGCGGCCATGTGGTACACTTCGCCGGTGGTCAACGACGGGTGGAAGCATTTCCCGGTGTTTGCCATCAACGGCGTGGGTGCTCTGCTGGAGCTCGCCTACATCCTCATCTACCTCTGCTTCGCGCCCACCAAGCAGCAGAAGGCAAGCTCTAGGCCCACACTACTAGCTTCATTGTTGTTCGCTCCTCTCATTTTTTGATAATCCAGGCTAAGGTGGTGGGGATGACTTTGCTGGTCGCGGCCATGTGTGGGGGCATCGCAGCGGCGTCCATTCTCGGCTTTCCCGACCCCCGCCGCCGCCAGGCCTTCGTTGGATACTTCGGGCTGGCCACCTCCGTCGCGCTCTTCACGGCTCCCTTTGTCGCCGTGGTGAGTCATTCCCTTATAATAATAATTATTATTATTATTACTAATATCTGGGTTTTGCAGAAGGGCGTGATTAAAACAAAGAGCGTGGAGTTTATGCCCTTCTACCTGTCGTTCTTCACCCTCGTTTCGTGCTCCGCATGGCTGGCCTATGGATTGCTCTCCCGCGATTTCAATCTTTGGGTATATATTCTGTAGCCATATAATGTAAGGTGGTGGATATTTTTTCTGAATATTCGGAACGGCAGGCCCCGAATGTGGTGGGTTGTCCCCTCGGCATCATCCAGCTAGGGTTGTACTGCAAATACAGGAAAAAGACGGTGGGGACAGATTCGCTGGAACCCCACAAAGGAGAAGATCTCGAAAGCCATAATATGGGCTCCAAACAACTGGAGCTTGCGATTGAAGATTTAAAATGACTGTACAAAGTATGATTCCATTTCTTTATTTTGAATGGTTGGGATATATAAATATCTTCTAATGTGCCCTCATTTTACTTGCAGATAAGTGGAGGGCGGTCTTCTGTTTGTCATCAAGAAACAAAACAATGGATTCCACGTAATTCTGAGGAGAATGTTGCGTGCCTGAAATAAATATATGTAGCATCATGAGCAGTGAAACTTGCTTTTGTGCTTGATGACTTGTAATGAAAAGCCAACAAACCAGTTCAACGATGAAATGATGAATTATGAGCATAACAATCTGAACCCACCATTAATTGTACTTTAGTCCATTGATTCAGATGAAAACAGAAATAAAAAAGAATAAATAGAGAGGCCTAAACAATGTTGTCGACATATTTGTCGGGTTGGGGACATGTATATGTTTTATTTTGCTATAGTTCATAAATACAAATTATATAATAACATGTCCATCCATCCATCCATCCATTGGTCCGTAATGATATTCGAAGGTGTGGACGTCGTATTTCCAATGACGTGAACTTTCTACACACATGGCAAGAGGGCAACAAAGCGACAGATTTTCTAGCTTCATGGGATAAACAAGACAATCCTCATATGATTTTCTATAGTATGAGCAGCCTTCCTCCCTTTGCATGCACAACGCCTTGTACATGCGGGCGCTCATGGTTTACATTATTTTAGGCCCCCTAATCCATTTTCCATTGCCCCCTTCTTTCTTTGTATTTGTGTGGGTGTGTTTTTTGTATCAATAAAATAAAAAATATTGTGGTGGATTATACCCATCCATTCATTCTTTACTTGAGACGTTAAAATACAAACATATGTGTAGCATTGAACACAATGTGGTCTTTCATGAGAATAACTCCATCCATTTTTTTCTACACTACAAAAAACGAGGGCACTAGTAGCAATTTTTTCTCTAACTAGCAGCGGTTTAAACCACCGCCTAATAATATAGCGACAATTATTAAAACTGCAAAATATTGCATGGTCACCAGTCATTTCACAACAGTTTCTTTAATTTAGCGATGGTTTCTGTATGTGTCATTTTTGGAGCATTTAGCGGCAGTTTCAGTTTTATTTGGCAACAGTTTTGTTTTTTAAGAAAAATAACCTGAAAATAAATTAGATATGATGAACCTAACCACTGCTAATATATTTAGCAGCGGTTATGTTTAGCGGTGATTAATAATAACTATCACTAATTAGAATTTTCATTATTTCACTTAGCGTCCGTTATTAAAAACCGCAGCTAAATATTATTATTGAAATTCATTTTCTTTTTTAAAAAAATTAATAAAAAAATGTAAATATAAAAAAACGGACATGCAATAAACTAAAACATAAATGTACAATAAACTCATCATATATACATCATACATCTATAGTCATATATACAAATATCCACAATCAGCATAACCTCAGTCAACAGATACCTCACACAACTGATAACCTTAGTCAACTCATATCTCAGTCATCAATATATACATATAAAATATATCCAACAAACCACGCCCAATATATATACGCCCCACAACCTCCACTACATCGGTCTGCCTTAACATCATCTCATCAACTAAAACCCACTACATCATCTCATCAACTATAAAAAATAGAAAGCAGAAATTAAAACTAAATATAACAAATTAAAATTACAGTAGAATCATTGATAAAATTTAAACATATCACAAAAACTAAAAACCATCACGACTGCCTTCTGAAGAATGTCATGGATCAAAATGGTCAACCTCCTGCCTACTGCCAACATCTATCACCTACAATAAAACCTACAATATTTAAAAGAGAAATGTGAAAGAGAAAAGACACATAATATATTCAAAATTTTGCACATAATTTTTTTTATTTTATTAATTAAACAAAAGACATTTTAACGTAAAACAAATAATATATCATGCAAACCACTTTGAAAACATAAACTTATCTATTTAAGATATGATTCAACACTTGAAACTGAAAATGGATCAATAAATGATCTAATTAATTTTTAAATGGATGTGCAGTGTGCCTCAAATTTACTTAATAAACAAACTTTAAAAACTTTGATATGAAAAAATGTCCTATATTTCAAAAACTACTCAACAATGGTTTTCTCGTGATTTCATGTTAATATGAGGTCATTAGCTATGGTTTTGACCCTTATACGAATGTTTTAGTGTTTTAAAAAACTAAAAACGCATTTATGGACATCCAAGACAAAAAGTAACTCAGAAGGACACGCCATCTGTTCCTACATTTCAAAAATCAATCTACGGTCATTGTCCTGTGATTTTATGGAAATACGACGTTGATTTCCTTGTTTTGACCCACCGACAAATGTTTTTAAAGGCTTTGGTACCTTTAAAAAATATTTATCAAGTCATCCTGACCACACCATACATCAGATTGACGTATTGTCTACGCGTATACGTAAAAAATAACACAACAATGGTTTTTTCATGATTTCACGTCAATTTGAGGTCGTTTTATATGGTTTTGACTTTTACACGCCGTTTTAGTGTTTTAAAACACTAAAAACATGTTAACAACCATCTTGGGAAAACCTTAAATCAGAATGACAAATCGTCAGTTCCTTCATTTCAAAAATAAGTCTATAGCCTTTTTCTCTGATTTCATGAAAATCCAACATCGTTTTCCTGGTTTTGACCCGCCCAAAACATATTTGTAAAGGATTTTGTACCTTAAAAAAGTGTTTTCTGAGTCATTCCGACCACATTGCCCATCAGATTAATGTATTGTCTACACGTAAATGTCAAAAATAACTCAATGGTGGTTGTCCCATGATTTTACATCAATATGAGGTTGTTTTCTATGATTTTAACCATTACACGCGCGCTTTAGTGTTTTAAAACACTAAAAATGCGTTTATGACCATCCCGAGAAAACCATAACTCAGAATGACGTGTCGTCGGTGCCTACATTTAAAAAATAAATCTACGGTCATCTTCCCTTGATTTCATGGCAATCTAACATTTTTTTCTAGGTTTTCGCCCTTTGACACATGTTTTTAAATGCTTTGGTACCTTTAAAAAGTGTTTACCGAGTCATTCTGACTATACCGCACGCCAGATTGATGTGTTTTCTATGTGTACACCTCAAAAATATATAAATGGTGCTTTTCTCGTGATTTTATGTCAATATGAGGCCTTTTTATATGAATTCGACTGTTACATGCACGTTTTAGTGTTTTAAAACACAAAAAACGTGTTTACTGCCATCCCGGTAAAACCGTAACTCATAATGATGTTTTGACAGTTCCTACATTTCAAAAATCAATCTACAGTCATTTTAATAAGATTTCAGAGAAACCCCACATTTTTTTCCTAGTTTGAACCTCAGACACCTGTTTTTAAAGGCTTCGATACCTTTAAAAATTGTTTACTGAGTCATTCTGACCACACCGCATGTCAGATTGACGTGTTGTTTATGCGTACACATCAAAAAAAAAACTCAACAGTGATTTTTCCATGATTTCATATCAATACAAGCTCATTTTATATGGGTTTGACAATTACACGCACGTTTTAGTGTTTTAAAACACTAAAAACATGTTTACAACCATCTCGGGAAAACCGTAACTCAGAATGACGGGCCTTCAGTTCCTATATTTCAAAAATCAATCTAGGATCATTGTAATATGATTTTAGGGCAATTTTATGTTAGTTTTCTGGTTTTGACCTCCCCGGTACTTGTTTTTAATGGATTTTGTACCTTTAAAAGGTGTTTACCGAGTCATTCCGACCACACTGCATATCATATTGACGTGTTATCTACATGTATGTATAAAAAATAACTCAACAGTGGGTTTTCCATGATTTCACATCAATCTGGGCTTATTTTATATTGTTTTGATTGTTACACATGCGTTTTAGTGTTTTAAAACACTAAAAACACGTTTAGGACGTCCTAGGAAAAAGGTAACTTAGAATGATGTGTCATAAGTTCCTATATTTCAAAAATAAATATACAATCATTTTACTTTGATTTCAAGATAATCCAATATTGTTTTCAAAGTTTTGACCCTCTGACACATGTTTTTAAAGGCTTTGGTGCTCTTAATTTTTTTTACCAAGTCATTCTGACCATATCGTGCATCAGATTGACATGTTGTCCATGTGTACACATAAAAAATAACTCAACGATGGTTTTACCATGATCTCATGTCAATCTGATGTTGTTTTCTATGGCTTTGACCATTACACGCATGTTTTAGTGTTTTAAAACACTAAAAACGTCGTTATGAGCATCCCAAGAAAATTATTACTCATAATGATATGTCGTCGGTTCCTAAATCTCAAAAATCAATATACAATCATTTTCCTCTGATTTCATGGCAATATGATGTCGTTTTCTTGGTTTTGACCCTCTGCCATATGTTTTTGAAGGCTTTGATACCATTAAAAAGTGTTTACCAAGTCATTTCGACCACACTGCTCATTGAATTGACGCGTTGGCTCCGTGTACATGTTAAAAATAACTCAATAGTGGTTGTACCATGATTTCACATCAATATGAGGTTGTTTTCTATGGTATTTATTGTTACACACATGTTTTAGTATTTTTAAACACTAAAAAACACGTTTATAGCCATCCTGAGAAAACCATAACTTGGAATGATGTTTCATTAGTTCCTACATTTCAAAAAACTATCTATAGTCATTGTTCTCTGATTTTATGGAAATTAGACACCGTTTTCATAGTTTTGATCATCTAACACATGTTTCTAAAGGGTTGTTACCATTAAAATGTATTTACTGAATCATTCCAAGCACATCACACATCTGATTGATGTGTTGTCTGCGCGTACATGTCAAAAATAACTCAACGGTGGTTTTCACATGATTTCACATCAATATAAGGTTTTTTCTATGGTTTTGAATGTTACACACAAGTTTTAGTGTTTTAAAATACTAAAAGCGTGTTTACGACCATCTCAAGAGAAAGTGAAACTCAGAATGATGTACCACATGTTCCTGCATTTCACAAATGAATCTACAATCATTTTCCTCTGATTTTAGGGAAATCCAATGTCATTTTCCTAATTTTGACCCTCCGAAACCTGTTTTTAAAGGCTTTGGTACCCCTAAAAATTGTTTACCGAGCCATTCCAACAATACTACACATCGGATTGACATGTTGTCTGTGCATACACATCAAAAATAACTCAATGGTGGGTTTTCCATGATTTCACATCAATCGGAGATTATTTTCTATGGTTTTGATCGTTACACGCATGTTTTAGTGTTTTAAAACACTAAAAATGATGTTATGACCATCCTAGGAAAACTATAACTCAAAATAAAATTCCATCATTTCCTACACCACAAAAATAAATATACAGTCATTTTCCTCTGATCTCATGGAAATATGACCTTGTTTTCTTGTTTTTAAAGGTTTTATTAACTATAAGTAGTGTTTACCAAGTCATTTCGACCACATCACACGTCGAATTGATGTGTTTTCCATGTTTACACATTAAAAATAACACAAAGGTGTTTTCCCATGATTTCACGTCAATCTGAGGATATTTTCTATGGTTTTGACTATTACATGCATGTTTTAATGTTTTAAAACAGTAAAAACACTTTTACAACCACCTCGAGAAAACCATAGCTCAGAATGACATTTCGTCTGTTCCTACATTTCAGAAATTAAACTAAAATAATTTTACTCATATTTTATGTCAATAGGATACTATTTTTATGGTTTTAACCCTCTAACACATGTTTTTAAAGGCTTTAACACCTTTAAAAGGTATTTACTGAGTCATTCTGACCACACCATATATCAGATTGATGTGCTATCTACATGTACACATAAAAAATAAATAAAAAGTGGGTTTCCATGATTTAACATCAATATGAGGTCATTTTATATGGTATTGACCATTACACACACATTTTAATGTTTTTTAAACACTAAAAACACGTTTATGGCCATCCCGAAAAAACCATAAATCGGAATGATGTTCCGTTAGTTCTTACATTTCAAAAATCAATATATGGTAGTTTTCCTCTGATTTCATGGTAATATAATTATGTTTTCATTGTTTTGACCCTCTGACACATGTTTTTAAATGCTTGGGTACCTATAAAAATTGTTTACCGAGTCATTATGAGCACACCGCACATCATATTGATGTGTTTTCTACACGTACACATCATGAATAACCCAATGATGGGTTTCTCTTTATTTAACATCAATATGAGGTTGTTTTATATGGTTTTGACCATTAAACTCATGTTTTATTACTTTAAAACACTAAAAATGAATTTACAACCATCTCGGGAAAACCATAACTTAGAATGTCATTATATTAGTTCATATATTTCAAAAATAAATCTATGATCATTGTCCTATGATTTTAGGGAAATATGTTGTCGTTTTTTGGTTTTGACCCTCCTACACATATTTTTAAAGGCTTTGGTACCTTAAAAAAGTATTTACCAAGTCATTCCAACCACACCGCATGTCAGATTGGTGTGTTGTCTATGTATGCACATAAAAAATCTCAATGGTGATTTTACCATGATTTCACATCAATCTAAATTTGTTTTATATGGTTTTTATTGTTACATGAACGTTTTAGTGTTTTAAAACACTAAAAACACATTTACGACCATCTTGGGAAAATCATAACTCAGAATGACTTCCATCAGTTCCTACATTTCAAAAATCAATATATGGTCATTTTATTCTAATTTTGGGTTAATACGATGTTTTTTCCTAGTTTTGACCCCTTGAAACATATTTTTAAAGGCTTTGGTACCTTTAAAAATTGTTTATCAAGTCATTCCAATGACACCGTATATCGGATTTGATGTGTTATCTATGTGAACACATAAAAAATAACTCGAAGGTGGTTTTCACATGATTTCACATCAATATGAGCTCATTTTCTATAGTTTTTACCATTACACACTTGTTTTAGTGTTTTAAAACACTAAAAACATGTTTACGACTGTCCCAGGAAAACCATAACTCAGAATTAAATGTCGTCAGTTCTTACATTTAAAAAATAAATCTACAGCCATTTTTCTCTCATTTATTCAATACAGTGTTGTTTTCCTAGTTTTAACCCCCTGCCACATGTTTTTAAAGGCTTTGGTACCTTTAAAAATTGTTTACCAAGTCATTACGACCACACCGCATGTCATATTGATGTTTTTCTTGTGCGTATACATAAAAAATAACTTAATGGTCATTGTACCAATATTTCACATCAATATTAAATATTTTTCTATGGTTTGGATCGTTACATACACGTTTTAGTGTTTTAAAACACTAAAAATGAGTCTACGAGTATCCCGGGAAAACTGTAACTCGAAATGATGTGTCGTCAGTTCCTACATTTTAAAAATAAATATTCGGTCATTTTATTCTAATTTCATATCAATATGATGTCATCTTTCTAGTTTTGACCCACTAATACCCATTTATAATGGCTTTGATGCCTTTACAAACTATAATCTGAGTCAAAATCAAGAAAATGAGATCATATTGTTTTCAAACTTAAGGATAATGATATATAATTCATTTTGGATGTATAATAATCAATCACACATCAATACGACACAATATGTGGTCAGTGTGACTCAAAGTGCATGTTTTCTATATAAAAGTGTCATTTTAGTTTTATTTATGGAAGTTACATGTGTTCTTTGAAAATGTGTGAATGATCTAGGGAATTTAAAATTTAACTCATTTGGATGAGCTATAAGGCTAGAAATTTCCTCACAAATCATGTCAGTCATCTGCTAAAATGAAAAAACTAAATCATTTTCCATTTCTAACTTCCACTGATCCTGTGTTTTCTTATAAGATTCTTATTCTTTCACTTTTTCTTTCAATCTTGAAATTTCTATTTGTGATTCCTGATCAACAGAACTACTCAAACCCCCATCGGGTGTAGCAGTAATAGATTATGATACCCTACCAGATATAACTGATGGACACGTATGATATGATCTTTCCCTAAAACAATTTTAACTTCATTTTTTTGGAAAACTGATGTTTATTGTGAAGGGTTTACACCTCAAAATTCATGTATTTTAACATGTTAATAAAAGAATATTAACAACGAGTTTTTAAAATATCTGAACTTCATAATATTATCTAATTAATATTTTTTTCATTACTATTTATTGCTATTTCATTATGATAAAAAATAATATTGAATAATAAATTATAACAATAAACAATCCTTAAACCCAATTAATTGGGGCTGACTAGATGTAGAAAATGTTGCAAAATTGTTGTTGTTTGATCCATGTAGCCAAACCCATTTAATTGGGGTTTAAGGATTTTTTGTTGTTATAATATATTTTTCATTAATATATTATTATAGTAATGAAATAACATTAAGTGGTAATGAAAATTACTTATTCCAATGTCGTTTGTAGGGTCATTTACAAAACTTCCATCAAGTTTCCTATGAAATTTAAACTACATATCTATTTAGCCAATAGAGTGACCTAATTTATTAGCCTTTATAAAAATATAAAAAATTTATAAAAAACCTTGACTTATAATAAAACGATATAAATAATAATGAATAAAATACAAACCAAAATTTTACTTTTTCTCATAAAACTCTGAGACCCAGCAATGTAAGGAACGACTTGTCTCTCGTGATTCATGATATTTTTTTATATAATTCCTAAAAAATAGAAACATTAGTAAAAATTATAATTTCATTTTGTTTATGTCATTGAGATACTATAAAATATGTAATTACCTCATGAGATGCATCTCTATTAATATAAAAAAACAACTTCCATTACTCATGAGAAATGTCAGTCACTTTATCATACATCTGTCATGAGATTAGAGATGTGTCATTAAAATAATACCATAATATCCATATAAAATCTCTCCATTTCTTGCCCAAAAATTTCAATGTTCATGGGCGTTAAAAGGATTCGAGGATATGAAAATGAAAAAACATCTAGAAATAAAAAACATAACACTTTATAATTATATTATAAAATTTTACTCATGCATTTTAAATTTGTTATCAAGGAAAATTAAATTAATATTACTTTTACTTGAGTATAAAATACCTCATTTTTTCAAGATTTAGGAATATGCCTCCAATCGTTATAATTAATGTGAAATATCACTATCTCACAAGAAATCTTCCCAAGAATTTTCCCATAGATTCCGGCAACGTCACTGGTAGGCACCTCAAACTCATCAAATGGAATGATAATCTTGAATTATTTCAGGTCCCATAAATCTGCTATGTTCATATTTGTATCCCTTTTATGATTGTCTTTATCTATTTAAAAAATGAATTAAAAAATTAATAAAATATATAGATTTTTTTACAATGAAATACATACCAGTAACGGTAACTTACCAATATCCCCTAGATAGAGGGGTGGCCAACTCCTCCATCACTAGAGGTGAATTAGGTGATGTTTTACCAATAACATATAAGGAAATAGATGGATCTCTAGTAGTCTTGGGTACAAAAGAATCACTCAGATCCACTGAATCTGATGGTAGTGGTGGTGTTCTCCGAGATACTGATCGGATAGGATATTGAATTTTTTTTTGTTCTCGACATTCCTACAATTTAAATGGTTAAGATATATTAAATGTATAAAAAATTAAAAACCAAAATATTTTTCCAAAAGGAATAATAAAAACTGGAACAATGTATATATATATATACATAAGAAACACTTATCAATGAGAAATTATAATATATTTATATTACAAATTTATGCATTCAATTGTATTCATCTTCATTGTCTTCATTGTTATCAACATTCATTTTGGAGAGTGCTTCATTTCCACCCTCTCTTGAATGTTCTATTATTTTTATATTATCAGAAAAAAACTGTTTAGTGCTTTGTGGTTGATGATGTTCACTGTCAAAATTGTACCAATTGATCTTCATCACCCATATCATATAATTCTCTTTACTTTAAGTGTACAAAAACAATCCAAACTTCATGCATTTCATCATCCACATAATATAACATATTATCTTGTGAAGACAAGATAATTCGATCTTTCTCTGCATGCTCATCGGTATGGATCAATCAAGAGAAGTTGATATAAGTAAAATGTAATGAATCTTTAATTATACCCCTATTAATGTTGACCCACTTGAATTTGAATAAGACAATTGAAAACTTACCATGATAGTTTTATTCAATTTTATCATTCATATTTTCATAGTATCCCATATTTTCAAGTGTAAATATACCACTATTTTTTAGTCTTCAAGTCTTCTTCATGATAAATTGTATGAAACCTGAAGCCTTGGATATTTTATGCATCAATTTTTTTTCCTCCCTTAGAGGACCTCCAACCAAAAACTTCAAATCCTTTTATATTTCAGCTCAATTATCAACGTTCATT
Source organism: Viscum album (assembly GCA_963277665.1). NCBI lineage: Eukaryota > Viridiplantae > Streptophyta > Magnoliopsida > Santalales > Viscaceae > Viscum > Viscum album. The sequence goes on along the minus strand of OY728159.1, from coordinate 1,415,961,461 downwards.
ATCTCGACAAAAATTTACAAGGTGGTAATTTTAACATAGACAAAATAACTACATGTCAATAATATGAATATGATTATATACTTACATGATGGGTGAACCATTCAACATTATCAATATTAACAGCTTTTGTTAATTCCAACTCATTTCAATCTCAACCTCTTAGTCACCTCTTTGTTTGTAATCACAATTCTTCAATAAATGGATTTGTAATAAATCTATTGAGTATAAAATATTTATGTGCTTGTATAAACTCCAATTTAGTTAGTGTAAAATTTGAACCCTTTCTAATTGGCCATCCAATAGTTGGAAATACCGATGACTGTTTTTTAGAATCGAAATTAGTGGAGATGTCACCAACACATCCAACATGATAGAATCTAGTCTCAATCCCATACAAATACTTTGAATATAAGGGAAATCACTCTTTAGATATGTAACTATCAGCAATAGAGCCTTCTGGTTAATATTTATTCCTCACATATGATTTCAAATGTCCTAAGTACCCGATGAAAAAAAATATATTAAATTTTTTTATGAAATTATTTTATAAATTTGAATTCACCAATGAAAATGAAAATAATATCAATGTACCTATCAATTGGATAAATACATTAATAGTGTACCATTCCAAAAAGTTTAGTTTCTTCAACTAAATGAACAGTCAAATGAATCATGACTATAAAGAATGAAGGGGGAAATAACATCTCCAAATGAAAAAGTGTCAAAATAATTATTTCCTGATATTTATCAAGCTTAGTTGGATTTATAGTTTTTCCACAAAGATCTCTAAAAAAGTTACAAAACCTAACTATAACCACAATTACTTTTAAGGTAACATATTATGAAATGCCAATGACAACAACTACTCCATTAGAATATCTGAGTCATGAATTTTCAATCCATATAACTTTTAATGTTTTAAATAAATGCACCTTGATTTGTTACTTGAATATCCATATAGAACTTTTATATTCATTAAAGTTATAAGAAATAAATCTTTATCATGATTTTTTTAAAAATATCTAAAGTATACATTTCAATCCCATTTTCCTACAAACCATACTTTATATTCATTGACTCCAAATCCTTATGAGAATTAATGCGATCCTTCAATTTACCCTGCTCATTAAGTGATGTAAAAATTACATTATCACATATATTCCTCTCAATATTCATTACATCAATATCATGATGTATCAAATTAAACTTTTAATAATTAAGTTTGAAAAATATACTCTTTTTCTTCCATTGTTGTGTTTCAGCTATTTTAGATGTTATACCTCATACCCTTTCCCCTCCTTTAAATTGATGACATTTTCCAAATTCTTCAATAAAATTCATTAATTTTCTCAAGATTTATGAACCAGATAACACCTTCGATGTATTTCCCAATTCAATATATCCATTGAATTGTGTCCTGTTAAACCCGAATTTATGAGAAGTATCAAGAAATCGATGATGACACATAAAACACCATTTTTTACAATGAGGTAATCATTGAGGTTCAAAATTAAAATTAAAAATTGGAGAATCCAAACTATTATGAGTATTATAACTAGATAAATTTCCTAGTATAGGAAAGTCACTAATTATCCACATTAAATCATCATGAAATTTGAATAGTTTTCTCATTGACGAATCATATGTTTCCATGCCATCATCCCATAATTCTCGCAATTCTTGGATTAGATGTAGAATGTATACATCACTTTCATTTCTAGGCATTTTATTTCCATGAATAATAATTAGAATAATGAAATAAGTCTTCTTCATACAAATCCATGGAGGTAGATTATAGGGGGCCAAAAAAACTGCCAAATTCTATAATTAGTACTTAAAGTACCAAAAGGGTTAAAGTAATCAAAAGAAAATACCAAATTTATATTCTCAGGATCTGAAGAAAAATATAGATATAATAAATCAAACATCTTCTATGACGTTAAATATTTTGGATGTCTCATAAATCCATTGTTACTATCCTGAGTATGCCACTTCATGTCGTATGTAGTCTTATAGGACATGAATAATCTTTTCAAGCATGGTTTCAGAGGAATGTAATGTAATACCTTTACAGGAGTTTTCTTATTTTGTTTCTTCCTGAGGTTACATTGATCTGTACTCTCATCGTTGTTCATTAACTTTCATCTAATTTTAAGCCATCTTACTCATTCGTCTTTATCACACTCTTCTCCACAGAAAATCATGCAGCCATTAGGGTATGAATATATCTTTTTATAACCAAGTACAAGTTTTTTTATTACTTTATCCATCTCATAAAATGATCTCGGGATATTAGCTTCCCTGAATTAATCATAAAGAAAATCTAAAATCATGGATATTTTATTTTATTGTAATTCCATAAAGACACTTGATATGATACAAATTAAGTAGAAAATTAAACTTCAAATACTTGTAACACCCTTCACATAGTTCTTGTTTTCCATCTTCAACTAATTCTTAAAACTCATTTTTTGGACACTAAAGTTATGAGATAGATTAACCTTCTTAGGATCAATTGAAGGTTCTGTTAATATAATAAAATATTAGAGATTTTATTCTACAAATCCAAACATATCATTTAAAAAATTTCAAATTGAATTCTCCTCTGGTAGGTCACTTTGTTTTTCTTTTATAGTATTGTTATTGTTTTTAATTTCCATAACATTAAATTCATCATTAAAAATCCAACATACATATAAGTAGGAAACTATTTCAATATCAAATTGTTATATACTTTCTTTCTATTCAACTATCGCTTGAATTTATAATTAGGACATGAATATTTTATTATACCATCCACTGATTGGTTTGCAATTACATAATATAAAAATTATTCTAAACCCTTGGCATATTGATGTGTGTTTTTTGGTAAATTAATCCAACTTTTATCCATAGTTATTGGATTTTATTCTCCCTATACATTCATATATAAGGATATAAATGTTTAATCAAATAGGTGCAATCAAAATTAAACATCACCCAACTTATTCATTGACCAGGGTAGGGAATTAATTCGATATAGCACAAATTCAACATCAAAATGATTCAATCCCACATTAAAAAAAAAAACACACAATTACATAGAAATTTATTAAAATTAATAAAAAACCATAGAAAAAATATATCAATTGCACCTTGAATGATGTTATGGGACCACAGTCACTGAAAAAATGGGAAGAGAAGCCTTTGGGGATCACCATTGAGAAGTGGGGGGGGGGGTCGGGGTCATGGAAGTTACCAACATGGGGGTTGGGGTCGTGGATGTCACTGACAGGGGAGATCGGGGTTATGAAAGTATCAAGAAGGGGGGTCAGGGCCACGATGGTCACAGACAGGGGGTTGAGGTCATGAAAAAAGATGACAGGGAGGGTTGGGGTCACGATGGTTGCCGATAGGGGGGGGGGGTCGCTGCCATGATGGTTTCTGGAAAAGGTGGTTGAGGAAATGATGATAGTCAGTAGGGGGTTTGGGTGACGACAATCACCAACATGGCGTTGGGGTTAGGGCAGTTACCGATAGGGGGATGGGGTCATGTCGGTCTCTAGAAGGGGGGTCGGGGTCATGAAGATCACCACCAGGGGGTCAGGGTGATAATGATCACTGGAAAAAGGGAGGGGTTTAGGGTCATTATAGTCATTGGCAAGGGGGTCGGGGTTATGGCAGTCAGTCTCTAGCAGGGGGATTCAGGCTCACGACAGTCACAAGAAGGGGGAGTCGGTGTCATCATTGTGTCTAGAAGGGGGGGGGGGGGGGGTCAGGGTCACTGCTGTCACCATTGGGAGTAGGGGGGTCAGGGCCACGATAGTCTCGGTTGGGAGCAAGGGGTGTTAGGGTCGGGGGTCACCAGGGGGAGAGGGGGGTGTGGGGGGGGGGGGGGTGGGGGGGTCAGGGTCAAGGGACATAGAGGGGAGTGGGAGGTGTGTGTGTGTGTGGGGGGGGGGGGTTCGGGGACACCGAGGGGAGAAAGAGGAGACGAGGTGGGTTGGGGTAAAGGAGAGAGGGGGAGGGGGATTGAAATTAGGTTTTTTTTTAAAATATTTAGTGTCCATTTAAATTAAACCGCCACTAATTTTTAAAATAACAAATAGTGGAAATTTTATTAAACCACTACTATATTATAATTGTTTTTAATACTATTTAGTTTGGGGAAGTTATTAGAACCTTTGTTAACCATAAGTTTTTTTGTAGTGTTTTTATGGTTTCTTCGATTTCCTTATTGAGGTATTATTTGAAAGTTACCTTTTGTCAAAAAAGAGGTCGACCATGGTTGTGAGAGTTGGTCATGCATTTATTTCGAACAATATTTACTTCCATCATATAAATTAGTTCTAAGATCCCCTAACGATTCTTATTTTTTGTCATTCCACTGCATAAAATAACTTATAATTAATGTTTTGTGTGTGGTTGTTCTTGTAATGACTGATAACTATTAACATATTTATTTTTATTTAAAATATATTAGTGGTTTATATAAACTGATGATAAATTTTAAATAAAAATACATGTGTTAATATTTACCAGAGGTATTAAAAAACACCTCTAAATTTATCAACAAAACCCTAATTAACCCCGACACCCACCTCCCCAACCCTTGATAATGGTCTATCTAATCCCTAAAATCTCAACCCCCAACCCCTGAGGGCAACTCCGACCCCCGATGGCTACCCCAATTCTTCCAGTGAAACTGATCCCCCAACCCCTATAATCATCCTCTCCCCTCTTCTTCAACCCTAATCCCCAACCACCAATCTATTCGCGGGTCCGACATCATGGCCCTCTCCTCACCGATTGTTTCCCTCTCCTCACAATCCTTTATCCACTTGCCTCACTAGACTTCTCCCATGACATCCGACCCCTAACCCATTATGTAGTGTTTTAAAGTTTGTAATTGTCAATTATTCTTTTGAATTTTGAGTGACATAGATTTTTTCTAATAATTTTAAAATATGTTACTAAACATTTTAATTTTTTTCATCTTTTAGTTTAAACTGATCTTTCTTATGAGTATATTTTTATGTAAGAATTTATTTTTTACACAATGATTTTAAAAATTAATTATACTTGTTTTATTAAACATTTATATCATTATTTTTGAATTTATTGGGAGAATATTAGTAATCCAATATGTATGGATAAAAGTTTGATTACTTTACCCTGAAACACACCTCGGTATGTTGAGGGTTTGAAAGAAGTTTTATGAAATGGAATATCGATCAATGGAAAGTAGAATAAAATGTTTGTGACCTTATTGTATATTCAAATGATGGTTGAAAAGAAACAAATTATATGAGTGGATAATATTGAAATAGTTTCCAGCTCGATATGTACATTGGATTTGGAATGATGAATCAAATGTTATAGAATGTAAAAGCAACAAATATCTTATCAAAAAGACACAAAGTGAACTGAAAGAGGAGAAATACATTTAAAACTTGATAAATAACGCATTTTCATTTATAGAATAGAATGATAAAGATTTTAATAGATCAAAAAAACCATAAATTAATCCAAAGTAGGTTAGTCTTGATTAAAACTTCAGTGAGCAAAAAAAATTATGAATTATCCAAAGATGTAAATCAAGAATTGTGTGAAGAGTGTTCCAATTATTCAAAGATATATTTCTATTAATGTCACATCATATCAAGTGTCAATGTGGAATTACTGAGAAAGAAATATCCATGATTTTTAAGTTGTTTCATGATGCATTTGGTGAATCCAATATCCATACTTCATTCTATGAGATGAAGAAAATCATCAACAAGATTGTCCTTGATTATATAAAAATATAGGAATTACCTATTGAACACTTTGTTTATTAAGGATAAGAGTCTAAAAAAATAATGCATAAGATGTTATATAATTAAATGGAAATCAATTATCATCATTGATAGTATAAAATAATTTAACACCAGGAAGAAATAGACGAAGAAAAATCATGTGAAGATATTTCATTAATTTCCACTGAAACTATGCTTCTAGACATTATTCATTCAGTATAAGTCTGCATATGACATGATGTGGAATTATTTAGAAAGTGAAAATGACAACTTGATGATACAACCAAAGGATTCAAAATCATGGAATGTGTTTTATTCATTATATCAATATTTTTATTTCAATCATAGGAATAAACATTTGGAATAGGATTATAATTATTTAAACCATTTTGATACTTTAATTAGTAATTATATCATATGGATAGTTTTTTTAATCCCATATAATCTACCTCCATGGATGTGTGGGAATAATAATTATTTCATTATTTCAAGGATTATTTTAGGAAGGAAAATTCCTAGAAATTACATTGATGTATACCTATCATGACCCCCTCCCTCCAAAGATACCACAATGAGGGGAGAGAGATAATGAACCATGAATCCCACTTCTAGTAGGCCCTGGGTTGGAAACTAGCACCAAGGGTGTAAAAATATCACAATGTGGGAGGTATTACCCTTGATAAGAAAAAAATATTGGGAGATAAGATGAATAATCCACAATAACTCCAAGACATATATATAAAAGTAAACCCACAAGCCATCCCACAATGAATGTATAAATAGAACTAATACAAAAACAATAAAGTCTCCAAGGTAAATAACCAAAGTAAAGTTAAAGCTACAACACAACAATTATCCCAAGGCCTGATCTAGTAATATCCAACATGGTCCATGTAATCCTCTTGGAAACTAGAAAATAGTTTTATAAATGTAGGGTGGGCATAAAGGTATACTCAATATGAAAACCAATGTCTCTTGTGCACATGTAAAAGAAGAATACTAATTCCCCTGTTAGAAAATAGTAGAACCAAACAACGCCTATCAAGGTATACTAACTATCCCAACCTCACCAAGGCACACTCACCAAGTAACGCAAGTTAAGTAATATAATATAAAGTAAAAAACATCGATGATAGGTTACCCCACACCACTTTACCACTCGTATACCTCTCTCACACAATTTCATACGTCCAAAAGCTCCCATACCTTCGGTATACCACATCACATACTGCCCATACACACCTGGGCCTCACAACACACCCCTCCCACACACATATGGGCATCAAAACACATCATGCCCACACACTCCTAGTCATCACAACATATCCTGCCCGCACACACCTGGGTCTCACAATATAGCACATCACATCACATCTTATCTCAAAGACACCTCAAAAAGAACATCACAAATCATCCCGAAGACACATGGGAAATCACATCACATATCATCCCGAAGACACCCGAGATTCCAAAACCACTATCTAATGCACTAGAAGACCTCCGAACATCACAGCCTGTGCAATACCTGCCTTTCCTGGAAGAGAGAGTGGAGAAGAGTAGGTACCCATACATCCATACTTCTCATTGGATGTTGGAAAAAACACCCCCACATGACTATGATGGTGTTCAACACATAGTGATGAATGTGGGTGTGGTGAGTATAGAAATCACAAGAATTTATAGTGAATACATATAGTATCAAGCACTCAAGCCCAACCTATGGGTTTAAAAACAAACAACCAACTCACAACCCCACCCCCTTTGCTGCCACCTCTAAATTCATAACACCAAACAACAAGCCACAAACCTCATTTCACATTTCCAACCAATTTTACTTAATCACCCCATCTATTTCATAATTTAGAATCAACCCCCTTTAACAACACAACCCATCATTTACTTTTCCATTAAAAAATTTACATCCCATTAACCAAACAAACCCATGTCATTTCAAACATTATTAAACAATTATTTATTCATACCATCACTAATCAGGCATCTAGCACAACATAACCACATATCAAAAATAGCTCAACACGCTGTCACCTTGTCACCAAACCAAACAACCATCACATCACTATCCCATAATCACAAACAAAAAAACCATACCGTTACCACACCATAAACACAACCAAATAAACCATCTTCCCTATAATCCCCAACCACACACATCAAAACACATCAAGATCATTTTACAGGTTTACAATGAGGCTTTTATCACATTCCACATTAATTATTTGGGGTGTTATCACACAAACCAAAATCATGGGGAAACCATTTCATTTTCCAAGTGTAAGTAATTAACCAATTTACATTTAGGGTGATATCAAAACAAGAAAAAAATGGTTCCACAACACATGAAAAAAATCACAAACAAAACCACCAATGGTAAAAAAATTTAATAGGGTGTTTAGCCCGTACAATATGTCACATCACAATAACAATAAAGTTGTAAAACACATGTGAACAAACCCCTTTACCCTTCAATTTCAACTTAACCAATTTATTTATCTTCAATTAATCTTTTACAACCATATATCATAGGTAAATGAAAGAAAACCCCTACCAAATGATACACAATAAAGAGAAAAAAAGGTAAATACCACCTCAAATAAGATTTCCAACTTTCTATGCACAACAATGTGAAGAAAAAACCACCCAGAAACCACAACCGCACCAAGAGGAACCATGGATTAACATACACTTTATCCCAAGACTATCAAATACAACCCAACACATACCCAAAACCATCGAATCACCACCGCAGCAGATCCCTGGGAGAAGAATGAAATAAAACATGTGATAAGAAGAAGAGAAATCACTATGGATCAACCAAAGATCGACAACAAAAATCCAATGGGATCAACATATCAAATAGGTAGAGATAGGGATCAAAGAACACCTCATGGTGTTTAGGGTTTTCCCAAAACAAGAGGAATAAGAAAACACGGATGAATGAATAAAATTTTGGTAGAAAAGAATTTTAAAAACAATATTGGATTGGGGTATTACATGATGTGTAATACCCTTTAATATTGTGTAATACCCAAGGTTCAGTTTTTTCCAAAAAACATATCGCCTCTTCATTTTATTATTTATTTTTAAACTAAGAAATATTACACATCATGGAACCCTCATTCATGGTGTGTAAAATGTGCACACATTGTGAAACCCTATGTAAAATCTGTGAAACTAACTTTCACATCATGTAATCCACTTACATGACGTGTAATCTATCTGTTTCCTACATTTGGAAACCAAACTTCTCCAGAATCCCTTGGAGCCTCCTCCGAACACCTCTATCAACCAAAACTAGAAAAGTAATGGACCAGGAAGATATAGACTATTAAATCCAATAACTCTCAAATTATTCTCTCCCTTGAGAATCCAAAACCAATCCTAGAAGAAAACGGGTTTGAACAACCATCCTGTGAGATACCTATCAAGAATCTCATCATACCTCAAACTCTACCACCATCAAAATAAACCAACCCAAATGAAAAAAAACACACTGCACAACCATGTCACCACAACCGCACTACCACATAACCACAACACAAACACCTCAACCTCCACGCATCCTAAACCAAAAATTACTATAACAAAAAAACTGCATTGTCCTAAACACATGAATCAAATAATTTCATCCTCCACGTCAAGATACTATCTTCTTTGGGCGGCACTGACTCACCCACGTGAGTTTAATTTCATCATAGTAAATGCGTCTTGATTAAGAATCTGGTCCTACCCTTTTCATATGTCAGGAATTTATCACATATAACACCACACACATCATAAACTAAGAAAAAAAAACTCATCTCATAAAACAAACGAATCTATATATTACATCACAAAGAAAAACATAGAAAATAAAAACTGAAAATAACTCTAGGTACTAGGAACACATCAACATCTCTCGATCCCATGTACTCTCCTCCAGGAAACCATGCCTCCAAAAAATATAGAAACCAAAGAAATGGTTCATCTATGCAGTTCCTTCTCCTGGGATCTTGGATCCCTACTGGCCATTCCACAAACGTCATGTCATGCTCGATATCCAACTCTCCCTAGTCAATTACATGGGAGTTATCGTGAAGATACCGCTGAAGCTGAGAGACATGGAAGATGTCGTGGATCCTCTCCAATTGAGGTGTCAATTCCAACCAATACGCCACTTCTCCACTCACCCCAACACCTCAAAGGCCCCAACAAACCCGGAAAAAGTTTGACACCTCTTCAAAACCTCTTCTTCCCATGTCAAGGAGAAACCTTAATGAACATGTGGTCCCCAAAATTGAACTCCAAGGGCCTGCTTCTATAATCAGAATAATACTTCTACAGGTCCTGCACTGCTTTCATCCTCTCACAAACAAGCTGAAATTTCTCTATCGTGCTCTGTAGCACAACATGACCATGAATTGCTATCTCCCTAACTCCCATCTAGTAAAATGGTGAATGAAATGATCTCCCATACAAATATTCAAATGGATCCATACCAATGGAAGAGTGATAGATATTATTATAAGCAAACTCCACTAAGGGCAGGTGTCGTACCCAAGATCCACCAAAGTCTAAGACATATGCCCGCAACATATCATCCAACTTTTGGATAGTCTGTTCCATATGCCCATCTTTATGAGGGTGGAAAGTAGTGATAAGGAACAACTGAGTTCAAAAATCATGATGCAATCCCCTTCAGACTCATGAGGTAAAATGTGTGTCCTGATTTTAGACAAAGGACCTTGGAACTCCATGAAACTACACCACCTCTTCCATGTGCCTCTTAGACAAAGCATAAACTGTGTCAGACTCCTTGATCGCTAAGAAGTAGACCAATTTCATCAACCGATCTATGAACACCCAGATAGCATCACAACCTACCTAATCTATGGGTAACCCTGTGATGAAATAAATTGACATTTCATCCCATTTCCACTCAGGAACATCCAAGGGCTGTAACAAATCACTAGGAACACGATGCTCAACCTTTAACTACTGGAGAACCAAGAATGTTTCCACAATCTTCACCATTTCCTGATTCATCCTGGGCCACCAAAACTGAATCCTCAATCCATGGTATATTTTATAGATTCCTGGGTGTACTGAAAAAGGTGAGTTATAAAAATCAAAAAGGAATCCATTACACATCACTACCAGAACAAATAGCCTCCCTTGAAAACATTCAGTTCCAACCATCCCTCTAGAGCATCACCATGGATAACACGATCGCACATCACTTCTACCTATGAGTCTCCCCACTGAGACTCCTCCACCAAATGCATAATAGAATACTACACCATCATCTAAAACAAATATCCTCTACCACCATCCACTCTTGAATCTATGTGCCAGGCCGCCAACTCCTAATTTTCTCTTCAAGCATCCCCAAACCCCTGAACAACTTTGTTATGTGACTTTCTCATCAAAGAATTGGCCAAAACATTCCCCTTTCTTGAAGTGTAAGAGATTTAAAAATCATAATCCTGAATCCTTCATTGCCACAAGTTCAAATCACATTGGGAAAAGATATACCACAAGCTCTAGTGATCCATAAAGACCACTAGTTACTCCCCAATGAGGTAATACCACCACAAATTTAGTGGAAACACAACTTCTGCTAGCTCTAGATCATGGGTGTCATAGTTATTATTGTTGGGACATAACTTACTAGACCCACAAGCAATCAATGTATACTACTACATCAGTACACATCCCAAGAATAGATGGAAAGCATCACAAAACACCTCAAAAAACACACCATCCTATGGTAGATGAAGCACTAACTAACTCCACCTTTAGGTAACCGAACACCGCCTACCATTGATCACTCCACACAAAATCTTGGTAATTCATAGTCAATGTTGTCAATGGGGATGAAAATTAAGAGAATTAAGTTAAAAACATCCAATAATAGCCTGAGAGACCGAGAAAACTGTGAACCTGTGCCATGTTCTTGGGTGGTGCCCATGAAATAACTGCTTCAACCATCAATGGGTATACTACCACACCCTACTGAGATACAAAATACCCAAGGAAATGTACTTATCATGTCCATAACTTACACTTGGATAAATTTCCATAGAGATGGTGGTGTAAAAGAATATGCAGGACAATTATGAGATGCTCTTTATGCTATTCCCCCAACTTCGAGTAGATAAAGATATCATTAATGAATATAATGAAAAAACGATCCTGGAACTCATAGAACATAGAGTTAAAAATCCCTATGAACATGATTGGGGTGTTCGTAACACCGAATAACATGACTAAAAACTTGAAGTTCCCATACCTGCATATGAAGGTAGTCTTTGGGATATCACCCTCTTTCACCCTCCACTGGTGATATCCAGACCACATATTAATCTTAGAAAACCAACTCACCCCTTCATCTAGTAAAAAATATCGTATATCCTTAGAAGAGGGTAATGGTTCTTGACTGTAACCTGATTCAACCTCCGGTAGTCTATGCACAACCTTAGACTAATGTCTTCATTCCTTTCTAACCACACTAGAGCACCCCATAGTGACACACTAGGATGAATAATACCCTTCTACATAAGATCATCTATCTAAATCCTCAACTCCCTCAAATCATAAGGTTCCATCCGATAAAGAGCCATTGAAAATAGAGAATCACCAGACTACAAGTTTATTCTGAACTCAACATCACATTGAGGGGGGTATCATCAAAACCTCCTTGGGGAAATAATCCAAGAACTAACTAAAAAACCTGGGAACCTCCACTATCATAGAATCCATAGATTCCACTGACAAATCATCCAATAAAAAAAGAATGGCATCCACACATCGACTTCCAACCTGGAAACTCCGATCACCAACAAAAACCACATGCTGGATATCCACCTCTGAAAATAAGACTCTCCTTTAGAAGAATTTAATAATATCAAGTATATCATACAACCAATTAGTGCTGAGAATAACATTGTATGACTGAATCTATAACATGAAAATATCCCCACAGGACTAATGCGACCCCATCATCAATCTACACCCTCAATACACATCAAACAAGATGGTTTGAACTTCCACTAGAATAGTCAACACCGGGGATATGATAAGCCTCTCTACATCTCATGCCAAAGAATGGGATAGAGCGGGTGCAACAAATGAGTGTGAATATCTTGAATCAAACAAGGTACAAACAAGGGTATTAAAGAAACTAATCATACCTATGATGATCTATGGCCCCTTTGAAACTACTACCTCTATTGTGTGTAACTCACCACACCCAAAGAATCTCCATCTTTGTTGAAGAACACCTATAGGTCCATGATCAGGTCGCGGTCCCTGAATACAGGGAGTATCCAAAGGCCAGTTTCTACCTACTCCATCTCCCCTTAGTGGAGAAAAAATTTTCTTCCCCTGCTATTGAAACAACCTCACTGGAAATTGTTGATGAGGATAATACTAAAATTTTCCACCTCCACTAAACTGATCTCAGGGAACCACTGAGCACTAGATTTGGCGATGTCCACGAACCCCACAACCAAAACACATTGGAACAAAGATCATAGGAAAATCACAGAAACCACTAGCACCAGAAGACTATAAAGGAAGATGTTGAGGTTGACTCCCTACTGTTCAAAACCTCAAAGATCATGGTGCCTAAGACTTACCACTAACAACTCTTCTCCTTGAAGAACCCTGCTGGTTCCCTTCCCCTAGAAAACCTCCTCGTGAATGCATCTATTTGATCACCTCTTCCTTCTTCCAAACCTCTAGATTCATTGGTGACGTAAAATGGGTAACTATATACTTGATAGAAGGATGGAGTGCCCCTAAAGATGTATTGTATGAGACTCCTCATCTGGAAAGAGATCTAGGAAAAAATGAAGAAGGTCCTTGGACTTGATTCCAACTCCCGCACTAACATGCTCTCCTATCGAAGATAAAGAAGCTCCTGCCTTTTTATTTCCTTCATCGTTGATGAAAGAAAATATTCCTAGATTTCCTTCTGTAATTAATCCCACAAAACGTCTACCTCATTCCGCTCACCCAGATATAGCATTCCGCACTAATGTGTAGCGCACCACATCTGACTGACTGGAAAAGGGACCCTTTACTCTTTAGAGGCCCAGATCAAACTGAAAGTGATCATGAGCTCCTCTAGCTAGTTCTTTATCTATAAATATAAAAAATACCCTTTTAATTTCCCAAATCCTTCCCCTGGAAAGCACACAACATCCTATGTCACTGATCATCCTCTTCAATCAGATCAACCCTACGATGATAAACCAGATCAACCTACCAAACCTCAACTGCCTGAGCCACACACAAACGATGTCCAGGATCCATAGCTGAAAGAAAAACAAGGATTTATTAATCCCATGTTGTATGGAATTTTTTTATGATATGTTTTAATTAACTTTAATCCATTTGGTTATCCATTTCAACTTTCCCAGAACAACCCAATTCAAACAAGAACACAATTCATTATGGTTCATGTACCTCTCCTAGGTATCTACCCTGCTAGTGGTGTAGCTTCACTTGGTCATTCAGTAGGATCACAATTATTTCATCAGATCATGGGGCCCCTAAAATCCCATGTTCTATCTGGTATCCATGGCCTATATCACACACCAAGGTAAACTAGCACTGTTTCTATACCAACCCATGAAACCCTCACTGTGCCTAACCACAAACCTCATTCTATATCTCAACCATAACCTTTTATACCACTCTGTCATGAAACCCTCCCTCCAAAGATACTATAATGAGGGGAGGGAGATAAAGACCCCCCTGATTCCCTCCTCGAGTAGGCCCCAGGTTGGATACTAGCACCAAGGGTGTACACATATCACAATATGGGAGGAATTACCCTTTATAAGAAAACAAGATAAGAAGATAAGACGAATCATAAAATAATACAAGACATATATATTTAAGGAAACCCAAAAACCATCTTGAAATGCATGTATAAATAGAATTTATACAAAAACAATAAAGCCTCTAAGGTAAATACCCAAAGTAATGATAATACAGTGACACAACAACTATCCCAAGGCCCGAACTAGTAACACCCATCATGGTCCTCATAATCCTCCTGAAAATATGAAAATAGTTTTATATACGTAGGGTGAGCATACAAGTATACTCAGTAGGAAAACCAAACATTATCATACACTTGTTAAATAAGTATACTAATTCCCCTATGAGAAAACATAAGAACCAAACATCACCTATGAAGCTATAATAACCACCCCAACCTCACCAAGGCATGCCCACCAAGTAATGAAAGTCATGTAATATAATATAAAGTAAAACACATCGATGATAGGGTACCCACACCACTTTACCAATGATATTCAACTCTTACCCAACTTCGTACATCCTGGATCTCCCACCCCTTCTATATACCACATCACATATTTCCCAGACACAACTGGTCCTCACAATACATCCCACTCACACACACCTAGGCCTCACATTATAGTACATTACATCACATATCATCCTGAAGACACCTGAGAAAGCACATCACATCTCATACTAAAGACACATGGGAAAGCACATCACATTTCATCCTAAAGACACCTAGGAAAGCACATCACATCTTATTCCAAAGAAACCTGGGATACCAAAACCACCATTTAATGCACTAAAAAACCTCTTACCATCACAGCATGTGAAATAACTACCTCACCTAGAAGAGAGAGAGGAAAATAGAGGGTACCTAGCCATCCGTACTTCTCATCAGATATTAGAAAAAACACCCCATGTGACTATGTGGGTGTTTGGTACATAGTTCTCAACATGGGTGGGGTGCATATAGAAATCACCAGAATTTACATTTTATACATATAGTATCAAGCACTCATGCCCAACCAATGGGTTTAAAAACAAACAACCAACTCACAACACCATCACCTTTGCTACCACCTCTAAATGCATAACACCACACAATATGTCCCAAACCTCATTTCATATTTCCAACCAATTTCATTTAATCAACCCATTCATTTCATTATTTAGGATCAACCCCCTTTAACCACACAACCCATAATTTACTTTTCAATTAACAAATTTCCATCCTATTAACCAAACCAACCCATTCCAATTCAAAAATTATTAAAATATTATGTATTCATTCCATAAATACTTGGGCATCTAGCACAACATAGCCACATATAAAAATATCCCAACACGCCATTACCTTGCCACCCCAAAAGCATGACCAAACACATATCACATCACCGTAACACAAGAATGAACGAACAAACCATACCCTTGCCACCCCACAAGAACATCCAAACAAACCATCTTACCCACAAGACCCAACCACACACATCACAACACATCAAGATCATTTTTCAGGTTTATAAATAGGGTTTTATCACATTCCACTTTAATTATTTGGGGCATTATCACACAAACCAAAATCACGGGGAAACCATTTCATTATGAAAGTATAATAAATTAACCAACTTCCATTTAGGGTGATATCAAAATAAGAAAAAAAATAAGGGCTCCACAACACATTTCAAACAACACAAAAAAACCCACCAAAAATCATAATTTTTAGTAGGGTGTTTAGCCTTTACAATCCAACACATCACAATAACAATAAATCTATAAAAACATGTGAACAAAACAATTTACCCTCAATTTCAATTTAACCACCTTCTTTATCTTCAATTAATCCAAAAAATTCATATCTCATTGGTAAAAAAAGAAAACCCCACCCATATGATACAAAATAAAAAGAAACGAGGGAAATCCTACCTCAAAGAAGCTTTAAAACTTGCTACGCATATCAGGGTGAAGAAGAAACCACCCAAAAACCACAACCGCACCATGAGGAACCACGAATCAACCTACACCACATCCCAAGACTATTAAACACCACCAAACACATACCACAACCAAAGAAACTCCACCATAGAGAATCCTTAGGATAAGAATGGAAGTAAATATGTGATAAGAAGAAGAGAACTCACCACAGACCAACCACAGATCACCAACAAACATCTAGTAGGATCAAAAGATCAAAGAGGGAGGAATAGGGATTGAAGAAAACCTTGAGGTGCCTAGGGTCTCACCCAAAATGAGAGTAAGAATAAAACATAGCCAAATAAATACAGGTTAAGCCAAAAAGAAGTTTAAAAACTTTATTGGATTGGGGTATTACATGATTTGTAATACCCTTTAATGTCGTGTAATACATGGGGTTAAGTTTCCACTAAAAAATGAATTGCCTCTTCATTTAATTATTTATTTTTAAACCCTAAAATATTACATGTCGTGAAACCCTCTTTCATGACATATAAAATGTATACACGTCGTAAAATCCTCTAGAAAATCCATGAAACTGAATTTCATGTCGTGTAATCCATATAAATGATATAAAATCTCTTTACTTCCTACCTTTAGCAACCAAACTTATCCAGACTCCCTTTGATCCTCCTACAAACGCCTCCAACAACTAAAACTAGAAAAGTAACAGACCAGAAAGGCACAAATTGTTACATTACCTTACACCTCTAATAAAATAATTACAAGAATTATGGGATGATGGTGTGAAGAAATTTGAAACATCAATGAGAAAACTATTTAAAATTAAAGCATTTTTAATGTGGACAAGTAGTAAATTTCCTAGACTAGGAAACTTATTCACTTGGATCACTCATACTGATTTGGATTTTCCAACTTGTAATTTTGGGTTTTAACCCCAAAAATTACCTCATAGAAGAAAATGGTGTGTTATGTTTCACCGTTAATTTCTTGATGCATCTCATTAATTTAGATTTAACAGGAAACAATTTAATAAAGACAATGAATTGATAAATTCAATGAATGTGTTATTTAGTTTATAAATCATGGGACAAATTAATTTCACTATAGAATTTGGAAAATATACTCATTTGAAAGAAGGGGGAAAGGGAAAAAATTCAAGAAAAATATGAATCCTTGGAGCAACGAAGTCTTCACCAACCTGTAGGGCTAGGGTTTCGTTCAACATTCTTCCCATCCCATCCTCAAGTGAAGCTCTTGCAGATCGGAGATTGCATCTTTCAAATTTGTGTCAGTATGGCTTGGTGTGGTTTCTTATGGCTTCGTCTTCTTAGGTGAGGCTATGGAGACTTCGCTCGTTGAAGGATGAGCCTTTGGCTTCTGCTCGGCTCGGTGCTTGACTTGAGAGGTATGGAGTCTTCCGGTATCATCTACACAGGTGAGGCTTCATCTTCACCTCGTCTCGCTGAAGTTCAAGATTTTGGCTCCTTCTTGGCATGGTTCCAGCTTCATGAGGCTCTGGATACTACTTCCCTGGTTTTCAGTTCTAAGGATCTCATCCTAATCCTACCGTGTCTCGTTAGTGTCACCGGATTGGTGTCGGCCTCAGAGTGTCACTAAGGGGGGAGGGCCCTTGGTTTTCTTTTAGTGTTCTTGAGGTACTTCTATAGTTTTGTTTTAGGTGTTTTCTATGTTATTTACTAATTGTGCTGGAATAGTGTTTTTGTTGGAGTGGTGGTTCTCTTGGAATGGTGATTCAGTTGGAATGATGTGTGACGGGTGTGTCCATCACTCACTTAATTTTCTTCCCATTTGTGGTCTGCTTATGTCTGAATCTAATGAGGGTACGTTTGTGGTTACAATTGGATCAGATTCATGCCTTGAGTGGAATTTCTTGTTCAGAGTGGCCCATACCCCCTCATTAGCGACCTTCCTTTGGTGTGGTGTTGATCCATCAATCCCAAGTGATGATGGCTTGGATTTGCATTCCCTAGATTCTCTTCCAGCCACTTCAGCGACTTCAGTGGTGGAAGGAGACTTGTGGAGTGCGATGGGGTTATTCATGTCATGATGGAGGTTATCCTTTGAATGGTGAAAGGGTTTTTGAAGCTTTGTTTTTTGATCTTTCCAATGATCCCGATGGTGGGAAGATAATGCAACCAGATTGACCACATGGAATAGTCCCTAGAGGAGGATTCAGAGCAGGTAGTTCATCTTTGCAGAGCTTTACAGATTTGGTTGTTTGAGAGGGTATGAAATTTTCCATTAGATCAGGCCTGTTCTTTGACACATGACACTTTTTTGTCGAACTACCTTGCAACGATGGAGAGCTTCATCATGTTTAAATACTTGGGAAGTGGATCTCCATGTTTTCAGTCTGGTTTTTACTTTCTTGACTTTGAGGTGTGATTTGTATTATGTATATGATGTTTGTATGGGTTTCCCCCCTTTTCTCTTAAAAGGGGGTTTTATCAAAATAATAAAAAAATTTGAAGGCCTTCAGGCTGTTGGATAGAAGAAGGGGTAAAGAGAATGAGGTAAAAATTCTAAAATAGTTGGAACAAAATAGTGGAAGAAAATAAGTATATATTTTAAACATCCTTATTGGGATTTTAATTTTACAATTCATGATCTTGAAATAATGCATAATGAGAATAAATTCTATGAAAATGTAATTTTTACATTTCTTAATGAGTAGGGTAAATCAAAAAATCACCTCAATACTCAGAATGACTTAAAATAAATGAATATAAAGAAAGGTTTGTGGGAGAATTAGAATAAAAAGTATCCTTCAGTTATTTTTGAAATGAAAAATCACAAGAAATTTGAATTCCTTCAAACAATAAAGAATGTAAAAGTGCTAGGTGGATATTCAAGTAACATTTCAAGGTGTTTTGAATTAAAACATTAAATTTTACATGGATTGAGAAGTTATGACTCACATATTATGATGGAGAAGTATTTACCCTTATAATTGTGTAATACGATATCTAAAAAATTAGATATAGTTCAAGTTGTGTTTTTCACCTTCTTTAGAGAGCATTATGAAAAAAATACTAAATCCAAATGAGCATGAAAAAATTTAAGAAATAAATTTTTTGAAAATTTTTCATTTAGAGATGTTATTTACACCTTCATTTTTCATTGTCATGATTCATTTTACTTTACATTTAGTTGGGGATGCTAAAATTGATGGACTGGAAAAATATCAATGGATTTATCCAATTGTTAGGTAGGTTAATATTATTTTTATTTTCAATGACTAATTAAATTTTATCAAATCATTATATATATATATTTAATATGTTTTAAATATTTTTCTCATCAGGTTCTTAAGTCATTTAAAGCCATATGTGAGGAATAAATCTCAACCAGAAGGCTGTATTGTTGAAAGATACATTATTGATGAGTTCCTAACCTTCTATTTTAGGTATTTGGATGGAATTGAGACTTTATTAAATCATAGTGAATATGTTGATGACATCTCCAATTATTATCATTTCAAAAAACAGTCATCAGTGTTTCCAACTATAGGATGACTAGTTGGTAAGGGATCAAAATTTTACAAAAATTTTGGAATCACTATAAGAACATAGATATGTGATACTCGCTACTCTTATTGTAGATAATTTTTTTGAATAATTAATATTGGAAACAAAGAGACTAATAAGTGGTTCATCTCAAAACAAGGCAGAATTAACAAAAGTTGTTAATAAGGAGAATTTTGAATGGTTCGACCACTATATAAGTATATACTCATATTCATATTATTGAATTGTTGTTATTTTTTATATGTTAAAAGTAATTCATTATATCTTATTGGGTAGATAATTAATAATGATAATTAAGCTAAAATTTTAAATTATTTGAAGTTGTTGGATCAATGTCCTCAAAGTTAGGTTAAGAGATTTGATGCCTACAATATTAATAGCTCCAATTTTCATACAATTAATCATATAGAAGGCTTGGAAACACATAATAGTGGAGTGTTTAAACTTTTAGTGGTGGGATAATATGGAAAGATGGTTTATATCATCAAATTAAACTATCATGATCAATTTTTAGTTGTCTTATACAAATAAAAGTGGGTCAACATTGATTAGGATATAACAAAAGAATCATACATTTTAATTCATTCATCTTCTCTCACATTATCCATATCGATGAGCTTGAAGAGAAAGATACATTTATATTGAATTAAAAGGAGAATATGGGTTATTATGTAGATGATGAATTACATTAAGGTTTTAGTGTTCTTATATACCTAAAACAGATAGAATTTCCTAATATAGGTGATGAAGATCAATTGGTAATTTGTGACATTGAACCTCATCAAGAACAAAACATTCAATAGCTTTTACCTGTATTGTAAAAAAATAATTTTCAAGGGAGGGAGAAAATAAATAAGTAATCTTCAAAATATAGGTTGATAAAAATGAGGATAATGAAAATTAATATAATTGAACATAAAAACTAATAATGAAACTATATTATAATGTCACATATATAACTATTTTGTACATATATACATTGATTTTTTTTTTAAATTTTAAAACACTTTTACTTCTACTATTTTTGTACATTGAATATATTTCAACTCATTTTAAATGTAGGAATATCAAGAAAAAAATTGAGATCCTAATCGATCATCATCATGAATCAGACCTCCTCTACCGTCACCTTTAGTAGATCTGATTGATTCCTATATACCAGATACTTTTAGAAACCCACAAACATCCTTAGATGTTATTAGAATGTCACCATCTAATGCACCTTCAGTAGTGGAAAAGGTGGTCACTTCTCCATATAGGGGAAATTGGTGGGTTTCCATTTTTGGTATGTTTGTAATTATAAAAAAAACATTTTTATTAACCATTTAATGAAATTAGAAAACATAAAAAAATAACAATAGAAGAGATATAAATTTGAATACAGAAGATTTATGAGACCTATAAGAATTTAAAATTATTATTTCATTTGATGATTTTGGGGTGCCTATTGGTGATGCATCTAGAATATGTAGATAGATTATTGGGAAACTTTCTTACAAGATAACAAGCCTTCCCATTAATTAAAAATATTAGAGGAATAATAAAATTTCTTTTAAGAACTAGGTGTTTGAAAAAAATATAAATGGAATACTAATGTATTATTCATTTTTGAATAATTTAAAAGGTACAAGTAAAATAATTAATATACTTATAAATTGTTATATATATATATATATATATTTTATTTCGAGATGTTTTTTTAGTTCTATGTCCTTGAATATATTTTATACCCAAGAGAAATGAAAAATTTGGGCAACAAATATAGATAATTTAAATAGAGATTATGACATGATTCTAATGACACTTCTCTGATAACTCAACATGTACATGAAAATTATTGAAGATATATCTCTTGAGAAAGGGAAGTTTTTTTAATCTTAAAATGGATATATATCATGAGGTATTTGAATATTTTTTATTAAATTAACAACATAAACATTGTAAAATTATAATTTTTATTAACGTTACTATTTTTCTATAGGAATTATAAAAAAAATCAGTGAATTGTGAAAGTAAGTAATTCCTCGTATCACTAGTTCATGAATATTTTTTTCTAAAAAAGTTAAATATTTTTAGTATTTTATTACATATTATTTATATATTTTTTATTATATCTAAATATATTTTATCTAATTTTATATATATCTATATATAAATATATGAAGGGTCATGATTTGGGTCATCAGGATGGACAAATAGAGCGTTGGATTAATGTTCATTGGAAACCTGACAATGGTTTTGTGAATGAACTTACAAGATACATTAAAGAAAGTAATTTTCATTTTAATTTAATGTTATTTCATTATTATAAAAACATAATAATGGGGGAAAAATTAATTTTATAATATTATGAAGTTCAAATAATTTATAAAATCATTGTTATTATTGATGTATTAGGATGTCTAAATTCAAGAATCTTGGGATGAAAACCCTTCACAATCATCATTCATTTAAAAAAATGGTGCAGTTGGAATCATTTTAGAGAAGGGGAATCCCATATGTGAATAGGGGTTGGGTTTTGGGTATACTCTATCAAATTAATTTGGTAAGTAACCACTATCATTTACTATTACGCCATCTACTGGGGATTCAAGCATTATTGTTCATTGGGAATGTAACAAACCAACCTGATATACCCTCAAAACTATTACCTGAATCGATTCACCACATCCCCAAAGGCTGTTATCGATCCCCATGAGTAGGTGACTAGCACCTAGGTATCAACCAATAATAGAGGAAATTATTTCACCCAAACTAAAAACAAACTGCATGAAATATATATACAACAGAAAGAAACAACAAAAGGTAAAAAAAGGAAATATATGCCACAAACAAAGAGAAAAAGTGATAGCGATACAAATAAAAGAAGATAAAACAAACTCCAAGGTACATTTCCAATAACAAAGGACAACTAAAACATAAACCAACTACTCTGTTTGATAAGTGGGTAATGTCTTACCATTTCACCACCTGCTACCCATACCCAACTGACATGAACCTCTCTACATCACTATTATTCATTTCCTTTTACTAAATCAACATACAATACTAGGTATACACACTATTAAATGGATGTGTTGGGTGTGATCTAAATAGGCTTAGTGGCATCCCACCTAGGCGTTCCATATTAGGACTTCGTTCAATAATCATGTTATACTCAATTTATAGAAAAACATAGAATGATAAGAAATAAATCAATTTTATATCAAAATCATGGAAAATCATTTCCCAGTTTTCCACAATTCTGAAACATTATAATTAAAACAATTTCAAAGCATAAAACTAGCAATCCATTTCCATTTCATCAAAAATTGGTATATCAAGTCAAAGAAGAAAAAATCAACAAGAAAAGGATAAGCATGGTAGGTATAACTCATATTCAGGTTAGATAGGACACTCATACATTAGTCACAACTAGTGTACCGTATAAGTCCCAATTACCCATGCATCAAGGTCTAGGTAATAGAGGAATACCCCTGAAATTGAACCCTCTTATAATGCCAAGTTAGTTTCGAAGAGCCAAATGCGTCTCGCTCAAAGATCAAAAGAACACCCTATAAAGTGAACCTTCCCAATAATATCAAAAGATGATCCCCAATAATACACCTCACAATCAATTACCCAAGTCTCCTATGTTTATAAAATCAAATAATTTCAAAGGGATTACACATTTCATAATTCAATTTCAAAAAACCTTATATTTCTATCAAAACTTAATTTGAAAATCCATTTTCCAAACTATTTATTAATGCATTGAAAATCATATTAAATTTACCAAAATAAGAGGAAATCATCTTTTTCTCAGAGACCCATTCCATGTACACTAAAGTGTAAATCATTCAATTTCATTTATAAAACCATTTAAGAAAGAAAGAGAAATAAATGGTTTACACAACATAGGTTAGAGACGAAACCACCCACCTCAAACTCAAGTAAAAAACTACTTGAAATGGAATCTAGAAACCTTAGAAGTAATTTAGAGACATAAATCATAGGCCTTAGAATTGATTCCCAGATTTTAGAATCAAAATACATTACAAAAAGGGTTTGAAGAGAGGTTAGGTCACACATAACTCGAGAACCACAAATGCCACACCACAACCAAATCATCGACGATCCCTCGAAAGAAGAGTAAAAAACAGATCTAGAAGAATAAAACAAGAAACAACATGTGCCTAATGGTTCTTATAGATGAATCCCAAATCCATTGTTGTGACCAATGTAAATAAAGAAACAGAAAGTTTTCTTATTGAGAGATATGTAGCTCAACCACCATAGTGATTGAGAACTGAAAAATTGACCCAGAAGGAGTGTAAACACCTAAAATTTATAGGAAGAATACTAAGCGTTTGAGGTATAGGTTGAACATTAAATAAATTAGGTGTTATACAAACATAGAATAAACCAACTGAACATATTGGATTTACATTTTAAACGAGGGATTTGCGGCGTAAAATCCACATAACTCACGTATGCTGAAAAATACAGCACCTTGTGTTAATTTAATCTAGGAGATATATTTACGACATAAAAAGGATATTTATAGTGTAAATCTATTTATGTCAAAAATTGTTAACATTTATTGCACCCCATGACTTATTTACACTATAAATATGGGTTTTACAGTACAAAAGGGTCCTGCCACTTGAACTAATAGAAGTTCCCCTAAAGAAAATCCCCAAAAAACTTCTATACCCTTTGAACCCAATAAAAAGACTCTTAAACATCAAAAAGTGATTACCTTAAAAATCTAGGATGTTACAATCCCCCAACCATATGACTTTCTATCCCCAGGAAATCATGAAAAAAAAGATGCTTTAGAAAGAGGTGAGGCCATTGTTTTATCTTTAAAAATTCATGCTTAAAAGTCCTATGAGAATTTGATATATGTCTCCATAGCACATTAAATAATTGCAACTCCCCAATATTTTTTGAAATATATTTTTTGAATTAATTTAATATTTTTTATATTTTTCATTTCATGCAACACTGAAAATAGTTCATGTAAAAGAACTATGTCTGGATTGCATTATACAGAACACCAAGTTATCATGCACTACATGAAACATAATTTTTAACATGATGTACATGGAACACTGATTCTAGAGTAAATTACATGTAAGATTGTCTTTCCTCGATGGATTGCGTAACAAACAATATTGAGTTTTACTGAACAATAATATATTTTTAAAATGTTATCATTTAATATAATAAGATATAACCTATCCATTAAATTATAGGTTATGGATATTATTATATAATTTATGAAAATATATTTTTTACACAAATATAAGATGAATTCATAGGTTATCAATTAATTAGAAATGAATATGAAAACTGATTGAATATAAAGAAAAACATTATTATTATTATAAGATGTTTCACCCTAATAAATTAAATTAATCACAATTAGTGAGTGATATTAATGTAATATATATTTTATATATTCAATCAAATATTTTTCATATTTATCCAATATATTCTATAGACATAATATAAGAACAAACCGAATTTTATGCATAAAAACCTATATTTTTTTATAAAGCTAGTTTTACCAACTTTTAATGGATAACCCATTTTAAATCCATTATTTTTTCAATTTTATAGATTAAATAAGTAAAAATAAACATAATATTTTTAAGAAAAATATAAAAACTAGATTAGGATAAATTTTGGGTATTTTTATGTAAGGTTTCATTTTTTACTGAATGGTTAAAAATACTGGATTTTAATTCAAAATGAGGTCTTCATATAAGTTATTTATAAAATTAAATTAAATTTTAAATTGATTTAAAATTTTAATTAGATAATATTTTTATCAATTAATCCAATTTTTTCCATTATAACTAATTTCCCATTGAAATTTAATATAAAAACTTAGCAAACACTGGTTCATTTTTTACTTTAAAAACCCTTAGTATCGTCCCGTCTGCGAGATTAATTTCAAATTAACTTATGACACTTATATGGTTGGAATTTAGAAAAATGGATTTCATATTTAGAATTATCATAATTTATAATGTCTAATAAAGTCAAATTAATTTTTTACCAAAACAATTAGTGAATACATTTAAAATTAATTACAAAAATTAGGAGAAAAATAAGGTTAACAAAGTACTAAACCTTAAATTTAAGAACCAAAATGACCTATAAACTTTTCCAAGTGAAATTATATGGAAATATTTTGACCTTATACTCCATTTTATATAATTTTTTCCATTATTGGTGTGATTTAACAAACCCAGATGCCACTTAAATGGTGCCCTAAGCCCCGTGAGCCACATGACCTCAAGTGCATCTCCCCGAACACCAGAGGCTGCCGACCAGCAGTGAGGGACTGGGGTTTGTCTGTGGGGAGACTATTCCCTCATTACCAAATTGAATCCCAATGGGTGGTAGTAAACATGGGTAAATAACAGAAGCAATATATGTAAACAGAAGGAAAAAAATAGAGACAACAATAATAATAATCGAAACAACTGGAATAAAATTCAACAACTGATGATGATATGTCATGTACTAGAAAACTGGAAAACATGGATACAAGACAACATGTATAACATGTTAAAAATGTAAAAAGGAAACCAAATACTACCCCAAGAATCTTGAGTTCCAACTAGGCCATCTACTATCAAGATCTATACTAAAAAGAAAAAAAATCAAGTGTTCGAAGCCTTATGCTTCACTTTGTCAACACCTACCACCATGTAATTTACTACGGGTACCAAACGATGCCCGAAGAGGGTGTGAGATAAATCTAAGTGGGCCACCACTAATGGTTTATATAACATCCAGCCTGTGTAATGGAAATGTAACAGTGTATAGGTATGTATATATAAAGTAAAGTAGTACAATGTAACTAAATACCCAAGTTTATACTTTATCCCTTGGATGGTATCTGAACATGTAACCAATTAATTTATTAATCAATTACCAGTTTATATTAATAGGCAACATGAGGCATGGCCAACACTGACATAGTCTCATGATAGTGTAGATAGTTAAAGTTCCAAGGTAATGACCAAAGGAATGTAGACCTCAAGGGTAGCCAGCTCAGTAGTAACTGTATCCTGGAATGGGGTAAGATTGAAATCCAAGTAGTATATTCCAAGGCATTCCACAATAAGGTTCCTACCGAATCCAAGGTGATCATTCAAGTTAATATGGGGCTAAGCAAAGACAGGGCCCTATGGGCTATAAACATAGAACCTACTTATCAATTCTAGATCCAAGGAGTGTATCCAAGGCATCCTGTAATAATATGGAGGGATCCTATGGTGTCATACTGGGCATCCAAGAACTAACAAGGATCAGGATCTAGGTGGGTATCAACCTAAGAAATATGTATCCTTGAATT
The DNA here is from genome assembly GCA_963277665.1 of Viscum album. NCBI lineage: Eukaryota > Viridiplantae > Streptophyta > Magnoliopsida > Santalales > Viscaceae > Viscum > Viscum album. The sequence continues at coordinate 1,415,934,024 of OY728159.1, read as the reverse complement.
AGAGTGAGGTTCCAAAGTTCTCATGGCATTCCTTGATTGGAATCCATGATGATCTCGAGTCAGGCCATTCCTATTTGATTATTAAGTCATGTAATATTTCATTTGGTTCAAGCCTTGCCTTTCATTAGTGCGATAAGGTCAAGTAGCATGAAACTGTTTTATCAAGTGATTTGATTCAAGATTTACCTTTCATTAGTGTAACAAGACCAAGTATCATGAAACCATTAATTTAATCCACATAAGGCATATTCTATAATTTAAGGTTCATTCCTCTATATTCCATTAATGTGTTAAAGGGTGCTACGGATATGCAACCAATTAATCATTCACCTTTAATTATAAATTTGAAGCACTTACCTTAGGCGGGTAAAGTGGTATGCTTAAATGGTAATTGCCATTATGTAATTCACAAAATAAATAAATCCATTTAATATATAAAAGCTTACCCATAGAGTGGTTAAACCATGGCACACCCGAACGGTGGCACAAACATGTCAAAACACTAAACCACACTTATGGAATAACCTTCAACATAGAAAGGATGGAGTTGTGGTCATAAACACCAATAATTAATCACATATTTTTAAAGAGTATGGACATACAATTATAATTATTATAAACATGGAATATAAATTCTATAAATGACACTCGAAGAAATCGATGGTCCCCACATGACAAATCCAAAATCAACAAACTTTAGGGATGAATTATAGACCACCCAACTTAGAGTTGTATGACTCTTATCCTTCGATGTTGGCCCTTTTTTTTGGATTATATTAGAGTAGATCTAATAAAAAGAGAAAAATACTCATACCCCAATATCTCAGCCAAGAGAAAAAGAGAAGGAGAATAGTTCAATAGGACTCAAGTACTTACCTTTGTGCATCTAACATGATAAACATAAGCTCAATCGGTTTTCAGATAAAGAATATATCTTGGTTCCAAGGTTAGATCTTCAAAAACACCTGAATTTAGAGAAAAATAGGTTAATACTAAAAAAATATGGATTAGGGAATAAGGAGGGAGCTTAATTAGATCATTATGTGAAAAAGTATATTTTACCCATAAAATATATTGTGCACGGTTTTTCTGCACAGTTTGACAAACTGTACGCAAACCATGCATGGGTACTTGGAAAAAAGGGGAGCTCACATGGTTAGGCTAAACAACCATGCGCCAACCATGTGAGGTGTTTCTATCTGAAAAAAATCGGTACAGTTTTCCAAACCGTGTGGAATTCATACATGGTTTACTCTAAACTATGTGCCAATCCTATTTTTCCCAAAAAGATGGTTTCTGGGCTTTGAACTTTCCCCAAACACCCCTAATACCTTCTATAACCCATTAGTAATCCATATGAGGTCCAAAGTAAAGATTTAGACCAAAATTTAAAGGATATATACTTGAGTGAAAAATAGGGTTCTTACAATTGGACCCACTTGACATGTAAAAAATGAGTATAGAATTCCTTTGTCAAAATATTACAAGAGTACCACTCCTCCTCCACTATAAAAAGGACTCCTATCCTCCCACTTCTCCAAAAAAAAAAACTTAGTATAAACCAATATATACTCAAATATCCTCCAAAAAACACTCCCTTCATCCTTGAAGCCTACATTTTGGCATAAAGCCTTCCAAGGAAGCCTTTTGGTGCAAACCAAAAGGAGTTAAATGATTAAGGCGTAACACCCTCCCTCAAACTCATTTCTTTTATTTCCATTCTACACAACTAAAATATTTTTATTCTATTATTTTATAACAAAAAAATTATCCTAAATATACTATGATGATTCTATGCTAAGGGTTTGACCCACACTTACGTACACCTCCATCTAATGGGTAACGAACATACTGTTTATGCGTATTGTGAACTATCGCCTCACTAAACGATGATTGTTCATTTTTCCTTGACCACCCCTCATGGTGGAAATTATGATAGAAAATATGTATATATATTTTATATATTATATTTATTAATTATTTAATCATATTTAATCCTTTTCCACACATATCTTTATACTTTACATTTGGTGTAAATACGATAATTTTGTTTGAGAAAGTGTGGACTGTCGCCCCCTCAAAGAGATGTGATTCGTTAAAACACTAAATGGAATGTATTAAGGATGATTTTAAGGAAAATATATGATATATATGATATAATAATTCTACTAGAATAATTATATATATATACATATATTTCATTTACTTCCTTTCTTTCAATACGACAATTAAACAGAAACAATGTTCATGTATATGTACGACCTACCATCTCCATGAACAGTGTATGATATTTCATACTTATATATTTTATATATTATTATAATAAACATATAATAAATATAAAATATATTTATATCATGTTTTATATTATTTAAATCATGATATAAGTATAAGGACCAAAGATATAACATATTAAGACACATGCGAAGAACAAAGCGTATATTACCCGAAGTGAAACCTTAACCTAGAATTATTAACAAGTGGGTAATATAAAGTTATAATAAAACCATATATGGTATTATATATAAGAATATGTTTCTTTGATATATTTATAATAAACTTATATTTAATATACAACAATTTTGTATGATTACAACAAGAGTCAAGACACATGGTAAAGGGATTTACATCTCACTTTTTATTTCCATGAGATACATGCCATGTTCACCACTCTTTCCTTTTAGGTGGTTTATATACTGACCATGAATGTATTATATAATTATTATTCTTAAAATTATGAGTAATTACATATTTATTCTATGATTTTCCTTTCATGGTGGTTATGTTTCAAAAGTTACCAAATCAGTAAGATAGTTTTTTCTCAATTTATCTTCTTTGAGACACATGCCATGTAATGCACCTATATTTTTATATGAGGTGTACATAATACCTTTGAAATGTTATATCATGAATATAATTCCTTTCATGATATTTTAATATTTGTGTAATTTCACTTTCTTACATGGAGATTATGATTCAAAGTTACTAAGTGATAAGAGTTTATTGAAACAATCTCCTCGCTTTTCCTGATTTTTTATGATTATGCTTCATTTGTTGAAATCATATAATACATCTCTCAAGAAAATTCATGAAATTTATTATACTCTATTTATTCATGATATATTCATGTATTAGTACCATTTTTCTACTCTTTGGTACATAAGATAGTTATGAAATTATTTTTAATAAATCCCAACTTTACATTCACATCAGTCACAAATCTGTATTCCTTCAAAACCATGTTTTCTAAAAAGGGATTCTAGGAATATTATAATATTCTCCTATAATATTTAAAATATTTTTTCCCTTTTTTTATTTTAGAATTTTTTTCAAAGGAATATTCTTGTCTCTTTCTGAAAAATTCATTTTTCTAACAATTTTACCTTAAAAATGGAATGTTCTTTTTACCTCATACAACTTTTATGGATTTACCCACTATCATTTCTTAGAATCTTCCTTTTAATGTTTAAAAGGATAATTTTTAATACTTTTTAAAAAAAATTAATTTTCAATGTAATGGTTTTCAAAAAATTTTAAATCTTTATTTATAAGTTTTCAAAGTATTTTCAAAGAAATGGTTGAAAAACGTTTTCAAGCTTTATTTATAAATTTTCAAAGTACTTTAAATGAAATTATTTTCAAAAATTTTTCAAGATTTATTTATAAGTTTTCAAATTATTTTTAAAGAAATGGATTTTAAAATGTTTTCAAATTATTTTCAATGAAATGTTTTTCAAAATGTTTTCAAGATTTATTTATAAGTTTTCTAAGTATTTTAAAGAAATGGTTTTCAAAATGTTTTAAAGCTTTATTTGTAATTTTTTAAAGTATTTTTAAGTAAATGGTTTTAAAAACATTTTCAATATTTATTTATAATTTTTAAAATTAAGTTAAAATAAATGGTTTTCAAAGTGTTTTCAACATTATTTTATAAGTTTTTAAGGAATATGGTTTTTGAAATTTTTTATCAATATCTCTTTATAAGTTTTTAAGTTTATTTTCAAGAAAATGGGTTTCAAAAGGTTTTATGTTTTAAATATATTTTTCTAGAGAATAAATGATATTCTCATTAAATTTTTTTAAAAGGAATTTCAAAATTATTTCCCATAAAAGATTACATACTTTTGAATTACTCATGCCTTTCTAGAAAAATGATCCATTTTTTCTGTTCATATTCTTTCTCTAAATGGACAATGTTTTGATAGAATGATTTTTATAAACATGTTTATCTATCAAGGGTTATATGCCTTTGAAACCCTCTTCTTTTCATAGGTTATGTTTTTGACAAAATGATTATGAAACCTATATATTTTTACATAGGTTATGATATGATTACATTCTTATGATGACCATTTAATTTTAGGGGTTATAATAAGATTGTTTATGATTTTGTGGAACATGTATATATGATTTCACTATGACATGGGTGGGAACTATATCTACCTTCAATTAATTGGGTAAAGATTTATATCTCATGATATAGACATGGATGGAAGGAGAAATGAACATGGTTCATTATTATAGGGATGGAATGATAAATGAACTCAGTTCAGTATTACAGGGCTGGAACGAGGAGTGAAATTTGTTCAGTTATACATTGTTGGAATAGGGTGTGAACCCATTTTAGTAAAGTAATTTGTTCACTAAGATGGGATTGGTAGTGGTGTATTGACTAATATGGAAATAACATTATATAATTATGTATTTTCCACAATTCCATGTTATATTCCTATGATATGATTTCATATATTATGTTCTTTATTTTCTTATGATTCATGTATTATGAACTGCTAATATTTATGCCTTGATTCATGTTTATGATCTTTGATTTGTAGAGTATAATCTTATATTTTATTGATCATGTTCTCATACCCTTATTCTAATGATTATGCTTAAATGTATCCCTTGTTTACCATTACTAAGAATTTAATCTCACCTTTTTTTATGTTTAATTTCCCAGGTTATGAAGATATGTATTATGTTTGATATTTCTAAGAAGGGCTCTAGTCAAGAATAAACTAGTGGGAGATAATTTAGCTCACTTATGTACCAATTTCTATGTTTCCATGTTTCCAAAGGCACTAGACTAATATGGTCTTTGGGAGTTTTTTTGTGAAATGTATTAAGTTTTCCACAAAAGAGATGTAATGTTAATGTACGAAAAGTGAGAGTTTCTATAGTTGGTATCAGAGAAAAGTTTTAGTTAACCTTTGGTAAATAGGATGAGAAAACATTAGTGAGATACCTACGTATATTTATAAGGATATGTCTAGATATTTCTCTAAGGATAAGTATAAGTATGAGTTAACGTATATGAAAATATCTGAGAATTTTAGTAAATTATAGAGTGAGTGGTTTCCTATAAATACACCCCTATATGGGTAGTACAAGTGTATGTGGATCTGGCACACATGTACCTTGGGGTAACAAATCAGATAAGATGTCTCAGGCTTGAATCGAGGTAATCTGGTACACGACAACAGGCCTTGCTACACACCTAGTTTGACACTCCTGGGGGATATGATTTTGAAATTTACAAACTCTACATGAACCATAATGAAATATTTAATTAGGATTTGGTAATGAATTACCTAGGATAAACCCTAAGAGTCATAGTTTAAGAAAGGGGTCATAATTTAGACATCATATAATCTATTTTCATGATTATTTTATTCCTCACATTGATAATAATTTCTTACCCAATTCTTCATGGTTTTAGTCAATGATAGAAACTAGAAGGAATTGGGTTAATGTTGAATGTGATGGAAAATTTTCTGATGAGAAGTCAAGTGAGATGATCACTGGAGTGAAGGATATTGTGATCATGCCTAATCAGTTTTCAAAGAACATGATTAATAACATGTAACTTAACCAACTCTAGGACTCACCAAGGAATAGAAATAAAGATTTCACTGAGATTTTGGGTAATGGAGACCATAGAGGAATGAAACTTCAGAATTATTTGTGTCAAGAATCTATAAAAAATCATCCAAGTGAATGTCTTTGAGGAACAAAAAGATGTTTTGATTGTGGAAAAGAAGGTATGAAAGAAAGTAACTATAAAGGGAAAATAAAAAGTTCTATTAATGAAATGAATGGGAATGTTGGCCTCTTTAAGGTATTATCAATTGATGACTGCTTTAAATGTTGAAATTATGGGCATTATAAAAATTGATTTCCTATGTGGAAGGATTATGAAAAGAATCAAAAACATAGTACAAATAATGATTTTACTGATGATGATGAAGAGACCAAAAATGACATATGAAAGATATGTGATGTTCTTCTAGTATTTTTTATATTAAACATAAGCAGCATGATTAGATTGATATTAGGGAACCTTAAGACATGATTCATATTTCATATTCTAGGAAATAGATATTAAAACATAAGTTTATGAATCTTGAGTAATGGTTTAAGAATAAGGTTTGATTAATGATGAATTTATGTTTTAGAATTCAAATATTATGTAATATGAATAATGAAATATACAAATACTTTCAATATAATTTTTCATTAAGGATTGAAAAGGACATGATGAATGGTGATGAAGACACATAAAAGTGATTTAATATAAATGTGAAATTTTGATTAAGGGAAGGTAACTCTTAATTAATGCCTGATATTGAGGTAATTATGTTTGTATAAATATATTTTGGATTTGAATAAGTGAATTGTATGGTAGAGATTACCCTGAAACTGATAATTGAAAAAGTATTATATGTTATCAAGGATTAAGTTTACATATTCTTGGATTTAAAGAATGTATCCAGTAATCATGGGAAGAAGAAAAAATGAAAGTTTTCCAAAAGGATTTATGGTAATTTAGGTTATTACAATTTTATAAGGGAATATACGATTAGGGTGTTCACATGTTTGGAATGTAGAAACAAAGTGATAATTTGTGATATAAGGGGGATCAATGTTAAGATTATTTCATTACATTCTTTCTAAAGTTTTGTATTTTCATATTTTAGAAGCGTTATAAGGTTAACCATTTATGGTGAGATTATGTTAAAATTTGAGTGAGGTTTGTGAGATTAAATCATTATATCAACACCTAAAGATTTATTCACATTAGATGACCTTTTCTAAAAACTTTTTATTGATTATAATCAATTAAAAAAGGGATGGAATACGATAGATATCATAATCTATTATTACTCAAAGAATGAAAAATTTACCTTCCGTTTTGGATAAAGAGGTGAAGTAGATCATGGAACAACAAAGGATGGGTTGTCCTGAAATCATGAAAGTATATATCTTCATAAAATTTCTTCAACTTTAGGAAAAATAATCTTGAAACCAAAAATTTTATCCTATTACCTTTGTTTCTGATGGATTAGATGGTCCTTTAGGTCATTATAAATTTATGGCTTGGTTATTATTAAATTTCTCCTAAACTTATTGTCCATAAATCTCTATCAGAACTTGATTGTAAGATTTATATTCCATGTCCATGTTTTCACTTTCCACCTGTGATCTCCCATGTGGAAACCCAACTATGTGTTACTCTAGGTAACCATTATGGATCTAACTTCCTTTTTTAAAGGAAGTTTTAATGTTCATTTTTATGATGTGGGATTCTATTAAAGGTACTTAAAAGTATTAAAACTTTGATAAACCAAATTAATTTTGAGGAAGAAATTCAATTTAAGGGGAGTAGAATGTAACACCCCAATATTTTCTAAAATATATTTTTTTCAAATTAATTTAATCTTTTTGAGATTTTTCATTTCATGCAACAGTGAAAGTACTTTATATTAAATCACTATGTCTGTCTTGCATTATATGCAACACAAAGTCATCATTAACTACATGAAACATAATTTTTAACATTCTCTACATGAAACACCAAGTCTATCATACATTACAGAAAAGATTGACTTTCCTTGATGGTTTGCATAATAAGAGATACCGAGTTTTAGAGAACAATATTATATTATTAAAATGTTATCATTTAATATAATAAGATATAAACTAGGCATTAAATTATAGGTTATGAATATTATTAACTAATTTATTAAAATATATGGTTTACACAAATATATGATGAATTCATAGGTTACTAAATTATTAGAAATGAATATGAAAACAAATTTCATATAAAGGAAAATATTATTATTATTATAAGTTATTTTACCCTAATAAATTAAAATAATTAAAATTATAGAGTTATATTAATTTAATATATATTTTATATATTCAATAAAATATTTTTTATATTCATCCAATATATTCTATAGACATAATAAAAACCAATATTTTTTTATAAAGGTAGTTTTACCACCTTTTAATGGAGAACCTGTAGAGACCCGTATCTTGACGTACATGGACATTACATTACATTTGCGGAATACTTAGTACATAACAAAAACACACACAAGGATCGTAATAGTTTAGTGTCTTTGGAAACTCGGAACGTAATCTTCTAATCGTGGTGAAAGATCTTCAATATCTCCCATAAAGATCTTCCCCTTTTTTTTTACCTAAAAACCTTTCTTTATATCCTGGGGAAAAGAAAACATAAAAGGGTGAGCTCAAATGCTCAGTAAGGGTAAACAAAATAAATATCAATCACATCATATACATAAGAACATAGCTTTTGGAAATCTTAACCTGCAAAAGAGATCATAATATCATAACATGGGATAAATCATAGAAGTGAAAATGAGATCCCCATAATCATAACGTAAAACTTGAAACTTTGTGGCATGCACACATAATCATGGAAAATCATTTCTTGTTAGTCATGACTCATTGCCAAGACTATCTTAGTGGACAAAGTCCCTTTCTGAACCGAGTTCACTCCTCGTTTCAGTCCTGTATCACTGAACCGAAATAACCTTCTGTTCCAGCCATGTCTATCTCATGAGATATAAAATCTTTACCCAATGCATTGGAGGGAGATATAGGTCCCACCCATCTTATAATGAATCCTTTCTTATGTGTGCCACATAATCATAAACCATACATCATAGCGTAACCCATGTAATAAAAATGGGATTCTTAAACAACATGACATCATAAAACAATTCATATAAGATAAAGGAATTCATAAAAATAATTCCATCACAACATGATCAAATCAATGTAATAATATGGATAGAAACAGAACCCTTTATTATCTTAGATGGAAAATAATTTTGATAAAACACTTGAATTGAATTCTTGAGGAAAATATCCTTTCTTCTTCAAAATCAATTTCTTTTCACAAAACATCATGCAATTTTAAAAGAAAGAGATTTTATTGAAAATAGTCATGAAATCTTTTAGAGGAAGCTTCATGAAAATAAGGCTTTATAAAACAGTAGAAATCCGTTCGTGCCGTATAAGTTAAAAAAAAAACATTCTTCGTACTTTTGTCAGAAAAGTCAAAAAGTACCTCGTACGAAAAAGCGACAAAAGATTCCTTTCATATTCTTTACTAAAAACTCACCGAAGGGTAAAAATGGATTTAAACAATTGTAGGTGGATGGAAATAATATTACATATTGATGAAACATGGATGTGGATGATAAAATACACCCCAGTAAATACTTACGAATAAACAATCTCGGATAAAAATGAGATTGTGATATTTCCCTTACCTTAGGTCCAATTTGCTTCGTATGTGTCCGAACCTCCTGTATAATGATTTAAATAATGTCATTGACTTATTACAGAATCATATTCATTGTTATGATATCATATATGGTTCACTTATGACATTATATTACCCGTTCTTTTGTAAATTCCATGTTAAAGAAGCGTTTTGCGTAAAATCGTTTCTTTTATCGTAGGTATTTTGACTTGTTGTTATTGACATTATTATTACTTATATCATGATTTACTTACTTCCAGAATATAAAATATGATTTATATATCATATATATTCAGTATATATATATATATATAATAGATAGATAAATAAAATAAAAAACACCGTTCATGGAGACGGTAGTCCGTACGTACGCATGAACGCTGTTTTTCTTTCCTTATTGTCTTGAAATGGAAGTAAGTAGATGACATACATATGTATATATATACATAAATCCAGTAGCTTTATAATGTCATATATTTCATTATTATTTCTTATATATACATTATAATCATTCTTAAATGGTTAACATGGAGAATGAATCTCATCGCGTCGTGGAGACGGTAGTCCGTACGTACGCACGAGCGATGATATCATTTCTATAAATATTGAATTGAATTGGAGTGGATTATACAATATATCAGAATCAATATGATGTTGTAATAACTATGTATAGTTATTCTTTACACCATTATACCCATCCATGTAAGGTGGCGGTGGAAAATAGATTACACCACGGCGTGGAGACGGTATTCCGTACGTACGCACGCACGGTGATTTCTTTTTCCGTAGGATGGATAGATGGTGAAATAGGGTTGTTTCATACTTATAATAACATATCAGTATATGAGTGATACTGATGTTATTACTTCATAATGAAACAACCTAAGAAGAAGAAGTGGAAGAAGAAATAAAGATGAAAGAATTGGTAACAGTAATTACCTCTTCTTTGAAGTGCCTCTTTGAGACCTCCTCTTAGGGCACTAAAATTGGTCTTTGAGGAAGACCAGAACCTCTAGGATGTTTCTAGGGAAGTGGAGAAGAGATTTTGGCAGGGGTTGGCCGAGCTTGAGTGCTCAAATTGGTGTGAGGATGAGGGGGAGGAGGTGTCCTTTTATAGGGGAGGAGAGGGGCACCTTAGGAATATCTCAAAATATTATTTTATATTAAAGTCAAAATCGGTTTATAATGGTTCCAAAGGGTCTTATTTCGAAGCTAAAGTGGGGATGGGTCGAAATCCTATCAACCAATAGAGTTTAGACAAGTTTAGGGTATTATTTTAACCTTATCAATTAGATTTAACTCTAAGTTAAATAATTTAACTTTTACCGTGTCTTTTTGTTTTCTTTCACTATATGGTTAATAAACTTACTATAACATGCCAAACGAACCCCAAATTGTATATTATTAATACATATATCCTTATCTAAGTCATTTGGCCGAACCTTAGATTTTTAGGAATAAAATAACAATTAATAATATAATATTTGATTTAAAAACTATTTTGTGTCAATTTTGACACTATTTGATATATGATTTTTGTGAAAGTCATAACAGAATTATATGTTCGAACCAAGTTGATTAAATCAACACTAATATATCATAGTAACCTAGAAAATTAGTGGAATTCATAAAAAGTCTTAAATTACATTTATTTTGGTATTTATATTATCAATTATGTTAATATTTCATTAATAAGATAATTACTGCATCATCTTTGTGTCATAAATAAATTATATTATTTGATGTCTAAAAATTAAAAATAAAATACCATCATGTAGGAAATCTTTTTATCTTTCTAATTAATATTTACAATCGAATTTATCTTATGTATAACCCTATATTAAAAATGATTTACTTATTAAACTTTGATTTTAACTATTTTAACCCTTCTTTAAATAAATTAATAATAAATGTCCTAATCTAATCCAAGTGGGCCTAAATGGTCATATTTTATTCCTAAGTTTGTTTTTGGTCGAATTACACTTGTCCAATAGAATTAGGACATGTGTTAGGGTAATATTAATATCATATTTACCCTTAGTTACCCTATTTACTATTAACCGCGGTAAAAAAAAAGTAAAAAGTTACTATTCACCAAAAATTATTTTCATCTCATTGAACCACATTTTAGTCCTTGATATTAACCGTGTCTCTCGGATTTTCGAAATTCCATTCACAGAAGCGGTAAAATTAAGTTTTATGCAAAATTCAGTTTTTAACCTACCACTTAGTGGTTTCACTATTCATCAAAAATTGAAGTTTTTCAGAAAAATGCCAAAATTTCACCCTAAGCTATAATTGATATTCCGAATTCAAAAATGATTTCTATTTTACAAAATTCCCAACATATAAGTTGAATTAATTAATTTTATAATTAAATCCCGCTGTTAAAACAAATAGCGTGTTTTTAAGAAACAAAATCTATCAAAAGATTGACACTTGTTTATGTCTAGTTTAAATGTGAAATTACATCCAATGACCAACATTGTATTAAATTGTAAAAATATATTCTAAATATACTTTAAAACCACTCAAATTAATGATTTATCACTATTAATTATTTCGATTAAAAAAGTTGTTTTTAATTATAATTTAGTAATTTTTCACTATTCATCAGAATATGAAAGTTATCTGAAAAGTACCAAAATTTCACCTTAGGCTAAATTCGATACTCCGAATCCAAGAATGAAGTTCATTTTGAAAAATAAGATTTACAGAATTTTAAAAAGTGGTTATTACTATTCATAACGGCTAGTTTTAATAATATTTTAATAGCACATCGTTGTTTAGTGAAACTCGGTATTGCGTATTACACACGCTATTGAGGAAGGTCGCGATTGCGTGTAATGCAAGGCAAGACAAGGATGCGTGTTGTGCAAGATTCTTTTGGTGTAGCGTACAACACAAGACATTAATAAAATTAAAAAGAATATTTTTTATAAAATCTTGGGCTGTTACATTCTACCCCCCTTAAAATGAATTTCGCCCTCGAAATTCATCGGGGTTATAAATGGTTTTACTATTCGAAAGTTTCATTAATAGAAACCCACATCGTAAAAAGGAATATCAAAACCAATCTTTAAAAACAAAAGTATGAAACGTAACGGTTACCCAAATAAACTAATCATTGGGTTTCCACATAGGTGAAAATATGGATATGGAAGAGAAATCTAACCATCATGTTCTGATGGAGAGTGGTAGAGAACATGGCTATGGAAAAGCCAGTAATCACAAATCCATAGATTTGTGATGATATAAGGTACCATCTGATTCATCAGGTATACGATCACTAGGACAACATTTTTGGTTTTCAAGATCATTTCCCCTAAAGTTGAAAATTTGAATTAGAATAAATACTTACTTTATTTTGGTACAATCTCACTGTTGTTCGTGCCTTGAACAATTTCCACTTCATCTCTTAAATAAATGAAGTTGAATTTGTTCTTCGTGAAGTGTTAGCAGATCATGTGATAGAATGACGGGTCATTCCATCTGTCTCAAACAAAAGGTTAGCAAAAATTATATGCATAAATCGATCTATAGTGAGATTAATCATATATGGTTCCTAAAATGGACTTATACTTCATATATCATACTGCTTAATATAATAAAACTAGTTTCTACTAAACAGGGACTTCCTGTAGGTCAGTGGTAGGCGATAAAGGCCAGTCGCACTTCGGTTGTGGGTTCGATTCCTACAGCCTTGTCCGAAGCGATGGGCTGTCACCCGTCCTGCAGGTTGTCCTTTCTTCTAAAACTACGTTACTATAACATCCCATCAATAATATCGAAAATCTTATATCCTTAAACAATACTAACTTATGTCCAACATAATCCAGTCTAATCTTTAGGCTTATACATAATACTGCAGTCCACTCTCATAACATAGTGAAAACGATTACCAGAGATTTAATACCATCGTTGATCCCCATATATCATAAGATATATCTTGTTGATCACATTCCAAACATTCAAAGGCCTTAATCTCGTACTCTCTTGAATACCCATTGAACCTTAGTGAAAACTTGAATTCAATTAAAAGTTAACACTTTTCACATACCGAAATCCTCAAAATTCTATATACTCAAACCATGATATCACTTAGTCCTTATATCAATCATGAGCTCATGAATACTATCAAACATTTAATTTTCTCCTTATCCCTTCATTATGCGCATATCATCTACATTCCAAAAATATCTGAATAACCTTTCATGGATACTGGTAACATTAATCATACACTTTCAAAACACAAGGAAAGACAACAGTGTAACAATCCATAGATGTCTCTTTATTCCAAAATTACACATGATAAACATGTAATCATTCCACTACATTCTCAAACCATTGACCGAGCTTCAAAAATTCTTTCATCTCACATATCATTTGTAGTCTCTTCATCATCATCCACATAAATACTACCCATATGACCATACTGATTCTCTTCATGAGTCTTTCCCTTAGGGCATTTGTTTGCATAATGCCCATACATTCCACATTTAAAACACTTAACCATTTTTGATGTCGTAGCATTACCATTATCCTCATCCATGGTGTTAACCGACCCTTTTCCTTTGCACTTACTTGCTTTGTGTCATTCTTTTCCACACCCAAAGCATCTTCCAGTTCCCTTGAAACATTCTCCTTGATGCCTCTTCCCACATGATTTACATTGGGGAAATTTAACTTTCTTTCCTCTATGATCATCATGGAACTCCATCTTTCTCTTATTAGTCGAGTCAGGAAACTTACCAAATTTTACTTTATTGATCATATTATGAGATTGCTGATTCGGCATAATAATGATGTTTGGACTTCCAAATCCCATTTCATTTGGTTGCTCATGAAGAATATCATTCCATTGTCCATCATATCCTCCATTATTGTGAATCATCTTGTTTCCAGCCATTTTCTAAAACCCAAACAGAATAGTGTTAGATGCAAAAATCATAATAAAGGGGGAGTAACTTAAATATCTATCATCTTTGGTTTAATCTAATATCGTTACCATAGTTCTAGAACTATATCCTATACGTATACTTATCCTTAGGGGCATCCCTAGACATACCTTATAAATATCTCTAGGGATCTCACTAACGTTTTCGCATCCTAGTTTCCAAAGGTTGACTAAACCTTTCCTCTGATACCAACTGTAGAGACCCGTATCTTGACGTACATGGACATTACATTACATTTGCGGAATACTTAGTACATAACAAAAACACACACAAGGATCGTAATAGTTTAGTGTCTTTGGAAACTCGGAACGTAATCTTCTAATCGTGGTGAAAGATCTTCAATATCTCCCATAAAGATCTTCCCCTTTTTTTTACCTAAAAACCTTTCTTTATATCCTGGGGAAGAGAAAACATAAAAGGGTGAGCTCAAATGCTCAGTAAGGGTAAACAAAATAAATATCAATCACATCATATACATAAGAACATAGCTTTTGGAAATCTTAACCTGCAAAAGAGATCATAATATCATAACATGGGATAAATCATAGAAGTGAAAATGAGATCCCCATAATCATAACGTAAAACTTGAAACTTTGTGGCATGCACACATAATCATGGAAAATAATTTCTTGTTAGTCATGACTCATTGCCAAGACTATCTTAGTGGACAAAGTCCCTTTCTGAACCGAGTTCACTCCTCGTTTCAGTCCTGTATCACTGAACCGAAATAACCTTCCGTTCCAGCCATGTCTATCTCATGAGATATAAAATCTTTACCCAATGCATTGGAGGGAGATATAGGTCCCACCCATCTTATAATGAATCCTTTCTTATGTGTGCCACATAATCATAAACCATACATCATAGCGTAACCCATGTAATAAAAATGGGATTCTTAAACAACATGACATCATAAAACAATTCATATAAGATAAAGGAATTCATAAAAATAATTCCATCACAACATGATCAAATCAATGTAATAATATGGATAGAAACAGAACCCTTTATTATCTTAGATGGAAAATAATTTTGATAAAACACTTGAATTGAATTCTTGAGGAAAATATCCTTTCTTCTTCAAAATCAATTTCTTTTCACAAAACATCATGCAATTTTAAAAGAAAGAGATTTTATTGAAAATAGTCATGAAATCTTTTAGAGGAAGCTTCATGAAAATAAGGCTTTATAAAACAGTAGAAATCCGTTCGTGCCGTATAAGTTAAAAAAAAAACATTCTTCGTACTTTTGTCAGAAAAGTCAAAAAGTACCTCGTACGAAAAAGCGACAAAAGATTCCTTTCATATTCTTTACTAAAAACTCACCGAAGGGTAAAAATGGATTTAAACAATTGTAGGTGGATGGAAATAATATTACATATTGATGAAACATGGATGTGGATGATAAAATACACCCCAGTAAATACTTACGAATAAACAATCTCGGATAAAAATGAGATTGTGATATTTCCCTTACCTTAGGTCCAATTTGCTTCGTATGTGTCCGAACCTCCTGTATAATGATTTAAATAATGTCATTGACTTATTACAGAATCATATTCATTGTTATGATATCATATATGGTTCACTTATGACATTATATTACCCGTTCTTTTGTAAATTCCATGTTAAAGAAGCGTTTTGCGTAAAATCGTTTCTTTTATCGTAGGTATTTTGACTTGTTGTTATTGACATTATTATTACTTATATCATGATTTACTTACTTCCAGAATATAAAATATGATTTATATATCATATATATTCAGTATATATATATATATATATAATAGATAGATAAATAAAATAAAAAACACCGTTCATGGAGACGGTAGTCCGTACGTACGCATGAACGCATTTTTTCTTTCCTTATTGTCTTGAAATGGAAGTAAGTAGATGACATACATATGTATATATATACATAAATCCAGTAGCTTTATAATGTCATATATTTCATTATTATTTCTTATATATACATTATAATCATTCTTAAATGGTTAACATGGAGAATGAATCTCATCGCGTCGTGGAGACGGTAGTCCGTACGTACGCACGAGCGATGATATCATTTCTATAAATATTGAATTGAATTGGAGTGGATTATACAATATATCAGAATCAATATGATGTTGTAATAACTATGTATAGTTATTCTTTACACCATTATACCCATCCATGTAAGGTGGCGGTGGAAAATAGATTACACCACGGCGTGGAGACGGTATTCCGTACGCACGCACGCGCGGTGATTTCTTTTTCCGTAGGATGGATAGATGGTGAAATAGGGTTGTTTCATACTTATAATAACATATCAGTATATGAGTGATACTGATGTTATTACTTCATAATGAAACAACCTAAGAAGAAGAAGTGGAAGAAGAAATAAAGATGAAAGAATTGGTAACGGTAATTACCTCTTCTTTGAAGTGCCTCTTTGAGACCTCCTCTTAGGGCACTAAAATTGGTCTTTGAGGAATACCAGAACCTCTAGGATGTTTCTAGGTAAGTGGAGAAGAGATTTTGGCAGGGGTTGGCCGAGCTTGAGTGCTCAAATTGGTGTGAGGAGGAGGGGGAGGTGGTGTCCTTTTTTAGGGGAGGAGAGGGGCACCTTAGGAATATCTCAAAATATTATTTTATATTAAAGTCAAAATCGGTTTATAATGGTTCCAAAGGGTCTTATTTCGAAGCTAAAGTGGGGATGGGTCGAAATCCTATCAACCAATAGGGTTTAGACAAGTTTAGGGTATTATTTTAACCTTATCAATTAGATTTAACTCTAAGTTAAATAATTTAACTTTTACCGTGTCTTTTTGTTTTCTTTCACTATATGGTTAATAAACTTACTATAACATGCCAAACGAACCCCAAATTGTATATTATTAATACATATATCCTTATCTAAGTCATTTGGCCGAACATTAGATTTTTAGGAATAAAATAACAATTAATAATATAATATTTGATTTAAAAATTATTTTGTGTCAATTTTGACACTATTTGATATATGATTTTTGTGAAAGTCATAACAGAATTATATGTTCGAACCAAGTTCATTAAATCAACACTAATATATCATAGTAACCTAGAAAATTAGTGGAATTCATAAAAAGTCTTAAATTACATTTATTTTGGTATTTATATTATCAATTATGTCAATATTTCATTAATAAGATAATTACTGCATCATCTTTGTGTCATAAATAAATTATATTATTTGATGTCTAAAAATTACAAATAAAATACCATCATGTAGGAAATATTTTTAGCTTTCTAATGAATATTTACAATCGAATTTATCTTATGTATAACCCTATATTAAAAATGATTTACTTATTAAACTTTGATTTTAACTATTTTAACCCTTCTTTAAATAAATTAATAATAAATGTCCTAATCTAATCCAAGTGGGCCTAAATGGTCATATTTTATTCCTAAGTTTGTTTTTGGTCGAATTACACTTGTCCAATAGAATTAGGACATGTGTTAGGGTAATAGTAATATCATATTTACCCTTAGTTACCCTATTTACTATTAACCGCGGTAAAAAAAAAGTAAAAAGTTACTATTCACCAAAAATTATTTTCATCTCATTGAACCACATTTTAGTCCTTGATATTAACCGTGTCTCTCGGATTTTCGAAATTCCATTCACAGAAGCGGTAAAATTAAGTTTTATGCAAAATTCAGTTTTTAACCTACCACTTAGTGGTTTCACTATTCATCAAAAATTGAAGTTTTTCAGAAAAATGCCAAAATTTCACCCTAATCTATAATTGATATTCTGAATTCAAAAATGATTTCTATTTTAAAAAATTCCCAACATATAAGTTGCATTAATTAATTTTATAATTAAATCGCGCTGTTAAAACAAATAGCGTGTTTTTAAGAAACAAAATCTATCAAAAGATTGACACTTGTTTATGTCTAGTTTAAATGTGAAATTACATCCAATGACCAACATTGTATTAAATTGTAAAAATATATTCTAAATATACTTTAAAACCACTCAAATTAATGATTTATCACTATTAATTATTTCGATTAAAAAAGTTGTTTTTAATTATAATTTAGTAATTTTTCACTATTCATCAGAATATGAAAGTTATCTGAAAAGTACCAAAATTTCACCTTAGGATAAATTCGATACTCCGAATCCAAGAATGAAGTTCATTTTGAAAAATAAGATTTACATAATTTTAAAAAGTGGTTATTACTATTCATAACGGCTAGTTTTAATAATATTTTAATAGCACATCGTTGTTTAGTGAAACTCGGTATTGCGTATTACACACGCTATTGAGGAAGGTCGCGATTGCGTGTAATGCAAGGCAAGACAAGGATGCGTGTTGTGCAAGCTTCTTTTGGTGTAGCGTACAACACAAGACATTAATAAAATTAAAAAGAATATTTTTTATAAAATCTTGGGCTGTTACAGAACCCATTTTAGATGAATTTTTTTTGGAAATGTTATAGATTTAATATTTCAAAATAAACTTCATATTTGTAAGTGAAACATAAAAATTAGTTTAGGATAATTTTTTGGTATTTTTCTATAAGGTTTCATTTTTAAATGAACAGTTAAAAATACTGGATTTTAATTCAAAACTAATTTTTCATCCAATTTATTTATAAGGTTAAATTATATTTTAAATATATTTAAAAGTTTAATTAGAAAATATTTTTTTTTAAATTAATACAATTTAGTTCATTATATCCAATTTCATATTGAAATTGGATATAAAATCATAGCAAACGTTTGATCATTTTTACTTAAAAAACCGGCAGTGTCGTCCTGTCTGTGAGATTAACTTTAAATTTTTTTTGAACACTTCTATGGTTGAAATTTGGAAAAATGGATTCTATATTTGGAATAAAAAAAATTTATAATGTGTAAAAATTTCAACCAAATTCTTGACCAGAAATATTAGTGAATCCAGTTAAAATTAATTATAATGATTAAGAGACAAATTGGGTTAACAAAGTACCAAACTTTAAATTTAAGACCCAAAAATGACTGAGAAACTTTTAAAAGAGACATTGGATGGAAATATTTAGACCATATGCAACCTTGAATCAATTTTTTTTATTATTGGATCCGCTTTACATGTGAAAAACGTGTATAGAATTCCTTTTTCAAAATATTACAAGATTGCCACTCCTCCATTATAAAAAAGCCTCCTATCCTCCCACTTCTTCAAACATGTAAAACCAATTAGGTTCATCCAAGATCTCATAAAATATAATTCCAAAAACCCTAAATTACTACTTTAATACTCTCTTTATGAATAAATAATTCCTAGGAATCCCTTTGGTGAAAACCAAAAGGATTTACCTGATTAAGAGGTAACACCCTCCCTCAAACTCCTTTCTTTTATTTCAATTATCCACACACTCAACTCTTCTTATGCCATGATTTCATACCAACATCAGTATCCTAATTATACTATTATGTTTTTTCTTCAAAATATTTTACCTAAACTTACACACATCTCTATCTAATGGGTAACCGACATAGTGTTTATGTGTACGGTGAACTACCACCTCACTAAACGATTATTATTCATTTTCCTTTACCACCCCTCATAGTGGACATTATGATTTAAAATATATTTATATATGTTATATATTGTATTTATTATGTATTTAAGATTATTTAATACTTTTACCACACATATATTTATACTTTTTATTTAGTTTAAATACAATAATTTAGTTTGAGGAAGTGTGGACTATCGCCCCCTCAAATCGATGTGATTCGTTCACACACTACATGGAATGTATTATAGATGGTTTTAGTGAAATTATTTGATATATATGATATAATAATTATAATTTAATAAATATATATATATATACATATATTTAATTTATGTTCTTTCTTTTAATATGAAAATTAAACAAAAACAACGTTCATGCGTATGTATGACCTATCGTCTCCATCAACGGTGTAAACTATTTCATTATTATATAGTCTATGGATTATTATAATAAAAATATACTGAATATAAATTATATTTATATAATGTTTTAAATTATTTAAATAATGATATAAGTATAAGGATCATAGATATAATAAATTATGACACATGTGAAGAACAAAGACGATATTACCCGAATTTAGACCCTAACATTGAATTATTAACAAGTGGGTAATATAAAGTCATAATAAAAAAATATATGGTATTAGATAAAATAATATGGTTCTTTGATAGATTTATAATAAACTTATATTAATTATACATGAATTTTTTACGAGTACACTATGAGTCAAGACACCAGATAAGGGGATTTCATCACGATTTTTTATTTCTTTTGGATACATGCCATGTTCACCACTCTTTACTTTTCTGTGGTGTATATAATTACCATGAATGTATTATATTATTATTATTCTTAAATTTTTGGGTAATTACATACACATTATATGATATTACTTCCATGGGGTTTATGTTTCAAAAGTTACCAAATCGGTAAGATAGTTTTGTCTCAATTTACCTTCTTTGAGACACATGCTATGTTATGCACCTATATTTTTATATGAGGTGTACATACTAATATTGATATGTTATATCACGAATCTCCTTGATTTAATAATATTTTAATATTAATTTAATTTCACTTTATTACATGGGGAGTATGATTCAAAGTTACTAAGTGATAAGATTTTATTGAAACAATCTCATTGCTTTTCGAGATTATTTATGATTATGCTTCCTTTGTTGAAATATTATGATCCATCTCTCTAGAAAATTCTTGAATTTTCTTATCATATATTTATTCATGATATATTCATGTATGGGTACCATTTTTCTAATCTTTTGTACATTATATAGTTATGAAAGTGTTTTTAATAAATCCCGACTTTACCCTGTCTTTAGTTAGAAATCTATGTTCCTTAAAAACCATGTTTTATAAAAAGGGTTTCTAAGAATATTGTACTATTATACTTTATTAATTAAAGAAAAAATTTACTGTTTTTTTCATTTACTAATTTTTTTAAGGTAATATTCTTTTCACTTTTCTAAAAAGGATTTTTTTCGAAACATTTTTCCATGAAAAAAGAATGTTCTTTTTACCTCATAAGGCATGTACAGATTTACCCATAGTCATTTCATTGAAGCTTCTTTTTCATGTTTAAGAGGTTAATTTTTAAGAATTTTTTTTAAAATTAATTTTCAATGAAATCGTTTTCAAAACATTTCCAAGATTTATTTATAAGATTTCAATGTATTTTCAAAGAAATGGTTTTAAAAAAAATTTCAATATTTATTTATAAATTTTCAAACTACTTTCAAATAAATGATTTTAAAAATGTTTTAGGATTTATTTATAAGTTTTCAAATTATATTTAGATAAATGGTTTTAAAAATATTTTCAATATTTATTTATAAGTTTTAAAAGTATTTTTAAAGAAATGATTTTCAAAAAAAAGTTCAATATTTTTTTATAAGTTTTCAAATTATTTTAAATGAAATGGTTTTAAAAATGTCTTCATAATCTATTTATTGATTTTCAAAGTATTTTCAAATAAATTGTCATAAAAATGCTTTCAAGATTCATATATATGTTTTTAAGGAAATTTTTTTTCCAAAATTTTTTCAATTTTTTTTTTAAAATTTTTATTTTTATTTTTAAGAAGGGTTTTCAAAAGGTTTTATGTTTTAAAAATAATTTTACAAATAAGGAAGGATATTTTACTCATGAATTTTTTTTAAAAGGTTTTTAAAAATTATTTCCCATATAAGATGACATCTATTGGTATTACTCATGCCTTTCTAGAGAAATTATGGATTATTTTCATTCATAATATTTCTATGAATGGATCATTTTTTGATGGAATGTTGTTTATGAAACCTATTTCTATTTCACGGGTTATATGACTTTGAAAACCACTTATTTTAAAGGGTTATGTTTTTGATGAAATGATTATGTAACCTGTATCGTTTTCTATAGGTTATTATATGATTACATTGTTATGATACCCATTTCATTTCATGGGTTATGATATGATTGCTTATGATTTTTTAGCACATGTGTATTATCTCACTATGAGATGGGTGAGAACTATATATCCCTATAATTAATTAGGTAAAGGTTTATATATCATGAGATAGACATGAATGAAACATGAAATGAACCCAGTTCGGTATTATAGGGCGGTAATGAGAAATGAACCTGGTTCAGTATTACAGGGATGGAATGAATAGTGAACTTAGTTCAGTAATATAGGGATGGAATGAGGTGTGATCCCAGTTTAGTAAAGGAATTTGTCCACTAATATGGCCTTGTAAGTGATTCCTTTAATAATATGGAAATAAAATTATTTACTTATGTGTTTTCTACAATTCCATGTTTTATTCCTATGATATGATTTCATGGATTTTGTTCTTTATTTCATTATGATATATGTCTTATGAACTTCCAATCTTTTTGCCATGATTCATGTTTATGATATTTGATATGTAGGGTATGATCTTCTATTTTCTTGATCATGTTCTCATACCCTTATACTAATGATTATTCTTACATTTCTCCCTTGTTTACCCTTACTGAGAATCTAATATCACCCCTTTTTTATGTTTCCTTTCCCGAGTTATGAAGATATGTATTATGTTTTATGTGTCTAAGAAGGGTGCTAGTAAAGAAGAACATAATGGGAGATAATGTAGCTAACTTATGCACCAGTTTCTATGTTTCTATGTTTCCAAAGGCACTAGACTTGTAACTCTGACCCTAGTTACCTAGAGTCGATGCATTATTACATAACATTAGCATGATCACAAGGGGTCAAATCTCGAAAGACCGATAAGTTTAGTAGCCTTGGAAGTACTAAATACATACATAACATTGTGTCTCCTTTGAACACACTCATATCCCATAGTTTATCCCTGTAAGTCAGTCATAATGTACTTCTTTGCATCCTAGAAAAAATAAAACATAGAAAGGGGTGAGCTCAGATTCTCAGTAAGGATAACAATATAGCAGAAAGTTTCATAAATAACCATAAACATTTAAGGTAATGTAGAAGACTAAAATACAATTATTTTGAACTTAAACTTCAGTAAAATATGGAAAATATAAACCAAATAATTCCATTTACTTATTCACATGGATATTCTACTAGTCGAATAATCATATGTAATATCAATATCTAATTTTATAATGATGTAATGCATAATTCCGGACATCATAACCACATAGTCAAGGCCTCGTGCCAATACTACAAATAAGATTTTGTCAATTCCATGTTCCAATACACTAGTTTGTCTCATGATACCTACCGATGCATCGAGGAGCTATAGAGGGCTCCACACATCACTTACTAAGTCTAATGCATTCCTCATATGAAAAGGTTGAAACATCACATACGCATTGGTATTAAAACTATCATAAGAAATGTTAATACTTTAACCATAAACCATGAATGGTATAAAAAAACACATCCATTTTCAGTCATATCACAAAACCTTAAATACAATATGGAGGATTATATCATAATAAATCAACTTCAAACAAGTGTAAAATCTATCAAAGGATGTTGATGTAGTTGAAATCAAAACTATTTGAGAGAAATATGTCTTTCTATTTTGAAATAATTTGAAAGTAACATAATTATAAAAGAAATAATTTATTTTGAAAATATTCCTATAATATTTTAAGGGAATATTTGAAGGTATTATAACAATAGAAAATAGACACACCCTCTATATAAGTTTAAAAAAGCATTCTTACCTTAATTTGTTGAAAATGTAATAAAGTACCTTGTTTGGAAAATGATGGAAAGATGGAAATATTCCTTTCAAAAAATTATATAAAAATTCAAAAAAGAGTATAAATAACTTAACCCATATTCTAGGAAATAGTAAAAATGTTTTGAAATACATTTTTAAGAAACACATATGTGGATGATTAAAAAATCCTAGAAGATGCTTATGTATAAACAACCTCGGATAATAGAGAGATTGTAAAATTTACCCCTACCTTGTAATTTTACATAGTAGAGGGTACATTAACCTCATGTATAACAGTTAAATCTTTTTTATTAAATTATAAAAGAAGAACATACATAAATATGATATCATATATGATCTTCTAATATTGCTTTGTTAATAATATTTTAGTAGTATCATTGTTTTGGGAGTTAACTAATTCATTTTCCTTTATATGTTTTATTATGTAAGTCATGTTTTTTATGGATAGGATGTGTTTTATTCATATCCATAATAATATTAAGTTCTTAAAAATTATTTTAAATCATAAAATGAAAATTATTCTTTAATTTTTACGATGGGGAATGAATCTTATCGCGTTCATGGAGACGGTAATCTGTATGTACGCATGAGTGAAAATATCATTATATTGATGGTGAAATCGTATGTGATTGGATAGTATATCATATATACATAATCATTAAGATTTTATATTTATTATTTACATCAATTATACTCATTATTATACCCATCCAAATAATAAAGTTTTGAATAACAAACTACACCATGACATGGAGACGGTAAGCCGTACGTACGCACGTATGGTGACTTTTTAATTCATAGGATAGATAGAATAATGAATATGGTTATAACATATTTATAATAACATAAAAGTATTTATAAGTTACTGGATTTATTATTTTGGTATGGAAACAAAAAAGAAAGATGAAGTGGAAGAAGAATAGAACTTTGAAAGAGGTGATGAAGTAATTACCTCTTCTTCGGGTTCTTCCTTTTTATTTGATCAAAAGGGCTCCTTAGGTTGGATTTCTAATCAATGTAAGTCCTTTAGGTTGAATTTAGAGTACCTGGGAGGATATTTGACCAGGGTTTGGCCGATCCAAATGGATTTGGATGTGTGAAATTAAGAGAAGGGGAAGCACCCTTTTATAAGAGAGGCGAGGGTCACTTTAGAAAAAACTTGAAATATTATTTTATTATAAAATCATTTTCAGTTTTTAATGGATCCAAATGGATTTATTTCAAGGATAAGGTGGGTATGGGTCTAAATATTCTCAAAAAATAGGTTTTATACAAGTTTAGGTCACCATATTAATCTTATATTTTAGATTTAATTATCAGTTAAATAATTGAACTTTTTCCATATCTTCTTGTATTTTTATATTACATGGTTAATAAAATTACTATAAAATTCCAAGAGAAACTAAAGTGGTTAATTAATGACATATATATCATTATATAATTTCTTTTTCCAAACTTTATATTTTTAGGAATATTATATCATTTTATAATATAGTATTTGTTTTAAAAACTCATTTATGTCAACTTTGAAATTTTTTTTGAAAGTCAAAAAAAAAACACTATTACTTAGAAAAAATAAATTAAATCAACCCTAAAATGTAATATTAACCTATAAAATTAGTTTAATGCCCCAAAAGTTTCAATTTACATTTATGTTGAAATTTATAAGATCAATTATCTTAATCTTTCATTAATAAGTTAATTACTGCATCATCATTGTGTCATAAATAAATTTAATTATATAATGTATAAAAATTTAAAATAAAATACCATGATGTATGAAATATTTTTATCTTTATAATTAATATTTATAGTAAATTTATCTTATGTATAACCCTGTATTAAAAATGGTTTAGTTATTAAACTTTGAATTATACACTTTTAACTCTTCTTTAAATAAAATAATAATAAATGTCCTAATGTAATCCAAGTGGATCAAAGAGGATAATATTTTATTAATAAGGTTTATTTTGGTCGAAAAACCCTTATCCAATATAATTAGTACATGTGTTAGAGTAAATATAATATCATTTTTACCTTTAATTACCCTATTTGCTTTAACCGTGGTAAATAAAATTCAAAAGTTACAATTAAAAAAAAATTATTTTCATCCTATTGAACCAAATTTTACTTACTGATGTCAACCATGTCTCTCAGAGTTTTTTATTTAATTCATAGAAGTGGTAAAATTACATTTTATGCAAATTTTCAAATGTGCCTAGAAGGTGGGTAAAAGATGTTAAAAGTTTCAATAAAATTTTATACATCTAATGTTATTATAAAATTATTCTAATGAATTAAATTGATTTAATATATGTATTATGTATCTATTTTGAATTTAAAATAAATTTTAATAAAAACAATAATTATTTAAATAAAATTAGGTTTTAAACAATAACATAGTGTTTTCACTATTCATCAAAAATTGAATGTTTTCAGAAAAATACCAAAAATTTACTATAAGATAATTTTGATATTACGAATCCTAAAATGAATTCCAATATGAAAAGGAAAATTTATAAAATTTCAAAAAGTGGGTATTACTATTCATAATTTCTTTTAAAATGGCTGGTTTGATAGGTCGCAGTGCGCTTGAACTCGGTGTTGCGTACATCACATGATATTATATTATTCAAAGAGAAACGTACTATGGAAGCTTGGGGTGTTACATTATTATCTCCTTCAACTAATTTAATCTTGTAAATTTCTATAATACCATTTCATAAAAAAGTTATGGTGGTTATTCATCATAAGTTCCCTAGGTTCCCATGCTACCTTTTCCATTTTATGGTTTCTCTAAAAAAAATTTACCAGACAAGTCGTTCTCTTTATCAACACTTGTTCTCTTGTATCAAGAATCATGATAGTCTCTTCAGAATAAGACAGATCTAGTTCCAGTTTTATTTTTTCTTAGGTGAGTACATGCATTGGTTCAGACATGTATTTTCTCAATAGTGATATGTGGAACACATCATAAACTTTGGAGAGACTTGGCATCATTTCCAAACGGTAAGCTACAAATACAATTCATTCTAGAATTTCTAAAGGTTCGATGTACTTGGGACGTAATTTACCCTTATACCAGATCCTATAACACCCTTCCATGGAGATAACTTCAAGAAAACATGATCTCCAACTTGAAATTCCAAATCCTTCCTTCGATTATCGACATATATATTTTGCCTACTCTGAGCTTCTTTGATGTGGGTTTGGATAATATTTACCTTTTATATTGTTTACTAAACAAGTTCTGGCTCTATAAGTTTTCTTTAACCAACATCATCCCAACAAGTTGGTGTGTGACATCTCTTTCCATATAACACTTCATATGGTGCCATATGAATACTTTAATAGAATCTATTATTATAGGAAAATTCTACCAGAGGTAAATACTGACCCCACATACCTCAAAAGTCAAGTGAGAAAGATCTCAACATGTCATCTAAGGTTTGAATAGTCCATTCTGTTTTCCATTAGTTTGAGGGCGGTAGGTAGTGCTCAAACGAAGTTCAGTATCCACGGATTTATGAAGACTTTTCTAGAATCTTGATGGAAAATGGGGATCATGATCAGAAATAATCGATATGGGTACACCATGAAGTCTTAAAACTTCATTAATATATAGTCTTTCTAAATGTTCAACTGGTAAATCTTCCCTTATAGCAAGAAAATGTGATGAATTGGTAAGACAATCAACAATGACCCATATTTCATCATTCCTTCTAGGATTATTTGGTATCCCCATGACAAAGTCCATCATAATATCATCCCATTTCCGCTCAGGTATGGGAAGAGGTTGCATGACTCCTCTAGGATGTTATCTTTCATCCTTCACCTCTTGATAAACAATACATCTTGACACATAATAAACAATATCCTTCTTCATGTTGTCCCACAAAAAATGTTCTTTCAAATATCTATACATCTTAGTGCTACTAGGGTGTATAGAGAAATTGGAGTTATGAGCATCATCAAACAATTACCTTTTTAGATAAGGTATTTCAAGAACACAAAGTCTCTTCTCAAATTTCAAAATTCCATCTTCATATATGAATTCAATCAATCTCCCATTATTCACAGATTTAATTTTCTTTTGAAACTCTTCATCATCAGTCTAATAACTTTTTATCCTTTCTAGTAAAGATGGTTTGGAAACCATTTGAAAAAGTATTGGTGTTTCACCTTCCATTATTATTCCCATATATATCTTTACTAGATCTATGAACATAGGATCCATTTAAACTCTCATATTTTTCAAAATTCCATGATATTTTCTGCTCAAAGAATCTTCCACCTTATTTTCCTTCCCCGGGTGGTAGTTTATTGTGCAATTTTAATACTTGAGTAGTTCAAGCCATTTCCTTTGCCTCATGTTGAGTTATTTATGTGGGAAAATATACTTCAAACTCTTGTGATCAAAATAAATCTCACATTTTTCATCATAGAGATAGTTTCTCCATATCTTCAGAGCAAAGATTACAGCTGCTAACTCAAGATCATGAGTGGGATAGTTTTGTTCATGATTTTTTAGCTTCCATGATGCATAGGCAATAACTCTACCATTCTGTATAAGGACACAACCAAGTCCTCTCTTTGAAGCATCACTATTAATAAAAAACCCATAATTCCCTAATAGTAGATTCAAGATAAGATCATTGGATAATATTCTCTTTATTTCTTCAAAACATTCTTCACACTGTTTTGTCCAAACAAATTTAACCCATTTTGGTGTGAGCTTGGTTAATTGGTTAGACAATCAAGCAAAATTCTGGACAAAACGCCGATAGTAACCTGCTAAACCAATAAAACTGCATACCTCAGTTATATTTGTTAGTGCATGACATTCTTGGATTTCCTTTTTCTTTGAAAGATCAAAAATGATTCCATCCTTAGAGACAATATGGCCATGAAAAGAAATATCCTAAATCCAAAATTCATACTTTATAAAATTCCCATACAATTCATTTCTTCTAACAGTTTTTAGAATAATGATCAATTGATTTTCATGATCTTTTTAGATTTTGGAACATACCAATATATCATCAATAAATACCACTAAAAAGTCATCAAGATATTCCTTGAAAAGTCTCTTCATTAGATCCATGAAAATAGAGGGTGAATTAGTCATTCCAAAAGGCATTACTGTAAACTCATAATTCCCATACCTGGTACGAAATGATGTCTTAGGAATGTCTTCCTTATTTATGCACAAATGAAGATATCCATATCGAAGGTAAATATTTGAAAAATATTTAGCTCCATGAAGTTGATTGAATAAATCATCAATGCGAGGTAGGTTGTTGTAGAATTGATCTCCATGTAGTCAATGAACAACCTCATAGATGCATCTTTCTTCTTAACAAAAAGAATAAGGGCTCCCCATAGACAAACACTAGGTTAAATAAATCCTTTATTAATAAATTCCTCTAGTTTTTTCTTTAGTTCCACTAATTCCAGAGTGGCCATTCTATATGTGGTCTTCAATATGGTCCTTGAACCAAGAATTAAGTCAATGGAAAACTCAATTTCTCGTTCTGGAGGATGTCCAGGTAAATCCTCTGGAAACACATCAACATATTATTTCACAATAGGTAAATCATATATTTGAACATTCCTTTCTTAACCCATAGTTATTTCACTATCTTCCTTGCCAATAATTGAATTTAGTAGAGACACTGGGGGTGGATCTAGATAAGAATCGGATGGTGATGTTTCTTCTCTAAAGATAATGGATTACTTATCATCATAAAAAAATTTAACCTCCTTGTTCTTTAAATAAATTTTCAAATCATGGTCTGAAATCCAATCCATACAAAGGATTATATCAAATTCAATCATAGGCACGATGATGATATCAGCAGATAAAGTATGTTTACATGCCATAATGGTAACTAATTCACAAAACTTTGTTGCAATGATAATTCCCTTAGGGGTTTTGATTGACAACTCACTTGTTAAATAAAATTGGAAATATCTAATTTTATTGGGAAAATGGGAAGATATTAAAGAATTTGATGATCCAGCAACAAATAATTCATTTTCTAAACTTGAGGAAATGATTAATGTACCAGCCACCACGTCATTCAGAACTTCAAACTCAGTAGTTGTGATCACATAAGATTGGCCTTGCTCACTTGGACTTTTCTGAGGTAAGTTTTCTTGGTTCTTAGGACATTAATTTGCATAATGACCCATTTCTGTATAATTGTAGCATTCAACATTGATATCCTATTTTTTCCCTTGCAATCATGTGCTTGGTGGCCTTTTTAACCACACTTGTAACAGACTCACATTCCTTTCAGGCAAGTACTTGGGTGTTCTTCTCACATTTACTTCAAGATGGAAATTAAACTTTTCCCTTTTTAACCTTATTTCCATTTATAGAGTGTTTAGTAGATCTCTTCTTCTCTTTCTTTACTTTAAAGTCGTAAGACATAGAGAATTATTTTTCTGTCTTGATAGCACATGAGACTATATCTTCATATGACAAGAAGGATTGTGAGACTAATGATCGATGGAGAAATTGTTTTAACCCATAAAATAATCAACCAATATTACTTATTGGGTTACATATATAATCTTTATCATGCCTTTCTAACCTTTTAAGTTATCCTCATAATTTGCGACATTCTCATCCACATTTTTCCTCATACTTAGAAATTGCCTTTCAATATCCGCTCAATGCTCACAAGGAAAGTATTTTTCTAAGAAAATCTCTTTAAACTCCCTCCATTACATATTTGATACTTCTTCATACTCCTTTTTGTTCTGAATTAATGACCACCATTGATCTATATCTCATGTGAGGTGATAAACTACCATGAAAACTTTTTTCTTTTTACTACTCCCCAAAGCATGTAATATTTTCTCTAAGGAACTTATCCATTTCTAATCTACAAATGGATTTTTAGTCCCATTGAATGTAGGTGGTTGTTACCTCATGAAGAGGTCTAACATTGATCCTCTACATTGTGGATCAGGGTGATCCATATGGGTAATGTTATTATTAATAACCTGAGTGAGTTGTCCTAGTATGGTTATAAGCTGTTCAACACCAGTTGTAACACCAGCTCCACTATAATTATCTCTAGTAGGAGGGAAATCCCTACATAGATTACATGCATTGATACAATTTCAATTCCTTCTATTAATCACAATTTATAAATAATGGAATACACTATATTAGTTAACGAATTGAAATACATAATTACAAACTAGTAAAATAACTAACATAAGTTGACCAGTTTATGTATATAATCCATAATCATAAAAAATGTTTTCTTTGAGGAAGTGTTTACTCATAAATCCCTCAAAATGGTTTGTAAATAAAATGTGAATTATCCTAAGCATATCCCTCAGGAGTGTCGTAACCAAGAGTGCAACACGACCCATTTTCATGAACTAGTTCCTGTTTGAGTCTAGATCAAAGCAATGTTTTTGGGTTTTATCCCTAGATACATCTATGCCAAATATGACTTTACCTTCTCGTATCTATACTGGTATGTATTACTTGGTAAATTAAATAGATCTATACATTATGAAAATGCATGGAAGTTTTTCTATACTAATCCTTAAAGTATATCTTAGGGTAATGTTCTCTAATCATAGTTTTTATAAATCTAGTTTCCAAGGTTTGTACTAAACTTCACCTGATACCAACTGTAATTCCCTGACCCTGGTTACCTAGATTCGGTGCATTATTACATAACATTGGCATGATCAAAAGGGATTAAATCCTGAAAGATCGGTCAGTTTAGTAGCCTTGGAAGTACTAGATACATACATAAGTTTTACATTACATTTTGAAATGAAAAACAATAACATTGTGTCTCCTTTGAATAGACTCATATCCCATATCTTATCCATAAAAGTCAGTCATAATATACTTATTCACATCCTGAGAAAAATAAAACATAGAAAGGGGTGAGCTTAGATGATTAGTAAGGATAACAATATAGCAGAAACTTTCATAAATAAACATAAACATTTAATGTAATGTATAATACTAAAACACAAGATTTTTAAACATAAACTTCAGTATAATATGGAAAATATAAATCAAATAATTCCATTTACTTATTCACATGGATATTACACTAGTCGAAGAATCACATGTAATATCAATAGATAATTTAATAATGATGGAATGCATAATGCCGGACATCATAACCACATAGTCAAGGCCTCATGCCAAGACGAAAAAAAAAGATTTTTTCAAGGCCTTGTGTTGGTTGGAGTAGATTACTCAAGAGGGGGTGAATTGAGTATCTATAAAAATTTATGTTGGAAAAGTATTCTTAAAAGGTTCCCTAATAAATTTAAATACAACCCAGTTAATCAAAGTAACACGATTATGAAAGTTTGACCATTTAAATAACTTCTCAGAAGATTGATTAATTCTTAGTAATCTTAATATTAGTTATTAACATTACTTTTAAATCTATTCTAAAAGTAAGAACAATTATAAAATATTTCCTAGATTAACTATCAAAGTAAAGTTAGTGATTTTTGAATTATATAGTAAAACAGAGAAAACTAAATTAAACAACACAACATATATAAAACAAGTGGTTCAGTCTCAAGTCAAGACCTAATCTAATCCACTTGATGATCACCTACCAACAAGAAGTTTAAATTAATAAACTTGATCCACACCCTGGATCTGGGTAAACAACAGTACACATGAATATCCAGGTCACACAACCTCTTCCACAGTTCTTCATGGGTATGAACTATCATGTCACACAGGGACCTCTTCTACACTTATCTGTGGGAATAAAAAAGTGTAAAAAGATGTGATAAGAAGGATATCCTATATCCCTCAGTTTAATGTATGAGACAATTTGTGTTTTTATACACACACACACACACACACACACTTCTCGAAAGCTAAAAACAACACACAACAAAGAAAAAATTATGTGATAAGGTCAGAAGTGCTCTGAGTGTTAGTCTATGCATCTTTGGACTTCTAGGATGAAGAAGATGCAGGAATCGAGTCCTCTTGAGAGAAATAGAGTATCACAAGTTATATATATCTGGCTCATGTTATTCATGGAGTTGAAAGTGAAAAGATGTTCTTAACTCTGATCAATGGTATCCCAACTCTTTGGATTCAATAATGCTTCATGCGTTCTTCATATATATTTAGTTTCATGTGTTTTTTCTTTTCTCAAGAATGTTTGTGCTTCTTCATTATCACACACACTTGTTTCTGTATCCTCTTTTTTTGTTTCTAGCCATGCTTTTATTTTTATTCTTGGAGTGCATGTGTTAGAGTTGAAAGGATGCATGTATTCTACACATTGTACCTCACACTGTGAGGTGACATGTCTACAAGGAAAACATTAATTATGTCAGTACATTTAAAAGACTCAAATATGACCATTATAAATTAAATTGAAAAATGAAAAAACGGATTAAGAAACAGTGTCACAGTCTGTCTGTAAATGGTGTCTCCATGAAACGGTGTCTCCTTGAAATGGTGTCTCCTTGAAATAGTGTCTCCTTGAAATGATGACTCCTTGAAATGATGTCTCCTTTAAACAATTTCTACTTGAAATTATGTATCTTTATTTTCCTTTGAGAGATGAGACAATCATGATGGCATAGTTTTATAGAGACCAGGAACCGATAGCACAGATGCAGTGTATGATCACGGTGTCTGGTCACAATGTCGGGTCACGGTGTCTGGATGGTCACAGTGTCTGGTCATGGTGTTTGGGTTACGGTGTTTGGATGTTCACAATGTCTGGATGGTCACAGTGTCTGGGTCATGATGTTTGGTCATGATGTCTGGGCCCTTTTCCAGAAAAACATAACCAGTGGTTGACTCATGTTTTCTCAGACTTAGCCAAATATCTATACACATACTTAAACAGTGATATTCATAGAATAGATTAGACTCAACCATTTATCAAGGAAATCTATTATAACACATACTAAAAATAGTTTACAATAATTATTTAAGTCATAAAGAAACTAATCATCTGTACACATGATTTGAGACAGATTACACAGGGTTAACAAGTTTTATAGAATTTATAGGATTTTTATCATTAAAACGTGATTAACACATGCGGAGTCCAACAATATCCCCCAATTTTATGATCACAAATAATGTGAGTGAGATATCTAATATTAGGTAATGGGTATCTCCCTTATTGTGCAGTTAGAGTGCATGTCTCTCCCCCTTTTGGTGTTATAAAAAAGAGTACAAAAGGAAATAAGAGAGTAGATAAGAAGAGTTCAAAATGAATTATATGGAGAAAAAATATGTCATTACAAACAGTAAGCAACAGAAATACAGAAATCTTCCCTATCAAAAGATAGTGTTCATTTTTCTTCAGCACCGAATGTCTTCTCTTTACCCTTGGTAGCAGCATCACTAGAAGCCACAAGAGGAGAGGTAGAAGTGGAAGAAGGAAGTGAAGTAACTAACAGAGAAGGTAGACAGAGTCCTTAAAAAATATAAGGGTCCAAGGTAGGTTTGGTGGAAGACCAAGGAAATTTTTGGTCAAGGATAATAGGTTTGATCTAACTTAGATCCTTATAGACAGACATAGAAGTTGAGTCAAGGGAAGAGGATGAGAAGGTAGGAAAACCAAGTCTCAAGGGTGTAGCTGCAGGTTCCATAATAGCAGTACTCTGTACATGAAGATAAGGCCTCAAAATCTTGATGAAGTAAACAATGATCTCACCATCATACTGTATCACTTTCTCAAAGTCATCCTTGTTTTCCATTAACTTTTCCAACAAGGGAGTAAAATATTTAAGCTTTTGAACCTGAGTTTTGAAAGCTTGAGTGACAGGATGGATTCTCAGATTCTGTACATGGTACTTGAAGGGGTTTGTCTTGTCATGCTTTGAGAAGATCCTATTGATGTAGAAGTATACCTTCTTAGTAATTTTCTCTTGAGAATTATTTGCAATTTTGGAATGAATTCTCAATAAATCAAGATATTCTTCACTGTTCTTCATAACCTTAGATAGAGACTCTTTGTCAAATCCACTGAGTACATATTAAAGTTCTTCTTTAACAACTATTCTGATATTATCACTTTAAAAAGAGGGTTGAGATGATTTTTTAGAAGTATTAGAAGCTGTAAAAGATTAATTAAGGGACTTCAGTTGATTTAGAACTTTTTGGATACAACCCTTATACTCATTAGTCAACTTGTTAAGAACAATAACAAGATCACGCATCTCTTGAACAATTTGATTATTCCTTTCATCCACCTTTTATACTAAGGAAATTATATTAGGTTGAATCAGGGAGGCTAATTCATGTGAAATCTTACTACTAATATCCTCAACAGGGCGAGAAATAGGTTCTAGTCTTGATTTCACCACTCTCTTCATATCTTAAATCATACCTCTGAGAGACTTCACTTCATCACTTAACTGTTTGTTATCAACTCTGACTTCTTGAATTTACTGAAGCATTTTGGGCTGAATCTACCAAAAATATTTCTCTAACAACAGGGCAATATCTCTTTCACTCAAGTTTTCCATAGGATCAGGTTGAGTATTCATGAGATTTTCAACCCCATCCAATAGGGTAGCTTCAAAAGCTTTCAAATCATCCTTACTTACCAAGGTAGAAGGTTCTTGTGAAGGTTCCAGACTAAGAGCTGAGATAGGCTCAGGTTCCTTTGAAGCTATAACATCAAGAGAAGATACTGGTTTCAATTGAAACACAATTGACAAATCTATGCCTTTAATTCAGGCTTCCTGAAAATCATTCACATAAAAATAGCATAGTAGACAAACAAATTCATAATAGATGAAGAGATAATGGTTTCAACTGAAACATAGTATTGATGAAGCTATAACATCAAGAGAAGATACTGGTTTCAATTGAAACACAGTAGACAAACTAATTCATAATAGATGAAGAGTCAATGCATGTTTCCCACAGTGTATTAAGTACATCACCTTGTTCCCCATATTGGATCAAACACATCAACTTGTTTCCCATAGTGGATCAAGAACATCAACTTCTTTCCCATTTTTTATCTCATGATATAATAAACATTACCCAATGCATTGAAGGGAAATAATAATCATAGTATTTATGGATTATATCTCTAGTAAACATCCACCATATCATCATTTCATAACCCTAGTAAAATAAAAATGTTTCCTAAACATCTTATAATCATAATCATAAACCATATAGAAAAATAATAA
This sequence comes from Viscum album, assembly GCA_963277665.1. Lineage (NCBI taxonomy): Eukaryota > Viridiplantae > Streptophyta > Magnoliopsida > Santalales > Viscaceae > Viscum > Viscum album. The sequence continues at coordinate 1,415,897,543 of OY728159.1, read as the reverse complement.
GCATAGTATTGAAGGATTATATCTATAGTAAACCAAAATAAACACCAAATGTTTTTGTCATTCATTAATAAAAATTCCATAAAAATATAATTAAAATATTCTTGAATAAAATTACATTTCCATATTGAAATCAATAAATTAAAATATGAAAATTTGTAAAATATTATGGGATTTTTTTTGAAAATAAAAATAAAAATATATAAAGGAACTATAAAATAATTGAGTGGCCATAATGGAATAAAATTATATTCAATACATATAAGTTGAAATAAAAAATTTATTTCACAATTTTGTAAAAAAAGTTTAAAGTAAATTTTTCATAAAAAGAAAAAATGATTACTTTTAATCAAATTTTTAAAATTTCAAACTTGGGTAAAAATATATTTGAACAATCATATAAGAATTGTAAAAACATTCTTGAAAAAATATTTTTAAATCATATACAAGGAAGATAAAATATTTTTAAAAAAGGGATAAATAAAGTAGTTTTTCCTTAAAAACATTATTTCAGTATATTGAGTACATAAAGAGATGAATATAAAATAAATACATTAAATATATAAATAAAAATAAAAGAATAAAATCAAATAGATTTATCATATAAGGATCATATAATTTTTTCAATATAAATTCAACCATAAAGAATCCTGATTAAATTAAGATCATAAAATAAATTCCTTATATCAAGTCTTGTATTTACACATATAGGTTTGAATATAATGTATCATTAAAATATATTTGATATATATGTATTATACAACCATATTAATATATATAATTTCTTTTATTATAACTTATGACATTCTATCATTCATTTATTAACAAATTTATATTAAAATCCATGTTTTGGGTGATAACTGTTTTGTTTTTCATGCATGTTTCAGTTCAAAAAATCCACATCCTTCTAATTTTATTATGGTTTCATAAACTCAAAAAATTAATTATATTAGTAATGTACATATTAATTATGTATAATTATATTTTTCCATAAAAGGAATATATTGAAAAATGATTAACACCATTCATGGAGACGGTAGGCCATACGTACGCAGTAAAGCTGTTCATATTTTTTAATGAGAAGAAGGAAAGAATGATAAATAATATTTTATCCTTATATAATGATTATAATATCATAAATATCACATATAATCATTATCTACATCCTCACAACCATCGTTGTAAAAAAAATTTAAAAAAATTACATCACTACATGGAGGCGGTAAGTTGTACGAACAATGTTTTATTTTCCCACAAGATGTAAATAAGGTGGATAATGGTTATTAAATTTAAATAATTAAAATTAATAATTTTAAGTATACCTATTTAATTATATCATAATTTATACCATAAATTTAAAAGAGGTATAACATTTTTTTTTGCAAAAACTCAGTTAAGAGTTATACCACTTCATTGAGAACCCTTTTTTGGGTTACACCTTAAGTCCTTAAATGATGGTATCGTGGAATGATAAATAAGTCTAGATCATGGGGAAGGAAGGTAATAAGTTTTTATGATAGGTATTGTCCAATATATAAGGATTGTAAAGTGTGTCGAAGAGAGGATATGTGTCATCCTTATATAGGGTAGGGAAATGACACATTTGGAATTACAAAAAAGATTAATTAATATAAATATCATAACAATTTCTAGTGGTTCCAAGGTAGCCCATATTAGAAGATAATATGTGATAGGTTCAAAATAAACTCAACCAATCACATATGTTACTATTTTGGATAAATTTTAATCCTTATCTTAGAGTAAAACAACTTTAAACTCCTTTTAACCATAAGTAGAATAATTTAACATTTTACCATGACAATGTATTTATATGATAAAATAAGAGGGTACTTATAATTTTTTAGATATTATGGTTGTAAATTTTAAATAAATTTTATAAGATTTAATTTATATAGGTGGTATAAATTAGTTTTGATTTAAGAATAGACAATGAATTGAAAACGTTTTTTTAGGAAAATTCATGATTTTAGAGTGAAATTTTTTTACCTTAAAATAAATTAACAAATTGGTTTACAGGAATTTTTTGGTTAAATAATAAACTAATGATTGTTTTTAGAATTTTAAATTTATCCAAAACTTAATTTCATCTTCCAACCATGCCATTAATTATAAAGAATCAAAAATAGTTTTTATATCTGATATAATGTAACTTATCTTCATAAAATACAAGCTTGAGTTCCAAATTCCAAAATAATATTTTAAAATAAATTTTATACTTATTAAGGATAATTGTTTTCTAAATAATTCATATAATATGATAAAATAATGTATTAGGGTTATTTTATCATTTTTCACCATGGTTTTAACATAATTTTACTTCTTTTATAAAGAGGATAAATATTAACTATGGTAACTATTCTTAATGAAAAAAATTAAGTTATACCTATTATAATAAATTAATTATTATGATTATAAATATGGATTCAATTTTACCAAATTCAACTTATATTAGTGTAAGAATTTAATTTAAAATTAACCTCACAAAATGTGATGAAAAATAGTTTTTCAAAGAAAAGTTTTTCTTAAGTATAAAATATTTTATTCAAAAAATAAACATAAAAAATTATTTAAATGATTTAAATTAAACTTTTTATAATATATTTTAACTAATGGTACTTTTAAAACAATTTTATCAAAATATAAAAATTTAAATTCTTAAAATGAAAAGAAAGTTCTCAATAAAAATCATTATTTTCACTATTCATAAAAAAAATAATTTTTTGGAAATTATGAAAAATTCAATCTAATATAATTTTTACATGATGAATTAAAAAAATAAATTTAATTTTTTCAAATAAATTTTATAAAAATTTAAGAAATAAAAAATTTTATTTGTTCACAAAAAAACTAATAAAATCATTATTGATGAAATTTATTTGGAAGCATATGATGACTTTACTAAAAATGAAACACTTAATTATAAATTTGTATGATTTATATAAATACTTTATAAATAATTTTCAAAATTTATTTATTCATATTCACTCAACCAATTTTAATGGTTTGGTGATAACTATAATAGTAAATAATAATATTTTAATAGAATACTATGGTTCTATTAAACTCTTTGTTAAGAGGAACATAAGCTATTGAAGAAATTAAATTTATTTGAACAAAAATCATTCATAAAATATTAGGGTGTTATTATATTCATCAGGTCTTTACTCGAACATGGATCAACTAAAATATAAGGAGAAGAATTTGGGGAAAATGTTTTTATTAAGGATCAAATGTTTTCATGGTTTTACACATAAAAGTTAACTTATATCAAAATCATAAAAATTGCTGATAAAAATGGAATTAATTAGATTATTCTAAATAAAAATTTATTTTTTTAACATTAATACAAAAAACAAAATATAATGGGAATTTAAAATTACTTTATTTAATTAAAATAAAATATTGTATTTGAAAAATTGGTATTTTCACTATTCATTGAAAATTCAATCATTTTAAAAAAATCTCATAATTTCACTGTAAGATATTTTTCATATTCTAATTTCAAAAATTAATTTTATTTTATTTTCTAAAATAAAATTTCTAAAAGTTGAATAAATTAATTATAATTTCCATGTATAAAATCTAACAAAAATCATGTTTGAAGAAAATACATTTTGAAGCATAAAATGACCTCACTAAAACCGAGCTCTTATTTAATAATAATTAATCTTTAAATTTATACTTATTGGGATAGTGATACATATATTTCATATTATGGTAAAATTTTTTGACAAAATATATTTTAATAAACCTCAATTCATGATTTATGACATAAAGATACGCTTAATGCGACCCTAGAATACTGTGGGGGCCTTGTGTATTTGGTAACATAAAAACATAAAATAAGGATACAATGAAATTGTTTAAAACTTATTTAACATGCTATAAAATTCCATTTATTTTTTAAAACTCCATAGGATAACCTTGGAATATACATAATAAATGGGTGAGCTATAAACACTAGTAAGGGAATTATCAAAGAATAAAATGAGAGGATAAAGAGAGATAAGGGAAGTAATATTGAAGTGGGAAAAATATCCCAATATGAAAAATTGGAAATCAATAGTCATAACATAAATAAGGTTCTTTAATAAATAAGAGAATGAGAGGATATATTACCTTGAGAATTTGTTTCTATAATATCGGGATGAGATTATTAAGATATTGTGGGAACCTTATGAGGGATAAATGGAGATAAGGGTAGACTTATTTCATGCTCCAAGAGTTTGTAGTGAAGTTAAATGGGTGGTTGGTTATGTTTTTATTGAAAATAGGAGGAATTCTTTATTAATTTCGAAACATAAGTTTTTGAATATATAAAATAAATTATTACAAACCACATTCATTAAAATAATACCCTTAGTGATGTCGAAGTGAGCCATGTTTATAAATAATTGATTATAAAAACTTAAAATATAATATTAGTTTTGGTGGATTCGAAAAAGGATTATAAAATTAATCAAATAACATAAAAAACACATTATTTAAATAAGGATTTTTTTCCATGGATACCCTTTAAATTATTTTTTATAACAATTTTGGTCTTTTATGATGTCATAATATATAACATATATTTATACAGTATTTAATTTTTACCCAAAAATTCAACAATCTCTATTAAATATAAAAAATTTACTGTTAGATAATTTTGAAATTTTCAATTCAAAAATAATATTAATTTTATTGAAATAATTATATTAATATGATGATTCACACTTTTAAATAAAAAATCCCCATTTTTTAAGAAATGCTGGTTTTTTTAGAATAACTTTTTTTGATCCTCATAAAAATAGAATCTGACTTTATAAAATTATATTATCATTTATATTTAATAGATATTATTTAATAATAATATTTTTCAAAAATAAAATTTATTTCATAAATTATTTAATACATAAAAAAGTGTGACTTGATTAAAACTATGTATTTTCCTCATATACAATTAGTGTTTCATCATATCAAAAAATATTTTATTTGTAAAAAAATTTAGTTAATCATTAAAATATTTATGAAAAAAGATTAAATATAATCATTATATTATTAGAAATAAAAATATACAATTTCAAATGGTTAGGTCCGAGATACATAAACCCTTATTACACTAACAAATTTTCTAAGGGTATGGTGTGTGATAGTGAGATTTCCATCAGGTGGTTCAGTATACATGGTTTAAGACATGGTCTTAATGAGACAAACCATCTCCTATAAATAGTTTTTATTATGATTTAGTTATTGAATATAGTCATGTTATTGGTTAAGGGAAAATCTTGTTGATTTTTTCTTATTTGGAATCTCCATTAAATAGGATTCATCGGCTACAATCATACTGGTCAAAGTTGTCGCTTATATTTTCTTTGTTAATTGAATTTATCGTAACTCTTAATATATAATAATTATATGATCAAATTAAAATGGATATATTATAAATGGTTATAATTTTTAATTTTATTTTATATCCTAAAGGATATATCTTATAGTGTTATAAAATAACTAAAGTAGTGAATGTGTTTTTTATAACCACATTACTTAATAGGGAATTTAATTTAATCACAATGGGAACTTTGTATATAAAATTTCAGGTCGTTACATTTTTACCCATTTGAAAACATTCACCCCTGAAATTTTAATTTCATACACTTAAACATATAAGGGTTCTAATGTTTCATCTCTTCTTCATGTTCCCTGGTTGTTTCCTCAAACATGTGGTTCTTTAACAACACTTTTACCAGCTAAGTTGTCTTGTTTCATAGAACTTTGTCTCTAAAATCTAAGATCTTAATCATTTTATTCTCATATTAAAGCTCATTATATAAAGGTAGAACCTATATATTTCTTATATGTGAGGGGTGTGATATTTTATTCCTCAAGAAGGATAAATTGGGCACATCATGTATGTTAAATAGGTTGGGTGGGTGTGCTAGTCAATAGGACACGGTGTTGATGTGATCAAGGATATCAAAGGGGTTGATTTATCTAGGAGTAAGATTTTCCTTCTTCCAAAACCTCATGAATTCCTTCTATAAAGGTTTATCAAGGAAAATTTATCTCCCATGTTAAACACTAGGTATCAAAGATGATTGTCGACATATCTTTTTATTGACTTTTCATGGACTCTATGTGATGTTGAATAGTTTGAACCTTATTTTTTATTCCTTGGACAAGATTAGGTCTCATAAGATTCCTATCTCAAAATTCATCCCAACATTTTTGAGTCCAACACATCTTTCTATACAAAGCCTCATAAGTTTCCATTTGAATGCTATACTGAAAACTTTTATTATATGAGAACTCCAATAGGGAAATTTGTTGATCCCAACATCCATGGAAATATATTTAATATGATCTCAGTATATCCTCCAATGTTTAAATGTTCATTTCAGAATAAACATCTGTATGAGGGTGATAAGTAGTTCTAAATATTAGTTTTATATTCAATTATTATGAAAGGATTCTCCAACACATCATGGTAAACCTTTAATCATGATCAAATATAGTAGAGAGTTGAACTCCATTTATTATTACCACTTATCTTATATATATCTTAGTGATTTGGCATAGAGAAAAATATTACTTGATATAAATTAAAATCAATAACTTTTCTAGGTGATCGACTTACACGCATATGGAATTATTGACTTTAGATATCCTAGGGAGTCCTATGATGAAATCCATGGTCATTTCTTCCAATCTACATGCTAGTATAGGAAATGGTTTTATCATACCCTTATCCTTATTTAATTGAGACTTTTCATGTTGGAATATCATGAATTGATATAATAATTCCTCAATATCTCTCTTCATGTTATCCCATTATTAATTTTTCTTAAAATATTACTATATCTTAGTGATTTTAGGATTAATAGAGATATACAAGCTATGTGAATCATCAAGAAGTTCCCTCTTTATTTATAGTTTTAATGGGACACATGTAAGGGTCCAAACCACATAACAACATATTTAGAAAATTAAAACTAAGGGATATTATCTACATTCTTATGTATCACCTCATAATCCTTATGATCATCCTTGATCCCCTTAATAATGGATGTTTGAGTTGATATTTGATAAAGGTAGAATAAAAATCCATTTATTAATCCCATTTCTATCTTATGCATGTATAAAAATATTACATTCCTTTTGAATCCTCATGATGGATATGGTTTTAGGATCCTTTCAGATCAGATAATATTCCACTTTGTTTTTCTTACCTTTATGGTAATGTATTGAACAATCATAGTCATTGATCAGATTGAACCATCTTCATTGGTTCTTATTAATCTCTTTTTGGGTGAATATAAATATGAGGTTTTTATGATCTATATATATGTCACACTTCTCCCCTTAGATATAATTTCACCAAAATATTCATTTAGAAGATAATTTTATCTAATTTTAGATCATAATATGGGTATTCTTACTCATGGACCTTTAATCAGTGGGAGGTATAGGCTATCAATTTTTCATCTTACACGAGTACCCAAAATAATCTCTTTTTGGATACATCACTCTAGATCAAAAATTCTTCCCCATTGGTGTGTAATATGATAATATGTGTAATTATTAACCTATTATTCAAATATTTATATTTCTATTTTTTTTTCAACATTCTAGACAAAATTGACTAATTTCTGAATTAGATTGGTCAGTGGGATTGAGAATCAAGAGATGTTTCTCAAAAATTGAATACTTTATCGAGCTAATCCAAGGAAACAATAGATATAAATCACTGATGTTGGTATTGGTTATAATATGATTTAATATATTTTTAAGAATCCACATAATTCCCTTTTATGGTGATAACATACCCCAATAATGTTACTTTTACCATCCATAACTCACGTTTACTGTAATTCACAAATAAATTTTCCTTTCACAAAGTGTTTGGTAAAAAATTCAAATTATACTCATCTTCCAACTTCTATTTTGAGTAGATAATAATATCTTCTATAAATACTACTAAAAATTTGTTAATGTAATTCTTAAATACTCTGTTAATTAGGTCTCTAAAGATTTTTGTATCATTAGTAAGTCTAAATGACATCACTATGAACTTTTATTTTCTGTACCTTGTATAAAAATTAGACTTGAGGATATCATGCTTATTTACATTTACATGATAATATCATGACTGAATATCTACCTTAAAGATGTTCTAGGATCCATATAGATGATCAAACAAGTCATTAATCTAGGGAAGAGGATACTTGTTCTTTATCATGATATTTTTTAGCTCATGATAATCAATACAGAGCTGCATTGACCCACCCTTATTTTTCTTGAGGAGTACCAATGTACACCATGGTGAATCACCTGAGCATATTAACCCATTATCTATATTCTCCTATAGTTACCTCTTTTGCTACTCAATTTCAATGAAAAATTTTCTATATATATTCTTGGATATTGGTAAAGCTCCAGGTATAATCTTGATTGAAAAATCAACCTATTGGCTTGGAAGAAGACCAAAAAATTATTTAAGAAACACGTTAGTGTATTCCATCATAATGAACATGTATACAAGACTGGTTTTTCCTTAGTAATAATCATTTGATAAAGATAATCCTTCTCATAAGGTAATAATATCTATTCTTGAGATGATGATACCAAAGTATATTCATCCTCCTCATTGAACTTGTGTAGAATCAGAGGGAAATTACTGATATATAGGGTGATTTTCATCTCTTAGAAATTTATATTGTCTCTATATAATGAAATCCAATCCATACACAAAATAACATCTAATTATTCTAAAGTAAGTATCACAATGTTTAATGGGAAGTTAATCCCACAAATTTTGATAAGGGGATTTATATATTATTGAATCATTAATTTTCCCATTTTATATTTTTTCTTATAGCTCTAATTCCATGATTTTTGGTGGTGTTTGAATAGTTCTACTAATCACGTGTGATATGAGACAATGAATAGAACCAGAAACCAATAGTATGTTCATTTTTCTTTAATTAATAACTAATATATATATATCACCACTTCATTTTCAATGTCCATCTCAGTAGTTCTGATGATATAAGCTCACATTTTCTCTTTGGCCATTGATATTGTTTTCATAAGTTGTCATAAAAGATCTTTATCTTAGGGAATTAGTTCACGTAGTGATCTTATTCCTTAAAGTTGGAACAATCGAAAATAGGTTGAGGGTTGACAAGAGAATTCCTTTATTCCATCACATTAGTGTTTCTCTCCTTTCAGAAATCACTATCTAGGTTCCCTTCCATCACGCACCTAAAACATTTTGTCATTCACTTTAGGAAATTTATAGGATTATTCTTCCCACAATATTAAAATGTTGGATGTTGGAATTTTTTCCACTATTATATTTCTCCACCATACCACCAGAATAAAACTAATTTTTTATTCTTATCGACATGGGAACCCAGGGATTTTTTGATCTCCATATCAATATTGATCTCACATCAAACAATTTTTTTCATAACTATCAATGTCCTGAATTTCTAATAATTTTCATATACTCATCTTCAAACCACCAAAGAAGTTTTCATTTTTACATTTTGGTGAAATGAAAAATCAAGAAGGGTATTATAAAAGTCTTTTACTGGTCGCCTCATACATCATAATGGCTTCATATTTCTTTTTATTAAAGATAAGTAAATATCTTCTCATTTTATGTCATATCATAGAAGGAAATATTTATCGAATTTTTTTTCTATAATTCCTTCCACTCCATTACTTATATTTCTTCCTCAAGATTTGTATTTTTATCAATGTCCACTATTGATCAGCCTCTTATTCTATATGATAAATAAACATAAAGAAATTCTATTTCCCAAATAATTGAAGGATGGAGAAGATATTTTTAATGGAGTTGATCCAATATTCCATGATTTATGGATTAGATGATCCATTGAATGTTGGATTCCTTTTTCATATTAATGCCCCAATTGTGACTTGATCTTTCTTAGAGGGGGATTTGGGTGTTCCTCCTAATTTGGGTTTCTATTTAAAACCCCCATTTTTTGAGAATGTATTTAAAAAATTATTCCTTCTCCCATTAGTTTTGGAATCTCATTTAGGTAGTCATCATAATATCCCTAACATTAATCTTTGACCCAGTTTCTCCTATTTCCATCCATTAACTAGAATAAAAGGAAAATTAGGGATGGTAAATTGTAAATTGTTAAACTCATAAATGGGAAACCATGAACATTAAATGGATAACGTATAAATGACATATATTCCTAAATCAATGAATTTATTGGTTTCAATCTAAGTTATTCATAATCCATTTTATAACACAATATTTTTTAGGTATTTTTAATCCTTTTAAAAATGGTTCATAATGATCTTTTGAATTTAAAAAATCATCACCCCCAGGAGTGTCAACCTAGGTTTTCATCAAGTCTCATGGTCATGAACTGGGTTATGAACATTTCCATCTCAATATCCCATTTTGGGTTTATTAAACCTATATAAAACTATGTTGTAATATCTAGATAGGGATATATTTTCATGGAAACCACTTACACTATAATCTATAAAAATTTTGGGAATATTTTCCTATGTTTATCCAAATACTTAAGGCTTTCACTATATTTTTCTATTATTAATCACCCTAAATAACTTGAAATTCCTTTGATACAAATTTTGATAACCCTTATTTCAATACACCTTAATTCATGAGTTATAACATTAAGATACACATAATAAAACCCTATAATAACATGAGGCCTAGTGAATTTGGGTAATTAGGTACATAACATAATAATATAAAATAGGTTTACAATTCTATTATTTAAAACTTTTTTAACATGCTATAAAATTCCATTTCTTTTTTTAAACTACACAGGATTACCCGATGACATACCTAAGAAATGGGCGAGATATAATGTCTGGTAAGATAATAATCAAAGAATAACATGATGAAAAAAACAAATTTTATACTAAAGGTATATCATTGTGACATAAAATGGCTGAGAATCATAAACATGGTCCTCAAATAAATATACAATATGATAACATAATGGAAACATGAGAATGTTCCAATAATATAAAACATGAAATCATAAGCATAAGTCAAGGCTAACTAAAAATAAAACATATGATAGTGTTCTTAGGATAACCACTATTCACCATATATGGAAACCCGTGGGATAAAAACATTACCCAATTCATTTAATGACTATATAAATTTGGGCCCACATTTTACTTATATCATGTACATGCATAAGTATGAAAAAAAGATCATAAAACATAAGAATCCATTTCATAATTTTAACCCTGTGATTAAGAAATGCGGATTCAAATAAATTGAATAAACTAAAATTATAAGGATATGTCAATCTAGGTTAATACCATTGAGTGGATATGGGTATGGGTATTTATAATATAAACGTTTCACCTGGAACGTCGTAGGATAATTTCAATAGAAAAATAAGAGTACGCAATGATTCACAGGAGGGATTAATGAGTGTGTAATGGGTCTTAAGTTACTTGTAAATCATAATGAAATTAATATTGATGTTGAAAAATATATCCCAATATGGATAATTTTAAATCAAAAGGCATATCATAAATAAGGTTTTTGAATAAAGTGGAGAAGGAAAAGATCCCTTACCATGAGAGGTTGTTTCCAAAATATTTGGAGGAGCTTCTTAAGATCTTAGGGGAACATTGGGAAGGATATAGAGAAGTAAGTTCAGATTAAATTCATTACCTTTGATTTTTTAGTAAATAAGGATGGGATGTTTGGTGGTTGGGTTTATATAGAAAAATTGGGGAGTTCTTTATGAAATTTTAAACATAGGTTTTCGACTCTATATAAAAAAATAACCCAAACCAAAAAAAACCCAGGGTTTTTGCCCATATTTTCTACTAAATTCGAGTATATTTAATTATTTTATAATTTCAAGAACCAAAATCAAAAAAATAATACTCTTTATGATATGGAAGTGAGTCATTTTTATAAATATTTGTTTATAAAAATCAAAAATATAATATAGGTTTTGGAGGATTTATAAAGGGTTTATAAAATTAATCGAATCACTTAAAAACACATTATTTTAAAGGGGAAAATATTTTTTATACTTATACTATTAATATATTTTATTAAATCCCATATTTTATTTTATGGTGTCATAATATATAACATATATTTATATCATATTTATTTTTTGACCAAAAAATTCGTCTATCTTAGAAAATTATGAAAAATTTAATTTAGTATAATTTTGATGTTATGATTTTAAAAATAATATTTATTTTATAAAAAATAATTATATTAATATGATAATTAACACTTATTGTAAAAATATCCCCATTTATTGAGAAATGTCGGGTTTTTTTTGACAATTACAGTTTTCTGACCCATATAAAAAATACATTTGACTGCATAAAATTGTATTATCATTGAAATTTAATTGATATTTTTTTAATAATAATATGTTATTAAAATATAATTTATTTCATAAATTATTAAATTCATCCAAAATAGTTTCTTGATTGAAACTATGTATTTTACAAAAATACTATTTATGTTTTATTGTATCAAAATATATTCTTTATCAACATCGTTATTTAATAAATAAAAGTAACAATAAAAAAATATAATAATTATCCTATTAAAAATAAAAATATTAAATTATAAGCTATTAGGGACTAAATACTTAACCTCATATTACACCAGTGAATTCCCAAAGGGTTTGGTGCATGCTGGTGAGATTTTCATAGGGCTGTTCGTTTACATAGTTTAGGTCATGATCTCGATGAGCATGAACTTCTCCCATAAATGGTTTCACTCATGATTTAATTTTTGAATCTCATATTGAGATTATTCAATGAAAAATACCAGGAATTATATGGCCAATATATATATATATGTATATATTATTTTCTAATGAAACTTTTAAACGGGTAAGTGTGAACCAAATACACAAACAACCAGTACAAACCCAGCAAACCCCATTACCACCCACAAAAAGAATCCCGCCCACAAAATACAAAATTCAAAACACCATAAAGGATTTTAACATTCAAAAATTCAAAATTCAAAAGGAAATATCGGACTACGAGCCAGCCCGTAGACCTGTAAGCACCACTAGTCATGTCCCTACCTACCGTCATCATCATCAACTCCGGAATCGAACTCATCCTTTCCGTCAGTGGAGAAATCGCAACACACAGACCAGAATTGTCAGTCGACACTCACCTTTGCCGCTTCCAACCTCATCACAACACAAGATCCACCCAAAATAGTCACAACTTCACCATACAACACCAACTTTGAACCAGAAAAACAGAAAAAACCCACAACTGGTGAAAACCCAAACCACTGAGAATGATAACGAAGAAACAAGATGAACCCTTGAAAGAACCAGGGATGGACTAAAAAAAGAAAAGTGATGCAAGGGGGTGAAACCCTAGAGTCGGGGGAGAACCGTCACGCAACACAAAACAAATATCTCTCGGAGAAGAATCATCCAAAGAAAACCAACAAAAAGATGAAAAAATCGAAAGACAACAACAGGCAAATCCAAAATTGAGAAAGAAGAAGAAATGTTGAGAGAGAGAACCCATCACCAAGACCGGATGTGATAGAAAAACCCATATTGTACAAAGAGATAATAAAAATACCTTTGAAAAGGAAAAGTGATAATAAAAAAGGTTACAAAAAATGACATATAATCAGTTTTTCAAATAAGGTGAACATTGGGGGTTGTTAAAATATATTCATTGAGGATAAAAAAAGGTTAAGGAATAATAGAGAGTGATATAGAACACGGTCATGAGAAATTTAATAACCAAAAAACTATAATTAGTGTGGGGAGAAATGACCATCAAATCATCTGAAATGAAGGTAAAATGATAACATTTTTATTGTAAGTACTTTTTTAAAAAGTTTACATATTATTTTATTATCAATATAGAGAATAATAGAAAATTTAATTATGTTATTTATTTATATTTCATGAGAACAAATTAATAATTTTGTTGTTCTATGATCAATTCCCATTTCATCTCTTACTCTATTAAATGAATATTCAAGAACTATTATTCATGTCTAAAGCACTAAAATTAAATTTTAATTGATCATAAGATCCAAAAAATAATTACAATTCATTCCTTGTGTCTCTAAATATTTACCAAAACCAAAATGGTTAGAAAAAATTATCTAATATATACAATTATAATACATTAATCACTAAAACCTCATAAATAAAACCAAATGTTAAACTAAATTCATTTCTTAAATTGATAAACTTAATACTCCTTTAAAATATAAATAAACAAATCAAAAAATACAATAAACATATTCAAAGATAACCTAAATCAAATTTTCTTCAAATAGTTAACCAATTTCATATTCACCAATACTATCCAATATAATTTATCAATATCAATAATCTCTTTAACCCAATTGACCATTATTATCTCAACAATAGGAAAATATTAAGGATTATCTATCCCTTAATCATGTGTTCTCCAAAAATATCACCTTACCCCTAAATCAATTTTCTTGTTTATCAGAACCATTAAACATGTGATTTAAAATACTTAAAGAAAACACACTCGTGGAAGAATTATTATATGATTACTAATTATAATAACCATAATATATTTTAAATAACACTTCTACAACAAAATTATCAAGTCCCAATACCTAAAAACTTTATTCCATTTATTTAAACAATTGGTATAACCTAATTCTTTCCTCAGTCTAAGAGTTTTCCCTTGGATTAGAGAATAAACTCTGATAATTTCCATATTCTCCACAAATAATACATTATCCTATAAATTATACCTTAGGATGAACTTAAAATTATTACGTGGAACTCTATATTTTTCTTTAGAATTTTTTTATTCTCTTCCTTTCCACATGTAATACATTTTATCATTACTCTAATACATTTCCCCAAGTTCTTATTCCCATATACTTGACCTGTAGTAAACTAAATCTTCTTCTTATGATGGTCTTCATGAAACTCTATTTTATTCCTATTAGGTATTCTAGAAATATAATCCAACTGGAGCTTTTAATCACATATTGAAATAGGCAGTTTATCATAATCATTAGGTTTCTCATTCTAGCTCCAGTTTCACTTGGTTTCTCATAAGGAAAAGTATTCCATTATCCTTTACATATTGTTAACACAATTCCTCTGTCTTCCATCCATTGACTAAAACAAAAAACTATAGTGTGAGAAATAATATTTATATTGTAAAATCATGAAAAATAATTCATAGGATATCTAAATAGTGAAACCTTCTTTAACTTAGTTTATTCATGGTTATATTCTATTCAAATCCTTTTTAATGGTTACTAAATGAAACATGATTTAACCAAATAATATTCCTAGAGAGTTTCAAACTGGGGTTTGTATTAATAGAACACTCACCATGCACCATAATGATGGCTGGGATATAATCGAACAACTATTTTTATCAATTTTTACCTTTTATACATCTATACAAAAACTACATCTACATATAGTATCGAGACATGGATGTATTTTTAAGAAATAAACATAATCTATACCTAACTAAAATATTAGTATGTAATACAATACTTAGACTTCTTCCTAAGGATTTATCATGTTTTCTCTAATACAAATATACAAATATTGACTAACACCTCCCTTGATACCAGCTAAAGAGGTCAATAATGTTGAGAGATAAATATTATATATTATAATATGAATATTTAATACATAAAATTATTGTCCCTTCCACAATTGTATCAGTATAGTATCTTTGGAAACTTTGATACAAAAATATATTTTTTTGTAAGATTTATACATTATCTCCCACTAATATCTTTATAACTATAACCCTTATTAGTCATATCATAAATAAATGCTTTCTTCATAACCTTGGGAAAGAAATCATAATAAAGGGTGATCTCAGATGGTCTGTATGGGTAAATAAGAGAGATATCAATGATCACCTGATAATAACATATGCATAAGGGAATGATAAAAGTAGCTTAACATTTGAAAACCATACCCATAATATCATAAATCATAATATTTAGTCATGGAATAAATCTTGATAGTTCATAAGACATTAATCATAAATAAATCAAAAAACATAAGCCATGAAAGAATAACATTGGCATAATAAATAATTTTTTGGCATACACTTAATCATAAATAAAATTTACATAGTCAAGTAACACTAATAATAATATCATAGTGTCTTGGGTTCACTCCCCATTCCATCATATCTTTAGTCAAGCTTCACTAGTATGACTATCAATGTAGATATAATCCATTATATAATTGGTTTCACTCCCCATTATAGTCCTTATTATCTAATGAAATATCAATAATTTCCCAATTAATTGGAGATATATATAATTCTAGTGCCAGCAATCACATAATCATAATCCATTCATATTTTTACAAAAAGATAATAAAACCTTCATAATATATAATAACCTATAAAAAATAAATTGGTTTCATAAAATTTTAAACAATTCAACATAATATAAACCATTAAAAATAAGCTGGTTTCATAAACACATCACCTACATTATATTAAACCATATAGATAGATAATAAGGATGTTTTCATTGGATAATATCCCCGGTATATCATAAATAACCTTAAAAGATCTTATCATAGGTGGAAATTTTATTTAATACATTACTAGAATATTTCATTTAGAAATTACCCATTCATTTTCAAAGAAATCATTTAAAACCCAAAAATATATAAAAATATTAGGGATTTTTTTAAATGAACCATGAAAATTTTTAATAGATTCCTAAAATTTCATAGAGTTTCTGATGGTATGAATTTTTTTTCATGTCGTTTAAGTTAAAATAAATATTCCTTTCATATTTTTGGGTACAAATAAAAAAAACCACATTCCAAAAATGAAAAGAATATTATTTTTAAAAAAAATTTCAAAAAAATTAAAAAATAGTTAAAAATTAATTTAATCATTCTTATAATATTATTAAAAAAATCTTGAAAATTTTTTAAATAAAACCCTAACAAGGACACAAAATGATTTTCGACCTATGAGGGAAATGAAGTCAGTTTTACTTAAAAACATTCTTTTGGTTTTTTGAGTTAGTAAAGAGAGAAAAATTAAATTAAATTATTTAAGGTCCATAAATAACTATATTAAATTAAATTCATTTGATTATTTATATATTGGTTATAAAATTTCATCATTGGAAACTTAATCATAAACAATCTCGATAAGAAGTGAGATTGTAACATAAATCTTTTACCTCAATTTATAAAATATTTGAGAGTTCTCTAAACTCCTGTATAAAAGATTTAAATTTATTATAAGTACATAATATAATCATTTACCTAATTTTTAAGTCATATATAATCCAATTTTAATATTTAAAAACCTCTTTTTTAATAATTCCCTATTAAAATATTCATTTTTGTGTGCTAGTTATTTTATTTTTTCATAATAATTTTAGTTAGGTAGTTCTAATTATTCTACTATGATCATGGTAAAATTATATCTATAATATTAATCATGATATAAATATCATATATATTCCTTATATATATAGATTCATCTATAAAAACTAGTTATAGAAATAATGAATTACCCCATTCATGGAAATGGTGGGTCGTACATACACATGAACACTGTTTTCACTTTTCAACAGATGAAATGAAAGAATGGTAAATAATAATTAACATTTATATAATATTTATTAGTTCATATATATCATATTTTATATTAAATTTATCCTTTTTATCATTAATGTAAAGCATAAATGAAAAACAGATCACAACGCTTTGTGGAGGTGGTACTCCACACGTACCTAAGAGCGACATTATTTTTTTCCAATTGATGGGACATAAAAAATAAATATATAGTATTATAATACCATAAAAATATTTATTTCAAAAAATATCATATATAAAAACTAAACCCATCATAATAACCATCCATTAATGATGGTGATGAAAAAATTAATAGTATCTCTATGTGGAGACGGTTGTTCATACGTATGCACAAGCGACACTTTCCCTCCCCATTTGATGGAAAACCTGGTGAATTCTGATTTTTAAATAATAGTAATAAAACTTAAATATTTTTATTATAATTAATTTATTATTTTATGATGTATATAATTTATTTAGTGTTGGTAGAAGAAGAAATAAATTAAAATATTTCAGGTAGGATGATTACCTGTACTTTAGAAGGCCTCCTTTAGAACCTTCTATATGGAATATTGGAATGGTATTTTAAGAAGTAAATATACTCTAAAACATGAATTTGTGGGATTAACTGAATAATAAAGGCTAACTATAATCCTACATTAGATCCAGGTTTAAATCTGGGTGGGAGAGAATTTCCACAGGTAGGTGGTGATGTAGGCATGGCGCATGATGCAGGTAGGGGGTGACACAGGCATGACATAGGCATGGTGACGCGAGTAGTATGATGCAGGCATGATGTAGCACCAGGACTTCAGGATATTTTTTGGGCCTTTAGGATATGTAATTGGAATTATTCCCACTTTTCCTTTAGTCCATGTACTAAAAAAATAAGGCTTGATGGGTGGGTTATCCCTTGGGGGGATATGACCTACCTTTTCGGATTGTGTGTGGTGTGTGTGTGTGTTAAATGTAATTGTACCCCAAGAACCTAATATATATATATATACTCTAATTCATGGATAGGTAATTTTTTTGATATAATTTAAAAGGTTTTTTTGAGATATATGGCTCAATGTGATGTAAATAAGATAAAGGAGTTGTGCCCTTTTATAAGTAGGGGAGAGGACACAATTGAGGTTAATTAAATAATTTAAATATAATAAATTATTTTCATGTGAAAGTGGAACCATGTGGATATAATTTTTATGAAATTATATTATATGGTTGAAACAACTTCAGAAATTAAAATTTGGACAGGTTTAAGTGGTATTTTAAACATTATCTTTTGTTTTAATCCTTTCATTAACCATTTTTAACCTTAAATGCGGTGAAAAATTTTCAATATTAAAGGGTTATAATTTTAATTTAAAAGACAGAAATTTGATCATAAAGACCATGTGATTTTATATTAGGCCACTTATCATCACACTTTTCCTATTTCAAGATTTTTATGATTTTTAAATAATTAAATAAATATTATTTTTCATAAAATATCATTGATTTCATTTTTGACACTATTCATTTAATTTGACTTTAAAGACATCATGATAAAAAATTAATTAGAATATAAAATATTTAAAAATAAATTACACATTATTATTAACTATAAAACCCTTGTTAAAACATAATTCATCCAATAATTATTACATTTTATTTTTATAAAATCATTTATTTTTATTTTTATATTTCTTGAACACACACCGTGTCAATGTTCTTTAAACATTTAAGGTAATTAAATCATTACTAAAATTAAAAAAACTAAAATCATAAAAATATAATTAATAATTTTAAAAATAATATTTTATATTCGTTAATAATATATTATTATCTTTATGTAAACATATAATAGAAATTAAAAGGAAGAGAGTGACATTTTTTGAATTTACATTACTTAAAATAATAGAAATTTCACTACTTAAAATAATAGAAATTTCACTATCAAAGAAAAATGTCACCAAAATTCCATATATTATAATTTTTATTATTTATGTTAGAATTAATCCTATGCAAAGAAATAAAATAATGTTTTTGGTATATTTTGAGTCCTTATCTCATGGTTTTGACAATTTTTAACCAATTTTACCCTTATCGAGGTAATAAATTTTTACCACAATTATTATTCCTAATATCCAAAAATATAACAGTCTTATTTACCAAATTTTAACATAATTATTTAAAATATGTTAACCATTTTTCATTATTCAATCTATATGGGTGGTATAAATAAATTTTCATATAAATATTTTAAACGTAATGGAAACTAGTTTTTAGAAAAATGTGTTTTCAAACATAAATACTAACTTACAAAAAAATCATCAATATTGATTATTAAAATGTAATTAATTATATTATTATATATAAAAATGATAATATATAAATTTCATTCTAAATCCAAAAAAGGGACTGTTAAATTACTTGATTTAATAAAAATAAATTATCGTATTTGAAATATCAGTATTTTTCACTATTCATTGAAAAATAAATCATTGTAGAAAAATACTAACATTTCTTCCAAATTTAATTTTGATATGATGATTTCAAAAATATTTGTAATTTTATAGAATTATATTTCTAAAATTCATATAAATTAATTATAATTTCTATCCACAAAATGCAATAAAATCATTTTTGATGAAAATACTTTTTTGAGCATAAGATGACGTCACTAAAAGTGAGTGATTATTTGGAAAGAATTAATCAATAAATTTATATTGAGTAGGAAAATTATAAATATATTTCATAATGTGTTTACACATATTCATATCTTCTAATTCAATGACTATACCACATTTAAATTATAATATTTGTGTTATATTTCTCAATTCACTTAATGCTAGGTGTTGCGTGTTAAGAAATTTGTCGATATTGTTATTATTTTATGATAATTTTTTTTGAGTTACAATAAATTTGTGTAAATTTGAATATAAATTCATATTTATTTCAAATAAAACATTATTAGAAAGACTATTAATCCTTATTATATTCTATACATACAAAATCCTAAAATCATCTTCCATAGTTGTTTCCCTGATTAGTAAAAAATATGATACATTTATTAACTGATAATATTCGACCCCTAAAATTTCTCTTCATATAGAAGGCCATGGAAGTATCCTGAAAAAATAATTATTCACTTTAACCTATTTATAAAGTTAAATAGTTTATCATTTAAATATTTTAGCTAGTCTTTAATTCTTTGTCTTTACATGTTGACAAGTAATATATCGCGATATAAAACCTATAATTTATCTCTTCATTCAAGGCCATAAAAAGTATTGTTGAACACTATAATACATATATTCTAATTCATAATTAAATTTTAATCTAAAATTATTATAATTTTACACTAACTACTTCTATATTTTCATTAGAACAATCATTATCTAGTGTATATAAAAGCTAGAATAAATATATAGATTATAGAGAGATATTTCCTCATAATCATAGAGCCTTTCATGAATACAATATCACTAAAAATATTCCTTTTTTATCTATTTAATTAATTTTATTAGTGATGAAGAAATGGTCAATGATTCCAAAACCACTCGACCTTTCTCCTCAATGATATCTGCATTCAATTATAAAAATATAATCAGATGTTTCCACACATCCTTGGATTGTTTCATGGTATGCAAATGATATTTATTTCAATGATAACACAAAGAAACATTTCTTATAAATTGAGCAAATAACTTATCAAAATAAAATGATTAAATACACTTTATAATTCCCATATGAAATTAATTATGTATTAATAATCAAAAAATTATATTAAGATCTTATAAAAAATATAAACAATAAATAATTAAACAAAATGATAATATATAAAAACATGAGGGAAGGGATAGAGGATTAATTATTCTCATGTGGTCTAAGATAAATAGTTTTTAATCTAAAAAATTATTTTTAATTTATCAAAAAATATTCTAAACTAACACAGACAACATCATATTTAAAATCATTTTCCTCACGTAGCTCTAGTAAAATAAAAACTATAGGTAAAATGTGTCTCTTCGTAAATTCAAGAAATGAAATTTCAAATTTATTTAAAATAATTATCTTCTTATTCAAAGTCATTATAATTACTAGTAATCAATGTAATTCTTGAATGAATCACTAATAACATCCTGTGAGTATAAGAAACTTTTGATCTTGAAGAAATTATTGGGTACTTTTGAAGATATCACTGTTTTTACCATCCTAGTATCTGATAAAATTTATAATTTTGATACAACGTGACTAATAAATGTATACTATTATATTTAAAAATAGAATTTAAAAACCTTGAAACAAATCCTATTCTTTTTTAGTGTCTCTAACACTCTTATCAAATTTTATCCACACCCTTGGAGATATTGAGAATATATCAAAATATTATTAATAAAAATGATTACAATGAAATAAAGATACAGATGAAAAATCCAATTCACTGATACCATAAAAACCATGTGTGTGTTAAAAAATATATATAACATTTCTGAAAGATCATAATTACCATAAAAATACCTAAAATTTGGTTTTTATATGTCCATATTCACACTCAAATATCATTATATCTTGATCAAAAATCAATCTTGGAGAACCAATAAACTACCTAAAATTGATTGTGAAAGTTATCTATTATGGGTATAGATTTTTTATTCCCAATATAACCTAATTTATAATTCAATGACCTATAATAATGTTGTAATCTAGTTATATTCAAGCTCATTAAATTATATTACCAACTAGAGTGTCCACATACCTCACTCATGATAAAAAATTTACATTTAAACTTTGATTACAAATAATATGGGAATCATAAAATAAATACTAAATACCAATATATAAATTTACATTGAACAATGTATAATTTACAAGTATTATTCTTCACATATTATATGATCTATTGTAGACATCTATTAGAACCTTAAATAGTCAAAAAAAAACCTAGATTTAACTCTACGATCCTTACCCTAAGGAAACTAAACACAAAAATTAATAATCCCCAATTAAAATTATCTCTAAATAATTTATCCATTATTATGGAAAGATCAACCTATAGAACTTGACCACCATACTAATTATTTCCTACCATCTATGTACCTAAATATTTATTGAGTAAAAAACTTGTATACATCATTCTTTGTCTCTTTCACTCTTTCAATATCAATGAATGTTTCATATTATTCTATAATTTTACAAATCATTATTCTTATGTTAAATTTTTTTATTAGTATGGAATGAATAACCACACTATAAAGACTCTAACAAGTTCCTTTCCTAAGAATAATGATAATAAAACCCACTACATTGAATGACTCATCTCTTGATGACATAGACATAATTTACAAGACCAAATTACAATCTTCTTAATAGATATTTAATTCCAAACAATATTAATCACATATTCCCTTATGATTTGGGATACTAACTAGTGGAATGAATTACTTAAATGCATGGGTGATAATGTTCCCTCTTTTGGAAAATAATAAGTAATATTAAATATCAAACATCCATCATATATGATAGTAATAAGAATTGGATATTTTCTCCGGCGATCCATATATATATAAGTCTTATCAGCATGATATAAAAATGGTTATTAATATAGTAGAATTCACATTTTACATCTAGATACTTATCACTCTATTGAATGATCATATACTTTTTATACTCTATTAAATAGAATAAATGGAAGAAAATACTTAAAGGGGTCCAAGACCTTAGCTAGAAATATCCCCCAATCCTCTATATGGACTCCAACTTACACATCCTATATTTAAAACTTTTCCATACCAGTATTATGGACCATACTTTCTATATAATTACTATAGTGAATAAGATTTTTGTGAGTAGAATACCATGTTAGACACTAGCAACAAGATCATAAAATACTCCAACATTTATATAGTTAATGTATAATGTTATACTAAATTACTAATTGTAAATATTAATTACAAATACATATTTTCTGGTAATTAATGTTCCACATTAGTGAATTAAATTAATTTCTTAAACCTGTGCTAGTGTATTGGGAATTTGGTTCCCTTGTGTGATGTATTAATACTTTGTACCATGATTCGAACATAAAATTAAATTTATAGCTATAATGAAATGTCTAGATCACATCATAATTGTAATCAAACTGATAGTAAGTAAAAATTCACATATCCATATCTAGGTGGAATGATGGGTTGACTGTGTCAATTTCCCACTATATTATAATTAGCTCAGGTCTAGATTTAAAATTCATATTAACTCTTTGTTGGCATAGTGTTATCATATCCAATCTAGATTATTTGAAGCTTGATATGTCATATATATATATATAACATTCCCAATCACCCAGATAGAAAGTTGGCATATAAATCTTCCCCAAGTAATATCCTCTATATAGGGGTACAACATACACATATCTACCCATTGAGTGGTGAATAATGTATCTTCATAATAATCCAGTAAATGAATTTAAACCATGAACAAAATGTTTCTAGATAAAACATGTTACACTAGGCTATACACAAATATCCTTGCATAATACACCTATGAATTCACCAAATCAAGCCTGGTCACACTTAGTATAGTTAATAATGTCTTATAGTCTGCATTTTCATGAACATATTTCAATTCTATCGACTAACCAACCATTTCATAGAAATATTCTATATTATCCACTTATAACTTACAATATGTGGCTTTCCTTACAATAGGGGAAGTTTAATGTAGATCTATCAAGTATTATCAACTCGTATCGAAGAATGATACACCCTTTAAAGGTATAATTTTAATTATGACCAAGTCTAATAATATACAACACAACCAAGGGGAGTTCTGTAATCATATACTTCCGTGTTGAAGGAAAATTTCATATCTAATGAGCCTTATTAATAATTTAATACATTATGGAAAAATATGTTGGAAAATTTAGGTGTGAACACACCCAATCTCCATCACAATGTTATCATCTGACTTACACATCACATATTAAACATGAGGATACTTAGACAACACCCACCTCTATCCTTTAATACCCCCTTATTGAAGGCCTCATTTTTATTCATTCTTAATCCATTAAAATATTGAAATATGAAAATGTGATTGTATATCTCATCGAGGATTAACTTACATAGATTGTACTCATACCAAGGTGATTATTTTCATGGGATGAATCTTCTAAATCTGATTAATTATATCAACTAGTCACTCCTCAAATGACAAATTTACCTCTTACTAAACATTATAGATACTGGTCAAATGAGAGAATTCTATGTCATATCCTTATAGTTTAGATGCTTGAAATATATTATACATAGTTATATATCTCAAATAATTTTCTAGGTTCTACATTTTTGTACCAATCCTTTCAAAAATTCTCAATCTGAACCATGTTTTATGGCAATATCTTTCCTTGAATACTCAAGATAAAGTGTCTTAGGTATTATGAGACCCTAAAAAGTAACCAATCACCTATATCAAACTCTAGAGGTTGATATCAGTAGTTTTTTTATAATTATAGCCTATATAGACCAATCACCAACCACTTTATTATTATCAATATATTGCACAGAGTCTTCTAAATGATTATCAACCCAATCAACTATGATTCCCATAACTTTTTATAGTATGGTTATGAATGGATGGTCCTTCCATAAAAATTATTATAGGTTTCAATTCGGATCGATGCTTGATAATTATTATTGTATGTTAATTACACTTATTTGTGATAGTCCTCTTATTATTATTTTTAAAATCTAGGATATGTAATATAATATTGTCCTAAATAATTTGAATTGTTCCCTCATATAGTTCATCGAGAAGAGAGTAATGAATTATATTAATTTTTTACATAATTGTATAATACTAACAAAATTATCAACCAAAAATGATATTTGGATCTCAAATACCAATAAAAATGATACTCATTATCACTCTATGGATTCAAATAATCTATCATATATACAACAAACCCTAATCATTTCCTGATTGGGTCTCCCTAATAATAAATAATTGTAAAACCTTGATAATAATATCTATAATGATCCATAAAGAATCCATACCTTGGGGAAAATTTAGAATCCCTACTAAAATGTTCATGGAGACCTTACCCCACTTCATAATAGGTATACTAAATGAACATAAAAGAATTTTAGGTCTCATATATTTTTACATCGCCCATGGATGGGTGAGGAATCATGATGTTCAACTCACTATAACTTTCTTCTTAATTATCCAGTATAATTGTTATCTTAAATCATGTTAAAAATTCCTCATTCTATGTTGTACTACACATTGTGTTTTATGTGAATCCCATATAATCTCCCCTAATAAAAAGGAATAACACCACCCTTTGACTAACATACAAGATGACATAATCATCTTACTCCCAATATATACACTATTTGTAATCATATCACCTCTCCCTCATCACTTAGTAGTATAAATCCAACCATGGATTCTACTTCAACACATCTAATAATGAATATGTGATTATTAAAATAAATCAGTGTAACCATCCTTTTGTATTATATGATATCTACCTAAAAATTATCAATGAGTCTCAACCAACACTATAAATTATATAAATAACATGATATATACACATTTGTATTCCTAATGAGTGTTCCATCCAATGCGTTACCCAACCCGTAGGTATATCCCATCTCAAAATAAAAGGATATTAGGTACTAAACACTTTATTTCTAATAATAGTTCATGTTTTTATAATATAATATTTATTTGAGGATTTTATAGTCAATATTAGTAAAAAAATATATATCATTTTATAGATATTTTAACCAATATTTAAAATTATATACAAGAAAAAACAATTTCATATTCTTGTGTAGCTAGTACCACTCACTTGACATAAATGTTAATGATATATAAGTGAAAAATAAATCATTTAGTACTAAAAATCCCCAAATTCCTATCCTTATAGAATCATTATAAAAATTATTTATCTTTATCTATTTTGGGAAGTTTCATGATTATAAAAGAGTTGAGTTTCCCCTTTATCTCTTTAAAATACCACTCATTATGATCAATCAACTTGAAATTATCCTCTATTTTGGTCAAATGCATCATGGTAACTACCAATAAAGAAAAGTCATTGATGGAATACATGAATTAATCCACCAATCCCTAGAAAATATGAATCTTAAATATGTTCATTACAATCAATCAAAAAATAATAAAATTGACCCTATCAGTGCCTTTTAAAATTCCAATATCATATATAACATTCCCCAATAATCATACCTATTGTATCCAAAAAACAAACTTCATGATATTATCATAAATATAATTCTCTTATAGATTACCAAAGAAAATATATAAGTTCCAAACATAATCTTATAGAGCATTAGAGTATATTTGAATGTTTTTAATGAAACCCACTATAAAAAAAGTTAAGATAAGGTGGTAAAATCTTGTTTAATAGAGCCATGAAAACATATAGAAAAAAATTATCCTAAAATCATCACTAAGTTCTAAACAAATCCATATATTCTCTTGAATACAATCTAAGGATAATCCTTTACCCTCATAGTGGATTTTTCATTGTCAGAGTACATATAAATCATAGATTACCATTATTCTTTCTCAACTAATAAAACAAGTCCTTTATAAAAGGAAGTGGGTTCCCATTATTAATCTTGACCTGGTACAACCTTTATTCATCCATAAATAATATGGATACAATTTCCCATAGTAAATAAAATGAGATAACCCCATTGAGATGTTCTTAGGTAAATAAATATCTTTTCCATTTGATCGTATAATTAGAATATAAAACCCCTAAACTCATGTGGTTTTATCCAATAATGTGGTACCAAAATGGGTTACATGTGTAGAACTAAGTCTATTAAAAACTAAACATCCCTAAAATAATGTAATCTTGATAAATCCACAAAATAGAAAATCTGAAATCAATTAACAAAAGTCTGGAAAAAAATTTATATCTCCCTCTCAATATAATAAAATGATCATTATTTTTTATATTATCATTACCATAAAATTATAATTATTTATGATATAACCTACCTAAAAATATCAATCCTTGGTAAATTTATAATGATTATATTTATGAGAACATAACTACACTTGTCTCCATTAATAATTGATGTGTTCTCCAAATAGAGTCTACTAATAAATTTCATAAATAAAATCAAATCCATATATATATATATATGTATATATATGTATATGAGTGTATTATTTTCAATAAAATCCCACATATTCATGTAGGAAATATCTAGAATGGCATGTCTAAGACATCTCATGATATCCTCTGACCACTTCCCTAAGGGTGTGTGGATGATCAACATTCTATTCAAATATTCAAACATTAACCTTGATTTACTAAAATTTAATATAGAAATAATCAAGTTTATTTCACCTATATCAACCAAAATAATAATCAATGTATGTGTCTAAAGTATTATACCACATAACATTTATTTTCTCAATCCATTATTGGATAGAATATACTAGGTAGTAAAATTTTGTTTGAAACAAGTACTATAGTCCTATCCTACTAACACCCAACATCCATATATAGTCCCTTATTTACTTTTTTGTATATCCCTAATAGCCTTATATATTCTATATTCTAATCATCCAATTGGAACATAGATAACACTTTGAGGTAATATCACCTATATTATGTGTTTTATCATTTAGTTAGCTTTCCTTGGATTATGGGAATGAGTCAAAACCTATAGAACAAGATTAATATTAAATCAATTTTTTTAATTTGGATTAGGAATGTAAGATATTTATATGTTTGGAAAAATTGAAAGGAAATTATAAGGTGAAAGTTATAAAAAAAGGCCCAAAGTGAAATATCATTCTTTGGAAAAATGAATTGGTTAGGGTGGTTAAAACAATAGGATATTACAAGGATGGCGGGAGGAAACTAGACATATGGTGGCTACAAAGTAGCAATGGGATACTCTATTAGTGATCCTATGGAGGGAACCGGAGTCTATTTCTACAACAAAAACTCAACCACCACTTTAAGTGAGGGGTAAGATGTTTATTTTTAGGCTGTTTTCTTAAATCCCTTAAATATTTTTTACTCTTATGTAGTAAAATTAGATGGGATCCATCCCTCATTTCATTTCCCCCTCCTTGATAAACCTCTGATCCATGGTGGTTCAAACAATTTTTTCTTTATCAATTTAAGTAAGATTCATTCATGTTGATCATATTCTATCTTTATCCATATTTATACTCTAATATTGGTATATATAGATTTGTATTTTATTTTAAATTACACTATATAATTATTTAATCATAATTTAATAATGGGATTTTTCATGAATGATGTCTTGAAGAGGATGTGGAGTGACTATTTCATTTAGTTACACATTTTTTCTCTTGAGATAAGTAATTTATTATTCATTATTAAAATTTTAACTTTTATGTATGGAATTTATTAATGAATAAAAATATATAATTGATGTTTTTTCATTATAGGTCCTTGATTCATTAATGGGCCATCTTCCACAGGCAGTTCATGGTTTTTTCCATTATTAGTTTTTAGGTGAGAATTTACCTAGTTATGCCTAATTGGATTAATTATATAAATAATTTATTTATTTTTTATAAATTTATATAGATCCTAATAGATTAATTAGAAGTATATTAATGTGAGTATGGTCAATACAATCTTGGTTGTATGGAGTGAGTTCTGTGAAAAAATGGGATAACACCAAGATAAAGAAGGTGGTTCCTAATTTTATCACATTATATGAAATTGTATATGATGTGTGATATGATAACAGGGGTATGAGGGTATGAATGATTTGATATAGAATCTATGTGGGATACCAGGTGTGTTTTCATAATAGTGGGTTTTTTTTATATAACATATGAATTGGGTGTTATGTTACGAATAAATAGTTTTTGACGGAAATGTATACATTAGGGAAGTATTGGGTTAATGTAACTTGAAACCATATATGATTTCTACCATAGTGTGATTGATATAGTTTACATGGGATGTCTGATTTATCGGTATATGTAATTCATCTCAAGTGATAGGCTAAGGGTGACTCTATTGGCTAATTTCTTAATAACTTCGTGGGATATAGGTTATCATGTAGTGGAAATATCCAGGCTTCAAATTGAATTATTAATAAGGGATTTGGAGGTAATTATAAAAGAAAAAAATAGTTATTTTAATGTTATATTTGTAATATGACTACCTAATGATTGGTTCATATTGGGAACTAGAGTATTGTAAGTGTTGTGTCAATCTATGGAGGCTAAATCACCATGAAGAAGATGAAATATGGGATGGTAATGGGATAAGGTTATATTCTAACTAAGTTATAGAATGATTAAAAGCATTTATCTACCAAAGTGTATAGTATTTTGTGGTTACTGATGTTGGTTCTATATTGAAATTATGGGCATGGATTTGGAGAGTTTAGATTTATGGGTCTGTATGATGAATTTTTAAGGATACGTTTATCATGAGGTGTTATGTGTTATAAGTATATTCTATGTATTAGAAAGTTTAATTCATATAATTTTGATTGAAATTATCCTAATTTGAGTGTTTATGTGATACATCGACTAACCCAATGAATTAATAAATCTCTTGACTTTTATTCATATGACTACTAGAGGATGAAGTCTTGTATGTTTTTTTGAATTAGTAGAATTTAATGGAATGATACGAGGCTATGTCTGTGATATGTAATAGTGGAAAAGTTGGATATATTCCACACATTAAATTAATGATTACTTTGGGTTGGACTTTGACCAAAAGTCTTCATACTTGGAGTTTTTTTATAAGAGTTCAAATATATGTATGGGTAAGACATTAGATAAATATCTTCATGCTATAAAGAGATAATACATAATAGTAGCAATGATACGATAAGATAGACAATGGTTAATAGATCCTTATGATATTCTATGGGATAGATTTTGGTCACCTGACAACCATGAGATCATCTAAGAAGGTTGTAGGCTGCCTGATCCTTTTTGAAAATTTATAGGACATATGTTAGTCACCCTATAACCATGGTACAATATGGGATAGATATACGAAAAATTATCCTAGTGAGATTATAGATTATGGAAATTGGACACCTGATAACTATGATGCATGATATTATGGATGATTGACACTAGATCTTAGTGAGGTCTGAAATGATAGACATAACCCTCCCAATGCTCAAGATACATGACGAGATGGATACTAGCCACTCGGTCCTTAAGAGAGTGATTGGTATGGATGTAGGACAAAAAAATTATTAATAGATCCTTTTTGGATATTTCCCATGTTTTTTCACTAATAATGTCTAACCACTGAAATTCCAACCCATATTCTAGCACAGTTTAAGTAGTTATGTGTTTTCTAGTTGAGTGGAATTTTGATCGCTTGATGGTATGATCGATGTAATAATGTGATGTTTAATACTTCATTTTATATAGTACATGTATAAAAAATATTTAATGTTATTATGGGAACCATTTATGGTAATTTATAGAGTTTTATTCTCACATGAAGCAACTACACTTTAGTGGATGTGAAGGTTTTATTGTTGTCATTTATGTTAGGAAAAGGACTTAAAAACTGGTGAATAAGATAAAGTAGAGTAAAATGGGTTTAAATACTTTCTGGATGCGAGGTTTATGATGTTCATATCATTGGTATTTACCACTTTTTATCTATTCAATATAACTATTTAATTAGGCTATCTTGTATTGATGTATGATTATAAGAGTGTCTTGGGTTTTATTTTTTTTATAATTGGCTTGTTTAATTTTTTTGGTATTCCTTCAAATATAATTGTATATATTTTAGTCTATTTTTTATTTTTTATTAGTGTTCTTATTTATTTATTATTATTTGTGATGATGTTGATGTTATAGTATCCCCAATGATGTTAGCACACCTCCACTACTAGTTGGAAGTCTCTAGAATATAGGGTGGATTTCTTGAGGTATAATGTGCATTAGCTCTGGTTGTTTAGATGGTTCCCAAGAAGGGGAACTTTACAAAATGGTATCAAAGTAATGTTTTAATTTTATTATGATTTGGGACATTGTACAATGATCTAGGATAGGTCATAATACAGGTTAAAATAATTACTCATGCGTATCCATCTCATATATGAGAATCAATCCAATTTAATAATGGTTTTAGATTGTTGTTATCAATTTTTTACTATTATAATTGAGAAAATTAAGAAAATGTATGATGTTGTGATGTAATTAAATATGATTTTTATATTTGACAAAGGTAGTAAGAGGAATAAATAAATGCATCATAATTCACATATTTTATTACATGAAATATATATGTTTTTATGTGATTGTAAAAATTATTATAATTAATGAATAATTTTTAATTATTTAAAACATTTAAGACAATTTATTTGGTGTTTTCCAAATTAAGTTGTTAGTTATTCTCTATCGAGCTAAACCTATATATGGATACTTCCTTGATACAAATAATATAAGGGCGATTTATTTGAGATACAAATAGACGTAGTGATGAACATATAGTGGGTAGTTGGGAATATGGATACCCCAATGTGGATTAGAGACCAAGAGTGGGGGAATTAAAACATATGTTTCCTTGATCTATTTTAGATTGAATAATACTTTCATGTTTCTCTAAATATGACCTATATGGGATATATGGTCTTTATAATGGGTTAGGGATCCTATAGACGATGAGATATATCCCGAGATAACAACTTGTCATATGTAATAACAAAAAAACATGTTAAACACATATTCCTTAAAAGGGTAAATGGTATGGTCCTTGGTTATATAAGTACTATGATATGGGTATAATATGAGGGTATCATGAGAGTGAGGATTAATCCCATTCATAGATATAAATTAGATGTAAGGAGCATGGGAATATACTTCACATGTTAATATTGACACATGGGCAATGAGTGATCAAATCATTGGCACACACATGTGTATTCCTTGAATGGGTGTTGGATTTGGGAGAATGGGTAGTGCTTTGTGTGGGTTGTTTTTGAAATTCATGGGAGTTATAAAATGATACTTGATTTGGTGAAATATTATATTTTGGATGGGGTAAAACTTATGTAATCATGTGTTTCGTGTAAGTGAAGGATAGATCGGGACAAGATTCATGCTTGAAAATGAGGTTTAATAGATGTAAACATAGGTTGTGAAAGTTATGAAATTTTTTTTAGTGTGATCTCTCATAATGGGGACAAGAGAGTGGGAATTTTCATTGCCTATATGGGATATATAATCTGTGATATAACTACATAATCTAGACCATGTGACTATTATTATGGAAATCTTTCTGGCATGAACGACCTTGGGTAGAAGGTAGAACATGCCAATTATATGATGATAAAAAAATAAAATACAAGGTGATATTGTTCTAGAGTCATGTAATATTTATATTCTTAAAGTACTTGGAGTTAGGTTTAGTTATTTCAATAAGACTCAATGACTAATCAAGAATGGGGGTGTCATTGGGTGTGAGGAATCTATGTGAATGGTATGAGATACCATGTTTACTATGAAATAAATAAGAGTTATCTTTATATTGTTTTGTAAAGTGTGAGTGAGATAATAATATACTCCATTTATGGTCATATAAAGAATTGAAATTATTAAATAGTGAATCGATGTATGACAAGGGAAGGATATGGGATCATTGGGGTGTTATAGATAAATGATCAAGGGGCCATTAAAATCATGGGAAACATAAAGTTTCATCTCATGGGGGTGATGAGTTATGACTTTTTTATGAATATGAAATGTGTTAGTATGGAAACTAGTAATTATATAATGTTATGGGTTTGAGAATCTTGTTTATTTTAGAGTGTAATATAGAGAGTTATTTTTTATAAGAGATATGGAAGCCTTTATAATTGTGGAACTTCTAATGGGATGGTGTTGAGTGCATAGAATGAGGGCATATAAGAGTGGTGGGGTAGTTATTGAGGCCACTAAACTTGAGATATATCCATTAGATCTTGGGAGTTATAGATATGGATCTTTAGTGATAACATTATATGATAATATTGATAAAATTTATATCAATGGACTCTATAGTGTGATTTTTATGGTTTTGATGATGATTTAGGATTGAATCTATTGATTTAAGGAGTTGTGTTTTTATCTGGTGCCTCATTCTCACTGGAACACGTTGATCTTTTTCAACCCCCCATATCTCATATAGGTGTTAAGGTCTTATGTTTAATTTGGTTTCTTCTATTACAATAAATTTCTGGGGGAATAAAGTGTCATGGTGGGGAGAATTGTGACACCCCCATGTCACTATTAATTCTAATATTATATAATTATGTATTATTTTGAACTGTTGGAAGTTTTTTATTTAAATTTTTTATTTTTAATTTTTTATATAGTTTCATAGTTCATGAATGGTTTATTATAAACCATAAAATATTCATATAAAATATTTTGATTTGTTTCATATTTGTAGTAGGGGATACATGGTTGGTTCATGGTTTGGTAAACTATACCGCCAAACCATGTGAGGGGTGAAACCCATTTCTAATAGCGTATGCATGGTTAGCACATGGCTTGGTAAACCATTTTTCTAAAGCATATGGGATAACAAGATCCTTGAAAACATAAAATTCTTGATATCCACCTCCACATTTTAACTCTATTTGTACCTCTCATTCTCACTCACTCAAATGGTCGACCCCTAGGGGAGTTCAAAGAAGCATCAATCATCTTTATACATAGATTCTATCCCTTTTACTTAGTATTAAAGAGAATTATAAGATTTATTATCCTCTTTCTATTTTATTTTAAATTTATTCTTATTTTACTCTTTATTTATCTTCCTCTCATAAACCCTAATGAAAATGGTAGATGAATTTACAGTTTAGATTATTAATAATTTTCAGATTTGATTTTCTAGGGATTATTAAGGTAGTTCTCTTATAAGGTTTTACCAAATCCATCAAAGGAGACTTATTACTGGTGACTGGGGTATCTATTTATATTAAATCTTATCTTATATAATCTATAAAATTATAAGGATTTTATAAATGGCTTTCCTTTCCTGTTAAACCAATATGTGATACCAATGTTTTTTTATGAAATTTATTCAATGATTTTCATACTTGGAATGAAGGGGATTTAAATTTTTTCAATATTTTATATCTAAATTTAATGGTTATACATTCCAAATGTTATATTAAATTCCCAATGGCCTATTTCAAATGAATTGTAAGATTTAAAAGAGCTATATGGCATATATTTTCTTTTTAAAGTGGAATGGTTGGCTTTAATGTGAGTTTTTAATACTTTAGGGTATTTGAAATGTTTCATAATGAATGAAAAAGTGGAGTGGTATTTTTCCAATTTTTTTTCCCAATAGTTGTTACCATGTGTTGGTTTTTTAATATATACTTTTAGATGTTTTAAAAGAAGGTAAAGTATTTGGTATTCTGAGTTGGTTTTAAAACCTATTTGTTTTTAGAGAATAAGTATTACTTGGTGTTGTGAAAAACTCAATTCTTGATCACTATATGTTATTTTATTCTTTGCATGGAATTTTATCCCATGAGGGGGTATTATGTGATGATTCATCTGATGTAAAATGGGTTGTTTCTTTCAAGGATAATGGAGGTTAAAAGAGGTTTATTTAAAAAAAAATTTGTTGTTGTTCATGTGATGATCTCAGGAATTATTATTTTCTCACATCCATTTGAGATATATAATGGTAACCTTATATGGATAAGTGGAATATCAAAATGTGTGTTACACTATATTAGTTTGTGAAAGTAAGTTAGTAGCCTTAGAAATGTTCACCCTCCTAGGGGTTTTTACTTGGAAATATTATAAGTGGAAAGTTGAAAGGTGATTTATGTTTTCAAGATAGAAATTGGGTTGTGGTGATCTAAGAACCAGGTCTAGTATTATTTAAGGATAGTTCTTAGTGAGTAAAGCATGAAGGTTATATCCCATTGAGAATTTATTATGGGATACTACTCTACACCTATAACACCCCAAGATATCATATATATTTTTTCATTTAAAAAATATTTAGTTCAATATATTTCTTCGCACATGATAAAATAAAGCAAGTGATACATTAGTAAATTAAATTTATCATCCTTAAATTATAATTATGATAACATAATATATATATATGATATAAAATCTTCATCATATCCTCTTATGGTTGGTATAAATTATGATTTTAATGGAAAATTATTTTTTTATATAACTTATTAAATTATTAAATGATCTTCATTTACTTTTACCTTTATTCAATCCATTAATTAAGGAATCATATCGTAAATCATGCGTGTGTTCAAACTATTTCCTCCATGAATGACATGTCTCATTTCTATTTACCAAATAACATATATAGAATAAAATTTTAATAATTAAAATAATATTAAGTGTATAACATTATTAAAATTATAATGTTGTAAATTATTATATAAAATCACTCTAACCTTTATTTGAGAAATGGGTTTGTTAATTATGTGTATGTGCGAACTACCATCTTTGTTAATGATAAATTTCCTTTTTCAAAACCACCCATAATTAATGGTTATAATACTAGATTTTAGGGTTATATATGATATATAATGAGTTTATATTCTTCATTAAATATTATTTTAAAACTTTTTAATAGAACTTTTATACTCATTTGATTATTACAACACGCTTTTGTTTTTTTTTCATTTTACCGCCCATTTGAGCGATGTTGTGATGTATATAAAGTTAATTATTAAAGAATGGAAAATAATTTTAATAAAATTTAATAGTATGGTATGAAATATGTTTTTATGTTTCTATAATTATAATACTAAATTCTAACAATTTTAATATTATATAATCTGTGTTCATTAAAATCTTCCA
Organism: Viscum album; assembly: GCA_963277665.1. Lineage (NCBI taxonomy): Eukaryota > Viridiplantae > Streptophyta > Magnoliopsida > Santalales > Viscaceae > Viscum > Viscum album. The sequence goes on along the minus strand of OY728159.1, from coordinate 1,415,861,058 downwards.
AAACTGGTTTGTCTCTAACTTCATCTTTAAGAGTCATAACTAAAACTCTCATAGGGTGAAAGTGGGACATTATAAAAAATAATTTGATATATATGTATTATAGAACCAAAGGTAATATTGGAATGATGTAAATGTCATCAAATATCAGGGATCAATATTAATATTACAAATCATGTACAAGATAATTAAAAGTTTTAACACCCAATGTTAAAACTAAGATACAATGAACCACTATATTAATAGTAATTATTTATAAATGGATAATATATAAGGTTTAAATATATGATTAAAATTATTAAATATATTATTAATATAGTAATGGTAATCTTATAGGAAATTAGAGTGTGATAAACTAATTGTGGAAATAATGTAAGGGGTTTTTGTCTCAAAATCCCTTCATTGAGACACATTTTAATTTATACACCAATTTAATTTAAATGGTTCTTATAAAGGCCAATTTTTTTGTTATAATAAAATATATTTTATTCATGGTACCTGAGGTTTATTTTCAAGATATTTTCCCCAAGTTTTTAGATTAAAATGTCACTCAAGTCCTAAGTATTTTCTCGACTCAAGTACTTTTTCCCATGAGTCATGAAATCTCTTTTTTATTTTCATCTTCCAAGTATATTTTTCATACCATTTTATTTTCAAATGGTATATTTAATATTTATATAGATTTCATATCCATGTTTTACCTATCAATTTTTTTTCCTACAATGTTTCAAGTGACCTTCAATCTTCTCTACACTTCATTTCAATGAAATGTTTTATCACCCTTTTTACAATATGAGTTTTACTAAATGGTTTTAATTGACTTTAAATATTTTAATCAATATTATTTTTCAAAAAAAAAATCATTTATATCAATGTTTAAATTTTTCCAAGTCTCATTCTTTCCCAATTATTTTTAAAATTTTATTTTCAAATACCTTGAATTTCTTAAAAATGTTTTTAAATGGAAAGATTTTAAATGTCCCTCGATGAGTTATTTTTGAAAAAAAGGAATTTATTTTACACATTTCCATAAAAAATTATATTTATAAAGCCTTTGTCATTTTCAAGGATACCTTTTGTCTATGTTTTCATGTTTAAAAAAAGAGATATTATTATTTTTATGGTTTAATAAAATATTCCTTTTAAAATGTTTTCAAAATACAATGGAAATTATTATTTTCACAAAAATTTCTCAACTTCTTCTAAGAGTGTTCTAATGTTTCTGAGCATATTGTAAGTGCTTGGGTGGGTGGAAAACAATAAATATTTATTTTTATCTAATGGATCATTTAAAAGTTATACATTATGTGGAAACCATGACCAATGAAATTTTTACAAAGAAATATTTACATATAAAGCACTAGAAACTAGAGAGGATCTTTTCACATTAAATTTATAATTAATTTAATTAATTCTAAAGAAAAAAATTCTTCATCTTTGGATATTTATACATAAATGATGTTGATCTTCTAATAACATTTTTGGATTACCGTATTTGTGCAGTTAGGATCCAAGTTTATAATATCTATAGCTATGATCTATGCATGCTCTTATGATCTTTGGGAAACACAAATGGAACATCAGGTTATATAATGGTAGATATATCATCTTTTATTTTTCTTATTCATTACTCATCCTTTGGTATAGAATTATTTTCTCTATATATTATTTTTCTTGAGATGAAGAGAGTAATAAGAGTTGAGAGAAAATTTGGTTATGCACAATAATTCTCAATTATTCATTAACCCTACATAATAGACATAACCACCAATTTATAAAGTTAGTATTTAGATTAAAATATTATTTAATTATGTACTGACCCTTAAAAAATATTATAAACCTTATAAAACCCCATAACATTCAATAATAATATCATAATTATTTTTTGTTATGTAATAACTCATGGAACGATAAATATTTTTTATCAACTTGAAAAAATATATTCTTAACTAGACAGTATCTAGGAATGCTCCAACTCCTCATCTTTTATTGAATAAATGAATAATTAGTTTATTAAATATTTTTTTCTTCAATAAATAAAATAAATATTTTTTTTTCAAAATCCAAAAAATAAAAATTTATTAAACATTCATGTAATAAAATAAATAAATTTACTAATTAATAAATATTTATTTATTACTTTAAGAATATTAGGAATCAATAAAACATGAATAAAATTTTTCTTCATCCTTGAGATTAATATTTATTCTAATAATTAAATTCAAATAGAATTTAATTGAGATCAACTGAAACACATAGTGTGCAAACCTCTAGGATTTTTTCTCATTGAAAATAAGAGGGATATCCTAAAGTCCAAGAAAATTGTCTAGAAGTGGGTTAGGGAACCCAAGTGAAATAAATTAATGTCACAGCATTGATAACCACATATGAATTCTCACTGTGTAATATAATCCACTACCCTTAATATCTAATCATAAAGGTTACATATCTATTATAAAGACCCAAACCATAGTAGTTTAAGGCTGGTGGTTACTTTATTACATTAATAATAGATATAAAAAATCACATCCCAAAGTATTTATTAGTTTAGTAGTATTAGTAAACTATATATGTATTAAATCCCACATTACATTTAAAAACATAAAATAAAACATAGTATTTTTTGGGATAATATTTATTCGCTATTTTATATTCATTTATATCAATCATAAAACATTTCCAATAATCCTTGGGAAAAGAAAAATAATAAATGGGTGACCTTTGATACTCAGTAAGGGTATATATATAGAATAAGAAAAATAGGACATGAATAATATGGCAGGAAATAAATGATTATCATATAATCTCATAAACACATGATATAAAATCTTATCTATGGATATAAAAATTAATCAAAAATTAACATGGAAAATCATAGTTTATTTTTATGTTATGTAATGTATAATGTCTTAAATTTGAAACTTATCGTTGAGGGGACGTTCCATCAAATCTTAAACCTACCATTAAGTCCTTAATCTTAGTCATCTTATGTAGATGATTATGGCCATAGACAATAACCAAGATAGTTTTTCTCATGATAGCTACTAAGGATTCGAGGAGATATATAACTACGTGTCCCAACTATCACTTAATAAGTCCAATGTGTTCCTCATTTGAATAAGTAGCACAACTGGATCAATATTACTTAAAATAGATAATTGACTGTATTAGATGAATTATCATATGATATATAAATACTTTCCATATTGAAATGATCATAAACCATCCATAAATATATAGTTTATGGTATCATAAGAGAATAAGCTCAGTATACTATAATATTCAACAAAGTATATTGGAATTGATGAAAATACTTTAAAAATATCAATGGAGATTTATTGAGGAAAATACCCTTTTAACTTGGAAATTACTTATTTAAAGTCTAAATTATTTGCAAAATATTAAGGAAAAAATATTATTTGAAAATTATATTATAAAATTTTATAGTAATCTTTAATTCATTTAGTAGTCATGATGGAAGAAAAAATTCGTTCATGTACATTATATAATTTAAAAAACATTCCTTTAATGATTTTATAAAAATTTCATAAAGTACATGATTTGGAAAACGATAAGAAGATTCATTTAATTTTTTTTAAAAAAAGTAAAATATTGGTAAACATGAATTTAATAAAATCATTATATTAAATTAAAATAATTATTTAATACATTTATAAGAGACATGTACATGGAAGAAAATGTATTTTTGACTAAATAGAGAAATAAAGTAGGTTTTTCTTAAAAAAGTCTCTATTATTTTAAGTACCAATGATAGGGAAATTGTAACATTAACTGAAAAACTCATGAATATATATATGATAATAAAATAGTTTTGTTTTATGAAATAAATATTAAATAATTCTTCTAATGAAGACTTAAACATAAAAAATATCGAATAATTATGAGATTGTGAAATCAGCCCTTACCCGAGGTTTGAATTCCATCATATGAGTTTGAACCTACTGTATAATAAATATAGATTTATTATAAATCTATTACATAATCATACTCATGTATAAGATACCATATAGAACTTATATATAATCATTTTTAACCTATTTATTAATAATTATTTGTTAAATCATAGTTTTATGTAATAACTGCTTTATTTTTCATGTATGTTTTCATTTGGTATTTTGGTCTTTATACATTGATCAAGGTTTCATCATGACAAAAAATTTAATAATGATATAAACATAATATATATATTCATTATACATATATTTATAGTAATCAATAGATTTTAGATATAAAAAATGACTTACTTCATTCATAGAGATAGTAGTTAGTACGTACGCATGGACGTCATTTTAACTTATTGAAAAATTGAATGAAATAAAGGCAAATAAAAATTCACTATTATTGATCCATTATTGTAAAATATAAATCATATATATTCATCAATTACATACTAATTACCATCCATGTAAAATTCAAAATAAAAATAAATCATGTTGCTTTATGGATGTAGTAGTCCACACGTAAACACAAAAAACGTAATCATTTCCCAAAGGTTTGAAAGGTAATAAGGTAGATATGATATTTTCATTAAAGAACAATAATCATATCATAAATATAATATTTAAACATTAAAATAATCATAATTAACATCTATAAAATATAGTAATGAAAAATTAATGGTATTTCTATGTAGATGTGGTAAGTCGTACAAACGCATATGTGATACTTTCAATTCTTATTTAATGGGAAAGAGGGTGGATAATGGTGGATTCTTAATCATCATAACATTTAATTATAATTAGTAAAATTTTGTTACCATTTTATGATAAATTCCATATATTTATATGAGGTTTGATAAGAAGTGAAAAAGGGACCGATTAAGGCAATTACCTCTTCTTGGGAAGAGCTTATTCAAATCTCATCTTACGGATCCAAAGGTTGGTATTTTGGGAAGACAAGAACGTATATAATTTTCATAAGTATTATGATAAGATAATTTTTTAGTGTACGAGTGATCTATAAATCTCAATGTGGTTTAAATATGAAAAAGGAGTGGGGTCCATTTATATGTTGGGGAAAGGACACACTTGGAATTTATTTAAATAATAAAATATAACAAAGTGACTCTCAAGAAAAATGATTCAAAATTTCAAAAGATTCTAATTTGGTATAGTATATGGTTTTTATACCATCAATGAATATAATTTTGAAAGGTTTAAGTAGTTTTTTAACTCTTATCTCTTGGTTTAACCCCTTAGTTAAACCATTTTAATTTTAATTAGTATAAAAACTTCTTGACACTTAAAGAGTTATAATTTTACTTATAAGATAACTATTGACTCATAAATGAAAAATATATGATATTTTAGAAAATATATTATCTTAATTATCCTATTTTTATATATTTATAATTTTAAAATAATTTAATAAAGTATTATTTCCATAAAACATCATTAATGTCAATTTTAGGACAATTCATTTAATTTGGTTTTAATAACACCAAGAAAAGGATATAATTTTATTATAATCCTTTAAAACATAATTAATATTTCATATTATTCTATTAAAATTTTTTGACACCATAACTCACTCAAATTATATCACTTTTAATTATTTTAGTATTGATTATTTTGTTTCTTAATTAATTGAATAAATATTTTTTCAGTGTTTCATAAGAAATTAAGGTACTTGTTTAATTTATAAAAATTAAAAATACTTTTTTAAAATGAATTTTTTTTCATTATTCTAAAAATATATATTTTTATTTGAACACAACTTTATTTTTTCCCTATGTAGACACATAATAGATATTTAAAAGTAGGAGAGTGACATTTTGTATTTGTCTTTGCATGAAAACTTATATAGGTTAATTTCATGGAAAAGTATGCCTAAATCCATTTTATTTCAAGAATAATGTTATAAAGGTAAAATTTAATTCATCTAATAAAGATTTATATGAGATATTATGACCTTATCACTTAGTTTTAACCTATGTTAACCTGATTTATCCTTTAACACTATGATAGATTTTACCAAATTTATTGTTCATAATTCATAAAAAATATTCCTTATTATCAAATTTATACCCAATGATTATAAATAGGGAATATATTTTTAAAATTTAATATCTATAAGTGGTATGAATTAATTTTAAAATAAGTGTACAAAACGGGATGAAAACAAGTTTTAAAAAAATACAGTTTTAATTGTAAAACTATTCTTATTCCTAGAAAAAAATTAAACAAATGATAAGACATTTAGTTGAATATATAATATATAAATTTATTTTATAATTATATTTTATATAGTTATTAATTTAATTTATTGAGATAAAAAATATTTTCATGCATAAAAAGAGTTATTAAAAAAAACTTCTTTTATTTTCAAATATTTTTTTTCAATTTTCATTTCTAATTAACTGATAACCAAAGAATTTATTTTATACATGTGTAAAAAAAATTCATAATTTAGTTAGTACTATTCATACCCTTCAATATAGTGACTAGGTAATAAATATTATATAATATTTTAATAGAAGATCATGGTACATTTAAACATGGTGTTGCTTGTAAGGAAATATATTTAAGAAACAAATTATTAAAGAATAATATAATATAAAATATAGGTGTGTTACACTCTACCCCCTTGAATTTAATTTCAACCTAAAAATTTTATTACTCTTATACAAACTAATGATTTTATTTTTTACTCATTAGATCCATAGGTTTAAACATATAATCCTCATTTTTATGGTTTCACCACAAAACATTAACCAAGTAAGTGGTCCCGTTTTATAGCAATTTTTCCCTGTGATCTATAATCACTATTAGTTGTTCCTCGTGAGAGAGATATTTCTCTAGTGGTATTACCTCTGATTTTTGTACTTGTGAAGGATCTGATATGTACTTTCTCAAAAAGAGGTATATGGAACACATCATGAACTTTAAAGAAAAATATTAAAAGCACCAATGGATAAGATATTATCCCGATACAATATAGAATTTAGAAGGGACTGATATACCGTGGTCTTAGTTTTTCCATCTTTCCAAATACCATATATCTCTTATAGGGAGATATTTTTAGGAATAATTTATCACTAACTACAATATCAAGACCCTATTGGTGATTATCATCATAAATTTCTTGTTGAATCTGATATAATCCTATGTGTTTCTATATAGATCTAACCTTCTCTACTATTTCCTTATCTAGGTCAGATCCCAATAGACTTCTTTCTCTAGATTAATTCTAGAACATTTTAGTTTTAAACTTCTTTCTATAGAAGTATTTATATGGGGCTATATGAATAATTGAGTGAAATTTATTATTGTAATAAAATTACACTAAAGGAAGGTGCTTATCCCAACCACATTTTAAATCCATATAGCAAGATATTAAGATGCCTTCTAGAGTTTGAATGGTACTATTGTAATGACCATCCATCTAAGGAGTATAATAAGTGTTGTACTCCATGAATGCTTACCACTTTCTTAATATAAATTTTGGAAATATGATAAAGAAATAAGTCTTCCATTATGGAAATAAAGTGTGCCTAATTTTTAATATGATCAACTAAAACCAAGATAGAATCGTTCCCAATAGATTTGTTTTAGATTCCAATGAAAAAATACATGGTGATTTTTTCCCATTTCCATTCTAGTATGGGTAATTAATTTAACATCTTTTTAGACTTCTATATCTTGGACTTAACTTACTGACATACCAAGAACCAAGATAAAATCTCTACAATATATCTCTTCATACCATCCCAGCATAAGTAGTCTTTCAAATCTATATACATATTCATACTTCTGAGATGAATAGAGAATGAATAACTATAATATTCATCCAATAACTCCATAAAATATGGTATATATAAGACACATAAATGGTTTTTGAACCTTATCATTCCATTAGAATCTAGATTAAATTCTAGAAAATTTCTCAGCTTCTTATTCATCTCTACATCTTCTTTTTGTGCCTCTTTAATTCTCTCATTGATATATGATTGAACACCCATTTGATAAATATATGATTTCACCCTTTCCTTAATGATTTAAAAATATATCCTTTGTGAATCCATAAATATTGGATCTATTTTTATCCTCATTATAGATAATCTAGTATTATTATTTCATCTTAGAGCTTCTTCCACCATGTTTTACTTCTTAGGGTGGTAATATATTGAGTATCCATAATCTTTAATTAGCTTCATCCATATTCTCGAGTATATATTCAGCAATTTCTGTGTAAAAATATACTTTAAACTTTTATTATTAGTATATATATTAAAAATTTCTCCATAAATTTAATACCTCTATATCTTTATGAAAAAAATTACCTAAGCTAACTTCAAATCATTAGTTTGGTAATTCTCTCATAGACATTTAGTTTTCATGGGGAATAAGCTATCACCATTTCATCTTTTAAGAGGAAGCATCCCAATCCCTTATATGATGCATCAATCTAGATTAGAAAACATTCTCTATTATTGGGGAGTGTAATTACTGGTTTACTAACTAACCTTATCTTCAATTCCTTGAAATTTTCCTCACATTCATCCATCAGTGGGACTTGGCTCTTCAAAGTTAACTTTCTGAGGGGGTTGGACTTCCATGATACATTTTTCATAAATAATCAATAATAACCATCAATACTAATAAATATATGGATATCAATCACTTTTTTGATCTAATCCAATGTATAATATTTACTATCTTTTATGGATCCATATATGTACCCTTTCTTAAGATTATATGAACCAAAAATGAATGTTTTGTATCCAAAATTCACATGTAGTAAATTCTTTATAAGGATTTAGTTACGATATTTAGTACAATACTAAAGTGATATTCGTGGTATTCCTTACTTTTAAAATATATAATAATATCATCTATAAGGACTAACACAAATTGATCAAGGTAATATCTAAAGACTCTATTCATTAAATACATAAATATAGTAGGGGAATTAGTAAGACTAAATGGCATCACTATAAATTCATAGTGTGCATAACTTGTATGGAATGTTTTCTTAGGTATATCCTACTTCTTGATCATTAATTGATTGTATCTAAAATGAATTTAAATCAAGAAAAACTATTTACCTCCACATTCTTAATCAAACAATTAATCAATACCATTTATAAGATACTTTTTCTTGATATTAATCTTGTTATGTTCACAATTATCAATATAGAGACGCATTGATCCATCTTTATTATTAAAAAAAGAACAAGTGCACCCCAAGATGATGCACTTGACCGAATGGATCCCTTAACAAGATTCTCCTAGAGTTACTCCTTCAATTATTGCAACTCAATCAGGACCATTCTATATGGATTCGTTGAAATAGGTGTATCAACAGGTATGTCTTATATTGAAAACTCATATTTAATATTTAGTATAATTCCATGCAACTCTTCCAGAAATACATCTAAAAACTCCCAAAAAATAGGAATATCATTTCTATTGAGTTTTTTCATGACCATTTGAGATAAAAAATCACCTACGAATAAGAATCAAGACCCATATAATGTATGTGATTTCCATCATAAGATCATATTTACCATCACATTGATAGACAATCATAGGTTTGTATGGAATATCAAATGTGACTTCTCTTTATTATCAATTGGTGTGGGATTTATGTAGAGAAACATAGTTCATGCCTAAGATAAAATCAAAATCAAATCTTGGGAGAAAAAAAATATTTTTATAAACATTCCCATATTCTTATATTAGATAGGATTTATAGGCTTTATGTTCAACCATTATACCATTAGGATATTTCACATCCAACTCAATATAAATTCCTTGGGTATATTAATTAACATTCCTATAGAAATTTCATGATATAAATAAGTACATACGAATAATATCAAATAAGTAACTTCAATATTTGAGCATTCTTAACACCACCTCAACATAAAAAATCTATCTTTCATCCCTTAATAAAACAAAATTGTTTATAATGAACATTAAGTATCATTAATCAGAGTGCTTGATCATGAAAAATCATTCTGAAGATGTCTAAATCATGACAACTTAGGTTTATACTAATATATATAAGGTCATCATCTGTTAAAAACCACTATAATGGTTGGAAAAAAAATATGAATTAACCCAATCATATCCCACAAGAGTTTAAAATGAATTGTGCAGCAAGGACCATTATCTTGCACTAGGTGAGGATCGATTCAAATCCTAAGGTGACCTTTTCAGAGTTATTACCCGTAGGTACAATGGTGTCATATCCACATCCACTTGTAATATCCATACATGGATTTATTTCTAAGAAATCCATATAATATATACCTTATAAAACCACTAATATATTATTCTATACTTAGAATTGTCTTCAAATTCAGTCATGGTGTTATGTTCTATCATTTATGTTTTCCAAAATCGAGTTACCTATGTTTCTACTAAACCTATTCTCACACCAAATATAAAGAAACCAACCCTAGTAGTCTATATCTAGTGGTTACTTTGTTACATTGGTAATTGATAAATGAAATTTCATCACAATGGACCTAATAATTTATTAGTATTGGAAAACAAGATACATACAAAAATCCCATATTACATTTGAAAACCTAAAATACAATATATTATTTTATTTTGGATCATCTTTATTCCCTCTATAATATCCCTTCATTTCAATTATAAAAAATTTCCTATAATCCTAGGGAAAATAAGAATAAGAAATGGGTAATCTCATATGCTCATTAAAGGTTTGTACATAGTGGAAGCTAAAACATACCTGAATAATATGGTAGGAAAAATTGATAATAAAATAATTCTATAATAACTTCTGAAAAAATCATATCCATGGATGTAGAAACTAATTAAATAAATTCATTTACATATATAATTGATTTTATAATTCCCAAATTCATAAATCCAGACATTTGAAACTTATTATTGTAGCCTCGTGCTAAGACATCTTAAACATATCATCAAGTCCTCAACCTAATAAATATTATATAAATGTTTAAGGACTCCAAAAATACTCAAGATAGTTTGTCTCATGAAACCTACTGATGCATCGAGAGAATATGATTAATATCATAAAACTATTTGATGAATTATAAAAAAACATTATTGAATATATAATTTATAAATTTTATTACATTAATTCATTAATATTTATTAATTTAATTTATTAATATAAAAACACTTTGCACGTATAAAAAAGTTTTTTCATAAAAAATGCGTATTTTATTTTCAAATGATTATATACATTTTCATTTATAATTAATTGATAAAAAATAAATTTATTTTATACATGTGTAAACCATAACTTTTAATAATTTATTTATTCCTATTAAAACTCTCTAACCCAATATCTAGGTGATAAATATTAAATAATTTTAAATAAAAGATCACATTTTATTTAAACTCGGTGTTGTGTGTAATTATCACGAACTAACTTGGGTACCCTTGTAACCCAATAACTGAGTTTGTCCTGAGATATACCGAAGGGAATTCACAATACCCATGGGTCGGGGACTAGCTCATGGCATCATATTAAATTAAATTGGAAATTATTTTTCCACAAAAATTGCGGGGAAAAAAGAAAACAAGACAGTATGTATATCAAAGGAAAACTCCACTGGGAGTAAAGTATATGAAGTTAAGCAGGCAAAAATTCCAAAGTATTATAACCAAAGTACTAAAAGGGGAAAACATCCCAATTTCCCTAAGGAGACAACTCAAAAAGACCAAAGTTCAGTAGTAGGATCTACCTCTAAGAGATCCTTTTCCCTTTCTCAAACCTAGAAGGAGATAATCTACAAACATCTGAAGGCACAAGTAGGGTGTGAGCCAAAGATCAGTAGGATTTCACCCAAGAATTCCATAACAGATTCCAATATCAATTTAACCAAAAATTTCATTCAATATTAAAACAAATAGCTTTAGCATAAATATAGAATATTTAAACAGATAATGCTTTACAGTTTAAAAGATGGAAATGCCTTTAGAAAATCATGCTACACATTTCAACTGATGGAAAGAATTTTAAAAGATGGAATTTTTCTTTAATCAAAGGATACTTTGCATAGATAGAAATTCTCACAAATGGATTAAATAAACATTTTATATAAATAGTTTACATAAATTCTCAAGGCATGAAAAATAGTTTACAACCATGGAATATTAATACATTCCCAATACAAACAAGCAAGCAACATGATTGTGCACTACAAATGTACAATAGTCCAGGTTATTGGGATCCAAAACTATGAACGGAGAAGTATTTACATACGCCCCTTTAGGCCTAAGGTAAAGGGATTCATCACCATCGCCTATGGATTGGGATGTGCTGATATAATGTTTTAGAACATTGTAGAATTGTAACGTTCCACCCAAAATAACTCACTATCTACCTAAGGCTTGCATGTTATCATGTAAAAATCCATGATGGGTAACTCATTTTATAATAGAAAATGCTATTCAACCCATTCACCATTTCAAATATGCCAATTTTTTCTTTAAAAACCATAACACATTTTTAATAAAAAACATGCCTTTTCACCAAGATGAGACCCTAAGGTTTCCATTAAAACAAATTAATCCATTTTTCACAAAACTGGGGTTTGAAACTAAATCAAACAATTCCATCATTTTCATCAAAAACCCCCAATTCTCTTGAATCGGGGTTTTTCACAAACTTTACATCAAGTAAATTTTTATTCAATTAAAATCAACATTTCATCTGATTCAATTCCCATAAAAACAAAAATTTAAATTAAAACATTTAAATATTACCCAATTCTAATTCCATGAAAAATATACATTTCTTCTCAAAAACCAAAATTCATCATAATTGGGTTTTAAAACAAAATCAATTGAATTTTTTTTATTCAAAAACCAAACTATTGAAATTTATTCAAACAATTGAAATTTAAGAAAACCAATTAGGTTTAATAAAAATTGAGCATCATGATGGAACCACCTATCAAAAACCAAAAATCTTGCAATGCCAAATCCAAAATGGGATTTTTTTCACGAAGAATGACGATCATGAAGAATGGAATCAAACCTATGTTTAATATCCCAATAAAAGTGGTATTAGATCCACGAATCAATTCCAAGATCTACCGAAACTTAAAGAGATAGAGGGAGAATACATGAGGTAGAGAACGGGTGGAGGAAACTAACCGGATTGATATTAAAGTTCATTCCTCAAGCTTCAAATCCCATCTAGGAGGGGTTCGAGGCACACAAAAATGTCATTAGGAGCTCTGAAAAAGGGAGAAACAGATTAGTGTCAAAGGAGGTCCATCTGGGACCAAAAAGGGGGCATGGGAAATTTTAATAAAATTTTAGATCTGAAAAACATCGTCCATATAGTTTCCTGGGAAACTACGCACAGTTAGGTCAAACCGTGTGCAGGCCACGCAGAGATTACTACCCAAACATGTCCCTAGTGCATGATTTTCCCTAACTATGCGCAGGCCATGTGCAAACCATGACCCTACACATAATCCTCTAGAATTCTTAGAAAATCACCTGGAATGACCCAAATAAAAAAAACCAAAGCTCAAACAAGAGGGTGGGGGGTAGGAATACCTGAAAAATAGTAACGGTATGTTACAAACTCCCCACCATAAAAAATTTATGTCCCCAAAAAGCCTAAAAAGGATCCAACATTCCAAAAAGATGTGGACTTTGCACTCTCATAAGTGCCTCTCTCTCCCACGTCTCATGATAATCAAAACTGTGTTGCCATAGCACACAAACAAAAAGTTTTGTTCTCCCATGAAGTACCTTGGTATCAAAATAAACTATTCTAATTGGTCATTCTGTCACGGATAAATCAATATTCACTTGAAGATTATGCAAACTCAAAACATGAGATGGGTCAGATATATACTTTCAAAGCTGAGATACATGAAACACGTTATGTATCGATGTTAGCTATAGTGGTAGTTCTAACTGGTATGAAAATTTTCCCACCTGATCAACTACCTCAAAAGGTCCAATAAAATGAGAATCATGCTTCCCTTTCCACCCAAGCCATCGATGACCCTACTGGGGTGAACCTTTCAAGAACACCATGTCACCAACTGATAAATCCAATGGTCTGTGACAATGATCAGTATATGACTTGTATCAGATCTGAGTTATCGACATTCTCTAATGAATCAACTGAATATTTGATGTCATCTCTAGAAATAAGCTCGGTCCAACCAAGGAAATCCCACTTATATCTAACTAACACAATAGATATTTAAAAGTCCAAAAATACAAGGCCTAAAAATGAGTCATCCTGATCAAGGACTGGTAACTATTGATGTAAAAAAACTCAACCATCCCCAAATGATCATCAGAAGCTCCACCAAAGTTGAGAATGAAAGTATGGATAATATCTTCAAGAATCTATATAGCTCCTTATTTCTGGCCATCCGATTGTAGATGGTATATCATGCTTAAATGGACATGAGATCCTAGTACCTCTTTAAGGCCTCTCCAAAAGAGATAAGTAAACCGAGGATCTCTATCAGAGACAATATTAAATGAAACTCCATGCAACCAAACTATCACTTTCACATAGAGACCTACTAACTCCCCAGTTTTGTCCATATCACAAATGGGGATAAAGTGAGCCAATTTTTTCATCCTATCAATCACACCCAAATGACATTATGATTCTTCTAGTTACATAGTAACCCAACCACAGAGTCCATAGAGATCTCATCCCACTTTCATGTAGGGACTGGAAGTGGCTGAAGTAACGCCGAAGGTTTCTGGTGCTCAGCTTTCACCTGTTGGCACATATATCACAGAGAGAAAAACTCAGAAATGCCTCATCTCATAGTTGTCCACCATAACTGCTGCCTCATGTCATAGAAAATCTTTGTAGTTCTTGAGTGCACAACCCATTTAATGTTATGGAAATATCCCATCACAACTTTTATTATCAAGGATGGTACCACAAAATGATTTTGATAGCATATAATTCTTTTTTTGGAGAATGACCACTGGACAATTGTCTCCCTTCCATTATGAGAGTCTCTGATGCTATGGAAGTCATCATCAAGATATTGATCTAGAAGAATCATTTCAAGAAGAGAGGGTGTCAACTGAACATTGTCTAAGGAAACCTCGGCCCCTGTCTCCTGAACTCCAATATGCAATTGTGAAAATAAAGTCATCAAGTTTCACTCTTATAAAGATTATTTCACTACCTGGGTTGGAAACTTCCTACCCAAATCATCAAAAATGACATTCCATTTCCTAGGGGTATATGCGCTGTTAAATTCAAAATACTCCAGGTATTCCACCCAACACCTCTGGAAAAGATTAAAATATTTTTGAGAGAAGATATAACTCAAGCTTGCGTGGTCAGAGAACACAGTAAACCTTTCTCTATGAAGTTAATGCCGAAAAATATTGAGAGCATACTTCATGAACCAATGGTAGTATCTAGCTAAACCTAAGAAGCTCCAAATCTCAAAGACATTATGTGGTTGTTCCCATGTCATAACCAATTTCACCATTTTAGGGTCAACTGATATTCTATGTTTTAAAACCACGTGTCCCAAGAAATTTACATTCTAAATCCATAATTCACAGTCTAAAATCTTGTTATAGAGTCGGTGATTTCTTAGAAAACTCTATACTATTCTCAGATGATGCATATGATCCTCCTCAGATTTAGATTACACAAGGATATCATCCACAAAGACCACTACAAAGGTATCAAGATACTCATGGAAAATCATATTCATTAAAGCCATGAAAACATACGGAGCATGGGTTAACCATAGAAAATGACAAGGTACTCATAATGTCCATACCTGCTCCGAAAGGTGGTTTTTTGAATTTCATATTATTTTATCCTCAATTGATGGTAACCGGAGTGAATATTAATCTTCAAGAACCACATATCCCCCTTCAACTGATCAAACAGATCATTAATCCGTAGAAATGTATACTTGTTCTTTACCAATACTCAATTTAGCTTTCAGTAATCAATGAAAAGGTAGATTGAACCATCAGCCTTCTTCGAAAAGATAACTGGAACCACCTATGGTGACACACTCAGGCATATAAATCCTTTCTCAAGAAGATCATCCAACTGTGACTTCATATCTTTTATTTCAACTAGTTCCATGTGGTAATAGGGAATATAAATTGGTTAAGTACCAGCCATCAAGTCAATGAAAAACTCAACCTCTCTTACCGGTGGAAAACCAGACAAGTCAGAGGGAAACACATCATGAAAATCAATCATGATTGGAGGGAGATCTCCACTCAAATATTCTCATTCCAATTCAAATGAAAAGACTGAAATTACTTTCCCGAACTCTAAATAATAAGGTATGGTTCTGCTCAACCTCGGGACCCATTCTTCTTGAAACGTGAGAGACACAACACCGGGTGTAGTGAATAAGACCTGTTGAAGATAGAAATCAATATCGACATTATTGGAAATGAGCCAATCCATCCTAAATATGATTTAAAAAGATTTCATATCAAGAACCAGAAATGTCCAAGCTAACTCAAAATCTGTTAGATAAAAAATTCACGTGGGACTATGGAGACCCTGCTCTCTCTTCATACAAAGGGGTGTAGTAATATCCATTTCACAAGAAAAAAATATCCATAGGAAGATTAATAAAATTAACAACATGGATTGAAATATACAAATTATATGAACCGATATTAAATAAAGAAGACACTAATGATGAAGCTATAGTGATGGTGCCTCTCATATTTACTGGGCCCATTTATGCTTCCTCTAGAGACTCTTTCACTATGTGAAAAAGATTCATTCCAGATGAATGTGGCTAGGAACCTTTTGCACATGAAGCATTTTATTTTCCCATAGTTTTTATGAGGATCTAATGATCATGTTACACTATGAATTTTGGAATAAATATGGCAGAACCTCTGCAAGTTCCCTGAACACCCGTAGAAGCCACAATTCTTAGGTTCCTGTATGCAAACCTTCTTATAATTCTCTGTCTTTCTACACTGGTAACAAACCAGTGGAACTATACCTAGAACTGCATTAGGTTTATAAAAACTATGTCTTCATGATCATCCATGAGAATCATCACGCTTCCTTTTTCCCTTGAAGGAACTCACACTGCCACTATGAGAAAAAAGAAACTCCTGAAAACCCTGACTTACCAGCCAGGTCCATCTCGACCATCAATACTCTATCTAGTACAACGACTTAAGAATTAAAATTCATACAGAAAACCTAAGAATAGATATCCTGAGTAAGTCCCAAATATAACCTTTGAGACTTCATCCTCTCATTCAACACAATCTCAAGTGTAAAGTGCACAAGCTTAGAAAAATGGTTTATATACTTAGTCATAGACCCGTCAGACTATTCATGTCTGAAAAACTCTGTTGACTTGGCCAACAACATCGAATCTGGATAGAACTAGTTGATGAAAATAACTTTCATGTCTTTCCACTTTAATACTTAATGTTTCTTCATTATCAGCATAGTGTCCCACCATATTATTCTCAGTTATTCTAACATGATGGTGGGACACTTTACCTTTATCTACTCAGGTGTGTCTAAAAACCCAAATAAGAATTCCAAACTGCTCAACCACTCCCTAACCTATTGAGGGTAATTTGATCCCTTAAATGGTGCTAGTTTCTAGCGAAGGAACTCTTGAGAACTAATCTTGAGAATGTACCTATGAGGTTCCACAAAAGGAGCCTGAATGGGATCTAGAAGTGCTTCCAGTCCTAGAGCTTAGACAGTGCACATGATCACCTCAATCAGATTCATATCCACAAGAGGATTTGATCACTGAGGTTTAGCAATAGATTTCTCCTACGTTTGATTTTCACATCTTCTTAGATGCATGATTCTACAAAACATTAGCAGACAATAAGGAATACATTATTCAATGATCAAACTGAGAAACAAGGGAAGTTAATCCCAACAGAAAGGATAACCAATATTTTAATTCCAATAAATCCAAGTCAAAACAAGGAAAATACTAGATCTAATCTAAAATACATTTTTTCCTTACCACCCCTAGTGAATTAAGCTTTATTGTACTGAGATATGGAGATCCAATTAATCATAACTACCTCTTAAGTCAAGAAAAGGTTTCACAATGCATATTAACTTAAAGAAAAAGGCTTAACCTTCCTTCTATAACACTTTTTCAGGAACCAAATCAGGTACCCTAGTAACTCGATAACTGATTCAGTCCTAACATAACCCAAAGGGAATTCCTTATCCCTATAGTTTAGTGACTAGCACCTGGCATCATACAAACTGAAAGTGGGAATGATTTTTTAAACTAACAATGTGGAAAGAAAAGAAAACAAGATAGTATGCATATCAAAGGAAAACTCCACTTGGATTAAAGTACCATATGTTAATTAGGTATAACCTCAAAAGTACTACAACCGAAGTATTAAAAGGGGGAAAATAGCCCAAATTCCCTAAGGACGCAACTCACTAAGACCAAAGTTAAGAAACAAGATTCACCGCCAAGAGACCCTTTTCCCTTTATCTAACCTGGAAGTAGATAATATATAAACACATAAAGGCACAAGTAGGGTTTGATCCAAATCCCAGTGGGATTTCACCCAAAGATTCCATAACAGATGCCAATATCAATTTAACCCAAAAGTGATTTCAATCTTAAACAAACAAGTTTGGGATTAACAGATAATATTTAAACAAATAATTCTCTATAGTTTAAAAGATTTTAATACCTTTATCAAATCATTCTATATATTTCAATTGATGGAAAACATTTCAAAAGATGGAATTTTTCTTTAATGAAAGGATAAATTGCATAAAGAACAATTCTCACAAATGGTTTAAATAAAGATTTTATATAAATTCTCAAGGCATGTAAAATAGTTTACAACAATGACATATGCATACATTCCCAATAAAAACTACCAAGAAACATGGTCATACACCACATAGGTACGATAGTCTAGGTTATAAGGATCTAACACTGTGAATAGAAAAGTATGTACATACTCCCCTTTAGGTCTAAGGTAAAGGGATTTATCACCATCGATTAAGGAGTGGGATGTGTTGATATAATGTTTTAGAGTTTTGTAAAATTGTAAATTTCCACCCAAAATAAATCACTGACTACTAAAGGCTTGCATGTGCGCAAGTACAAATTCTTGATAGGAAATTAATTTTATAATAGAAAATGCAATTCATCCCATTCACTATTTCAAATATTCCAATTTTATCTTTAAAACCCATAATTCCTTTTTAATAAATAAACAATCCTTTCACCAATATGATACCCTATGGTGTCCATAAAAACAATTTAATCCATTTTTAACAAAACTGGGGTTTAAAAAAATCAAACAATTCCATCATTTTCATAAAAAACCCCTAATTCACTAGAATAGGGGTTTTTTCACAAACCTTCCATCAAGTATATTTTTCTTAAATTAAAATAAAAATTTCAACTGATCTAGTTCCCATCAAAACAAAAATTTAAATTAAACAGTTTAAATCTCACCAAATTCCTATTCCAATCCAAAAACCATTTTTTCCTCAAAGCCCCAATTCATTGGAATTGGGTTTTTCCAAAAAAATCAATTTAAAGCCTTTTTATTAAAAAACCAAACAATTGAAATTTATTAAAAAAATTAAAATTTAAACAAAGAAATTTGGTTTAATAATAATTGGGAATCGTGATGGAACCACCTATCAAAAACCATGCATCTCGCAATGCCCAATCCAAAATAGGATTTTTTTCACGAAGAAAAAATTTCATGAAAAATGGAATCAAAACTAGGTCTAATATCCAAAAAATGGGGTATTAGATACACGAGTTAATACCATGATCTATGGAACCCTAAGAAAAAAGAGGGAGAATGCAGAAGGTAGAGAACGAGAGAAGGAAACTAACTAGATTAAGATTGAAGGTTGTTCTTCAAGCTTTAGATCGCATATGGGAGGGGTTTGAGGCACAAAAAATCTCCCTTGGGAGCTCTAAGTAAGGGAGAAATGGATTAGGTTTTAAGGAGGTCCGTCTGGGACAAAAAAGGGTGGTTCAGAAAATTTTAATAAGAATTTCAGATCTAGAAAATGCCATGTGCATAGTTTCCTCATAAATTGGGCACAGTTAGGTAAAACCGTGCATATGCCATGCGAAGGCTACTGTCCAAACATGTCACTAGTGTAAAATTTTCCATAACTGTGCGTAGTCCATGCACAATCTATTCCGTCTCCCAGAAACCTCCATAATTCTCAGAAATTCACCCAAAAAACCCCCAAAATAAAGCCAACCAAAGCTCAAATAATAGGGGGTTTTAAGAATACCTAAAAATAGTAATGGGATGTTATAGTAACCCAAGATATAAAATAAATAAAATTTATTAAATATATATATAATATAAGATATCTTGATGAAACATATACGTCAATAAATTGTATTTTTAATTCATAATATTTTGACTCTCTAAAATAATCATGTCATTACACTATAGTCATGGAATTTAAAGAGACCATTCAATTCCAATAAAATGGTTGAGATATCAACTTTCATAAATATGGAAGGGAAAAATCATTCCTTGACTTATTAATTAATAACATATTACACATTATGTACCCAACATATCCAACATCTCCATTGATTGTATCATTAATTTTTATGAAATACATATAAGTTATTGAGTTCTAACATGCATTAATAATAATCATTATTTCTAAGGACCATTACACATTATCACATATAAGAATATATGATAAAACCAAAAAAATCATAATTCACACTATGGGTTGTTCTAATAATATCCCATCTTGGATATTACCAAGTGTGAAATTTATGGGAAGAATTACCATCCTCTTATTATTACTCGCACTAGAAATCCATGTTCTATGTGTCCCATCATATAATGTTATCTAGCCTTTGAACTATTAAGAATATTTTCAGGACATTTCAAAGTTCTTATAATAGTAGATAACTCTTGTGGACTTTTTAATGTGACATATACACTGGAAAAATATTACATTAAATTCCTATAGAAAAATAAACAATGTACAAAAATATATTTTATAAATATTAATATATTTGAATATAAATGTAATAAAAGTAAAAATATTTAGTCCTAGGATTTAAAATCCCACAAAATCACACTTGGAATTGAGTCAAATACCTACAACTATTGATCTTCTAGACCTCACATGATAATCATGTTTCTGTTGAGTCAAGGATTTAGTAAATGGGTCCACCATGTTATATACGATTTAAATATGACTCACTATAGACTCACATATATAATAAAAATCCCTCAAGAGATGTTACTTTTGAAGTATGTACTTCTTCCACTGACGTGACCTTGGATCTTTTGTGAGAGCCACCATTTTATTATAATAAAAATATAGTGTAAAATAATCTTTACTTCTAGGTACCATGTTAAGCTCTTGGATGAAGTTGTAAATCCATACTGATTTTTTAGTTACCTAAAAATCCAAAAATATACTCAGACTCTGCTATAAAATATGTGACCGTAGAATTCTTTGATCTCTTTTATCTCATAATAACTCAATTTATAGTGAAGAAGGATCCTATTTTTGATTTTATTCCATCTTTATTTTTTTGGAAACAAGAATTTGTATATCCTCAGATGACTAGTTCCTCAACTCCTCTATATACCTGGAAAATATCTTTAATATGAATTATATACTTAATAATAGTCTTGATTACCATCCAATAGAGGTCACTCGACTCTTCTTGATATCTTCATATTGAACTTAAGGCAAAGGTGACATCTATCCTAGTATAAAATATAACATACATGACTAACCAAATCCCTGATGCATATAGAATCTTTTCCATCCTTTTTCTTTCCTCATATGTCTGAGGATGCATTTTTAAAGAAGTATAAATTCCATATAACTCTAGAAATAATATCTTCTTAGATTGTTCCATACTAAATTTCTTCATTATATTTTCAATATATATTCCTTGACTTAGTTTAAGTATCCTCTTTGATCTATCATGATGGATATTAATCCCAATAATATATGTTTCTTCACCTAAGTCCTTCATGGATAATCATTTACTCAATCCATATTTAATAGACTATAATACTGGTATTTTATTTCCAATATGAAATATGTCATCAGTATAAACTATTAAAAAAATGATCACACTCCCACTAAACCATTTATTGACACATAGATCACATTCATTATCTATAGAAAACAATTACATTATGGATTCATCAAATAGAATGTTCCATGACCTAGATGCTTTATTTAATAATTAAATGGATATTTTCAACTTGTATACCTTGTTGGAATCCTTTGTAGTAACACACCCTTCATGTTGTGTCATATAGAAATATTCCTGAATTTTCCTATTAAAGAGGGTTTTTTAGACATTCATTTTCTAAATCACGTAGTCATAAAAGGCTGAAATGGAAAGTATAGATTTTATTTATTTTATCATTGAAATTAGTGAAAATGATTCATCATAGTCAATGAATTGATGTTGTTTAAACCCTTTTACAACCATTTTTTTCTTATAGGTTTTGGCTTTCCCATCCATGTCCACTTTCTTCTTAAATACCCATTTAAAACCAATGAGAATTACATCCACTAGAGGATATACCAAAATCTACACTTGGTCTTCATACATGTAATCCATTTTAGAATTCATGGCTTCCTAAAACTTGCAAACATTTTTTCCAATTACTACTTTCTTGTATGCTAAAGGATCATTATCAAGAACTAATAATGATTCACTATCCTTGGTGACTATAAAACCACACTATTATTGTTCTCTAACATCTATTATAATCCTACACAATATTTGTGTCTCTAAAAAATATTATTCCATGGGGATTTTGGGAATTTGTTTAAGTGACCACCCCTATATATCCTAATCCTGGATATTATCAAATTATATCCCACTCCCAATATCTATTTAAGAGACATGGTCCTTCTCAGGGAATATGGGATTTTTATCAACCAATAACCTTTTTTATAAAGGATTGTATTTGAAGTATCCTCTCATTTTCTTAGGATATATTATAAATATATAATTTTCTAATTATGGTGAAATATTTTTATCTAAATATTCCTTAAAATTATTCACATCCCCACACAAGTTAGTTTGAAAACATATGATTATTTACATTCTAAAATTTATATGGGAAAATATTTTCTCCTTTAGTTGGAACTTGGTTTACTATGACTGTATTTTATTGTAATTCATATCCCCAAAAAATAATGGAAGACTCTCCCGACTCATCATTAATCTCATAGTGTCCAATTATGTGTGGTTTATCCTTTAACTTACACCATTCCATTGATGTTTATAAGGTGAAGTGACTTGGGATAGAATCATAAACTCGGGTAAATAATCAATGGAATCTTAATTAAGATATTATCCACCATAATCTAAGTGGAGTTCCTTAATATTATTACCAATCTAGTTCACAAATTCATTCTTGTATTCCTTAGATTTCAAAAAGGAACATGACTTATAATTTATCAAGTATATATATCCATATCTACTAAAATCATCTATAAAAGTTATAAAGTATGAGTACCCACTAGTTTCTTTAATTGGAAATGGTTCACACACATTTGAAAAAACCGAATCAATACGATCTTTATCCCTTCCACCTTTTCCACAAATAGGTTTTTAGTCAATATTCCTTGTAAATAAGTATGACATACACCATATAGATTTAGTTCAAAATAATATAAATATCCATCTTTGTGTAATTTATTCAAAAAAAATCATTTACATGACATAATTGATGATGCCATAGTTGGGTGTGGAATTATTCAAGTAAATAAATTTCATGATCAATTTCTATTACTTGGTTCATTTAATCCAACATGTAAATACCATTATTTAAATTTACCTTACCATAGGAAATTTCATCTTTAAAAAAGAAGTAAAATTTATTCACAAAATTAAATATCAATCCATTCCTATCAAGTATGGATACATATATAATGTGGTTAGTAATGGATGAAACATAATAACAATCATTGAAAACCAAGATCATTCCCATTGAGTTTATATCTTTTGGATACTTGTTTATCTACCTCCCATTGGTCAATATTTATAAATATACTTGGTTCCTATATTTTAATACATATTTTAGTACCAAAAGTTATATTTAATACCCTTTTTTTCAAAATTGATAAATTTCACTAGATAAAAAATTCACCTTAAGCTTCCCATTTCTTCTTTAGATGGGTGCAATTTTTGATCTAGTGCCCCTTGTTTCCACATGTGAAACTAATTGTATCATGTTTCCTTTCTTTTCCCAAGATCTTTGTCTTCATGTAAGGGTGTTTTAAAGAAGATTTATGATTTTAGATATTCACTTATCTTATCCATTTATTCACCATAAAGATAAAAGGATATTCATGCTTCATTTTCATATCTAAATGGAAAATAAGAGTAATCAGATTTGGGAGAGACTTCTAAATGCAATCAATATTTAAATTAACAACAATTTTGGAGAAGCTAAGTCTGAGTGATGGAAAAATGAGATCATTTTTCAGATAATTATGGAGTTTAAACCCTAAAACCTCTAGGCATTCAATGTATCTAATGATGATAATGAATACATGGGGCCTTACCAGTATACCCTCTCCATGATTGATCATAAAAATATCCCTAGATATCTCAAACCATTATTCTATAGATCTCCCCTGGTAAAGACCATTATGATTTCTTGAACATGTTATAAGAATCCATGTTTTAATGTGACATCATGAGTTTATTATAAATAGACAATAGCACCAAATATTTAACATTGAAAATTTTGTTAAAATTTATTTCATAGGAAAAATACTATTAATAACTCACCACCGTCATATGTGGATTAGTTAATGATGATTCTAGACCATAAGGTTTCAGTTCATGGAATAACACAACTCAATGTAATATGAACCACTCATATAAGTTACTTCTAGTAAGGAGATAGCGTTTCTCCAATATTCGTCATAGGCATATAGTGGATGATGAAAAATCAATTTATTCTTCAATTTAAAATAGTATATTATTATCACTTTTCATGATTATAAATTATGTGAGAAATAATAATAATAAATTTTATTAATTCTCCCACTATTTTATCAAGTCTCAAAATCCCTCACCATTAAACATGGAAGGTCTAGTTGTAATGAAATTATAGTGTAAAGGATCCATATTTACTTTTTTATAATCTAGAGGGAGTCCATGGAAATTACAAAAAAAATAATTTCTGTAGTTGTTCTTGCTGACTTCAGGCATGGAGATCCTTGATATGTTGAGTGGACTCCCTAATATAGATACCTTGACTCATATTTCCTTTAAATTTTTATTAGATAAATGAAGGACATTAAACCCAATATATATTTGGTTAATTCAACCCACTACATTAGTAAATACTTCATGAAAATTAACAGTAACCCTGATAGAGGATGAACTGACCCTTAAACTATGGGTTAATCTTAATTCAAACAGTGGAAGGCTTAATGAATTAATATTTACTTGATGTATTTTTTTTATTATATGTAAATTTTTTATTGTTTTATCTTTTAAATGTCTTGATAATATTATGTGTATTTTTCTTACTTTATTAACCATGTTTTGATTAAATACATTTACACATATTCTGTTGGTCGGAGAAAGAAAGGAAGTGATGGCAAGAGGGGGGGTGAATTGCCTTTTAAAAAATGATTAACAAATTAAAATCAAAGTTGAAAGTGCAGCAGAAATAAAAGAGGCAAGACACAAAATTGATAACGTAGTTCGGCCTAAAACCCGACCTACGTCTCCGCTCCCAACTCAACCGTTGAGAGATTCTACCGCTTGCTTTTCAATGGTTTTAGCAAGAAACCCACTAGCCTTTTTACAGGTGAAGGCTAGCTCACCTATTACAGCTTGCTTTTAATGGTTATGCAAGAACCCACTTGCTTTT
Organism: Viscum album; assembly: GCA_963277665.1. Lineage (NCBI taxonomy): Eukaryota > Viridiplantae > Streptophyta > Magnoliopsida > Santalales > Viscaceae > Viscum > Viscum album. Next base: position 1,415,835,187 of record OY728159.1, on the reverse strand, counting down.
AATGGTTGAGAAAGAACCCACTAGCCTTCTTACAGGTGAAGGCTAGCTCACCTTTGATTCAAGCCTTTTGAAAGGTAAGGCTTGACTAACCTCTTCACACCTTGAAGGTGGTGTGAGAACCCAAAAGAGGAGATGAGAGAAAGAGATGGGGTTTGTAGGCACAAACCCAAATTTAAGCTCAAAATGAATAAACAATAAAAACCATATGTGGAGAAGCCTTGGGCGCCAATGGTTGATTGGAGTTGAAGATGTGCACTCCCAAGCTTCTATGGTGGTGCTCCTTGGATGTGGAATTGGATTGGAGCAGTTGGGGTTCCTTGGAGGAAGTCCGCCGGAAGTTCGCCAAATGATCAAAAATGTGTCCGTGGGCTTGGTTGGAGTTCCAGGGCTTCAAGGTCCTTTATTTATAGAGGGGGAACCCTCATAAGGCCTTTGGAGGTCTTCGGAGCCGTTGGAAAGGGCTTCGGAGCCGTTGGGAGGCAAGTGGACCAGCCTGGTCAAAGGCCCAACGGCTAGTTTGACTGGCTCCACCGGATGACCGGTGCTGAGCCACCGGTTGGCCGGTGTGTGCAAAATGGAGAGGCCTTCGGGCTCAGGCTCCACCGGTTGGCCGGTGCTGAGGCCACCGGTTGGTCGGTGGTGAGGCAGTAGCTTTCTCTTCTGTGCAGGTGCCACCGGCTGACCGGTGCTGAGGCCACCGGTTGGCCGGTGAAGAGGCAGTAGCTTCCACTGTTTGGGCTGGGTGCCACCGGCTGGCCGCTGGTGTGACACCGGTTGGCCTGTGGTCTGGAAAGAGGGATTCCTTCTGTCCAGGACTCCATCGGTTGGCCGGTGCTCTTCCATCGGTTGGCCGATGGACTGAATTTCAGTCCACTTTGCCTTGTTGCTTTCTTGGCCCAATTCCTTGGCCACTTGAAATCATGCATATCATCCAAAAACACTTAAAACAAGATTAGAAAAACAAGAGGGTGATTGTGATCATGAAAATAAAACCACGAGGGGTTCGAGAGGTACAATAATCTCCCCCTATTTTGATGATCACAATCACCAAAACAAACAATGTAGAAAATGAAATGAAAAGCATGATTTAAAAGATTTCTCCCCCAATCAACCAAGAATTTCTCCGCCTTTGTGATTATCAAAATAGCACGGGGCATAAAACTTGATTTAGGGAAAAGAGTTGAAAAACAAGATAGAGATTTTAAAACCAATTGAAATTTTCGAAATTTGAATTGAAAGTTTTGAATCAAAAATTGAATAACAGTTTGAATTTAAAGTTTTGAAAAGAAAATTGAAATGAAAAAATTGAATTGAATATTTTGAATCAAGAGTTTTGAAATGAAAAATTTGAATTGAAAGTTTTGAAAAGAAAATTGAAATGAAAAATTTGAATTGAAAGTTTTGAATAAAAAAAAATGCTTAAACAAACCTAACTCCCCCTAAATAAAACAACAAATCACCGCGGAGAGGTGTTTGAAACCGAGACAAATTTCGGTCTGGAGAGACTCGCTAAGAGGGATTTTTCAATCCACACTTGTCTAGTGGCAGGTCTTCTCTTAAAAAATTCATCGTTAAGGAAAATGGTTTTGGGACTACCATACCGGTCATTTTTACAATTGCACTCATAAATTAAGTGCCCGGGTTTTTTGCAATAATTACAAAATTTAAATTGGGAGCTCCCCCTTACAAAAATAGTAGGTGCATGGGAAGAGGAAGCTTGCTTGGAATAGCCAAGCCCTTGGGTGGTTCTAGATACGCGTTGGGAACCTAGAAAATTGTTCAAATTTTGTTCCCCTTGGGTGAACTTGGCTAGAGATTCCCTTAAATCTTTGATAGTTGATTCCATGGAATCAATATCGGGAAGGTTTTTGATTTTGAGGGACAATTCCTCCTTTTCTTTGAGAAGTTGTTCCTTTTCGGAAGTTAGTTTTTTGAAATTCTTTTTTAAAGCAACAAATTTGGAAGAAAGTTCGTGAAAACCTCCCTCCAATTGATCTCGAGCATGTTGGAGATCCTCATAAGACATGTGATTGAAAGAATTTGAATTTGAAGAACAAGAGGAGGAGGAGTCGGAAGATGTTACCTCATGGAATGCCATTAGGCATTTGTTACCGTTGTCGCTCGAGGAGGAGGAGGAGGATGTGGAGCTATCACTCCAAGTGGCCTTGAAAGCCTTCTTCTTCTCCTTTTTCTTGGCCTTTTTCTTATTGAGTGGGCAATCGGGCTTGTAATGGCCTTTCTCGCCACACCCGTAACATTTTACCTTGGGCTCGGATTTTTCGTTGGGTTGAGCCTTGCGGGATTTCTTCTTCTTGTGCTTCTTCATGAAGTTGTGCATCTTGCGGGCAAGGTTCTCCATTTTGGAATCGCCGCTAGAAGAGGAAGAAGATGAGGAGGAGGATGAGCTTTCTTCTTTTTGTACCTTGAAGGCGATGTTCTTTGGAACTTTGATCGGTTTGCCTTCCTTTTCAGCTTGCCTCCTCATGGTGATCTCGTAGGTCATGAGGGATCCGATGAGCTCTTCTACCGGCATGTTTTTGATGTCCTTTGCTTCTTGGATTGCCGTTACCTTTGGAGCCCATGTGCTTGGAAGGATCCATAGGATCTTTTTGACCATCGTCTCTGCAGAAATATTATCACCAAGAGACTTTCTACCATTGCAAACGTCAGTAAACCGTGTAAACATATCAGAAATATTTTCATGTGGGTGCATAGAAAATGACTCAAAATCTTGACGAAACATGTCCAATCGAGTATCCTTAACTTTGTTGGTCCCCTCATGGGTAACCTCCAAAAGTTTCCAGATTTCATGTGAGGAGGTGCATGTGGAAACTCGATTGAACTCAATACGATCAAGGCCGCAATGTAGAGCGTTCATGGCTTTGCCATCAAGCTCGAAATTTTTTATATCGGCTTGAGTCCATTTGGATTCATCGGGGGAAGAGAGAGTGTAACCTTGCATGACAATTTTATAAATTGTATAACCAATGCTTCTAAGAAAAGTAGTCATGCGGGTTTTCCAATAATTATAGTCGGTTCCATCAAAGAATGGAGCACGACCCAAAGAATAGCCTTCGGGGGCGAAAGAGGTTGAGGCCATCACAAAAAAAGATCTTGAACTTGAAACCGGTTAGGGTATTACTCAAATTTTTCCTCTGATACCAATTGTTGGTCGGAGAAAGAAAGGAAGTGATGGCAAGAGGGGGGGTGAATTGCCTTTTAAAAAATGATTAACAAATTAAAATCAAAGTTGAAAGTGCAGCGGAAATAAAAGAGGCAAGACACAAAATTGATAACGGAGTTCGGCCTAAAACCCGACCTACGTCTCCGCTCCCAACTCAACCGTTGAGAGATTCTACCGCTTGCTTTTCAATGGTTTTAGTAAGAAACCCACTAGCCTTTTTACATGTGAAGGCTAGCTCACCTATTACAGCTTGCTTTTAATGGTTAGGTAAGAACCCACTTGCTTTTAATGGTTGAGCAAGAACCCACTAGCCTTCTTACAGGTGAAGGCTAGATCACCTTTGATTCAAGCCTTTTGAAAGGTAAGGCTTGACTAACCTCTTCACACCTTGAAGGTGGTGTGAGAACCCAAAAGAGGAGATGAGAGAAAGAGATGGGGTTTGTAGGCACAAACCCAAATTTAAGCTCAAAATGAATAAACAATAAAAACCGTATGTGGAGAAGCCTTGGGCGCCAATGGTTTATTGGAGTTGAAGATGTGCACTCCCAAGCTTCTATGGTGGTGCTCCTTGGATGTGGAATTGGATTGGAGCAGTTGGGGTTCCTTGAAGGAAGTCCGCCGGAAGTTCGCCAAATGATCAAAAATGTGTCCGTGGGCTTGGTTGGAGTTCTGGGGCTTCAAGGTCCTTTATTTATAGAGGGGGAACCCTCATAAGGCCTTTGGAGGTCTTTGGAGCTGTTGGAAAGGGCTTCGGAGCCGTTGGGAGGCAAGTGGACCAGCCTGGTCAAAGGCCCAATGGCTAGTTTGACTGGCTCCACCGGCTGACCGGTGCTGAGCCACCGGTTGGCCGGTGTGTGCAAAATGGAGAGGCCTTCAGGCTCAGGCTCCACCGGTTGGCCGGTGCTGAGGCCACCGGTTGGCCGGTGGTGAGGCAGTAGCTTCCTCTTCTGTGCAGGTGCCACCGACTGACTGGTGCTGAGGCCACCGGTTGGCCGGTGAAGAGGCAGTAGCTTCCACTGTTTGGGCTGGGTGCCACCGGATGGCCGCTGGTGTGACACCGGTTGGCCGGTGGTCTGGACAGAGGGATTCCTTCTGTCCAGGCCTCCATCGGCTGGCCGGTGCTCTTCCATCGGTTGGCCGGTGGACTGAATTTCAGTCCACTTTGCCCTGTTGCTTTCTTGGCCCAATTCCTTGGCCACTTGAAATCATGCATATCATCCAAAAACACTTAAAACAAGATTAGAAAAACAAGAGGGTGATTTTGATCATGAAAATAAAACCACGAGGGGTTCGAGAGGTACAACATATTCCATTTATTTATACTCTATATCTTCATATTAATTCATTAATTTATGTGATCATTATCTTTCATCCATAAAATAAATAATTCATAAGATAGAATTAAACAGATTAATAAATGAACTGATCATGATATTTTCTAATAGTTTATTTTTTGAGTGGAAAATAAATCAACCTTTGAACTAGGAGAAAACTACATATGCTAGTCGTGAATGAGTTACAAAATTCCACTTCTCAACTAATGTACCAATGGGGATTGTGTCATCTTTATTATGTATTGAATCACCCCAATAGACCTTAGGGTACTCCATTTATTATAAGTATTTATATCTCACATGCAAGTGAGGATAAGAATATGGTTGGGTTTGGGGTATTACATAAATAACCTTGGATATGGAAGTCCTTCGTAATAATGGAAGGTGGGATGACTCACATGACATAATATTTAATTAAATAACTAATAATTTATAACCAATGTAATAAATTAAAATAAATAATTCCAACAAATATACTTTTCTTGCTCAATCTCATTACCAGTCGTACACATGAAATGATTACACATTTAAAATAATTATCTAGAATTTATATAAATTCATTGTTTAATACGATAAAATTTACCTGGATTATTCAGATTAACTATCTTATTAATCAATTAATTTATTTTAACTTATTTCATCCAATCAACCTAAAAATTCCCATCAACTGTGATTTGAAAGAAAATAAGTTTTTTAATTTTTTTAACTCAATAAATTAGTACACAACTTTTTACTTGGAAGCATCCCTTCGATTACCAATCCAAACTACATAGTATGGTGAAATATTAAACAATGCACTCATAAGACATATTTTTTCATGGAATATTTAATAACTTCAGGGCTTGTATAGACAATTTAATTCCACGTGGAACACAGGAAAATTATATAGCCTATATAATTTAATGTATTGTATCCTTAATATACCATAACTATACATAATTCAAAGTCTATAATATTACATGGAATTATTTAAAAATTTAATATAATATAAAACTTAATGACCAACATGTACTATCAAATTAATGACCCACAGAACTCAAATTGATAAGGTTTAATGAGTAATTAATTAATATTTATATTTCCACATAAATAGGTACATTTCATGGCATGTACAAACTAGCTACATGGCATGTACATATCTTTTCTAAATATACATAATACATACATATGGACTCAATATATACTTATCAAGAACATTAATGATGTATATATAGTGTATAAAGGATACAGTGTGAGTAACTATAGTTACCTGGTTTCCAGTCTATACGTGCTGTGTATTAAATACAAGGGGTGCATTAATTACATGACTCGGTTTGACCCCATGTTTTACATTTTAAAAAGGTGTGGACCACATGATTTGTAGTTAGAAAACATAGAATGTACTACAGAAAGGCTGTGTTCCACCCTAGATGATCTAATCATGGTCCATTTATTGCATTTTTCATGCACTTATTACACAACAACCATAAATCCATGTGGGAATCCTTATGTAATGAATAAGTACACACAATATATAATAATGAAATACATGTTGTGTCATCTTGTGTTATCCAACTATAATCCTAGAAGTTCTATATGGTAATTTGTGTATATATATATTAATCATTAATTATTCATGGTAAAAATTTTGAAATATGAAGAAGATGAAGAACATATTTAGAAAAAATATCATGCATGAATTAGAACACTAAATGAATCTTAACTTTTAAAAGAGAAATAATCAATAATAAAATAAATAATTATAAATTTTTATGTAACCTGTTTGATACCAATTGAATGTTTTGAACATAACAGAAGTGTCTGGGTGGGTGGAAAACCATAAATTTTGATGTCAATATGATGGATCATTCACATATTGTGCATGAATTGAATGCCATAACCAATGAAAATTTTCCAATCAGATATTGAAATTTGAAAACTGAGAACCCAGAGTAAATATTTGAATGTTAAATATATAATTAATTTAATTAGATATGAAAAAAGAAAAACCTTATCTTATGATATTTCTTCATTGATGATGTTGATCTTATAAAACCCTTCTCATATTACCTTCATTGCGGAGATAGTATCCAAGTGTAGAGTCTATCAAATGATGATCAATAGTTGATCCTTTGATCACTAAGGAACATTTATGGAACTTTGGGTACTATAATGATAGGTCTATGATCTTGTATTTTTTTCATGATCACTCATCATTCAGTATTGAAGGATTCTCTCTATAACTTCTCATTCTTTAGAGGAATATAGGGAGAGGAGTTGAGGGAGAAATCATTTATACACAATGATTATAAATTCTCAATTATCCATACAAAATAGATATAACCACTTATTTATAAATATACATTTTAGGTTAAAATATTATTTAATTGTGTACCGGCCTTTAAATAATATAATAATATTTATCAAACCCCATGCCATCCAATAATAATATCATTAATATTTTTTGGTGTGTGATAACCTGTTCAATGATAAATATTATTTACTAGCTTGAAAATAAATATTCATCACCGAATAATATTCTGGTCCACTCCAACTCCATGACATATATTGAATTCCATAATAAATATTTTATTAAATATTTTATTCATCAATAAATAAAATAAATAATTTATTCACAATCTAGTGAATAAATATTTTTTAAATATTCATGTAATAAAATAAATTATTTAATAATAAATATTTATTTATTTATTACCTTGTGAATATTAGAGATCAATTAATACTTGAGAAAAAAATTAATTGGTCTTGAGAATAAATTTATTCCAATGATTAAATTCAAATATAATTTAATCGATGTCAACAAAAAATATTAGTGTGTGACCCACTAGGATTATTAATCATTGTAATTTTATAGTTTTTTCTAAAATCTAGGATTACTATCTAGAAATTAGTCAAGAAACCCAAGGGAAATAAATTAATTTCACAACATTAAAAACCACATACAAACACTCATTGTGTAATATGATCAATTTTTTATCAATATTTCATCAAGTAGGTTTCACATCTGTGTCAACAACCTATATTCTTCAGACATTATTATTTTATTCTCTAAAATAAACACATATCTACACCATAGACATGGAATTTAATGTGACGGTTTTATTCCAATAAAAGGGATGAGATATCAACATCCATAAAGATGGAAGGGAAAAATCACTCCTTGACTTATTCATTAATAAATCGTCACTCATGATGCACCCAGCATATCTAACTTCTCCATGAAAAATATTAAAAAGGCTTGCAAAATAGATCTAAATATGTGAGTTGTAACATGCATTAATAATTATTGTAAAGTCCAAGGAACATTACACACCATCATGGGTAGGAATATACAATGTCACCAAAACATGTGGAATCCCTACTGGTGGGTTTGTTCTCATAATCACCCATTTTGGAGAATGCCAAGCATGAACTTCTTAAAAAGTAGTATCATCCATTTACTAGTAATCACACTAAACAGTCACATTCCATGTATCTCAGTATAGAATTTAATTCAACTATATAACTATATTTAAGAATATCGGCATGGAATTTTAAGGTTCTTATAATGTTCTTCATTTATGTCATATGTGTGATCAAGGGTGTTATTTAACTGATACTAACCACCTTCTTTATTTGGATGGATTTTTAGATTATCTTTTCATCAATGGTAAGATCAATTAATTTTTTTTCTTTAGTAATCATTCACTTTTATATGAATGATTTATTTCAAATGAGTCTCTTATGTGAATACCCTATGTTTTACTATATGATTTATGTTTGTTCACCTAGATTCCCAATACATTGATTAATTAGTAAAATTAGTGACTAAATCGTATATTCAATTACTATATGGTGTAAATACCTTATGTGTAATCATCTTCATGTAGTGGTATTTACCTAGAATGAATCTCAAATTCATTGGATACCTATGAATTTTCTATGGGTTTATCATGTCATGTTTGCCGATAAAAGCATGAATTATTATTTAGGGAACTATTTCAAAAGAATCAAAAAATGGTTTCTTTTTATTCTTATTTAAGATAATATTTTTAAGATTTTTTTAAGATGGAAACCAATTTTGAATACCAATGTTCATTTTTTAAATTAGGAATATTCAAAATGATTTAATTCCTTGTTCTATTGGGAACTCGTATGATATAGCTTTCAATTATTCCTTTAGTCAATATTATGAAACCTAGTTTATTCTCATGGGTTTATCATGCTTATGATTTTTGTATGCTTCCTTTTTTCCTTTTATTCCAGACATAATATTTTATATTTTATGATAGTTGTTTTCTTAAGTAGTTTCAGTTGGGTCCATTACAGTCCTTCAATAAATTGGGTAATTTTAATGACTCATGAGAAGATATTAATGAGATTAGGGATTAAACCTGATCCTTTTTTATTTCCTAGGGAGTAATCCTTGGAATATAATGATTTCCTAGAGAGTAACCCTTAAAGTATGTTGATGATGAACTAGGGATAATTCCTTGGAATATTCTTATAATGTATTGTTCATGATTTTCCCACATATTTATGATTACATTATCTTATGATATCATTTATTTAAACCAATTTCTCTTACTTATGATCATTTTCATTATGATATCATGTTATGACTAACATATCTTAGGTTATGCTTTATTCTTATGTTTATCCTTACTGAGTTTTTGAGCTCACCCCTGCTTATGTTTCCCAATACCTATGTTATGAAATAAAGTACTATGTATGGTAATACTAGATGAGTATCTTTTATATAAAATTTATGTGTGATGTTAAAGACTCATTTTGATGGATTAATTTAATGTATAATGGAAGGAATATCAATTTAATGAGAAAGTCGTGGATTGTAGTTGTTAGTGATTTGTCTTAATTCTCTAAAACTCTAATCTAAAAGTTCCTTGGATTGTAAATCTGAGAAAGATATTATAATCATAGATTTGTATCAAAGCCAATGATATAAGTTATTTATTTTCAGAATCGGATCTGAAAGAGAGGTTATGAAGGTGCTACTGTTTGTATCATAGTAGTTTTTAGATAACTTTAGAGGTTATTAAATTTTTTGGTTAAATATGAATTAAGAATTAATAATGAAATCAAAGGTTGATGGTTTAAGGATGATCTTTATTTCAATGTTATAGATAAACACCTAAGTTGTAAGTGTGGAATATCTTATGTTTTTTACGGATTATAATAAGATAACATTAGTGAAAACACAAAGTATATGACTAAGTATAATATAACCTCCAAAACTTTTTGTAAAGTAAATATTGTGTGATTTTCCAAAAAAAAATACATCCTTTTCTAGATACTTTTAACTAGATGTGGTTTTGGAACAGATGCATCTAGGGGTAACAACCACTAAAAGAGTTAACTGGGTATATCGTGGTCATCATTCTAGTGTATAGTGAATAGGACCAAACAGTGCACCTATCAGACACTCCTGGAGGATATTCTTGAGTTAATTCACATTATCTTTACAAACTACTGAGAAATATTTGAACAAATGATTTTATGGAAGTTAACTATATTAGAGAACAAAATGTTAACATGGACATGGATGATCTATATTAATGCTAAATACTCTTAAGTTAGGGTATGCAGATCATTTAGGAATTATATAATTTAATCTCATAGTTTTCCATTTTTAAATTTAATAATTTAATTATTATCATCCATAAAATTTCTTTTAAAGTAATGGATGGGGAAAGAAGTATCTAAGCTAAAAATGGATACAATGTAAAATTCATTGATTGTCCCAACCTAAAATCTATAGGGATAAGAACTTGGGTTATAAATATTGTTATTATTCAAAATATACTTTCTTAAAATATAATTCACAATATAAAAATAGTTGATCTCCAAAACACAACAAATAAAATATTGGTGGAGACTCATGAAATATCATGTGATGAAGATGATTAAGGAAAAAAATTCAATTTTCTTCATGTCAAAGAATGAGGGACGATACATGCTAGGTGATGTCTCAAATGAACTAGAATATGTTTTATGTGTTGAAAATGAATATGTAAAGACCTGAAAATTCTGTGGAATTTCTTTTCTTAAATTCATGGGAATTTTATGAGTCCGCAGTTTCTGACGGCGCTTGATTATGAGGCCCGGTGTGCCCAGAATAAATTTCTGAAGTTTTGCTCGGGTACGTTCAGTAAACGTATGAGCGAGTTTTTATATCTTTTGAACCGATGCTCGTAATAGAAATTTGAGGGCACCGTTGAACTCACAACGTCGGTGATTTCTTAGTGAGACCTTCACCGCAGTTGCGTTTTAACGTGAATGGAAGTTAGTTTTTGGGGTTTTAAAATTAAATTAAATAAAAATAAGGTGTTACTTTATTTTTATTTAAGGTGGTTTAATCCTCCAAGGGGAGGTTGGAGGTGGGAGCCACAACACCCTGACCTCCCATTGGAGGGTATGGTGGTGGGGCCCACCCGCACATAACCTCCCTTGTAAGGATATCTTTGGTGGGGCCCACACAAGCTTTAAACCCCCTTTTAACTCCCCATTTATGTGGGATGTCAACTCTACACCTTCCCCCATTAATTTTTATGCCAACTCTCACAATTAATGAATTGAACTCCTTTTAATTAATTGACACCCTTTTGAATTCTTTTGAATTCTTGCCAACCATTAAAATAATAGATAGTCTATTATATTTGGGCAGGAAAATCTTTTGGTTGAGCTTTGAGTGGGAGAACTTCATCCTTCCAACGAAGAATGCCACACACCACCGAAGAACGACGAACTTCTTCATTGATCTTCGACCAAGACAAAATAGAAGGACCTGACCGCAAAGAAAGCCGGTGATGTTTCTTCCCCGGACGCTTCCCAACGTCAACAAATCGACGTCTTCCCTTCATCTCCTTCAACCGTCAATGAACGATAAATACGAGGTAGGGGTTATTTTTTAAGTATGAGATTTACTGTCCATTCTTCATCGTTTTGTTTTGTTCCTCGTTGGCGATTGATATCATCTTAATGAGGAAGGATCGGACCGCATGAACACGGTCCAACCATCCCCCCTTGTTGTTGATCTTGTTGTGTTGACGGTGGAGGCAGAACAACGACGGACGACATCGGGCCGACCGCGAAGGAACCGGCAGCACAAGGCCGCCGGGTCGCCAAGAGTTTGTGGCACCGTCGTGCTGTGCGGAAGGAGAGCCGCGACCACGACGGGCCGTGACAGAGGCGCGCGGCGCTGTCGTTCCGCATGGAGGTCAGTAGAGGGTCACGGCCAGGGCGGGCCACAGCGGAGGGGTTCTATACCGTCGTTTCGCGCCGTGGTGTGGAGTGGCTGGCCACTCGGGCCAGCCAAGAGGTGCGGGACCCTGTCGCGTCCCAATTTTGCTGGAACGGCGCCACCTGGCACCGGTTCGGCTCACAACCGAATGACAAAGTCGTTCGGGTGCCAGGGGGGCACACGCCTCCCCCTGGGCGCGGCTAGGGCAGGCCGTCGGGCCATACTCAGCAGGGCTGCCGTCGGCCAGGCAGTCGTCGGCCAAGCTGCCCACTTTCGGGCCGCCCTCGGCCGGGCCGAGCTGCCCACGGCCGGGCAGGGCCGCCCCCTCAGGCCAGGCCGCTTTTTCGGACCTGTTCAGACCCGTGGACCAGGTCGGACCCTAGTATGGATTGGGTCGAGCCGGGTCGGTCCGACCGGGTCGGACCGGACCTGGACCCGCAATGGCCAATTTACACCTTATTCGCCCCTATATTGGGCTACGGGTGTCCGTTTGATGAACCGCCTATGGTGATGGAAGACTTGGAGCAAGATGGTTATTTTGGAATACCCCACTTGAGGTTTGGACATAGTTGGAGAATGGTCGGGTTGGTTTGAACCTAAAAACCAACCGGTCCCCTAGAACGGAAATGCCAATAACTCACAGACCGAGCGTCCGATTTACGCACCGTCTGTTGCGTTGGAACCCTTACGACATGGCGGTCCTCTGGGTTACTACTTTTAGGAGTTTAGTGGCGGTAGAGTTACGAATGATATCTCGAGGGTAGATTCTACGGAACTCGAGCACACTGGGTGCGAGGAATCCAGTGGTTGATAGTGAGGCGGAGGTTGGAGACAGATCATACGGAGGTCAGCACTCAGTGATCCTGTGTGGGTCAGTGCATACCAATACTGTGTGGGTCATATCCTATGTGGTTTAGCGCTCAATGATCCTTTGTAGGTCAGCGCATATCGATCATGTGTGGGTCAGATCCTGTGTGGGTCATTGAGGGGGTTAATACCTATCGATCCTGTGTGGGTCAGACTCCGTATAGTTAGAAGCAGTGCCCCATGATAGAATATGATGATCTAACTTCGCGACTAATCATATGTACTTCTATACTTCACTGAAATCATGGTTTGACCTGAGTCAATGAATTTCTTGTTTTCCTCATGATTGAGATGACTTATTAAATAATTTAGGTATATGTATGGGCATTTACCTAAGTAAGGGTTATCCGTTGATTCTGTAATTTGTGGTTATCCTTGTTAGTTTTTGTGAGACCTTAAGGGTCTCGGGGTCCCTATTGAGTATCATTATACTCACCCCTGCATGGGCTATGCCAGCACCTCGTTGTGTTGGTTGCAGACGACGGACAATGCTGATCGGGGAAGAGATTAACAGAACTGGACGGTACCCGGAGGTGGGCCACTCGGCGAGACGTACACGAAGCGGACTGACGGACTTGGGGTACTGAGGAGGCCATTTGTATTCACCCTTCAGGTGGGAATTCTAGAGGACAACACAATATCTACTTGACTTCTTTTCTTCAGTTGTATTGTACTTTACTACTGGGCTTGTATTTCTGGCCCCTTTACTTTCAGCACACTCTTTAGTATTCAGTTTTACTTAGTGTTTTACTTCCAGTTGCATAATCTATTGTGTTTTCTTACTGTTAAAAAGGCAATGCCTTCCCAGTTTATAGATTTACGCCTTTGTTGCTAGTTTCCAGCCCCTTGCATATGGAAGGCGGGCGTGGGGTAGTCATGATACAGGCCCCGAGGGATGGGTCATGACAAATTGGTATTAGAGGAGTCGGTTTGACTACAAAACTTAGGACTCTGATCTTTATTTTCTATGAATCAATAGTGTTAAGAGTACTAAGTGTGTTTTTCTGTTCAGAAAATCCAGTGTTGGTGTGGCGGCTGACGTATCCATACACCGGGACCATGACTACTGATTTCCAACTTAGTGCATGAAAACACTGATTTCATGAATTTCTTTAAATTTTTTATTTAAGTTAGCTCAACCAGGTCAGCTTACCAAGTATAATCTTTTGATCATGTCACATCTGTTTCTTTCAGGATGCCTCCCCACGGATGACCAGTTAGAGCCCCGAGAGTCATATGCTCTAACACCTCACCAAGCAATGAGGCCTCGGTGCAGGGCCCTTTACCAGCAGAGGCACTAGCGGTACCACTTCCCGTTGGGCCACCGATGCCACTATCCACAGAAGCAGATGATGCACACCTCTTGAGCATGTTGCATGAGTTCTAGCGCTAGAGGCTACCCAGGTTCTAGGGAGAGACAGACCTACAAGCGGCTGAGGATTGGATGGAGGTTGTGGTGAGAGTCTTTAGGCTAGTAGGGACACCAACAGACCTTATGGTGATCCTTGCTGCGAGTCTCCTTTAGGAAGTAGCAGGCAGATGGTGGAGCCTGATGCTTCATGTCCAGAACGAGGCTACATTACTCTAGACAGACTTCGAGAGCTTGTTCCAGGCGGATTTTTTACCAGCCACCCTTCGTACGGTGCAGATACAGTTGCTACTGCATCTATAGTAGGGTAGCATGACAGTGGTGCAGTACTCAACGAGGTTCACCAACCTCTATCGCTACTCCACAGATATGGTGTGGGACCCATTCTTCATGGCCCAGACCCTCGATCAGGGGATCATTAAAGAGATCAGATCCTCGATGATCTCCCTCAACATCCCAACGTAGGCGGGGGTGTTAGAGAGAGCCCTCCTAGTGGAGAGTTTCCTTGCTGACCAGTCACCAGCAGTGAGACCCACTACTAGTCGACATGCAGTGAAGTCTTCTTCATCTGGCAGTAGACAGATGACATAGAGGTCCAAGAGGACCAAACCCATAGGTGGTCAACTATATGACTCAGGATCAGTTGTGCGGGGCACACAGAGCAGAGACTTATATTCCAGGAGTAAACAGTTCTACTCGTGCGGCGGGCAGGGTCACATGGCACGTGACTGTCCGACCCGCCATACGTATAATCAGTAGTCAGTTGAAGGACCTCCCAGGTAGAGGTAGAAGTTCGATCGAGGCGGTCCGTAGGGCACATGCGGACGTGGAGGAGGAGCTGGTCGAGTAGCTGGTAGTGGACGACGTTTCGAGGTATTGCCACCACCACCACCAGAAGGTCCACCCCGACTATATAGAGCAGGTGGACAGGAGAGAGCTCAGCTTCAGGCAGCTGGGTCATACAACCACGGCGCTCCGGAAATGATTCGAGGTACTATCTGTGTCTACTCCACCTTAGCTTCAGTTCTTATAGACATAGGTTCCAGTCATTCTTTCATTTCCACTGCCCTCATTCGGAGCTCATAGATTCCGACGAAGTCATTGGCTCGATCCTTACGGCCAGAGAATCTTACAGGATCAGACTCAATGATTATGCACTGGTTCCAGCAGTGTGAGCTTACTCTAGGAGGCGAGAGCTTTGGCTGGGATCTCCTCGTAGTGGCGTCGATGCCTAACAACATCATCTTGGGTGTGGATTGGTTATCTACAGTCCATGCTCAGATTGACTGTATTAGGCACAAAGTGCGGTGTGTCCACATGGATGGGACCAGGTTTACCTTCACCGGCGAGAAGGGAACCTTTGCAGGGTAGGAAAAACTTACCCAGAGGAGGGTGCAACCGATCACTCATTAGTTGGACTGCCTTACCATTGGAGCAGTAGATATAGAGAGTTCGAGCTATCCTGTAGTGGTGGATCAGTACGCGGATGTTTTCCCTGACGATGTTCTAGGACTACCTCCTCGTAGAGAGGTGGACTTCTATATAGACTTGTACCCTGGGATGACACTGGTATCTACTCCAGCATATCGGATGGCTCTCGCTGAGCTTCGTGAGATATGGGTACAGCTAGAGGACTTGCAGGGAAAGGGATTCATCCGAACTAGTGTTTCTCCCTGAGCAGCCCTGATTCTGTTTTCCAGGAAGGAAGATGGGAGCTTGAGGCTTTGTGTTGACTACCGTATCCTGAACCAGGTAACTGTGAAGAACAAGTACCCACTCCAAAGGATTGACGACCTCTTTGATCATCTTAAGGGAGAACAGTGGTTCTCAAATATAGTCCTCAGATCAAGCTATCACCAACTTAGAGTTCGAGATGAGGATGGGTAGAAGGCTGCCTTCTGGTGTCGGTACGACCACTAGGAGTTCTTGGTTTTTCCCTTCAGTATAACCAAAGATCTACTAGTGTTCATGTGTCTCATGAATAGGATCTTATAGCCATACCTCGATCTCTTTGTCATAGTCTTCATCGACGACATTCAGATCTATTTGACTACTGAGGAGGACCATGCCTACCATCTTCAGGTAGTACTGGACACACTCTGAGAGCACTAGCTTTCTGGTATGCTCTTGAAGTTCCAGTTTTGGATTCGAGAGGTTCACTTCTTGGGACACGTCATCTCAGAGGCTGGAGTTGCAGTATATTCAGTGAAGATTGAGGTGGTACTTGCTTGGGAGCCACCCATGAGTGTGACGGAGGTACGAAGTTTCCTGGGTTTGGATGGATACTATCAGAGGTTCACTCCATACTTCTCTAGAGTTGCAGCACCACTTTAAGCCTTGAAAAAGAAGGGGAAAACCTTTGTGTGGTCAAGGAGATGTAAGCAGAGCTTTTCGGAGTTGAGGAAGAGGCTGATTAGTGCCCCCATCTTGAGGCTTCTAGAAGAGGGCGTATGGTATGTAGTTTACTGCGATGCATCAAGGACCAGGATTTGGTGTGTCCTGATGCATGAGTGAGTAGTGATCACATATGGTTCTCGGAAGCTGAGACAACACGAGTAGAACTACGCTACCCATGACCTGGAGTTATCAGTACTGGTCTTCATCCTGATGATGTGGCGACACTATCTGATGGGTGAGCGTTTCACAGTCTACTCTGATCACAAGAGTCTCAGGTATATCTTCTCTCAGAAGGACCTGAACCTGAGACAGTGGCGTTAGCTTGAGTTCCTCCAAGAATATGACTTTGAGATAGTTTATACTTCCAGGAAGGGGAACATTGTTGTGGATTCACTCAGCAGGAGATATGGTATACAGTTTCTAGGAGAGGCGACAGAGCAACTGAATGCCTTATAGATATCCTTTGTGGATAGAGTTGGAGTAGCCTTTCTCCAGCCTCTCACAGTTACTCCTCTACTTTTTCAGCAAGTCAGAGAGGTGCAGCATGGGGATGCTGACTGTGAGACATGACATGCTTAGATATCCACAGGGTAGGCACCTGATGGATTTTCTGAAGGTGGTGAGCATGCCATCCTCTTCAGAGGATGTACCATGGTACCAGTAGCACTTCAGGAGGAAGTGTTGATGGATTTCCACACTTCCCCTTTAGCAGTACATCCAGGAGTGGCGATGATGTTCCAAGACCTTCGACGACAGCACTGGTGGCCAGGTATGAAGAAGGCGGTAGCGAAGTTCGTCTCATGATGCCTCACTTGTCAGCAAGTGAAGGTGGAGCACCAGGTACCAGCATAATTGATTCATCCCTTAGAGTTCTCAAAGTGGAAGTGGGATGGGATATCCATGGACTTTGTGACGGGTCTTCCATGTACATCTAAGAGTCACAATTCTATATGGGTGATCGTTGACCGACTCACAAAGTCGGCCCACTTCCTACCGACCAGAGAGCAAGGATTAGTAGAGAACTTGGGATTCCTCTATGTGCATGAGATTGTGAGTTTTCATGGAGTAACTTCTTCTATTGTCTCCGACCGTGACACAGGGTTTACTTCCTGGCTATGGAAGGGGTTGCAGGAAGATTTCAGGATGCAGCTTCGCTTGAGCACCGCATTCCATCCTCAGATGGATGGTCAGACCGAGCATACCTTTCATACCCTCGAGGACATGCTTCGTGCATGTGTCTTCGACTTTGGTCGTAGCTGGGAGGATCACTTACCATTGGTAGAGTTTTCCTACAACAACATATATCACTCCACCATTGGTATGACACCTTTTGAGGCCTTGTATGGTCGACCTTGTATATCTCCACTGTGCTGGAAAGACCTAGAGGAGTCAGCACAAGTGGGACCAGAGATGGCACACACTACCACGGAGAAGGTGCAGATCATTTAGGAATGGATGAAGACTGCACAGTGTAGGAAGAAGTCATATGTTGATAGGAGATGGAGACCTATGGAGTTCGAGGATGGTGACCATGTCTTTCTTCGGGTCTCACCTCGACAAGGTCTACAGATATTTAGCTGAGGCGACAAGTTATCTCCGTGATTCATCAGACATTTCCAGTTCTTCAGCAGAGTAGGCGAGGTGGCTTACTGCCGAGCTCTTCCACCTCAATTGCACCGGGTGCACGACGTCTTCCATGTATCTTAGCTAAGGAGATACGTGCATGACCCTTATCATATCATTGACCATGGAGAGCTAGACATCGATAATGGTGCGACTTTCATGGAGGTTCTAGGAGAGATTGAGGATCGACAAGAGTGGGTCCGGCGTGGATGGTCGATACCTCTGGTGCGCATTCGCTGGAAGCACAGTAACCTCCAGGAGAGCACATGAGAGTGGGAGGCTCAGATGCATGCTCAGTACCCCCATTTGTTTCCTAAGTGTGAGTCGTAGCTTACGGGGACGTAAATCCATGGGGCAGGGAGAATGTAAAGACTTGAAAATTCCATGGAATTTTTTTTCTTAAATTCATGGTAATTTTATGAGTCTGTAGTTTCTGATGGCGCTTGATTCTGAGGCCCGGTGTGCCCAGAATCAATTTCTGAAGTTTTGTTCGGGTACGTTTAGTAAACGTACGAGCGGGTTTTTATATCTTTTGAACCAGTGCTCGGAATTGAAATCCAAGGGAACCGTTGAACTCACAGCGTCAGTGATTTCTTAGTGATACCTTCACCGTAGTTGCGTTTTAACGTGAATGGAAGTTAGTTTTTGGGGTTTTTAAATTAAATTAAATAAAAATAAGGTATTACCTTATTTTTATTTATGGAGGTTTAATACTCCAATGGGAGGTTGGAGGTGGGAGCCACAACACCCTAACCTCCCATGGGAGGTTACGGTGGTGGGGCGCACCCGCACATAACCTTCTTTGGGAGGATATATTTGGTGGGACCCACACGAGATTTAAACCCCCCTTTTAACTCCCCATTTATGTGGTATGTCAACTCTCCACCTTCCCCCATTAATTTTTGTGCCAACTCTCACAATTAATGAATTGAACTTCTTTTAATTAATTGGCACCCTATTGAATTCTTTTGAATTATTTCTAACCATTAAAATAATAGATAGTCTACTATTTTTGGACTGGAAAATATTTTGGTGGAGCTTTGAGTGGGAGAACTTCATCCTTCCAATAAATAACACCACACACCACTGAAGAACGACGAAATTATTCATCGATCTTAGACCAAGACAAAATAGAAGGAGCCGACCGTGAAGAACGCCAACAAAGTTTCTTCCACGAATGCTTCCCGATGCCAACGAATCAACGTCCTCCCTTCCTCTCCTTCAACCGTCAACGAATGAAAAATAAGATGTAGGGGTTATTTTTTATGTATGAGATTTACTCTCTGTTCTTCATCATTTTGTTGTGTTCCTTGTTGTCGATTGATATCATCTTAACGAGGAGGGATCAGACCACACAGACACGGTCCGAACCTCCCCCTTTTTGTTGATCTCGTTGTATTGATAGCAGAGGCGAAGCAATGACAGCTGGCATCAGGCTGACCGCTAAGGAAATGCCTACGCAAGGCCGCCGGGTCGCCAAGAGGGCACGACATCGTCGTGCCGCACAGAAGGAGAGCCGCGGCCACCATGGGCCGCGGCGAAGGCGCGCGTCGCAGTCACGCCATGCGGAGGTCAGCAGAGGTCCGCTGCCAGGTCAGGCCACGACAGAGGGGCACGGTGCCGTCGCGCAGCACCGTGGTGTGGGGAGGCTGGCCGCTCGGGCCAGTCGAGAGGTGCGGGACCCTGTCGGGTCCCGCGTTTGCTGGAACAGTGCCACCTGGTGCCGGTTCGGCTCACACACAAACGACAGAGCCATTCGGGTGCCCGAGGGGCGCGCACCTCCCCCCTGGGCATGGCTAGGGTAGGCCGCGAGGCCACCCTCGGCTGGGCCGCCATTGGTCGGGATGCCTTAGGCCGGACCACACTCGGCCGGGCCGCCCCCTCGGGCCAGGACACTACCTCGGACGAGGTCTGACCCGCGGATCGGGTCGGACCCCGGTACGGACCGGGTCGGGCTGGGTCGGGCCATCTGGGTCAGACCGGACCCAGACTCACTGTGGCCAGTTTACACCTTTTCGCCCCTATCTTGGGCTACGTGTGTCCGTTTGACAAACCACCAGTGGAAATAGAAGGCTTAGAGCGAGAAGGTCCTTTTGGAATACCCCCACTTGAGGTTTGGACACAGTTGGAGAATAGTCTTGTTGGTTTGAACCTAAAAAACAACCAGGCCCCTGGAACGGAAATGCCAATAACTCACAGACCAGGCGTCCAATTGACGCACCGTCTGTCACATTGGAACCCTTATGACATGGAAGTCCTTTGGGTTAATCCTTTTAGGAGTTTAGTGGTGATTGAGGTATGTCCGATATCTCGAGTACAGATTCTATGAAACTCGAGTGCACTAGGAGTGAGGAATTGAGTGCCTGATAGTGAGGCGGAGGTTGGAGATAGATCATACGGAGGTCAACACTTAGCGATCCTGTGTGGGTCAACGCATACCGATCTTGTGTGGGTCAGATCCTTTGTGGGTCAGCACGCAGCAATCCTATGTGGGTCCGCGCATACCGATCCTGTGTGGGTTAGATCCTATGTGGTTCATTGTGGGGGTCAGTACCTATCGATCATGTGTGGGTCAGACTCTGTATGATCAGAAGCAGTGCCTCATGACAGAATAAGATGATATAGCTTCGTGACTAATCATCTATACTTATATACTTCACTGAAATCATAGTTTGAGTTGAGTCAATGACTTTCATGTTTTTCTCATGATTGAGATGAGTTACTAAATAACTTAGGTATATGTATGGGCATATACCTAAGTAAGGGTTATCTGTTGATTCCGCACTTTGTGGTTATCCTTGTTAGTTTTTGTGAGACCTTGAGGGTCTCAGGGTCCCTACTGAGTATCGTTATACTAACCCCTGCATGGGATATGCCTGCACCTCATTGTGTTGGTTGCAGACGGCGGACAACGCTGATCGGGGAAGAGAGTAGTATAACTGGATGGTACCCGGCGGTGGGCCACTCGGCGAGACGTACACGGAGCGGACTGACGAACTTGGGGTGCTGAGGAGGCCATTTGTACTCACCATTCAGGTGGGACTTCCGGAGGACGACCCATTAGCTACTTTACTTATTTTCTTCAGTTGTATTATACTTTACTGTTGGGCTTGTATTTCTGCCCCTTTACTTTCAGCACACTCTTTTGTATTCAGTTTTACTTGGTGTTTTACTTCCAGTTTCGTACTCTGTTGTGTTTGCTTACTGTTATAAAGGCAATTCCTTCCCAGTTTAGGGATTTACACCTTTGGTTCTATTTTCCATCCCTTGGACTATGGAAGGCGGGCTTGGGGTAGTCCTAATACGGGACCCGAGGGAAGGGTCCTGACAGAATACATAAAGCATATAGATTCCAATGGAAAAGGAATCATCCAATCAACTTGATAGATGAAGAATATTAATCTTCTAGTTTTACTTAACAAATTAATGTAGAAATTTTATTTGAAATTTTATCATAATTCATGTATATATTTTTGAAATCATTATTTATTTATTTTTAGAAAAAATTAAATGATGTATTTTATTTAATTTTCTATGAATGTTACAACTTCATATTTCATTATATGTATTTTCATTTAAATAATACCCAGTTTGATATATTTCATTACACGCACTAAAACAAAGGTCATGATACATTAGTAAATTAAATTAATAATCTTTAAAAAATCATTTTTATATCAAATAATTTATCTAAATATGATATAAAATATTAAAATTACTAAAATTAAAAAATTTGAATTATATAATATTAGAAACACTTAATGTTTATGAATGTTATTTTTAAATAGAAAAATATTATTGATATATTTGGTATTTTATATTAAAATTTTAATATGTAATTTTAAAAAATATAATTAGATTATTTTAACTTTATTAGAAATTTATAATATCAAAATTTACTTATAATGAGTATTTTATCTTTTTCTTAAAATATAAACTTTTAGATGAAAATGAGGTTTTTATAAAAATTATAATTTTCACGAGTTTGTCAATATATAAGAATGACCTATAAGGTCAAAAAACCATTTAAGTGATCAAATATGAAATTAAATAATAAAAATATGCATTTTGAAATATTATTTGATCCTATAAAATCCATGGAAAAATATTTTTTTAGAACTAAAGTAAAATGTTACTTTAATAAGGAATTTTTTTCTGTATTTACTTTAAATTAATTAATATTTTTTAAAAATTATATTATGGAATTATTTTAATTTCACATAACCTTCATTTTATTTATAATAAATCAGTCTAGGTCATAATTTTTTTTCATTTACAATTGCAACTCACAGATAAATTTTATTCTTAAAAACATGATTATCTTAATAATTGTTTTTACACATTAAGCACATCCAATTTAAAATTCATTTTTCTTAATCATAGTATTTTTATTTCATAAAATTAATATCATATATAGGATAATAATACTCAAATTAATTTTTTGGATCAATATTAATAAATAAAATTAATTAATTATCATGGGTTAAAGTAAAAGTTACCATGGGAAAAAGTACACATGGTTAAAGTATAAAAGTGAAAGTATAAAACCATAAATCAGTCAATGGTTTCTCAAAATTGAGTATATGGGAGGATTTTCTTACATATCCTAGAACATACTCCATAAATTAAAATTATTTGGTTCTTTGACCATGAAAATTATAAAGAAATATTTTATTAATTTAAGGTAATTCCAAAACAACCTTTCCCTTCTCCTATAAAAGTCCACTCTTATAACCAACATTTACATACCAATACATTGAAGTTAATTAGTGAAAATATTATAATTATTTCATCATATAATCATTTCCCATGAACCATATCCTTTATACACCCTTAATTAGCCTAATCTCTTAATTTATAAGGATAATTCCAAGGAAAATCAAAGTTCCCCACATTAGTATTACTCTCCGATTAATATTTCTTTTTAATTTTTAATCTTACTAATATTCACTAAATTTTTTAATATAACTAATTAATTATCATATATATATAAATATATTTCATATATTGATTTCACAAAAACTACTCAATCATTCCATAGCATATGCTAAGAAAAAAACTACATTCATCATTCATATGTATGGACTAGACTGAGGATGAAGCACATGGGAAGTTCCTCTTTTAAAATTGATGATGTTCAATATTCTTCCAGCTAAATATATTTTTTTCATGGAATAATTAAACTCAAATTGGGAAAGAACTTTTAAATATCCTCAAAATGATCTTGATATAGGGAACAATTTATTCACTATGCCTCACAAAGCCATATCATTTGAAAATTACCTTACTAGATCTAAAAATGATTTGAATGATGATAACAAAAATCCTTCAATTAAATGCTCAAGATATGGTTCCATCACAATGTTTTTGATCAAGATGCGATAAATCAAAGAATAGATATTTGTAAGTTCTCTCTTCTATGTCATATATCATATGGAAAAGTGGTACAACCTTGGTCTTATGCTGATCTAAAATATATAATCTATCATTTTTGGAGATTTTTCTAAGTAGATGTTAATTACTATTGGAAAAGGATACTTACATGCTATCCTTGAGAGGAAATAGAATCTTGATACGTCATGGTGTGTTGGAAACCTCAACCTCAAACTAGATTTTTTCTGACTTTTTGAATGGGACATAAACTTTATCCCTTTTAATTAAGCTATTCATTTTCTCAGGTTTGGAATACAATTCATGGGATCCCCTAGGTCTATTTACATCCCAAAATCTTTAATGACTAGGCTTATAAAATTAGAACCCCTATAAATATTGACCATCATACTATCAATGGATACATTAGTCTATATTCAAGGTTGATAATCAAGATTAATATGGAAATAACTTAACCAGAACATGTATCTATGGTTGAAAATGATTATCACATGGAGGTTAGTTTTGAATTTTAGAATATTCCACAATTTTGTGAACATTGAAAAATTGTGGGTCATTCTTTAAAAAATTTCCGAGTTGTTCAGAATTAGGTCAAGCCTACTAACAATACTAGGGCCCGGAAGGAGGTATCAAGAGGAAATAAAATTAATACAATGAATAATGGAAATAATGATTTGAATGATAAATCTAAGGGAATGAGATAAGACAAGCCTCTTGGTACAATCACCTTGTAGTGTGTACTGGTTGAGGAGGAAGAACGTCAATAGACTTTCTCAGTAGATAGTCTTGAGACACTGCACATTTCACTTGAGTCTGGAAAGTAATGAAATCTCAAAGAGGAATGTCATCTCTTGGACCCTTCATCAAATGTTCTTTCCATTTCCTTTTCTATAAAGGCTGAATAATATCTTTTTAGTCTTATTTTTAGTAATATAAATACTTCTATTCAACTTGATAATCCCCTATTTCATATTTGAGTGGTTCATCAGTAGACTCTAGAGATAGGTATTGATTCTGGTAAATCCCCTGACCCACAATTAGTAGACAATAGAGAAAAATTCATTCATTTCAATGAATTGAAAGAGTATGTATTAGTCCCTTCTCATAAACACTCTTATGAGGCTCCTAAAAGGACATCCATGAAGTAAGACACCTCTAGAAAATCAAAAAGAGTGCATAAAATAGAGAAAAAAGAAAGGGGGGGGGGGGTTTCACCCCCAAACCAAAATCAAAATAAAGATAATTTTTTGGAACTTCCAGGGAATAGACAACCCTAGCATGGAGGCTTCCCTCATTCTCCTCATAGGTAGGTACAAACATGATTTCTTTGGTATCACTGAGACAAAGAAAAACTAATCTAGTCAAGGTATCCATTTTTCTATCAGTGGTTACTCAATTCTGGAAACTACATGATCTTCCTCTAACATGAATAGGCTATGGATTTTGGTTAACAATATCATGGAAAATTCTATAATTGTCCAAGAGGATGAAAAAATCATTGCATGTAGCTTCAAGAAATATATCTGGAAAGTGTTCTCATTTTTTTATTCCCCCAACAACGACATTGAAAAAAGGTCATTATGGATTCATATGAAAGATATATCTAGAACTATTGCAGACTCTTGGGTGATTATTGGGGACTTCAACTCTTTCCTTTATGTTAATGAGAAAATCAGACCTATTTACAACACTACCTCAATCAAATATTTCATAGCCTATGTTGAGGAATCCAAGATTATATAAATCTACCTCATTAGTGCCAAATTCACCTGATATAGAAGTAACATAAATGGAATGAGAGAAAGAAGAATTGATAGGGCCTTTGTGAATTATGTCACTCTTGGAAAATAGAGATCGATTTCTTATGTTACCTTAGATAAACATAATTTTGATCACCACCCCATATGGGTAATTTTTATTGATAACATGAAGATACATCCTATTCCTTTTATATTAAATAATTCTTGTAATTATCTTCTAGAATGCACAAGAATTGTCCAAGACACTTGGGTATCAGATGAGTTCAACCTCAATCCTCTGATATGCATATCTAAACTCAAAATGATCAAGATAAAAATGAAAGTTTGGATCACAATAAGGATAAGCTTTCTTGATGAAGAGATTGATGCCCATTAATTCTCTATTAATGATATCAAAGAATGTATCACTAGGAATAATTTCTATGGATACATTGATTAAGAAGTTGTGATGTGATCTAAGTTATAGATTCTCATCAAGCTCAGGTATAACATTAGAAATGACATTTTCAAAATCAGGTTGTTTACTGATAGAGATAGAAACACCAAGTTATTCAATTCCATTTAAAGGATCATAATGGGAAAATAGACCACTCACTCTTATCAAATATGGGGATAGTATCCTTGATTAAATAAGATCCCTTTCTGATCGAAGTTTTTCTTATTAAATGAATCTTTTCAATGTACCACCAATGAATGTGAGGTTAAAGGATAATATGATTCCAAAATTGATCCCTAAGGGTGAAAAATAATTTCTTACCTCTATTCCCCTAGATATTTAAATCAAGGAAGAAATATTAGGCCTTATAAAAGAAAGTTCCTCTGGACTATATAGATTCACAAATCACTTCTTCCAATTTTATTATGATGCCATTTATAACGATGCTTGCAAACATGTCAATCACTTTTTTAAAGGTGGATCCGTCACTAAAGGTTTCAATTCCTAGTTTATTTCCTTGATCCCAAAATTAGAGAATGATAATGACATCACTCAATTAATACTAGTTTCTCTTGTCAACACAATTCACAAATTTATTACAAAAAATATGTCAAACATACTTGATAGCATCTTAGATAGAATCATATCCTGGAACCAATTTGGATTTTTTAAAGGGAGAAACATCCAAGACTGCTTTCTCACTTCCTCAGAATGTGTCAATATCCTCTGAAATCCCACTGGGAGAGGATATATTTATCTCAATATTGACAAAAAGAAATCCTTTTACACAATTGACTAGGGTTTTATAGGTGATTCTCTTCACATCTTTGGATTAAATA
Organism: Viscum album; assembly: GCA_963277665.1. Lineage (NCBI taxonomy): Eukaryota > Viridiplantae > Streptophyta > Magnoliopsida > Santalales > Viscaceae > Viscum > Viscum album. The sequence goes on along the minus strand of OY728159.1, from coordinate 1,415,808,747 downwards.
TGATATTTATTCATTGGGTCAATACCCTTTTTGGGTCTTCTCATTTCACCATTCTCATAAATGAGTCCCCGAAAGGGAACTTTAAATACTCCCTAGGAGTGAGATAAGGAGATCCTCTTTCATCTATCATATTTTCCATTAGAGAGGATTATATTAGTAGGATTCTTCTTTATCTAGTGGACAAGGGTGAAATTAAAACTATCAGGGAGGAAAGAGGTACCTCTGCACCTTCACATATATTTTGTGCTGATGATATTATCATATTTACTCATGGATATAAGAATAACATTGAAAAAATAAAGAGTTACCTTTTTCATTATGAAAGTATTCTGGGCCAACAAAACAGTTGGAACAGATCCTTTATTTATTTCAGCAAGAGTATTTCATCTTCAAGGAAACTTTCTATCATTAATGATCTAAAAATTTGTGAAGTATCTCTCTATTTTACTTATCTTAGAGTTAACCTTTTCTAGTATAAACCTCAGTCCTCTAAATTTACTGATTATTTGAGTAAGATTATAAAAAATCTTGCCACTTGGAATGGAAAATCCCTTTCAATGGTAGGACGAGTTTGTCTTGTTAAGCATTTGGTGGTCTCAAAGTTAATCTATTCCTTCGTGGTGTATTCTTGGCATTCCTATATCATTAAATCCATTAACTCAATGATGAGTAATTGTTTTTTAGAGTGGTAGTATCTTGGAAATAAAATTCCTTATATCCTTCTAGAAAAGATGATGCTTTCCTCATACTCTTGGAGGAATTGGCATAAAAAATATGGAATTTTTACCAATGTCTTTTTACTAAATTTATGTGGAGGTTAATTAACAATCATTCAGAATCCCTAGGATTCCCTATATACAAATTTTTAGAAAATATTATTGTAGGAAACTCAAATTACATGGAGTCCTCCATCTAGCATGTATTTAAGAAATCCTTTCAAAAGATTTACATGCACTCTCACTAGCTTGTTAAAAATAATTCCATTATTAGATTCTGGCATGACAACTGTACTGGAGATCCATTGATTAACCAGTTTAAATACCCTGGTCAAGATATTGATCATATCATCTCAATAAAATAACAAATGGACAACTTGGATCTTATTCCTAATGACATAGCTTCATTTGTCTCCAACTATGATTTTCTCAGTCAAGAAGACATACCCACATGGGAACTGTCCCCAAATGGAATACTTGACTCAAATAATTTTTATATACATCAGCTCCAGGGTAGATGAAAATGGATTGGTGATTTCAACAAAAATGGATCTCGACAACTAGGTTTTCACTTCTCTAGATACTCTCTATCAATAAGGTTCCTTTCAATGCCAATCTATAATGTTTTGTCATATCTATTTGTTCAAAGAGTGTCATCTACCATCATCATAAGGAGGATTTTGATCACATTTTCTTATGCTATAAAAACACATATTCTCATTGATAATTTTTATTCAATATCTTTTAGGTTTAACTCTTACATGTTGACTCCTTCTAGGATTTTCAGTGTACTATTCTCAGTATCTAGTTCTCCAAGAAACTTATAGTTCTTTTCCATGTGTCATGTTTAGACCTGATTCATTTTATATGGAGAAGAAAAAACAAGGACATTCATGATTAGAAGAGATTCAATACTTGAACTTCCATTTGTGAAATTATAGAGGTAGTAAAAAAAAACAATTCATTGCTTGTTATACACATAAACAACATAATTAGGGACCTCACTATTTTGAGGAAACTGAACATTATAGGTAACTTTCCTAAACATCATGGAACACTCGAGGTCTCCTGGACTCCCCCCATCTTTGGAAGGCTTAAATAAAACACTGATGGGAAATAGAGGAAAAATCCCAGTCCTTCAGGATATGGGATAATTTTTAGAGATCATAAGGGTGATGTGGTGGAAGTCTTACACGATCTATGTGGTCATGTCACTACCCTCAAAGTTGAAATGATTATATTTACTAGAGTTTTTTTCTATGCAACGCAATGAAATTTGAACAATATATGGTTTTAGTGTGACTATACTACTATTGTTCAAGCTATTAGGATAGGGATTATCTTCCTCTAATAGAAGATGATAGTGGGATGGTTTAATTTTCTATATGGGATCTCTTCAATGAATTACATAATCACACACATCTTTCAGGAAGAAAATCACCTTGTTGATGGTCTTGCAAACAAAGGAGTGACCGAAGAGGTGTTCTATTACTCTAAATATATCCCTAGTGAAATGATTCCAATATTTCAATTGAAAAAAATTTAAAATACCCTCCTTCATACTCTTGTAACCTTTCTTTACTCTTATTTAAGATCTTCTGAGCTCACTTTTCTCAAAAACATATGTGTGGACTACCGCCTCCACGACACAATGCAGTTAGTTTTTCATGACCACCTAGGATGGTTGGCCTAAAGGATGGTTTTGATGAATAATTATGTTGTTTATTTAACTTATAAAATTCATAAATTATCACATTTTACATTTAATATCATTATATCCATTCATTAATGAATGAATCATTAATCTTGTGTGTGTGCGAAGTATCACCTCTATGAAAGATGTGTCTCATTTCTCTTATCCAACTAACACAGATGGAAGTAAAATTGTAATTTTTATAATATTATTAATTTTATGACATTATTATATTTCTTAAGTGATAAATTTTCATATACCATCAATTTAACTATTCATTGATAAATGGTTTCATTAATCATGCGCACGTGCAGACTATAACCTCCATAAAGGAAGAATTTTATTTTTGAACACCACCCATAATTAATAGTTATGGGAATATATTTTATAGAGTTAAAATATATTTATTAAATGTATAATATTCTGTAAATATCATATAAACACTATATAATATTACATTCGTACTCATTCGATCATTGAAACATGCTTTTGTTTTTGCCGATTTACCACCCTCATGAGCGATGTTGCAATATTTATATAGTGAATGATTAAGGAATGTTATATAATGTTACTAAAATTTAATCATAAGGTATTTTATATTCTTTAATGGTTATATTTTTATAATATTAATATATAAACAATTTAATAATATACCATCTTCATTCATTAAAAACTACTGAAACAATCTTGTCTCTAACTTCGTTATCATGATTCATAATTAAAACTCTCATGGGATGAAAGTGGAAAATTATAAATAATCATATAGTATATAAATTAAATAACCATATTTAATATTTGAATGATTAAATTGGTATCAATGACTAGTTATCATCAATAACATGATAATTCATGTAAAAGAATATTAAAAGTGTTAACACCTAATGTCAAAAATAATCTGTAATGAACCACTATATTCATAGTAAATAATTATAAATGAAGTATATAAAAGGATTATAGAGACTTATGATGTTATGAAATATATTATTAAGATATTTTTGGTTTTTTATGGGATTTTATAGTAAGATCGACTAATCAAGTAAATAAGTTAAGGGATGTTTGTCTCAAACTCCCTTCATTGTGACAAATTTTACTTTATGTACAAATTTTATTTTGTATGGTGTATATTCCAACCAATTGTTATGTTATCATGAAATATATTTTATTTATGGAATTTTAGTTCAGTTTTAAATATCATTATCTATTAGTAGTTTTGATTATAATGTGACTCAAAACATAATTTTTTTGTAACTCAAGTCTTTTTTCTCATGAGTTGGGAAATATCTTCCTTATTTTGATCTTCCTTGTATCATTTTACAACCATTATTTTTTAAAATGATAGATTTATTTTTTATATAGGGATATTACTTATCTTAATTAATATCTACCTATTGGATGAATCACTTCCCCAAATAAAATCACATTGTTGATAAGAATAACTATTATATGACCTAAGTGATATCTTTGTTCTGTAAAAATGTTTTACCTATCAAAAATATTTTCTATAATATAGTAAGTGACCTTCATACTTCTCTTCACCTATTATCAATGAAAGGTTTCATAATCCATTTAATTTTTTAATTTTTACTAAATGATTTCAATAGACTTTAAACATTTTCTATATGATTTTTTTTAAATGTTTTCTTCTTAAGTAATGTTTTAAAATGTTCTAAAATGAATTCTTTCCACAAAAAAATTTAAAAATGGAATTTTCAAAAACATTGAATATAATAGAAAATGTTTTTAAAATAAAATATTATAAATGTTTCTACATGGAACTTTTTAACCAAAATAAATCTGTTTTAAACACTTTTTGTGCGAAGATATCTTTTTTCTTTCCTTTTTTGTTTCTAGGATACTTCCTCTATATGATTTCAAGTTTTTAAAAAAGTAAATTATTATTCTCATGATTTTATAAAATGTTCCTTTTTGAATTTTTACAAAGGAATAGTTATATTATTATTTTCAAAAAAATAATAATTAATAAAATATTTATCTTTATCTATGTCATACGTGTGATTAAGGGTTTTCTTAAAATGATATCACCCACATTGTTTATCTGGATGGATTATGAAATTCTAATTTACATATATGGTATAATCCATAATTTATTTTTTTCTTTCCTAATCATCTAATTTTATTGGCATGAATTAACTTAAAATATTTTCTTCTATGAATGAGCTATGTTCTACTATTTATTGAAGGGTTATCACCTAGATTTCCAATACAATGATTTATTGGAAAATTTATTACTTAAACCATATATCTGTTTCCTATACAATGTAAATACAATATGTGTAATAATATTTTTTTAGTGGTATTTACCTAGAATTAATCTTAGAGTCATTGGATACCCATTTATTTTACATGGGTTTATCATTTCATGGTTTTTGATGAAATCACGAATATTTCCTTAGGAAACCAATTGAAAAGCAACAATTAAGAGGTTATTTTTATTCTTATTTAATTTAATTGTTTTATGATTTATTTTATAAGATAACTACTCAAGTTCAAGACCTATGTTTATTTTTGAAATTATAAATGTTAAAAATTATTTAATTTATTACTCTATTGGGAAGACATATGATATAGATTCACTACTAATAAAACGGTCTTTATCAGCGCTCAAAACAGGCTTTATCAGTGCTAAAAAAGTGTTGTAAATCTCGGCGCTGATAAAGGGGGGTACCCTTTATCAGCACTTTTTTAGGGCTGATAAATGGAGCTTTTATCAGTGCTAAAAAAGTGATGATAAATGAAACCTTTATCAGCACTAAAAAGGCACAGATAAAGGTGGAATTTATCAGTGCTAAACGAGCGCTGATAAAACAACCCTTTATCAGCGCTAAAAGAGCGCTGATAAATGCGTGTTTTATCACCACTCTTTTAGCACTGATAAACTGATCCTTTATCAGAAATTCTTTAGCACTGATAAAGGTGTAGTTTATCAACGCTTTTTTGGCATTGATAAAATCTCCATTTATCAGTGCTAAAAAAGCACTGATAAATGCCCTGTCTGCTGCTACGAAAAAATCTGTAGCAGCACACCCGAACACCTGAAAAAAAAATTCAGTATATCAATAAGATAATTAGAGAAAGTATACCCATACAAAATTAACACATAAATCATAATATAACTATACCAAGTATACCCATAAAACAAGTATACCCGTACACCATTAACACATAATTCATAAGTTAATTAAGTACATAAAGAATTCAATTCAGAATTCAGGGGGTTGGGGGGATGTTTAAGGGTTTGGGATGGCCATACAAGGGGGCTTAGGGGTGTCCAGGGGGATGGGGGTGTCCGGGGGGGCTTTCCAGGGGGCTGGTATGGTGTCCAGGGTGTCGAGGGGGATTTACAGGGGTGGGGGAGGGGGTTTGTCCAGAGGGGTGGGGGTGTCAAGGGGGTGGGTTGGTGTCAAGGGGTTGGGTGGAAATCCAGGGGGTTGGTGGGGTTGACTCATACACATCAAAAAGGACCTGTGGATTGTTCTCCTAAAGGATCAACGCAATCCGAATGTGTTTGGTAGGATTTCCATAGGTTAGTTGTTGTTTTCACTTAAAATTGAGTCCATTTTAAACAAAAGAGAGACCCTTTGAGTGGTATCGGCCACACTGTGCCTCATATTGAGGCAGGGTTGACTCTTAAACATCAAAAATGACCCATGGATCGTTCTTATAAAATATCAAGACAATCCGAATGGGTTTGGTCAGATTTCCGTAGGTCAGTTGTTGTTTTCACTTAAAATTGTGTCCATTTTAAACCAAAGAGAGACTCTTTGTGTGCTACCGGCCACACCGTGCCTCATATTGAAGTGGGGATGAATCTTACACATCATAAACGACCCATAGATCATTCTACTAAAGGATCAATACAATCCGAATGTATTTGGTCAGATTTCCGTAGGTCAGTTGTTGTTTTCACTTAAAATTGTGTACATTTTAAACAAAATAGAGACCCTTTGAGTGGTACCGGACACACCGTGCCTCATATTGAGGCAGGGTTGACTCTTAAACGTCACCAAGGACCATTGGATCGTTCTTATAAAAGATCAAGGTAATCCAAAGGCGTCTGGTCATATTTTCATAGGTCAGTTGTTGTTTTCAATTAAAATTGTGTCCATTTTAAACAAAAGAGAGACCATTTGAGTGATATTGGTCACACCATGCCTTGGATTGATGTGGGGTTGACTTTTACACATCACAAAGAACCCTTATATCATTCTTATAAAATATCAATGCAATCCAAATGCGTTTGGTCAGATTTTCATAGGTCAGTTTTTGTTTTCAATTAAAATTGTGTCCATTTTAAACCAAAGAGAGACCCTTTGAGTGATAGCGGTCACACTGTGCCTCGGATTGAGGCGGGGTTGAATTTTACACATCAAAAAAAACCCAAGGATCTATCTCCTAAAGGATAAACACAATCCAAATTCATTTGGTTGAATTTCTGTAAGTCAGTTGTTGTTTTCACTTAAAATTGTGTACATTTTAAACAAAATAGAGACACTTTGAGTGGTACCGGCCACACCATACCTCGTATTGAGGCGGGGTTGACTCTTACACGTCACCAAGGACCCTTGGATCATTATTATAAAAGATCAAGGAAATCTGAATGTGTTTGGTCAGATTTTCATAGGTCAGTTGTTGTTTTCAACTAAAATTGTGTCCATTTTAAACAAAAGAGAGACCCTTTGAGTGATAGTGGTCACACCGTGCCTCAGATTAAGGCAGGGTTGACTCATACACGTCACAAAGGACACATGGATCGTTTTAAAAAAGGATCAACACAATCCAAATGCGTTTGGTCAGATTTACGTTGGCCAGTTGTTGTTTTCACTTAAAATTGTGTCCATTTTAAACAAAATAGAGACCCTTTGAGTGATACCAGCCACACCATGACTTGGATTGAGGCAGGGTTGAATCTTAAACGTCACCAAGGACATTTTTATAGTTCTTATAAAATATAAAGGCAATACGAATGCATTTGGTTGGATTTTCATAGGCCAGTTATTGTTTTGAATGAAAATTGTTTCCATTTCAAACAAAAGAGAGACCCTTTGAGTGATAGCGGTCAAACCAAGCCTCAGATTGAGGAGAGGTTGACTCTTTTACATCAAAAAGGACCCATGGATCATTATAATAAAGGATAAACACAATCCTAATGTGTTTGGTTGGATTTCCGTAGGTCAGTTGTTGTTTTCACTTAAAATTGTGTACATTTTAAACAAAATAGAGACCCTTTGAGTGATACCAGCCACACTGTGCCTTAGATTGAGGCAAGGGATGACTTGTACATGTCAAAAAGGACCCTTGGATCGTTATAATAAAGGATCAAAACAATCCTAATGGTTTGTTTGGATTTCCGTAGGTCAGTTGTTGTTTTTACTTAAAATTGTGTCCATTTTAATCAAAATAGAGACCCTTTGAGTGATACCGGCCACACCGTGGCTCGGATTGAGGAGATATTGACTCATACATGTTACAAAGGACCCATGTATCGTTAATATAAAATATCAAGACAATCCGAATGTGTTTGGTCAGATTTCCGTAGGTCAGTTGTTGTTTTCACTTAAAATTGTGTCCATTTTAAACCAAAGAGAGACTCTTTGAGTGATACCGGCCACACCGTGCCTCAGATTGAAGTGGGGATGACTCATACACATTAAAAAGGACCTGTGGATAATTATCATAAATGATAAATACAATATTAATGTGTTTGGTTGTATTTCCATAGTTCAGTTGTTGTTTTCACTTAAAATTGTGTACATTTTAAACAAAATAGAGATCCTTTGAGTGGTACCGGCCACACCATGCCTTGGATTTAGGTGGGGTTGACTCGTACACATCACCAAGGACTTTTTTATCGTTATCATAAAATATCAAGGAAATCCAAATGCTTTTGGTTGGATTTTCATAGGTCAATTGTTGTTTTCAATTAAAATTGTGTCCATTTTATACAAAAGAGATACCCTTTGAGTGATAGCGGTCACACCATGCCTCATATTTAGGCTAGGTTGACTCGTATACGTCATAAAGGACCCTTGGATCATTATCCTAAAGTATCAACACAATCCGAATGCGTTTGGTCAGATTTCTGTTGGTCAGTTGTTGTTTTCACTTAAAATTGTGTACATTTTAAACAAAATAGAGACCCTTTGAGTGATAACGGCCACACCATGACTTGGATTGAGGCAGGGATGACTCTTACTCATCACAAAGGAATCTTGTATCATTCTACTAAAATATAAACACAATACGAATGGTTTTTCTTAGTTTTCTGTAGCTCAGTTGTTGTTTTCACTTAAAATTGTGTCCATTTTAAACACAATAGAGACCCTTTGAGTGATACCGGACACACCATGCCTCAGATTGAGTTTGTGTTGACTATTAAACGTCACAAAGGACCCATGGATCGTTCTCCTAAAGTATCAACACTATCCAAATGTGTTTGGTTGGATTTCCATAGGTCAGTTGATGTTTTCACTTAAAATTGTGTCCATTTTAAACAAAATAGAGAACCTTTGAGAAATACCAGCCACACCATGCCTCATATTGAGGGAGGGATAACTCTTAAAAATAAAAAATAACCCTTGGATCATTATACTAAAGGATCAACACAATCTGAATGGGTTTGGATAGATTTACGTAGGTCAGTTGTTGTTTTCACTTAAAATTGTGTCCATTTTAAACAAAATAGAGACCCTTTGAGTGATATCGGCCACACCATGCCTTGTATTGAGTCGAGGTTGACTCTTAAACATAAAAAGGACTCATGGATCATTCATATAAAAGATCAAGACAATCCTAATGCATTTGGTCGGATTTCCATAGGTCATTTGTTGTTTTCACTTAAAATTGTGTCCATTTTAAACCAAAGAGAGACTCTTTGAGTGCTATCGGCCACACCGTTCCTCGGATTGAAGCGAGAATGGCTCATACATGTCAAAAAGAACCCTTGGATAGTTCTACTAAAGTATCAATACAATATGAAGGTTTTTGGTCGGATTTCCGTAGGTCAGTTGTTGTTTTCACTTAAAATTGTGTAAATTTTAAACAAAATAGAGACCCATTGAGTGGTACCGGCCACACCCTACCTCGTATTAAGGCGGGGTTGACTCATACACATCACCAAGGATTTTTGGATTGTTATTATAAAAGATCAAGGAAATCCTAATGGGTTTGGTCAGATTTCCATAGGTCAGTTGTTGTTTTCACTTAAAATTGTGTCCATTTTAAAAACAAATAGAGACCCTTTGAGTGATACCGGCTACACCGTGCCTCAGATTGAAGAGGGGTTGACTCATACACATAAAAAAGGTCTCGTGGATAATTCTCTTAAAGGATCAACACAATATGAATGTGTTTGGTTGGATTTTCGTAGGTCAGTTGTTGTTTTCACTTAAAATTGTGTGCATTTTAAACAAAATAGAGACCCTTTGAGTGATAACGGCCACACCGTGCCTTGAACTGATCCGAGGATTACTTGTACATGTCAAAAAGGACCGATGGATCATTCTCCTAAAGTATCAACACAATCTGAATGGTTTTGGTCAGATTTCTGTAGGCCAGTTGTTGTTTTCACTTAAAATTGTGTCAATTTTAAACAAAATAGAGACCCTTTACGTGATACCGGCCACACCATGACTCTGATTGAGGCGGGTTTGACTCTTACATGTCACAAAGGACCCATGGATAGTTCTTATAAATGATCCAGACAATACGAATGTGTTTGGTCATATTTCCATAGGCCAGTTGTTGTTTTCACTTAAAATTGTGTCCATTTTAAACCAAAGAGAGACTCTTTGAGTGCTACCGGCCACACCGTGCCTCAGATTGAAGTGGGGATGACTCTTACACATCCAAAAGGACCTTTGTATCATTATCCTAATGGATCAATACAATATGAATGTGTTTGGTCGGATTTTCATAGGTTAGTTGTTGTTTTCACTTAAAATTGTGTACATTTTATACAAAATAGTGACCCTTTGAGTGGTACCGGCCACATCATACCTCGGATTGAGGTGGGGTTGAATTTTACAAGTAACCAAGGACCTTTGGATCATTATTATAAAATATAAAGGAAATACGAATGGGTTTGGTCATATTTCCGTAGGTTAGTTGTTATTTTCACTAAAAATTGTGTCCATTTTAAACAAAACAGAGACCCTTTGAGTGATACCGGCCACAACATGCCTTAGATTGAGGTAGGGTTGACTCATACATGTCAAAAAAGACCACTGTATCGTTCTCCTAAAGTATCAACACAATCCGAATGTGTTTGGTTGGATTTCTGTAGGTCAGTTATTGTTTTCACTTAAAATTGTGTCCATTTTAAACAAAATAGAGACCCTTTGAGTGATACCGACCACACCATGCCTTGGATTGAGGCAAAGATGACTCTTAAACGTCACAAAGTACCCATGTATCATTATACTAAAGGATCAAAACAATCTGAATGGGTTTGGTTGGATTTCTGTAGGTCAGTTGTTTTTTCACTTAAAATTGTGTCCATTTTAAACAAAATAGAGACCCTTTGAGTGATACTGGCCACACTGTGCCTCAGATTGAGGAGGGGTTGACTCATACATGTCACAAAGGACCCGTGGATTGTTTTCTTAAAGTATCAACAAAATAAGAATGTGTTTGGTCAGATTTCTGTAGGTCAGTTGTTGTTTTCACTTAAAATTGTGTCCATTTTAAACAAAATAGATACCCTTTGAGTGGTACCAGCCACACCGTGCCTCGGATTGAGGTGGGTATGACTATTACATGTCAAAAAGGACTCATGGATTGTTCTCCTAAAAGATTAACACAATCCTAATGGGTTTGGTCGGATTTCAGTAGGTCAGTTGTTGTTTTCACTTAAAATTGTGTACATTTTAAACAAAATAGAGACGCTTTGAGTGGTACCAGCCACACCATGACTCAGATTGAGGCGGGGCTGACTATTAAACATCACCAAGGACCCTTGGATAATTCTTATAAATGATTAAGGAAATCCTAATATGTTTGGTCAGATTCTCATAGGTCAGTTTTTGTTTTCAATTAAAATTGTGTCCATTTTAAACAAAATAGAGACCCTTTGAGTGATAGAGGTCACACCGTGCCTCTAATTGAGGTGGGGTTGACTCTTAAATGTCAAAAAGGACCCTTGTATCTTTCTCGTAAAGGATAAACACAATCTGAATGCGTTTGGTCAGATTTACATAGGTCAGTTTTTGTTTTCACTTCAAATTGTGTACATTTTAAACAAAATAGAGACCCTTTGAGTGATACCGGCCACACCATGCCTTGTATTGAGGCGGGTATGACTCTTAAACATTAAAAAGGACCCATTGATATTTCTCCTAAAGGATAAACACAATCTGAATGGGTTTGTTTGTATTTATGTAGGTTAGTTGTTGTTTTCACTTAAAATTGTGTCCATTTTAAACAAAATAGAGACCCTTTGAGTGATATCAGCCACACCGTTCCTTGGATTGAGGCAGGGTTGACTCTTAAACTTCAAAAATGACCCATGGAAAGTTCTTATAAAATATCAACACAATAAGAATTATTTTGGTTGTATTTCCGTAGGTTAGTTGTTGTTTTCACTTAAAATTGTGTCCATTTTAAACCAAAGAGAGACTCTTTGAGTGCTACCGGCCACACCGTGCTTCAGATTGAAGTGGGGATGACTCTTACACATCAAAAAGGACCTGGGTATCGTTCTCATAAAGGATCAATACAATACGAATGTGTTTGATCAGATTTCCATAGGTCAGTTGTTGTTTTCACTTAATATTGTGTACATTTTAAACAAAATAGAGACCCTTTGAGTGGTACCAACCATAACGTGCCTAATATTGAGGCGGGGTTGACTCTTACATGTCAAAAATGACCCATGTATCGTTCTTATAAAATAGAAATACAATCTGAAAGCGTTTGGTTGGATTTACGTAGGTCAGTTGTTGTTTTCAATTAAAATTGTGTCCATTTTAAACAAAAGAGAGACCCTTTGAGTGATAGCGGTCACACCGTGCCTCTGATTGAGGAGAAGTTGAATCTTACACATAAAAAAGGACCCATATATTGTTCTCCTAAAGGATTAACACATTCCTAATGCGTTTGGTTGGATTTTCGTAGGTCTGTTGTTGTTTTCACTTAAAATTGTGTACATTTTAAACAAAATAGAGACCCTTTGAGTGATATCGGCCACACCGTGCCTCATATTGAGGTGAGGATGACTCATACATGTCACAAAGGACACTTGGATCGTTATTATAAAGGATCAAGACAATACGAATGGGGTTGGTCAGATTTCTGTAGGGCAGTTATTGTTTTCACTTAAAATTGTGTCCATTTTAAACCAAAGCGAGACTCTTTGAGTGATACCAGCCACACCATGCCTCATATTGATGCGGGGACGACTATTAAACGTCACCAAGGACCCATGGATCGTTCTTATAAAATACCAACACAATCCGAATGCATTTCGTTGGATTTCCGTAGGCCAGTTAGTGTTTTCACTTAAAATTGTGTCCATTTTAAACCAAAAAGAGACCCTTTGAGTGATATCGGCCTCACAATGCCTTAGATTGAAGCAGGGATGACTCTTACACTTCACAAAGGATCTGTGAATCATTCTACTAAAGGATCATCACAATCCGAATGTGTTTGGTCAGATTTTCGTAGGTCATTTGTTGTTTTCACCTAAAATTGTGTCCATTTTAAACAAAAGAGAGAACCTTTGAGTGGTACCGGCCACACCATGCCTCATATTGGGGCGAGGATGACTCTTACACGTCAAAAAGGACCCATGGATCATTCTTATAAAAGATCAAGACAATCCAAATGCGTTTGGTCAGATTTTCATAGGTCAGTTGTTGTTTTCACTTAAAATTGTGTCCATTTTAAACAAAATAGAGACCCTTTGAGTGGTTCAGCATTCTTGCATGTTGTTGGTGTATATCATCTGTTAAAATGGGAAAATTACTCATTGGAGATAGGATGTTTTATTTAATAACAACTACAATTTTCCTATGAACATTTACATACAACATTGTTTCATCTTTTGATCCCCTTAACCCCTCTCAAAAATGACCACCAATTGTACATGTCCCCAAGTCAGATCTTCATTGTATTTGTGTACAATCTGCCATCAAGTATGCGGACCACTTGTTTCTGAACACATATATATCATCTTGTGAGTATGAGGATTTTCGACAGTCAGAGTAGTACTGCAAAATATAAAAATAAAGAATTAATAAATAAATTAAATGAACTAGTAGTTGTTTTTTAAAATACCTCTTTAGGGATGCTAGTTTGTTGATGAAAAACGATCTCTTTCATAAATTTAAAAACATAACAACCGCAATAATTATCGTTTGTTTGTTTTGGATACTGGAAAAAAATTGATCATTATGAGAATAAGTAGCTTATGTTGAGATGTGTTTGGATAATAAAATTTTATTATATATACCCTGATATTTGTCCAGACGTAGTATTTTCTCGCCTCCTTATGACTATCCTATGTCCTCATTCCTTTTTTTAGATTATAATGATACACCGCCCTATCATAATATAATCCTCAGTAAAAGATAATATAAATTATATTACTTGATGTTTAGACCTAAAACGTAAGATGTATTGTCTTACAGATTCACAAACTCCATCATGAGTGGTCAGTTTGAAGGATATCCTTGATTTGAATCTATAAAATAAATATTTGGAGTATCCAAGTTCACCGCAATTAGCAACCAATGTTTCCTAAAAACACAAAAAGTAATAAGTAATAAAATAAGTGAAAATATAATTGATATGATTTAATCGTAGAGTTTTACCCCTGCATGGTTGGTATTAGGAAGAGTCTGTCATCTGTAATCTTGCTTTCAAATGTTTTCAGCAAGCCATTAACTATTGCATCCCTTTTTGATGGCTCTAATTTTTTTAGGTGTGTTGATGTGGTATGAAGACTAATGAGTCCAAATCTTGGCTCATGGGAAAATTCCTTCAACTTTTTTTCATAAATGCATCTGTCAACAATATAAAATGCATTTAGTCATAATTTTCACATTAGATCAGCTTTTAGAAAATCAATTCATAGAAACATACCTCATATATACATTTACAACTGTGATGCCTAGACAACCGTTTTCAAGGATCTCATTTACATTTTCAGCAGCAACGAAATCTTGACTTTCCTCTCCGTATATATTCTCTACAAAAACCACTATATGACTATTACCATCTTTTAGCTTTGTATCCACATGAGTCTTAAATGCTAATAAATGTGGATAGAGAATATGTGGTGTAATTTTACTTTCAGTAGCTCCTTGGGATCGGTTGGTCGATCCTTTAGATGGTTTTGAGCCGACGTTTGTCACCCCCTTCCCTTTCTCTGTCTATAAAAACAATCATTGGCTCAGACCCTTTTTTCATTAATTATTAAAGGTTTAGCTTGAAAAAAAGGAAATAAATACCTCTTTGTATTCATGTACTCTTACAAGTTGTGATGGCCATGAAATGAATGTCCCAATAGCCTTTTTGACCGTATGAATATCATCATCAACAAGTGGAATAGGTAGCTTTTCATTTGGATCATGAGCTATTGTAATCGTCACATTCAGATGATCTTTCAGAAGTAGTCTATTATGCAGTGTGGCATCTGGGATATTGAACATTGTATCCCTCAATACAAGGTGATAGGTGGGTGTTGACAGATATAAATCACAATCATTATCACCCTGTAGAAGACCAGTACAGAAAAATTATCAGTGTTTGTCTAATTCACATTTCATGGGGACAATTATTAGAATATTGATTACCATGACTAAGACAATTCTTTGAGAGGAATGGCTCACCTCAAATATGGTGGGGGGTGGGGCGGGATGTTCACACGCTAGTTGTTCCTGACTTGTTTCTTCCCTTTTCTTCCCACCCATAAAAGTTGCTAGCAACTCTCCCTTCCATTTCAATCATTCTTCAAGGGTTTCTATTTTTTCCCTCATTTGTTCCAATTTTTCATCTGTATCATCCGTTTTTTTATTCTTCACAAAATATACTCAGAGTGTCACCCCAAACCCCGCACCTATGACACGAATGTATTTTTTTGGCTGCATCAAAGCCGTCAATAATAGGTTTGTATCTTCTACAAGAGTAGCTGATTCCTGTGACTATCGGATATAGGAAAATAACTAATTATTTTTATGTAATATCAATTTAAAACAAATATTTTTATCATCGTGTCATACTTACACATATTTCCCACACTTTTTGTGTGTTCTCATCTACTAACTTCCCTTCCTTATTCACACGTGCCTCCTTCCATAGCACATGACGTGGGATGGAAGTGTATTTGGTTTTAGACTCATCAATCGACATATAAACATAGAAAGATAATTATCATGTTGTTTATTGGAACCTAACAATATTACTGTAAATTTAAAATACGTACCATTTTCTTTTCTAATGAAGTGTACCCTATCCTTACTTTACAATAGAGGTATGCTGGTTTTGATGCACATTCCTTATTTTCAGTACAGAGTTTCTCCTTCATAAATAAAATATTGATAATCAAAGTGATGAATACAGGTATCCTCAAACAACGTATTATCACCCACAATGTACCTGAAACTTCTCATCCCCACGACAGCCAATAAATGCATCCCATGCTTCTTGGGATATCAGGTGAGCTTAGACAATGGGTGGGTGTGAGTTTATTTTACCTTTGGAATCTTTCAGGCAACATCTTGTTAAAATAGTGCGAAAACCACGATGAATCCTTCCTGCAAGCTTTAGTACATAATCCTTGTGTGAATCGTCTACTATAAATGCACTCTACATGACATTTAGAAGAGTAAGACATTGTTTCATTATTTAATTTGCTAGAAAATTAAGGAAATAAATTCATAATATTACCCTAATTTCTTCCCAGATCACAACCTTCATACCGGACACAATATGGTGCCATGAATCTATGTCAATCGGCACGCGTTGCCAAGTAAAAACTCCAATGTAGCTGCTAAACATAGCCTTGTTGGGATTCACATGTTTTCCTCATGCATTCCATCCGACTTCAAATTTGATGCCTTTGATTTTCACCTTAAGAACTTTGGCTAACACCGTCAAACTACGACGCACCTGTGTTTTCTGCGACGTCAGTCCTTCATTCTCGACTATTTCATCGATATCAAAATAATCTATATATTCATCTGAAATGGTATCAACAACATGTGTTGATGGTTGTTGGAACTCAAAAATAGGAGTAGTAGGAGCCACAGTAGAAGGAGTAGCAGCAGCCACAGTAAGAGCAACCGGAGTAGCAGGAGCCGTAGTAGGAGGAGCAGCAGAAGCAACAGGAGCCGCAGCAGGAGCAGCAGCAGCTACAGGAGCTTGAGAGACTTGTTTAGCCTCAAGGTTAGGAGCACCAGAATGTTCATAATTCATTATCTGCAAAAGTGGTTGAACAGTTAGTTTAGATTACATAAATTCAGTAATGATAAGATAATAACATGAGATAATAAGATCTATATTACAAACAAAATATAACATGTTTATTGAACTCTCTTTCTTTTTTTCAAAGGTTGAAGGGATTTGACACCCCTATCGATTATCCAAATCCCTTCATTGTGGTCTCCTCTAACATAAAAAATATCATCTACATTGGGACCAATCCGAAATGATTGTGACGTACCACTGAAAGGATCGTCCTCAACTGAATTTTCATCAGAACCTTCAGTAGTTTTGAACGATAACAGAACAATCGACCACTTTCGGTTTGCGGGATCTGGAACATATTAAACTTGTACTGCTTGTGATGCCATTATAAGTTGTTCATCTTTGTACCCTTCTTTACTAAAATCAACTTTTACAAATCCCCATTCATCTATTTTAACACCACTTTTGTTATCAACCCATTTGCATTGAAAAATCGGAAATTGGAATATCTTATAATCCAGCTTCCATATTATTTTGATAATGCCAAAGTATAACATATTTGCATAAATTAGATTTCTGTCCTTACTACTAGAAACATACATTGCTTCAGCTACTAGTATAACTTCACTGTTTTTCATGGTACTATCTTCATCATGTTCATATGTATACAATGTATAACCATTAATTACATAACCACTATAAGATAATACAAACACACTTGGTCCAGCGGCTAGCCATCAAAGTCGTTCTGAAATTGAATTTGGATTTTCATCCAACTACTTAAAAATATGGTCCGGAAACCATCCTATAAACTGGTGATTATGCGTATTTGATAACCAATTTTCATCCCTTGATGGATTCAACTGCCTAAGAATTTCTTTGTGAGTTTCAATATATGGAGAAACCTCCCAACTGTTATGCAAAACATAAAGATGATCCTGCTTCCGATCTTTAATATTGATTGTCACAACTTCTCTTCTAGAAATTCCCTCACCCTCAATGCATCCAGTGTGACGAGATTTCGGGAGATGAATGCTTTCCACATTAGATAGTTATTCGGTACAAAATTTAATGGCTTCCTCAACAATATATCTCTCCACTATACAACCCTCTAGCCGACTTCGATTTTTGACATACCCTTTCAAAATCATCATATACCGTTCAACAGGATATATCCATCTATAGTGCACAGGACCACAAAGTCGAATCTCTCTCACCAAGTGAATCATCAAATGAACCATCATATCAAAGAATGATGGCGGGAAGAACATTTCTAATTCACATAATATGATGACAATTTCTTTTTACATAGCTAGAAATTTTGCTAGGTCTAAAACTTTGCTACATATAGCTTTGAAAAAGAAACAAATTTTGGTTAATGTATGATGAACATTCTTGGGAAAAAATGAAATGTAAAGCTATAGGAATTAGATCTTGCATCAAAACATAGAAATCATGTGATTTCAAACCTTTTAACTTCAAATCATTCACTGAAACAATGTTCTTGATATTTGATGAATACCCCTATGGAACATTTACATCATTGAAGAAGTTTCAAAACTGATATCGCTCCTCCCTAGAAAGAGTATAAGCAGCTGGACGAAGAAACATTTGATTTTCACCCTTCACGGGAGCCAAATCTTCTTGTATTCCTATTTAAACCATGTCTAACCTTGCCTTAATTCTATATTTTGTTTTTCCAAGGGAATTTAGAAACATTACGATAAAATTGTCTCATACATTTTTTTCTACATGCATCACATCAAGAAAATGTCTTACGTACAAACAATTCCAGTATGGTAATTCAAAAAAAACTGATCTCTTTTTCCAACCGATTTTCTTAAGGTTTTTCGAAAATGGTTTACCAAAAACAGTGTTCAGATCTTTTACTTTCTCAAACAGTTGATCACCTATTAGTGTAGATGGTGTTGCGAGTTGTTTTGAACTTCCATTGAATGATGTCGTCCAATATCGGTACTTACGCCGATGAGGTAGAAATATACGGTGTCCTAGAAACACAGATTTTGATGAATGTTTCAACCTAATTGATTCTATATCTTATTCGCACATGAGACACCCTTGAGTTCCTTTAATGTTATAGCCTGACAAATTTCCATAAGCAGGGAAATCATTTATTTTCCCATACAACATTTCTCTCAACATGAATTATTCACTTTTATAAGCATCATACAACATAACACCTAAATCCCACAATAACTTCAAATCCTCGATCAAAGGAGCCAGATAAACATCAATATCATTACCTAGTTGTTTTGGTCCAGATATAAGCATAGATAACATGATGAATTTCTGCTTCATGTATAACCAGGGTGGAAAGTTATAATTTACCAACATAACAGGCCTTGTACTATGAGTGCTGGTTTGAAAACCAAAAGGTTT
The DNA here is from genome assembly GCA_963277665.1 of Viscum album. Classification (NCBI taxonomy): domain Eukaryota; kingdom Viridiplantae; phylum Streptophyta; class Magnoliopsida; order Santalales; family Viscaceae; genus Viscum; species Viscum album. The sequence continues at coordinate 1,415,789,514 of OY728159.1, read as the reverse complement.
CACTCCATCTGTAGATAATGCAAGACGAAGGTTTCTCGGCTCTTTTCCAAATTCAGGATACTCATGATAAATTTTATTCCATTGAGGAGAGTCATCCGGATGACGTAATATCCCATCTTTATTTCTTTTATCTGAATGCCATGACAATTGTCTTGCAGTTTCTTCACTTCCATATAGACGGGTAAACCTTGGAATGATTGGAAAGTACCATACAACCTTCATAGGATTGGATTTATCTTTCTTGTATCGAGAAGCACCACACTTTGGGAATTCTGTAAGTGATTTGTTCTCCTTTCGAAACAATATACAGTCTTTTGGGCAAGCATGTATTCTTTCAGAAATCATATCCATCGAGCGTAGAATTCATCTAGCTTCATATGTCTGGATTGGGAGATCATTATCTTTCGGGAGAATTTCATTCAAGAGAGCAAGTAGTTCTGTAAAACTAACATCACTCCATCTGTTTTCTGCTTTCAATTTATACAACTTCAGTACAGCTGAAAATGTTGTATACTTAGTGCAACCAGTATACAATGGCGTCTTTTCACAAGTCTTTAACTTCTCAAACAATTTTGGGAAATCCCGGAGTTCATCTTCAATTGTCTTTTTCATTTCCTCAATATGATATTCATCATCATTGACATCTATAATCACATCCTCCATACTATATTCTTCATTATCTATATTTGTATTCATATTTGATGATCCATAAAACTGCAGTTTTATCCCAGCCAGTAGCTACATTCTCTTTTTCTCCGTGTTTATTCCAACATTTATAACTCCGATCTATTCTGTGACATATCAAATGTTCTTCCAACTCATTTGGAGTAAGTATTCTAGAATAATAACAACATAAAAAAACAAAGGATTTGAGAATGATCCTTTGCGTGATCCTTTGCAAACTTGATGAACTCTTTCACTCCGTTCTCGTACTCTATTGTCAAACAATTAGCATCCATCCAATCTTTATTCATATTTATCCTATTTGAATATCAAATATTAGTATTTATGGTTCAAGTACACAAAACAATACTTACAAATACAGTATAAGAGAACAAATTCCTTATAAAAATTGAGATTAATAAAGCCTAACCATTAGTATTTATTCATCTTCATTAAATATAATTAATTTAGGTTCATTATAGTTTCCTCAAATCACCCCAGACCAAAGACAAGAATAGTCAAGAATGATACATCTACCACTCCTAGGTCTCTAACCTACATTAAATATCATCATGTCTAAATACCCATATATCCACACATACACATGTCACAAACACATAAAAAACCATATCCACATCAGAACCAAAGTACCAATATGGATTTCAATCAGGTTACTCGACTCAAGTGGTGGTGTGTAAGAAATAATAAGAAAATATAATAAGTATATAGTCACACATAAATCTAAAACTGGTGTTAATAATCCAATAAACCAAAGGTATCATTCCATCTATCAGAATACTCTGAAGGAGCCCATATGCGACAGTAGTCTCAGGTGGTGAAGGTTCCGGAGGAGGAAAGGGAGAACACGCACCTATTGGTGTTCGAGGTCAGGTCACTGAGGTTGAAGGTGGCCTGATACTTCTATAAGGGTTCATTCCATTTTTCACAAACCATGTCTTGGTACCCTAGGATGTTAACCCACTATTGGTGGAAGTGAAACCATTCCTGATGATCATGCCAAAAAGAAATGGAAACCAAGAGGGGGGAGTGAATGAAAATACCTCAAGAAAGATGGAAAAACATGGTATTTGAGAATAGGTTAGTGGCTTTCATGTTGGCTAGACACCTATCCAATAGACTCCACAAGGGGTGATGGCCTCTGCAGTTGTTACACCAGGTGAAACTGTCACCTGACTAGCTGATATCAATGAGGCCCTTCCTAGCCATGAACTGAACAAACTCCATGATGGCCTTCCTATGGAATGGTATTCCACTTTTCCTTTCCTTTGGGTTGGAAATGACATTAAAGTCACCCCCAACAAACAATGTATGGTGGCCAGGATCAAAGGTATTTTGTTCACTCCATAGAGATTCCCTTTGAAGAAGGTCATAGCTTCCAAAAACAAAAGTCATAAGGAAGGAGGTGTCACCGTTGGACACCTTGGTAGTGATTAATTGATTTCAATCTTGAACAGTATCAACAACATATTTATTGTTCCAAAATACCAATTTGTGTCTGTTGGAGGGGTCAGAGTGTATAAATCCATGCAACTTAATCTTCCAGGAGAATTATATGATTATTATAGGGTTTTTTGTGTTATTTGACAACAAAAACAATGAAATTATGATTTTTGATTTCTATAGTGAGAAAGTCCAATTTAACATGGGCACTAAGACCATGAGAATTACATATGAAGATAATAATGATGGGTAGGACAGGGCTCTGGAATTGTATCTAGAGCAAGTAGCCTTATTTAAGTGGGAGGATGATCTCTCGTTGAGGTACCTTGATTTTGAACATGTTTATAATCCCTTATGGCTGGTAAGCTTTATATGAGTGGGAGATGAGGATCCAATGGGGAAGGGGAAGGATGGGTAATGAAACTTGGGGGATGGTGAGGGAGTTATCTCTGGATCAATAAGTATTTGGAGCTGGATGACAGGGTCAGAGCCAAGGGATACAGAACAAACACTGTTAGGAAGGGGCCTGGCCACTACAGAGAAGCAGTCAGTAACCTCAGCGAGGGAGAAAGACATAGATGGAGGCAGGGGTGGAAAGGCTAGAAATCTTGGTGGTCTGGGAATCATTCTATACAAGTGCACTTCCAGACAAATTCACTTAGATATCCTGAAGGAAAGAAGGGGGTAACCCCTCAAAGAAAATAGGGGTCAAGCATTGGATGGCCTAGAAATGCATCAGAACCAGGTGGTGTTGTCCTTAAAGAAAAAGGTTATCCTTCATTCCTTACTTTATGGTGACATGGTGTTGGATATAAGGGAATCGATGATACCTAAGAGGAATCTAGTGAAACTAGAATTCAAGTGTGAAGGACCTTAAATTTTTCATAAACTTCACTCTGATAGTGTAAACTCATTGATCGCCATTGATTATGAGCATATCAATCTTTCCACCAATACTAGGTTTCTCAAGAGATATTTTACATGAATAAACCATCCCTTGTAAATAAAATCAACCCATGTCAAACATTCCCCAAATATTCCACATTTTTATTTACAGTAAACAAACTATACTAATAGAAAATCCTAGAATAATGGAGTAATGATAAAAGAAAAAATAAATATGTCATAGCCACATATTTTCAAATAGTTTGTGAAATTATAAAAAATACCCTATAGAACACCACTAAATTCAAATTTCAAAAAAATATATTCTATTGAATCATGTCTCAAATCATGATGATACTCGTGCCTTGATACATGCACCGTGATGCACCTGATCAACATCATCAACAACAACTTCACTAACAAGATAACAAACTAGAATTTATCACCTTAGGAACCTCATCACCCATTTCCAACCCAACATAACCTAATAATATAATTAAATAAAAGCATATATATTCTATAATTCATACCACACCTTCTTATAAAGGTGATTGTTGGAATAATTTATATAACATATCCATCCATTCCACCATCAAATTGAATTGTTTCTAGGATCAATAATAAACAAATACCAGATCACCTAAAAACCCACCGTAGTCATTAGAAAAAAGGTTATACCTTAGGATTAATAGAAATATATTGTATGATCACCCCCCAAGAACCCCATAAAAATATGTAGGAAGAACACTCATGAATCTATGATGAAGTAGAATCATCACCACCAGAGGAAATGAAACCTAGGGATGAAATAATTCAACACAAAATCCACTCGAACACCATTTATGGGCAATCATCACATCCCAAAACTCCAATTAATTTTTTTTTAATAGTGTGATATGATTTATAGAATAATAATTCTAGAACCATTAAAAGAATTTGGACCAAACTCGAGCTTCGACATGGGGAATTACCCTAGAGACAAACATGAAGAAGAAAAGGATGAATCATGTAGCCTACAACCATCACAATATCAAATATCCATTAAATATATCATGCCAAATCAATATATGGTTTTTTGTGATGGGAGAGGAGAACAATATTAAAAAATGATTTGGAAAACATTCCTTAAAGGGAGGTCCGACAAGGCGAAGCTCAGCAGGTGGCAGAGGTCCGGCAATGCGAAGCTTGAGGGCGTTGCGGGCGGCAGAGGTCTAGCAATGAGAAGCTCGAGGGTGGCGTAGGTCCGTCAACGTGAACTCAGCGGGTGACGGAGGGGAGTCGCAGGGTTCTAGTACTGTGAGAGATTTAGGTCGCGATAAAACGAGGGCACTGTGCGACTGACTTTATAAAAAAATGGAATAAGGTTTTATCAGCGCTAACAAAGCGCTGATAAATACTACCTTTATCAATGCTTTTTTTAGCGCTAATAATGGTGCTCTTTATCAGTGCTAAAAAATCACTAATAAATCCATCCTATATCAGCACTAACATTTTAGCGCTGATACAAGGATTATTTATCAGCGCTTTTCTATCACTAGAAAAAGGTCTTTTTATTAGCGCTTGTTTAGAGCTTATAAAGGTTAGCCTGTATCAGTGCTAAAATTTTAGCGCTGATAAATGGATTCTTTATCATCATTTTTCTAGCACTGATATAGGGAGTATTTATTAGTGCTAGAAAAGCTCTGATAAAGAATCCCTGTATCAGCACTAAAATTTTAGCACTGATACATCATTTCTTTATCAGCGCTTTTCTAGCGCTGATAAAGAGTATCTCTATCAGCGCTAGAAAAGAACTCATAAAGAATCCCTTTATCAGCGCTAAAATTTTAGCGCTGATACAGGGAGTCTTTATCAGTGGTTTTTGCTTAGTGCTAATATAAGGTGGTGTTTCCCTTTCCCGTTTTTGTAGTAGTGATTTTGGTTATTCCTTAAGATAATATTGTGAAACACATTTTATTCTCATGGGTTTATCATTCTTATGATTTATTAATGGTTTATTTTTTACTTTTGTGAAGAACATAATCTTCCAAATGTTATGATAGAGGTTTTCCTAAGTTGTGATGGGTGGGTCCATTATATACCTCCAATTCATTGGGTAATGTTAATGTATCATGATAAGTTATGTATTTTTATTAGGGATTAAACCTAATCCTTTTGATTTCCTATGGTGTAATCATTGAAATTTGATAATTTTCAATAAATAAATCCTAGTAAAATGATGATAATAAACTAAAAGTAATACTTTGTATATTTGTATGATTATTTTTTATGATATTTCCACAAATTTTTGATTCAATTCTCTTATTATATCATTTATTTATGCCATGTTTTCATTTTTATAATCATTTCCATTATTATATCATGTTTTTTCTCACGTCTCTCATGATATGGTTTATTAATATGTTTACTCTAACTGGCCATTCAAGATCACCCCTTCATATATTTATCATTCCATAGGTTATGAAATATAATATTAATTATTATTATCTTATAAGATTACCTTGTATAGATAATTTTTGGGTGATGTTAAAGACTCATTAGAGATTAATTAGCTTCTTATATAATATTAAAAAGTGCAATTGGATGATAATTAGATGGGTTTTATTAGTAAGTTATTGTCATTAATTCTATAAAACTATTAACCAAAAGGTAATTGGATTGTAAATTTGGGAAATATATAGTAATAATTGATGTGTATCAAATCTAGTGTATTAATTTATTTATTTTTAGCAACGTATCTTGTAGCCCAGGTTTAGGGTCTCTATAACACCACATTTGTATCCTCTAGCCATTGATTTAGTAAAATGGAACCATGAATTTGTTTTCATTATTATATACTCTTTCTATGGTTCCTATTATATTTATATTTTACTTCATTATAATATTGGATTAATTTCAAACTAATTAAAAAAATGGTTTTGAAAGTACAATTTGAAAGGAAAGGGTGATATTTGGTTTATAAATGGGGTTGAGAAATAGATTTCAAAAGTGGATTTTGAGTAGGGTGTTTTTAAATAAAATTGTAAATGTTTAATTAAATAATGTGGGTTTCTATATAATACTTTTAAATGAGTCAAAAAAGTTTTTTGTTTCTAAACATAAAGGTACTAAAATTTTGGGTTTCAAATATATATATATAATTGGTGGTTCCACCTTTCTTTTGTGAAAAATGGGTGGATGTTTATTTAAAAATAATAAACAAGTGACATTTACTCTTTATAATTTTTTATGTAGAAAAAATACTTTAAAATTTTATTTTAAATTATAATTTATAGAATTTTCTATATAATAAACTGGATAGACTCTTTATTGAAATCCTACTATGAACATTTCGCTCACACAGTGTATATACATTATCAAGTGTGTGTGTATTTTATGTTTATTCTTAGGTGAATAGGTATTAACCCTATTCATTGAGGTTAATATTTATTTTTTTATGGATGTTGTGGATATGGTGAGTGACCATAGTTCAAATGGATATTATCGAGTGGTGGATTGAGTTCACAATTTATTTTGAGGATTGGTATGTATAATTTAATTTGGAAACATATAGTGGGTTTTGTTTCATTTATCAATTTTATTGTGCTATTTATTGATTCAATAGTATATTTAAATAGTATATGAATTATTATTATTTGTTATGTCTCACTTGGATGTTTATTTCAATATTTCCTCATTTGGTTTAGTTATTTATTTAGATGTGTTTATTTCATGTGTGTGGGAATAAAATATATGGACATAACATGTTGAATTTTCAATTGATTCCACAATATTATTATAATTATTATCTATAGTTGAAGTGTTTAAATTTCTTTTTTATTTGATTTCCTGATATGAGTTTTCAATCCATGGTGACTGGGAATGTTCTTTGAGCCTCATGGTAGATTAGGTTGGGTACCATTCTAGTTTGTTTCAATGAGGGATTTTCATCCCATAGCACTTTTATTTTAGGTTTTAAATAATCCAAAATTTAATCACATGTTCAAAAAATAATAACACATTAAAAAACTAATCAATTTTATGTAACCCGTATTATAAAAAATCATATTCAAAATAAAAGAATAAATATAACTATTAAAATAACTCATCAATATGGATCATTAAAAATATACATGAATTTCATGATTAATTATTACTTCTATTTTTTATTTAACCTCTAGGTATAACATAAATATGAATATAAAATGAAAACATTAATAATAGTACAAACTAAGTGAAACTTACAAGTATCATCAATATTAAGGTTAGTCAATAAATCTGAGATATCCCTTTATTTAAATTTGTTTTCTTATTTTTTAGGATATTCTATTTTCTGTAAAACCATATAATATTTATGACATGAAAATATAAAATCATCATATCAAATATGTCAATTAAAAAATAGTCATAAAGAGAGTAAAAAATTATAAAACAATGAAAACTATCCTTTAAATTGAAATATTAATTTGGTAAACTAACACTGTAACTATTAATAAACGTACCAACAACAATTCCACCAAAATTACTCATCAATAATAATAAAATTACTTATTTCAATCTCATATTTCTGATACTCATAGTATATTTTAATATATATATTTATAACTTAAAATATTTGATATATTATAAATCATAATTTTCTAAATCAACTCTATATATTAAAAAAATACAAGATAAAAAATATAATCTGATGACTTTATAAACCAATTACTTACAATGATTTCTTTAACTCATAACCACACACTTAATGAAAAGTGAATTTTAATTTAGATTTTTTACTAAAACCTTTTGTAGTAAGTTCATTTATATAATTCCCATCGTCTTTTGTGTGAAGATTAAACCAAAAATCCATTAGATAGACCTCAAGACCAAATTATTTCACCTATATCAATTTATAAAAAAATGATAACTATAAACATTTAGGTAATTTGGATTTAAAAAAATGTATATTTTATCATAGCCATTGATTAAATTATTTGATTATCTTATCAAAAACATTTAGAACCATTTTTTTGAGAGAAATATTGTTTCTCCTTGTTTGATGTTTTTTTAATATTCCTAATAAAAAAGGTTAATATTCATAAAAAGTGAATTAAATTTAATAAATTAATACCAATTTACTAAGATACTATCAAATGGAATACATGAATCCTAATGATGCATATCCACAATGGGATTCTATTAAACCATTGGAATCCATTTATGTGCCCTTTTATATATCTAATGAAGACTAAAGGAGGTGTTATTGAACTCACGTCAGATCCTATAATTAAATTCTTTATGATTTTTCCACAAAATTTTAAATTTCTATCGATAGAAAACTACTTCATGCATCTCAAAATGAAAACCATGTGAATATTATATATTAATAAATAATTAATAAAAAATTTGATAGGAATATCAAACAAGATTAAGTAGAAATATTTATTTTTTACTTACTTTTACTTATTTGTAAAAAATATAATTCTTATCAATGATGAGAATGTGCCTCCAATTCTGATACGTAATTGGAAGAGACATCTTCTAGCATGTTAATTTCTCCCGTATGTACTTGTATAAACCTATGAAATCATCTAAAGGAACCCAGAACAAATCAAATTTGACAATTAATTTAAATTTTTTCAGACTTGAAACATAATATGTATTCATGATTGTTTCTTTCTTATTATTAGCTAAATATATTATAAAAATATATTAAAATTTTATTATAAAAATATAATAAATTATTTTTATACACTAAAAATTACATACCAATCATGGTCACCCTACAATACCAATGTGTTGGTAACTGTCACTCCATATAATCAGCCAATTACTGCTCCTCAACTACTCCATCTAATCCCCTTAACAACCTTGAAGAAAAATGTAATGCACTAGAAGTAGGGTGTGTACCTAATAAATATATGAGCATATAAAATTGCATCAATTTGTATACAAGGATAATACTAAACATAACGAGTGTCCTTGGTGAAGGTGGGAGAATATATTATGGGTTTTATGATAAAGGAGTTATGGAAGACCTTCTTGTAACTCTAAATCATTTGTTTTTTTAATTACTACATAAAAAAGGAAAAATCAAACATTTTTCAATGAAATTTTCTTAAAAATATTTAAAAAAGTAAAAAAAACAAAATAAGAAATATTATTATTATATATATATATAATTAGTTATCATTGATTGAAGATAAACGAGTGTCATATCAAAAAAAAAGGCCAAATAAAACAAATCTCACTTAAAAAAACAAATATCATTCATAAATGCCTAAATAAATGAGATCCATGCCATTTTATTTATAATATCCATGCATTTCCATGTATCCTCATTAAATTCAAGGTTATTATTTTTCAAATCCAATGGGAATCCTCCAAATATCACAGAAACATCTCTTTTTTGTAATATATTAGAACCAAATTTATCTACTTGATATATTGTGCTTTAATTACACCCTTTTATATTAGGTACACGAGTTTGCTTTTTTAGAAAAGTTACTAATATTTGGATATTTAATTTATCTCCCAAATGATATATGATGGGTGAAAAAATAAATCTATATGTAATTATTCCACAAAAACAAATTATTTCAAATAACCTATAGTGTTTTTGGATTAAATTTTCACTCTTTAAAATCGTCATCACACAATTTCATGATTTTTTTATATATATACATTATCATATACATTTACACCACATATTTATACATAGAATGTTTTTATATCTTTCCTACATTAATTTTAATATTTTTATATGATGATAGATTGTTGTAGCGACCCATGGATTTTTCAGTCATTATTTTGAGAGCAAATTTGAATTTTTTTTTATTGAAAAAATAATTCTAATAACCAACACTCATACAAGGGATCCAAGAATTTGAACATTCATAATATATATTTTTTGATTTTTTTTAGGTTAGGTGAATATCTTGGGGTTTGGGAGATGATCAGGGGAAGAATGGGATTCTATATTTGTTGTAAATTTTCAATAGTCACCGGCTAGTCGGTCAACTATCTGGTGGCCAAGAATACTACCTCGGCTCGCCAGTAAGCTGGTGAGGCCTAGTGGATATCCCATGGAGTTTGGATTAGTTTTTTTATGTGTGGAGGGTTTTTTGGGTTATTTTGGATTTAAAGGTTCGAGGGGCCTATAAGAGGAAATTTTTGGTTGATTTCCCCTACCTTAATCTCCATTAGTCTCCCTTGAAAGGGGTGGGTTCTTGGTGTGATCTAGTTGTGATCTGAGGTAATATCTTCCTTTATATTCTCTACCATTCCTTTAACTTTTTTCCCTATTTATTTATCTTGGTTTTTTTTGTTTTAATTTCACCAGTTCATGGTGAAATTGATCAAGATATATGTGTATTTCATCCATCCCAGTTAGAGGGAATCCTGAGATGGTGTGTGGATGTCATCACACACTATTTTCATGATAAATGACACTATAGTGAATTTTTATAATATTTTTGGTTAAAAATAAATTATTTTGGAAGAATTTTGGGCACTGATGGTTAAGTATTTTCCATGGGTTGGTGTGGGGTGTGTTGCAGACCCTACGTGTGTGGTTAGTCATGGTTACAGTGACATGGAAATGTTTAGTAAGTTTTTAGGTAGTTATTATCCATTGGTTTAGTTTAAATAATTAATTATAGATGTTTATAATTTATTATATGTGGTATATGACATGAGGAAGGGGATTGGGTGGTTGAAGAGGCTTCAAAAGGGAATAGAAGATCTTGGTTAATGTTTTATAGAGCTTGGATTTGGTGGTAGATCCTTAATGAAGGTAGGATATCCATTTAATAGAATATTATATGAATGTATATTTATGAGTTTTGTGCAACATACATGTTTCATAGGTTTTATAATAATCAATAAAAATTTGTGAATCACCATAGAAACGAGATAGGATGATGTTGGTCCACCTATTCTCAAGATAAGTCCAAGTTAGAACTTTGGTAATTTGGTATCACTTGATGATTGTGTCACCAAGGGCTGAGGGAACCATTTGGAATCATGAGATACCTTGGAAGGTATTTTAATTTGAGATTAGATGTTCATATCCAATGATAGGTTGTCTTAAGGACAGTTAGATGGGTTATAGAGGCTTAGTCCTAGTGATGACAGGTGGGATGACCATACATCTTGGCCTTGAGGAGTGATACCCTCCTATGGATTGTCTGAAGCTTGATGGGTTCTATGAGAGGGATGAGTCCTTTGGGACTAGATGATGTTTGGTGAAGAGGGGTTTCTTCCAAGTGGAGAGCTAAGAGATGTTCCTTAGGATATGTGATGAATGACCTATAGGGTTTGGGGGGATTTACATGAGGACTTGGAATTAGATTTTTGATGGGGTTTATAGTGGAATTTCTTGGGATGGTCCCTAGGGAGAGGGAGAAGGATCGTTGGGAGATCTTGAAAGGTTTTTGGATTAAACTATTAATCATGGGTTATTATGAGCATATGGATTGTAGTGTCACTAAGGGGTGTAAGGTTTGAGCTACTTTAAAGGATAAAATACAATGATGGGTTTGGACGACCTAGTGGATGCCCTAATGGGTGAGGTGATACATGATATGATGAGGGGATATGTCTTGAGTGACTAGTGAAATAGGATCATCTAGTGAGTTCTTTTAAGTACTATGGCCTTGTGTGATTTTTCATGTTTCTTTTAGACCTCCCTAGAGTCTAAGGGGATAGATCAGTGTACATAGAAATCCCCAAAGACTTTGAGGATGGGTCTTTGGGATGATGTTTCCCTGATACTTTAGATATTATACTAAAGACCTTTCTAGACATGTCTTAGGTCGGTCTATATATAGTTAGTCCATAACCTTTGTGATAGGTATTTGTTGTGTAGGGGTCCTTTTCCTTGTGTGAGAAAACCTATCTGATGACATACTGAGTTAAAGGGTATGGGTTGATGGATGATGGTAGACCATAAATATGAATCCTACGTCAAGAACTACCCTAAGGGGTGGTTCGGGGGATGACGTGAGATCGATGGACCTCCCATGAGTGAGAAGTGATGGGTCACGTTTTATGGTCATTTGATAATGAACATTGTTTGTAGGTATTGTGTAGAGGTATTGGACACTTCCCTACCATGATTAATTGGATACAAGATGTGAATCAATACAATGTCATAGAATATATAGTGATAAGGAGGATTTTGGAATGGCACCGAAGAAGGCATGATGAAGTTTTTTGGTGGTTGGGTCATTACATGGTGGCCTAATGTGAAGGGAGTTGTGGTGGCATGGTTAGCACATGACATCAAAGGCACTTATGTTACATGATTATTTTATTCTTTATGCATAAGTTTATATGATTGGATATTCTAGGGGAACCTAGTTAAAACATACTGAGATGTGTTTATCACACCCTTTACTGGCACCTCAATGCATGAGAAAACGTCATGTTTTATTTTATGATGATCATAATATGTATAATGGATCGGGATTGTGTAGCTAGAAGGGTATTTGAGGTGGGGTGTGTGAGGCTTGGGGTTGGTAGTAGGGCTAGTTTGAGTGCATTTTATTTCAATTTACATTTGATTTGGGAAAAATATAATGGGATATCAGTGTATTTATACTTCTATGACTTCATCATTTCATTTATTTCAACATTATGTTCACTTTTTTTTATACATAATCTATCATTGTATGATGGATGTTTAGTTATTTCTACAATATTTTATAACTCTAATTCCATGGCATAGTCTCCCCATTGTATAGATTTTCCATCCCTATAATTGTAATCCTTTAGATCATTGAGAGGCATGCTTAAGGTCACATGGAGATTTGGCTCGAGCATTGTTTTGTGACCCCGATATGGGCCCTTACAATTAAAAAGTGAATTTATAATGTTTTATAAACTATATATTTTCCCAACATGTATTACCCTCAAATAATGACCTAATTGGTGGATGAAAAGAACATATTCCAAAAAATGATATATTTTTTATTTAAATATATATAAATATAAAAATTATTGAGATATAATTATTGTTTTATAGAAATTACACCAATAGTAGGTGTTTGTCCCAAATAGGTTCATTTCCATGTAATATATCTCTATGTATGTAAATTCATTTATTAATAGTTTATTTAATATTTCTATCAATCAATTAGTGTATGTATATTAAAATGTTTAATCCAACCATCAACTTTTAAAAAAATATTTTTTTAATATATTTGAAAACATTGAATCACCATTTAACATAAAAAAATGTATTTATGGACGTGTTTGAAAAAAGAATTATTCATTTTTTTCAGAAACTATGTGAAAATTATAATATTTATAATAAAAACTGATATATTTTTAGTAACAAGTAAGTATGAAAAACCCCAAATATTTAACCGTATTACTATTGACCTCCAAAATGTGGATAAATCACAAGAGGTTTATTGATATCATCAAGGGAATAGAATAATTTTATTAGAATTATTTCCCCCTTTAAACCAAATTAGATCAAATATTAGTTTTATTCTAAAATTTCAATCTGAAAAATCCATAAATTGAAAATTCATAACCTTTAAAATTTTAAATAAGGTTCACAATTGGGTGTCACAAAATATTTATACATAAAATATATGAATTTATATACATTATCTTAATACAAATTAATTTTTGAAAAAATATGATCAATAGGATGATACATTACAAAAAAAAACTAAAAGGAAAGCCCTTTATCCAAAAAATATATATAAAATACCAACAACCATTAGTACATCATCCTTCTAAATTCTACACAAAATTATTTGCATCATAGGATGAAAAAAATCTAACCAATCAATAAATATTTTCTATATAAGCATATAAAAAATACAATTTACAAGGTACACCTTTCTAAACAGTAAAAAATATTATATTTTTAGTACTAATAATTGTGGCCACAATTTATCAATGATAAAAAAAATATTGATAAAATGGGTATCATTTATTATCCTTAAATTCTAATATTCACAAGGTCCCAAAGATGTTCTTAATGTATTAAATATCCAATTCTATAATTGTAGGGAAAAAACACAAATAGGTCATATGATTCATCACTTTCGGTATAAACTTAGTGTATTTACAAATAATAAAAAAAATTCATTACATTATAAATATTTTAAACAAAAAAAATTGATTATTTATAGTTACAACACTTTAAAATAACAAATAATAATAATTTTTTATGCTGAATCTCATAACAAACATATCCCTTTTCCAAAATCCAATATATCATAGTATATGATATGTACATGTTTTATAGTGTGATATGTATGTGTCTTATGGTATGATTTGTGGGAAGTGAAGACAAATCATATGTCTTGTTTTGGATATGAAATATAATATGATCAAGACCTAAATCCATAATTCAAAATCCATTAGTAAATAAAATAGAGGTATTTGAAATTAGAGAAAAATAAAGAGAAGATAAGAGTAGAGATTTTGGAAAGTTAAATTGTACCTAGAACCACCAGATGAAGAAGGAGAATAGGTTCAAATAGTAGAAAATGAAGAATTATGTCAAGAAGGATAATTTTAAACCATAGAAAATATGAACAGGGTAAGTTTGGGAATGAGAATAGGAAGTTCATGTGCTAAAGGGGGAATAAAAAATGATTAAAGGTTTACACAAGGGAGTAAAGGAGTACAAGATAAGGGAAAAATTTAGGAAGGAGGGGAGGGAGGGGAGGTTTTAGTGATGAAAGGAGGAGGAGAAAATGGGGAAGAATATGAAAAATAGGGTTTAAATAGAAACATTTTTTAATAACCATAGATAATAAGAATACTAGAAACTATTTTTTTTAATAAATGTTGATATTTCATTATGAATCGATTGTATTTTAATGCCACATATAATGTATGGTTAAATGGTAGGATAATATGGGTTTTAATTAGTAGATACTTTTTTAAAATAATGCTAATAAACTGCTACAATGTATGATTTTTGTTGTAGTTCAATAGGATATGTGATCCTTTTACAAAAACTCTACATTTGACCTAGTAGAATTATCATATGGAAAGAAGAAACATAGTAACATGTGAGTTTGTATAATTAAAAGTGAATATAGAATATCACAACCATCCTAAATGGCTATAATGTTTGTGAAGAGATTCAATCATAAGAAAGGAATTAAATTTAAAAAAAATCATCTTATAGTAAACATTCCATAAGTAATTGTTATTCTTAGATTAGAGGAAAGTCTCAACATATAGGTTCAAGAAATTGATGTCAAGATATAATTATTACATGGTGATATTGATTAGTATATTTATATAGATAAACTAGATGGTTTTTAGGTGAAGGGATAATAAAATATGGTATGTAAACCTAATAATTGTTTATATGGTCTAATACAGGAACTAATACAATGGTATAGGATGTTTGAATCATTCATAGAGTAAAATGATTACATTTGAATGATCATATATCATTTTTTCCATTAAATGGGTTTGTGATAGTGATTTCATTATTAACTCATTTATATTGATTATGTTCTGATTATTTCCAGAGATATACACAAGATTGAGTGGTTAAAAAATGTGTTAAATAAGACTTTTGAAATGAAGGACATAAGAGTTTCTACCCAAATTATTATCATGAATATTAATCATGTATGGATGAATAAAAATATTCGGTTATATTAATAATGGTAAATTTTTAAGGTTCTTGAAAAGTTAAACATGATAAAGGATAAATCGGTCTATACTCCACCTGTTAGTCATTTTAGGTTCATGACATTCCTGACTCCACTAGTTGAACAGGAAAAAGAAGATAGGGAAAGATGTTCTTATCCATTAGTAGTTGGTAGTATCATTCACGTTATGTTGTGTACTAGACTTAAAATTTCACATTTTGGTGCAATTATAAAAAATTTATTATTAAACCTAGGGAAGGAGCACTGGAAATCTACCAAATTTATGTTAAGGTATCTTTGAGGTACATCCAGTCATTTTTTATGTTTTGGAAATGATAAACCTATTTTGGAATAAAACATAGTTTTATATATGGCTAAATATGTAGACATGAGAACATACTTATCTAGATATACAATTTTATTTTCAAGGGGATATGTTTAATAGAAATCAGGACATCTTAATTTTGTTGTATAATACATAAGGAAAGTATATCATAATCCCTGAAGGTTCTAAAGAGACACTGTGGAGGTTTTTTTTATAGGAGATGAGATAGAGTGAGGAGAATTATATTATCTATTGTGATAACCTTAGTGGTATTCATCTTGGTGGGAACCTGAAATTTAATTCAAGGTCCAAACACATCAATGTTTAATATCATTATATCTAGAATTTTTTTGTTGATTTTTTTTAAAAATTTGAGAAAATCAGCCCTGATGATAATGAGTCAAATATGATGAAAAAGGTTCTGTGATAAGAGTATCTAGAATCTATCAATGCAACTATATGTCTTACTTAGACCCCAAATTTTTCATGAGGGTGAGAATTATGAGGATAAATCTCAATTTGGTTTTTTTTCTATTGAGTAATTTTTTGAGGATGAGTTCTTCTCATAGTGGAGGATTTTCTTTGGCTAATAATCGATGTGAGAGAAATCCTCTTTGGGTACCCACCAACCTAGGATTCCTTAGACCATTGAACAAAAATTGATGACAGATGAAGTTAGGGGGTAGATTAAGATATATGAACTACCCTTTGAAGTTTATTTATGGAAAATATAGAGATTTACCTCATTCTCTTATAGATGTAGGAACATTATCAAACAACATTGAATTTTTTTGTTCTTGTGTTTTTCTTCTTCAGTTTGTGTGAAATCCTCTTTATATGAGTTCGACTACCCCAATATTAACCCCTACCAAGGTTTTCATTAGAAATAAAAATGGATTTTTACTGGTATCTGATATAAATTTCAAGAACATTTTTTAATGGTCGTTATAAAAAAATTTCATGACTTCTAAAGAACCTTGTAATGACACATGTTCCATTATAAAGAGAACTTTAATGATGGGTAACTCCACGTATCATGTTGTATCCATTATCTATACTATATACCATGCCTCTAAGTATAAGTGTCTCTAACAAAGTACTCATCACATAAAAGTTTCCCCCTCTATCCACATTTACCCTTAGATAATTATCTATCCTCCCCTCATTATTAATCCTCCTCATTTCAGAACCCCGGTCCCTCCCCAAATTCTACCTCTTTCACATTCTAAAACCCTGATCCCACCCCCAAGTTATAACTCCTCCACATTTAAAACCCTTTTTCCCTTATCTCTCATGCATCATATCCTCTGTTCAATTTTCCTCTATATATACCACTTCTCTTTCAATGGAACCATGTCGAACATGACATGGTTTCCCATAAATCCCCACCTTTGTATCATCACAATATCATTGTCTATCAATATCACCTCTGATAAAAATCCAGTATCCTGGAAAAACTCTCAAGGTTTCATTATAAGATCACTTATTGCCTCCACCTTTTCCACCACATACTACCACATCCCCCACCCATTCCTCTCATTCCATCTCCACCTCCCATATATGTAATAAAAATACAAAGTCCCTAAAAATATATCAAGGTTTCAACACAAGACCACCTCTTGTCTCATCCTCTCACCTCTACCTCCGCCTCCACCTTCCATTGACTCATCCTTCTGTACCTCCACCTACTACAACCTCTTGCCTCCACATCAAACACCACTAGTAATATTTCATCATTTTTATGTAGTTTACCTATAATATAGAATCTTTAATTTATTTTCTCAGCATTTGATTTCATTGATCACTTGTGATTTATGTTAATACAAGTATCTATTTATTATTTCATTTTTTTACATTTGATTTCATATATATTTTTATTTTGACTAAAATGGACCTTTTCTCTTTCAAAGTTCAAAATAGGATGGTTTGGCCCTATTAAAATAGAAAGGCTGCCTCTATATCCTAGGTTATAGAATTATAGAAGTTAATTGTTTAATATTTTACTTTTATATAGATTTTTTCAACAATATTTTCATCCTCCATTCTATTATATGAATTTCTTGATTATTCTCTCTCTATTTTTTCATGGAAACTATCCTGATAAGAAAATAACCATTTTTTCTTAGCTTTGATTATCCAATTGGTGACTCTAACCAAAATTGGTTGATGATTTTAAACTATTAATATATATTAACAATATAATATAAATCATTATGAATATTTTTAATTGGAAAGGTTTTTTATTGTTTATTAATTTATATACATTTTCTTATTCTATCTAATATGTGATATTTCTTTTCATAATATATTGTACCAAAATTGATGTCTTCCAACTACAGAAATACTCACATTCAACAACATCCTCCTCCTCCAGATATTTTATTTCATTATTTTGGATAAAAATTACTTTTATGGCTGAGTGGGAACCTCACATCATCTATCATACCAAAAATACATGCACCATACCAATACACAAACCCCATACCAAAATCAAAGGGAAACAAGTATCACAATGCACAAAAGATGCATTTAAATTAAAAAAAATCAAAGGTAGTAAACATAAGCACATCAATGACTCTGATCCTACCTTGAGTAGTACACCCTATACACCAATCACCATCATCATCATCCCAACCCCAAAATCGGAAAATTTCTTGATAATCATGATGAAAACACTATAAAAACCATGATCATACTAAAAACGCTCCATAAAAAACCTCCATCATCAATGTGATCAAAAAATCCAGCATTAAAGAACCCCTTCCATCAGAAAACATGAACAACAAACATTGGTCAAGGAAATTGGAACTGATTGTAATGTCACTATTGAGAACCAGATCCACCAAACCGAGATCAACATGAACACCATCCTCCATGACACGCCTCATGAAATTCCCACCACCACTCAAATAGAACCATCCCAAAACCTCCTTAGGAAATGTCTCACTAAGACGACTTAGCTTGGATAGATAGTCGAGGAGGCAAGAGTAGAGTTCAGAGAGGTCGGGAATAAACAAAGAGAATCATCCTTTGATGGAACTACAAACCAAATTCTTTGGAATGGTCAATGGGATAAAGAACACCAGGACATTAATTAAAAATATAGAATAAGGCTTAAATAACCACCAAGAAAATCATAAAATAGGTAGAAAATATCATCAATGAAGTTTATATGTTCAATGTAGATATATATTTATATAATTTTTCTTTTATTATTGGTTACAATCAACTATTTATATTAAAAATAATTTAAATATATTAATTATGACACAAAAAATTCCTCAAATTAATTGAAATGGAAATGTATACAGATGGAAGTACATCAATTGAATATATTGATATTTTATAACCCACTACATTTTTTCAATTTAATTTTTTAGTTTTGATATTCATTTACACTGTTACTAAAGATATATTAATTGAAAATATATTTATTAGATATTGGTGATCCTAAAAACTATTTCATGTACTAATATGTTATTTTTTTGTTTGATGAAAGAGTTAAATGATACATATCCCAAAATTCTCATATGATTTCATTCTGTTGTTCTGTAAGTAAAATAAAACTGTGTGAATTTGATACCCCACTGGAATACATGAAATCTATTCTTTTTTATTATAAGTCAAAGTATGTAATAAAATTTTAGGACCTTATTTACATTTTCAATTTATTATTCTCTTTTACATTAATGGGAGGAAGAATTGATAATTATGGGAACAATGGGGGTGGTCCTTATATTTAGAGCATCAATGGAAAAAATAATCACTGTATTGGAATATTATTTCCACTTTCTAGTCTAGCCCCAAAATTCATCCAACTATATGTTTTTTAAACATAAAATGAATTAAAAAAATATTTTTTATGTGAGGTACTTTAAAGATATTTCACTTATGAATTATAGATTTTTTTTTTCAATTTGCACTTTATATTTGTTCCCCAACTCCAAAAAAATGAAATGGTTCCTCTATTAACTATCTCATTGCGAAAAGTATATAGTCTACATTTGATGAATAAAATAAATTAATTCATCAGTTTAAAATTTCAAGAGATTCATTCAATGCAAATTTTCTCCAAGAGTTAAAGCTAAGGCTAATTAGACAAAGGGGGGTGGATTCACATATATATAACTTTACAACAACATTATAGATTATGATGCTAATAATTGCGAATATTGAATATATTAAGGAGGATAGATATATCATCATATAAATTTGATTAGGTTACTTTTAATATATAGATAAAATCCATCCTCTATATATTCCATTGTAATATCCCATAATTTTTTCCACCAGTAAGTATCGGTATTAAAATAATGTTTATCACAGTCTATCTTTTGTAACTTAAAAAGTTTATAAAGTTACATTGAGAGAATAATTTTCATAACATCTTCAATTCAGACCAAATTAGCATTTTATACTCTTAAATTCAAAATGAATCTTACAATAGTTTTTTGTTGATTCTTATATAATTATTGAATCCGATAATTTTTCCTTTATTTTATTTAATGAATAATAACTTAGAGTTGAGTTATAAATTGGTTTACAAGAATCTTACATAAGAGGTGAGAGTGATGGTAAACATTATGGAAAATATAATATTTTTCCTTCATCTTTCACTTGTAGACCAAGGTACATGATTCTGAATTATCAAGATGAATTGGATATTTTTAATATTGATGGCTATCTCAATTTATTTCTCACTTTCATGTAAATAGTAAGTTGGATTGTGATCACACAATTTTATAAAATTTATAACATTTTTTTAGGATTTTCCCTAAATAATGTAGAGGTTTTTAAATATCAAGGTTAACTATTTAATGAAATATTTAAAATATTTGTTTCTTTTTTGTAAGTATCAAGCATGTATAATGTTTTACCTTTTAATTTATTGTAATATTCTATTGTATCCTTTTAAAAAAAATCATGTAACCGTGATTAACTTCTTTATAAAGTTTTTCAAATTTCAAATGTGTGTCTTGCCTCATATAAAAATACATGTATTATAGGAATCTTCATATAAAATTTCAATAACTACTTATATAAATCAAATACTTTTATCAGAAATATTAGATATAAGAGAGAAACCCCTTTTAAAT
This sequence comes from Viscum album, assembly GCA_963277665.1. Classification (NCBI taxonomy): domain Eukaryota; kingdom Viridiplantae; phylum Streptophyta; class Magnoliopsida; order Santalales; family Viscaceae; genus Viscum; species Viscum album. The sequence continues at coordinate 1,415,768,482 of OY728159.1, read as the reverse complement.
TTCTATTTGTATTCAAATTCAATAGTTAGTGTTTTTTTTGGAATAAATTTACTCATGCTTATATATACACTAGAGATATGTTTCTATCTAATGTAATCAATGTAACGTGATATTTATATATTGCGTAAATTTTCAAATATGTCATATTATATATATAATAGTAAAATCAATATATTTCTGGTATATATACCTTTTACATACCACTTTATATTTATCTAAATAACTAAATATAGAATTTCTATTTATCTTTTCTAAATTTTATACAGCTTTATGAATTTCATTTATTATGAAAATTATATTTCAAAATGGATTCAATTTCTTTAAATATTCATTTAGAGCAGTTAAAGTCTTCAATTTCACCTGAAAATGTGTAGGTGTATCAAAAAAAAATTTGTTTCTACTCATATAAATTAATTATTTAACTTACTGCTTTTCCCATATGTTTTCATTGGTACTAAATACTAATGATATGCAATGGATGTTATTTTTTTCTTCAGAAAACTAGGATGTTCATTAATTCCTTGTTAAATAAGTATAATATTTTCATAGAGACTGTAACGAACATTTGTTTAAAGAATGCACAGAGTTAGAAACTAATTATCACTACTACATGTAGTATAATTAGATTTTGAAAAACTTTTACATAACCTTATTCATACTATGATTGATTGTTTTTTTATCTTTATATGCCTTTTCTTGTTTAAAACAAATAACTTGTATTTTAAATAAATTAAAATGTTATTTTATATAAATTTAACTATTATTTAACATATAATCTGAATTATATTTTATGGAAATTTTATCTTAATAAAAATTTACTTTATATTTTATCCTATTAAAAAAACAACTCATTAATATAATTATAAATAGTTTTTATATAACTAAAACATCATACTTTGTTTGAAATAACTAACTCATTCTTTAAAATTTAACTCTATTACTTTATCCTATTTTTATAACCTAGGTCTCGCCATAATGCTATTTTTCCTTCCCTTATTTTATATAAATTTTATTTATAACTATATATTGTATTCATATCTAACAATATACTTTGATAATAAAAATGCATATCACAGATCATCAATAGAAACAATATGTATTATTGGATATTTACAACATGCTTCATTCTCAAAAAATATTAATGAATAATTATCCTCATATTCCTCTTCTATATTCATATAAAATATTCATTAAAAACATATTTTTTGAATCAGAACAAAATTATAATAAGAATATTCTTCGAGAATAATTTTCTATTCTACATGGAATCAAGACCGATAAATAAGAAAATGCATGATACACAATTATTAATGTATCAAACATGCCCTCTAGTGGAGTTTTCCTTGTACATGGATATATATACATAAGTGAAACATTATTATATTAAACAATATTATCACAACATCACTCAGAATGAAAAATAGTAATTGTTGTAGCATCAGGTGGTATAGTATTATTACTTCTTTATGGTGGGATAACAACACAATTTTGATTTTGAATACCAATTTTAATTATAAAAACCTATACTTGAAATATACAATAAGGAAGTGAATTGGATAAAAATTCATAAATAAAAAAATTAATTATTTGGGATGATTCGCCAATGGTACACAAATTTCTCTGTAAATATTTAGATCATTCATTGAGTTAAATATTGTCAACAAATGTTTCTCATTATTCTAAGATACCATTTAGTGGAAAAAAATTTCTTTTGTGTATATTTTTGTCATATTTTATAGGTTTACCATCATAGGAACATAGATGATATAGTATTTGCAAGTTTAAATTCATCTTATCTATAGAAACATTTTGATGTTCTTTAACTCATGCTAAACATGAGACTAATTTCCTCTAAGATATCTATAGACACTTCTGAACTCTAATATTTTTCAGGTTGAATTCTATAAATTTGAAATGGTGTGTTTGGTGATAAACTATAGAGTGAGATAGAAATTGACATTCTAGAATATTGACTACATACAATATTTGAATCCCTAGTTGTTTCTATTATTCAAATCATATACCATTCGTTATATATGCAGTACAATGATTCATAATACGTAAAGGAATGGGATATTTTATCTCCAATGCATGATTTTTTCCAACAAATTAATGATCACATGTTATCATTCATTAATTTATAAGATAAGATTTATCTTAATTCTGATTCAGTATGTCAAGAAATTTTAGATAAAGACACACCAAATAACATATATACACTATACATTCTAAATGAAGTAAATATCTCTAGTTTTCCAAGTAATAAATTATTTCTCAAAGTAGGGGTACCAGTTATGTTATTGAGAAATTTAGACCAAACATATAGACATTGTAATGGAATGGGTTAATAGCCACAAATTTGGGAGATCATGTAATCAGTTCTCAAAATATAATTGGGATTGATTCTAGAAAATATTCTTTAATAACTAGGGTAAATATGAATCATTTAAATTCATAGTTATCATTCAATATTAAAATATGATAGTATCATTTTACTATTTAATATGTAATGATTATTAACTAAAGTCAAGGAAAATATCTATCTTTTGTTGTCATATACTTACGAAATATTATTTTTTCAAGGATAATTATATGTAGAAATATGTAGAGTAAAAAAAAGAGAGTTTTTAAATTACTGATATGTGAAAACGATAAAAAACTATTGAGGAGTACAACTAACATTTTTTACAAAGAAATATTTCAAAAATAACATTTGGTATAAAAAAATTAACTATTACATTAGATAAAAATTTATAACTTTAACATAATATTTATTTTATGTTACTCATTTAATAACAATGTTGTCTTTACTAATTTTTTTTCAATCTTAATATAGTTTCTTATAATTAGATTTTTTGGATACTCAATAATGAAAAAATTCCATTGGAGATGATTTATCCTTGAAAATTGAAGTACGCATAAATCAGATGTGGTTCACAAAGTCATTCAAATTCATAGATGAAATATAATTAAATGATGTTCTCCTTATTGATGAAAATGTAATATAGATATTATAGCTTTAAATCGACATTTAAAAATACTAAGATCTAAGATATGGTATACATAGTATTAAGCATCATGTCTATATATTTTTCCTAATTAGTTAATAATTTTATTGTGCTTGTTTATATTGTTACTCTCTACTCATATAAAAGTCTATTATATATTACAAGTATGAAACATAAGAAAAACATTTGAAGCAGTACTAAATATGTTAATATCTTAGTAAGAAAATTGATACATGATATTTTTCAAAATTACTAGAATACTATATGGAATTATATATAACATATCTTTACACCTAAACCATGATTACATTATTTATTCACTGAAAGTTATTTACAAAGTTAGACAAAAGGATATAATATTTAAAAAGGTATACATTTAGATATATTGTTTCAAAATATTCATCAACCGAAATTTTAATGTATATGAATAGAAGAACTTGAACATTAAATGTTAACCAACCTGAATGTTACTTAATGATTTAGTGTATTTGTATTCATGAATATAATGATTAAGATTACTATCCCTTTGAGTGCATATTATGTATATAAATACACTATTATACCCTATACATACACTATATATGAGTACATTATCATTTCTTTTGTGTACATACAATGTATGTATTGTGTATTCATATATAGAATCAGAGTATTCCTTAAATATTATGTGAGGAATACACTATATGTTCCAGAGCACTCCTCACAGGGTACAATTTTCTTATCTCTCCACTTATACTCACTTGGACATTCAATGTTAACCATACAGAATGTAGGTGGATACAATATTAAGATTGAAATGTATAATAATAAGAAATTAAAGTGTAATCATAGAAATAATATATATAGAAATATATTGTGTATTCATATATAGGGACTAAAAGTTATAAATATACAATATATTCATATACAATAACTGATAGTGTATTCATATTCTTAATATATTACTGCATACATTTTATCTGATAATATATTCATGTAGAGGAATACATTGTATCTAATAGTAATACATTATTGTTGATATATTAAGAATGTATACAGTAATACACTATTCTATAATGACTATATAGGTTGTTGTGATTGATTGAAATATAGGTAGAATATATGCAGGGTGTCATTATTGATTGAAATGGGGCACTTTTTAAGAATGTATACAGGGTTCCATGACTGATTGAAATCTAATTTTCTTACATATAAAAATGTAGTAATACAATATTAGTAATATATTATTGTATATATATTACTGTGAGGAGTATGTTCCTTAAAGTATATATATACAAAAAATAATATTATACCCATGGATTTCATTAAACACTAATAGTAATATTATACACCTTCATTGCATATAGGTAATACACTAATAGTAATGAACTATTAGTAATATATTAAGAATTTATAGAGTAATAAACTATTATACAATGACTACACAAGGTTTCATGAATGATTTTAATATGGGAAAAATGTATACCAAGTTTCATTATTGATTGAAATGGGGAACTTTTAAGAATTTATGCTAGGTTTCATGATTGATTAAAATATAAGTTTGTTTCATATACAATTTATATAGTAATAAACTATGTGTAATATATAATTGTTTATATATTACTTCCTACATTGAATCTACATAAGTTTTATCTAATATTGCATTAATATTCTTAATATATTACTTCATACATTATATCAAATAGTGTATTCATATATCTATTAGTTTATTATAGTTAACTGACAGTGTATTAAAATTATTAAAGAAATGTAGTAAAATATTATATCTGGTAGTGTTTTCATATACAGGTACTAAGAGTGTATTCATATTCTTTATTAACAGACCAAACTTTTCTTTAAAGTTTAGGTGTATTCATATAGAATGAATAGGAACTGATAATGCATTAAATAAAAATTTATTCTATTTGAAAGTCATAGAGAGTATTTATACATCAAAATTTATAGTGATCATGGAAAAAGAATGAAAATATGGAAAAATGAACTTGAAATTTACTTGAATATTGGTTGTGAAGTATACTAAAAATTATTTTCTTGGATATAGATATAAAATATAGAAAATTAATTTTGGAGTTTTTAATGAAACCCAAATGTATAATTTTATTTAATATAAAAATGCCTACAATATTGATAGTATAAATAATATTTATGCTATTTTTCCCTATCATACATTAATATAATATAAATAACTCTATTAGTCAATAGTAACAACAATAAATATATTATTAATCAACTTATATTTTTTTCAATATTTATTAAAATATTAATGATAGTATATATTATATTTTAGTTTACATTAACCATTATTCATTTAATTTTTTCAATGTAAATTTTTTTATTATTTGCACTATTATTTAAAACCTTTGATTTTTGTTGAAATTTTCAGTAAAAACCCATTACAATAACAATTAGAGGATGATGGATTATAACAAAGTAAAAAACTATTCTATGTGAAAGACCATGCTATGTAATATATAACATTTATATTAGTGAAAATAAAGGGAATTATTTAGAAAGTGGGAATTGGTAAATAATCATTTTTAATTGAATCATTCATATAAAGCCTTCTAATTCACAACTACCCCATTTAGGATTAAATTTAATTTCATTTGATGACATCAAACAAAACAAGGTCCTAGAAAAATTTCTCAATGGTAAATCTTATTTTAGTTTTATGATCCCCAAATAGTCTATAGTTTTTATTTATTTATTTTAGACGTTCATTAATGAGAATTTTATATTAGATGTTATTATAAATATACATAATTATCCACCCATCTGAGAATGGGAGAAAATAAGAGGATATTGAAACAAACTCTGATTAATGACATTTAATTTAAAAATTAATTTTCATACATAATTAAACTTACATTAATATATTTAAATTTTTATTATGTTTCTAATTAACTATCGCAGAGGATTCTCTATCAGTTTCACTCTATGTGATAAATTTGGTGAACTAATTACAAGACTTCTAAAATATGAAATTGAACGAACTGACATTTTGGTCCCATAACTTGTTTGTGAAAAGAGACTCAAGAGTATGTTCTTTTCATATTCTTTAAATATCAAATGTAAAATTCCTAAAGAAAATGTGGAACTATTTATTCATTAAATATCATTCATCTTTTTTCATAAACTATAATTTTTATAGAACAGATCAATGAAATAGTGATTTTTCTCAATCTAGAAATTCTAATAGATTATTATTTTAGAAATAAGTGACCATTTTTCTTACTCTCCTTGAATTGGAATATTTATTTTTTATATTTTCTATCATTTGTAACTTACTATATGATGATTTATTTTAAATCAACAACTATTCATGGTAAAAATTTTAATTTTTTATCTACATTAATATATACATCATGCATACCTATATTAATTATTAATTTACACCATATATTTATGAATCTTTATTTATACTTAAAACTTAAAAAATAGTTCTATTATTTATTTTTAAAATTTACTAACATTTTTTACTCATTACTATGATAAAAACACCACAAAAACATTTGAAAACATTATATCATTTGGATGATTATTCCAGATGATATATAAGAATAAAACAATAGCATAAATTAGATCATGCACATATGTTAGATAATGGATTTCATTAGTGGTAGATAAATTTTTACCCTTGAATCATAAAAAATATAGTTGAAACATGTTAGACATTTATAAATCACTTATCAGACTACATTTTAAAAAGATCACAAAGGTGGCTACCATTAAAAAAATAAAAAGTAACTATAACTAGAATTATGAATCATTTATTTCTTATAAAAAGAAGGTAGATTACTTGAATAGAAAATTTTGGTGTCATAATTGTAATGAATCGCCTACATGAACTATTCCAAGGTATTTTACCAAAATTCCCAGGATTATATTTAATTTTAATGAAATTTTCTAACTACTATGGTATATTTTGTAATTATCATTATATTTTAAACAATGTCATATAAATTTACACCAAAAAATATTGCATATATCATTAATTTTAAAACATTTGGTTATGAAAATATAAAACAAGTTACATTTCCATATTATAAAAAATTTTGATACATTAAATAGTATATTGAAAAAAAATCAATTTACAACATGTTTGATTTAAATTTAAACTTGGTAAATCTTTAATATTTTATTCTCTTAGATACTAAGTCCAGCCACTAATTAGTTATAATGAAATATTTGTCCCCATAGTCCTCCATAAAACAAGTTATTATATTTGTATCAAAAAAATATTTAGATCTATGAGATATAATGATTCATAAAATTTAATAATATTCATATATTCTTTTCTTATGAATGTATAAATTATAATGAAATAAATTATATAATATTTAAGAGAATTATGAGTTTTTATTTCCTTCTAACATAAATATATTCAAATTTAAAATTGTTCATGTCTGTGTTGAAGTGTCAAAATTTGGTATATGAAACAAAAAATGATTATTACAACTGAATTATTTCAAAATTTTCTTCATTATAGATAATGTGGAATAGATCAGTGATTTTGAGAACTGTTCAAAATAACTGAGATTACATCATTAATTATTCTTTCACATAACATGCAAATTTATTTTTGGAGTCTAACTTCCTTAAATTTTATTTCCTTACAGGCTATAAATTCTGATGAAACCTCCCAAAAATCTATTTGAAATACTAAATAAATTTAATCTTCATACCAAATGATATGAAATATTTAGTGTCCTCTATATTTTTATTCTATATTAGAAACAATATTAAAAATACTCTATTCACCGCATGTTTTTGTTTATACTGGTGCTTTCAAGGAATTATAATAAAGTTTGAGAAAAAAATTCTTTTTTAACTAACTGGTGCATATTATTTATTACATAAAAATGATTAAAATATTTTCCTATATATTATTTAACATTTATAGTTGGTTTAAACACATTCTTATATGTTTCATGATCATGGGATATGTAATTACTATATTTAGTACTTGATTTTGTGAACTCCATCTAAAATACGAATTCATCTCTATGATAAAAATAATTTAAAGAATATGTTTTAGGATTTTTTTTAAAACTAAATTAATAAAAATAAATTTTATTATATCGATAATTCAACATCACCTAACCCAATTATCTAATATTATACAGATTCTCCCCAATGAAAAAATTGGGTAAGACCATGTTGAGAATCTGTTGGGTATAAATTTATATGACATATTCTTAACAAAGCCTAGATAACCCAAATATACATATGATATTGTAACATCATTCAATTGATTCAAATAATAAGATATTAAAATGGATAAATTTTCAAGTACTAAAAAATAATGTTATGCATATGATATTATACATAAGATATTATATATATGGTATTATACAGTTGATTAAAATTATATTATACATATGAATGTTATAATAGATGATAGTTAATTCAAAGAATATGATATTATATAGATTCTCAATGTGGAATAACCCAATTTTTCCCCAAACTCCATTTCAGCTCTAGGATACAAATGATTTTTGGTTTCAATTCCTATTTTGATATCAAATAGTTGTGTTCTCAAACTATCTCCCACTAAAAAAAGAGTTCTTATCAGTGGTTTATTAGAGGTAGTTCTAGTAAACTCATCTAAACAAATCATATTAAATATAATTTATAATATAGTAATGGTTTAAAATAATTTACAAAGTGTTTTTTTAATTTATTTTTCAATTTTTTAGACCATCACTAAATCATTAGAAAAACCATAATTTGACCCCTGATCCCATTTCCTTGACCCCCTTCTTTTAAATGATGATACCCATCCCTCACCTCTAATCCATGGGACCTTGACCCTCTTTCTCCCCAACGATGACACCCCCCGATCCCCATGACCTGAATCCCCCTTATCCCCTAAGAATTTTCCATAGTGACCCCCTTATCATCAATGGTGACCCCCAATGGTGGTACCTCTTCCCCTTTTCCTAATGAATATAACCCCTGATGGAATAAACACCCCTAGTCCCCTTCTACCCATAGCCCCATCCTCCTCCTACCTTTTTATCGTCCTAATTACCCCTACCCCTATCCTTTAGTGAGTCGGACTTCGATGGTATCGTCTCTCTGACCACCATATTGTTTCATTGAAGGTATAATGCATATTGGATTTTTCTAAGTGTTTTAGGTAAATTATATAAATATATTTGTAATTAACTATTGTTTTTAAAGATTTTTATTATGAATATATTGGGGTTTCATTATAGACCTTCCATTAGTATTTGGTCATTCTTTTAGAGTGTGGATGAACCTCAATGTTCTTTTAGGTGGTTATTCCTATTTTTTATTTTTTATTAATTAATTAAGAATTTTTATAATTAATTATTTCATTCATGTGGCATGATACAGTTTACCATGTTTTTGTCAGTGTATGTTGTGAGACTTGGAATCTCTTATATTTTCATTAAGGGGTAGTCCAATCCTTCAGTTATTTGGTGATTTCCCATTTAATAATCATTTAAATGTTTTTAAAATGATAATTTTACTATTGAGGTTTAATTTAAGGTACATTGTGGGTTTTCTTGTGGAGAATAGTGATTTTACATGCATCATATAGGGGTTTTATTTTAAAAATACCTATCATTTATCCAACTATTTAATAACACAAGTCACATTTAATTTAGTAGTACTTAGTGGTAGTGAAGGGAGTGGTTTTTGGGTATTCTTCTTACACTATAGCATGATTTTTTTATTGTATGATCTCTTATGAGTTTTTCCTTATATTATCCCATTAAAATGAAGTAAAAAATTCTAGAGGTGGGGGTTAATAGACGTGTAAAAAATTTGAAAAATTATAATTATCAAAGTTAACATAAAATATAGTTTAAATAAAATGATGATAATAATTTAACAGAACATAATGAAGAAATCAAAAGATAGTGCTATTGAAAATAAAAAAATGAACACACAATTTTCATATTACTTCAATTCAGTATGAACCTATTTTAAATTTTTAATCCCTATAAAACATGATAGAATCAATACCCAATAAAGAAGACCATGCTTGTGAAGGGAGTAAAACCCATTTATAAAACATACTATATTTATTTGGACACAATAATAACCAAAAAATTACATACCTAACTTTTTAAATGAGAATCAAAACTCAAAATAGATGTTTCTTTGAATTATAGTAATAATAAAACTCAGATATAATTTTTTGGGAAAAAATATAAACCACCACTATAAGTAAAAATAAATGAATTAAAATAATAAAATGATGAATATAAAAAATATATTAAGAACAATTGAATTTCAAAAGTATGGAACCTCAATCGCATCTTTAGAAAGAATAAATTATTAAAGACCAATAATGATAGATATAGAACACCAGTTGCAAACATAGATGAATATCCTTTTAGTATCCTATAGATGAATTAGTGAATATCTCCCATATATTTTCTATTTCTCCCTTCTAGAATTTTTAAATTAAACTCCATTAGTCAATATATTCTCTCCAAAAAATTCATTACATGAATGTTCCCTAAAACTCTATTTAATAAAAAATAGTTAATAAATATGATCATACAAAAATATTACCACTCTCTAATATTTTTTGAAAATTATATCATTAATTTAATAAACTAAATAAAAAATACTCTTAATCATGAGTATAATTCATAATTCTTGCCATAAGAAATGTAACATCATATTTCATGAAGCGTTCTATATGTTCTACTCTCTTTATGTTGAGTATTGTCTATCAAATAAATTTTCTAAATGGTGTAAGACCATAATTACATGAAATATTATAGCACAAATGGAAACACATTCACCAAATATCAAAATAAAAAATTCTTGTTTTGAGATACAAAATATATTGATTTGCATAATTATCAAGGAAATAGAAAGCTATATATATAATCATGTTTTTTTAATATAAAATAAAAAATGATAATATATAAAGTAGAAGATAGAGATATTTTAATAGAAGAATTGTGTTCATGTATTATTTTGGACTGATAACATTACGATCAACATCATGGTACCTAGTTCCTCACCTTAGTGAACTTATTTCATGACATATGACTATGTTAGTGTGAGGGGTAATATTTTTTCATTTTTTATTTTTATGTTATTCATAATTGATTGATTCATTTTTATGTTCAATTTGTGTTATGATGAATCAAGAAACTACCCTGGTCATTAATGAAGTTGGGTGATGTTTAATTTTGATTATGTTTATTTGATTAAACATTTATGTCCTCATATCTTAATGTATATGGTGAATAGTGACAATCCAAATGAATAAATTTTGGGTTAATTTACCTTGAAATAGACCTCAATATGACAAGGTTTTGTAAGAATTTATAGATTATATAATTACCTAAGGATCAGTGGATGGTAGAAAAAAATGTATGTGTCCTAATTGTAAATTCAATCGATGGTTTAATAGAAACAAAGTATATGAGAATTTTATATTGAAACAGTTTTATACTTGATATGTATGTTGGAATTGGAATAGTAAATATTATTTAATGTAAATTCAAAATAATGAAAATCCTATCAATAAAACACAATATAACATCCCTGACCTGGGAGCCGCTAAACGTGTGCCCCGAGCCAGGTCACCACATGACCTCAAGCGAGCCTCCTCATACCCCATAGGTTGACAACTTGCAGCAAGGGTCTAAGATTAATGTAAGGAGACTATAACCTCTTTTTAGAGTAAGACATAGCAGAAAACATATACAATAACATAAGTAATATAGACAAACCAATGAACATGCATAAATAACAAACTCTCAAACTAGGCACAAACCACATCTAAAAATAATATTTCATGTCATGATATAGTGACCAAGTGATCACAACCCCAAAATAAGTAAAAACAGCCAAATCCCCAAAATATTCCTGACCCTATGTCCCAGACCTCCTCCATACACATACTAAACCTGAATCACTTCCTGAGCATGAGACAATTAGATTTTTCCTGACCTACAACCATGAAGTCTTCTTGGGTACCCAATACTGTCTTGAGTAGGGTGTGAGTATAACTCAATAGTCCACCACCAACAGTGTTTAAAAAATATCTAGTTAAATATATTGTACATTCAAGAACTAAATAATGAAAAATAAGAAAAAAAAATCAAGAAGACATTAGTAATAGTGGTTCCCTAAAGTTAACCTATTGTCAAAGTCAGATTCAATACTTATGATGATTGTGTAATTAGTTCACCTTTTTTATGTGTTCAATGGATTAGTCATGTTAAATAATAACAAGGTAAATGAAAATAATCACGTTCTACATCTATAATACAACACATCACACCAATCTCAATATCCTCACTATGAAGCCTCAATCCAGGTGGAATTAAACTGTCAGAGGAATAGAATTTAGACCCCTTCCCTAACTTGTGCAATGAGGGGTGGAGTTTGGAGCCTCCGTCCAACTTGACCCATGGGTGTATAACTTCATGTCTATACCCCACTCTACCAAGCCATGTGTACATGATTATTTATTCATTCACCACACATAACCACAATACAGAAAATCATAACCAATAAAATTAGAAACATTTAAACAGTGACAATTAAAATGAGAATCAACACTATGTTATAATCTATTAACACTTTTATTATTTATATCCTGCAACCATTAAACCCAAATATCATTTCCCAATCCTAACTCACTAAGAATATTCAATAGAAAAACATGATTCATTATCACATTCACATTAATCTTGTTTTATCGCATTACATTACAAGCCAAATGATCCCTTGTTTATATTCCCAACCCAACACATCTACCCATAAACCCTTATTAATTAATACATTTTAAAATTTTCATATTTGGAATAGGATGTACCTCTTTACAAGTACATTTCACAACAAGAGCTTTCATTATTCATGTTCGGGAGGGTCGTCTTACCCCCTAGGTGGCCCTAGATTGGCCGATTCATCCTCCATGCATCTCGTGGGAATTATGAGAGGTTCAATTGGTTATTTAAACACTTAATGTACCAAATATTTCCAATGAAACCAATATCACATCAATAAGAAAACAATAATAAAACCCTACATGCACAAAACCATGTAAAAACTATGGGATATGAATTTTCTACCATATAAATTAGATCCACTTATGAACGCCCTCCAAATTGAAGCCTTGGATTCCAATTCAACTGCCCTTTGAATCCTCAACCTAAATCTAACCCGAAAAGAATATTTTTATTTCTTAGGAAGGAGAGGAGAGAAAGTTACAAACTCTAACCAAGAGAAGTAATCTAGTAGGATATTATACTTACCCAGATCTTTAATTCACAATTGACGATGCTCCAAATGACCTAGGGATGTAAGTGAATGGACCTTGGAAACTCTTAGATGGTCTCCCTCATAACTAGGAATGCAAGGGGGCAAAATGGAGAAAATTACGAGTTAGGTTTAGGAATCCCATAATGGATTTTTTTTGTAACTTTCTCAACATTATAGGGACACATGGTTTACCCACACAGTTTTCTAAATCATTCACAAATCATATGAAATATGCTATCTAAAAATCACCCCTTCGCATGGTTTCCAAGGTATCTCTACATGGTTAACTTAACTGTGTGATAATCATTCATAAACCTCTATCCAAGGTTGCACGGTTACCTAGGATTCTTTGCACAGTTTTCACTAACTGTACACAAACTATGAAACATGTCCAAAATCTCTTTTTCATCATCTTTCATTTCCCATACTCTATAATACTCTGACCCTTCATATAGTCTTGTAAAAACACTTAATTAATTCAAAATAAGGGACATAAATTAAAGTGGAGATAAAAATATAACCTAAGGAAAAATTTGGGATATTACAACCTCCCCACCTTATGATGGATCATACTTGATCCTCTCTTCCCAAGCATCATTGAGTTTTGGAAGAAAATAGATCAATCCATTGGGCCTATATATATGATTCTAACTCCCAATATTCTTCCTAAAAATTTCTATTCTACCATAAAACTCAAATCAAAGGTATAGTATTTCCTCAAATTACTTTCACACTACAGTCCACAATACTCACTGGATAATCTTTAAAAGACGCATAAGCCTCCAGTTCTACATCCTCAATTTTTATCATGTGATATGGGTCAGGATGATATTTTTGGAGTTTCAAGACATGAAAAACATCATGCATTCCACTATACTATTATGGAAGATCCAATTGGTATACCACCAGTCCGATTATCTCCACAACCTCAACCGGTCCTACATACTTGGGCACCATCTTTCCTTCCACATTTGATAGTGATCCATCCTTGGAGACACCTAAAGAAACACGCTATCACACATAATGAATTCAATAGGTCTACAAAACCAATATGCATACGATATCTACCTACTTTGAGATATTTCTATGGGCTTTTGAATCAATCGAACCTTCTCTGATGTATCCTACATGAGAATCAGTGCTAACATGTCAAACTCCCCATCATCTAACTAGCACAACAAATATCTACATGGTCTCCCATATAATGTCTCAAAAGGTTCCATTTAAATCGTGGCCTGGTAATTGGGGTAGTGCCTATGCCCTATTAGTGTAATCAGGATGATGTCATGGTGTTTGGCATGATCTTCATGAGTTTTTTTAGTAAACCAAGATTTCATCCACAAAGACTACTATGAATTGATCTAGATATGGGTGAAATATCTAGTTCATCAAATCCATGAACACTGCTAGTGCAATTGTCAATCCAAACGGAATAACTAGAAACTCATAAAACTCGTACCTTCTCCGGAAAGTTGTCTATGGTACATCAGATGGCCTTAAACTCAACTGATAGTATCCTGATCTTAGATAAATATTAGAGAACATTGTGGCACCCCTTATTTGATCAAACAAGTTTTCTATCCTAGGGAGTGGGTATTGGTTCTTAAACGTCATCTGGTTCAGCTTCTTATAGTTAATGTATAACCTCAACGACCCATCTGCCATATTTTAGAATAGTATAAAAGATTCCCAAGGTGATATAATAGGAAAGATAAACCCCTTATGCTCCAACTCCTCTAGTTGAACTTTAAGTTCTTGGAGTTCTTCTTATGCCACTCAATATAGAGAAATAAAAACTAGCTCCGCCCCCGGTAACTGTTCAATCGTAAACTTTCCATCTATCTCAGGTGGTAACCCTAAGAAGTCCTTAGGAAACACATCCTGAAATCAGTCCACAATAAAATGAAATATTGGATTCTCTTCCACAACATCATCTAACATAAGTCATGCAAGTTGGGTTCTGATTTCCCACAGCTATTGATAAATTGTTCTTGTATGGCCCGCTCGATCATCCCAATCACCATGAAAAACATAAATGCCTCCCTCTGGAGATGTGAACATTACCCTATACTGGTAACTGTCAATATGGGATTGATACAAAATTAGCCAATCCATTCCGAGAATCAAGTCAAAAACTAACATCTCAAGGAAGAATAGGTTCCAAAGAAAATGATATCCACTAACCTTCAAAGCACAATCCTTATAATTCATAATATCCTCATCTTGTTCCCCTAATAGAGTATCAAGTGAAAATTCTCCAAAATCATCTTCCATGATTAAGCCCAACGCAACCTTGAACTTAGAAAAAATGAATGAATTTTTAGCACCTGAATTAAATAAAATACTAGAAAGTGTGGAAGCTACAAGAATCGTACCTCAAACGGTAGATAGTCTTACCTCTCCACCATTATGTATAGTCTGAACCACATGAAGATGACCATACCCTATACACTTTTCCCCAACCTGAGCACCCAACACTACACTGCCTTGTTGGTGTGAATGTTCTCATTCTAGAGTTCCACATCCACCACCCCTACTGGTATGACCCATAAAGATCCAAATTCATTCATGATATGGTGTCACCGAACCCATGCCCACACTCTGCATCTTTCTCTGACCTTCATCATTTCCTGACTGTTATGGGTTCCTGTAGAAATTCAGTACATCGCCCAGCCTTCCACACAATAGACACTCAACTGGTGGTCATGTATAATGATCACACATGTTCCCCGACCTATAAAACTAATAACATAACACCTGGTCTCCACCCAGAGAGGTTGACTTCCTCTTTTGGTTACTCTGTGCATTTCCACCCTAATAGAAATTTCCAAAACAGTGATTCCGTACTTTGGAAGTTGCACCACTTTCCCACCCAACTAGAACTACAATTTCACTACCCTAATCTCCCTTCAGGATCCCCTCTAAGATATAGGCTTGGTCTACTACCTATGTAAACCTTCTCATATGAAATATGTTTACTTGGGAACTGATCTTGTGTCAATTCCCATCCTAGAAATTTTTTTCCACAGCCGCCTCATCTCGACAATGCTAGAACAAAACATCACAAATCGGTGAGGTGACTAGAATAATACATTACTGAAATTATCCCATGGGTAAAAATCATAAAATACATAGCCTTCTCCTACTTCAAGGTCTCTGGATATAAGTGTTCTAGAAAATTTTCCTGGAAATATTTCCATGTCATGACTTGATCCTGCTCCGTCTAAACCATGATGTCCCACCAACGGTTTTCCTGACCTCATAGCATATAGGCTGCTAGCATGACTCACCTTTCAAGAGGAGTCTCCAAATGGTCAATAATAGTCTAGATATACTCTATCTAGAACTCTACTACCTCAAAACCACCCTCTTCGATAATGTTTAGAGGGTTTTGTATCTGGAATTCCTAGGTAAACTCGAACATACTCAGTGCAAGCCGCCCTGTGTCTATTTCCATCATCAGCATAAAATGAGAAAAGTTCTTATAGAACTTCTCTTCTATATTTTCATAAATTACCACATTATATTTATCTACCATGGGAGAAGTATTATTAGAAAAATCATCCAATCACGCAACTAGCACACATCTTCATGGTGGTATATTTTCCTACAATTCCAAACATGAGTTTTAGAAAGAAAACCATAAAGCTTTCCAAGAGTAAAAGAGGGTTCATCACTAGAAGGAAAAAATACATTTCTATTACACTACCAAACAACCCTATCATATCTGGAACACTGCTATCAACCATCCCTACTGAGGATAAGGATAACATGGGTCAATTAACTCACGCAGTTGCAAGCCCGACCTTCTACGTCATTTCGAAACAATTCATATTTAGCAACCTATTCCAAAAAAAATTAATTCACCCAATTACCTTATTAAGAACCATTCCTTAGTTATTACATAAAATTTTACCCATCTTCATTATCTCATTAAACATTACTTTATTTATTTTTAAGAAGAACTAAATGTATCCTATCCTTCATGTTCTACACGCCCATCCAGTGTGTGTCTACCATGATGCATGCCTCTTATATACATAAGTTACTATAAGGATACATGAATGAGAAACCTTGTGCCATTGTATCCAAGAGAAAAATATTATAATATAATCACGTCACACAATATGTGCATCACCAAATGGTGAAATATCTCAAATCATAACATTACACAATCAAGAACAACAATTCCCGCCCAGGGTAACTTGGGTTTCCCCCATACATGGGTTAGCTACTCCTAAGAACGATCTCATCACCATGGCTTTATACCTTCCTAAACTCATTTCTACCATCCCAAATAGAAATTCATAGTAAATACCTCCTCTAATACCACTTTGTAACGTCCTTAACCCAAGAGACACTAAACCGGTGCCCTGAGCCGAGTCGCCACATGGCCTCAAGCACGCGTCCCTGTATTCCAAAGGTTTCCAACTTGTAGCGAGGGTCTAAGAGTTAAGTGGGGTTACTATACCATCTTTTAAAAGTAATAAATATTAGAAAAAATATTCAATAATGAAAGAAATATAGACAAACCAATGAAAATTTATAAATAACCAACTCCCAAACTGGGTACAAACCACATCTAACAGTAATATTTCATGTAATGCTACAGTTCCAAAGTGATCACAACCCCAAAATAACAAAAAATAGTAGAATCCCAAAAATGGTCTTAACCCCATGTCTCAAACCTCCTCTGTGGATATACCACACCTGAATCACTTCCTGAGCATGAGACCTTTAACTTTTTCTTGGCTTACAACCATGAAGTTTGGTTAGGTACCCAATAGTGGCCCAAGTAGGGTGTAAGTGTAAATCAGCTGGCCACCACTAATGGTGTCTAAAAAATAACCAATTAAATTGATAGTGCGTGAAATAACTAAATTATAACAAATAAGTAAAAAACAATTCAATTTTCCATTATTAATAGTGGTTCTCTTAAGTTAATCTATTATCAAATTCAAATTCAATACTTATGATGTCTATGTGCTTATTTCAAATTTTTCATTTTTTCAATGGATTGGGAATGTTCAATAATCATAAGTAAAATGTAAATAATCATGTTCTGCCTCTATAAGGCAACACATCAAAATAATCTCATTATCCTTACCTTGAAGCCTCATTCCGGGTGGAATACAACCGTTAGCGGAATAATAATCTATCCCCCTCCCTAACATGTGCATTAAGGGGTGGAGTTTAGAGCCTTGGTCTAAATAAACCTATGGGCATAGAACCTCATGTCTATACCCCACTCTACCAAGCCATGTGCACATTCTTATTTATTCATTCACCACACAAAGACACAATATAGAAAATCATATCCAATAACATTAGAAACATTTAAAAATGACAATTAAAATGAGAATAAACACTATGAAACAATCCTTTAACACATTTATCATTTATATTCCACAACCATTTAACCCAAATCTCATTTCCCAAGCCTAACTCACTAAGAATATTTAGAAGAAAAACATTGTTCATTATCAAATTCCCATTAATCCCATTTTGGCCCATTACATGCCAAGCCAAACGATTAATTAGCCATATTCCCAACCCAAAATATATACCCATAAACCCTTGTTAATCAATACACTTATCAAAATTCATATTTGGAATGGGATCTACCTATTTACAAGTACATTTCACACCAAAATATTTCATTAGTCATGTACGGGAGGGTCATCTCACCCCATGGGTGGCCCTAGATTGGTCAAGTCATCATCTATGAATCATTTGGGAATCATGAGGGGTTAAATTGGTTTTATAAACACCCAATGTACCAAATCTTTCCAACAGAACCAAGATTGCATCAATAAGAGGACAAAAATAAAACCCTACCTGCACAAATCCATGTACAAACTATGGGATATGACTTATTGACCACCTACATTAGATCTAATAATGAAATCCCTCGTAATTGAAGCCTTGGATTTTGATTCAACCACCTTTTGAATCCTCAACCTAGATCTCACCCAAAAACAATGGTTTTATATATTTGGAAGGATAAGAGGGAAAGATACAAAGCCTAACCAAGGAAATAAATCTAAGAAGATATTGGACTTACCTAGATCTTCAATGCATAACTGAAGTCACTTCAAACAACCTAGGGATGAAGGAGAATAACCCTTGAAATCACTTGGAAGCTCTCCCTCATCACTAGGGTTTCAATGGGTCAAAATAAATAAAATACCGATTTAGGTTTAAGAACACTATAATGGAATTTTTTGAAAATTTCTCAACTTTAATGGGTCGCATGGTTTACCCGTATGGATTTCCAAACTGTGTGCAAACTGTGTAGAAGCTATTTTCCAAAAATCACCCCTTCACACAATTTCCTGGGAATCTCCACACAGTTAGCTTAACTATGTGATATCCATTCTTAATCCTCAAACCAAGGATTCACGGTTACTTGGGATGCTTCGCACAATATTCACTAACTGTGCACAAACCATACTACATATCCAGAAACTCATTTTCCTCCATTTTTGTTCCTTAAAACCCCAGAACACTCTGAGTCTTCATACGATCTTTGAAAAACACTTATTTAATTCAAAAAAGTGACTTAACCTGAAGTGTATATGAAAATATACCTTAAGGAAAAATCTTGGATCTTACACACAATGTGAACCACCATAGAAGAATTAAGTTTGAAATTTGATAAATTATGCATTTAGATTTGTAGGATACAATGTTTAAGATTTTATTATATCAACAAAACCTTCATTTTATCCTAATTTGGTTAATCTTGACCAAAAATTCAGTTAATAAAAAATAGTTTTATGAATTAGTTAAAGATAGAAAACAATAACTATAATAACAGTGTTCCAAGTATTCGAATTCATCTTTTATACTTTATATGTATCATATAAAGTTTCTCTGTGAAATTACTAAGAATAAAATTTCCATGATATTAGAGTTTATTCATTATGAATTTACTGAATCTATGATCCCTACATCATTTTATGATATGAAGAAAATAATCAATAAACTTTACACGATTATAAAAATATATATGAATACTCTAATGATTTCTTGCTTCACTAGGGAGAAGTGTCTGAAAAAGAATAATTCATAAGATTTCATAAAAGTAGAGGGAAGATAATGAATAATAATGGGATTAAAAATCAATACAAACCTAGGAAGAAATAGAAGAAGAAAACCACTTCAAAGGTATTGTGTTACTTTATTCTGAGACCGCAATTGAAAATATTATTCATGTCATCTAAGACTGCATACAACGTGAAGTGGGATACTCAGGATAGTAATAATGATGGATTGATGAGGCATAATAAATATTGAGCATTATGGAAGGTTTTTGATTCATTATATCAATATTTTTCTTCAGATCCATGTAATTTGGGTTTGTGATTGTCTACTAATGGTTTTAAGCCTTTAGGTACTTTAAGAACTAATTATAGAATTTGGACAGTTTTTTTAATCTCCTATAATCTACCTCCATATATGTCTTTGAAGAATACTTATTTGATTATTTTAAGGATTATTCCTAGAAATAAAATTATTGTAAATGAAATTTATGTATACCTTCAACCTATAATAAAATAAATATGGGAATTATGGGATCATGGTGTGGAAACATATGATGCTTTAATGAGAAAACTATTCAAAATAAATGTTGTTTTAATGTGGACAATTAGTGAATTTCTTGGACTAGAAAACTTTTCTCGAAGGAACACTCATACTGCTTTGTATTATCTAGTTTGTAATTTTGATTTTGAATCTCAATGATTACCTTAGAGTAGAAAATTGTTTTTTATGTCTCATCATTGATTTCTTGATGCTTCTAAAAAATTATAGTTTATAATGATACAATTCTATATAGATATTCAATTGAGAAAGAAACTAAAGTTATTATCTAGTTTATAAATCTTTAGACAATTAATGAATGTCACTATATAATTTGGAAAATGTAATTTCTTTAAAGAATGTGAGAAAATGTTTCTAGGTATAGTATCTGAAGCAGTAGAAACACAAAAGTAAAAGAAATGAGTATATTTTTTAAACACTCTTATTATGAGTTTAATTTGATACATTATAATCCTGATGTAATAAATATTGAGAATAAAATCTAAGAAAATGTAATTTATACATTTATTAATGAACATGGTAAATCAAAGGATTGCCTTAATGCTCATAATGATTTGGAATCAATGAATATAAGTCATGGTTTGTGAGAAACTAAGAATTTAAAGTATCCTTTGGCTATTTTTACAATGGAAATCATGAGAAATATGTATTCCTTATAACTTTAAAGAATGTAAAAGTGATATAGGGATATTCAAGTAATATTTCAAGGTTCTTTTACTTAAAAAATAAAAAGTTACATGGATTAAAATGTCATGACTCGCATATTATTATGGAGTACCTGTTGTCATTGGCATTGCATAATATGTTAAAATAAAAAGTAACTAAACATATAGCTGAGTTGTATACCTTTATCATATAGATTTATTAAAAACCTCTACTTCTAACTAATATTGATAAACTCCAAGAAAGAATTTTTTTAGCACATTTCCATATAGAGATGTTATTTCTCCCTTCATTATTCATAGTCAGGATTCATTTGACTGTTCATTTCGTTGAATAAGATAAACTCAGTAGACTGGTACACTATCAATGGATGTATCCAAATGATAGGTACGTTGATATTATTTTAATATTTATTGGTGAATTCAATTTTATAAAATCATTGCATAAATGTTTTTAATATGTTCCTTGTTTTCTTTATCAGGTAGTTAGGTCATTTGAAATCATATATGAGAAATAAAGCTCAACCAGAAGGCTCTATTACTAAGGTTTAAGTAGATTAAGATTTCTCAACCTTCTATTTCAGGTATTTGGATGGGATTGAGACTAAATTCAATCATGTTTCATGTGTTGATGACATATCCACTAATGCTCATTTTTGAAATCAACTAGTCATATTTCCAACTATTGGACAACTAATCGAAAAGGGTTTATATTTTACACTAATAGAATTAGATTCTATTCAAGCACATATATATGTGCTACTTAATAGTATTATTGAAAATATATTTATTTAAGAATTGTGATTTCAAACAAATAGGCAACTAAGGGGTGGAGATTGAAATGAAATGGATTTAAAAAACTGTTAATAAGTAGATTTTCAAATGGTTTACCCATTATATAATTATATACTCATATTAATATTATTCATATATATTTATTTTGTCAATTTTAAAAGTAAAAACTTATATATTATTGTCTAGATAATTAATATCAACAATCTAGATGAAATATAAAATGATTTTAAGTGTTTTTATTTAGGTCATATAAGGTAGGCTAATACAATATTCATGGTTTCAATTTTCATACAATTTATCATGAATATTACATTAAAACTAAAAATAGTGATGTATTTGCACTTTCATAGGTGGGATACTATGGAAATTTTATTGATATAATTGAATTAAACTATCACGGTCAATTTAAAATTGCCTTATTAAAATGAAATTCGGTCAATAATGATAGTGTTATATTGAAATATTCATTACATTTTACTTATTTTAACTTATCTCGGTTGATCCATACTGGTGAGAGTTCATATAATTATCTATTTATATTGTCTTCACAAGAGGAGATGGTTTATTATTTGGATTGTGAAATACAAGAAGGTTGGAGTGTTTTTGTACACTTAAAATAGAGATACTTTTATGATATGGGTGATGAATATCATTTATTACTTTGTGACAGTGAACCTCATCCACTAGAAAACACTGAACATTTTTTTCCTGAAAATATTTAAACAATATAACTTGAAAGAAAAGATGAAAATAAAGAACTTTTAATGATAGGTGTTGATAATAATAAAGAATATGAATATTAAAATAATTGAATCTATAAATTGGTAATGAATATATATTATAGTTTATCATTTATAAGTGTTTCATACATATATATATTGTTCCATTTTTCTTTTTTTTGTAAAAATATTTTACTTATAAATTTTTATAAATTTAATATATTATGAAACATTTGAATTAAAGGAATGTCAAGAAAAAAAATTGAGATCCTAGCCAATCAACATCTTAAAGAAAACCCCCACTATGATCAGATTCAGTGGATTTGATTGATTATAATATACCAGATACTTCTAGAAAACCAGAAATTCCCCCTAATTTTATTGGTATCCCATAATTTGATTCACCATAGATGATGGAGAATTTGTTCACCCTTCCATATAGGGGATATTAGAGAGCTACCATTACTGGTATGAATGTCACTATATAAAAAAAATATTTCTTTTTAATTTTTATTGGATTTTTCAAAAAGATAAAGATAATAATAGAATATATATAAATATTAATACAAAATATGTATGGGACCAAAAATAATTTAATAGTATCATTCCATTTGATGATTTTTGGGTAACTATAAGTGATTTTTCTAGAATCTGTTGACATATTTGAGGGAATCCTTCTTACAAGATGTGAGTTTTCCTATTAATTATAATGATTGGAATCATATTCCCAAAACATGAAAAAATTATTTCTTTGATAACTAATTAATGGTAATATTAAATTAATAATAATTGATAACTAATTTAAAATACATTATTAAAATTATTAATATACTTATAAAGTGTAATTTTTTTTACTCTATGTTTTTTAATTTTGATTCCCCTAACCCCTTTTCTCACCCACAGACTCTAAAAAATTTGGGCAACAAAGAAAGAGATTTTAAATAGAGATTGGGAAATGAATTAAATAAAAAATATCTGAGATCATAAAAAATGTATGATAAATTTCAGGAAGTAATTTATCATGACTAGTGGAATATAACTTTCAATACTAATAGAGATGTGTCTCATGAATAAATTTCATATTTTATAGTACCTCAAAAATATAACCAAAATAAAATTAATTTTTTTATTAATGTTTCTATTTTTATAAGAATTTTATAAAAAATATTGTGAATCATGAGAAACATGACATTCCACATATCTCAATGCCTCACAAATTTTCAAGAAAAAGAAAAATCTTGGTTGTATTTTATCCATTATTATTTATTTTATTTTATTATAGTCATATTATTTTTATAACATGTATTTTTTATAAAGGATACAGAATATGTCACTCTGTTGGTTCAAAAGAGGAAAAATATGTGGCTTAAAGTTCATAGAAAACATGATGGTAGTTTTCTGAATGAACCTACCAGAGAAGTTAGAGTAAGTATTTTTCATTACTATTTAATTTTATTTCATTTCTATAAAAAAATATTAATGAAAATTATATTATAACAAAAAAACACATTAAATATAATTAAATGGGATTGACTACCTAGATCAAATAGTACCAATTAGCTTTATTAAAACCATTTGATCCATCTATACAATCCGATTTAATTGGGTTTAAGGTGTGTTTGAGGTTATAATTTATTTTTCATTATTATTTTTTTATAGTAATGAAATAAAATTAAATAGTAATGAAAAAATTACAAATTAGATAATATTATAAAGTTTAGTTAATTTAAAAAAAATGTTAATATTGTTGTATTAATAGGTTAAAATTTAAGAATCTTGGGATACGAACACTTCAAAATCATCATAGGTTTCCCAAAATTATGCAGTTTCAATCATTTTTAGGAAGGATCGTCTTGGGCATGTATGGGGGTAGGTTCTAGGAATACTACATTAGTTGCCTATGGTAGGGAATTATCGTCATTTACTGCTACATACAATGTAGTTTTGAGTAGTGTGGTTGATCAAGAAGAACAAATTGAAATTGTAAGGTTGAAGGAAAAAAGTTCAAGAACATGAATCTTATAAAAAAACATAGGATCATTGGTGGTCAATAATGAAAAATGCATTAGTTTTTATATTTTAAAAGATGTGGGGCACAATCCCAATAGAAATTTTTATCCTTATAGTTCATCCTACCAAGGTAAATTCTCAACTCCAAAAACACATTTTAAAACAACACATTTTAAAACAACACATTTTGAAACAACACATTAAACAATCATGAATAAAACTAAAATGACACTTTTATATTGAAAACACACACTTTGATTCATATCAAACACAAAAATTATCATATTTTATGTGTTAAATTCTAACACATAAAAAATTAATTATAGACCATTGTTTATAATTTTTAAAACAACCTTATCTAATTTTATTGGTTTTGTCTTTGTGAAAGGTGTTTTTAAGTAAAATGAGATTTATATAGAAAACAATAAATTCAATTCACCCCACCAACTCCACATTTTCGGTTGACATGTAGTTTATTCTTACACATCAAAAATAGAATTTCGATCATTTTCCAAATTTTTTGAAATAATATGAGCTTGTTTACTTGAATTTGAAAATGTGATAAACATTTTAAACTAAAATAGCACTTTTATATTAAAAAAAACACTTAGAGTGATACTCACAACATCATGTGTCAAATTTATATTTCATCAATTCCTATATGTCAAAAATTAATTATAGAAAATTTTACTAATGTTTCAAAACGATCTGATATTGGTTTCTCAATTTTGGATATGTGGCATGCATTTTAAAGTAAGAAATGATAATTTTTATTGAAAACATCAACTTTGAGTCACATCACCCAATTAATGTGTAAAATGACCATAAAATCATAGTAAAATTACCATAGATTGATTTTTGAAATGTAGGAACTAATGGAACATCATTTTGAGTTACGATTTTTCTAGGGCCACCATAAAAGTGTTTTTAGTGTTTTAAAAAACTAAAATGTGTGTGATATTTTATAAAACATAGAAATAAACCTCATATTGATGTGAAATCATAGGAAAACACCTTTGAATTATTTTTTATGTATATACAAAGACAACACATCCTTTTGGTGTGTGGTGTACTCAAAATGACTCAATAAATAGTTTTTAATGATACCAAAGCCTTTAAAAACATGTGTCAAGATGTCAAACCATAAAAATGAGGTTTTATAGATATAAAATAAGAGATAAATGAACATAGGTTTATTTTTAAAAATTAATAACCAAATACATGTCATTCCATGTAACAATTTTCTAGGGGTTCCTATAAATGCATTTTTAGTGTTTTAAAACACTAAAAAGTGTGTGTAATGGAAAAAACAATAGAAAATAAACTCAAATTTTCATGAAATCATGGTAAAACCACTATTTAATTATTTTTTATGTCTACATAGAGAGAAAACATTCATCTAATATGTGGTATGATCACAATGACTCAATAAGAAGTTTTTAAAGATACAAAAGTCCTTAAAAACATGTTTCAGGGGTTCAAAATGATAAAAATGACATTGGATGAATGTAAAATCATAATAAAATGATTTTGGAATCATTTTTGAAATTTATTAACTGAAGACCTATCATTCTAAGTTATGGTTTTTCAGGTATTCCTATAAATTCATTTTCAGTTTTTTAAAACACTAAAATGTGCATGTAACAATCATACCCACATCGAACGATATCATATTGACATAACGGAAATGGAACCCACCATTTAATTATTTATAGCATGTAAACACATACAACACATCCATATGATGTGCGGTGTGATTCAAATGACTCAATAACACTAGTAAAAATAGTGGCTTCAATGTCAAATTTATGAGGTTAGTTTTCTATAAACTAATGATAACAAGGTATGATGATCCATTTTATAATTGGTTTATAATAAAATCGATGTTATATATTTTACTGAAAGAATTTTTATAATTTTTTATTCTTAAAATCGATGCTAAAATTTTCAAAAATAGATTTTTTGAATCATTTTTTCTAAAAACTGACGCCAAAATATATTTATAGAAGTTTTTTAGCTATAGATTTTAGAAAAATTGATGCCAAAAATTATTTAAGAATAGTTCTCACATTGGTTTTTGTTAAACCAATTTTAAAAAAAATTAAAAATTAATCACATCTCGATAACTGAAACCCTCATTTCATCTTTTCAACTCTGCCCTTTTCCTCTCAACCTATGATGCCTTCTACAGCCACTTGGTGATCATTGATGGATATTATAGTCAAGTTTCTTTGATTTTAATCATATTTTCATGATCAATCTCCAGAAATATTTCCTCCTTCATCTTTGTTTCATGATCCACTATAATATTTAGTCCCTAAAACCCTATTTCATCCAACTAGAACCGTGGTTTGAGGATTTTTTGTTGTTTTTTCTTGTTCTTTTTTCCAAATGTTTTTATTAATTCCTATAGTGTTCACCCTACCAATTAATTAAAGGGATTAAATCTATATTTAGGATCAATTTTTCATTGAAAAACTTTGAATTTTTTATGTTTTTTATTTTAGTTTTTAAGATAAATAATTTTTCTATTAGTTATAAATTTGATTCATCCCTTCAATTTTTTATATGCATTTGATTGTTATTTATAATTTTTTTGTAATAATTTTTTTAATTTTATAACTTTTTTATTTTATGGAATTATCAAATGGTTTCTCCCAAAATGATATATATATATATATATATATCTATAGAAATTATTATATATAGTCTGTTTCATTTTTGATTCTAACCAAATTATATATTGTTGGATTAGTATGAAAAACTTCAAGAAGATATAGACTCAAATATATCATAATATAATTATTACAAATCAATAAAATTTAATAACTTAATATGTCACATTTTTTTCATTTATTTAAACTATAATAAATATTGGATGATAATGACAACCAATCTCATATTTAATCTTCAATAAAATTTTATGACTTTCTTACATATGTACTCTACACAGCTATTATTTTTTAGCTAGGTAACAAACACCCAAGGAGATGATATTTTTTATAAATGTTTGAATCCAAAAGGCCAACAACATGGAATAAACTCTATATTTTATACTATTACCTGAATTAGAACATTTTCATCACAAAACTATATATAATTATGTATTTATTCACTAGAAAATAGAACATCCACAATTTTTGTTAAAAAATATATTAATAAAATTTCCTTTCATATTTATTTTATGGTGTGGTGGAAAATAATTTTTTCATAATAATTCCATTTTTCTCTTAGAATATAGATCCATTTTACATTTATCAATTGAATACCTTTACCGATAACTTATAAAAACTTAAATTACCTCTACCATAATGAAACTCCTAAAATTCACAAGTGTTTGAATCTGATTAATATTTTATAAATGTGTTATAAACACATTGATTACTAAAACAAAAAAATTCAAACATTATATCAACATTAAATCACTACAATGAATATTACCCCATATAATCTTAAAAACCAATAAATGGGATACCTACACTTTCAATCAACTTCATGTTCTAAAAAATGTCACTATTTTTTATGACTTTTATAAAAAATCACTCAAAACATTATTACTAAATAATCATCAAAATGTTTTATGATATTTCAAGTGGATATGGAGTTAGAAATATATAATAAGAATTAAAAATATCAACTTTATCCATAATAATTATTGGCACAAACTAGTAATTTTTTTTTAACAACTCCTTACACAAAAAGTTTCCTTGTAGTTAAACTCAACAAAAAGGTAAGATTAGTTCACACATTACCCAACATAGTTAGGAATATACACATAATAAACATTCATTATTTCTCATTTTATAATTCAGCCTAAATATATTCTCCCCTAATTGTTAAAATATATTATATGATTTTAATATCTCAAATCTAGCACTAATAAAAAAAATAGAAGGAAAAAACATAGGGACAGATCAATATATCTTATACTTGAGAATAATGTGTTTGAACTCTGATCACAAACCTAACCAGATGAAATTGATCTATAGTCAATAAATTGTTGATGAAAATTTATACACAATACATTAGAGGAATAAAAACTATAATCCATTTACAATATCAACCAAAATCAATATTTTAATTTATGTTTAACATTATTTATTCTCGATTAACTAAATAGAAATATTTATTTCTATCATGAAGGATCAAGGAAGAACAGATGTGGTGTTCTTTGATAGTCATTTAAAAAATATTTCTAAACTTGAAAAAGGTATCCCTATTACTTTACTAAGATCATCAAGCATAGTTAATAATTAATTATTTAAATACAATAAATACCTATTATAATTTATTTTTTATTTTATTTATCATAATCATTGATATTTCCCACCTGATCACCAATCATTTTGATTATATGTTTTTATATTTAAAATTTATTTTTTTGTATATATTTTTTTTAAATGATTATATGTTTTAATTTATTCAGATTTTATATTCTGATCTTAGGTATTTAATGGATCACAATTGGACAAATTTATGAAAAACCATCAATGAATACGAAAAAAAAGCGGATGATTTCTTGGAAATTTCTAAAACAAATCTTCAAAACATAGATTTGATTTTTTTACCATGCATTAAGTGTTTGAATATAAGATAGTTAAATTCTAGATAAATAAAGTATTGTATCGTTTTCTATGGTTTTATCCATAATTATACATGTTGGGTTAGGAATGGTGAAAGAACGGAAAATTAAACATCTTATATAAAAGAAAATATCCAAAATGAGACAGTGGGCCGTGTTAAATAATTAATTCATGAAGTGTATATTGAAGCCATAAAAAAAAGAAACTGATGAATGATGATAAAAATATTTTGAGAAATAATTATTATTATGTAGCACTAAATATACAGTCTTATTAGTAGTTCTGAGATTAGTTAACTTTGAATAAAGAAATGGGTGGAGTGATGAAAGTTACTCTAACTTGCCTGAACTTTTAAAAGGGATACTTCTGGAAGAAAATTGGCTTCTAGATTCCAATTATGATCCAAAGAAAATATTATGCCTAATGGTATTGGGGTATAAATAGATACATTCTTACCCCAATCATTGTATTTTTTATAGTAAGAAATTTTAATATTTATCAAAATGTCCAAAATGTGGGACCATATGCTATAATATGGATGAAAAAATAAACTCTGATTCATTATTAGGTATTGGAATTAAAACTCCCACTAAAAAATGTGGTTCCTTATAGTAATTCCTCATTTGAAGTGTCTATTTTCAAATTCAATTGATACAAAAAGGTTAATATGGAATACTAAAAATCTCATATCTGATGGTAAATTACTTCACCCTACTGATTCACCATACTATAAGATATTTGATAAAAAATATCCTAATTTTGGAAGTGAAGTTAGAAATCTCAGTCTGGGACTTTTCACAAATGGAATGAATCTATATCAGAGCATAAGTATCCAACATAGTCTATGACCTATTTTTTTGGTAGAGTACAACTTTCACCCACATATATGAATGAACAAAAAATATTGTATGACGAGCTTTATGATTTTTGGACCAAAATAGTCGGGAAATGATATATATGTGTATCATTACCCACTGATTGATGATTTAAAACTTCCAAGGGAGACATGGATTATAGTTTTTAATGCATTGAAGTAAGAGTATTTCCTTCTACATGCCATGATAATTTTCATTATAAAAAAAATTCCTTTATATGGAATCTTATCTTGATATAGTCTTAGGGGATATAAAGCATGTCCTATTTGTAAAGAGGAGACTTCATATTATCAATTACATAATGGAAGAAAGACAATGTACATGGTACATTAAATATGTTTTCAAATCAATCATCCTTATCATAGATTTAAAAAAGTTTTTAATGCTTTATAAGAATATAATATTCCCCCTCAACCATTTTCAATTGAATAATATTACGATAGAGTGAAAAATATTGATATTCAATTTGAAAAGAAAGGAATCTCTAGTCATCAAAAAAATATCTGGAAGAAATATTCTATCTTTATAAAACTACCTTATTGAATATTTTTATAGAAAAAACATAACATTGATACTATTAATTTTGATAAAAACATATGTGACAGTTTCATTGGAACATTGTTAGACATGAATGGAAAGAAAAAATATGGATTGAACACTAGATTTGAATTGATATCAATGGGAATATATTTGGATTTATCTCCCACTATAAAAGAAAACAAAAAAAATTACCTATATCTTCTCACACGTTAAGCAAGAGTGGGAATATGAACTTTTTTCAGTGTCAGAATGGTATTAAAGTACCTAGTGAATATTCTTAATATCTAAAGAATTTGGTTTCATTAAGGATTCTAAATTAATAGGTGTGAAATCTCATGAATTTCATGTATTGATGCATCAACTTCTACCCATCACACAACATGGTATATTGCTGACACCTGTCAGAAAGAATACCATCAGGTGATTTAATTTTTTCAAGTCAATTTGTAGTAAATTCATTAAACCAAATTTATTATATGTGTTGGTGAATAAAGCTTATATTATATTTTTTTGACAAGAAATGAATTTCCCACTTACTTTTTTGATATAATTGTTTATTTAATAATTCATCTAGTGCGTGAGATAAGAATATGTGGGCCCCTATATTTACATTAGATGTATCATTTTGAAATATATTTGAAAATTTTGAAGGGATCTGTTAAAAATAATCAACGAACAAAGGCTAATATTTTTCAAAAATATGTATTGAAAGAGGTGATTATGTTTTTTACAGATTATTTGTATGAAGTGGAGCATTTTGGTCTCCCTATATCTCGAAATATGAGAGTTTATAGTGAAGTTAGAGAGATTATAGGATTAAAGGTAAAGTTCATTTCACATGATGAAGTGATGAAGGAACATTTATACATTTTAAACAATTTAGATGTGTTTTCAACATATATATCCTTACATATTGTTGAATTAAAGGTATGGTGTCTGAAATAAAGGAAAAATTTTTTATGATTAAGAATAAAATGGCATTTATTTATGATTTAAATAGAAAGTCTTCATAGATATATCTGCATAAAAAACATTGAAATGGTTGGAAGGGGGACCATCTCTTAATATAATCACATGGTCTGGTTTTGATATTAATGGGTACACAATTTACACAAAAAATTTGGATGAAAAGAGTGCTGTTTAAAATAATGGGGTGATGGTCGTCACTAATGCACTTCATTTTTCAAGTGAAAAAAGATAAAATCCCAATTTCTACATCAAAATCATATTTTGAAGTTCTTAAGGATATATGGGAAATTTATTATACTAAATTTTGAAGAAAAGTGTTTAAGTGTAAATGGTATGATAGTAATAGTGGTGTGAAACATGATGATTATGGGGTTACACTGGTTTATTTGAAAATATTTAGTTGAAAATAGGAACCGTTTATCATAGAGACACACGAAAATAAAATATTTTGTATCATTGATCCATCAAATGATCAGTGGTCTATACTTTTTCAAGGGAAAAGAACTAATTTGGGTGGTGATGATGGTGATGATTTTGTAGATTTATATGAGGCTTGTTCATCTATTATGTGATTTTGGGATGATAATAATGATTATAATATAGAAATGGTCTATGCTATATGGAATGATCATGCTAAAGGGATATGGGAAAACACTAAATTACTCACCTAATTATTCTGTTAAATATTTATATTTTATTTCTTTTTTAAAATTTACATGCGTAAAAACTCTATTTTTTATTAATTATTGGATGTTTAATTATATATATTTGATTAATTATAATATTTTTGTGTTAAATTTTATATTCATTAGTTATGCTTAAAAAATGGATTGAAAAATATGACTTACATCATTATGTTTTGGTTAAAATTATGCATATAAATAAAACCTATTTGTAACTATGATATTTGAATTTATAAATTTTTTATCATTTTAGAATTACTATTTAAATATAATAGTTTATCATGAATATTTTTTGTTTAAGAATAATGACATAATTGTAATTATTTTAAACATGTATATGTGCGATAATATTTTTTTTACTTACTTGTTTTTTTCATCATTTTTTTTAATATTAACTTTTCTAATAATATGAAGGCTTAGAGAATATCATTATATTTGAGTATTTTAATGATAGACACAATAACAGAGGAATGTTTTGCAAGTTATATGTTTTTTTATATTATAAAATATTCAGAAATATATTTATTTTATTAAATCAAACATATAATTTATAAAAAAATGTAGGACTATTGATGTGCCTTCTATGGATGAGTCTTTTCCTTCTCCCACTGATAAATTTATTAATAGAGTTGGTAAATTTGGGATTACAAATGTACTAAAACTTTCACTTACTCATGGAGACCATAGTGTACATATTAATTTTGATGAAAATAATAACCCAACTAGTCCAAATGAAATGCAGTTTACCAGTTATGTTGCCATGAAGAGTCGTTAAATGATTATCATTTTATATACTAAATATAATTCCATTAACAAGGTGGTTAAAGAGAAACTGTAGGAGTTTTTAATGGTAACATTTCTCAAATTGTTTTTTTAACCTCATTTTTTAAATATTATATATTTTTCATTACTAATATTTAATTTATTCAATTACAAATGATATTCATTTTTGAAGGAAAATAATAAATTAATAAAAGATTCTTATCTTTAGTGGTGGTTTGATGGAGATATTTTAAAACAAAATTGAAAACAAATTATGTTTTTGGTAAGTTACAAAATAAAAACCCATGTCTCAAGTATGGGTTTTTTAAATGAAAATACATGGATAAATTTGTCGTTAGTTATCATGATAAAGAATTTATGGTATGATAATTATTTTATATTATAAAATTTATTTCATATTAATTGATTTATTATTATTTTATTTTTATGTAATAGGATTCCATATAGTCTTATCAATAGGTCTAGTTGGAAAATTTATACCATCATACTCTATCACATGGAGGGTATCATTTATTGGGAGAAAAAAGTTATTGCAGAAAAGTTTGATGCATTAAGAGATCAATATACTCATGGTTCATAATAGGTATAGTTCAGTCCTCCATCTCCCCTTACTCACTATAAACATGGAAAAGAGTGAGAATAAATAAAAATAAATAGAAACTTATAGAGAAATATAAGGAAGTAGTTGGAAGAATTGTAAAATTTAGTTTTTATTTTCCATTAATGTTTCTATTTTATAATTAAAAACACTAACATAAAATTTTAATTTTTCATTTTAGGATTACCTTAAAGAGAAATATATATAGGTCACTTTTATCCCTGAAGGTAGGATAGACATCCTAGCTACCACTTTAGGAAATCTAGAACACCCCGGCCACAAAAGAGGATATAAAGAAGGTGCTTGTATTTAGAAATTTTTTGGTCATAAGAATAAGAAATAAAGAAACATAAAAATATATTCCTTAAAATCTGATCTAAAAGTCTTGAAACAGTCTATGGGAGATCAAATTCAATCATCTATGCAGGCTATGTTTGATCAATTGATGAGACAGTCACCATCTATGCAGCTTGTGTATCCTATCCATATGACCTAGCCTACCCAACTAGCCCATCCTTCCTACTCAAATCCTCCACTTTCTCATTTAGATCTGACCATATACTATGAGTTGTATGTTGGAGATACTCAAGTAAATATTGTAGTATACAGGTTCGTATATCTTTTTGGGTGTATATCACCAGCTTATGTAGCTAGTTTTGGTCATAATATCAATAATTTATATTATTTATCCAAATTTTCTACTACCATTTTCTACTAAGGAGATTTCCATAGTTGAATATTGTGTGGGTATTTTTTTACTTTGTCCATCTACCCTTATGTGTTATCTAACATATGATGTTTACGTTGTTTTTGTAAACATTATTTTCATTTGATTGAAAATTTTAATAATTTATTCTGACATTTATTTTATATATTAGTATCTAAAATCAAAATAATTAGTATAAAAGAAGAAAAAATAAATTTAGGATTCAAAAAATTTAGATACATCTGATGTTTTAAATGGGATACAAAGATTATCCCAGGTTTCTTCTTTATTAGAAAATTTTTATGAGTTTTAGATGATTTTTGATATATGTGGAAGAGACTATCCATTGAGAATATTTAAAAATGATATCATGTATTTTATTATTTATGATGAGATAAAAGTTCCTATGTTGTAGTTTTTTTCCATGTAAGTAAATTTATGTTTCAATTTTTCTTTATTTATATAAATATGATTTCAGGTGACTTACTATATTACTTATTTAATTAGACATATACACATGTTTCTTATTCAAAATGATACCACTGGTGTTTATAGTCTTATA
This sequence comes from Viscum album, assembly GCA_963277665.1. NCBI lineage: Eukaryota > Viridiplantae > Streptophyta > Magnoliopsida > Santalales > Viscaceae > Viscum > Viscum album. The sequence continues at coordinate 1,415,733,115 of OY728159.1, read as the reverse complement.
TATCTGGAATTCATTTCAAGGATTATGCAATATATGAATACTCCTACTATAGTTGCATATATTTGTGATAGGTTATCAAATACATAGGTTGGGTGATGGTTTCTTCCATTCCATGATAGGTAATAACACTAAGATAATTATGAACTAATATTCATTATAATTTCATTGATTAAGGATGTTTTAAATTTTAGCGGTCATTGGATTTAATTCATATTCTAACCAAAAGAATGTAAATTATATTGGTTTACTTTTTATTATGCCTTATTCATAAAAAATAGAAACTTATTAGACAAGTAGGTTTTATCCTTTTTTATTATTTATTTATTTTTAATTCTTCTTATTTATAAATTTTTTTAGTTTATATATATATATCTATATATGAAAATTCTGGTCATGGAAAAAGTTTAACAAATATTAGTTATTGATAAAGAATCCAAATCCAATCAATTACATGGAAGTGAAGGTAATTTTTTTATATTATATAATATTATATATATATATATAAATGTATGTGTGTGTGTTGGGATTTATTTTCAATTTAATGTTTTATAACTATAGTGTTATCATCAAAAAGGAATAATGGGGATGTGGTTACTATATATTAAGATTTATGTATGAGATAATCACAATTGGGGAAGAAATTGAATTTGATAAGGTTAGATATATTAATTATTTTATGATTCATATGAAAACATTCAATTTTTTAATCTTATAACATTAATTTTCATTGTATATTTTCAATAATACTCACTCACATACGAATGATGAACTTACCAATATTCATAGTTTTTTTGTAAACTATTTATTAAGTACGATTTTGATTTAAATTATCAAGTATGTCTCTTTTAATTAAAGTTGAAAAAAGAGTATTTAGAAAATCATTTTCTTCTTTAATTTGGTATATATATTTTTATTTTTATAGGGTTATCTAGTATATAAATGGATACGTATTTAAAAATAAATATCCACACTACACAAGTGTTTAAATTTTCAGGTATGTATCTTTTAGTTAAATTTTAAAAAATGAGTAATCATGCACTCATTTTTTTATTAAAGTTTTTATATTCAATTTTTTTTAGGTTTTAGATGTCACAGGTATGTTTCTTTTAATTAAAGTTAAATAACTAAGTGTTCATAGATATGTTTTTCAACTTTGAGTTGGTATATTTTGTTTGAATTTAAAAGTTTTTTTATTACCTTGAGTTAGTGTATTAGGTGGAGTTTTTCAAAATTTTATAAAAATTTTAATGAAGAAATTTTTATTCTTTTTTATAAGTTCTTTGTTCTTAATTATTATTGTTTATACCTATTTGGATAATTGATATATTAAAATAATGGTCAAGGAAAAGGTTTAGAAATGATCAATTGTTGATAAACAAGTATAATATTGTGTCCCTAGTTTTATTCTACTTCAAAGTTCTATAGTACTTCCTCTTTTTTAACCCAAATATTGTGTCCTTAGTTTTATCCTTATTCTATGTTCAATCATTTTTACCTCTCTCTGTTGCATATTATTTATTACAATGAAGGATTTGATGATGATGAATCATCAGAAATTTATAATTATTATTCCTTTTATTTCCTTTAAAGTGTAAGGAAAATATCTTTTACCTGTTTATTTTCATTGGCATATTCTTTGAAAAATGCATTTTTAACATTTCTTTTTTCATTTTTGGAAATCAAGACATGAGGTGTTACAAATAATACCAACTTAATTATTATTTCCTTCACATTGAATTCATAAAATGTTAATCAAGTGTGAAGTTTTTATTCATGTGATTTTATGATTTAATATATTCTGAAATTATATAGTTTTAACTTTTTTCCTTACTTATGACAAGTGATATATGGTTTATATTATCAATTTTTGTACATTGTATGAAAATTGTTATTATGTATAATCCATATATGAAATGTTTTGTCTCATTTCGGATTTGAATTATGTTACACTATGGATTCTTGTTTCATCTAATAAAAAATTCATTAATGAATTAAAAATCATTACATAGATTTCATGAAAAATATGTCACTCAAACGTGGTAGTTTGAGTGCTCCAATATGAATGGTATGATTTTCATCTGACAATAAATTCTTTAATGTTCAAATTTTTTCTAAATTTGTGATGAATTTTCAAGTTAAAAAAAATAATGATAGATCTAGTTTGAGTATCATTGAAGTGTGTCCATCATCAAATAGTATGATAGTATAGTTAAATTTTTACTATTCAATTCCTTATATGGTTGTTCAATTCCTTTCTTAAAAGAGATTAGAATTTATTTCCAAAATTCAAATTAAATGTTGAATATGATATCAAGAAGTTAGAATTGTTGATTTTGGAAATTTAATGACAAATAATAATGATTTTATATAATCTAAATATCTTACAAAATTTGAAGTTCTTGAAGTAGTGATCTTATTTATTTTAAAAAATCCATAATTTTTCTTTATTTAATTATTTTGTCTCTCATCAACAATTATGGTCCGGAATATCTTCAATGGTGAATAAGATCACTAAAACCTAATACTATTCTCTTTTTTCAATACACAACAAATGTTAAACTACTATTATTCTATTTCAACACACAATGTATGTGTGAACTCCTCTTTCTCTTTTTCAACACACAAAGGATTTTTATACTTATCTTAATCTTATTCAAAAAATAATGGATGTTTGAAGTCAACCTATTTATCTTGAGTCTCTTCCACTTTTCTCCCACTTGATTCATGCCTTATCTACTTTAACAATTCTCTCTAAAAGTTGATAGATCTATCCAACACACTTTAGATGAAAAAACACAAAATATATAAAATATTCTAAAAACCACATTTTGGTTTTATTAAATACATGGTAATAAATTTTATTTGTATAATTTACACCATAACTGCTCAAAAACTAACCATTTCAACTCAAATGATATATGGTTTTGACCTTGACATAATTTTCTTATCTCTATCATGATATACAACATATATTGGTTTATTTACAAGATTGATTAGAAAAACATATTCACTAACACTATATGAAAAAAACTATGGGTTGACTTCCCTATGTCAATCATCCTCTTCGCAACTAAAAAACATTGTATTGATTAAAAAACATTTTGGTTTTATCTAACATGTGGTGTTGAAAAATGAAACATGGTGGTTTTCTCCAGCTTCATTTCCCATCCACTTCTCTCATCATTTTTCAAGATCAAATTAATCACAAACACTCATAAGATTTCCCTAACATTTTCATTAACCATTTTTGATAGTTTGGGTGGACACTTTAGTTGGAAAAAACATATATCATATTGAAGACCATATATATGTTAAACTAAACTTTAATGAATATATTATTTCACTTCTTCAACTCTTCAATAAACTCATCAATTATTCATATCATCGGCATTATTCTTTATTATTTAATTAATATTATAATAATTTTTAATTAGGTCTCAATAATATCTATCTTTAGATTTTGGTTCTCAACCATACCTTACAAAGACACTAAAACTCTTAGTCCACATGTCCTTGAAAATTCCTCCTGATATCATTCTCATTATTTATCATTTGTTTATAAAACTGTAATTAATTAAAACTAATTTTACATTAGTAAACACAATGTTGAAAATAAGATTAAATATAAATATATTAAATTTATCCAAAAAATAGTAATGAAAACATCATACTCAGTAAGAATGTTTAATTTAATGGGTTCATATTGATGATTTCTCTTATGTTGAGGAGGCTTATTCTGATGGAATAATAACATTGGACAAAATTTTCTCAAAAATAAAAGATGTCAAGTCATGAAAAATTATTGACAATTTTTATTTATTTATTTTAATATGTGAACTTAGAATTATTGTCGTATTTATTAGATGGTTGATGATGTATCTTGGTGTTTGAGTTGTAGGTAATTTCACTACTAGATGGTGGTGTGAGAGAGGATAGAATGAGCAGGAGGATTCATGAAAGATATATTATATGCCGATTACAATGAGGTATTAGGATGGAATTATGAATGTGTGTGTGAGTATTCATAGAGGAACAAGATAAATTCATCATGGAGAAGAAGAAAAATGTTTTAGAAAACTAGTATTTACTTATATTTTCATTACTTTATATGATGTATATGTTGTTTAGAAGATTTCATATTTTGAAAAATGTTATGTAATCAATTGTATTTTTAAAAAAAATATTCAACTTTTAATGTTAGTTATTTTAAACCAACGTTGAACCTGTATAATTGTATTTTCAGAATCAGTTTTGTTTGAATACCGATGTTGAAAAGAATATTTTGGCATCAATTTTGTATAAAAATGATTCCAAAAAATTAACACATTTTCATAAGTACATTTCTTACTTAGTTTCTTATTAAAACTGGCATGGAAACCCCCACAAATATTAAATTACCCTTGGTTTCATGGTAAAACCGACTCTAAAATATACTTTTGGAATCAGTTATTATAGACACTGATGAAAAAAACATAGAATAATTGACTTTTCAACATCGATTTCTTGTTTAAATTGACATCAAAATTCCCACATAATAAATTCAGCATCATATTTATAGTAAAAATAGTGTGGAAATATATTTTTGACATCGGTTTTTTATCCAATAATGATAGAGAAATTAAATTAGATATTTAATTAATGTTTAGATGTTTCTTTTATGAAAACTAACATCAAAACTATTATTTATAACATTTAATAAAAATTGGTTAAAAACCAATGTGAAAATGTAAAAAAAGGAAACGTGGGAATAAATTTTTTTACTAGTGTAATCAGATTTTAAATGTACTAAGTTCTTTAGAAACCTATCTTTTAGGGTCAAAACTAAGCAAATAATATCAGATGGTCATGAAATCATACAACAATGACTATAGATATATTTTTGAAATTTTGGAACATATGGCTCATCATTCTGAGTTATGATTTTCCCAATATTCCCGTAAATACATTTTTAGTGTTTTAAAACACTAAAACGTGCATGTAATGGTAAAAATCATTGAAAACAACCTCATATTGACATGAAAAAATTGTCAAACCACCATTGTGTTATTTTTGACATGTATGCTTAGAGAAAACATCCATATGACATGTCCTGCGCTTGGAATGACTCAATAAGAAGTTTTTAAAGATTCCAAATTCATTAAAAACATGTGTCAGGGTTTCAATACTATGAAAACGACATCTGTGAAATAAGATAAAAATGGCAGTATATTGTTTTTCAAAATATAGGAACTGAGGAAACATTATTATGAGTTATGGTTTTCTCAATATTCCCTTAAATAGGTTTTTAGTGTTTTAAAAAACTAAAACATGTGTGTAATGGTCAAAACCATTGAAAATGACCTCAGGTTGATTTGGAACCATTGGAAAACCACCATTTAAATATTTGTGATGTGTATGCATAGAAAACATGTCCATCCGATGTGTGGTGTGATCAGAATGAATCAATAAGAAGTTCTTAAAGATACCAAAGTCTTTACAAATGTGTCTTAGGGGGTCAAAACTATGAAAATAATGCTGGATGGATTTGAAATCAATGTACAACAAAAAAAGATTGATTTTTGAAATGTAGGAACCAATGAAAATTCATTCTATGTTACATTTTTCTCGAGAATCTCATAAATGCATTTTTAGTTTTTTAAACCACTAAAACGTTAATGTAACATTTAAAAAAATAGACCTCAAACTGACATGAATTCATGGTAAAATCATGGTTGAATTATTTGTGACATGTACATGTAGACAAAGCATCCATGTAACATGCAGTCTTCTCTAAATGAATTGATAAGCAGCTTTTAAAGATACCAAAGTCTTTAAAAATGTGTGTTAGGGGGTCCAAACTACACAAACAACTTCGGACGACTGTTAAATTAGAGTAAAATGGCCATAGATGGATTTTTGAAATGTAAGAACTAGCGATATGTCACTCCAAGTTATGGTTTTCCAATGATTCCTGTAAACATGTTTTTAGTGTTTCAAAACACTAAAACATGTGTGTAATGGTAAAAACCATAGGAAATTTCCATATATTGATATTATATCATGGTAAACCCACCATTATATTATTTTTTTATGTGTATGTTAGAAAAAATATCCATCTGACATGCAGCGTTCTCGGAATAACTCAATAAGTAGTTTTTAAAGATATTAAAGTCTTTAAAAACGTCTATAAGTGGGTCCAAACTATAAAAAGACATTTAATAATCATAAAATCATATTAAAATTATCATTGATTGATTTTTGAAATGTTGAAACTAACGACATGTCATTTTGAGCTATGGTTTGTCTGGGATGCTTGTAAAAATGTTTTTAATGTTTTGAAACACTAAAATGTTTGTATAATGGTCAAAACCATAGACAACATCATCAAATTGATTTGAAATAATGGTAAAATAACTATTTAATTATTTATTATTTTTATTCATAGAAAAAACATCCATCTGACATGGGGTGTGCTCAAAATGACTCAATAAATAGTTTTTAAAGATACTAATGTTTTTAAAAATGTGTATCTAGGGGTTAAAATTAGGAAAACGACGTAGGCTGGTTTAAAATCATTGGAAAATGATTGTGTATTGATTTTTAAAATGTAGTAACTAATAACATGTCATTATAAGATATGGTTTTCCTAGGATTCCATTAAATGAGTTTGTAGTGTTTCAAAACATGAAAATGGGCATGTGATAGTTAAACCCATAGAAAACAACCTCATATTAACGTGAAATCATGAGACAACCACCACCGAATTATTTTTTAAGTATAAGACATACTTCCATATAAAAAAATTTATATTTCTTCCATTAAGTGATTTTCAAGCACACCACATATCAATTTAATAATTGATTAGATTGTTATATACTTATCCCATTACAGTTCCAAGTGTTGAATCATATCTTAAATGTGTAAGTATTTTTTTCAACATGTGTTTCATGATAAATTATTTTATTTATGTTAAAATTTCTTAGGTTTGATTAACAAAATAACAAATGTTATGTGTAACATTCGGAATATATTCTGTGTCAATTCTATTTCACATTTGATTTCTTAAAATTTTGGTTTTTATTGTAGGTGATAGATATTGACAGTTGGTGGGATCATGACCATTCTAATCCACAACATTCTTTAGAAAGCGTTCATGGGGGTTCTTAGTTTTTGTAGTATGTTTAAATATTAAATACGATTCTACTATAATTCAGATTTATTATGTTCAATTGTAAATTTTAACTACTTTTTTGTTACAGTTGATGACATGATGTGGTCGGTTCCAGTTGATGACATAATGTAGAGGTAAATGGATGCAGTGGAGGTCATGGGATTGATATATATTGGCTATGATTTGTTGGTGGTGGTGGACAAACACTACTACAATTTTGAGTTTATTCAACGCTAGCTTTTATCAGAGCTTTTTTGTAGTGCTGATAATGGTGTCCTTTATCAGCACATTTTCTAGTGCTAATAAAGGTAATATTTATTAGTACTAGTTAAAGTACTGATGAAACTCACACGTGAGTCCCATATTGAACTTGAAAACATTTGGACACTTCTTCTTATATGATTCTACAACAAGACCACATTAGAAGTTTTTTGTGGGGATGGAATACTGTATAAACTTTTTATACACCCTAAATGGGCCCATGCCTACATGAACAGGCCATCACTTACCTCGACCCACCCTATGCTCACCGTGGGCCTTTGCCCACCCTTTACTCAGTTGGCCTTGCTGGACTACCTAAATGGATGGCCCTTCAGGTTGAGGGCTAGTTGACTTAATAAAATTATTTTAATTAAATTCTTATTTAATATATCAAAAAATATATTGATATATATGAATATATTAAATATTAATATATATATATCATAAAATATATTTTTAATTATTATTTTTTTATGTTTCTAAAAATTTACTCATTTTTAATATTTATTTATATTTATATATATTTTATATAATTAAATTTTTAATTCGTATAAAAAATATATATTGATATATATATAAATATATAGATATATATTAAATATTTATATACATTAATATATATTGATATATATTAATACATATACATATATATATATATTAATATATGTTGATGAATATGAATAAATAGTATATTAATTATTTAACTATATATATTTTATTAAATTCTATATATATATATATATATTAATTAATATTATATTAATTTTTTCATTGAAAATTAATAAATTACAAAAAAATATTATATATATAATTAAATAAGTAATACACTGTTTATAATTATTAAAAATGAAAAAAAAAATTATTATTATACTAATTAAATAATATAATATTATTATTGTATATATATATATATTAAATTTATTTTTTTATTAATAAACATTTCATTAAAAAAAATCATAATTTTTTAATTGTTTAATTTTTTTAATAAAGTTGTAATTTACATAATTAATATATATTAATTTTTATTTAAGCATATGTTCATGTGGGTTCACGAGCTCGACCGGGCTAACCCCAAAAAATTTTATAATTAAATTTATTAAATTTAATATATATATATATATTAATAAAAGTATATTAATAATATATATATAATTAAAAAATTAATATATTGTTTATAATTAATAAAAATGAATAAAATTATTAAATACTTAATATAATTATTAAATAATTAATATACCATTTATTATTGTATACTAATTAAATTCTTAATATACTAATTAAATACTTAATATACTAATTAAATAAATAATATACTATAAATTTATATATATTTAATTTATTATTTTTAAAAAAAATTATTCATTTTTATTCATTATAAAAAATATATTAATTATTTAATTATATTTATTTAAAATTAAATTTAACTGATGTTAACATGCATTCATTTAATAAAATTTATTTGTTGATAATGTTAAATGTGTGCTTACATTCTTTTTATAATTTATATATTTTAAATATTTATTTATTTAATAATTTTAAAATTTATTCATTTCAATGTTTTTAAACATAATTATTCATAGATATATTTAATATTTTTGGAATTTATTCATTTTCAGTTTCTGATTATTCTATATTTTTTAAATTTTATTCATTTTCTAATATTTATTTTTACATGTTTGCTCATTTTCATTTACCATTTTTAATATAGTTGTAATTTATATAATTAATATGTATTCATTTCCATTTTAACATATATAAATATTCATTTTTAATTTTTTAAAATAATCTATATGATTAATAATAATTATTCATTTTTTAAATTTATTCATTCTTATTATTATTTATTTATTTAATAGATGTTACATATTATATAATGTCATTCCTCAATTTAACATATATCAAACTTGTATGTATATATATATACACATTAATTTCACGCACAAAAATATTTATGTAATTAACAAAATCTTATATAGAAACACACAACTAATAGTTATGTAATTTATTCAAATTTTAATATTAATTTTATAATTTCATTGAGTAAAACAATATATTTAATATATTATCTTTTTAATAATTAATTTTTTTTATTTTAAAATTATTTAATTTAGTATTATTTAATTTAGTATTATTTATTTATTTATTTTTATTTTTTATTTTTATTTTTGAATTTAATCATTTTCTAATATTTATTTATACATATTTATTTACTATGTTTTAAAATTTTAAATACTTACTCATCTTTATTTCAATATATATCCATACTTTATTTTTTTAATAGTATGTATAATTAATACAACTTATTCATTTTTTTCATATTTTTAATGTCTATACATTTTTAATTATTCAATTTCACTCATTTTTAACATTCATGTATTTAAGATTATGTATTTATTAACAATGTTAAAAATATATTTGTTAATAAAAATTTATAAATAAATAAATTTATAAATGTATATTAACTATATTTATAAAAGTATATATTTATAATTTTAAATAAATAAATATAATTTTTTAGAATAATTATTTATATAATTATAAATAAATAATTATGTATTTAAATAATTATAAAATTATAATAAATATATTTAAATAATGAATATATTTATTATATTTATATTTATATTTATATATACTTATTATATATATGTATATATATAATTATATATAAATATTTATAAATATATTTAATTGTAATTATAATTATAAATAAATATCTATAATTATATTTATAAATACATATTTACAATTTTTTTAATCTACTTATAATTATATACATTTATATTTATTTATTTATTTATAACTATATACAGTGAGTCCCTAAAGACCCCCGCAAAAAAAAGTATGACCGAGAACCCATCACCAAAGCGGCCCATAGACCCAAATAAGGACAACACAATTGCTACAAAAGATCTAGACTACATAGGTCATGATCGGATCATCCCATGTATATGTGTTTTTTGTCTTTACTGTTTTTTTTTCAATAAATTTGTGAGGTCATGGTTTTGGGTTACCAAATCCATGATCTGAGCTGTTTTAGTATAACTATATACATTAATTTTTTTTAATTATATTAATTATATTATTAAAACTTGTTATATTGATCTTTTATCACCACTTATTATTTTAATGATGATAAAATCAATCTTTATCAGTGCTTTATTGGAATAATTGATAAAATCATTCCTCATATTTTAAATACAACCCTAACTGAACTGATTTCACTCACGCCATTCAAGATTTCCAAGAATTTTATCTCTTCTGATGATACCCCTTGACCTTCTCTCAGCTGAATAAATCTCTCAAATCTAAGAAATGTTATTATTTCTCCTCTTCACTCTTTTGTAAGTGTCATTAATCACCTCTCACATGCATACCTAGTCCAAACCATGTTATTATTTCTCCTTGATTTCTTTCTTTCGGCCACCTCACCTCCTCACCATTATTGTCTTCAGCCCGGGTCAACCACCCATCATCGCAAATGATCCCTCCAACAACCACCCTTTCTCCATCTTCCACTCCCTCAGCCTACCGATACAACAAGCCTCCCCCCTCTCCCTTCCAGACTACCTCACATAGGAATGGGTTAATAAATATTTCTTCATGCATATAAATTCAAATTTTTTAAAAAAAATATGTAGGATATATATAGTCCTTTTCAAATTTTATGCAAACACTAATTTAGAGATATTTCATTATTTTTATGTTATACAACTATGTTAATTAAATATATCCATATTTTACTTCAATTATGCGATTTCCCATGAGAAATGGAATATTTTTTGGAATATAATTTGAATAAAAAATGAGGAATATGTTATGAACAATGATTTGATTCCATTAATAAATATTTATGTGTTTTTTCATGATTTTTTTTATATTATGAATAAAATGTTTATATATTTTCAATTTCTTTAGACTAATAATAATATGTTGTATCTCAGATGTGTATTTTTACCTAGATTGATATTTAAAAGTTGTAATAAATTATTATTCTAAATATGAAATTATCAAAAGAATGATAATGCAATAGAAGTATAATGGATGTCCAGAATTTGAATTGTAAAGAATAATAAATAATAATGAACATGTTTTTCTAATCCCCTTTTATACTTCCACTTATTGTTTAAGTGTTGAATATAAGTTTCCACATTTCATTTTAAGGTGTATATGGAAAATGATTTAAGGATTTTATTATGATGAAAATTATGAGAAACAATTAAATTAAAGGTTGATAATTAATTTTCTATAATTTGAAAATTATTGTCAGTGTTATCTTAAAAATATTATATGATAGGATATAATATAAGGTTTTTTCATATATTTAAGTTTTTGCGTTTAATTCATGAGGTGAAATTAAATTAAATAAATAATCTATCAATTAAGCAGCGAGTTATGTATTAGCTTGATTTTATAATATTATTTAGTAGTGATATATTGTATAATGTTTCAATGTTTATTAGATTATGAATTTATTAGAATGATTTATCAATTGTTGATTTAAATTTACATTTGATAACTCGCTATGATCATTCAATTACATTTATTATATATTTTTGTATATTTGATTGAATGTATGTGTAATTGTTTTTTTGCTTGATGGACTTTTCAATTATAAGAGAGGTTTCAAGGTGTTTTATAATGTCATATTTATTTTATTATTTGAATAGTACTCTTAGGATTGATGGTTTTGTGAGTTTTTCTTTGTTAATATAGATGTTGAGAAAATGATATTTTATATTCATTTTCTAATTTTTTTTCCTAAATATGAGGGGTGGATTAGGAAAATTTTCATCATGGGTTAAGGTGTGGGGGTGTGTATTTATATCATATTCTTATTTTTAACCTCAATTATTTTTACTTCTCCATGAACATAATATTGTTTTTATTTTGATCTATTTTGTATCCCTGGTAATGGTTTGAGTGTCACCTGTAAAAAGTTCCAATTCAAAACACGTTTATCTTTAACATATACAATATGTGAACATAGTGGAAGAATTTGATAAAGTTTATTAAAATCTCCCCTAACCATATATGTGGTATGGATTTTATTAATAATGAGTAAACTACTTTGGATATACCTATGAAGGTTTTAACTACTAGATGTGAGAAGGTATATTATAGTTATATGTGTCATCATTATAGGTGGAATTAGAATGTTTTGGATATCAATGATGTGAAATCCATGCTAAATGAATTTTTTATAATTTTTGTTAATGGAAATTATTTGTGGTGTTTTTAAGGAAATTTAATAGAGGTTTTGGATTTTGTAAGATATGTGAAATATACCTAATATTGATAACTATATTGTTTTTGAAAGTATAGTTTCATTATAAGGTTATAGTAAAAATATATTTGTTGATATTTGTATAATACATAGTCTAGAATAATCTATATAGAAAGAGAGTAACATGGAGTCGAACTTAACTTTTATCATCAATAATAGTTTCATCAATCCATTTCATGAAATTTCAAGCTCCTTTACCCTATGTCAAAATCCAATGATTACATGACCTTGTATGTTTTGAGGAAATATATGTTTACACAAATTTAGAAATTAAGGTCGTAATTAAATGATAGGAAAGAACAATAATTTCCAAGGGAATTATATCATCAAATAATAAGTAAATTTCATTTTCCAACATATTTATTACCGCCTTTTTGTCCCACACAACATCAAATCAAGAACATGGACCAACATCTACCTGTTTACCCTAGTTTGTTTCTTTTTAGGTCACCCTTGTGTGAAATGATAACTTTTCATGAATAATAACTGATAATATTCAAATGTTGGGTTCCCCTTATTAGAATTATCTATAACTTTCCCCTTCAATTATGAATATCTTATGTGTATTTATTTATTTTTTATACAAAAAAAAATTTATAAGTCTAGTAGGATAGATATGAATCAAAAAGGGACACACGTTAGTCATATGAAAAAAGATTATGAAGATTGAGTTAAATAGTTCATTAGTTTTTCAATAGAGAATGCATACGCCCCTTCTCAAATCCTTTTTTGCATTGTTTTTATTAAAGAATTATTAATCTAGAAGAGTTAGAAGAACATTTTATTTTTCATAGATTATTAGAGTTATAAATGTTATACTAAACATATGTAAAAATTGAACGTGCATGCCGATTAAGATGATACAATATTTTATAGATCATTTGATATGAATACTAGTGTGAATGATGATAGGGATCGTATAGAATAAATGAAAATGGAAATTGAAGATGACCTTAATTATTATCCAAATTTGTTTGAAAAGTTAAATAGTTTTGATAAGAGATAATTGTATATCAGTTAACTAAATACACAACATTGTTAGTTGTACTGAAGTTATGTAATTTGAAAAATGGTAGTGGATGGAGAGACACCATCTTTACATAACTACTTAGTCTCCTGAATGATATGATACTAAAAGAAAATGAAATTCCTTATTGAATATACGATTCTAAATTAATTTTTCTTTTAATGGGAATGACCTATAAAAAATATATGGTTTTCTAAATTATTTCATATAGTTTCTCATGTACCTTGAATCACTCATTAAATACCCTAAGTGTGGTGTGAATCGATACAAGAATGATGAATTAGTTCCTTAGAAATCAGTATGGTACTTTCCTATCATTCCATGGTTTATAAGACTATATGGATGTTAGGAAAACAAGAGAAAATTGACATGGAACATAGATACAATAATTAAATATGGTAAACTATGTCATCCAACAAACTCTCCTCAGTGGAAGAAAGTTGATTTTTAGTATCCTAAATTTTTAAATAAGACTAAAAATTTCCATCTTTAATTATCTAAATATGGAATAAATAATTTTGGTTTATAGAGTATTTTTTATAATATATGTCTAGTTATGTTGATAATTTATAACTTTCATCCATGGTTATGCATGAAGTGCAAATACATTATGTTTTCCCAGCTTATATATGTACCCAAAAAATCTAATAATGATATTTATGTCTATTTTTCTCCATTGTTCGAAGATTTGTAATTGATGTGGGATACATGTGTTACAATGTATAATGATCATATAAGTGAGGAATTAAAATTTGAGATCTATTTTTTATGGGATGATAAATGAATTTCCTTCTTGTGAAAAAAATTTAGGCTATATCATTAAATGACTGTTGGGGTGTCCCATTTGTGAATAATTCACACACTCAGTTTGGTTAAAGCATTCCTTATATACTATTTTTTTAGGACATCATAAATTTTTACCTCTACGGCATAAATACTGATCTTGGATGATGAATTAAATGGGAATATCAAACAAGGTACAACCCTATCTCCATTAACAAGTGGTTAACTATTCGATAAAGTAACAAATACTGACACATTTTTTGGAAAAACATTTGTGAAAAAAACTTATCAAATGAGGTTGGAAAAATAAATCAATTTTATTTAAATTACCTTACTGAAATTGTTTGTATTTAAAACATTTTCTTGATTTCATGCATGTAGAAAAAAAATATTTTATAATTTAATTAGAATATTACTAAATGTTATTAGAAAAATAAAAGACAGAATCAAGGATAGGTTGGATATTATTGACATTTGGATAAGGCAATATTTGTCACTAGTGAAGGGTAAAAGACATACTTTTCTTCCAATAGAAGCTTACACTCTATTCAGAAAATAAAATTTTCAATTTTTCATTTTCCTTGATGGTGTAAGAGTTCTAAAAGGTTATTAATAAAATATAAATAATGACATTTAAATAACTAATTTGAAGTTATATGGACTAAAATCACATGAATTTCAAGTTTTGATGAATGATTTGATGCCCATAAATTTATGTTACATTCTTACAAAAATGTATAACATAAATTAACCATACTCCACTTCTTTTTCAAATCCATATGTAGTAAATTTATAGACTCGAGGAAGTTTCAAATCATGAATAAGGAGGTTTTAGTTATATTAGTTGAATTATACATGTTCTTACCACCATCATTCTTTGATATAATGGTATGCCTAATGGTTTCATTGGTTAGAGAGGTTTAACTATGTGGGCATGTCCATTACATATGGATGTACCCCATTGAATGGTATATGAATATTTTGAAAGGTTTCATCATGAAAAAAAGTCGACTAGAAGGTTGTATTGTAGAAAGAAATAATATTGAATATGTTATTGAATTATGTTCCGATTACCTATAAGATTTTGGTATAATCAGTCTCCCAAAGTCTTGTCATAATGGACAAAATATAGGTGAAGGGGTTTTTGGAAGATATGTTATTACAATGACCATCATAATGCGGGATAAATATCGCCTTTACATTTTACATAATACTGAAGATGTTGATCCATATGTTGAAGCCCACAAAGAAATTCTTATAAATTTGAATCTATCAACACTTGAAGGGTAGATATCACATACCCTTAATCAATAGTTTATAGGTTGTTTATAAGATCATATTTATAAGGATTTATCTGAAAATAAAAATTAAATTTTCAAATGAATTCGATGGCTAGCAAGGAGACCAAATAAAAATGTTGTATCATATAATGGTTTTGTAATTAATGATTATACATTCTATACAAAAGAACATGATAACCATAGTATGATGAAAAATAGTTGAGTTATGATTACAGAGGAAGTGATTCACATATCTAGTTCCAAGGATAGAAATCCAATTCATGAAAATATCTCATATTTCATTATCATAGAAAAGATATATGAGTTGGATTATACAACATTTCAAGTGCTTATTTTTCATAGAAAATGGGTTGAAAACAAGAGTGCAGTGAAAGTTGATGAAATGGGCATCATGAAGGTGAATTTCAGTGTGTAAGGGTATAAGTACGAGCTATTCTTAATGGCATCACAAGTAGTGTAGGTATTTTATGTCTCGGATCCAAAAAATGAATTGGTCAACTTTTCTACTGGAAACTAAAACAACTATAGTGGAAGATAAAAATTCAATTGAGGATGACCCTTTCATTGGGAGATCATAATCATTTCATGGTGGTCCCAAAATAGACAATATCTTGTACATTAATGGGGACTAAAAATAGGGTATTTGGATTCTCAACAGAGGATCCAAATCCCTTCATACTTTAAAGAAAAGAAAGAGAGTTCAATGATAAGGTTAATTTTTTTTTAATATAATATGTTTTTCCTCATAATATTATGTGTTCTCTACTATATTAACATAATATAAATTATATGGTTGACTACTCATATAGTCAATGACTTCTACACATGATTATGTTACCAATATCAGGTAAGAACAAACGGTTGATGCTAAAAATGTGGAATTATTAAGGGATAAACAACATGTTGATGAAAAAAATAATGACATATAATCATAGTTTTGATTGAAATTATCAATTCAATAAGTAAGGGTATAAAATTTGAGGTTAGTTAGAATCAATTTGGCCTACATGTTGACCCCAATAATTCAATGTGCATTAGTTATATTGGGGTCACAATGATAATGAATGTTCCAATTGATATAAATTTGTGGCTTCATGTCCATCATGTAATGAAGAAAACCCTTTGGGGAGATATTAAGGTAATTTTATGATATACTTTCTCTATTTTACCAAAAAATTATATATTGAAATGTTGATTTACTTTTAATTATCCCTTGTAGAGTTTGTAACATCTTGGCCCGGGTGCCACATGTCGATTCCCTGAGCCAGTTTGTTATGTGACTATA
Organism: Viscum album; assembly: GCA_963277665.1. NCBI lineage: Eukaryota > Viridiplantae > Streptophyta > Magnoliopsida > Santalales > Viscaceae > Viscum > Viscum album. The sequence continues at coordinate 1,415,716,021 of OY728159.1, read as the reverse complement.
GGCATGCCTCCCCTTACACTAGAGGCTACCAACTTGAAGAGAGGGTCTAATATATAATATGGGGAAACTATTCCCTCTTTATCAAATCATAACAATAACATATATCAATAACCAATAGAAAATAAAAATAATAACCATAATAATACCAGAACCAATAAAGACTAAAATCCCATGATAATCCCAAAATAAGGATAAATTAGCATAAACTAAAATAGTAGATATTTCAATCCATATAGTAATTAAGTGTTAAATGAAAACTCAAAACAATTAAATAGTGAAAAATCCCAAATTAGGTCCCAAAATCATATATGATTCCCTCATTTATGTTCTATCCCAAATCCAAACTTAGACATCTAACATAGGACTCTTTCCCTTATCCTAAACTATAAACATGAAGTCTATTTGGGTACCGACCAGGAAGCCTATGTTGGGTGTGATTACAACTCAGTAAGCCACCAACAATGGTGTCTAAAATAATATATAGTCTATAATAGTGTGTGTAGATGAATAGAGAATAATGTACAAATAATTAAGCAAATACTTTTCACATTTAATATGATTTAATTAACCACATATTTCCCTGGGTTCATAGTGACAACCAAAAAAAATACCTACTTTGTCCCATGATGGATTTTAAACTATACATCAAGGGATATCACATTTTAATCAATCATGGGTTTTCATTAATGGTTAAATTCAAATTTCTCATTCATACAATGGGGGCCTAGAGTAGCAGTCTGGAACCTCGTTAGTATTTGGATGAGTGGTCCCTATCCCACAACTCTATGATCACTTGAAATACATATATATATATATATATATATTAGGGTCCTATAGTGGTATTTTGGTACCCTAGGGATATTTGGAGCAGAAATCTCTATCCTACAACTCAGTCAAAAATATCACATCTCATGGTTCTACATTCTCAACCCATTTATCAACTATTTTCATATATCATTATTCAACCAATTTCTATAATTTCAATTACACCATATTCATGTTCTCATTAACCAACCGTGCATAATTAATATTCCATCATTTCAATTATATCATAACACCCCATGGGTTTCCACCAAGTCTAGTTTCAAATTAAACAACATGTCCAATGGGAACCGTGAAGGTTTTCAAAACCATAAGAAAACTAATTAATCAATTCAATTTAGATTTAAATTTCCCATTGTGGAAATTAAAATTTCCCAATTACATACACACAATTAAAATCAAGACTATAGGAATTGACAATTAGAATAACTACCTCAAGATCATTGAAAAATGTTCACTAAACCGAAATCCCCAATTTGATATGGAATGATAAATATCACAAAAATATAATAGATTTAGAACCAAAACCTAGGTCCAAGATTTAAAAAAACACAACCATAAAAACCAAGATCTAAACTATTACTGATAGAGGAAAAATTGTCCATCTTTATCAGGAAAGAGAGATAGGAAAATGATAAAACAAAACGGGGAAGAAAAAACATATCAATGGCAATCTGATCCTTCAAAATAATCTTTGATTTGATAATTAAGGGGTTTAAACGTCCTTGGAATCCTCATCTAGACCTTAAAAATAAAGGATGCAGTATTAGGTCGATCAGGGTCGATTTAGGGTAAAACCCGTGGGATTTGAGAATTTAAATAAAACTTTCGGGGTATTAAAAACCCACGTGCATGGTTTATTAGGTTGAGTCATACAGTTTACCAAACTATGTGCCTTAACCATGTGACACTATTTAGGGGGTGTGTGGTTTCTCTTAAGTGGTGCATGATTTGACAAAATGTGCACCCACCATGAAAATACCCTATGTTTGAGGGTTCATGGATTGGAGAGGGAGGCCACACAATTTTGCCAAAATGTGATCCAATTATGTTCCACCTCCTATGTCTCTCAAATAGGGAGAACAATTTTCTAGGGAAAACTATTTGATTTTCCCTAACTGTGTGCCAACCGTGCACAACCCCATGGGTTTTAAAATTTATCCAAATTCTCTTGAAACAACCCCAAAGTAAAACCCAACCAAGGTAAAATAAAACAAGGGTAACATAACACCTCAAACGATAATGAGACATCTTTAACAAGGCTAGGATCTTACAATATCCCTTATTTATAATAGATCATCCTCAAGTTTTACTCCCAAGAATCCCTAAGATTTTAAAGTAAAAAATGATCAATTTACTAAGCTTGTATATCTTCTTCTCACTCTCATGTTTCCTCCTAAACACATCCATGTTGCCACAACACTCATAATATAAACACAATCTTACCTAGAAACACATTTATACTGAGATGCATAACACAAATCGGATTCTCCTCAAATGACACATCCGCCTTATTCTCAGCATCATCAACATCGATCACATGAGAAGGGTTGAGGTGATACGGTTGAAACTGTGACACATGAAAAACATTGTACATAGCATTATATCTCTGTGGAAGATCCAATCGGTACATCACTGGTTTGATCCTCTCCACAATCTCAAATATTCATATAGACATGTGCATGAACTTTCCCTGCCTCTGAATCATATGGTGACCCAATATAGGTTACACCCGAAGGAACACACGGTCACCCAAAGTAAATTCAAGGGTTAGTCAATGTTAATCATCATACAAAGTAAATAAGAATATGAATTCTATCTACTCTATGTTATACCCATAAATTTCCTAATCAATTAGACCTGATCTCATGTATCTTATATGAGACTCAGTCCTAGCAATTAAAACTCACCTTCCTATATCCATCATAGAGGTGATCTGCATGGTCTACCATAAAGTTCCTTATATGGTGTCATCTGAATAGTCACATTATAACTGTTGTTATAGGAAAAATGAAAGAGCCATGAGTTTTTTCCCGAATTCCCAACAAAATCAAGAATGCACACCTATAGCATATCCTCTAATACCTAAATAGTGTGCTCCAACTACCTATCTATATATGGTTGGAAATTAATACTCATAAGTTCCTAGGTACCCAATGCCTTCTCCAAACCTTTCCATAGGCATGAAGTAAAGCAAGGATCATGATCTAAAAAAATACTAAATGGTACCTTATGAAAATAGACTATCTTTGAAATTTACATATCCCCTAACTGATCAAATATGAAAGTCTACCTGATAGGAAAGAAATGAGATACTTTTGTTAATCAGACCACAATCATCCAAAATGCATCCTTTTTATGAAGATTCCTCGAAATAACTACCACGAAGTCCATATAAAATTCATCCCACTTCCATTATGGAATGTTCAATGACTATAGTAAACCATCAGGTTTCTAATTATCAGCCTTCGCCTACTGACAGGTGTAGCATCATGTCAGAAAACCTAAAATATCACTTTTTATGCATGGCCAACAATACTACCAACATATTTCATGATATATTTTAGTCAAAATATGATGCATCACTCACATTGATGTATGAAAATCATACATAATCTCATATCCCATACATGTAGGCACAATAACATGGTTCTGGAGATAGATGATCTCATCCTCATCTATAGTCCAATTAGAAGTTGACTCCCCACCTTCAAGGCTTTACCTTATGGCCAAACACTCCAGATCCTCATACTGTTTCTCCCTAATCCATCACAAAATTGTAGACTCTAATAATACTGATATGACTATCATATGATCCTAGACCACCTGAACCACAATATGCATCTCAGCTAACAAAGTCATCATCTTCTACTTAGAATTAGACTCCTATACTACCTGAGTCTGTTTCTTCCTGCTTAAAGCATCAGCAACACTGTTTCCCTTGCACAGTGCATATGCTAGATCAAAATCAAAAGAATGCATATACTCAACCCATATCCAATGTAGGAGATTCGAATATCACTGTGAAAAGATATAATTCATCATTTTTTGGTTGGTATACACAGTAAACTTTTCATCCAAAAGGTAATGCCACCAACACTTTAAGTCATAAACCACCATAGCCAACTTAAGATTGTGCATAAGATAAGTCTATTTGTGTGGCCTCAACTATCATGAACCATATTCCATGAATTGATCTACCTATGTCATCCCTACTTCATATTATATTTTTTACACATTAAAAAACACAGTATACTCCTCCCTAGGCTCGAGTAGAATCAAAATAAGTGCAATAGTAAACTGCTTATTAAACTCCTATAAGTAATTCTTACATTATTTATAATACTGAAACTTGATTCCCTTTTGTTTAATCATAAAAGTGGTGTTATCAAGCATGAAATGTCTGGGATGAACCTCCAATAATAACCCACCTACCCCATAAAGCTTATGATATCAAAAACATTCTTAGGCTGCTCACAAGAAACCACTTCCTAAACATTCTATGGGTCTACTGAAACACCTTCCTATGAGATTATGTAACCTAATAAATGTACCCAATTGATATATAATTGACACTTTGATATATTGGCATAAAGTTGATGATATTTTAGTATACTGAGGATTTTTTTAATATGTTAGGCATGATCTTCATGAATCTTAAAGTACACCAATATGTCATCCACAAAAACAACCACAAACTAATCCAATTATGGGTGGATTATTTGTTTCATCAAGGCCCTAAACACAACCAGAGCGCTTTTTATCATTAAGGGAATCACAATGAACTCATATAAGCCATACCTGATTTGGTAAGTAGTCTATGGTATATCAGATGGTCTATCTCTCAACTGGTGATACCCAGATCTCAATTCGGTCTAAGAGAAAACACATGATCCTATTAACTTGTTAAATATATCATCAATAAATTGAAGAGGATACCGGTTCTTCACATTCATTCAGTTCAAATTCTGAAAATCAACTCAAAAAATGTAACATCTTGTTAACCTTCTTAGAAAACAAAACTGGAGAACCCCAAGGTGACTTGCTATGATGGATAAATACCTTATCCATCTATTCTTATAGTTGATTATTTGTATCTTGAATATCTATTTTTTCCATTCAATAAGGTGGTATAGAAAATAGTTTAGCTCCATTCTTGATCTCAATTACGTTGGGACCAAGTTGGATGGAGAATAAAGTAAGAAGAGTTTTCTTGTTACAAAGTGTTATCTTTTATTGTCAAAGAAGATAAATCAATTAAATTTGTAAAGGACATGGAAAATCAGATGATGCTTCGCTGATTTTTATTTCAAAAATATCATAATTTAGGAGAACTTGTGATGCAAGCCTAAAGAAGGAAGGGGGGAGAAAAGATGATTCTAATCATATTCAGTTTTGATTGGAAAGAATGATGTAGCTAGAAGATGGGGAAGTTGCAATACTTCCTGTTGAAAATCAGATGATGCTTTGCTGATTTGTATTTCACAAATATCATAAGTTAGGAGAACTTGTGATTAAATCCTTATGAAGGAAAGGGGGAGAAAAGATTATTCTAGTCATATTCAGTTTTTATTGGAAAGAATGATTCTTCTAAAAGATAGAGAAGTTACAGTAATTCCTCTTGAAAATACGATGATACTAAAGGTGTTCAATAAAAGACTATATATCACGATAGATATGGTTTGTGATGAGAGAAGTTTTGTTGAATACGCTAGATGATAATGAAGAGGAATTGGTGTTCTTACTGAAACATATTTTAAGGTAGCGTCGTTTCCCAGTGTTTGCCAAACTTTTGGGGCTGAAAATCAGGAGATGGAGAAATTTGATTTTGGAAAAGGATGATTCATGCAAGTTTGATGATGGATTGGTATATTTCACACAAGTGGAGTTTCAAGATCCAAAAATCAAAATATTTAAAAGGATGGGCTTGAACAAAAGATTGTTTTTTGTGTGCAATAATAAAGAGAGTTTGTAATGTTGCATGCAAGGAATGATTCAAGGTCAAAACATTGAAAAATGGGAATGGCATGAAGTGTGTGAAAAAATAAAGAAGTGTGAGAAAGAAGATGCTGGTGAGAAAGAGACCTATGCACCCAATTCCATATCAAATGGGGTTTTGCGTGATGTGTTAGGGATTTGTGTGACGTGCCAGGGTTTTTACGCACGGGGGTCGATGAAGGCTATAAATAAGAGGTAACCCCTCACATTTGTTAAGCTCTACACTTATAGAAATCCTTATCTATGAAGCGTGAAAGAATTTTAAGTAAAGGGAGGTGGGTGAAAGAAATAAATTTGCGTGTAAGAAGGAGAGTTTTGTGAAAAATTGAAGTTGCGCACAAGAGGTGTTTCACGAAAAAAGACAAATCTTGTGTGCGAGGAATAAAAGTTGCGCGCACGACACCTATAGGGGTGCACAAAAGATTTTGGTTCTTTGCACGTATTCAATTGTGCATAAGATATTTCTTAACGGCTTTTGGGTAAGAGTGTGAAGATTTCTACTTCAGATAATACCCATGTTCAATTGTAAAGAAGCACTGAAATACTGTAATTGCCTATTTATTCTAAGAGAGTGCACACACACTTGCAGATTGTTTTTCAAATGCTACACAAGTGTAAGGGTATATCCTAATCATTGTATTCCACATAAAAATATTATTTTATAGTGGATTGTGTGGTACTAGATTGTTTTTGTAACATACCAAGGATGTAGCTACTCTTGTTGAGTAGTGAACCTTGTAAATCTTGTGTTCCTATGGTTGTGTGTGTTCAGTAGGGAAAGAACTCTTTAATAGGAGGCGAAGGTTGTTTCAAAAATAAAGGAAACATAAAATAAAAAGATATCACTGATTCACCCCCTCCCCATCTCAATGATACTTGGATACTGATTGGGTAACTTCAATTGGTATCAAAGGGACAGATTCCCTTCGTTTGTTCTTTATTGATGTTTTGAAGATAAGTTGTGATAGAGAATATGAATTGTGTGAACAGTAAGGGGATTCTGATATTTAATGGAAATAATTATCGTATCTGGAAAGATAGAATGATGTCTTATCATATGTCTGAAGTTCTTGAAACTAAAACTGATAGATTTCCTTCTATTAATGACAAGGTTCCTCTTACAGCTGCCGATAAGAAGAATCTTGAGAATGATGGAAGAGCTAAAAATACATTACTCTCATCTATTTCAGAGAGTGAATATTTAAGAGTGAAAGGTATTGCTACAACTAAAGGAATCTAGGATAAGTTGAAGAATATCTATGAAGGAAATGCAAAAGTGAAGAAGGAAAAACTACAAATCTTGAGGCTGAAGTATGAAGATTTGAAAATGGGAGAATCTGAATCTGTTGTGGACTTATTTACTAGGTTAAATGTCATTGTTAGTACAATCAGATGTCTTGGTGAAAAGTTATAGGATTCTATAGTTGTTGAATAGATCTTTATAATTATTCCCAACAAGTTTGATGCTAAAGTGTCTTCATTAGAAGATAGATACCCTAAAACATTATCTCTAGATGATTTTCATATCACTCTCATTACTTATGAAATGATAAGGAAGAAGGCTGTGAATAGAAAAACAAAAGCTGATAGAGAAATGTCATTCAAGACTGAAAAGTGAGAGAAGTCAAAGAATACTCTTATTGAAGATGATACTAGTGAATCCAATTCTGAAGATGATGTATGTAAAACATTTTGATGAAATTTTATCCTTGTTTTCTAGGAATTTAAAAAGAGGTACAGAAAAATACAAGGGAGAATTCCCTTGAAATTTTTTGAGTGTGGATCCATTGTTCACTTTGCGGATAACTATCCTAAAAAGAAAAAAGAAGAAGACAATGAGGATGGTGAAAAAAGTCCTAGAAGGTCATGGAAGAAACAATCTGATAAAGATAAACATTTTTCAAAGGGGAAGGATAAAAAGTTCTTAAAATAAAAAAGAAGAAGCTTTTTATCTAAAGATGAATAAGAAGAAGATAGTGAAGATGAATATGAGAAATCATTTGATAAGAAAGATAGAGAGAGTACCTTTTTTACAACAGTGAATAATAATGATTATGAGAGCAGTAGTACTGAAGAAGAAGAAACTCAACTTGAACAGTATCTGAAAGAGGAGATGAAGGAATGTTTGATAAATATCAGAATCCTTGAGAAGGAAAACATTAGGTTGAAAAATGAAAACTCTTCGTCAAATGACCAAGAATGTTTTCCTAAAGAAACAAAATTTTAAAAAGGAGATTGATGATCTGAAAAAATCTCTTGAGAGAGAAAAGAATCACAATGATCATATGGAAGTAATGTTGAAGGAAAAATAAGATGAGTTGGAACTTGTCCAACATAAACTTTCTAAAGCTGAGGAAATAAACACAAGTTTTAAAAACTCTATTAAATATGTTTTTGAATGTTCTGCTAATATTGAGCCTAATAAGGTTCAACAAAAGTTTCCTTAAAAGGTTGAAAATAAAGATGTAATGGGTACTGATAAGAGAAATGTTGGAAAGGCTACATATGTGGTTAAATTTAACAATACTGAAAAATCAAAAGCATCTAAAAATATTGAGTCCAGAAAGATATCTACCACTTCTGGTTCTGGTAAGACTGAACAAAAATATGAGCTGAAGAAGAAACTTACAATTAAAAATATAAAGACCAATGGTTAGAAAAAAAATTCTAAGAAGATTTTTGAGAAGCATGTTCACAACTCTGGTTAGTATGGAAGTTTCTAAAGAAAATATGCATTCTATGGATACTGCTGGTATTGTGGTGGATTTGGACACATGGAAAATATGTGTTGGTTTAATCAACAACATTACAACTATTCCGCAAATTTTGAAAGGTAAGGATTGAGGGGGAGTCAATACTTTCAAAAGAGAACATCTCTAAAGAAATTTTAGAAGAAATCTAATAAGGTTGGTGTGACATTTAAGAATAGGTTCCAACCACTGGAAACTATTTGTGAAATATGTGATCGACCTGGACATCTTACTAAGAGTTGCCTTATTGTGTTACCATAACAAAAAAAGTTTCTTAATAATCCTTAGAAGCTGTAGTTTTTAAAAGATAAAAGGGACAAGTCTATTATCTTTGAAAAGAAATAGTGCATGGTTTTCTAGCCAAAAAACATTGACTTGGATAGAAAATTAGAGGAAGCACAACAAAAAGTGGAAGAAAAGGAAGAACAAAAATATCTTATTGTCGAAACTGCTTTGAAAGCTACAAAAGGAGAACATCCATGGATTCTTAATAGTGGGTGTTCCTCTCATATGACAGGAGACTTAAAGTTGATGAAGAATGTGAAATACTTCAAAGAAGGAATAGTGACATTTGGTAATGATGAATCTTTGAGGATTAAAGGCATTGGATCAACCATCATTGCGAAAGAAAAGATTAAATCCAGAAAAACATTATATATTGATGGGATAAAACATAATATACTAAGTATTTTGCAACTCTGTGATGAGGGTAACAAATTTATCTTCAAGAAAGATGGGTTTGTTGTGAAAAGTAAAGAAAATGGAAAGGTGATTACAATAGGCTAACTTACAAAAGGAAACTTATTTCAAGTTAGAGAAGTAAAAAACTCTTGTTACATGGGAATGGTTGATGAAAATTAGCTATGGAATAAAAGGCTGGGGAACATATGTCAGAGAAACATGTGAAAATTATCAAAGCAAGATATTATTCGAGATATGCATGATTTATCAAGAAAATGATATTGGTGCTCCACTATTTGTGAGAAAGGAAAGAGTACAAACTCTGTGCATAAGAGAGTTGACATTCATTCAGAACGAACCTTGCAACTTATTAATTCTGATATCTGTGGGCCCATGATCAAGAAATCAACAAATGAAGATAAGTATTTCATCAATTTTATTGATGAATTTATTCTCATTATTTGTGTTATGTACATGACACAAAAATCAGATGCTCTAAAAATGTTTAAGAGTTTCAGGAGGAAAGCAGAGAAGGAATGTGAGTATGCAGTGATGAAGTTGAGAACTCATAATAGTGGTGAGTATAAGAATGATGATTTTTAAAGATATCTTGAGAAACAAGGAATTATGCATGATTTCATTTCACCATACACCCCTCAACAAAACGGGGTCACCTAAATAAATAATAGAAACTTGGTGGAAATGGGGAGAACTATATTACTTGAACATGGTCTTTCTCATTACTTTTGGAGGCAAGACAAGAGTACTGCTTTGTATATACAGAACCGATGTTTCTATAGGAAAAATTCATATATGACTCCATACGAAATGTTCTATAAAAAACTCTAAGTATGAAACATTTATGAGTTTTTGGGAGTCCATGCATCATGAATAAGAAAGGTGGAAACCTTGAAAAGTTTGATCAGAGAGGAGATAATAGAATTTTTCTTGGTTATTCTTTAGAAGGAAGATGATATAGATGTCTCAATAAAGAAACAGGAAAAATTATTGATTCTACAAATGTGAAAGTTTTTGAAATTGTTGAGATTGAAAAATAGCCAAATGCTAATGTGGAAGTTGAGCAGGATAGCGAGTAATTTGTTAATAATTCTGATAATGCTAAAGACTGTGATAACCCCACTTAAAGAGAAGGATTATAATAAAAAATATCAAGTGACGAGGATGAAATTTGACTATCTCATCCAAGGATGAGGAAACAAGTGAAGGTTCAGAACATTATAGGAGATCAATGTTAGAGGGTTCAAATAAGAATAACAATGAATGATATTACATACACTTCTCTCTATTCGAAAGTTAAAGCGAATGATGTAAATGAAGCATTTGAGCATCCATAATGGGTTCAGGATATGAATAAAGAGCTTGATCAGATAGAGAAGAATGATACTTTTTAACTTATACCCAATCCTGACAACAAGAACATTATTGGTACAAAGTGGGTTTTCCAGAACTAGCTGAATGAAGAAGGTGAAGTGATAAGAAACAAAGAAATATTGTTTTGCAAAGGGTATTAACAAATTGAAGACATTGATTTTGATGAAACCTTTTCTCTAGTAGAATGTTTAGAAACAATCATAATCTTTCTTGCTATTACTGCACAATGAGGTTACAAAATCTTTCAAATGGATGTAAAATCCTCAATCTTGAATGGTGATATTAATTAGGAAGTTTACATTGATCAACCTTGTGAATTTCTTATTGGGAAGGATGAAAGTTATGTATACAGATTGAAGAAGTATTTTTATGGACTAAAATAGGCTTTGAGGGAATGTTATTATAAATTGGATACTTTCTTAAGGAAGATGAATTTCAAGAAAGATAGATTTTACAACAATATTTACATAAACGAATGTCATGAGTTTTCTCTCATTATAATTGTTTATGTAAATAAAATTATATTTTCTATAAATGATTAAATATCATGTGAAAGATTTTATGAGGAGATGAAGAAGTCATTTGAAATGTCCATGCTAGGAGAAATGAAGTACTTTCTTGGGTTGCAGATTCTATAGAAGAAGAACCAGATATTTCATTCCTAAGAAATGTATGAAAAGGAACTTATAAAGAATTTTGGCATGGAAAATTTAAAACCATTTTCCACAAAAAATTTAGTGGGAACCAAGTTGTCTAAATATGGAGAAGGCACAGATGTTTATCAGAAAGAGTATCGAAAGCTTATTAGAAGTCTATTATATTTGACTTCCTCAAGACCTGACATCGTCTATTATGTTACCTTATGTTCATGATTTTAGAGAACTCATAAAGAATCACATTTGATTTTTGGAAAAATAATTCTCAGATATATCAAATGCACAACAAATTTTGGAATCATGTATGATGGTTCAAAAAATATTGATCTATTAGGGTATTCAAATACTAATTGGGCAGGAAATGTTGTGATAGAAGATCCACATCTGTTGGATTTTTCTTTCTAGGAAAAAATTGTGTTAGTTGGAATACAGAAAAACAAAATCCAGTAACTCTTAGCATATCTGAAGTTGAGTACGTTGCTACTACTCAAGATGTTACCCAACTCATGTGGATGAAGACTCAGTTGGATGATCTCCTTGTTGAAGTATAACTACCCCTTCTCTTAGGATGTGATAATCATAGTGAAATCAATCTTACAAGGAATCTAGTACAACATTCTCATTTAAAACTAATTGACATAATATACCACTTCATCAAAGAATAGGTGCATAAGAATGAATTGAGGATATAGTACATTTCTATATCGGAATATGTTGCTAACATATTCACAAAACCTTTACCGAAGGAACCATTTGCTAAATTGAAGTTGAACATGGGTGTCCAACCTCCTTCTCATCAAGGTTGAGGTACGTGTATATTTCCCCACTCTCATATTACCATTGGATATTGTTGTTAGGGGGAGAATTTTTTCATAAATATATCCTTATAGAAGCATGTATAAAGGGGGGTTGTGGGTAAGCTATGAATCCAGCATGTAAGTGTGTGAACTATTCTAACTGTTTGTTGGAGTGGTTTTAGGAAACAAAGTTTTTGTATTCTAGGAAAGTTGACAAAGTGAAAAATCTGAGGAAGAATACTAAGGGAGAAGACAAGGAAGAAAGTTGTTTATGTTTTGAAGAATTATGAGGAATAAATTTCATAGTCACAACTTTTGGATAGCATGGTTTTGTTATCAATAATTCTTCTTTCCTACAATGATTTATCTCACATAGGATTAGAATTGTCGATACATAATCCATTGTATTAATTTACAAAGTTTAGTGATTTATGAATCATGGTTTACAATAAAATCCAAAGGGGGTATTTTTGGGACTCAGTTTGATGGAGAATAAAGTAAGAAGAGTTTTCTTTTACAGAGTGTTGTCTTTTGTTGTCAAAGAAGATAAATAAATTCACTTTGTAAAGGACATGGAAAATTAGACGATTCTTTGCTGATTTTTACTTCACAAATATCATAATTTAGGAGAACTTGTGATGCAAGACATATGAAGGAAAGGGGAAAAAGATGATTCCAGACATATTCAGTTTTGATTAGAAAGAATGATGTTGTTGGAAGATAGGGAAGTTATAGTACTTCCTATTGAAAATCAGACGATTCCTTTCTAATTTGTATTTTACAAATATCATAAGTTAGGATAACTTTTGATGCAAGACTTGTGAAGTAAAGGGGGAGAAAAGATGATTTCAGTCATATTCAGTTTTGATTGGAAAGAATGATGCTGCTGGAAGATAGGGAAGTTGTAGTACTTCCTATTAAAAATATGACGATGCTAAAGGTGTTTGATTAAAGACTATATATCACGATATATATGGTTCATGATGAGAGAAGTTATTTTTTGAATACACCAGATGATAATGAAGCAGAATTGGTGTTCTTGTCGAAACAGATTTTAAGGTGGCAGTGTTTGCCAAATTTTTTGGGCTGAAAATCAGGATATGGAGAAATGTGATTTTGGAAAAGGAAGATGTGTGAAAGTTTGAAGATGGCTTGGTATGTTGCTTGTAAGTGGAGTTTCAAGATCCGAACATCAAAATCTAGAAAATGAGAGGCTTGCGTGAAAAAACAAATTGCACATAAGATTGAAGGGAGTTTGGAATGTTGCACACAAGGCATGATTCAAGGTAAAAACATAAAAAAATGGAAAAGTAATGAAGTGTGTGAAAGATTCAAGAAGTTTGTGAAAGATGAGGTTGGTTGGAAAGAGACATACGCGCCCAATGCTATGTCAAATGGGGTTTTACGCGATGCATTAGGGTTTTGAATGATGCGACAGGGTTTTTACATGAGACGATCGATGAAGGCTATAAATAATAGGTGAACCCCTCAAATTTTTTAAGTTGGACACTTAGAGAAATCCCGAGCTTTGAAGAAAGAAAAAAATTTAATTAAAGGGAGGTGCACAAAATAACAAAAGTTGCATGTAAGAAGAAAAGTTGTGTGCAAGATTGAAGTTGCACGCAAGAGGTGTTTGGAGAAAAAAGTAAAATATTGAGCGTGAGGTATAAAAGTTGGGTGCAAGACACTTATAGGGGTGTGAAAAAGATTTGGGTTCTTCGCACTTATTCAGTGGTGCGTAAGATAGTTCTTACCAGCTTCTGGGTAGGAATGTGAAGATTTTTACTTCAGATAATACACCTGTTCAATTTTAAAGAAGCACTGAAATACTGTAATTCTCTATTTGAGCTAAGAGGGTGCACACACACTTGAGGATTGTTTTCCATGTGCTACATGAGTGTAAGGGTATATCCTACTCATTGTATTCCACATAAAAGGATTATTTTCTAGCAGATTGTGTGGTACTGGATTTTTTCCATACCATACCAAGGACGTAGCTACTCTTGTTGAGTAGTGAACCTTATAAATATTGTGTTCCTATGGTTGTGTGTGTTCAATAGGGAAAGAACTATTTAATAGGAGGTGAAGTTTGTTTCAAAAATAAAGGAAACATAAAAGAAAAAGATATGAGTGATTCACCCCCTCCCCCTCTTAGTGATACTTTGATCCTGATTGGGTAACTTCAATTTATAAATTCAACATCTCTCTTAGTTGGAATCCCTAAGAATTTCTTAGGAAACACATCACGAAACTAGTATACTATGGGTGTAAATACATCATTCTTCACACTTTAGTCATCCATCAAAATACTCCCAACCTAGGTGATGATCTCCAAAAATTGATGATGTACTAGCCCTACACGGCCTACCTAGATATCCCACTCTCCACGATGAACATAAATATTACCCTATAGATATGTAAAGGTCACTAACCTATGGTAATAATTGATGTGGTATCAATATGATACTAACTAGTCCATATCTAAAATTAAGTCAAATCCTGACATGTCAAGTATATAAATATCCCAATACAAATGATACTCTCCAACCTTGAGAGAACACCCCTTACATAAACAAATATACATCGGTTATGCTCCTAAAATTGTGTCAATTATCATAACCCCACTCAAAAACTCCACTATCAGACTCAAACCATTCACATTTTGAGAATATATAAAATAATGAGAGTCTATTTTATAAAAAAAGTATTTTAAAGTGTTGAAGATATAATAATTATACCTGTAACTATTAGTGTTCTAGCCTCACTATCCATGAGTGCAGACTAAACTACATGCAATTTTCATTCCCCTATTCTATGTGTTGAAGTCTGAGACCCCTGAGCTTCACAAATCTACAGATATATGCACTCTTTACCTGATGTACCATTTCCAATTCTTCAACCAATAGGGATAGAAGAACTACAACAACCAAACTGATATGGTGTAAAAGACCCCCTTCCAGTAGTCTGATTTTTAATAATTCCTATGTCATTAACCATTGGTTGAGGGTTCCTGCAATACCTCTTTAAATTCCCCCATCTTGGCATAAGATCAACAAATTTCTAGTGGTTTTAGACACTGGCTATGAATGTGACCCGACCTACCACACTATTGGCAATATATTTGGTTATTGCTCTGAGTAAATGATCCTTCTTCCTAGCCACTATGTTTTCCATTTCATATTTTTATGTTATCATAGTGACGCTTACTACTCTTTAGAAGATGTACCTCCTAGTCATCGATCTAAAACCAATTTAATTGCACTGGAATCCTCTTTTAAGTTCCCCTCAAATATGAGAGCCTGATTAACCACCTCAGAAAAAAATCAAATGAAAGATCTTAACCTGGGACTTAATCTCACATTTAAGATCATCCTAAAAAAATTATCTACTGTTACCTCATCTCTTTACAATGATGAAACAAAGAATTGAAAATCAATGAAGTAGCCATCATAGTCCATCATTGACATAATCCCCTGGGTCAACCACATAAACTTAGCTTCCCTCTCTTGCCTGAGAGTCTCAGGGTAAAAGTGTTCTATAAAATTCTCTTGAAAGTCCTTCCATACCATATTTTCCATATGCTCATCCCATGTCTGAATATCCCACCAATGATTCTCTTGACCATGTAAAATATAATCATCTAATTTGACTCTCCTCTTTGAAGGAGTTTCCAAATGGTCAAGGATCATATGAATGGAATCGGTACAGAACTTAGCAACCTCAGGTCCACCCAATATAGTGAATTTCAGAGGGTGCTACAACTGGAATTCCCCTGTCATGTCAGACATATTTTTCACAACCCACCCTGGGTATATTTCTATAAACTATATAAAGTGAGAAACGTTCCCACAAAAATACTCTCTAGCTCCTTCACCCGTAACTATCAGAGCCTCTGTCTCCATATCTGGAGGCACATTTCCATCAATTTCCTCATTCCATCCTATCAACAAACATAATCATGGAGGAATATCTCTACAATGCCAAGAACATATCTAAAGATATATGAAAAATCATTAACACATTTTAACAATAGGGATTCATAATAATCCATAACAAGTCATCACATATATCATGACACACTAGGAAAATTTAGGAACTATCACTACCCTCAACCATCCCTCATATGGGTCATAGATAACATAGGGTAAAAAAATTTCATATTTCATATTTTCACTTTAGACACCCATTTTGTCTGTTTTCAAATTAGTAAATATTACATCATTTAAAACATTTAAATTCATCAATAAGTTCCATTTTTTACATTACTCAAATTAAGAAAATCATTTTCATTTTAAAAAATTCACCAAAAACCTAATTTTCAATGCCTGCCTAAAATGATTAATGTCACATAAAATCCTAAGCACATAGAATGATGCATGTATACTCAAAATGCATACCATATTGGGGCATGAATAAGAAAATAATCAAAAAAACAATAGCACCAAACAATAAGTGCATCATCCAATTTGAAATAACTTCCAACTACAACAAAAAAAATTATTAATAATGATCCCTCCATGGGTACTTGGTTTTTCCCTTAGACATGGATTAGATACTCCCATACATGAGAACATGACCAATTCATGACTCATCCTAATCCCCTATCTACCATTGAAAAATTGAAATTCAACTAAAAATAAAAATAAAACCCCTCAAATACCACTTTGTAACATCCTATCTTGGGTTTCACATATCAATTCCATGATTCAGTAAGTTACATGACCTCACACACACCTACCCATATGCCAAAGGCTACCGACTAGTAGAGAGGGTCTAATATGTGATGTGGGGAGACTATTCCCTATTTATCATAGAATCACAACTATGGATATCAATAAATAATATCCAAAATATAATAAACAATAATCATAATAATATCATAACCAATAAAGACCAACATCACATAATAATCCCAATACATGAATAAATGAGCATAAACTAAAATAGTAGATATGTCATGCCATATAGTTTTCAATTTTCAAATACAAACCCAAAATAAAGACACATAGACCACTCCCTAAGAAGGTCCTAACATCATGTTTAGTTCCCTCATCCATGCTACATATTGAATCATAACTCATCCATTTATGTTAGGTCTCTTTCCCTTTTCTTGACCTAAAAACATGAAGTCTATCCCGGTATAGATCAGGAATCCCAAAAAGGGTGTGGGTATAACTCATTAGGCCACCACCATCGCCATCTAAATCAATAACTGGTCTATAACAGACTTTTTAATTGATTAAATGATAAAGTAAAAATACTAAAGTAAATAGTTTTTACATTTAATATTCTTTAATTAACCACATATTTCCCCATGTTTATAGTGAAACCTGAATAAAAATACCTACTTCAGCCCATACCAGAGTCTGATCCATCCACCAAGGGGTATCACATTTAAATATATCATGGGTTTTCATTAATCATTAAAATCCAATTTCTCATTCATATAATGGAGTCTTAGAGAAGTAGTCTAGAACCCTATAGGTATTTGGAGCAGTAGGAATTGTCCCACAACTCAGTGATCACATGAAATACATATATATATTGGAGGCCTAGAGTGGCAGTCTAGAACCCTGTGGGTATTTGGAGCAGTATTCCCTATCCCACAACTTAGTCACAAATATCACATCTCATGGTTCCACATTCTCGACACATTTATCAACCTTTTCCATATACCATTATTCAACAAATTTCTATAATTTAATTATTAACCATATTCACATTATCATTAACTAACCATTAATAATTCATATTTCATCATTTCAATTATATCAGAACACCCCATGGGTTTCTACCAAGTCCAATTTCAAATTCAACAATAGGTCCAACAGGACCCGTGAAGGTTTTCACAATCACAAGGAAACCAATTAATCAATTAAATTTAGAATGAAATTTCCTAACATGGAAATTTCAATTTCACAATTACATAAATGAAATTAAAATAAAGAATATGGGAATTGAAAATTAGACCACCTACCTCAATATTATTGATGAATGATCGCCACACCAAAATCCCCAATTTGATACATAATGATAAATCTCACAAAAATGGAATATATTTAGAAAAAAAACATAGGTTAAAAATAGAACAAAAAACCATCAAAATCTATATCTAAAAAATATTTAATGGATTAAAAACCATCCCTATTAATTGGGAAAGAGATATGAGAGAAAGATAAAACCAAATGGGGAATAAATCACTTACCATTGAGGATATTATCCTTTAATTGAATCATTGAGTTTCCCAAAAAAAGGGTTTGAGGGGCCTTGGAATCCTCTTTAGGACATCTAAAAATGAAATAGACTATATTATGTTGATCAGGGTTTATTTGGGGTAAAAACTAAGGGGTTAGTTAATTTTAATAAAAATTTCATGGGATTAAAAACCTGTGTGCATTGTTTCATGGGATGAGGTGCATGGTTTTCCAAACCATGTTCCTTAATCATGCGCCTATACTTGGGGGATAAAAATTTTTTATTAAGTGGAAAATGTATTGAATAATTGTGCACCAAACATGAAAATCCCCTATGTTTGAGGTTGGATGGTTTGGGGATAGAGGCTACATGGTTTGGCCAAACCGTGTGCCAACTGTTCACCACCTCTATGTCTCCAAAATAGGGCACACGGTTTCCTTGGAAAACCACATGATTTTCCATATCCATGCACCAATTATTAATAGCCCCATGAGCTTCCAAATTTCTCCAAATTCATCTGAAACAACCCCAAAGTAAAACCCAACCATGATATAAAAAAAGGTAAAAGAATACCTTAAACGAGAATAAGGCATCTATAGAAAGGTCAGGATCTCAAAGAGCTCATTTATTTTAGATGATTTCCATAAAAAATATGTCTTTCTGGTCACTAGAAAATCCCATAGAGGCTTCTAGAAACTTCTCACAAAGTTTTATATTAGGGATGCTGAGGGGAAGTAAAGCCCCACCCACCAATTACGTTTTCACACATTATAAAGTTGGAAACATGAAATGATTTCACCAGTCATCATGTTGAGAAGTCATTATAGGTTAAAATTATTCTATAACATATTATTTTATATTATTTATTTCATCCAATTTGATTCAAAATTTTTAATTTATAAATTAGAAAAGAAGTGAAGAAAATAAACAATGTGCATCAAACCCAATATACCCATATCATAAAGTAAGGATGGGGTATGATTCACTAAATAAGAAAATGGTATTTATTTTAAATCTAAAATAGAATTTATATGTGATATAAAACAATATATATTTCTTTTTTTATATTTAGATTGATGAATCAAAATCAGAATCCACTACCATCCCATGTCATGTTCTATGGAAGGAGGCCTACGTAAATAAAGAGGGTAAAATAATTGAAGAAAATACAAAAGGAGTATGAGAAACATTTGTAAGTATGAAATAATTGTAATTTGTTATGATTTATAATAATATTACATGAAAATATCTATTTTCCCTATCTTTTTTACCATTTATACACAAGAATCAACAGTGACATACCTAAAGAAAAACTACTTTCAGTATCTTTGAAGTGACCCAAACTATATGGTCGATTTAGAGGTGTAGGTTTTGGAGTGTCACCTATAACATATTTTTAGAGATAAAAACTACAAGAAGATACATAACTGATGATGAAATTATTGTAGGTGAAAATAGATTTTTTGGAAGATATTATTGTCCAATCTAGTTTAGTCGAATAATATATGTTAAAGGATCAAAGCGAACCAGCAGTGGAAAAAATATTAAAACCTGAACAACCAAATGACCCCACTATATTTAAGGATATTCATTCCCATCAACCAAATACCTTACCTGAGGTAGTAAATTTTTTCATTACACATTCTTCTAAATTTTAATGAAATAATATCTGATTTCATTATATTACCAAAATTCTGTAGGGTGAAGTTATATGTTATTTCTATCTATCAACACCCACACACCGCCTTGTTGTGGGGGGTACAGTGTATAATTTCTTGGTAGAAATTCCACATGAAAAAGAACTTTAAAAAGGTCACATTAGAGTGGGGATTAAAGTATTACAAGATATTATCATTGAGTTTCTTATTCCAATTGATGATTTAGATATTATAATGGGAAATGATGTTATTGGAACTTTCATTTATTTGTTATATAATTTTATAAAGATGCATGAGGTATGTAATTTAAAAAAAATAAAATTAAAAACTTATAATAGTTGGTGAAAAATGTTCTGAAGTGAGGTATGGTATTAAAAATTGATAAAATAATGGGTAAATATAATTTAACATCAAGATAATTTGGTAATTGACCAAGAAAAAAAAGGAACTTCTGGGAGTACATTCTCCCTGCTAGTTGCACTACTGCATATATTAACATTACAAGTTCATGCAGACACTGCATTCAAATATGGATATATTTTCTACATTCAATATCAAGAAGAAATATTTGGTAATTTCATTATTGACATGGTTAGTCCTAAGAGAATGAATGAGATTCTCAATTTTGAATGGATGAGAGTATCAGTTTTGAATACATACATGAGGTGAATTTTCATAATATGTCTATCCAAAAAATGATCTACTATTTTCATTAAATTTAAAAACTATTCATATTTTCTATAGTAGATTATATTACTACTATATAAAGGGAAAAAATAGTGAAGAAATATTTGGATTCATTAATTCATGTATCATTTCTATGGAAGAAATTTCTTTATAAGTAAAATAAATTGAAAAAAAAAATATTAACTAAGTGAAGTGTTTGAGAAGAAAATTAAGATGGAAGACTCTTCTTGATGCCTATAATGTAGGGGTAAAGATCTACAATCTAATCATATAATATTTATTTTTTATTTTTCTATTACTTATTTTTTTAAGAATCACTAAATATTAAACACTATAAATTTGAATACCCAAAATATTTATTTTTTGGATCCAATGCAAGGATTTCCATCAAACTGACCACATATGATATTTATTGTGAATTTTTAATACACTATAATCAAAATTTTACATATAAACTTTGAATTATATGTTTTATTTTTTTTATGATAATTTTTTTATTATAGGGTGATCTATAAATATATTTTAAATCATGGTAGGATGTTAGTCACTAAATATAAGAAGCTTAGGGATTTATTCAAATTGAAAAAAATTAGGGTATTTATATAAATATTTACTGTCAAAACATATTTCAAAACAATTTCATTATTTTTTTTAATGTTTCTACAGTTTCTAAAGAAGGTTAACAATAAAGATTTTAGATATTACATTTGTAAATTTATGAAATATATCATATACCAGCAAAATTATAGCATCCCTGAAAAGTTAATTTTTTAAGTTAATTAAAATTTCATTAAAAATATTTCATAATAATTTGTTTTTCTATATTTTCTTAGTACTACCATGATTTCCAATAGTCTACATACTCAAAATAAGAAGTGAATTTGTTTAAAGATGAGTGGGTAGATTACATAGTGTCGAAATGTTTTTCGACATCAAATTTATTTGATTACAAATTGTGTATGTATATTAGTATGGGATATAGACTTAGAAATATATTTGGTATGTGAAGCATTAGTATCAGAATGCTTATATATTATTTCTGTTCTGTTTCTCAAGGATAAGTATAATAGAAGAAATAAATATGTTCAGAAATGAATGAGTAGAATACATGGTGTCAAAATGTATATAGAAGTAATGAAGAGGTGACTTCCTAGTAATTATTTAGTTAATTTTCTCATCATTTTATCAATTTGTTTAGTTAATTTAATTATCATTTGTATATAATACTTATTTTGTTAAATTCACACATTATTTCAAAACCCACATTTCATGCTGAAAACCAACAAAACAATTTTATATTGTTTTGATACTTTAACCAATAAGTCATTTTTGATGTATATGAATTTTATACACATAAATCTAACACATAATGTGGTCTGTATGACTCAAAGTGAATGTTTTCAATAAAAAAGTATCATTTTAATTTGAAACACATATCATATAGCCAAAACTAAACCAACAAAATTGGATTGTTTTCAAAATTTAGGACAATGATTGATAATTAATTTTCGATATGTATACATTGGATTCAAGTCAATCTGATTCCCAATGTGTTCAGAATGACTCTAAGTTTATGTTTTGAATATAAAAGAGTTATTTTAGTTTAAAACGTGTGTCACATAGCCAAAACTCTAAAAATTTGACTTAAATTTCCTTAAAATTTTAGTAATATATTTTATAATTTATTATTCACATGTAGGAATCAACTAAACATAAATATGAAACCTAATGTGTTCATTATGACTCAAAGTACATGTTTCAAATATAAAAGTGTAATTTTAGTTTAAATCACATTTTAAATATCCAAAAATTAAGAAAAAAATCTATAATTGTTTTAAAACTTTAGTAAAAATATTGATAATTAGTTTTTTATGTGTAAGAATTGACCGCTCATAAATATGACACCCAATGTGGTCGGTATGACTTGAAGTGCATGTTTTTAATAAAAAAAATTTATTTTAGTTTAAAATGAATGTAACATCACCAAAACTGAGAAATCAATATTCGAATGTTTTCAAAACTTATAAAAATGATCCATAATTAATTTATTATGTTTAGTAATTGATTAAAATCAATATAACACACAATGTGGTCAATATAACTCGAATAGCATGTTTCTAACACAAAATTGTCATCTTAGTTTAAAATACACATCAAACAAGAAAAATAGAGAAAAAAAACTCATATTGTTTTTAAATTTTGGGAAAACAATTCATAATTCATTTGTGACTTGTAATAATTGATTTCACATCAATCTGACACATGTTGTGACCGTTATGACTCAAAGTGAATTTTTTCAATATAAAGGTGTGATTTTAGCTTAAAACACACATAAAATAGAAAAAACTAAGAAAATGGGATTGGAATGTTTTTAAACATTATTAAAACGGTATATAATTAATTTTTGACATTTTTCAAGCTACCGCGCATCAATTTGACACCCTATGTGGTCAATATGACTCAAATTGTATTTTTTCAATATAAAAGTGCATTTTATTTTAAAACACATGCCACATCACCAAAACTGAGAAAATGTGATCATATTATTTTTAAACATTAGGAAAGAAATTTGTAATTCATTTTCTAAATGTAGAAAATGAATGCATTCCAATCTAATGTATGATGTGGTCAATATGACTTGAAGAACATTTTTTCAATATAAAAGTGTCATTTTAGTTTAAAATGTGCATCACATCACCAAAATCAAGAAAAAAAGCTTGGATTTTTTTTTTCAAAATTTAGTAAAATAAAACATAATTCATTTGTAACATATCAGAATTGATCAAACATGAATCTAACATATGATGTGGTTGATATGACTCAAAGTATGTGTTTTTAATATAAAAGTGTCAATTTAGTTTAAAAAGATTCACATAGCCAAAAATGATAAAATGACCTTGTATTGTTTTCAAAAATTGGGAAAACAATCCATAATTAATTTTTGAAATGTTGGAATTGAACACACATCAATCTGAAACCAGATATGGTTGGTATGAATAGAAGTACATATTTTAAATACAAATGTGTCATTTTATTTTAAAACGCATATCAATTATCCAAAATAAATAAAATGAGCTCATTTTGTTTTCCAAATTTAAGAAAATACTCAATAATTCTTTTGTTGCATGTAGGAATCGAACACACATCAATATGACACTCGATTTGGCCGGTATGACTCGAAGTGCATGTTTTCAATATAAAAGTGTCATTTTACATTAAAACACATGTCACGTCACTAAAAACAAGAAAACAAATCTTGGATTATTTATAAAATTTATTTAATTGATTGATAATTCATTTGTGATGTGTATAAATCAACCGAACCACAATCTAACACCTGATGTGGTTAGTATGACTCGAAGTGCATGTTTTCAAAATAAAACTTCCATTTTGGTTTAAAATGTGTTTCACATCCAGAAAACTAAGAAAACAAGATTGTATTATTTTAAAATTTATAAAAATTATCCATAATTCATTTTTTGTGTATAGGAATTTACCGCACGCCAATCTGACATACAATGTGGTTAGTATTACTCTAAGTATATGTTTTCAATATAAAAGTGTCATTTTAGTTTCAAACATATCACATAGCCAAAAACATGAAAATAAGCTCATATTTATTTCAAAAAATATGAAAATTATTCACAATTCATTTGTGACATGTAGGTATCAACCACACATTAATCTAACACATGATGTGTTCAGTATAATTCAAAGTGTATGTTTTTAATACAAATGTGTCATTTTAGTTGAAAACATGCACAAAATAGCCAAAATTGAGAAAATAAACTTGTATTATTTTCAAACATTAGTAAAATGATTGATAATTCATATTTGATGTGTATGAATTGGTCTCACGTCAATCGGACACCTGATATGGTCAGTATGACTCAAACTGCATGTTTTTAATTGAAAAGTGTCATTTTAGTTTAAAACACAAGTCACATCACCAAAAATATTCAATCGAGTTAATATTATTTTTAAAAATTATTAAAAGATCCATAATTATTTTTCTATGTATATGAATTGACCACACATCAATCAAACATATGATGTGGTCAATATGAATCTAAATACGTGTTTTCAATACAAAAGTGTCATTTTAGTTTAAAATACATATCAAATATCTAAAACTAAGAAAAAAATATCATATTTTTTTCAAACTTCAAGAAAATTTTCCATAATAAATTTTTGATGTCTAAGAATTGACGGCACATCAATCTGACACATGATGTGACCAATATGACGTGAATTTGCTTCAATATAAAGGGATCATTTTAATTTAAAACATGCCTCAAATATTCAAAACTGATAAAATGATCTAATATTCTTTTAGAACTTTAGAAAATGATCGATAATTTATTTGTGATGTGTATAAATTGACTGCATGTTAATATGACACTCGATGTGGTCGGTATGACTTGAAGTGTTTATTTTCAATATAAATGTGTCATTTTAGTTTAAAATGCATGTCACATCAAAAAAATACTGAAAAAAATATAAATGTTTCTAGAATTTATAAAAATGTTATATAATTCATTTTTCACATGTAGGAATTGACCGTACACCCATCTAACACATGATCTGGTCGGTATGACTCAAAGTACATGTTTTCAATATTAAAGTTCCGTTTTAGTTTAAAATGAATATCAAATCACAAAAACTAATAAAAAATCTTGGATTGTTTTCAAACTTTAATAAAATAATTCATTGTTCATGTGTTGGAATTGAATTCATGCCAAACTGACACATGATGTAGTCAGTATGGCTCTAAATATGTGTTTTCAATATAAAAGTTTCATTTTAGTTTAAAACTCATCAGATAGCCAAAACTATGAAAAGAATCTTGGATTATATTCAAGCATTATTAAAATGATCCAAAATTCATTTGTGACATGTAATAATCTATTACACAACAATATGACACCCGATGTCGTTGGTATTACTCAAAGTGTGTGTTTTCAATACAAAAGTGTCATTTTAGTTTAAAACACACATCAAATAGCCAAAAATAAGAAAATGAGCTTTGGTTATTTTTAAACATTTTGAAAAATATCAATAATTCATTTGTGACATTTATTAATTGACCGCATGTCAGTATGACTCCCAATGTGTTCTATATTACTATAAGTGTGTGTTTTAAATAAAAAAGTGTCATTTTAGTTTAAAACATGCATCACATAGGAAAAACTGAGCATAATAAGCTCATATATTTTTCTCATAATTTTATTAGAAATTAATTAATTAATTTCCATATCATTTTTATCTTATACTTGAATATTTATTTTTTATAAAATATAATGTTTGAAGATGGACAAGAAATGGTGTGACAATTGAAGGCTCGTTCTCAAAAAGAAAGTTCTCTTGAATTGGCTCACAACCATAGTGAGTTTGGTTATCACCAAAAATGTGATTCAATTCAAGTGAACCTACTTTTGAGAACAAAAATAAATGGTGTGACGTGTAAGAATAAACTATAATTTAATCTGATAAACATTGTGCAAGGTATGACTCAATGTATAGGTTTTTATTTTTAAAGTAGAACTTTTTGTTTAATTTATTTCATTATATTATTACTAACATCATAATTGTTTACTTATATAGGTTCATTATTTTTCTTGAGTTAGGGTGGTTTTTTCAGTAGCTAATAGCATGAACAGGTGTATAGGGGAAAAGAAGAAGAAAATTTTATGTTTTTGAATGTTTGTGATAATTTGTACTTACTCATGTAATTGTACAAACCAATGTCTGAAATTTATGTAATATACTGTTTTTCTTGTATTTTTGTTGTAAATTTTATTTTAATTAAATTGAATATTTACTCCTCTATTTTCTCTCGGTTTTTTATGTTATAGTGTGCTATAATTTTAACAGAACACTATAGCAATATTCCCTTTTAATAGCACTCGATTAGTGTTGATAAAGGACCCCCTTTATCAGTGTTATTTTGAGCGTTGATAAAGTATCCATTTATCATCACTGAATAAAATCACCGATAAAGGGGTTCATTTATTAGTTCATTTTTTAATGCTGATATAGGTTCCCTCTATCATCATTTTTCTTGTGCTAATAAAGGCCTATGGATTTTTAGGGTGCACCAATTTTCATCGCTTTCTTACACTAAAAAATTCCTATTATAGAGATGTTAAATTCCTTATGTGTAGTAGTGATATTTTATATGTATATATTAATGATTTATGTTATGGGTTGACTAGGTGTATGAGTTAACAGAGGTTATGGTAACTAAGGTTGTATATTTATGACTGTGGATGTATAATGGTGTATGTATGATGAGTTTATTGTTCATTTATGTTTTAGTTTATTGTAAGTCATAGTTTTTATAATTATATTTTTTATTAAATATTTCTAAAAATAAAATTCATAAAAATATATTTAGCTACAGTTTATGATTACCACTACTAAACATAATCACTATTATTGTATGTAGCAGCGGATAGGTTATTTTTCTCTATTTTATTTTCATTTAAATTTTTAAAAAACTCACTAATAAATGAAATAAAAATCATTATTAAATTCTCAAAAAATTACACATAATAAACCACTACTAAAAAAGAAAAACTTCCAATAAATTTTTACCAATCGTGAAATAAGTGTCGGTTTTCAAAATTTCCACTAAACAGTGTAGTGGTGGTTTAAACCGCCTGTATTAGAAAAAAACACCTCTAATACCTATTTCTTTTGTATTGTATATTTATAGAATTAAGATATGATTATTCAATACTATTTAATGATATATATTTAATATTTTAAGGTATTTTATGTATTCAATCCAATCTATATAATATATATTTAATCCAAATTGTATAGTATATTTATGCCAATCTGCATAATTTTTTGTTAGTGATTTTATGTACTTAATCCAATATACATAATGTAAATTATTCTAAATTTATAGTATTTCTTATTTCAATATCATTTTATTGGATTATATTCTCTATCATCCTTCAAATAGTTCTCCGTTTATATTTTCTTTATGATCATTCAATACAATTAAAAATATTTGAAAGAATATATTCTATTTTTATAATATAGTTTTATATAGTAACGTGCATATATCTTGCATTGATACCTATTTTACACAAATTATTATTTATAATTCAATTTTTTATGCATATTCAATTTAGTTTTAATTTTTTTACATTCAAATGAAATGTTACATTAAACTATGAAATTGATTGATGGATATGAATTAATCATTTTGAAACTTTTGTATCTTTATCTCTTTTTGGTCTGTGAACTTTGTCTAACATTTTACTTAATTTATTAACTACACTAACATTTAGAACATGAATTCAATTAAGAAATATTTTTTATTGGTGAGGAAGTCAATACTAAATTCAGCAGAGGGAGTTCAACTTCAAAGCATCTTAAAAAGCACCTCAATGAACATCAATACAAGATTAAAAGAAAAATTGAATAAACCAACCTAAATTCCCTTACTATGTTTAACTGTTTATTTGTGATTTTGTTTATTTTATGCATAATCTATTATTTACTCTTATGTTTCTTTCTATTCATATATTACATTTTACATATTTAATTTTCCTTTCATAAACTTTCTGTCTTTTCCCATGAAATTTCATCACTGGGGTACTAGTTAAGTTAAATGTGTTATTTCACATGTTTTGGCTCAATACTATCTAAGAGAATGTGTTAAGAACATTGATTTTATTCTATTAATAATTATTTATGTGTTTTTTGCATAGTTTTTTTATATTTTAAATACTATTTTTATATATTTTCAATTTGATTAAACTTATAATAATATGTTGGATCTCAGATGTGTATTTTTATATGAATTACTCTTAATAAGTTCAAATAAATTATGATTATAAATGTAAAATTATCAAAATAATTATAATGCGATAGAATTATTATAAATTTCTATAATATTTAATTTTAATGTATAATGAGGAAGAATGAACATGTTTTTATAATACCATTTTATCATGACACTTATTATTTCAGTTTTGAATATAAGTTTTCATGTTATGTTTTAATGTTTATATAGAAAATTATTTAAGGATTCTATTAAGATGAAAATTAAAAGAAACAATAAAATTAAAGGTTTATAATTCATGTAGTGTAATTTTAGAAGTTATGGTCTGTGTTATCTTATGAGTATTATGTGAGAGGATGTAATATAATATCGTGTCATAGCTTTTAGTGGTTGTGTTTAATTCATTATGTGATATATAAAATAAAAATTAATCAAATAATTAAGTGGTTAGTTATGTATTAGCATGATTTTATAGTAAAATTTAGTAGATATATCTTTTATGATGTTTCTATGTTTATTAGATCATGAAATGATAAGATTAATTTATCAATTGTTTCATTATTTTTACATATGATAGCTTCATATGATCATTCAATTACTTTTATTGTATGTTCTTGTCTTTTTGATCGATTTCATGTGTGATTGTTTTCTTTCTTGATGTACTTTTTAATTCCTAGGGAGGTTTCAAAGCGTTTTAGAGTTTTCTATTTCTTTTTGTATTAGAATACAACTCCTAGGATTGAAGGTGTTATGAGTTTTTCTTGGTTAATATAGATGTTAAAAAATGATTTTTATAGTTCATTTTCCTATCTATTTTCCTTAAATATGAGGGGAATGCAAGGAAAATTATAGTCATGGTTTGAGGTTTGTAGATATGTATAAGTTTCATATTCTTATTTATAACATTATTTTTTTTATTAAGCCATGTGCATAATATTATTATTATTTTGATCTATTGTGTATCATTATGAATGGTTTGAGTGTCACCCATAAAAATTTCTAATTTAAAACACATTTATCTCAAACACAGATATGATTAGAAGATGGTGGAAAAGCTATATAAATTTTATTATAGTCTCCCCTAAAAAGAAATGTGGTATGGATTTTATTAATAATGAGTATAGTATTTTGGATTTACATGTGAAGTTTTTGACCACTAGATATGAGTGATAGCTTATAGTGATTTGTGTCATTGTTAGAGGTGGAATTAGAAAGTTTTGGATATCTATGATGTAAAATACATGCTAATTAATTTATTGTAATTTTTATTATTAGAAAGTATTTATGCTTTTAAGGAAATCTAATAGAGATTTTAGATATTGTAGGATATGTGAAATATACCTAGTATTTATAACTCTTATATTTTGGAAATAGGGGTTCATAAGTGAGTTATAATTCAAATATATTTTTTGGTACTACTATAATACATATTATAAAATAATATATAGAAAAATATAGTAACATGTAATCCGACATCACTTTTTTCGTCAATAATATTTTCATCAATTCATTTTATGAAATTCCACGTCCCTTGACCCTATTTCAAAATCTAGTGATTATGTGACCTTTTATATTATGAGGAAATATATTTTTACCAAAATTTAGAAATCCATGTCACAATTAAGTGACAAGTAATAACAAGAATTTCTAAGGGAATTATTCTATCCGATAATAAACAAATTTTTTCCCAACATATTTTTTACCGCCTTTTTGTCCCAAACAACATTAAATTGAGAACCTAGATCAACATCCACATGTTTACCCTAGGTTTTTTATTTTTATGTCACTCTTTTGTAAAATGATAACTTTTCCATAATCATAATCAATAGTATTAAAATTTTGGGTTCCCTTTATTATAATTATCTATAAATTTCTCCTTTGATTATGAATATATTATGTGTATTTATTTATTTTTTAGTAAAAAATGAATTTTTTTTATGAACCTAATAGGATGGATATGAATCAAAATTTGATTCATGATAATCATATGAAAAATTAGTATGATTATGGAGTTAAATAATTTATCATGTTTGAAATTAATCATGCATATAACCCTTCTCAACTCCTTTGTCCTTATTTATGTTGTTTTTATTCATGAAAAATTAGTCTGGAAGAGGTGGTAGAACATTTTAGATCATAGTTATAAATTTTGGACTAAGCAAAGGGAAAAACTAAAAATACACACCGATTGGGATGATACTGTGATTTATGGATCATTTGATATGAATACTAGTGTAAATGATGATAGAGATCATATGGAAGAAATGAAAACATAAATTGAAGACGGACTTCATTATTTTCAAAAAAATGAGAAGTTAAATAGTTTTTCTAAGAGACCATTGTATACTATTTGTACAAAAAACACAACATTTTCAGCTGTATTTAAGTTATGTAATTTGAAATATGGCAGTGGATGGAGAAAAACCAGATTTATAGAACTAATTAGTATCTTGAATGATATGATTTCAAAATAAAATGAACTTCCTTTTCGAACATATGATGCTAAAATAAATCTACATTCAATGGGAATGACCATGATAAAATTAAATGTTTTTTCAACTAATTGCATATTGTTTCACAAGGATAATGAATCACTCATTAAATTCCCTAAGTGTGGTGAAAGTCGATACAATAAAGATTAATCAAGTCCTTCAAAGTTTGTATGGTACTTTCCTCGAATTCTGTAGTTTAGAAGTATATATGGATGTTATGAAACCACGAGACACTTGGAATGGTGCACATATACAATAATTAAAGATGGGAAACCATGTCATCCACCAGACTCTCTTCAGTAAAATAAAATTGATTATGAGTATCCAAAATTTTGAAATGTGATGAGAAATTTCTGTCATTAATTATTTATAGATGGAATAAATCATTTTGGTTTACATAATTGTACTCACAATACATGGATAGTTATGTTGGTAAATTATAACTTTCCACCATGGTTATTCATGAAGAACATATACATTATGTTTTCCCTACTTATATCTATACCAAAACAACCTAGTAATGATATTTATGTCTATTTGAAAACATTATTCGAAGATATGAAATTAATGTGGGATACAGGTGTTACAATGTATAATTCTCATAGAAGTGAAGAATTCACAATGAGGGTCACATTGTATGGGATGAAAAATGACTTTCCTGCTTATGGAAATTTTTAAGGATATAGAATTAAAGGAATATTGGGGTGTCCCATTTGTAAATAATGCATACACTCAGTTTCTCTAAAACATTCCTTGAAGACTGTTTTTTTAAGAAATTGGAAATTTTTACCACAACGACATAAATACCAATTCTGGATGACAATATTAGATGGGAATACATAACAAGGCATAACAATGACTCCATTAATGGGTGATCAACTGTTCGACAAAGGAAATAATAATGACAATATTTTTGGTAAACCATTTTTTAAAAATCTTATAAAATAATGTTAGATAAATTAATCAATTTTCTTATAATTACCATGATGGAAATATTTTTACATCATACATTTTCTTGGTGCCATTCATATATAAAAAAATTATTTGATAGTTTTATAGGAATGTTAATAAAAGTTTCTGGAAAAATAAAATATAGAATCATGTCTAGGTTGGATATGATTAACATGGGGATAAGGGAAGTGTTAGAACTATGGTAGAGTAAAAGGAGGAATTTTCTTCCTCTAGTAGCTTACACTCTATCCAGACAAGAAAAGTTACAATTTTTATATTTTCCTTAAGGGTGTAAATTTTTTTTATGGGTATTAATAAGACATCAAGAATGTCATGTCAATGACGAATTTGATGTTATAGAGACTAAAATCACATGTTTTTCATGTTTTGATGTAATATTTGATGTCCTTCACTTTACATTGCATTTTTCCCAAAAATGTATGAAATACATTAACCAGACTATTTTTTTTTCAAATATATATGTAGAAAATTTATAGTCCTAGTGAAGTTTCCAAAAATTAATAAGGAGGTTGTAGTTATATTATGTTAATTAGAGATGTTCTTAACATGATCATTCTTTGATATAATGTTCAACCTAATGGTTCATTTAGTTAGAGAGGTTCAGCTATGTGTTTCTATCCATTACAAATAGATATACCCTATTGAATGATATATGAATAGTTTGAAGGGGTGCATTGTGAATTAAAGTTTTCCACAATGTTTTATTGTATAATGATATATTTTTTAAAAGATATTTAATTCTATACCGATTACCTATCATTTGTTGATAACATCATTCTCCCAAAAAATTGTCACAGTGAACTCTTTATTGGTGAAGTGATTTATGGAAGAGATCTTGTTACAATAACCATCATAGAGTAGGATCAATCACCCTTTTACATTTTACATAATAGTGAAGATGTTGATCCATACTTTGAATCCCACAATGTAATTCTTATACAGTTGAATCTATTGCAGGATGAAGAATGGATATCAAATACACATAATCAATAGTTTATTGGAGGGTTCTAAGATCATATTTATAAGAATTTATCTAAAAATACAAATTCAATTGTCGAATGACTTTGATGGATAGTAAGGGGACCAAATGAAAATGATATATATTACACTAGTTTTGTAATTAATGATTATACATTCTATACAAAAGAACATAATAACCATGGTACGATGAAAATAGTTGAGTTACCCTTGTGAAGGAAGCGATGCACATATCTGGTTCCAAGGATAGAAATCCAATTTATGCGAATATTTCATATTTCATAATAAATGAAGAAATATACGAGTTGAATTATACAACATTTTAAATGAAAATTTTTCATTAAAAAGGTTTTATAATAGAAGTGTAGTAAAAGTTGATGAAATGGGGTTTGTGAAGGTGAATTTCAATGTAGAAGGGTGTAAGGACGATTCGTTCATAATGGTATCATAAGCAATGTATATATTTTATGTCTTAGATATAGAAAAAATAATAATTGGTCAATTTTCCTACTGGTGACTAAAGTAACTTTATGTTCAGATAAAAATCCAATTGAGGATGACCCTTTCATTGGTAGATCACAATAATTTCATGTTTGTACCATCCTAACCTGGGAGTCACACACTGGTGCCCCAAACCAGTCAATCAATGGACCTCAAGAGAGCCTCCCCATATGCTAGAGGCTTTCGACTAGAGATGAGGGTCTATTATCAATCATGGGGAGACTATACACTATTTTTTCATTAGAGCAATACAACAGCAGAAATAAATGAACAATAACCAATAACATAATCATAACCAAAATAATATCAGTATTACAATATGACCCAAAACTGGAAGGAAAAATAAAAAACTGAATAGTAGATATGTCCTGCTAAAGTGAATGCTAAGTGTCAGTATGAAAAAACAAAAATAAATAAAGACACTAACAACTCCTCCATACGGGTCCTGGATGAATTTTGGTTCCCTCATCCATTCTCCACCCCAACTCAACCATCTAATGTGGGGTCTTCTCCCTTAACCTCTCCAGAATACACAAAGTATATTCGGGTACCGATCAGGCAGTCTGAGTAAGGTGTGAGTACAACTCAGTATACCACCACCACCAACATCTAAAATAATATCCAGTCAATAGAAAGTGTATGCATTCGTATAAAGAAATAATTACAATTCATGAGAAAATAGTTATCACATTATCAATAAATCTTTATTTAACAACATAAACCCCTGAATTCCTAAGGACACCTGAACCTTAATACCTTCTTTGACCTATGGTAGAGTCTGATCTATTCCCAAGGGATATCACATTAGAATGTCTATGTTACCATTCTAAATAATTTTCTGAATTTCCATGTTACTATTAACAATTTAATAACACATAATTGAATGAGAATGTTACCATTCATAATACTCGGACGAATGTCCATGTTATCATTCACTATTTCACAATTGAATGACCATGATATCATTTATAACTTCACAATTGAATGGCCATGTTACCATTCATCAATACATAATTAATTCAACAATTAACAATTCACACCAATTCCATTAATAATTAAACAATTAGTTAAACAAACAATTCTATTAGTTAACTCAAAAATTAACTAGTCACATCAATAAGATTAATTAATTCAATAATTAATTAATCACATCAATTTTCTCTAGTTAATTCAATAATTAAATAATCACATAAATAACATTAATTAACTCAAAAATTAATTAATCACATAAATATCCTCTAGTAAATTTAATAATTAACTAATTGCATCAATAACATTAATAAATTCAAAAATTAACTAATCACATCAATTATATTAGTCAATTAAACAATTAACTAATCACCCTAATTTCATTACTAACTCTACATTTAATTTTTCACATAAGTACATTTAATTAATTCCCTAATTAATTAAGTACGTCAATCCCATTAATTAATTCATCAATTAATTAATCAATATCCACAAACTCAAAATCCCATAATCAATCCCACAATTAATTATCTCATTCATAAATATCAATAGTTCATAATTAATTCCACAATTAATTATCTCAATTCTCAAATATCAATATCTCATAATTAATTCATCAATGAATTATCTCAAATCTCAAATCTCATTATCCCATAATTAATTCAACAATTAATTATCCAATTCAATCAATTCAATATCCCAATAATCCAAATTAATTAACTCACCAATTAGTTAATCTAATTCATTCTATTGCACTGACAAAAAAAATCTCATTAGTTAATTCTCTAATTAATTAATCTAACTCATTCAATTTAATTGACATAACAATACCCATTATTTAATTCATCAATTAATTAATCTATCTCATTTAATTGTATTAACACAACAAACCCTAGAAATTAATTTACCAATTGATTAATCTAACTCATTCAATTTCATTAACACAACAATCCCCATTTACTAATTCTTAAATTTATAAATATAAATCATTTAATTAATCAATTAAAAAATTAATTAATCACATTAAATCTCTTCAATTAATTCACTTATTAATTTTTCACATCAATTTCATTAATCAATTCACAATTAATTAATCACAGTTCTTCCATTAATTAATTAATCAATTAATTAATACCATCAATCCCATTATTTAATTCAATAATTAAATAATCACATTACTTGGATTAATTAATTGATGAATTAATTAATCCCTTCAATCCCATTATTTAATTAAACAATTAAATAATCACATTACTCACATTAATTAATTCATCAGTTTATGAATCTCATTATTTAATTCAATAATTAAATAATCACATTACTCACATTAATTAGTTCGTCAATTATTTAATCCCACCATTTAATTCAACTATTAAATAATTACATTACACACATTAATTAATTAATCAGTTAATTGATCTCATTATTTAATTAAACAATTAAATAATCTCATTACTTCCATTAATTAATTCTTCAATTAATTAATCAAATCCACAATAATAAAAATCCACATAATTAATTCATCTATTAATTATTCCAACTCACTCAATTAAATTACCTTATAATTAAATCCTCAATTGATTATCCCAACTCACTTAACTCAATAACCTCATAATTAATTCATCAATTAATTATTCCAACTTAAACAATTCAATAACCCTAATTAATTCATCTATTAATTATTCCCTCTCAATCAATTCAATATCCCCAATTAATTCCTCAATTATTTGTTCTATCTCAATCAATCCAATATTCTGATAATTAATATAAACAATTAATTATCCCTAATTAACAATCTCAATTACCCCATAATTAATCTAATAATTAATTTTTCATAATCTATAATCCCAATATCCCCAATTTAAACATTTCCCTTAATTAATTTATTCACCAAATTAATTAATTTGATCAAGAAAATAATTTCTAAACAACTAATAGAAATTATAAAATTACATACACATAATTGTAATTAAGACTTCGAGATTTGAATTATAGATCACCTACCTCAATTAGTCAACAAAAATCTCCCAACAAAAGTCCCCAAAAATTGAGCGAGACAACAACGTAGAATGATATCTGAATCATAAAACCCTAAATAAAGATTAAAGAATTAAAGATCTTATAAATATATATATTTATCTATAATCCTAGATCTATATATCACCAAGTAGATTTATATCTAACCAAATAGTGGATTACTTTACTTAAAGAAAGTGGGGAGAATGGGAGAAGAATGAGAAAAGAACTGGGATGGGGTTCACTTATAAGGAGAGGTGTTGATCTACAATTTGGGATTCAAAACAAAAAAAATGGGGGTCCGGAATGTTTGGAATCCATCTAGAGAGCTCCAAAATTGTGAAATAGGGCCTAAGGTCGAATGGGGGTCTAATTGGAGTTAAATTGGGGGTTTGGGAATAATTAAAACTAATTTTTGGGTTAATTAAATTCTTTTGCATGATTTAATGGGAAGGGTTGCATGGTTTCCCCAAATCGTGTGCCTATTTTTATAGGGTTTCATGGTCACTCCTAAAAGAGTGCAAGGTTTGAAAAACTCTATTCCAACCATTAAAAATCCCATTTTCTAAGGTTGTGCGGTTTACTAGGATGGGATGCACGGTTTTCCCTAATCATGCGCCAACCTTTCACTTTCCCTTTTTTCAATTTTGCTCAATTTTTACCCAAAATTACCCTAAGGTAAAACCTAAATGAAAAGTACTCAACAAAAGGAAAAATAGTTCCCAAAATCAAGCCCAATTCATCTCCAAAAAAGGTTGGGATATTATAATATCCCCACCTTATAACATCTCATCCTCAAGTTGCACTCCCAAGAATCTCTAAGATTCCAAGTCAAAAAGATTGGTCCCCTAAGCCCACATATACTCTTCCCCTTCCCATGTTTCCTCCTACACACGCCCATATTTCAGAAACATAAAAAATATCGATATAGACTTTTTCTTCAACACTTTATTACTGTGATCAATCACTTGTATTAGATGATCCTCCAAGGATTCATCCATCTCAAGATCAACATTATCAACATACCCATCAGGTTTCCCAAATCACCGTTCATAAAAAACCATAAGAACACCATCCAGCAACTGCACTCAGTCCTGAGATCAGAAATTTCCTGTAAAGGACATACATCCACCACCTCCAAGGATAACTTGGCCTTCCTCTGTGGAATTTAAATATTCACCTTATAGGTTCTTTATTGGAATTCCAATGCCACCATTTCCAACCCATGGTCTTGCTCTACACACATACTTCTAACACATCTCTCCCTACCTTTGTATCTTTATTATCACCTCTTTTTTTGGAAAATCATCCACCATTGTATTCATCAACCTTTGGTATATCCTGAGAACCTTATCTAAAAACTATTGATAGTGTACCTCACACCATCCAACTCCACATGTATACTACTTCATAATCACAACTTACAAGGGGTCCCATATCTAACCAAAAACCTTTCACGTAGCTAAGAATAAAGATAGATCTTTCTTAGTGTACCTAAGACAATATAGAGGTATATTACATGATCGTCACTATTTAAAAGTAAACTAAGAAGTCTTCGGTGAATACCACCAAAAATATCCCATCATAGATGTTACATCCTATTACAAAAACACCTTAACCTGTCAAAAGTCTTGGCCTTCCCTACCCACCAACATTTCACCACACCGATCCAAAACCAGATGTTCCCTTGAACAACCTACAACCGAGTTCTCAAACTAGGTAATTATCATAACCCAAACCACCAACATCAAGGGTTAAATAAACAAAAAAAGTTATTCTCAATTCACAACATTAAGACAGTTAACAAGAGGTATTTACACAAAACCATAATAAGTCTTTCCCCCATTTTTCCACCACATAGTCAAAACCAAGGCACTATCTCTACCATTAACTATCCTACATCTAGGTCTTGGTTAATAAGGGTAAACACATTCTCATTGTTCATTTTTTTCATTTAGACACCCATTTATTATTATCTTGCATTATTTTATAATCTTTATCAATTTCATTTTAGGCACTATTTTCATTTCAATTTCATAAGCAAGTAAAAACATTTCAAGTTAAAAAACATACCCATAACATTTTGATAGGCCCAGAGGCCATCATTAATTACCTATAGGTTTATGAAAACACAAAATTTATAAAACCCAAACAATGTTACTCGATTAATTAAAATTTATTATTAGGAAAGTTTGAGGTCAATCCATAGAGATGGATAAATTAGTTTATTTAGGTTTTCAAAAGATTTAATTTTACATATTTTGATAAATATGTGATAAAAGTTTATCTTGATTGATTTTACGAAATAAGAATGAAAACAAATCCAATTGATTGGTTTTTTATCATATTTGGAAATCATTTCAGGGTTTTTTTAATTTTGGGGTTTAGGTGAAATTAGATTTTATAAAATAGGTTGATTAATTTATGATTGGTGTCATAGTTGAGATGAGTAATATAAAATGGTTATGATATCTCTTCCTTGATGTGGAAATATTCTATTTCCCTTGGTCCAGTAATTTAGGATTTCACCAAACCAAGTTTGTCTCCATACCATATTTAAACTCAATTTCCCTTAAATTTGAAAATGGTTATGTCTCATTTAGGGTTATAATTTATACAATTTTCTGATTCCTTTTTTATTCAATTATCAATGTTCATGATAAAAAATAATTTAAAAATGATTGAATAATTTCAACAAACAAAATATGTGAATAAATAAAAATAAATAAATCCAACATCACCTTACCCCTTCAATTACATTACCCCAGCACAAGGTGTCTTATCCCCCTTATACTAGTGATGAGAGGATAAGAGGTAAGGAGAAAAAAAATCATAAAGGAAATGAAAAAATAACTTGAAAAGTGACCTACACAACATAGCTTCTCACTCTAAGATCTGGCCTCTGGATCTCCAATATATCAAATAGTAGTTGGGTAGATCTTATTTTATAAGCTTCATATAAGATATGGAATTAATGAATTGTATAAATTAATGGTCCAATGGTGGTTCGGGGTGCATCCCATGTTGGATATTTGGTCAAAAAATAATAAATTGGTGAATCTGGGCAAAAAAATGTCGTCAGCGAATT
This sequence comes from Viscum album, assembly GCA_963277665.1. Classification (NCBI taxonomy): domain Eukaryota; kingdom Viridiplantae; phylum Streptophyta; class Magnoliopsida; order Santalales; family Viscaceae; genus Viscum; species Viscum album. The sequence continues at coordinate 1,415,676,568 of OY728159.1, read as the reverse complement.
TACACCATGTGTAACTAAGTTACACCGCATGTAAATTTCCATGATGCTTTTAATTTCTTTATATTATGTAACAACCCAAACATTCATTAATGAAAATTCATCTTGATCTAAATAAATGTTTTATTATGGTTATATAAAATGTAAAATTCATTGGTTTTATGTTTCTGGATTTTAAAATACCGTTACGAATTGTGATCATTTCTAATTTAGTCGTTGAACAGTGATCGCATGATTGGTATAAATATAGGGCTTTAAACAATCCAATTTACTCAGACAAAGGAAGCGATGGCCTCATCCAGTAGAATTTCCCCATACGAATCCCATTTATCGAAGCTCAGAAAGGAGATGGCGTCATTAGGATTCTCTCTTGACCAATCCCAAGCTGAGCTTGAACATGTTAAGCTTGAGAGGAACCAACTATGAGAGAAGTGGAAGTTAATAGAGATTACCACCCGAGCAATGTTATCCGAGCCACCCCAAGTGTTTGTCACCATCACACACCTTACCCTTTGGTCTTATGCAGGTGTTATAAGGGTTTATGTAACAAGACCCTATCACTATGACTAAGTACATTATTTTGGTATAAATAATGTGCATTCATTTTATTATTGTTACTTTGTAAATAGTTTTTAAAGCAAAAATAGTATTTTTTTTCGTTAATATTCAACTAAGAAATATATTTTGATAAATTAATGTATTTTTTAACTAAATAATATTTTAATAAAATATTATTAATAAATTACTTTTTATTAAATATAAATTAGCGTACAATTTTTTATGAATATAATTGTAAATTTTATTAAGGTTTAAAAGCTGTTTTTGTCAAAACCCATGAATTTTTTATAAATGTCAATTTTTATTTTAAAAGTAAAAATTCACATTTTTAGAAAATTATTTAGATAAAATGAATATTATTTTTGGAATCATGACATAAAAATTATCCAATGCTTAATTTTTCATAATTTTCTGAGATAGTCGAATTTTTGGGTAAAAATTAAACACCGTTTAAATATAAAATGTATTTTATGACATCATAATGACCCAATAGTGATGTAATAAAATAATATAAAAATTATGTTCATTAAATATATGTTTTACCATTAAAATAATGTAATTTTAGATTTGTTTGATTTATTTTAAAAAGCTTTAGTGGACCCTCCAAGACTTATAATACATTTTTTCATTTTAAATTGTTTTCCTTGAGAGTGTGACTCACCTACACATAAGCAACCCTATTATTTTAATAATTTAGGTCCTTTTACTCATAAAATATTGTTTTACACTCCCCTTTGGAAAACACCATTGGCAAAAACCATGGTCTGGTTTGTGGTTTTGATTAGTTTAATGTGTGGTGTCCCAAACCTAAATAATAAAGAATTCCCTCTCATTTCTTATATAAACCCACCCAAGCTCCCAATTACTCTTCAATAAAAGCCTTTGGAGTTCATGAAACCTCTTCCCTCCTCTCTCTATAATCCTCTAAAGGCACCCCAAGCAACCAAGAATCCTCTCTTAATCCTCTCCCAAGCTTTTGGGATTGCACTTCCAAGTAAGGGATTTATTTCTTTCTCATTTTTGTCTAATTTTATTTAAGTTGTTTTGACCTTTTTTTTCAATTAAAAATGTCCAGGTATGATTTATAACCTCCCCCATACTTACCTCTTTATTTTTGGATTATGGTATATCCCTTTCTCTCTCATTAATTCCACCCATGTACACCTGTTACCATGCCGAAATTCCATGAGGGATTTCTCTCTCCTCTTTTACTTCCAAGTAATTATTTTGTATTATGCATATAAATTCAATTATTTTTGTTGGGACATGTATCTATATGACCCACTTACTTTCCATTTAATTTACATTTTATAAGACACAAATTTCTCTCTCATCAACCATTTTCATTAATCCTTATGTCACACCGTTATGCTGCCCAAATTGCATCGCATTTTTTCAAGCCAAGATCATTATGTAGTGAATACCATACCCATGTCTCTATAAAGAGTATTAACCTTTATGAACATATACATATTTAATGAAAATTTCATGTATTTATTCCACATTAATTAAATGTGTAATAACTTATGATGTTGATTGATTCCATGTTATATTATCCATGTGGCACACTTATGCATGAAATGAAATTTTTAAGAAGGGCGTGCCCTGATAGCTCCAATGCATTGGGTAAAGTATAGTATCATGATACATCATGTGCAATGAGTGATGACTCATGATAATTCAAGTGAAATGAGTTTTTACTCATGCTTCATGTGCAATGAGGGTTTACTCATGCTCCATGTGCAATGAGCCTTGGATCATGCTAAATTCCATGTTAAGTGTTGTTGCCACATTTCCAAGTTATGATTATCATGCTTCATCATGCCTTTATGTTCATTTTTATCTTGTTCTCCATTTATACGTCTATTGTCTAACATTTATTGTACTCCTTGTTTTATTCCATGTTTATTCCCTTACTAAGCTTTATAGTTCACCATTTTCTTATGCATGTCCTTAGGTTATCTCATGCAATGATAAGTATGAGGGAATGTAGTGGTCATGTAAAGGAAGTTTTAAATAAAGATGTTGTATTTCATGTTTTAAGTTGTTATGTAGTGATCCTAATCATTAAATACATTGGACCTCTCGATCTTGTATGTTGTATCAAGTGAAGTTTATGTAATAAATCATGTTTTAGTGTGTAATAAAGAGTAAGGTTGTTATATATTATGTCATTATTTTTTCCACATCCACTAGTACCCATCATGTAATTATTACAATATGTTTAATTCCATTTTTCTTCTTATGAAGACTAATTTTTCCTCGTGTCTTCATTTTTATGCCCTGTAAGTACTCCATGATCATCCTCAAAAATTTAATGTCACACTATGAACTGTCTTTTTGCTCCAAAATTTTCCTCTTTTCACTCATTTTGCAAGGTTAATCTATATCCTACCATAAAACATAAAACAAGTAAAATTATCCAACATTAGAAATAATTATAAATTAAATACATAAACAAATCTGATAAAACACTCTAAAATGTATGCATGGAATATAGTTATCAAATACCCCCACACCTGAATTCATACTTTTCCTCAAGGATGGAATATTAACATGCTACAAAGTACATTCACCTTACCATGATTCAAATTTAATTTCAATAGAATAAATTGATCAAATGGGAAATTAAATGTTTGAGCATCACAGGTAGAAATTTTTTCAATGCCTCATTTTTTAAAGAATATAAATCAAATGTGTATTTTAATTTCCATATTTTGAAATAGCCAAGCCTTTTCAATCATCCATTTTCATTTTTCAATTTATTATTAATATGAATTACATTTTCAATTTACCTCTCTTTGAGTTTTTTAGTGCATCATCAGGGTACGAATGAATAAATTGATTCACATACCTCAAGAACATACCACATACCATAATCTTGAAAGAAATATAACATATCTACTGTATAAAGATATAAATCACAATTAATCATGAGGGATTCACCATTTAAGATCAAATGAATCTGAGGCTTTGGGAAGGTAGGTAAATGATGTAAATTGTGTAAGGAACTAAAAGGAGGTTCAATACTAAAGTAATTTTTTTGATAATGAGAAACGGTTTAATGAAAGTCTCCTCTTCCTCCAATATCTCAGAGAAGGCTTATAAAGAGATGAAATGAAATAAATGAAACACCCTATATTATTATTATTTTTCTTATTTTCTTTTTTGGAAGTTTTTTTGGGGAAGATTCTCACATCCACCGCCCAAACCCTAATGATCTCCTCATGACACTATTTTTAATAGTTATAACTTGATCATCGATCAAATTAATGGTGATTTTTGACTTCCCCTAAAAACAAAACATTTTTTCTTCTTCTTTCATCTCTTTTTTCTAAGAGGGTGTTTAAGGAATACAATGAATATGCTTTACCCATATCTCATTAAAATCTCCCCCACACTTATTCATTGAAAAATGTCCATCCCTTAAACTATTCATTATTTCCCCCACTCTTATGTTTGATAATCATGAAAATTATTTATAGGAAGGTAGGAATGGATGAAATAGTCTTGTAACATGGATCATTTACTAATAAGGTTATTCATGTATTCTAAGAGCTTAAAAATGATTAATGCAAGGTGGGTATCAGGATAAGGGCTAACAAAAATAATGTCTTAATCATTTTAAAAGTGATTTTGTTTAGTCATAGCTTTGATAAGATTAAAATAATGTTCTAGAAGAAATAATTCTTGAGTTTCTCATGAAATATAAAAAAGATAAAATTGAAATATTAGCTTAGGGGGTGTCTCAAGAATAATATGAATAGTTGGGATAATTACTCATGGAAATTAATATGAATAATTAAATAAATTAATAGAAATATGAGAAATTCAAAGCATGGCCAAATCTTAAAAAAAATCACTTAGAGTGATCAACATGATCCTAAAATTTTTATTTTTTAAATTCTAATCCATGTGATTATATATAATAATTCTTTTTCTCATTTTTCTCATTCAAATTTATTTAAAAATAAATTAAATCTTGTGGAATGATAATTTTTTAAAGTAGTTTATGTCTCATATTTCAGTTGATTAAAGAATGAATCAAATGTGGGGCATGCAATTGGTAGTTTAAAATTATAAAACATATAAATGTTGGGATTAAAGTAAAAAAAAATTTAATTTCAAATGCTTACTCACCTTGAAATTTTTGCTTCATCATGGTTTTGTAGGTTCTACCTTCTTCATAATCACGATGTGTAATCGTCTTTCATGATGTGTAGTTTTGATGCAACCCCTTCTTTTTATTCCAGCTACTTTCTTAGATTTTTATGTTCTTGTAAAATAAAAATAAATAGGTGAACTAATTAGAAATTATCAATTAATTTTGAAATATTTAGAGCAATATCATGCATTCCTCTAAAATAAGAAATAAATAAAGAAAAATAAAAAAGTTGGGTTTCCTCTCAGAAGCACTTTTTTTACCATTGTTGGATCGACCTTACCTCCTTTATATTAAGCTCATGTGACATGATTGAAATTTTTTTACCTCTTAGGGGTATATAAATGGTCGCAGTTGTATCCTATCCATGTTGGTTGGCTCCTAGTCTTTTTCTCTGAACAGCTTAATTCTCCCTATTGGTAGTACTTTATTGATCTCTATTGGACCGACCCACCATTTTTTCCTCAATCCTAATGAACAAAATGGAATTTCATGTACTGTTTATACTTTTTATCCTTTATCAAATGTATTGGATTCAGTTACTCCTCTTGTGTCAGTTGTATTGGTCTTCAACTTCTCTTTCTTCATCAGTTGAGTATCCTCTTGCACAACAACATCTAAATCATGTACCTCTCCAATTTCAATAACACCCTCAAATTTAGGTGTGTTTTCTTCTCCAAAATCATTATTCTATTTTACATCATTATTCTTCACTTCCAGGTGGAGGTTGAAACTAATTGATCAATGCCAACTCTCAAACAGAGTTCTCCACTTTGAACGTCAATTAGAACACACCCTATGGATAAAAATGGTCTTCCCAAAATGAGTGTATTTTTTTTTTCATATCCAGCACTAGGAAGTTGGCAGGTAAGATGAACTTTTAAAATTTTATAAGTATTTCTTTGATTACTCCTCTTGGGTATTTCACTATTGAATCGAATAATTGAATAATTACTCTCATTGGCTTCAATCCATCTAGTATAAAACTCTTGAATGTTGTGTAAAACATGATATTGAAAAACAAACCTTATTTGCACAAATATTTTCCACATTTCTTAGCTCCTATATATATGGGAATTGAATAGATACTTGTATAAATTTTCTTCATAGGTAGGTCCTTTGATACCACTTCTTAACACTCTCATGTGAGTGGAATGGTGCCAATCTCTTCCAGCTTTTTTCTATTGGTTACAATATTTTTTATGAATTTTACATATGTCGGCATGTTTGTGAGGGCCTCTACAAAAGTTATATTAATATAAAATTTTTTAAATTGTTTTATAAATTTTCTTTTCTGTATGTTTTTATTTACTTTCAACATTTATTCTGGAAAAGGTAGTATTGTCTTGTATTGATATGGTTCTTTTTTCTTCTTCTTTAGCAATTTGTTCTTTATTACTTTCAGCTTCCTCTTCTATTTATTTTACTAGTTATTGTTCTGAAAATTATATACCAATTCCTTTTTTTTCTTCCCACTTATATGATTTATAGCTTTAAAATCTTCATGTGGGTGTATTACAGGTCATTCTTGAAGTGTTCCTCTAGCTCTCTCTCTATGATGATCCTTAATTTATCCAACTTGATTCTCCAGATTCCTTAATGTTGTCTTTTGGTTTGATGATTTGCCTTTTTTTTCTTTGAATACATCCCCATAATCCATCATGAATGTAGCTAAAATCTCTTCTAATTTATGGACCTATCTTATCATTTTGGGCCCTTGGGGTTCTTGTTGTTGGTAACCTTGTGTATTTTGTTGATATCCTTGTCCTTAATGTTGTTCAGGCCTCTAACCCTAAACTTTATTAATGTGATTGTAATTAAAATAATCTCTATCTTATATACACATACCTTGGGGGTTTTGAGCTGGCCCATTATGATATTCATATTCTTGTTCATTGACTCCATTTGTACCACCATCTAGTCGTTGTTGTTGATTTCATGAATGCCTTTTCATTGTGTCCCTTATCCTTGCCACTAGAAATAATTGCTCTCCATTTCATCCAGAAAGTTGTAGATCACTTTAGAAGATTTATTTACTAATTATCCTCCAACTAAAACATCAATAATCAACTTGTTTCCATGTGACAAACCCTTATAGAATGATTTAATTAGAATCCATTACTCTATTCCATGATTGCGGCATTTTTGAGTCATATATTTATATATTTCCTAGGTATAATACAATGATTAATCTTTAAATTGACAAAATTTTAGAATGTTTTCCCTTATGTTCATTGACATAGAATGTGGAAAGAAGTGGGTGAGGAAGTTTCATGCCATCTCATCCCATGTAGAGATGGAATGTTCTAGCAAGCTTTGATCTTATCTCGATCTCTCTCAAGTAATGAAAATTGAAATAGATGAAGTCTTACCACATCTCTTGAGACATTATGGAATTAGAATGTGTTACAGATCTTGATAAAACTTCCCAAATGTTTTTTCAAATCATGATGTGTAAGTATGGTAATTTAATGATGTTTGATATCATTGAAAATATTGTAGGCGTGATCTTTAAGTGGTTCACAAAAATGGGTGGTTCTAGGATGTTTTTTTGTAATCTTGTGTTTGACAGTTGCATGTAGTCTATGAGTGTCCTCAATCCTTGATATATTTGAAGAGCCCCATTAGTTTGGTTTTCCTCAATACCCTCCATGTCAATAGTTACTTTAATCTACGGTCTTGGTTCATAATGGTTTGTTGAATCAATAGTGCCTTTTCTCTTTGCCTGAGTGTTATAGTTGTGAATTAAAATTTTAAAAATCTGAAAAATCACAGTATATTCACACCCAGTGAAAATAAAGAAATTGAAATATACTAATAAAATAAAATAAAAAATTGAAATCCTAAAAACTAAAAAACTACCATCCCTAGTAAAGCCACCAGTTTTTATAGGCCCATAGGGCATCGTTAATTCCCTACGAGTCTATAAAAATAAAAAAAATTATAAAAATTAAACAATGCTACTCAATTAATTAAAATATAATATTAAGAAAGTTCTAGGTTGATCCACAGAGATGAAAAAATTATTTTATTTATGTTTTCAAAAGATTTAATATTATCAATTATGATAAGTGGCAAGAAATGGTTTTTTATTGATTTTAAGAAATTAGAATGAAAGAAAAGCATATTCATTGGTTTTTTATAAGATTTGGAAATCATGTCAGGGTTTTTATAATTCCAGGGTTCAGGTGATATTAGATTTAATAAAAGATATTGATTAATTCAGGATTGGTGTCGGAGTTGAGATAAGTAATATCCAATGGTCATGGTATCCCTTCCTTGACGCAATAATACCATATTTCCCTTGGTCTGGTAATTTAGGATTTCACCAAATCAATTTGTTCTCGATACCATATTTAAACATGATTTCCCCTAAATTTGAAAATGGTCATGCCTCATTTAGGGTCTTCATTTTCACAATTTTATGATACCTTTTTTATTAAATTATCAATAGTGATGATAAACTAAAAATAATGGAATTGGAAAATAATTGAATAATTACAACAAACCAAATACATGAATAAATAAAATAGATTTAAATCCAACAGTACCTTCCCCATTCAATTACATTACCCTTGAAGATGTAAGTTTTACCCCATCATCGTAATTATGGGAGGATAATAGGGAAGGAGAAAAGAAAAATAAAGCATAAAGGAAAGGAAAAAAGAACTCAGAAAGGGCCATATACAATGTATCTTCTCACTCCAAGCTCTGATCTCCAGATCTCCAATATCTCCAATAGTAGCATGGTATCTCTCCTTTTATAAGCTTCACATGGGATCTAGAATTAATGAATTACATAAAGGAATTGTGTAATGGTGGTCTAGGGTGGTTCCCATAAGGGTGATTTAGTCAAAAATGAGAATTTGGTGAATCTGGGTGAAATAAATCTAGTAAGGAAATTTACACCACGTGTAACTAAATTACACCATGTGTAAATTTCCATGATGCTTTTAATTTCTTCGTGTTGTGTCCTTCTTTTCACCACATGTTCCAGTACCCATAGTTTAATGATTACACAACTTGTGAATCCATTTTTATACTTTATAAGCCTTTTTTTCTCATTTCTTTAGTTTTATTCCATGAAAGTTCTCCATAATCACCCTCAAAAATCTGGTGTCACGCCGTGCACTATCATTCAGCTCCAAGATTTTCCTCTTTTATCTTCTTTTGAAAATTTATGTGGTATCCTACAATAAAATATAAAACAAGTAAAATTTTCTAACATTAGAAAGAGTTATCAATTAAATACATAAATAAATTTAATAAAACACTCTAAAATTTATGCATGGAATATAGTCATCATTCATTTTCCCATGCATGCCTAAAATGGTGCATGTCACAGTAACTCTGAGTTCCTAGAATGATGGATACAAATAAAAATCTCATGTCATACTGGTCCAAGAGTGAAATATTAGAAAATTTCAACATCAATGATCACCTCACACAACAAGTGTGTCATCCAAGGTGAAATAATATTCAACTGTAATAGAAAACAGTAATAACAACAATCCCAACCTGGGTACTTGAGTTCTCCCCTATATATGGGGTAGCTACTCCCATGCACGAGTTCATAACCATGGACTTAATCTTCCTAGTCTCCTTTATAACTTTACCAAAAAATAATAAAAAAGAAAAATAAAAGAAAAGTGGCCTCTGATACCACTTTGTAACATCCTGGCCTAGGTTCCACACATCAGTGCCCTGAATTGGTTGATCACAGGACCTCAAGCATACCTCCATGTATTCCATAGTCTTCTGAATAGTAGTGAGGGTATATTATTGATATTAGGGATATTATACCCTCTTTTTCATCATAGTAATACACCAGTAGAAATAAATGAACAATAACCAATAACATAATCATAACTAGAATAATACCAGTATCACATGATGACCCAAAGATAGAAAGATAATATCAAAACTGAATAGTATATATGTCATGCTAAAGTATGTTCCAAGTGTCAACATGAAAAACCCAAAATAAATAAAGACATTAAAAACTCCTCCATGTGGGTCCTGAAGCACTTATGGTTCTCTTATCCATTATCTATCCCAACTCATCCATAAAACACTAGGCCTCCACCCTTAACATGTTCATGAGACACAAAGTCTATTTGGGTATTGATCAGAAAGCCTGATTAGGGTGTGAGTAAAACTTAGTAGGCCACAAAAAATGATGTCTAAAATAATATGCAGTCGATAGAATGTGTATGTAGTTTTATAAAGAAATACTTACAATGCATAAGAAAATGGTCGTCATGTTATCAATGAATCTTTATTTTACAACATAAACCCCTGGATTCCCAATGAAACCTGAACCCCAATACCTTCTTGGGCCTGTGCCATAGTCTGATCTGTCCCCAAGGGATATCACATTTAAATTTAAATGTTACCATTATTAATACTTGTCCAAATTTCCATGTTACCATTCACTTTTTAATAACACATAATTGAATGAGAATGTTACCATTCATAATACTTGGACGAATTCCCATGTTACTATTCACTATTTCACAACTCTACGACCATGTTACCACTCATAACTTCACAATAGAATGACCATGTTACCATTCATCAACATTGAATTAATTCAACAATTAATTATTCACACCAATTCCATTACTAATTCAACAATTATTTAAACACAAAAATTCCATTATTTAACTCAAAAACTAACTAATCACATCAATAATATATATTAATTCAATAATTAATTAATCAAATCAATTTATTTTTGTTAATTTACCAATTAACTAATCACATAAATAACATTTATTAATTCAACAATTAATTAATCACATCAATTTCCTCTAGTTAATTCAATAATTAACTAACCACGTCAATAACATTAATTAATTCATCAATTAACTAATCACATTAATTCTATTAGTCTATTAAATAATTAACTAATCACACCAATTTCATTACTAATTCAATAATTAGTTTGTTACATAATTCCCATTAATTAATTATCAAAGTAATTAAGTGTGTCAATTCCATTAATTAATTCATCATTAATTAATCAATATCAATAAACTCTAAATCCCATAATTAATCCTACAATTAATTATCTCATTCACAAAACTCAATATTTCATAATTAATTCCACAATTAATTATCTCAATTATCAAATCTCCATATCTCATAATTAATTCATCAATTAATTATTGCAATTCTCAAATATCATTATCTCATAATTAATTCAATAATTAATTATCTAATTTGATAAATTCAATATCCCAACAATCAAAATTAGTCAATTCACCAATTAATTAATCCAATTCATTCAATTACCTTAACACAACAATCCCTATTAATTAATTTTCTAATTAATTAATCTAACTCATTCAATTTCATTAACACAAAAATCATCATTAATTAATTCACCAATTAATTAATCTATCTCATTTAATTTCATTGACTCAACAAACCCCATTAATTAATTCCTCAATTAATTAATCAAACACATTCATTTGAATTAACACAATAATACCTAGTAATTAATTTTCCAATTAATAAATATAACTCATTTCCATTAATCAATTCCAAAATTAATTAATCACATTCAATCCCTTAAATTAATTCTCTAATAAATAAATCACGTCAATTGCATTAATTAATTCACAATTAATTAATAACAATACTACCATTAATTAATTTATCAATTAGTTATTCTCATCAATACCATTATTTAATTCAACAATTTAATAATCACATTACTCACATTAATTAATTCATCAATTAATTAATACCTAAATCCCATTATTTAATTCAATAATTAAGTAATCACATAACTCACATTAATTAATTGATCAATTAATTAATATCATTATTTAATTCAACAATTAAATAATCACATTACTCACATTAATTAATTAATCAATTAATTAATCCTATCGGTCACATTATTTAATTCCACAATTAAATAGTCATATTATAGACATTAATTTATTCATCAATTAATTAATCCCATTATTTAATTCAACAATTAAATAATCTCATTACTTCCATCAATTAATTCATCATTTAATTAATCAAATCAACAATCATAAAAATCTACATGATTAATTTTTCAGTAAATTATTTCAACTCACTCAATTAAATAACCCCATAATTAATTCCTAAATTAATTATTCCAACTCACTCAATCTAATAACTCCATAATTAATTCATCCATTAATTATTATAACATAAACAATTCAATAACCCTAATTAATTTATCAATTAAGTTTTCCCTCTCAATCAATTTAATATCCCCAATTAATTCCTCAATTAGTTATTCTACCTCAATCAATTTAATATTCCAATAATTAATCTCAATAATTAATTATCCCTAATTAACTGTCTCAATTCCCACATAATTAATCCAATAATTAATTTTTCATAATCTATAATCCCAATATCCCCAATTTGAACAATTCCCAAAATTAATTAATTCTACAAATTAATTAATTTGATTAAGAATATAATTGATAAACAGATAATATCAATTCTACAATTACATGAACATAATTGAAATTAAGACTTTGGGATTTGAATTATAGACCACCTACATCAATTTGTCGATGAACAATCGCCCATTGAAAATCCCCAAAAATTGAGTGGTGCAACGACGTTGAATGAGATCCAAATCTTAAAACCCTAAATCAGGATTAAATAATTAAATATCATATATATATATATCTACAATAATATATCTAGATATTTACAAAAAATATTTACATCTAACCAAACAGTGGATTACTTCACTTAAAGAAAGTGAGAATGGGGGAAGAATGAGAAAAGAACTGAGATAGGATTCACTTATCGGGAGAGGTGAAGATCTATAATCCGGGATTTGAATCATAAATAATAGAGGTCGAGAAGTCTTAGAATCCATCTATAGAGCTCCAAATTTATTAAATAGGGACTATGGTTGAATGGGGGTCGAATTGAAGTTAAAATGGGGGTTCATGAATAATTAGAACTAATTTTTGGGTTAATTAAATTCCCATGCACATTTTTCTAAGAAGGGGTGCATAGTTTCCGCTAACCATGTGTCTATTTTTTAGGGGTGCATGATTACTCCTAATAGGGTGCAAGGTCTGACAAACCATTTGTCAACCAAAAAAAACCACTGTCTAGGGTTGCACGGTTTTCTGGGCTTGGTTGAACAGTTTTATATAATTGTGCACCAACTGTGCACTATCCCTTTTTCTTAAATTTTTCTCAAATTTCACTCAAACTCACCCCAAGGTAAAATCCAAACAATAAGTACTCAACATAAGGAAAAAATAGTACCCAAAGTAAAGCTTGATACACCTCCATAAATGGTCAGTATATTACAATGGTGGTCTCTATATAAAAAATGTCTTGTACGTTAGAGGGGATCACAAATAGGGGATTTGTATTATCAATAGAGAATCCAAATCCCTTAAACCTTTAAAGAAATGAAAGAGAGTTAAATGAGCAGGTTAAAGTGTTTTTTAATATACTTTTATTTTCTTCATAATATTATGTGGTATCTACTATATTAACATAATCAAAATTATATGTTTTTGTACTCATATAGAAAATTAATTATGTACATGATGATATTACCAATCTAGGGTAATAATGGATGGTTTATGATAAAACTGAAGATTTATTAGGGAATAAACATCATTTTGATGAAAAACAATAATGTAATAGCATCACTATGTTGAATAAAATTACCAAGGTAAGAAGAAAGGGTATAAAATTTGAGGTTGGATGGAATCGACTCAGACAACCTGATGACCCCAACATGTTAATGTTCATTAGTTATCTTAGGGTCACAATGAGAATTAATTTGGAAATTGATATAAATTTTTGGTGTCATTTCTAGTCTGTAATAGAGCAAACCCTTTGGGAAAATATTAATGTAATATTACGATATACTTTCTCTATTTTACTGAAAAAATATATAAAGAAACATTGATTTAATTTTCATTATCTCTTATAAAGATCATTTATTTTAGATTATTTATATAATAAATATGTCTTAATGGATGTTTTAAAATCACATAGAGCCTTCCAGGAACTTATTACCAAGTTTCATATTTTGGATGTTGAGGGGAAGTAAAGCCCAACTCACCAGTTACTTATGCACACATTATAATGCAAGAAACATGGAATGATTTCATCATTTGTCATGATGATAAATCATTTTAGGTGAATTTTAGTCAATAATATATTATTTTAAATTATATATTTTATATAATTTTATTAAAAAAATAATTTATGAAATAGAAAATGAGTGTTGTAAATAAATAAGGTGCATCAAAACCAATGTGCCTCTATTACAAAGTAAGGACGGGGTACACTTCACTAGAGAAGAAATTGTATTTATTTTAAATCTAAAAAAAATGTTTTATATGATATGAAACAATGTATTTTCCTTTTTTTTATTTATATTGATGAATCAAAATATGAATCCACTTCCATCCCATGTCATGTTCTATGGAATGAGTCTCGTGTAAATAAAGAGGGTAAACTAGTTGATAAAAACAAAAAATAAGTATGGGAAACATATGTAAGTATGACATAATATTAATTCATTATGATTTATAAAAATATTATATAAACATGTCTATTTATGTTCATACTTTTTATATGGTTTAGATACAAGAATCGTTAGTGATTTTACCTGAAGAAAAACTAATTTCAGTAGATTTTAAGTGATGATAACAATATAGTTCCACTAGAGGTGTAGGTTTTGAAGTGTCGCCTTGAAAATATTTATAGAAGACAAAACTTTAATAAGATACATATCAGATGATGAAAGTATTGAAGGGGAAAATAAATTCTTTATAAGATATTATTGTTCATTCTAGTTTGGAAGACCATTATATATGAAAAGGATGAAAGAAAACTAGTAGTGGAATAAATATTATCACATGAACAACCAAATGATCCCACTAGATTTGAGTCCAGTCATTCCCCTTAACTGAAAACCTTACTCGATGTAATCAATTTTTTCATTTCTATTTATCTTAAATGTGAATCAAACAACTTCTAATAACTTTATAGTACTAAAATTATTTAGGGTAAAGATGTATATTATTTCTATCTTTTAACACCCATGAACCACCTTGTTGTTAGGGGTACGATGTATAATATCATAGTATAAATGATACAAAACAAATAAGTCCCAAAATATCACATGAGAGTGGTGATTTAAGTATCTCAAAAGTCGATTAATGACTTTACTATTCCACTTGATGATCTAGATATTAAAATGTTCAATGATTTTATTGGAACTTTTACATCATGGTTGTATAATATTATAAAGATACATCTGGTATGTATTTAATAATTTTTTTCAAATGAAAAACTTGTCCCAATTGGTGAAAAAGGGACTGAAGTGATGTATGGTATTACAAATAGATAAAATTATAGGTAAATGAAAGTCAGATCAATATAATCTAGTGAATAAACCAAGAAAACAAATAGACCTTTCGGGATTACCTTCTCCCTACTAGTTCCACTATAATATATAATAACATTACATGTTCATGTTGATGCCACATTCAAAGATTAATATATTTCCTACATTCAATATGAAGAATAAATATTTTAAAATTCCTTTACAGATGTGGTTGGTCTTGAGAGTATAAATGAGATTCTCAATTTTGAATGGTTGTGTGTCTCAGTTGTGAATACATACATGAGGTACATTTTCATAATCCTTATATCCAAAAAAATGATTTACTATGTTCATTAAAGTTAATAATTATTCATATTTTCTTTAGGAATTTATATTAATACTAAATAAAGGGAAAACCCTATGAATCACAATTTGGATTAATCCCTATAACATTTCTACCTAAGAAATTTATTTGTAAGTGAAAGAATTTGATAATAAAAAAGATGAACTAAGTAAAGAGTTTGAAAATAAAATAACTAAATAAATATTATTCTTGATGTCTATAATGTATTTTTAAAACTATTAAATATAATGATATAAAATATATTTTTCTTTTTTCGTTACATATTTGATTTTTTAGGAAGCGCTAGATGATGATCGCAATCAATTTGGATGCCCCAAATATTTATTTTCTAGATCCAATGCATGGATTTCCATCACACCAACTACACATGATGTGTATTGTGAATTTTTAATTCACTATAATCAATATTTTATAGATAAAATTCGAATTTTATGTTTCATTTTTTGTTTTAATGAGAATTTTGTTATGATTAGTTTGTAAGAACCCAATTCTTATTTGAGGTATGAATCCTTTATTTTCCATTAATTATCATTTTAAATGTTTAATTATGTCCTCATATGAATTACCTTTGAGGTTATAGAGGTTTCATGAGTATCTGGGGCTAGTTCAGAGCCTGAAACCCATGTTTTGGGTAAAATTACCTAGCACACAGTTAGAGTAAATCATACGAGTTGGGCCACACGCCCATACAGCCTAGTCTGAAATTTTAATTGAGGGGATTTGAACCATTTCTGCATGGTTAGTCAAACTATGTGAGGTAACCATGTGGGTCCCCCTTTCCTACAGATAACCATGCATGGTTGGTGCACAATTTAAAAAAATGTGTGCTTAAACCATGCTACCCTTTTAATTTGGGAAATTTTATAATTTTAAATTAAAATAAAATAATTTTAAAACCTAATTTTTTATTATTTCATTCAACAGACAGTATCCAATCCTCTCTTTTTAGAGCCTTCATTGACTATTCCTAAATTCAAGATAACTTCTTTTTCTGATCTCTAAATCGAAGTTCGTTTATCTCATTGCATTCACAATGGTAAGATCTCGATTCCTTTTTAATATTATGCCATTTTCTTAGTATCGGTTGCACTATTTAGGTAAAAGCTAATTTGTCCTAATATTAGGTTCTTTGTCCATTCATCAATTTTTTTCTAATATAAGACAAATAAATAGATGATAATAGATGATTTATCAACTACGGACCTAAGGAAGGTGGCCTTGTGCCATTTTTTTAAGTCGAGTAGTTTATATATGTTGTTTTATTGTGCGTCAAATTTCCAGGTGTCGCCTTGAAATGAAATTGAATCCTTGAATTTATAGGCTTGATATATGTAATTAAAGTGACTTCATAATGATTTTTTGTAGGTTGAATACCTTTAAAGTGGAACCACCCCTTTAGGTGTGTTGATTAATTGAACTAGACCACAATGGGTGGATTTTAGAAATAGATACCTTTGGGTGAGCTTATTTACCCCCTTTTCCATGGGATGTGAATTATTAAATAAATTGTAAATAAAATTGATTAATTGGATTATGAATTTAATTTTTAAATGAATTTCAATGTGAATTTTTAATTGCTTATTGAAATTATTAAAGAAAGGGATGAGTGATCAAGACCCTAGGCCCTTTCCTTGTGTTTCTTGTTTAAGGTTGAATTTTCTTTTTATATGTGAATGCCCATGTGAGATTAATAGAGGTTATGACATGTGATATTTTGATGAATCATGAGAATATGGACTAAATGAAATTAACATGTGATTAAATTAATGTTAAGACTTCTAATCTTAGCCTAATGACTTAAATCACCTTTTTAGGTGAGTTTCAAATGATATGTTCATAGTATTGACCTTAAGATGTTAAATGATATGGTTATATAGAATTGAATAATTGGATTGAATTGGTTAAATTATTATTATCCATGGGTGATGCATGGATTCATATGAGAATTCCATGAATGGATTCATTTGGATATTGATTTTTAAGCCTGAGTGATACTTTTTTTTCTAAGGACAGACTCATAGGGGATTTTCCTATTATATGCTGAGTGACACTTGAATTCCTTTTGAATTTACAAGGATTGAATCAAAGGGCATTGAATATATATGCCATGGGTGATACTTGTTCTTCCTTAGTGGATCTTCTAGGATATACTCAAATGGAAGTGATTTTATACCACACCTAGAATGATACCTAGGTACTTGATAGGTTCTCCATGGACGAGATCTTAGGGTGTTGGTTTATATTACACGTAAGGTGATACATGAATTACAAATTTAGAATTTCATGGATGGGATTAGGTTCTAAATGGATTAATTAATGAAATGAATTATGATGCGTCTTTCAAGAAAAATCACAATCTTGGATTTGGTCTTGACTTAGACCTTTTAGATGGTCTTTTTAGGTATATGTTGTGCTTATGATGCTATAGGGGATGTTGGCCTTGCTTGGGTCTCGAGACTTGTAAATTAAATGGGATTTCATTTCTTAAATTAATTCAATTAAATTAATTGGAAATTAAATGATAACCTAGATATATATGATTTTTAATTTGGATTACTTACTTTACATGTTACATATCTATATGCACACTGTTGTTTTAGGTATTCATTGACTTGATGGAATATACATTGGGTCGTTTCCTACTGGGATTATGTCTCACACCCTATTTAGGTTACCTTAGGTACATGAATAGATTATATGGTTACAGGTATTGATAATGGAAAGTTCCCTAATATAGGTTCTTGATTGTTACTTGGATAAGGGGTGCATGGGATTGAGCTAAGGCTCGCAATGATAGATAAGATAATTTTTTCATTTTTATGATTTGGTTATATATATTGTGTATATGCCTTGTATATATGTTTTGGATTATTTATTAGAAACATATGAAATGTAACATCATTTTTTATATGATATAACTTTTGGATTTTTTTTATATATCAGTCTTACACTATTTATATCTTGTCTGGATATTACACTGATTTTGCTCCTTATATATTATTTATTATGTTGTGTTACACTCTGGTATTAATGTAATAGTCTCCCCACAAACTTTCCTGGGCCCTTTCCACTATTCAATAGCCTCTAGAATTTTGGGAGATGTTCTTGAGGCCATGTGTCCAAATGATCTCGGGGCACTGTTGAGTGGCATCCGGTTTTGGGATGTTATAAAGTGGTATCAGAGCATTATTTTCTTGTTTTAATTACTATTTGGTGACAATAAAAAGGGATAGGAAAGGAAATGGAGTTTGGTAATGATCTATTTATAGGATTAGTTGCCCTGAGTATAGGAAAAATTCAAATTGCCTTAAATGAAATTGTTATTTTTTAGATCATGGCAATTATAGTTGATTTGATTCAACAATTAGGTGATTCACTTGATTTATGATGTTATTATTAATATGATTGTGGCTTATATTGTGCTGAAACCTGATGAGATTAGGTTATTCCATCTCATGCATCATATAGGAACATGTTATAAATCACATGCCATGCATTTTTCTATTCCATTTAGGATGCATTACTTATTGCATATTGTTGTAATAGGTGTCGTGATAGATATGACTAATGTTTTTATGGGTATATTGGGATGTGTTATGGTATAGATTAGATGGATTCCAAAATTTTTTCCCTAGGGAGTATGGGCCCTCATGGATCAAAATTTAAAGAACTATTGGTTCAACCTTTTTAATTGAATTGTGGTATAATTGTGAAATAAGCATGAATTAAAATGGAAAATGACAATGAATATATAAATCCAAGTGGTAATTAAATGGAAACTTGAGTTTCTTATGAAAAAGAACTTGACCATACCTAACCTTAGTAGTGGGATATTGGTAGTTTCTATTTCTTATAACTGATTTATACATCGCCTAGACCTAACACTAGGTGCAAGCAGAGGGGTGTGTTCTTATAGAGGGAACCTAGTACCTATCCTGCTTAAACACTTGTACTTTTGAGATGTGTCCTTTAAAATGATCTTGAACTAAGCCATGTGTTTGGAATTGTAGAATCATGTCACCATGATGTACCCTAGTGGTATGCTAGGAGGGTGGTGATGATCATACTCTAGAGGTGGTAGGTCATGGGCTACCAGTGGATCCTTCAGTCATTCCAACTACGGCACCATTTTTTGTACTGGACATAGGTGTTGAGGCACAATTATGTGATGAGTTCTTGTGCATTATACATATAATTAAGGGAGCACCACAACCATCCACGACTATGGTAGAGTTGATGTGTGAGTTCCAATATCAGCATCTGTCCATGTTTTTTTGGGATAGAAGACCACAGGTTTCATAGTCATATCTAAAGTTCATGCTTTATATCTTAGAGCATCTCAAGATTCCTCCTGATAGGAGGTTCAAGCTCAATACATATATGATGCATGATTCCTCCAAAAGTTGGTGGGATGTTATTACTTAGAAGAAGTGTTTTCAAGAGATGGATTGGAGGGATTTTTAAATAGCCTTATATGACCACTTCTATCTTGAGACTTTGAGGGATGATACATCCCAATATTTTATGCACCTAGATCAGGGCACACTATCATTTATGGATTAATCGGCCCATTTTTCTGAGCTCTAGTGCTTTGCACCTATTCTGGTGGGTGATGAGTTGTCTAAAGTTATGCAATTCGAGGATGGTATCAGGTATGACATCTAATCATAGGTTAATTTATTTCATATGATTATTGTTTCTAGAATAGTGAATTGGGTGCTTATCATAGAGTGTAACCTAAGAGAGGATAGAGGTGTGGGTCGGGGAGGTTCGGCATCTAGGTATGGTACTGCATTGATTGGTTGTAGGAAGCATCTCTTAGAGATTCCATGCGGTGATATTAGCAGTCAGAATGCAAACTTGTATATCCAGGTGAGGTTTTACTATTGTGATATGCCGGGATATACGAGGCCTCAGTATACGAGGGACCCAGTCGAGTGTCAATCATATCTCAAGATGGGTTATCTATAAAGCTTTTATAGAAAATTTCCACCAATATCCACTAAGATAGGGTATATACTAACTCCACATTCCGAAGAAGGGTCAATAGATTTTCATCAAGCAGGGATATGGGGTAAAACTAGCTGATTAGGCTGAGGTGGTGGTCATGGTCATGGTAGTTGGACCCTAGTTTTACAGTGATAGTAGGGTGGATCTGCTCAGGGTAGCCTGGCAGTATCACAAGGCCACAGTTCAGGCCTGATATATGCAGTGCAATAGACCCTTGAGGAGTAAGATCATGGACCTTTTACTGGTAGACAAACTATTCTAGTAACCTCTATTTTAGCTTCTGTACTTTTTGATATGGGGTATTCTCATATATTTATATCTTTTCCCATTTTGGAGAGCCTTGTGCTCAATTTTGAGACCTCTGATGGTTTTATGATGCTTGAAACTCTCTTAGTGATTAGAATAAAGGGTGTATATCAGTTCAAGGAGTGCCTCCTTGAGATTTATGGGTGTCACTTCGTATGGGACCTCTTTGTCCTCATGATGACAGGTTTTGATATCATTCTCAGGATGTACTGGTTGGTTCCCTTTCATTCTTTCATTGATTTTTATCACCTCAAGGTGACCTTTACATCACCAAAGAGAGAAGCGTTTATTCAAAAAGGTGACTAGGATGTCCAGGAAATCCAAGATATACCCAATCCTCATGGGATGGGAAGGATTATAGTATAGATTGTGACTTTATATCTATATGATCAGGGAACACGTTAGACTGATTTCCCTCCAGTGGTTGATCATTTTAGGAAAATTTTCCCAGAAAACTTTTCAGGATTACCTTCAGTGAGAGAGGTTGAGTTCTTTATCGAGCCAGTTCTAGGAGTTGTATTGGTATTCATTCGTCCTTATAGGATGGCTACTATGGAGTTTCAATATCTCAAGAGACAACTATAAGACTTAGAGGCAAAGGTTTTTATCTTACCCAGTACTTCTCCATGGGGTTTTTCAACCCTTTTTGCAAAAAGGAAGATAGAACCCTTAGGCTATGTTTGGATTATCATAAATTGAACCAACTGATGGTTAATAACTGATATCCTATTTTGTGGATTTATTATCTATTCGACTATCTTTTAGGAGATCGAGTCTTCTCAAAGATTTATTTGATATCCGGTTATCATTAGGTTTATGTTAGACTATCAGAAGTACCTCATACATATTTTTAGAATAGGTATGATCTATATGAGTATTTGGTTATGTCGTTTAGTCTCATGAACACGCCAGTGGTCTTCATGGAACTAATGAACCAAGTGTCTCATCCTTATCTTTATTTTTTTGTTTTGGTTTTCATGGATGATATTTTGGTTTATTCTCACAATCAACAAGACCATGACAAACATCTTGAGATTGTATTGAATACACAAAGAGAACATTAGTTATATGTTAATATCATAAAATCCACCTTCTGTATAGATTATATTCACTTCCTAGATCACATCATCTTAGAGATAAGAGTATTAGTAGACCTGGATAAGGTGAGAGCTATAGTTTCCTAGAAGCATCCCGAGAACTTATTTGAGTTATGGAGTTTCTTAGGGTTGGATGGTTACTAATGGCATTTTATATAGGACTTATCATTCTTAGTAGCACCATTGATGGGAGTTACTAAGAAGGGTGTGAAATATGTATAGATATATTCCTATTATTTGGCCTTTCAGAAGATTAATGGGAGATTAACTTCATCATCGATACCGATTTATCCATATCCAAACTGTAGTTATACTATGTACTATGATGCATCAGGTATCGGTCTAGGAGTAGTTCTTATGCAAGGTGATATAGTCATAGAGTATGGGTCTCATTAGTTTAGGCCACATGAGAGGAATTACCCAAATCATGATCTTGAGTTAGCTGCAATTATTCATGCATTGCATTGTTGGAGACATTAATTATTGGGAGATAATTTTGTGGTGTACACAAACCAAAAACCCTCAATTACATATTTACACAGCGTGATATAAATATGAGGAAGTAAAGGTGGGTTGAATACCTTTAGTCTTTCAACTTAGAGCTTGCCTACATGCCTGGTAAAGAAAATGCAGCGGAATATGCATTGAGTAGGAGGACTCAAACACATGAAGTTCAGTAGGCCAGTAGTGAGTTTCAGGTAATGGATTTGTTCCCTAAGATGCACTTGGAGGTGCATGATATTCAGGGGAAGACATTTCTATCATCATTATTTTTTACCTCTAATATTCTAGATATAATTAGGATAAGTCATCTATCAAACTCATAAGTCCTAGTCATATAAAAGAGTGTGGTAGGTGAGGACCCTCCTCCTAGATAGACCGTAGGCGGGGATGAAATCTTGTGGGTATATGGTCATGCATGGGCTTTGGAAGACATGTGAGAGGAGATGATGTGGGACTTTCAAGATTTATCTTGGGAAGTGAATCCTAGAATCAACAAGATGTATTGGTATTTACATCGCCAGTACTAGTGGACAGGTATAAAAAGAGATGTAGATAATTTTTTCTTGAGATGTTTCACATATAATGAGGTGAAGGAAGAACATAAGAGACCATCTGGAATTTTACAACCGTTACCCATCCCTAAGTGGAAGTGGGTTGATGTTGTGATAGATTTCATGTCAGGTTTATTGAGGTCACCTTGAGGTAATGATGTTGTATGTGTTATTGTTAAAAGACTCAAGAAGGTTTCAAATTTCTTTCCAATTAAGGAAACCTTCAGGTCAATGAGCTTGTACCCAAGTGGTACAAGCTCCTCCTTGGCATCCAAAAGACCTAGGATCAAATCTAGGAATGGAAATTTTTCTGGGGTACTGTACCAGCACTGTAGTAGGGCACTGTAGCAGTACTGTAGCAGGTGTGGAACTGTAGCAGCGGTGGAATTGTAGTGGCAGAGGCACTGTAGTAGGAACTATAGCAGTGGCGGTATTTTAGTAGGTATTGTAGCAGCCCGAGTACTATAGAATTACTATTTACCGAAGGGTCATTTGGTCCAATAAAAGGGATTTTAAGCCAAGTATTCAGACCACTTGTCCTTGGGCCTTTGGGGTATGTAATGGGTCTCCCTCTACCCATTCAAAAGAAGTCTTTTATTTAATAATAAAAATGAGGCTTCAGCCCCAACCTTTAAAAAAAGGAAACCTTCAGTGTTGATGAGTTTAGAATGTTTTATATCTGTTAGATAGTATGACTTAATGGGGTCCCACACAGTATCATTTTATATAGGAATTCTTGGTATACTTCATGGTTATATCAAGGGCTACAAAGGGTGTTGGGTACATAAGTGCTTCTGAGTATGGAATACCACCCCCAGACAGATTACCAGTCAGAGTGCATGATTTAGGTTCTTGAGGACATGTTGTGAGCATGAATCTTAGATTTCGAGGGATAATAGATTTCAGGATACTATTCAGATGGCACCTTATGAAGCTTTTTATGGCAGGCCATGCTGAACACCACAGTGTTTGTTAGAGGTTAGAGAGGCATTTATTCTTGGACCTCATCTTGTTCAGGAGACCACAGAATAGGTTTAGTTGATTCGAAAAAATATAGTTACTATATAGTTTGAGGTTTGGGATTAGGTTTTCTTACATGTTTCACTAAGGTTGGGGCATAGGAGAATCAGGATATATAGTAATATTTCACTGAGATGCATCGGTTCATTCAAGATTCTGGAGAGAGTCGGGTTAGTAGCCTATCGGTTGTAGTTACCTCAGAGGTACTAGGCCATGCATTATGTATTCTATGTTTATCATCTATGATGCTATTATCTAGACCCATATCATTCTTTTTAGCTTGAAGAGGTTGAGTTACATGTAGATACGCCCTTTTAGAAGCATCCCATATGTATTGTAGATCACAGCATGAAGGTTCTCTAAGGTAGGTCAGTTCATTTAGTATGTGTGATATGGAAGAACGAACGAGTACAGGATAGAACATGGTATTAGGAGGATGATGTACAATCATGGTGTCTAGATTAATTATCAGATCATGATTCACCGCCCTTAGAAGGAAATTCGGGGATGAATTTCTTTAAGGGGGGAGTTTGTAAGAACCCGGTTCTTATTTGTGGTACGGATCCTTCTTTTCCATCAATTATCAGTTTAAATATTTAATTATAGCCTCATATGAACTCCCATTGATGGTATAGAGGTATCGGGTGTTTCTGGGGATAGTTTGGAGCTCAGAACCCAAGTTTGGAGTGAAATGACCTGGCACACATTTAGAGTAAACTGTGCAAGTTGGGTTGCACAGCTGTAGGGCTAGGTCTGCAATTTTAACAGAGGGTATTTACACTGTTTCCACATTGTTATTAAAACCATTCATGGTAATTGTGCAGGTGCTAATTACATATACATAGTTATGCATGGTTGGAACACGGTTTGATAAACCATGCACTCAAACCGTGTGACCCCTTTAATTTGGAAAAAATTATAATTTTATATAAAATTAAAATCCTTTTAAAAGCTAATTTTTTCTCATTTCATTCAACAGATAGTGCCACTCCCCTCTTTTTAGATCCCTTGGTGACTATTACTATATTTGAGATAACTTATCCATCTGATTCCAAATTGAAGGTCATTCATCTCATTGGATATGAAATGATAATATCTCGATTCCTTTTTTAATATTATGTCGTGCTTCTTGGTATCGATTATTCTATTTAATTATAGGCTAATTTTCCCTAATATTAGGTTCTTCATATGTTATTTAATTTTATTTCGATATGAGATGAATAAAGAGCTAGTACTAGATGAGATATCAACTATGGACCTAAGGTAGGTGGTCTTATGCCTTTCATTTAAAGTTGAGTGGTTTATATATGTTGTTGGGTCATGCACCCAATTTTTGGACATCACCTTCAAATGAAATTGAATCCTTGAATTTCTATTCATGACCTATGTAATTAAAGAGACTTGATAACTATTTTTTATAGGTTTAATACCTTGAAAGTGGAACCAGCCCTTTGGGTGTGTTGATTAATAAAACTAGACCACCATGGGTGGCTTTTAGAAATGGATACCTTTGGGTGAGCCTATTTACCCTCCTTACCTTGGGATGTGAATTGTTAAATGAATTGTAAATCAAATTTTTGAATTGGTTTGTGACTTGTATTTTTAATTAAATTGCAATATTAATTGTGAATTTTATATTGAAATTATTAAAGGAAGGGATGAGTGATCAAGTCTCTAGGACCTTGCCTTGAGTTTCTTGTTTAAGATTGAATTTGGTTCTTATATATGAATTCCCATGTGATATGAATAGAGGATATTCCATG
Source organism: Viscum album (assembly GCA_963277665.1). NCBI lineage: Eukaryota > Viridiplantae > Streptophyta > Magnoliopsida > Santalales > Viscaceae > Viscum > Viscum album. Next base: position 1,415,650,867 of record OY728159.1, on the reverse strand, counting down.
TGGTAGTTTAATTAAGCATGAGATTCTAGATTAAATTAAATTCCCATGTGATTAAATTAATGGTAAGCCTTCTAAGATTAGCACAATGACTTAAGTAGCCTTTTGAGGTGACTTGAAAATGAGATATTCTTGGTATTGACCAGGACAAGTTAAAAGATATGGTTAGATGGAATTGACCAATTATATTGAATTGGTTAAATTATTATTATCCATGGGTGACACATTGATTGATATTGTAATTCCATGGATGGAATCATTTGGCTATTGACTGTTATGCCCAAGTGATACTTGGTTCACTAAGGATGGAATCATAGAATATTTGACTTTTATATGCCGAGTGAAACTTGGATTACTTATGGATTTTCAAGGATATACTCAAAATGAATTGAACATATATTCCATGGGTGATACTTGGGATCCATTTGTGGACCACCAAGGATGGATTCAAATTGAAGTGGAATTATTCCACACCTAGAGAGATACCTGGGTTCTTTAGAGGTTCTCCATGGATGGGCTCAAAGGGTGTTGGTTTATATTACAGCTGGAGTGATACATGAATTCCAAATTAAAAATTGCATGGACATGATCTGGTTCTAAATGGGTTAATGAATAAAATGAATTATTATGTATCTTCCAAACCAAATCAAAAGCTTGGATTCAGTCTTTACTTATACCTTTTAGATGGCCCGCTTAGTAATATGTTGTGATTATGATTATATATGGGATGTCAGGCTTGCGCCTGGTCTTGAAACTTGTAAATTAAATAGAATTGAATTACTTAAATGAATTTGAATAAATTAATTGTACATTAAATGAGAACCTAGACATATAATATGTTTATTTTTTATTACTTCCTTTAATTTTTATATATCTTCCTGCACACTATTGTTATATATATTTACTGACTGGATGGAACAGACCTTGGGTGGTTGCCTAGTAGGATTACGTCTCACACCCTGTTCAGGTCACCTTAGATATATAAAAATATTATATTGACATAGGTATTGATAAGGTAAATCACCCTAATACAGGTTCTTGATTATTTCTTGGATTAGGGGAGCATTGGACCGAGTTGAGGCTCATGATGCTAGATAGGATGCTTTTTCCCTTTTTGTACTTTGTATGTATTGTGTATATGACTTTTATACATGTTTTGGATACTTTATTAGAAACTTATGACATGTAATGTCATTTTATATATGATATTACTTTTGTCTTTGTTTATATATCAATCCTTCACTGTTTACATCTTCTTTAGATATTACATTACTTATGTTACTTGTATATTATTGATCCTGATGTGTTGCACTCTGGTATTGAGGGAATAGTATCCCCACATACTCACCTAGGCCCTCGCTACTACTCATTATCCTCTGGAGTTTGGGGAGATACACTTGAGGCCATATGGCCAACCAGGCTCGGGGCACTATTGAGTGGCATTTGGGTCTAGGATGTTACATGGGTAATTTGTAAATATATGATAAATCATGGTATGAGGTCAGTCACTGAATATTAAAAGCCTATGGATTTACTCAAATGGAAACAAATTAATGTATATATATAAATATAAACTTTCAAAACATATTTAAAAACAATTTACTTATTTTATTAAATTTTTTTACAGTGTTCGAAGAAAGATAACTATAATAATTATGGACATTACATTTTCAATTTTATGAAAGCTATCATATACAATCTAAATAATTTCATCCCCAAATAGGTAATTTTCAAAGGTAATTAAAATTTTATTAAAAATATTTCTTAATCATTTATTTGTATATAGTTTCTCAAAACTACCAATATTTACAACAACCCATGTACTCAAAAGAAGATGTAATTTTATTTAGATATGAGTGTGAAGATTACATAGTTTCAAAATGTATTCTAACATCATATTTAGGTGATTACCTATTATTTTTGTGATCTAGTATAGTATATGACATTAGAAATATATTTTTGATGTGAATCATTTTTATTATAATACTTATATATTATTTCTAATCAGTTTCTCAAGGAGAAGTATAATGGAAAAAATCAAATTGTTAAGAAAAAAATACACATAATACGTGATTTTAGAATGTATACAGACATCATGAAGTGGTGACTTCCTTATAATTATTTAGTTAATTTTCTTATCATTTTATCTAATTTTTTAGTTAATTTTCTTATCATTTTTGACATATAGTTGTTTTTTCAAATTTACACATTAGTTCAAAACATATGTCACATGATCAAAACCAAGAAAATAAATTCAAATTGTTTTGATACTTTAGGAAATAAATCTATAATTCATTTTTTATGTGTAGGAATTGATAAAAAATCAATCCAACACATGATGTGGCAGTATGACTCAAATTGTGTGTTTTCAATACAAAAGTTTCATTTTGGTTTAAAATGCATATTACAAATCCAAAACTAAGAAAATGAGTTCATATTGTTTTCAAACTTTAGTATAATGATCGATAATTCATTTTTGATGTGTAGGAATTGAAAGAATTTCGATCTAAAACCTGATGTGGTTGGTATGACTATAATTCTATGTTTTCAATATAAATGTGTCATTTTAGTTTAAAACGCATGTCACATAGAAGAAACCAAAAAAATGTTCTCATTTTGTTTTAAAAATTTATTAAAAATCATAATTCATTTTTCATGTGTAGGAATTGACCGCATGTCAATCTGAGACCTGATGTGGTCAGTTTGACTCAAAGTGCATGTTTTCAATACAAAAGTGTCATTTTAGTTTAAAACATGCATGAAATAGAAAAAACGGATAAAATTATATAAAGTTGTTTCTAAACTTTAGTAAAACAAAATATAATTGATTTTTAATGTATAAGAATAGACTTCATGTTAATAAGACAACTGATGTGGTTAGTATAACTTGAAGTGTCTGTTTTCAAAGAATAGTGTCATTTTAGTTTAAAAGATGTTTCATGTCACAAAAAACTGTGAAAATGAGCTCAGATTGTTTTCAAAATTTTGGAAAATGATTATTAATTAATTTTTGATGTGTATTAATTGACCTCACATCAATCCAACACATGATGTGGTCAATATGACTCAAAGTGCTTATTTTCAATATAAAAGTGTCATTTTAGTTTAAAGCACACATAAAATTTACAAAATAAATAAAATAAGATTGAATTGTTTTCAAACATTTGGAAAAGGATTCATAATTAATTTTTGATTTTTGGGAATTGATCACACATCAATCTAACACATGATGTGACTGATATGACTTGAAGTGCGTGTTTTCAATATAAATGTGTCATTTTAGTTTAAAACATATACCAAATAGCCAAAATGATAAAGATAGCATGGATTGTTTTCAATATTTTGAAAAAAAAATTAATAATTCATTTGTGACATGTAAGAATTTACCACACATCAATCAAACACCCAATGTGGTCAATGTGACTCGAAGTTCGTTTTTTCAATATAAAAGTGTTATTTTAGTTTAAAATACATTTCAAATCTCCAAAATTAAGAAAACAATATCAGATTGTTTTCAAATTTTAAAAAAAAATCCATAATTCATTTTCATGTTTTGGAATTGAATTCATGACAATAAGACACATGATGTGGTCATTATGACTTAAAGTATATGTTTTCAACATAAAGGTGTCATTTTAGTTTAAAACATGTGTCGCATCACTGAAACCAAGAAAACTATATAGTATTGTTTTCAAACATTAGGAAAATTATAAATAATTCATTTTTCACATGTATAAATTGATCACATCCTAATATGACACATTATATGATCTTTATGACTCGAAGTGCGTGTTTTTAATATAAAAGTGTTATTTTATTTTAAAACTTGTCGCATGGACAAAGATGAGAAAATGAGCTCTAATTGTTTTCAAACTTTAGGAAAATGATCCGTAATTCATTTTTTACATGTAGTAATAGACCACACCTCAATCTGACACACGTTGTGGTCGGTATGACTCTAAGTGTGTGTTTTCAATACAAAAGTGTAATTTTAGTTTAAAACGTGTAGCAAATAGCCAAAACTGACAAAATGGGCTCAAATTATTTTCAAAATTTAGGAAAATGACCAATAAATCATTTTTTTATGTGTATGAATTTACCACACATCAATATGACACCTGATGTGGTCGGTATGACTCAAAGTGTGTGTTTTCAATATAAAAGTACCATTTTAGTTTAAAACATCTTCTACATCCCCAAAACTGAGAAAACGAAATTGGATTATTTTTAAACATTGTGAAAATGATTGATAATTCATTTGTGACATGTAGGAATTAACAGCATGCCAATTTTTCACCTGATGTGGTCAGTATGACTCGAAGTTTGTGTTTTCAATATAAAAGTTCCATTTTAGTTTAAAACGCATGTCACACCACCAAAACTGAGAAAATAAGCTCCTATTATTTTCAAATTTTTTTAAAATGTTCCATAATTCATTTTTCACATGTAGGAATTGACTTTAGGCCAATCTAACACACTATATGGTCGGTATAACTTGAAGTATGTGTCTTAAATATAAATGTTCCATTTTAGTTTAAAATGTGTCACATATCCAAAACTGAGAAAACGAGATTGGATTGTTTTAAAATGTTAGTAAAATGATAAATAATTCATTTGTGACCTATAGGAAGTGATCACATGTTAATATGACACCCGATGTGGTTGGTATGACTCAAAGTGTGTGTTTTCAATACAAAAGTGTCATTTTAGTTTAAAACACATATCAAATATTCAAAACCAAGAAAACGAGCTTAAATTATTTTCAAAAGTTAGGAAAATTATCGATGATTCATTTTTGACATATAGGAATTGGTTACACGTCAATCTAACACCCAATGCAGTCGATATGACTCGAAGTGCATGTTTTTAATAAAAAATAGACATTTTAGTTTAAAACATGTGTCACATAACCAAGACTAATAAAAACTTCTTGTATCATTTTCAAACTTTTAGAAAATATTCATAATTAATTTTTAATGTGTAGGAATTGACCGCATATCAATCTGACACATGATGTGGTCTATATGACTCAAAGTGTGTGTTTTCAATACAAAAGTGTCATTTTAGTTTAAAACACACATCAAATAGCCAAAACAAAGAAAATATGATTAGATTAAGTTCATAATTTAGGAAAACGATCCATAATTATTTTTTGATGTGTAATAATTGACTGTACACCAATCTGACACATGATGTGACCAATATGACTCAGAGTTTATATTTTCAATATAAGGGTGTCATTTTAGTTTAAAACACACATCATATAGACAAAACCAATCAAATGAGCTTTTATTATTTTGAAACTTTTATAAAATTATTGATTATTCATTTATGATGTGTAATAATTTAATGCACGTCAATCAGACACCTGATGTGGTCGGTATGATTCAAAGTGTGTATTTTCAATAAAAGTGTCATTTTAGTTTAAAACGCATGTCACATCGCTGAAATGGGGAAAAACTAGGATTGTTTTCAAACTTAAATAAAATGGTCCATAATTATTTTTTAATGTATAGGAATTGAATGCATGCCAATTGACACACAATGTGGTCGGTATGACTCGAAGTACGTGTTTTCAATATAAAATTTCCATTTTAGATTAAAATGTGTTTCACATTTCCAAAACTGAGTAAACAAGCTCGATTTTTTTCAAACTTTAGGAAAAAATACATAATTTATTTATCATGTATAGGAATTAACAGCACACTAAATTCGACACACAATGTTGTCAGTTTGTCTCAAAGTATGTATTTTCAATATAAAAGTGTTGTTTTAGTTTAAAATGAATTACATAGCCAAAAATTGAGAAAACAAGCTCAAATTTTTTCAATAATTAATAAAATGATCCATAATTCATTTTCGACATATAGGAATCAACCACACTTCAATCTAACTCATAATGTGATCGGTATGACTCAAAGTACGTATTTTCAATATAAAAGTGTCATTTTAGTCTAAAACACGCATCAAATACCCAACTCTATGAAAATGAGTTTGGATTGTTTCTATAATTTAGAAAAAATATCCATAATTCATTTTTTATTTTTAGGAATCGATCACACATCAATATAAAACCTGATTTGGTTGATATGACTCAAAGTGCATGTTTTCAATACAAAAGTGTCATTTTAGTTTAAAACACACACCACATAGGCAAAATTGAGCGTAACAAGCTCAGATTATTTTTTCATCATTTTATCTTCTATTACTTAATTAACATTCTAATAATTTTTATCTTATACTTATTAATTGATATTTACAGAGACAATGATTGAAGAAGCACAAGAAATGGAGTGATAGTTGAATGCTTGTTCTTAAAAAGAAAGTGCTCTTGAATTGGATCACATTTGTAGTGAGTTTTTTTATCACCACATATGTGATACAATTAAAGGGTACCTTCTTTTAAGAACAATAAGAAATTGTGTGATGTATAATAATAAACTACAACTCAATATGATACACATTGTGTCTGGTATGACTCAAATTATATGTTTCTATTTTAAAATTGACACTTTGTGTTTGATTTATTTCTTTATAGTATTACTAACATAAGAATTGTTTTTTATATAGTTGTATTCTTTTTTTCGGTTTATAGTATTTTTTCAGTAACTAATATCATGATCGGGGTCTGGGGATAAAGACAAAGAAACATTAGTGTTTTTAAATGTCTATGATAATTTTTACTTACTCATGTAATTGAACAAACTAATGTTTAAAATGTCTATAATATAGTTTTTTTACATGTATATGTGTTGTAATTTTTTTTCAATTAAATTATGTATTTTCTTATGTATTTTATTCCTATTTTTTCTACTATAGTGTGTTGAAATTTTAATAGCACATTGTAGTAGTATGCCCCTATATCAGCGCTATAAAAAGCACGGATAATGGGATCCTTTATCAGTGTTAAACTAGTGATGATAAAGGACCACCTTTATCAGGATTATTTTTAATGCTGATAAAGTATCCCTTTATCATTGCTAAATAAAAAAGTTCCAATAAAGGGGATCCTTTATTAGTTCTTTTTCTAGTATTGATAAATTTTTAGGGGTTTTAAGGGTGCTCTGAGTGTCAGTGTTTTTTTTTGTGCTAATAAAGACCAATTATAGTGATGTTAAAAGTATTATGTGGAGTAGTGATATTTTATATGTATATATTGATGACTAAGGTTATGGGTCAAATATGGTTATGAGTTAACTCAGGTTATGTTGATTAGTGATTTTTTATATGTATATATTGAAGAATTAGGTTATGGGTCGACTGTGGTTATGAGTTAACTAAGGTTATATTGAGTAAGATTGTATATATATGAATATGGATGTATGATGGTGTATGTATTATGAGTTTATTGTTCATTTTTTTAGTGAATGTCGGAGTTTTTATATTTAGATTTTTTATTAAATATTTTTAAAAAATAAAATTCATAAAAATATATTTAGTGACAGTTTATGATAACCACCGATAAATATATTTTATGAATTTATTAAGTGGAAGTTATTGTAAATCATTGTTAAACATAATTTTTTCTATGGTATGTAGCGGTGTTCATGTTCATTTTTCAATTTCATTTTTCAGTTGAATTTATAAAAAAATAATGCCGCTAAATGAAATAAAAACATTTGTTAAATGCTTCAAAAATGACATACAAAAAATGCTGCTAAAAAAGAAAAGTTTCCATTAAATGATTTTCGATCGTGAAATAAGCAGCAACATTCATAACCATTACTAAACTATTTAGTAGTGGTTTAAACCATCACCGATAGAAAAAAAAATTGTCGATAATACCTTTGATTTTTATAGTATCCATTTATAGTATTTTTTATGACCATTCAATACTATTGAATGATATATAGTTAGGATTTTTAGGGATTTTATGTATTCAATCCAATCTGAAAAATATATATTTAATACAATTTGTACAATATATTTAATCCAATTCATGAAATATGTTATTTGGGATTTTATATATTTAATCCAATTTGAAAAATATAAACTTTTCTCTATTTATAGTATTGTCCATTTCCATATTATTTTATAGGATTATATGCGTTATGATCATTTAAAGTGTTATTCATTTATATTTGACTTATGATCATTCAATACTTTTAAAAATATTATACTAATTGGATTATATTTTTATAATATAGTTTTCTATAGGTATGTGCATATATTTAGCATTGATACTTGTTTTACATAACATATTATGTATAATTCAATTTTTGTGTGTATGCAGATTCATTTCAATTTGAATTTCATTTCATTCAAAGGAAATATGACATTAAACTATTCAATCGATTGATGGATATAAATTAATCATTTAAAAAAAATTCAACATTATCTCTTTTTGGTCAATGAACTTTGTTTGACATTTTACTTATGATATTATTTTCACTAACATTTAGAACATGAATTGGATCGAGAAAGATTTAATACAGGTGAGTAATTCGACATTGAATTCAGTATAAATGGTTTAATTTCATAGAATCTTTAAAAAGTACTTCAATTCATTAATGCAAGATGAAGGGTGGGAAGTATGTATGGAAAGATTCCTATGAGACAGCCTTTTAGTAGCTGAAAGGGAGATTGAATTTATTGTTGATACTGATTTTTACAGATTCAGGAAGAAGTTACGTTGTGTACTGTGATGCATCAGGTATCGTGCTAGGAGAAGTTCTTATGCAGGGTGATAGAGTCATAGCATATGGGTCTTAGTAATTAAGGCCACAAGAGAGGAATTACCTGATACACAATATCGATTTAACTATAGTTTTTCATGCATGTTTCTTTGGATATATTGCTTACTGGGAGATAATTTTGTGGTGTAAATAGACCATAAAACCCTTAAGTACATATTTACACAGTGTGATCTGAATATGAGGCAGTGAAGGTGGGTTGAATACATTCAATCTTTTGAATTTGATATTTCCTACTTCCTAGTAAGGGAAATGTAGTGGATGATGCACTGAGTATGAGGACTCAGAAATAGGTAGTCCAGCAGGATAGTAGTAAGTGGTAGCTCATGGCTTTGTTCTTTGAGATGCACTTGTAGGTGCACAACAGTCAGGGGAAGACCTTTCTATCATCCTTAGTTGTTATCTCTACCGTTCTGGATAGAGTTATAATGAGGCATATATTGAACTCAGAAGGCCTATTCATATGGGAGTGTGTGGCAGGTGGGGACCCTTCTCCTAGATAAACCATAGGCGGGGATAAAATCTTATGTGTACATGGTCGCGTATGGGTTCCGTCATACATGCATGAGGATATGATGCGGTATTTTCATGCTTCAACTTAGACAGTGCATCCTAGTGTCACCAAGATGTATCAGGATTTAGATCTCTAGTACTGGTGGTTGGGTATGAAAAGATATGTATCTGGTTTTGTCCTGATATGTTCCACCTGTCAGCTGGTGAAGGTGGAACACCAGTGACTAGCCAGAGTTTTACAATAATTCCTATCCTGTAGTGGAAGTGGGTTGATGTTGTGATGGATTTCATGATAGGTTTACCGAGTTCGCCTCAAGGTAATGATGTTTTATGGGTTATTGTTGACAAACTCATGAAGGTTTCACGTTTCCTATCGATTAAGTAAATCTTTGGTGTTGATGAGCTTGGGAGTTTTTATATACATGAGATAGTATGACTTCATGGGGTATCACGCATTATCATCTCAGATAAGGACGCTCAGTTTACTTCACGGTTCTGGAAAGGGGTACATAGGGCATTGGTAACACAGGTGCTTCTAAGCATGTCATACCACCCCTAAATATATGGCTAGTAAGATTGCACGATATAGGTGCTTCAGGCCATGTTGCGAGCATGCATCTTAGATTTTGGGGGCTCTTGGGAGAGTTATATGACCCTAGTTGAATTCACCTACAAAAATAGCTTTCAAGATACTATTCAAATGGTGCATTATGAGGCTTTGTACCTTAGTCCATTCTGATAACCCATGTGTTGGTTAGAGGCAGGATAGGAAGCTATTCTTGGACCTCATCTTGTTCAAGATACCACAGAACAGGTTCCGTTGATTCAAAAATGGATGGCTACTGCGCAGTCTCCATAGAAATCATATACCAATCGTCATAGATGACATCTAGAGTTTGAGGTTGGGGGTAAAGTTTTCTTACATGTTTCCTCGAGGTTGAGACATATGAGAATCTAGAGACAAGGTAAGATTTCACCGAGATATGTCAGGTCATTTTAGATTCTGGAGAGATTCAGGTTGTTATCCTATCAGTTTTAGTTACCTTAGAGGTACTGACCCATGCACATCATCTTCCATGTTTCTCAGTTGTGGAACTGTTATCTAGACTCATCTCATTATTTTTATCCTGAGTAGGTTGAGTTATTGTTAGGTTCATCCATTGAGGATCATACCATACGTATTATGGATCGTAGCATGAAGTTTATCTAAGGCCAGTCAGTTCCTTTAGTATGGGTTCTATGGAAGCACGGCCGGTTATAGGAAGAGACATGGGAGCAGGATGCCGATGTATGATCACGGTGGCCGAAATTATTCTCAGATCATGCTTTACCACCCTTGGAAGAAAATTCAAGGATGAATTGATTTAGTTATGGAAGTTTGAAAGAACATGGTTCTTCTTTGAGATACATATACTTTATTTTCCATAAATTCTCAGTTTAAATGTTTAATTATGGCCTCATATTAATTCCCTTTAAGAGTATTTAGGTATTAGGAGTGTACAGGGATGGTTCATAGCCATAAACCCAAGTTTGGGGTGAAATGACTTAGTGCACAGTTAGAGTAAACCGTGCAAGTTGGGTTTCACAGCCATACAGCTAGGTCTGCAATTTTAAGTGAGTATTTTCACAGTTCTCACATGGTTAGTTAAATTGTGTGAGGTAATTATGTGGTTTCTCCTTTCCTATAGATAATCGTGCATGGTTGGCACATAGTTTGAAAAATTTTGCACTCAAATCATGCAACCTATTTAATTTGGGAAATTTTATAATTTTAAATTAAATTAAAATACTTTTAAAACCTAATTTTTTTATCATTTCATTCAACAGACAGAAGCCACTCTTCTCTGTTTGGAGCCTTCGGTGACTATTTCTAGATTCGAGGTAACTTCTTTGTTCAATATCTAAATCAAAGTCCATTCATCACATTGGATCTTCAATGGTAATATCTCAATTTTTTTTAATCTTATGTCGTTCTTCTTGGTATTTGTTATGATATATATTTTCAAACTAATTTTCCCTAATATTAGGTTATTCATATGTTCTTCAATTTTCTCCTAATTTGAGCGAAATCAAGATTTGATACTGGACAATTTATCAACTACAACCCTAAGGTATATGGTTTTGTTCCTTTTAGTTAAATTTGAGTGGTTTATATATGCCATTGTTCCATGCACACAATTTTTGGTCATCGCCATGAAATGAAATTGAATCCTGGAATTTATAGGCATGACCTATGTAATTAAAGAGACTTAATAATGATTGTGTATAGGTTGAATACCTTGAAATTGGAACACCCATTTGGGTGTGTTGATTAATTGAACTAGACCACCATGTGTGGATTTTAGAAATGGATACCTTTGGGTGAGTTTATTTACCCCCCTTGCCTTGGGATGTGAATTGTTAAATGAATTGTAAATAAAATTGATTAATTGGTTTATGAATTGAATTGTTAATTGAATTTCAATATGAATTGTGATTTTAATATTTAAATGATTAAAGGGATGGATGAGTGATGAAGACCCTAGTCCCTTAACGTGATTTTCTTGTTTAATCTTGAATTTTCTCCTTATATGTTAATGCCCAAGTGAGATGAATAGAGGCTATTCCATGTGATAGGTTGATTAAGCATGGGATGATAAATTAAATGAAATGCCCATGTGATTAAATTAATAGTAAGCCTTCAAATCTTAGCCCAATGACTTAAGTCACCTTTTGAGGTGAGTTGAAAATGAGGTGTTCTTGGTATTGAAATTGATATGTTAAATGATATGGTTAGATGGAATTGACCAATTGTATTGAATTGGTTAAATACTTATTATCCATGGGTGACACGTGGATTCATATGAGAATGCCATGGGAAGACTCATTTGGCTATTGAATTTTATACCCGAGTAATACTCAGTCTTCCAAGGATAGACTCATAGGGACTTTGACTGTTATATACCTAGTGAAACTTGGATTATTTAGGAATTATTAAGGATATACTCAAAGGTAATTGAACAAATATTCCATGGGTGACACTTATGATCCCTTAGTGGACTGCCAAGGATGGACTCGAATGGAAATCACATTCTACCACACCTAGAGCGATACCTAGGTTCTTTAGAGGTTCACCAATTATGGGATCATAAGGTGCTTGTTTATATTACAGATGGAGTGATACATGAATTCCAAATTAGGAATATCATGGATGGGATCCGGTTCTAAATGGATTAATGAATTAAATGAATTGTGATGTGTCTGTCTAGCCAAAGCACAAGCTTGGATTCAATCTTGACTTATACATTTTAGATGGCCTTCTTAGGCATATGTTTTGATTATGATTATATGGGGGACGTCGGGCTTACGTTGGGTCTCGAGTCTTGTAAATTAAATGGAATTGAATTTCTTAGATGAATTTGATTAAACGAATTGAGCATTAAATGAGAACCTAGACATCTAGGATGATTACTTTTGAGTACTTCATTTACTTGTTATATATCTATCTTACACCCTGTTCAGGTACCTTGGGTGCCTAAACAAATTATATGGGTGTAGGTATTGATAAGGTAAAGCACCCTAATACAGGTTCTTGATTCCTAATTTGATTAGGGGAGCATGGGACCGAGCTGAGGCTCATGATGCTTTCTGAGACGATTTTTCCCTTTTTTAATTTGGTTATATGTATTGTGTATCTATATTGTATACATGTTTTGGTTGCTTTATTAGAAACATATCATATGTAACATAATTTTGTATATGAGATGACTTTTGAATTTTTTTATATATAAGTCTTATATTTTTTACATATTGTCTGTATATTACACTACTTCCTCTACTTGTATATTATTTATTTAATTGTGTTACACTCTGGTATTGAGGGTTTAGTATCCCCACAGAATCACCTAGGCCCTCGATGCTAGCCAGTAGCCTCTGGAATTTTACGAGATGTGCTTTAGGTCATGTGTTCAATTGGGCTTGGGGCACTGTTGAGTGGAATCTGAGTTCGGGATGTTATGGGGGTGATCTATAAATATAGGCTAAATCGTGGTATGAGGTTAGTCACTGAACATAATAAGCCTATGGGTTTCTTTAAAAGAAAAAGATTATGGTATATATATAAATATTAACTATAAAAACAAATTTCAAAATAATTTACTTATTTTATTAAAATTTTTTACAGTGTTTGAAGAAAGATAATGACAATAATTGTGGATATTCTATTTTCAAATTTATGAAAGATATTATATATAATCAAAATACTAGCATCCCTAAATAGTTAATTTCTGAACGTAGTTAAAATTTCATTAAAAATATTTCTTAATCATTTATTTGTCTATATTTTCTCATAACTACCAATATTTATAATAATCAACATACTCAAAAGAAGAAGTAATTTTGTTTAGATATAAGAGGGCAGAGAACATAGTTCCATAATGTTTTTTCATAATCATATTTAGGTTATTTCCTATTATATTTGTGATCTAGTACAGGCTATGACCTTAAAAATATATTTGGTATTTGAAACATTAGTATCAAAAAATTTATATATTAGTTTTGATCTATTTCTCAAGGATAATTATAATGGAGGAAATCAATTTGTTTAGAAAGAAATTGGCAGAATACATGATTTTATAATTTATACACACATCATGAAGAGGTGACTTCCTACTACTTATTTAGTTAATTTTCTCAACATTTTATCTAATTTTTTAGTTAATTTTGTTATCAATTTTTTATGATACTTATTTAGTTAAATTTACACATTAGTTCAAAACATATGTCATGTGATCAAAACCATGAAAAAAATCAAAATGTTTTGATACTTTAAGAGAGGGATCTATAAGCCATTTTTATTTGTAGGAATTGACCACAAATCAATCCAACACATTATGTGGTTAGTATGACTCAAAGTGCATGTTTTCAATACAATATTTTCATTTTAGTTTAAAACACATATTACAAATCCAAAAACGAGTTCATATTATTTTCAAACTTTAGGAAAACGGTTGATAATTCATTTTTGATGTGTATTAATTGACCGAATGTCAATCTAACACCTGATGTGGTCGGTGTGAATCAAATTCCATGTTTTCAATATAAATGTGTCATTTTAGTTTAAAATTCACGTCACATAGAAAAAACCAAAAAAATGAGATCTTATTTTTTTTAAAATGTGGAAAAAATTCATAATTAATTTTTTCATGTGTAGGAATCGATCTCATGTCAATATGACACCTGATATGGTTTGTATGACTCGAAGTATGTGTTTTCAATACAAAAGTGACATTTTTGTTTAAAACATGATCAAATAGTCAAAACTAAGAAAATGAGATTTGATTGTTTTCAAACTTTAGGAAAATGATAGATATTTCATTTTTGATGTATCAGAATCGAATTCACATTAATACAACAACTGATGCAGTCGATGTGACTTGAAGTTTTTGTTTTCAATAGAAAGGTCTCAATTTAGTTTAAAAGGTGTGTCACGTCACCAAAATAGAGAAGACGATCTTAGATTTTTTTCAAAATTTAAGGAAATGATTTATAACCAATTTTTGACATTTATTAATTAAACACACATTTATCCAACGCATGATGTGGTCAATATGACTTGAAGTATGTTTTTTCAATAAAAAAGTGTCCTTTTAGTTTAAAACACACATCAAATTTCAAAAATCAATAAAATGAGCTCAAATTTTTTTCAAACTTTAGGAAAAATATTCATAATTCATTAGTGATTTTTAGGAATTAACCACACATCAATCTGACACATGATGTGACTGGTTTGACTCGAATTGCATGTTTTCAATATAAAGGTGTCATTTTAGTTTAAATCATACATCAAATTTCCAAAACTAAGAAAAATAGTTTTTATTGTTTTCAATATTTTTAAAAACAATTGATAATTCGTTTTTAATATTTAAGAATTGACTGCATGTCAATCTGATACCTGATGTGGGCGGTATGACTCAAAGTTTGTTTTTTCAATATAAAAGTGTCATTTTAGTTTAAAACTCATGTCAAATCTCCAAAATTGAGAAAACAATATCGGATTGTTTTCAAAATTTAATAAAACAATCCATAATTTATTTTTCATGTTTTGGAATTGAATTCATGATAATAAAACACATGATGTGGTCGGTATGACTTGAAGTACGTGTTTTCAATATAAAAGTGTCATTTTAGTTCAAAACGCATGTCACATTGCCAAAACCAAGAAAACTAGCTCAGATTGTTTTCAAAATTTAGAAAAATTATCCATAATTCATTTTTCACATGTATAAATTGATCACATTTTAATATGACACACGGTATGGTCTTTCTGACTCGAAGTACATGTTTTTAATATAAAAGTTTCATTTTAGTTTAAAACGCATCACATAGACAAAGTTGGTCAAATGAGATCGTATTGTTTTCAAACTTTAGTAAAATAATCCATAATTTATTTTTGACATGTAGGAATCGACCACATGTAAATCCAACATACGTTGTGGTCGGTATGAATCTAAGTGTGTGTTTTGAATACAAAAGTGTTATTTTAGTTTAAAATGTGCATCAATTTTCCAAAACTAAGAAAATGAGCTTAGGTTTTTTTTCAAACATTAGGAAAATGACCAATAATTCATTTTTGATGTGTAGGAACTGACCACACATCAATTTGACACCTGGTGTGGTCGGTATGACTTGAAGTGGGTGTTTTCAATATAAAAGTACCATTTTAGTTTAAAACGCATGTCACAACGCCAAAACTGAGCAAACAAACTTGGATTATTTTTAAACTTTATGAAAACGATTGATAATTCATTTATGATATGTAGGAATCAACTACACATCAATATGACACTTGATGTGGTCAGTATGACTTGAAGTGAGTGTTTTCAATATAAAAGTGACATTTTAGTTTAAAACACATGTTGCATCACCAAAACCAAGAAAATAATATCTAATTATTTTTAAAATTTATCAAAATGATCCATAATTCATTTTTCACATGTAGGAATTGACCGCATGCCATTCCAACACACTGTAGCCGGTATAACTCAAAGTACATGTCTTCAATATAAAAGTGTCATTTTAGTTTAAAATGTGTCAGATAGCCAAAACCGAGCCAAAAATCTTAGATTGTTTTCAAACATTAAGACAATGATCCATAATTTCTTTATGACATGTTGGAATCAACCACACATTATTACAACACCTGATGTTGACTCAAAGTGTGTGCTTTCAATACAAGTGTCATTTTAGTTTAAAACATGTATCAAATAGCCAAAACCAAGAAAACAAGCTCAAGTTATTTTCCAACTTTAGAAAAATGATCAATGATTTATTTTTGACATATAGGAATTGACCTCACATCACTCTGACACCCGATGTGGTTGGTATGACTCGAAGTGTGTGTTTTCAATAGAAAAGTGTTATTTTAGTTTAAAACACATGTCACGTCACCAATACCAAGAAAAAGAGCTTAGATTATTTTCAAACTTTAGGAAAATATCCATAATTAATTTTTGATTGGTAGGAATTGACCGCACATCAATAAGACACATGATGTGGTCGATATTACTCGAAATGTATGTTTTCAATACAAAAGTGTCATTTTGTTTAAAACACACATCAAATATCCTAACCCAATAAAACAAGATCGTATTATTTTCAATATTTAGGAAAATGATCCATAATTAATTTGTGATGTGTAAGAATCGACCATACATCAATCTGACACACGATGTGACCGGTATAACTCAAAGTGCGTGTTTTCAATACAAAGGCGTCATTTTAGTTTAAAACACGCATCAAATAGCCAAAATCAAGAAAATGAGCTTGGATTATTTTGAAACTTTTGTAAAATGATTGATAATACATTTATGACATGTAAGAATCATCCTCATGTCAATTAGACACCTGATTTGGTCGGTATGTCTCGGAGTGCGTGTTTTCAATATAATAGTGTTATTTTAGTTTAAAACATGTGTCACATCACCAAAACCAAGAAAACAAGCTCAGTTTTTTTTTAAACTTAAGTAAAATGATCCATAATTCATTTTTAACATGTAGGAATTGACTGCACACCAATCTGACACACGATGTGGTCAATATGACTCGAAGTGTGTGTTTTGAATATAAAAGTTCCATTTTAGATTAAAATGTGTTTTCACATTGCCAAAACTGAGTAAACAGTCTCATATTATTTTCAAACTTTAGAAAAAATATCCATAATTTATGTTTCTTGTGTTTGAATTGACCGCACACCAATTTGATACACGATGTGGTTAGTATGACTCAAAGTACGTATTTACAATAGAAAAGTGTTGGTTTAGTTTAAAACGCATTACATAGCCAAAACTGAGCAAACGAGCTCAGGTTATTTTCAAGCATTAAGAAAATGTTTTATAATTTATTTGTAACATGTAGGAATTGGTCACATGTCAATCTGACACCTAATGTGATCAGTGTGACTCAAAGTGTGTGTGTTTAATATAAAAGTGTCATTTTAGTTTAAAACATACATCAAATAGCGAAAACTGAGAAAACGAGTTTGGATTGTTTTCAAATTTTAAGAAAAAGATCGATAATTCATTTGTGACATTTAGGAATCGATCGCACGTCAATCTGACACCTAATTTGGTCGGTATGACTCGAAGTGTGTGTTTTCAATACAAAAGTTTCATTTTAGTTTAAAACATACATCACATAGGGAAAAATTAGTGTAACAAGCTCAGGTTGTTTTTTCATCATTTTATCTACCATTACTTAATTAACTTTCTAATCATTTTTTCTTATACTTATTTAGTTAATATTTACAGAGAAAATGTCTGAAGAAGCACAAGAAATGGAGTGATAGTTAAAGCCTTGTTCCCAAAAAGAAAGTGTTCTTGAATTGGATCACATTCGTAGTGAGTTTTTTTATCACCATAAATGTGAGCCAATTCAAGAGAACCTTCTTTTGAGAACAACAAGAAATGGTGTGACGTGCACGAATCAATTGCAACTCAATCTGATACATAGTGTGTCTAGTATGACTCAAAGTATATGTTTCTAGTTTAAAATTGATACTGTGTTTAATTTATTTCTTTATAGTATTACTAACATAAGAATCGTTTTTTATACAGGTGTATTCTTTTTCTCTTGTTGGGGTAGTTTTTTTGGCAACTCATAGCATGACTGGGGGTTTGGGGCCAAAGACAAAGAAACGTTGGTGTTTTTGAATATTTGTGATAATTTGTACTTATGTAATTGTACAACCCAATGTTTGAAATGTTTGTAATATAGTGTTTTTTCTTGTATTTATGTTGTAGATTTTATTTCAATTAAATTCTGTATTTTCTCTTGTATTTGCTCCCTATTTTTACTGCTATAGTGTGTTGTAATTTTAACAGCACACTACAGCAATATGTCCGTATATCAATGATATGAAAAGCGCAAATGAAGGGATCCCTTATTAGTGCTAAACTAGCGCCGATAAAGGACATCATTTATCAGCGTTATTCTTTGTGTTGATAATGTATCCCTCTATCAGTGCTAAATAAATAAATGTCGACAAAGGGGGTCCTTTATCAGTGCTTTTCTAGTGCTGGTAAAGGTCTAGGACTTTTTAAGGGTTCTTTGATTGTCAGTGTTTTTTTTTTTGCATTGATAGAGACCTATTATAGCATTTTTAAAGGTCTTATGTGGAGTGACGATATTTTATATGTATATATTGACGATAGAGGTTATGGGTCGACTGAGGTTATGAGTTAACTGAGCTTATGATGAATAAGGTTGTATATATATGATTGTGGATGTATGATGGTTTATGTATGATGAGTTTATTGTTCATTTATGTTTTAGTTTATTGTATGTCAGAGTTTTTATATTATTTTTTTATTGAATATTTTTTAAAAATAAAATTCATAAAAATATATTTAGCGGTGGTTTATGATAATCGTCGCTAAATAAATTTTTTGAATTTATTAAGCGACGGTTATCATAAACTGATGTTAAACATAATTGTCGCTATTGTATGTAGTGGTGGTTATGTTCATTTTCTCTATTTTATTTTTTGGTTGAATTTAAAAAAAACGTAGCTAAATGAAATATAAATCGCCGCTAAATGTTTCAAAAATGACACATACAAAAAATGCTGCTAAAAAGGAAGACTGCCACTAAATGATTGTCGATCATGAAATAAACGGTAGTTTTCATAATCGTCGCTAAACGATGTAGTGGCGGTTTAAACCGTCAACAGTAGAAAAAAATCTTGCTAATACCTCGATTTTTTAGTGTCTATTTATAGTATTTTGCTACGATCATTCAATGCTATTGAATGACATATAGTTAGGTTTTTTAGGGATTTTATGTATTCAATCCAATCTATAGAATATATATTTACTACAATTTGTATAGTGTATTTAATCCAATTCACAAAATATGTTGTTGGGGATTTTAATTATTTAATCCAATCCACAAAATATAAATTGCTCTCCATTTATTGCCTATTTTTGTATCATTTTGTAGGAGTATATGCGCTATGATCATTCAAAGTTTTCTCCATTTTATATTTGTGATATGATCATTCAATACTTTAAAAAATATCTTGCTGATTGGATTCTTTTTTTTATAATATAATTGTATATAGTTATGTGCATATTTTTAGCGTTGATACTTGTTTTACATAACTTATTATGTATAATTCAATTTTTGTTTGTATGCAAATTCACTCATTACTGCAGATATGGCCTTTAAAAGTACAAAAAAAAAGCATATACAGTGATAAAAAAAAGTGTTGATAATCGAAGCGCTATTAAAACGGGGTCTCTTATCATGGTTAAAAAAAGCACTGATAAAAGTCCAAAAAAATAAAAAAAACAGTAAATCGGAGGGTAGACCTACCCCTTTTAACAAGGCTTGACCCACTTTCAACAGCGCTAAACTCGTTTTCACCTGCCCGCGTGCACCCTTGCGTTTGCTATGTTTCAAACATGAGACCTCCCACTTACACCCCACACCTTTTCCACTCACCTATACTGTTTTCTTCTATATTTTATGATATATCTATATATTTATATATATTCTGTTATATTTTTTATCCATATATATATATATATATATATATATATATATAAGTACATATATATAATATGTTTTGTGTGTGTGTGTGTTTATAAACACACACACACACACACACACACATATATATATGGGTGTGCCTTTATAAATATAATTATACATGTTTATATTTATTTACATATATTATATATTAAAATTTATATCCATATATTAGAATATATAGATATATATATATATATATGTGTGTGTGTGTGTGTGTGTGTGTGTGTGTTTGTCAATACACACACAAATATTTATATATAAACATTATATGTATATTAATTGTATAGGTATATAAATATTCATACATTTGTATTTTAAATAAAATGAATAGTAGTTTTTATTTAGATTAGGCTTATATATTGAGAAATATATTTTAAATGTATTTTTTTAATTATTTATTTATAAAATTAAATTTTTGTGTGAATATATAAAAAATATGTATATATTGTAATATATTTGATTATAAATAATAGTACATTGTGAAAAATGATAAAATTTCAAAACTACAATATCAATATGAATGTAATCCTTGGGAATAAATTCAGTCTCCATTGAAAATGGAAAAAATACCCCCTTAAATGAACCTGAAATTCCATCGAATGTTAAAAAATTTGGACATCTCGACTAAAAACTCAATTTTAGAGGCCTTTTGAGCTTTTCTAGGGTTGAAAAAATGTGATATGAGCTCTATGAGCTCATCATTGGCCCTCCACGGTGCATGGCTTGTCGCATGCTTTGACTTGATATGTGGTAGAGTGCAAACGGACACCCGGATCAAAAGTTATGGTCATTGGAAGTTTGAGTTGCGTTTTCAACTTATTTTAGATCTTTTATTAATTTTTTGATTTTTTATCTGTAAATTGTTATTAAATGACTTACTCAATAAAAATTAGTTAATTATTAATTAAAAATATTTTTTAAATTACTTTATAAGTCATTTTTACTAAATATCTTATATATTAAGTGTAAATATTTATTTACCTTATCTGAAACATATTTAATATATATATATATATATTATTTATATCAATATAAATATATAAATATATTATTTTTAATGAAAAATATATATAATTTTTGCAATATTCCATTTATTAGCGCTAGTAAAAAAACCACTGATAAAACCCACTTTTATCACCACTACTAAAAAAACACTTTTAAAGAGGTGCTTTTAACATCATTTTTTTAGTGATATTAAAAGCACATTTTATAATCAATTTTTGTTAGTGTTGATAAATGTATCCCCTTTATGAACGCTTATTTTTAGTGGTGTTAAAGGGTGGCGTTGCGTAAAACTGTTTTTGTGGTAGTGATTTCAATTTGAATTTGAGTGTATTTAAATGAAATATGCCATTAAACGATGCAACCGATTGATGGATATGAATGAAGCATATGAGACATTTGCAACTTTATCTCTTTTTGCTCGGTGAACTTTGTTTGACATTTTACTTAAGATATTATTTTCAATGACATTTAGGATATGGATTTGATCAACAAAGATTTGATATTGGTGAAGAATTCAACATGAAATTCAGCAGACGGTTCAACTTTAGAGTATCTTAAAAAGCACTTCAACGAACATCAATGCAATATGAAAAGCAAAATTGAATAGACTGGTTCTGTTTTTGTTTTATGTATCAGATTTTTGTTATGCTTATGTTTATTTATCTTCCTATACTACATTTGACATATTTAATTTTCCTTTCATACACTTGCACCGGCCAGGATAGTAGTTGAGTTGATGCTATTTCACATGGTTTGGCTCAAGACTATCCTAGAGATCCAATTTATTGCGTCAACAACAGATTTCCTCATTTATTTGTCAAAGTATTTAATACCATGGGCTGCATAATGAAGTGTAGCCCCCACTTAAATTCCTGTCCATTTCTAATTAAAAAACGGTGTTCGCTAAGGAATATATGAAAAAAAAAAAAAGGACCGGTCAACGTGAAAGGGTGGAGGAGGCAGGCAATACATGTCGGAGCTCGGCCGGTGGAACTTATGCTCGACTGTTGCTGTCTTTTTAATGATTTGTGTTCACACCACTTGCCATCGGAAGCTCCTTGCGAAGGCGCCCAGCCCTTCTCCCGGTTATTTATACCCGCCTTCCGCTGGGGATCCCAAATAGGAAAACCTCTCCCAGGAAACCTTGCAATATTGCTTACAATTTGATCTTCTGCATATATTCAGTACCAGTTAAGGGAGTCGGTCTGGGCAAATTAGACGGACTGGTGGGTTGATTTTGGGCGGGGAAGACATGGGAGAATGGTTACGCTACACTTTCGGCGTTCTGGGTAATGCCATTGCCTGCATGTCTTTCACCATTTCTGTTGCGTTATGTATATATGTGGGGGTGGCTAATTTCGGAAGGGCGGTGGCATCTTGCAGGCAATGCGGCTTCCCTCTTGCTGTACCTCTCACCCATGTAAGCTTGAATGGGGGAAAGGGAGGATGGTGGGATTTTTGTTTTTGTTATTTTGACAATTATGGTGATGGGGAATGCAGACTGACGTTCAAGATGGTGGTAAAGAAGAGGAGCACGGAGGGGTACTCATGCGTCCCCTATATCGTGGCGTTGCTGAACTGCGCGACGTCCATGTGGTACACCTCGCCGGTGGTCAACGACGGGTGGAAGCATTTCCCGGTGTTCGCCATCAACGGCGTGGGTGCTCTGCTGGAGCTCGCCTACATCCTCATCTACCTCTGCTTCGCTCCCACCAAGCAGCGCAAGGCAAGCTCTAGGCCCACACTACTAGCTTCATTGTTGTTCGCTCCTCCAGTAATTTTTTTTTCTGGGTTTTAAAAAATTTAAAATATGCTAAAAGGGGCTAGGGTTCGGATAATTTTAAAATTGGGTCCAGGATGCGTGAACGCCGTTCACGCATCCTTCCGCGGCGAAGGATGCGTGAACGGCGTTCACGCATCCCGGACCCCGACGGTAATGCGTGAACGGCGTTCACGCTTCCTTTGCTGACCAGCTGAAGGAAGCGTGAACGCCGTTCACGCATCCTTGCGCGGGAAAAGATGCGTGAACGGCGTTCACGCTTCTCTCCGCGGCGAAGGATGCGTGAACGCCGTTCACGCATCCTTCGCGGACGAGCTGAAGGATGCGTGAACGGCGTTCACGCATCTGGCCGAGAGAAGTTATAAAAGGAGGGGTCCCCCCCCCAATATCCATTGTTCTCCTCTGATTTTCGTTGCGAAGCCCTGCAGAAATTCTTTCTCAACAAATATTTGCTGCTTTTATTGAGGTAAAATTTCTATTTAATAATTTGTATGTTTAATTGTATTTATTTATTTCATTTGTATGTTTAATTGTATTTATTTATTTCATTTTTATGTGTAATTGTGTGTATGATTTATTTATTTCATATGTTATGCATGAAATGTTTTGTATGATTTAATTTTCTTGATGTTGAATGTTCGTATGATTTAATTTTTTGAATGTCTGTTGTCTAAATATTGAATGTTTTATGTTATGTCTAAACTTTTTAATGTTTAGAAAAAGTAATTTATGTTGGAGAAATTTATTTTAATGGATGGTTTTGATGTAAGTGTAAATTAAATTACTTTTATTTACTAGTAATAATATTTTTAATCAATAAAGTATAAAATATATTTACTTATATTTTGAAAAGTAGAAGAATGGCCAAAAAACATTACAATTTCATAAAATTTAAAATAACAAAAGTTTTTATTATGTAAATCTCAATTAGATCAGTTATAATAAAATTTATTTAATGTTTTTAATAAATATAAATATATATATATATATATACACATGAAGTTAAATTTTTGTAAAATAGGTGTAGTATTTAATATAGATTTTATATAATACGGATAATATAATAAATATACCAAAAAACACGGTATGAGTGATGACTGATCTTGAGACGACCGACCATGCATAATTGAAATTGCATGTTTTATTTTGTGTATGTTGTTATTCAATTTGTAATAATTGCATTTTTTCGGTATTGATGACCTGCGAGTCATCTCTCAGTAAGTGTAAGGACCTGCGTGTCCGTTTAAATTAATTTATGTATTTCATACCCCTAGACCCCCTCACATGCATGTGAGTAAATTTGTAAATAAAAGACGGACGCCCCAAAGAGGTGTCGACGAAGAGGCATCCCCGAAGAGGTGTCGACGAAGAGGCATTTGAGAACTCGTTCGAGAGGTGGCGTTGCTATTTGACAGGAGATTGGCGGTCGCTGCAATATTTGATAATAGAGATAGGAGTTTACTCATATAAATTGTGGTTAGTTTATCAGATAATGATAAACTAATCGCAAGTCTCAAGATCAAGTCATGATTATATATTCATAAGTAATCAAACTTTATGAAACATTATATTAAATTTGCTTTTGTGCTAAAATCACAATCACTATACCTTAACAGTGATAAATCAATACATAAAAAAGTCTCAAGATAATCAATTATTGAAAACCAAAATAAATAATTTAAAATTTTAATGTAGTGTATAATATTTTTAAATTTTTTTTAATAGGTAATTATGTCTGCTCAAATATATTGCAACGGTGAGGTAATTTGTACCGAGCAGGGTTTTAGCTACAGTGTGCCACCTGTCAAAGTGGTAAATCTCCATGGTTGTATGACATTGGATGCAGTTCGTAATAAGATTCATAGTCGGTTAAAATTGAGTGGAGGACAAACAATCACTTCAATTAGATACCGACATCTTCAATATCCTGAGCGTATGTGGCACAGCGACTACCCTATAGTCGATGATGAGGATTGGATGGAGGCTTCTCAGTTATTCAGGCAACAGTGTATTAATGGTTTGATGGAATTATTTATTGTCATTTCTGATATTGATGTGGTGCAATCGATTACTACAGAACCATGCTTTGTGACCGCTATAGAAGTTGGTCCTTCACAACAGTCTTCTTTATTGCCTCCTTCTCATTCGACTCCTGTGGAAGAATGTAATGAGGAAGATCATCAAAATTTGGAAGGAAATGTAGATGACATCCCTTTCTGTGCTGATATAGTGCAAGAAAGTTTATCTGAGGAAGAAGAATCTGGGGAGTCAGCAGGAGATGATGTGGTTGGAAATGAACCTTCTGAGGTTCCTTTGAGAGACAGACATCCACTACATCCACCAGTTAGTGGTAATCAGCCTTCAGTTTTGAGTTCCTTAGTTGGAGGAATGTCTCGTGAACAACTTTTTGATTGGGATGTCATTACACCAGCTTCTGAATTCCCTGGCATTATAGGGAATATGTCTGCATCAAATGATAATGCCATATATGTTGGGCAGGAGTTCGAAACTAAACAGGTAATGAAAAATGTGATAAAGCAATACCACATTGAGCGACATTTCACATTTGTGGTTTATGAGTCAAAGAAGACCAAATATCTCATTCGTTGTGAAAAATATGGGTCAGAATGTAAATTTCGATTAAGAGCAGTATTTGATAAATGTTATGGATGTTGGAAGATAACCAAATTAGAAGGCCCACACACTTGTCTGCATCCCAGCTTGGCACAAGATCACTCTTCTCTTGATGCAGAGTTTATATCTACTGTTATTTGTGAGATGATACGAACAAGTCAGGATGTTCCTGTTGCCCTTATTCAGGAAAGAATTCAACAGTTGTATAACTATAAGGTATCATACAACAAAGCTTGGAATGCAAAACAGAAAGCCATTGTAAAAGTGTATGGTGATTGGGATGAGTCTTATGCGTTGTTGCCACAACTTATGGAATTGTTGTCTCTCAATAATCAGATTGTTTATCAGTTGGACACTGTTGAGTATGTATCCCAAAATCATCTAGTTGATCGGTCAAAGGTGAAGTTCAAGAGGATTTTTTGGGCATTCAGACCGTGCATTGCTGCATTTCCCTTTTGTAAACAATTTATTCAGGTAGATGGCACATTCCTTTATGGAAAGTATACAGGTGTTCTACTCATTGCTGCCACACAGGATGGTAATCGCGCTCCTCTGCCACTTGCTTTTGCTGTTGTTGAAAAAGAAAATTTTGAATGCTGGAGCTGGTTCTTGGCATGTGTACGTGTTCATGTCACGCAGAAACAGGGCGTGTGTCTGATATCTGATCGTCATCGAGCGATTATAGAGGCCGTGAGTAGTGATGGGGTTTCTTGGACTGAGCCGAATGCTTATCACCGTTATTGCATTAGACATATTGCAAGTAATGTGCATAAGCAGTTTAGAGATGAGGTCATAAAGAAGGCGATCCTCAAATTGGGTATGGTTTTCTAAACTTTCTTTTTTTAACAAAATTTACTATCCATTTTAATACATTATTATGTTATGCTTTCAGCATATGAACCCCAACAAGAAAGGTTTGATCGGCGTCTTGAAGAGATCCGAACAGTTAATGAGGAGGTATATGAATATATGGTACAAATTTCAAAGGAAAAATGGTCATTAGCATACGATGGTGGCATGAGATATGGGCATATGACCACTAATATAGTGGAGTGCGTAAATGGGGTCCTCAAGGGTGTGCGTAAACTCCCAATCACAGGGTTAGTGCAAGAGACATTTTTTAGATGTGTTCACTACTTTGTTGACCGGTCCCAAAAGGCCTACCAGAGGATGGAAAATGGAATGCTTTTTACTCAGCATTTTCAAACTGATATTGACCGGATACGGAATGAGGCTTCACGATGGAATGTTATAGCCTTTGACAGGGAAAAGAGGAGTTTTCGGGTAAGAAAGTGCTACGACCAGGGTGCATGCACTAATGGTGGAGTGTTTGTCGTGATGTTGGATAACAGGTACTGTGATTGTGGCAGCTTTCAGGCATTGAGATATCCATGTGTACATGTTATTACAGCTTGCGCTTCGGTAAATATATCGTGGGAGCCATATGTTGACCCGGTGTATCACATGAGCACTTTGGTTAACTGTTATAGTGCTGCTTGGATGCCTGTTGGTGACTTCCATTCTATCACATTGCCTGCTGATCAACCGACCATTGTCCCTGATATTTCCAGGTTTTCATAAGTCGGTTTTGGTATCATTTATAATTTTTTCAATGTGTGTCATTTTTAAAATTATTGGCTTCATGCTACTAGGTTGCGGCCTCGAGGAAGACCGAAGTCAACTCGCATCAGAAATGAGATGGATTGGCCTCGGCAACGAGGAGGGAGAATACGATGCAGTATCTGCCACGCAGAAGGACATACTCGTAAGAGATGTCCCCAAGTGGCAGGACAGAGTTCCAAATCTCATCATCCATGATCGAGTCTGTGTACCTGCTCTAAGAGGAAGAGGTTGTGGTTGAATAACATATTGTGGAAGTTTCTATAGTTACTTAGGAACTTGATCTATTTGGAATAATGTTAATGGTTATCTAATGGATAATGGATAAATTAACAAACGTAATTTCACAAATAAGAAGAAATAATTAATTTTTTACTTTTTCCTCTTAATTTTTAATGTGGAATAATGTTAATGGTTATTTAATGGATAATGGATAAATTAACAAATGTAATTTCACAAATAAGAAGAAATAATTAATTTTTCAGTTTTTCCTGTTAATTTTTAATGTGGAATAATGTTGATGGTTGTTTAATGGATAATGGATGAATTAACAAACCTAATTTCACATATAAAAAGAAATTATTAATTTTTCACTTTTTCCTGTTAATTTTTAATGTGGAATAATGTTGATGGTTATTTAATGGATAATTGATAAATTAACAAACGTAATTTCACAAATAAGAAGGAATAATTAATTTTTCACTTTTAAATTATGGTTTTCTTATAAGATGTCTAGTTTTAGTAATGGCATCTGAGTGTCTGAGCATCCTTAACTAATGTTGATTGTGAGACTAGGCTAATATTGATTGTGACACCAAATAAAAATGAATATATCATGATTCCACTATTAATAAGTAACGATGATATCATGTGTGCAGATGGCAGGTTTTCCATTGCTTACATCTCAGGCTACTCATGTATCACGACTGCTTTTAGAGGGACGTCCTGTGGCTCCCTTGAGTGTACGTAGATCTCACCATTTCCATCATACTGCACCACCTCCCGCTATCGTCCCACATCTTCGTCGAGCTGGATTTTATGGCGTAGCGATGTGCGACTTCACGTTTCTTGATCATCAGCTCATTGCCGCACTTGTCGAGAGATGGAGACCAGAGTCGCATACTTTCCATTTCAGTGAGGGAGAGATGACTATTACATTGCAGGATGTGGCTATTATGTTGGGCCTCCCTATCGACGGACATGCTTTGACAGGCCGAGTTCCATCAGATTTGCCTGAGCTTGTTCATAGACTTCTGGGCATAGAGGTCCAGGATGATGGCAGGACCATCGTCGGTGGTAGATTGCGGATGCCTTGGTTAGACCAGCACTTCACACATTTACCAGATGATGCTGATGACGTCACCGTGCTGCGCTTTGCACGGGCATATATTTTGAGGCTGATCGGTGGCACGCTTTTTGTTGACCACTCTACTACTTTTGTGCACCTGATGTATCTATCTTTTTTAGAGGATTTGGACCAGGCAGGTCGATATAGTTGGGGGTCTGCCTGCCTAGCATATACATACAGAGCCCTATGCAGCGCATGTCGCATCGAGAAGATGCAGATCACAGGATGCATGGTTCTTCTACAGATGTGGGTATGGGAGCACATACCTCGTTTAGCTCCACATGCTCGTGCGCCATTACCCGTAGATATTGTAGCAGAGGCTCCACGTGGACGTTGGTATGTTATTATTTCTTTCTAATATCTAACTTACTTGTATAAAATTCTTTTATGAAATGTAAAAAAAATGTTATCTACAGGTGGAGTCAGGAGCATCGACATTCAGATTCTCCCAGACATGATGTTCACGCCTACAGACTTATGCTAGACAGCATTCGACCAGACGATGTAAGTGGTTATTATTTATATTGTTAAATCTTTACTCTTTACTGTAAATCTATTCATTTATTAATTGATTATTCATTTTTTCTTTCAGATTACATGGATGCCATATACAGATGCTATCCTTCAGAGTCTGCCCCCATACTGTACAGTGATGCTTGATATCGGCTCTTGCATGGTTCCACTGATTCATTTTCATATAGTCGAGTGGCATCAGACAGATAGGGTTATGAGACAGTTTGGCTTCCTTCAGCCAGTTCCTGACCCGCCCAGTCAGTTGGATTCATTGCATTCCCTGAAGATGTCAGGGAAGAGAGATTTTGATTGGAGGAGCTACCATGCGAGATATGTAGCGTTATGGGACAGGCGACGAGAGTCCCAGTTGCGAGGGGCAGGGACAGTACGCTTTCATTTGATGGATCAGATGGATTATGCAGGCTGGTACATCAGGTCTCCCGTCAGATTTCTGACACGACACGGACGGGGCTTCCATGACTTGGTATGCATTCTTTCTTTCACAGTTCAACATATTTTTTATTCAAATTAGTTAATAACAGAATTTGTTTTCGCAGGATGCTCGTATTTGTCATCTACTGCATATGTCTGATCCAGTGGAGAGAGCTGCCTTTGACCCAGCATATTTTCACAGCCTTGTACGACAGATGCTACCGTCGATGGACGAGATTTATCATGGCATTTTCTTTGATCCACCACCTGCTGCGGAGGCCGCGGAGCCTGCTGCGGAGGCCGCGGAGCCTGCTGCGGAGGCCGCGGAGCCTGCTGTTGTTCCACAGGATGAGGCTGCTCAGCTTGCTCAGCCACATGATATTATTCCACTGGAGGAGGGTGTTCAGCATGACCAGTCATATGCTCCTCCAGCTTCTCAGGCACAGCCACAGGTACTTACAGACGCTGACTGGATTGAGTTCGATGTTTTATTGCAGTCATCCACAGCAGAGCAGCCATCTACTTCCTATATTGGTGAGAGTTCCAGCCAGCTTCCACTATCCTTAGATGCAGGCCAGGGTACAGGCGGTGAGACTGTACATCCACCGTCTGTCACACAGGAGGATGTGGAGGTGGCTGTCGATGAGGATGCGCAGCCTACGCCAGAGCACAGACGTAGACAGACACGGCGTGGACGCATCCAGTATACGCCTGACTGTGGGACAGAGGAGCATCCACACCGGAGGCGTAGATTAGGTTGACATTTGATTTATGATACGTTTTGTATGTGTATTACTGTTATCTAGACTTCTGTTATACCTTTAATAAGTGTCTTACTGTTATCAAATTATCTACCAATGTATATATGTATATATATATGTGTATAATAAATAATATGATTAGAAATTCCATAATACTCATATAAATTCAATAAGTTCAACATAAAGGTTAAATAATAATCCAAGGCTATTTATTTTATGAATAACATATTAAAAGACCAAGTAAAATGTTTTGAAGAACTTTAGGAGGATTTTGTTGGCCTACAATTAAATATAGGATCAAGAGAAACTCTTGACTCCTAATATGATATTAGGAAATTAGGTCACACAAGTGATGGAAAAAAGGGAAATTATGGTTCATAGGTCCAAAAAATAGTTAAAAAATGTTTAGGGAAGAAAATGATACATCGTAATGCCACAAATGGTATGGTTATTGTTCATAAACAGAAAGCAGTAATGATTGGTGTCAGAACACAAGAGCCTGTTATGTGGATAAAGATTTATTTTGGTATGAATTAGAATCAGAATATTTATTGATCTTAAGGAATAATGAGTGGTGTATTAGTGATGCACATGTATAAACCATTTATCAAATATTATTTTTGTGGAAATATGGGGAATTATTAGAATGCTCATTTCATAGCCTTGAGGGTCACTATGTGACTTGGGACACACTATAATATTTACAAATAAGGTGTGTATTATCAAGGGAAAATATAGCGGAGTTGTTTTGTAAGGAAAACACACAAAGGGGAATCTATATCTTCTGAGTGGACAAGAAGATATGTATTTTATATCCAAGGAAGAAGAAAATAGGTTGTGGTATAAATTTATTGTTTATATGAGCCAATCATACATGGAAGATTTGTTGAAATGTGACACTGCTCAAGATCTCTCTAATTTATCATGTGATCATACTCATACATGCGATTCTTTCTAACAAGGGAAGATTATTTGAAATATATAAAAGGTTAAAGATCAATGGTCAATAAGAGTGATTGAACTAATGCAAATTGATGTGTGTAAACCTATTTCACCAAGATCTATTGATACAAAGAGATATTTTTAGTGGCCAAGGATCAATTAGGTGGTAATGAGAGGGAGGTGAATCAGTGGTAGCCTTATTTTACTAATTCTTTTTTTAAATTCAACCTATTGAAATTTGTTTAGGTTTTTGATCCACTCAATATAAACTCTCAATCATTCCTCAAGTGTAGTTGTAATGAAATAGGGAGAATCACATGTTATTTACAGGGTTATTTTGAAAATACTACTCATTTCTATATTGGTTATACCCCCCAACATGTATTATTCACTATCTCCACAAGTTAATACAATGACATACAATCCATTTTTCCTCTCTATAACAAAAAATAATCCACTATACACTCTCTTTCTCCATAATACATTGGAGATTCATTCTACTCTATAATCCAAAAGATACATCTACTTCCAAATTTAGGAAGAAGTTCTTCTTCAAATAGACTTACTCTATAAGAAATCTAGTCACTCCTACCTTGTGTACTTTATCAATAATTTTAGAAATTATTATATTAAGACTCTTTTCAGATTTTGTGCAATCTAGATTCTCCTCAATATTCAAATAATCAAGAACTCATCAATTCATCTTTCTGTATTTACCTGATACATTATTGTATCGAGTTATCAGAAATAATATTTCAATTCAACACAGAGTCTTCATCACCTT
This sequence comes from Viscum album, assembly GCA_963277665.1. Lineage (NCBI taxonomy): Eukaryota > Viridiplantae > Streptophyta > Magnoliopsida > Santalales > Viscaceae > Viscum > Viscum album. Next base: position 1,415,618,775 of record OY728159.1, on the reverse strand, counting down.
CATACACACTTTATTCACAAAACAAACAATAATTGTTCATGGGTAATATATCATTATTACATGATTTAAAATCAATCATTTAAATCCTTATTTAAATTTGTTTCGTAATAACACATTTAATTACACATTTATATATGAATACTCATCAGTAGTGGTATCATATTTTCCTCATATTGAATGCCCCATTAGTTTCTGTGGGTATTTTGTTTCATGCAACTCATAAAGAATACTAGAAGGATTAAGGTTCCCCTCTTTCTTCTTAATGTGGTGTCTATCTCTATGAATCATTATCTATATTCATACATGTAACTCATATTTAATTACATAATAAAATACAAAAACTCATCAAAAATACCCAATGCTCGGGTCTTCTCCATTCTTCACATAAATGTTACAACTCATGTAGGAATCTGATTCACGTGGATTCATCAAAATATGATCTTCTAATCACCCGAATACTTATGTTTCACATTTCATCACATAGGATATTCATTTTAGATTAAATTTTTACTCTCATCACATGAACTATTCATTTTATTATTTAAATTATATTAATGAAATTGTAACTTCATGAATATATTATCATGATTGTACCTTGGCATTAAATCTACATCTTACTTCATTTGAAGACTCTATTTCATCAAAAGTCTTGGGATCCTTCAGTTCATGCACGACAATGCATGAATATTGAACATGACTTGTTCTTGGATCATGCTTGGATATTATAAGTTCATCATGGACTTCTTAATATGGAAGGGTCCTTGGTTTTATCCAAGGATTCCCAACCATGATCTTTGTGACTCATCAATGGTAGATAACCAATGCTCTATAAAACCCTTGAGAAAGGGAAGAAGGTTCTCACTAATTAGACAACTTGAAAAAGTTAGATCAAATTGTTGTGTAAATGTCTGCATGTTTTTAGTGGAGAGACAATGATTGTGTCACCATTTTCCCATATAATAATATCACTCGGTTGAGTGCTTCCTTATTTATTTTATCATTCCTTCAGCTTGGTAGAAGTGATTACTGGGGTACGCTCTCAAATCCTCACTGGCATCGACCCATGTTGTCTTCTCTAACACCATTCCACTGCACATGATTGAACCACCACTCTAATACCATGTGCCTCATGTGAATTCATGCTCGCCTACCATTTCTTCCCATACAATAGTCAACTCCAGTTCCCACCTCAAAAGTGGCTGCACCTAATTCCCTTATGTAGCTAGTTGGATGGATTCCTTTTTAAATAAAGTTAAAAATATGTGTTAGATAAAATATTCCACCAAATTCCATATTCACTCCAAATACCAATCCTTATTCTTCATGAAAAATATAAATAATATATTTATACTTTTTTCAAATATCTCTTCATTTATGTAATTTAATTTCATATTTGGATAATTATCCATGTTTTAAAAGTGAGAATTATTTAAGATTATCTTAAATAGAAAAAAATGTGCAAAGGAGTTTTCAAAAATGTTCACTAGGTATTCTGTGAGATGCGTGAACGCCGTTCACGCATCCCTTCTCTCGGGAAGATGCGTGAACGCCGTTCACGCATCACGCCCGGGTCCGGGATGCGTGAACGCCGTTCACGCATCCCGGACCCATTTTTAAAAATATTGGAACCCTATACCCTTTTATCAAATTTTAATTTTTTAAAAACCCAAATAAAAAAATTAGCCTCGCTCCTCTCATGTTTTGATAATCCAGGCTAAGGTGGTGGGGTTGACTTTGCTGGTCGTGGCCATGTGGGGGGCATCGCTGCGGCCTCCATTTTCGGCTTTCCCGACCCCCGCCGCCGCCAGGCCTTCGTTGGATACATGGGGCTGGCCACCTCCGTCGCGCTCTTTGCGGCTCCCTTTGTCGCCGTGGTGAGTCATTGCCTTATAATAATAATAATAATTATTACTATTAATATCTGGGTTTTGCAGAAGGGCGTGATTAAAACGAAGAGCGTGGAGTTTATGCCCTTTTACCTCTCGTTCTTCACCCTCATTTCGTGCTCCGCATGGCTGGCCTATGGATTGCTCTCCCGCGATTTCAATCTTTGGGTACGTATTCTGTAGCCATATAATGTAGGGTGGTGGATATTTTTTCTGAATATTCGGAACCGCAGGCCCCGAATGTGGTGGGTTGTCCCCTCGGCATCATCCAGCTAGGGTTGTACTGCAAGTACAGGAAAAAGACGGTGGGGACAGATTCGCTGGCACCCCACAAAGGCGAAGATCTCGAAAGCAATAATATGGGCTCCAAACAACTGGAGCTTGCGATTGAAGATTTAAAATGACTGTACAAAGTATGATTCCATTTCTTTGTTTTTAATGGTTGGGATATATAAATATCTTCTATTGTGGCCTCATTTTACTTGCAGGATGGGGCGATAAGTGGAGGGCGGTCTTCTGTTTGTCATCAAGAAACAAAACAATGGATTCCACGTCATTCTGAGGAGAATGTTGCGTGCCTGAAATAAATATATGTAGCATCATGAGCAGTGAAACTGGGTATATAAGATATTTAGGGGCAGTTTCGGTTTTATTTGGCAGTGGTTTTGATTTTTAAGAAAAATAACCCGAAAATAAATTAGATAAGATGAACCTAACCGCTGCTAATACATTTAGCAGCGGTTATGTTTAGCGGTGATTAATAATAACTATCACTAATTAGAATTTTCATTAATTTACTTAGCATCCGTTATTAAAAACCACAGCTAAATATTATTATTGATTTTTTTTTAAAAAATATTTAATAAAAAAATGTAAATATAAAAAAACGGACACGCAATAAACTAAAACATAAATGTATGATAAACTCATCATACATACATCATGCATCTATAATCATATATACAAATATCCACAATCAGCATAACCTCAATCAATAGATATATCACTCAACTGAGAACCTTAGTCAACTCATATCTCAGTCATCAATATATACATATAAAATATATCCAACAAACCACGCCCAATATATGTCCACCCCACAACCTCCACTACATCGGTCTACCTCAACATCATCTCATCAACTATAAAAAAATAGAAATCAGAAATTAAAACTAAATATAACAAATTAAAATTACAGTAGAATCATTGATAAAATTTAAACATATCACAAAAACTAAAAATCATCACGACTGCCTTCTGAAGAATGCCATGGATCAAAACAGTCAACCTCCTGCCTATTGCCAACATCTATCACCTACAATAAAACCTAAAATATTTAAAAGAGAAATGCGAAAGAGAAAACACACATAATATATTCAGAATTTTGCACATAAAATTTGTTATTTTATTAATTAAACAAAATACATTTTAACATAAAACAAATAATATATCATGCAAACCACTTTGAAGACATAAACTTATCTATTTAAGATATGATTCAACACTTGAAACTGAAAATGGATCAATAAATGATCTAATTAATTTTTAAATTGATGTGTGGTGTGCTTGAAATTTACTTAATAAACAAACTTTAAAAACATTGATATGAAAAAATGTCATATATTTCAAAAACTACTTAACAGTGATTTTCTCGTGATTTCATGTCAATCTGAGGTCATTAGCTATGACTTTGACCGTTCCACGAATGTTTTAGTGTTTTAAAACACTAAAAACGCATTTACGAACATCCAAGACAAAAAGTAACTCGGAAGGACGCGCCATCTGTTCCTACATTTCAAAAATCAATCTACGGTCATTGTCCCATGATTTTATGGAAATACGGCGTTGATTTCCTTGTTTTGACCCACTGATAAATTTTTTTAAAGGCTTTGGCACCTTTAAAAAGTATTTATCAAGTCATCCTGACCACACCATACACCAGATTGACGTGTTGTCTATGCGTATACGTAAAAAATAACACAACAATGGGTTTTCCATGATTTCACGTCAATTTGAGGTCGTTTTATATGGTTTTGACTGTTACACGCCATTTTAGTGTTTTAAAACACTAAAAACGTGTTTACAACCATCTTTGAAAAACCTTAACCCAGAATGACACATCATCAGTTCCTACATTTCAAAAATAAGTCTACGGCCTTTTTTCTCTGATTTCATGAAAATCCAACATTGTTTTCCTGGTTTTGACCCACCCAAAACATATTTTTAAAGGATTTGGTACCTTTAAAAAGTGTTTTCTGAGTCATTCCGACCACACCGCCCATCGGATTGATGTATTGTCTATGCGTAAATGTCAAAAATAACTCAATGGTGATTTTCCCATGATTTTACATCCATCTGAGGTCATTTTTATGGTTTTGACCATTACAAGAACACTTTAGTGTTTTAAAACACTAAAAATGTGTTTATGGCCATCCTGAGAAAACCATAACTCAGAATGACGTGTCGTCGATTCCTACATTTCAAAAATTAATCTATGGTCATATTCCCTTGATTTCATGGCAATCTAACATTGTTTTCTAGGTTTTAACCCTTTGACACATGTTTTAAAGGCTTTGGTACATTTAAAAAGTGTTTACCGAGTCATTCTGACTACACTGCATGCCAGATTGATGTGTTTTCTATGCGTACACCTCAAAAATATATAAATGGTGGTTGTCCCATGATTTTATGTCAATATGTGGCTGTTTTATATGGATTCAACTATTACATGCATGTTTTAGCGTTTTAAAACACTAAAACGTGTTTACAGCCATCACAGGAAAACCATAACTCAGAATGATGTTTTGATAGTTCCTACATTTTTAAAATAAATCTACAGTCATTTTACTAAGATTTTAGGGAAACCCCACATTTTTTCCGAGTTTGAACCTATGACACCTGTTTTTAAAGGCTTCGATACCTTTAAAAATTCTTTACCGAGTCATTCAGACCACACCGCATGTCAGATTGATGTGTTGTTTATGCGTACACATAAAAAAAAACTCAATGGTGGTTTTTCATGATTTCATATCAATCCAAGCTCATTTTATATGGGTTTGACAATTACACGCACGTTTTAGTGTTTAAAAACACTAAAAACATGTTTACAACCATCTCGGGCAAACCGTAACTCAGAATGACGGGCCTTTAGTTCTTATATTTCACAAATCAATCTAGGTTCATTATAATATGATTTTAGGACAATTTGTTGTTAGTTTTCTGGTTTTGAACTCCCCGGCACTTGTTTTTAAAGGCTTTTGTACCTTTAAAAGGAGTTTACTAAGTCATTCTGACCACACCGCATATTATATTGACGTGTTATTTGAGTGTATGTATAAAAAATAACTAAACAGTGGTTATCCCATGATTTCACATCAATCTAAGCTCCTTTTACATGGTTTTGATTGTTACACATGCATTTTAGTGTTTTAAGACACTAAAAACACGTTTACGACCTTCCCAGGAAAAAGGTAACTTAGAATGATGTGTCGTCAATTCCTATATTTCAAAAATAAATATACAATCATTCCCCTTTGATTTCAAGATAATCCAATATTATTTTCCAAGTTTTTACCCTCTAACACATGTTTTTAAAGGCTTTGGTGCCCTTAAAAATTGTTTACCAAGTCATTATGACCATACCGCGCATCAGATTGACATGTTGTCCATGCGTGAACATAAAAAATAACTCAACAATGGTTTTACCATGATTTCATATCAATCTGATGTTGTTTTCTATGGCTTTGACTGTTACACGCATGTTTTAGTGTTTTAAAACACTAAAAACGCTGTTATAAGCATCCCAAGAAAATTATTACTCAAAATGATATGTCATTGGTTCCTAAATCTCAAAAATCAATATACAATCATTGTCCTATGATTTCATGGCAATATGATGTCGTTTTCTTGGTCTTGACCCTCCGACACATGTTTCTAAAGGCTTTGATACCATTAAAAAGTGTTTACCAAGTCATTTCGACCACACCACTCATCGAATTGACGTGTTGGCTATGTGTACATGTTAAAAATAACTCAATAGTGGTTGTACCATGATTTCATATCATTATGAGTTTGTTTTCTATGATTTTTACTATTACATGCACGTTTTAGTGTTTTAAAACACTAAAAATGCGTTTATGACCATCCCAGAAAAATCATAAATTAGAATGATGTTCCATCTATTCCTACATTTCATAAATCAATATATGGTAATTTTACACTTATTTCATGGAAATCCAACACTATTTTCCTAATTTGACCCTCCGGCACATGTTTTCAAAGGCTTTAGTTCCTTTAAAAGGTATTTACTGAGTCATTCCGAACACACCACACATCAGATTGATGTGTTGTCTATGCATGCACGTCAAAAATAACTCAACAATGGTTGTACCATGATTGAACATCAATATGAGGTTATTTTCTATGGTATTGATCATTACACGCATGTTTTACTGTTTTGAAACACTAAAAAACACGTTTATAACCATCCTGGGAAAACCATAACTTGGAATGACGTTTCATTAGTTCCTATATTTCAAAAATCTATCTATGGTCATTGTTCTTTGATTTTATGGAAATCCAAAACTATTTTCCTAGTTTTGATCATCTGACACATGTTTCTAAAGGCTTGTTACCATTAAAATTTATTTACTGAATCGTTCCAAGCACATCACACATCTGATTGATGTGTTGTCTTCACGTACATGTCAAAAATAACTCAACGTTGGTTTTCCCATGATTTCACATCAATATGAGGTCTTTTTCTATGGTTTTGAATGTTACACACACATTTTAGTGTTTTAAAACACTAAAAGCGTGTTTACAGCCATCTCAAGAGAAAATTCAACTCAGAATGATGTACCACCTGTTCCTACATTTCACAAATCAATCTACAGTCATTTTCCTCTGATTTTAGGAAAATCCAATGTCATTTTCCTAATATTGACCCTCCGACACATGTTTTTAAAGGCTTTGGTACCCCTAAAATTTTTTACCGAGCCATTCCAACAATACTGCACATCAGATTGACATGTTGTTAGTGCATACACATAAAAAATAACTCAATGGTGGTTTTTCCATGATTTCACATCAATCTGAGATTTTTTTCTATGGTTTTGATCGTTACACACATGTTTTAGTGTTTTAAAACACTGAAAATATTGTTATGACCATCCTAGGAAAACTATAACTCAAAATGAAATTCCATCATTTCCTAACCTCAAAAATAAATATACGGTCGTTTTCCTATGATCTCATGGAAATATGACTTTGTTTTCTTGTTTTTAAAGGCTTTGTTAACTGTAAGAAGTGTTTACCAAGTCATTGCGACTACACCGCATTTTGAATTGATGTGTTTTATATATGTACAAATTAAAAATAACACAAAGTTTTTTTATCATGATTTCACATCAATATAAGGCTATTTTCTATGGTTTTGACTATTACATGCATGTTTTAATGTTTTAAAATAGTAAAAACACTTTTACAGCGACCCCAGGCAAACTATAGCTCAGAATGAAATTTCTTCTATTCCTACATTTCAAAAATAAAACTATAATAATTTTACTCTTATTTTATGTCAATACGATACTATTTTCATGGTTTTGACCCTCTAACACATGTTTTTAATGGCTTTAGCTTCTTTAAAAGGTATTTACTAAGTCATCCTAACCACACCACACATCAGATTGATGTGCTATCTACGCGTACACATAAAAAATAAATCAAAAGTGGGTTTTCCATGATTTAACATAAATATGATGTCATTTTATATGGTCTTGACCATTACACGCATGTTTTAATGTTTTTAAACACTAAAAAAAGTTTATAGCCATCTCAGACAAACCATAAATCAGAATGATGTTCTGTCAGTTCTTACATTTCAGAAATCAGTATATGGTATTTTTACTATGATTTTATGGTAATTCGATGATGTTTTAATAGTTTTGACCATCTGACACATGTTTTTAAATACTTTGGTACCTTTAAAAATTGTTTACTGAGTCATTTTGAGCACACCACACATCATATTGATGTTTTTTCTGCACGTACACATCATGAATAATCCAATTATGGGTTTCTATTTATTTAACATCAATATGAGGTAGTTTACTATGTTTTTGACCATTAAACACATGTTTTGTTACTCTAAAACACTAAAAATTCATTTACAACCATCCCGGGAAAACCATAACTCAGAATGTCATTCTATTAGTTCATACATTTCAAAAATAAATCTATGATCATTATCCTATGATTTTAGGGAAATATGTTGTCATTTTTTGGCTTTGACCTTCCTAAACATATTTTTAAATGCTTTGGTACCTTAAAAAAGTTTTTACCGAGTCATTCTGACCACACTGCATGTCAGATTGACGTGTTGTCTGTGCATACACATAAAAAAACTCAACGGTGATTTTACCATGATTTTACATCAATCTAATTTTTTTTCTATGGTTTTTATTGTTTCACGAACATTTTAGTGTTTTAAAACACTAAAAACACATTTATGACCATCTCGGGAAAACTGCAACTCAGAATGACTTCCATCAGTTCCTGCATTTCAAAAATCAATATATGGTCATTTTATTCTAATTTTGGGTTAATATGATGTTGTTTTCCCAGTTTTGACCCCTTGAAACATATTTTTAAAGGCTTTGGTACCTTTAATTTTTTTACCAATTCATTCCAATGACACCACATATCGAATTGATGTGTTTTCTGTGTGAACACATAAAAATAACTCAAAGGTGGTTTTCACATGATTTCACATCAATATGAGCTCGTTTTCTATAGTTTTTACCATTACACACATGTTTTAGTGTTTTAAAACACTAAAACATGTTTATGACCGTCCCAAGAAAACCGTAGCTCAGAATGAAATGTTGTCAGTTATTTCATTTAAAAAATAAATCTACAACCATTTCCTCTCATTTAGTCAATACAATGTCATTTTCTTGGTTTTAACCCCCCAGACACATGTTTTTAAAGGCTTTGGTACCTTTAAAAATTGTTTACTGAGTCATTACGACCACACCATGCGTCATATTGACATTTAGTTTGTGCGTATACATAAAAAATAACTTAATGGTCATTGTACCAATATTTTGCATCAATATTGAGTCTTTTTCTATGGTTTGGACCGTTACATGCATGTTTTAGTGTTTTAAAATACTAAAAATGCGTCTACGAGTATCTCAGGAAAACTGTAACTCAAAATGATGTGTCGTCGGTTCCTACATTTTAAAAATCAATATTTGGTATTTTTCTTCTAATTTAATATCAATATGATGTCATTTTTTTAGTTTTTACCCACTAATACCCATTTATAATGGCTTTGGTACCTTTACAAACTATTTACAGAGTCAAAATCAAGAAAATGAGATCATATTGTTTTCAAACTTAAGGATAACGATCTATAATTCATTTTGGATGTATAAGAATCAATCCCACATCAATATGACACAATATGTGGTCAATGTGACTCGAAGTGAATGTTTTCTATATAAAAGTGTCATTTTAGTTTTATTTATGGAAGTTGCATGTGTTCTTTTCAAATGTGTGAATGATCTATGGAATTTAAAATTTACCTCAACTGGATTAGCTATAAGGCTAGAAATTTCCTCACAAATCATGTCAGTCATCCACTGAAATGAAAAAACTAATTCATTTTCCATTGCTAACTTCCACTAATCCTGTGTTTTCCTATAAGAGTCTTATTGTTTCACTTTTTCTTTCAATCTTGAAATTTCTATTTGTGATTCCTAATCATAAGAAGTACTCGAACCCCCATAGGGTGTAGCAGTAATGGATTATGATACCCTACCAGATATAGCTGATGGAGTATGCCCAAAACCCATCCCCCATACATGTCTGAGATGCCCTTTCCCTAAAACAATTTTAACTACATTGTTCTGGAAAACCGATGTTGATTGTGAAGGGTTCACATCTCAAAATTCTTGTATTTTAACCTGTTAATAAAAAAATATTATTAATTATTTTTTAAAATATCTTAACTTAATAATATTATCTAATTAATATTTTTTTCATTACTATTTATGTATATTTCATTACGATAAAACATAATATTGAATAATAAATTATAACAATAAACAAGCCTTAAACCCAATTAATTGGGGCCGACAAGATGTATCAAATGTTTCCAAATTGGTATTGTTTGATCCATGTATCTAACCCCATTTAATTGGGTTTTAGATATTTTTTTGTTATAATATATTTTTCATTAATATATTTTTATAGTAATGAAATAACATTAAATGGTAATGAAAATTACTTATTCCAATGTCTTTTGTAGAGTCATTTACAAAAATTCCATCAACTTTCCTATGAAATTTAAACTACATCTCTATCCAGCCAACAGAGTGACCTAATTTATTAGCCTTTATAAAGAATATAAAAAATTTAGAAAAACCTTGACTTATAATAAAATGATATAAATAATAATGAATAAAATACAAACCAAAATTTTACTTTTTCTCATAAAACTATGTGACCCAGTGATGTAAGGAACGACTTGTTTCTCATGATTCATGATATTTTTTATATAATTCCTACAAAAAATAGAAACATTAGTAAAAATTATAATTTAATTTTGTTTATGTTATTAAGATACTATAAAATATGTAATTACCTCATGAGATGCATCTCTATTAATATAAAAAAACAGCTTCCATTACTCATGAGAAATGTCAAACACTTTATCATACATCTATTGCGAGCTTAGAGATGTGTCATTAAAATAATTCCATAATATCCAAATAAATTCTCTCCATTTCTTTCCCAAAATTTTCAATGTTCATGCAAGTGAAAAGTATTCGGGGATATCAAAATGAACAAACATCTATAAATAAAAAACATAATACTTTATAATTATATTATAAAATTTTACTCATTCATTTTAAATTTGTTATCAAGGAAAATTAAATTAATATTACTTTTACTTGAGTATCAAATACCTCATTTTTTTTTCAAGATGTAGGAATATGCCTCCAATCATTATAATTAATGTGAAATATCACTGTCTCACAAGCAATCTTCCTAATAATTTTCCCATATATTCTGGAAACGTTACTAGTAGGTACCTCAAACTCATCAAATGGAATGATAATCTTGAATTCTTTTAGGTCCCATACATATTCTATGTTCATATTTGTATCCCTTATATGATTGTTTTTATCTATTTGAAAAATTAATTAAAAAATTAATAAAATATATAGCTTTTTTTACAATGAAATACATACCAGTAACGGTAACTTGCCAATATCCCCTAGATAGAGGGGTGGCCAACTGCTCCATCACTAGAGTCGAATCAGGTGATGGTTTACCAACAACATATATATAAATATATATCTTTCTAGTAGTCTTGGGTATAAAAGAATCACTTAGATCCACTGAATCTGATGGAAGTGGTGGTGTTCTCTGAGATGCTGATCGGATAGGATCTTGAATTTTTTTGTTCTCAGCATTCCTACAATTTAAATGGTTAAGATATATTAAATTTATAAAAAATTAAAAACTAAAATATTTTTCCAAAAGTAATAATAAAAAATGGAACAATGTATATATGTTAGAAACACTTATCAATGAGAAATTGTAATATATTTCTATTACCAATTTATACATTCAATTGTATTCATCTTTATTGTCTTCATTGTTATCAACCTCCATTGTGGAGAGTGCTTCATTTCCACCCTCTCTTTAATGTTCTATTATTTTGATATAATCAGGAAAAAACTGTTTAGTGTTTTGTGGTTGATGATGTTCACTGTCACAAAGTACCAATTGATCTTCATCACCCATATCATATAATTATCTTTACTTTAAGTGTACAAAAACAATCCAAACTTCATGCATTTCATCATCTACATAATATAACATCTTCTCTTGTGATTCCAAGATAATTGGATATTTCTCTTCATGCTCATCAGTATGGATCAAGCAAGAGAAGTTGACATAAGTAAAATGTAATGAATATTTAATTATAACCCTATCAATGTTGACCCACTTGAATTGGAATAAGATAATTGAAAACTGGCCATGATAGTTTAATTAAATTATATCATTCATATTTTCATAGTATCCCATATTTTCAAGTGTAAATATACCACTATTTTTGAGTTTTCAAGTCTTCTTCATGATAAATTATATGAAACCTGAAGCCTTAGATATTGTATGCATCAAAATGCTTAGCCTCCCTTAGAGGAACTCCAACCAAAAACTTCAAATCCTTTGATATTTCATCTCAATTATCAAAATTCATTATCTGGACAAAAATTTACAAGGTGGTACTTTTAACATAGAAAAAATAACTACATTTCAATAATATGAATATGATTATATACTTACATGATGGGTGAACCATTCAACATTCTCAATATTAACAACTTTTGTTAATTACATCTCATTTCGATCTTGAACTCTTAGTCACCTCTTTGTTTGTAATCACAATTCTTCAATAAATGGATCTATAATAAATCTATTGAGTAGAACATATTTATGTGCTTGTATAAACTCTAATTTAGTTAGTGTAAAATCTGACTCCTTTCTAATTGGTCATCAAATAGTTGGAAATATTGATGACTATTTTTTAGAATAAAAATTAGTGGAGATGTCATCAAAACATCCAACATGATAGAATCTAGTCTCAATCCCATACAAACACCATGAACAGAAGGACAAGAACTCTTTAGATATGTAACCTTCAGCAATAGAGCCTTCTGGTTAAGATTTATTCCTCACATATGATTTCAAATGTCCTAAGTAACTGATGAAAAAAATATATTAATTTTTTTAAAGAATTATTTAATAAAATTGAATTCACCAATGAAAATGAAAGTAATATAAATGTACCTATCAATTGGATAAATCCATTGATAGTATACCATTCCAAAAAGTTTAGTTTCTTCAACCAAATGAACAGTCAAATGAATCATGACTATAAAGAATTAAGGGGGAAATAACATCTCCAAATGAAAAAGTGTCAAAACAATTCTTTCTTGATATTTATCAAGCTCAGTTGGATTTAGAGTTTTTCTAAAAAGATATCTAAAAAATGTACAAAACCCAACTAGAACCACAATTACTTTTGTAGGTAACATATTATGCAATGCTAATGACAATAACTACTCCATCAGAATATCTGAGTCATTAATTCTCAATCCATGTAACTTTTAATGTTTTAAGTCAACACACCTTGATTTGTTACTTGAATATCTGTCTAGAACTTTTATATTATTTAATGTTATAAGTAATACATCTTTATCATGATTTTTATTGTAAAAATATCCCAAGGATACTTTTCAATTTCATTTCCCCACAAAACATGCTTTATATTCATTGACTCCAAATCCTTATGAGCATTAATGCGATCCTTCAATTTACCCTGCACATTAAGTGATGTAAAAATTACATTGTCACATATATTATTATCAATATGAATTACATAAATATTATGATGTTTTAAATTAAACTATTAATAAGTAAGTTTGAAAAATATACTCTTTTTCTTCCATTGTTGTGTTCCAACGATTTCAGATGTTGTACCTTGTACCCTTTCCCCTCCTTTAAACTGATGAAATTTTACAAATTCTTCAATGAAATTCATTAATTTTCAAAAGATTTATAAACCAGATAACACCTTCAGTGTATTTCTCAATTCAATATCTCCATTGAATCATGTCTAGTTAAACTTGAATTTATGAGAAGAATAAATAAATAGATGATGACACATAAAACACCGTTTTTTGAAATGAGGTAATCATTAAGGTTCAAAATGAAAATTAAAAATTGGAGAAGCCAAACTAGTATGGGTATTCTAAATAGGTAAATTTCCTAGCAAAGGAAAGTCACTAATTATCCACATTAAATCATCATGCAATTTGAATAGTTTTCTCATTGAAGAATATGTTTCCATGCCATAATCCCATAATTCTTTAAATTCTTGGATTAGAGGTCGAATGTATACATCAATTTCATTTCTAGGCATTTTCTTTCCATGAATTATCATTATAATAATGAAATAAGTCTTCTTCATACTCATCTATGGAGGTAGATTATAGGGGGCCAAAACAACTACCAAATTCTATAATTAGTTCTTAAAGTACCAAAAGGGTTAAAACAAACAAAAGAAAATACCAAATGTATATTCCTAGGATCTGAATAAAAATATAGATATAGAAAATCAAACATATTCTATGATGTTCAATATTTTGGATGTCTCATAAATCCATTTTTAATATCCTGAGTATGCCACTTTATGTCATATGTATTCTTAGAGGACATGAATAATCTTTTCAAGCATGGTTTCAGAGGAAAGCAATGAAATACCTTTGTAGGATTTTTCTTATTTTTTTTCTTCCTGGGGTTGCATTGATTTATATTCTCATCATTGTTCATTAACTTTCATCTAATTTTAAGCCATCTTACTCATTCTTCTTTATCAGACTCTTCTCCCCAATAAAGCATGCGGTAATTAGGGTATGAATATATCTTTTTATAATCAAGTACATATTTTTTGATGAATTTCTCCATCTCATAGAATGATATTGGGATATTAGCTTCTCTAAAAGCATCATAAAGAAACTCTAAAATAATGGATATTTTCTTTTTTAGTAATTTCATAAAGACACTTGATATGATACAACTTAAGTAGAAAAGTCAACTTAAAATACTTGTAACACCATTCACACAGTTCTTGTTTTCCATCTTCAACCAATTCCTAAAACTCATTTTTTGGCCACAAAAGTTATGAGATAGATTAACCTTATTATCATCAACTAAAGTTTCTATCGATATACTAAAATCTTGGAGATTTTATTCTATAAATCCAAATACGTCATTTAAAAAATTTCAAACTTAATTCTCCTATGGTAGGTCACTTTGTTTGTCTTTTTATAGTATTGTTATTGTTTTTAATTTCCATAACATTCAATTCACCATTCAAAATCCAACATACATATCAAGTAGGAAACTATTTCAATATCAAATTATTATATACTTTTTTTATATTTAACTATCACTTGAATTTACAATCAGGACATGAATATTTTATAATACCATCCACTGATTAGTTTGCAATTACATAATATAAAAATTATTCCAAACCCTTGGTATATTGAAGTGTGTTTTGTGGTAAATTAATCCAAATTTTATCCATAGTTATTGGATTTTCTTCTCCCTATACATTCAAATATAAAGATATAAATGTTTAATCAAATAGGTGCAATCAAAATTAAACACCACCCAACTTCTTAATTGACCAGGGTAGGGAATTAATTCAGCATAACACAAATTCAACATCAAAATGATTCAATCCCAAATTAAGAACAAAAAACAACACTAAATTACATAGAAATTTATTAAAATTAATAAAAAAACATAGCAAAATTAAATCAATTGCACCTTCAATGATGTTGTGGGACCACAGTCATCGAAAAAACGGGAAGAGAAGCCTTTGGGGATCACTGTTGAGGAGTGGGGGGGAGGGGTCGGGGTCATGGAAGTTACCGAGAGGGGGGTTGTGGTTGTGGTTGTTGCTGATAAGGGGGATTGGGGTTATGAAAGTAGCAATAAGGGGGGTTAGGGAAACGATGGTCACTGACAGGGGGTTGGGGTCATGAAAGCAGACAACAGAGAGGGTTGGGGTCATGATGGTTTCCGAATGGGGGGGGGGGGGTGGTGTCATGATGGTTTCTGGAAAGGGGGGTTGAGGACATGATGATAGTCAGTAGGGGGTCTGGGTGATGACAATCACCAACAGGGGGGTTGGGGTTAGTGCAATTATGGATAGGGGGGATGGGGTCATGTCAGTCTCTAGAAGGGGGGTTGGGGTCATGACGATCACCACCAGGGGGTCAGGGTGATGATGATCACCGGAAGGGGGGAGGGGTTTAGGGTCACTACGGTCATTGGCAGGGGGTCGGGGTTATGATGGTCGATCTACAGTAGGGGGATTAAGGCTCCCTACGATCACAAGAAGGGGGATTCAGGGTCATCATTATGTCAATAAGGGGGGGGGGGTCGGGCTCACTGATGTCATCATTGGGAGAAGGGGGGGAGGTTAGGGCCATGACGGTCCATGTTGGGAGCAAGGGGTATTAGGGTCGTGGGTCAAAAAGGGGAGAGGGAGGTGGGGGGGGGGGGTTCAGGGTCAGGGGTCGTCAAGGGGAGCGAGAGGTCAGGGGGGGGGGGATCAGGGGTCAATGAGGGGAGAAAGAGGGGACGAGGTGGGTTGGGGTGAAGGAGAGAGGGGGAGGGGGATTGAAATTAAGGGTTTTTTAAAATATTGAGTGGACATTTAAATTAAATCTCCACTAATTGTTAAAATAAAAAATAGTGGCTATTTTATTAAACCACTACTACATTATAATTGTTTTTAATATGATTTAGTTTGGGGAAGTTATTAGAACCTTCGTTAACCACAAGTTTTTGTAGTGTTTTCATGGTTTATTTGATTTCCTCATTGAGGAATTATTTAAAAGTTATCTTTTGTCAAAAAAGAGGTCGACCATGGTTGTGAGAGTTGGTCATGCATTTTTTTCGAACAATATTTACTTTCATAATATAAATTAGTTCTAAGATCTCCTTACAATCCTTATTTTTTGTCATTCCCTTGCATAAAAAGACATATCATCAATGTTTTTTGTGTGGTTGTTCTAGTAATGAATGATAAATTTTAAAATATTTGTTTTTATTTAAAATATATCGACGATTTATATTAAATGATGATAAATTTTAAATAAAAATACATGTGTTAATATTTAGCAGTGGTATTAAAAAACACCTCAAAATTTATCGAAAAAACCCTAATTAACCCCAACATCCACCTCCCCAACCCTCGATGATGGTCCCTCAAATCCCTAAAATCTCAACCCCCAACCCCTGAGGGAAACCCCGACCCCCGATGGCTACCCCACTTCTCCCAGTGAAAATTATCCCCCAAACCCTATCCTCATCCTCTTCCCTCTTCCTCAACCCCGATCCCCAACCACCAATCTGTTCACAGGTTTGACATCATATCCCTCTCCTCACCGATTGTTTCCCTCTCCTCACCATCCTTTATCCACTTGCCTCACTAGTCTTATCCCATGACATCCGACCCCCTAACCCATTAGGTAGTGTTTTAAAGTTTGTAATTATCAATTATTCTTTTGATTTTTGAGTAACATAGACTTGTTCTAATAATTTTACAATATTTTACTAAACATTTTAATTTTTTTCATCTTTTAGTTTAAACTGAGCTTTCTTATGAGTATATTTTTATGTAAGAATGTTTTTTTACATAGTGATTTTAATAATTAAGTGTACTTATTTTATTAAACATTTATATCATTATTTTTGAATGTATTGGGAGAATATTAGTAATCCAATATACATGGATAAAAGTTTGATTACTTTACCCTAAAATACACCTCAATATGTTGAGGGTTTGAAATAATTTTTATGAAATGGAAAATTGATCAATAGAAAATAGATTAAAATATTTGTGATCTAATGGTATATTTAAATGATTGTTTGAAAAGAAACAAATTATATGAGTGGATAATATTGAAACAGTTTGAAGCTCGATATGTACATTGGATTTAGAATGATGAATCAAATGTTATGGAATGTCAAAGCAAGAAATATCCTATAAAAAATACACAAAGTGAACCACAAGAGGAGAAATCCATTTAAAACTTGATAAATAACGCATTTTCATTTATAGAATAGAATGATCAAGATTTTAATAGATAAAAAAACCTTAAATTAATCATAAGTAGGTTTATCTTGATTAAATCTTCAGTGATCAAAAAAAAATTATGAATTAGCCAAAGATATAAATCAAGAATTGTGTGAAGAGTGTTCCAAGTATTCAAATATATCTTTTCTATTAAAGTCACATCATATCAAGTATTTATGTGGAATTACTAAGAAAGAAATATCTATGATTTTGAAGTTGTTTCATGATGCATTTGTTGAAGCCAAGATCCCTACTTCATTCTATGAGAAGAATAAAATCATTAACAAGATTGTCCTTGATTATATAAAAATATAGGAATTACCTATTGATCACTTGCTTTATTAAGAGAAGAGTTTGAAAAAAAATAATGCATAATATGTTATACAATTAAATGGAAATAAATGAGCATCATTGATAGTATAAAAGAATTTAACACCAGGAAGAAGTAGACGAAGAAAAATATTGTGAAGATATTTCATTAATTTCCACTGAAACTATGCTTCTAGACATTATTCATTCAGTCTAAGTCAAAATATGACATGATGTGGCATGCTTTAGAAAGTGAAAATGACAACTTGATGATACACCCAATGGATTCAACATCATGGAAGGTGTTTGATTCATTATATCAATATTTTTATTTCAATCATAGGAATAAACATTTGGAATAGGCTTATAATTATTTAAATCATTTTGATACTTTAATTAGTAATTATATCATATTGATATTTGTTTTGATCCCATATAATCTACCTCCATGGATGTGTGTGAAGAAGAATTCATTCATTGTTTCGATGATTATTCTAGTAAGGAAAATTCCTAGAAATTACATTGATGTATACCTATCATGACCCCCTCCCTCTAAAGATACCACAATGAGTGGAGAGAGATAATGAACCATGAATCCCGATTCTAGTAGGCCCTGGGTTGGAGACTAGCACCAAGGGTGTAAAAATATCACAATGTGGGAGGTATTACCCTTTATAAGAAAAAATATTTGGAGATAAGATAAATAATCCTCACTAACTCCAAGACATATATATAAAAGGAAACCCAAAAACCATCCCGTAATGAATGTATAAATAGAACTGATACACAAACAATAAAGTCTCCAAGGTAAATACCCAAAGTAATGTTAAAGCAATGACAGAACAATTGTCCCAAGGCCTGAGCTAGTAACATCCAGAATGGTCCATGTAATCCTCTTGGAAATCAAAAAATAGTTTTATAAACGTAGGGTGAGAATAAAGGTATAATCAGTAGGAAAACCAAAGTCTCTTATGCACATGTAAAAGAAGAATACTAATTCCCCTATTATAAAATAACAGAATAAAAAAACACCTATCAAGGAATACTAATTATCCCAACCTCACCAAGGAACACTCACCAAGTAACGCAAGTTAAGTAATATAATATAAAGTAAAACACATCGATGATAGGGTACCCCACACCACTTTCCCACTCGTATACCTCTCTCACACAATGTCGTACGTCCAAAAGCTCCCATACCTTCTGTATACCACATCACATACTGCCCATACACACTTGAGCCTCACAACACACCCCTCCCACACACATATGGGCCTCAAAACACATATTTCCCACAGACTCCTAGTTGTCACAACATATCCTGCCCGCACACACATGGGCCTCACAATATAGCACATCACATCACATCTTATCTCAAAGACACCTCAGAAAGGACATCACATATCATCCCAAAGACACCTGGGAAATCACATCACATATCATCCCAAAGAAACCCAAGATACCAAAACCACTATCTAATGCACTTATAGACCTATGAACATCACAACCTTTGCAATACCTACCTTGACTGGAAGAGAGAGTGGAGAAGAGTAGGTACCCATCCATCCATACTTCTCACTGGATGTTGGGAAAAACCCCCTGAATGACTATAGTGGTGTTCAACACATAGTGATCAACGTGGGTGGGGTGAGTATAGAAATCACAAGAATTTATAGTGAATACATATAGTATCAAGAACTCAAGCCCAACCTATGGGTTCAAAAACAAACAACCAACTCACAACACCACCCCCTTTGCTACCACCTCTAAATTCATAACACCAAACAACAAGACACAAATCTCATTTCACATTTCCAACCAATTTTACTTAATCACCCCATTCATTTCATTATTTAGCATCAACCCCCTTTAACAACACAACCCATAATTTACTTTTCTATTAAAAAATTTACATCCCATTAACAAAACCGACCCATTCCATTTCAAACAATATTAAAAAATTATTTATTAATTCCATCACTACTCAGGAATCTAGCACAACATAACCACATATCACAAATAGCTTAACACGCTGTCACCTTGTCACCCTAAATCATGGCATAACAACCATCACATCGTGGTCCCATAAGCACGAAAAAAAACCATACCCTTACCATACCATAAGCACAACCAAATAAACCATCAGCCCCACAAGCCCCAAACACACACATCACAACACATCAAGATCATTTTATAGGTTTACAATGGGGCTTTTATCACATTTCAAATTATTTATTTGGGGTGCTATCACACAAACCAAAATCATGGGGAAACCATTTCATTTTCCAAGTGTTAGTAATTAACCAATTTATATTTAGGGTGATATCACAATAGGAAAAAAGGGTTCCACAACACATGACAAAAATCGTAAACAAAACCACTAACGGTCAAAATTTTTAATAGGGTGTTTATCCCATACAATATGTCACATCCCAATAACAATAAAGCTGTAAAAGACATGCGAACAAAACCCTTTACCCTTCGATTTCAACTTAACCAATTTATTTATCTTCAATTAATCTAGTATAACCATATCTCATAGGTAAATGAAAGAAAACCCCTACCACATGATATATAATAAGGAGAAATGAGGGAAATCCCGCCTCAAAGAAGGTTTCCAACTTGCTGCACACCACAAGGTGAAGAAGAAACCACCCAAAAATCACAACCGCACCACGAGGAACCATGGATCAACCTACACTGCATCCCAAGACTATCAAATGCAACCCAACACATACCCCAAACCATAAAAACACCACCGCAGTGAATCCCCAGGGGAAGAACAAAAGAAAACATGTGAGAAGGAGAAGAGAAATCACTATGGATCAACCAAAAATCAACAAAAAACATCCAATGGGATCAAAAGATCAAATAGGCAGGGATAGGGATCAAAGAACACCTCATGATGTTTAGAGTTTTCCCAAAATGAGAGGAAGAAGAAAACACAAACAAATGAATAAATTTTCAGCTGAAAAGAATTTTAAAAACAACATTGGATTGGGGTATTACATGATGTGTAATACCCTTTCACATCATGTAATACCCAAGGTTCAGTTTTTTCCAAAAAACATGTCACCTATTCATTTTAATATTTATTTTTAAACCAATAAATATTACACATCGTAGAACCCTCATTCATGGTGTGTAAAATGTGTACACACTGTAAAACCCTATGGAAAATCTGGGAAACCAACTTTCACATCATGTAATCCACTTACATGACGTGTAATCTATATTTTTATTACATTTGGCAACCAAAATTCTCCAGAATCCCTCATAGCCTCCTTCGAACACCTATATCAACCAAAACTAGAAAATTAATTGACCAGGAAGGTATAGACTGTTACATCCGATAACTCTCAAATGATTCTGTCCCTCAAGGATCCAAAACCAATCCTAGAAGAAAAGTGGTTTGAAAAACTATCCCGTGAAATACATATCAAGAATCTCATCATACCTCAAACTCTACCACCATCCAAATAAACCAACCCAAATGAAAAAACACACTACACAACCATGTCACCACAACCACACCACCATATAACCACAACACAAACACCTCAAACTCCACACATCCTAAACCAAAAACTTCTATAACCAAACAACTGCATTTTCCTGAACACATGAATCAAAGATTTTCATCCTCCATGTCAATATACTATCTTCTTTGAGTAGAACTGACTCACACACATCAGTTTAATTGCATCATAGTTAATGCGTCTTGATTAGGAATATAGTCCCCTCCTTTTCATATGTCAGGACTTTATAACTTATAACACCACACACATTATAAACCAAGAAAAATGAATAATCTCATAAAAAAAATAATCTAAACATTACATCACAAATAAAAACATAGAAAATCAAAAATCAAAACAACTCTAGGTACTAGGTACACATAAACGTCCCTCACTCCAGAGTACTCTCCTCCAGGAAACCATGCCTCTACAATATAAGAACCAAAGAAATGGTTCATCTATATAGTTCCTTATCCTGAGGATCCTGGATCCCTACTTTCCATTCCACAAATATCGCATCATTCTCGATATCCAACTCTCCATTGTCAATGACATGGGAGTTATTGTGAAGATACCGCCGAAGCTGAGAGAAATGGAAGATGTTGTAGATCCTCTCTAATTGAGGTCTCAATGCCAACCAATACGCCACTTTTCCAACTCACCCCAACACCTCAAAGGGCCCAACAAACCTGGGAGAAAGATTGCTCCCTCTTCAAAAACTCTTCTTCCCATGTCAAGGGGAAACCTTAAAGAACATGTGGTCCCAAACCTTGAACTCTAAGGGAATATTTCTATGATCATAATAATACTTCTTCAGGTCCTGCATTGCTTCCATCCTCTCAAAAACAAGCTGAAATTTCTCTATCGTGCTCTGCACCACAGCAAGACCATGAATTGATGTCTCCCAGATCTCCATCTAGTAAAATGGTGAATGAAATGATCTCCCATACAAATATTCAAATGGATCCATGCCAATGGAAGATTGATAGATATTATTATAAGCAAACTGCACTAAGGTAAGGTGTCATACCCAAGATCCACCAAAGTATAAGACATATTCCCACAACATATTCTCCAACTTTTGGATAGTCCGTTCCGTATGACCATATTTATGAGGGTGGAAAGTAGTGCTAAGGAATAACTGAGTTCCAAAATCATGATGCAATCCTCTTCAGACTCATGAGGTAAAATGTGTGTCCTGATTTTAGACAAAGGAACTTGGAACTCCATGAAAATTCACCACCTCTTCCATGTGCCTCTTAGACAAAGCATCAACTGTGTCAGACTCCTTGATCGCTTAAGAAGTAGACCAATTTCATCAACTGATCCATGAACACCCAGATAGCATCACAACCTACCTAATCTCTGGGTAACCCTATGATGAAATCAATTGATATTTCATCCCATTTCAACTTAGTAACATCCAAGGAATGTAACAAATCACCAGGAACATGATGCTCAACCTCTATCTACTAGAAAACCAAGAATGTTTCCACAATCTTTGCCACTTCCCGATTCATCCCGAGCCACCAAAACTGAATCCTTAATCTGCGGTACATTTTAGAGATTCCTGGGTGTACTGAAAAAGGTGAGTTATAAAAATCATGAAGGAATCCATTACGCATCGCTAACATAACAAATATCCTTCCTTGAAAAAATCTAGTTCCGACCATCCCTCCAGAGAATCACCATGGATAACACGATCGCACATCACTTCTGCCTATGAGTCACCCCACTGAGGCTCCTCCAACAAATACATCATAGAAGACTACACCATCATCTGAAACAAATAGCCTCTACCACCATCCACTATTGAATCTATGTGCAAGGCTTCCAACTCCTCCATTACTCTCCAAGCATCCCCAAACTCCCAAACAACTTTGTTATGTGACTTTCTGCTCAAATAATAGGCCAAAACATTCCCCTTTCCTGAGGTGTAAGATATTTAAAAATCATAATCCTGAAACATTTGTTTCAAAAAGTTTAAATTGCATTGGGAAAAGATATACCTCAAGATCTAGTGATCCATAAAGATTACTAGGCACTCCCCAATGAGGTAATACCGCCACAACTTTAGTGGAAACACAACTGCTGCTAGCTCTAAATCATGGGTGGAATAGTTATTCTCATTGGGACATAACTTATTAGACCCACAAGCGATCAATGTCTACTACTACATCAGTACACATCCCAAGCCTAGATGGGAAGCGTCAAAAAACACCTCAAAAAACACACTATCCTATGGTAGATAATGCACTAACTTAATCCACCTTTAGGTAACCGAACACCACCTACCATTGATCACTCCACAAAAAAGGTTAGTAATTCCTAGTCAATTTTGTAAATGGTGCTGTAAATTAAGAGAAATAAGTTACTAACATCCAATAATAGTCTGAGAGACCAAGGAAATTATGAACTTGTGCCATGTTCTGGGGTGGTGCCCAAGAAACAACTGCTTCAACCATCAATGGGTCTACTACCACACCCTAATGAGACACAAAATACCCAAGGAAATGTACCTCTCATGTCTAGAACTTACACTTGGATAAATTTCTTTAGAGATAGTGGCGTTAAAGAATACATAGGAAAGTTATGAGATTCTCTTTATGATCTTCCCCCAACTTCAAGTAGATCAAGATATCATTAATGAATACAATGAAAAACTGATCTTGGAACTCACAAAACATGGAGTTAAAAATACCTATGAACATGACTGGGGCGTTCGTAACACCGAATAACATGGCTAAAAACTCAAAGTTCCTATAACTGCATATGAAGGCAGTCTTCGGGATATCACCCTTCTTCACCCTCAACTGGTGATATCCAGACCACATATTGATCTTAGAAAACAAAATCACCCCTTCATCTAGTCAAAAATATCATATATCCTTGGAAGAGGGTAATCGTTCTTGACCGTAACCCGATTCAACCTCCAATAGTCTATGAATTGCCTTAGACTATCGTCTTCCTTCCTTGTGAACAACACTGGAGCACCCCATAGTGACACACCAGGATAAATAATGCCCTTATACATCAGATCATCTATATGAATACTCAAACACCTCAACTCATAAGGTTCCATCTGATAAGGAGCCATTGAAAACAAAGAATCACCAGACTACAAGTCTATTCAAAATTCTATATAACATTGAGGGGGGTATCATCAAAAACTCCTTGGGGAAATAATCCAAGAACTACATAAAAACCCTAGGAACATCCAAAATCCTAGAATCCATAGATTCCACTGACAAATCATCTAATAAGTAAAGAATGGTCTCCACACATCGACTTACAACCTAGAAACTCCGCTCACCAACAAAAACCACATGCTGGCTATCCACCTCTGAAAATACAACTATCCTCCAGAAGAAGTTGATAACATAAAGTATATCATAACAAAAATTGATGCTGAGAATAAAATTTTATGGCTGCATCTGTAACATGAAAATATCCCCATAGGACTAATGCGATCCCATCATCAGTCTACACCCTCAGCACACATCAAACAAGATGGTATGAACTTACACTAGCATAGTCAACACTAGGGGTATGGTAAGCCTCTATACATCTCATCCTAGAGAATGGGATAGAGAGGGTGCAACAAAGGAGTGTGAAGTTCTTGAATCAAACAAGGTACAAAAAAGGGTAGTAAAGAAACTAATCATACCAATGATGATCTATAGCCCCTATGAAACTACTACCTCTACTATGTGTAACTCAACATACCCAAATAATATCCATATTTGTTGATGAAAACATCCAAGTATATGCTCGGGTCACGGTCCTTTAATGCAGGGAGAATCCTAAGGTCAGTTTCTACCTACTCCATCTCCCATTGGTGGAGAAAAAATTTGCTGCCCATGCTATTGAAACAACCTCACTGGAAATTGCTGATGAGGCTAATACTAAAATTTTCCACCTCCACTAAACTGATCATAGGGAACCACTGTGCACTAGATTTGGTTATTTCCATGAATAACACAACCAAAACACATTGGAACAAAGCTCATAGGAAAAGAAAAAAAATCATGAGCACCTGAAGGCCATAAAGGAATATGTTGAGGTCGACTCCCTACTGGTCAAAACCTCAAAGATCATTGTGCTTGAGACCTACCACTGAAAAATATTCTCCTTGAAGAACCCTACTGGCTCCATTCCCTTGGAAAAACTCCTTACGAATGCATCTGTTATATCACCTCTTCCTTCTTACGAACCCCTAGATTCATTGACAATGTAAAATGGGTAACTACATACTGGATAAAAGTATGGAATGCCCCTCAAGATATATTTTAAGGCCGTGAATTCCTATAAAAGCCTACAGTCCATGTAATAATTATGCCTATGGGCTTTGTTAGGGTTCTACCTCACCCCTTGAAAGGTGGATTATCAAAAAATCAATAAAAATGAAGGACTTTGGGCCATTTGATGCATGAGGTTTAGTTTCCACTAAAAAATGCATCACCTTTTCATTTTATTATTTATTTTTAAACCCTTAAATATTAAATATCATGAAAGAAACTTTCACGGAATGTAAAATGTGTACACGTTGCGAAAACCTCTAGAAAATCCGTGAAACTGCATTTCATGTCGTGTAATCCACATACATGACATGCAATCTCCCTACTTCCTGCCTTTAGCAATTAAACTTCTCCAGACTCCCTCTGAGCCTCCTGCTAACACCTCCAACAATTAAAAATAGAAAAGTAACAGAATATAAAGTAATAGACCATTACAATACCTTCTACCACTAATCAAAGAATTACAAGAATTATGGGATTATGGTGTGGAAAAATTTAAAAAATCATTGAGAAAACTATTTAAAATGCATGCATTTTTAATGTGGAAAAGTAGTGACTTTCCTAGACTAGGAAAATTATTCACTTAGAGCACTCATACCAATTTGGATTTTTATACTTGTAATTTTGGTCCCAAAGATTACCTCATAGAATAAAATGGTGTGTTATGTTTCACCATTAATTTCTTGATGCATCTCATTAATTCAGATAAAAAAAAACAATTTAATGAAGATAATGAATTGATAAATTCAATGAATGTGTTATTTTGTTTATAAATCATGAGAAAAATTAATTTCACTATAGAATTTGGAAAATATACTCATTTTAAAGAAGGGGGAAAGGGGGAAAATTCAAGAAATATATGGAGCCTCGGAGTGACTACATCTTCTCCAACCCGTAGGGCTAGGGGTTCGTTCGATATTCTTCCCCTTCCATCCTCTGATGCGGCTCTTACAGATCAGAGACCACATCCTTTGACTTTGTGTATGTATGGATTGGTGTGGCATCCTACGACTTCGTCTACTTAGGTGAGGCTATGGAGAATCCACTCAGTGAAAGGATGAGCCTTCATCTTCTGCTCAGCTCGGTGCAAGACTTGTGAGGTGTGGAGTCTTCTGGCATAATATGCACATGTGAGGCTTCAGATTCACCTAATATCTCTAAAGGTTGATCTTTCGACTCCTTCTTGGAGTGGTGCTAGCTTCGTGAGGCTCTAGTTACGGCTTCCCTGGTTTTTGGTTTGAAGGATCTCAACGTGATCCTACTGCGTCTCGCTGGTGTCATCGGATTGGTGTCAGCCATAAAGTGTCACTAAGGGGGGAGGACCCTTGGTTTTCTTCTATTATTCTTGAGGTACTTATGCAGGTTTGGTTTAGGTGTTTTCTATATTATTTTATAATTACACTAGAATATTGTTTTTATTGGAGTAGTGGTTCTCTTAGAATGGTGATTCTTTTGGAATGATGTGCGATAAGTTTGTCAATCACTCCATGATTTTTATTTCCATCTATGGTATACTTGTGTATAAATCTAATGAGGTTATGTTTGTGGTTCCAATTGGAGTGGATTCATGCCCCGAGTGGAATTTCTTGTTTAGAGTGGCCTAGATCCCCACATCAGAGATGTTTCTTTGGTGTGGTGTTGAGCCATCAATCCCAGGTGATGATGGATTGGCTTTGCATTCTCTGGATTGTCTTCCAACTGATTTGGTGACTACAGTGGTGGTAGGAGTCTTATGGAGTGCGATGAGGTTCCCCATGTCATGATGTAGGTTTTCCTTTGAATGGTGGAAGGGTTTGTGAAGCTTTGTTTTGTGATTTTTCCAATGATCCCGATGGTGGGAAGAAGTGCAACCGGATTGAACACATGGAATAGGACCTAGAGGAGGATTCAGATCAAGCAGTTCATATTTATAGAGCTTTATAGATTTGGTTATTTGAGAGGGTATGGCATTTTCCATAGGACCGGGCCTGTGCTTTGACACAGGACACTTGCTTGCCAAACTGCCTTGCAACAATGGAGAGCTTCATCATGTTTAAATACTGGGGAAGGAGAGCTCCATGATTTTAGTCTGGTTTTTAAATTTCTTGTCTTTTAGGTGTGTTTTTTATTATTTCCATGATGTCTATATGGGTTTCCCCCCTTTTCTATTAAAAGGGGGTTTTATCAAAATAATAAAAAAATTTGAAGTCCTTCAGGCCGTTGGATGGAAGAAGGGGGAAAGGGAATGAGGTAAAAATTATAAAACAGTTGGAACAAAATAGTGGAAGAAAATAAGTATATATTTTAAACATTCATTTTGGGATCTTAATTTTCCAATTCTTAATCTTGACATAATGCATACTCAGAAGAACTTCTATGATAATGTAATTTTTACATTTCTTAATGAGCAGGGTAAATCAAATAATCACCTCAATACTCATACTGAATTAAATGAAATGAATATAAAGAAAGTTTTGTGGGAGAATTAGAATAAAAAGTATCCTTTAGTTATTTTTGAAATGAAAAATAACAAGAAATTTTCATTCCTTCAAACAATAAATAATGTAAAAGTGATAGATGGATATTCAAGTAATATTTCAAGGTTTTTTGACTTAAAACATTGAATTTTACATGGATTAAGAAGTTATGACTCACATATTATGATGGAGAAGTTGTTACCCTTATAATTGTGTAATAAGTTACCTAAAAAATTAGATATAGTTCAAGTTGTGTTGTACACCTTCTTTAGCGAGCATTGTGAAAAAAT
This sequence comes from Viscum album, assembly GCA_963277665.1. Taxonomy (NCBI): domain Eukaryota; kingdom Viridiplantae; phylum Streptophyta; class Magnoliopsida; order Santalales; family Viscaceae; genus Viscum; species Viscum album. The sequence goes on along the minus strand of OY728159.1, from coordinate 1,415,590,279 downwards.
ACTAAATCCAACTGAGCATGAAAAAATTTAATAAATATTTTTTTTGAAACATTTCTTCATTTGGAGATGTTATTTCCACCTTCATTTTTCATTGTCATGATTAATTTTACTTTACATTTAGTTGGGGATGCTAAAATTGATGTATTGGTAAAATATCAATGGTTTTATCCAATTATTAGGTAGGTTAATATTATTTTTATTTTCAATGACGAATTCAATTTTATCAAATCATTATATATATATTTTAATATGTTTCTAATATTTTTCTCATCAGGTTCTTAGGTCATTTAAAGTCATATGTGAGGAATAAATCTCAATCAGAAGTCTATATTGTTGAAAGTTACATTATTGATGAGTTCCTAACCTTATATTTTAGGTATTTGGATGGAATTGAGACTATATTAAATCATGATGAATATGTTGATGACAAATCCAATGATTATCATTTCAAAAAATAACCATCACTATTTCCAACTATAGGTTGACTAGTTGGTAAGGGATTAAAATTTTACACAAATTTTGGAATCACTATAAGAACATAGATATGTTCTACTCACTACTCTTATTGTAGATAATTTTTTTGAATAATTAATATTGGAAACAAAGAGACTAATAAGTGGTTGATCTCAAAACAAGGCATAATTAACAAAATTTGTTAATAAATAGAATGTTGAATGGTTCGACCACTATATAAGTATATACTCATATTCATATTAATGATTTTTTGTTATTTTTTATATGTTAAAAGTAATTCATTATATCTTCTTGGGTAGATAATTAATAATGATAATTAAGCTAAAATGTTAAATGATTTGAATTTGTTTGATCAATGTCCTCAAAGTTAGGTTAAGAGATTCGATGACTACAATATTAATAGCTTCAATTTTAATACAATTAACTATAAAAAAGGATTGAAAACTCATAATAGTGGAGAGTTTAAACTTTTGGTGGTGGGATAATATGGAAAGATGGTCGATATCATCAAATTAAACTATCATGATCAATTTTTAGTTGACTTATCCAAATGAAAGTGGGTCAACATTGATTGGGATATAACTAAATGTTCATTATATTTTAATTCTTTCTTCTTCTATCACATTATCCATATCAATGATCTTGAAGAGAAAGATACATTTATATTGAATTCAAAATAGAAGATGATTTATTATGTGGATTATTAATTACATGAAGGTTTTAGTTTTCTTATACACCTAAAATAGATATAATTGCATGATACAGGTGATGAAGATCAATTAGTAATTTGTGACATTGAACCTCATCAAGAACAAAACATTCAATAGCTTTTCCCAAAAGTATTGTAACAAAATAATTTGCAAGGGAGGGTAAAAATAAAGAAGTAATCTTCTAAATATAGGTTGATAGAAATGCGGATAATGAAAATGAATATAATTGAGCATAAAAATTGATAATGAAAATATATTATAATGTCACATCTATAACTATTTTTTATATATATACATTGATATTTTTTTGCAAATTTTAAAACATTTTTACTTATACTATTTTTGTACATTGAATATATTTAAACTCATTTGAAATGTAGGAATATCAAGAACAAAAAATTGAGATCCTAGTCGATCATTACCATGAAGCACACCTCCTCTACCATCACCTTTAGCAGATCTGATTGATTCCTATATACCAGATACTTTTAGTAACCCACCAAATTCCATAGATGTTATTAGAATGTCACCATTTGATTCACCTTTAGTAGTGGAAATAGTGGTCACTTCTCCATGTAGGGGAAATTGGTGGGTTTCTATTTTTGGTATGTTTGTAATTATAAAAAACATTTTTATTAACCATTTAATGAAATTGGAAAACATAAACAAATAACAACAGAAGAGATATAAATATGAATACAGAAGATTTATGAGACCTATAAGAATTTAAAATTATTGTTTTATTTGATGATTTTGGGGTGCCTATTGGTGATGCATCTGAAATTTGTAGACAGATTATTGGGTAACTTTCTTACAAGATAACAAGCCTTCCCATTAATTAAAAATATTAGAGGTATAATAAAATTTCTTGTAAGAACTAGGTGTTTGAAAAAAATATAAATGGAATACTAATTTAATATTCATTTATGAATAATTTAAAAGGTACAAGTAAAATAATTAATATATCTATAAATTATATATATATATATATATTATTTCGAGATGTTTTTTTTCCAGTTCTATGTCCTTGAATCTATTTTATACCCATGGTAAATGAAAAATTTGGGAAACAAATAGATAGAATTTAAATAGATATTATGACATGACTCTAATGACACTTCTCTGATAACTCAATATGTACGTGAAAGTTACAGAAGATGTATCTCTAGAACAAGGGAAGTTTTTTTATCTTAAAAGGGATATATCTCATGAGGTATTTGAATATTTTATATTAAATTAACAACATAAACACAGTAAAATTATAATTTTTATTAACATTACTATTTTTCTCTAGGAATTATCAAAAAAATTCAGTGAATTGTGAAAATAAGTAATTCCTCATATCACTGGTTCATGATGATTTTTTCTAAAAAAGTTAAATCTTTGTAGTATTTTATTCCATATTATTTATATTTTTTATTATATCTAAATATATTTTATCTAACTTGATATATATCTATATATATATTTATAAAGGGTCATGATTTGGTTCACTAGGATAGATAGATAGAGTAGTGGATTAATGTACATTGGAAACCTGATAATGGTTCTGTGAATGAACCTACAAGATACATTAGAGAAAGTAATTTTAATTTTAATTTAATGTTATTTCATTATTATAAAAACATAATAAGGGGAACAAATTAATTTGATAATATTATGAAGTTAAAATAATTTATAAAATCATTGTTATTATTGTTGTATTAGCATGTTTAAATTCAAGAATCTTAGGATGAAAACCCTTCATAATCATCATTCATTTAAAAAAATAGTGCAGTTGGAATAATTTTAGGGAAGGGGAATCCCATATGTGTATGGTGGTTGGGTTTTGGGTATACTATATCAAATTTATTTGGTAAGTAACAATTATCCTTCACTATTGCACCATATACTGGTGATTCAAGCATTATTGTTCATCAGGAATGTAACAAACCAACCTAAGATACCATCAAAACTATTACCTGAAACAATTCACCACATTTTAGAAGGTTGTTCTCGATCCCCATGAGTAGGAAACTAGCACCCAAGTATCAACCGATAATAGAGGGAATGATTTCACCCAAACTGAAAACAAACTGCATGAAATATATATACCACCGAAAGAAACAACAGAAGGTAAAAAAGGAAATATATGACACAACCAAAGAGAAAAAGTGATAGCGATACAAATAAAAGAAGATAAAACAAACTCTAAGGTACATGTCCAATAACAAAGGACAACTAAAACATAAACCAACTACTCCATGTGATAAGTGGGTAATGTCTTACTATTTCACCACCTGCTATCCATACCCAACTAACATGAACCTCTCCACAAAACTATGATTCCTTGTCTTTTCCTACATCAAAAGACAATACTAGGTCTACACACTACTAAATGGGTGTGTAGGGTGTGATATAAATAGGCTTAGTGGCATCCCACCTAGGCGTTCCATATTAGGAATTCATTCAACAATCATGTTATACTCAATTTATAGAAAAACATGGAATGATAAGAAATAAATTAGTTTTATATTAATATCATGGAAAATAATTTCCCAGTTTTCCACAATTCTAAAACATTCCAATTAAAAAAATTTCAAATCATAAAACCAGCAATCCATTTCCATTTCATAAAAAATTGGTATATCAAGTCAAAGAAGTAAAAATCCAACACGAAAAGGATAAGTATGGTAGGTATAACTCATAGTCAAGTTAGATAGGTCACTCGTACATCAGTCATGAATAGTTTACCATATTATTCCCAAGTACCCATGCATCAAGGTCTAATGAATAAAGGAATACCCCCGAAATTGAACCCTTCTATAATGCCAAGTTAATTTCGAAGAGCCAAATGCATCTCACTCTAAGATAAAAAGAACACCCTATAAAGTGAACCTTCCCAATAATATTAAAAGATGATCCCCAATACTACACCTCACAATTAAGTACCCAAGTCTCCCATGTTTAGAAAATCAAATCATTTCAAAGGAATTACACATTTCATAATACAATTTCAAACAACCTTATATTTATATGAAAACTTAATTTGAAAATCCATTTCCCAAACTATTCCACAATGCATTGAAAATCATCAATATTTTACCAAAATAAGGGGAAATTATCTTTTTCTCAGAGACCCATTCCATGTACACTAAACCATAAATAATTCCATTTCATTTATAAATCCATTTAAGAAAGAAAGAGAAATAAATGGCTCACGTAACATAGGATAGAGACGGAACCACCCACCTCAGACTCAAGTTAAACACTAATTGAAATGGGATATAGAAACCTTAAAAGGAATTTAAAGACATAAAACAGAGGCCTTATAATTGATTCCTAGATTTTATAATCAAAATATATTACAAAAAGGGTTTGAAGAGAGGTTAGGTCACACATAACTCGAGAACCATAGATTCCACACCACAACCAAAGCATGGAAGTGCCCTCAAAAGAAGAGTACAAAACAGATCTAGAAGAATAAAAAAGAAACAACATGTGCCTAATGGTTCTTATAGATAAATCCCAAATCCATTGTTATGACCAATGAAAATAAAGAAGCATAAAGGTTTCTTATTGAGAGATATGTAGCACAACCACCACATAGATTGAGAACTGAAAAATTGACCCAGAATAAGTGTTAACACCCAAAATTTCTAGGAAGAATACTAATGGGTTGAGGGATAGGTTGTACATTAAATTAAGGAGGAGTTATAGAAACATATAATAAACCAACTGAACATATTGGATTTACGTTGTAAACTAGGTATTTGTGGCATAAAATCCACATAACTCACGTATGCTAAAAAATATAGCACCTTGGGTTAATTTATCCTAGGATACATATTTATGACATAAAAAGGATATTTACAGTGTAAATATATTTATGTTAAATTTTTTTAAAATTTCTTGCACCCCATGACTTATTTACACTATAAATATGGGTTTTACAGTATAAAAGGGTCCTTCCACTAGCACTATTAGAAGTTCCCCTGAATAAAATCCTCAAAAAATTTCTACACCCTTTGAACCCAATAAAAAAATTCTTAAAAATCAAAAAGTGATTACCTTAAAAATCTAGGATGTTACAATCCCCCACCATATGACTTTCTATCCCTAGGAAGTCATGAAAAAGAAGGACATTTTAGAAAGAGGTGAGGCCATTGTTTGATCTTTAAAAATTCATTCTTACAAGTCTTGTGAGAATCTGATATATGCCTCCATACCACATTAAATAATTGTAACACCCCAAGATTTTTTGAAATATATTTTTGAATTAATTTAATATTTTTTATATTTTTCATTTTATTCAACACTAAAAATAGTTTATGTTAAAGCACCATGTTTGGATTGCATTATAAAAAACACAAAGTTATCATGCACTACATGAAACATAATTTTTAACATGATATACATGGAACACTAATTCTAGAATAAATTACATGTAATATTTTCTTTCATTGATGGCTTGCGTAACAAACAATATTGAGCATTACCGAACAATAATATATTTTTAAAATGTTATCATATAATTTAATAAGATATAACCTAGCCATTAAATTAGAGGTTATGGTTATTATTATATAACTTATGAAAATATATTTTTTACACAAATATAAGATGAATTCATAGGTTACCAATTAATTAGAAATGAATATGAAAATCGATTGAATATAAAGGAAAATATTATTATTATTATAAGATTTTTTACCCTAATAAATTAAATTAATCACAATTAGTGAGTGATATTAATTTAATATATATTTTATATATTCAATCAAATATTTTTCATATTTATCCAATGTATTCTATAGACATAAGATAAGAACAAACCAAATTTTATGCATAAAAACCTATATTTTTTATAAAGGTAGTTTTACCACCTTTTAATGGATAACCCATTTTAAATCTATTATTTTTTCAATTTTATAGATTTAATAAGTAAACATAAACTTCATATTTTTAAGAAAAACATAAAAATCAGGTTAGGATAAATTTTGGGTATTTTTATGTAAGGTTTCATTTTTTACTAAATAGTTAAAAATACTGAATTTTAATTCAAAACTGGGTTTTCATCTAATTTATTTATAAAGTTAAATTAAATTTTAAATTGGTTTAAAATTTTAATTAGATGATATTTTTATCAATTAATCCAATTTTTTTCATTAGAACTAACTTTACATTGAAATTTAATATAAAATCTTAGCAAATATTTGATCATTTTTTACTTTAAAAACCATTAGCATCGTCCCGTCTACGAGATTAATTTTAAATTAAATTATGACACTTATATGGTTGGAATTTAGAAAAATGGATTCTATATTTATAATTATCATAATTTATAATGTCTAATAAAGTCATATTAATTTTTTATCAAAATGATTAGTGAATGCAGTTAAGATTAATTACAATAATTAGAAGAAAAATTAGGTTAAAAAAGTACTAAACCTTAAATTTAAGATCCAAAATGACCTAGAAACTTTTCCAAGAGAAATTATATGGAAATATTTTGACCATATACCCCCTTTTATAGAATTTGGTTCATTATTTGTGTGATTTCCCGAACCCAGATGCCACTTAAATGGTGCCCCAAGTCCGGTGATCCACATGGCCTCAAGCGCATCTCCCCGAACACCAGAGGTTGCCGACCAACAACGAGGGACTAGGGTGTGTCCATGGGGAGACTATTCCCTCATTACTAAAGTGTATCAAATCAAGTGGGATTAAACATGGGTAAATAATAGAAACAATATATGTAAACAGAAGGCAAAACAAAAAATAAAGACAATAATAATAATAACTGAAACAACTGGAATAATATTTAACAACTGATGATGATATGTCATGTACTCAAAAACTGAAAAACATGGATACAATAAAACATGAATAACATATTAAAAATGTATAAAGGAAACCAAAGACTACCCTAAGCATCCTGAGTTCTAAATCGGCTCTCTACTATCAAGCTCAATACTAAAAAGAAAGCAATCAAGTGTTCGAAGCCGTATGCTTCACTTTTTCAACACCTACCACCATGTAATCTAATCTGGGTACCAAACGGTGCCTAAAGAGGGTGTGAAATAAATCTCAGTAGGCCACCACCAATGGTTTCTATAACATACATCCCATGCAATGGAAATGTAACAGTATACAGGCATGTATATATAAAGTAAAGCAGTACAATGTAACTAAATACCCAAGTACCTACTTTATCCCTTAGATGGAATCTGAACATGTAACTAGTTAATTTATTAATCAATTACCAGTTTATATTAATAGGAAACATGAGGCATGGAGAACACTGACATAGTCTCTTAATGGTGTAGATAGTGAAAGTTCCTAGGTAATGACTAAAGCAATATAGACCTCTAGGGTCGCCAACTCAGTAGTAACTATATCCTGGAATGAAGTAATATTACAATCCAATGAGTATATTCCAAGTCATTCCATAATAAGGTGCATAACTAATCCAAGGTGATCATCCAAGGTAAGATGGGGCTAAGTAGAGATAGGGCCCTATGGTCTGTAACCATGGAACCTACTTGTCAATGCTGGATCCAAGGAGTGTATCCAAGGAATCTTGTTATAATATGGAGCAATCCTATGGTGTCATACTGGGAATCCAAGAACAGAAAAGGATCAGGATCTAGGTGGGTCTCAACCTAATCAATATATATCCTTGAATCAGAGTGGGGTTCCCAAGTGACCATGGCATTCCCCGATCAGAATCCAAGGCGAGCTTGAGTTAGGCCATTCCTATTTGATTACGAATTCATGTAATATTTCATTTTTTTCAAGCCTTTCCTTTCATTAGTGTGATAAGATTAAGTAGCATGAAACCGTTTTATCAAGAGATTTGGTTCAATATTTACCTTTATTTAGTGTGATAAGGCCAAGTAGCATGAAACCATTAATTTAATCCATATAAGTTATATTCTATAATTTAAGGTTCATTCCTCTACCTTCCATTAATGTGGTAAAGGGTTCTACGGATATGCAACCAATTAATCATTCACCTTTAATTATCAATTTGCAGCACTTACCTTAGGCGGGTAAAGTGGTATTCTTACATGGTACTTTCCATTATGTAATTCACAATATAAATCAATCCATTTAATATATAAAATCTTTCCCATAGAGTGGTTAAACCATGGCACACCTGAATAGTGGCGCAAACGTGTCAAAACACTAAAACACACTTATGGCATAACCTTGAACATGTAAAGGATGGAGTTGTGGTCATAACCACTAACAATTAATCACATATTTGGAAAAAGGATGACCATATAGTTATAATTATTATAAACATGAAATATAAATTCTATAAATGACACTCGAAGGATTTAGTGGGACCCACATGACAAATCCAATATCAATAAACTTTAGGGATGAGTTATAGACCACCCACCTTAGGGCTGTATGAATCTTATCCTTCGATATTGGCCCTTGTTTTGGCTCAGATCAGAGTAGATCTAAGAAAAAGAGAAAAACACTCATACCCTGATATCTCAGTCGAGATAAATAGAGAAGGAGAACAGCTCAATAGGACTCAAGTAATTACCGTTGTGCATCCAACATGATAAACATAAGCTCAATCGGTTTTCAGATGAAGTAGATATCTTGATTCCAAGGTTAGATCTTCAAAAATACACAAATTGAGAGAAAAATAGGCTAATACTGCAAAAAAATGGATTAGGGAAGAATGAGGGAGATCAATTAGATCATTATAGAAAAAAGGACAATTTACCCATAAAATATCTTGTGCACGGTTTTTCTGCATGGTTTGATAAACTTTGCGCAAACCATGCACGGGTACCTAGAAGAAAGGGGCGCTTTCATGGTTAGGACAAACGACCTTGTGCCAACTATGAGAGGTGTCTCTATCTGAAAAAACATACTTTGTACAGTTTTACAAACTATGTGGAATTCCTACACGGTTTACTCTAAACTATGTGCCAAGCCTGTTTTTCCCAAAAAGATGGTTCCTGGTCTCCGAACTTGCCTCAAACACACCTAAGACCTTCTATAACCCATTAGGAATACATATTAGGTACAAAGTAAAGATTTAGATCAAAATTTAAAGGATCCATACCTGACTGAAAAACTGGGTTCTTACAATTGGACCCACTTGACATGTGAAAAATGAGTATGGAATTCCATTGTCAAAATATTACAAGAGTGCAACTCCTCCTCCACTATAAAAAGTCCTCCTCTCCTCCCACTTCTACAAACATAAAAAAAACTTAGTATAAACCAATATCTACTCAAATATCTCCAAAAAACACTCCCTTCCTCCTTGAAGCCTACATTTTGGCATAAATCCTTCCAAGGAAGCCTTTTGGTGCAAACCAAAAGGAGTTACCTGATTAAGAGGTAACACCCTCCCTCAAACTCATTTCTTTTATTTCCATTATCCACCCATAAAATATTTTTATTCCATTATTTTATAACAAAAAAGTATCCCCAATATACTATGATGTTTTTATTCTAAGTATTCGACCCAAACTTACATACACCTCCATCTAATGGGTAACATACATATTGTTTATGTGTATTGTGAACTATCGCCTCACTAAACGATGATTGTTCATTTTTCCTTGACCACCCCTAATGGTGGAAATTATGATAGAAAATATGTTTATATATTATATTTATTAGGTCTTTAATAATATTTAATCCTTTTACCATACATATATTTATACTTTACATTTTGTGTAAATATGATAATTTTGTTTGAGGAAGTGTGGACTACCGCCCCCTCAATGCGATGTGATTCATTCACACACTACATGGAATGTATTAAGGATGGTTTTAAGGAAAATATATGATATATATGATATGATAATTCTACTATAATAATTATATATATATACACATATATTTCATTTACTTCCTTTCTTTCAATATGAAAATTAAATAGAAACAATGTTGATGCATACGTACGACCTACCATCTCCATGAATGGTGTATTCTATTTCATACTTATATATTTTATAGATTATTATAATAAACATATAATAAATATAAAATATATTTATATAATGGTTTAAATTATTTAAATCATGATATATGTATAAGGAAAAAAGATATAACAAATTAAGACACATGTGAAGAACAAAGCAGATATTACCCGAAGTGAAACCTTGACATAGAATTGTTAACAAGTGGGTAATATAAAGTTATAATAAAAAAATATATGGTATTATATATAAGAATATGTTTCTTTGATTTTTTTAGAAGAAGCAAAGCATAAATAAATCAAAATAAAGTTTACAGGAGTCTAAAGTATGGGATCATATTACAATCTTTTTCATGTAAGGAAATAAGATCACCGGGGAGGTCTTCGAACCAAGTAATGTCTTGATTTACTCCCATGTTGGCCAGGCCATCAACAACACTATTTGATTCGAATATGTTTCTTTGATATATTTATAATAAAATTATATTTATTATAAAAGAATTTTGTATGATTACAACAAGAGTCAAGACACAAGGTAAGGGGATTTCATCTCACTTTTTATTTCCATGAGATACATGCCATGTTCACCACTCTTTCCTTTTACGTGGTTTATATACTATCCATGAATGTATTATATGATTATTATTCTTAAAATTATTGTTAATTACATATCTATTCTATGATTTTCCTTTCATGGTGGTCATGTTTCAAAAGTTACCAAATCGGTAAGATAGTTTTGTCTCAATTTATCTTCTTTGAGACACATGCCATGTTATGAACCTATATTTTTATATGAGGTGTACACACTAACTTTGACATGTTATATCATGAATATAATTCATTTCATGATATTTTAATCTTTAATTAATTTTATTTTCTTATATGGGGAGTATTATTCAAAGTTACTAAGTCATAAGAGTTTATTGAAACAATCTCATCGCTTTTCATGATTGTTTATGATTATGCTTCATTTGTTGAAATTATATAATCCATATCTCAAGAAAATTCATGAATCTTATTATCCTCTATTTATTCATGATATATTAATGTATTAGTACCCTTTTTCTACTCTTTGGTACATAAGATAGTTAAGAAATTATTTTTAATAAATCCCAACTTTACATTCACATCAGTCACAAATCTGTATTCCTTCAAAACCATGTTTTCTAAAAAGGGATTCCAAGAATATTATAATGTTCTCTTATAATATTTAAAATATTTTTTCCATTTTTGTATTTTACAAATGTTTTCAAAGGAATGTTCATGTATCTTTTTGAAAAAGTCATTTTTTCTAACTTTTTTACCTTGAAATAGGAATGTTCTTTTTACCTCATACGACATGTATGGATTTAACCACCATCATTTCTTTGAAGATTCCTTTTAATGTTTAAAAGGTTAATTTTTAAGATTTTTTTTTTAAAAAATTAATTTTCAATGTAATGGTTTTCAAAAAAATTTAAATATTTATTTATAAGTTTTTAAAGTATTTTCAAAGAAATGGTTTCAAAACGTTTTCAAGGTTTATTTATAAATTTTCAAATTACATTCAATGAAATTATTTTCAAAACGTTTTCAAGATTTATTTAAAAGTTATCAAATTATTTTGAAAGAAATTTCTTTCAAAATGTTTTCAAATTATTTTCAATGAAATGGTTTTCAAAATGTTTTCAATATTTATTTATAAGTTTTCAAAGTATTTTAAAGAAATGGGTTTCAAAATGTTTTAAATCTTTATTTGTAAATTTTTAATGTATTTTTAAGGAAATGGTTTTATATTATTTTTAAGATTTATTTATAATTTTTAAAATTACATTCAAATAAATGGTTTTCAAAGTGTTTTCAAGCTTCTTTTATAAGTTTTTAAGGAATATGGTTTTTGGAAAATGTTATCAATATTTATTTATATATTTTCAAGTTTATTTTAAAAAAAAATGGGTTTCAAAAGGTTTAATGTTTTAAAAATATTTTTATAGAGAATAAATGACATTCTAATTAATTTTTTTAAAAGGAATTTAAAAATTATTTCCCACCTAAGATGACATACTTTTCAATTACTCATGCCTTTCTAGAAAAATGATCCTATGTTTCTATTCATATTATTTCTATAAATGGATCGTGTTTTGATAGAATGATGTTTATAAACTTGTTTATCTTTCAAGGGTTATATGCCTTTGAAACCCTCTTCTTTTCATAGGTTATGTTTGATATGAAATGATTAAGGAACCTATATATTTTTCCATAGGTTATTATATGATTACATGCTTATGATGCCCATTTAATTTTAGGGGTTATAATTTGATTGTTTATGATTTTGTGGCACATGTATGTATGATTTCACAATGAAATGGGTGGGACCTATATCTACCTTCAATGAATTGGGTAAAGATTTATATCTCATGATATATACATGGATGGAACAAGAAATGAACTTGGTTCATTATTATAGGGCTAAAATGAGAAATGAACTCGCTTCAGTATTACAGGGCTAGAACGAGGAGTGAAATCAGTTTAGTAATACATGGATGGAATAGGGTGTAAACCCAGTTTAGTAAAGGAATTTGTTCACTAAGATGGGATTGGTAGTGATGCATTGACTAATATGGAAATAAAATTATAGACTTATGTGTTTTCCACAATTCCATGTTATATTCCTATGATATTCTTTCATGGATTATGTTCTTTATTTCCTTATGATTCATGTATTATGAACTGCCAATATTTATGCCTTTATTCATGTTTATGATCTTTGATTTGTAGAGTATAATCATATATTTTCTTGACCATGTTATCATACCCTTATTCTAATGATTATACTTACATGTCTCCCTTGTTTACCCTTACTAAGAATATAATCTCACCCCTTTTTTATGTTTACTTTCCCAGGTTATGAAGATATGTATTATGTTTGATATTCCTAAAAAGGGTTCTAGTCAAGAATAAACTAGTGGGAGATAATTTAGCTCACTTATGTACCAATGTCTATGTTTCCATGTTTCCAAAGGCACTAGACTAATATGTTATTTTGGAGTTTTTTGTGAAATGTATTAAGTATTCCACAAAAGAGATGTAATGTTAATGTATGAAAAGTGAGAGTTTATATAGTTGGTATGAGAGAAATATTTTAGTTAACCTTTGGTAAATAGGATGAGAAAACATTAGTGAGATACCTATGTATATTTCTAAGGATATTTCTATGGATTTCTCTAAGGATAAGTATAAGTATGAGTTAATGTATATGAAAATGTCTAGGAATTTTGGTAAAGGATAGAGTGAGTGGTTTCCTAGAAATACACCCCTCTATGGGTAGTACAAGTGGATGTGACTTTGGAACACATGTACCTTGGGTTAACAACTCTGATAAGATGTATCAGGTCTAAATTAGGGTAATATAGTACATGAAAACAGTCCTTACTACACACCTAGTTTGACACTTATGGGGGATATGATTTTGAAATTTACAAACTCTACATGAACCATAATGAAATATTGAAATAGGATTTGGTTATGAATGACCTAGGATAAACCCTATGAGTTATATTTTAAGAAAGGTGTCATAATTTAGACATCATATAATCTATTTTCATGATTATTTGATTCCTCCCATTGATAATAATTTCTTACCCAATTCTTCCTAGTTTTAGTCTGTAACGTCCTAGTTCCGGGAACCACCTAAAGGCACCCCGTACCTGGTTGGTCACATGGCCTCAAGTGCATTTCCCCAAATTCCAGAGGCTTCCAACTAGAATTGAGGTCCTTGGGTGTGATAGTGGGGAAACTATTCCCTCATTGGCAGAGTAACACAGTAGAAGTAAACATATAGCAATAACGGAAGTAGTGTAATATCACACAATAGTAAACAACAGAAGACTGCAGATATAAATAAATTAATCACATATATAAATGATGCATGATACATATGTCTAGTAAATAATCCAAACAAGTCAAAATGCTAGAATAAAATAAAGAACCCAAGTACAAAAGAAAGAACAAGAAATATCTCTTCAGCATCGCAAGCCTCAGCTTGGTCCCATGCTCTCAAGATCCAAGCAGTCAAGTACCTGAAGTAGAAGGGCGCTTTCCCTTATCTAGAACTGCAACATTATAATCTGTTTGGGCCTAAAAGCATGACTCAAATAGGGTGTGAGATGAATACCAGTAGGCAAACACCCAAATATCTGTGCCTAACAGTTAGTGAATATATATGGAAGGCTATAAACAAAATGAAGAAGTAAACAAAAAAGTACACATAGTAACCATCCTACAATTTCAATTTCATTCATTTCTATATATCAAGTATGTAGATAATAAAAAGCAGGTAACCCTCTGGAAATAAATCATATCCTAACCCCTCTGGTTCAACCAAAACAACACAAGAAACCCTATGGGAAGTACACACAGTCTAACCCCTCTGGTTCAGCTTTAGCACAGACTCTCTGAGGAAGCACTCACCATCAATTACCCCTATAGTATCATATCAGTAACTAAAAGGTGCTTTGGGGAATCACTCAACGTCTCATTCCCCCTGTGGCCCACATTAAGGAACTAAAAACACTCTGAGGAAGCACTTACATCAATTCCCTCTATGTTCTCGCATTGTAACAGTAAAAACAAACACTCTGGAGAAGCCCTCAATGTCCATTCTCCCTATGGTCTACTACACCAGGTTCTCACAGCCCTGTGTAAGTCAATCGTGCACAAACGATACATGGTAGCCCAAGTAAACCTCAAGAACTACTTGGATAAATAGTCTAAAACATAACAGCATGTCAGATAAATAATATCACTCCATCCTATCAACACTAGGAAAGGAAAGTAAGCATCCTAACAGGCTAAGCAAGACCAAACAGTCATAAACAATACATGCATGGGAAACACATCCATAGAAAAGAAATTAACCCTATTCACATTCAATTGACCTCTACTCAAGCATATAAATCATATCAGGCAATAATAGGGTTAAAACCGTAAACACGCAATACCCCGATCATGGGTATTGGGAACTTTTTCACATATAATTCAAATACTATCTATGAAAAGGCATAAACCACCTACCTCAGCATCATATGATCGATATACCTCAGATTCTTCCCTTGGATCGACCTATAATGCGGTAGATAGATGCGATTACAACACAATTGATGGAGTTAGATTAGGAGAATAGATGCTCGATCGGGGGCTCGGTGAAGATCCACACTGTACAGATGCTCTCAGATGAATAAGGCGAAGAAGAAGTGAATTCTGAAAAGAAGATCTGAGTTCTTACAAACATACCCCTTAAAGAAATTCATCCCCAAATTTCCTTAGTAAGTAAGTGTAGAATAATAATCCATGAAAATATCCGACCACTGTGATCGTACATCGGTCTCACTCTCCCAAGTCTCGTCCTGTACTCACCCATGCTGCCATAACACTTGTACTAGAGGAACAGACTGGCCATAGAGAACCTTCACACTTTGATCAACAATCTGTATAAGATGCTACTTGAACGAGGTGTACACCTATAACTTGACCTCTTCAGGTTGAAAAACATGAGATGATTCTGAGAAGTAATGTTGAAGCTGAGAAACGTGGAAGACATCATGCATAGCCCGGTACCTCTGAGGCAACTGCAGCCGATAGACAACCAGTCTGACTCTCTCCAAAACCTAAAATGGCCTGATGTACCTTGGTGAAAGCTTACCCTACCTCCAATTTCCTCATGTTTTCCAACCTTGGTGTGACACGTAGGAAAACTTGATCTCCGACCTCAAACTCTAGAGGTCGTCTCCATCGATCAGCATAAGACTTCTGTCAAGACTGTGCAATAGTCATCCTCTTCTGAATAAACTCTATCTGCTCTGTGGTCTCCTAGAAAAGAAGAGGTCCCAACATAGATTCCTCTCTTGTCTTCATCCATCATAAGGGTGAATGGTATGGCCTACCGTACAAAGCCTCATAAGGTTCTATCTGAATATTTTCTTGAAAACTATTATTGTAGGTAAACTCTACAAGAGGTATGCGCTTCTCCCACAAACCTCCAAAATCCAGGGTGCATGCTCAAAGAATGTCCTTAAGCACCTAAATCGTACGCTTGGCCTGACCATCTATCTGTGGATGGTAATCTATACTCAGATGTACCTGTATACCCAATTCCCTCTAAAGTCCTTGCCAGACCCAATAAGTAAAACATGCATCCCTGTCTGAAACAATGGAGTGTGGAACCCCATATAGATGTACAATCTCTTGGATGTACAACTTTCCCAACTTATAAACAATAAAGGTATCCTTAATAGGTAAAAAGTGATCAACCTTTGTGAGTATGTTAATGACAACCCAAACTACATCATTACCTTGAGGCGACCTCAGAAAACCTATCACGAAGTCCATCGCGACATCGTTCCATTTCCACTCAGGAATGAGTAACTACTGAAAAACCCCTGTTGGTCGCTGATGCTCTGCCTTCACCTGCTGAAAGATGGAACACCTCATGATGAAACCAACAACATCTCTCTTCATACCTATCCACCAATACTAATAGTGTAGATCACAATACATCTTGGTGACACCAGGATGAACTTCCCAAATCGAGGAATGAAAATCCTGTATCAGCTCCTCGCGTATGTCTACTGACACCCACACGCGCCTCTGGAAATGAAAGATATCATCCTCACTTATGCTCCATCTAGAAATGGGGTTCTCTCCCATCACACATTCCCATAGGAGTAGGCCTTCAGAATCTAATAGCTTCCTTATTCACACTTGATCAAGTAGAGTAGAGGTAACAACTATAGAATAAAGAAATGTATACCCCTGTCTATCGTGCACCTCCAAATGCAACTTAGAGAATAGATCCATAAGCTTCCACTCATAGCTGGCCTCCTAAACTTCTTGTAACTAAGTCATCCTGATCAATGCATCAGCTACTACGTTTTCTTTTCCCAGGCGTGTAGGCAAGCTCAAATTCAAAAGACTGAAGTTACTCAACCCACCTTCGCTATTTCAAATTTAGGTCACGATGAGTGAAGATATACTTGATACTTTTTTGGTTGGTGAAAACCACAAAATTCTCTCCCAATAGGTAGTGTCTCCAACAACATAAAGCATGAACAACTGCATCCATATTGAGATCGTGCATTGGGTAGTTCCTCTCATGTGGACTCAACTGCTAATACTCGTACATAACGAATCCTTCCCCCTACATAAGCACTGCTCCATGATCGATACCTGATGCATCACAGTACATAGTATAGCTCTTTTAAGGATTTTTAAATACTAGTATCAGTGCTGAAGTCAACCCCCATTTCAGCTATTGAAAGGATAACTCACAAGAATCTAACCGCAAGTACTTCACACCCTTCTTAGTCATCCCCATTAGTGGCGCTCCAAAGAGTGAAAATTTATATATGAAACATTTGTGGTAACCTTACATCCCTAGAAAACGTTGTACCTTAAAGACATTCTTAAGCTTCTCCTAGGAAACTACTGCTATCAATTTCTCTAGGTCTACTGATACTTCTGCCTCTGAGATAACATGACCCAAGAAGCGAATTTGTTCCATCCAAAAGTGTAATTTTTAGATATTAGCATATAAATGATTCTCTCTCATTGTAATAAAAATGATCTCAAGATGTGTGACATGATCATGTTGAGTGTGAGAGTACACCAAGATATTATCCACAAAGACTACCATGAAAGAATCCAAGTATGGATGGAACACTCGGTTCATCAGAGCCATGAAGACTACAGGCATGTTCGTGAGACCGAATGACATAACCACATACTCATATAGACTATATATGATCTGAAAAGTTGTAATAGGTATATCGGAAGGAATAACATGAAACTGATGGTAATAAAATCTCAATTCAATATTTGAGAACACCTGAGCTCCTCAAAGCCGATCATCAATTCTCAGCAAGGGATATCGGTTCTTGACTGTCAACTGTTTTAACTTCTGATAATCCACACAAAGTTTGTGGGTACTATCCATCTTCTTTGCAAACAGGATAGGTGAACCCCAAGGATAAGTACTGGGTCGGATGATCCCCTTAGCCTGTAACTCCTCCAACTGCTTCTTGAGATCCTGTAACTTTAGTGTAGCCATCCTATAAGGAGAAATGGACACCAATGATGCTCCTGTAATGAGATCAATAGAAAATTACCCCTCTCACTCTGGGGGAAAATCTGAAAAGTCCTCTAGAAAGACATCCCTAAAACAATCCACTACTAGAGGAAAGTCCATATATGAAGTCCCCTGGTCATCCAGATAAAGACTAGAAATCTAGGCTATATCTCCTCCCAAACCATGATTCTTGAGTTCCTCTCTTCTTGCCTAGACATCCCATTATCCATTATAAAGAAATGATCTGACCTCTGGTGATGTGAAACTCACCCTATGATGATAGAAATCGACAAAATCCTGGAAGGGAACTAAGTAGTCCATTCTGAGAATGACATCATATCCAATCATCTCTTGGACATAAAGGTCCCATAAGAATGAACACCCACCTACCTCTAGAGGGAACTCATTGTACTGTCGTACACTAGCCGTTCTTGACCCCAACGGTGTTTCAACCATAAAAAACTCAGCATAAGAAAGGATACAGAGCCCAAGTCTCTCCATAATAGTAACACATATAAAGCTATTGGAAGCCCTTGTATAGAAAAGAGAAAAATCTAAAACTAAGGAAACTAGGATCATACCTCGAACTGTAGAGGGTCCAGCATCCTGATCGTACTGGGTCTGCTCCACTGAAAAAGTTTGATCTGCACCGTGACCTTGTGACCCTTCCTGACCACTCAAAGCTGATCCACCCTATTGTCGTTGAAAGCCTGGTGACTGGAAACCACGACCAAAAGTACTGCAGTTCCTAGACTAGTGAGAAATTGGTGGTGATTCTCCAGAACAAGGAGTCATCAAAGGACCCCTGTCACCAGCTGCTGGTGAGAAGATCTGACAGAAGCGCTAAAAATGGCCCATCTTTCCACAAGATCGGAACTCAGCTAGGTGTCTCGAGAAATGTGGCCTCATATGCCCACTCTTCTTGTACTGGAGACACACCACCTGGATACCATAACAAGTGTCTCACCTCTTTGGATCCCCATGCGAAGACTCCCTAGGGTGCTTCCTGCTATCAGTAAGAGGGATACTAACTCTGGATGTCAAGCCTCCCTAGATCACCACACTAGAATCCCTCAAATTACGCTCCGTGATCAGTGCTTGGTTGAATATAGAAGTGATATAAGTCAAACTGAAGATGTTCACCTGAGATCGGATGTTGTGCTTGATACCATCCTCAAACTTCCTTGCCATAAATAAATCCTCACCTCCTAGAATAAGCGCGAAGCACTAAAGCTCTATGAAATGAGAAGAGTACTCCATGACTGAGAGATTACCCTGCTCCGGACTCATGAAATCTCGGGCTTGATCAGCCTTCAAAGTATCCAGATAGAAGTAGTCATAAAAATCATGCTGTAAGTCATCCCAATCCATAACCTACTAGCGTCCCTCCTGTGAGATCACATCCCACCATCTCTTGGCGGAACCCCAAAGAATATATTCCGTGAGATTCAACCTACTCAATAGAGGCATCTCTAAATGCTTGAAGATAGAAAGCATGGCTTCTAACCATGACTCTGCAGCCTAGGGTCCTCCTTCCCCTATGAAGGTGGGAGGATGTTGCTATTAGAAAACCCGCGTTAAATCTTCCATAAAAGGGACAGGATGAGGTACTCCTAAGTAGGTCTGCATAAACCTCATAAAGACCTCTTAGAACTATGTGTTAGTACCTATGTCCAGAATGACGGCTAGTTCCAAGACTGGCACAACTGGAGGATCTACTAGTAGTCCCCAATCAGCCATATCTGGTGTCTGATCATAGCCCTATAATTGGTGAACAACCAGAGGATGTCTCTATGGCATGACTCTACAAGGTCAATCACACACCTTAGATCGATATTAATAGGGACTAAAACTTAGAAGTGTAAGAAGAGAAAAAGAGAAAGAAAGCATTTAAAATTTTCAAAACATGGATACACAGCATGTATAATGCCTACATGGCGTGTTCCCTTAAGCCTTCACATGGGCGTGTACTTCTGCCAACTCAGGTCATGTAACACCCCATGACACGACGTGTTGTCCTAACAAACAATGTGTACTTGAATTCTCTTCCCCTTCCTGAGTTCTTCCACATGGCTAAGCCACACGGTTCTCCTAGAACTAGACTACACGACGTTTTAGTGCCAGACATGATGTGTACTAGATGAACTTCACAAACCCATGTTGTTAGCTACATGGCCAGTTACATGGATGAACCCACACGGCGTGTTTTTTCCAAACACGGCATATACTAGAAGGATTTCACCAACCCATGGTGTTTGCTACATGGCTGAATACTCGAGTTACACTACACAGTGTGTTCAAACTTGACACTATGTGTATAAGCTAATATTTATCCCTCTGTGTCGTTAGTTACACAGGTGGACACATGGTCTACACCACATGGCATGTACATTCAGTACACAATGTCTTCTACAAGATTTTCCAACCCTGTGTTTCTGCCCAGACAGTCAGTAACACAGTTAGAGACTAAATGACATGTATATACAGTACACGATGTGTACTTAAGAAAAATAGCTTCTTCTCGAACATAAGAACACATGGCGTGTGTTTCCAACATTACACAAAATGTATTCTGGGTTTTTCTAGACAGTAAGCCTCAAAAACTACTTTGGAACCCAAAAAACTCTGAAACAAACATTAAAGTTCCAAATTCCGATCCGTGAGGGCCCATACTCCCTGAGAATCAATGCTTGACATCTTATACATGTCCTATATAAACATCATAGAGCAATGATACAGAAAATTCTGGTCCATGAGGGCCCATAACACCTCAAGAACCAAAGTTTGGAATTTATTCAAATTAAGTATTTACACAATTCAATACCCTATCAAATAGAAGGTATCTAATCAAGGAATCTATCACAAAAATATGCATATCTAGCACAACATCTATCACAACAACATGCAATCGCTAATGCAACCTAAATGGCATGGAAAGAATTCATGACATGTGATCTATATAAAGTGCCTACATGATGCATGAGATGGAATAGCCTCATCTCATCAGGTTTAAATTGAAATATAACCTTGATAATATCAATGGTAATAGCAAAAAATATGTGAATCACCCAACAGTGAAATCAAATCAACTGTAAAATTACAAAACCAGAAAATTGCAATAACATGGTAGATTGGATTTTCTCTATACACGTGTTAGCTACTACCGAGCACAAATTATTAACAAGTACCTATTTTTTTCCTATCACTGGATATAGGATGCAAATAGTAAGTCAAGAAGAAAATAATCCATTTGATACCACTTTGTAACATCCCAGTTCTAGGAACCGCCCAGAGGCGCTCTATACCCGGTTGGTCACATGGCCTCAAGTGAATTTCCCCAAACACTAGTGGCTTCCGACTAGAAGTGAGGTCCTTGGGTGTGATAGTGGGGAAAATATTCCTTCATTGGTAGAGTAACACAGTGGAAGTAAATATATAGCACTAGAAGAAGCAATGTAATACCATACAACCGTAAACAACGGGAGACTGTAGATATAAATAATTGGAGCACATATATAAATGATGCATGATACGTATGTATAGGAAAGTATCCAAACAAGTCAAAATTCTGGAATACAGTATATAACCCAAGTACAAAGAAAAACAAGAAACATATCTTTAGCATCACAACCCTCAGCTTGGTCTCATGCTCTCTAGCTCCAAGCAATCAAGTACCTGAAGTAGAAGGGCACTTGCCCTTATCTAGACCCACAATATTATAATCTATTTGGGCCAAAAAACATGACCCAAACAGGGTGTGAGATGAATCCTAGTAGGAAACCACCCAAGTATTTGTGTCTAAAAGTCAATGAATATATATGGTAGGATATAAACAAAATGAAGTAGTAAACAAGAAAGTACACATAGTAACAGTCCTACAATTTCAATTGCATTAATTTTTATATATAAATTATGTAGCTAATAAAAAGCAGGAAACCCTCTAGAAATCACTCATATCCTAACCCCTCTAGTTCAACCAGAACAACACAAGAAGCCCTCTGGGAAGTACACACAGTCTAACCCCTCTGGTCTAGCTTTAGCACAAACTCTCTGAGGAAGCACTCACCGTCAATTCTCCCTATAGTCTCGTATCGGTAACTAAAATGCGCTCTAGGGAATCAATCAATGTATAATTCCCCCTGTGGCCCATATCTAGGAACTAAAGACACTCTGAGGAAGCACTTATGTCAATTCCCTCTATGGTCTCGCATTGTAACAGTAAAAACAGACACTCTGGAGAAGTTCTCAACATCCATTCTCCATATGATCTACTACACTAGGTTCTCATAGCCTTATGTAAGTCAA
This sequence comes from Viscum album, assembly GCA_963277665.1. Taxonomy (NCBI): domain Eukaryota; kingdom Viridiplantae; phylum Streptophyta; class Magnoliopsida; order Santalales; family Viscaceae; genus Viscum; species Viscum album. The sequence goes on along the minus strand of OY728159.1, from coordinate 1,415,567,748 downwards.
TCATGCACAAAAGATACATGGAATCCAAATTAAACCTCAAGAACTACTTGGATAAATATTCTATAACATAACAACATGTTAGATAAATAATATCACTCCATCCTATCAGCACTAGGAAAGGAAAGTTAGCAGCCTAACATGATAAGAAAGATCAAATGGTCATAAAAAATACAAGCATGGGAAAAACATACATAGAATAGCAATTAACCCTATTCATAGTCAATTGACCTCTACTCAAGCATATAAATCATAGAAGGCAATAACATGGTTAAAACCGTAAGCATGAAATACCCCGATCAAGGGTATTGGGAACTTTTGCACATATAACTCAAATAATATCTACAGAAAGGCACAAAACACCTACCTCGACATTGTATGATCAATATACCCCAACATCGGCCCTTGGATATACTTAAAACGTGATATATCTATGCGATTCCAACACAACTGACAAAGTTTGATTTGGAGAATAGATTCTCAATCGGGGGCTCAGCAAAGATCCACACCGTACGGACGCTCTCGGATGAAGAAGGAAAAGAATAAGTGTGTTCTGAAAAGAAGATTTGTGTTCTTAAATAGTCAATGATAGTAAATATAATGAATTGGGTTAATGTTAAATGTTATGGAAAATTTGCTGATGAGAAGTCAAATGGGATGATCATTGGAGTGAAGGATGTTGTGATCATGCCTAATCAGTTTTCAAAGAACATGATTAATAACATGTACCTTAACCAACTCTAGGACTCACCAAGGAAGATAAATAAGGAGTTCACTGAGAGTTTGGGTAATGGATACCATAGAGGAAAGAAGATTCACTATCCTTTGTGTCAATAATATATAAAACATCATCCAAGTGAATGTATATGAGGAACAAAAAGATGTTTTGACAATGGAAAAGAAGGTATGGAAGAATGTAACTATAAAGGGAAAATAAAAAGTTCTATTAACTAAATGAATGGGAATGTTGGCCTCTTTAAGGTATTATCAATTGATAACTGCTTTAAATGTGGAAATTATGGGCATTATAAAAATTGATGTCTTATGTGGAAGGCTCATGAAAGGAATCATAAATATGGTATAAGTAATGATTTTTCTAATGATGATGAAGAGACCACAAATGACATGTGAAAGATATGTGATGTTCTTCCAGTATTTTTTTGCATTAAACATAAGAAGCATGATTAGATTGATCATAGGGAACCTTAATACATGATTCATATTTCATATTCTAGGAAAGATCTATTAAGGAATAAGTTGATGAATCCTAAGTAATGATTTAAGAATAAGGTTTGATTAATGAAGTATTTATGTTTTGGAATTAAAATATTATGTTATATGAATCATGAAATATATAAATATTTTTAGTATAATTTTTCATTAAGGATTGAAAAGAGAATTATGAATGGTGAAGAAGACATAGAAAAGTGATTTAATGGAAATGTGACATTTTGATTAAGGGAAGGTAAACCTTAATTAATGCCTGATATTGATATAATTATGTTTGTATAAATATATTTTGGATTTGAATAAGTGAATTGTATAGTAAAAATTACCTGGAAACTGATAATTAAAAAAGTAGTCTATGTTATCAAGGATGGATTTTACAACTTCTTGGATTTAAAGAATGTATCCAGTAATCATGGGAAGAACGAAGAATGCATGTTTTCCAAAAGGATTTATGGTAATTCAGGTTATTACCATGTTCCAAGGGAATATATGATGAGGGTGTTCACATGTTTGGAATGTGGAAACTAAGTGATAATTTGTGATATAAGGGGGATAAATGTTAATATTATTTCATCACTTTCTTTCTAAAGTTTTGTATTTTCATATTTTAGAAGGGTTATAAGGTTAACCATTTATGGTGAGATTATGTTAAAATTTGAGTGAGGCTTGTGAGATTAAAGAATTATCTCACCACCTAAGGATTTATTCATATTGGATGACCTTTTCTAACAACTTTGTATTGATTAAAATCAATTACAAAAGGGATGCAATACCATGGATATCATAATATATTATTACTCAAAGAATAAAAAATTCACCTTCCTTTTTGGAGAAATAGGTGAAGTAGATCACGGAACAACAAAGGATGAGGTTTTCCAAAAATCATGAAAGTATATATCTTCATGAAAATTCTTCTACTTTAGGAAAATAATATTGAAACCAAAAATGTTATCCTAGTACCTTTGTTTCTGATGGATCAGATGGTCCTTTAGGTCATTATAAATTTATGGAATTGTGATTTTTAGCTTTCTCCTAAAATTATTGTCCATCACTCTCTATCATAACTTGATGGTTAGATTTATATTCCACGTCCATGTTTTCACTTTCCACCTGTGATCTCCCACATGGAAACCGAACCATGTGTTACTCTAGGTAACCATTATGGATCCAACTTTCTTTTTTTAAAGGATGTTTTAGTGTTCATTTTTATGATGTGGGTTTCTGTTAAAGGTAATTAAAATTATTAAACCTTTTATAACCCAAATTAATTTTTAGGGAGAAATTCAATTTAGTAATGTTAGAATGTAACACCCCAATACTTTCTAAAATATATATTTTTCAAATTAATTTAATATTTTTGATATTTTTCATTTCATGCAACACTGAAAATATTTAATATTAAATCACTATGTCTAGCTTGCATTATATGAAACACAAAGTTATCATTCACTACAAGAAACATAATGTTTAACATTCTATACATGGAACACCAAGTCTAGCATACATTATAGACAAGATTGACTTTCCTCGATGGCTTACGTAACAAGAGATACCGAGTTTTACTAAACAATATAATATTATTAAAATGTTATCATTTAATATAATAAGATATTAACTAGGCATTAAATTATAGGTTATTAATATTATTAACTAATTTATTAAAATACATGGTTTTCAAAAATATATGATGAATTTATAGGTTACTAACTTATTAGAAATGAATATGAAAACAAATTTCATATAAAGGAAAATGTTATTATTATTATAAGCTATTTTAACCAAATAAATTAAAATAATTAAAATTATTGAGTTATATTAATTTAATATATATTTTATATATTCAATCAAATATTTTTTATATTCATCCAATAGATTCGATAGACATAATTAAAACCAATATTTTTTTATAAAGGTAGTTTTACTTTCTTTTAATGGAGAACCCATTTTAAATGCAATTTTTGGAACTTTTATAGATTTAATATTTAAAAATAAACTTTATATTTGGAAGCAAAACATAAAATTTAAGTTAATATAATTTTTTGGTATTTTTCTGAATGGTTTCATTTTTTAAATGAACAGTTAAAAATACTGGATTTTAATTCAAAACTACTTTCTCATCCAATTTATTTTATAAGGTTAAATTATATTTTAAATCTATTTAAAAGTTTAATTAGATTTTTTTATAAATTAATACAATTTAGTTCATTATATCCAATTTAAAATTGAAATTGGATATAAAAACATAGCAAATGTTAGATCATTTTTACTTAAAAAACCTGCAGTGTCGCCCTATCTGTAAGATTAACTTTAAATTAATTTTGAACACTTCTATGGTTGAAATTTGGAAAAATGGATTACATATTTGGAATAAAATAATTTATAATGTATAATAATTTCAACTAAATTCTTGACCAAAAATATATTTGAATTCAGTTAAAATTAATTACAATGATTAAGAGAAAAATTAGGTTAACAAAGTACCAAACCTTAAATTTAAGACCCAAAAATGACCGAGAAACTTGTCAAAGATACATTAGATGGAAATATTTCGACCATATCCAACCTTGTATCGATTTTTTATTGGATCCACTTTACATGTGAAAAACGTGTTTGGAATTCCTTTTTCAAAATATTACAAGATTACCACTCCTCCTCCACTATAAAAAAGCCTCTTATCCCACCACTTCTTCACACATGTCAATCCAGTTAGGTTCATCCAAGATCTGATAAAATATAATCCCAAAAACCCTAAATTAATCCTTGAATACTCTCTTTGGGAAGAAATAATTCCTAGGAATCCCTTTGGTGAAAACCAAAAGGAGTTATCTGATTAAGAGGTAACACCCTCCCTCAAACTCTTTTCTTTTATTTCCATTATCCATACACTCAACTCTTCTTATGCCATGATTTTATAACAAAAATAGTATCCTAATTATACTAGAATGTTTTTATGCTAAATTGTTTACCTACACTTACACACACCTCTATCTAATGGGTAACAAATATAATGTTTATGTGTATGGTGAACTACCACCTCACTAAACGATGATTGTTCATTTTTCCTTTACCGCCCCTCATGGTGGACATTATGATGTAAAATATATTTATATATGTAATATATTATATTTATTATTTATTGAATCTTATTTAATCCTTTTACCACACATATCTTTACACATTTCATTTGGTGTAAATACGATAATTTAGTCTAAGGAAGTGTGGACTACCTCCCCCTCAAAGCGATGTGATTCGTTCACACACTACATGAAATGTATTATAGATGGTTTTAGTGAAATTATATGATATATATGATATAATAATTCTAATTTAATAATGATATATATATACATATATCTCATTTATGTTCTTTATTTCAGTATGAAAATTAAACGAAAACAATGTTCATGCGTATGTATGACCTATCGTCTCCATGAACAGTGTAAACTATTTCATTATTATATAGTATATGGATTATTATAATAAAAATTTACTGAATATAAATGATATTTTTATCATTATTTAAATTATTTAAATAATGATATAAGTATAAGGATTAATGATATAATAAATTATGACACATGCGAAGAACAAAGATGATATTACCTGAAGTTAGAACCTAACATTGAATTATTAAAAAGTAGGTAATATAAAGTCATAATCAAAAAATATATGGTATTAGATACAATAATATGGTTCTTTGATATATTTATAATAAAATTATATTAATTATACATGAATTTTGTACGATTATGCCGTGAGTCAAGACACAAGATAAGAGGATTTCTTCTTGCTTTTTTATTTCTGTTGGATACATGCCATGTTCACCACTCTTTCCTTTTGTGTGGTGTGTATAATTCCAATGAATGTATTATATGATTATTATTCTTAAATTTTTGGGTTATTACATATCCATTATATGATCTTCCTTCCATGGTGGTTATGTTTCAAAAGTTACCAAACCGGTAAGATAGTTTTGTCTCAATTTACCTTCTTTGAGACACATGCTATGTTATGCACCTATATTTTTATATGAGGTGTACATAATACTATTGATATGTTATATCATGAATCTAATTTCTTTAATAATATTTTAATATTCATTTAATTTCACTTTATTACATGGGGAGTATGACTCAAAGTTACTAAGTGATAATATTTTATTGAAACAATCTCATTACTTTTCGAGATTATTTATGATTATGCTTCCTTTGTTGAAATATTATAATCTATATCTCAAGAAAATTATTTAATTTTATTCTCATATATTTATTCATGATATATTCATTTATTTGTACCATTTTTATAATCTTTGGTACATAATATAGTTGAGAAAGTTTTTTTAATAAATTCTGACTTTACTCTCTCTTTTGTTAGAAATCTGTGTTCCTTAAAAACCATGTTTTCTAAAAAGGGTTTCCAAGAATATTGTAATATTATAATATAATAATTAAAACAAATTTTATCCTTTTTTATTTATGATTTTTTAAAGGAATATTCTTTCCTCTTTTCTAAAAAGGATTTTTTTCTAAACTTTTTTCCATACAAAAAGAATGTTCTTTTTACCTCATATGGATTATACATATTTACCCATAATCATTTCATTAAAGCTTCCTTTTCATGTTTAAGAGGTTAATTTTTAAGAAATTTAGTTTAAAATTAATTTTCAATGAAATAGTTTTTAAAAAATTTCCAAGATTTATTTATAAGTTTTCAATGTATTTTCAAAGAAATGGTTTTCAAAAGATTTTCAATATTTATTTATAAATTTTCAAATTACTTTCAAATAAATGATTTTCAAAATGTTTCAAGATTTATTTATAAGTTTCAAAATTATTTTTAGAGAAATTGTTTTAAATTTTTTTTCAAGATTTATTTATATTTTTTAAAATTATTTTCAAAGAAATAGTTTTCAAAAAAAATTCAAGATTTATTTATAAGTTTTCAAATTATTTTAAACAAAATGGTTTTCAAAATGTCTTCATACTTTATTTATAGGCTTTCAATGTATTTTTAAATAAATTAATATAAAAATGTTTTCAAGATTCATATATATATTTTTAAGGAAAATGTTTTCAAAATTTATTTAAAAATTTTCATTTTTATTTGAAAGAAAATTGTTTTCAAAAGGTTTTATGTTTTGAAAATAATTTTCCAAATAAAGAAGGATATTTTACTCATGAAATGTTTTTAAAAGGTATTTAAAAACTATTTACCATATAAGATGACATATATTGGTATCACTCATGCCTTTCTAGAGAAATTATACATTGTTTTCATTCATAATATTTCTATGAATGGATCATTTTTAGATGGAATGTTGTTTATGAAACCTATTTCTATTTCACGGGTTATATGCCTTTGAAAACCATTTCTTTTAAAGAGTTATGTTTTTGATGAAATTATTATGAAACCTGTATCTTTTTGCATAGGTTATGAAATGATTATATGCTTATGATTCACATTTCATTTAATGGGTTATGATATGATTGCTTATGATTTTGTAGCACATGTATGTATGATTTCACTATAAGATGGGTGAGACCTATATATCCCTAGAATGAATTGGGTAAATATTTATATATCATGAGATAGACATGGATGGAACAAGAAATGAACCCAATTCAGTATTATAGGACTCTAATGAGAAATAAAACTGGTTCAGTATTATAGGGATGGAATGAGGAGTGAAATCGGTTCAGTAATACAGGACTGGAACAAGGTGTGAACCTAGTTTAGTAAAGGAATTTGTCCACTAATATGGCCTTGGAAGTGATGCCTTAACTAATATGGAAATCAAATTATTTTCTTATGTGTTTTCCATAATTCCATGTTTTATTCCTATGATATGCTTTCATGGATTTTGTTCTTTATTTTCTTACAATTTATGTCTGATGAACTGCCAATATTTATGCCATGATTCATGTTTATGATATTAGATATGCAAGGTTTGATCTTCTATTTTCTTGAGAATGTTCTCATACCATTATACTAATGATTATTCTTACATGACTCCCTTTTTTACCCTTACTGAGAATCTAAGATCACCCCTTTTTTATGTTTCCTTTACCAGGTTATGAAGATATGTATTATGTTTTATGTGTCTAAGAAGGGTTCTTGTCAAGAAGAACATAGTGTGAGATAATGTAGCTAACTTATGTTCCAATGTATATGTTTCCATGTTTCCAAAGGCACTAGACTTGTAACACCCTGACCCTAGTTACCTAGAGTCAGTGCATTATTACATAACATTGGCATAATCACAAGGGGTCAAATCCTAAAATACCAATAAGTTTAGTAGCCTTGGAATTACTAAATAAATAAATAAGTTTTACATTACATTATGAAATGAAAAATAGAAAAATTTTGTCTCCTTTGAACACACTCATATCCCTTATATTATCCCTAAAAGTCAGTCATAATATACTTCTTCGCATCCTGGGAAAAATAAAACATAGAAAGGGGTGAGCTCAGATGCTCAGTAAGGATAACAATATAACAGACACTTTCATAAATAATAATAAAAATTTAAGGTAATGTATAAGATTGAAACACAATACTTTTGAACTTAAACTTCAGTATAATATATAAAATATAAATCAAATAATTCCATTTACTTATTCACATGGATATTCTACTCGTTTAAAAATCACATGTAATATCAATATCTAATTTCATAATGATGGAATGCATAATGCTGGACATTATAACCACATAGTCAAGGCCTCATTCCAAGACTACAAATTAGAATTTTTCATGGCCTTATGCCAATATGATAGTTTTTCTCGTGAGACCTACCGATGGATCAAAGAGCTATAGAGGGATCCACCCATCACTTACTAAATCCAAGGCATTACTCATATGAAAAGGTTGAAACATCACATAAACAATCGTATTAAAACTAGCATAAGAAATGTTAATACTTTAACCATAAACCATGAATGGTATAAAAAACACATCCATAGTCAATCATATCACAAAAACTTCAATACAATATGGAAGATTGTATCATAATAAATCAACTTCAAACAAGTGTAAAATCCATCAAAGGATGTTGACATAGATGGAATCAAAACTATTTGAGAGAAATATATATTTCTATTTTGAAATAATTTAAAAGTAACATAATTATAAAAGAAATAATTTTTTTTAAAATATTCCTATAATCTTGTAAGGGATTCTTTGAAGGTGTTATAACAATGGAAAATAGCCACACCCACTGTAGAAGTTTAAAAAATCATTCTTACCTTAATTTGTTGAAAATGTCATAAAGTAACTTGTTTAGAAAATTATGGAACGATTCCTTTAATTTTTTTTAAAAAATTCGAACAAGAGTATAAATAACTTAACACATATTCTATTAAATAGTAAAAATGTTTTGAAATACATTTTTAAGAAACATAGATGTGGATGATAAAGAATTCCCAGAAGATGCTTACATATAAACAATCTCAGATAACAAAGAGATTGTAAAATTAACCCTTACCTTGTAATTTTCCTTAGTATAGGGTAAGCTAACCTCATTTATAATAGTTAAATCATTGTTATTAAATTATACAAGAACCACATATATAAATATGATATCATATAAAATCTTCTAATATTTCTTTGTTAATAATATTTCAGTAGTATCATTGTTTCAGGTGTTAATTGGTTCATATTCCTTTATATGTTTTGTTACATAAGTCATGTTTGTTATGGGTAGGATGTATTTAATTCATATCCATAATGATATTAAGTTCTTAAACATTATTTTAAATCATAAAATAAAAATTATTCTTGAATGGTTATGATGGGGAATGAATCTCATCACGTTTGTGGAGATGGTAATCCGTACGTACACATGAACGACAATATCATTCTATTGATGGTGGAATTGTATGTTATTGGATGGTATATCATATATAAAGAATCATTAACATGTTATATTTATTATTTACATCAATTATACTCATTATTATACCCATTCAAATAATGAAGTGTTGAATAACAAACTACACCACGACGTGGAGACGGTAAGTCGTACTTACAAACGTATGGTGACTTTTTCATTCATAGGATGGATAGAATAATGAATATGGTTATAACATATTTATAATAACATAAAAGTATGTATAAGTTACTAGAGTTATTATTTTGGTATGGAAACAAAAAATAAAGAGGAAGTGGAAGAAGAAAATAACTTTGAAAGAGGTGATGAAGTAATTACCTCTTCTTCAGGTTCTTCCTTTTGATTTGATCAAAAGGTATCCTTAGGTTGTATTTATGATCAAATTAAGGCCTATAGGTTAAAGTGAGAGTATTTGGGAGGATATTTGAGCAGGGGTTGGCCGATCCAAATGGATTTGGATGTGTGAAATTAAGAGAAAGGGAACCACCATTTTATAAGAGAGGTGAGGGTCACATTAGGAAAATCTTGAAATATTATTTTATTATAAAATAATTTTCGGTTTATAATGGATCCAAATGGATTTATTTATAAGATAAGGTGGTTATGGGTCTAAATATTCTCATCCAATAGGTTTTATACAAGTTTAGGCCACCATATTAATCTTATATTTTAAATTTAATTCTTAGTTAAATAATTCAACCATTTCCATGTCTTATTGTATTTTTATATTACATGGTTAATAAAATTACTATAAAATTACAAGAGAACCTCAAGTGGTTCATTAATGACATAAATATCATTATATAAGTCCTTTGGCTCAACCTTATATATTTTTGAATATTATATCATTTAATAATATAGTATGTGTTTTAAAAACGCATTTATGTCAATTTTGACACTTTTTTGTGAAAGTCCAAAAAACTTGATTACTTAGAAAAAAATTAATTAAATAAACCCTAACATGTAATATTAACCTATAAAATTAGTTTAATGCATAAAAAGTCTCAATTTACATTCATGTTGATATTTATAATATCAATTATTTTAATCTTTCATTAATAAGGTAATTACCGCATCATCATTGTGTCATAAATAAATTTAATTATTTAATGTCTAAAAATTAAAAATAAAATACCTTGATGTTGAAAATATTTTTATATTTCTAATTAATATTTATATTAAATTTATTTTATGTATAAATCTATATTAAAAATGGTTTAGTTATTAAACTTTGAATTATACACTTTTAACTCTTCTTTAAATAAAATAATAATAAATGACCTAATATAATCCAAGTGGATAAAAGAGGATAATATTTTATTCCTAAGTTTTATTTTGGTCAAAAAAACTTATCCAATAGAATTAGGACATGTGTTAGGGTAATTATAATATCATTTTTACCTTTAATTACCCTATTTACTTTTAATCGTGGTAAATAAAATTCAAAAGTTACGATTCATCAACAATTATTTTCATCCTATTGAACCATATTTTACTTACTGATGTCAACCGTGTCTCTCAGATTTTTGAAATTCAATTAACAAAAGTGGTAAAATTATTTTTTTTCAAATTTGCAAATGTTCCTAGAAGGCGGGTAAAAGATGTTAAAAAGTTCAATAAAATTTTATACATATAATCTTATTATAAAATGATTCTAATGAATTAAATTGAACTAATATAGGTATTACATATCTATTTTTAATTTAAAATAAATATTAATAAAAATAATAATAATTTAAATAAAATTAGGTTTTAAACAATAACGCAGTGTTTTTCACTATTCATAAAAAATTGAATGTTTTTAGAAAAATACCAAAAATTTACACTAAGATAATTTTGATATTATGAATCCTAAAATGATGTCCAATCTTAAAAATAAAATTTATAAAATTTTAAAAAGTGGGTATTACTATTTATAACTTCTTTTAAAATGACTAGTTTGATAGGTCGCGGTGTGCTTGAACTCGGTGTTGCGTACATCACACGCTATTATATTATTCAAAGTGAAACATACAATGGATACTTGGGGTGTTACACTATTCTCTCCTTGAAATAATTTCATCCTTGAAATTTCAAGAATACTACTGCATAAAAGGATTTGGGTGGTTCTTCATCATAAGTTCCCCAGGTTCCCACGTTTCCTCTTTCATTTTATTGTTTCTCTAAATAAATTTTACCAGTAAAGTCATTCGGTTTCTCAACACTTGTTCTTTGGTATCAAGAATCCTGATAGGCTCTTCACAATAGGAAAGATCGAGTTCCAGTTCTATTTTTTAATAGGCGAGTACATGCATTAGTTTAGGCATGTATTTTCTCAACAGTGATATGTGGAACACATCTTGAACTTATGTTAGACTTGGAAGCATTTACAAATGGTAAGCTATAACTCCAATTCATTCTAGAATTTATAATGGTTTGATGTACCTGGGACTTAATTTTCCCTTCTTACCGAATCGTATAACACCCTTCCATGGAGATACCTTCAATAAAACATGATCTCTTACTTGAAATTCCAAATCCTTCATTCAGTTATCGGCATAGATCTTTTGCCCACTCTGAGCTACTTTGATATGGGTTTGGATAATCTTCACCTTTTTTATTGTCTCCTTAACAAGTTCTATGTCTACAAGTTTTCTTTCACCAACATCATCCCAACAAGTTGGTGTGTGACATCTTTTTCCATATAATGCTTCAATGGTGCCATATGAATACTTGAATGAAAGATATTGTTATAGGAAAATTCTACCCGAGGTAAATACTGATCCCACATACCTTGAAAGTCAAATGAAAAAGATCTCAACACTCTAAGGTTTAAATAGTCCATTCTGATTTCTATCAGTTTGAGGGTGGTTGGAAGTGCTCAAACGAAGTTTAGTATCCAGGGATTTCTGAATACTTTTCTCAAATCTTGATATAAAATGGAGATCACGATCATAAAAAATTGATATGGGTAAACCATTAAGTCCTACAAATTCATTAATATATAGTCTTTCTAAATGTTCAAGTGAAAAATCTTCTTTTATAGCAAGAAAATGTGCTGACTTGGTAAGACGATCAATAATGACCCATATTGAATCATTCATTCTAGGAGTCTTTGGTAGCCCCATGACAAAGTCCATCGTAATATAATCCCATTTCCACTCAGGTATAGGAATAGGTTGCAAGACTCCTCTAGGATGTTGTTTTCAAGCCTTCACCTGTTGAAAAACCATACATCTTGACACATAATCAGCAATCTCCCTCTTCATGTTGTCGCACAAAAATTGTTCCTTCAAATATCTATACATCTTAGTGATACAAGGGTGTATAGATAAATTAGAGTTATGAGAATCATCAAACAATTCCCTTTTTAGATAAGGTCTGTCAGGAACACAAAGTCTCTTCCCAAATTTCAAAATTCTATCTTCATATATGAATTCAATCAATCTCCCATCATTCATAACTTTAATTTTTTTGAAACTCCTCATCATGAGTATGAGAAATTTTTATCCTTTCTAGTAAAGATGGTTTAGAAACAATTTTAAAAGTATTGATGTTTCACCTTCCATTATTATTCTTATATCTATCTTTACTAGATATATGAACATAGGATCCCTTTCAACTCTCATCATGTTCAAAAATCCATGATTTTTTTGCTCAAAGCATATTCCACCTTATTTTCCTTCCCCATGTGGTAGTGTATTGTGCAATTGTAATCCTTGAGTATTTCAAGTCATCACCTTTGCCTTATGTTGAGTTCATTTTGTGAGAAAATATACTTTAAACTCTTGTGATCAGTATAAATATCACATTTTTCACCATAGAGATAGTGTCTCTATATCTTCAGAACAACGATTAAGCTGCTAACTCAAGATCATGTGTGGGATAGTTTTTTTCATGATTTTTTAGCTTTCATGATACATAGGAAATAACTATACCATTCTTCATAAGGACACAACCAAGCCCTCTCTTTGAAGCATCACTATAAATAACAAACCCATCATTCCCCGATGGTAGAGTCAAGATAAGAGCATTGACTAATATTCTATTTAGTTATTCAAAACATTCTTCACACTATTTTTTCCAAAAAAATTTAACCCCTTTACGTGTGAGCTTGGATAATGGGTTAGACAATCAAGAAAAATTCTAGCAGAAACGCCAATAGTAGCCTGTTAAACCAATAAAACTACATAACTCATTTATACATGTCAGTGATGGACATTCTTGGATTGCCTTTGTCTTTGAAAGATCAACAATGATTCCATCCTTAGGGACAACATGGATAAGAAAATAAATCTCCTAAAGCCAAAATTTATACTTGTTAAACTTACCATATAATTCATTTATTCTAATAGTTTTTAGAATAGTGATCAATTGATTTTCATGATCTTCATAGCTTTTGGAATATACCAAGATATCATACATAAATACCACTACAAAGTCATCAAGATATTCCATGAAAACTCTATTGATTAGATCCATGAAAACAGAGGGTGTATTAGTTAGTCTAAAAGGAATTACTGTAAACTCGTAATACCTATACCTAGTACGAAATGCTGTCTTTGAAATTTATTCCTTCTTCACACACAACTGATGATATCCAGCTCAAATGAAAATATTTGAAAAATATTGAGCTTCATGAAGTTGATTGAATAAATAATCAATGCGAGGTAGGGGATACTTGTTCTTTATTATTATAAAATTTATCTCCCTGTAGTCAATGAACAACCTCATAGATCCATCTTTCTTCTTAACAAAAAGAACATGGGCTCCCCATGGACAAACACTAGGGAAAATAAATCATTTATTAATCAATTCCTTTAGTTGTTTATTTATTTCCACTAATTCCACATTGTCCATTCTATATAGGGTCTTTGATATGGTTCTTGAACCAAGAATTAAGTCAATGGAAAACTCAATTTCTCATTCTGGAGGATGTCCAGGTAAATCCTCTGGAAACACATTAACATATTATTTCACAATAGGTACATCCTCTATTTGAACATTACTTTCCTAACCTATAGTTATTTCACTCTCTTCCTCCCAAATAATTGAATTTAGTAGAGCTACTGGGTGTGGATCTTGATGAAAATCAGATGGTGATGTTTCTACTCTAAAGATAAGGGATCACTTATCATCATCAAAAATTGTAACCTCCTTATTCTTACAATTACTTTTCTTATCATGGTCAGAAATCTAATCCATACCAAGGATTATATCAAATTCAATCATAGGTATGATGATTAGATCAGTAGATAAAACATGTTTACATACCATAATGGTAACTAATTCATAGAACTTTGTTGCAATGATACTTCCCTTAGTAGTTTTGACTAACAACTCCCTTGTTAAATCAAATTGGAAATATATAATTTTCTTGGGAAACTGGGAAGATATGAAAGAATGTGATGATTGAGAATCAAATAAATTATTGGCTAAATTTGAGGAAACAATTAATGTACCTGCCACCACATCATTCAGAACTTCAACCTCAGTAGTTGTGATCGCATAATATTGGCCTTTCTCCCTTGGAATTTTCCGAGGTAAGTTTTCTTGGTGATTATGAAATTCATTCGCATAATGCCTCATTTATCTACAATTGTAGTATTCAACATTGACAGCCTCTTTCTTTCCCTTGCAATCACGTACTTGGTGGCCTTTTTCACCACACTTGTAACAGACTCCCATTCCCTTTAGGAAAGTACTAGGGTATTTCTTCCCAACTTTACTACAGGATGGAAATTCAACTTTTTTCCTTCTTACCCTTATTTCCATTTTCAGAGTGTTTAGAAGATCTCTTCTTCTCTTTCTTTACTTTAAATCCATAATACTTAGAGAATTCTTTTTCTATCTTGATAGCACATAAGACTATATCTTCATATGACGAGAAGGATTGTGAGACTAATGCTCGATGAAGAAATGGTTTTAACCCATCAAAGAATATAACAATATTACTTCTTGGGTTATGTATATAATCTGTATCATGCCTTGTTAACCTTGTAAATTTAGCCTCATACTTTGCGACATTCTCATCATTATTTTTACTTAGACTTAGAAATTTCCTTTCCATATATGCCCAATGATCATGAGGAAAGTATTTTTCAATGAAAATCTCTTTAAACTCCCTCCATTCCATATTTGATACTTCTTCATCCTCCTTTGTGTTATAAATTAATGAACACCATTGATCTGCATCTCCTGTGAGGTGATAAAATACCATGAAAACTTTTTCTTTTTTACCACTCTCCAAAGCATGAAATATTTTCTCTAAGAAACTTATCCATTTCTCATCTACAAATGGATTTATAGTCTCATTGAATTTTGGTGGTTATTATCTCATGAAGTGGTCTAACATTGATCCTCCACATTGTGGATTAGGGTGCTTCATATGGGTAAGGTTATTATTAATAACCTGAGTGACTTGTCCCAGTACAGTTATAAGCTATTCAACACCAATTTCATCACCAGCTCCACTATAATTATCTTTAGTAGGAGGGAGATCTCTACATGGATTATGTGCATTGATATAGTTTCTATTCCTTCTATTAGGAACCATTTCTAAACAATTGAATACACTATATTAGATTATGAATCACAATACATAATTCTAAACTAGTAAAATACCTAACATAAATTGACCAGTTTATGCATATAACCCATAATAATAAAAAATGTTTTCTTTGAGGAAATTTTTACTCATAAATCCTTCACAATGGTTTGTAAATAAAATTTGAATTATCCTAATCATATCCCTCAAGAGTGTCTTAACCAAGAGTGCAGCAAGGCCCATTGTCGTGCTCTAATTCATGTTCGAGTCTAGATCAAAGCAGTGTTTTTGGGTTTTACCCCTAGATACATCTGTGCTAGATCCGTCTCTACATTCTCGTATCTAGAAAGGTATGTATTTCTTAGAAAATTCACAAAATCTATACATTACAAAAATTCTCGGAAGTTATTCTATACTAATCTTCAAAGTATATCTTTGGATAATGTTCTCTAATTAGAGTTTTTCTAAATCTAGTTTCCAAGATTTTTACGAAACTTCCTCTAATACCAACTGTAATGACCTGACCCTAGTTACCTAGATTCAGTGAATTATTACATAACATTGGCATGATCAAAATGGATAAAATCCTAAAAGAAAGATCAGTTTAGTATCTTTGGAAGTAATAGATACATAAATAAGTTTTACATTACATAATGAAATGAAAAACAACAACATTGTGTCTCCTTTGAACACACTCATATCCCTTATCTTATCCATGAAAGTCAGTCATAATATACTTCTTTGCATCCTGGGAAAAATAAAACATAGAAATGGGCAAGCTTAGATGCTCATTAAGTATAACAATATAGTGGATAATTTCATAAATAAAAATAAACATCTAAGGTAATGTATAATACTAAAACACAATATTTTTAAACATAAACTTCAGTATAATATGTAAAATATAAATCATATAATTCCATTTACTTATTCACATAGATATTCTACTAGTCGAATAATCACATGTAATATCAATATATAATTTCATAATGATGGAACGCATAATGCCGGACATCATAACCACATAGTCAATGCCTCGTGCCAAGACTAAAAATAATATTTTTTCAAGGCCTTATGTTAGTCAGAGTAGAGTACTCAAGAGGGGGTGAATTGAGTTTCTATAAAAATTTATGTTGGAAAAGTATTATTATAAGGTTCCCCAATAAATTTAAACACAACCCAATTAATCAAAGTAATACGGTTATGAAAGTTTGACTATTTAAAAAACTTATCAGAAGATTGATTAATTCTCATTAATCTTAATATCGATTATTAACATTACTTTCTGAAGCAATTCTAATAAGGAAAAATAATTAGAAATTCTTTCCAAGATTAACTATCAAAGTAAAGTTAGTGATTTATGAATTATATAGTAAAATATAGAAAACTAAATTAAACAACACATCAAGTATAAAACAATTGGTTTAGTCTCAAGTTAATACCTAATCCACTCCACTTGGTGATCACTTACCACCAAGTAGTTTAAATTAATAAACTTGATCTACACCCTAAACAGTAGTACACATGACTGTCTAGGCCACACAACCTCTTCCATAGTTCTTCGTGGGTATGAACTATCAGGTCACACAGGGTCATATTCCACACTTATCTATGGGAATAAAAAAGTGTAAAAATATGTGAGAGGAAGGATATACTGTATCCCTCAGTTTAATGCAGGATACAGTGTGTGTTTTTATACAGACACACACACACACACTAATCGAAATCTAAAAACAATACACAACAGAGAAAAAATTATGAGATAAGGTTAGAAGTTCTCTGAGTGTTAGTCTATACGTCTCTGGACTTCTAGGATGAAGTAGATATAGGAATCGAGTCCTATTGTGGGAAATAGAGTATCACAAGTTAGATATATATGACTCGTGTTCTTCATGGAATTGAAAGTGAAAATATGTTCTCGAATTTGATCTATGGTATCCCAGCTCTTTGGATTCTATAATGCTTTGTGTATTCTTCAGATGTATTTAGTTTCATGTGTTGGTTCTTTTCTCAAGAATGATCACGCTTCTTCATTATCATGCACACTGGTTTCTATATCCTCTTTTTTCATTTCTATCCATGCTATTCATTTTATTTTTAGAGTACATGTGTTGGACCCGACATGATGCATGTATTCTGTATATTGTACCTCGTATTGTCAGGTGGCATGTATACAAAGAAACATTAATTATGTAAGTGAATTTAAAAGACTCAAATATGACCGTTAGAAATTAAATTGAAAAATGAAAAAACTGATTAAGAAACGGTGTCAGAGTTCATCTAGAAATGGTGTCTCCATGAAACAGTGTCTCCTTGAAACAGTGTCTCCTTAAAACATTGTCTCCTTGAAATAGTGTCTCCTTGAAATGATGTCTCCTTGAAATGGTGTCTCCTTGAAATGGAGTCTCTTTATTTTCCTTTGAGTTATGAGACAGTCATGATGGCATATTTGTATAGAGATTAGGAACCGGTAGCAAAAATGCGTTGTCTGGTCACGGTGTTTGGTCATGGTGTTTGGTCACAATGTCTGGATTGTCATGATGTCTAATCATGGTTTCTAGGTCACGGTGTCTGGATGGTCACGATGTCTGGGTCATGATGTTTGTTCATGGTGTTTGGTCACAGTGTTCGGGTCCTTTTCCATAAAAACATAACTGGTGGTAGACTCATGGTTTTTTAGACTTAGATAAATATCTGTACATATACTTAAATAGTGATATTCATAGAATAGATTAGACATAACCATTTATCAAGGAAATTCATTATAACACAAACTAAAAATAGTTTACAATAATTATTTAAGGCATAAAGAAACAAATCATCTGTCCACATGATTCGAGATAGATTACAAAGGATTAACAAGTTTTACAGAATATATAGGATTTGTGATCATTAAAACGTGATTAACACTTGAGAATTCCAACAATATATTCCTTTTTGATGATCACAAATCATGTGAGTGAGATATATAGTCTTAGGTAATGTGTCTCTCCCTTAGTATGTAATTAGAGTGCATGTATCTCCCCCTTTTGGGATTATCAAAAAGAGTACAAAAGGAAATAAGAGAGTAGATAAGAAGAGTTCAAAATGAATTAGATGGATAAAAAAAGATGTCATTACAAATAGGGAAAAATATATTTTACTCAATTTTTCCATAGGAGTAGGTTGAGTATTCATGATCTTTTCAATCCCAGCCAATAGGGTAGCTTCAAAAGCATTGAAATCATACTTAGTTACCAAGGTAGAAGGTTCTTATGAAGTTTCGGGAGAAGGAGTTGAGATAGGCTCAGGTTCCTTTGCAGCTATAACATCAAGGGAAGATATTGATTTCAATTGAAACATAGTAGACAAATATATACCTTTAACTGTGGCTTCTTAGGAATCATTCACACCAAAATAGCTAGGAAATTTATACCATGTATCTACTGATCTTGAATCAACTGGATTTGTAACTTTAACACTTTCCATATTCAGGTGCTGCTCCCCCTCAACTTGTGCATCTTTTTCATGACTAAGAGATTTAGATCCTTGATCTAATTCCACGATTTCAACCCCAATATCCTCACCCATTACCTGTCTAGCTAATTTAATGTCTTACTCCATTATATCTTTAGCATATGGGATAACCTCAGGAACAACTTGTTCCTCTATGTGTTCCTCAAGAGAAGATTCTTTCTCAAGAGAGAGATCTTCTTCTAAAATTTCTTCCAGAATAGCCTTTTCCCTTTCAACAACAACAAATTCATATCTAGAGACAAGTTCTTCCAGATGAACAATATTTTCATAGACAAGTACTTCCTTCTCAATTAAGACTTGAGGAGCAGGTTCACTTTCTTCCTCATCCAGGACAGTTTTCCCTATAGGTACAACAACATATTATTCTTCTTCATCATCAGAATAGTCCATGATTTCATCTGGTTCCAAACTAGGATCAGGAATGTCCTTAGTTCTTGATGAGTGCTCAACTAGGTTGAACTTTTCATAGACCCTGCCATTATCTTCTACCCATGATTTTCTCCATGGATTCCAACTGATTTTCATTCTCTTAACTGTAACTTTTGAAATAAAAAATTCATAGTCCTTAATGAATTATTCATCTGGTCCAACCAACCCTTTTGCATGAATCATAGCTGAGATTAACCTTGAGTAGAATAGGTAGGTTGACTTGGATGTTGTATTAATCAACTTACACATATGGAGGATAAAATACTTGCATAGGTTGATCTGATTTCCATTTTTCATAAGATGTATCAATAATACATCCTGATACTTGAGTGTAGCAAAATCACCTTTTCTGGGGAAAATCATATTCTAAACAAATTTATGCAGAATTTTGGTTTCACCATATATCCCAACAGCTATAGATCTTCTATTTTTTTCATTTCCAGTTAATCTTCCAAATGATTATTCCAAAACAAAGATCTCACTTAGAGGTGGAAGAAATATCTATTAGTCCTCACAAATACCCTCATGATCTATCCTTAGGCATGAAACCCATAACCTCAAAGAAAAGGTACATCTCTGGTTATTAATATAGCTTCTCACAACAAATCCATCTTCTGTGTCAAAAGATAATTGAACATATTGATAAAACTGCGTAACTAGTTTTGGGTAAATATTCCTATCCTCCTTTGTGAACCAATCCAACCATCCTTTCTCTCTTAACACTTTCAATAATAATGAATTACTCGACATAATCCATTTGGGAAAAATTTAATTTTTAGGCACCATTATTTTTTCACCATATTCAAATTTAAAGGACCTTTGGGTGCTAACTTTGGCGCTATTTTCATCTTCTTCTGTGAACTACGCTTCTCAGGGGTTGATGAGAATGAGAGCTTCATTATGGTCATTCAAAGAATGTTCAAGAGAGAGAAAGGTTGAAATAGGGGTTACAATTTGAGAGAAGATAGCTTAGGTGAAGAAAGGAGTGAAACTTCTTTAAATTTCATTTTTTAGAGATACCAAGAATTTTAAAATCAAAAGTACAAGAAAGTAAAAGAACACAATAATTAATTACTGTAATAAATGTTATAATATGTGTCATGACCCATCCTCGGGGCCCGTTCCATGACTACCCCAAGCCCGCCTTCCATAGGCCAGGGGCTGGTGACTAGCACCAAGGCGTAAATCCCGGAAAAAGGGAAGACATTGCCTTTGTAAAGTAAACCAAAAACACCAAAGAGCAAGCAAAAAGAAGTAAACACTAAGTAAAAACTGGTACAACAGTAAGTGCGAAAAAGTAAGTGGGCCAGTATAAAAACCCAAACTGAAAGTAAAGTACAACTGGAAAGGGAAAACAGCAACTGAAAAGTAAAGCCGCAACGTCGAGCTGTCCACTGGAAATCCCACCTGAAGGGTGGGTACAGGTAGCCTCCACTGCTCCTGGGGTCCAGCCGACTGCTCCGAGTACGTCCCGCCCAGTGGTCCACCTCCAGGTACCATCCTGGTCCGCAAGCCTCAACCACGATCAGCGCTGTCCATCATCTGCAACCAACACAACGTAGTGCGGGCATAGCCCGTGCAAGGGTGAGTATAAGCTACTCCGTAGGGACCCCGAGACCCCCGAAGGTGTCCCAGAATCCACCAATAATAAACCACAAAGGAAGGATACAATCACGAAGTAACATTTAACACTGCTTAGATATATGCCCATACATATACCTAAGTCTTCAATTCTCGTTCGGCTCCAACATCCGAGCCAAAGTACAACCCAGTCCACACAGGAAAGAAAAACGTAAATCCACACAGGATAGCACAACACAATCCACAAAGGAAAGCAAAATAGGATTTCATCTCACACAGGTATACTTCTTCATATGATGATAAAGATGACCAGATATTTCCACTGATTCATCTAAGCCATCGGACCCACAAAGGATAGATAGGTACTAACCCCCACAATGACCCACAAAGGATCCGACCCACAAAGGATCGATAGGTAACTAACCCCCGCAAAGACCCAAATAGGATCAGACCCACACAGGATCTGTAGGCGCTGGCCCACACAGGACCGCTGAGCGCTGACCCACACAGGATCAGACCCACACATGATTGGTAGCACTGACCCACAAAGGATCGCTGAGTGCTGTAGGCGTCGCCGTCGAATCCACCGAGGATCTTTGTACAGTCGTCGCCGTCACAGTAGCAGTCGCAGCCAGCTCTAGGGTTCCCGCACACAGTAAGCTCATTCGGGAGGGTCCGCTCCTCGAGCCGAGAGGTTGATACATCAACTGACACATAGTCTAGAGTTTATGTATCCAAAAGTTCCGTATCGTCAACAGGAACTCAACGTCTCAGACGGCGTGTCAATCGGACGCCCGGTCTGAGAGTTATTGGCTTTTTCGTCCCAGGGGCCCGGTTGATTTTTAAGGCAAAACCAACCCGACCGTACTCCACCTGCGTCCAAACATCAGGAGGAGTAAGCCAAAAGATCCGTCTCACTTAGAGGAATCCATCAAAGTTGACGGTACGTCAATCGGACGTCCGGAGCTCAAGTAATAAGCGTTTCCGTTCCGAGGGCCCGGTTGGTTTCGTGTACGAACCAACCTGACCAAACCCAAAGTATTTCGAAACCTCGAGTGTGATATACTGAAATGACCGTCTCAATCCAAGGATTACATCTCCGCTGATGGCGTGTCGATCGGAGGCCCGTAGCTCATGATACGGGAAAAAGTGCGAAAAGGTCTGAAAACGGGGGGTCTGGGCCCAGACCGACCCGGCCCAACCCCCCTGGGTCGGCTCAAACCGGGTCAACCCGACCAGAGTCTGGGTGCGACCCGACCGGCGTGGCCCGGCCCGGCGGTCCGGCCGGAGCGCTGGCACTGGCCAGGAGCCGCGCAAGGCAGCCGCCCCCCCCCCCCCCCGCGCGGGGGCCGCTCAGTGACACCCAGACACGGCTTAAGCCGCGTCCTTCCTCCGCGGCCCTGCGCGGCTACTGGACCGGCCAGCGCCGCCGCATCCTGGAGGCCGGCCGCTGCCTCCGGCCGCCGGCACCGCTGTGCCGGCGTGGCGCGCCGGCGGGGGCTTCCGCGGACCACCGGACGCGCTCCGGTGGTCCGATTTGCGCACGGTCTTTTCCAGTGCTCATCCTGGGTCTCATTCTTCACTGCAAAGCCTTCAAAATTAACTTGCGGCCCCGTTTGTCGTCGCCCTCCAATCCGTGCATAACAAACAAAAAGGGCGGTGGGTTCGGACTTGTTCGTTGGTCCGTACCCACCATGTTAGCAGTTTTTAAAGTCTCACAACAATCATATATAACAACCGGGGATATAAATCACAAAGATTTAAAAGGAACAACCCCTACCTCGTCGTTGTCGTCGGACGAGTTCTTCGCAGAATTGACCGTCACGGAAGAAGAGGATCGTCAAGTCTCGGAAGGGGCATCGCGTCGTCACGGTACATGGCGTCGCGTCGACGATCTCCGAGGGTTAAAGAAAACACACTGATTTAATTTTACGAATTAAATCCATGTTGAGGATAAAATCCACAAAGGAAATTTAAAAGATCCACAATCTCCTACCTCAAGCAGTTGATGATCAGAGATTGTTGCGGGGAAGAACGTCGTAGAAGAAGCGTCGCGGAAGGAGAATCGTCGGCGTCGCGGAACACGACATCGCGTTGTCGATCTCTGAGGGTTTGGCATTCTTCGCGTTCTTTGCGTTCTTCACGAAGGAGGATGAAGATACTGTTTCTCCAAATCCTCTCAACAAACCACACACAAGAAGAAAGTGTGTTGGTATTATTTTATTATTATGCCAACAGTTTGAAAACATGTTAAGAAACGAACCATTAATTCAGTGAATTAATGGCAACATCTTAACTGTCTAATTAATAGGGACGTTAAGAGTTTTAGAAAATGCACCAGTTGACTTTCATTAAAGAGGAGTTTTCGCGGGTGCATTACTTAGAGGAAAAGAAACGGTGGGGCTCGTGCGGGCCCCACCTCACAAATATCCTACCAAGAGGGTAGGATATTTTGGGTTCCACCCTATCCGCTTCAACTTAGCTTAAGTGGATTTTAAGTGGCTTTAAGTGAAATAAAATAAAGTTGTCGCACCACTTTATTTTATTTTCTTCACTTAACCCCAAAAATTAAAAACCACACCCGAGCAAACGCAACTACGGAAGAGGCGTTTCTAAGAAAGTACCGGCGCTGCGATTCCATCAGTGCCCTCAGAATTCGATTCCGAGCACTGGTTCAAAAGTTAGAAAAACCCGCTCGTTCGTTCACTGAACGTACCCGAGACAAACTTCGGAAAATGATTCCGGGCACATCGGGCCTCGGAATCACGTGCCCTCAGAAACTGCGTCCTTGTAAAATTCCAAAAAAAATTAAGAAAAAAAAAATTCCTTGAAATTTACGGGTCTTTACAATATGTAAATAAAAAAATAAAGTGTCTTTACAGTGAGACCGTAACTAACTTTCACGGTGACACTAAAATTGACTTTCACAATGAGACCATAACAGGCTTTCATGGTGAGACCGTAATAGGCTTTCATGGTGAGAAAATAACTATGTGATTTCTAAACTGTGCGACTTTATTGTTTGATACAGTAAGTGCAAGACAGTAATAGAGAGATAGTAACTATGAGACCATAAACATGAAACAAAAACTTTTAAGATAGTAAAACTATAAAACTATAAAACTATTAGAGTTAGACAATAATCTTAAGACAATGACTTGTGAAACCGTAAACTATCAAATAGCAAGCTATGAAACTTTATACTTACTACTTAATATTTATCATTCCCAATTCATGTATGATGTAATCCATTCTTTGAGAATTTAATGGTTTAGTGAATACATCAATGAGCTAATATTCAGTTCTAATGAATTCCAAAGTGATATCACCTTTTTGATAATGATCTCTCAAAAAGTGATGTATTACATCAATATGTTTTTTCCTATAGTGTGAAATAGGATTTTTTGAGATGTTAATAGCACTTTTATTGTCACAATTTATAGGTACATTCCTGAATTGATATCCATAATCTAGTAATGTGTGTTTCATCCATAAAATTTGTGCACAATAACTACCAGTAGCAATGTATTCAGCTTCTACAATAGATAATCCAACAGAGTTTTGTTTCTCACTACACCATGATACTAGTGACATGACTAAAAAGTGACATGTTCCAGAGGTGATTTTTCTATCTAACATACAACCACCAATGTCAGCATCAGAATAACTAACTAACTCAACCGATTTTCCTCTAGGATAGATCAGTCCTAGATTGGGTGTATGCACGAGGTATTTAAAAATTATCTTAAAAACATTTAAATGAGATTCCTTAGGGTTTTTGTGAAAACAAGAACACATACATATAATAAACATAATGTCAGGCCAGCTAGCAGTTAGGTTTAGTAGACTTCCAATCATTCCTCTTTAAGTGGCCTGATCAATGGATTTTCCATCTTCATCAAGATCCAACTTATAAGTAGTACTCATTGGAGTGTCACTAATTTTAGTGATATCCAAGATAAAACGTTTTAGAATATATTTAGTATTTTTTTTGGTTTAAAATAATACCATCATTATTTTAAAATATTTGAAATCCAAGAAAAAATTTTAGTTCAACCATTAAACTCATTTCAAAGTCATTTTTCATCATTTTAGAAAATTCAATACATAAAGAATTTTTTTAAGATCCAAAGATAATGTAATCTACTTAAATTTGAACCACTAAAACATCATTGGAAATTAATTTTATAAAAAGGGTAGTATCAACTATTCCTTTTTTAAAACATTTGGAAATAAAAAAACCAATTAATCTGTTATACCAAACTCTTGGAGCTTGTTTTAAACCATATAAAACTTTTGATAATTTAAAAATATGATTTTGAAAATGTGTATTTGTAAAATTAGGGGGTTTTTAAACAAAGACAACCTCAGCTATATACCCATTTAAAAATTCAATCTTAACATCCATTTGATATAGTTTGAAATTCAGATGTGCAGTATAAGCAATTAGAATTTTGATAGATTCAAGTCTATAAACTAGTACAATGGTCTCTTCATAGTCAATTCCTTATTCTTGACTATAGCCTTGTGATACCAATCTATCCTTGTTTCTAACTATATTACCAGCTTCATCTACATTATTTCTAAACACCCATTTAGTACCTATGGTGAATGTGTCTTTAGATCTTTCAACAAGTTTCCAAACTTTTTTCCTTTCAAACTGATTAAGCTCTTCTTGCATAGCCATCACCCAAAATTTATCATTGATAGCATTATTAATGTTTTTAAGTTCAAGTTAAGACATTAAAACTTTATGTTCAATCTGATTTCGAAGAAAATATCTAGTTTGAGTTACTTTATTTAAATTTTCTACAACATCATCTAAATGATGGTTCTTAAGAGTTCTAACAACTCTACAAAAAGAAGGACTAGTGATTTCAGGTTCTTCAATAGGTTTAGGTTCATTGTGACTTGAATATAAAGAATTTCCAAAGATGGAAGTTTTCACAGATTCCTTCACAAGATGGTTAGAGGATTTTGAATTATTGTCCAGATTTGATACATTATCCACTAGGTTCTCTAAAGTGGTTTTAGCCTCATATGGATCTATTTCATCAAATTTGACATGGACATATTCTTCCACACATTTAGTTCTTTTTTTAAACACTCTATAAGCTTTACTAGAGATTAAATATCCTAGAAATATTCCATCATCACTATTGGATGTGAATTTTTCAACATTGTCCTTAATATGAAGGATACAAACTTTTCAACCAAAAACTTTGAAGTATATTTCCTTGGGTTTTCTATTGTTCCATAATTCATATGGAGTTCTCTTAAGAATAGGTTTAATCAGCACTATATTGATAATATATCATACTGTATTTATAGCTTCAGCCCAAAAATAAGTAGGTAAGTCATATTCACTAAGAGTGGTTCTATCAATATCTTGCAAGGTTATATTTATTCTTTTTACAACTCCATTATGTTGAGGTGTTCTAGGGGCATAGAAATTATAACTATAGCCATTTTGTGAGAAAAAGGATTCAAACTCTTGATTTTCAAACTCATAGCCCTGATCACTTCTAGAGGATTTAATTCTAAGTCCACTAAGATTTCATACAGTTTTGGAACATTAGGTAAAATGAGAGAAGGATTCAATTTTGTGAGCCAAAAAGAAAGTCCAAGTATATCTAGAAAATTAATCTACAAGAACATAAACCCAGTGATTCCCATTTAAGCTATTAAATCTAGATGGTCCAAACAAATTCATGTGAACCAATTTGGGAGGTTAATAAGTTGACACTTATTTATTTAGTTTGAAGGAAATTTTGTGTTTCTTTCCCTTTTGACAAGGATTACACAATTTTTCATTTGGAAACTCAAGTTTGGGTAGGTCTTTGAATAATATTTTTCTAGTTAACTTTCTAAGAGAGTTAATATTACAGTGTCCTAGTCGCCTATTCCAAATCCAAGATCTTTGTGAAATACACTTAAACATGAATCATTTTGAGAGACTAAAGAATCTAAGTTAATAGAATATACATTTTCATTTCTTAATGCAGAAAATACTAATTCATTTTTAGAATTGAAAACATTACAAGCATAATTTTTAAATTTAACATAAAATCCATAATCACACAGTTTTGAAATAATAAGTAGATTATATTTCAATCCATAAGAAAAAATTACTTTGGAAATTAAAACTGAGTTAGAGTTACCGATTTGTCCAGGGCTAATGATCTTTCCTTTGGCATTGTCACTAAAGGTGACATGTCCACCATCGATTTTTATTAAATTCTTGAAGCATGAATAGTACCCTATCATGTGTCTTGAACACCCACTATCCAAGTACCATAAGCTTTTATAGGAGCTCTTTAAGTATATTTCCTACAAAATAGTCAAATAAAAACAGGTTTTGGTACCCATACCTATTTGGGTCCAGTAATATTAGTGACTAGTGCTTTAGGAACCCATATATGCCTCATAGGTTTCCTATAAACATTATGTAAAGTACTTAAAAAATAAACTTTATTTGGTCCAAAAAAGCTTGAAACAGTAAATATTGTATCATTATTTGAACTAGCTAAATGTTTTCCAGAACTAGAAGTAAAGTTGTATGTCCTAGTCTTAAAAACAAAATTAGTTCTTCCAAAATTTCTTTTACCAGGTTGATAGCCAATGCTTGTAGTATATTTAGGAGAAATCTGTTTACCTAGAATTTATACCAAAGTATCTTTAAAATTAGTAAACCATTCAATATCCTTTTTGAAATTTTTATTAGATATCTTTAGTTCATTATTTTCTTTGAGTAATTGAGCATTTTTTTCCCTTTCTATAGTAAGTTCAGTTTTAACAGTTGAGGTAAGAGCATGCTGTTTCTTTAAAGACTTGTTTTTATCTTTTAGTTTATTACATGTATCTTCAATCATATTATAGTACTCAAATATTTCATCATTATACATATTTTCAAAGTCACTATCATCTCTAGAATAATAGGAATTGTGTACAAGAGATTCCAGTGTTACCTCATATGTGTTTGTCATAAAACACATATTGGCTTTGTTAGCTTGTTCATCATGTAGATATTCTTTGTCATTAGAACTGTCCTCAGAAGCACTCTATGTTTCTTTCATTGATTTTTTATACTTTCTATCTTTGTACTCATTTTTCTTTTTGTACTTGATCTTGGGATAGTCATACTTTATATTTCCCTTTCTCTTACATTCATAGCAAACTATCTCATCAGACTTGTCACTTCTTATCTAATATTTCTTCCAACTTCCCTTTTGATCATATATTCCCTTGAAGTTAGTATTTCTGAAAAATTTCTTCTTCTTGTAAAATATCCTAAACCTTATGGATAATTGAGCCATCTTCTCATCTTTTTTATGTGATGATTGTTCACTATTGGAACTTTCTATAGAGACTTCTAATTACCCTTTCTCTTTATGTTTTGAAGTGGTGGTCTTAAATGCAATAGATTTTCTTTTGGGTTCATCCTCCTCTTTCTTGTTGACTTTCAGCTTTTCTTCACACATCATTAGTTTCCCAATGAGTTATTTTATAGGTAACTTTCTGATGTCACATGATTCTCTAATAGAGAGATAGGTTCCTCTCCATCTATCAGGTTGTCATATGAGAATCCTCATAATTTTGTACTTTGGTAGTGACTTCACTTCCAAGAGAAATCATTGTGTTGAAAATTTTGTTGAACCTAAGATACATGTCAGAAATAGGATCATCAGGTTCCATTTTAAAGTTATCAAATTTAATAGTATAATTATTAAGTCTCATTTCTTTCACACTAGAAGTTATTTCATGTGAAATAGACAAAGTATCCCAAATTTCATGGGCAGTTTTACATGACAAAATTCTGTTAAATTCTTCATATCTTAAAGATCAGTATAAAGAATTCATGGATTTAAAATTTTTATTATAGGCAGTCTTGGTAGGGTCATCCTAAGTGATTATATCAGTAGTAGGAATCTTATTCTCATCTATAATTGAAGACCAAATTTCAAAACTCATACTTTCTAAATGAATTTTCATTTTAATTTTTCCATTGGGAATAATTGGTTCCATTAAAGAATGGTGGTCTGTTTATTGTAGCACCTTCCAGTATATTATCCATAATAAAGAACTACTTTTAAAGAGTTAGAAATTTAGAATTAATATAAATTTATAGATCTTTAAAGTATAACTAAAATCACAGTTGAATAGGGTAAAAAAAGAGAGTCTTAACTGGAATAAAAAACTACCTCTAATTCCAAATTTTGGTTATAGTAGAGTACTTAAGAGGGTTTGAATTTAGTATCTATAAAAATTTCCTTTTTAAAAGTATTCTTAAAAGTTTACCCAATAAATTTAAATACAACCCAGTTAATCAAAGTAATACGGTTATAGAAGTTTGACTATTTAAATAACTTCTCAGAAGATTGATTAATTCTCAAAAATCTTAATATCAGTTATTAATAATACTTTTAAAGCTATTCTAATAAGGAAAAAATTTTACAACTTCTTTCCAAGATTAACTATAAAAGTAAAGTTAGTGATTTCAGAATTATACAATAAAATAGAGAAAACTAAATTAAACAACACAATGAATATAAAACAAGTGGTTCAATCTCAAGTCGAGACCTAATCCACTCCACTTGGTGATCACCTACCACCAAGAAGTTTAAATTAATAAACTTGATCCACACCCTAGATCGGGGTAAACAATAGTACACATGACTTTCCAGGTCACACAACCTCGTCCACAGTTCTTCCTGGGTATGAACTATTAGGTCACACAGGGACCTCTTCTACACTTATCCTTGGGAATAAACAAGTGTAAAAAGATGTGAGAGTAAGGATATCTTGTATCCCTCAGATTAATGTAGGAGAGAATGTGTGTTTTTATACAGACACACACACACACTGCTCAAAAGCTAAAAATAGTACACAAAAGAGAAAAAATGATGAGATAAGGTTAGAAGTGCTCTGAGTATTAGTTTATGTAGCTCTAGACTTCTAGGATTAAGTAGATGTATGAATTGAGTCCACTTGAGAGAAACTAGGTATTGCAAGTCATATAGATCTGGCTCGTTTTCTTCATGGAGTTGAAAGTGTGACGATGTTCTCAACCCTGATCTATGGTATCCCAGCTATTTGGATTTGAGAATTATTCATGCGTTCTTCAGATGTATTGAGTTTCATGTGTCAGTTATTTTCTCAAGAATTCTCGTGCTTCTTCATTATCACTTACACTTGTTTCTCTATACTCTTTTTTCATTTCTGACCATTCTGTTCTTTTTATTCTTGGAGTTCATGTGTTGGAGCCGACATGATGCATGTATTCTGCACCTCATACCTTGTACTATCAGGTGACATGTATACAAAGAAACTTTAATTATGTCAGTGCATTTAAAAGACTCAAATATGACTGTTAGAAGAAAAACAACAAAACAAATTAAGAAATGGGGTCACAGTCTGTCTGGAAATGGTGTCTCCATGAAACGATGTCTTTTTGAAACAGTGTCTCCTTGAAATGGTGTCTCCTTGAAACGATGTCTCCTTGAAACAATGTCTCCTTGAAATAATGTCTCCTTCTTTTCCTTTGAGCGATGATACAATCATGATAGAATAGTTGTATAGAGATCAGGAACCGGTAGCACAGATCCAGTGTCTGATAACAGTGTCTGGTCACAGTGTCTAGATGGTCACAGTGTCTGGATGGTCACAGTGTCTGGATGGTCACGGTGTCTAGTCATGATGTCCGGATGGTCATGGTTTTTGGTCACGGTCACTGGATGGTCCCAGTGTCAGGGTCATGGTTTCTGGATGGTCACAGTGTCTGGTCAGGATGTCTATATGGTCACGATGTCTGGGTCATGGCATCTGGTCACAGTGTCTGGGTCCTTTTCTAGAAAAACATGACCGGTGGAAAACTCACTGTTTCACAAACATTACTAAAAATCTATATAAATACTTAAACATTGATATTTATAGAATGTATTAGACTCAATAATTTATCAAGGAAATTCATTATATCAAAAACTAAAAATAGTTTATAATAATTATTTAAGGCATAAATAAACTAATCATCTGTACACATTAATTGAGACAGATTACATAGGATTAACCAGTTTTACAGAATGTATAGGATTTGTGATCATTAAAACATTATTAACATGTGAGGATCCCAAAACCTTGTTCCAAGACACTAGTTTGTCTCCTGAGACCTACCGATGCATCGAGGAGCTATAGTGGGCTCCACCCGTCACTTACTAAGTCCAATACATTCCTCATATGAAAAGGTTGAAACATAACATAAACATTTGTATTAAAAATAGCATATGAAATGTTAATACATTAACCATAAACCATGAATGGTATAAAAATAACACATCCACATTCAATCATATAACAAAACCTTCAATACAATATGGAAGATTGTATTATAACAAATCAATTTCAAACAAGTGTAAAATCCATCAAAGGATGTTGAAATAGATGAAATGAAAACTATTTGAGAGAAATATCTCTTTTTATTTTGAAATCATTTAAAAGTCACGTAATTATAAAAGAAACCATTTGTTTTG
The DNA here is from genome assembly GCA_963277665.1 of Viscum album. NCBI lineage: Eukaryota > Viridiplantae > Streptophyta > Magnoliopsida > Santalales > Viscaceae > Viscum > Viscum album. The sequence continues at coordinate 1,415,536,055 of OY728159.1, read as the reverse complement.
AAAATATTATTATAAGATTTTAATGGAATATTCAAAGGTGTTATAATGATGGAAAATATCTGCACCCACTGTATAAGTCAAAAAAAAAAACATTCTAACCTTAATTTGTTGAAATGGTAATAAAGTACCTTATTTGGAAAATGACGGAAAGATTCCTTTAATTTTTTTTATAAAAAGTAAAACAAGGGTATAAATGACATTAACCATATTCTATTAAATAGTAAAAATGTTTTGAAATACAATATTAAGAAACACAGATGTGGATGATAAAGAATTCCCAGAAGATACTTACGTATAAACAATCTCAGATAACAAAGAGATTGTAAATTTAACCCTTAACTTGTAATTTTTCTTTAGTATAGGGTACGTTAAACTCATTTATAATAGTTAAATAAGTTTTATTAAATTATAAAATAACCACATATATAAATATGATATCATATATTATCTTCTAATATTACTTTGTTAATAATAATTCAGTAGTATCATTGTTTCGGGTGTTAACTGATTCATTTTCCTTTATATGTTTTGTTATGTAAGTAATGTTTGTTATGGATAGGATGTATTTGATTCATATACAGATTGATATTATGTTCTTAAAAATTATTTTAATTAATAAAATTAAAATTATTCTTGAATAGTTACAATGGAGAATGAATCTCATCATGTTAGTGGAGATGGTAATCCATACGTACGCACCAGTGACAATATCATTCAATTGTGGTGAAATAGTATATAATTGGATGGTATATCATATATATATAATCATTAAAATGTTATATTTATTATTTAAATCAATTATACTCATTATTATACCCATCCAAATAATTAAGTGTTGAATAACAAACTACACCATGTCGTGGAGACGGTAAGCCGCATGTACGCACGTATGGTGACTTTGTCATTCATTGGATGGATAGAATAATAAATATGGTTGTGACATATTTATAATAAAATATATGTATGTAGATGGTACTGGATTTATTATTTTGGTGTAAAAACAACAAATAAATAGGAAGTATAAGAATAAAAGAGCTTTGAAAGAGGTGATGAAGTAAAAAACTAGCCTGGGATGATCTAGCTCATCACACAATATGGATTTCTATAAGAAAACAAGAACACCTAACTGTATTCTAGAAGCTTCCAATTAGTGGAGATGGCCTAAAGGATACAATGGGGAGATTATACCCTCTAGTTAGAGTGAAATAACATTGAAAATAATGAAAAAACTAACAAGAAAAAGCATCCATGTATGCATAATAAAAAACTAAAATAGAGGCATGCTATAATAAATGAAATGAAACATAAAATCATAACAAATCAGATCATAAAAATCATACAATAGCTGATAAAAAATTGGGCTGGCCACATATAAAAAATAAACCAACTGAAAATAAATACATCAGGCTATACTTCAAATTCCAATCAAAATTACATACCTAGTCTTCATGAAACTTGAGCTTCACTAGCCTAGTCTTGAGACTCTACATGAGTAGCTCCACTCGTACTGCTACAAAACTGGGTTTATCCAGCTTTAGGGAATTAATAGTAGTGGCTAAAAATGCTGGTAAAGACCCCCTTTTGTTATCGCTAAAAAGAGTTCTATTAAATGGGGTTTGTAACAGTGCTAAAAAAACACTATTAAAGACCCACCTTTATTAGTGATTTTTTACAAGAGATGATAAAGGCCCAACCTATATCAATGATTTTTAGAAAATCACTAATAAATGGGGTCTTTTATCAATGCTTGTCAAAAAGCTCTGATAAAAGTATACTTAAAAAAATTATTATTTTTCATTAAAAATAATATATTAATATATAAATATATTTATATTGATATAAATATAATATATATTTTTTGAAATATATTTTTGATAAGGTAAATTGGAATTTACAGTCAATATATAAGATATTTAGTGAAAATGGATTATAAAATAACTAAAAGAATATTTTTAATTAATAAATTTCATATTATTACTGAGTAATAGTCATTTAATATCCATTTGAAGATAAAAAAAATCAAAAAAATTAAAAAATATCTAAAGTAAGTTAAAAATGTAACTCGAACATCAAATGAATATAACTTTTGATTTGGGTGTCTGTTTGGGATCTACTACATATCAAATCAAATCCTGTGACGATCTATACACCTTTAGTGAAAATGGTAAACCTCTCTCACATTTTTTGAAGCCAAAAGGCCTAGAATGACTCAAAAACTAAGTTTTTAGTCGGGGTATCCCGCTTTTTTAACATTTGATGGATTTTCATCCTCATTTAAAGAGATTTTTTTCCATTTTCAGTGGAGTCTAAATTTATTCATAGGACTTACATTCATATTAATATTATGGTTTTTAAATTTTATCATTTTACAAAATTTATTTTTATTTATAATTAAATAAATGCATGTTTTATTATATTTATTTATAAAAAATCACTCATATAAATACATACATCAATATATTTACATAAAAATGTATATTCTAATATATCTAAATAAATTCATATTCTAAAAATATATTTAAAACAATACCTAACCATTTTTTACATTATAAAAACATATTTATAATGTTTATATATACAAATGTGTCTGTATTAATAAGCATACATGTATATAAATTATAATCTAATATGTGTAAATGAATATAATATATAATATATTTAAATAAATGTAATATATATCACAAACACACACATATTTTATAAAAGTATTTCAAAATAATTATATAAATATATGTCAATATATATGTAAATATATAAAAGTATACAAAAATATCATTACACAGACAGCAAAAAAATATGGTGTAGTGGTAAAGGCATTCCATCTTTGTAAGAGAGGTGCAGGGTTCGAATCCAGATGGGTGTTCATGAGGCTAGAAATTTGCAAAGTGTTGATAAAAGGGGTGGTGGGGTGAAAAGTCTTAATAAAGGGGGGTGTGGAGCACTATTAAAGGGGTTATAGAAGTGATGATAAAGGGGTCAGGTGCATAGGTAAATGATTTTTTACACACTTTAAGAGTGTTTCCTTTATCAGTAGTAATTTTTTTTTAAATTCACCCTTTAACAATGCTAAAAAAATCACTGTTAAAATTTCACTTCAACAAAACTAAAAAAAATCACTGTTAAAGGACCCTTTTAATAGATAGTTTTTTTGCACTGATAAAAGTTTCAGGATTTTAACCACACTTTGATTATCATCACCTTTTTAGCACTAATAAAGGAATTTTTTAATATTTTCAAAGGCATTTTTTGTATTAGTGTTGATAAAGAAACACTAGAGCTCATCCCATATACTAAATAACCTATTTTTCAACCTAAAATCATATATTAGGTATGCATGCACACCGAGGTGCACATATAGGGGGTAAGAAATAAATCTCAGTAGGACACCCCTAATTGAGAACCTATATTCTACTATTATAAAAATTGAATACACACGTGATATGACTAGAGTAGATAAAAATTAATAATAGGTGTAATAAAACAAAAATTGAATAAAAATAAAGGGTAAAAATAGAAATAAGAAAAACAACCAACTTTGGGTTCTATCCTACCTCTCGAGGTAAATCGACCCCCACTCTTCCCCAAACCAAAAGATTTATAACATGTGGATCACCCCACAACACAACTTCAATAACATCTTATAGATCTATATAGGATCTCCAAGTCATATATATGAAAAGGCATGAATGTCTTACACTAGGGAATAAACATAAGCATCCATATGAAGAAACTCATCTATCAGGCTCTATAAATCTAATGGCATGATTTGAACCGGTGATAGAAACTCACCTCCACATGTATGGGAATCTGTAACATCCCAAACGTTTTACAGAACAAATCAAGATCCAGTAACATAGACATGATAGATTCAACATCCTATGGGATCCATCCACATGGACCCATCAGCTACACTACTATATGATATCCATACACAAATCCGAGATTGAAATAACATCCATGTTAAATATGTCTATCCCCTATCTTGGGAGTATACTCAACTATGGGTGGAAATCTCATCCATATCTTCCATTAGATCCCTAAGACAGTCTAACTATAGATTACCAATGAAGGAGATAACCATATTGAACTCAAAGAAAATGATCGATCTAATATATCCTAAGGGTATCCACCCCAAACAAAAGTCCTGAGTTGAAACTTCCTCAAACATCACAGACAAAGGCCAATGGAACATGGGATGTGATAACACTAGAATCCACTATCTTAATAGATAAACTAGTCGCACTGATATACCCTTATCCAAAAACTCATAGAGATATCATGATCCCCTAAATATCATCATCCAATAAAAATTCTACCATAGGCTCTCAACAACCCACCTTAGGGTTGTACAGAACTTTGGGCTCCCACAATCTCTAGTTTCATAGCATAAAGTTATGTACAACTAGTAAATCCCCTCTTGTACCCAATAAATCTATCCATGACCATTTAAAAGTGATCAAAAATCATCCCAAATTCCAAAACAAGAGTTGGAAACCCTATGAGGGGTTCCTATAACACATCTAAATCACGAGTCACACCCAGTGTGGAAAAATTTCAAATGAACCACATTGGTCTTCAAATTATCCTCAATCAATAACACACCCAATGAGGAATCCTAAAGAATTAGAATTCCTACAAGGGAGTATCAAAAATCCTCATGACCACCTATTAAATAGGAGACCCTCCATAAGGGATCCTAAGCCCAAATAAAATCCCAGGGCAAGGCCCACATCAAGAAAACCTCATTCAGTATTCTCAGAAAATAACCCATCCTCAAGTACCAAAATTCCCATAAGGGCATCCATAATGGTTCCATTAGACCAATATCAATAGATCAATAGAACTTATCTGTAACCACCACCCCACAACGTCAGCCCAACCCAAAGTCTCAAACAACTCTGGTCCTTAAAACCATGTGCTAAACCTTAACTACTCTAACCACAAGAAACCAATCCCTATAAACAGCGAAAAATTATGATCTCCTCTGTGATACTCGACACCACCTTCCAAGACCCATCTAAAAGAACCTCAAACAAAACTGGATTGGAATCCACAATCAGAGCCCAATAACAAACTCAAAAACCTCACCTAGGCCTCACAACTCACAACCCAACATATATGAGGATTATAAAACCAAAACATAAATATATCCACCTATAAATTCTTAGCCATCCAGAAAACAATCTATATGACCTCTAAATGCTGAAAGGATTCCACCATTATGATCTATATGAAAAATTATTAGAATGGACTACTCACATGTCTAATTCTCACTCTAGGGAGAAAATCAAGAAAAAAGGACTAAGGAAGGAAAATTATATGATGTAAACTTTTGGAATACAATGTGTAACCCCAAAGATCCTCCTTGGTCATATACATCTCCAAAGTACATGGTGTGTCCACTTGTAACACAACATGTAAACCCACATGGCATACCTACTTGTGTACCCCAGTCCCACTTGGTGTGTACAATGCTTGACTATATAGTGTGTACCGCCCTGTACATGGCATGAACCCCACATGGGGTGCTCAGCAATATACCTAGCCATGTACCCCACACATGGGGTTTTTCCATGAATAGTACATGGACACTATCCATGTACCTCACATAGGTTCTGGATATATACCCTACATGACCATGTTCCTTATGAACACCCTGAATCATCACTACATAATGTGTAGTCCCAAAAAACTCATCTTCCCTAAATATTAATAACACATGGTGTGTGTTATCTAAACCACATTCCATGTACATGGATTTTCCTGAATGGAAAACCCCCAAAAAATGGCCCAAAACCCCCAGTTCTCCCTGATTAATACTAGATCAAACCCCATGGGGTCCCAAAAAATCCCAAAAGGCATTAAAAAAAAAAAAACTAATATGTAAGTATTTTTTTTGAAACACATAAAACATGTCTACCTTTGGGTGAAAACCGTTGAAGCAACACATAGAATCCTCACCCACATCCACTGAGCCCCAATCTACCTCCATAGTAGCTTCCCAGGCTGTGCCTGCTCCTACTACTACCTATTGTATCCCTATCACTCTCTCAGATCAAGACCTTAAAGGGGAGACCCATGGGAATACACGACAAGCTAAAGGGGAGGAGATAAATGGAAATAAGTAAAAAAATACAATAAAGTAGGTAAAAAAAGAAAATAAAGGAAAAGGGGATTGGGCCCCACCCCAATGCCCATGATGGGTTTGTGCCTTACGAACCCCCATTCTAGACTTAACTAAATATATAGAATCTCAATACGACGATCCATTTGAAATATATCACCAAATGAACAAGTATGAATAAATTAATATTTAATTAAATAAATATTAAATATTCCATGAAAATTAAAATGGATAAGATTTACACTAAACTCTTGTACTATGTAAAAAACATATTTCAGGACCAACAGAGTTGTCAGAAAAATTATCTTAGATCATCTTACATAATAAATTACCATTTTACCCCTAAAGCACTTCAAGAAATTGAAATTCAAATTTCCTCGAATTTTCACTACTCACAACAACACAATGCATCACAAATTCCCCACCATTAATCATTCTCACCCACAAGAAGCATAGATGGTCAACCAATGAACATGGTCCCACCCAATAAATATCATAGTTGATGCTATCCTGACCATCCAATGACTAATCTTATGGATTTCATAGATCCATACCTCCATGAGAGACATTCAATAGTAACTAACATGTGCTCTCTATCATAGTAGTACCATTATCATCACCCCACTAACTAAATGGTAGAGCACATGGACCACACTACCTTCACCACTTAACATAATGGATAGACATGGCTAAACTACTCTCACCTAAGTGACATCATGAAAACATACAATAATCAATTCACATTCTTTGATTACCAGTAAGAACAACCTCAACACTCAAAAAAAAACTTATAACATGGTTTATAACCCCAAAAACCTATAGTGAACTCCCCACCAGAAGGATTTCCTTAAACCACTCTCAAAAGCGTAATATGACTCACACTCACATGGGTTACCTCCTAATGAAACTACACTAATTCACCTAAAAACATTGACCATGATCTTCATGCAGGTCAGTTCCTATAAACCTAAACACCCTCAACACCCATCTTCAAAAATGAGGCATCTCCCTCATGATGAAATCAACCACACGAACAACCTCCACTCAGGCATTGATCTAAATACACAAGAATCAGATCACACTCTCACCATGCTACACAAGGCACAACAATAAATCTGTAGGGATAGGGGTCTAACCAAACCTGTCCTCTCAATACAACTATGATAAAGGGAACACTCATAGTGAACCACTTCTCAAACATAAAAAATCCTTATACCTAACTGTATATTGATGAAAAAAGTCCTTAATGACCCCATCATGGAAGAAAAAACACATCCACCCAAGCCATCAATGATAGCAGGAACACATGCCCCACCATAGGAATTGGCACAGAACATGTGGTAATAAAAACTCCCTCCCAAGAAATTTAAACCTATGAATTTAGGGAAAACACCCCATATAGGAAACTTAATCACGAGATAAAGATATATTAAGATTCTTTTCTATCATATAGGCACCAACAAGGCACTTATATCCCACACCGACCCACAAGGATCTACATGTATCCCTCTATGAAGGGAAAACATATCCATCATTAATGAACATCTCGCCACATGATTCAAAAGACCTATCATCATAATAAAATATATACACATGGTTCATTTGGGTATAATTACACCAAGGATCTATATGTGATGCACCATATAGGGTTTTGGATACAATATAAATACCTAAACCTATATCGTCAGTAAAATTACACACAAATAAGAATATTTCATATGAATCCTACATGTCTAGAATGATACATGAATACTAGAATATCTAACATATTACAAGTTCCAAAAACTTGAATAAACCATAAATCTACAAACTCAAGTGCATCACACTAGGTGAAATCACACAACTGTAAACACATAATTAAAGAACAATAATCCCATTATCTCAAAACTTGGACTTCTTATCAGAAAATTTGTTCACATCAAACTAGTATGGTATCAATCACATGTTATATCACATTTATATAGAACCCATCTACTAACTCCCCAAATCATAAAATCAAACCCTCTCTGATGTATTTTCTAATGAACCATCCTAGTTCAACCAAGAACACAACCCCATATGGCTAGCCACTAAGAATCAAGCATGCCTCCCCAAATCCCACAAGCTTCCAACGAGTGGAGAGGGTATAAAGGATATAATGGAGAGACTACAACCTTTGTTACAATTTAAATAATAAAGAAAATGACAAAAACATAAACAATTATAAAAATCAGAGTTAAAATTAATAAACAAACTAAAATAATGGAATTCTATAATAAATTAATTCAAGCATACAATCATACATACTCAAATAATGTAAATCATAAAATAGTTGGTCAAATACTAGGATAAAAAAATATAAAAAATAAATTAACTTAAAATAAATACATTAGGCTCTACTTCCAAATTTTATCTAATCCACAAATGTGGTCACAATAAAGCTTGAGCTATGTAACACCCCCAGTTTCAATCAAGTAACATTTTCTTTATGAATTTTAAGTATATAAAGTGTTTGGGTGAAGTTTTTGTGGGTTTTAAGAAGTTTGGAATGTTTTTAGGATTTTTTAAGGGTTAATGGTTGGATCATAGTTTTTCAAAACCATAAAACACTTATAAGAAACCATGCATAATGAGATATGGGCTAAGGAGAAGGTTCATAGGTAGGTGCATAGTTTTTCCAAACTGTTCGGCCACCTAGGAGAAACAATGCAACTTGGGATGGTGGGATTTTTCATGGTTGGAGCATGGTTTATCCAACCATGTGAGATAACACCGCAAGGTTCCCCTTGAGACTGAAGCTAGCACATGGTTAGCACATGGTTTGTCTAACCATGTGACTAACCATGCATGGTCTAAAAACAAGATCCAAAAATTATGGATCTAGGTAGGGATTAAAAATTAACCACTATTTTTTCCCAAAACCGACCCTAACTCAATAGTTTATCCCCTTAAAGGTATTAGAGCCTTATACCATCTATTAAGAGGTGATATGATGGCTTCTCTTGGTGCATTGAATCCATATTATCACAACAAGTCATCATTCTTGGTAGTTTCTCTTGGGTTTCCTATGATATACATCTCTATATCTCTATATCTCTCTCGATTTCGTAGATCTAGTTCCATTTTGGATATATCTAATGTATTTGATTCCAAATATGAGTATATTTGGATTTTTTGATGTTAAGGGAATAATGATGTTTCTTGGAGTTTCAACGTAGTTTTGTTGGTGTTTTAGAGTGGTTCTTCATTTTCACCATAAATACTGAGGTAGGTGGATTCACTCCTGAATCCTATTTCTAGAACTATAAATATTTATTTAAAATTGATTGGTTTGATTGAAATTGGATGTGAAATTGATGTGAATTGCTTGTTGGGAACCCTATTTAGTGACAGTTTATAGAATTGTAGAAATTGGGTGTTTTCATAGAAAGTGAAATTGGTAACTTGATTTGAAAATGACGATTTTTAAATGATTGATTGGTTTTGATGCATGGAAAAGTGTTTTCAAGAAAAGGTTGGGTTTATTGGAATAGTTTTTTTGAAAGGTTTTCAATAAAAGTTTGATTTTATTGAAATGGATGGATTGGTTGTTTTGTAATTGGTTTTGGCATAATGGTTCTATGTGTTCATGTGAATTCAAGAAGGATAAGGATAAGAAGTCTCCCAAATCATTAGTGGGATGCATAAGGGTCAAGATTTTACCCCATAAAAATGGTTAATTAAGTGATGTCTTAGTGAAATGATGAGTCACCACTTGTGAGTATATGGAATTTTAGGTTTCATGCATGGTTGGATGTGTGGACATGTGGAAGGGAATTGTTTATTCCCAAATGGAACTTGTGAAATGGTTTTAATATTTTGTTTGGTTTTTTTCCATGAAAAAATAGACTTTGTTGGAAAACCATTTTGATATAGAAATTATTTTATATTCTTTTATAAACTATGTTAAATTGTTTTATATAATTTTTTTATATAAATGTTATAACATGTTCTATCCTAGAGGCATGAGTATGGAATTCATTTGGGGATAGCCTACTGAGTTTTAGTACTCACCTATGCTTTGGAAATTTGGTGCTTTTACACAGGACATTTATTAGGATTTAGAAAAAGGAAAATTATGAAAATTCTTTAGTGGTACATCGTCATACTTGGGTTGTTTGTGGAGTTGGATCTCAGAGCATGTTGGAGCCTTGGAGTTATGTGGGTTGTCATTGAGTTTTGTTGGTTTTGTATTTCTCTATGTACTTTGACATTAGTAGTCTTCCACTATGGTACTTGGTTATAGTTTGATTTTGATATCAATGGTATTTCTTTTAGTTTCTTTACATTTCTATCATGCATGATGTATTGGTTATTTGGTTATATCATGTTTGGTTAGATTATTTTATTTTAAAAGGTAAAATAATCCCACAATTATATTGAAGCCCTTGGAATTTATTTCCAACCTTTGGCACCATGGGGATGTCACTTAAGGCTATGTAATATCCTCCCACCTTCTCAAGCCAATGAGGAGGGGCGAGATGTTATAAGTGGTATTGGTCTTGGTCCTTCCAAATATTATTGTGGAATAAGCAATCCCCGGTTCTATCAGTCTTGGAGTTGTAATTCATTCTAGTTTATTCCTCGAGTTGGGGTAGTATAAAGGAGTAGGATTTTCAGGACATGAAATTTAGAACATAAAAAGACACATCTAACTTTTTTATACTGAACTTCAAGTTTGTAGATACATTTAGGATTTGGAATCTCATTGTCATGGGTTGATACAATGATATAAACATGACATTAATTATAGAAATGATTTCCCACTAGGAGTGAATATTTCATTTTGAGTATTGCTTTATGATGTGGTATAATTTTTTTGATTTTTTTTAAAATGTGATATTTTTAAAAAGGGTAATATTGTGGAATTTAAATAGTTTGATTTCAAAAGCATTGTGGAATTTTAAAAAATGGATGAAAATTGAAATATTGAGTTTTGGAAAGAAATTTTGTGATGTGTGTGATGTGATAGAAATTAAAATTGTTAAGAATTTAGTTGCTAGAGAGTGAGACTTATGGATTTTGTTGTTTTTATAGAAAATGACACCCAATAGACATCATAGGAACCAAATGGAAGAAGCTACTAAAAATGTGGTTGCACCCAAGCTATAAGTGAACCAACAGCTAGTTCAGAGTATTGTCTAAGTATTTCAGGATGTGGACATAGGGAATATGAGGGATGAACCAAGTAAAGTGGATCATTCCATAAAATTCCATAAGTAAAACCCACCCATCTTAAGGGGTGATTTGTAACTAGATAAGGCAGAGGTGTGGCTTAATAAGATGAATCAAATCTTTGATTTCTATGGAACACTAGTAGAGATGAAAGTCAAGATGGAAACATATATACTGTAGGATCTTACATTCTAATGTTTGGATTTATTCTTTCAAGATAAATTAGACTAGGTCATTGATTGGGAGGATTTGGAAGATTTTTTCAACAAAAAATCATATCCTCGTACATTCAGAATTGCAAGAACAACAGAATTCTTTAGATTGAAATAGGAAAACCTTTCTGTCATGGATTGTTAGTCTAAATTCATGAATTTAGTGCGTTTTTTCACCCAAAGTTGATGCTAGTGAATCCTTGAAGTCTGATTTTATTAATATTTTCATAACTTTTTACATAATTACTTTACTTATTTTATATGAAATGTGCCTAATTTGTGTAAAATATGAATGTTTAAATATTAAATATAATTTTTGAGCACTATTTGAATTCATCCAGATTCAAGTCACTTTACTATTTTAACTATAACTCTCACTCTACTTATCTAAATTGCATTTTTTGTGTTTTAAGGATTCCTAATTCAATATAAAACATTTAATTAGAAGGGATCTTGGACCAATTACTCCATTTGTAGGATCATATGGTCCACAAAAAAAGGCCCAAATAAACTGTGATGAAACTAGACCATCCATGAAGATAGAATTACTATTCTCACTCCAGAGGTAGAAATAATTTAATTCTCCTATAAAGATCTGGGGACAATTCAATTAATCTTGTATAAAATGTTCAAGGCCCAACTCTAAATACAAGGGGCCCAACTGATGAATTTAAACCCAGCCCACCATTCTGTATAGGAAATAAAATTATCACACCATTATTTATTTTTCTCTAGAAATAGAGATCCTTTATAGCTGATATTTTTTATTGTGAAATAGGAGATATAGGTGGACTACTTTTTTTAAGAAAGTTTTCAGATTTGAGGGAATCCTCCAATTAAAAAACCCATTCACATTTTGGCCTTTAAAAAGTATAGATTGAAATAGCAGATTAAAATTGTTTAATAAAACCATCATAAATTTGGATAATTAGGTCCAATGGCCTAAAACTTTTCATATTAGATAGAGGATATAAATATCTATAACTGGTAAGAAGATAATATCTTGAGATTCGGCTTTATAATTTATCAAATTGGTAATGCAAGTGGAGGGCAAATTTTGGAATGAAAACATCCCACACCATTAGGCTATAAATACATCACCCTCCTCTCCTTGTAGGAAGTTGGCATTTCAGAAGAGAGGATAATATATTGGCATGAACAAAGACTTTCCAAAGGCTTGGAAGGACCTTACATACTCAAGTTTTCACTTTAGATACCCTTCCTCCTCTCTTTGATTTCATTTACTTTTGTGCTTTTCATCATTTGTAATCTTGTAATTATTTGTTTTGTAATTCTTTTTTAATGAAAGTTTATTCTTCATAATATATTTTAATCATCCACCATATGTTATTAAATAATAATTATCTTAAAATATTTTAAATTAAGATGAAAACCCTTCCCTCCTTTTTCTTTTTCATTCAACCGAAATTTTATTTTTAATTCTCATCACCGTTTGTGTGTTAGTGTTTGGCGCAAAACTCTTTTCTTATCCCATTATTTTTCATCTCTTATTAAATCATCATCATAAAAATAATAAACCAAATTTCTAATAATATTAATGTCTAAGTAAATATACCATTGGGGTGAGTTAAAATTTAGGGATGTCAAGTGATTGAGAGTATTTGCTCGATGAGTATTCTTTAATTTAACATTGTGTATGTTGGACTTAACATGTCAGGGATTAATGAAATATTTTGTTTAACTTATGGATTCCAAGGATTATTGGAACCATAAGTACACTAAAAAAATCAAGTAATTATTGAGATTATAATCCTAGTTATGTTAAGGCTTGGATTAAAGCCTTAACACTTAGGAATTCCAATCAACATCAACTTGTGACATGGGTGTTAATTTAATGAAATATAAAGCAAGGATCAAGGATATCACAAGCTTAAATACCTAATGATGACCTCACCCCAATCTTTATCAAATTGTTAAATCAATCTTAATCAATTAATAAATTAAATTAAGCTCTTCAAATAAACCCCCCCAATCAAAATACAATCAACTGAAAACAACTGATTATTAAAAAGTATCATCACCAAGGATTTGACACGAGTGCTTCTATACACATTAGAAAAGCCTCAAAACATTGAATAGTCGATAGGAGAAAATGAGCTACACTTTCAAATGGTTCCATTTCCGGGTATGGTGCAATTAAGTAGTCATTAGTTTCTGGTTATTGTACAAAAAAGAAAAATTTAATTTTTTTTTTTGAAAAAAAACAAAGAAAAACCCACCTTCTTATAAAAATCATAAACTAAAAAAAAAATTAAAAGCCCATATTACTATTTCTTAAAAAATATCTATGAATTCCCCATAGCCTCCCAAACAATCCCTCAGATTTTTTGACCCTGGAACTGAGAGAACACTTCTCCAACTTAGGAGGAAAATTAGGGATAATCAAATAAATCAAAAACCAATCCTTGTTCAACCAATTGAATTGGATATGGATAATAGTAGGGAACAAAAAATTAAAAAAATTACTACCCCTGATATGATTTACCATGCCCTTGGTATTAAATATCCAAATATAGTGGTTGAATTTAAACTCAAATCGGGTTTGATTCATCTTCTCCCTCATTTTCACGAGCTAGCCGGTGAGGATCCACATCTCCACCTTAAAGAGTTCCAAGTGGTGTGCTCTACCTTGAAGCCTCAAGGGTTTTATGAGGAACAAATCAAACTTTGAGCATTACCATTTTCCTTAGCTGACTCCTCCAATTCATGGCTCTACGACCTCCCTCCTAGTTCCATAACCACATGGAATGACATGAAGAAACTTTTCTTAGAGAAATTATTTTCTGCTTCTCAAATTGATTCCATCCAAAAAGAAATAAGTGGTATCTGTCAATTTCCATATGAATCACTCCTTGAATACTAGGAGAGGTTCAAAAATATTGTTGTAACCTGCCCACACCACTAAATCCTTGACTAAATCTTGATCCAATAATTCTATGAGGGGTTATTGGATATGGAGAGAACCCTCATTGATGCTATAAGTGGTAGTTCTCTTGTTGATAAAAATCCTATAGCTACAAGAGATCTCATAAAAAACATGGCTATAAACACATAACAATTCCATAATAAATCACATGCTCAGGTAAAACAAGTCCAAGACAATCAATCCATAGAGACGAACAAGATGACCAAGTGGATGAGTGAACTTACAGGTATTGTGTGACAACTAGCTGTGGCATCCAAATCCCAAACCTCATATTCACTACAATCTATGTTCCCTGGACCTATCAAGAACCGTGGAATCTATAGCTCCCCATCTCATCCAACTGAAACATGTCTACAACTTCAAGAGGATACACCTAATTCATCTGGACCAATGGAGCTCAATGAAGCATATGCTCACCAAAACCCCAACCCTCAACAATCACTCCAGTTTGTTAGAAACTTCAACCAACCCCGTTCTGAGCCCTTATCTCCCACCTATAACTCTAACTTGAGATATGGGAATCTCATTTCTCCCCCCCTTATTCCCCTCATCAAAACCAAAACTAATTCCAATATGGTCAAGGTGTTGTTAACTTCCAACAACCTTTCCCTTTTGTTCCTAAACCTCAAACAAACAATCCTCCTCCTGGATTTCACTATCCTAGTGAGCTTTCCTAATTCCCAAACCAATACAATCACTTTACCAAGAACCAAAATCAAGGTAATCCCAATCCGGGACAAGCCTCTTATTCCAAGAAACCATGGGAAAGTGTAGTGGAAGATCTTTCCTCCTTCACCCGTTCCAGCTTTAAAAACCTTGAAATAGAAATTGGTTAACTTGCATCCCACCTAAGCCAGAAAAAAAATCAAATTATTCCTAACTCCCAGCTCAACCATTATCCAACCCCAAGGGTAATGTATGTGCAATTTCAGTTAGATTGGGGAATCAAATTTCTATGCCTCAAGATAAGTCCTCAAACCCCCCTTTAAATGTTGACATTGAAAATGAAAAGAAAAAGAAACTCAAAAAGGAATTTGAATCCATTCCCTTGCCTCCTTCTATTCCACTTAGGAACCCAATTCCCTTTTCTCAAGCCATTTTTAATCCAAAAAATTCCTTTTAACCCAATCCTGAAATGCTCGACATGTTTAGATGTGTTGAATTCAACATTCCCCTCTTAGATTCCACAAAACAAATACCTAAGTATGCCAAGATTCTTAAGTAATTTTACACCCACAAGAGGCAACTTAGGACCTTCTAAAATGTTTCCACATAGAAGTATATTCCCATAAAGTGAAAATATCTAGGGACCTTTATGGTTCCATGACAAATTAAATGTTCCAACTTCGATGATGCACTCATAGACCTAAGAGCCTTGATAAATGTCATTCCCAAATCCATTTTCTCCAACCTTGGTCTAGGTCCTTTACACCCAACGGGTGCTGTCATCCAGTTAGCCAATTGGAGCACAACCAGTCCTGAGGGAATAATTGAGGATGTCCTTGTCTGAGTTAATGATCTTATCTACCCAGTTGACTTCTATATCTTTGACATGGAAGGTCAGAAAAATTCATTCCAATATCTTCTGATTTTCAGAAGACCTTTCCTAATGACATATAAAACCAAAATTGATGTCCATGTTGGCATCTTATCCATGTAATTTGGCGACCAATTGGTGAAGTTCAATATTTTTCAATCCATATGATACCCATTAGAGAATAAATCCGTATTCCCTATCCATGCCTCTAAAATTCTATCTGAGAGTGTGTTGAATCCCAATAAATCATTTTCTTCATGTTCTACTGATAAAGGAGTTTGTGAATATAGCATCCTCATTAACCAATTCATAAATGGAGATGTTGATGCTAACATTACAAATAAAAACTCCATTGATATAAATGATCTTGAAAACTCTTTGGAATCCCAACTCACCTCTGGCCTCCACTGCTCCAACTTGGATGGTAATGGAAAAAATGAACAAGAATGTTCATTTTTTGATTCAAATATGATTATCCAACATTCATCATTTTCTATCCATGATTCTAAAAATTATGTTATATGTGAGGTGAACCCTGAACCAATGTGTTTATATTGTCCCAATAGTAGTGATATTGGTGATATTTGTTCCCTAATTATTAAAGTGATCATTGGTGATGTTGAAATTGACCATTCTTTGATGAAAAACATTGATATAAAGGATATTGAAAAATTTATTCAGTCTTATGAATCCACTGATTCTCATTACTCTACATCGGTAAGTGATGAAATAAATGAGTCAAAAACAATTGGGATCTCATACTTTGGTTTCATGTTATCTAAAACTTACATAAATGAACCATTAGAATTGAGACATATTCTTAAATTTCCAAGAATATAAAACCATCAAATTGTTGATAAAATCATTCCTCACATTGAAAACCAAAGGGAGGATAGTCATAGTCTCTTTCCACCCCAATGGAATTGCAAGTGAAACAACAAGGAAGGGATGAAATTATCCAATGAATCTTTGGGCCTCCCAAAGGAAAAGTTTTTCTGGACGCAAACTGGAGTTGAGAAAATATGATGGCCACTTCCAGACTATGGGTAGACCACAACTTTCCAGATATAGAAAAATAAATTCAGTGCTTCTTGGGAGGCAACCCATGTTTTATTTTACTTTTATGAAATTTTAATTTCTTTTTCATTTTTAATTAAATGAATAATGATTTTTTTTGTTTCTATTTTATTTAATGGTCATTTTCTAAAGCATCACTATAAGAGGAAAAACATCCTAGGAACCACATCTACTTCCATCACATCCCCAACTTCCACCGACCCACCACTGGATGGGGACGAAGACCCACCAAATCCAAACCAGGGGCACCTCTTTCCTTTTAACTCTCTCTCTATCTATTCCTATCTCTCCCTCTCTCTTCTTCTTCTCATCTCTTTCATTTTTTACCGCTTTCATTATAAAACTTTTTCTTTATTTTTCTCTTTCTCTTTTGTGTGGGTGTGTATTTTAAAAACAATAAAAAAACTAAAAAAATAAAAAAATTTAAAAAAACCAAAAGAGTCATACTTACTCACCATCCAGTTTTGAAATTTTTTCTAACCATTTTGGGGAGTGAACAGACATGGTTTCATCTAAAAAATATTATGTTTTCATCATATATTTGGATAAATACTATTGTGTCAAAACCATCATATTTTTAATGCAAAATTTTTGATTTAGAAAATGTTTTTTCCCAACTGCGAGGAAAAAAATTATCTTGCATTCCAAGGCCACCTATGGCCATCTTTTCACAATGTGTTTTTTACCCCCATTTGTGAGTCTTGAGTTTGGGGACCTTCGAGCTGAATTTCTTACTTTAGTGTGCATTAATATGATATAGGAATTTTTTGAACCCCATAAGAATTATAATAGAAAAATATTCTCCCATTAACCATACATTAATCCTCCTTTTTAAATCCCCTTTGAGCCTATGAAGAACGTTTATTTGTTAGACACATTACAAGACCAATACCTTATCCCACCCAATATCAATATGGATTTTCATTTCATATTTTTTTTGAAATTTAAGTGTGGGGGGAATAGATTTCATTTTGGGTACCCTTTTTTGATTTCACCATGTTATAATATGCTTGAGGGAAAGCATCCATTTCAGTGTGGGGGAGAGGTTTCCATTCAGTGGGAATGTATATATTTTTATCTTGTTCAAATGTTATTAAAAAGTGTTCAAACAAATTATGAAAAAAATAAAAAAAGAAAAAAGAAAAAAAAAAGAATGATTTGTGTCTTGGGTGGGTAAAAAATCACTCTTATTCAACCTTTAATCTTGTTATTAATATTATAATTAGTGTCATTAATAGATCAATCATTGGTTGAAATATGAGTGCGATATTTTTTTTAAGTTCAACTTTCAAAAAATGAAAAAAAAAGAAGAAAAGAAAAGAAAAAAAAGAACACTTATGTCATTGGGAGAAGTTTTGTGTTTTGTAAATATTTCATCTTTTAATCCCATTCAAATTTTCTTCCTCTATTATGTATTTCTTCACACGTTAATTCCCTTATCAATATGTGTTTCCATTTCCTTCCATGTTTCATTTAAAAAAAATTGTGCATTGTTTTACCCATGATGATGTTTTTCCCCTATTCTCCTATCTCTTTGACATTATATTCTTACCATCCCATAGCCACAGAAAAACCTCTTATAAATACCACTTTATTCTTGTGCACTTTAGGATAGGTAATGGATGCTGAGATCTCTTTCAAACTCTAAGATTTTCACTTTTGGTTGGAGAAAGAGTGAACCTCCATTAATGAATTTTATCATCTTGAGAGGTGTGTGTTTTGAGTGTCCACATTTTCAATTAATAAATTTGATCATGAAAAAAGAGTTGTTTTTGGTACATTATTTCAGTAACAATTTGTGGTGGAATTCAACATGGATGAGTGAAATGGTAAAAACGTCCCTTGATTGGTGAAAACGAAATTTTAATATTTTTTGGTGAGTGAAAATGATTTTGTCATGTTTTTATATTTATTTAACATGAGGACATGCACAAGATTAAGTGTGGGGGGGTTTATGTTATTAATATTTTTATAACTTTTTATATACTCCCTTTACTGATTTTATATGAAATGTGCTTAATTTGTGTGAAATATGAATGTTTAAATATTAAATATAATTTTTGAGCACTATTTGAATTCATCCAGATTCAAGTCACTTTACTAATTTAATTATAAATCTCACCATACTTATCCAAATTGCATGGTTTTTTGTTTTTTAGGATTACTAATTCATTATAAAACATTTAAGTAGAATGGATATTAGAACAATTCTTCCATTTGTAGGATCATATGGTCCACACAAAAAAGTCCAAATAATCTATGATGAAACTGGACCATCCATAAAGATAGAATTACTGGGCTCACTATAGAAGTACAAATACTTTAATTATTGTCCAAAGGTTGGGGGAAAAATCATTCATCTTGGATAAAAGGTTCAAGGCCCAACTCCAAATACAAGTAGCCCAAATTCTGAATTTAATCCTAGCCCACCATTCTGTCTGGGAAATAAAATTATGACAGCATTATTGATTTTTATCCTGAAAGAAATATCCATTAGAGATGATATTTTTCATTGTGAAATAGGAGATATAGGTGGCTGACTTTTCTGTAGAAAGTTTTCAGATTTGAGGGAATATTCCTATTAGAAAACCCATTCACATTTTGGCCTTTAAAAAGTTTGGATTGAAATGGACAGATTAAAATTGTTTAATAAAACCCTCATAACTTTAGATACTTAAGTCCAATGGATACAAAATTTTCATAGTATATAGAGGAGATAAATATATACAATTTTTTATTAGATAATATCTCTAGATTCATATTTATAATTTATCAAATTGGTAATGCAATTGGGGGGGATGTTTTGGAATGCATACAACCCAGAACATTGGGATATAAATACATCCACCTCCTCTCCTTACAATAAGTTGGAATTTTAGAAGAGAGGAGAATATATAGGAATGACCAAAGCCTTTAAAAAGCCTTGTGAGGACCTGAAATACTCAATCATTTACTTTAGATACCCTTCCTACTCTCTTTGATTTTATTTAATTTTGTACTTTTATTCATTTGTAATATTGTAAGTTTTTTTTGTAATTATATTTTAATGAAAGTTTCTTCTTCATATTATATTTTAATAATCCAACATATATTCTAAAATATTATGATCTTAAAATATTTTAAATCAAGATGAAAACCCTTACCTAATTTTTCTTTCTCATCCAATAAAAATTCTATTTTTAATTCTTATAACTGTTTTCCCATTTGTGTTCAGTGCACAACTATTTTTCTTATCCTATTATTTTTATTCTCTTATTAACTAATCATCATAAATATAATAAAAAAAATTTCTAACCATATTAATGGATGAGTAAATCTACCATTGGGGTGAGTCAAAATTTAGAGATGTTAAGTGATAGAGAGTATTTTCTTGATGAGTATTCTTAAATTTAACATTGTGTATGTTGGACTTAACATATCATGGATTAATGAAATATTTTATTTAATGTATGGATTCCATGGATTATTGGAACCATGAGTACACTTCCAAAATCAATAACTAATTGAGATTAAAATCCTAGTTAAGTTAAGTCTTGGATTAAAGCCTGAACATTTTGGAATTCCAATCAACGTCAACTTGTGACATGGGTGTTAATTTAATGATATATAAAGAAAGGATCAAGGATATCACAAGATTAACTACCTAATGATGACCTCATCCCAATCATTATCAAATTATTAAATCAATCTTAATCAATCAATCAATTCAATTAAGCTCTACAAACATACCCCCCAATCAAAATACAATCAACTAAAAACAATTGACTATTAAAAATTATCTTCACCAAGGATTCGACCCGAGTGCTGCTATACATATTAACAGAGCACCAGAACCTTGAACCATCGATAGGCAACAATTGGTCGTGCTTTAAGAGGCATACATCTTTGAATTGGGTATGAGGTAGAAAATTCACTCAAATATTTCCATGATAAATATAATGGATATATAGATATGGTTAATAGAGATACAATATAAAACGGGACATCTTAGGAGATATAACTTTAGGAATCATGTATAAACCTATGAGAAATGATAGAAACTCTAATTATGTGAGTAGGAAGAAGTGGGAAACCTATTTCCAAGGTGGGAGTATGGATCAAAATCAAATTTTTAGATGAGTGTATCTTCATACAAAACCAAAGATCCCACTAGTATGTTTTAAATGTTGTTTATTTGACCACATGAAGTTACAATGTATAACACCACCTAGAGGATCCATAATTGTAATTAAATGGGGAACCTTCAGTACTATTGTCATAGTGCTCTGAGGTTGGGTGTTCTAGATACTTTTCATGTGTCAAAATTTTCATATGCTTCACTTGGTGAATGCTTACCCTACCTCCAATTTCCTCATGTTTTCCAACCTTGGTGTGACACGTAGGAAAACTTAATCTCCGACCTCAAACTCTAGAGGTCGTCTCCATCGATCAGCATAAGACTTCTGTCAGGACTGTGCAATAGTCATCCTCTTCTGAATAAACTTTATCTGCTCTGTGGTCTCCTAGAAAAGAAGAGGTCCCAACATAGATTCCTCTCTTGTCTTCATCCATCATAAGGGTGAATGGTATGGCCTACCGTACAAAGCCTCATAAGGTTCCATCTGAATATTTTCTTGAAAACTATTATTGTAGGTAAACTCTACAAGAGGTATGCGCTTCTCCCACAAACCTCCAAAATCCAGGGTGCATGCTCAAAGATTGTCCTTAAGCACCTAAATCGTACGCTTGGCCTGACCATCTATCTGTGGATGGTAATCTATACTCAGATGTACCTGTATACCCAATGCCCTCTAAAGTCCTTGCCAGACCCAATAAGTAAAACATGCATCCCTGTCTGAAACAATGGAGTGTGGAACCCCATATAGATGTACAATCTCTTGGATGTACAACTTTCCCAACTTATAAACAATAAAGGTATCCTTAATAGGTAAAAAGTGATCAACCTTTGTGAGTATGTTAATGACAACACAAACTACATCATTACCTTGAGGCGACCTCAGAAAACCTATCACGAAGTCCATCGCGACATCGTTCCATTTCCACTCAGGAATGGGTAACTACTGCAAAACCCCTGTTGGTCGCTGATGCTCTGCCTTCACTTGCTGAAAGATGGAACACCTCATGATGAAACCAACAACATATCTCTTCATACCTATCCACCAATACTAATAGTGTAGATCACAATACATCTTGGTGACACCAGGATGAACTTCCCAAATCGAGGAATGAAAATCCTGCATCAGCTCCTCGCGTATGTCTAATGACACCCACACGCGCCTCTGGAAATGAAAGATATCATCCTCACTTATGATCCATCTAGAAATGGGGTTCTCTCCCATCACACATTCCCATAGGAGTAGGCCTTCAGAATCTAATAGCTTCCTTATTCACACTTGATCAAGTAGAGTATAGGTAACAACTATAGAATAAAGAAATGTATACCCCTGTCTATCGTGCACCTCCAAATGAAACTTAGAGAATAGATCCATAAGCTTCCACTCATAGCTGGCCTCCTAAACTTCTTGTAACTAAGTCATCCTGATCAATGCATCAGCTACTACGTTTTCTTTTCCCAGGCGTGTAGGAAAGCTCAAATTCAAAAGACTGAAGTTACTCAACCCACCTTCGCTATTTCAAATTTAGGTCACGATGAGTGAAGATATACTTGATACTTTTTTGGTTAGTGAAAACCACAAAATTCTCTCCCAATAGGTAGTGTCTCCAACAACATAAAGCATGAACAACTACATCCAGATCGAGATCGTGCATTGGGTAGTTCCTCTCATGTGGACTCAACTGCTAATACTCGTACATAACGAATCCTTCCCCCTACATAAGCACTTCTCCATGATCGATACATGATGCATCACAGTATATAGTATAGCTCTTTTAAGGATTTTTAAATACTAGTATCAGTTCTGAAGTCAACCCCCATTTCAGCTATTGAAAGGATAACTCACAAGAATCTAACCGCAAGTACTTCACACCCTTCTTAGTCATCCCCATTAGTGGCGCTCCAAAGCGTGAAAATTTCTATATGAAACATCTGTGGTAACCTTACATCCCTAGAAAACGTTGTACCTTAAAGACATTCTTCAGCTTCTCCTAGGAAACTACTGTTATCAATTTCTCTAGGTCTACTGATACTTCTGCCTCTGAGATAACATGACCCAAGAAGAGAATTTGTTCCATCCAAAAGTTTAATTTTTAGATCTTAGAATATAAATGATTCTCTCTCATTGTAATAAAAATGATCTCAAGATGTGTGACATGATCATGTTGAGTGTGAGAGTACACCAAGATATTATCCACAAAGACTACCATGAAATAATCCAAGTATGGATGGAACACTCGGTTCATCAGAGCCATGAAGACTACATGCATGTTCGTGAGACCGAATGACATAACCACATACTCATATAGACTATATATGATCTGAAAGGTTGTAATAGGTATATCGGAAGGTATAACATGAAACTGATGGTAATCAAATCTCAATTCAATATTTGAGAACACCTGAGCTCCTCAAAGACGATCAAAGAGATCATCAATTCTCAGCAAGGGATATCGGTTCTTGACTGTCAACTGGTTTAACTTCTGATAATCCACACAATGTTTGTGGGTACTATCCATCTTCTTTGCAAACAGGATAGGTGAACCCCAAGGAGAAGTACTGGGTCGGATGATCCCCTTAGCCTGTAACTCCTCCAACTGCTTCTTGAGATCCTGTAACTTTGGTGTAGCCATCCTATAAGGAGAAATGGACACCAATGATGCTCCTGTAATGAGATCAATAGAAAATTACCCCTCTCACTCTGGGGGAAAATCTGAAAAGTCCTCTAGAAAGACATCCCTAAAACAATCCACTACTAGAGGAAAGTCCATCTATGAAGTCCCCTGGTCATCCAGATAAAGACTAGCAATCTAGGCTATATCTCCTCCCAAACCATGATTCTTGAGTTCCTCTCTTCTTGCCTAGACATCCCATTATCCCTTATAAAGAAATGATCTGACCTCTGGTGATGTGAAACTCACCCTATGATGATAGAAATCGACAAAATCCTGGAAGGGAACTAAGTAGTCCATTCTGAGAATGACATCATATCTAATCATCTCTTGGACATAAAGGTCCCATAAGAATGAACACCCACCTACCTCTAGAGGGAACTCATTGTACTGTCGTACACTAGCCGTTCTTGACCCCAACGGTGTTTCAACCATAAAAAACTCAGCATAAGAAAGGATACAGAGCCCAAGTCTCTCCATAATAGTAACAAATATAAAGCTATTGGAAGCCCTTGTATAGAAAAGAGAAAAATCTAAAACTAAGGAAACTAGGATCATACCTCGAACTGTAGAGGGTCCAGCATCCTGATCGTACTGGGTCTGCTCCACTGAAAAAGTTTGATCTGCACCGTGACCTTGTGACCCTTCCCGACCACTCAAAGCTGATCCACCCTATTGTCGTTGAAAGCCTGGTGACTGGAAACCACGACCAAAAGTACTGCAGTTCCTAGACTAGTGAGAAATTGGTGGTGATTCTCCAGAACAAGGAGTCATCAAAGGACCCCTGTCACCAGCTGCTAGTGAGAAGATCTGACAGAAGCTCTAAAGATGGCCCATCTTGCCACAAGATCG
This sequence comes from Viscum album, assembly GCA_963277665.1. Lineage (NCBI taxonomy): Eukaryota > Viridiplantae > Streptophyta > Magnoliopsida > Santalales > Viscaceae > Viscum > Viscum album. The sequence goes on along the minus strand of OY728159.1, from coordinate 1,415,511,327 downwards.
AAACTCAGCTAGGTGTCTCGAGAAATGTGGCCTCATATGCCCACTCTTCTTGTACTAGAAACACACCACCTGGATACCATAATAAGTGTCTCGCCTCTTTGGATCCCCATGCGAAGACTCCCTACGGTGCTTCCTGCTATCAGTAAGAGGGATACTAACTCTGGATGTCAAGCCTCCCTAGATCACCACACTAGAATCCCTCAAATTACGCTCCGTGATCAGTGCTTGGTTGAATATAGAAGTGATATAAGTCAAACTGAAGATGTTCACCTGATATCGGATGTTGTGCTTGATACCATCCTCAAACTTCCTTGCCATGAATAAATCCTCACCTCCTAGAATAAGCGCGAAGCACTGAAGCTCTATGAAATGAGAAGAGTACTCCATGACTGAGAGATTACCCTGCTCCGGACTCATGAAATCTCGGGCTTGATCAGCCTTCAAAGTATCCAGATAGAAGTAGTCATAAAAATCATGCTGTAAGTCATCCCAATCCATAACCTACTAGCGTCCCTCCTGTGAGATCACATCCCACCATCTCTTGGAAGAACCCCAAAGAATATATTCCGTGAGATTCAACCTACTAAATAGAGGCATCTCTAAATGCTTGAAGATAGAAAGCATGGCTTCTAACCATGACTCTGCAGCCTAAGGTCCTCCTTCCCCTATGAAGGTGGGAGGATGTTGCTACTAGAAAACCCACGTTAACTCTTCCATAAAAGGGAAAGGATGAGGTACTCCTCAGTAGGTCTGCATAAACCTCATAAAGACCTCTTAGAACTATGTGTTAGTACCTATGTCCAGAATGACGGCTGGTTCCAAGACTGGCACAACTGGAGGATCTACTAGTAGTCCCCAATCAGCCATATCTGGTGTCTGATCATAGCCCTGTAATTGGTGAACAACCGGAGGATGTCTCTATGGCATGACTCTACAAGGTCAATCACACACCTTAGATCGATATTAACAGGGACTGAAACTTAGAAGTGTAAGAAGAGAAAAAGAGAAAGAAAGCATTTAAAATTTTCAAAACATGGATACACAACATGTATAATGCCTACATGGCGTGTTCCCTTAAGCCTTCACATGGGCGTGTACTTATGCCAACTCAGGTCATGTAACACCCCATGACACGACGTGTTGTCCTAACAAACAATGTGTACTTGAATTCTATTCCCCTTCCTGAGTTCTTCCACATGGCTAAGCCACACGGTTCTCCTAGAACTAGACTACACGACGTTTTAGTGCCAGACATGATGTGTACTAGATGAACTTCACAAACCCATGTTGTTAGCTACATGGCCAGTTACACGGATGAACCCACACGACGTGTTTTTTCCAAACACGGCATATACTAGAAGGATTTCACCAACCCATGGTGTTTGCTACATGGCTGAATACTCGAGTTACACTACACAGTGTGTTCAAACTTGACACTGTGTGTATAAGCTAATATTTATCCCTCTGTGTCGTTAGTTACACGGGTGGACACATGGTCTACACCACATGGCATGTACATTCAGTACACAATGTCTTCTACAAGATTTTCCAACCCTGTGTTTCTGCCCAGACAGTCAGTAACAAAGTTAGAGACTAAATGACATGTATATACAGTACACGATGTGTAATTAAGAAAAATAGTTTCTTCTCGAACATAAGAACACATGGCGTGTGTTTCCAACATTACACAAAATATATTTTGGGTTTTTCTAGACAGTAAGCCTCAAAAACTACTTTGGAACCCAAAAAACTCTGGAACAAACATTAAAGTTCCAAATTCCGATCCGTGAGGGCCCATACTCCCTGAGAATCAATGCTTTACATCTTATACATGTCCTATATAAACATCATAGAGCAATGATACAGAAAATTCTGGTCCATGAGGGCCCATAACACCTTAAGAACCAAAGTTTGGAATTTATTCAAATTAAGTATTTACACAATTCAATACCCTATCAAATAGAAGGTATCTAATCAAGGAATCTATCACAACAATATGCATATCTAGCACAACATCTATCACAACAACATGCAATCGCTAATGCAACCTAAATGGCATGGAAAGAATTCATGAAATGTGATCTATATAAAGTGCCTACATGATGCATGAGATGGAATAGCCTCATCTCATCAGGTTTAAATTGAAATATAACCTTGATAATATCAATGGTAATAGCACAAAACATGTGAATCACCCAACAGTGAAATCAAATCAACTGTAAAATTACAAAACCAGAAAATTGCAATAACGTGGTAGATTGGATTTTATCTATACACGTGTTAGCTACTACCGAGCACAAATTATTAACAAGTACCTATTTTTTTACTATCACTGGATATAGGATGAAAATAGTAAGTCAAGAAGAAAATAATCCCTTTGATACCACTTTGTAACATCCCAGTTCTGGGAACCGCCCAGAGGCGCCCTATACCCGGTTGGTCACATGGCCTCAAGTGAATTTCCCCAAACACTAGTGGCTGCCGACTAGAAGTGAGGGCCTTGGGTGTGATAGTGGGTAAAATATTCCTTCATTGGTAGAGTAACACAGTGGAAGTAAATATATAGCACTAGAAGAAGCAGTGTAATACCATACAACCGTAAACAACGGGAGACTGTAGATATAAATAATTGGAGCACATATATAAATGATGCATGATACATATGTATAGGAAAGTATCCAAACAAGTCAAAATTCTGGAATATAGTATATAACCCAAGTACAAAGAAAAACAAGAAACATATCTTTAGCATCACAAGCCTCAGCTTGGTCTCATGCTCTCCAGCTCCAAGCAATCAAGTACCTGAAGTAGAAGGGCACTTGCCCTTATCTAGACCCACAATATTATAATCTATTTGGGCCAAAAAACATGACCCAAACAGGGTGTGAGATGAATCCTAGTAGGAAACCACCCAAGTATTTGTGCCTAACAGTCAATGAATATATATGGTAGGCTATAAACAAAATGAAGTAGTAAACAAGAAAGTACACATAGTAACAGTCCTACAATTTCAATTGCATTAATTTTTATATATAAATTATGTAGCTAATAAAAAGCAGGAAACCCTCTAGAAATCACTCATATCCTAACCCCTCTAGTTCAACCAGAACAACACAAGAATCCCTCTGGGAAGTACACACAGTCTAACCCCTCTGGTCCAGCTTTAGCACAAACTCTCTGAGGAAGCACTCACCGTCAATTCTCCCTATAGTCTCGTATCGGTAACTAAAATGCGCTCTAGGGAATCAATCAATGTATAATTCCCCCTGTGGCCCACATCTAGGAACTAGAGACACTCTGAGGAAGCACTTATGTCAATTCCCTCTATGGTCTCGCATCGTAACAGTAAAAACAGACACTCCGGAGAAGTGCTCAACATCCATTCTCCATATGATCTACTACACTAGGTTCTCATAGCCTTGTGTAAGTCAATCATGCACAAAAGATACATGGAATCCAAAGTAAACCTCAAGAACTACTTGGATAAATATTCTATAACATAACAACATGTTAGATAAATAATATCACTCCATCCTATCAGCACTAGGAAAGGAAAGTTAGCAGCCTAACATGCTAAGCAAGATCAAATGGTCATAAAAAATACAAGCATGGGAAAAACATACATAGAATAGAAATTAACCCTATTCATAGTCAATTGACCTCTACTCAAGCATATAAATCATAGCAGGCAATAACATGGTTAAAACCGTAAGCATGAAATAACCCGATCAAGGGTATTGGGAACTTTTGCACATATAACTCAAATAATATCTACAGAAAGGCACAAAACACCTACCTCGGCATTGTATGATCAATATACCCCAACATCGGCCCTTGGATATACTTAAAACGTGATATATCTATGCGATTCCAACACAACTGACAAATTTTGATTTGGAGAATAGATTCTCAATCGGGGGCTCAGCAAAGATCCACACCGTACGGACGCTCTCGGATGAAGAAGGAAAAGAATAAGTGTGTTCTGAAAAGAAGATTTGTGTTCTTAAATAGTCAATGATAGTAAATATAATGAATTGGGTTAATGTTAAATGTTATGGAAAATTTGCTGATGAGAAGTCAAATGGGATGATCATTGGAGTGAAGGATGTTGTGATCATGCCTAATCAGTTTTCAAAGAACATGATTAATAACATGTACCTTAACCAACTCTAGGACTCACCAAGGAAGATAAATAAGGAGTTCAATGAGAGTTTGGGTAATGGATACCATAGAGGAAAGAAGATTCACTATCCTTTGTGTCAATAATATATAAAACATCATCCAAGTGAATGTATATGAGGAACAAAAAGATGTTTTGACAATGGAAAAGAAGGTATGGAAGAATGTAACTATAAAGGGAAAATAAAAAGTTCTATTAACTAAATGAATGGGAATGTTTGCCTATTTAAGGTATTATCAATTGATAACTACTTTAAATGTGGAAATTATGGGAATTATAAAAATTGATGTCTTATGTGGAAGGCTCATGAAAGGAATCATAAATATGGTATAAGTAATGATTTTTCTAATGATGATGAAGAGACCACAAATGACATGTGAAAGATATGTGATGTTCTTCCAGTATTTTTTTGCATTAAACATAAGAAGCATGATTAGATTGATCTTAGGGAACCTTAATACATGATTCATATTTCATATTCTAGGAAAGAGCTATTAAGGAATAAGTTGATGAATCCTAAGTAATGATTTAAGAATAAGGTTTGATTAATGAAGTATTTATGTTTTGGAATTAAAATATTATGTTATATGAATCATGAAATATATAAATATTTTTAGTATAATTTTTCATTAAGGATTGAAAAGAGCATTATGAATGGTGATGAAGACATAGAAAAGTGATTTAATGGAAATGTGACATTTTGATTAAGGGAAGGTAACCCTTAATTAATGCCTGATATCGATATAATTATGTTTTTATAAATATATTTTGGATTTGAATAAGTGAATTGTATAGTACAAATTACCTGGAAACTGATAATTAAAAAAGTAGTCTATGTTATCAAGGATGGATTTTACAACTTCTTGGATTTAAAGAATGTATCCAGTAATCATGGGAAGAACGAAGAATGCATGTTTTCCAAAAGGATTTATGGTAATTTAGGTTATTACCATGTTCCAAGGGAATATATGATGAGGGTGTTCACATGTTTGGAATGTGGAAACTAAGTGATAATTTGTGATATAAGGGGGATAAATGTTAAGATTATTTCATTACTTTCTTTCTAAAGTTTTGTATTTTCATATTTTAGAAGGGTTATAAGGTTAACCATTTATGGTGAGATTATGTTAAAATTTGAGTGAGTCTTGTGAGATTAAAGAATTATCTCACCACCTAAGGATTTATTCATATTGGATGACCTTTTCTAACAACTTTGTATTGATTAAAATCAATTACAAAAGGGATGCAATACCATGGATATCATAATATATTATTACTCAAAGAATAAAAAATTCACCAACCTTTTTGGATAAATAGGTGAAGTAGATCACGGAACAACAAAGGATGTGGTTTTCCAAAAATCATGAAAGTATATATCTTCATGAAAATTCTTCTAATTTAGGAAAATAATATTGAAACCAAAAATGTTATCCTAGTACCTTTGTTTCTGATGGATCAGATGGTCCTTTAGGTCATTATAAATTTATGGAATTGTGATTTTTAGCTTTCTCCTAAAATTATTGTCCATCACTCTCTATCATAACTTGATGGTTAGATTTATCTTCCACGTCCATGTTTTCACTTTCCACCTGTGATCTCCCACATGGAAACCGAACCATGTGTTACTCTAGGTAACCATTATGGATCCAACTTTCTTTTTTTAAAGGATGTTTTAGTGTTCATTTTTATGATGTGGGTTTCTGTTAAAGGTAATTAAAATTATTAAACCTTTTATAACCCAAATTAATTTTTAGGGAGAAATTCAATTTAATAATGTTAGAATGTAACACCCCAATATTTTCTAAAATATATATTTTTCAAATTAATTTAATATTTTTGATATTTTTCATTTCATGCAACACTGAAAATATTTAATATTAAATCAATATGTCTAGCTTTCATTATATGCAACACAAAGTTATCATTCACTACAAGAAACATAATGTTTAACATTCTCTACATGGAACACCAAGTCTAGCATACATTATAGACAAGATTGACTTTCCTCGATGGCTTGCGTAACAAGAGATACCGAGTTTTACTAAACAATATAATATTATTAAAATGTTATCATTTAATATAATAATATATTAACTAGGCATTAAATTATAGGTTATTAATATTATTAACTAATTTATTAAAATACATGGTTTTCAAAAATATATGATGAATTTATAGGTTACTAACTTATTAGAAATGAATATGAAAACAAATTTCATATAAAGGAAAATGTTATTATTATTATAAGCTATTTTAACAAAATAAATTAAAATAATTAAAATTATTGAGTTATATTAATTTAATATATATTTTATATATTCAATCAAATATTTTTTATATTCATCCAATAGATTCGATAGACATAATTAAAACCAATATTTTTTTATAAAGGTAGTTTTACTTTCTTTTAATGGAGAACCCATTTTAAATGCAATTTTTGGAACTTTTATAGATTTAATATTTAAAAATAAAATTTATATTTGCAAGAAAAACATAAAAATTAAGTTAATATAATTTTTTGGTATTTTTCTGAATGGTTTCATTTTTTAAATGAACAGTTAAAAATACTGGATTTTAATTCAAAACTACTTTTTCATCCAATTTATTTTATAAGGTTAAATTATATTTTAAATCTTTTTAAAAGTTTAATTAGATTTTTTTATAAATTAATACAATTTAGTTTATTATATCCAATTTAAAATTGAAATTGGATATAAAAATATAGCAAATTTTAGATCATTTTTACTTAAAAAACCTGCAGTGTCGCCCTATCTGTAAGATTAACTTTAAATTAATTTTGAACACTTCTATGGTTGAAATTTGGAAAAATGGATTACATATTTGGAATAAAATAATTTATAATGTATAATAATTTCAACTAAATTCTTGACCAAAAATATATTTGAATTCAGTTAAAATTAATTACAATGATTAAGAGAAAAATTAGGTTAACAAAGTACCAAACCTTAAATTTAAGACCCAAAAATGACCGAGAAACTTGTCAAAGATACATTAGATGGAAATATTTCGACCATATCCAACCTTGTATCGATTTTTTATTGGATCCACTTTACATGTGAAAAACGTGTTTGGAATTCCTTTTTCAAAATATTACAAGATTACCACTCCTCCTCCACTATAAAAAAGCCTCTTATCCCACCACTTCTTCACACATGTCAATCCAGTTAGGTTCATCCAAGATCTGATAAAATATAATCCCAAAAACCCTAAATTAATCCTTGAATACTCTCTTTGGGAAGAAATAATTCCTAGGAATCCCTTTGGTGAAAACCAAAAGGAGTTATCTGATTAAGAGGTAACACCCTCCCTCAAACCCTTTTCTTTTATTTCCATTATCCATACACTCAACTCTGCTTATTCCATGATTTTATAACAAAAATAGTATCCTAATTATACTAGAATGTTTTTATGCTAAATTGTTTACCTACACTTACACACACCTCTATCTAATGGGTAACAGATATAATGTTTATGTGTATGGTGAACTACCACCTCACTAAACGATGATTGTTCATTTTTCCTTTACCGCCCCTCATGGTGGACATTATGATGTAAAATATATTTATATATGTAATATATTATATTTATTATTTATTTAATATTATTTAATCCTTTTACCACACATATATTTACACATTTCATTTGGTGTAAATACGATAATTTAGTCTAAGGAAGTGTGGACTACCTCCCCCTCAAAGCGATGTGATTCGTTCACACACTACATGAAATGTATTATAGATGGTTTTAGTGAAATTATATGATATATATGATATAATAATTCTAATTTAATAATGATATATATATACATATATCTCATTTATGTTCTTTCTTTCAGTATGAAAATTAAACGAAAACAATGTTCATGCGTATGTATGACCTATTGTCTCCATGAACAGTGTAAACTATTTCATTATTATATAGTATATGGATTATTATAATAAAAATATACTGAATATAAATGATATTTTTATCATTATTTAAATTATTTAAATAATGATATAAGTATAAGGATTAATGATATAATAAATTATGGCACATGCGAAGAACAAAGAGGATATTACCTGAAGTTAGACCCTAACATTGAATTATTAAAAAGTAGGTAATATAAAGTCATAATAAAAAAATATATGGTATTAGATACAATAATATGGTTCTTTGATATATTTATAATAAAATTATATTAATTATACATGAATTTTGTACGATTATGCCGTGAGTCAAGACACAAGATAAGAGGATTTCATCTCGCTTTTTTATTTCTGTTGGATACATGCCATGTTCACCACTCTTTCCTTTTGTGTGGTGTGTATAATTCCAATGAATGTATTATATGATTATTATTCTTAAATTTTTGGGTTATTACATATCCATTATATGATCTTCCTTCCATGGTGTTTATGTTTCAAAAGTTACCAAACCGGTAAGATAGTTTTGTCTCAATTTACCTTCTTTGAGACACATGCTATGTTATGCACCTATATTTTTATATGACGTGTACATAATACTATTGATATGTTATATCATGAATCTAATTTCTTTAATAATATTTTAATATTCATTTAATTTCACTTTATTACATGGGGAGTATGACTCAAAGTTACTAAGTGATAATATTTTATTGAAACAATCTCATTACTTTTCGAGATTATTTATGATTATGCTTCCTTTGTTGAAATATTATAATCTATATCTCAAGAAAATTATTTAATTTTATTCTCATATATTTATTCATGATATATTCATTTATTCGTACCATTTTTATAATCTTTGGTACATAATATAGTTGAGAAAGTTTTTTTAATAAATTCTGACTTTACTCTCTCTTTAGTTAGAAATCTGTGTTCCTTCAAAACCATGTTTTCTAAAAAGGGTTTCCAAGAATATTGTAATATTATAATATAATAATTAAAACAAATTTTATCCTTTTTTATTTATGATTTTTTAAAGGAATATTCTTTCCTCTTTTCTAAAAAAGATTTTTTTCTAATCTTTTTTCCATACAAAAATAATGTTCTTTTTACCTCATATGGAATGTACAAATTTACCCATAATCATTTCATTAAAGCTTCCTTTTCATGTTTAAGAGGTTAATTTTTAAGAAATTTAGTTTAAAATTAATTTTCAATGAAATAGTTTTTAAAAAATTTCCAAGATTTATTTATAAGTTTTCAATGTATTTTCAAAGAAATGGTTTTCAAAAGATTTTCAATATTTATTTATAAATTTTCAAATTACTTTCAAATAAATGATTTTCAAAATGTTTCAAGATTTATTTATAAGTTTCAAAATTATTTTTAGAGAAATGGTTTTAAAAATGTTTTCAAGATTTATTTATATTTTTTAAAATTATTTTCAAAGAAATAGTTTTCAAAAAAAATTCAAGATTTATTTATAAGTTTTCAAATTATTTTAAAAAAAATGGTTTTCAAAATGTCTTCATACTTTATTTATAGGCTTTCAATGTATTTTTAAATAAATTAATATAAAAATGTTTTCAAGATTCATATATATATTTTTAAGGAAAATGTTTTCAAAATTTATTTAAAAATTTTCATTTTTATTTGAAAGAAAATGGTTTTCAAAAGGTTTTATGTTTTGAAAATAATTTTCCAAATAAAGAAGGATATTTTACTCATGAAATGTTTTTAAAAGGTATTTAAAAACTATTTACCATATAAGATGACATATATTGGTATCACTCATGCCTTTCTAGAGAAATTATACATTGTTTTCATTCATAATATTTCTATGAATGGATCATTTTTAGATGGAATTTTGTTTATGAAACCTATTTCTATTTCACGGGTTATATGCCTTTGAAAACCATTTCTTTTAAAGAGTTATGTTTTTGATGAAATTATTATGAAACCTGTATCTTTTTTCATAGGTTATGAAATGATTATATGCTTATGATTCACATTTCATTTAATGGGTTATGATATGATTGCTTATGATTTTGTAGCACATGTATGTATGATTTCACTATAAGATGGGTGATACCTATATATCCCTAGAATGAATTGGGTAAATATTTATATATCATGAGATAGAAATGGATGGAACAAGAAATGAACCCAGTTCAGTATTATAGGACTCTAATGAGAAATAAAACTGGTTCAGTATTATAGGGATGGAATGAGGAGTGAAATCGGTTCAGTAATACAGGACTGGAACAAGGTGTGAACCTAGTTTAGTAAAGGAATTTGTCCACTAATATGGCCTTGGAAGTGATGCCTTAACTAATATGGAAATCAAATTATTTGCTTATGTGTTTTCCACAATTCCATGTTTTATTCCTATGATATGCTTTCATGGATTTTGTTCTTTATTTTCTTACAATTTATGTCTGATGAACTACCAATATTTATGCCATGATTCATGTTTATGATATTAGATATGCAAGGTTTGATCTTCTATTTTCTTGAGCATGTTCTCATACCATTATACTAATGATTATTCTTACATGACTCCCTTTTTTACCCTTACTGAGAATCTAATATCACCCCTTTTTTATATTTCCTTTACCAGGTTATGAAGATATGTATTATGTTTTATGTGTCTAAGAAGGGTTCTTGTCAAGAAGAACATAGTGTGAGATAATGTAGCTAACTTATGTTCCAATGTCTATGTTTCCATGTTTCCAAAGGCACTAGACTTGTAACACCCTGACCCTAGTTACCTAGAGTCAGTGCATTATTACATAACATTGGCATGATCACAAGGGGTCAAATCCTAAAATACCAATAAGTTTAGTAGCCTTGGAATTACTAAATAAATAAATAAGTTTTACATTACATTATGAAATGAAAAATAGAAAATTTTTGTCTCCTTTGAACACACTCATATCCCTTATATTATCCCTAAAAGTCAGTCATAATATACTTCTTCGCATCCTGGGAAAAATAAAACATAGAAAGGGGTGAGCTCAGATGCTCAGTAAGGATAACAATATAACAGACACTTTCATAAATAATAATAAAAATTTAAGGTAATTTATAAGATTTAAACACAATACTTTTGAACTTAAACTTCAGTATAATATATAAAATATAAATCAAATAATTCCATTTACTTATTCACATGGATATTCTACTCGTTTAAAAATCACATGTAATATCAATATCTAATTTCATAATGATGGAATGCATAATGCTGGACATTATAACCACATAGTCAAGGCCTCATTCCAAGACTACAAATTAGAATTTTTCATGGCCTTATGCCAATATGATAGTTTTTCTCGTGAGACCTACCGATGGATCAAAGAGCTATAGAGGGATCCACCCATCACTTACTAAATCCAAGGCATTACTCATATGAAAAGGTTGAAACATCACATAAACAATCGTATTAAAACTAGAATAAGAAATGTTAATACTTTAACCATAAACCATGAATGGTATAAAAAACACATCCATAGTCAATCATATCACAAAAACTTCAATACAATATGGAAGATTGTATCATAATAAATCAACTTCAAACAAGTGTAAAATCCATCAAAGGATGTTGACATAGATGGAATCAAAACTATTTGAGAGAAATATATATTTCTATTTTGAAATCATTTAAAAGTAACATAATTATAAAAGAAATATTTTTTTTAAAATATTCCTATAATATTGTAAGGGATTCTTTGAAGGTGTTATAACAATGGAAAATAGCCACACCCACTGTAGAAGTTTAAAAAATCATTCTTACCTTAATTTGTTGAAAATGTCATAAAGTAACTTGTTTAGAAAATTATGGAACGATTCCTTTAATTTTTTTTAAAAAATTCGAACAAGAGTGTAAATTACTTAACACATATTCTATTAAATAGTAAAAATGTTTTGAAATACATTTTTAAGAAACATAGATGTGGATGATAAATAATTCCCAGAAGATGCTTACATATAAACAATCTCAGATAACAAAGAGATTGTAAAATTAACCCTTACCTTGTAATTTTCCTTAGTATAGGGTAAGCTAACCTCATTTATAATAGTTAAATCATTGTTATTAAATTATACAAGAACCACATATATAAATATGATATCATATACAATCTTCTAATATTTCTTTGTTAATAATATTTCAGTAGTATCATTGTTTCAGGTGTTAATTGGTTCATATTCCTTTATATGTTTTGTTACATAAGTCATGTTTGTTATGGGTAGGATGTATTTAATTCATATCCATAATGATATTAAGTTCTTAAACATTATTTTAAATCATAAAATAAAAATTATTCTTGAATGGTTATGATGGGGAATGAATCTCATCACGTTTGTGGAGATGGTAATCCGTACGTACACATGAACGACAATATCATTCTATTGATGGTGGAATTGTATGTTATTGGATGGTATATCATATATAAAGAATCATTAACATGTTATATTTATTATTTACATCAATTATACTCATTATTATACCCATTCAAATAATGAAGTGTTGAATAACAAACTACACCACGACGTGGAGACGGTAAGTCGTACTTACAAACGTATGGTGACTTTTTCATTCATAGGATGGATAGAATAATGAATATGGTTATAAAATATTTATAATAATATAAAAGTATGTATAAGTTACTAGAGTTATTATTTTGGTATGGAAACAAAAAATAAAGAGGAAGTGGAAGAAGAAAATAACTTTGAAAGAGGTGATGAAGTAATTACCTCTTCTTCAGGTTCTTCCTTTTGATTTGATCAAAAGGTCTCCTTAGGTTGTATTTATGATCAAATTAAGGCCTATAGGTTAAAGTGAGAGTATTTGGGAGGATATTTGAGCAGGGGTTGGCCGATCCAAATGGATTTGGATGTGTGAAATTAAGAGAAAGGGAACCACCATTTTATAAGAGAGGTGAGGGTCACATTAGGAAAATCTTGAAATATTATTTTATTATAAAATAATTTTTGGTTTATAATGGCTCCAAATGGATTTATTTATAAGATAAGGTGGTTATGGGTCTAAATATTCTCATCCAATAGGTTTTATACAAGTTTAGGCCACCATATTAATCTTATATTTTAAATTTAATTCTTAGTTAAATAATTCAACCATTTCCATGTCTTATTGTATTTTTATATTACATGGTTAATAAAATTACTATAAAATTACAAGAGAACCTCAAGTGGTTCATTAATGACATAAATATCATTATATAAGTCCTTTGGCTCAACCTTATATATTTTTGAATATTATATCATTTAATAATATAGTATGTGTTTTAAAAACGCATTTATGTCAATTTTGACACTTTTTTGTGAAAGTCCAAAAAACTTGATTACTTAGAAAAAAATTCATTAAATCAACCCTAACATGTAATATTAACCTATAAAATTAGTTTAATGCATAAAAAGTCTCAATTTACATTCATGTTGATATTTATAATATCAATTATTTTAATATTTCATTAATAAGGTAATTACCGCATCATCATTGTGTCATAAATAAATTTAATTATTTAATGTCTAAAAATTAAAAATAAAATACCTTGATGTTGAAAATATTTTTATATTTCTAATTAATATTTATATTAAATTTATTTTATGTATAAATCTATATTAAAATTGGTTTAGTTATTAAACTTTGAATTATACACTTTTAACTCTTCTTTAAATAAAATAATAATAAATGACCTAATATAATCCAAGTGGATAAAAGAGGATAATATTTTATTCCTAAGGTTTATTTTGGTCAAAAAAACTTATCCAATAGAATTAGGACATGTGTTAGGGTAATTATAATATCATTTTTACCTTTAATTACCCTATTTACTTTTAATCGTGGTAAATAAAATTCAAAAGTTACGATTCATCAACAATTATTTTCATCCTATTGAACCATATTTTACTTAGTGATGTCAACCGTGTCTCTCAGATTTTTGAAATTCAATTAACAAAAGTGGTAAAATTATTTTTTTTCAAATTTTCAAATGTTCCTAGAAGGCGGGTAAAAGATGTTAAAAAGTTCAATAAAATTTTATACATATAATCTTATTATAAAATGATTCTAATGAATTAAATTGAACTAATATAGGTATTACATATCTATTTTTAATTTAAAATAAATATTAATAAAAATAATAATTATTTAAATAAAATTAGGTTTTAAATAATAACGTAGTGTTTTTCACTATTCATAAAAAATTGAATGTTTTTAGAAAAATACAAAAAATTTACACTAAGATAATTTTGATATTATGAATCCTAAAATGATGTCCAATCTTAAAAATAAAATTTATAAAATTTTAAAAAGTGGGTATTACTATTTATAACTGCTTTTAAAATGGCTAGTTTGATAGGTCTCGGTGAGCTTGAACTCAGTGTTGCGTACATCACACGCTATTATATTATTAAAAGTGAAACATACAATGGATACTTGGGGTGTTACACTATTCTATCCTTGAAATAATTTCATCCTTGAAATTTCAAGAATACTACTGCATAAAAAGATTTGGGTGGTTCTTCATCATAAGTTCCCCAGGTTCCCACGTTGCCTCTTTCATTTTATTGTTTCTCTAAATAAATTTTACCAGTAAAGTCGTTCGGTTTCTCAACACTTGTTCTTTGGTATCAAGAATCCTGATAGGCTCTTCACAATAGGAAAGATCGAGTTCCAGTTCTATTTTTTAATAGGCGAGTACATGCATTAGTTTAGGCATGTATTTTCTCAACAGTGATATGTGGAACACATCTTGGACTTATGTTAGACTTGGAAGCATTTCCAAATGGTAAGCTATAACTCAAATTCATTCTAGAATTTATAATGGTTTGATGTACCTGGGACTTAATTTTCCCTTCTTACTGAATCGTATAACACCCTTCCATAGAGATACCTTCAATAAAACATGATCTCTTACTTGAAATTCCAAATCCTTCATTCAGTTATCGGCATAGATCTTTTGCCCACTCTGAGCTACTTTGATATGGGTTTGGATAATCTTCACCTTTTTTATTGTCTCCTTAACAAGTTCTATGTCTACAAGTTTTCTTTCACCAACACCATCCCAACAAGTTGGTGTGTGACATCTTTTTCCATATAATGCTTCAATGGTGCCATATGAATACTTGAATGAAAGCTATTGTTATAGGAAAATTCTACCCGAGGTAAATACTGATCCCACATACCTTGAAAGTCAAATGAAAAAGATCTCAACACTCTAAGGTTTAAATAGTCCATTCTGATTTTCTATCAGTTTGAGGGTGGTTGGAAGTGCTCAAACGAAGTTTAGTATCCAGGGCTTTCTGAATAATTTTCTCAAATCTTGATGTAAAATGGAGATCACGATCATAAAAAATTGATATGGTTAAACCATTAAGTCCTACAAATTCATTAATATATAGTCTTTCTAAATGTTCAAGTGAAAAATCTTCTTTTATAGCAAGAAAATGTGCTGACTTGGTAAGACGATCAATAATGACCCATATTGAATCATTCATTCTAGGAGTCTTTGGTAGCCCCATGACAAAGTCCATCGTAATATAATCACATTTCCACTCAGGTATAGGAATAGGTTGCAAGACTCCTCTAGGATGTTGTTTTCAAGCCTTCACCTTTTGAAAAACCATACATCTTGACACATAATCAGCAATCTCCCTCTTCATGTTGTCCCACAAAAATTGTTCCTTCAAATATCTATACATCTTAGTGATACAAGGGTGTATAGATAAATTAGAGTTATGAGAATCATCAAACAATTCCCTTTTTAGATAAGGTCTGTCAGGAACACAAAGTCTCTTCCCAAATTTCAAAATTCTATCTTCATATATGAATTCAATCAATCTCCCATCATTCATAACTTTAATTTTTTTGAAACTCCTCATCATCAGTCTGAGAAATTTTTATCCTTTCTAGTAAAGATGGTTTAGAAACAATTTTAAAAGTATTGATGTTTCACCTTCCATTATTATTCTTATATCTATCTTTACTAGATATATGAACATAGGATCCCTTTCAACTCTCATCATGTTCAAAAATCCATGATTTTTTTGCTCAAAGAATATTCCACCATATTTTCCTTCCCCATGTGGTAGTGTATTGTGCAATTGTAATCCTTGAGTATTTCAAGTCATCACCTTTGCCTTATGTTGAGTTCATTTTGTGAGAAAATATACTTTAAACTCTTGTGATCAGTATAAATATCACATTTTTCACCATAGAGATAGTGTCTCTATATCTTCAGAACAACGATTAAGCTGCTAACTCAAGATCATGTGTGGGATAGTTTTTTTCATGATTTTTTAGCTTTCATGATACATAGGAAATAACTATACCATTCTGCATAAGGACACAACCAAGCCCTCTCTTTGAAGCATCACTATAAATAACAAACCCATCATTCCCCGATGGTAGAGTCAAGATAAGAGCATTGACTAATATTTTATTTAGTTATTCAAAAAATTCTTCACACTCTTTTTTCCAAAAAAATTTAACCCCTTTACGTGTGAGATTGGATAATGGGTTAGACAATCAAGAAAAATTCTAGCCGAAACGCCAATAGTAGCCTGTTAAACCTATAAAACTACATAACTCATTTATACATGTCAGTGATGGACATTCTTGGATTGCCTTTGTCTTTGAAAGATCAACAATGATTCCATCCTTAGGGACAACATGGATAAGAAAATAAATCTCCTAAAGCCAAAATTTATACTTGTTAAACTTACCATATAATTCATTTATTCTAATAGTTTTTAGAATAGTGATCAATTGATTTTCATGATCTTCATAGCTTTTGGAATATACCAAGATATCATACATAAATACCACTACAAAGTCATCAAGATATTCCATGAAAACTCTATTGATTAGATCCATGAAAACAGAGGGTGTATTAGTTAGTCTAAAAGGAATTACTGTAAACTCGTAATACCTATACCTTGTACGAAATGCTGTCTTTGAAATTTATTCCTTCTTCACACACAACTGATGATATCCAGCTCAAATGAAAATATTTGAAAAATATTGAGCTTCATGAAGTTGATTGAATAAATAATCAATGCGAGGTAGGGGATAATTGTTCTTTATTATTATAAAATTTATCTCCCTGTAGTCAATGCACAACCTCATAGATCCATCTTTCTTCTTAACAAAAAGAACATGGGCTCCCCATGGACAAACACTAGGGAAAATAAATCATTTATTAATCAATTCCTTTAGTTGTTTATTTATTTCCACTAATTCCACATTGTCCATTCTATATAGGGTCTTTGATATGGTTCTTGAACCAAGAATTAAGTCAATGGAAAACTCAATTTCTCATTCTGGAGGATGTCCAGGTAAATCCTCTGGAAACACATTAACATATTATTTCACAATAGGTACATCCTCTATTTGAACATTACTTTCCTAAACTATAGTTATTTCACTCTCTTCCTCCCAAATAATTGAATTTAGTAGAGCTACTGGGTGTGGATCTAGATGAAAATCAGATGGTGATGTTTCTACTCTAAAGATAAGGGATCACTTATCATCATCAAAAATTGTAACCTCCTTATTCTTACAATTACTTTTCTTATCATGGTCAGAAATCTAATCCATACCAAGGATTATATCAAATTCAATCATAGGTATGATGATTAGATCAGTAGATAAAACACGTTTACATACCATAATGGTAACTAATTCATAGAACTTTGTTGCAATGATACTTCCCTTAGTAGTTTTGACTAACAACTCCCTTGTTAAATCAAATTGGAAATATATAATTTTCTTGGGAAACTGGGAAGATATGAAAGAATGTGATGATTGAGAATCAAATAAATTATTGGCTAAATTTGAGGAAACAATTAATGTACCTACCACCACATCATTCAGAACTTCAACCTCAGTAGTTGTGATCGCATAATATTGGCCTTTCTCCCTTGGAATTTTCCGAGGTAAGTTTTCTTGGTGATTATGAAATTCATTCGCATAATGCCTCATTTATCTACAATTGTAGTATTCAACATTGACAGCCTCTTTCTTTCCCTTGCAATCACGTACTTGGTGGCCTTTTTCACCACACTTGTAAAAGACTCCCATTCCCTTTAGGAAAGTACAAGGGTATTTCTTCCCAAATTTACTACAGGATGGAAATTCAACTTTTTTCCTTCTTACCCTTATTTCCATTTTCAGAGTGTTTAGAAGATCTATTCTTCTCTTTCTTTACTTTAAATCCATAATACTTAGAGAATTCTTTTTCTATCTTGATAGCACATAAGACTATATCTTCATATGACGAGAAGGATTGTGAGACTAATGCTCGATGAAGAAATGGTTTTAACCCATCAAA
This sequence comes from Viscum album, assembly GCA_963277665.1. Lineage (NCBI taxonomy): Eukaryota > Viridiplantae > Streptophyta > Magnoliopsida > Santalales > Viscaceae > Viscum > Viscum album. The sequence goes on along the minus strand of OY728159.1, from coordinate 1,415,492,863 downwards.
GAATATAACAATATTACTTCTTGGGTTACGTATATAATCTGTATCATTCCTTGTTAACCTTGTAAATTTAGCCTCATACTTTGCAACATTCTCATCATTATTTTTACTTAGAATTAGAAATTTCCTTTCCATATATGCCCAATGATCATGAGGAAAGTATTTTTCAATGAAAATCTCTTTAAACTCCCTCCATTCCATATTTTATACTTCTTCATCCTCCTTTGTGTTCTAAATTAATGACCACCATTGATCTGCATCTCCTGTGAGGTGATAAAATACCATGAAAACTTTTTCTTTTTTACTACTCTCCAAAGAATGAAATATTTTCTCTAAGAAACTTATCCATTTCTCATCTACAAATGGATTTATAGTCTCATTGAATTTTGGTGGTTATTATCTCATGAAGTGGTCTAACATTGATCCTCCACATTGTGGATTAGAGTGCTTCATATGGGTAAGGTTATTATTAATAACCTGAGTGACTTGTCCCAGTACAGTTATAAGCTATTCAACACCAATTTCATCACCAGCTCCACTATAATTATCTTTAGTAGGAGGGAGATCTCTACATGGATTATGTGCGTTGATATAGTTTCTATTCCTTCTATTAGGAACCATTTCTAAACAATGGAATACACTATATTAGATTATGAATCACAATACATAATTCTAAACTAGTAAAATACCTAACATAAATTGACCAGTTTATGCATATAACCCATAATAATAAAAAATGTTTTCTTTGAGGAAATTTTTACTCATAAATCCTTCACAATGGTTTGTAAATAAAATGTGAATTATCCTAATCATATCCCTTAAGAGTGTCTTAACCAAGAGTGCAGCAAGGCCCATTGTCGTGCTCTAATTCATGTTCGAGTCTAGATCAAAGCAGTGTTTTTGGGTTTTACCCCAAGATACATCTGTGCTAGATCCGTCTCTACATTCTCGTATCTAGAAAGGTATGTATTTCTTAGAAAATTCACAAAATCTATACATTACAAAAATTCTCAGAAGTTCTTCTATACTAATCTTAAAAGTATATCTTTGGATAATGTTCTCTAATTAGAGTTTTTCTAAATCTAGTTTCCAAGATTTTTACGAAACTTCCTCTAATACCAACTGTAATGCCCTGACCCTAGTTACCTAGATTCAGTGAATTATTACATAACATTGGCATGATCAAAATGGATAAAATCCTAAAAGAAAGATCAGTTTAGTATCTTTGGAAGTAATAGATACATAAATAAGTTTTACATTACATAATGAAATGAAAAACAACAACATTGTGTCTCCTTTGAACACACTCATATCCCTTATCTTATCCATGAAAGTCAGTCATAATATACTTCTTTTCATCCTGGGAAAATAAAACATAGAAATGGGAGAGCTTAGATGCTCATTAAGTATAACAATATAGTGGATAATTTCATAAATAAAAATAAACATCTAAGGTAATGTATAATACTAAAACACAATATTTTTAAACATAAACTTCAGTATAATATGTAAAATATAAATCATATAATTCCATTTACTTATTCACATAGATATTCTACTAGTCTAATAATCACATGTAATATCAATATATAATTTCATAATGATGGAACACATAATGCCGGACATCATAACCACATAGTCAATGCCTCGTGCCAAGACTAAAAATAATATTTTTTCAAGGCCTTATGTTAGTCAGAGTAGAGTACTCAAGAGGGGGTGAATTGAGTTTCTATAAAAATTTATGTTGGAAAAGTATTATTATAAGGTTCCCCAATAAATTTAAACACAACCCAATTAATCAAAGTAATACGGTTATGAAAGTTTGACTATTTAAAAAACTTATCAGAAGATTGATTAATTCTCATTAATCTTAATATCGATTATTAACATTACTTTCTGAAGCAATTCTAATAAGGAAAAATAATTAGAAATTCTTTCCAAGATTAACTATCAAAGTAAAGTTAGTGATTTATGAATTATATAGTAAAACATAGAAAACTAAATTAAACAACACAGCAAGTATAAAACAATTGGTTTAGTCTCAAGTTAATACCTAATCCACTCCACTTGGTGATCACTTACCACCAAGTAGTTTAAATTAATAAACTTGATCTACACCCTAAACAGTAGTACACATGACTGTCTAGGTCACACAACCTCTTCCATAGTTCTTCATGGGTATGAACTATCAGGTCACACAGGGTCATATTCCACACTTATCTATGGGAATAAAAAAGTGTAAAAATATGTGAGAGGAAGGATATACTGTATCCCTCAGTTTAATGCAGGATACAGTGTGTGTTTTTATACAGACACACACACACTAATCGAAATCTAAAAACAATACACAACAGAGAAAAAATTATGAGATAAGGTTAGAAGTTCTCTGAGTGTTAGTCTATACGTCTCTGGACTTCTAGGATGAAGTAGATATAGGAATCGAGTCCTATTGTGAGAAATAGAGTATCACAAGTTAGATATATATGACTCGTGTTCTTCATGGAATTGAAAGTGAAAATATGTTCTCGACTTTGATCTATGGTATCCCAGCTCTTTGGATTCTATAATGCTTTGTGTATTCTTCAGATGTATTTAGTTGCATGTGTTGGTTCTTTTCTCAAGAATGATCACACTTCTTCATTATCATGCACACTAGTTTCTATATCCTCTTTTTTCATTTCTATCCATGCTATTCTTTTAATTTTTAGAGTACATGTGTTGGAGCCGACATGATGCATGTATTCTGTATATTGTACCTCGTATTGTCAGGTGGCATGTATACAAAGAAACATTAATTATGTAAGTGCATTTAAAAGACTCAAATATGACTGTTAGAAATTAAATTGAAAAATGAAAAAACTGATTAAGAAACGGTGTCACAGTTCATCTAGAAATGGTGTCTCCATGAAATAGTGTCTCCTTGAAACGGTGTCTCCTTAAAACATTGTCTCCTTGAAATAGTGTCTCCTTGAAATGATGTCTCCTTGAAATGGTGTCTCCTTGAAATGGAGTCTCTTTATTTGCCTTTGAGTTATGAGACAGTCATGATGGCATATTTGTATAGATATTAGGAACCGGTAGCAAAAATGCGTTGTTTGGTCACGGTGTTTGGTCATGGTGTTTGGTCACACTGTCTGGATTGTCATGATGTCTAATCATGGTTTCTAGGTCACGGTGTCTGGATGGTCACGGTGTCTGGGTCACGATGTTTGTTCATGGTGTTTGGTCACAGTGTTCGGGTCCTTTTCCATAAAAACATAACTGGTGGTAGACTCATGGTTTTTTAGACTTAGATAAATATCTGTACATATACTTAAATAGTGATATTCATAGAATAGATTAGACATAACCATTTATCAAGGAAATTAATTATAACACAAACTAAAAATAGTTTACAATAATTATTTAAGGCATAAAGAAACAAATCATCTGTCCACATGATTCGAGATAGATTACAAAGGATTAACAAGTTTTACAGAATATATAGGATTTGTGATCATTAAAACGTGATTAACACTTGAGAATTCCAACAATATATTCCTTTTTGATGATCACAAATCATGTGAGTGAGATATATAGTCTTAGGTAATGTGTCTCTCCCTTAGTATGTAGTTAGAGTGCATGTATCTCCCCCTTTTGGGATTATCAAAAAGAGTACAAAAGGAAATAAGAGAGTAGATAAGAAGAGTTCAAAATGAATTAGATGGATAAAAAAAGATGTCATTACAAATAGGGAAAAATATATTTTACTCAATTTTTCCATAGGAGTAGGTTGAGTATTCATGATATTTTCAATCCCAGCCAATAGGGTAGCTTCAAAAGCATTGAAATCATACTTAGTTACCAAGGTAGAAGGTTCTTATGAAGTTTCGGGAGAAGGAGTTGAGATAGGCTCAGGTTCCTTTGCAGCTATAACATCAAGGGAAGATACTGATTTCAATTGAAACATAGTAGACAAATATATACCTTTAACTGTGGCTTCTTAGGAATCATTCACATCAAAATAGCTAGGAAATTTATACCATGTATCTACTGAGCTTGAATCAACTGAATTTGTAACTTTAACACTTTCCATATTTAGGTGCTGCTCCCCCTCAACTTGTGTATCTTTTTCACGACTAAGAGATTTAGATCCTTGATCTAATTCCACGATTTCAACCCCAATATCCTCACCCATTACCTGTCTAGCTAATTTAATGTCTTACTCCATTATATCTTTAGCATATAGGATAACCTCAGGAACAACTTGTTCCTCTAGGTGTTCCTCAAGAGAAGATTCTTTCTCAAGAGAGATATCTTCTTCTAAAATTTCTTCCAGAATAGCCTTTTCCCTTTCAACAACAACAAATTCATATCTAGAGACAAGTTCTTCCAGATCAACAATATTTTCATAGACAAGTACTTCCTTATCAATTAAGACTTGAGGAGCAGGTTCACTTTCTTCCTCATCCAGGACAGTTTTCCCTATAGGTACAACAACATATTATTCTTCTTCATCATCAGAATAGTCCATGATTTCATCTGGTTCCAAACTAGGATCCGGAATGTCCTTAGTTCTTGATGAGTTCTCAACTAGGTTGAACTTTTCATAGACCCTGCCATTATCTTCTACCCATGATTTTCTCCATGGATTCCAACTGATTTTCATTCTCTTAACTGTAACTTTTGAAATAAAAAATTCATAGTCCTTAATGAATTATTCATCTGGTCCAACCAACCCTTTTGCATGAATCATAGCTAAGATTAACCTTGAGTAGAATAGGTAGGTTGACCTGGATGTTGTATTAATCAACTTACACATATGGAGGATAAAATACTTGCATAGGTTGATCTGATTTCCATTTTTCATAAGATGTATCAATAACACATCCTGATACTTGAGTGTAGCAAAATCACCTTTTCTGGGGAAAATCATATTCTAAACAAATTTATGCAGAATTTTGGTTTCACCATATATCCCAACAGCTATAGATCTTCTATTTTTTTCATTTCCAGTTAATCTTCCAAATGATTATTCCAAAACAAAGATCTCACTTAGAGGTGGAAGAAATATCTATTAGTCCTCAAAAATACCCTCATGATCTATCCTTAGGCATGAAACCCATAACCTCAAAGAAAAGGTACATCTCTGGTTATTAATATAGCTTCTCACAACAAATCCATCTTCTGTGTCAAAAGATAATTGAAAATATTGATAAAACTGCGTAACTAGTTTTGGGTAAATCTTCCTATCCTCCTTTGTGAACCAATCCAACCATCCTTTCTCTCTTAACACTTTCAATAATAAAGAATTACTCGACATAATCCATTTGGGGAAAATTTAATTTTTAGGCACCATTATTTTTTCACCATATTCAAATTTAAAGGACCTTTGGGTGCTAACTTTGGCGCTATTTTCATCTTCTTCTGTGAACTACGCTTCTCAGGGGTTGATGAGAATGAGAGATTCATTATGGTCATTCAAAGAATGTTCAAGAGAGAAAAAGGTTGAAATAGGGGTTACAATTTGAGAGAAGATAGCTTAGGTGAAGAAATGAGTGAAACTTCTTTAAATTTCATTTTTTAGAGATACCAAGCATTTTAAAATCAAAAGTACAATAAAGTAAAAGAACACAATAATTAATTACTGTAATAAATGTTATAATATGTGTCATGACCCATCCTCGGGGCCCGTTCCATGACTACCCCAATCCCGCCTTCCATAGGCCAGGGGCTGGTGACTAGCACCAAGGCGTAAATCCCGGAAAAAGGGAAGACATTGCCTTTGTAAAGTAAACCAAAAACACCACAGAGCAAGAAAAAAGAAGTAAACACTAAGTAAAAACTGGTACAAAAGTAAGTGCGAAAAAGTAAGTGGGCCAGTATACAAACCCAAACTGAAAGTAAAGTACAACTGGAAAGGGAAAACAGCAACTGAAAAGTAAAGCCGCAACGTCGAGCTGTCCACTGGAAATTCCACCTGAAGGGTGGGTACAGGTAGCCTCCACTGATCCTTGGGTCCAGCCGACTGCTCCGAGTACGTCCCACCCAGTGGTCCACCTCCAGGTACCATCCTGGTCCGCAAGCCTCAACCACGATCAGCGCTGTCCATCATCTGCAACCAACACAACGTAGTGCGGGCATAACCCGTGCAGGGGTGAGTATAAGCTACTCCGTAGGGACCCCGAGACCCCCGAAGGTGTCCCAGAATCCACCAAGGATAAACCACAAAGGAAGGATACAATCACGAAGTAACATTTAACACTTCTTAGATATATGCCCATACATATACCTAAGTCTTAAATTCTCATTCGGCTCCAACATCCGAGCCAAAGTACAACCCAGTCCACACAGGAAAGAAAAACGTAAATCCACACAGGATAGCACAACACAATCCACAAAGGAAAGAAAAATCGGATTTCAGCTCACACAGGTATACTTATTCATATGATGATAAAGATGACCAGATATTGCCACTGATTCATCTAAGCCATCGGACCCACAAAGGATCGATAGGTACTAACCCCCACAATGACCCACAAAGGATCTGACCCACAAAGGATCGATAGGTAACTAACCCCCGCAAAGACCCACACAGGATCAGACCCACACAGGATCTGTAGGCGCTGGCCCACACAGGACCGCTGAGCGCTGACCCACACAGGATCAGACCCACACATGATTGGTAGCACTGACCCACAAAGGATCGCTGAGTGCTGTAGGCGTCGCCGTCGAATCCACCGAGGATCTCTGTACAGTCGTCGCCGTCACAGTAGCAGTCGCAGCCAACTCTAGGGTTCCCGCACACAGTAAGCTCATTCGGGAGGGTCCGCTCCTCGAGCCGAGAGGCTGATACAACAACTGACACATAGTCTAGAGTTTATGTATCAAAAAGTTCCGTATCGTCAACAGGAACTCAACGTCGCAGTCGGCGTGTCAATCGGACGCCCGGTCTGAGAGTTATTGGCTTTTTCGTCCCAGGGACCCTGTTGATTTTTAAGGCAAAACCAACCCGACCGTACTCCACCTGCGTCCAAACATCAGGCGGAGTAAGCCAAAAGATCCATCTCATTTAGAGGAATCCATCAAAGTTGACGGTACATCAATCGGACGTCCGAAGCTCAAGTCATAAGCGTTTCCGTTCCGAGGGCCCGGTTGGTTTCGTGTACGAACCAACCTGACCGAACCCAAAGTATTTCGAAACCTCAAGTGTGATATACTAAAATGACCATCTCAATCCTAGGATTACATCTCCGCTGATGGCGTGTCGATCGGAGGCCCGTAGATCATGATACGGGCAAAAGTCCGAAAAGGTCTGAAAACGGGGGGTCTGGGCCCGGACCGACCCGGCCCAACCCCCCTGGGTCGGCTCGAACCGGGTCGACCCGACCAGAGTCTCGGTGCGACCCGACCAGCGTGGCCCAGCCCGGCGGTCCGGCCGGTGCGCTGGCACTGACCAGGCGCCGCGCAAGGCATCCCCCGCCCCCCCCCCCCCCCCCCCCGCGCGGGGGCCGCTCCGTGACACCCAGACACGGCTTAAGCCGCGTCCTTCCTCCGCGGCCCCGCGCGGCTGCTGGACCGGCCAGCGCCGCCGCGACGGGTCTTCCCGGAGGCGCGCCGGGCGCCGCCGCATCCTGGAGGCCGGCCGCTGCCTCCGGCCGCCGGCACCTCCGTGCCGGCGTGGCGCGCCGGCGGGGGCTTCCCGGACCACCGGACGCGCTTCGGTGGTCCGATTTGCACACGGTCTTTTCCAGTGCTCATCCTGGGTCTCATTCTTCACTGCAAAGCCTTCAAAATTAACTTGCGGCCCCGTTTGTCATTTCCCGCCAATCCGTGCATAACAAACAAAAAGGGCGGTGGGTTTGGATTTGTTCGTTGGTCCGTACCCACAACGTTAGCAGTTTTTAAAGTCTCACAACAATCATATATAGCAACCGGGGATATAAATCACAAAGATTTAAAAGGAACAACCCCTACCTCATCGTTGTCGTCGGATGAGTTCTTCACAGAATTGACCGTCACAGAAGAAGAGGATCGTCAAGTCTCGGAAGGGGCATCGCGTCGTCACGGTACATGGCGTCGCGTCGACGATCTCCGAGGGTTAAAGAAAACACACAGATTTAATTTTACGAATTAAATCCATGTTGAGGATAAAATCCACAAAGGAAATTTAAAAGATCCACAATCTCCTACCTCAAGCAGTTGATGATCAGAGATTGTTGCGGGGAAGAACGTCGTAGAAGAAGCGTCGCGGAAGTAGAATCGTCGGCGTCGCGGAACACGGCATCGCGTTGTCGATCTCTGAGGGTTTGGCATTCTTCGCGTTCTTTGCGTTCTTCACGAAGGAGGATGAAGATACTGTTTCTCCAAATCCTCTCAACAAACCACACACAAGAAGAAAGTGTGTTGGTCTTATTTTATTATTATGCCAACAGTTTGAAAACATGTTAAGAAACGAACCATTAATTCAGTGAATTAATGGAAACATATTAACTGTCTAACTAATAGGGGCGTTAAGAGTTTTAGAAAATTCACCAGTTGACTTTCATTAAAGAGGAGTTTTCGCGGGTGCATTACTTAGAGGAAAAGAAACGGTGGGGCTCGTGCGGGCCCCACCTCACAAATATCCTACCAAGAGGGTAGGATATTTTGGGTTCCACCCTATCCGCTTCAACTTAGCTTAAGTGGATTTTAAGTGGCTTTAAGTGAAATAAAATATAGTTGTCGCACCACTTTATTTTATTTTCTTCACTTAACCCCAAAAATTAAAAACCACACCCGAGCAAACGCAACTACAAAAGAGGCGTTTCTAAGAAAGTACCGGCGCTGCGATTCCATCAGTGCCCTCAGAATTCGATTCCAAGCACTGGTTCAAAAGTTAGAAAAACCCGCTCGTTCGTTCACTGAACGTACCCGAGCCAAACTTCGGAAAATGATTCCGGGCACATCGGGCCTCGGAATCACGTGCCCTCAGAAACTGCGTCCTTGTAAAATTCCAAAAAAAATTAAGAAAAAAAAATTTCCTTGAAATTTACGGGTCTTTACAATATGTAAATAAAAAAATAAAGTGTCTTTACAGTGAGACCGTAACTAACTTTCACGGTGACACTAAAATTGACTTTCACAATGAGACCATAACAGGCTTTCATGGTGAGACCGTAATAGGCTTTCATGGTGAGAAAATAACTATGTGATTTCTAAACTGTGCGACTTTATTGTTTGATACAGTAAGTGCAAGACAATAATAGAGAGATAGTAACTATGAGACCATAAACATGAAACAAAAACTTTTAAGATAGTAAAACTATAAAACTATAAAACTATTAGAGTTAGACAATAATCTTAAGACAATGACTTGTGAAACCGTAAACTATCAAATAGTAAGCTATGAAACTTTATACTTACTACTTAATATTTATCATTCCCAATTCATGTATGATGTAATCCATTCTTTGAGAATTTAATGGTTTAGTGAATACATCAATGAGCTAATATTCAGTTCTAATGAATTCCAAAGTGATATCAACTTTTTGATAATGATCTCTCAAAAAGTGATGTATTACATAAATATGTTTTTTCCTATAGTGTGAAATAGGATTTTTTGAGATGTTAATAGCACTTTTATTGTCACAATTTATAGGTACATTCCTGAATTGATATCCATAATCTAGTAATGTGTGTTTCATCCATAAAATTTGTGCACAACAACTACCAGTAGTAATGTATTCAGCTTCTACAATAGATAATCCAACAGAGTTTTTTTTCTCACTACACCATGATACTAGTGACATGACTAAAAAGTGACATGTTCCAGAGGTGATTTTTCTATCTAACATACAACCACCAATGTCAGCATCAGAATAACTAACTAACTCAACCGATTTTCCTCTAGGATAGAGCATTCCTAGATTGGGTGTATGCACGAGGTATTTAAAAATTCTCTTAAAAACATTTAAATGAGATTCCTTAGGGTTTTTGTGAAAACAAGAACACATAAATATAATAAACATAATGTCAGGTCAGCTAGCAGTTAGGTTTAGTAGACTTCCAATCATTCCTCTTTAAGTGGCCTGATCAATGGATTTTCCATCTTCATCAAGATCCAACTTATAAGTAGTACTCATTGGAGTTTCACTAATTTTAGTGATATCCAAGATAAAACGTTTTAGAATATATTTAGTATTTTTTTTTGGTTTAAAATAATACCATCATTATTTTAAAATATTTGAAATCCAAGAAAAAATTTTAGTTCAACCATTAAACTCATTTCAAAGTCATTTTGCATCATTTTAGAAAATTCAATACATAAATAATTTTTTTAAGATCCAAAGATAATGTAATCTACATAAATTTGAACCACTAAAACATCATTGGAAATTAATTTTATAAAAAGGGTAGTATCAACTATTCCTTTTTTAAAACATTTGGAAATAAAAAAACCAATTAATCTGTTATACCAAACTCTTGGAGCTTGTTTTAAACCATATAAAACTTTTTATAATTTAAAAATATGATTTTGAAAATGTGTATTTGTAAAATTAGGGGGTTTTTAAACAAAGACAACCTCAGCTATATACCCATTTAAAAATTCAATCTTAACATCCATTTGATATAGTTTGAAATTCAGATGTGCAGTATAAGCAATTAGAATTTTGATAGATTCAAGTCTATAAACTAGTACAATGGTCTCTTCATAGTCAATTCATTATTCTTGACTATAGCCTTGTGATACCAATCTATCCTTGTTTCTAACTATATTACCAGCTTCATCTACATTATTTCTAAACACCCATTTAGTACCTATGGTGAATGTGTCTTTAGATCTTTCAACAAGTTTCCAAACTTTTTTCCTTTCAAACTGATTAAGCTCTTCTTGCATAGCCATCACCCAAAATTTATCATTGATAGCATTATTAATGTTTTTAAGTTCAAGTTAAGACATTAAAACTTTATGTTCAATCTGATTTCGAAGAAAATATCTAGTTTTAGTTACTTTATTTAAATTTTCTACAACATCATCTAAATGATGGTTCTTAAGAGTTCTAACAACTCTAGAAAAAGAAGGACTAGTGATTTCAGGTTCTTCAATAGGTTTAGGTTCATTGTGACTTGAATATAAAGAATTTCCAAAGGTGGAAGTTTTCACAGATTCCTTCACAAGATGGTTAGAGGATTTTGAATTATTGTCCAGATTTGATACATTATCCACTAGGTTCTCTAAAGTGGTTTTAGGCTCATATGGATCTATTTCATCAAATTTGACATGGACATATTCTTCCACACATTTAGTTATTTTTTTAAACACTATATAAGCTTTACTAGAGATTAAATATCCTAGAAATATTCCATCATCACTATTGGATGTGAATTTGTCAATATTGTCCTTAATATGAAGGATACAAACTTTGCAACCAAAAACTTTGAAGTATATTTCCTTGGGTTTTCTATTGTTCCATAATTCATATGGAGTTCTCTTAAGAATAGGTTTAATCAGCACTATATTGATAATATATCATACTGTATTTATAGCTTCAGCCCAAAAATAAGTAGGTAAGTCATATTCACTAAGAGTGGTTCTATCAATATCTTGCAAGGTTATATTTATTCTTTTTACAACTCCATTATGTTGAGGTGTTCTAGGGGCATATAAATTATAACTATAGCCATTTTGTGAGAAAAAGGATTCAAACTCTTGATTTTCAAACTCATAGCCCTGATCACTTCTAGAGGATTTAATTCTAATTCCACTAAGATTTCATACAGTTTTGGAACATTAGGTAAAATGAGAGAAGGATTCAATTTTGTGAGCCAAAAAGAAAGTCCAAGTATATCTAGAAAATTAATCTACAAGAACATAAACCCAGTGATTCCCATTTAAGCTATTAAATCTAGATGGTCCAAACAAATTCATGTGAACCAATTTGGGAGGTTAATAAGTTGACACTTCTTTATTTAGTTTGAAGGAAATTTTGTGTTTCTTTCCCTTTTGACAAGGATTACACAATTTTTCATTTGGAAACTCAAGTTTGGGTAGGTCTTTGAATAATATTTTTCTAGTTAACTTTCTAAGAGAGTTAATATTACAGTGTCCTAGTCGCCTATTCCAAATCCAAGATCTTTGTGAAATACACTTAAACATGAATCATTTTGAGAGACTAAAGAATCTAAGTTAATAGAATATACATTTTCATTTCTTAATGCAGAAAATACTAATTAATTTTTAGAATTGAAAACATTACAAGCATAATTTTTAAATTTAACATAAAATCCATCATCACACAGTTTTGAAACAATAAGTAGATTATATTTCAATCCATAAGAAAAAATTACTTTGGAAATTAAAACTGAGTTAGAGTTACCGATTTGTCCAGGGCTAATGATCTTTCCTTTGGCATTGTCACTAAAGGTGACATGTCCACCATCGATTTTTATTAAATTCTTGAAGCATGAATAGTACCCTATCATGTGTCTTGAACACCCACTATCCAAGTACCATAAGATTTTATTGGAGCTCTTTAAGTATATTTCCTACAAAATAGTCAAATAAAAACAGGTTTTGGTACCCATACCTATTTGGGTCCAGTAATATTAGTGACTAGTGCTTTAGGAACCCATATATGCCTCATAGGTTTCCTATAAACATTATGTAAAGTACTTAAAAAATAAACTTTATTTGGTCCAAAAAAGCTTGAAACAGTAAAGATTGTATCATTATTTGAACTAGCTAAATGTTTTCCAGAACTAGAAGTAAAGTTGTATGTCCTAGTCTTAAAAACAAAATTAGTTCTTCCAAAATTTCTTTTACCAGGTTGATAGCCAATGCTTGTAGTATATTTAAGAGAAATCTGTTTACCTAGAATTTATACCAAAGTATCTTTAAAATTAGTAAACCATTCAATATCCTTTTTGAAATTTTTATTAGATATCTTTAGTTCATTATTTTCTTTGAGTAATTGAGCATTTTTTTCCCTTTCTATAGTAAGTTCAGTTTTAACAGTTGAGGTAAGAGCATGCTGTTTCTTTAAAGACTTGTATTTATCTTTTAGTTTATTACATGTATCTTCAATCATATTATAGTACTCAAATATTTCATCATTATAGATATTTTCAAAGTCACTATCATCTCTAGAATAATAGGAATTGTGTACAAGAGATTCCAGTGTTACCTCATATGTGTTTGTCATAAAACACATATTGGCTTTGTTAGCTTGTTCATCATGTAGATATTCTTTGTCATTAGAACTGTCCTCAGAAGCACTCTATGTTTCTTTCATTGATTTTTTATACTTTCTATCTTTGTACTCATTTTTCTTTTTGTACTTGATCTTGGGATAATCATACTTTATATTTCCCTTTCTCTTACATTCATAGAAAACTATCTCATCAGACTTGTCACTTCTTATCTAATATTTCTTCCAACTTCCCTTTTGATCATATATTCCCTTGAAGTTAGTATTTCTGAAAAATTTCTTCTTCTTGTAAAATATCCTAAACCTTATGGATAATTGAGCCATCTTCTCATCTTTTTTATGTGATGATTGTTCACTATTAGAACTTTCTATAGAGACTTCTAATTACCCTTTCTCTTTATGTTTTGAAGTGGTGGTCTTAAATGCAATAGATTTTCTTTTGGGTTCATCCTCCTCTTTCTTGTTGACTTTCAGCTTTTCTTCACACATCATTAGTTTCCCAATGAGTTATTTTATAGGTAACTTTTTGATGTCACATGATTCTCTAATAGAGAGATAGGTTCCTCTCCATCTATCAGGTTGTCATATGAGAATCCTCATAATTTTGTACTTTGGTAGTGACTTCACTTCCAAGAGAAATCATTGTGTTGAAAATTTCGTTGAACCTAAGATACATGTCAGAAATAGGATCATCAGGTTCCATTTTAATGTTATCAAATTTAATAGTATAATTATTAAGTCTCATTTCTTTCACACTAGAAGTTATTTCATGTGAAATAGACAAAGTATCCCAAATTTCATGGGCAGTTTTACATGAAAAAATTCTGTTAAATTCTTCATATCTTAAAGATCAGTATAAAGAATTCATGGATTTACAATTTTTATTATAGGCAGTCTTGGTAGGGTCATCCTAAGTGATTATATCAGTAGTAGGAATCTTATTCTCATCTATAATTGAAAACCAAATTTCAAAACTCATACTTTCTAAATGAATTTTCATTTTAATTTTTCCATTGGGAATAATTGGTTCCATTAATTAATGGTGGTCTGTTTATTGCAGCACCTTCTAGTATATTATCCATAATAAAGAACTACTTTTAAAGAGTTAGAAATTTATAATTAATAGAAATTTATAGATCTTTAAAGTATAACTAAAATCACAGTTGAATAGGGTCAAAAAAAAGAGTCTTAACTGGAATAAAAAACTACCTCTAATACCAAATTTTTGTTATAGTAGAGTACTTAAGAGGGTTTGAATTTAGTATCTATAAAAATTTCCTTTTTAAAAGTATTCTTAAAAGTTTACCCAATAAATTTAAATACAACCCAGTTAATCAAAGTAATACGGTTATAGAAGTTTGACTATTTAAATAACTTCTCAGAAGATTGATTAATTATCAAAAATCTTAATATCAGTTATTAATAATACTTTTAAAGCTATTCTAATAAGGAAAAAATTTTACAACTTCTTTCCAAGATTAACTATCAAAGTAAAGTTAGTGATTTCTGAATTATACAATAAAATAGAGAAAACTAAATTAAACAACACAATGAATATAAAACAAGTGGTTCAATCTCAAGTCGAGACCTAATCCACTCCACTTGGTGATCACCTACCACCAAGAAGTTTAAATTAATAAACTTGATCCACACCCTAGATCGGGGTAAACAATAGTACACATGACTTTCCAGGTCACACAACCTCGTCCACAGTTCTTCCTGGGTATGAACTATTAGGTCACACAGGGACCTCTTCTACACTTATCCTTGGGAATAAACAAGTGTAAAAATATGTGAGAGGAAGGATATCTTGTATCCCTCAGATTAATGTAGGAGACAATGTGTGTTTTTATACAGACACACACACACACACTACTCAAAAGCTAAAAATAGTACACAAAAGAGAAAAAATGATGAGATAAGGTTAGAAGTGCTCTGAGTATTAGTTTATGTAGCTCTAGACTTCTAGGATTAAGTAGATGTATGAATTGAGTCCACTTGAGAGAAACTAGGTATTGCAAGTCATATAGATCTGGATCGTGTTCTTCATGGAGTTGAAAGTGTGACGATGTTCTCAACCCTGATCTATGGTATCCTAGCTATTTGGATTTGAGAATTATTCATTTGTTCTTCAGATGTATTGAGTTTCATGTGTCAGTTATTTTCTCAAGAATTCTCGTGCTTCTTCATTATCACTTACACTTGTTTCTCTATACTCTTTTTTCATTTCTGACCATTCTGTTCTTTTTATTCTTGGAGTTCATGTGTTGGAGCCGACATGATGCATGTATTCTGCACCTCATACCTTGTACTATCAGGCGACATGTATACAAAGAAACTTTAATTATGTCAGTGAATTTAAAAGACTCAAATATGACTGTTAGAAGAAAAACAACAAAACAAATTAAGAAATGGGGTCACAGTCTGTCTAGAAATGGTGTCTCCATGAAACGATGTCTTTTTGAAACATTGTCTCCTTGAAATGGTGTCTCCTTGAAACGATGTCTCCTTGAAACAATGTCTCCTTGAAATAATGTCTCCTTCTTTTCCTTTGAGCGATGATACAATCATGATAGAATAGTTGTATAGAGATCAGGAACTGGTAGCACAGATTCAGTGTCTGATAACGGTGTCTGGTCACAGTGTCTAGATGGTCACAGTGTCTGGATGGTCACAGTGTCTGGATGGTCACGATGTCTAGTCATGATGTCCGGATGGTCATGGTTTTTGGTCACGGTGACTGGATGGTCTCGGTGTCAGGGTCATGGTTTCTGGATGGTCACATTGTCTAGTCAGGGTGTCTATATGGTCACGATGTCTGGGTCATGGCATCTGGTCACAGTGTCTGGGTCCTTTTCTAGAAAAACATGACCGGTGGAAAACTCACTATTTCACAAACATTGATAAATATCTATATAAATACTTAAACATTGATATTTATAGAATGTATTAGACTCAATAATTTATCAAGGAAATTCATTATATCAAAAACTAAAAATAGTTTATAATAATTATTTAAGGCATAAATAAACTAATCATCTGTACACATTAATTGAGACAGATTACATAGGATTAACCAGTTTTACAGAATGTATAGGATTTGTGATCATTAAAACATTATTAACATGTGAGGATCCCAAAACCTTGTTCCAAGACACTAGTTTGTCTCCTGAGACCTACCGATGCATCGAGGAGCTATAGTGGGCTCCACCCGTCACTTACTAAGTCCAATACATTCCTCATATGAAAAGGTTGAAACATAACATAAACATTTGTATTAAAAATAGCATATGAAATGTTAATACATTAACCATAAGACATGAATGGTATAAAAATAACACATCCACATTCAATCATATAACAAAAAATTCAATACAATATGGAAGATTGTATTATAACAAATCAATGTCAAACAAGTGTAAAATCCATCAAAGGATGTTGAAATAGATGAAATGAAAACTATTTGAGAGAAATATCTCTTTTTATTTTGAAATCATTTAAAAGTCACGTAATTATAAAAGAAACCATTTGTTTTGAAAATATTATTATAATATTTTAAGGGAATATTCAAAGGTGTTATAATGATGGAAAATATCTGCACCCACTGTATAAGTCAAAAAAAACATTCTAACCTTAATTTGTTGAAATGGTAATAAAGTACCTTATTTGGAAAATGACGGAAAGATTCCTTTAATTTTTTTTATAAAAAGTAAAACAAGGGTATAAATTACATTACCCATATTCTATTAAATATTAAAAATGTTTTGAAATACAATATTAAGAAACACAGATGTGGATGATAAAGAATTCCCAGAAGATACTTACGTATAAACAACCTCAGATAACAAAGAGATTGTAAATTTAACCCTTAACTTGTAATTTTTCTTTAGTATAGGGTACGTTAAACTCATGTATAATAGTTAAATAAGTTTTATTAAATTATAAAATAGCCACATATATAAATATGATATCATATATTATCTTCTAATATTACTTTGTTAATAATAATTCAGTAGTATCATTGTTTCGGGTGTTAACTGATTCATTTTCCTTTATATGTTTTGTTATGTAAGTAATGTTTGTTATGGATAGGATGTATTTGATTCATATAAAGATTGATATTATGTTCTTAAACATTATTTTAATTAATAAAATTAAAATTATTCTTGAATAGTTACAATGGAGAATGAATCTCATCATGTTAGTGGAGATGGTAATCCGTACGTACGCACCAGTGACAATATCATTCAATTGTGGTGAAATAGTATATAATTGGATGGTATATCATATATATATAATCATTAAAATGTTATATTTATTATTTAAATCAATTATACTCATTATTATACCCATCCAAATAATTAAGTGTTGAATAAAAAACTACACCATGTCGTGGAGACGGTAAGCCGCATGTACGCACGTATGGTGACTTTGTCATTCATTGGATGGATAGAATAATAAATATGGTTGTGAAATATTTATAATAAAATAGATGTATGTAGATGGTACTGGAGTTATTATTTTGGTGTAAAACAACAAATAAATAGGAAGTATAAGAATAAAAGAGCTTTGAAAGAGGTGATGAAGTAAAAAACTAGCCTGGGATGATCTATCTCACCACACAATATGGATTTCTATAAGAAAACAAGCACACCTAACTGAATTCTAGAAGCTTCCAATTAGTGGAGATGTCCTAAAGGATACAATGGGGAGATTATACCCTCTAGTTAGAGTGAAATAACATTGAAAATAATGAAAAAACTAACAAGAAAAAGCATCCATGTATGCATAATAAAAAACTAAAATAGAGGCATGCTATAATAAATGAAATGAAACATAAAATCATAACAAATCAGATCATAAAAATCATACAATAGCTGATAAAAAATTGGGCTGGCCACATATAAAAAATAAACCAACTGAAAATAAATACATCAGGCTATAATTCAAATTCCAATCAAAATTACATACCTAGTCTTCATGAAACTTGAGCTTCACTAGCCTAGTCTTGAGACTCTACATGAGTAGCTCCACTCGTACTGCTACAAAACTGGGTTTATCCAGCTTTAGAGAATTAATAGTAGTGGCTAAAAATGCTGTTAAAGACCCCCTTTTGTTATCGCTAAAAAGAGTGCTATTAAATGGGGTTTGTAACAGTGCTAAAAAAACACTATTAAAGACCCACCTTTATTAGTGATTTTTTACAAGAGATGATAAAGGCCCAACCTATATCAATGATTTTTAGAAAAGCACTAATAAATGGGGTCTTTTATCAATGCTTGTCAAAAAGCGCTGATAAAAGTATACTTAAAAAAATTATTATTTTTCATTAAAAATAATATATTAATATATAAATATATTTATATTGATATAAATATAATATATATTTTTTGAAATATATTTTTGATAAGGTAAATTGGAATTTACAGTCAATATATAAGATATTTAGTGAAAATGGATTATAAAATAACTAAAAGAATATTTTTAATTAATAAATTTCTTATTATTACTGAGTAATAGTCATTTAATATCCATTTGAAGATAAAAAAAATCAAAAAAATTAAAAAATATCTAAAGTAAGTTAAAAATGTAACTCGAACATCAAATGAATATAACTTTTGATTTGGGTGTCCGTTTGGGATCTACTACATATCAAATCAAATCCTGTGACGATCTATACACCTTTAGTGAAAATGGTAAACCTCTCTCACATTTTTTGAGGCCAAAAGGCCTAGAATGACTCAAAAACTAAGTTTTTAGTCGGGGTATCCCGCTTTTTTAACATTTGATGGATTTTCATCCTCGTTTAAAGAGATTTTTTTCCATTTTCAGTGGAGTCTAAATTTATTCATAGGACTTACATTCATATTAATATTATGGTTTTTAAATTTTATCATTTTACAAAATTTATTTTTATTTATAATTAAATAAATGCATGTTTTATTATATTTATTTATAAAAAATCACTCATATAAATACATACATCAATATATTTACATAAAAATGTATATTCTAATATATCTAAATAAATTCATATTCTAAAAATATATTTAAAACAATACCTAACCATTTTTTACATTATAAAAACATATTTATAATGTTTATATATACAAATGTGTCTGTATTAATAAGCATACATGTATATAAATTATAATCTAATATGTGTAAATGAATATAATATATAATATATTTAAATAAATGTAATATATATCACAAACACACACATATATTATAAAATTATTTCAAAATAATTATATAAATATATGTCAATATATATGTAAATATATATTAGTATACAAAAATATCATTACACAGACAGCAAAAAAATATGGTGTAGTGGTAAAGGCATTCCATCTTTGTAAGAGAGGTGCAGGGTTCGAATCCAGATGGGTGTTCATGAGGCTAGAAATTTGCAAAGTGTTGATAAAAGGGGTGGTGGGGTGAAAAGTCTTAATAAAGGGGGGTGTGGAGCACTATTAAAGGGGTTATAGAAGTGATGATAAAGGGGTCAGGTGCATAGGTAAATGATTTTTTACACACTTTAAGAGTGTTTCCTTTATCAGTAGTAATTTTTATTTTAAATGCACCCTTTAACAACGCTAAAAAAATCACTGTTAAAATTTCACTTCAACAAAAATAAAAAAAATCACTGTTAAAGGACCCTTTTAATAGAGAGTTTTTTTGCATTGATAAAAGTTTCAGGATTTTAACCAAACTTTGATTATCATCACCTTTTTAGCACTAATAAAGGAATTTTTTAATATTGTCAAAGGCATTTTTTGTATTAGTGTCGATAAAGAAACACTAGACCTCATCCCATCTACTAAATAACCTATTTTTTAACCTAAAATCATATATTAGGTATGCATGCACACCGAGGTGCACATATAGGGGGTAAGAAATAAATCTCAGTAGGACACCCCTAATTGAGAACCTATATTCTACTATTATAAAAATTGAATACACACGTGATATGACAAGAGTAGATAAAAATTAATAATAGGTGTAATAAAACAAAAATTGAATAAAAATAAAGGGTAAAAATAGAAATAAGAAAAACAACCAACTTTGGGTTCTATCCTACCTCTCGAGGTAAATCGACCCCCGCTCTTCCCCAAACCAAAAGATTTATAACATGTGGATCACCCCACAACACAACTTAAATAACATCTTATAGATCTATATAGGATCTCCAAGTCATATATATGAAAAGGCATGAATGTCTTACACTAGGGAATAAACATAAGCATCCATATGAAGAAACTCATCTATCAGGCTCTATAACTCTAATGGCATGATTTGAACCGGTGATAGAAACTCACCTCCACATGTATGGGAATCTGTAACATCCCAAAAGTTTTACAGAACAAATCAAGATCCAGTAACATAGACATGATAGATTCAACATCCTATGGGATCCATCCACATGGACCCATCAGCTACACTACTATATGATATCCATACACAAATCTGAGAGTGAAATAACATCCATGTTAAATATGTCTACCCCCTATCTTGGGAGTATACTCAACTATGGGTGGAAATCTCATCCATATCTTCCATTAGATCCCTAAGACAGTCTAACTATAGATTACCAATGAAGGAGAGAACCATATTGAACTCAAAGAAAATGATCGATCTAATATATCCTAAGGGTATCCACCCCAAACAAAATTCCTGAGTTGAAACTGACTCAAACATCACAGACAAAGGCCAATGGAACATGGGATGTGATAACACTAGAATCCACTATCTTAATAGATAAACTAGTCGCACTGATATACCCTTATCCAAAAACTCATAGAGATATCATGATCCCCTAAATATCATCATCCAATAAAAATTCTACCATAGGCTCTCAACAACCCACCTTAGGGTTGTACAGAACTTAGGGCTCCCACAATCTCTAGTTTCATAGCATAAAGTTATGTACAACTAGGGAATCCCCTCTTGTACCCAATAAATCTATCCATGACCATTTAAAAGTGATCAAAAATCATCCCAAATTCCAAAACAAGAGTTGGAAACCCTATGAGGGGTTCCTATAACACATCTAAATCACGAGTCACACCTAGTGTGGAAAAATTTCAAATGAACCACATTGGTCTTCAAATGATCCTCAATCAATAACACACCCAATGAGGAATCCTAAAGAATTAGAATTCCTACAAGGGAGTATCAAAAATCCTCATGACCACCTATTAAATAGGAGACCCTCCATAAGGGATCCTAAGCCCAAATAAAATCCCAGGGCAAGGCCCACATCAAGAAAACCTCATTCAGTATTCTCAGAAAATAACCCATCCTCAAGTACCAAAATTCCCATAAGGGCATCCATAATGGTTCCATTAGAACAATATCAATAGATCAATAGAACTTATCTGTAACCACCACCCCACAACGTCAGCCCAACCCAAAGTCTCAAACAACTCTGGTCCTTAAAACCATGTGCTAAACCTTAACTACTCTAACCACAAGAAACCAATCCCTATAAACAGCGAAAAATTATGATCTCCTCTGTGATACTCCTTGACACCACCTTCCAAGACCCATCTAAAAGAACCTCAAACAAAACTGGATTGGGATCCACAATCAGAGCCCAATAACAAACTCAAAAACCTCACCTAGGCCTCACAACTCACAACCCAACATATATGAGGATTATAAAACCAAAACATAAATATATCCACCTATAAATTCTTAGCCATCCAGAAAACAATCTATATGACCTGTAAATGCTGAAAGGATTCCACCATTATGATCTATATGAAAAATTATTAGAATGGACTACTCACATGTCTAATTCTCACTCTAGGGAGAAAATCAAGAAAAAAGGACTAAGGAAGGAAAATTATATGATGTAAACTTTTGGAATACAATGTGTAACACCAAAGATCCTCCTTGGTCATATACATCTCCAAAGTACATGGTGTGTCCACTTGTAACACAACATGTAAACCCACATGGCATACCTACTTGTGTACCCCAGTCCCACTTGGTGTGTACAATGCTTGACTATATAGTGTGTACCGCCCTGTACATGGCATGAACCCCACATGGGGTGCTCAGCAATATACCTAGCCATGTACCCCACACATGGGGTTTTTCCATGCATAGTACATGGACACTATCCATGTACCTCGCATAGGTTCTGGATGTATACCCTACATGACCATGTTCCTTATGAACACCCTGAATCATCACTACATAATGTGTAGTCCCAAAAAACTCATATTCCCTAAATAGTAATAACACATGGTGTGTGTTATCTAAACCACCTTCCATGTACATGGATTTTCCTGAATGGAAGACCCCCAAAAAATGGCCCAAAACCCCCAATTCTCCCTGATTAATACTAGATCAAACCCCATGGGGTCCCAAAAAATCCCAAAAGGCATTAAAAAAATAAAAAAACTAATATGTAAGTATTTTTTGTGAAACACATAAAACATGTCTACCTTTGGGTGAAAACCGTTGAAGCAACACATAGAATCCTCACCCACATCCACTGAGCCCCAATCTACCTCCATAGTAGCTTCCCAGGCTGTGCCTGCTCCTACTACTACCTATTGTATCCCTATCACTCTCTCAGATCAAGACCTTAAAGGGGAGACCCATGGGAATACACGACAAGCTAAAGGGGAGGAGATAAATGGAAATAAGTAAAAAAATACAATAAAGTAGGTAAAAAAAGAAAATAAAGGAAAAGGGGATTGGGCCCCACCCCAATGCCCATGATGGGTTTGTTCCTTACGAACCCCCATTCTAGACTTAACTAAATATATAGAATCTCAATACGACGATCCATTTGAAATATATCACCAAATGAACAAGTATGAATAAATTAATATTTAATTAAATAAATATTAAATATTCCATGAAAATTAAAATGGATAAGATTTACACTAAACTCTTGTACTATGTAAAAAACATATTTCAGGACCAACAGAGTTGTCAGAAAAATTATCTTAGATCATCTTACATAATAAATTACCATTTTACCCCTAAAGCACTTCAAGAAATTGAAATTGAAATTTCCTCGAATTTTCACTACTCACAACAACACAATGCATCACAAATTCCCCACCATTAATCATTCTCACCCACAAGAAGCATAGATGGTCAACCAATGAACATGGTCCCACCCAATAAATATCATAGTTGATGCTATCCTGACCATCCAATGACTAATCTTATGGATTTCATAGATCCCTACCTCCTTGAGAGACATTCAATAGTAACTAACATGTGCTCTCTATCATAGTAGTACCATTATTATCACCCCACTACCTAAATGGTAGAGCACATGGACCACACTACCTTCACCACTTAACATAATGGATAGACATGGCTAAACTACTCTCACCTAAGTGACATCATGAAAACATACAATAATCAATTCACATTCTTTGATTACCAGTAAGAACAACCTCAACACTCAAAAAAAAAACTTATAACATGGTTTATAACCCCAAAAACCTATAGTGAACTCCCCACCAGAAGGATTTCCTTAAACCACTCTCAAAAGCGTAATATGACTCACACTCACATGGGTTACCTCCTAATGAAACTACACTAATGCACCTAAAAACATTGACCATGATCTTCATGCAGGTCAGTTCCTATAAACCTAAACACCCTCAACACCCATCTTCAAAAATGAGGCATCTCCCTCATGATGAAATCAACAAAACGAACAACCTCCACTCAGGCATTGATCTAAATACACAAGAATCAGATCACACTCTCACCATGCTACACAAGGCACAACAAAAAATCTGTAGGGATAGGGGTCTAACCAAACCTGTCCTCTCAATACAACTATGATAAAGGGAACACTCATAGTGAACCACTTCTCAAACATAAAAAATCCTTATACCTAACTGTATATTGATGAAAAAATTCCTCAATGACCCCATCATGGAAGAAAAAACACATCCACCCAAGCCATCAATGATAGCAGGAACACATGCCCCACCATAGGAATTGGCACAGAACATGTGGTAATAAAAACTCCCTCCCAAGAAATTTAAACCTATGAATTTAGGGAAAACACCCCATATAGGAAACTTAATCACGAGATAAAGATATATTAAGATTCTTTTCTATCATATAGGCACCAACAAGGCACTTATATCCCACACCGACCCACAAGGATCTACATGTATCCCTCTATGAAGGGAAAACATATCCATCATTAATGAACATCTCGCCACATGATTCAAAAGACCTATCATCATAATAAAATATATACACATGGTTCATTTGGGTATAATTCCACCAAGGATCTATATGTGATGCACCATATAGGGTTTTGGAGACAATATAAATACCTAAACCTATATCGTCAGTAAAATTACACACAAATAAGAATATTTCATATGAATCCTACATGTCTAGAATGATACATGAATACTAGAATATCTAACATATTACAAGTTCCAAAAACTAGAATAAACCATAAATCTACAAACTCAAGTGCATCACACTAGGTGAAATCACACAACTGTAAACACATAATTAAAGAACAATAATCCCATTATCTCAAAACTTGGACTTCTTATCAGAAAATGTGTTCACATCAAACTAGTATGGTATCAATCACATGTTATATCACATTTATATAGAACCAATCTACTAACTCCCCAAATCATAAAATCAAACCCTCTCTGATGTATTTTCTAATGAACCATCCTAGTTCAACCAAGAACACAACCCCATATGGCTAGCCACTAAGAATCAAGCATGCCTCCCCAAATCCCACAAGATTCCAACGAGTGGAGAGGGTATAAAGGATATAATGGAGAGACTAAAACCTTTGTTCCAATTTAAATAATAAAGAAAATGACAAAAACATAAACAATTATAAAAATCAGAGTTAACATTAATAAAAAAACTAAAATAATGGAATTCTATAATAAATTAATTCAAGAATACAATCATACATACTCAAATAATGTAAATCATAAAATAGTTGGTCAAATACTAGGATAAAAAAATATAAAAAATAAATTAACTTAAAATAAATACATTAGGCTCTACTTCCAAATTTTATCTAATCCACAAATGTGGTCACAATAAAGCTTGAGCTATGTAACACCCCCAGTTTCAATCAAGTAACATTTTCTTTATGAATTTTAAGTATATAAAGTGTTTGGGTGAAGTTTTTGTGGGTTTTAAGAAGTTTGGAATGTTTTTAGGATTTTTTAAGGGTTAATGGTTGGATCATAGTTTTTCAAAACCATAAAACACTTATAAGAAACCATGCATAATGAGATAGGGGCTAAGGAGAAGGTTCATAGGTAGGTGCATAGTTTTTCCAAACTGTTCGGCCACCTAGGAGAAACACTGCAACTTGGGATAGTGGGATTTTTCATGGTTGGAGCATGGTTTGTCCAACCATGTGAGATAACACCGCGAGGTTCCCCTTGAGACTGAAGCTAGCACATGGTTAGCACATGGTTTGTCTAACCATGTGACTAACCATGCATGGTCTAAAAACAAGATCCAAAAATTATGGATCTAGTTAGGGATTAAAAATTAACCACTATTTTTTCCCAAAACCGACCCTAACTCAATAGTTTATCCCCTTAAAGGTATTAGAGCCTTATACCATCTATTAAGAGGTGATCTGATGGCTTCTCTTGGTGCATTGAATCCATATTATCACAACAAGTCATCATTCTTGGTAGTTTCTCTTGGGTTTCCTATGATATACATCTCTATATCTCTATATCTCTCTCGATTTCGTTGATCTAGTTCCATTTTGGATATATCTAATGTATTTGATGCCAAATATGAGTATATTTGGATTTTTTGATGTTAATGGAATAATGATGTTTCTTGGAGTTTCAACGTAGTTTTGTTGGTGTTTTAGAGTGGTTCTTCATTTTCACCATAAATACTGAGGTAGGTGGATTCACTCCTGAATCCTCTTTCTAGAACTATAAATATTGATTTAAAATTGATTGGTTTGATTGAAATTGGATGTGAAATTGATGTTAATTGCTTGTTGGGAACCCTATTTAGTGACAGTTTATAGAATTGTAGAAATTGTGTGTTTTCATAGAAAGTGAAATTGGTAACTTGATTTGAAAATGATGATTTTTAAATGATTGATTGGTTTTGATGCATGGAAAAGTGTTTTCAAGAAAATGTTGGGTTTATTGGAATAGTTTTTTTGAAAGGTTTTCAATAAAAGTTTGATTTTATTGAAATGGATGGATTGGTTGTTTTGTAATTGGTTTTGGCATAATGGTTCTATGTGTTCATGTGAATTCAAGAAGGATAAGGATAAGAAGTCTCCCACATCATTAGTGGGATGCATAAGGGTCATGATTTTACCCCATCAAAATGGTTAATTAAGTGATGTCTTAGTGAAATGATGAGTCACCACTTGTGAGTATATGGAATTTTAGGTTTCATGCATGGTTGGATGTGTGGACATGTGGAAGGGAATTGTTTATTCCCAAATGGAACTTGTGAAATGGTTTTAATATTTTGTTTGGTTTTTTTCCATGAAAAAATAGACTTTGTTGGAAAACCATTTTGATATAGAAATTATTTTATATTCTTTTATAAACATTGTTAAATTGTTTTATATAATTTTTTTATATAAATGTTATAACATGTTCTATCCTAGAGGCATGAGTATGTAATTCATTTGGGGATAGCCTACTGAGTTTTAGTACTCACCTATGCTTTGGAAATTTGGTGCTTTTATATAGGTCATTTATTAGGATTTAGAAAAAGGAAAATTATGAAAATTCTTTAGTGGTACATCGTCATACTTGGGATGTTTGTGGAGTTGAATGTCAGATCATGTGGGAGCCTTGGAGTTATGTGGGTTGTCATTGAGTTTTGTTGGTTTTGTATTTCTCTATGTACTTTGACACTAGTAGTCTTCCACTATGGTACTTGGTTATAGTTTGATTTTGATATCAATGGTATTTCTTTTAGTTTCTTTACATTTATATCATGCATGATGTATTGGTTATTTGGTTATATCATGTTTGGTTAGATTATTTTATTTTAAAAGGTAAAATAATCCCACAATTATATTGAAGCCCTTGGAATTTATTTCCAACCTTTGGCACCATGGGGATGTCACTTAAGGCCATGTAATATCCTCCCACCTTCTCAAGCCAATGAGGAGGGGCGAGATGTTATAAGTGGTATTGGTCTTGGTCCTTCCAAATATTATTGTGGAATAAGCAATCCCCAGTTCTATCAGTCTTGGAGTTGTAATTCATTCTAGTTTATTCCTCGAGTTGGGGTAGTATAAAGGAGTATGATTTTCAGGACATGAAATTTAGAACATAAAAATACACATCTAACTTTTTTATACTGAACTTCAAGTTTGTAGATACATTTAGGATTTGGAATCTCATTGTCATGGGTTGATACAATGATATAAACATGACATTAATTATAGAAATGATTTCCCACTATGACTGAATATTTCATTTTGAGTATTTCTTTATGATGTGGTATAATTTTTTTTGATTTTTTTTAAAATGTGATATTTTTAAAAAGGGTAATATTGTGGAATTTAAATAGTTTGATTTCAAAAGCATTGTGGAATTTTAAAAAATGGATGAAAATTGAAATATTGAGTTTTGGAAAGAAATTTTGTGATGTGTGTGATGTGATAGAAATTAAAATTGTTAAGAATTTAGTTGCTAGAGAGTGAGACTTATAGATTTTGTTGTTTTTATAGAAAATGACACCCAATAGACATCATAGGAACCAACTGGAAGAAGCTACTAAAAATGTGGTTACACCCAAGCTATAGGTGAACCAACAGCTAGTTCAGAGTATTGTCTAAGTATTTCAGGATGTGGACATAGGGAATATGAGGGATGAACCAAGTAAAGTGGATAATTCCATACAATTACATAAGTAAAACCCACCCATCTTAAGGGGTGATTTTTAACTAGATAAGGCAGAGGTGTGGCTTAATAAGATGAATCAAATCTTTGATTTCTATGGAACCCTAGTAGAGATGAAAGTCAAGATGGAAACATATATACTGTAGGATCTTACATTCTAATGTTTGGATTTATTCTTTCAAGATAAATTAGACTAGGTCATTGATTGGGAGGATTTGGAAGATTTTTTCAACAAAAAATCATATCCTCGTACATTCAGAATTGCAAGAACAACAGAATTCTTTATATTGAAATAGGAAAACCTTTCTGTCATGGATTGTTAGTCTAAATTCATGAATTTAGTGCATTTTTTCACCCAAAGTTGATGCTAGTGAATCCTTGAAGTCTGATTTTATTAATATTTTCATAACTTTTTACATAATTACTTTACTTATTTTATATGAAATGTTCCTAATTTGTGTGAAATATGAATGTTTAAATATTAAATATAATTTTTGAGCACTATTTGAATTCATCCAGATTCAAGTCACTTTACTATTTTAACTATAACTCTCACTCTAATTATCTAAATTGCATTTTTTGTGTTTTTAGGATTCCTAATTCAATATAAAACATTTAATTAGAAGGGATCTTGGACCAATTACTCCATTTGTAGGATCATATGGTCCAAAAAAAAAGGCCCAAATAAACTGTGATGAAACTAGACCATCCATGAAGATAGAATTACTATGCTCACTCCAGAGGTAGAAATAATTTAATTCTCCTATAAAGATCTGGGGACAATTCAATTAATCTTGTATAAAATGTTCAAGGCCCAACTCTAAATACAAGGGGCCCAAATGATGAATTTAAACCCAGCCCACCATTCTGTATAGGAAATAAAATTATCACACCATTATTTATTTTTCTCTAGAAATAGAGATCCTTTATAGCTGATATTTTTTATTGTGAAATAGGATATATAGGTGGACTACTTTTTTTAATAAAGTTTTCAGATTTGAGGTAATCCTCCAATTAAAAAACCCATTCACATTTTGGCCTTTAAAAAGTATAGATTGAAATAGCAGATTAAAATTGTTTAATAAAACCATCATAAATTTGGATAATTAGGTCCAATGGCCTAAAAATTTTCATATTAGATAGAGGATATAAATATCTATAACTGGTAAGAAGATAATATCTTGAGATTCGGCTTTATAATTTATCAAATTGGTAATGCAAGTGGAGGGAAAATTTTGGAATGAAAACATCCCACACCATTAGGCTATAAATACATCACCCTCCTCTCCTTGTAGGAAGTTGGCATTTCAGAAGAGAGGATAATATATTGGCATGACCAAAGACTTTCCAAAGGCTTGGAAGGACCTTACATACTCAAGTTTTCACTTGAGATACCCTTCCTCCTCTCTTTGATTTCATTTACTTTTGTGCTTTTCATCATTTGTAATCTTGTAATTATTTGTTTTGTAATTCTTTTTTAATGAAAGTTTATTCTTCATAATATATTTTAATCATACACCCTATGTTATTAAATAATAATTATCTTAAAATATTTTAAATTAAGATGAAAACCCTTCCCTCCTTTTTCTTTTTCATTCAACCGAAATTTTATTTTTAATTCTCATCACCGTTTGTGTGTTTGTGTTTGGCGCACAACTCTTTTCTTATCCCATTATTTTTCTTCTCTTATTAAATCATCATCATAAAAATAATAAACCAAATTTCTAATAATATTAATGTCTAAGTAAATATACCATTGGGGTGAGTTAAAATTTAGGGATGTCAAGTGATTGAGAGTATTTGCTCGATGAGTATTCTTTAATTTAACATTGTGTATGTTGGACTTAACATGTCAGGGATTAATGAAATATTTTGTTTAACTTATGGATTCCAAGGATTATTGGAACCATAAGTACACTAAAAAAATCAAGTAATTATTGAGATTATAATCCTAGTTATGTTAAGGCTTGGATTAAAGCCTTAACACTTAGGAATTCCAATCAACATCAACTTGTGACATGGGTGTTAATTTAATGAAATATAAAGCAAGGATCAAGGATATCACAAGCTTAAATACCTAATGATTACCTCACCCCAATCTTTATCAAATTGTTAAATCAATCTTAATCAATTAATAAATTAAATTAATCTCTTCAAATAAACCCCCCCAATCAAAATACAATCAACTGAAAACAACTGATTATTAAAAAGTATCATCACCGAGGATTTGACACGAGTGCTGCTATACACATTAGCAAAGCATCAAAACATTGAATAGTCGATAGGAGAAAATAAGCTACACTTTCAAATGGTTCCATTTCCGGGTATGGTGCAATTAAGTAGTCATTAGTTTCTGGTTATTGTACAAAAAAGAAAAATTTAATTTTTTTTTGAAAAAAAACAAAGAAAAACCCACCTTCTTATAAAAATCATAAACTAAAAAAAAAAATTAAAATCCCATATTACTATTTCTTAAAAAATATCTATGAATTCCCCATAGCCTCCCAAACAATCCCTCAGATTTTTTGACCCTGGAACTGAGAGAACACTTCTCCAACTTAGGAGGAAAATTAGGGATAATCAAATAAATCAAAAACCAATCCTTGTTCAACCAATTGAATTGGATATGGATAATAGTAGGGAACAAAAAATTAAAAAAATTACTACCCCTGATATGATTTACCATCCCATTGGTATTAAATATCCAAATATAGTGGTTGAATTTAAACTCAAATCGGGTTTGATTCATCTTCTCCCTCATTTTCACGAGCTAGCCGCTGAGGATCCACATCTCCACCTTAAAGAGTTCCAAGTGGTGTGCTCTACCTTGAAGCCTCAAGGGTTTTATGAGGAAAAAATCAAACTTTGAGGATTACCATTTTCCTTAGCTGACTCCTCCAATTCATGGCTCTACGACCTCCCTCCTAGTTCCATAACCACATGGAATGACATGAAGAAACTTTTCTTAGAGAAATTATTTTCTGCTTCTCAAATTGATTCCATCCAAAAAGAAATAAGTGGTATCTGTCAATTTCCATATGAATCACTCCTTGAATACTAGGAGAGGTTCAAAAATATTGTTGGAACCTGCCCACACCACTAAATCCTTGACTAAATCTTGATCCAATAATTCTATGAGGGGTTATTGGATATGGAGAGAACCCTCATTGATGCTATAAGTGGTAGTTCTCTTGTTGATAAAAATCCTATAGCTACAAGAGATCTCATAAAAAACATGGCTATAAACACATAACAATTCCATAATAAATCACATGCTCAGGTAAAACAAGTCCAAGACAATCAATCCATAGAGACGAACAAGATGACCGAGTGGATGAGTGAACTTACAGGTATTGTGCGGCAACTAGCTGTGGCATCCAAATCCCAAACCTCATATTCACTACAATATATGTTCCCTGGACCTATCAAGAACTGTGGAGTCTATAGCTCCCCATCTCATCCAACTGAAACATGTCTACAACTTCAAGAGGATACACCTAATTCATCTGGACCAATGGAGCTCAATGAAGCATATACTCACCAAAACCCCAACCCTCAACAATCACTCCAGTTTTTTAGAAACTTCAACCAACACCGTTCTGAGCCCTTATCTCCCACCTATAACTCTAACTTGAGATATGGGAATCTCATTTCTCCCCCCTTATTCCCCTATCAAAACCAAAACTAATTCCAATATGGTCAAGGTGTTGTTAACTTCCAACAACCTTTCCCTTTTGTTCCTCAACCTCAAACAAACAATCCTCCTCCTGGATTTCACTATCCTAGTGAGCTTTCCTAATTCCCAAACCAATACAATCACTTTACCAAGAACCAAAATCAAGGTAATCCCAATCTGGGACAAGCCTCTTATTCCAAGAAACCATGGGAAAGTGTAGTGGAAGATCTTTCCTCCTTCACCCGTTCCAGCTTTAAAAACCTTGAAATAGAAATTGGTTAACTTGCATCCCACCTAAGCCAGAAAAAAAATCAAATTCTTCCTAACTCCCAGCTCAACCATTATCCAACCCCAAGGGTAATGTATGTTCAATTTCAGTTAGATTGGGGAATCAAATTTCTATGCCTCAAGATAAGTCCTCAAACCCCCCTTTAAATGTTGACATTGAAAATGAAAAGAAAAAGAAACTCAAAAAGGAATTTGAATCCATTCCCTTGCCCCCTTCTATTCCACTTAGGAACCCAATTCCCTTTTCTCAAGCCATTTTTAATCCAAAAAATTCCTTTTAACCCAATCCTGAAATGCTCGACATGTTTAGATGTGTTGAATTCAACATTCCCCTCTTAGATTCCACAAAACAAATACCTAAGTATGCCAAGATTCTTAAGTAACTTTACACCCACAAGAGGCAACTTAGGACCTTCTAAAATGTTTCCACACAGAAGTATATTCCCATAAAGTGAAAATATCTAGGGACCTTTATGGTTCCATGACAAATTAAATGTTCCAACTTCGATGATGCACTCATAGACCTAAGAGCCTTGATAAATGTCATTCCCAAATCCATTTTCTCCAACCTTGGTCTAGGTCCTTTACACCCAACGGGTGCTGTCATCCAGTTAGCCAATTGGAGCACAACCAGTCCTGAGGGAATAATTGAGGATGTCCTTGTCTGAGTTAATGATCTTATCTACCCAGTTGACTTCTATATCTTTGACATGGAAGGTCAGAAAAATTCATTCCAACCTCTTCTGATTTTCAGAAGACCTTTCCTAATGACATATAAAACCAAAATTGATGTCCATGTTGGCATCTTATCCATGTAATTTGGCGACCAATTGGTGAAGTTCAATATTTTTCAATCCATATGATACCCATTAGAGAATAAATCCGTATTCCCTATCCATGCCTCTAAAATTCTATCTGAGAGTGTGTTGAATCCCAATAAATCATTTTCTTTATGTTCTACTGATAAAGGAGTTTGTGAATATAGCATCCTCATTAACCAATTCATAAATGGAGATGTTGATGCTAACATTACAAATAAAAACTCCATTGATATAAATGATCTTGAAAACTCTTTGGAATCCCAACTCACCTCTGGCCTCCACTGCTCCAACTTGGATGGTAATGGAAAAAATGAACAAGAATGTTCATTTTTTGATTCAAATATGATTATCCAACATTCATCATTTTCTATCCATGATTCTAAAAATTATGTTATATGTGAGGTGAACCCTGAACCAATGTGTTTATATTGTCCCAATAGTAGTGATATTGGTGATATTTGTTCCCTAATTATTAAAGTGATCATTGGTGATGTTGAAATTGACCATTCTTTGATGAAAAACATTGATATAAAGGATATTGAAAAATTTATTCAGTCTTATGAATCCACTGATTCTCATTACTCTATATCGGTAAGTGATGAAATAAATGAGTCAAAAACAATTGGGATCTCATACTTTGGTTTCATGTTATCTAAAACTTACATAAATGAACCATTAGAATTGAGACATATTCTTAAATTTCCAAGAATATAAAACCATCAAATTGTTGATAAAATCATTCCTCACATTGAAAACCAAAGGGGGGATAGTCATAGTCTCTTTCCACCCCAATGGAATTGCAAGTGAAACAACAAGGAAGGGATGAAATTATCCAATGAATCTTTGGGCCTCCCAAAGGAAAAGTTTTTCTGGACGCAAACTGGAGTTGAGAAAATATGATGGCCACTTCCAGACTATGGGTAGACCACAACTTTCCAGATATAGAAAAATAAATTCAGTGCTTCTTGGGAGGCAACCCATGTTTTATTTTACTTTTATGAAATTTTAATTTCTTTTTCATTTTTAATTAAATGAATAATGATTTTTTTTTGTTTCTATTTTATTTAATGGTCATTTTCTAAAGCATCACTATAAGAGGAAAAACATCCTAGGAACCACATCTACTTCCATCACATCCCCAACTTCCACTGACCCACCACTGGATGGGGACGAATACCCACCAAATCCAAACCAGGGGCACCTCTTTCCTTTTAACTCTCTCTCTATCTATTCCTATCTCTCCCTCTCTCTTCTTCTTCTCATCTCTTTCATTTTTTACCGCTTTCATTATAAAACTTTTTCTTTATTTTTCTCTTTCTCTTTTGTGTGGGTGTGTATTTTAAAAACAATAAAAAAACTAAAAAAATAAAAAAATTTAAAAAAACCAAAAGAGTCATACTTACTCACCATCCAGTTTTGAAATTTTTTCTAACCATTTTGGGGAGTGAACAGACATGGTTTCATCTAAAAAATATTATGTTTTCATCATATATTTGGATAAATACTATTGTGTCAAAACCATCATATTTTTAATGCAAAATTTTTGATTTAGAAAATGTTTTTTCCCAACTGCGAGGAAAAAACTTATCTTGCATTCCAAGGCCACCTATGGCCATCTTTTCACAATGTGTTTTTTACCCCCATTTGTGAGTCTTGAGTTTGGGGACCTTCGAGCTGAATTTCTTACTTTAGTGTGCATTAATATGATATAGGAATTTTTTGAACCCCATAAGAATTATAATAGAAAAATATCCTCCCATTAACCATACATTAATCCTCCTTTTTAAATCCCCTTTGAGCCTATGAAGAATGTTTATTTGTTAGACACATTACAAGACCAATACCTTATCCCACCCAATATCAATATGGATTTTCATTTCATATTTTTTTTGAAATTTAAGTGTGGGGGGAATAGATTTCATTTTGGGTACCCTTTTTTGATTTCACCATGTTATAATATGCTTGAGGGAAAGCATCCATTTCAGTGTGGGGGAGAGGTTTCCATTCAGTGGGAATGTATATATTTTTATCTTGTTCAAATGTTATTAAAAAGTGTTCAAACAAATTATGAAAAAAATAAAAAAAGAAAAAAGAAAAAAAAAGAATGATTTGTGTCTTGGGTGGGTAAAAAATCACTCTTATTCAACCTTTAATCTTGTTATTAATATTATAATTAGTGTCATTAATAGATCAATCATTGGTTGAAATATGAGTGCGATATTTTTTTTACGTTCAACTTTCAAAAAATGAAAAAAAAGAAGAAAAGAAAAGAAAAAAAAGAACACTTATGTCATTGGGAGAAGTTTTATGTTTTGTAAATATTTCATCTTTTAATCCCATTCAAATTTTCTTCCTCTATTGTGTATTTCTTCACACGATAATTCCCTTATCAATATGTGTTTCCATTTCCTTCCATGTTTCATTTAAAAAAAAATTGTGCATTGTTTTACCCATGATGATGTTTTTCCCCTATTCTCCTATCTCTTTGACATTATATTCTTACCATCCCATAGCCACAGAAAAACCTCTTATAAATACCACTTTATTCTTGTGCACTTTAGGATAGGTAATGGAAGCTGAGATCTCTTTCAAACTCTAAGATTTTCACTTTTGGTTGGAGAAAGAGTGAACCTCCATTAATGAATTTTATCATCTTGAGAGGTGTGTGTTTTGAGTGTCCACATTTTCAATTAATAAATTTGATCATGAAAAAAGAGTTGTTTTTGGTACATTATTTCAGTAACAATTTGTGGTGGAATTCAACATGGATGAGTGAAATGGTAAAAACGTCCCTTGATTGGTGAAAACGAAATTTTAATATTTTTTGGTGAGTGAAAATGATTTTGTCATGTTTTTATATTTATTTAACATGAGGAAATTCACAAGATTAAGTGTGGGGGAGTTTATGTTATTAATATTTTTATAACTTTTTATATACTCCCTTTACTGATTTTATATGAAATGTGCTTAATTTGTGTGAAATATGAATGTTTAAATATTAAATATAATTTTTGAGCACTATTTGAATTCATCCAGATTCAAGTCACTTTACTAATTTAATTATAAATCTCACCATACTTATCCAAATTGCATGGTTTTTTGTTTTTTAGGATTACTAATTCATTATAAAACATTTAAGTAGAATGGATATTAGAACAATTCTTCCATTTGTAGGATCATATGGTCCACACAAAAAAGTCCAAATAATCTATGATGAAACTGGACCATCCATAAAGATAGAATTACTGGGCTCACTATAGAAGTACAAATACTTTAATTATTGTCCAAAGGTTTGGGGAAAATCATTCATCTTGGATAAAAGGTTCAAGGCCCAACTCCAAATACAAGTAGCCCAAATTCTGAATTTAATCCTAGCCCACCATTCTGTCTGGGAAATAAAATTATGACAGCATTATTGATTTTTATCCTGAAAGAAATATCCATTAGAGATGATATTTTTCATTGTGAAATAGGAGATATAGGTGGCTGACTTTTCTGTAGAAAGTTTTCAGTTTTGAGGGAATATTCCTATTAGAAAACCCATTCACATTTTGGCCTTTAAAAAGCTTGGATTGAAATGGACAGATTAAAATTGTTTAATAAAACCATCATAACTTTAGATACTTAAGTCCAATGGATACCAAATTTTCATAGTATATAGAGGAGATAAATATATACAATTTTTTATTAGATAATATCTCTAGATTCATATATATAATTTATCAAATTGGTAATGCAATTGGGGGGGATGTTTTGGAATGCATACAACCCAGAACATTGGGATATAAATACATCCACCTCCTCTCCTTACAATAATTTGGAATTTTAGAAGAGAGGAGAATATATAGGCATGACCAAAGCCTTTACAAAGCCTTGTGAGGACCTGAAATACTCAATCATTTACTTTAGATACCCTTCCTACTCTCTTTGATTTTATTTAATTTTGTACTTTTCTTCATTTGTAATATTGTAAGTATTTGTTTTGTAATTATATTTTAATGAAAGTTTCTTCTTCATATTCAATTTTAATAATCCAACATATATTCTAAAATATTATTATCTTAAAATATTTTAAATCAAGATGAAAACCCTTACCTAATTTTTCTTTCTCATCCAATAAAAATTCTATTTTTAATCCTCATAACTGTTTTACCATTTGTGTTCGGTGCACAACTATTTTTCTTATCCTATTGTTTTTATTCTCTTATTAACTAATAATCATAAATATAATAAAAAAAATTTCTAACCATATTAATGGATGAGTAAATCTACCATTGGGGTGAGTCAAAATTTAGATATGTTAAGTGATTGAGAGTATTTTCTTGATGAGTATTCTTAAATTTAACATTGTGTATGTTGGACTTAACATATCATGGATTAATGACATATTTTATTTAATTTATGGATTCCATGGATTATTGGAACCATGAGTACACTTCCAAAATCAATAACTAATTGAGATTAAAATCCTAGTTAAGTTAAGTCTTGGATTAAAGCCTTAACATTTTGGAATTCCAATCAACGTCAACTTGTGACATGGGTGTTAATTTAATGATATATAAAGAAAGGCTCAAGGATATCACAAGATTAACTACCTAATGATGACCTCATCCCAATCATTATCAAATTATTAAATCAATCTTAATCAATCAATCAATTCAATTAAGATCTACAAACATACCCCCCAATCAAAATACAATCAACTAAAAACAATTGACTATTAAAAAGTATCTTCACCAAGGATTCGACCCGAGTGCTTCTATACATATTAACAGAGCACCAGAACCTTGAACCATCGATAGGCAACAATTGGTCGTGCTTTAAGAGGCATACATCTTTGAATTGGGTATGAGGTAGGAAATTCACTCAAATATTTCCACGATAAATATAATGGATATATAGATATGGTTAATAGAGATACAATATAAAAAGGGACATATTAGGTGATATAACTTTAGGAATCATGTATAAACCTATGAGAAATGATAGAAACTCTAATTATGTGAGTAGGAAGAAGAGGGAAACCTATTTCCAAGGTGGGAGTATGGATCAAAATCAAATTTTTAGATGAGTGTATCTTCATACAAAACCAAAGATCCCACTAGTATGTTTTAAATGTTGTTTATTTGACCACATGAAGTTACAATGTATAACACCACCTAGAGGATCCATAATTGTAATTAAATGGGGAACCTTTAGTACTATTTTCATAGTGCTCTGAGGTTGGGTGTTCTAGATACTTCTCATGTGTCAAAATTTTCATATGCTTCACTGGGGAGAGGTTAGAAAAATACCTTTAGTCAGTAGAATAGAGATAGATATTTTTATTCCAAGAATACCATGAATCCTCAAGTAATGAAATCTCAATAGGGCAACAAAGAACAAAGTGTCTTGAGAAAACAATTTTATGGAGCAGAGTAGGTTATTGTGGATGATTAGTCTGGACCATCAATGATGAGAGGTATGATTATTTTGAATTATACCGTTATGCAAGATTTTTTTAATATGGGTGAATCCCATTACTTTATTTATTCTTGTTCAGTTGATTTTTTAGTTTTAAAAGTTGAGATTATGCCTTCTGTGTTAGAACTTCAGACACCTTTCAGTCAAAGAGAATGTTGAGCCTTTATATGTAGATCATGTTCTATAACTATTTATGGATCTAATTTGATATGGTATTTCTCTTTTATTGAGATACATTTCTATGATATAATCCTTGGTATGAATATTTTGACAATGTTTAAGGATCACATCAACTGTTATACCATATAGGATAGTTTTACAGCTGAATATGCTATCGAGCATCTCTTTCAAGGAGACCAAAATGTAAATGAAAGTGAAATGATATTATTGGAACCAGTAGTTGTAATGATCTAATACAAGTTGGAATCATTGAATTTGGAAGTTATGGAAGAGATCAAGAATAATATTTTTCCAGTAGTGATTGATCGGTTTTTAGATGTATTTCCCAAAAATTTATCAGGGCTTCCACCTATGAGAGAAGTGGAATTTATGATTGATATGTTTCCATGGATCAGTACGGTTTAACATATATCTTATCAAATGAAACCAAAATTATTATGGGAATTGAAATTTTAGTTGGAAGATTTGTAAATAAAAAGTTTAATTTATCCGAGAATGTCTTTGTGGGAAGCACTTGTCCTATTTGTCAAAAAATAGAGGATGTAAATCTTTGAATGTGTGTGGATTATCGTTATATTAACAAATTTATGAAAAAGAAAAATTATCCACTTCCATGAATTAATGATATATTCGATCAATTGAGGGGATCTAAGTGGTTTCCTTAAGATCAAATTACAATCAGGATATAACCAATTGTATGGAGGATCTTATGAAAATAGCTTTCAAGAGTAGATATGGTCATTATGAGTATGTTGTAATGCATTTTGGTATTATGAATATACCAAAAATATTTATGTATTTGATGAATCAGTTATTTCAATGATATTTAGATTATTTTTTGGTGGCGCTTTAGAATGAAATATTGGGGTATTCAAGGATTAGGGCTGATCATGAGCAACACTTTCCAATAAGGTTTGTAATCTTAAGGGATCATCGATTGTATTATAAACCATCAAAGTGTGTTTTTTGGATATAAGAGGTACGTTTCCATGGCTAGGTAATCTCTAAAAAATGTGTTTATGTGGATATTGAAAAGATATAGGCTATTATCTTTTTGAAATCTCTAAAGAAAGTCTTCAAGATACATAGTTTCCTTGGTCTAGTTGGTAATTACTGATGCTTTTTTTTATTATTTTTCAGGACTTTCTTCACCAATAATATCTTTTAAAAGGAATAATGTTCCATTCAAATGTAATTATTAATGTCAAAATTCATTCCAAGTTTTTAAAGTCCACCTTACATTTGCACCAATATTGATCTTGTGAGAATTAAGAAAAGGGTATGTGGTGTATTGTGATGCTTTGGGATTAGGGTTGGGATGTTTTCTCATTAAAGAGACCATGTTATTGATTTTGGCTGAATATAGTTAAATTTTCAAGAGAATAACTACCCAATAAATGATTTGAATTTAGCTTCCATAGTCCATGATTTGAATACTTGGAATCAGTACCTCTTTGGTGAGAAATTTATTGTGTTTATAGATCATAAGAGATTTAAGCATATTTTCTCATAGAGATATTTGAACCTCAGACAAATAATATGGACGGAGTATCTCCAAATTTTTGACTTTTACTTGATGTATACACTACATAAAGGAAATACGGTTGCAGATGCATTAAGAAGAAATTCATATACTCAGTTGATTAAAGAGGCATCAGACCAGTTGTAGTTGATGTCAGTCATTGCCAGTATGCACTTGGAATGTGAAGACCAAGGTGATGTTGTGGTTTTATTTATAGTTTTTCTTGTTCCTAATTTTGTAAAGATGGTCAAAGAGGAACAAATATCTGATTAAGAACTTGTTACTATGAGGTCTAAACTCAATGGTGGGGAGACCATTGAGGGTTGGAAGATGGATGAGAGTTTAGTGTTGTGGTTCAGAAATTAGATGGATGTACCTTTGGATTGTCAGGAAAAACCTTTTCATGCTTACCACCATTAAAGATGGGATATTCATCCTGGAATACAAAATATTTATAAGGTATTGAAAGCACAATTTTGGTGGTTCAATATGAAAAGAAATGTGGTTGAGTTTGTTTCAATATGCTTAATTTTCCAGCATGTTGAGGAAGAACATCAGTGACTAGTTGGTATGCTAGAATATTTACCTATTCCTATTTGGAAATGGGAGTAGATAGCTATGGATTTTATAATAGGTCTCCCAAGAATGGTTCAGAAACACAATTCCATATGGGTGATAGTGGATCAACTCAATAATTCAGCCCATTTCAACCTTATTCATGAATCTCATATGGTGGAGGACTTGTCCAAAATCTATATTCAAGAAGTGGTAAATAGGCATGGAATACCGATTTTGATAGTTTCAGACAGAGATCAGGGGTTTATGTCTCTTTTCTTGAAATCCTTATAGAAAAACCTTGGAACTTAGTTGATTATGAGTATAGTGTATCACCCTCATATAGATGTACAATCCAAAAAGATGATATAAATGTTGGAAGACATTCTACGAGCTTGCATAATGAATTTTGGTGGCTCATAGGAAGATCACATAACATTAGTAGAGTTATAATAATTTTTTTTTATCAAGCCTTGATACATAGGGCTCCCTTTGATTCATTATATGGGCTTCTTTTTCATTATCTACTTTATTGGGTGGAAACAAGTGAGAATTCACTGGTTGGGATAAGCTTTGTAAAAGAAACAATAGATAAGAATAAATAATCATGAAATGGATGGAGATGGATCAGAGTCATCAGAAATCATATGCAGATCATTATTGGTGGCTATTTTCATTTACAGTGAGTGATCATGTGTTTTAGAGGATCTCTCCAAGGCTTAGAAATCATCATTTTGAAAATTAGGGAAATTTATATCCTCAATACATTGGCCATTTTAATATACTTGAATCGGTTGGTGAGGTGTCATATCGGTTGGAATTTCCACCATGGTTCAATACTATGCACAATGTGTTCCATGTATCTTTGTTGAAAAAATATCATTCGGATTCTGACCATGTGATTTGATGGGATCACGTTGACCTAGAGCATGATGTTTCATTAGTGAACGTACTAGTGATGATTGTAGATAGGAAAGAGATATTATTACATGTAAAAATCATTGGTATAGTGTAAGATTTGTGGTATCATGGTCAAATTTAGGAAGAGACTTAGGAAAAAAAGAAATAAATGATTGAGAAATGGCCCAAACTCTTTCATGACACCAGTGGTTTTCTACTTTCTAGGGAAGTAAATACCAAATTTGGGGAGAATGTAACACCCCCGGTTTCATGTAATTAACCATTTATTTATTATTTTTAAGTGTATAAAGTGTTTGTGTGATGTTTGGGAGGGTTTGGAAGGAGTTTTTAATTTTATTGGGACTTTTCTAAGGGAAGACAGTTTGTGGAAACTGTGCAACACTTGTAGAAAACCATGGAAAATGAGACATGATCTAAGGAGAAGGTGCACGGGAAAACACACGGTTTGTCCAAAATGTGTGGTTGCCATGGAGAAACTGCGAATCATGGGAAAATGGTCATTTTTATGGTTGACGCATGATTTTTCCAACCATGTGATCCAACCATATGAGGTCCCCTTGAGATAAAAGTTAGCACACAGTTGATGCATGGTTTGTCTAACTATGTGATTAACCATGAATGACTTAAAAACAAGATCCAAAAATTGTGGATCTAGGTCGGGATTATGAATTAACCCCTCATTTTTCCCAAAAATGATCATAACTCAATATTTTATCCTCCCAAAGGCAGTATAGGCTTCTCCCATTGATCAGGAGGTGATCCAAAAGCTTCTCTTTTTGTGTTTATGTTATATTATCATGGTAAGTCATCATTCCTGGTAAATTTTCTTGGTTTTCCTTATATCTACTTCTCTCTCTCTATCTCTATTATTTAATTATATACACTTACTTTTTTGATATATATATAATAGATTTGATTCCAAATATGATTATATTTGGATTTTTTTTATGTTAGGAGAAGAGATCTAAGGCAGGTTTTTAGAGTTTTGACCTAGTTTTGTTGGCTTTTTAAGGTTATAATTTATTTTCTCCATAAATCCCAATGTTTGTGGATTTACTATTGACACCTCATTCTAGAACTAAAAGGCTTGATTTCAAATTTATTTTTTTCTTATTTTTTTTTGAAGTTTATGTGAATTTCTTGTTGGAAAAACACTTTAGTGACAATTTATATAATTGTGGAAATTGTGTGTTTTCATGGAAATTAAAATTGGAAACTTAGTTTTAAAATTGTGATTTTAAAAAGTTTGTTTGGTTTTTATGCTTGGAATAGTGTTTTAAATAAAAGTTTGGGTTTATTTGAATTTTTTGTTTGAAATATTTTCACTAAATGTATATTTTTATTGAAATGGTTGGAATGGTTGTTTTGGAATTGTTTTTGGATTAATGGTTGTGTGTGTTCTTGTACATTTTCTATAGATATGGGTAAGAAGACTCCCCCATCATTAATGGGATGGATAAGGTTCAGGTATTTCCCCCATCAAAATGGTTTATTAAGTGATGGCCTAGTGAATGGATGACTCACCACCTGGGAGTATATAGAGGTTAAGGTTTTATGCATGGTTGGATGTGTGGATATGTGGAATGGAATTGGTTATGCCAAAATGGAACTTTTGGAATAGTTTTATAGTGTTGTTTGGTTGTTTTCCTTGGAAAAATGGATTTTTTGGGAAAATGTTTTGATATAGAGATTTTTTTATATTTTTTACAATTTTTTAATGTGTTTTATATAAATTTTTGTATATAAATGTGCTAACATGTTCAATCCTATAGGTGTGAGTAGGGAAGTCACTTGGGGAAAGCGTACTGAGTTTCATTACTCACCCCTAATTTTTATCTTTTGTGATTTTGCAGATGTTATTTATTAGGACATAGGAAAAGTTAAAGTATCACACTTATTTAGTGGTAAATTTTGATACTTGGGATGTTTTTGGAGTTAGATCTCGAAGAATGTTGGATCATTGGAGTTATGTGGGTTTTTGTTGAGTTTTGTTGGTTTTGTCTTTTGCTATGTACTTTGACATTGGTAGTCTTATGTTGTGGTACTTGGTTGTAGTTTCATTTTGATATCAATGGTATTGCTTTAAGTTGTTTTTAATTTATATCATACATCATGTAATTGTTATTTGGTTATGAAATGTTTGGTTAAACTCTTTTATTTTCATTGGGAAAATATTCACCCACTTGTATTGAAGCCCTTGGAATTTATTGCGAGACTTTGGAACCTTGGTGATTTCTCTTAAGGCCAAGTAATATACTCCTTCCTTCTCAAGACAACGAGGAGGGGAAGAATGTTATAAGCTAAACCAGCCAAATCTTGAGGCTCCACATGAGTGGCTCTACATGATCAATAATACTGGACATCGACCCCTTCTATTATGTAGCCCATGCTACAACTTGAAAGTAGACATTAGGTCTACGCACACACCTAGTTGAAAATACAAAGGGTAAGAAAAAAATATCCATAGGCCACCCACAATGGTGAACCTATAATCTTCTATCATAATAAGTGAATGAAAACATGATATTCCCAGTCTAGAAGAAATCTAATAACAACTAGAATAAATGAAAAAATTCATAAATACAAATAATGGGGGATCTCATAGTCTCCTATATCTCAGAATTCAAAAAAAAAACAACCAATATGGGGTCTCAATGACCAACAATAAGGGAAAAAAACTCAAGACTACAATATTCCCTAGGGTCACAACATAAAACAGTGTCAAACTAGGGACTCCCCTCTACACCCAAGCTCTTGGGCCATGCCCATCCAAATGAGATCCACAACCGGACCAATGGTCACAATAAAAGAAGGAAAGCATATGAGGGGTCCCACAAGCTCATCTGAACCAAAGGTCACACCTAGTGTGGAAGCTTTACAAATGGCCTCAATGGCCCCCAATGGATCCTCAACCATTAACCCACCAAATGGGGAATCTAAATTCATGAGAATTACTCTAAAAGAGTCTCAAAGGTCTCTGTGACCACCTCCGAAATAAGATACCCTCCATAAGGGATCTTTATCCTAAACAAACCATTAGGGAAAGGCCCATAATAAGAAAACCTTAACTGATATTACTAGGAAAC
Source organism: Viscum album (assembly GCA_963277665.1). Lineage (NCBI taxonomy): Eukaryota > Viridiplantae > Streptophyta > Magnoliopsida > Santalales > Viscaceae > Viscum > Viscum album. The sequence goes on along the minus strand of OY728159.1, from coordinate 1,415,448,294 downwards.
AACCCATCATCATGTACCAACTCACCCACAAGGTAATCCATAACGAGTCCCTCAAACCTATCTCAATAGATCAATGAAACTCGACTATAAGCACTACTCCATGATGTTAAAACATCCCAAAGGATTCAATAGCTATAGTCCTCAAACACATGAGCTATCCCTCAACTAATATAACATCAAGTGAGTAGTCTTGATAACTAGAGAGAAACCAATATCTCCTTAGATATACTCCTTGATACAGCCTTTTGGGATTCATCAAAAAGTACCTCAAACAAAACTGGATTAACATGCACAAGTTAGTCGCACTAACAAGATCAAAAACCTCACTCAAGAATTATAGCTCAAAATCCAACCTGAAAAAGGATTTTTGAATCCAGAACTCAAATAAATCCTCTAAAAAATGATCACACATACAAAAAACCATCCATATAACCTCTAAATTCTGAAAGGATTCAACTATCATGATCTACATTGAAAATAAATCAGAATGAACTTCTCAAAAGTCAAATTTTGACATCATTTAGAAGAGATGGAATAACGAACCAGGGAAGGAAAAGTACACGACATTTTACCCCAAAGGTCCTCCCTAGTCATGTTCCACAGGACACTCAACATGCACTTCTCCAATGACATGTGAACCTTGTAAACGATGTTTAACCCTACATTAGGTACCTACCCATTCACCTTATCCCCACTTTTAATCTAAAATGTTTGACTATATGTAATGTACGACCCCATATATGGTGCGTACCCCACATGGGGTGCCCAGTTAGGTTCCCAGCCATATAGCCCCCCCATGTGGGGTCTATCTAAGAACAATACATGACCACGAGCCATGTACCTTTCACAAGTACTGTATGTGTACCCTAAATGGAAATTTTACCTAGGTACACCTCTAGTTACCACTATAATACATGTACTATGGGACACAACATGTATTTCTAGAACCTCATCTTCCTAAAATTGTAAGAACACAGAGTGTGTGGTCTCTAAAACAAATGTTTAGTACATCGTTTTCCCAAATTAAAAATTCCTAAAAGAGCCCCAAAACCCATGATTATCCCTGATTAAGCCTAGATCAAACCCTATGGGGTCCCCAGTAACCCCAAAAAGACTTTAAAACTTAAAAAATACTAATATACATTGATATATGGATAAAAACATAAAACGAACATACCTTGGGGTGGAAACCACTGAAGATTTTCACTGGATTCATGCTACATTCCTACTAATCCACAATCTACCTCCGCAGATGCTCCCCAGGTGGTGCCTCCTCCTTCGTCTCCCTCTAATATCCCTCTACCTCTCTTGGTATAATACCCCAAAGGGTAGATCCCCATAGGTGTATGTAGGAATCCAAAGGGGAGGAGTGAAAGTAGAAAAAGTAAAAAAAGTAAAAAAGAAAAAAAAAACATAAAAAGAAAAGAAAAGAAAAGGTGCTCGAGCATGGTCCCGGTTCTTAGGATAGGTTTATTCCTCACTTAAGAACCCCCTATTTTGGACTAAATCATAGATATATAATCTCAATATGATTTTATATTTAAAATATATCACCAAACAAACATTCGTGAATAAAACAATATTTAATTATTTAAATATAATGTATTTGGTATAAATGTAAACAACTCATATTTCCACCAAAATTATATCCAAGGGTAAAAAACCAATTCCTGGACAAATATAGTGGTTTTAGAAATTATCCTAGATCATATTATAGGGGAAATTACCATTTTCCCTTAAAAAATTTTCTGGAACAAAAATTTAGATTTCCCCTGATTTTTACAACCTGTGATGATGCGAGACATTATAGTCACCATAATTAATAGGTAAAATTACATATTATAACAAGGATACCATCTCATAGTGAAACCATTAGATAAAATTGACACTCCCAAGTACCCAATAGCTAAAATAAAATTTCCATCCTAGTTACCCAAGCACCGACCCTAATGTTTCATATACTCAACCCATTAAAATAAAAAAATTTACCAGGAACCAACTTCAAACCAAAATCCAGAAGGAAAATCCAATATCCCATAAGGATCTAAAAAAAATATCTAAAACACTCTCAATAAATCATCCAAATAACAATAAGATCAAATAAAACTCCAAGAATCCCAATGAGTCCAAATTCCACTGAAAAATAGAAACACCAAAACAAATGATCATTCCAAGAAAAAAAATCCAAAAGATCCTTATAAACTCAGATAGGTTCTTTCCTCACACATGAGATAAACCTTGAAAATCACAAAAGGGAAAGGTGATACTCCAAAAACATTGAACCACATCAAATAGCAAGAAAGATCTCGATCTGACCACTCCATTATAAGTTCTGGTAACTTGGGAAGCTACACCTAATAAATAAGAGAATAACCTCAAGGTGTATATCCTAAAATAGAATGTCCATAATTTACAAAACTTACTAGTTCATATATCATGCATAAATAATTTCATTCCATCCACATATCATAAAATTCATTTTCTTTTTAAAATACTAGCCACTATCAAAATATTTTTAAATATATTTTACTAAAAAACCCATTTTGAATTCAAAACTTCTTTTAAAACATTATTTTATCCATAAATTTCAAATAATAAACTAAAAAAACTCATATTTTATTTCAAAAACACTTCTCAAAAACTTATTTATCCAAAATAATTCACTTTTAATACCACATTTTTCTATTAATCACAAAAATAATTTAAAAACCAACATTTTATAAAATTTTCCTTTTTATTATTTTTTTTACACAAAAAACACATAAGAAAAGGTACACCAAAATCCAGATTTCATGTCAATATATCCCAAATCTCCTTGAATTCTCCCCATCATGGGATGTCCCTCAAATCCTGCCTAAATAGTAAGCTAAAATAGGACATAAACCCATTCTTGACTTGGAAAAATTATTGATTGGGAAAGTACCAACCATTAAATTGTTCATAAAACATGACCGGAATCATATGCTAGATTGTTGTATGGTTCTTCATGCCACAAAATACAACCAAATGCCTCAATTATGTCTCCACTTTCATCCCAAAATCCAATACTACCCCTAAGGATACTCATACATGACAATGAGAATCAACAAACTATAAATAATAATAAAAAAGAAATCCCAAATTCAAAATTCAAATCCCACTTACCTTGCTAATTCGGGGTTATAAATGGAAGATATATCAAAACACTCACTTCCACATGTACTTATCTAGTTATGACTATAAATTCTAACTCAATCTCACCTCAACACACTAAATAATAAAATGGATACATACAAGTCTATACTCCCACTACAAAACCCAACCATTGACACCATTTTTAATGACCTATCCCTAATCACCTTCCAAATCAGCACCTAAACTAACTCTGCACTAACATTAAAGATATTACCAATCTACAATGGGCTGGAAACAAGTTCAAGGGAATTAGAGATATCCAATGGGATTTATTTCAACCTTAAATCATAGTTAATCCCTAATAGGATTCTGTTAAAAATTAGACATGACCAATCTATGGAGTGGACATCCATGCCAGAAATAAAATAGTAGATATAAAAGGAATATATGAAATATTCAAATATAAATATATTTGAACTATTAACAGGCCCACTTCCAAACTTCCTCACCTAGCCAGCATACCTTCACTCACCCCTAAGCTCTCTCAACATACTATAGCACCCCAAATCACCCTATCACCACACGAAATAATGAAATCCACAGGTAACCATAATCAAAAGTGATAAGAACTCATTTTAAGGGCCACACATTGGAGATTCTATGAAAATAAAGTTAGCTCCTAAAAAATCATGTAAAAGTCATACTTAACCAAATTTGATAAAATAAAACTAACCACAAATTCCACAAGTTATTAAATACTCCAAGAGTGATTGAGAGATGATCCCAAGCCTGAAATTGAAATGATAATTTTGGTTTTGGAATGAAAATAATCATTATACCACCACCTAGCTTTCCACATGTAAAAATTTTAATTAATAAACCATTTTCAAGATAAATAGAATTAGAGTTCACAAATAGGTTGTCCAATTTTATTTTATTAAATAAAAAAATCACTTAAAATCCATATTTTTTAATCCAGCCTAAGATTTTTTTAAAAAACAAACACTCATTTATTAATCTATTTGAAAATCCATAAAAATATCTACTTTAAAAAAGCTTTCAAAAACCTATTTTAAAACCATTTTAATAAAAGAGAACCAAGGATAAAAATTAGAGCATTCTAAAACTAGAGCCTCAAGTCAAACAAGGTAATAAAAGAAAGTATAAAAAACCAAGGTTTTATAACCAATAATAATAGGGGAAAAATAAATAAAGAATAACGATCCCTTATTTCAACCACCAATCAAATATATGTGTCTTGGTATTTAACCTAGGAACTCAAATAACACAATATTGAACCAGGGATAATAAATTTAGGTAAACCTCAAAGAACCTAGATATATTGGTATCCCCATAAAACTAGATGTCCCCTAACACTATTCTATTAGTGAAAATCAAGGGGCTACAATAATGGATCCTCAATAACCTGAAAAAACCCCACGAGTTAAACTAGCTAAACTAGGGGTTAAAATTCATATTTGAATTTACATAGTGACCCAACACTCCTATAAAGAATACCCAACAAATAAAATAGATATAAAATAGTCCAAAAATGAAATATCAGACACAATAAATCTTCCACATAAACATATACACCAAACATCATCCATAAAAGGGGATTAAAGCATAGGGTAAATTTGGGAAGGCCTCATATGGTGGAAAGTGAAATCCTTTTTGAAAATACCGAATATGAATTTATGATAAACCTGAATTTGATAACTAATCCACTTTTTAATTTCAAAACCATTTATAAAACATTTTTTCAAAATTTTATCTTCAATACCATTCCTTGAAATCAATTTAGAAATCAACCACTTTAATTTGAAAATTTTAAGGGTCCCAAAACCTCTATTTCATTTATGTCACAACCCAAACAAGGTCAAACCATTTTAAACTACATCTTTTATCTTAAAGATACATTTTAATTAACTATCGTTACTTGTTATTTCATATTCCACATGAAATTCCATGTAAATCATCTTATAAATAAATTGAAAACCAAAGTCATTTTTCATAGATCTAGTTCAATTTTGTAACACTATTTGGTAAAAAAAATAAAAAATCGGTGAATGAAAAAAATAAAATATTTTTCTTACAATATTCTAAAATAGGAAAAACCATTGATTCTTTTTTAAATCATTATAAAATAGTATAAATAGTATACTTTTTTTTCATAGAAAATTAGAACATAATTTTTGGATAGAAAGAACTCAATGGTTCCTAAATTAAAAATTTACGGATCAAAAAACCTACCTGGAATGAATGGTGATAAAGTAGTAATGCAGTTCCTTTGATGTATAAGGATATAATGAGAAAGAGAATACCCAATGAAGGGATAAAACACTCTTAAATCAAATAAATAGACAAAATAGGGTCATATTTATAACATATGGATTGACCGAATGTGAAAAAATAATGGGAGAAGTAGAAACCATGAGGAAAATAGGAAAATAGGGTAGAGGAGTTCTTACCTATGAGGTTTGTAATTATCCCATGATGGAATCTTGATGAAACTTTATAGATAAGGAGATCCAGGAGAGGGAGTACATGATGAGGAAGGGGTATTAAGCATGGGGTAGTTCATGATGAGGGTGAAAGGGAATGGGGAGGTGGGGGGGGGTTAAGAAAAAATAATCAAAATAATAGAAATAAATTTTTTATTCACTGGGAAGGCCATATAGTTTTTCAACCCATGAAGTAATCATAAAACACCCACTAAACACCCAAAAAACTAGTGATTGGTTACTCATAGGAGATCACACTATTCAATAGAGCATGCACTAACCGTTCCAACTGACTATACCTTGAGACAGAACCAAAAAAGGTTTCTACATGGTTTAATATCCATATGGGATAATAATGATAAAATTTAAATAATTTAAAAAAAATTAAATATCAGGTCCATAAATTTTTGAAATTCACAATAACTCAAAAAAATACGAAGTTCCCAAAAATGAGTAGACCACCATGAAGGGGGGTTGAATCAATGGTGATATTTTATAATTTATTTTCTTATAAAACTAATCTATAAAAATTGTTATAGCATTGATCCTCTCAAATTTATCAATAAAACTTACATGAAAATATAAAAAATTAAATCAAGGCACACAATATTTTACAAGGTTCACCCCTAGTGTGGGTAACTATGTCCATGACCTGTCTACTCCCATAAGTCCCTAAAAATTAACTATATATTGAAGTAAATATAATGATTCAGATCCCTTAAATCAAATTATATCTATCGATAGGTAATTATACTATCTCTCACCAATTAAAAATTTTACTTATAATTCATAGCCAATACAAGATAATAAACCTTGAAAATAGATCAAAAAAACTTTTCCAGAAATTTTTAATCCAATACATTCTCTATACAGTATGACTCTATTCAATGCGACTTCATCTGATTCACCTCAGTCTCTATCTGGTATGCCTATATCTATTACACCTTAATTTAAAGTACCTCATCCCGATTCCTATGTCTAATGATTCTTTTCTCATTGCACCTGTGTATAGTAAACCTCTATTTGATGCACTTCTTATTTAGCTAAGTTATTCTTTGGCTTGTTACTCATGCTAAAAAACCTTCATCACTTCATCTATATGAAAATAGAAACTGAAGAAACCAAAAATCATGAATCCCTTTATATAGGAAATATTCCTAAAAACATCAAGGATGTGGCTTGGGATGCAAATTCAGATTTCCCACTCAACTCAACATTTATTTAACCAACATAAAATACTCTTAATGTTTAGGGTAAAAAATATTCATACAAACTTCCTTAAGTATTCTAATCAATTACATGTCCATAATCATTAAATTTTAGCTAGATTTATTAATATTGAAATAATATCCTAGTATTTCCATATTGGTTTACTTTAAAAAGTTTTTGTAAACCTCTTTAAACCTCCATTCGGTGTTCCTCACATGCTTCCTCTATCCGATGGAATCATAGAAGTTAATCTAGATTGATCTGTCTAATGAGTTGTAAGGTTACCTTCCATTTATCCTATTTATACTAAAACATTATACAAATATTGGTCCACTATGCTAGGACTAATATAAATTTTAATAATCATTTTTCAAATGGTCCCTAGAAGTCCTATTTAGTTAAGCACTTATAAAATTCCATCCAATAAAAATGGATTACTCATCACACCTAAATTCATATATATATCCATCTAAACAACTTGGTTTGGTTGAATTTATTTATAAGAATTAGTATAAAACCTTTCTAAAATTTTTACTATGTCCCATTTACATTATACATATCTATTTTGTGAAACTATTTACCCATATATTAGAAAACCATAAGCTATTTCTTCTTCTACTAGAGTAAAAAGTCTCTGTCTAATCATTCTTAGTCTGAAGGGATTATTTCGATATCCTTCATACAACACAAAACTTTATGACTTGGAATCATCTAACTTTTATAGATTTCCACTTCATAATTCTCAAACTCCAACTTCTCATGACCTATCTCTATCCATTAAGCTCATTTTTTCCCCTCAGTTTGATAACCCTTATAGTTATTCATCAAAATATTTTTTTGTAACTTCATCATCTCTTTTCATAAACACTGTAAATCCACAAATAGATATTTTTAACATTGAACTATTTATATATTTCATATATTTAACATTTTATACTATGTTTTTTTTGAAAACCAAATATTATACCATAAAAACCATTTAGTAATCACAATGTTATAAGCATTGAGGATCAATATTGTATCATCTGACCTAGAAAGGAAAATATCTAAAACATTATTTTGATGAAAAAAACTACATTCACCTGAAATGGAAAAATATTCACAAACAATATGTTCAAAAATCATAAAATATTTACAAAAAAACCCAATGAATATTTAATCTCCCCATTTGGATATTTTGGAAATTTTCTCAATATCTCTTCTATCAAACTGTTTTCAAACCACACCATTTCTCATAGAGTGTTTCCTAACACCACACTACAAAATAAGACAATTTTTTTGATAGAATTATATCCCTAAATGAAAACAATTTTTGTGGCCATGATACCGATAAAATACCACTCAATAATCTCAACTTATATAATTTTATATTATATACCTTTTACTTACCCCATTTATACGATAACAAAAGATTTAGATTTTTAGAAGATATAGTATAAAAATTTACATCTTCTACCCCTTTCTCAAAATAATATAAATGATTATAGGGGTTCCTTAAGAACATTATAAAGTCAGTAGTGGAGGTTGAACATGTATTCTCTTCCTAAATTCCACAAATATTTCCCTTATCATAGCTTTGGTTCAAACATCATCAATTTCATATTTTGTTAACATGTACTCAAGAATAATATATCTATCAATAGAATTATATTTACTAAAATTATATTTAATATCAATGTACATTGATCTGGAATGCTACATAGTATTTTTAGAGAGATCAATGACAATATGATTATCACAAAAAATCTTCAATAGTTTTCCAACATTCATCTTCAAATCATAAAGTTGAACTTTCATCCATATAGTCTGTGTACATGCCTTGGTAGAGACAATATATTCTGATTCCACTGTACTCAAAGTAACAGAAATTAATATCTTATTATTCTGGCTCTCACAATGTTCTCCCATGAACAAAGTTCTTCATGATTTTTATTTTATATCATTACAATATCTTGCATAACTGGTATCAGTTAACCCATGATATGTTATCTCATTACTTCATCTATAATTTAGGCCATAATTATATGTTTTTCAATATACATGAGTAATATTTTTTCCACTGACATAAGGATTCCTTTAGATCTCTCTAATAAATTTCACAAAAATTTATAACATATAAAATGTATATTCATGAAGTTGTAAGATAGAGTAAAAATCCAATCATCTTCTATATGTAATTACAATTCACACACTTCCAAACTTCATATTTAATTAGTATCATGAAAAAAAATTAGGTGTATAAGATTTCTTTTAATCCTCTATGATAAAATTTTATAACAAATACGTATCATAATTTTCATTTGAGAGGAAGATATGTCTTATTTTCTATTAAACTTTTAATCATAGAAATAAATTCAACTATCCAAGCATTGACATCTGAAAGTTTCTTTTAAATTATTCCATAAATTCTTTATAATATTTATCCCTATCACCTATAAAAATTATATCATCAATGAAACCAATGAAAATTTGGGTAGCTATACTCATATCTTTCTCAGACAAGTTTTTATCAACATTTCATTTAGAAAATTTCAATTACTTTAGAAAACATTCATATTTTTGGTACCAGGCACGAGAAGCCTATTTTAACCCATAAAGAAATTTATTTAGTTTACATTCCATAATACTATCTTTATCAAGTATGAACACATTGGGTTTCTCAAAGTTAACTTATTATTAAATTTCACAATTCAAGAAAGTTGACTAAACATCCATCTGATAGACTTTGATGTTTTGATGAGCTTCAAATTCCAAAAAAATTCTAATAATTTTGAGCATTACAATATGGGGAAAAGTTTCTTCAAAATAAATAACTTCAAACTATGATTTTCCTTTTTAAAACATCTATGATTTATATTTTAATATTTCTCTATGTTTATTGAGAAAATTTATAAACACCCACTTTTTTACTATAATATTCTTTCCTTTTTGTCGATGAAAAATGTACTAGGTGTTATTTTTCTTAATATTATCTAAATATCCATCAATAAAATTTAACAAATATTTATGTTCAACTATATCTGAAATAGGTTTTGGTTCTACCTGTGAGATAAGAAGTGTCTAATTCTCAATAATGAATTTCTCTCTGGTTTGAAATATAGGTTCATGATTTATGATGATATTATCATATTTAATCTATTTTTGTAATGATATTTTTTTTGTTTTCCTTCCTGTATTAATTTATTCATCACTAGAATGATCACAATCAATATACATAATATTAGGCTTATAGTCATCTTCATTCTCATTAATTTCTCTAGAATTTTCCATTATATCTTTCATTTCACCATCCTCATCATATTCAACAAATTTTTTTCAGGTGAAATATTAAAAAAAAATGTAACAAAATAATCAACAAACATATGTATTTTTTATTCCCACATTTGTAACATTTTACAGTAGTTGAATATCCAATGAAAACACCTTTATAGACTTTTTTATCAAACATTATTATATTCAGATTTTTTGTATTTATTAATAAAGGACTCCCAAAAACATTGAGGTATTTCACTTAAGATTTTTCTTACACAACATCTCATAGAGAGACATTTTCTATTCTGTTCAAATTAAACATTTATTTTGAAAATTCATAACAATGTTTACAACTTCTCATGAGAATAATTTTTAATGTTTATATTCAATGGGAATGCTTCTTCCCAATTCAACTAATTTTCCCCCTTTTTGTAGCTCCATTTGGTTGAGGAGTGTAGGGAGTATTTTGTTGGTGTTTAATTATTTGTTTCTTAAAATAGGATTCAAAAGAGTCACTTATGTAATATTTCCCATCATCTTTCATTAGCTTCAATATATATATGCTCAACTCTTAATATCCCTTCAAAATTTCTTAAATAGTTCCAAAATATCTGATTTATATTTCATGAACATTATGATGGGAAACCAAGTGAAATCATCAATTAAATTAATAAAGTACATATTAAATATTTTTTATTAATGTCTCATTGGACCACATAAACCATAGTGTATGAAATCAAGAGTTTTTTTGATTGAATTTTAACTTTCTTATGTCTATCACTAACCACCATTCCTTTCAAGAATGTTTTAAACACAAAGTAATATTTCTTTTTTAGTTTTGGTAAAACTATTATAATATATTCCTTAGAAATTTTTCTCATACACTTCCAGAAAATATTCCAAATTATTTGGTTTACCCACTTGTTTTCATCCTTAGTGCTTAATTAATAATAATTTTAAGGATCTAAAATCTTGAATAAATTTTCACTGGTTATTTCTCTCAAAGTAAAAACATTAAATCTTTCAAAAATATGATTATACAAGAATATTTTATAAAGATAACTTCCTAACCATCATAAAAAATTTGGATAACACACATCAAATTTTTCTTAATCCCATCAATAAATAGAACTTCTTTTTTTTACTTTAGATACTATGCTTAAATCTCAACCATTCCAATTACTTTTATTTTAATGAACCCTTTTAACAAAAAATTGATTTATCCTCCATTATGATATTTAATATTTTTATATGACACATAATATGTGAGGAAAAACCACTATCAAGAATCTATGGTATGTTATTCTTGCAAGATTTTAGAGCAGTCTCAATAACAAATGAACTATTTTCATTATCTTTTTCATACGTCCAGTTTCTTTTTAGATATATGGAATTTTTACTAGAATTATTTTTGTACATTCCTCATAATAGTTACTAAGTTGGTCACACCTTCCAAAAACTTCTTCCAAGCATTAAAATTGATTTTTTCTTGAGACATTTTTAGAATCTAATGGGTTTCTCTTCTTATTTCCTACAAATTTAGTGAGTTGTCACCTTTTCATCCATTGTTTCTTCCCCTTAGTTTATTACTACTCCAATGGAGAGACATTTTTCTCCAAAAATTATATGATTTGTGCCTCTATATAACAATGAACCAATAATATCCAAAAAACATTGATCTTTTATAGAATAATTGTTTTTCTTTGGGATAAGTTTGTTGAGAGTTGTCATAATTTTTAGAAAACGATTTCTCATGGTGTGGGGAATCATTCTTCTAGGAGTTATTTTTAACTTTTACTAATGTGAAGTGTTTCACATATAATTTATAAATCCATGATTTCCCATTTTTGATTCTTATAGTTACATGGTTTGTATAATTATATGAACATTTATGTTTAGTGGGAGAATATTTTAATTGATTATTGGGATGAGTTATTCTAAAATCTTAAGATGTTTATGATTTTACCTTCAAATATTTTTTGAAATTAAAATTAAGTTTCTTCAAGGTAGTTTAATCCTTGATACATCTTGATTAAATATTACATTTTTATTCTTCCTTAAAAGTAAGTTTATCAAAAAGATATGTCACCATCAGTCCTTTTTCATAAATTTAATCTTGACATTCTTAATTTATTCTTTGTATTTATATTTTTTTTAAGAAATAATTATTTTACTCCATTCTTATTCTCACATTCCTTATTCAATATTATGAATTATATTTTTTGTTTTGTGTTTTTATCAATATTTACCAATAGTTTCGATCTGAGATAATATTTTTCTATAGGTTTATTCACTTTCTTCTTCTTTACCACTTGAAGTATCTTCTTTTATTTCAACATGATTCATGAAGGCATTGAATTTTTATGATACATTATCGTATGAAGAACTATTTTTAGTCTAGTTTTTCTCTACCTTCTTTCTCAAAATACTTATTTTATTAATTCTATAAGACTTATTATTACTTTTATTGGACTGATTCTCTTCCATGGATGATTTTATTCATTTATTACTCCATGTTTTTTCATTATAATCATCATAATCATCATTCTTATTTAGACAAATCATATAAAAATGTCAAATTACTCCACTCTAGAAACATTTAAGTTTGAAATTTACTTTTTTACTTTCCTTTAACTTTTTAGTAATTTTTTGAGATAAGGGATATGATTCTATCATTTACTTAATTGTCATATTATTTATCTTCTAATTCATAGATAATAACAAACAAATGCTCTTGTTCTTGTAATTTTATATTTATTATAGCTTTAAAATCAATCTCTTCTTTAATAAACATTTTAAAATCCCAATATTTCTTCATTTCATATGCAACAAGCATGTTATTTAATTCATCAAGTGATAAATCATTTTTATCTTCTAAATATGATATTTGTGGATCAAACCTATCTAGAAATTTCCTCATCAATTTTTAACTATAGTTGAATGATCCAAGAAATCCTTGAATCCTATGATATTATTGATAATTTTTTTAACTCAAGTGAATTAGTAATTAATATTTTTTTCATCCTAAATTATGATATATTTGAACTTACTTTTTCAAATATGAAGTTTTTCTTCTTCAATTTTATATTTCCCTTAAAGATGTTTTTGACTTTATTTTAATGTTTCCTTAACTGTATTTAGACCCATAAAATTTATATAAAAATTTTATGACAAGGATATAAGTATATAATTTATATCCATTCAATAAAAACCATGATTTCTTTTTTTATAATATTTAATAAGATCATCTTTACCAATGGGTAGAAACCTGACTGTAGTTTCATCAATCACCTCTAAGCCAAGATATATAAGATATGGTATCATTCTATTTTTCCATCCATGATAATTTCTACCATAAATGTTATAAATATTTATTCTATTATTTGAGTTGATATTATCCAAGATAAAAAATGTAAGGATATAAGAGAGGGAACCTGGATTATCTGATACTACTTGAAGTTCCCATAAATGAGTAGACCACAAAGAAGGGGGGGGGGGGGTGTAATCAATAGTGATATTTTCTAATTTCATTTCTCTAGAAATTAACCTATGAAACCTGATAGAGTGTCCCTAATCTCAAATTTATAATTCAAACTTACTCCCATTCAATGATAAGAAATTAAAGAAAAGCATGAAAGATTTTATAAGGTTTTCCCCTAGTGTGAGTGACTACATCTTTGCTCTATCGACTCCCATCAGTCCGTGAAAATTCACTATATAGTTATTTTTATATAATTATCTAAATCCAATAAAGATCCTTTTATATCCTGAATGGTAATTATACTATACTCCACAATTTAAAATTTATTTCTCATACTTCAGATCCAATAAAAAACAATAAACATTGAAAACAACTCAAAAATACTTCCCTATAAATTCTCAGTTTGGTATACTCTCCATCCCATATGAATGCATATGATGAAACTTTATTTTATGTATCATAGTATCCATATGGTATACCTACATACATTTCACATCAATTTAGATCACCTTTACCTGGTTCCTCTGTCCAAACAATATCTGTTTGGTGCACCTGTGCTTCGTATACCTTTGTCTGGCGCACCTCTTCTTCAAACAAGAGATTCCATGGATAGATAATTAAGACAAAAAACCTTTATTACTTATGATATATGATAAAAAACAACAAAAAATCAAAAATACATTATAACATTATATAGGAAAGATTGCTATGAGAATCAAGGAGGGGACGTAAGCTGTGAATTAAAATTTCTTGCCCAACTTAACTTTTTTATGACCACCATGAAAGATAATTAATATTTAGATTCAAAAAATATTCATAAAAACTTACTTAAATATTAGTGTTAATAACCACTTTAATATTCGTTAAATATTGACTAGATTTATGAAATTTGAAAGAATAGATTAGCAATTCCACATTTTTTGACTTAACACAGTTTCTGTAAATCTATTCAAAACTTAATTCAGTGTTCCTGACATGATTCCTTTTTCTAAGGAATCACTGAAGTTCATCCATATTGATCTATATGATAAGTTTACATGCCTTTTTCCAATCATCCTACATCAAATCAAACTTTGTACATATCTTAGTTCACTAACCTCATACCAATACAAATTTAAAGAATCATCCGTCTGATGATCCCTTAGAATCATGTTCGGTTAAACTATTACAAAATTACATCTAATAGAAATTGATGAATTTATCTGATGTAACTCCATATCATTGTATATAAAATCACCTTTTATCGATCAACTTAATTTTTCAAACTATATATATTACATTCCTTAAATCATCACTCTATTCGATGGTCATCATACATCTATGTCTGGTAAAAATTTGTACCTGTCAGTTTGGTAACATTCATAAATTTATTCTTTTTCTAGTGTTGTGAATTCTATGTTCAGGCATTATAATTTTTAGATACTTGATCTGTAACCTCTATAAAACAATTAACTTCATGAATTTGAATCTTTGATCATGGATATCTTGAAAATTTATCATTCTCAAACTAAATTTTTTTACAAACTATCAGCATAAGGTTAGATCATTATATTTCCCTTAGTCTGGTAATGTTTATATTTCTCTTTTATATGATTTACTAAAACTTCATCATCTCATTGGTTGAATTTTTTATAACCAAAATTCAAACTTTTTAACATTTAACTATGTATAGACTTAATATCTTGAACTTTGTATAACTATGTTTGTACAAAAACTTCATCTTGAACCATGAAAACATTTTAGTAATCATGATGTTAGAAAAATTGAGGATTTTCATAGCATCATATGACTTAGCAAGGAATGTATATCAAAATTTACTAGGATGATCAAGAACTTAATTTCACTTGAAATAAAAAATATTCAAAGAGAATATCATGAAAACAAACACAATAATATAAAAAACACCAAAGAATATTAAATATAAATTAAAATGAAAATAATAAATAAATAAGACAATGTTACATAATAGGTTTGACATATAATAATTGACACCACATCAATCTGAGTTATCATATTATAAAGATAAATGAAAATGAATATTTCGTGTTTTGAAACACTAAAATGTGTGTGCGGTGTTAAAAAAATAAAAAACATCATAATGATGTTAAATAAGAGTAAAAATATCTTTGAATTATTTTTATGCATTTGAGTAGAAAAAACATCAATTTGAAATTTGGTGTGTTCAAACTGATTAAATAATTAGTTTTTAAATATTCTACAGTCTTTAAAATAATGCAACATGTGGTTAACACTAAGAAAATGAAATCAGATTACTGTTAAATCATAATAAAATAATCATTGATTGGTTTTTGAATTTTATTAACTAATGTCATTCCAATATAATTTGTAATTTTATTGAGATGATAAAAAATATATTTTTAGTATTTTAAAACACTAAAACATGTGTGAAATATCCACAACTATATAAAAAAACTTGGATTGACACGAAATCATAGGAAAAATATATTTCAATTATTTTTGACAAGTATGAGCCTATAGAATGTAAATTTAATATGTGGTGTGATTATATTGACTAAAAAAATAAATTTAAAAGATTTTAAAGACTTTAAAAACATGTATCAAACAGTAAAAACCAAGAGTAAAACTAGTTATTAGAGTTAAATCATAGGAAAAAACCCTAGATTGAGGTTAAATTTTTTGGAACCAAGTCAATGTTAGAGTTGCTGTTTTCATGGGTAGAAAAAAAAACATGTTTTTAATGTTTTAAAACACTAAAAAATGTATGTAATAGTCAAGACCATATCAAATAACCAAAAATTGATGTGAAATCATAAAAAAAATTTGAATAATTTTTGATGTGTATGAGTAGATACCATATCAATATGATATTCATTTTTCTTATATCGAATAAATATGTAGTGTTTAAAGATTTAATAGTCTTTAAAGGAATGTGTAAGGGTGTAAAAACCAGGAAAAAACATTTTATTTCCATTAATCATAGAAAAATAACAATATATATATTTTAAAAATATAAGAACTATCTCAATGTCAATCTGAGTTTTTTATTTTCACTGGATGATTTAAATTGTATTTCTAACATTTTAAAACACTAAAATGTGTGTGTAACTATCAAAAAAATAGAATAATATATTATATCAGAATTAAATAATATAAAAAATTCCTTCAAATTATTTTTGATGTATACAATAATTTGTTATATCAATATAACGTGCAGTGTACTCAAACCGACTAAATACGTAGTTTTTAAGGATTTTCCAATCTTTAAAAGCATGTTCCAAGGAGTCATAAACAAGAAAATGATGTTTGATTTCCATAAATCCATATTAAAATAACATTTTTTTTGAAATTTTGTATGATAATTCACTTGGGTCCAAGTCATTTTTTTCTCAGGATGATCGAAAACAAATTTTTAGTGTTTTAAAACACAAAAAACAAGCATTTAATGGTCAAAATCTTTGAAAAAACAAAAAATGAATGAAAAATCATAGTATATATTTATTTTAATTATTTAAGATTTTTAAAATAATAAAACATGTTAATCCAACGTATAGAGTTCTTAAAATATCATAATAAGAAATTTTTAATGATTTATCTGTCTTTAAAAACATACTGAAGGGGGTTAAAAGAAAAAAATAAAAATTGATTGGATTCAAATCATAGTAAAAAATAATAGATTTATTTTCTAAGTGTAAGAATTGATTCCACATAAATTCTAGTTCTCTATTTATTGGTGAAAACAAAAATTCAATCTTAGTATTTTAAAACACTAAAACATGCGTGTAATTGTCAAAATAATAGAAAACTAATTTATACTGACATGAACTCATATGAAGACTATATTGGAATTAATTTTTATGTGTATGAGTATATGGAACATAAATTTAGTGTTTTATGTGCTTATACTAACTAATGATAAATTTTTAAGGATTTTTTAATCTTTAAAAATGAGCGTAAGGGGATCAAAACCAAGAAAACAAACTATAAGTTTCTTGAAATCATAAGACAATAATCATAGATTTATTTTTTTATATAGGAAGAGAATCCATGTAAATATGAGTTTTTTTATTTGTATGATTTAGAACACATTTTTTTTGGTTTAAAACTTGAAAACATGCATATATGGTTGAAACCATAGAAAATTTCTTCATATTGATGTTAAATTATAGGCGATATGTTTTTGAATTATTTAGAAGTTGATTCCTTATTTAGATATAATTTAAAATATTTGGACATTGTTTTCACTGGATATTTTTAATTTTAGAATCTTACACCAAGAAATTACCTAGAGGGAATGAATTATTTGGTTTGATGCTTACACCGAGTGATATGTTAGTAACTGATATTAAACCATATCTAATTTACTAAGAGAGATATATTAGGGAATAGTTTGGTTGGTTTAGAAACTAAATAGTAGAAGTTGGTATCAATTTTGTAAATTTTTTTGTATATTAATAGAAAATGAGATATGGTTTCTTAGGTTGTTATATATTAATAAATTTGGAGTTTTGAGTATATAATAATATTTTACATAGGTAAATTTATTATTTTTAAGTGTTCTGAGTGAGTTTTAAGGCTTAATTTCCTAGATAATTTTCAGAACATCATTTAATGTAGGATGATTTGTCATTTGATTTGTGGTGAAATTTTATATGTTTTATTAACAAAATAAAACATTTTATGTGAAAAATTATGAATATACTCTATTATTATTCTATTTTATATTATTTTTCTTAAATTTATTGATTTTTTATTATAGGTGATAGATGTCTATAGTAGGTAGGAAGTTGATCATTCCAACCCATGAAACTCTTTTAAATGTTTTCATGATGATTATTTCATGACCCATCCCACTAAGGATCTACCTAGACCGATAGTAAGGTGAGCATGATATACCAAACTCATCTATAATAGGTCATGGTATAGAAACTAGCAATAAAAAGGAATAAAAACAAATGATTTATAATATCCTAAAAATCATGTAATCACATGAATCCACCAATCCAATAATAATTACCATAACCACATAGGATATACACGTCTAGTTGGAATTCAAATACAGGCATGGATACTTCTACTAACCATCCCACAGACATATAACACAACAGAAACATAAATGGTAAGGATAAAAATCCCATCAAACTAAGACACACACTTACAAAAACGTTGAGCCAAGGGGATATCACAATGTTGTTCCACTCTTTTCTTAGATTATCATTTGTAATAAACCCCACCAAACTTTCCCATTCCTCGACCCATCAGCAGTACTCCCTCTTTTAGCTCTGTTTCCTTAGAAGATATCATCTACCAGTATGTAATTTGCGTAGACACACTAAGTGCATGGCATAAGGCCCATGCAAGGGTGAGTATAAGAATACCCGGTAGGATTTCCTAAAAATGAGAGGGAAACTATTCTATAGATCAACACTAAAGAAATAACAAACCATACAACTAACTAATAGAAACCAAGATAATTCCAACTTGGGGAGAATCCAAAATTTGA
Organism: Viscum album; assembly: GCA_963277665.1. Classification (NCBI taxonomy): domain Eukaryota; kingdom Viridiplantae; phylum Streptophyta; class Magnoliopsida; order Santalales; family Viscaceae; genus Viscum; species Viscum album. The sequence goes on along the minus strand of OY728159.1, from coordinate 1,415,429,252 downwards.
CTACTATGTTTAATTTCCACCCTATTAAATATGTGAAACCCAAGATAACCCAACTTCTCACTTATCTGCATAGTGGGTAGAACCTGAACAAGTCCCATGCCTTACGGGAAGACAACTCCCTACTCAATGTCCACTATAGGATACCAACTTGACTAGTCTGAGAAAGAGAAACAACTCACTATGTCATCAACCCACCCTATGTAATCTTAATATATCCCTAAACAATTAAGGTACCCCATGAAGGATGTATATATATTCCCTATACCCATATGCATGAGATTAACTTGGAAAATCATGTATAGTAGACATATGACCTAGATGAGATTTTTAGACACTATGTGTCTATCCAATACAAGTTAGTGATAAGTTCTTTAATCTCAAAATAATCTTTCAATTAAAGAACCATTTCATAAGATTACACTTATGAGAGTTATAATCATTAATGTGATGTGTTAACTAGAAAAAACATTACCTTAATAATTTTAATGCTTGAGTTAATGCATGTATCATTGAGGAGAATCCTAAAGAATATATATAAACCACTACCATGTGAATTCAGTGGATATGGATTCTTTTCCAAACCTCCAAAATTCTTAACACTCTAATCTTCTTCATCTTTATCATGTCAAGGTGCTAGCACATTGTTAGTGGATGAGAGTCCCTCTCATGAAATGAGAGACTCATCTTATCTTATGGATATCTATGAATATGGGAGGATTTCTTATTCCACGTTGGTAATCATCATTAAATGCATTGGATAAATATCAAGAAGGTTTCAAAGGATTCTTCAATGAAACATATACTCATTTTATAGGTTCTTTATATCCAGTTATTTAGGTGGTTTCATATTTAATCTATGGATATCCTTGAGTTTTATTTTTTATTTTTATTCTACTACTATAATTAATTATTAATCAACTCCAAATAAACCCAATAATGGTATCATAGGGAAACATGTTAATAGTGTATGAAATAATTCTTGAGAAATGGAGAGTATTATAGAACATAACACTACATAAAATGCCAAAATATCTTACCCATCCCATCCCCAAGACATTGGGTTGGCCTTTTCTATTCATATTTTATGTGTTAGTATAAGAAAAATGGGATATCTATATTCACCAGGGTGTGGTGAATAAACCATTTTGGTTAATTCATTAAGCATTAAAGCCTAAAAAATGGCTAGAAAATTTTCACCAGGTCATGGTGTGGATTTCATTTTATATAGCTAAACCGATTCTTCAAAATGACTTTAGAAAGAACACTAAAGTGGAGTGTACACTATGGTGGAGAAATTTACCATTAGATATCTTTGGTGCATAAGGTTAAGTGACCACAGTCAATTCCATAACTTAGTGTAGGCCGCAGTGCTTTGGAAAAACTATATTTTAAAATTTTCAATTATATATTGAATTAAAATTAAAATAAAATGATTTTAAATTATAATAAAAGGTATTTTAATGATATTTATTAATTAATAAAATGTTAATTAATTAATTAATTATAAATATTTTATAATTAAGTAATAATTAGTTAGGAAACATTTAAGATTAAATATTTCTTAAATATAAAATATTAATATTTTAAAAATACATTTTAAATTTATATGACATGTTTTATGGATTATAAATAAAAGAGTTTATTCTATAATCATAATTGGGTAATTTGAAAAATGTTTATAAATTTCATAAATGAGGCCAAAATATAATATATATTTTTATTTTAATTTATGAATTCTTTATTTTTTTTAATTATTTAAAATTAATAAGGAAATATATAAAAGTCTATATAATGAATTATATAAAAGAGTTTATGTAGAATGTGAATATAAATCAGTTATATTCATAATTATGGACTATCCATGATATAAAGTTAAAATTATAAAATATTTTATAATTAGATTTTATTTATGAATTGTTTATAAATAGTTATCTCATACTTAAATACTTTATTTTTTCATTTAATTAAACTTTATCCTTTAATTTATTCATAATTAAAAAAAATTACATTTTTAATGATTTATGCACTATTTTAAATGTAAAAAATCTTTTAGGATATAGAGTTTTTCATTACATTATAATAATGACTTCATAATGATTTTTTACATATATTTTGTCCTTGGTTTTTAATTAAATTTATGAGATTGAATTTTGTTGTTTAATATAGTTTGAACATATTAGGTTTGTGAGCTATGATGAATTTGATTCTCTCTTTAGTAAAGTATCATTGAGTAGAGGGACTTGGGTTTAGACTACATACATACATGGAGCCCTATGCCTTTTTTATACTAGTGAATGGGGTTGGATATCTATCACTATGGGAATAAAATTGTAGAGAATGTCAATATCATATAACTCTAAACTTTTACATGAAGTGTTCATGTACCTTATTCATATGATGAATTCAGATATGTATAAATATACACAACTTCTATTTTTTTGGGTGAGTAAAAAAATTATGAGTTGCATAAAAAGGTTAAATATCAATATGGTTTGAAAATTTTGATATGGTGGAGGGAATAGGTTTCTAAACTAAATTAATAGAATAATGCATAAATAAAAGGAAATAACACAAGATGGTGAGATTAAATCCCCTTTCAAATACTTCATGTATGATTCCTTTCAAAGAGACCCTTACCAAGACCTCGACCATCCGACTAAAAAGTTTCTTACCAAAGTGTGATACCTATGTATTACCTTGTATAAGGAAAGAAATTAATGAGCGATACTAGATCATCCTCAGGTAGTTTCACACCAAAGAAGTGTTCCCCAATATTGACTTTTTATTAGCTCATTTTTGATGTTTACATTGGGTTATAGTAGCTGGGAAACCACGCTGGTTAAGATTCTAGAGGCGTAGAGTTGAGTATTATCTATATGGTTAATTGGGTAAAGAATTAACTACTAAAAAAATTAAAGAATCATATATTATATAATTGCACTGATTCCCTACCTAAATAACTATGTAATTATTTCCACGCTAAAGAGGATAAATTTACCTAGATAAATATGGATCATGGATCGCTAAATATTTTTATGTTTTTCAAAATGGATTACCATTTTCAGGGGATCCTGTTAATTGAAATACCATATTATATTTTTAAAAATTTTGATGACTAGCTTATAAAATAATATATTTTAGATTAATGGAAATATAAAAAACCTTTAACTTAAGATCAATCCTTGAAAAAGTGAGACTAAATAATAGAAAACTATTTTATTAGTATCACATTTTGATAATTTTTCTCAAACAGTAAGGAAAGTTCTATGTATTGAAATAACCTCTACCTGATCATCCCACTTCTAAAGTTTTAAACATTATTTCTCCAATAATCTAATCAAGGGAATTGGGAACCAAGATTTTCAAGGAGGAATAATAATTTTATATGATAGAATTATTCAAAATACTTAAATGAGTTTTAGGAAACTTCTTGGAATTTCCATGTTAGGTATTGGTGTTATAGAAATAAATTATTTATTTTTTAAGGGTATGTGATACCAAATGTGTATTTAAAAATTCTGTTAATATAAAAGATTTCGACATCAAGGAAATAATTTAATGTTTGTCTGTTTTATATTAATGTAGCAAAGAGATGGAACATCAATGTAAAATTAAATAACAAGATTTAATGATTTTTTGTAAATAACAAGTATCTTCAAATTTTCTATTATATAATAAGGAAATTCTTTATTCGAAAAAGAGTTGTTATTAACAATATTAGATGATTAATTTATACAAAAGGTCTATGATTCAAAAAAATTATATGGAATGATTTTGAAAAGGTGATAAGGATGATTTTTTATCTAAATTGAAGTGTTTATCAAGATATTGGTTAAAATATATTGAAATGTGTTCACACCACACATAAATGGTATTTTATAATAATGTCTTATTTTCTAAGGAAAAATGTTCAAAACACATATGTTCAAAACACATAGAATATGTTTTATGTTGTGGTCATTTTTTTGTTAAATGTTCTTACAATGAGGAAATTATTGTAATTTCCTAACATAAAAGGGTTTCTATATCATAGGAAGTTATTTTGAAAGAAGATAATATCTACAAAGATAGTGGGAGTATGTTTGGAATTAGTAAATTTCAATGTTAAAAAGTACAGGATTAGAAAACTCTAATATTAATTTGTTTTTCACTTAATTTTTTAATGATTTTAGGATATGTGATGATATATATAAAAAATTAAATATTTCATTTAGTTGTTTTGAATAAGTTAAAATCATTTTTTTCTAAAGGATTATACCAATGTAAGTTTAAAGTGTTCTTAAATGTATATTATAAAGTGTTTAGGATATGTGATAATAAAGAAAAATATAAAGAGTTATATTTAGTTACCGTGAAAAAGTGAACATAATCATTTCTTATTTGATTTTACCAGCCAAATTTAAAAGTAATTTACTCTTGAAATATAAAAAGATGTAGGGTATGGTATTAAATAGAAATTTAAAGAGTTAAACTAGTTATTATAATAATGTAAATGTAATTTTATCCTAAAACTATTTATCATATGATAGTAATGTAATAATTTCAAATTTACATTATTTGAAAAACAATTAAAGGAAAAGTTTGATGGAAGGATTTATAAGGATGATGATGATTCAATTATGAATTATAAGTATAAAATAAAAGTAATAATCATAACATTTCATGTTATAAAGTTAAGAGTTTGAAATATGTTTAAATAGTTGAATGTTAGGAATATGATTCCAAAATATTACAATTATTTGAACTCTCTTACTTCATAGATTTTTTTTCACAAAATAGTGAGTGGGAGAGTTTTATCATATGGTCATATAGATATTTGTAAAGGATTATATATGTTAACAAAACCACAGAAAATGCAGCGAATATAAGCCTGACTTGGTAGATCATCATATATGATGTGATAGATAGGCAGTTATGTAGCATTTTATAAATTTTCATAAATTATTTTTATGTTTATAAAATATATCATTTTCGAGTAAATATCCAATTTATCATTCCTTTAGGTTAGTGGTATAAATATATATATATATACACATATATATATATATATACAATTCATGTAGTGTAATGATAAATTACATCTCAAAGTAAAACATTGAGTTATCCCTAATCGATGTTCATCTTGGAGTATTATATGTTATGATGAAATGTTAAGGTTAGTGTTAGAAGTATTCATGTATAAAGATAAAAAATATGATCATGGGACACAAAACAAAGAATAATATTATTTGCGTTTGCAGGATAACCCATCAAGTATACCGAATGGAGTGTTATATTGATGACTTTGGCATACTAGGGATGCATAAATCTTATTTGAGTCCCCATTACCTGAGGTTGGTGATATAAATATCAAGAGAACCTTCATATTTTGATAGCCTACTTACATAATTCTATATATTAAATTATATAATAAGGGGTGTTTGGGTATGTTTTTGAACATTTCATTGAGCTGAGAATAACCAATATGGTATTTTTTTTTCTCATATGAAAAGTATGACATCATAGCCCTTGATTGATATAGACTGTGGGAGTGTGCGGAAAGACCAAGAAATTGTATATCTATCCTGATATGGGCATGTGATTTTATTATCCTTAAGGATGAATTACATGTTATGTACTCAAATATCAAGTCAGTCTATACTATAAGAATCAAAAATAAATGATTGGGATTTATAGTATTTACTTGTCCTGTTTCACATCATCACTCGATGCCTTGGACAAAGGAAAAATATGATAATAAACATTTACATATAATATATACTAGTGGAAATAGGTATATAGATAAATTTATATTATGGATATCATTCCAGATCCCTTTATAGATTGAGTAGCATTGATGATTTTTTAGAGGCCACTTTTTTCTTATATATACGGATATATAGATTTGAATTTGTTATGAATGCTATAAATGATCACGGGGACACACTTTGTGGTTGAATAAATAGCGATTGAAATGTAATTTAAGATAATATCTAAAAAATTAGATTTAATAAAAAAATATTTTGGATGGGTGTTCACAAGGTATTACATAATATGTGATATAGGGATATGAAAACGAAAACTTTACAAAAAGTGTTTTGGAATATATCCAAAAGGTGTTTTGGATATTATTTTAAAATTTATTGTATATTATAAAATATAAAGTGAAATGTCAAAAATTCTATGAAGCATTAATGAATGAGGGATATTGAAGGATATATATATATATATGCCCTAAATCCATATTCATGAGATGTACTTGGGAAATCATGAACATTGGGAATATATTCTACATGAGATGCATAAACACTACAAGATTAGTAATTAATATCTAATGATTAGGTGTTTTATCTTCACATAAGATATGAATTAATGAACTGTATCATAAGATAAAAATTATGGGAAATAAAATAATGCATGTGATTTAAGAACTCAATAAATAATTAACTCGAGTGTTGTAATACTTGAGTTAATTCATATATCACTGAGGTGATTCCTTAAGAATTTATATAAGTAGCTATTATAAAATGTTAGTGGGTGTTAATTCTTGGATTAATATCTCAAATTCCCTACTCTCTCATATTCTTCATCCTTTACATGTCGAGGTTCTAGCACACTATGGGTGTAGGAGAGTCCTTCTCATGTGATGAGAGATTCATCTAGGCCCATGTATATCTTCTAAGTTCAGAGGATTTTGTATACAACTTTGATGATCATCATCAAACACATCATATGACGATCAAAAAGGTTGAAGAGGCCTCTTTATTGAATGATATTATCATTTTATGGGTTTTTAATTTCTATTTACTCACATGGTTTTATACTACTTTCATGGAGATCCAGAATTTTTGTGTTTCCTTTTTAATCTACTTCTATGATTTAATGTTAATCAAATACAAAGAAACCCAACATACCAAACCATGAACTAGAAGGTACCCCCTAAAACATCCAATAAAACATAGGGCGAGTGACTAAAACTATATACATTCCATAATTCATTGAATGAATCTCCACACCACACAAAGTTTACTAGAAAATATATCCAAAACAACTATAGTTCCTAACACATTTAAGGGAAAAACACACTTCAGACAACCCTAAGGGAATTGAACTACTCAACCAAATGTTAAAAAATATAGGAGCCCAATGTCCTAGATTCACTCAAGGTTTTAATGAAAATTATAATCGGAAGAGTAACCAATGTTGGAACCCACTCCTATCTAGAAAAAGAACTAATAGGTGAAGAACTGAATCATACTACACTCTCATGGCCTTTTCTTTAATGGTATATCCATGGAGACCAATAATCATCATCAGCAAGACACACAATCCAAAATAATCATGACCAAACCACACCTCATTGGTACAAAAAACCTAGATGAGGTGGTACTGACCCTGATCATCGATTATTCTTTACCAAACAACTTTTTCCAAAACCTATCCAATATTGTAGATGCATCATGTATCCTATGCTATGACAAGGGTTGAGATTAGATACATAGAGTTCCATTCCTTTTCATGAAATAACAACTTATTCATCACAAGAGGGGGATTTAAGAGACTATATCCTAGCTCAGAGGACCCATTCCCGACCTTATATTGAGATATTGACTCCATCAATGGATTGGAAAAAATCACTACTTGAACTAGAAAAAAAGGCTTAAGGGAAGTACCTGAATACATATTTCACTTTTATACTACTTTATAGGCACAATATCCAATTATATAGTAAAAAGAGACCATCAAGAATGTTCTAAAGACACTGATCCATCTCCCTTGGTCATAACCTAAGATATAATGTGGAAGAGATAAGGAATATACCATCTAAATGAAGAATATCTACAAAGTACATTTATACCGAGTAGTGAATGTACAAAAAATATATCCTCTGAATCCAATACACATGTACCAATACCAAATCTTAAGTTCATTGAGAGAATGATGGATTCCTCCATGAGTCTCTCACCTACATTAGAATCTCCAATTTTTTTGTAAAGATCATATCACTCATACATGGTTGAACACAGATGTCCATGCCCCCTCATCCTCTAAAATACCCAAGGACACCAAAAACTCTCAGAGGGTAACAATCCTTAAATACATTAAAGGGTCACATTCCCATTATCCCATTACTCAATGTAAAGTATAAAACACTCACACATTCTGTACTCCAACATCCAAACCTTATCATTACCTTTAAGGGATCATAACTTAGAATCAATCCCAAAATCATCTCACTAATATCCTCTACCATCATAGAGGACCTGTCCATTTCACTATATGAAAAAGGAAATGTTGAATGGACTCCTTTAATGTTTAAATATATCTTCATGTTGAGAAAAAGGAAAAACCTAAAAAATAGGGTTGTATTCAGCATGTACAAGTGGTATATGTGTGCAAACCCAACTGACTATACTTGGGATTATATATAGGTACAAATTGACATCTACTTCTTTGATAAATTTGGTGCACCTATTCTATATGAGGTGTAAGAAACATTACACCTGGTTGTGTGTCATAACTCAGTTCATCCCCTATTTCCCAACATAGTATGTCCTTGTATAATCTATATAATGCACACAAGTATCTAGAAATGTATATGGTAAGTCCATAATTTGTCTCCTATGGTCTTACTCAGTGTGTACATCTAACATAGACAATGAGTGGACCTCATCTCTAACCTGATATATATAAAACTACACACCATATGTTATTGAGGCTACATATATCATTATTAAAAATTCTATACCAAATATGTTGTGAAAAATATTCTTTATATGAAACACCTCAAATTCAATTTGATTGCAAAGGATAGACAAAAAAAAGGCAATATAGATCCCAAAACAAAAGTTAAGAAGAGTAATAAAATCATAATAAATTAAAATCTAAAATGATGATCCCTACCTCTTGGAAAATTAATGTAGCTTCATAATCATGCATTTTTAATTTGTGATACAGGGTATTTTCATCCAAATCTATGCTTTTATCTTCCAAGGATAAATATTACTCCCTAGAATGCCTCATCTTAGCTCTATTTCATTATTAATGAAGGGAGAGGAGTTAATAATTTATACCGGAATGGGTAAAGAGGGTGAGGTTTGGTTATTAAGGCCCTAATTAATTAAATGGATTACCAATTAAAAGGGCCTATCCTACGGCTCATCCATTTATAAAGTTTATACCTCTCTTAGGTAAAAACCCCTATTTAGGACTAAAATATATACATTGAATTCTAATATAGAGATTAATTTTAGATATAGTGGTGTTCAAACCCATGATAATAAAAAATATTTTTTTATTAAATATAATATATCCAAAATAAAAATTCCTAACTTAAAATATTTGTAAAATCCATCCCAAGGGTTAAAAGTCACATTTTTTAGTCAACAAAACCATCAATTTTTCTGGAAGTCTTTTAACAAGAAGAAAGTATCATTTTTACTTTGAAAAAGTCAGGGAATCCAAAACTTTGAAAGGAGATAAGACTTTTATGTAGTAAACAAATTGAAAATCACACGCTAACTTCGTTAAGGATTTTCTTCCTTAATAAGAAAACAACCGTAGTGTATCTTCTAGAATCCATCAAGATAACCTCATGGGGAAAAATGGGCACACCACTATATGAGATTATCCATCTTGTTAATGTTTCTTAATAAATAGGGATGTAGGATATATATCACTTGGGATCTCTCCGCTTCCTAAATATTAGTATGAGAATATTACATCTGAAATTATATCCCCCCATTTCACCACTTATCCATAATGCATCATTGGGATATCTTATAATCTTAGTCAAAATCATCTTGAACAAACTCACAAAGTCTCCCCACCAACAGACTTTATCCCCTAATAGAGGGACTCTCATTTACCCCAATATCTTGAAAAGTAATTAAACAAAGGTATCTAAAAAATATATTTTTCTCACTAAGGAACATACCAAGAGAGTCACACTCCCCACCTAAAAAGGGTACAACCACAAGCCTGTCTTTTATTGACTATCATAACACACCAACATATGCACTAAAATGTCTCAATGAGAGCACAACACTACATCATTGGAGCATAACACCTCTTCAAATAAATACCATAAATTTGAACAAATCAACACCAATTGGTTTATGGAAATAAGGTAAATATACCCTATCATCATTCCTCATAAAATATTATGGGGACAAAACATCTGAACCACAGAACTCAGTGAGGCCCTCATCCACTGAAGATGAACTAATTAATCAACATTAAAACATTAATTTGTATATATATTAATTTAAAAATCCTAGAATAAAACCAACTAAATGATCTATAATACCCAAATACCATGATATGGAATATAAATCTCTACAAAAAACATATACCAAACCTCCTATAATGGTACATAATGAAGTAGGCTAACTACTAGTTAGCCTAATGTACATGACTATTGAACTCACATGGTCCAACGTGCCTCCAACCATGTACATAATAATCCCCAATGATAATGGGATCATAGGTTACTACACACATGGATTTTTTCATGAAAAAATTCTTAAAATAAGCTTAGCCCAACCCCTATATAATCTCCTCATAACTCCAAGAATAAATAGACAAATGTTATGATAAATCCATGAAGGAAATTGTTACGGCCTCCAATAGTTATTCCTCCTCATCAGCTAGGTTTTACTCCAAATGAAGTAGACCCTGATCAATATAATTGATCTCTATAACATGTTGTAAAACCTATCAGACATCCAAACATAGTTTTAGGGCGACCTCCCATCACCATTAAAACACCATTGGGTCTCTCTCTTCTATAACAACATCCCTAGTAAACTCACTACTAAAATAATCTCTCAACGTTAGTATAAATGTGGATAAATGTTCACCTATAAGATATAGATCTAACCATATTTAACTAGCTAAAATACCATATGGGGGTCTCTGACACTCTTATAAATAATGAAACATCAAGATAATAGAATGTGTGGGTGATAAAAATAAAATACATCCCAATAAAAGGGCATAAGTCCCACCTAATCCTCATCATGTTCTTTCTGGTCTATCCATTTTCATCTTGCACTATGAATAAATTTTATCAGTAATTATCATATTTACTCTCCCTAATATTCATTAGACATGGTATTGGAAAAAAATATGATTGTGCACATTAGCGGAGCAATAATCTTGACTATTCCCCTAAGCCTAACATCCAACTTGCTATGCCTGTCAGTATTTGAACAAAAGAGACAATCAAGAAGAATTGAACTAAAACAATGATCATTTTAGTCAACAATAATGATCAAGATATTTCAATAGACATAATATCAATAAATACCTCCATCTATCATTGATATATAGTGAAGGACCCACACCTCACTATGTATCTATAAACTAGTCAAGGTGATACTGACCTCACATGTGGTGAATCTTACACCCAAAATCATGAGGGAAGTATAACACTATAAGGGTAGAATGATCATACCCTAAATTATGTCAAACATAATCCTCTATAAATGGATATCCCACTCCCTATCTATAAGGGTTAATGACCCCACTGTAGTATGAGAGAACCACACCTAATTGGGTTTACGGGGATACAAACCACTTTTCAGAAAATGACATGCATCAAATTAGGGGAATTCTACCACTTCCAGAGATAAACCACACCCTACCTAGTAGGGGGATAATAACTCACAGGGGTAAACCACATCTCTCATAATTACAACCACTAACCTCTACAAATAGATGAACCATACTTTTATTAGCAGGGATATACCTATAACAACCCATGATTTAGTAATCTAAAGGTGGTGGTTACTTTATAAAATTACTATATATATATATTGTATATCACCATTTAGGATTGATAAACTTAGTAGTGTTGGAAAACAAGATACATACATGATACCAATTTTACATTGAGAATAAAATATAAAACACAGTAACAGAAAACATTCAACATCCTTGACCTCATTAAAAGAAACATACATCATATCCTAGGGAATGGAAAAAAATAAGGGTGAGATCATATGCTCAGAGAGGTTCATGTAAAATTGAATATATCATGAGTAAATAAGACATAATCAAAAGGGTATGGTAAATAATTGAAAAAATGTTCCATTTAATCAATAACTCAAGCATGAAATGCATTCATGGGTAATATCGATGTAATAATCAAATAAATAATAATAATAATTGAATTATCAATAAAGAAAATACTAAATATTAGACTTTATGATCTCAAACATCATTATATCAAGACCTTATATTAATATAGTTTAATCGATGGATTGGTAGACACAAAAAATCCATTTAATTTTTCCAACTGATTTGTCTCATGAGACCTATATATGCATCGAGGGGCTATCTATAACTAGGACCCACCCATCACAACATGTAAAATTAATTTCTCATATATTTAATGATCAATTCAATTCACGAACAATATTACTTATCAATAAATGACCATATAGTTTAAATAATAAAGAATATTAATATTCTCCATTCAATCAAATAAATTTCATAGTAAAACACCATATATAGAAATAGTATATAGTTTAAATAATAATCATATACATGACATAATGAATATGAATATTTAAGATAAATTTAATTTTTAATGATCATTAGAAAGTGAATGTGTCATGAGAAAGTTAATGAACACAAAATTCAAAAAGATATAAGAGATGACCAAGATTCATTAGACATATATATTTTGAAATAAAATCATGAAGACTGTTGAAATAAAGAAAATATAATAAAAATTAAAATAATATTTAATTTAATTTTTTTATAACTATTGAAAATGTGTAGAATATTATAAATTTCATAAAACAGTTATGATGGTTGGAAATTCTATTAACACTATATATGATAAAAACATTCCTTTTGACTTTTTATAAAGAAAGTAAAAAATGTATCTTTCAAAAAACATCAGAAGTATTAATTGAAAACATTTTCAAAATTCAATAATAACATAAAATTTCCTTAATAAACCATTTGAGTAATAAAAATAACTTTTTTAAATCAATTTTGTTTAATATGGATATGGAAGGAAAATATACATGATTAAAATAGAAATAAAATTGGTTTTTATTTTAAACATTTATTTTCTTGATTCAATTTACCAAGATAGGAAAAGATGGAAGGAAATACAAGAAATCATTAAATATCTATATTATAATAATATTTTTGGATCTGATGAAGGATAAATGATAATATTTTTTCAATGAAAATATAATTAATCCCAAAATAAAATGATATTGTAAATTAAATTCACACCTCTTAGTAAAATATTAAATTATAACCCCTTGAGAGAATAATATCAAACTGAAAAATTAATAATTATAAATAAATAGTTATTTTTATTAAATATATAAAATAGGTAGTATATACCCCATATAAAAGTAAATAGGTACATAATAAAAAATATTTCTCAATGGAGTGGAAATTGAGATAAAATTTACTTACATCACACATTCTTTTAGTTGAAGTTTCTTTAAACTTTTATATAATGGTTTTAAAAATGTTATACCAGAATAATATTTATATTTATAATATCATACATAATACTATTATATCATATATTCAATAGTTCATTAATAATATTTCATTATTACCATTGTTTTGGGTGTTAACGACTTCATTTTCTCATGCATGTTTTTTCATGGAAGCTCTAGTTATTATAAATAGGATATAGTTACGTCATATAAAAAATTATATCAACTTTATAGATATATTATTTATTCATTAGAGACATTTTTATAATCATTCATTAAGTTTGGATATCAAAAATTAATCACATCGCTTCATGGAGATGATAGGTTGTATGTACACATGAGCAACATTGTCATTTCCTTAGTGGATAAAAGGGAAAATAATTGGATGATATATTAAATTTAAAGTATCAATATTATTTCATAATTGTAATATATATTCATTATTTCCATCATATTGACTATCCATGTGAGACGGTGATGGAAAGAAAATCACATCAGTTCACAAGGTTGTAGTCCTCCATACACACGAGTAATGGTTGTTCTTCACATTTGAAGGAGAGGGAGATGGATAAATCAACATAAGAAGAAAACAAGAAAAAAAGAGCTTGGAATAAGTTAACCAATGGAGTGATGGTTGTAGTCGGTGTGTTTTCTTCACATTTGATAGAGTGATGGTTTAAAATATTTTATATTCTATATTAATTATATTAGAATTAGTAATACGCAATTAAAGTTGGTAAAATATGAAGAAAAAAAGAAAGAGCTTGGTGAAGAGAAATCACTTTTTCTTAGAAAGATTTCCATTGTATCTCATATTAAGGACCCTAAAGATTGTATTTTTGGATCATAACCTATATAAAATTGATAAAGATATTAGGTAGATATTTATTCGGGGTTTTCAAGATAAATTTTTTTAAAGGTGTTAATAAGTGATGATAGGAGGTTCCCTTTTATAATTGCAGGGAGTTACCCACTTTTAATTTTTCAATGTTTTTCAATAATATCATGTAACGTTCTTGGAAATATGTCTCCAAAACGGTAAATTTTAAAATTTTATATTTTTAATGTCGAAATGAAACCAAACAATGTGGTTTAATAAAGTTTTAGACTATTTTTACCCTTATCATTATAGATTAACCCCAAGTAAACTAGTTTTAAACTTAATCATAGTAATTAATTGTTATTATTTTTACTATTAATTATGAAAAAAATTTATGTTGAACTTATTAACTAATATTAATTATTTTTATTTAAAAAATTTAATAAATTTTATCAAATTAAATTCACATAATTGGTAGAATTTGATTTAAAAATAAACCCGTGAAAGATGTCTTAAAATGGGTTTCTAAGAAATTCATTTTCAAGAATAAGATGACATTATATTATCTATAAAAATAATAATCATATATATATAAAAATTAAAATATTTATATATATAATCTATAAATTTTATTTAAATCATTTATAATTTAATATTATTTATATTTATTAAAATGGAAAGACATTATTCCTTAAAAATTCATTTTCAAAAAAATATCCCTTTTACACCCTTATGATCTTATATTTATTTATATAAATTTTATAGTCAATAAATTATTAATTATGAAAATTATTATAAATAAAATTATGACTATTTCATACTAAATTTTTTATTATTCATGAAATCTTATTTCTCAGGGAAAAATTCAATAAATCATTCTAGGCTGATTTTGAACTTAGTTCAAAATTAATATTCATCCAATACAAATGGTTTTTTTCCCTGATAAATTAAAATGTGGGTTGTATTGTAGTTTTATTAAAATAGAATATTCACTTAATATAATTGAGGCTTGCGTGTTATATTCTTTCCTACTATGAAATTTCATCCTTGAAATTTTCTTGGATATTACTTTCTAAAAAAATGAGGGTGGTTCTTCTTCATAACCTCCTATGGTTCCTGTATTACTTCATCCATTTTATAAATCTTCCAAAGAAACTTTACTGGAAAGTCATATTATTCATCTTTACTTGATCTCTAGTGTTAAGAATTTGGATGTGATCTTCACTGTAAGATATATTGATTTCAAATTCTATTTCTTCAAAGGTGAGAAAATGCATTATATCTAGCATGTAATTTATTAATAATTATACTTAGAACACATCATGTAATTTAGAGAGGCTTTGTGGAATTTCTAAATGGTAATCTACAAAACTAATTATTTTTCAGAATTTAAATTTTTTTAATATACTTGGGTTTTAGTTTCCCTTTATTACTAAATTTTATAACACCCTTACATGGAGATGATTTGAAGAAAACATGATATCCAAATTTTAATTACAAATATTTCTTCCATTTATCAACATAAAAAATTATCATTATTTTATTTTATTTAATATGAGTATAAAAGTTATTTACCTTTTTTAGTATCTCTTAAACACATTTTGGGCCTATAAGTTTCCTTTCACCAACTTTATCACAAAAATTTGGATTATTATATCTCTATACATAATATTTATTATACGCCACAATTTGAATACATGAATGTAACTTTTTATTAAAGTTAAAATATAAAAGAGGTAAATAATGATCCCTCATACCTTTAAATTTAAGAAATAATTACATAAATATGTCTTATAATGTATCAATATTCATTTCGAACTATCCATTAGTTTGAGGGTGGTAGGCTTTTCTCAAATGAAGCTTCCTATCAAGAAACTTTTGAAGACTTTCCTAGAATTTTGTTGTAAATCTGGGATCATTGTCAGAAATAATTAAAATAGGTTCACCATAGAGTATTATTACTTCATTAATATATATTTTTGAAAGGTAATGATGAGGTAAATCTTCTATTATAGTATATAAATTCACATATTTGTTTAGGAGATCAACAAAAACCCATATTTCATCATTCTTTCTAGGAGTCTTAGGTAGTCATCTAAAAAATTCCATAGTAATGTCATTCCATTTCAATATAAGAATAGGTATAGTTTTCATAAATTCTATAGTATTATGTCTCTTATACTACACCTATTGGAAAACCAATAATATTGATATATAATCTATAATTTCCTGCTTTATGTTGTCCCACTAAAATGTTCCCTCAGATATCAATATATCTTGGTTCATCCAGGGTGTATATGGAAATTTGAGGTATGAGAATCAAATGAAAATACCCTTTTTTTCTCAAGTACAGAAATAAAATATATTATATTTCTAGATTTCATGATTCCATCCTCACATATGAAGTCTTATAATTTCCCTACATTCATGGAATTATTATTCTTTTGAAAATCCTCATCACTAGGTTGAGAACTTTTTATCTTTTATAATAAAAATGGTTTCATAATAATTTTGAAAAAGGAGTTATGTATTGCCTTCCTTCATAATCACTATATACATAGTTACTATATCTATGAACATAGGATCCCTATCAATCCTCATTTGGGTCAAAACTCCATGACCATTCTAGCTCAATGCATCCAATACCTTATTTGACTTCCCTGGGTGAATGAGTGTTGAGAAATCCTAATTATTGAGTATCTCAAGCCATCTAATTTACCTCATTTTTTGATATTTATATAAAATGATTTATTTTAGGATCTTATGGTTTTTTATATCTCATATATTTCACTATAGAGATAATTTCTCCATATATTTAATGAAAATATTACTGATGGAAACTTAGAGTCATGGGTTATATAGTTATATCCATGAGTATTTAACAGTCTTGATGCATATATAATAACTTTATCATTATGCATAGGTAAACAACTAATTCCCTTTTTTGATGCATCAATATATATAAAAATACATCATTTCATGATGGTAGATTCAAAAATCACAGCATTGACCAATGTCATCTTCAATTATTTAAAAAATTATTAACATTCTTTTGTCTATATGAACCTAACCCCTTTATGTGTATGCTTGGTTAACATGTAAGCCAAACATGTGTTTTTTTGAAAAAATCACTGATAATAACCTACCAAACTAATGAAACTATATACCTTTGTTATGTTCATTGGTGTAGGTCATTCTTTGAATACCTTTTTCTTCATAGGATCAACTTATATTCCATCCTTAGAGAAAATATGGCTAAGAAAACAATTTTTCTGAAGTTAGAATTCACACTTACTAATTTTCCTATATAAATATTTTTATCAAAGAGTCTCAAGAATGATCCCCAAGTTATTTTCATGGTTCTCATAGATTTTAGAATACACCAAGATATCATCAATTAATACCACAACAAAATTATCAATATATTACTTAAATATATTGTTTATTAGTTATATAAAATCATATGTCACATTAGTCAATACAAATGGCATTAATATAAAATAATTATGTCCATACCTCATTCGAAACACTATATTTATATTATCTTCCTTCTTTAATCACAATTAATGATACCCATAATGAAGCCCAATCTTTGAAAAATATTGAGCTCCATGAGGTTGATCAAATAAGTAATCAATGCGAGGTAGAGGATACTTGTTCATTATTTTAATATTATTTATTTCCCTATAATCAATGCATAGCCTAATAAATCTATAATTATTCTTAATGAAAAGAATAGGGGATCCCCAAGGTGAAATAGTAGGGTATATAAATCCCTTATCAAACAGCTCCTAGAGTTATTTTATCAACTCCACTAATTCCACAATGGCTATTCTATATGGATTATTTGATACAGGTTTCATATTAGGAATTAAATTTATGGGAAACTCGACACCACAATCTTGTGGATGTACATTTAATTCCTTAATAAATACATCAATTTATTCCGGTACAATAGGTAAATCCTCAATTTGAGGATTAACTTTTACATATATAAATTTTATTTTTTCTTCTCCCATAAGAATCTTATTCAGAAGAGCTAATAGTGGTGGTTTTAGACATGACATAGACGATTAATTCTCCACTCTAAAGATAAAGAATTTCATATATTCATTATGAATCATAATTTTCTACTATTTGTAATAATTTTTTTTCATTATATTTTGAAATCTAGTCTATATCAAGGATTATATCAAAGTCATCCATATGAATGATAATAAAGTCACCAATAAAAGAATGTTTATGTGTTATAATTAGAAATTCCTAACACAACATACTCGCATTGATATTTCTAGTAGGAATTATGATTAAAAACACCATTTTTAATGTTTTAGTGAAATATATAATTTTATTAGAGAACATGGAAGATATAAAAGAGTGTGAGGATCTAGAATCAAATTAATCATTAGCTAAATTTTACTATATGATTAATGTACATTCCACAACATTTTTGGGGACTTCAACCTCAACTATAGTGATCACATAATCTTAGTCTTCTCCCATTGGACTCTTCTATGGTATGTTCCCTTAGATATTGGTAGATTGGTTCAAATAATGTCTCATTTATTTACAATTGAATCACTGAATTACAATGTTCCCTTTATTTCCAATATATTCAGAGCCAGATGATCCTTATCATTTCACTTGTATTTACATCCTATTATTTTTAAAGTAATATACTTCCAATATAAAATTTTCCCTTTCATCTCACCCCAAGTGTAAGAATATATTTTAAGGGACTTAATCCTTCACTCAACTACCATAGGATTAGTAGTCCCACTAAATTATGGGGGACTTTGTCACATGAAATGATAAAATATAGGTGTATCACATATTGAAACATCATGTTTTTTTATATGTGAAAGGTTATTCATCATAACATGGATCAACTACCATAATTTATCCATGATATTTACAACTCCTACACCATTTTTATTAGATTGATCTATAGATAAATTTCTATATTAACCATTATTATTGATTTCATTATTTTTTCCATGTGTAATTTTTAAAAAATGGCATATATTGGATTATCTCATTAAATTATAGATTTTAAATCATAATAAATATTATTCTTAGTCAAATATAACACTTAACATAAATTTAGAATTTATGATTTGTTAATCTAAGAATCATAAACATTCTTTATTTAGAGATATATTTAATCCATACACATATTATAAAATTCCTCATTATGGTTTTTAAATAGAATGAAAATTATCCTAATCAAATCCCCCAAGAGTGTAATACGAGGTGCGCTATAAGGGAAGACTCACCATGAAATAAAATAATGGCCATGATATACTTGACCAACTCTTTTCAGAGTTATTACCACTAGATTCATTTGTATTAAAACCATGTCTAATTGTAGTATCCATACATGGATACGTTTTTAGGAAGAAACACATAATCTATACCTTACCAAATATTTTCTTATATTATTCCAAAATTATAAATATCATTAACATCTCTAATAGGAATATGTTCCATAATATTTTTTCCTAAATCTAATTCCCAATGTTTCTATTAAACCTCTTATGATACCCAGTGTAACAAACCATATTCTAGTAATCTAGAGTTGGTGGTTACTTTCTTACATTGGCAAAAATACAATACATCTAACCATGTAGGATCAATTAGTTTAGAAATATTGGAAAACTAGGTGTGTACATACTGACCATTTTACATTAAGAATAAAATATAAAACATAGTAATGGAAACATTATACATCCTTGAACTCATTCATTGAATTATACTAAATATCATGGGAAAAGAAAACAAAATAAGTGTGATTTGAGATTCTTAGTAATGGTAACCTATAACATAAGTGATCATGAGTAAATAATTCATAATCAATATAGTAAGTTAAATAAATGAAAAAACTTTCCATTTAATCAATAACATGAGCACGAAATGCATCCATGGATAATATAAATACAATAATTGCATGCATAATAAGAATAACTATTTTATAAATTAACTAAATGATTAATATTGGATTCAATGATCTTATTCATCATGAAATATTTACCATCAAGTAATTTCACCAAAACAATTTAATCGATGTGTACGTATACAGTAAAAACCCATTTAATTTGCCTAAATGATTTGTATCATGAGACCTGTTGATGCATCAAGGATCTATCTATAACTATTCCCCACCCATCAATGCATTCCCAATGAATTAATCATATATTTAATGATCAATTAAATTTATGAAAAATATTCCTTATCATCAAATCACCATACTAAACTATTCCATTTGGACCTCTGTCAGAAATATGTATGCCAACATTATGAACAATACTAGATAGATGGTCACTAGAAACTCTTCCATTAAATTCTAGTTAGATAACTGGACTAGGACTCCTTTAATTACTTTAATTCCTCCTGATTCCCTCCCTGAAAATATTATTTACACTATTAAAAAAATTCTCAACTCTCATTTTTTTACTCTTCCAGAAAATGTTCAAATTATTTATAATTATCATTTTGCTATCTTAAAGGTTTTTTAAACTTGGGAACCTGCTCACAATTATTTTATAAATTCAAAAAGATTCTACAACCACATCTTTCATAACTCATAAAATGACTTTAAGTGGATTAAATTATTAGATAAATCTTGGATTAAGCCCTCAAGACTCACTCTTATATGGCATATTTCCTATAATAGAGTTCCCACTGATTCTTGTTTGAAAATTTTTGGGATCCAACTTTTTTCTGAATATTGTCTCTATAATCTTCATAGAGAGGATACTAACCATTTATTTTTGTCTTGTGATACTACCACTACTCTTTAGAACTATATTTTTGAAATATTTTATTGTAGATAGTGAATTATTGATTCAATCAATTCACAATTAAAATGCTGTGTGGAACTGGAAAGCTCCCAAAAAATCAAAAAATTATTTATAGATGGGGTTGCGGAGCTTATTCATGTAATATAGTGTGATATAAATGATTTTTTTCAAAATAATTGCTCATTTAACATCAATACAGGTTAAATGAAGGTTCTCATCACTATGTATGAAGTTTGACTAATTCAAAAAATGTACTATGACAACTCAGTGGGTGATTTTATGTTTCTGCATTGTCTTTGGGTCGATGCCAATTTCACCCAACTAAGACACACTTTTGAGGTTTTATAGAGACGACCACTCCCCTGGTGGATTAAAATCAATGTGATCGGAGCCTCCAATGGAAATCCAAGCCCTGTAGGGTATGGAGCCATCTATAGAAATCATCTTAGTCAAATAATTGGGTGCTGTTATGGATGATGTTTTATTGAAACCTCTTTGGAAGCTGAAATAATGAGTGTGATTCATTTTGTCTCCTTTTCCAGACACTGTGGTTGGAACAAATTATGGACTGAAAGTGATTTTGACTTTGGTGAAGGCCATTTGAATGGAACGATTCACCTACCTTGGACTCTTACTACTCATTGGATGAATTGTCTCCATTATCTATAAATCACCAATTTCATTGCAACCCATACCTATCATGAGGAGAATATAGTTGCTAATGGTCTCACAGATAAAGAGGCATCACAGGAAAAAACCTAGCTGGAAGATCTTTCAGACATCCTTTTTCTTCTTTATGAGAAATATTGTAATATGATCCCATCTTTTAAACTCTTGTAAGATTTATTTTTAATAAATTTTGATTTGGTCTTTTGACCATGGCGCCACATATTTAAAAAATAATAATACAAATAATATATATATTTTAGAGAAATTTAATGTTCATTGATCAAAATAAAGTGATATTCCAATGAAAAAGTTAATGATCACAAAATTAATAAGTGACGAGGGATGACCATAGATTCTTTGGAAATATAGGTTTTGAAATAAAGTCATGTACATGGATAAATAAATAAAACAGTTGAAAAATATTAAAATAATATTTCATTTAATATTTTTCTTAGGAAAACCATTTAGAAAATATATAAGAAGATAAATATCAAAAAACATTTATGACAATGGGAAAGTCTTTTAACATCATTTACATTAAAAAAATTTATTTTGACTTTTTATAATGAAATTTTATTTTTTATGGAAAAATTTATAGATTTTCCTTTAACAAATTTAAAATATTAAAGTATAACATTAAATGACCTTAATAAATCTGTTTGGTAATAAAAAATAAATTTTTAAATAAATTTTTAAAAATATAGGAATGGATGAAAAATATACTCGATTAAAAGAGAAATGAAAGTCGTTTTCCTTTTAAATATTTCATTGATTGATTTAAGTTCCAAAGAGTGGAAAATTCAGAAGAAAATTTTGGAATTTTTGTTAAATATCAAGAGGATAAGAAATTTATTTGAGCTTATGAAGGATAAATGATAACATTTCTTTAATGAAAATATAAGTAATCCTAAAAGCGAGATTATAAAATAAATTCATACCTCTTTTGTATCTTTTAAAATATAACCCATTAATAGGATAAACATTAATTAAGACTTTAATAATAATTACTAAATTTTTATTCATGTTATATATATAAAAGGGGTAGTATATACACTAGATAAAATTGAATTAGTGTATAATAACAAATATGACCTAATAGAGTGGAAACTAAGATGAAATTCACTTACCTCACACTTTCCTTTAGTTTAACAAGATTAAAAATCCTATATAACCATTTTAAATGTTATACTAATTTGTAATAGAAAAATATTATTATTTATAAAATCATATATGTTACTCTTATATCATCTTGTTACCCATTTTTTTGATAATTTATCATTATTACCATTGTTTCAGATGTTAACTTCTTTATTTTTTCATGCATGTTTTATCATGAAAGTTTTGGTTCTCATGAATATGATGTCATTATATAATATATATGATGAAATTAAAATTATAAATATAATATTTATTCATTTTTTAAATCTTTAGAATCATTATTGATGTTTAGACATGAAAAATTAATCCCATCGCTTCACGTAGACGGTAGGTCATATGTATGCATAAATGATGTTAACATTTACCCAATGGGTGAAAGGGTATGAAATTGTATGATATATTTAATTTAAAAAATAAAAATAATTTCATAATTATCATATATATTCATTAGTTCCACTATTATTTCTATCCATGTGAGTCAGTGATGGAAAACATATCACATCAGTTCGTGAGGCGGTAGTCACCCATACACACAAGCGAAGGGTTTGTTTCCCATTTGATGGAGAAAGAGAAGGATAAATTTTATAAAATAAGAATAATATAATCTGTGTATAGACTAAATGATGGTGATAATATATTGGAATTATAAATACATCATTGAAGGTGATATAGAAGAAAAAAAGAATGATCTTGGTGAAGACAATTACCTTCTCTTAGAAAAAAACCTTTGGATATCTTATTATGTACCATAGGTTTAGATTTTTGGGATGAACATAACATATAAAATCTGTGTAAATATTTTTGGGAGATATTTAAAGGGTTTTTTTCTATCTAAATGGCCTGAGAGTTGTGAATAAGTGAGGGGAGAAGGTTCCCTTTTATAATTTAGGTGAGGGGCACACTTATAATTTTCAAAGTTTTTCAATAATATCATATAACTTTCTTGAAAATATGGCTCCAAAATGGGTTATATTATATGGAGATGAGGGTAAGTTATAAATAAAAGAAACAAAATGTGTTTTAGAAAGTTTTCAGTTCATTTTTACCCTTATCATTATAGATCAACCCTAGGTAAACCAATTTTAGACTTAGCTATTGTAATTAATTTTTACCGTTTTTAAAATTAATTATGAAAAAAATAAGTTAAAATTATTAAATAATATTAATTAATATGATTCCAAATATTAAATATATTTTATAAAATTCAATTCACATAATGGTATAATTTAATTTAAAAATAAACCCATAGAAGATGTTAAAAATGATTTTTTAACAAATACATTTTTCCAAAATAAGATGACTTTATATTAAGTATATGAATAATAATCATCCTTATATGGATTTAAATTAACATATTTAGATATATAATATATAAATTTTATTTAAATTTTTCATAATTAAATAATATTTTAATTAATTAAAATGGAAAGACATTATGCCTTTTTAATAAATAGTTTTCTAAAAATATCTCTTTTATCCCCAAATAATCTTATATTTATTTGTATCAAATTATTAATCAATAAATTTTAAATTAAATAATTTATTATAAATAAAAGGAGGAATATTTAAATAATAATTTTTAAATTATTCACAAAATCTTATTTCTTAGGGAATATTTTAAAAAATAATTTTAGGCTTATTTTGACGTAGCAAGTTCAAAATCAAAACTCATCCTATCTAATTAAAATTATTGTTGGATGAAATATAAAAATAAAAATTTTATTATAATTTTATTAAAATATAATGTTCACTTACTATAATTGAGGCTCAGTTGTTATAGTATTAACCCTTCTCTACAGGATAGGGGAGCCACACCTCATCATATTTGAGGGGTTATAGATCCCATACATGAATGAAAAGACCATGCTCCACAAATGGTAAAACTCACCTTGATATTTATGGGGGTATACTAAACTACACTGTCTCATATGGGGAATGGATGTATTATCTATTATCATGAGAAAGATAAGGGAATATTGACCCCAACATAGGATCCCTACCTCATCCGATCTCTTTAAACAGATGGAATACCGACTCTATTGATAGAGGATCCTATACACCCGTATAAAAATTGGATGGGGGAACACCAAAACTACTTGAATATGGTATCAAACATTGATATATTTGGAGTGATCCTTATATAAGGATCACACTTCTATGAGTGGTCCTAGGGGATATTATCAACTGAAAATGTTCTATTTTGAACCTATGGAGAAAAAATCCCAATGATGGAAATCAATGTACTTATTTGACAACACTAGAAACTTGAAAAGAAGTTGCAATATAAAATAAATAAACAAATAAAATTCTATATGATTCATGGAACTACTATAATATACCCCATAAACAATGCTATAAACATTCAAGCTAGTCAACCAGATTATCCGAGTCCTTAAATAAAAATGTGTTGGCCACTACACCCTAGATGGATTCCATATTCTGTAAACTAAACCTAATGAACTCAATCATTGTCTCTCCAAATTTCCAAAAATAAACTCACAAGACACCTCCAATATAAGCACCCAACCTTAAACATTACATAATATTTATTTAGGTTAAGAATTTTACTTTATTTCACATTGAGGATCTTTTCATGTTTAGATCTTTACAGAATTAGACCAAAAATATTACAAAACAAAACCGTATAAATACAAAGTAAACACTTACAATAGTATCCATTTCTTTCATAACATAAAAACTTTTAAAAAGAAACATGGTTTTGTTTTATGTTTAAACTTCATAACTTTTACTTGATCCCATCATCGACTATGTTCTTCTTTAAATCCTGTGAAAAATATTTCAAAACTCGAGATGAGCATAAAAATATCATTAAGGGGTACACAAAAAAATAAAACTATTAGTTTTTAAAAAACATGTAAACCAGGAATACTCTATTACTAAGCCATATTTTTTTACCTTTAATAAGTAGTAAAAACACTTCACTTAATATAAGCTCATTTCTTACCATTTTGTAATCAAAATATTATCTTTAAACCCATATAAAGAGAGATATAACATATAAAGGTAACTTGAGATATAATAATACTTAAACTGAATAAACATATGATCAACTTCTAGATATATCACTCTTAGAAATGGAATATCCATATGACCGACTTCCATACCCAGTGCATTGGATGTTATAATATAACCACACGTCCTCGGTTTATCACAGAAACACTCATATTTGGTTTATCATGTAACCACCCATAAAATTTCCAAGTACCATGAAATAATCAAAACACATAAAATATTTTCAATTATCAACATTTCAATAATAAAATTTTATTTTTAGTGAAAAGAAATAATTTCAATATATCAAAATTGTCAATAAATTTTCAAAACCACTTTCAATACAAAAATACAAAAAAATTTAATAATGGATTTATTTTCCTTTAAAAAAACATTATGGATTATAGAGAAATCCAAATATGAAATAATGGTTACAACGGCAGAGAAGTTATTGTTTCAACATACATTAAAAAAAATTCATTTGGAAAATTTTGAAAGAAAGTAAAATTATTGATAAAAATATTCCTTTTTAAATCTTTTAATGAATTAAAATTTATAGGGGTTGATTATACACCTTATAAAATAAGGTGGTGTATAAAATCAAAATATTACTCAATGAAATGAGATTAAGATGAATTCCACTACAAAGATCCATTTATGAATTTTTTTTAGAGAAATTAAAAATTTCCCCTTCTAAAACATTCATGATTATATAAATACATCCATAAAAAATATTTGTAAAACTTAGATAAAAAATATAAATATTTATAAGAATAAATAATCAAAACATTTTGATGAGGTTTTGTGTTAAAAAGGCCCTTACCACTTGAGAAATACTTGAATAAAAATAATTAAAGAATAACATTAAAAAACTTATAATATTATTAGAATAAGTATAGTTTTGATAAAATAGGTCAAAGGGAATTATATACACAATATAAAAGTGAAGTTGTTCATACCAACAAATAATACTCAATGGATTGTAAATTGAGATGAAATCCATTACCTTGAGCCTGAATCATCTCGTACAATATTTATCTTCCTAAATAACAAAATTAGGTTAATGTAAAATAGGTTGAAATTTTTTTTCATGTTTATTATTAATTTTATATTACTTATTATTATGTTATAACAATTACATACTTATTTAAGTTTATATCAGAAGTTTTGTCGATATTTGGTAATTGGGTTAAAATGAACATGGTACGATGTAAATAGTCCATGTGGTCATAAGTCCATCATATCCAGAATAATATTAATGAAATAATAATTAATTTTAAATATGAATTATACTTTTAAATCTATTAACTAAATATGGATATGAAAAATTTAACAACGTTACAGTCATGGAGATGAGAAGCCATACGTACACATAAGAAACATTTTCTTTTTTTTGATCATTATAAAAAGAAGTTAAGTCTTATTTTATATTTAAATAATGACCATAAAATCATTAATATAATATTAATCATTTATATATTCTTATATATATATTATTAAAGTGACGTGATGATTAAAAATGAATCACATCGCTTCATGGAGGTGATATTTCACACGTACACACGAACAATGTTATCATTTTTATGTCCATGTAAAGTAAGATTTTAATTGATATATTATTATATTATAATGATAAATATTTCATTAATATCACATATGAATATTAATTATATCTTTATAACCATTCCTGAGATTTGTTAATGAAAAACGAACCATATCGGTTCTCGAGATAGTAGTCTGCCGTACACACAAATAAAAAGTTCATTTCTGATTTGATGATATTGGAGATAGATTTAGGTGAGGATATTAACATAATAAAATATAAGTATATTTATTTTATGGTATTTATTATCTCATCATAGTTAGTGGATATTTGAGGAAGTGAAAGAATAAATAAAATAGAAATACTTAAAGAAAATGATACCTCTTCTTCAGTTGATCAACGTTAAATAACATGTTAACACTTATAGGAAGGGTGTTATACCTAAAATAAGTCATCAAGAATATCGGGTGAGATTTTAAGAATGTGTTTGGGAAGATATTGGATGAACCAAATGGTTCTTCAAGTGTGAGTAATAGAGAAGAGTGAGTACCTTTTTATAGGATAGGGGAGAACACCCTTGGAAACTCTTAAAATATTAAATTAATATAAAATCATTTTTAAATACAAATGAATCCAAAATTAGCTATGTATTAGATGAGATTATTATGGTAATAAATACTCTCATACAATTATTTTTATACATTTATTTATTTTATTTTAAACCTTATTTTTTCAGTTTACCCTCAATTAATCTATTTTTAATTTTAATTGTCGTAAAACAATTTCAATATTATGAGGCAATAAATTTTACTTATATGAGGTAAATTTTCCATAAATGGACACTTTATGAAATTTATACCTTATAAAAATAATTTTTTAATTTTAATATATTTTTATGATTTTTAAATAATTTAACAAAAAATTATTGTTATAAAATATCAATAGAGTCAATTTTGACACTATTTAGTTCATTGAATTTAAATAAAACATAAACAAATATATAACTTAATAAAACCAATTATTAGACTTGTAAAATGTCATATTAACCTATAAAATTAATTTAGTATTATAATTAATTATAATTATATTTAGTTTAATAATTTTCATGTCATTTATTTAATATTTCTACAAATAAAATAATTATTGAATCATTTTTGTGTCAAAATTTATGGTAGTTATTTGATCAATAAAAATAAAAAAGAAATTTTAAAATGTATATAATTTCATTATCATTTTGTATACTATTTATTATATAAGTTATATCATATTTATCACTATATTCAAATTATTATACTTATAAGAAGTAAGAGGGTGACATATTGTCACTTTGTTTAGTTTTAAGAATATTTTTATCACTTTCTTGGAAAAAAGTCCATTAGATGAGTCAATTACAACACTTAGGTGTTACAAGTATAATTGTATTCATCCAATATAATTTTTTTTATGTTTTATGGTAATTTTATTATCCTTACCGTATTATTTATTACCATAATTTACCTAATTTACCTTTAAATGTGGTAAATAAAAATTACCAAATTTCCTATTCATAAAATACAAAAAAATAAAAGGAACCTATTAAAATAATTTGGACCCAATAATTAAAAATATAGAATCCAATTTTATAAATTTTAAATAAATAAGTCGGATTAATCAATTTAAAATTAATCCCCATTGTGAAAATGAGAAAACATTTTTTTTAAAAGTAAAAACCATCGAAAGATTAACATGTGTTTATATCTAATTTCAATGTGAAATTTCATAATATGAACAAAAATGGATTAAATGATAAAAAATTAGTCTAATTATACATTAAAAACAAGTAAAATGATAATATAACTCTATAAATAAATTCAATGAAAAAATAGTTTTGAATTAAAATGCAGTATTTTTCACTATTCATTAAAATATGAATTTTATCCAAAAAATAACAAAAATCATCCAAATATAATTTTGATTTCCCGTTTACAAATAAAAAGTATATTTTTCCATTATAACATATAATTGTTTCAAAAAATATATTTAAAATTAGTTCACCATCAAAAGTAGGTAAAAATCCATTTTTTAAAAAAATACTCTAATTGTGCATAAAATTTTATTTGTTCTTATATTAGGTCTATAAAATTTATAATATGAATTATAAAAATTATATTTAATTTATATTTTATTAATATAATCTAAAAATAGTGATTTTATTATTTTATAAACAAAATTATTCATATTTAAATATTTTTTCATAAAAAAAATCCTTTATATTCATTTGGTTTTTAATTAATTAATTAATTAATTTGTAACCAATGAATCATTTTATAAACATGTGTAAACCATATTTTCATAATTTAGTTAATAATTTTCATTCCCACCATTCTAATTTCAATGTGATCACTATCATATTAAATAGTAATACTAAGGTGTTCATTTAATCTAAATATGGCATATCATGTACGGTATCAAACATAGTGTCTCTTTTTAAAAAATTGGGATATTACATTCTCCAACACTTTTGGAAATTTATTCCTCGCAATTTTAATTTGGGGTTGTTAACTAAGGTATGTATTCTCAAAATACATTTATTGCAATCCCAAATTTGAAAAATGATTAACAAAACATCCACTTTAATAGAAATAATTGAAAGTACAAAGGTCACCTGAGAAAAAAAATACTAGGGTTCCATATAGGAAAACATGGATACGGAAGAGGAAAATAATGATCAAGTTATTATCAAGAATAATAGGAAACATTTTTTTGGAAAAATTTAACAATATCCACCAACAAATATTTTTATTATTTCAGAAAAAACTTTTAAGGAAGAAGTGGGAAACCAATAGGTTCAGAATACTAGAAAAGTCAAACCTCATTAGAAATAATCCGATCATTCCAGAACAAATTAAAGTGATTAGAATCCTTTACCTTGACTAGACACCATTTGATGGAGGTGGCCTCCAAATCTAGGTTGTCCTTAATGAGATCCTCGAAGTGGGATGCCATCCAGTCCTAGGTTTACACATGCTCCTCTAGACTTGTTTTTCCCTCATTGAAACCACGTATCAAAATCCTATTATGTTTATCAATCCAAGATGATTGGTCTTTACTCAAATCAATATACAGTGTTCTTTCGAACATTCTATGTGCATCCTCCTTTGAAATCTTTATCAAGAAATATTCCTCTAGTATTTCTTCATTAGAGTGCATGATAATCTCCTCGATGATGTCTGATTCAACATTCTCCTTAGTCTTTGGAATGTTACCAGCAACTTCCAAACTCCTTTGAGGGACTTTTACTTAACTATAAGACCTTGTAACAGGAGGAATAAGTAGGTTTGAGTAGTTATTTCATCTCCTCAGCCTTAAATTGTGCTGGATAAGCCCATTAGAATCCACAAGGGTGTTCTTCCCTTTCTTTGAAGAGGATCGAATGTACTCTTCCGCAATTTCCACTTCCATGGGCTCTAGGGACCAGAGTTCTGATTAAGACTCATTATCTTCTACTATAACATCTGACCTGCCTTGTAGAGGATGTAGCTCTACATGCCCATCCTCCTTGAGAGTCACTTCTTCAAAAGGAGGAGGATCATCGACACTCAACACCACAAACCGGTTCTGAGAGCCACTGGAAAATCCAGCTAAACCTATGCAAACAGGATAGGTAGGCTTAAATCCCTCACCAAGGACCTGTTCTGTCGACACTGGCATCTTAATAGGGCATGGGATATAAACTGTACTCACGCCAGCCCCCTGATCAGCAAGAACCCCTAGAAAACTAGAAGGACTGTCCTTACCTAATCCCGGGGTCGTAACCTCTTGGGGAGAATTAAAAATGGATCTCACATCCTCTGCATATGTGGGAGGGTTCTTTGGCCCCACCATCACCCCCTCAACCTCCACTGAACCGCCTTGAACCAACCTTTGATAAGGGTTAATATCTAAATCCCACTTCAGATGACCAAAAACATCCACAACCCTCAGCTCTGAAAACCTCAGTCCCGTTTCCTTCTGGGAGGCATTATTTAACAATAAAAAAACCATAAGTTTGTGACTAGTTAAAGATTATTTGATTTTGTAGTAGGAAAAGTAAAGAAAAAACATTTTTTAATATTCTTTTTGTAGAGTTGTAGAATTTATTCACTACGTTGACTAAGAACATAAGGAATCATACTTACTTGAAATGTATAGTTTTATCTTTTAATCAATATACACCATAAACCCATATTTTTCTCCAAATTATTGGTATTTAAGTGGACTTTTTTCATGCCTAAAACACTAGAATCAATTCTAGAGAATCACATAATCCATAAAATATTAACTATCTATTAATATTGTCTTAAAAGATTTACCAAAACCAAAATTTTTAGGATAAAATAATATAATTCCATAAATATAATAAAAATTAAAATAAGAATAACTAATTTTAGTCTCTAAAATTCGAAATTATAACCCAAAGTACAACATAGAAAATTTGATAAATAAATGTCCTTAAAATTCCTCAAAATAATCAAATCTAGGATGGAAACCCGAAATTCAGAAGGATTTTATCTCATAGTCTTCCAAGATAAATTTTAACATTTATCTCTAAATAACATTGATCACTCTTAATATATAATTCCAAAAATGTAATTTCCAAAATCACATATTCTCCATGATAGGTTAATAGTTTACACAAATAACCTGAATCTACATAAGTCCACAATAAATACATAAATTCTTCCAAAATAACATTCAACCATTAATTCTCAAATAAAACCCCATAGTATTCTATTTTCCTTATGAATATAGGGTTCTGAAAACATTTAACATCTTCCAAAATAACATTTATCACTAAATCCCCAAATCATTTTCTAAAACCAAGGATATACCTTTCATAAACCATATATTCTGAAAATCAAATTATTCTTTTTTCCATCAACTTATTTAACTAAAAAAATGAAGTCATACTAACCAGGTACTTTACGTAGGCCAGTGGTAAGCGATAAATCCTTGCCGCCCATTTGTTGTGGGTTTGGTTCCTGCAACCTTGTTCAATGTGATGGGTTGTCACCCATCCCACAGGTTATCCTTTTTCTAAAATAATATAATTGCCAAAATATTATAAAGTCCTAAAAAATAACCATGACATTTTTTAACCCCAAAAGTTATCTCATACATTTCATTTTGCATCCCAAAATGTAATAACCCAAAATTACCAAAAAAAAAGATCATATAAACCCTAAAGGTTATTTATAAATTTTTAATTATGACCATGCAAGAAAAGATAATTATTACTCGAATAGATTTTTCACATAACAAACTTTAGGGTTACACATACTATAAAATGTATTCCAAATTAATCCCATGATCAAAAGATCATTAATAATTTTCAACATTTCATTATCCATAGATCCAAAATAACTCGTAAATATATTAAATATAGACTTCTTAATCATTCATCATTATTAATGTTCCCTTAACCACAATTTTCCACCTTATTTATTAATACTTATTTCCTACAAAAAAGCAGGAATCATGTCTTAAGATTCAATAATGTCAAAACATGAGTGAAGAAATAATCCATAACATTCTTTTTTAATTTTTAGTTTCATCATCTTCAATTGGAATGGCATTAGGTATTTCTAAACACATATTTGTATGGTCCCGATGATCCCATTTCATAACCTTCATCATATGCCATTTATTTTCATAATAACTACACTCTCCACATTTAAAACATTCAATTTATATCCTTAAAAGTACTTATTTTCATTTCTAAGAGTCAACTAAACAATTCCTTTTTCCTTGAGAGGTTATTACTATATGATATTCATTACCACATATATAACACCTTACCATCCCTTTAAAAGATTTTTGTAGGTTTTTATTTCCAAATAATTTACAAATATGTTGATGAATATTCTTACCTTTATGATCATTATTACCTGAACATCCACATGGATTTTTTTCTCTCATATACGATGGATCAGAAAAACCACTTAGGTTTAAGTGGTTAATCATTATTCCTGATAGTTGGTTTATAATAACCATGAGAGTTCTCATTGGATATCCCATTGAATTTGGTTTCTAATTTAGAGAACCACTACATTTTTTTTCACATCCATTGTTACTTTGGTGCATAATGGATCTAGCCATTTGTTTAAACTAA
This sequence comes from Viscum album, assembly GCA_963277665.1. NCBI lineage: Eukaryota > Viridiplantae > Streptophyta > Magnoliopsida > Santalales > Viscaceae > Viscum > Viscum album. Next base: position 1,415,395,666 of record OY728159.1, on the reverse strand, counting down.
AAATGTTAGTGTGAGTTTATCAACAAAATAATCAAATACTATCTTATAAGGAAGAAAAACACTAAGATATACTTATTCATGTTATCTCAAACTCATTAAGCTTATCTAAAATAACTATGACTCTTTATATTATTCTAACTATTTTTGTTATATATAACTTTTCACTTAGGCTTAAATATCACCCTAACCTCTGGAGTTGTCTAAACCATCCTCTAATGCCAACTATAAGGACCTAGCAAAAAACATTACATAATATTGAGTTATGTCAAGAATTTTACTTTATTTTAAATTAAGGGTCTTTTAAAGTTTAATGATTTAGTTAATTAGGCCCTAAATATTTCATAAAAAAACCATATAAATACAAAGTGGACACTTCTAACAATATCCATTTCTTTCATAATAAAAAAAATTTTAAAAAGAAACATGGTTTTGTTTCATGTTTAAACTCCATAAATTTTCCTTGATCCCATCCTTGATAATATTATTATTTAAATCATGTGAAAAACATTTCAAAACATGGGATCAACATAAAAATCTATGTAAGGGGTACACAAAGAAGAAAAACTATTAGTCTTGTGAAAACATGTAAACCCTGAATAATTTATCACAAAGTACTACTTTTCACCTTTAAGAAGTAGTAAATACACTTCAATAAATATAATATCATTTATTACCCTTTTTAATCAAAATATTAACTTAAAAAACATATAAATAAACATATAACATATAAAGGTAACTTGGTACATAATCATACTTAAATGGAATAACCATACAATCAAATTCCACACATATCACTCTTACAAATGGAATAGCCATACGATTGAATTCCATACCTAATTAATTGGAGGATATAACATAACCAACCATACTTGGTTTATCATGAAACCACCTGTATTTGGTTTATCGTGTAACCACCCTTCAAATTTCCAAGTACCATGATATAATCATAACACATAAAAGATTGAAATTATCAACATTTCACTCATAAAATTTCATTTACAATCACAAGAAGTCATTTCAAGATATAAAAATAGTCAATACCTTTTGAAAACCATTTTCAATACCAAAATACCCAAAAATTTAATAAGGTATTTATTTTCCTTTAAAGACATACCATGGCTTATAAATAATTCTAAATATCAAATAACAGTTACGGCGATGGAGAAGTCGTTGTCCCCACATAAGTTAAAAAAACAATACTTTTTTTATTTTGTAAAGAAAGTAATATTTTTAATAAAAAGATTCTTTTTAAAACTTTTTAATGAATTAAAAGTCAAGGGAGTTTATTATAAACATTATAAAAAAAGGTGGTTTATAACATAAAAATATGCCTCAATGAAAGAAGATTGAGATGAAGTCCCTTATAGGGATACCTTTATGAAAAATATTTGAAAGAAATTAAAAATTTACCATTTTAAAAAATTAATGTCCATATAAATAAATTAATAAAACCATTTTAAAACATGGACATAAAATATAAATATTTATAAGATTAAACCATGAAGTCAATATGACGAGGTTTTGAGTTAAAAAGACCCTTACCAATTGAGAAATATTTGGATAAAAATAATTGAAGAATAACTTCAGAAAAAACATATAATATCATGAGAACATGTATATTCATGATATAATAGGTCAAATTTTAGTATATACACCATATAAAAGTGAATTTGTTTATAATAACAAATAAGTCTCAATGTAATGTAAATTGAGATGAAATCCCTTACATTGAGTCTGAATCATCTCATATGTTATTTATCTTCCTAAATAATAAACTTAGGTTAATTTATAGTTTCATTAGAGCCTTTTTAATGGTAATTATTCCTTTTATATCAATTATTATCATGTTATAACAATTAAAAAATTATTTAAGTTCATATCATATGTTTTATCGATATTCGGTACTTTAGTCAAAAATGAACTTAGTATGATGTATATAGTCCATGTGGTCATAAGTAAATCTTATACGTAATAATATTCATTATATAATAATCACTTTTATATATCAATTATACTTTTAAATCCATTCATTGAATATGGATATGAAAAATTGAACAATGTTACAATCACAGAGACGGTAAGCCGTACATACAAAAGAGTAACATTTTCCATTTTACATGATCATTATGGAAAGAAGGTAAGTCTTATTTTAAATTTACATAATAATAATAAAATAATTAATATCATATAAATAATTTGAATTTTATTTTATATATTATCCATGTGATGTGGTAATTAAAAACAAATCACATCGTTTCTTATGGGTGATAGTTCACACGTATGCACAAGTGACATTATAATTTTTATGTGAATTAAAATTAAGAAATTAATTGATATATTATTATATTATAATGATAAATATTTCATTAATATCACATATTAACATTAATTATATATTTTTAACCATTATTGAGATATGGTAATGAAAAACAAACCATATCATGTCGTGAGGCGGTAGTCCGCCGAACACCTGAATTGGAGGTTGATTTCCCATTTGATAAATTTGGAGATAGATTTAGGTGATAATATTAACATAATAACATATCAGTATATTTAGTATACCATAGTTTTAATCTCATCATGGTTAGATGATATTTGAATAAGTGGAATAATAAATAAAATAGAAATCCATAAAGAAAACGATACCTCTTCTTCAGTTGATCAGCTTTAAAGAACACCTTAACAACTATAAGGAGGGTTTTATGCCTAAAATAAATCCTCAAGAATGTGGAGAGAGATTTTAGGAAGGGTTTTAGGCAGATATTGACCAAGAAAAATGGTTCTTGAAGTGTGAGTAACAGAGAATATTGGGCACCTTTTTTTAAAAGTGGGGAGGTCACCCTTGTAAACTTTTGAAATATTAAATTATTATAAATTAATTTTTAAATATAAATGATTCCAACTTGAGTTATGTAGTGTATAAAATTAGTATGGTTTAAATCGTCTCATCTAATAATTTTTATACATATATTGTTTTTAGTTTAAAATTTATCATTTCAGTTTACCCTTAATTAATATATTTTAATTTTAATTGTGGTAACAACATTTTCAATATTAAGTGGTTATACATTTTAATTATATGGGGGTAAATTTCCCAAAAATGGACACTTTATGATCTTTTATACCTTATAATAGTAACTTTTTAATTTTTTAATATTTTTATTCATTTTAAATAATTTAATGAAATATTATTTTTATAAAATATTAATAGTGAAAATTTTGACACTATTCATTTCATTGAATTTAAATAAAATACAAAAAGGGAGATAAATTTGAAAATAATAATAATTGAATATACTTATAATATATCAAATTCACCTTTAAAATTCATGGATTACCCTAATTAATTCTAGTTATGTTTATTTTAATAATTTTCATAACATTTATTTGATATTTTTATTAATAAAATAATTATTGTATCACTATTGTGTTAGTATTTATGGTAATTATTTGATCTATAAAAATTATAAATAAATTTTATGATGTAGATAACTTCATTATATTTATTTATATTATATATTATCTATGTTATATCATATTTATCACTATATTAAAATTTTTAAACTTATAAAAGAGTGTGACATGTTGTCACCTTATTTTATTTTATTAATATTTATATCACTTTCAGAGAAAAAAGTACATTAAATGAGTCAATTATGATCCTTATGTATTAAGGGTATACTTTTATTCATCCAATAGTATTTTGGAATGTGTTAGGGTAATTTTATTATCCTTATCATATTAGTTATTACCATAATTTACATGATTTACCTATAATCATGGTAAATAAAAACTTATCAAAGATACTATTAATAAAATTGAAAAAAATAAAAGGATTATATTTAAAATAAAATTATCCACTGATTCTAAATATGTAATCCATTTTTCAAAATTTCAAATAAAGAAGCTGTAGTAATTAATTTAAAATTAATACCCATTGTCAAAATGGGAAAATAAGTTTTTTAAAAGTAAAAACCATCAAAATATTTTCACGCGTTTATATCTAATTTCATTGTGAAACTAATTCCAATGAACAATTTTTTATTAAATGATAAAAACCTAATATATTTATACATTAAAACTAAGTAAAAGGATAATATAACTATATAAATAAATTCGATGAAAAATCAGTTTTGAATTTAAATTCTGTATTTTTCACTATTCATTAAAATATAAATTTTATCAAAAATACGAAAAAATTAAACAAACTAAATTTTTATGTAAAAATTATAAATAAGAATTTTATTTTATCAAATATAACTTATTAATTTTTTATAAACTAAATTTAAAATGATTTTACCATCAAAAGGCAGTAAAAATGACTTTTTTAAAAAATAATCTTTTTGTGCGTAAAATTGAATTTGTTCTTATACCGGGTCTAGAAAATACATAAGATGAATTTTTGTAACAGCCCAAGATTTTATAAAAAAATATTCTTTTTAATTTTATTAATGTCTTGTGTTGTACGCTACACCAAAAGGAGCTTGCACAACACACATCCTTGACTTGACTTGCATTACACGCAATCGCGACCTTCCTCGATAGCGTGTGTAGTACGCAATACCGAGTTTCACTAAACAACGATATGCTATAAAAATATTATTAAAACTAGCCGTTATGAATAGTAATAACCACTTTTTTTAATCCAGTAAATCTTATTTTTCAAAATGAACTTTATTTTTGGATTCGGAGTATCGAATTTAGCCTAAGGTGAAATTTTGGTACTTTTCGGATAACTTTCATATTCTGATGAATAGTGAAAATTACTAAATTATAATTAAAAACAACTTTTTTAATCGAAATCATTAATTTGAGTGGTTTTAAAGTATATTTAGAATATATTTTTACAATTTAATACAATGTTGGTCATTGGATGTAAATTCACATTTAAACTAGACATAAACAAGTGTCAATCTTTTGATAGATATTGTTTCTTAAAAACACGCTATTTGTTTTAACAGCAGAATTTAATTATAAAATTAATTAATGCAACATATATGTTGGGAATTTTGTAAAATAGAAATCATTTTTGAATTCTGAATATCAATTATAGCTTAGGGTGAAATTTTGGCATTTTTCTGAAAAACATCAATTTTTGATGAATAGTGAAACCACTAAGTGGTAGGTTAAAAACTGAATTTTGCATAAAACTTAATTTTACCGCTTCTGTGAATGGAATTTCGAAAATCCGAGAGACACGGTTAATATCAAGGACTAAAATGTGGTTCAATGAGATGAAAATAATTTTTGGTGAATAGTAACTTTTTACTTTTTTTTACCGCGGTTAATAGTAAATAGGGTAACTAAGGGTAAATATGATATTAATATTACCCTAACACATGTCTTAAATCTATTGGACAAGTGTAATTCGACCAAAAACAAACTTAGGAATAAAATATGACCATTTAGGCCCACTTGGATTAGATTAGGACATTTATTATTAATTTATTTAAAGAAGGGTTAAAATAGTTAAAATCAATGTTTAATAAGTAAATCATTTTTAATATGGGGTTATACATAAGATAAATTCGACTATAAATAATCATTAGAAAGATAAAAAGATTTACTACATGATGGTATTTTGTTTGTAATTTTTAGACATCAAATAATTTAATTTATTTATGACACAAAGATGATGCAGTAATTATCTTATTAATGAAATATTGACATAATTGATGTTATAAACACCAAAATAAATGTAATTTGAGACTTTTTATGAATTCCACTAATTTTCTAGGTTAATATGATATATTAGTGTTGATATAATCAACTTGGTTCGAACATATAATTCTGTTATGACTTTCACAAAAATCATATATCAAATAGTGTCAAAATTGACACAAAATAGTTTTTAAATCAAATATTATATTATTAATTGTTATTTTATTCCTAAAAATCTAAGGTTCGGCCAAATGACTTAGATAAGGATATATATATTAATAATAAACAATTTGGGGTTCGTTTGGCATGTTATAGTAAGTGTATTAACCGTATAGTGAAAGAAAACAAAAAGACACGGTAAAAGTCAAATTATTTAACTTAGAGTTAAATCTAATTGATAAGGTTTAAAATAAGATCCAAACATGTCTAAATTTGATTGGTTGATGAGATTACAACCCTATATCATCTAATCTTCGAATATGAGTCATTTTTGGAGGTTTTTAAGTGGGGTTAGATTTATTATAAATTAATATTTTTAAGAATTCCTAAGGTGCCCCTCTCCTCCCCTATAAAAGGACACCTCCTCCCCCTCCTCCTCACACCAATTTGAGCACTCAAGCTCGGCCAACCCCTGCCAAAATCTCTTCTCCACTTCCCTAGCAACATCCTAGAGATTCTGGTCTTCCTCAAAGACCAATTTTAGTGCCCTAAGAGGAGGTCTCAAAGAGGCGCTTCAAAGAAGAGGTAATTACCGTTACCAATTCTTTCATCTTTATTTTTTCTTCCACTTCTTCTTCTTAGGTTGTTTCATTATGAAGTAATAACATCAGTATCACTCATATACTGATATGTTATTATAAGTATGAAACATCCTTATTTCACCATCTATCCATCCTACGGAAAAAGAAATCACCGCGCGTGCGTACGTACGGAATACCGTCTCCACGCCGTGGTGTAATCTATTTTCCACCACCACCTTACATGGATGGGTATAATGGTGTAAAGAATAACTATACATAGTTATTACAACATCATATTGATTCTGATATATTGTATAATCCACTCCAATTCAATTCAATATTTATAGAAATGATATCATCGCTCGTGCGTACGTACGGAATACCGTCTCCACGACGCGATGAGATTCATTCTACATGTTAACCATTTAAGAATGATTATAATGTATATATAAGAAATAATAATGAAATACATGACATTATAAAGCTACTGGATTTATGTATATATGTACATATGTATGTCATCTACTTACTTCCATTTCAAGACAATAAGGAAAGGAAAACAACGTTCATGCGTACGTACGGACTACCGTCTCCATGAACGGTGTTTTTCATTTTATTTATCTACCTATTATATATATATATATATACTGAATATATATGATATATAAATCATATTTTATATTCTGGAAGTAAGTAAATCATGATATAAGTAATAATGATGTCAAGAACAACAAGTCAAAACACCTACGATAAATGAAACGATTTTACCCAAAACGCTTCTTTAACATGGAATTTACAAAAGAACGGGTAATATAATGTCATAAGTGAACCATATATGATATCATAACAATGAATATGATTCTGTAATAAGTCAATAACATGATTTAAATCATTATACAGGAGGTTCGGACACGTACAAAGCAAGTCGGACCTAAGGTAAGGGAAATATCACAATCTCATTTTTATCCGAGATTGTTTATTCGTAAGTATTTACTGGGGTGTATTTTATCATCCACATCCATGTTCCCTCAATATGAAATATTGTTTCCATCCACTTGCAATAGTTTAAATCCAATTTTACCCTTAGGTGAGTTTTTAGTAAAGAATATGAAAGGAATCTTTTGTCGTTTTTCCGTACGAGTTACTTTTTGACTTTTCCGACAAAAGTACGAAGAATGTTTTTTTTTAACTTATACGGCACGAACGGATTTCTACTGTTTTATAAAGCCTTATTTTCATGAAGCTTCCTCTAAAATATTTCATGACTATTTTCAATAAAATCTCTTTCTTTTAAAATTGCATGATGTTTTGTGAAAAGAAATTCATTTTGAAGAAGAAAGGATATTTTCCTCAAGAATTCAATTCAAGTGTTTTATCAAAATCATTTTCCATCTAAGATAATAAAGGGTTCTGTTTCTATCCATATTTTTACATTGATTTGACTATGTTGTGATGGAATTATGTTTATGAATTCCTTTATCTTATATGAATGGTTTTATGATGTCATGTTGTTTAAATCCCATTTTTTATTACATGGGTTATGCAATGATGTATGATTTATGATTTTGTGGCACACATAAGAAAGGATTCATTAAGAGATGGGTGGGACCTATATCTCCCTCCAATGCATTGGGTAAAGATTTTATATCTCATGAGATAGACATGGCTGAAATGGTAGGTTATACCGGTTCAGTGAAACAGGACTGAAACGAGGATTACTCGATTCAGAAAGGGACTTTGTCCACTAAGATAGTCTTGGCAATGAGTCATGACTAACAAGAAATGATTTTCCATGATTATGTGTGCATGCCACAAAGTTTCAAGTTTTATGTTATGATTATGGGGAACTCATTTTCACTTCTATGAATTCTTCCATGATAAGATATTATGATCTCTTTTGCAGGTTAAGATTTCCAAAAGCTATGTTCTTATGTATATGATGTGATTGATATTTCTTTTGTTTACCCTTACTGAGAATTTGAGCTCACCCTTTTATGTTTTCTTTTCCCCAGGATATAAAGAAAGGTTTTAGGTAAAAAAAAGATCTTTATGGGAGATGTTGAAGATCTTTCACCACGTTTAGAAGATTACGTTCCGAGTTTCCAAAGACACTAAACTATTACGATCCTTGTGTGTGTGTTTTTGTTATGTACTAAGTATTCCGCAAAAGTAATGTAATGTACATGTACGTCAAGATACGGGTCTTTACAGTTGGTATCAGAGGAAAGGTTTAGTCAACCTTTGGAAACTAGGACGCGAAAACGTTAGTGAGATCCCTAGAGATATTTTAAAGGTATGTCTAGGGATGTCCCTAGGGATAAGTATACGTATAGGTTATAGTAATATAATTACGCTAACGATCATAGAATTAAACCTAAGATGTTGGATATTGAAGGTACTCCCCCTTTATTATGTTGTTTTCCCTAGCATGATTTTTGCCTCTCACACTATTCTTTTTGGGTTTTAGACGATGGCTGGAACCCGAAGGAACCGTGTTGATCAATGCAATGGACAATGCAATGATTGCCCTCCTGAACAAACAAATGTAATGGGAGATGGAGTGCAAAATCTTATTTCTATACTTACACAAGCTATGAATCATTCTGGACTTCCAAATGAGCAGAGAAGGGAACAATATTCTATTGAGTCCTTCATGAGGCAACGTCCACCTTCTTTCAGTGGGTCTTCTGATCCACTTGTGGCTGAACAATGGATCAGTACTACTGAAAAGATATTTTCAGTTCTTCAATGTTCTGAACATGATAAAGTCATCTTAGCAGTATATCGTTTGGAAGGTGAAGCTGATCAATGGTGGAATCTTATCAAGAATACGAGGCCAAGAGATGAAATTGAGTCCATGGAATGGGACGAGTTCAAGAACTTGTTTTTCAGCAAGTACTTCCCTCGTATTCTTTGAACAAAGATGGAGAAAGAGTTTCTTGAACTGAAGCAAAGGGACGATGAATCTGTTGGTACCTATGAAGCAAATTTTACAAGACTTGCAAGGTATGCTTCTGGGATTATCATCCAACCTGAAAGTAAAGTTGATCGATTTTTCAGTGGCTTAAAACCAAGTCTTCGAAGGGCATTAGCTATAAGAGACTTCAGTAGCTATGAAGAAATTGTGCGTTGTGCTATCAAGGTAGAAATGGAAGTTGGTGTTACATATCCATCTCATGGTTTTGACAAGAAACGAAAGATGGAGTTCAAGGAGAAATCTCAGAATAATGGTGAAAAGAAGATGAATGTTTCCTTATGCACAAAGTGTGGAAAGAAGCATGGTGGAGATTGTCTTAAAGGAACTAGAAAATGTTTTAAGTGTGGAAAAGAAGGTCATCGAGCAGCTGAGTGTCGAAGTAATGGAAAAAGGGTTTCTAATGATGTGAATAAAGCAAACACTGCAGAGAACGCACCACCAACACTTCAATGCTTCAAGTGCAAGGAAATGGGGCATTATGCTAATAATTGCCCTAATCCAAGGGTTAGTGATGATCAACATGAGCAACCACTGAAGGCAAAGGACAAAGGGAAGTCACATGCGATCACTATTGGCAATGTTGAATATGACAACGATGTGGTGGAATGATTAAGTGTTTATGTAATGGGATTCCAAAATGGTGTTGTATCATGGAATATTGGAATATTTATGTATTGGTCTAATGTGGTATTCAAAGTGATTGACATATTATGCGCATAATGAAGGGAAAACAAGAAAATGAAATGTTTAACAGTATTCATGAGCTCATGATTGATATAAGGACTAAGTGATATCATGGTCTGAGTATATAGAATTTTGAGGATTTTGGTATGTGGAAAGTGTTAACTTTTAACTGCACTCATGTTTTCACTAAGGTACTCAAGAGAATACATGATTAAGGACTTTGAATGTTTGGAATGTGACCAACAAGACATATCTTATGATATGTGGGGATGAATGACAGTATTAAATCTATGGTAATCGTTGTCACTATATTATGAGAGTGGACTGCAGTATTATGTATAAGCCTAAAGATTAGAGTGGATCATGTTGGACATAAGTTAGTATTGTTTAAGGATAAAAGTTTTTTTCGATATTATTGATGGGATGTTATAGTAATGTAGTTTTAGAAAAAGGACAACCTGCAGGACAGGCGACAGCCCATCGCTTCGGACAAGGCTGTAGGAATCGAACCCACAACCAAAGTGTGACTGGCCTTTATCGCCTACCACTGACCTACAGGAAGTCCCTGTTTAGTAGAAACTAGTTTTATTATATTAAGAAGTATGATATATGAAGTATAAGTCCATTTTAGGAACTATATATGATTAATCTCACTATAGAATGACTTATGTATATTTAATAACTTTTGCTTACCTTTTGTTTGAGACAGATGGAATGACCCGTCATTCTATCACATGATCTGCTAACACTTCACGAAAAACAAATTCAACTTCATTTATTTAAGAGATGAAGTGGAAATTGTTAAAGGCACGAACAACAGTGAGATTGCACCAAAATAAAGTAAGTATTTATTCTAAATTTTCAACTTTAGGGAAATGATCTTGAAAACCAAAAATGTTGTCCTAGTGATCTTATACCTGATGAATCAGATGGTACCTTAGATCGTCACAAATCTATGGATTTGTGATTACTGGCTTTTCCATAGCCATGTTCTCTACCACTCTCCATCAGAACATGATGGTTAGATTTCTCTTCCATATCCATATTTTCACCTATGTGGAAACCCAGTGATTAGTTTATTTGGGTAATCGTTACATTTCAAACTTTAGTTTTTAAAGCCAAGTTTTGGTATTCCCTTTTACGATGTGGGTTTCTATTAAAGAAACTTTCAAATAGTAAACCATTTATAACCCCGACGAATTTCGAGGGAGAAATTCATTTTAAGGGGGGGTAGAATGTAACAGCCCAAGATTTTATAAAAAAATATTCTTTTTAATTTTATTAATGTCTTGTGTTGTACGCTACACCAAAAGGAGCTTGCACAACACACATCCTTGACTTGACTTGCATTACACGCAATCGCGACCTTCCTCGATAGCGTGTGTAGTACGCAATACCGAGTTTCACTAAACAACGATATGCTATAAAAATATTATTAAAACTAGCCGTTATGAATAGTAATAACCACTTTTTGTAATCCAGTAAATCTTATTTTTCAAAATGAACTTTATTTTTGGATTCGGAGTATCGAATTTAGCCTAAGGTGAAATTTTGGTACTTTTCGGATAACTTTCATATTCTGATGAATAGTGAAAATTACTAAATTATAATTAAAAACAACTTTTTTAATCGAAATAATTAATAGTGATAAATCATTAATTTGAGTGGTTTTAAAGTATATTTAGAATATATTTTTACAATTTAATACAATTTTGGTCATTGGATGTAAATTCACATTTAAACTAGACATAAACAAGTGTCAATCTTTTGATAGATATTGTTTCTTAAAAACACGCTATTTGTTTTAACAGCAGAATTTAATTATAAAATTAATTAATGCAACATATATGTTGGGAATTTTGTAAAATAGAAATCATTTTTGAATTCTGAATATCAATTATAGCTTAGGGTGAAATTTTGGCATTTTTCTGAAAAACATCAATTTTTGATGAATAGTGAAACCACTAAGTGGTAGGTTAAAAACTGAATTTTGCATAAAACTTAATTTTACCGCTTCTGTGAATGGAATTTCGAAAATCCGAGAGACACGGTTAATATCAAGGACTAAAATGTGGTTCAATGAGATGAAAATAATTTTTGGTGAATAGTAACTTTTTACTTTTTTTTACCGCGGTTAATAGTAAATAGGGTAACTAAGGGTAAATATGATATTAATATTACCCTAACACATGTCCTAAATCTATTGGACAAGTGTAATTCGACCAAAAACAAACTTAGGAATAAAATATGACCATTTAGGCCCACTTAGATTAGATTAGGACATTTATTATTAATTTATTTAAAGAAGGGTTAAAATAGTTAAAATCAATGTTTAATAAGTAAATCATTTTTAATATGGGGTTATACATAAGATAAATTCGACTATAAATAATCATTAGAAAGATAAAAAGATTTACTACATGATGGTATTTTGTTTGTAATTTTTAGACATCAAATAATTTAATTTATTTATGACACAAAGATGATGCAGTAATTATCTTATTAATGAAATATTGACATAATTGATGTTATAAACACCAAAATAAATGTAATTTGAGACTTTTTATGAATTCCACTAATTTTCTAGGTTAATATGATATATTAGTGTTGATATAATCAACTTGGTTCGAACATATAATTCTGTTATGACTTTCACAAAAATCATATATCAAATAGTGTCAAAATTGACACAAAATAGTTTTTAAATCAAATATTATATTATTAATTGTTATTTTATTCCTAAAAATCTAAGGTTCGGCCAAATGACTTAGATAAGGATATATATATTAATAATAAACAATTTGGGGTTCGTTTGGCATGTTATAGTAAGTGTATTAACCGTATAGTGAAAGAAAACAAAAAGACACGGTAAAAGTCAAATTATTTAACTTAGAGTTAAATCTAATTGATAAGGTTTAAAATAAGATCCAAACATGTCTAAATTTGATTGGTTGATGAGATTACAACCCTATCTCATCTAATCTTCGAATATGAGTCATTTTTGGAGGTTTTTCAGTGGGGTTAGATTTATTATAAATTAATATTTTTAAGAATTCCTAAGGTGCCCCTCTCCTCCCCTATAAAAGGACACCTCCTCCCCCTCCTCCTCACACCAATTTGAGCACTCAAGCTCGGCCAACCCCTGCCAAAATCTCTTCTCCACTTCCCTAGAAACATCCTAGAGATTCTGGTCTTCCTCAAAGACCAATTTTAGTGCCCTAAGAGGAGGTCTCAAAGAGGCGCTTCAAAGAAGAGGTAATTACCGTTACCAATTCTTTCATCTTTATTTTTTCTTCCACTTCTTCTTCTTAGGTTGTTTCATTATGAAGTAATAACATCAGTATCACTCATATACTGATATGTTATTATAAGTATGAAACATCCTTATTTCACCATCTATCCATCCTACGGAAAAAGAAATCACCGCGCGTGCGTACGTACGGAATACCGTCTCCACGCCGTGGTGTAATCTATTTTCCACCACCACCTTACATGGATGGGTATAATGGTGTAAAGAATAACTATACATAGTTATTACAACATCATATTGATTCTGATATATTGTATAATCCACTCCAATTCAATTCAATATTTATAGAAATGATATCATCGCTCGTGCGTACGTACGGAATACCGTCTCCACGACGCGATGAGATTCATTCTACATGTTAACCATTTAAGAATGATTATAATGTATATATAAGAAATAATAATGAAATACATGACATTATAAAGCTACTGGATTTATGTATATATGTACATATGTATGTCATCTACTTACTTCCATTTCAAGACAATAAGGAAAGGAAAACAACGTTCATGCGTACGTACGGACTACCGTCTCCATGAACGGTGTTTTTCATTTTATTTATCTACCTATTATATATATATATATACTGAATATATATGATATATAAATCATATTTTATATTCTGGAAGTAAGTAAATCATGATATAAGTAATAATGATGTCAAGAACAACAAGTCAAAACACCTACGATAAATGAAACGATTTTACCCAAAACGCTTCTTTAACATGGAATTTACAAAAGAACGGGTAATATAATGTCATAAGTGAACCATATATGATATCATAACAATGAATATGATTCTGTAATAAGTCAATAACATGATTTAAATCATTATACAGGAGGTTCGGACACGTACAAAGCAAGTCGGACCTAAGGTAAGGGAAATATCACAATCTCATTTTTATCCGAGATTGTTTATTTGTAAGTATTTACTGGGGTGTATTTTATCATCCACATCCATGTTCCCTCAATATGAAATATTGTTTCCATCCACTTGCAATAGTTTAAATCCAATTTTACCCTTAGGTGAGTTTTTAGTAAAGAATATGAAAGGAATCTTTTGTCGTTTTTCCGTACGAGGTACTTTTTGACTTTTCCGACAAAAGTACGAAGAATGTTTTTTTTAACTTATACGGCACGAACGGATTTCTACTGTTTTATAAAGCCTTATTTTCATGAAGCTTCCTCTAAAATATTTCATGACTATTTTCAATAAAATCTCTTTCTTTTAAAATTGCATGATGTTTTGTGAAAAGAAATTCATTTTGAAGAAGAAAGGATATTTTCCTCAAGAATTCAATTCAAGTGTTTTATCAAAATCATTTTCCATCTAAGATAATAAAGGGTTCTGTTTCTATCCATATTTTTACATTGATTTGACTATGTTGTGATGGAATTATGTTTATGAATTCCTTTATCTTATATGAATGGTTTTATGATGTCATGTTGTTTAAATCCCATTTTTTATTACATGGGTTATGCAATGATGTATGATTTATGATTTTGTGGCACACATAAGAAAGGATTCATTAAGAGATGGGTGGGACCTATATCTCCCTCCAATGCATTGGGTAAAGATTTTATATCTCATGAGATAGACATGGCTGAAATGGTAGGTTATACCGGTTCAGTGAAACAGGACTGAAACGAGGATTACTCGATTCAGAAAGGGACTTTGTCCACTAAGATAGTCTTGGCAATGAGTCATGACTAACAAGAAATGATTTTCCATGATTATGTGTGCATGCCACAAAGTTTCAAGTTTTATGTTATGATTATGGGGAACTCATTTTCACTTCTATGAATTCTTCCATGATAAGATATTATGATCTCTTTTGCAGGTTAAGATTTCCAAAAGCTATGTTCTTATGTATATGATGTGATTGATATTTCTTTTGTTTACCCTTACTGAGCATTTGAGCTCACCCTTTTATGTTTTCTTTTCCCCAGGATATAAAGAAAGGTTTTAGGTAAAAAAAAGATCTTTATGGGAGATGTTGAAGATCTTTCACCACGTTTAGAAGATTACGTTCCGAGTTTCCAAAGACACTAAACTATTACGATCCTTGTGTGTGTGTTTTTGTTATGTACTAAGTATTCCGCAAAAGTAATGTAATGTACATGTACGTCAAGATACGGGTCTTTACAATTTTAATCATTATATTGAATTTATATTTTATTAATATAATCCAAAAATATTTATTTTATTATTTTATAAACACAATTATTCCAATTTAAATAGTTTTTCATAAAAACACATCCTTTGTATTCATTTGGTGTTTATTTAATTTCATAATTAATTTTGTAACCAATGAATCATTATATAAACATGTGCGAACCATATTTTCATAATTCAATTAATCTTTTTAATTCCCACCATTCCAATAGATATGTGATACCTATCATATTAAATAATAATATTAAGTTGTTCATTTAAGCTAAATGTGTCGTATCATGTATACTGTCGAACATAGTGTTTCCTTTGAAAAACATGAGATGTTACATCCCAAATCTATCCCTAGGAAATCCTTTTTAACACCACTTTGTCATGATTAAACCCACTGAGTCCCCACCTATATTTTTTTTATGTTTAGTGTGACACCCCAAGCCTTCATCCAATAGTCCAAGGGGTGGAGATTGACCTCAAGAAGTCATAACAACACATGGGTGGTCTTAGACAAAAACATCATTCAATAAAATGAAACCACTAATTTTATAACAATAACCACAACCATATAGGATATACAAGTCAATATGGAATGTGACTATATGCATAAATATGATTACTAACCATCCTAGATACATACAACTCAATAGTGGGAGAAATAGAAAGAATGCATGGCCTATAAAACCAAGATGCACACTTCCAAAAATGTTAGGAGTAAGATAAATCACCATGTAATTCCATCCTCTACTCTAACCATCATCTATAATTAACCCCTTTATACTCTCCCTTTCCTTAGATAGTGTTAGAGTATCTCTTAGAACATCACAAAACTATGACTACTAATATCATTTACAACATTCGATTCCTTGTGTCCTAAGAAATTTAAACCACACCCATACTCCACCCACCACCCGAAGTTGTGGCTTACCCTTATAATAAAACCATATCCTAAAGATAAGGGGTGTGTATCTCCTTACCAGGAATCACATATTATTGATCTAGGGAATACCCAATTGTAAAACTACATTTGAAAACTCAAGAGGCATGCCTACTGAGAAACCATTACCTTGAACTAGGGGTGTGGCTATCCCCTTCCTGGAATGACCTCATTTGAGTCTAGGAGTGTAGTTTCTATTACTTTACATAACATAATTTGGATACAAGGATCTTGTCTGAGGAATCCCCAACCATCATATCTATATCTCTATGGACTAGTTATCCCACTATACAAATCCAAGGATCATATCCAAGGTATCCCAAATCATCATATATGTATGTTGGTGGGTTTTTTCATGCCACTATATATATTTACGGAGCATTTATAATGTAACCTAATTTATGTTTCAACATTAGGATAAAAAAATGGATCCTAGGATCCTATCATTGGTGTCCCATATATCTCATCATGTCTTGATGGACAATGAAACTCACCCACAATATCTATTGAAACTCATCTTGATGGGGTTTTCCTCTTTACTAAACACATCCCAAAGACTAGGGATAGCCTCTTAAGTGCATGATATCACAATATAATAGATAGAACATGCTCATAAATTTTATTCATGTTCTAAGGTTACACATGAAATCATCCCTACACAATTCCCAAACACACCCTCTATAGGGTCAAATTCTTACTAGGGAAACCACATGGGTCGTAAGGGTATCATCAAGAACAAATACCCTACATGGGATCCCTTATCTAAAAAAAAACATCTTAAATAAAAACATATAACATGGAGATAGTAAATTTTATTGGAATCTTCAAAGTCTCATCGAGGCCTCACTAGCCTCCTAGTCAAGTCTCATAAAATAGATGACCCCAAGCCATTCTCTTCCAATGTTTCCCTTGGTCTATATTCACACCCTACCTATGCTTTAGTATTATCATGGTATACTCACCCATTAAATCAAATATCAATGGTGGAGGAACATGTTATATAAGTTCATACCACAAGATCAAATGATTTAATACATCTTAATATTGTCACATAGTCATTCCCTATGCTATCTATCTCAGTTCATCACTCACCGCTACCTTAAAGCCACCATAGAAACCAAAAACATGGGTTGTTACATCTCATTGATGTATTTTAATTTAATTTACACCTTTTATGTTCCAAGTTTCATAAGGCACAAAATTAAAATTAAGACATCGACCATCAGTTGGTAAGGAAATCAATCTAATGCACAAGGTTCAATCATCTCCCTTGGAACTTTGTTGAACTCATGTGTGTGCATTCAATTTTAATTTTTTTAAAATATAAAATTTAATAGGTTGATTTAACTTAGTGTCAAGACCACACACATAAAAATCATATAAATAAAATGCATAATACCAAAGGGGTATGTATAAGGGACGACCAACCTCATCTCTAGATTTACTCCCATTGAATTTTCTCCCAACAGATTTTTCCTAGGATCATCAAAGTCTGACTGCACACCATCAAATAGAAGCATTCCCTAATTGAGGTTATAAAATCCAATTTAATTAATTATAATCATTTATAATTAATTATATAATTCAAAATTAATTACCCAATTTAATTCACTTAGGAATAAATGATTAATTAATCATCAGGTGCTCCTATTGTAATTTAATCTCATCTAAACACTCACAAGTGGTCCATGGTGCACTCCCATTATCATTTTTGAAAAAATACATAACATGTGAAACCAAATAAATCAAAAATTTATTTAAATTAAAACCAATAAATCTTATAAAAATAAAAAAATAGCATGCCTCAACTAAAATATCTTGCGTCAGCATGTGTAAATAGTCTTAGGATGTCTTCTAGCTAATCTATACAAGATCTCAATCAATATTGAACAATTATACCATGATCTATTGGAATCAAAATCCAAATACCTAATAGAGACATAAAAAATTAAATTTGAGTCATGAGAAACCAATAATACAGAAAAAAAGTAGAAACCTTCCATTAATTACCAGAATAAGGCACCAAAACACCCTAAATCAAAGGGGGATCAATGAAGGAATGATGGGTTTGGTTAGTTGGGGCATGTGCGTGAGGGAGGAAGGAAAATTAGGGCCACCAAAAATAGGAGGAAAAGCATTTACTTTCCTTATTTTAATATGATTCATATTTTGGATGAACAATTGGCTAAATAGTGTGACATCTTTAAAGTCATCATTTTCTAAGGACAACACCTTTACATGGTTGGACAATATGATTATCCAAACCATGCGCCAATTGCACTAAGCCCTATGTAACTCAAAATTTAGAATCTATATGGTTTTGTGAAACCATGCACAAAACATTAACCAATATACATTATTTACATTGGATTCCACATGGTTTACCCTTAACCATGAACTAACTATGTATATTAACCATGAAATTTAGAAAATGAACTAAAATATACCCTGTGTACGGGTAACCATATGAGTTTACCTAAACCATGAAACTGGAACTATGCTCTAAGGAAAAGCTCTATTAAACTCATTAAACTCATTCTAAAGATACCAAGACTTTCATGAGAACCCATGTTTCCGCTCAAGACTTATAATAGATAAAAAATGTCATTTAGACACTCTCAATATCTGAATACAAATAGGAATCTCAATTCTCAAAATGAACTTTTCTCCAGAATTCCAAAAAATTCAAATTCCGGCCAAAATTTAGAACTTATAAAGGAGATATGTTTTATAATATCCATACCATATCACATATCATCCATGAGAAGCCTCATTGGACTTTAAATGATTATCTTGGACCTATTCGAGTAGAAAATTCATCACTGATTCACTACATTCCATCTCCAAATGCTAAACATGCTTCCACAGTGTAACTATATATTTTTTCTCAACTCACAAAAACTTAACCCACCACTCCTCACTATCTACGAACACAATGAAAGTTATCCACCAATACTCTTCTATCCCAAGACACCACATTGTCATTGGTCAAGTCACCCTCAAAATTTGTGCTCCCCACTATATGATTCATCTAACAAGAACCAATTTTGATCTATGATAATCCCCACCATTTTCTTTGCCTATAAGAAAACATCCTTAAAGGTCAAACAACCCACTCAGTGTGGTTTCCATTTCAACACACCTAATTACACATAACAGAACTGATAATACATCTTCTAGTAAAATATTATTTAAAACACTTGGTCCACCTAAAGTGGTCATGGATCAGTTAGATACCACTGGGGGGGGGGTGTGAATCAGTGGTATACAATTTTACAAATTCATTCTTTTTTAATTTAAATTATAAGACTATTTAAAGTTTCAATCCCCAATATTTAAATAATAGATTCTCCTTACAAGTAAAAATAAAATTAAAGCACAACACACTAGGATTTTTACAAGGATTGGTACTAAGATCTACGTCCTTTCTATAACTGGTTATCACCCTTGGTTATATATTCTTCACTATATATATATGGTTACAACAAGGGAACATCTCATTCACATCAACATTGAGTCCCAAAGTGTTCCACTATAGAGTCCCACTAGAGTTTACATGTTCTCACATACACTAGTGACCCCTGAGTCCCACATGATGATATTTATACTGCATCCCACAGTGTTACCATAATCTCACCGGCCTACTCCAAAGTCCCATTGGAGACTTCCAATGTTTTATAGTCCCAATAAAGACTTCAAAATATTGATTCCCAAAAGATTTGATCCAATGATATGATGATCTTATAATCATTCTCCATGAAACAGCTGGATCAAATTGTTCCATGTACAAATTAAGATCATTTTCACTAGAGATGGTCTTGATTAATAAATTTAGATATAATATAGATGGTATGAAACTTCAGTAAAACACTACTCGGGCAAACATTATTTCTTCTGTAGAAGACCCAAACTCACTAATCCTTAAAATCTCGAACATAGAAATAATTTGAAAAACTGATTGAATCACTATCCCAGCAACAGTCTCAAAAATCACTTCTCACAATACAATTCATATTGAACGTGAATTTCTACAAACATCATGTATGTATTTAAAAATTTAATGTCCTTCTTATTTATGCTTGAAATATTTCATGTTCATGAAAACTTACAATTGAATTTTCTAGTAATGTGTAAATGGGTTTTCACACTACCATGCACACAAAAATCACTTCTACTGCCTCATTTCAATGTAAGGTATCATGCATGTTCATATAAAATGTACCTTTCATTCATATCATGTACAAAAATCCTTTATTCAAACCTTCATTTAGGATCTTGGTTCATTGTGAAAATAAGGGATTCACAGTTTCTTTATCAAACTTGGCTTTACAATATATGCATAAAACTCAAAATGTGCTCTTTATTTCATCTTACACTAAAACCATAATGATTAAAAGAAAAGTGTGTGCATGTCCTCTTCACAGAGAACAGTGTTAGTACACCCTATTTGTGGCTCCTCAAACACATTCACATAAACTCAAACATGCACTACTTCATAACTCTTAGCATAAGACAAATGAGTAAAATGTTATAATATCATGTTATCTCTATAGATTTATGGAACCTTGTTCATCATGAAGCTACTCAAGTGTACAAATCACATGTCAAATAGTTGTAACTACTTAGTGAAATTTTTCCAAACTTTATTAGTGCAGATTTTTCATGAACCAGATAGTTCATAGAGATATTTCTCTATTATAAACTGCACTCAGATGTGAGAAAAATCACATATCAAAAGATCCTGGCATCTAATATTTATAGGAATCATGAAACAAATTTGAACATTCTATAAATATTGAGTCTCATTCACTGCCACTATACCAAAACTCATAGGATCACAATCTCTAAAAATTTAATCTTATGTACAATGATCAAATGATGGTTTGATCCTCGTTTTATTATGAAAAAAAAGTTGAATAATTATTTTAGATCATCATGGAATCATTATAACACTCAAACAATACATGGAAGGATCAAACTGAGCTTTTTCCGACATCACCCATAGAGGTCTTAGAGAAAAAATACTCTCAAATTTGCTCGGGGAAGAAGAAGAAACTACATGGAGATCATAAGGATCAAAATAAACATTGAAATGATCTCATAGTTAAGAATAAAATGAGATGATCAGATGACCTGGATAAAATGATCGATCGATTAGACATCCATTATTCTATCTGTGTTTTTTAAAGTGGAAGAATCAGATCAACGACCCAGATTATGTGTTTGAGTGATCAGATGGCTATAGATCATTCGGCACAATCTCACATAAAAAAACTCAAGTTTCGTTGCCTCCTTATAACACAATTCATGACAAGATCAGCTCAGAAATATCCTCCTCCCTCCCCATTATCGAACTGTATCTGTTCTCTTGCAGGTGTGATCCTGCGCTCACCTCTTCTACCATGCCTCCCCAAATGGTGCCACTCTATTGATGCTCCCATGCACCCCTATGGGAGTTCTTCTTCTTTTACTATTCTTACCTCTGTGCTTGTATGGATGACGGTTAAGATCAGCCGCCCTCATTGGTGTGTTCTTCTTCCCTTGGTCGGCTAGTTTGATGGATAACATTTTTGTATAATACTCCTTTAAAAAATGCTAATCCAAATTCAATATAATATAGCCAACTCAAAAAATTCAACAATACCAAATCCTCAAAATCATACCCAAGCCTCTTCATGAAAATAAATCATTTTTTTCTTGGAATCTTCTTTGAATCATTTTTTTCTTGGAATCCTCTTTGAATCATTTTTATAAACAATGTGTCAATCTTATTAAACTAATGAAACGTTTATTTTGAACTTAAGGACCAGATCTACTATCATATGATTTAAAACCTTAAACACATTTGAATCTTCTACCAAAAAATCATTGACATAAAATTAAATTAAATGGACACTTCACAACTCACCAATGTTTTGTATCATCAACTTTATCACAATGCCTAAATACTTAGAGGAATCATAAGATCATCTAAACACATGAAAAAAATTCCAAACCTAACTTTCAATGTAATTACCTAGTTATAACCTCAAATAAATAAATATGTCATCATGATCTTTCCTAATCACTAGTGCACCATCAATCAGGATTATGCTTAGATTATATCAGAACAGTCCTAATAATGATGCCAATGAATGGAATCCATCCATGACTACATGAAATGATGTGACACGACCACCACATTCTCACTTAAGTGTTAACACAAAACATAAATCACATCCCATTCCTAACAAACCTATAATTTTATTCATGGAATTTACTAAATTTCACTGATAATGATGTTCAAACCCTCTAACAGACTATAGTAAACTTCCCACCATATGA
Source organism: Viscum album (assembly GCA_963277665.1). Classification (NCBI taxonomy): domain Eukaryota; kingdom Viridiplantae; phylum Streptophyta; class Magnoliopsida; order Santalales; family Viscaceae; genus Viscum; species Viscum album. The sequence continues at coordinate 1,415,372,866 of OY728159.1, read as the reverse complement.
ATTATGTTGTAATGATCCTCAAGAACCATCTCAATAGATTCTATTGTCATGCATGTACCACTCCTACTGATCCATTTTAATCCATTATAAACTACTTAAAACCTTACTACACATGGTTTCATCATCATATCATAGAGAATACACTCCTTATTTTCATTAGATCCCCCAATTCTATGTTCACATAGGAGTTTTATAACTCCATTGGTCCTCGATCCTCACATGACTGTTAATAATTAAAAATTCAATAGTTACATGCATATCCAACATTCACCAACTCAATATCATAAGAAAGAAATGTTTGTATACTTCCATACCACATAGTTACATGACTTGACTCACATTCAAAGAGTCTCATCTCATTGAACCATAGATCATGTTTTTAAAACCCCAATCTTTCTACTCATCATATTAAACACATATATCCAAATAAAACTTAATGATCCTATTAATAATTGGAAATTTTTACTATACCATAGTCTATTGTGTGATCAACCACCAATAGACATCATTTTAAAACCATAGATATCCATCCACTGTCTCCTATGATTCTGATAGTGCATCTATAACAAGCAGGGTCAGGCCTCATACTGTTACTACCATTAAAACCAAACCTTGACACCAAATCACCTCAATTACTTTTTAGCACAAAATATAAAGCACTCTCATTTTTATTTCATATGATCAGTGTCACCCCCAATGCACAATCACATAACTCAAAGAAACAATCTATACTTACCCCCTCTAAAGCACTCACATTCCTAGGAAAACCATCCATTCAGTTTAGCCTCATGTATATCACTACTCATATCAGCCATAATTATTAACGTATCATGATCCCGAGCAATATATAAAGCACTAGGATCTCCAAACATATCCATGGTTCATATCTCATGTATTTTATAATTTATGGGAAGTACATCTCCATTCACATCTCAAACATCACATGAAAACTCACTTGCCAACACATGCACTCTAGGTTCTCATGTACATATATCCATATCTGACATCACATACCAACTCATCTGGCTACTAATGAACTTATTATCACCATAAACCATATATTTAACTAACCCTTGATAATCATAAACTTAGGATGATCCTCACCGAGAATCTGTATACAAGAGACACCCACCTAAAGGATTTCATTATCATCAAGGAACCCCCCACATATATATATAGTTTATTTTCCCCAAAAAGATCCATGTAAATTATATCATATTCATATGATTTGGATAATTATAATTCCACTATGAATTTATATGGGAAAAACATATAGGTTTTTTTCGATACTTAAAATAAAAAAAACCATTTTCTCTTCAGAACAAGTATCATACTCACTAACTAAGGGGTCATCACTAAGGAATTAAATTAATATGATGACTTACTAGGTTCACTATACATCCCTTACACTGAGGGACTATATAGTCGTCATAGAGAAGTTTGTATCCAAAATATTTACATGGATCATCATCTGAAGAAAATATATTGTGGTCCAATTGAGTAAAATTTCACCACTATGTTATATGGGAAAAAACCATATAAGTTTTTTATAACACATTAAATAACTAAACCATCACCTTTAGTGACATAAAAAATAATAAATAACATGAATTTCATGTGAATACTATGCCATGTGAATGAAATCAGACATCTTACCATTGTACCAAGATCCAAAAACCCATAAATCACAAATATGAAAAACTCATGTGCATCATGATATGTGAAATCATTAAAAAATAAAATCAAAATCCAAAAACCAATCCAATAACCTTGGTACCGATAAATTTTTACGGGAAAAGGTGTCCTAAACACACCAATATGATATCTATCACAATCCCGACACATTCCTATATCACCAGTATACTATCTTCCAAAATTGAATGATAAGAAAACTTTGAATCATTCATTAATATTAGTAACATAAAATCTCTAATACCACTTTATAATTTCCCCAATACATGATAGCTCATCAGTTTCTAGACTAGAGATTCTACTGGGACCTCAAGCATGCCCCCATACACAAGAGGCATCCAATTAGTTGTGGTGGTATAGTGTAGTGATAAGGGAGACAATACCCATATATCAGAGTGAAGATGTCATGACCTATCCCCTGGGGCCCATGCCGTGACTACCCTAAGCCCACCTTCCATAGGCTAGGGGCAGGTGACTAGCACCGAAAGGCGTATTCCCTAAAACTGGGAAGACAATGACTTTATATCCTATAACACACTCAACCAAGCACACAACAAGATACGAACACAAGTAAACTGTATAACAAAAAGTGTGATGAAAGTAAAAGGGGCGAGAATACAAGCCCAAAAGTAAAGGTATAAGTACAACTGGAAATACAATACAACTGAAGAAAGAGGAAGACAACTACTGGGTCATCCTCCAAGGTTCCTACCTAAATGGTAGGTACAGATCACCGCATCAGCACTCCACGTCCAACCGTATCCTCTATGTACCGACATGCCAAATGGTCTACCTCTGGGCACTGTCCAGTCCTGGTACCCTCAGCCTCGATAAGCGTTATTCGTCATCTGCACCAAACACAACAAGATGCGGGCAAAGCCCGTGCAGGGTGAGTATAACAATACTCAGTAGGGACCCCGAGACCCTCAAGGTCTCACAAAATCTACAAAGGATAAACCAAAAAGCATGTAATCTAGTGACAACCCTACTTAGGTATATGCCTATACATATACCTAAGTTATCAAATATTACCCATCTAATTTATGAGGAAACAAAAGCCCCAACTCCTTAGACAAAGCTCAAATATTCCATGAAGGAAATAATACCACGAAGGTAACACCAAAAAGGTATATACCACAAAGTATCACCACGAAGGAAAGTACCACACAGGTACACCACACAGAAGAATACCACTAAGGTATCACCACAAAAGTAAGGACTCAGATCACACTAGGTATATCTTAGGTACAGTAGTAGAGATAATTTGATGTAACTAATGAATCATCTTACTCTGTTAAGAGGCATACCCATGAAGTATTCCAAATTTAAGACCCACATAGGATCCTAGTACATCGTCAGACCCACACATGATCCTAGTATACCGTCAGTACATTGTCATATCCACACAAGATCCTAGTATATCGTCAGTACATTGTCAGACCGACATAGGATCCTAGTACCTCGTCAGTACATCGTCACACCCACACAGGATCCTAGTACATCGTCAATACATCTTCAGACCCACATAGGATCCTATTACATCATCAGTACATCGTCAGACCCACACAAGATCCTAATACATCGTCAGTATATTGTCAGACCCACACAGGATCCTAGTACATTGTTAGTACATCGTCAGACCCACACAAGATCCTAGTACATCATCAATACATCGTCAGACCCACACAGGATCCTAGTACATCGTCATCACATCTTCAGACCCACACAAGATCCTAATACATTGTCAGTACATCATCGAACCCAAACAGGATCCTAGAACATCGTCAGTACATCGTCAGACCCACACAAGATCCTAGTACATCATCAGTACATCCTCAGACACACAAAGGATCCTAGTAAACCGTCATACCCACACAAGATCCTAGTATATCATCAGTACATCATCAAACCCATACAGGATCCTAGTACATCATCAGACCTGCAAAGGATCCCTTTCTCATGTAACAGCCAGCTACAAGGTTCCTGCACTAAGATCGCTTGATTCCGAGAGGGTCCTCTTCTCAAGCCACAGGTCGATAATAAAACTAACACGATGTCCCATGAATAAGTATCGAAAAGGACCACCACGTAACAGGGGTCTCAATGAAATATACGGTGCATCAATCGGACGCTCAGTCTGTAAGTTATTTGCATTTTAGTCCCAAGGGCCCGGTTGGATTCGTGTTCGATCCAACCCGACCGTACCCCAAATTTATCCAAAACTGAAGTTGGGTATTTGAAAAGACCTATCTATATCCAAGGTTTATGGCACCATAGATGGTTTGTAAAATGGATGCCCATAGCTCAAGATATGGCCGAAAGAAAGAAAAGGGTCGAAGTGGGTCCGGGTCCGGTCCGACCAGGCCTGACCCGGGTCCGACCCTGGCTCTGGCCCAGCCAACTGGGTTTGGCCAGGCCTACCTACATGGCCTGTAATGGTCAGCCCACGGCTGGCCGGATGGCCGAACCTATTCCACGGCGTGGTCGCACACCCCGCCACCCCCGACGACCGACTCGACCAACCGCCCTCTTTCGCCGCTGCGACCTCATGCTGTGGATCATGCACGCCAGTGGCACAGACGTGCGCCGCTGGCTACCCTCTATGCAGCCAGCCATGAACTGGGCACCGCCTCTTCTCCACTGCATCCAACAGGCCACGACCTTGTCATCATCCGACAGCGCGGATGCACGCCGCCCTTCCTTCCTCGCAGTCGGCCAGGTGCCAGCCGCTGCCTCCTTTCGCGAGCCATTGAAGATTCGTTCCAAGCCCAAAAAATTAAAAAATCGCATATTTATGATCCTTGTGTTGAGGGATTCATGTCCATATATCACACTCAACAAAACTCTATATTTACAGTGCCAATAAATATTTGGTTGCCTCCTTTCGCAAGCCATTACGGATTCGTTCTAAGCCCGAAAAATTAAACGATTGCATATTTGTGATCCTTGCATCGAGGGATTTGTGTCCATATATCACGCTCAGCAAAACTCTACATTTCTAAGAACAATAAATATTTTTCCGCCTCCTCCATTGCGAAGAACACATCAAGAGTCACAAATAATTGCGGAGAGGTCGAGCCTTGTTTGTTTGGCCCACACCCTCCGAGTTAGGGTGGTAACAAGAGGATCAATAATTTTTTAATCATGAAGAATGTTAAGAATGGGTTAGGGAATATAAATCAATATTAAAACCTACCTCGTGAATGATGGAGAAACGCCCATATTTGAAGAAGTGGGTCGGTGTTATCTGTTCCTGCAACAGCATCCAATGATTTCATTTGATTTTCAATCCTCATTTGGGGTTTTGGTGTCAATCACCACCACTCGCGAGAACCAGCTCCATCTTCCAAGGGATCATTGTCACAATACTCCTTTAGCACTTCGTTTCTTGGAGAAGCTGTGTCGACACCTCTCTCCAAGATCCATATAAATAGGAGAGGTGGGTGTCTAATAGTGTCAGGAATTAATGGGAGTACATTTATTAGGAAGCTTCCCAAATTATACAACGAAGAAGGTACTAGGATTTATAGGTCAAGCCATTTATTGGATTGACACATCATCGGTCCCACCTTACCGCTCTTCCGTTGGAGGAATAGAATAAAAATAAAATAATAAAGTTATTTTATTTATTCTATTAAAAGTTCCAAAAACTAACTTTTTTTCTGGACCTACTACAGTCGAAGTGAAGGTCTTTTTAAGTGAATATCGGTGCTGCGAGTTCAATGGTGTTCTCAGATTTCAATCCTGAGCACCGGTTCAAAAGTTACAAAATGCCTCTTGCATGTTTACTGAATGTACCTAAAAAAAGTTCTGAAAATTATTAACAGTCACCCTCAACCTATGCCTATCAAGGATAGGCTTTACCCAAGTGAAACATGCCCCAAAAAACCCAACGGTACTCTTGGATTTTCAATCCGAGTTACGGTTTAAAATTTATGGATTTTACAATAAAATAAATGTCACTTAATTCTTTTATTTATGGCCAAAAAATAACTTTCACTAGTGGCCCGCACTGGCCAAAGTTAGTATCTTCTTAAATTAAAGCATGCTCTAACAAGTTTAGCAGTGGTCTCATATTTTCAATCCGAGCTACCATTTGTGAGTTATAAGCATTTGAAAAATAAAATTATTTATTTAATTATTTTATTCACAATTATGCCATTTTTGGGTTTTCTCACAGGAGGCACGTGCCAACTAAACATAAGTCGTGCCTAGGGAAAACCCTCCTTCCTAAATGCAAAAATGCCCTCAGATTTCTGATATGAGTTACCATTTAAGAGTTATTTTACTTTTTTAGGAAAAATTCTTATGCTCGCTAATTAAAACTCAACTAAACTTCAACGGATCATTCTGGGTACTCCGGGCCTTTGAATCACATGCTGTTAGATTTTTCGGTCTTGAAATAATTTCATATAATTAAAAAAAATTCTATAGAATTTATGGTGAATTACATTCTCCCCACCTTAGGTATTTATGTCCTTGAAAGCCACAACAAAGGAAAAACATCCAAAACAGGGTACTGAGTAGGAATCTGAGCCTCCCAATCTCATGTGATCTTCTAGAGGTTCCCGTGCTTCCAAAATACATACACCAGAGGTATCGACCGCCCAGAAAGGACCCACTATTGTCGATCCTCAATCTCCATTGGAACCTCCATAAATGACACCCCATTGTCTGAGTCAAGATCAACATGGTCGATGATATGAGATGGGTCATGCACATATCCCTTCAACTTGGATACGCGGAAGACGTCGTGCACCCTCTCTAATTACGGTGGAAGATCAAAGCGGTATGCTACCTCACCTATCCTCTGAAGGATCAAAAAAGGACTAATAAACCTCAGTGATAACTTTCCCCCTTGTCCAAACCTCCACAATCCTCATCGGGGTGAGACCTGTAGAAAGACATGGTCTCCCATCTCAAACTCCAAGGATCTCCATCTTCTACAGCATAAGTCTTATGCCACTTATTTCTTCATCCTCAGCAACCAGTACTATCGTTGGAAGTCCTGGTACACCTTCACCACTCCACGATGTACCACTAAAAGGGGATGTATGGAACTCCCTCAACACCTCATCCCAAATCGTCACTGGTACCATGGTGCATCCTCTTAAAAGGATGACATGCTCACCACCTTTTGAAAATTACTTCAGGAGACCGTCCTGAAGATATTCGAGCACGTTGGGCCTCACAATCAACATCTCAAGCTATGGCCCCTAACTCGCTGAAAGAGTGGGGGTGTGACTTTCAAATACTAAAGGTATGCTACTCCATCTCTATACACAAAGGATATCTACAATGTGGCTAGTTTCTCTTCCTCTTCACTCAACAATTGCATACCATACCTCATACTGAGTGAATCTGCTACCACGTTCCCCTTCCCAGGAGTATAGACTATCTCAAAGTCATAGTCCTAGAGGAAATATAGCCACTCCTGTTGGGAACTGAAAATTCAAAACTTCTGCTGCCATGAGGGTAAGGCTAGCTAACTCAAGAGTGATCGGCCACACCCTCCTATGCAAGAGTTTATCCTATGCTTCCTGGGTTTCCTTTTTTTCCAACTAAGGAAAACATCATCCCAACATTATAGATAAACCACAACCTTTTTTCCTAATATAGTAAATCTGAGTATGAACTACGGATGTCCAGTCTATACCCAAACTAATGTCGTAAGGCCTCGACACTGTCACCTAGAGGTCCAAACAGAAACTCTCATCTCAAGGGTCAGTTGACACCATCGATGTAAGGGTGATTATCGAGTCTCCTCCTCAAGGTATCTCCATACGTGAGGGTCAGGTCAACGACTTAACCGAAAACTCTAGGCATTGAACATGATTCATAGAAAAAGGGAATGATTGGTACCTATGTCTATTTATACGGCAGCTAGTAGTAGTCAAATACCATACCTCAAATCATTCCTAGAGCCCTTGGGTCACACTCCTTGACCACATGTAACTACTCCCTTCCCATATCCTCTAGGTCCCTGAGCCTGGTGGGGTCCACAAAAAGGGGGGTGGTTGTAACTTGTCGAAAAGTAAACCACCTCATACTTCTCTCCTAGATCTGCTACCACATCTTCTGCCCTGCAGATTTATCTGTCCCTAACACTTCTTCGTCCCAAAACATTTTACACACCCATGTCTCTGAGACTGGCACTAGTTTACTAATTTTCCATTGCTAACACTCATGGGATGTATCCGCTCAGCCAAAGAACATTCAACCAAAAATGATCTCTATAGTACCCTAACATAAGTAGGAATGCGTAGAGGAAAAGTGTTGGCTCAGATGTCCTTAAACACACCTCTATCAGAAGTCCGAGTCATGAAAACTGATCGTATCGTATTCATCGAGTACTAGGAATGGTCGGTATATTCGACGAATACTCAGCTACTGACATGTCATCCTGTTGAAGCTATAGATGATCTAAGTAAATATCAGCCACCTCCTCAAGACAATCCTTAGTCTCCTGTGAGTCGGGCTCACCTTGGAACCTGAGGGGTATTTGATGCTGAAACACATGTATGGAACTAAGCCTACATGTATCCTCTATTGGTACTGCCAGTTGTAACTGCTAACCAACAAGTAATGATATAACTGACACACTACCCGAAGGTACCATCTTGGGAAACAATCCACGTAACGAAGCCTCATCACTATGAAGACTATCCTCATGGTCACTCACTGGAAAATACAAGTAGCTAAGATCACCATCTGCTCTAATGATGTCTCAACTAGGAGGAAAACTCTAGCAATCACCTCCAGCCAACCCTCAGCTGTATGGGAATCTGTCTGGCCTCGAAACCTCGGAGGCCTCTACTGCAGGAACTTGTGAAACACACTCAGTTAGTGTGCACCGTCTGCCAGTGCGGCATGTGGTAACTGCTTCCCAATGGGTGGTGGTGCTATTGGTACACCACCCAAAGGTGCCAACATAGTAATACTTCCCTACACTGAAGCCTCGTCACTCGGTGGGCCGTCATCATGTACTCTCTCTAGGTAATCCTAGCTGGTTATCTACGCGGTGATATCCTAATAAAGAATAGGTGCACCACAGTCATTAAGTTATACCTGGTGAGCTGACTCAAGGAAATCACAAGAAACTCTTCAAAAACACTCACAATTAGTGCTTCCGTGTACTGAGTCAGAAATCAGAACTCAAGGTCCTGGTGTATGGATACATCGGCCGTCGCACCAACATTGGACTCCCTGAACTAAAAACCACACTCATTACACTTAGCACTACTGATTCATTGAAAAAATAATAGTCCTAGTTCTTCAGTAGAACTAAACTCCTTTGATACCAATTTTTCATGACCCGTCCCCCGGGGCCCATGCCATGACTACTGCAAGCCCACCTTCCATAGTCCAGGGGCTGGAAACTAGCACTGAAAGGCATATTCCCTATAACTGGGAATAAATTACTTTTATATCCTGTAACACACACAACCAAGCACACAAAAAGATATGAACACAAGTAAACTGTATAGAAAAAAGAGTGATGAAAGTAAAAGGGGCCAGAATACAAGCCCAAAATTAAAGGTACAAGTACAACTAGAAATACAATACAATTGAAGAAAAATGAAGATATCTACTGGGTCATCCTTAGAGGTTCCTACCTGAAGGGTATGTATAGATTGCCTCCTCAGCACTCTACGTCCGCCCATCTCCTCTGCGTACCAACATGCCGAATGGTCCACCTCCGGGAACCATCCAGTATTGGTACCCTCAGCCTCGATCAGTGCTATCCGTTGCCTGCACCAAACACAACAAGGTAAAGGCAAAGCCCGTGTAGGGGTGAGTATAACAATACTCAGTAGGGACCCTGAGACCCTCAATGTCTCACAAAATCCACAAAGGATAAATCAAAAAGCATGTAAACCAGTAAAAACCCTACTTAGGTATATTCCCATACATATACCTAAGTTATCAAATATTACCCCTCTAATTCATGATGAAACAAAAGGCCCAACACCTTATCTAAAGCTCAACTGTTCGACGAAGGAAATAATACCAAGAAGGTAACACCACAAAGCTAATTACAAGAAAGTATCACCATGAAAGAAAGTACCACACAGGTACACCACACAGAAGAATACTACTAAGGTATCACCATGAATGTAAGGACTCATCTCACACCAGGTATATCTTACGTACAGTAGTAGAGATGATTTAATGTAACTACTGAATGTGATTAATCTGTTAAGAGGCATACCCACAAAGGATCCCAAATTGAAGACCAAAAAAGGATCCTAGTACATCATAAGACCCACACAGGATCTTAGTACATCCTTAGACCCACAGATGATCCTAATACATTGTCAGACCCACACAGGATCCTAGTACACCATCAATACATCGTCAAACCCACACAGGATCCTAGTACATCGTCAGTACATCATCAGACCGACATAGGATCTTAGTACATCGTCAGTACATCATCAAACCCACATAGGATCCTAGTACATCATCAGTACATCGTCAGACCCACACAGGATCCTAGTACATTTCCAGTACATCGTCATACACACACAGGATCCAAGTACATCATCAGTACATCGTCAGACCCACACATGATCCTAGTACATCATCAGTACATCGTCATACCCACACAGGATCCTAGTACTTCGTCAGTACATCATCAGTACATTGTCAAACCCACAAAAGATCCTAGTACATCGTTAGTACATCGTCAGACCCACACAATATCCTAGTACGTCGTTAGTACATCATCATACCCACACAGGATCATAGTACATTATCAGTACATCGTTATACCCACACAGGATCCTAGTACATCGTTAGTACATTGTCAGACCCACACATGATCCTAGTACATCGTCAGTACATCATTAGACCCACACAAAATCCTAGTACATCATTAGACCCACAAAGGATCCCTTTCTCATGTAACAGTCAGCTACATGGTTCCCGCACTAAGCTCACTAGATTCTAGGAGGGTCTGATCCTCAAGCCCTAGGTTGATACTCTAACTTCTATGAAGTCCTATGAAGAAGTATCCCAAAGGACCACCATGTAAAAGGGGTATCAAGACAATAGATGGTGCGTCAATTGGATGCCCGGTCTGTAAGTTATTGGCCTTTAAGTCCTGAGGGCCCGATTGGGTTCGTGTTCGATCCAACCCGGCTGTACCCCAACATTATCCAAAACTCAAGTGGGGTATTCCAAAAGGACTATCTGGATCCAAGGTTTCTTTCTCAGTATATGGTTCTTTAAATAGACGCCCTTAGCTCAAGATATGGCCGAATGAACGAAAAGGGTCGAAGTTGGTCCGGGTCCGGTCCGACCTGGCTTGGGCCGACCCGACCTTGTTTGAAACGACCAGGCTCGATCCGGGTCCGGCCCTGGGTCTAGCCCGGCCCGTCGGTGTGGCCTGGCCAGCTTGGCGGCCCATTCTGGGTGGCTCGTGATGGGTGGCCCTTGCTGGGTGGCCCGCGGCTGGCCGGACGACCAGCCCTCTTCCGCGGCGCAGTCGCGCACTGCACCTTCACCGGAGGCCGGCTTGGCCGGACGCCCTCTTTGATCTCTGCGAGCTCGTTCCATGGATCATGCACACTGGCAGCTCGGACGCACGACACTAACTCCCCTCTGCGTGACCGGCCGTGCACTGGTGGCCGCCTCTGCTCTGCCATGACTGACAAGTCATGACCTTCTCATCATCCGGTGGCACGAATTCGTGCTACCCTTCCTTCCTCTAAGCCGGCTGAGTGCCGGACGCCACCTCTTTCTACGATCCATTGCAGATTTTTTCCCAAACCGAAAAATTAAACGATCACATATTTTCGATCCTTGTGTTGAGTGATTCACGTCCATATATCATTCTTAGAAAAACCCGGTATTTCCAGCAGCAATAAATATTTGGCCGCCTCCTTCCTCGAGTCATTGCAGCTTCGTTCTAAGCCTGTAAAATTAAACGATTGCATATTTGTGATCCCTGAATTGAGGGCTTCACATCCATATATCATTTTCAGAAAAAGTCCACATTTACAACACTAATAAATATTTGGTTTCCTCTTCTATCATGAAGAACACATCAAGAATCGTAAAGAATTGCAGAGATGTTGGGCCATGTTCATTTGGCCCATACCCTTTGAGTTAGGGTGGTAGAAAGCGGATCAATAATTCTCGAATCATAAATAACTCCAAGAATGGGTAAGTGGGTATAAATCAACAACAAACCCTACCTCGTGAATGATGGAGAAATTCCCTAGTTGAGAAAGTGGGTCGGTGTCCGCCATTCCCACAACAGCCTCTGATGATGTCACTTGATTGTTGATCCTCATTTGGGGTATTGGTGTCGATCGCCACCACTCGCTGGAACTGGACCAGTCTTCCATGGGTTTGATGTCGTTAAACTCCTTCAACACTTTTTTTCTTGGAGAAGTTGTGCTGACACCTCTCCCCAAGCTCCATATAAATAGGATATGGGGGTGTCTAACGGTGTTAGTAATTAATAGGAGTATATTTATTAGGAATATTCCTAAATTCTACACATAACTAGTTACTAGGATTAATGGTTCAAGACATTTATTGGCTTGACACATCCATGGTCCCACGTTACCATTCATCCATTGGAGGAATAGAATAAAAATAAAATAATAAAGTTATTTTATTTATTCTGTTAAAATTTTCGAAAACTAACTTTTTTTCCAGACCTACTGCGATCAAATTGAAGGTCTCCTTATGTGAATATCGGCACTATGAGTTCAACAGTGTCCTCAGATTTTAATTTGGAGAACCGAATTAAAAGTTACAAAATGATGCTTGCATGTTTGCAGAATGTACCAGAAAAAAAGTTCGGAAAATTTTTAACAGTCACCCTCAACCCACACCGGTTGAGGTTACGATCTAACCAAGTGAAACACACCCCAAAAAAACCCAACAGTAATATCATATTTACAAAATGAGTTACGGTTTAAATTTTATGGATTTTACAATGAAATTATTTTCACTTAATTATTTTATTTACAGCTAAAAACTAACTTTCAATGGTGGCCCGCCTCGGCAAAAGTTAGTATCTGATTAAATAAATCATACCCTTATAAGTTCATCGGTGGTCTCAGATTTTCAATCCATGCTACCATTTGTTAGTTATAAGCATTTAAAATATACAATAATTTATTTAATTATTTTATCCACAATTATGTCATTTTTGGGTTTTCTCACAAGAGGCCCGTGCCGACTAAAATTAACTCGTTCCTAGGGCAAACCCACCATCCTGAATGCAACGGTGCCCTCAGATTTCTGATATAAGTTATTGTTTAAGAGTTATTCCACTTTTTCTGGAAACCTGCTTACTCCCGCTAATTAAAACTCAACCAAACTTCGATAGATCATTCAGGGAACTCCTTCCCTAAAAATCATGCGATGTCAGATATCGTGGTCTCAAAATAATTTCATATAATTAATAAAAATATATACAAAATTTCTAGGGCATTACAGAAGATAAAAATGATAATAATCCGAACATCAGGCTATATAGTTAATAATCAACCTATAAGTATAAAATAAACATACCATCTATAAAAATTAAAATGAAATTCACAAGTCTACGACTATATAGAATCACAGTCAAACATCAAGACTAATCTCCCATTAGGATGATCACATATACAAAATAATTAAATTAATAATAAAAATGTAAAAGAGGATTTACTATATCCCTAAGCCTCAACTTTTTTGATCGCTAATCTCATGAAAAATATCTATCTTGATCACTCAACATCATCTTCTTACCCAACCTGAACTTGAAATTAGTGGAGTTTTCCTAGGTACCCAATTTCTATGTCCACTTTAGTAGGGTGTGAGTTTAATTCAGTAGGGAAAATCCAATGTAGTCCTTTAGATAACTATTAAATATAGTGTATATGTATGTGATATGATCATAATATAAATAAAAAATATATGGAAGAATAAATAAATAACTAATTTCAATCATTAAGTTCCAATGTGAAACTCATGACCAACCCAAATCTACTTCATCCGGTGTTGGAGTGTCTCTAAAAAAATTACACAATCATGCCTACTAATATTATTCATAATAGATGATTATAAGGAAAGTTTCCTAGTAATAAAAATCATACTCATAGGCTAACCATCACATGGATACAATGTGTAACCTTCCTTGAAAACCATCAACATGAGTCGGGGGTGTGTCTCTCCCTACCAAGCATCGCATCATTTGGATCCACAGTGTACCCTTCCATAAAACTGAATCCCTATCTCAAGTGGGAACCATTCTAAAAATTATTATTTTGTATCTATAGGTAGGATTATCCTTTGGAAATAATAGCATCATTATATTTAAGGGGTATGGTTCCCCTTTACATAATTCACCTCATCTGGATACATGGAGCATGTATGAGGCATCTCAAACCGTTGCATTTGTATCTCAATAGACTACACATCCCACCATACAGATCCAAGAAGCATGTCGAAGGCATTCCAAACAATCATATCTTAATATTAGGGGACTATTAATCGCACCATACATATACAAGGATCATTTCTAGGGAATCCTAATCTGTGTGTCAGCATTAGGCCCAATAGTCAAATCCTAGGAGCATATCCTAGGCATCACATGTATCTCCGTAGGTCCTGGAGAGTAGTGCATGTTGGATGTAAACTAACACACACACACATATATATATATAAAATATGATGTTATATATATAAAAGTGTATAATCAATACATGCAAGTGATATAGGTATTTTTATGAGTGTATTAAATATACATGCAATAATATATATATATATATATATATATATTTCTCCCAAATAGTTTTATTAATAGTTACAAACCCTTATGAATGTTTTAAGGTATTTATATTAAGTCATTGAAAATTTTCCAATAACTAACCCAATAGTATGAAGATCATATGATACAAGGAGCCATGAGAACTGACTATATAAGAGGATGGTGTCCTCTTTTGTTATGTGTGGTGAGTTCTCTCTTCCTCCCATTCTATTGTTCATCGTCTCAGATGAAAGCACCAAAACCCCTTAAATATTCCAGTATCCTTATGATAAGATCATAGATCTATTTTCCGGCATCCCCCATTAGAGTGAATGTGCTTTTGTTCACTACTTCATGATCATTATCAGACATTCTCCTTCACCAAGGAAGAAAAGACTTCATCTAATGGCATTTTCCATGTACTCTTTTTTTATAGTATTATTTGCAGAAAAATACTTCAAGATAGATCAACCTGAGTTTATGTTGTCTTCCGTAGAATATGATCATATGAAACACATCAGTGATATTAGAACATAAGATTTTTTGAAGAATCAATGGATTTATTATTTTATGAAAAATTAATTTTATAAATTGATAGATGAGATATTTCACACCTAGAAATTTAATTGAAAATTCATATATAGTCAATAAATAAAAAATTTAAATTAATTATTTATGTTATTTTTGTTTATAATTTTTTTATAAAATGGGAATAACATTAATAATCAAGGATTAAAAAATTATATTTTATTAACATTTATCAGATATGAAGAGTTCATATTTATTACTCTTATTCATAAAAATTAATAATGTTATTAATTTAATAAAGAGAATAGAATTATATTATTTATAAAGTATTTATAAATAATAAAAAGTATATTTTGAAATATTTATAAAAATTTATAAAAGTTTTTTATAAATTAAATAACTATAATTTTTTTGTGGTTAATTAATAATTTATTATCAAATAATTATGGTTTATAAAAGTTTATAAATCATAAAAAATTGTATTTTGGGAGTATTTCAGTCTATAAATGGTTTATCAATTAATTAATTATAAATTGTTTCTAATTAATCATATAAATTTTTATGAAACAATTATTAACAAAATATTCTAAATATTAAATTTTAATATTTAAAATACCTTTAAAATAATAAATGATATAATTTATGATATATAAATAAATTGTTAATTAATAAATCATAAAAGGTAATTTATAAAGTGTTAATCAATTATAACATGTACTATATTTAGATTATATAAAAATGTTAATATAATAGATATTGAATTATAGAGTGCTTATAATTTATGAAATATCATAAAAATTCCATTTGAGATAAAATATGAAACGGTTTATATTGAAATTAGTATAAAATATTTATATTCTGGGTAATTTAAAAAATCTTTTTAATTATCATTTATTTATGAATAGTTTATAAATGTCTCATGTTTTGGAAAATAAATGATTTGTTGATTTATTTGTTAAAGTTACTTGAGATCATGTTTAATTAATAATTAATTGGTTTGAAAATTTTCAAATTAAAGGGGAATTATTTTGAATAATATTTATGCCACATAAAAATGTGTTTTGATAATTGATATGGTCATGGGTTATTTAATAATTAAGTATATGATATTCAGATTATGTAAGAGGTTTACGTAATATAAATATAACTATAAATAGATTTTAATTGATATAATATCATATATTTAAAAAAGAAATTCCATAAAATTATAAATATGAAGGGGTTAATATTGGAATAAATACGAACTGTTTATATTCCCAAATATGGAATTTCCATAATGTAAAATATGAAATTATAAAATGGTTTATAATTATATTTTATTTAAGAAATTTTTTATAAATTCTTATCTAATGTTTAAATACTTTAATTGTTCATTTATTTATAGGATATCTACTATTTTATTCATAGTTATAAATTTTTATATTATGAATCACTGTTTTATAAATTTTATTTAATAAATTGATTCTAGGATAGAGCCTTGCATTATATGCTAGGTATGATAATGAATTAAATTTTAATCTATCTTAAACTTGTTTTGTAATTGATGTTATAAACTTGAATTTAGTTGTTGATTTTTTTTTTCATATTATGAGTTAGAGTTTTAATGAATTGAATTATATCTTTTGTAAAGTATCCTCAGGAAAAGGGAATTTGGGTTGAACCACCAACTTTCCTAGAGGCTTTAGTTTTCTAGGAAATTGAATGAGGTTAGATATCTATCACTTTGGGATTACTCATGTAGATTTTTTCAATCTCATATAACCCAGTGATTTTACATGAATCATTCACATACCACATGAATATGATGAATTTGGATATGTATAAATATTTTTTACATCCATTTCATGGTAAGTAACATAAAATCATGGGTTTTTTTAAAGAGTTACACATCAATGTAGTTTAAACATATTGATTTGTTGAATCAAATATGATTCCGAGCTAAATTACAAGAATTATGAATATATAAAATGGAATAAAATGAGATAAGATAGTGATATTAAATTCCCCTCAAATACAAAGTTTGAGATTCCTTCCAATGAAACACTTCTAAATACCCTGATCATTCAACTGGGTATTTATGATCTTAGCATGAGTACCCCTGAATTATATACTATAAGGAATGTAATATATGAGTAACTCAAGGTTTTCTTGTTGAGTATTAACGATATTTTCATGAGTATCCATTTATTTTAATTTCTTGTATTATTCTTGGAGCCTTATTTAGGTTACACTAGTTGGGATTTCCTAATAGTTTGGATACAAGAGGAATAATGTTGAGTTAATCCATGTGATGTATTTGAATGAAGTGTTATCCACTCAACTTTCAAAGATTCATTACTATTATGATTAGGATGATTTCCTACCTAAATAATCATGGCTTTATCACATGAAAATTGGTGTAAGTTATGATGCAATATGGATCTTATATAACTAAATGGATATGATTTATGGGGTAATTGTTTTTAGTGGGAGAACTATCATTAAAATTCCACAATGAAAAGTTATAAGACATGATCTTAATATGATAAAAGGTTATGTTATAGATAAATATATCACCATTATGAAACTAAAATTTATATTAATCCTTGAATTAAGAAGCTTATAGTAAGAAACTCTCTATACTGGAAGGCTAATAAAATTATCAAGCAATAGAAATATTCTTGGTGTTAGAATAGTTCCTTCTTAAGTAACTATGTATTATAGTTTTTCAACAAGAAAATAAAGATGCTTATGGAAGCATGAAATCATTCATTTAATGTTTCAAAAGCATTGGAAGCCATTTCACCTAATGAATTCTAGTCTTATATACACTATATGTGGGGATATGTTTATGATATTCAATATTATTTCATATGTTTAGAGAGACTAGAAAATTCTTATATGGATTATTCTTTTTATGGGATTCATACTATTTTCATTTATGGAAATATTCCACCAAAGTGAATAAATTCATGATGTATTTACTTAATATTCTTAATGTTTTTAGAATTTATGAACTAAGAATATGCTATCTAATTTCTCATACTATGGGGACATTAAAAGTGCATAAAAGGTCAATCTATAAGAATAAAAGTTGAAAAAGTGTGATAATGTTTCTTTAAGAAACTAAACGAGGTCATTGAAACCAAGGGATGTCAAGAAGGAATTGTAGTAATTCAATATGATTTGATTATACAAGATATAGCTATATAATTTTGGGAACTCCATGTAATATCCATTATAGTTATGGATGTTATAGAAATTAATTCCTTAATTTTGAATTGTATGTGATACCAATTTTTTGTTTTAAAAGTATTGTGAAGATAAAGGAGTTCAAAATCAAAGGAAGAATTGATTGATATTGTAGTTTTAATTCAAACAATGAAGTAAACATTTACTACATTGAGGATTTAAATGTAATGGTTTTTATGAATCAAAAATGAATCTATGTAAAATATGTGTATCTTCATCTCATTTCTCTTATGTGATACAAGAGGATGTTAGATAAAAAATAAGTTTTTGTGGGATGATTATGTTTATGCACATGTTTTATGATTCATTGGATTTATATTACATGTTTTGAGATGGATATTTTGATAAAAGTATTTATCCATGATAAAATTTTTATCCAAATTTTTTTCAAAATATGAGGGAATGTGTTCTCACTGCCATCGATGTGATATTTTAATAAAATTTTATTTACAACATGAAATGTTTGAGATGAATAGAATTCCATTTATGATATGGAAATTTATTTTGTTAGATATTCATACTAAAAGAAAATAAATTTTGTTTCCTAATACATAAAGATGTTTGTGTTAAGTTGTAAAAAATATTCTAAAGAAAATATGATTTCTAATAAGATATTGTGAGTATTTTAAACTTATAGAAGGTAAAAGTTAATAAATAAAAGGTTGTCCCAATCTATTTTGAGGGATATTTTCACTTAATATACTAGAGATATAGGATATGAGACAATAAATAAATATAAATAGTTACATGTAATTACTGCAAGAATGTGAATATCACTATTAACTATACAATTTTACTAGTCTATGTTTATAATGATTATTCAATTAATATCCTAAATATGTTTATGATATGTTATCGTAAATAAAAATGTAAATAGTTACATTTAGTAAACATAAAAAGTGAACATCACCATTCCCTAAAGTTTCAAACTAGTTAATACAAAACTTATATCACTTAGTATCATAAAAGAGTTTAGTATATGATGGTAAGGATAAATATAAAGAGTTACATTAGTTTCCATAACAAAATATATTTCACGTTGTCCTTAAATTTTTTAAGATGTTATGGTAAAATGATAATTTAATTAGGTACATTATTTAAATATTATTTCAAGTAATATTTTTATGGAAATGGTTCCAAGGATTATGATAATGTAAATTGGAAGAGTTTTAAGTAAATAAAAGGAAAAAATTATAACATTTGATGTTATTACGTTAAGGAGTATAAATATACATTAAAATTTTTGAACATAAGGAATTTGATTCATATATATCACTATTATTCAGACAATATTGCTTCATAAATGTTACATGCTAAGTGGTTAGTGGGTGTATTTTACTAGATGGTCATGTTGGGATGTGATAGGAATTACATTTTTTGAAATGTACAAAGAACCATTTATGTAGCAACAAAATAAAATTCATGTAGAATTTATTAATTGATAGTTTTTAATTATTGTAAAAATATTATTTATTTATAATGAAGGCAATATCTATTTATCATTCACTTAGTCATGTTTTAATTGACTTTATATGAATTGTTTAATGAAAAATATATACTACAAATATAAACTTTAAGTTGTCCCTAACCAATGATCATAATGGAGTATAATGGGTTGTAATGATATGTAATGTTTATAATGAATGTATTCTTATATCCATTACAAAAGGTTGTATATGAGATATTGAACAATATATTCTTGAGGTAATAAGTATAGATTTATTACTTGAACTAATACACTAAAGTATATCTCATGAAACATTATATAATCATGGATATGCATTGGGGTGTATTATTATTATCAGTCCTTATTACTCAAGTTTGGTGAGATACCTAACATGAGAACATTAATACATTGGTACCCTACTTACATCATTCACTATATGAACTTAGCTAATCAGAGGGTGGTTTGTCATGTTTCTCATCATGACATCTTTGGGGGGTAACCAAGATGGGATTTGTATACTTTTATGACATGAAAACAAATATAGATCTTGATTTAATTAGAATATGGAAATGAATGTATGTGTTTAGTGGTTTCTCATGTGATGTGCTGATCAGAAAGATGAATTAAATGTGATGTATTCATCCACTTGATACATATTTTTTTAGAATCAAGAAATAATGAGAGGAAAATTATAGATTGATATGTTCCAGGACTACTGGTCACTAGATGTAATGGAAAAAGGGATAATATAATATAAATATAATGTATATGATATATCTTAAAGTGGGAATTTTCATATAGAGATATGAGTATGTTTTATGGATATCACACCTAACCCCTTAGTAGCTTGATTAGAACTAATGTTTTTCTAGAGGCCTCCCTTTTCTTATATTAATGAAATAGAGAATTCATAGTTTTTGTCCACATTTATAAGCCCTGTAGGGTTATATAGTTAGGACCTTGGATAAGGATAAAATTTTGGACAAAGTGTTTGTTCAAAATAAAAATAGTTTAATAAAAAACTGTATCCAAAAGAGCTGTGATGGATTCAAAAAGACTTGTGAAGTTATGAATAAATTCCTTATGATATTTTAGTGAAATTCAAATATTATTATATGTTCACTAACATATATATAGATAATATATGATATATATATATATATTTATATTTAATATATTCCTTTTTGTAGGTATTTTTATGCAAGCATTAAATATTCATTTAATAACATATATATATACATATGATATATTTTATTTCTCCCAAATGGTTTTATTATTAGTTACAAACCATTTTGAATGTTTTAATGGATTTTTATTTATTCATTATAAATGTTCAATTAATTAACTGAATATTATGAAACTCATATGATGTAAGGAGCCTCAGGAATGACCTGTATAAGAGGATGATGTCCTCTTATATTGGATGTGGACAATTCTCTCTTCCTCCCATACTTTTGTTCATCATTTGATATGAAGGCACTTCACCCCTTAAAAATTTAGGAATCCTCATGATATGATTGCAGATCAATTTTCTAGTGTCCCCCCTAGAAGGAAGTGTGATTTTGTTCACCACTTCATGATCTTTATGAAAAATTCTACTTTTCCAATGAATAAAAAGACTATTGTTGTTGGATAAGGAACCCAAGGTGCAGTTGAAGTGAAAAAGATGAACAATTTAAAATTTTGGGTTTGGATTCATATTAAAAAAATGATCAAGAAAAATATTTCCCAAATTTCTAAAAGTATCACCTTTAATTTAATTTAATGATGAAAAAATAAAATCTAATGAAAGTGTAAATGATGCCTTATTTGATTGAAATCACCTATTTTATTCAGTCACCCTTGATTTGTCCTAGTTAAAAGGTTCCAAAAAAAGGAACCCTCTAGATTTTCCACACATTCTCAAAATTTCATATATCATTGATCTACATTTCTTGATTACTATCATAGGAAATCAAAGATCTTTATGACATCCCATCAATTTTCTGAAGAACTTGGACTAAATTGAGTAAGTGGGATTTATCCGTCCTTGTTTTTCCTTATAAATCTCTCTCTATGAACTTTATAGGACATTAGAGGATAAATTCTCTCACTAAATTCATGAAAATATGGATCTCAATAATCAAGAGGCTAAAATGATCTTTTATACTTAGGATATAATTTATAAAATTGCACTTTGGTACTTGGAAAGTAATAATTTTTTTAGACCTTTGTGCAGACATATGTCTTAAAAGACTTTTCATAAATTTCAAAAATATTTTATCACTAACTTTTAACACTATATAATTTTATGTGATAAAATACCAACCATTAACTCATCCAGTAGTCTTTCTAATTAATTTAACGAAACATGAACAACCTATTTTCGTTTGAAAAATAATATATTATTGTATTCACTTTTATGATCAAAAAAATTATGAATACCTTGATAAATAAATTAAATTATCATTATTTTAAACTTGAAGAATATAATTGAATTAGTTTTACTTGTGATTGGTCATAATTAGACGTTCACCAACCCCCACACATGCAGACCACTTCATCCTAGGATCTTATTAATTTAAATAGGTGAAAATTTTGGATACACTTAGTGTGTGACCCTATAGGACCTTATCTCAATATTAGTGTGTCTAAATCATAGTTCAAGAGTGAAATATATCAACTCCTCATGGACTTTAAGGATATAAGGAATGTCATAGCTATGGGTATCTTCTATGAAAATGTTATGTGTAATATAATATCTCTGTCTCATGATATCTCATAAAGTGGGAAGAACAATTGTGTCACCATCCTTTTGTTGCTTTATATATATCATGAACTTACTCTATAGACTTACCTTATTTTACCATGGCTATGAATTTATTTAATGTATTACTATCCTAGTCAACTTGGGCCCTCGTGATATTTCTTACTCAACCTATAAGTGAAATATTATATCTTGATCATTCAACTAATTCCATACCACCAATGATACACCCAACAAAAGATAACTTTACATGATTTCATTATAATTTTTTACCTTGCATCAAAGTACATGATCAAATTAACCAAAATGATAATGTTATCAAGTTATGAGACCAATAGACATTCCCATAGATAGGAAAATCCAATGAAACCCAAAACTTATGGTGTTTTTATTTATGGTTTTGTCCTCATGATCTCATCTACCCGAGATCACCAAGTGATAACTTCATGAGAATAAGTCTCAATGTTTATAATCCACCAACACTTGATAGTCACACATCATATTTGTCCTATTAGAATGATGTATCTCGACCATGTGATATATGTCTAATATTACTGTCGTAGTATATCGAAGTTCTCATTATAGATGGGAAATTCTACAACCTTTTGATACAAAATGTAATCTAATGAAATTACCATGTAAATAGTTTATGAACAAATATCCACACTAGTATGGTAAGAATAAATAAATGTATATATCAAACTGTAGACATGTAATGGTAATAAAAAAGTACTGTTCAAATTGAGTATAGGGAACCCACTATTACAATACTACCACTTAAACTAGAACCAAATTTCTAACCATACTTATCAGCTATCTCATGATAATATCATGTATCTGATAAGATATAAATTTACCCAGTGGAATGGATAATTTCAAATGTGTGGCTATTCTACTATCTTTGACTTTACCTCTTTGAGTGATACTTCTCATGAGATATTATCCCTGAATATATCCATTTTTTTCCAATTTCTAAGATGGAAAACTTGTCTAGTACTAGTAATATAATTATTATAATGATAAAAAGTTACTTACTAGGTGGACTTACAAAAACTGGAAAAAATTATTGTATATTCTATATTAATTATTCCGATACCTCAGAATCTGCAATGAACTTGGTGTTTGTAGATATGTCTACCACTAGCTTGAATGGGATTTTCTCGCTCATTTCCTTTTCCTAACTATAATATTAGATTGTATTGACCTTATAAGAAGACTAGTTTATATCCACTTGTAACTAGTATCTCTTCCTCTCCCCATACTATGTACATATACTTTGTACTATCTTTAAATACAATTGGATAATTTTGACTTGTTTCCTTTTTGTTTTCCTAAATATAACTAATATTTGACTTTTATAATGGTTATTTTGAAAATATCAGGTCTTGTACATATCATGGAATATGTTATTTATTCATTATATAAGTGTATGGAATTAAACTCACCATTTTAATATCCTCCTATGAACATTCATGTCTTCTTGGAGATATTTTTCCATGTGACTAGTATAAATTCTCTCTCAAATTGTTTAAAATTTTATTTTATCAATACCTTGTTAGCATATTTATAATTTAATATATCTAAGAAACCATTAGATCTAGATCAATAGATATCATTCCACAGAACTTTTCTTTCTACTTTAAGTCAATATCTAGAGAGTTACTATCATACTAGTATTAACTAACTGTAAGACCAATAGTTTTTTCCATATTTTATCAAATATATTCTACTTAGAAATCTATGATGTCACCATCCCTTTCTGGTTGTATCGTATAGACATTTCCTATGATTGGTTGTCTTCATATACAATCCTAAATTTAATGATCATAAAACATAGTTATAATAAGTAAAATTCTAATGGATTTGGGTATAATGACTTGGTATTACCAATTGAGCCTTATTGGTACCATGCTTGAACTAAACATTTATAGTCTCACTTGAATACCCAACACAATATTCAAAATAATAATACTCTTATATTGGGATGCATGGAATCCATTAATGAATTTTAATTGATCTTGTAAATCATAGCTAATTTTTATATAATGCATACATGTAGGAATTATTATTTTCAATGAATAATGTATCTCCAGCCAGGGTGTATATAAAACCATCACAATGGTTTTATCCTTTTTATATAGTATGTGTCTCTGGAAGATTAATTTTCTATAAGGTCTTGTGG
Organism: Viscum album; assembly: GCA_963277665.1. Taxonomy (NCBI): domain Eukaryota; kingdom Viridiplantae; phylum Streptophyta; class Magnoliopsida; order Santalales; family Viscaceae; genus Viscum; species Viscum album. The sequence continues at coordinate 1,415,348,286 of OY728159.1, read as the reverse complement.
ATTTTGTTCCTATGTCAGCTATTTATGCATATTAGGCATTGACTAAACCCATGTTTATATTTATCCCACTATATCAAATATATATTTTCACCCTTTTATATAAATATTATCAATAGATTGAAAGTATAATTTCTATCATAGAGATTTCTTTAATATGCTTAGATAACCATAGGATGATTTCTATATATGCAAATTGTGTTTTTTCTTGATGAAAGTTTTTTTGTATCCCAACAAACTATTTTAATATGAACACATGGTCTTATGAAAAATGATTTATATCATACTAAAACTAATATGATATTAATTTTTAATTTTATATGGTATATGGTTATGGGATAATGTAACTATTTTCATATCATGTATTAAAAATGGATGTATCTACAAAAGATGATTTTAACATTGATGCTCCTTTTACTTAGATCATGACTCTGATGTGTATAAGGAAATATTTTGTAGGAATTGTTCATGTTACATTTTATTGATCAATGTTAACATATAATAATTTTCATCAATCCTATTTATTAGAATCAAATATTTTATGTGTATAAGGTAATCTTAATTTGGGAATTACTTCCCACAACATTATATTGATTGATGAATTATTGATCAAGATATTCTTCGACACACTAGCCCGAAGCATCTCATATCTTCTAACCATGCATATATCATACTTCAATTTTACATTCATTAAATAATTAAAGTAATATTATGATGTATACTTACCACTATTATAACCTTAGAATAGTTCACTCTCTCAAGCTGAACTAATTCCAAAAGATTTACAACTTACCTTTATTTATAAAGGTTTATTTTTCCAAAACTAAGTAAATAAGTTTGTAGATAATACCTAAGGTATTTTAATAAAAATTGTCTAAAACCATTCTGGGTAAATCCTTGACAACTATTTAGTTTTTCTTGACAAATAATTATCTTACCACAATTGGGTATATAAGTCTTACATTCTATTTTCATCATGCATTTCCTAGGATTCATGTATCACTGAACTATTTCTTGAGTATGAGACACCACAAAGAAAATTCATTTCTGAATTAGAATCATGTCTCCTAGTGTCCAATAAACAAATTATATAATTTTTTGGTTATATTCAATAAAATATATACATGAATCATTTAATTAGAAAATATAATTTGTGTACTTCTCACCGCTAAATTAGGAACCACACTATCTGAACCTCTTGGAGAACATTCCTTTATTCTAGTAATGTTTTTTTACTTTCTTGGGTATTGTATTTTAATACACATATGTGATAGGAATATTTTATTTAATACCTAATAATTATGTCAGAAACATCATAAATATTGATGAATATACCTGAAGAAGAAGCAACTTCTTTCTTATTCAATTTAGTAAATTGAATTTCTCTTCTATAAAATTATTTTATTATATGAAAGAAAATAACCTCATATTTATTACATATTTTATTTGAAGGAAATTGCAAAGGTTCCTTTGGAATGAAACTTTACATTGGAATTTTTATCCGGTCCTTCATCTTGTTTAACATAAGAACCAAATATTAATCTCTCTTAAAGTTCTTATTCCTTGGGGAACATTACCCATAAGGTAACACAACATTTTCAACAAAATTTTCATTTTTCAATATTAAAAAAACTGGAATATATGGGTGAAAGTGATAAAATAATGGGATGTACTAAAATATCCTAACCCATATTTCAATTTATATGTATCCAGTGTAATCATCATCCATTCATATCACACTTCACATTCTCCTCACAAGCTTCTCAATGATGAGAAAACATGTAAAATCATCCAGGTCCTAATGTTTTATCCACAACTCCACATCATATATTGATGATACCATTATGAAATTACCATAATATGAATTATACATGAGTCTCATATAATCATTTTTACACCCTCACTTCTGGAGGTGGATTAATTGGTATTGGGGACACCAACACCCTGAATTCCTGATGTCATAGTACTTATCCCAAGAACCTATAATACTATTTGGAAAATCATTCTAGTTTGGACCTTTTCTCTATCCATTATTATTACAGTATACATGTTATATTACTTTCCATTTTCTAAAAAAAATAAAATCTATAAGATTATTACTTTTATCTTGATCACTAGTAGAATTTTCAAATTATTAATTTTAAATGAATCCCACTATTTTATCAAATACCAGTATCCCTAAACTACTAGATTCAATATAACCAGTCCCTTGGTTATTGTACTAGAAAGGATCCTTGAAACCTATCAAAATATTCTATAATCTTTTGCTACGTTACTACTCGGAGAGTCCAAGATAGGTGTCTAAATATACAACCACATTAATACACAACTTCTTGATCTGTTAAGTGGAGTTCGACCTCTAATAGAGAATTACTTTTCACTTCTCAATGGTTTCCCTCTAATTTTGAAACATGATAGATATAGATACTTATTTTATGCTAACTTTAGTTAAGTCGGACCACTACGCATATAATAACTCTATGGTACTAAAATAAATAATCAACTATGGATGACGATCACTCCAAACACTTGTAATTGCTCAAAATTGAGTGATCAAAGAAATTTAATGACTTAATATTTTCTTTAAGGGATTTGGTAAGTTAATATCGGTGAATGAAATAATTTTTTATTTAACATTCTTTTTCTATGTGATCACGCTAACAACTTAACCATTATTTTAAATAAAAAACATTCACCTCACATGTTCATTTTATGTTTTCATGCTTGTTTGTTATTATATTATGTGATCTCACATAATAAATACACATTCAAAAAATAATAAACCATGCACATGATAAATTAAATAAATAATGACATGATCACATGCCTCTAACTATTGGTTAATCCATCATGAAAATAATGGATTAACTAAGACACTAAGGGAATTCCCTAAGACAACACCTGACTTTAATTGCAGGGCCCACAAGTCCCATGCATTTCAGTTGTTTGGTTTATGCCATCTCTCGACTCAAGACACTTTTCCATGAGCTCCTATGATCTTTATAATGTACACTCACATACATGTGAGGCGAACATGGGGTGAGAAAATATATTTAATCACTTAAATTTGTTCATGCAGGACCTTATACAAATTAAATATGAATGGATGATGTGAAAATAAATAAAATAAAATAATTATTCCATTTTTTTAAAATTAAATTCAATAAATAAATTAAATAAATAATAATCCAAATATGAAAGGGTCAGTCTCAGCTTATGATTAGTCAAAATGAAATTATATTTCCTAAAAAAAATAAATTTTTTGAAATTCAACCTGAGGGTATTTTTAATTAATTAAATTTTATTAAAATAATTTGAATTAATTATCAATACATCACAAAACACCCAAAATAATTTTATTAAATCTAAGAAAATTAATTATAATTTTTTAAAATTTTCATAATTTTATGGATCCATTTGTACATAAATTAGATCCCCAAAAATTAATTTAAGACTATTGATATGTTAAATGGGTCAAAACATTCATAATCAGACTGAATTGGTCTAAGTCGAGATGGGGAATCCTTTTAAAGGACACAAAAATATATACTAAGAATAATAATATAAAACTAAAACAATATTCTAATAGAATCTTTATCCTTTTCTTATGTATTTTAATAAAGCTTCTATGGGAATCTTTGAATAAGATTCCAAGGAAATCATAGTCCATTTCATTAAATAATGTTCCATGGGATGCTTTAAACAAGCTTCTAAGGGAAGATTTATCATTTTAATTAAACAAGATTCCAAGGGATTCATTAAACTAGCTTCCAAGAGAAGATTTATCCTTTTAATTAATCAAGATTCCCAGGGATTATCTAAACTAGATCCCATGGGAAGATTTATCCTTTTAATTAAACTATATTCCATACAATTCTTTAAACTAGTTTCTATGAGAATCTTTATCCTTTTAATTAAACAATCTTCCAAGGGAATATTTAAAATAGCTTCCACGAGAAGCTTTATCTTTTTAATTAAACAAAATCACATGTAAATCGTGTATTTCCATCAGACTACCCCAACCAAATTTCACTATATCTAGATAAAATAAAGAATACTTACACTGCTCTCTAATTTTGTTTCACACCATTAGCCATTATTGTGAAGCATAAAACAGAACTTTAATTTTCATAGAATTTTGATGAAGAAACAATAGATATTTGATCAAAAATATCTTAGAAATAAAAACTTAGATTGATACTCAATTGGTACCATTGGGTATATATGAAAGCCTTATTTCAAAATCATAGAAAATTTAATTTAAATTTCAATGTTTTTTATTTAAATAATAACTTGTTCACTTAGATACCAATTGAAAGAACTATGGACACAACAGAAGTATGAAAGATGAGAAATTTTAAATTTTCGGTTTGGATTCATGTTAAAAACAATAAATTCATTTTCCCCAGATTTTTGAAAGTATTTCATATAATTAAATTTAATCATGAAAAAATAAAATTGAATGAAAGTGTAAATAATAACTTTTTCGATTGAATTCATCAGTCTTATTCGCTCACCGTTGATTTTTCGTGGATTAAAGTCACTTAAATAGGAATCCTATAGATCTTTCACAAATTATCATTAATTATTATATCACTGATCTATATATCCAAGGTGCCATCACTAGAAATAAAAGATCTTTATAATGTCCCATTAATTTCATAAATAATGCAATCTTGATCAAAAAAGATGGATCTATCTGACCTTGTTCTTCATTAGGAATCTCTATCTTAAAACTTAAGAGGATAGAAGAGGAAAGCTTCTCTCACTAAATTTGTGAAAATGGTGGACCTCAATATTCAATATGATAAAATGAGATTTTATTTTTAGGATATACTTTCCAAAATTTTACTTTGGCCCTAAGAAACTTATAACCATCATTTTACAAATTTATGACCACGTATGACTTAATAAACTTATCATAAATGTCACAAATATTTTATCACTGACTTGTAACAATGTTATTTAATAAAATCAAAACTATTAAATCAGCCTATAATCTCCCCAAATAATTTGATTAACCTTGAATATCCTATGTTCATTTAAAAAATTGTATTTTATCATATTCATTTTTATTATAAAAAAAATGTGTGAATACCTTGAGAAATAAATTCAATTTTCATTATTCTATAGTTTAATAATATGATGGAATTATTTTTACTTATGATCATTCATACTATGAAGCTCACTGACCGACACATGTGTGTCCCACTTCATCTTAAATTTTTATTCATTAAATAAGTTAATCATGTGGATACACTTAATGTGTGACCCTATTGATCATTATCTCAACTGTATTGAGTCTAACTCATAGAACAAGAGATGAGTCTATCATCCCATCATATCCCCTATAGAGATAAGTATTTACATGGGTATGATTACCACATACGTACATGTTCTATATAATATAATCTTTTTGTATCATGATATCTCATAAAGAAGGATGCACACTTGTGTCACCATACTTTTATTGATTTATATATTTCATGAACTTATTGGATAGAATTAAATTCTTTCACAATAGATGTAGATTTATTGAAGGTACTACCATATTGGAGAACCTAGGCCCTCAGTATATCTGTTAATCAACTCGGAAGAGACAAATTCTATCTTGATCATTCAAGAAATGTCATACCATCAATGATGCACCCAACACAATCTACCTCTCCTTGTTTTTGTTATCATGATTTTTACCTTAAATCAAAGTACTCAATAAAATGGCACACATTTTTAATGGTCTCAAGTTAAGAGACCAATACACATGTCTATCGATAGGAAATCCAATGACACCCGAAACATGTGGTGTTCCTATTGGAAATTCTATCCTAATGATCTTATCTACTTGAGATCTCCAAGTGTGAACTTCAATATAATAAGTATCAATAATTATGTGCCCCAAAAACTTGATAGTCATATATCATATGTGTCCTATCAGTATGATGTATCTAGACCATAGGACATATGTTTATGATTATTATCATAGTATCTCTTGGTTCTTACTATAACTAGGAACTACTATAAACTTTTGATATGACACATAATATAAGGACATTACCATGTAAATAGTGGATGAAGAAATATAAAAACAATTATGGTAAGGATAAACAGATGCATATATGAAACTGCATACATGTAATGGTAATCAAAAGTATTTTTCAAGTTTGGTCTAGGTAATCCACTTTTACAACAATTGGAATTTTATAGGTATTTTTTATAGTTTTATTTAAATATTGATTCTTGAAGATAGATATACCTATATTTGGGTTGTCTTCCACTACATATGATAATATGATTATTTTATAAAACCCATCAATGTATTCCACCCTCAAAATCTCATGTAGTGCATCTCAACATGGTCATACTCATGCTCAAATGCATCCCAAAACCTATGATTATCCTCTCAGGTACATAAATTACACTTTTATAGCCATAATAGGCTCATACATTTACTCATGTTCTAAGGTATTTCCTACAATCATCACTACCCAATTCCTGGAAAAACCCTTTCAAGGGGTTACTTATCATTAGGGAACCCGGTAGGATCTCCTCGGTGTCATCATTATCAAATACCCTTCATTGGTTCCCTAATCTCAAACACATCTCTCAGGTCAAAAGCCATCAATCTAAGGGAATAGAGTACCTTGGAAATATTAAACTCTAATCGAGGGATCACTATCCTCCTAGTAAAATATCACAAGGGAGATATTCTGAAGACCATTATCAACCCATGTAACCCTAGTTCGGTCCTCACATTTAAATTATTCGTCAGTCTTCTCTTATTCTACCCTCTTAGATAATCACATCTTAGTGGGGGATTAATACCCACCCTAAGGTAATCTATCTTGGTCAAAGGCTTGATGGAATATACAGGTTCTCACATCGTCATTCCCTATAGAATCCGTCTCAATTCATCACTCACCTATATATGGAGAACATTAAGGGAACCTAATGCTAGGTCTACTACATCTCATTTAGTTATTTTTATTTAATTAAAGCCTCTATAGGTCCAAGAGTTTCAAGGAACCAAGTAATAGTGAAGGCCTCAACCTTCATGAGTGAAGTAATCAAACCAGTGCACAAGGATCAATTATGTCCTTTGTATCTTTTTTTAACACTTGCATGGAATTCAGATTCTATTAAAACATTTATATAAATAAACAAATCAAACTCCCTTGGTAGTGAGAGAGAACATATCACATGCATATAAATAAAATAAATAATACTAAAGGGGTATGTAATATGGAAAATCTACCTTATCTCTAGATTTATTCCCCTTGAATCACCACCAAGAATCTCTCTCCCAAGATCGTCCATGTCCAATTGGAGATAATAAAACCACATGAGGCCCTAAATCAAGTCGTATCATCCTATTTTATGAATTATAATCATTTATAATTAATTAAACAATATAAAATTAATTAGTTGATATAATTTTGTAAGTCATAAAGACCTAATTACTCACCAAGTTCTCCCATTTCACTAAAACCACATCTAAACACCCGTTGGAGGTCCATAAAGTACTCTTAATATCATCACACCAAAAATTCCTAACATGTGACACCAACTTAATTTCCAATTTAAATAAATTTAAACAAGAAATATAGAAAAATCCTAATGTTGATGTACTTCAACCAAAATGGCATGCGACTATGTGCAATCACTATCTTGGGGCATATTTAGTTATTATAGAAAAATCCCCATTTATATGAGATGATTATACCGTGCTCTAATGGAATCATAATCTAAATCACTAACCCGGACATCCAAAATTATAGAGGAAGAAAAAGAAACCATGAATGAGGGAAAATAGAAGGATATACAAACAAGAATCACCAAAAAAATACACAAAAATCACACCAAATCGAAGGGGTATATAAAAAAGAATAAGGTGTTTGAAAATATAGGGTATGCATGCATGTAAGGAACAAAATAGGGGATTTCCCATTTAAAACCCAAGAGGTGAATACATTGATTTCATCTATTTTAATGTGACACATGATTAGACAAAACATACACAAACCATGTGACTTTTATATTCTAATAAAACCAACTTCACATGGTTGGACTACATGGTTATCCAAACCATGCTCCAACTATATATATCCATATCAAAATCAAAATTCAGAATATATATGGGTTTTCTTAAAACATGTACAAACCATGAACTATGATCCAAGAAAAATCCAAGATGATCGATTTCCCATCGATTACACCCAATTTACCCTTATCCATGCCCTAATCATGCATATAAACTTTTCACTTTATAAAATAAACTAAAATAACCTATAAGTAATGGTAACCACAAAGTTTAACCTAAAACCTATAACCCAAACTATGAACTAGGGAAGAACTCTCTGAATCATCAAAAATTAATACTAAATCTATTAGGACACTCCTAAGAACACATGTTGCCTCTTGGGCCTCAAACCATTTCCAAAAACATGTTATAGGGACACTCTAACTCTAAAAATTAAAATTTGAATCTCAATTCTCAAGATGAACCATGCTTCGAAATTCCATAAAATTCAAATTCCTGGTGAAATTCATAACTCATAGAGGAGAATGGTTTTAAATTATTTCTTCTAGAATTTTTTTGGGATTATTCTCCTTTGTATTGTACCGAGACCTTCATTTTAAAACCTAGGACAACTCTCATCAAGTTCCATGTTTATTTAATTTATAGCTCCTAATTTCTTGTAGAACCTTACACTGGTTTTTACCGTTTCTTCCTACTACTTCTCCATCCTTTTATACTAATATTTGTAGTGGGTGATCTCCTCCTAAATATCGAGAAAAATAAAACAAATATAAGAGAAAATTTCTTTGGGATAGTTATTCAATTTTTCTTTTAATTAACCAATTAATTCATATTTTAAATTCTCATAGTTTTGATCCTCCTCACTGATATACAGTTCATCAATCAGAAAAAATTAGAAATAATTTTTTTCTTCACTTTTATCACATAAAATGGTTGATTATTTAATGGAAAATGGTTTTCTATCTCTTTAGTGGTATATTTCTCTAAAATATCTTGTTATTTCATGCTTTAATTGGATTTATCAATAATATAACATGATATATCTTGAAATAGTGGAGAATAATCTTTCTTTGATGATGCCTTTATTAACTTATTTATATCCATTTTATTATTTATTTTCATTACCTTGGTATATGTATCTTTAATAATTTATTTAAAATAAATTTTCATTGGATTCCTCAAAATAATACTTCTTATATCCTTTAAAAAATTAAATTCATCAAAAAAAATTGAAATTTGAGAATCCAATAGAAGTGTATCCTAGATCTGATAATAATTGTGTTGATCTCAAAGGGATCCTTATAACATGAAGATAAATATGAATCAATGTTTTTGATTCTAATTCAATTCAAACCTTTATCCCATTTTCACATCTTTAACTATTCAATGAATGTATCTCACTTCTTTATTCATCACATTTCTTCTCTGGTTGGCATGGTGGATGATATGACAGGAATAAATAAACAAGACACCAAACATTATTAGTGAGGTTCATCTAATTTATAGTATGATTATTTCCCCATTATGTTGTGGTTATTATCACAAATACACACACAACTTCTTATTTATTATCACAGGAAGCTCAAGAAAGGGTATTTCCTCGGACCCATTCAAAAACTGGTACCAACCATTTACATCAAAAGGATTTACTTTATTCTCCCAATATAAGAGTAGTCATGTAATTCATTAAATTAGATCAACAATATAGATCTTGTGTCCCTATTGTATGGTGTTGGTGATCTTATTCATCTATTGTTGAAATGTATGGGATAAATCAAACATGGAAATCAGTAGGTTGACTTAGATATAAGAAAATATGTATGCTTAATTTTCATAATAATTCTACAATATATTATTTACTATAGGTTTTATAATTCAAGTTTCTCAGCTTTAAAATCCTCAATAGAATACAATACTGACAAATTTTCACTTATTCTCCTCATTTAGTGCTCAAAGAAGTTTTTCATTCTACAAAAATCATTGCAACTTTCCCTTATAGAATCATATAATAATTGAATGAGTATTGATTCAAAATTAATTCTTATTTTCTTCCTTTATGTATCACTTTTGATCATTACATCATTAGACTCAAACTCGTTTCCTTAGATACAAAAAGTTTTAAATTTTATAATTTATTCTACCAACCTAATCTTTTTTTCAAGAATTTTAGAGAATATAAATAGATATTATAGTAGTATTAGTTATTCCCTCTCACAATATTGTCTGAATATGAGTTCATAATATTGAAACATATAATCTCTAAAAAATAAATATATACATGTCACTACAATATAATTATTTTATGGGTTTGAATCTTTAGTGTTCGAATTTACTTTTACCCTCCTAAAGAATTATAACTCTTATGAAATTTTCCTCAAAAAATATAACTTCAATATATTATCTATAAATTTTACATGAAATATACGTATTTAAATAATTTGATTATAAAAAAATTCATATGACATGGAATCTCACTCTATAGGTTAAATTGTTCCCATTAGTATCTTCTTCTATTCTATTAATCCATACACACATGATGTTTAATAAGATCATGTTTAACCAAAATTTAAATTCCTACCTTCAATAGTTTTTTATTCATATTATTTTTATAGAAAATTTCAATTCATCCTTATAATGAAATAATCCTTACAGTTCCTTGATGATCATCCTTATAAATATTCATTGTTGATTATTATAAAGTTCTTAGAGATTATTCTCAATTCTTATAAAATAATGTAACTCATAATCTATGAAAAATAAAATTCTTCAAGTGAATTCATACATGATGATCTTTTTTTATCACCTTATTCAAACTTTTAATTATGGAGAAATAAAAAACTATAATTAAACTTGAATTATAATACATCTACGATCATTGTAATGCACTAGAATTTTAATTATCGGTACTCATCATCTCCATGTTTACTATCTTCATAGTAATGGATTTTCCCCTGTTATTTAAGTCATTAACATAGGATTCAAAAGGGTATCATGAAAACTATGGGGTGACTCCCATATTTATTCACTCAACTTGTTGAGGGAATGGTGTTTATATTATCATAACACAATCTCATAAGGGAATGTGCAAGGTTAAAGATGAAATTGAAAATCATCATTTGAATAAGTGAACAAACGTGTTAAAAATTTAAATGGTTTTACATTTCACGTTTTATTGAGTTTCCCGCATTGAATAAAATTTTGTGAGTCTGCACCTTTAATAAAAAATTCACTCTAAAAGAAGTTATATAAATCCCTTAGGGGCCAAAAATATGTGATGGGCCCCATATTTCCCCATATGTATTCTTACTTATCCGGAGTGTCACTACACTCTCTTTAATATCCTATATAACCCCATATTCTACAACCCACTTTTATGCAACCTATTCTAATTTTAGTTTGATCCTACTATCTCTTCCTTTATTGGTTATGGTTGATTGGTTTTTGTAGTTGGTAAATATTGGATAGGTTTTTTGAGATAATGAAAAAGTAGGCCAAATATAGAATGATCTTGAAATGAATTAGAAGCAACATAATTTACCTCCACTTAAACATCATATTCCTTCAATCCAATATCTCCTTTTTTATTTTTTTAGGTTCATCCAAAAAATTTCCAACAATTGTTTTTTTACTTTTTGAGATTACAATCATAAGTATGAAACTATTAAACTCAAACTATTTTATTTTAATCAACTAAAAAATTCATTCAAGAAAAAAACATAAATAAAAATAATTTATACTTTATATTATCCACTATTGACTTGAACCAACATTTATATAAGATTATTTATATGTTTCTTTCTTAGGAACTTCAATATCTTTCTTAACGGGAATAGTAAATTATAAAACACTTATTAATAACTCAAAACTAGTGTATTAACATCATGAATCTTCAATTTATACCTTTTATACATATTTAATATAAAAAATGGATTTAATAGATACTAATGTTTAGAGTTTTAAACATTAATCTTATCCTTTTCAAGGATTAAATTTTAATGTTATGTTTGATGTTAATGATGATATTCACCTCCAATAGATGATTTTATCAGATGATTATCATGATTTACAAACATTTAATAATGAATTTTGTTAAATGTAATCTTATTAAAATGAATACCCCATACAAAATTTCCTTTTAGTGATCTAATACACATATTTTATCATAAATTACACACTGGGTATCATGTAAATAATCCATGACTATATCTGGTAGACAAATATTATAAATAATATCATATATAAATCTTTTATAGATGAATTTATAAATTTTAATTCAAATCCATCATATGGATTAATTAAAATCCTTTGTTTAGGTATCCTAATGTTTAGGGTTTCCAAGCTAAGTGTAACCCAAATAAAACACCAAGAACAAGGTACCAAATGATTAGGGCCACCTCCATACATTATTTACTTCCATAAGATATTACAAGGGAACCTAATGGTTAGTATTACCAATACTTAATTATTTACTTCTTGACAAGTTATTATTTGGAATGAATATAACACTTAAATTTTGAAGGATATTTAATATTGCTGTATTTTTCTCATGTCATTCTGTTTACTTGTACAAATGATTATAATGATTTATTTTATAATATTATTCTATTATGGTAAAAGGTTTTTTAATATATTGTATTTTTGGACAATGGTTAAGTCAATGTTAATAATATAAATTAATGATGAGGTTTTGGGTGATGTATTTGATTATCCACCCATAAAAGAGGAGAATACCACTATACAACTACTAGAATGATAAATTTATACATTGTTTGTATGTTTTTAAGGCTTAGGAAGATATAAGTTGAATATAGATATATCAGGATTGTTTGAAGAAGTGATGAACCTAATCTGGAATAAGTTTACATTGGAATATTTTTTTGAAGTATTTTATATGTTGTACAACTTAGAAATGTGATTAAAGGAGTTTGAAATTTTTATAATTTTTATATTAATTTGAGGTAATTATAAGATGATTTGAAGAATTTGGAGAATCTATAGATCCATATAAATCCCATTTGAATAAATCTTAAAAAATATATATTTTTGAAGTATATTGAGAAATATTTATGTCCTGAATGTATGACTTTTCCTACTAAACTTTATATCTTCACTATAAAAATAAATCTTCAGGTGATGAGCATAATATTTTCTAGTGATTTTAACAATTCATTGTATGAATTCCTTTTTCATCATATATAAGTATAGTTTACTAAAAATTATTAAAATTAATGATCACATGGCTTCATCCACTATTTAAGTCTTGAGTGAAACAGATCATTTTAAGTCTTTGAGCTCATTTTATGACTTCACTGGATCGAATGAATTCAATTTGAGATAGAAATTTGGTAAAATAAATAACATAATTATTTTAGATATAAAAATAATACTTATTCCATTGATTTTAAAATTTTAAAGGTATTCTTTTTTGAACATATGACTTTGAATATCCAAACATAAAAATTCAATACTTAGTGAAAGTTGAGAAATTCTACAGGATGAAAAATTTGATTTTATAGATATGTTCTGATGAAGATAAATTTATATTATAGATGATGAAAGAGTTGTATGATCATGGTACAAAAATCACAAACACCTACACTGGTGTGTGATCCAATATTGAGAAGGAATAAAGACATGGATCCACATACATGGAATGGTAGGTTAAAGAAAGATGGAAATGGAAGTTTCTATAATTTTTTAATTCTAAATAAATTGATATTTTATGATATTGAAGCTATGATATCAATTTTGTAACATCATTATGATATGAGTGTGTATGGGTGAAGATAAAAAGAAATTGATATGGAAGGCTGTGAAATATTTAAAGCTAGAAAAGTGAGAAATATTACAGATTTTTGAAATTTGAAAATGTATAAATGATTGGATACTTTTAATATTCTTTCATTGGATTAAAAATAAAATAAATAAATAAATCAAGTTTAAGTGATGGAAAATTTAGAGATGGTGCTGCTGTGTATAAATACAGGTTTCAATGTTATAATATTTAAATTGAAAGTATCATAATGTTGAATGAGATTCAAACTGTAGAAATGTTTTCATATGTTTATTTATAAATGTTTTAAAATATATGAATATTTAATTGGATATCCTTTTAATTAATGAAAAATAATAATATAATCATGGGTAAGAATAAAATAATATTTTAATTGGTCATGTTTTAACAAGGAGCCTCTAATAAGGGTATTTTTGGAATACTTCTTAAGTGAAAAATATAGAGTATGAGAATATATGGGAACCCAAAATGGGTATTCTATAATGGTTCTTTTATAATGGAAGTTATTTTTTCATTTCAATATACCATTCATGGTATATGGAAAATAGAGAACACATTATATGAGCCTCATAATCATGTGAGTAGTGTGGATCTCAAGTTGAGTAGAGATAGATTGTCTTTTCATCCATACAAAAAAATAAGAAATTACTATTGAATGTGTAATATGAATAAAGTAAATTAATGTTTATATTACTATAGGTCTAAAAAAATAAGATAGAGTAAGAGGTTTTATATCTTGTAGTGAGGAAGAAGATTATTATCAAGATTGATCAATTTTTTAGGTTTCGAAGGTGAGAAGAAGTAGGTGGATGGATAAATTTTATAAGAAGGTGATTATAAGGTTGCATGTATTTTATTATTATACACACCCAATATTTTGAGAAGAATATTTGAGATGAGTTTTCTAAAGTAGTTTCTATAAATAAATAATAGTTTTAGATAATTTACAAGGCCAAGTTACATGAGATTTATCTAAATTATTCTAGAAGTCAAAGTCACTCAGATTTTAGGAAAATGATTTTCTATTATTGGTGAAGAACTACCTAGTTAATATAGAAGATCTATATCACATGGAGTAAGGTGAAAAACAACTCATGGGTTGTTAGTGTAAAGAATATATTGGAAGGATCCATGTCCTCATGTGTAATATAGTTGTATATCACCTATGTAATATGGTGACCTCACCTATGTAATATGGTGCACTTGGATTTAATATGAGACCTAGAAAACTATAATTTCATATTGTTGATTTGAGTATAATTTATAATCTATGACTTTGACATCCCAAACATGGAAAGTGGTAGGATTTACAGGAGTGGATAAACCTTGTAAAAATATATGTACCACTTTTCTTTCAGTTTTTTCATTACATTAGATGTTTTTTATGTTAAAATAAAAAAGATACTTCTAATTTATCCAGTGATATAGGTTTATATTTAAAATGATTAAAAAGTATTAAAGGAATAATTTAGAATTTGGTAAAATAAATCCACACTTGATTCACCCCCTAATATATTACTACACACTTGGGCATAGAAATATGCCCACAAAATTACCAGAGCGATTCAATGATCCCACTAAGCATTGATACCAGTTCAGGAAAGGGATGGATTTGCCTAGTAGTGATGTATGCATGATTTTGACCACACTAGTGATTAACTTACACAATTTGGTCTTTCTTGGGTGTCCCACCCATCTAAGAAAGGCCTAATGATTAGAGATAATTCCAACTTGATTTATTAATTTGATTAGGAGTACCCCGTTACATTTTTCAAGAATCGAAACTCACTAGTATATCACACCCAAGGTAGATGGGTGGTTATCCCATATTAATAATTTTAGGGGAGTTTTGTACAATTGGATACAAAATATTCCTTCCACCATACCTATATGTTAAAACCATATTGGTTTGTAACAATTTTCATAACTTATAATTTCTGTTACTCATCAAAAAATAGATTCCAAACATATTTACACATATCTAAATTAATACTATGCATATGGTACATGAATAATTCATGTAAAGGGTTAGAATTATATATAATTGATAATAAATTATTGAGTAATCTGGGAGAGACAAATAGTCACCCCCCACTTTTCTAGAATATTGGATAATCCTCCAGGATAATGGGAAGTCCTACCCAAAGTCCATGTATCTGGGGATAGTGTACTCAATAGGGATTCAAATTCATCATAACTATAATAACTAATATGTGTAAAAAATATTCAATAACTAAATTCAAGATAAAAACATCACTTATAATGTAAATTCAAAGTATATGAAAACTAAATCCATAATCATACATAGCATGTAACTACATAGATGCATGTATGATAACTTAAAAGTAGTTTAAAAAGTATAAAATAAATCATAAACATACTAAAATTATAAATAATTTATATAAATAAATAAATTAGGGAATATATTTTAAATAAATGAAAAATTCACATATTTAAACATGGAATAAATATTTATGGATGATTCATAAAAAAGATAAAAATAAACACTGTTAATTTAGTTAATCTTATAGAATTTCCATTATTTTGTCCATAAAAATATTATATTCACTTACCTAATATCAAAACGTTCATATTATACATTATATGGAAAATAATTTAAATATTTATGATATTACATAAAATAACATAATTTTATATGTCAATTTTTATTATGTAAACTATCTATATAATACAAATATCATTTAGTAGTGATTATTTAAACCTTGATTGAGTTAATCATCATAATTATTTTTTGGTGTGGTTTAAAGAGTTTCCATAAATAAGGACTTTAATTTGAACAATTTAAATTAATAATTATGATAAATTCATAATTTTAAATATAAACACTTTTATATTTGGTCTTTGTTTTGTAATTTATAAAAATTTTATAAATTATACTTATAATTTTTATATAAACACATCATATCTAAGCTGTAAGTCATGCCATATATGTTTCAACAATTTTATATACATCATATACATATTAAAGACATAACTATTGAATCACATAAAATATTAATTGTCTCATGTTTTATTTATCTCTATAGACATATCAATCTAAAAGTATTAAATTATCTATTAAATGAAGACATTCACAGTAGTCAAATTATTTAAAAAAATTATATATATTAATATTTAAAAAAAATAAAAAAATAAAAAACCATTTTAATTATTTTACAAACATGATATATATATTTATATGAACATTTTATATCATATTTAGACATGAAAAATATCATATTTAAATTTCTTAGTAGTTATCATTTATAAATAAGTTATAAACTATACACATTTCGATCCAAAATATTAAATTTCTTTATTTTGGCGTGAATTGTATTTTATGATTGACATGGGTATTTTGAGTTGAAATTACTCATTGGAATCAGTGATTACCCAAATGTATCATTTCTATGGAGAAGGAAAGTGTTCGAGTGGAATAAACTATATACATAGAGTGAACCTTATATATATAACCCTTAAATAGAAAAGCCTTACGTATGAAAGAGTTCCAGCAACATAACCTCATAGACGGAATAACCCATACATATGTAAAACATACATATTTAATATTGTGAAAATTTAAAATTAAAAAATACCAAGTGAACTATAAAATAATATAATCTTGTACAAATAAAGATATCATGTGTATATATAAAACCATACAAATTGGGTAAAAGGTATCACTATTTACCCACTTCGTTAACAAAGAGAAATATCTTACACTTGAGATAGTTTTTTATGTTTATATCTTTGATATTGATGAATCATTATATATATAATAATTATAGAGAATCATATAGAGATTACATTGATAATGGTACCTGAACCAACACACAATTGTCTTAAAGGGTGTTCCCAATCCCCACAGGCTAGGGAAAAGCTCCAAAGCATCAAAAAAGTTGGTAATTATTTCACATGTAAATCAGAGTTAATGTACAAATGAATTTATCTTGAAAATCGAGCATGAACTGTATATAAGTAGAGTATCTATTCAAAAATCTAGTAATATGAAATAATAAAAACAATATTTATAATAATTTAAACAATTTAATTTTAATACAGTCCCTCTACCCACCCTCCAAACTCTCCCCCACAGAAGCAACTCCCCTTGCTCACCCAAAACTCCCTAAATAGATATCATCACCACCATATCAACAAACTATTATATATACATAGTAAAATTCACATATATTTATAACAAAAATAAGTAAAAGGCCTAAATTTTTGGTGTAGTAAATAAATAAAAATAAACAACTAACCTTAAAAATTCCAAATCCATCAACAATTTAGGAAAGGTCAATAAATAATAAAAAAATAAAACTAAGTCCTTAAAATGAAATGAACTAGGAATGAGTATAAAAAATAATTAATAGGACACCAACCATCTTTTACAGGAACCAATTTTTTTATTATAAAACCACTTTCAGTCTAGTTTGAAATATAATTCAAAAATGGTTTTCCAATTTATTTTACCCAAAATCCATCACAACACATTTTAATCTTTCATAAACATATTTTTTATTTTTACTAAATAAAAACTATCAACTATAATATGTTTTATTAACCAATGTCATTTTAACAAAATTACCCACTTTGAAATCTCTTTTAAAAACCTAATTTGAATGACTTTAATCTAAAATAGTTTTCTGATATCTATGAAATATATTTTAAAGAAAACTTACCATACACATGGATAGATCATGATACAATGGGACACCACAAATAACAAATAAAATAAAGGAAAAAAGATAAGATATAGCAAGTAATATATGTAGGGGAGAATAAAAATGCATAAGAGGGGAAACCCCTACATTGAACACAAATAAATTTATAGGAATCATGGGATAATGGACTAGGCAGTCAAGTTATATAACCCAGAACTAGAGAAAATAACATTAGGTTGACCGTGAAGAACCTATATATCATACTATTTTCAATGAACAAGTTAAGACCTATACAATGTTAGGAGTGTGAAAATACCATGGGTAACCATTTGGGAACACTTAGAAACCCAATACCACTATGACTAGACACAATTTAAAATATAGTTTTCACTTATCCAAGACAATGCTTTGTAACCTATCATAACCATGAACATTACCTTAATAGGAATGAATATGAGAAAGAAACTAAACAGATGAATAAATTGATATGAGTGATATCCCACACCTCCACATACACCAAACACCACCCACAGAAGGGGAAACAAATCTGGGGTGATAACAAGGGTATCAAATATTCTTAAACTTTGAAAGACAATAAAAGTTCCAATTAAAAATTCTTTAAAATATATCCAGGTTGTTGGGTATCTTGATCATATTTTGTAATCACTTATAAAATGTATTCAATATCATAATCAAAATCATCCTTGAAATCTATTAATTAAATAATCTAACTTTTATAAAATCTTTTACATATATTTAATTTTTTTTTATTTTAATCATAACCCAAATGAGGTTAAAATTATTATAAATTTCAATTTTTTTTTAAAAAAATTAACCTTTATTTAATTTATTCATAATTGGAATTTCAAGTTCCACTTGAAATTCCAAGTATAAAAAACCACTGTGAAATCGATTTAAAAATCCCAAATTTTTTTATAAATTCTAAATAACATTTTAAAATTCATTTGAAAATTTTCTCAAATACTCATTTTTCATGGTTTATTAGAGAATTTTTAAAATAAACTATAAAAACCAAAAAATCCATTATTTTTATGGAAACTGATTCAAAAACCTATTTTTGTACTTAAAATATCAATAAACATAATTTAATACACTTTTTTAGTAGTTTAAACATGAATATAAAATCATGAAATCAATGGTCAAAAAATTAAGGTTTCATATATGGGAAAACCTACTTGTAATAAACTTTAGATGGTTCAAAACAATGAAAATGAGGTGAAAAGGACACGATGAAGGTATAACACACACTAAGAACAATGAACTTCAAAAAATCGGTTCAAAATAACAACCCTATAGTTTGATTGAGTAGAACATGGAGATGGGGAAGAGAGAAACCAAGGGAAACAAGGAGAAACATATTTTGAGCCCTTACATTTATAAATCATCCATAAATTTTGATGAATCTATAACAAAACACTAAAGGGAGTGGAGGCCATAAGGGTATAGGCATGTGTGATTGGGGGCCCCATCTAGGGGGTCACATGATAGGATGGGGAACAAAAAGAGGGATTTATGGAGTTTTATTTTTATTTGGGAAATTTTGAAAATTTTATTTTTTGGGACACCAATAGGGTTTACCCACACAATTTATTAAACTATGTGGCCAATATTGGAAACCTAATAAACACTTCACAAAATTACTCATAACAGTGTACATGATCTTTCTATCCATGTGCCAACTGTTCCAAATGGAATTGTCTTGAGATAAAACCTCCAAAATAGCCAACACATAGTTTACTAATTGTGTGGGAAAACTGTATAATTCATTAAAAATTTTAAATTAATAAAAATTCATATCCAAAAAATATTGAAACATAATATAACTTATAATAAGATAATATAACAAATTACAAAAACATAGGGTGTTAAAACCTCCCTACTATAATGATTTCTTCCCTAAAAAAGACATTAAAAATGGATAGAAGAAAAAAGGCACTAAAACTCTAATAACCTAATAAATAATACATACATACAATGAATATGCAATATACCTTAACTATAGATAACATCTACCACACTTTTCCTCATGAACAACTGATAACATCCTCATATAATATCCCTTATATTTCCATCAAATTCACCCCACTAAAAAAGGGACATAAGGGATAATGGACACCAAGACCTATTAGGGTCTCCCCACCATTCAGGCTTTATGTAAAATGGTGGGTAAAAAAACTAACACTATTTATTAGATACAAAACTTTGAAATGAATTATTCCACCAAACACCCAATTGAGATCTCAGTTCTTCTATCAAACACTTCCACAGTTTGGAAATGCAAGATG
Organism: Viscum album; assembly: GCA_963277665.1. Lineage (NCBI taxonomy): Eukaryota > Viridiplantae > Streptophyta > Magnoliopsida > Santalales > Viscaceae > Viscum > Viscum album. The sequence continues at coordinate 1,415,327,487 of OY728159.1, read as the reverse complement.
AAAAAAATAGAAGGAAACTACAAGGATGAAACCTAAACATTAACTTCCACTAAACAACTAAGGAATAACCACACATAATAAAAATATCCATCCACCTAGAATATCATGGAACCATCCTTTTCTTATGGAACTAAAAATGGATATCAAAAATCTTAAGTTTGGAATTCCACTCATGGTGCATCCCATAAAAATCCATGATAGCCACAACTAGTGTGTAAACAACTGATATATATTTTCAAATCCCAAGAACATGATAAGTATTTTCATTCTAAACCCATTATAACCAAAAATCACTAAACTACCAACTTCAAAACCCAAACCATAAGAAACATGATTACTACCGAGTGATAAATTACACAAAACAAGATACTTATTATAAAGACCCAAATAGAATCACCCAAGACACGAATAGATAAAAGATACCTAAGAATATCTTACTAACTCTCAATCTATTTAAAATGAAACATCTAAAACTAAGAATCAACCCAAGAGACAAATATCCACATACTCCTATAGAACTTGGCATGGTCCTTCCCATATACTCAGGATGAACCTAGACTACTATGAAAATGGTTGGATAATGATTCAAGTAACATTTATCCAAATATAGGAGAAAGAATAATTCTAGACTACCACTCAATTATAAGGCTAGATATATCCATCATTTTGAGAAACAAAAACTAACAAAGAATAGAACCACCCTAAGGGATATCCAGTTAAATAGAACAACAATATTTCTTAGGAATTTTCTAGGAGATAGAATTTTAATATCATGAGACATGAACTCTGCTAGTTCCTTTCCTGTCAATCTAACCAAATAATATCACTATAAACCAAGGAAAAACCAAAATAATAAAGCCAATAAAACATTTAAATTCAATTTTACATCATAGAAATCATTTTTTTAGAAAAATATCCAACACACATTAAAGGATCTAAAACTCATTTCACGAAAATCCTACTATTTAAATTGAATTTTCCATAAAAAATTAGCTTTTACAAAAAAAAAATTCTAGTAATAATATAAAATCCCAACATTAATTTTTTCCAAAAAAATTTCTTTAAATTTCCTATTCCAAAATCGTTCCCTTTTCTAAAGAACTTTTTCAATAAAGTAAAAAATATCACTTTTAAATAATCCTACAATTTTTTAGAAAACCAATATTTAATCAGAATCACCATTTTTATCCCAATAATATTTTACATAAAGAACATATAAAAAAGCACTAAAAAATAAAAACCTCATCGTTAACATATCACAAGACTTGCATAAACTAACCTATATCACTGGGTGATACTATAGGGTAGTCTGAATATAAAAAATAAACTGGTTTTGGAACCATTCTTGGCTATACCACATGGTTTGAATTACCAAGGGCCATCCATACAATAATTCTTAAGATATTATGAGATCTATAATTTGGAAAGTAATCAGTTTAGCAAGCCATGAAAACCAACCTCATGCCACTGATCTCATTTTTATTTTCAACAAAAAATCCAAACTAACCTCTATGTAATACCACATCATAAAAATGATATCAAAATATCATCAACAATAATAAAAAAAAATCCAACTTTATAAACCATAATTTTAGTATAAACACTTTATATCTAAGCAAAAATTCATTCTATATATGTTTCAAAAATTTTATATACATAATATGCATATTAAATACATAACTATTACATCACATTAAATATTTATTATATCATGTTGTATTCCTATATTTTGGAATAAAAATATACAAGTATTAAATTATTAATTAATTAATCCATTCAAAATAGTCTAATTGAATAAAAAATTTAAATATATGAATATTTAAAAGAGATAAACAAAAAATAACACTTTTAATTATTTTCCAATCATAAAATATTTAAATGAACATTTCATATTTTATTTAGATAATAAATTATCATATTTATATTTACTAAAACTTATTATTTATTATAAATTTATAAACTATACACATTTCGATCCAAAATAACAATTTTCTTCATTTTGTCACAAATTCTATTTTATGGTAGATATGAGTATTTTGAGTTGTAATTCATGATTGAAATTAGTGATTACACTAATATATAATTTCTATAGAAAATTACAGTGTTTAAGTGGAATAACCTATATACACATAGTGAAACTTATATATAGAACCAATAAACACAAAATCCTTATGCATCAAAGAGTTCTAGAAATGTAACCTCACAGATGGAGTAATCCATACATATGTAAAACATACACATGGGGTGTAGTGAAATGTCCGAAATGTAACATACCAATTAAAATTTATCATTGTATAATCTTGTAAAAATGAAGAAATATTTTTTATCTTTAAAACATACATATCTAGTAAAATATTATGTATCACTATATACCCACTTCTTTAAAAAAAATATCTAAAATATGAGATAATTTCTCACGTATTTATCTTAGATATCGATGAATCCTTATGTATAGAAAAATTATATAGAATCCGCTGGAGATTTCATTGAAACTAGTGCCTTAACCAACCTATAACTGACCTAAAGAGTGTTACCAATCAACACAGGCTAGTGGAAATCTTCAAATCATTAAAAACATTGGAAATTATTTCACATATAAATTATATTTATTGCACAAATGAATTTATCACAAAATTCAAGCATGACCTGTAAATAAGTCGGATACCCATTAAAAAATAAAGCTGAAGTAGGAAAAGAAATATATATAAGAATTTAAACAATTCAAATCAAATAAAATCCCTCCCCTCACCATCCAAACTCTACCATAGAAGAAACTACATTTGATCAAGTGAATCTCCCTCTATAGATATGACCACCACCAGGTCACCCAAGTCTTCAATATACATCATAAAATTAAAAAATAGTCAGATCTAAAATAAGTAAAACTCAAAAACTGTTGGTGTAGTAAATAAACCAAAATAAACAACTAACCTTAAAATTTCCAAATCAATCAATTCTCCAAGAGAGGTCAATAACTGAGCCAAAAATAGAACAAAGGCATAAAAATTAAAGTCATTAGGCATGAGCATCAAAAATACCTATTAGACCACTGCCAAACTTTCGAAATACCAAATTTTTTTATAAGACCATCATAAGGCTAGTTTGAAATATAATTCAAAAATGGGTTTTCCAATTTATTTTACAAAAAATACATCATAACACACATTAAAATTTTATAAATATTTTTTTATTTTTCTTAAATGAAAACTATTAATTGAAATATTTTTTCTCATAAAATTTTGTTTTATAAAAAATAACCACTTTCAAACCTATTTTAAAAACCTAGTTTAAATTAATTTAATGGAAAATAGTTTTCAAATGCCTTTGAAATCTATTTAATGGAAAAATACCAAATACATGGATAGATCATGATACAATGGGAGAACACAACAAAAAATTAAAATTAATAAAGTAAAAAAGATAAGATGTAACAAACAAAACAAGTAGGGGAGAATAATCAAGAATAAGAGGGGAAACCCCTACATCAAACACCAATAAATGTATATGAATCATGTGATAATATCATAGGTGGTAAAGTAATATAACCTATAATTGGAGAAAATATCTCTATTTTGATACTGAATAACCTTTTTATCTTGGTATTCTCATTGAAATTGTCAATACCTATACCATCCTAGTAGTGCAAAGATAGCATTGGTAACCATCAGGGCACACTCAGAAACCCAATACCACTATAGATAGACATAATTTAAGCCAAAGTTTGCACTCACCTAAGAAAATAATTAGTAACCTTTCATAAACATGACCATTACCCTAAGAAGAAAAGATATGGGGAAGAAGATGAAACAAATGAATAAATAGATTCGAGTAATATCCCACACCTCTACATACACTAAGAACCACCCACAGAAGTGTAAACAAATCATGGTGTGCATAACAAGGGTCTCTTATACTCATAAATTTTGAAAACTATTAAAATTTCCAACCATAACTTCTTAAAAATATACCTTGGAGTATGGGCCTCTTTATCATATTTTGAATCCATTTATAAAATAATTTTAACATCACACTCAAGTTCATCCATGAAATACAATAACGAAATCATCCCCCTTTTATGAAATCTCTTACTTAACTTTTATATTTTTTCTTCAATTTTAACCACAACCCAATTTAGGTTAAACTTCTTATATACCTCAATTTTTTTTCAAAATTAAACATTATATAACTTATAAATACTTGGAATTTCATGTTCCACTTGAAATTACTAGTTTAAAAAAACCATTGAAAAATCAATTTAAAAATCACAAACATTTTTATGAATTCTAAATACCATTTTGAAAATCATTTATAAAATTTATCAAATACTTTTTGTGCATGGTTTATTAAATAAGTTCTAAAATGACCATTGAAAATATAGAAACTCTTTTCATTCTATGTAGACCAAGTCAAATCAACATTTTTATCTTTATAATATCAATAAATGTAATTTTATACTATTTTTCAACAGTTTAAACATGAATATTAAAATTATAAAATCAGTGGTTCAAAAATTAAGGCTTAATACATGAGAACACCTACCTGGAATCAATGAAAATTGGTTTGAAATGTTGTATAATATGTGGAAAAGACCCATGGAAGACATCACATGCACTTAAAATAGGAAGATTTTCAAATTTAGGTCAAACTAAAACCCCTAATATTTGGTCGAGGAGAGTGTAGTGATGGGTAAGGGAGAAAATAAGGGGAAAATAGGCGAGAGAGATAGAGAAAGAGTTGGTTTCCATACCTTGAGGTATCATTCATAAATTATGAAGTGTCTATAACAAAACAACAAATAGAGAGGAGGCCACAAGGGGATTGGCATGCGTGAATGGGGGCCTCATCTAGGGGTCATATGATTAGGGGGGGAAAGATGGATTTAGGAGGTTTTATTTTAATTAAGGAAATTTTAAAAAATTTAAAAAATTTAAAAAATTTAAAAAATTTAAAATTTTTATTTTATGGTAATCCTATGTGGTTTAACCACACAATTTATTAAACTATGTTGCCCATATTGGAACCCCAAAAAATACTTAATAAAATTACTCCTAGAAGCCATCATGGCCTTTCTAGATGTGCACCAATAGTTCCAAATCAAATTGTCTTGAGATAAACACGCACAAACATTCACCACACAGTTTACTAACTGTGTGGGAAAATCGTGCACCCCATTAAAACTTTTTAAAAATTAAAAACTCCTACCGAAAAAATACTGAAACAAAACATAACCTAAAATAATATAAAATAAAAAATTACCAAGAACAAGGGTGTTACAACATCCCCAATATTATGATTTCTTCCCCCAGAATGTCATTGATAATGGATATAAGACAAAAAGAACTAAAAATATAATAACTTAATAAAGTGGCCAGAGATACAAAGAATATGGGATAAAAATTAACTATATGTAACATCCATTAAACTGTTCCTCATGACCGGATGAGCACATCCACATATAATATCCAATGTATATATGTAGAATTCACCCCACTAAAAATAGGACAAAAGGCTTAATGAACACCAAGACCTATTAGACTCTCCCCACCATTTATGATTCATCAAAATGTGTTTGTCAACGACACTCACACTCCCGATTATACATAACACCAATAAACACATGCTTCCACTAAAAAACCAATAGATATCATGGTTCTTCTATAAAACACATCTACTATCTATAAATGCATTATCAAAAGAAAAATTAAATGGAAGAAACCTCTAAGGGTGAAACACAACCACGAAACCACATCTACACAACTAACATAGAACCACCCCCAATCAAATGATCCATCAACCCCAAATATCATTGAACCATCCTTATCTGATAGAATTAAAAAAGTAAACCCAAAACCTTAATTATGGAATTCCAATCATGGTGCATCCCATAAAAATACAATCCAACATCAACTAGTGTGTAATCTAGTGATATCAATTTTGGAATCCTAATCACCTGATAATGATTTTGAAGATAAACCCCTTATAATAGAAAAAATACCAAAGTACAAACTTCAATACACAAACTGTAAGAAACATGATTACTAAAAAGGGAGAAATTACATAAAACAAAAAAAAAACATCTCATAAGCACTGACATAGAATCACCCAAGACACAACTAGATCAATGATACCTCAAAATATCTTACTAAAACTCAATCCAATGAAAATAGAACAAATAAAAACAAGAATAAACCCAATAAAAAATATCCATATACTCTCATGAAACTTGAATAGGTCCTTTCCATACTATAATGATAAACTTAGACCACAATTACAAGGGGTAGATAATGATTCAAGAAATATTTAACCAAATTTGGGAGAAATAATAATTATTACCTACCATTAAATTCTAAGGCTAGGAAGAACCATCAATTAGAGAAAAAAAAACCTAAAAAAGATAAGAACCATCCAAAGGGATATCTAGTTAAATAGAAAATATAACTTTTCTAAGACATTTCCAAGATGTATAATTTAAATGTCATGAGACATGAACTATACAAGTTAATGTTTTATTGATCAAACCAAAGTGTCTCACTATAACTTAAGGGAAAAAAATTAAATCCAATAAAACATTTCACTTCAATTTAACATCATAAAACCCCCCTTTTTAGAAAAATATCTAACTTCCATTAATGTATATGAAAACCATTTTTTGAAATTCCTACTTTTTAAATTAACTTTTCTATAAGACATTTATTTTTCCAAAATCTAAAAATGATAGTATTAAAATAAAATCCCAACATTAATTTTCTTCCAAAAAATGTCCGTAAATATATTATTAAAAAATAATTACCTTTCATAAACCCTTTTTTTAATAAAACAAAAATGATTACTTTTTAAATAATCATCAATTTTTTAGAAAACCAATATTTTATGATATTCCACTTTTTATCCTAATAAAATTTTATACAATGATCACAGACAAAGGCAACCCAAAATAAAAACCTCATCATCAACATATCATAAGTCTTCCTTAAACTCACCTCTATCAGTGGGTGATTCTAAAGTGTAGTCTAAATATAAAAAATAAACTAGTTGTGGAGCATTTAATTGCAAGACTACATAGTTTTAAACACCATGGGATAGCCAAAAAACAATTCCTAAGGAACCATAAGATTGAGAATCTGGACACTTCCTAGTTTCTCATTTCATCGAAACCAACTTCATGCCATTGATCTCATATCTATTTAAAAAAAAAAAATCCAATTTAACCTATGTGGAATACCAAATTATTCCATTGAGGATCAAAACATCAACAATTTTCAAAACAAAGTCCCAAATTCATTATTCAGTTCCCATCTACCCATGCCGACTCAAGCATCGTCACGATGGGTGGTGATTGGGAACTCACTCATGACCAACCTACTAAATCCTGAAAACCATACTACCTTCATACTATGATGAAAACCAAAAATTACAACAGGGATACAAAAAAACTTAAGTTACTACTATAGAAACCTATATTTGATGCCATTTGTAAAGAACCCACATGACCTTCCATCTAAACTGGCACCCAAATTAGACTACCACTAACCCATTGTTATTCTCATTACCCATTGGATAGTGACATGTTCTAGGGAATTAGAATAAAGAATTTAGGAATTATTTAACCCTTAAATTAGAGTTAATAGATAACAGAGTTTCTTCTAAAAATCTAGATTTACCCATCTATAAGTTGGACATCAATCCCAAAACAAGTATTTAAAAATAAGAAAAAGAGTACACATTACAATTTAATGAATTTAAAATAAATTTAATCCATTTGATGAATCTTCAAACTCACTCCATATAAGAAGTTCCCTCTTCTCACCCCAACTCACTCTACATATATCATGGCCACTAGATCAACCTGATCACCCATATACATAGTATAATTTTTCAGCAACCAAAAATGAAACCAGTAAAGGCCTAAATGGATGGTGTGGTAATTAAACAAAATAAACAATGTTAAAATAGAAAAAAATAAATCAATACTCTGAGAGTGGTTAATAAATGATTTATGAGTTGAAAAATCCTAAAAGATAAATATAATAGGTTTGGGAATAAAAAAATAATTAGCAGTGCACCACCTAATTTTTCATGTTCTAAAATTTTAACTTTAAAACCGATTTTTAGAATGTTTAAAATGAAATAATTTTTCTAGGGTTTTTTTAAAAATGAAATATAATACACATTAATATTTTATAAAATAGTTTTTTATAATTCCTAAATGAGAAAAATTAATTTAAATATTTTTTGTTACCAAATTCGTTTAAAAAAACTAGTTTTTAAAACTCTTTTAAAAAACCCAGTTTGAAAGCCTTAATCTAAAATATATTTATATTATATTTGAAATCCATTTAAAATAAAATAAACCAAACACATGAATATAACATGAAAAAAATGTGGCACCAAAAGTTAGAAATAAAACAATGAAAGTGAATAAGATAAGGTGATATAAGAAATAGTAACAACTGTGAAAAATAAAACACAAGAGAGGAAACCCCTACATCAGACAACAATAAACGTATAAGAATTATGGGATAATAATCTAAGAAATAAAGCAAAAAAATCCTAAACCAAGGATAAGAACTTTAGGTTAACCTTAAAGAACCTATCAATCCTGTTATTCCCATCTAACCAGTCAGACCCTATACAATATTACGAGCACAAATCTTCCGTGGGGAACCCACTAGGTTCTCTCAGTAATCCAATAAAACTCTAGAAAGAAACATTATAAAATATTGTTTTAACTAATTGAGGAATATACAGAGTGACCTAGTATACCCATGTCCAAAAACATAGTAATAAATTAGATGAGAAAGTAGTTGAAAAAAATACATAAACAAATAAAACCTATACCCTACATCTATATATACACCAAACACCATCCATATAAGGGAAAATAATTAAAGGGGGACTAATAAGGGTCTCATATTCTCAATCCTTTTTAAAAATAATAAAGAATACCAAACTGGACTTCTCAAAACTCTCCCCATGACATTGGGTCTCTTTATCTCATTTGAAAATAATTTATAAAATGATTTTTTAACATCACACTCAAATAAAACCTTCAAATCATTTTAATAAATCATAATATTTTTATAGAACCTCTTAAAAATATTTAAACCCATTTTCCCTTAATTTAACCAATGACTCATAGAGTGTAAAACCATTTAAAAACATCACCTTTTGCATAAAGTATACCTTTAAGTAATTTATTTATACTTTTAATTTCATGTTTCACTAGAAATTAAATGTAAAAAAAGTTATAGATATGAATTTAAAAATACCAATAATATTTGTAAATTCTAAATATATTTTTGAAAATCATTTGGGTGATTTTATAAACACCCAGTGTGCACAGTTTATTAATTAATCTTGGAAATTTCTTTTAAAAATAGAGAAACTACTTAAATTCCATAGAAACTAAGAGAAACAAATAATTTTCTCTATCTTTTTAGAATGAAAATTATAATTTTTATTCCTTAAATAGACATACAAAAAAGAGAGATAAATCAAAAAGGTTGGAAGTAGTGAAGGCACAAAGTATTGCTAATAAAAAATTTGATTCCTCTAGGAGGAAAATGCCCTAAATTAATGTCGAGGGAATTTTTTTTGGCTTGGGAAATCCTATGATTCCATGAAGTCCTTAACCTTATTTCCCTCACACCATGTTTGAGAGATCCCCATATGGGGGCCCATGGTTTGCTTTCACTTGCAGATAAGATAATCTATGCTCCAAGGGTCACTTCTATATCCTGATAAAGATTTATAGAGAATAAAAGAATATTTCTCCACCAACCTCAAAGATATATTCCTTTGTTCATATACCTCCAGTCCTATGGCCATATCCCAATCCTTGGCTTGAAGGGTGTCTCCTCTTCTATAAAAAGATGAAAATGACACCACAATGGACCCCCTTTGGTCCCTTATAACACCACTGCCTCTCATATCCCCCTAGAAGGGATATGTCCTTATTGAGTTTGAACCCACCATATATGGGGTACAAACATACCTAATAGCCCTTTCCTGTGCTCCCCTTCTGAGTAACCTCACCTTGGAGAAGAGGTCTTACTGATGGGGAACCATGGAAATTTGTACATAATCTGGCTAAGTCCAGCAAAATATTATTCATTTTGAAGTTGATTCTTACTTTTGTTTAAGATTAATTCTTGTGCCCCACATCATTCCTCACTTTCCAAATAGTTCATCAAAATGCCATGATTATTATTTCCCTACCTTTCCTCTATAGACCATGCTCACCTACACCAGAAAATATAAGTTCAGGACATTTTCCTGCCTCCCACCTGAACCTTGCCCCTTGATATCTGTCTCTGTGCCTGCCAGCTCCATCGAGCCCAATCTCTGTTGAATAAGAGATTATCTATTGTTTCATGTGGGGATTAATGTAGCACTAGCATCTAGACACCAAGTTAACACCCATATGTTGAATGTTTTCATTAGTGGGCATTTCATTATTTCGGACTCTCCACAAAACAATGTTAAACTTGGGGGATATACCCTTGCAACACAATGTTTCCCCCCACAGTTTGCTAAAACTAGGGTCCCTCCTCCCGATGCTATAGGATTTGATAGAAAATTCACCTGGCTTAGTGCCCGTGAATATGGGTCAGTCAGGATCCCCATTAAGAATAGAATCCTTAAAGGAAGTGTATTGATCATCATTGAGAATGGTGTGGATAATACCAGGGTACCCACTTGCTTATTTCAAGGATATATTCTTTACTAGACTGCTGGGAAACCACTGATTTCCCACTCCCCAATCATACCGCCAGAAATTCACATCACCTCTGCCCACCAGCCAATGCACATGAAGAAGTCCGTCTGAGTATAGGTGAATCAGCTTCTATGTTTTCGATGGTCGATAAATATGAACAGTCATATCCATACCGTATTTATCCTGCATGAGTTGTCCCCAAAGAGTCTGGCCCTCCATCACCTCCCCTGAAAGCTTGTCATGAATCCCTTGAATGGTCGAAAATGCACTCCTCAAATTGATTCCACCCCCAGAAATGGTTCTTGTTAAGCGCTTCCCCAAGGCCTAGTGATGACTGTTGTCAATATTACTATCCCATATGAAGGATATCATTATCCTCTCTATCTTGGTAATCACACTTTTAGGAAACTTCACGGTTGACATGAGATTCATGGGTATAGAAATTAGAACAGTATTTACCAGAGTAATACATCCTCCAATTGATAGGAACCTATTTTTCCAATTGAGGATGTTACCGATAATCTTTCCCATGATCTTGTCAAAGTGGTGAACACAAAGGGAATTTTTCCTCACTAGGGATCCAAGATACTCTATGGGGATGGAGACTCTGCTCATATTCAAACTATATTCCAAAGATCCAGCTCTCCTACCCAAGAGGTCCTCAGCAGCATAAAACAAAATTTTCTCCCTATTCACCACCTGTCCACTACATTTTTAGTATTCCCCTAATACCCATTCAACCCATTCATGGATCTCCTAATTCCATTTATAAATAAAATTATGTCATCTAAAAACATCAAGTGAGATATACCCTTATGAGCATGTCTATCCTAGTGTGGAAGGACTCTGCCCATGCACATGCTCCTCTTTATTTTGTAGCTTAGCACATTTTGAGATAAAATGAATAGATTTTAAGGTAGGGGTAACCTTGTCAAACACCTCAACATACCTTGAAGAAGCCGATTTTTTTACCCATAAACAAAGTGGAGATCCAGGTAGAGCTAAAGCAGTAGAATAGGAGATCTCAGGACCAGTTAGAGAAACCCATGCATGTCATCTCCTTTTAAAATGAAACCACATTCGATTATATCGTTGGAATTACTCATGTAAAGATTGATTTATAGGTTATTTATGAATGTCTTACTGTTTATCCCACTTATTATTTCATGAACCACTCCGATTGCACCCTAAATTGAGATCCCTTTGATAAAACCATGTTGCTCAACTGCCAACCAACCATTTAAGTGCACCGTATATCTTTTGTTGAGGATGATCGCTAGGACCTTATAAGGAATGTTTCACATGATGATCGACCTGTACTGATCAACGAGATGGGTTTTCTCATTTTTGGTATCATAACCACCTTGGGTGCAGTAGCTATGCACAGAAGATAACCACCCTAAAAGAAGTCCTACACCACTCTCACTAGGTCCACTTTGATCGTATCCCAAGAAACCCTGTAAAAATATCCGGGTTTTCCATCTGGCCCTAGAGTGCTGTTGGGGTTCAGAGTCTGCACCACCTCTCTTACTTCTTCCTCTTCTGTATGTATCCTCAACCACTCATCAATCCCCTAAATTACACTGCTAGAAATGTCCCAAAGAGATCTATATCCACACTTGGGTATCCGTATTCCATGTTATAGTTTTTTCTTTCCAGTAAATCTTTCACAATTTCACTGGACATTCTTCCTACTTCATCTCAGTCATTGGTATATGAACCGTCTTCTCTGGGAATATTTGGACTATGAGTGTGACACCTTTATTTAATGCATGCATGAAAAAAGCTAGTGTTCCGGTCCCCCTCATGAGAGGGATGATGAGTCCTTACCTTTAGGAATCTACCATGAACTGTGAAGAATCCAAGGAGAAAACAATAAGGTAGAGGAGGTTTCCTAGGGAGATGTATGGGTGAAAGGGGGTCTCAGATCAGGTATCGTGCGATGGGGAGGTGGAGAAAAAGAGAGATTTGGGAGATTTTATTTTAATTTATAGCATTCTTCAAATTATAATTTTTTTATTTTTTAGGGAAACTTGTATGGTTTATAAAACCATGTGGTACCCATGCGACCGGCACTAGACACCCCAAAAAAACATCACATGGTTACTCCTACAAGCCAATATGGTTTATAAAATCATGCACCAAATATTCAAAAAGAAACACTCTCAAGACATACCCTCTTTTATGGTCTACACATATTATAATAACCATGTAAGATAAATATTCTCCCCTTTAAAATTATTAAAATATTAAAATATATTGTCGAAAAACTTTATAAAAATTGAATAATATAAAATAATATAAAACAATTAATTATAAAATCCTAAAGAGTTACTATATCCCTTATGTGTCACTATATATCAATTTTTTTTCTAAAAAATGGAAATATAATATATATATATGAATGTTTCTTAAGTATGGAAAAATTTTCTTACTTATGTGAAATTTCTTATGCATGTGGTCATATTTAAAAATATTCACTATAATATCATTACAACATGATGATCTATTTTGTCACAACCTAGGTCTAAATCATTTTCTCGGATATCACATATGTTAACTTATTATATAGAATAAAACTCCATGTTTTCAGTGTATCATACCTTGAAATACACACCTATTATACCCTATGACTAACAAAATAAGAATTACGATAACCTATCTCATAAATCCTATCATTATAATCGTTGAAATTAATCTATGATATATTATACATTATGATATGGACTCATGAAAACTATGATACACATGTTATACTTAAAATTAGTAAAATAAAATGTTAATTCGTTGATAAAATAAGATCTAATACCACTGTTGGTTTTTGGAGGATCATTATATGATCATAATAGTGGAACAAATCCCTAATAAAGCTTGATCTATCATCATAAAAAATGAAATCTAAAATATAGGAAATATGAATTGGAATACTTGAGATATCATGAATTCTATATTTTTCTCTTTAATGGAGTATGCTTGACTGAGATCACCAATAAATAGTTAATGAACTTTCAAATCCTTAGGTAGTACACCAGAAATTATACTTCATATTTGTAATGAGATGATCCCCAAACTCCAATATTTTAAAATCACCACCACCTTGGTTATAAATGGATAACTAGGATGAAGATAGATTTATTAATGTACTAGAGGAACCAAAAACACCAAAAAGGAGGGTCTCCACCCTTTATATAAGATAAATTCTTTTAATAAAGGGAGTAAAGCATCAGTTTCCAACACCTGATAGCCAATATAAATTATAATAACATATTACTATTGGATTTAGATAATGATTAATCATTAAAATGATTATATCATTAATTTATATCCATGAATTAATCATCTTGTCGATTCATAACAAAAGGAAAATCATTGGTAGATGTGGAAGTTTAAATGTAGTCAATATCACATATCACTTATTCATCATACACTATGATAGATGTGAGTATTATTCTACGATAAAAGTTGTTGTATGACCATATTTTTGGATATGACTCATAAAACCAGATATACCAAATTTATTTTACATACAACATCTTTCACTCCTAACACTATAACCAAGGAATTGCACACATACCTCTGTCACATACTCGACAACACATCTTGTGTATCAATTCAAACATAGTGCATTTACCCCATCTTCCCATCTCTGGAGTTTCTCACAATCCTAGCTTAACCCCACTCTCAGGTTTCCCAAGTACATTTCAACTCATCCTGAGCAATAATAGGAAAACTTCCCAATACACAATTACGACACCAGACTCACCAGTATACTTCAAAATACACTATGTCAAGGTTTCCTAAGAACTTGAGGTAATATTATACCATCACAAAAAACTAAAAATAATTTAACATGATGAAAAAATTAAATAATATTTAATATAAACATTTAAAACCAAACATAACCTATTTTTATTTCTATGAAAAAATATTATACATATTAAAACAAAGAGGGTAACATTTCTTTATTCTTCACATAAAATATTATCATGTTTATTATCAAAGGAAATTTGTGAAAATTTGTAATTTTTTTGAAAACTGGTTGGTTATGGTTTTAAAAAATTAACCAATGAAATAAAAGAATGTGTTTGGGTAATTTTAATGTTTTATAATATATTTTTAAACATTTTTAAACATTTTTCACCTACTAAGGTGATACATATTTAAAATTCATTTTTAATCACAAATATGAACTTACACCAGAATTTAGTATAATTACAATTAATATGTGTTTAATTAAATTATTTATCACTAAATGAGAGTTATTTTACATTAATATCAGACTAAAAACATTAAAAATAATTAATATTACATTAGTTAACGAAAATAAATTTTAGTTTTATAGAAATTGATATATTTTACTATTTAGTTAAAGATAAACATTTTTCAAAAAAATATCAAAAATTGATTATAATCTAATTTTGTCTTAATGATTTAAAAAATTAATTTCATTTTATCAAATTTTAAATCTAAAATTTATAAATTAATATTATAAATATAATTATATAATACATGGAAAAAAATTTAGTAAGAATAAAACTATTTCCTTTTTGATTGAAAAATTAAATTATATTCTTATAATAATTATAACTACATAAAATCAATTTCATAAATATTGATAATTGATGAAATAGATTTAATATTATTATTTTTCCACATTATTCCCCTTATTTTGAAACCGTGTAATCAAAATTTTACTTCAACTTAAAATGATGGAGATATTTTTCTTTCATATCATTTTCTAATTCCATTATTACTTCCTTAATTATATGATTTTTCTAAAAAAACCTTAACTATATACCCCTTTATTCTAAAAACTTACTCTGTATGATCATGAATCTGAAATGGGTGTTCTTCATACAAAAGAAGATCTTTTAACTATGCTACTTGCAGGATTATAACATGAGATGTATTTGAAATATTATCCCTTAATAACGAAACATTGAAAAATTAATATACCTGGGATAAACTCAGAGGCAAGGACACTTGATGATAAACTGATCTAACTTTATCTATAATTTCATATATTCTAATGGACCAGGGACTTAATTTTCACTTTTTACCAAAAGAAATAACACTTTTCCACATAAATACATTAATCGAAACATGATAATATACATAAAATGAAAGATCATTACTCTAGTTATCTACATAAATCTTCTGGTTACTGTAAGATTATATCATATGTAATTGAATAATATTTCCCTTTCCAAACATATCATATCAGAACTCAAGTCCCATAAAATTTCTTTTACCTACTTCATCCCAAAAACCTAGAGCCTAACATCACTTTCAATATAATGCATCAAAAGGTTCCATCTGTATATTAGAACAAAAAATATTATTATAAGAAAATTAAATTAATTAATGATACTAATCACAAATTACCTAGTAATACATTAAACAAGATCAAATAATTTCTTCCAAAGTTTGAATAATTTTCTCTATCTATCCATTAGATTGAGGATGATAAGATGTATTGAAATTTATTTCTCCACCCAATGACTTCTTAAATAATTTCCAAAAATTAGAAGTAAACATGCAATTATGATAATATTTAATGAAGAGAGTAAATCCAGGTAACATGAATATATCATTGAGATATATTTGAAAAGATTATATAAATACATATTATCTTGAATACGATGGAATTTTTTAGATTTAGTGAATCAATTGACAATAACACAAATCACATTATTAAATCACGATGTCATGGGAAATACCACCACAAAATCCATGGATATATATTATAATTTCCATTCGGTTACTAGAAAAGGATAATGTAACCATTTAAGTAATTTGAATTCAAATTTAACCTATTGACAATTCAAACATTTCATGGTATACTCTATAAAATCATTCTTTATTCCATCCCACCAATAATAATCTCAAAGGTCTCTGTACATTTTAGTACCGTTAGGAAAAATATAAAAGGGAGATCTATGATCATCACTGAATAATTCTTTTTTCAATAGGAAGATATTTGGAACATTTTTTTTCAAAATCTTAAAACACCTTCCTTTCCCGCATAAAATTCTTGTAACTTATCTTTCTATATCAGTTTCACCTTTTCTTGAAAATCATGGTATTCCTTGTAAGATATTTTAATTTTTATTTACAATGAGGGTTGCAATGAAACTTGAAACAAAATAGTGGAACTTATTATATGTAAAATTTCTATTCCATCATTCATTAAATCATTTACCAAAGGATCATATTCCAAACATAGCATGGATGATGATGCATTTCACTTTAGACTCAAAGAATCAACTACTTTGTTTTCTTTTTCAGGATGGTAATGAATCGTTCAATCATACTCATTTATTAGTTATAGCCATCTTAGCTACCTCATTTTCTATACTCTTTGAGTGAATATATACTTAAAAAATTTAATATTAGTAAATATTTCACACATTAATACATATAAATGATGTGTCCATATTTTTAAATAAAAAAATTATAGCTAGTTCCTAATCATGTCTAGGTTAATTTAGCTCGTGAGGTTTCAATTATCGTGACACCTAATAAATTACCTTATCATTTTGTATTAGAAAAAACCAATTAAATTCAAATAATACTCAATTAATATGTCAAATTCACTATTTATAGAGGTTGGGGACAAAATTTGGGCTTTCATCAATCTTATTATTAGTTTCAAAAAAATTCCTCACACTATTTTTTCTAGATGAATATGTTTTTCCCAAATAGGAATGAGACCACTGGGGGGGGTGGGGTGGGGTGAATTATTGGTTCCTTTTTCTTTTATAATAACGTTTCATAACCCCTTAACACAAACTTTCTTAACCTCTAAAACTTATTAGAGTTACAATCCACCAAAAATTTTACTCACAACCTCAGCTTTCATATGAAACTAATATAAGGAGAAAGAATCACATGATATTTACATCCATTAAACATTGAGAGCTTTTATTAAAAGATAAAAGGGGGACATAGCACGAAATGAGTCATGGAGGTCTAAAATAATACAATCCTAAGGCATCAACATTAACCAGGATAACACACTCAGGGGGAGAGATCAAATACTACTAAAAATAATATGGGGGTTGGTAGGAGAAGCCCATGATGCCAAGAATTCTGCAACTTTATTTCCTTCTCTCCAATTTGTGGTTAAGACTTGTGTCCTCATGTAGAAGACTATTATAGCGGTGTAGTAGGTAAGTGAAATCCCATAGAGTGGTATAGATACCTTGAATAGATTTAATGAGAGTGAAGGTGTCTGTTTCGACATGTCAAATAATTAATCCATTGGGGAGACACAAATTCAACCCCATGAGTAGAGAAGATGCCTCAACCATGAGGGAATCACCTATAACATACCACCAACTGAAGTCCAAGACAACAGATCTCTATGGATTGAAAACCATACCCCACCCCTCATGTATCCATTCATATATGAGCTATTGATTTTCAGTTTGAGGCCTGATCTAGTAGGGTTATGTTGAACCCAATTACCTTGAGAAGACACCATTAGATATGAAAAAAGAATCCTACTGCTAGGCATTAAGCGCCGAAGGGAAGGGGCCAAACCACCCCACTTGAGCAACAATAAAAGATCCATCGACAGATACTTCTCCCTGACCGTCAGCGATGTGATGGAGTTATAGAGACCCTCATTCCTAGAATAGTTATGAGTATCCCATAAAATCTAGCATCTAGTAGCGAACACCATGGAACGAACCCTCTGCTCATACACGCAGTCTGCCAAGCCAAAGAACCAGGCCTGGAGGAAGGCGTCCCTAGAGAGGCCCTATACATCACGCCTTACAAAGTTACTAAAAAATATCTAGATATAGATCTATCATTAAACCTTAAAGAATAAATGACTCATCATCTTCTCCAGATAACCACTGTAGCAGAAGCATTTTGGGGAAAACGAAATTCTTCTTTGACACACCTCTTTGTCCGTGAGAAGCGCATGATTACAGAGTCTCCATATGAGGAAATTAAATGTAGTCAGGATATCAGTGAACCAAAGTAACCCTACCAAAGAATCGTTACCATATTTGGTATGAAAAACTCTGTGATATTCCTTCGCTGAAAAAGATCCAGACTGGGAGCCCATGTACACTAGCCGGTCCGGTTCATTTGTGATCCTAATACTGTAGAGCACGTCCAGTTGAGAGGGGAAGATAAAAAATTGGGTGAAGGAAAGGAAAAAAGTGGACTAAAAGAAATAAAAGTCTGGAATGTGGTAGCTAGGAAATACAAGGACATTCCTTGACTGATTGGCCCTCCAGATGTTGATCATCCCATCTGCAACAATCCACCAGAAATGGTACTACAGAGTAAAGATGTGAAAACGAGTAACATTCCACCGCTTAGAGAATCTCCCACCTGAAACTTCAAACTGAGATCCATATTTTTTAGTGGGGAATTGTGCCCATAGAGATCTCCCCTCCAAAACATCCCAAGACAAATTTTCCTGCAAATATGAGATAGAATCCGAAACACTCTTGAGGATAAAACCACCCTCCTCAAAACTGTGATCCATCCTTTGCCAGAAGGCCCAATGGTATTTCCCATCTGCTTAGGAATCCCAAATAAAGATGACCATAATTTGTTCAATATTATGAATAAACATCTTGAGAGAAATAGTGGGTGACATGGCATGCATGGATATGGATTGTAACACACTATTGAACAAAAAAATTCTTCCCCCAAAGGAAGGAAAGAGTTTTTTCCAATTAAGAATACGAGTATAAATTTTATCCACAATACTGTCAAATTAATGAATGATAATCTTACCAGGTTAAATTGTATCCCCTAAATAATCCATGGGAAAATGTCTCTGAGAAAACCCCAAGATATCTTCGATTATTTTTTCCCTAGCACCAGAGCACAACCTTGAGATATAAACACCACTCTTCCCATGATTGATGACCTTCCCACTCCAATTACAATAAACATCAAGTATATGAATGAGGGCCCAAATGTTACTGATGAAACCATTGTGAAATATAAGTAGATCATCTTCAAATAATATGTGGGAGATGATTGGAGGGTTTGGTTTTCACCAGAAGTGCTGAACATAACCATCAGAGAAACATTTATTCATGTATCTACTAATGGTATCCTGAACCATAATAAATACACTGGGTGGGAGAGGATCCCCCTGTAATACCCCCCAAATAGATTTAAAGAATCCATAGCTTCTCCCCATAAAAGTAACCAAGAACCATAGAGACCCAATGAATATGAATAATAGATCGACCAACCTCTTAGAGAAACACATACACCTCATGACTCTGATAATGAAACTCCACTCAACCCAGTCATAGGCTTTGTCCATGCCAAGCTTAATGGAAATGTTTGAGCCCGAGACTTTCCTATTGATATCACCCACTATTTCCTATGGCAAAGTAATTATGGATTGAGTGGAAATACCTTTAATAAATCCCTTTTTCTCATCCAAGTACCACTTATGAAGGTAGAACACAAGTGTTTAGTTAATAACATTGGCAAGAACTTGGTAGGGGAAATTCCACATGTTGATCAAACTGAATTTATTTAATTATGATGGGTCCCTTACTTTGGGAATGAA
Source organism: Viscum album (assembly GCA_963277665.1). Lineage (NCBI taxonomy): Eukaryota > Viridiplantae > Streptophyta > Magnoliopsida > Santalales > Viscaceae > Viscum > Viscum album. The sequence goes on along the minus strand of OY728159.1, from coordinate 1,415,307,211 downwards.
AATAAGTGTGGTGGAACATGACAACCGTGGTAAGCTTCCCCCAAATAAATAGTCCTGAATACATTCCACAAGTCTGCATTTGATTAAGTCCCAAAAGATGATATAGAATGATCATGGAAAGTCATCTAGTCTGGGGGTACTTTTAGAGTTAAGTGTTGTGACAAATTTACACACCTATTTGTTTTCAAGAACCCTTTAAAATACCCCATTGATGTCATGGGAGACCACATGTGGAATGGATTCAAATAGTTCTGAGTGACATGTTGGGTATCCAGCTGAAATATGAGGGTTAACATCCACAAGTAGGGAATTAAAATAAGTCTCATCCATACTTTCCACCACCTATGGGATGTTAATGAATGAGCCACCGTCAAGGAGGATGTTTAAGGCTTTGAACCTTTTTTTCTCCTTAAAGATATCATGAAAGAAAGAAGTATTTTTATCACCCTCATTAAGCCAAGTAACCCGTGATCTCTCCCTGGAACTTCTTTCTTACTCAAGGAGATGTTCTACAAGCTGATTCTTCAAACACACAAGGTTGCTAAAAACACAATCATCCCATTGAGATTTCAGTTCCTGATCATACTACTCAATATTGGCTTTAAGGGTATCCAGGTCCAAGAAGAGATAAGTTTTTTAGTTTTCCCATATACGTAGATACTATTTCATCCTTCAAAGGTAGTTGTGAAGGCCCACCCAAGAGTTCTCATGCATAATACTTTCCCACGACAAGCGTGCTATATTGATAAAATCAGTGTCACCCTCCTAACATATAGAATAGAAAAAGTGATCATGGATAATATTTCTATGTACCAGGTTGAGGAGAAAAGGGGAGTGGTTTGAGATAACTTGAACTATGTGCTCCACCTTAGTAGAAGGAAAGGAGGAAATGAGCTTCAGATTTGCAAAGCAACAGTCGAGCTGACTCCACATTCGACAACTACCCTTTTGGTTATTGCACCATGTATATTTATCTCCATAGAAACTAAGGTCAAGGAGACCAGTTTGAAACACAAATCCCACAATATATAGTCTGTCCCTTAATGGGTAAATAACTCCACCTTTTCTTTAATGAGGCTCAAATATGCAATTAAAATCCCCACCAATGATCTTGGCCTCATGAGCTGTGTCGAGGTCACACAGATCTTTCTAAAAAAATTCCCTATTATTTGGATCACATTTTGTATAAAAAAATACATTAAACAAGAGGAAACACCAAAATTGAGCTTCATATAAATATGCAGGCTTTAAACATAAACCCTCTACACTGACAAGGAATGGTTCCAGAAAATCCAAATGTGTTGTATATCTGAGTTCCCATGCTTGAAGTGAAGAAATCATAACTTTCTAGCAAAATCCTAGATCTTTGAATGTTGCTGATTGTGTTAAAGGATTGAAACCAAGACCATTTTACTACATCTATGTTCAGAAATGAGGAAATCAATATTTATCCATGGACCCAGTCCCTAGGAATTCAAGATTAAGCAGTAAATCATGGGGAACAAATGTGGTGGGTTTTTTCACCCTTCACTGAATAGAACTCTAGATGGGTAGAAGTGGAAGAAATTTCCTGTATAATCTGGGCTCTGGTTCAAACATCGCTGTAAGAAGGGGAGAAAATCTTGGGTTCCAGACCTGAATTCACAAAGGATAGTAAACTAAAACGATTTGATAAAACCAGAGCACTGGGTGTTGAGTGACAGAGATCAATAAATAGTTCCTTTAATTTTCTATGGTCTAGATTCGTGTCATCCAAAGGAAGAACCTTAGGTCCCCAGGATAATGGAGGATCAAGAAGAACATGCAACTCTTCAAGGCCGAGGAAAAGGTCCGGAGTAGGACGATAGAGAACCAGGACAGTGCAGTAGTTGAGATGGCTGCAACCAACCATCCCCAAACTGTCTTCTAGAACCAAGGGAGAAGGTAAAAGCTACATTGGGATGTCCATGGGGTCTACAGGTTGTGGGTTACAAACTAGAACCAGGGGGTAAAAGGTCTTGGAGAGGTTAACCACCCCGCCTTAGGCTCACTAGAGAAAGATGGATGCTTCAAAGGAGGAGCTGTCGGCTTGAACTAAAGATTCTAGAAAACTTGATGAGAGTGACCTTGTAAGTTAGATGTGGTGCAGAAATGGGTGGGAGAAAGATACAAAATGGATTGCCACCATGCCACCACTTCACCAACCCTAAGAAAGATGTGGGATGGGGAAGGCTGGGATAAATTCATCTTGATGAAGAAGTGAGACACTACCAAATCCTAAATCTATAGAGTTCATTCATCGACACATAGAAAATAACCAAGGGGGATTCCAATACCAGGAAGGAAGGAAAGGTTGTGGAAAGGGAGGAGAAGGCCAGGAAAATTCACCTACAATGCCGCTTGGGGTGATTATTTTCCAAAATGAGCCTGCATGGACCACCAGAAGAGATTAAAACACCATTTTCCAACTGAATGAGGGCTTTGAGACAATGATTTCACAAAATCATCACACGAGACCAGAAAAATGAAAAATGACATGCGATTTAGAGATGAGACCCTTGCTGGAGCCTCCTGTACCCAAGAAACCACAAATCTTTAGAACAGAGGCATAAGTGTTTTATCCACACCAAAACGGGCCACCAAGGTCCATCGATGAAGCTCAACAGCGAAAAAGAATGACGCTGAAGGGAAATCAACCACTAGGGATCCCTCGACAAAAGACACTTGGATGCTGCTTATAGAAATTTTGTAAATCAGAAGAAGCTAGACTGAGCGGGAAGGCCCTAGGTAGAGTAGGATTTCCTTTAGTGACAGGTAGTCTTGGGCACCGTGGGAGGGCTATGACAACACCAAATATGAGGATCTGAGGGTAGGGAGATGATTTGGGGACAACGAAATGGCCGTAGCGGTTAAGGGAGGAAGCAGCAATACAACGTTTGACAAGGGAGGAGATGTAAGTGCAGATAGAGAACAATTAGAAAATACCACCAAAAAATTTACTTATATTGTTGGTTATACCCCCAACTATCCTTTTAAGTATCCAATTTCTCACAAAAATCTTTTTTAGTAATATTTAAGTATCCATAGTCACAAGATTCACTTTCATCTTCTCTACTAATGCACTTTAGAAAGTATTTAATTCCTCCAAAAGTAATCTAAATCAAAATTTACCAACATAAAATCTTAAAGAACTTCAATAATTATCTCATGAACTTATTGGTATTGAAACTACTTCCAGAAACTTAGTTCAGAAAACTTCTTTAATAGATTCAATCAAATTAGACCAATCTGGTAACCATTGTCTGATGGTCTATGTTCGATGGTCAGCTGAGTCTGATTATTCTTATGATCTTCATTATTCAATTGAGTATAAACTCAATCAAAAACATACAATACCAACATCAAATGGAACATGGTTTAATGAAACTCCCTTCAATGAATGTTTCTCTGATGGGATCACTATGATGAACTTGCTCCGTTGAAGTGTTATCCATTAGAACTTTCTCTATTGATCAGATTGAACCTCACTCCAATGGATTTGTTTTGATGTAACTTCCTCAAACATCAACCATAAAAACAAATTCTTGATGGAAACTCAATACCTATTCTATAATTTTTGGATCTTTAGTGTATGTGAATAGTCCATGTTTTTCACCCACTTACAAATGAATTGTGATCCCCTTTTTTAGGAAATCCATATATGGTTTGGGTGGGATTCGAAAAAATATTTCCCGCTCAACCAGATTTTCCAAATCTTCAATTGTCCTTAAATATTAGGCCAATATTTGACCACTATAACAATTTAAATTCTCTATAAATCTTGAATCAACCATTGAATTATTTATGTTTACAAACATGTATTCATTCTGATTATTCAGTTTAAAATTTTATTAGGATTTTTCATTATGATGAAGATATGTGAAAAACTGAATACAACCAATTATGATGACTTCTTGTAAACACTAAAAGTCTTCTCAAATAGATTTTCTTTATCAACTCTTTACATCTGAAATGTCTCCAAAGTATTTCTATTTTTCTTGAATTCCTCATACTGATGATCCCACATCTAATGACTTTATCAGTGTTAGACCATGCCTAATAGAACAACCTCTGCTTCACTCAGATTATTATTATGAGTTTGAGTTGGATTAGTCTTCACCTCTTATTGAAATAGTCAATACTTTTGTTCTTTATCTCTTTTTCCAATTGTAATAAAACAATGTATGACTTATTATTTTATTAACCCAAATGAACTAAATTCAAAATTCATCATGAATTCTACCTATGATATTACTCTATATTAGATATATTAATGATAAAAACAATTAATAAAATAAGTTGGTGTCAGAATCTAATATGATGGATCAGTGGAATACTAGGTTTGATAGACCAGTGTTGGTAGTGGCTAATTTCCTTTAGTAAGATCAATATTCTATCCTTCTAATATTACCACATCTATGATTTTCATACCAATGATCTGGAGCCGTAATAATTTACATCATTTTATCCTCTCTTCTAAAAACCTTATTCTTCAATAAACTCTAGCTAGTAATCATGACTTAATCATGACTTTGAATACAATTAAGATCAGCTTTATCATTATCTGACTTGTGATGGAAAGTTTGGTAACTTTAAAACTTTCCAGAAACATCTTTATTATAAACCAATCTTTAATATGAGTAGTAGAACCATCTCTCCCCCTTTATTTTATAAGGTTTACATCAAAAGTTTCTTAGAAAATAGATGACTTTTTTGAATTAAAAAACAACAATATATCATCAGGTTTTCATCAGAGACATTATGACTCTGATATAGATTCTCATTATGATATTTAGTATCTTCTGACTTTTTATCAAAGTCTAATAATGATTTCCTGGATCTAGTGACACATGACGATGTCTAGATCTGATCTTAGATCTTATTAGTATGCTTGTGGTTCAGGTTCTAATTGAAAACTTTACTCAATCCCCTCTTTAATGTAGATTTCCATTACTTACCCAACATACTTTCTTTATTTAACAAAATCAACAGATTGATCTATTGACAAAAAATAAAACCAAAACATAACATGGGACTAACAATCTCCCCCTTTGTGTTTGTTGTCAATACCCATTTTAACCACTTCAAAGAAATACCACTTGCTTTATTTTCTCACTTTCTATTCTCCCCATTTATTCCTTTATCCTCTATTTATTATCTCTCCCCAAGTTATTTTACTCCCCCATTAATGAAAATAAAATTGAATGGGCCCATCATGAAATGTTCCCCCCTTAATGAAAAATGAGTTTATATCCAAGTGTTGTAAATTTTCATCTCAAAATTTGGAAATTATTTTTCAGGAGAACCTAATTATCAATTGAGTTTATTAACTAATAGACTTTAACTAAACAATTATAAGTCTATCTAGGAGAATACAATGTAGAAAAAAGAGATAATAATAAAGGTTTTCAATGTTTTCCATTGAACAAATTTTATGTATACCCTTTTCATGTTTCCTTTAAAATTATAATTTCTGGTAAAATCTTGAATGGGTTTTTTAAGATAAAAGTAACCGAAACTTATATTAATAAATATATCATAAGTTCATGTGAATAAACAAAACACTAAAAAGAAATTAATTTTTGTAACCTCATTACTTTCTTTTGCAATAAGAGTAAGAGAATCACTAATATAAAATTATTTATTTTATATTCTTCAATTCCATGCATGTTAGTATAAATTCAAATATTCTGGGAATATGAAGGAACATTTGTAGTTACTTGTAAATATCTCTTAGAATGAGAGTCCTCTACTAGAATTTCAGTTATCTTCTTTTTCTTGTATTTTTCATTTTATTTATTTTCTAATTTATGTTCATCCTTATTAGATTTTGTAAAAAGGTTTTTTTCATATACAAATTCTTCTGATAAGGATTTGAAATTATTTTATTCTATAGTAACCATTTTGTAGAAATGATTTTGTAAAAAATATTTCATGCCTTCCTCTTATCTTATCAAAATATTAAAAAAAATATTAGTAACATGAACTTCTTATTCCTTACTCTTGCATATTTTTTGAATTTTCAAACCAAAATTTGTTGATATCTTTTTATAAACTTTTCTCACATATTAAAAAAACTTTTTATTTCCCTTTGATTCAGATTCTTTTTTGGTTCTTATATCTTCATATCCATGTTAACTTATTCTATCTAAATAACTATGTTGGATTGAAATACGAATGTAAATTCTCAACTACTAGAGGGTGGGGGGGGGGTGAATTGAATGTTTAAAAAATTTCATTTTTAACCTTAATGAAGGCTATGTTAAAAAAAGTTAAACAAGGTAAATTCAGAAGACAAACTTTAGTTTTACTAAAAAAACTTGCTATATTTTGAAAAAATGATTCCGAAATTGAAACTTAAGAAATGTTTACAAGGAAAAGATTCTACCTTAAAGTGTATAGAATCTTAAATATCACAGTATTCAAAAGTGATAATAAAGTATAAGAAGATTATACTTTCTTCCATTATCAAAATTCAGTGGAAATAAACATGAAACCAAACAAGTAACAAGTATGAAATATTTTAACCCAATGAGTAGGGTATCCAATAATCATTGATAAAGGTTCCTTGATTTATACTTTCAATAAAGTCTATCTTACCCACACCAGGGTAAGACCACGATAAGAATATAAGAATTTTTCTTGCTATCCCCACAATCTATTGAACTTTAAGGTAGTCAGAACCTATGTATTTCTATCCATGGAAGTCATCGAAATTTAAGGTAGATGGAACCTTTGTATTCCTATCCCTAGAATCCCTCGATTTTAAACAGAAACAATCAGAGTCGCATGAAGCAATCTGAACAAGATGTTCAGAACTACACAAATAATGGGAGTCTCTCTATCTTGAAATTACTTTAATGGTATGTAATATCTAGAGTGATGGAACATGTGTTTCCCAATCCTAAGCTCATTCAAATAAGATGCTATTTATGGGCACTTCTCTAATGGTCGAGTCCCTTATCCAATAGTTATATTTCTCTTTGAATATTAGAGGGAACAATAAACAAGTAACTTAAACAACATTAGTTAGAAATAGATTGTATGACACCATTTCATTATAATTGTAAAGAATAAATTAGTAAGCTTAACCAAATCTATTTTTAGGAGTCTAAGGAAAAATATAGATCAGAGTCTAAAAAAATAAACATTCTGAGATAATAAATTATGGATATTCATATTCTATTTTCTAAGTTATTCATAAATTTAATTATATTGATTTTGGAGTCTGTATTCCAAATAATTCAGAATCGGAATTCTGAGGAATTTAGTGTCTGAATTCAAAGGAATTTGAAGTCGAATTCTAAGGAATTCGGAGTCTGAATTCTGATAAATTCAGAGTCAGAATTCTAAGGAATTCAGAGTCTGAATACTGAGGAATTTGGAGTCTGAATTTTGAGTAATTTGTAGTCTGAATTATAAGGAATTCAGAGTCTTAATTCTATGAAATTCAGTGTTTGGATTCTAAGGAATTCAAAGTACAAGTTATGAGGAATTTAATCTCTAAATTATATGGAATTTGGAGTTTTAATTATTTAGATTTTAATGGAATTCAGAGTCTAAATTATAAGGAATTTCGAACCTGAATTTTAGATAATTTGGAACAGGATTTTCATAGAATTCGGAACCTGAATTTCAGAGAATTTAGAACCCAAATTTCAGAGAATTCAGAACCTGAATTTTAGAGAATTCTGAACCTGAATTTCAGAGAAATTGGATCTGGAAAATAGAATACTCTATATCTAAGAAAATGTAGGATTCTCAGTTTATATATGTAAAAATGAATTTTTCCTTAGTAATATAATGAGTTAGATTTGGAGAGATTATAATATGAACAATGAAAACATAGGTAAGTATAAAAAATTTACTTAGAGAATGGAAATTTTCCTTAGAGAATGGAAAATTTTCTTATGAGAATAATCCTTAGGGAAAATCTAATTTTCCTTAAAGTAAAGTGTTTGTGATTTTCAAAAGATTGAGGAATGGAAAAGTTATAAGGAAAACTTATTGAATCAACAATCTCTCCCTTTTTGGAAAGCACAAACATCTTTACGAAAAAGAATATAAGGACTAAGATTTTTTCTTTATGAACTTAAAAGAAAAAATTATCTCCCTTTACTTATGGATCATGGGGAATATGACTACCCCCCTTAGGTTTTAAAATTCCAAAGGGTCATATTATTGACTTCATTAAAGATATATTGCCTTTTCTTTAATTAGGAAATTTTCTTTGATAAAACTCCCCCTTAGATAGACTCCACCTTACTTAGGTAATTATCTTATTTACTTAGTATTATTTTTATCATTTCTTTCTATAACTTTTTGGTTTTTAAAAAGGAATAAAGGGAATGGAAAAAAATATGGTACCTAAAATATTAGTACTATACAACAAAATATATGAAGAGCCACTAAAATTTCATTACGATAGAAAAAATGTACACAAAGAAGAAAATATAACAAAAGATCAGATTGGGAAAAAATCATCCTTCTTTATCCTTTGGAATTAACTACTTCACGATGGTTTTCAGCTTCTTAAGATCTTTATGATCTTTTTTAAATAACTTGAGTATTTGATCCTAATCTTCATTTTTCTTCTCCAGAGCTTTGATTTTTTCATCATGAGCCTTAAAAATTTCTGCATGAGTCTTTAAAATATCTTCATGCTTGCTATGATTTTCTTTAAACTCAATTCTAAGATCTCTTTCCCTTTTCCAATTCAAAGTGATTGAATTAAGATTCCCATTCAAATATTTGACTTCCTGCTTCTGGGTTTTTTGTTCAAGATGGATCTTCTTATCAAAACTTATAGTGTGATCTTTGATCTTGTTATCTTTGGTATCAAACTCATCCTTCAAATTATCTTGAAAGTCATCAAATACTCTCATCCCTTCAATTATCTTCCTTGACCAATTTGTAATTTCTTTACATGACCCCTTATGAGCTTCATACCCATTGAAAAAAGATTTGAAATCAGCCTCAAGCCTGATGAACTTATCCATAAGCATGGAAACTGAATCCAATTTTGGATTACATGTGTGCTGAAGCATATGGAATATTGAGTCTATACTCGGAAACAAAGGAATGTTATCAACTTACCTTTTCAATGATTAGACCAAAAAGTAATGTTCTAGAGAGAATGATTCTGAATCATAATCTTTGGTTGGTGATGATTTTTTCTCTATCTCTTCAGCTTTTCTCCTTGATGAACCACCAAGATATTTCTTTTCCACCACAACTTTGGTGTATCAACCAACACCTATTTCTACTTATCAACTCTCAAAATGATCGCTACTACTTTTGGATATTCATGTCCACTATCTGATAGTTGAACTATCACATCTTCTTCAATATTTCATTTTTTAACATCTACCACTAGATCCTTTTGTTGAACAAAATCATGGTTGCTACTTTCATCACCAGATGGTTTATTCACTTCTTCTTGCTCATCATACTCTTTTCCTTGTGAAATTATTTTGGTAAATTCAGCTTGAGAAGTTTAGATTAGAGTTTTTTAGAGGGACTCTCCTTATCATGAAATTCTTCCACCTGTCTAATCATCTCATCAATATCATCACTTCCTTCCACTTCTTCTTTTTCTAATTCCTCTTATTGCACAATTTTTTCTTCTTCCTTAGGTTCTGGAATAACCATATTCTTTTCTAGAGTATCAATGGGTACTGGTTCATTGAGAAAAGTTTCCAGTACCTAAAGTTACTCATAAGCTTTCTCAGTAGCCTTTAGAAGAGATTAAAAAAATATCAGCTTTAGACATCTTATTCTTTTTCTTCTTCTCTTTTTCTTGCTTCTCAAAATCCTCAGCAGCCTTAATCTTTAGGGATTTAGATTCAACAGGGCCCAAGAAAAAACTAGGCTCCCCATACTTCCAATTCTTTTTGTCTTCTCTCCACTTAACAACCACTTAATCCGAATAAGTCTTTTTCTTCTTAGGTTTTGTAGGTATGGATTATGTTTCCTGAAATGCATGAGTTTTTTATTTCACTTCCAGTTCCTTTGCCATTATCTTCTTTCCACCTTTTTGGATGTCTCATCCACTTCTAGTTTATTTGATAAAGCTTCAATTTCTAATTCAGAAAAATAATATAATTATATGGATTGACTAAAGAAAATAACCTTCATTCTCCTCATTGTATCATTAGTCAAAAACATAACCTTGAAATTACTTGTCTTAGAGCTACATGGGATTTTGAATGACTCTAGAAAAATAACTATAATATTGGAAATAATAACTAGATACATAATGATTTGAAATTTTAGAGTCCCATTCTCTATATTTATGATTGTAATGAAGACAAACTTTATCAAATTAATCTTCCTGAGGTTTATCAGAAAATCCAAAATATAGATATCACTCTTGTTTAAGGAGTCCTTGTCTTCTTTCTTAGAATAAGAAATCCCTGAACCCATAACTCAAGAATGCATAAATTTTTAGAAAGATGAATATTCTTTGGATTATTTAGCTCTTTAAAACCAAGGCACTAAAAAGCCTTCTCCTTATCAAACGAACCTGATACATCTGGTAGCTTGTGGGTACATAACTCAACTTCACCCTCATAGGGGATTCCAATTAAGTTGGAGGCCTTATTGTTGGAATGAAAATAGGTATTTCCATAACTCTTAAATGAAAACTTGTCTCTTCCACCATCATTAAAGAAACTTACAGACTCATAGAATTCTACTAGAAACTTCAGATAAACAAGATCTTGTGCCTTCAGTTTGGATACACATAAGCTCTCCCATCCATTCAACTTGATATTAATTGAAATAACATAGTTATACTTAGAAAATAACATCATATCAACTAAAATTTCTCTGTAGATCTTCCTTTCAAAAATTTTATTAACTAACAACATTTGTTTCTAAGGAGAATATTCTAAAAGAATTTAGAAATGGTAAAACAAAGAAATTTGGAATGGGATTTAAGTAAAAAACCAGAGTTTCAGCATGACAAAGCTTGATAACTGATGTGGGAAAACCATCAGAGGGCCTTTATATATGAATTTGAGGTTACCGTTCATATTTCAAAAAATATCCAATGATTGAAATAAGATTGATCTGATTTGATGGTTGAAATGAAAATCGAAGAAGGATTTTGCTAGGTTCTGATATTTTAAGGTTTTAAGGTAAAACATTGTGATTTAAGGAAAATTGAATGTATATTTTTTCCTTAAACTAGATGAAAATTCCAACAAGTAAAAACTTGATTAAAAAAATTTAAGAAAGGAAATATACCTTCCAGATTTCTAGTAAAAATTATAAATAATGAAGAAAATTATTCTTGAAGAACTTTATATTATCAAAATTTTAACTATGAAAATTTTACTATGAAAAACTTCATTACAAATAAAGTGACTATGAAAATTTTTTATATGACAATTTTTTTACTACGAAATAAAATTTTTAACTAAAAAAAAATTTTGACTATGAAAAAATTTTGACTATAAAAAAAATTTGACAATGAAAAAAATTTGACTACAAAATATTTTAGAATAGGAAAAATTCTGATTACAAAAAATTTTGAGTATGAAAAATCATTTTTCTACGAAAAATTTTGAGTAACAAAAAATTTTGGACTAAGAATTTTTTTTGACTATGGAATTTTTTTGACTAACTAGAAAATATACTACTCCTATGAAAAGAAGTTTCTTAATCTAAAGAGATAAGTTTCAACAGAAATATAATATGGAAGATTGCATTATGGTTATCATTTATAACTTTTGTTTAACGTATTCAAATCTATCATAGGGTAATGATTTTTTAAAAATATCAGCAACTTAATTTTGCGTTCCAATAAATTGAAGAATGATATCTCTTTTTAGTGTGTGATCTCTAAGAAAGTGAGGCCTAATGTCAATTTTTTTTTCATGAGAGTGATGTGCATGGTTTTTTATTAGGGAAATGGAAGTAGTGTTATCACACAATATTTGTGTTTTGGTAAAACTCATGCCATAGTCTGTGAGCATGTGTTGCATCCATAACACTTGGGCACATAAACTTCTAGCTGCTACATATTTAGCTTTAGTAGTGGAAAGTGCTACTGAGTGTTTATTTTTTCATGATCAAAGAACTAATGAATATCCTAATAAATGACAAGTTCTAGTTGTACTTTTCCTATCCATTCTATATCCACCGAAATCAGTATCCAAAAATATTTTTAAAACAAAATCATTTCTAGAAGTATAAAAGAGCCCTAAATCCATGTTCCCTTTAAATAGAAAACAAATTTCACTACTTTTAGATGAGATTCATTAGGATTGGATTGATATGTTGCACATAAGATTACTAAAAACATTAAGTCTGGATGACTAGATTTCAAGTATAGCAGACTTCCTATCATACCTCTAAATGATGTTTGATCTACTGGTTTCCTAGCATCATCATGATCAAGTGAATTCAAGGAACCAATGGGAGTACTTATAATTTTAGTGTTGTCATATCCATAATTTTTAAGAATATCTTTAATATACTTATGTTTGGATGTATAATTTTTTTTTCGGTTTTTGAGAAATTTAAAAACCTAGTAAAAATGTTAACTCACCCATCATATTCATTTCAAAATCAGATTTCATTAAATTTTCCAATGAATCGGTTAAATATTGATAAGTGGAACCAAATATAATGTCATCAATATAAATTTGAACAATCAATTTGTTTTTCTTATCTTTAATTATAAAAATGGTTGGATCAACAGTTCCCTTAACATAAGTGTTTGGTAACAAAAATCTTGTAAGTCTATCATACCGAGCTCTAGGGGATTTTTTAAGTCCATATAAAGCTTTGGTAAGTTTTAAGACATGTTTAGGATGTTCTGTGTCTTGAAAACCCGGAGGTTTTTCAATAAAAACATCCTCTGGAACATATCCATTAACAAAAGCACATTTTACATCCATTTGAAAAAGTTTGAAATTAAAGAATACTACAAAGGAAAGTAAAACCGGGATAGATTCAAGTCTAGATAATGGCGCATAGGTTTATTCATAGTCTATTACTTCTTGTTGATTATAGCCTTTAACAACTAATCTAGCTTAATTTTTTTTACAGCGATTCAATTTTCATCACACTTATTTATGAAGACCCATTTTACTCTAATAAAATAGGTTTCCTTAGGTCTTTCAACCAAGGTCTATACTTTGTTCCTTTCGAATTAATTTAGCTCATCCTGCATGGTTTTTATCCAATCCTCATCACCTAAAGATTCATCAGTGATTTTTGGTTCTAATGGGAAAGGAATGCTAGATGTTCTACTTCAGTTCCTAAGGAACTTCCAGTCCTTACAGGTTGATTTACATCACCAATGATTCTATCACTGGGATGATTCCTAAGAAACAACTCATTTATGTTTTGTAAAACCTATTCATCAACATATATTAAGAAATATTCTAGGTAAATGATTTAGAAATATTTTATTGAATATTATTCTTTATCATAAGGATATTCTTTTAGGGATTTATAATCGGTTTTTGAGAACACATCTGAGGATGTAGGTTGGGTTGTTTAAAAATTAAAGGATTAGTTTCCTCAAATTGAACACACACTATTTCTTCAACAATAAATGTATTTTTATTCAAAGATAGATATGCCATAGAAGTTATAGAGTAGACTAGGAAAACTTCTTCAATAGATTTGGGTGAGAATTTGTGTAGATTATCTTTAGTATTCAAAATGAATACTTTGCAACTAAATACCTTGAAGTAGAAAAGTCTAGGTTTTCTACCATTCCAAAATTCGAAATGGATTTTGTTAAGAAAATTTCTAATCAAAACTCAATTTATAGTATAAAAATAAATACTTATAGCTTCAACCCAAAAGTGCTTAGCTATAGAATATTCCGTAAATATGGTTCTAGTTATCTCTTGAAGAATTCTATTTCTTATTTCAGCAATACCATTTTGCTGAGGAGTTATTAGTGCTGAGAGGTTATGAGTAATGCCTTTTTTATTAAAAAAAGATACAAAATCAGAATTCTGAAATTCTCCTCCATGATCACTATGAATAGTTATAAATGGAAGGTTTTTTTCATTTTTAACTTGGGATTAAAATATTTTGAAATAGAAAAAAATTTTAGATTTATTTTCTAGAAAATAGATCCATGTGAATCTAGTGTAATCATCAACTATGAAAGGTACTTAATATTTTCCACCAATGATTTCAATTTTTATTGGACCGAAAAGATCCATTTGAATTGAATATAATGAATTAGAAGTCGAGACTTCACGGATTGATTTAAAACTTGATTTATGTTACTTTCTAAATTAATAAGGATCACAAACTTTTGAAGAATCAAATATAAGCTCTGGTATATTCTTAAAAAGTATTTTCTTGGAGAGTTCGAATAGGTTTCTAAGGTTACAGTGTCCTAAACTTCTACGCCTTAACGATGATTGATATTATATTGCACTAAGGAAAGGTATATCTTGACTCACAGGGTCTTATATGTTTAGTGTGTATACATTCTTCATCCTGTTGGAAGAAAGAATAAACTCTTCCTTGGAATTGTGTACTAATCACTTATCATTCCTAAAATTCACAAGGTAACCATCATAACATAATTTAATTATGATAATGAGTTTGTTCTTAAGACATTTAACAAATAAAACATTTGAAATCAATTCTTTTACAAGAAGAAAAATGTTTGCTATACCAAAAATTTCTCCCTAAGAATTATCTCCAAAAGTTACTTTTCCTCTTTCATCTTGATAGTATTTTAAAAGAAGTTTTTGTTACCAGTCATATGCCAAGAACAACCACTATCAATGTAACATGTATTTCTATGGGTACTATCATTATTTTCTTGAAAATAAGAGAGTTAGAATTTCAAAATCCAAACTTTCATTTCAGAAAGAAATATTTTAGGTATCCACATTTTCTTAGAAAAATATGCTTTATGAAAACCTAAATACTTTGTTTTGTTTAAAGAACAAATTTTCTCCCAATATCCACCATAATAAAATTTAGTGGAGAATGGAGAAATTTGAAGAAAAAGAATAGTTATTACTAAAAATCGGTTTTGAATGGGTATAACCAAAACAAGAACGACTCCTTAAAGGAAAAATTTGGGAACCCATATTGTCCAAATATTTCTTACTAGAGGTAAAGTTTTGCAAACACTTCCTCACGGAAAATATTTCTGACTTTAGTTTTATAACAATGTTTTTATCTTAAGAAACATTAGTTTTAGAACTAGAGTTAGTCTCAATAATATTTTTCCTAGAAATTACATTTTTAAGATCCTTAGAAAGTTTATCTTTCTCAGAATTAACTTCCTTAATATTTTTGGAAATACTTTCAAAATAAAAAATTTTCATATCATGATCTTTAAAAAAATATGATACTTCTTTGGTTTAAATAGATAATCTAGACATTTTTATCAAGATTTTTATTGAGTTTAGAATTTTCATTATCATAATGTTTTGAGAACCTAGACACTTTTTTCGTAAGAAGGTAATGTATTATCTTCCGATGAAGAATATTCATCATATTAAGATTCATAATATGTATCATCATTATAATTTTCATTAAAAGATATATTAGTGATGGATTCAACATTGTGTACCTTAGCCATTAGGCAATGATTTTCAATGGGTATCTTGGCAAGTAGAGAATGATTCTTAGGACTAGAAGATTCATACTCTGAGGATTCATATTTTGAGTCTCCACCATTGGCACTCTAGGTTTCATTGGCTTTCAAAAATTTCATAGCTTTAGAATTGTAATAATTCTTTCTATGCCACTCAGAATTTTTTTCCTTTCTATCATTTTTATTAATCATAGGAAAATTAGTCCTGATATTCCCTGCTCTTTTGAATTCATAACAAGCGACTTCCAAGTCTTTCTTGTTTTTCTTTCTTTTTCTTATATCTATAATGAAATTATTTCTTTTCATCTATCTTGTTCATCCTTCAAGAAAGATTATCTAGCTCATTCTCAATACGTTCACATTCACAAGATTATGATAAAACAATGACTTTATTATATTTAAATCTCGTAACCCATTCATGAGTCTTGGATTTAGTAGTAGTCAAGGCTATATCTATAACTGTTTTTTCGGATTCCCACTCATTAGGAATGATATCTATAATCTTGTCCACAAGATCTTAATAATCTAAACCTTTCTCACCCATAGATTATAGACTTTTAAAAATTATCATAAACCTTTATTGTACCTTACAAACTGCTTCTCTATAGGGAAATAGAAATCTATGTTATTCTACTCTAAGCATATCTCTTCTCGTCTCAATCATTTTGGATGTACCAAATTTTGTAACGTCCAATTTATTCCAGATACAATTTGCAGCTTCACGTGAAGAAATCTGACTATATATATTTTTGGTCATGGAACAAAAAAAAGTATTACATACCTTGTATTTTAGTTGATATTCTATTTTTTCTTGATTGGTAAAGGTTCGGACTTCCTTGTTAGAAATTTTGTAATCTCCAGTAAGCATGAAAAAGTTATCCACTCCATTATTATGAAAAATGTCTTCATTCGATCTCTCCAATTCTCATAATCATTTCCATCAAATACAAACAGTCTAGTAGGGTTTAGATTTTCAATCAAACAAAAATTCATTCCTTCCATTTTATAAGAAAATTATCTTTCCAAAAAAACTTGTTAATAGAAAAATTTTGTAAACAATGATACAAATCCATAAGCAAGGAAAAAAAATTAGAATAATGAAAAATTGATCAAGAAAAATTATATGTGAATATAAGTATTTCAGATACCTCCTTTTATACCAATTGTAGGATTGAAATATGAATTTATATGCTCAATTACCAGAGGGTGGGGGGGTGAATTGTAAGTTTAAAAATGTTCATTTTTAAACTTAATGAAAGCTATGTTTAGAAAAGTTAAACAAGGTAAATTCACAAAACGTCATTTAGTTATACTAAACAAAATTTCTTGATTTTGAAAATATGATTCCTGAAATGAAACATAAGAAAAGACTACAAGGAAAATATTCTTCCTTAAAGCGTATTGAATCTTACATATCATAGTATACAAAAGTGATAAGAAAGTATAAGAAGATTATACTCTCTTAATTTATAAAAATATAGTGAAATTAAACTTGAATCAAAACATGTAACAAGTATGAAATATTTTAACTCAAAGAGTAGGGTATCCAACAACATTGGATAAAGGTACCTTGATTTATACTTTTAAGAAATTCTGTCTTACCCACACCAGGGTAAGACGTCAATAGTAATATCGAAATCTCTCTTGTTACCCAAGAACCCCTCAAACATTAAGGTATTCTGAACCTCTTTCTTTCTATCCCTAGAAGTTCTCGAATATTAAGGTAGCTGGCACCTCTCTCTTCCTATCCCCAAAATCCCTCAATTGTACACCACAACAATTGGAGTCGCACGAAGCAATCTGAATAAGATGTTCAAAACTCCACAAATCATGAGAGTATCACTCTCTAGAAATTACTTCAAAAAAATTTAATCTCTAGAGTGATGGAACATGGATTTTTCAATACTGAGCTTTTTAAAATGATCTCCTATTTATAGACACTTATCCAATGGTTGGATCCCTTCTCCAACAATCATATTTCTTCTCAAATATTAGAGGGACCTATACATGTGTCACTTAAATAAATGTTCGTTAGAAATAGATCATATAACATAATTTCATAATAAGTTTAAGGAAAAAATGAATAATATTGAACAAATATATTTTTTCTAAGTCTAAGGAAAAATAACGTTTAGAGTCTAACCAAATAAAAATTCAAAGAATATAAATTAGGGATATTTAGATTCTATTTTCCAATGAATTTGGAACCTGAATTCTATAGATTTCAGAGTCTGAATTCCAATTAATTTAGAATTTAATTCTATGGAATTATGTTTCTAAATTATAAGGAATTTGGATTTTTAATTATGGGGAATTTAGAGTCTAAATTCTAAGGAATTTGGAGTTATAATTATAAGGAATTAGGTGTCTGAATTCTGAGGAATTAGGTGTCTGAATTCTCAGGAATTCAGAGTCTGAATTCTAAGGAATTCAGAGTCCGAATTATAGGGAATTCAAAGTCTGAATTTTGGGAAATTTAGAGTCTTAATTATATGGAATTATAAATCTGAATTTCACAGAATTTGGAACCAAAATTTCTGAGAATTCATAACCTAAATTTTAGAGAATTCGAAACCTGAATTTCAGAGAATTCAGAACCTGAATTTCAGAGAATTTAGATCCTGAAAACATAAAACTCCATCTATAGGAAAATGTAGGATTCATAGGTTTTAGATGTTAAAAATAATTTTTACATAGTAATACAATGAGTTATATTTAAAGATATTATAATATGAACAATGAAAACATAGGCAAGGACAAAAAATTTACATGGAGAATGGAAATTTTACTTAGATAATAGAAATTTTCCTTATGAGAATAATCCTTAGGGAAAATCTAATTTGATGTAAAATTAAGTGTATGTGATTTTCAAAACATAGAGGAATGGAAGATTAATATGGAATCCTTATTGACTCAAAAAACTAAGCACCCCTTCATGTTAGAATTATAATATTTACTTTTCAAAACTTTCTTAACATAGTTTGTTTTCATCATCTTTTGAGTTTCCATTCTCAGTTCCACAAAGTTTTTATAAAACTTTGATCTTATTTTCCCATCAAATATCCCCCTTGATTCACACCTATTTTCTGTTAGATACATGTTATACCAACATGAATAATCTCTATGTTCAAAAATTCTAAAAAACTAATAGTGACATTTGAATCTTGATCTTTCAAACTAAGTGTAGAAGAGATTAGAACTTTTTGGTTGTTGTTTATTCACAAATAACGAAACACTTTCCTCAGGAGGATAATTTCCTAAATAATTCTAATATTTCTTGGTGAAATATTTTTTCTCATGTACCTGATTTTATAAACCCTTATTTTTTTACCTTCTTAATAAGTTTCTCCTTTAACATCAACTGCCTTGGGGAAATTTTCTCCCATCCTTCTTATGTCACTTTTTTTTGTAATAAGCATTGATTGTGTATCACAAAATCCTTCTTCATTCTAATACATGATAACTTTTATAACATCTATCATTTTTTGGGATTCATCTATCTTCAAATTGTTCTAATAATTTTCATCAACAAGTTTAGATTAATTCATTTTTAGGTTCTTATTACAATATGATCTTTCTTTATATTTTTTTAGTTTTCTTTAAATATCACCAATAGTCATATTATGAGATATAGTAATATTAATATTTGTATCTTATAAATTTAGCCAGTCAATATTATGAAAAGTTATTCTTTTAACAACATTATTCGGATTCATTATTTCTTTCTTTAGTTGAGTATTCTCTTCAATTTCTTTTTCCAAATTTTATTTGGGCATCCATTCCATTTCTAAAATTTCATCATCAATATCATTAATTTTTGAAGAATTAATTCCCTTTATAACATGAGAAATAAAGTTGAGTTTATGATCATGTTCATTAATATATGAGGAATCATACTTCTTTCTTCTCCATAGATAACGTTTCTTCTTATTATCATAAGGAAAATTTTCCTTATGTTTCCTCCACTTTTGTTTCAAATATTTATCATTATGTTCCTCTTTGAACATATACTTCTCAACTTTATTCCTTGTAAAATTATATAAAAAATATTCTTTCCATTCACAATTAAAACATTTTAGAGTTTTACTCTTCCATTTAACCTTATTGTGTTTTTTAATGGTGGGAAACAATTGTATGGAAATATTCAAATTATTTCTCTACTTCTAAATCACTTGATTCTTTTTTTAACTTATCTATATTTTTCCCTCTTAACAAAGCATTGAAGGACATTTCTCTCTCAACCTTTTTCTTTAAAGCATGTTCTTTTCCAATTTCATATTCCATAAGGATATTTTTATGTTAATCAAAGGACAAATATTCAGGATCTTCTAACACTAAATCTTTGGCATCAAATATATCTAGAAAAGCCCTCATAAGTTTCCTAATAATTGAAAAATATTCCATCATCTCACCAAAACTTATAATGATACTTACAATCTAATTTAACCTTTTAAAGTATCTACTAATAGTTTCACTATCATTATTTTGGAAATCCTCAAATCTACTTCTCTTTATTTTTAACTTGGATTCTCTATAATACTCATTCCATTCATAGAAAATTCTCAAAAATATCCAACATTTTCTAAGATATTGGAAATGGAATAATATTTTCATAAAAATTATTAGTAAGAGGGATAAACAAAGAATTCCAATAATTTCCATAATCTTTAATACTTTTCTTATCAGTAGCTATCATAGCGTCTTCATTGATGGAATGAAACCCCACTATTGTTTCATCTCTAACATCAAGACAAAGTGAAAGAATATAGGGTAACATCCTATTCTTCTAACTATGAGAGTTATTTACATAAAAAATAGAATCCCCCTATTGTTCAATGAATTGAAATTATCTATTCTCAAAGATGGATCTTAAAGAGGGAACCTATGATTTAATTCCAATTATTGTTTCGAAATAGGATCAATACCACTAAGAGGTGTGTGTGTGGGGGGGGGGGAGGCTTGAAACACAAGTTAATTTTTATTTTATAAGAAATTTTATTAACTCCTTAACAAAAAATATCACAACCTACGAAATTTTTTAGAGTTACTATCCTATAGAATATAAATCATAACTTCACCTTCTGTATGCAACAAATATAAATAGAAGTCATCACACAATATTTACCAAGTTTAGTACAAATCCCTAGTCCTTTCCATATTGGATAGTCCTACCAATAGTGATTATTTCACTAACTTATTTTTAGAATACCAAGGCATAAACAGTGAATAATTTTGTAGTCCAAATAGAAACTTTCCTACTATTATTGGTTAAACCCCCAAACTATACTTTCCATTATACACATTACCAAGAAAATACTTTTGAGAAACTTGTAAGTATCCATAGTCACAAGTTTCACATTCTTCTTCTCTTTTTATCGACTTCAGAAAGTGTTGAATTCCTCTATAGGTAAGATGGATCTAACTTTACCTAAGTACTATCTTCATGACCTTTAAAAATTTTATAATGAACTTATTGGTATTGTAACTTCTTCAAAAAACATAGTTTAAACAACTTCTTCAGATGTGTCAGTCCGATATTCCCTATCTGATAAACTCTATCTAGTGGTCTCTATTTCATGGTTAGTCAAGTCCCATTATTTGTATACTATTCTATACCAAATTGAGTTGAAAATATATAGAAAACTCACAATACCTATGTCCCATGGAACTTGGTCTAATGAAACTCACTCTGATGGATGTCGCTCTGATGAGATCACTCTGATGAGCTTACTCTAATGAAGTGTCGTCTGTTGGAACTTGCTCCATTGATTGGATTAAAGCTCACTCCGATGGATTAGTTATGAAAGAAATTCCTCAGCATCAAACTGAAAAAAAGTTTGGTTGGATACTCACTACCTATTTAATAATTTTTGGAGTTCTATTATATGTGAACAATTTAATTTTTTTTCACACATTTACAAGTGAAATATGATATCCTTTTATAGGAAACCCAAATATGATTTGGTTTGGATTAAAAAAATATTTCTTTCCCAACCAGATTTCCAGAATCTTCATTTATCCTGAAATCATAGATCAATATTTTAATTATTCAACACTTTTGATTCTCCTTAAATTTCAGATAAATCATTGAATGATTCATGTTTACAAACATTTCTTCATTTGGTTCATCAATTCAATTTTTAATTACAATAATTCATTTTGATGGAGACATGTGAAAAACTAAAGAGAGACCCTTATAATGACTTCTTGTAAACATTTAAATTATTTTTATATAGAAGTTACCTATAAAATCTTTACATATGAAATGTCTTAAAATTATTTCTCATTTTCTTTAATTACTTAGACTGATGATCCAACATCAAATAAATTTATTGGTTTTAGCCTGTGCTTGATGGATTGGTCTCTAATTCACTATGATTGTGGTTATCAGTGCCAATTCGATGAGTCTTAACCTCCTCTTTAAAAAATCAATACCTTTTTTCTTTTTCTCTTGACCCAATTGTAAGATAAAAAAGTTTGTATTCTTATTTTTATTAACCCGAATGAAATAAAATTCAAACATTCTCAAAAATTATACCTATGATATTACTCTATATTTGATGTCTTAATGATACCAACAATTCTTAAAATAAATTGATGTCTGAATACATTATGATGGAATAGTGGCATACCGCGTACGATGGACCGATGTTGGAAGTGAATTATTTTCTTCAGAAAGATGATTATTTTAGCCTTTTGAAATTATCACACTGATGATCATCATCTAGAATACTTCACATCATATTCTACTCACTTCTAAGAATATTATTATTTTTTAATCCTCATATTGTAATCATGACTTCATCATGAATTTGAATATGTTTTAGATTAGTTTCATTATCATATAACTTGTGATGGAAATTATTGTAATTTTCTAACCTTCAAAAAATATCTTTCTTACAAACCAATCCTTAATATGATTGGCAGGACTAGATCTCCCACTTTCCTTCATAAGGATATCATTACAAGTTTCTTAGATAACTTATAACTTTTTTGAATAAAAAACCATCATTAGGTTTTCATTAGAGCTATTATGACTCTAATACTTTTTCTCATTACAATATTTACCATCTTTTGACTTTTTATCAAAGTCTCATTCTGATTCCCTGGATCTATTGAATCATACTAATGTCTGTATCTGATGCTAATGGTTATGGACCCGATTATCATTATGATGTTTCAGGATTTGATTGACAACTTTACTTACAGCCTTGTTCAAGACATATTTCCATTACCTTCTTAACATACTTTTTTCTTTAACATAATCAACAAATTGATCTATTGAAAAAAATACAACCAAAACACAAATTGGGATTAACATAATTTTACTCTTCTTGGATTTAACATAGTTAGTGGGATATATTACTGTGAAATTTTTTCAAGAAACCATCAATACTATCCTAGTAATCCATGAAGAAAATAATCCACTTTTATATTTGTAGTTTCTAGACATTATTTAAACACATTGGTTTTAGAAGGTTCAATAGTTATTTTTTGTTTAGAAACAATATTCACAAGGAAATAAAACTATTACCACCAAAATTCATATTTAATAAATTTTACATATAACTGTTTTTCTTTCAAGGATTAAAAAAATAATTATTTTTATATAATTATCCAAAGGACTTTTAGGATATACCAAAATAGCATTAATAAAAAACAACCACAAACATATAAAAGTATTCATGGAAAACTCTATTCATAAGATCCATGAATAAAAAAATTGGATTACATATCTTAAAGGGAATAACTACAAATACATAATTCTCATATCTAGTATGAAACACCATCTTCATAATATCTTCCTCCATCACCTTAAATGGACAGTATCTTGACATAAGATCAATATTTGTAAAATTATTAACTCCCTGGATCTAATCAAACAAATCATTGATACAAGGTAAAATATAATAGTTCTAAACCATGATGATATTAATGAATCAATAATCAAGGCAATGACTCATTGAAATTTATTTATTTTTTGTCAAATAAAATATGATCAACCCATGATGAAGGGATCAGATGAATAAAATTTCTATTGATTAACTACAACAACAAAATTTTAAGTTCCAAAATATATACTTTTACCTTTATATAATAGGGCTTTAAAATCCATGTAGCATCTACCACTAAATCAATAGTTTACTCAACCTTAAAATATATAATATTACCAAAAATAATTAGTAAATACATCCATATATTCATTTAAAAATGGAAAATCACTAATATGAATAATATTTTTCCTATAACATGTTTTAGGTAACTTTTACTACCATCATTAATCAACTTCTCATCTTCTTGATATGTTATCTGAGGTATTAAATCATTTAACATAACTTTGATAGATATAAAACCTATCTTAGAATGATAAAATGAAATACAATTCATAACCATAAGAATATAAAACTCTACAAGGGGTAGTTTTCAAAATTTTGAAGGGAAAATACATCACACTGATAACAATAAGAAGATTCCTATAATTATTGGTTTATTAAATATCTACACTATAATATTTCAAAATAAGTTATATCTTATTTTGAAGTGGTGATTTTCTAATTTGAATTGAAATTTTTTAAAAAATAAAGGAATAAAAAGATCCAGATTAAAATAGGGTAATAGAATAATTCTAATAAACAAGTAACATACTTATCACTACTTTATTAGATGGACCAACATCAAATATAGTAGTAGAAAATGATTTTTCTACACATTTTTTATTTCGATCAAGATGATTTACACCTATAGTAACTAACATTAGATATATATAATTATAATCCCTAAACTCATTATAATTAAATCATCTCACCATTGGCTTACAATATATTACCCCACTATTGGATTGGTCACCACTCTTTTCATTTCATTCACAAGAAACCTAACTAGAATTACCACATCAATATCACTTTCTGGATCATGTCAAAAAAATTATAAAGCTTATTTTATAGCACTTAGAAAATATTTGAGGCTTAAATATGTATTTATTAATTCAATTGTTCATAATTTTTTTCTAGATTGACCACTTATTACTTTTTTGATCATGAGAATAATAAGTGTTAGAGAACTCCATCTCATCATTTTCAATATATTAGAAAACATCCTCACAACTTTTTAATTTTCACAAGGCCAATAATATTTATAAAAATGGTTTTAATCCTTTATAAAATCTATTAATTATACTTTCATGGTTTGAAATATAATTCTATTCATACCAAAATAATTGTGAAAAAATTTCTTCATATGCAAGTACCAAATCCTCCTCCATTTTCTATAATTCCAAGAATTGTTTATTTATTTTGGGGCAAAAAACCTTAAGGAAATATATTTTTGAGTAAATTATTATAAAATATATCACATTCCAAAAAATCAGGCTCCTCTCCCTCTCTCTCTAGTATTTTTAACCAATGAACACCATTTATCACCTCCACACTAAAAATTGTAAAGAGTTACCTTTTTATGTTTTGATCACCACATGACTAAAAATATCTCTTCTTGAGTATTGAATCATCCTTTGTATAACACTGGATATGATATTATACGAAAATATTGAGATTTATATTTCATAAAATGATCAACTATCAATGTGCTCTTCTATGGTAAATTTAGTTTCTCTAGAACACGAATATCACTACCATTTATAGCATGAATCAACTAAACCATCACTATAAGAAAATTATTAATTTAAATTCTATCCATTTTCGTATATTGATTTTCATGGAAATTGTCCTCTTGATACCAACCTACTTCATATTTTTGGTTTCCTCTACAAAAAGAATTTCTGAAAAACACATAAATCACATGAAGCAACATGGTAATCCTAAAATTCTATATCATTTCAACAAACCCATAAGTTAAAATATATAAAGTGTATTGTATTAATATCTCCTTGAACTATAATTTTATCTAAACTAATCCATTGATTCCATCTATAAATCCCAGACCATAAAACTATACATGATCTATATTGACTGAATGGAATGACGGCCTTGATTTTTTATTTATTTGTAAATAATCCTCTTTTTAGTAGGGCTGAGAGGGAACCCTTATTGGACCTCTAGGCCCAATGTCACAAGGCCCAGTATATGACCCAAAGGACCATAAACATAATGCGAAATACATGACCTGCAGGCCCAACAAATCTATATTAGAAATACCCCTCCCCAACATCTGCATCAATGAAGGCACCTAGCTACCCAACTCAAATTTATAAT
Organism: Viscum album; assembly: GCA_963277665.1. Lineage (NCBI taxonomy): Eukaryota > Viridiplantae > Streptophyta > Magnoliopsida > Santalales > Viscaceae > Viscum > Viscum album. The sequence goes on along the minus strand of OY728159.1, from coordinate 1,415,281,390 downwards.
CATGTAGTATTGCCCCATTTATAGATATATGGTGCCTGGTACATATGGAAACTTCCATACCTTATCATTCTTCTAATCTGGTTATATCTTTGCTGGTGGATGATACTTTTCTCTGAATACCCTTCTGGGACCTACTCTATGTATTATTCATATTCTAATCCATGGTCTTTGTGTCTCTAAAGCTTATGGACTAAAGGCCAAAGGTGTCCTGAAGGCCCTATGGCCTATATTCCCAAACTAGTGTCCCAAAGGACCAAACAGATGAATAGTTCTAGCTACTTCAATACTGCTATAGTACCTGCTATAGTATTGCTATAGTAACCTAGAAATATTCCTCTACCAGGATTTAATTATGGGTTTCATGTACACTTATAGGGTGTGTTAACCACTCAGCTACCACCCAATATTCATACATAATCTTAAGTATTTAGACTATAATTCCATTTCATACATTTACAAGATCCTTAGAATTTAGAGTTTTATAAAGTTTTTTCTTAAATATAAAATAAAAAACCCTTACAATACAATGTTAAAACTTACACTGAGTATAAAATTTCCCAAAATATAAAACTTTTAAAATGAAACACATTTTCTTTTAATGAAAAATCATTATGACTTTTAACATGAATTTTCCTTTATTTTAATTCATCCTAAACCCTTTAATCTTTTTTGAAAACATTGGATGAGAAGAAAAATATCAGCAAGGGATATAAATGAATAAATTACATTAGTCCAATTAAAAACATGAATGCCCATATTTTTTTACCTTTGGACATTATTCTTTGAGCTTATAAGATAAGCCATATCCACATGGAAAACAAACCTTTTTCTTAAAGAAAACCATTAAAACCTACAGAGATATAATAATAACCCTTTAAATAATATTAGATAATTATATTCATAACCTATGTTAAATAGTTTCAGAAATAACTAGAGCATAATAAAATCTATAATTGAAACCTCTAAAGTTAACCCCCTCCCATCCATTGAAGACAAGAAAAATTACACGATACGTTAGAGATATATATCAGGCTCACCCATCATATATTCTATATTAGAATCACTTATCAGATAATATGTGTCGGTCTCACCCATAATCCTCTATAATTCCAAAGTACCATATCATGATTTTTTAATCTTTCATCTTTTCATCATGAAACACTTGAAAAAATATTTTGAACCCATAAACATGGAACTCTCGATTTTTGTATAAAAATATGGAGAAATAACAATTTCATTTGAAAATTCAATAAAATAAAAAGGTAAAAAAATATTTTGGAAATGATTTTATTTTAAAATATCTATAGAAAATTTTAAATTAATATTTAATGAAATGAGAATTCACGAACTAAGAAATTTCCATTCATGGTGTAAATGTAAAAACAATGATTCCTTTCATAACTTCATTAAAAGTACATCATTCAAAAAAATATAGGAAGATTAATTTTTAAACCTTGTAAATACAATTGAAGGTACTTGATAATGAACTTTGATATTTATTGAAGTGTAAATAACAATATTCTTGAAAATTTTTAATTATCATTGACATAGAGTAAAAATTGAAAAAAAAACATTAGAACTTTAAAAATATTGTTTTAAAGAAAAATATATTACCTTAAATACCGTCTTATATCATAATTTATTTTACTCCTAAATAATAAAATTATATTACCTATTTAATTTATTATGAACCTTTTTAATTTTTATTCTATTATCATTATCCTTTTAATTCCATTTAGTCCCATGTTTTATTTAGTTACATAATTATTTGACTTTGCGTTAGATGTTTTGACGTCTTTCAGTTCATAATCCCAATACAACTTCTGTAGGATAACTGTGGTCAATGGAGTCATCATTACATTAAATCTTTAAAATTAATCTTTATAGGATTATTATTTATATAAATTAAATATAATTTTACAATCATCCATGATAAGGTTACATGAAAAAAATAACCGCATCACTTTTTGGAAGTGGTAGTCCACATGTACAAATGAAGGGAAATATATTTTTTAAATGGAAGGGATGGTAATAGAATATAAGATATATTATATTTAAATAATAGTAATTATGTTAGAATATATATATATATATATATGTATATATATAAATAAAATAAATTCATCATAATAACATTCCTTATGAGATAATGATGAAAAAAACATAATGCTTCATGGAGTTTGCAATCAACATGTATAAATGAGTGATGTTTTCATTTCCAATATGATAAAAAAGGAGGTTAAAAAGAATTTTACCATAACAATAATAAATTTTAAGTATATTTATGTAACTTATATTATTATTTTGGTATGGTTAAATAATATTTGATGAATCCATAATAATAAATAAACTTGAAATTGGTCGGTTAAGACTTATACCTAATCCCTAGATCACGTCTTTGGATTACACATTAAAACTTACAAGTATGGTATTTTGGTGAGGCTTGGAACTATAGGATTTTGTTAGTGATTTTTGGGAGATATTTGACTAAGTATTTACTGAATTAGTGTTATAAAAATGTGTGAGGAAGAGAGGAGTGATGTTGTCCTTTTATATGTGAATGGAGGGACACCCTTGGATTTAATTAAAGTATTAAATTAATATAAATTTAAATTAATGTTAAATATGGGGATGAGTTTAAATACTCAAATACAATAATTTTTTACAAGTTCAAGGGACGGTTTTAGCCATATCTATTCATTTTAATCCTCGTTAACCCTTTTGATGATTAATATGATATCAATATTTTTTACTATATAGGAGTTAAGAAATTTACTATAAAATTTTTAGTTGACCATATGTGGATAATAGTTGATATAATATACCATATAAAATCCAAATGGAAAAAGATAATATTTTTATGAATTTTAAATCATTAAATAAGATATTATTCAATATAATATACCATTAAAGTCATTTTTGAGACTATTCACAGAGTTTGACTCTAATGACATAAATACTGTAATGGAATTTGAATATATAATTTTAACACATAAATAATATGTTAAATTAATCTAAAAAACCAAGGAAGATAATAATTTATCAAAAATTTATTATATTTAATATTTTTAGAAATCATTTACTTGATATTTATCTTACATGAATAAGCTTTTCATCAACATTATGTCAAAACATAAGGTAATTATTCCATCAATAAAAATAAAAAATAAATTTCCACAAAAAAATTAATCTATTTTTCAAAGATAAAATTTAGAACCTAACATAACCACTTTTTTCATATGAAAAAATATTAAAGACATTGAAACATAGAGAGTGACATTTTGTTTTTATTCATTACATAAAATCATATTATGGCCATTATCAAAGAAAAGTGATAAGAAAATAAAAAATCTTAAAACCATGGATAGTTATGGTAGAAACATATTTATACAATGAAATAAAGTCATTTTTGGGTGATTTTATAGTCTTATCCCATATTTTTAATCTTTTTTTACTCGTTTTACCCTTACTATGGTGAAAAATATTTACTAAAATTACTATTCTTAGTGACCAAAAATATAAAGGAACCATTTTCCATGTTTGAACCCCATGATTCCAAATATAATTTTTTTTAATATTCAATTACTAGATGTGGGGAAAATCAATTTTAGTATAGATTGAAAAAACACAATGAAAAATTGTTTTTTTTGAAAATTTATTTTTAAGCAAAAAAATGAACTTCTACAAAAAATAAAGTATAATGATAATTAATATATAATTAATTAGAATATTTAGAATTAAAGGTGAATTATGTTACTTTAATATCAAATTAGAATCATATCTAGACTTTTTAATTACGCTATTTAATAAAAATAAAATGCAGTTTAAAAAAATGACTTCTTTCACTATTGACTTGAAAATAAATATTTTCAATAAAATCCAAAAAATTCATTCTAAGAAAATTTTACTTTTTTTTAATTTCCAAAATTTATTTATTTTAAAAAATTAGAATTTTGAAATTTATAAATTAATGTTTTAAAAATAAAAATATAATACATGAATGTGAATTTAGTAAGAATAAAACTATTTACTTTTTGAATGAAAAATACTTAATATTATTATAATTATAATAACTATATAAAATATAATTCATAAACATTAATAAACAATAAAAATGATTTATGATTACCTTTTTTATCAAACTCAAACGTCCTCAAAACTATGAAAGAACCCCTAAACACCTAAAATAACCCAAAAACAATAACTAGTAAATTAAATTACGAGAAAAAATAAAGGTCGAGTGTGATACTAGTAGTTCCATCTTATGGATTATAACAAATTATTAAACATTAAAAAATTTCTTTCTTCATTGTGGATAAATAAACCAACTATTTTAATGATATAAATTTCCTCTAAGTTTATACCATTCAAGAATGTAGTTTTTATATCTCTATGAGAAAATTTGAAACCCCATTTAATTTGCATTTCCATAAAGAGATAGATTGACTCAATTCAATCCACTAGTGTACATTTTTATTCAATTTCAAATCCTTAAATCTTGGAATAGTCTTCACAAATGATTCCTTCCTTATTTTAGATCATATTTCCATGATCATTATATTTATTATAGAATATCTACTTCATTCTGATCAAATTATGATGTTAGAGATTCTTTAGAAAAACCAAACACTTATTTTTATTAATTCTATCAAGGTATTTATTAAGGGTTATAACCCATTATTCATCTATTGATTCTTATTCAAACGATTATGGTTCTATAATTGATTATTGAGCCTAATTATCAGCATTCTTAACTCTTCATGTTAGAGTAAGAATAATTTTGTCTCTATTGATGGTGGTTGGATAAAATTTTGTTATCTAGTTTATAAATTAAGGTATAGGTTTAATTTCTTTATCAATGACCTATTATTATAATTAAGTCTTAGAATATTTATCATTTGGGGATATTTGTACAACCATAGGATTCATATCATCTTCATCCTCGTCATCATATAAATGTTTATGTTTTTAACTCCTTGAATTCTTTTTATAGTTTTACAAAATGATTTATAGTTCATCACTCTAATTTTTTTTAATCCTCTTATTGAGTAACTTTTTGGCCTTACTCATTGGTGAATAACCTATAAGCCCTCATTCATTTGTCACATCACTATACTGTCACCAATTTACTTCATTATTTTAAATGTAACATATTTTTTTTAAAAATCTGAAAATGTTTCGATAAGGGATTCCTTTCATGACACACTTCATGTGGTGTACTATCTTCCCCTGGGGTATGCAACACCTAATTTTTTCTTTATACCATAACTTTTACCACTTACTTATAATTTTATTAAGGGACACCACCTTCAATATCAAATGTTTTGGCCTTATTATTTACTTATAGATTTCCATGTTTGACAAAAAAATTCAATTATGGTGTTCTTACTGATGATACCTCATGCTTAATTAAATAATTATTGAGGCATTTTTTAAATTCATTCAATGTATATTTTGTTCCATTATCAGGTCATAAGATGTTGACATTTTCATTCAATCTCATTTTCTATACTTTGGTTGTACCTATTATTGCATTTAATCACTTAACACTTTCTCTGAATGAACATAAAAAATAGATTATACTATAATAATCAACATAAAGAATTAAATACCTTTCACTAAATGGTCCTGAAATATTTATTGGGCCATAGAAATCCATTTAGACAAGGATGATTAGACTAGATTCCATTTTTCTCCTTCATCCATTTATGATTTTGGAATATCTTTCCCCATATTCAAGAATCACAGGTCTTCTCATGATTTTAATATATACTTAGAATATCCACTAAAAAATTAATCTTAGATCAATTTTCCCATAACTATTTGTGAATATGGACAATAATTTATTTTTACAAGTTATTATACTATTCTACTACTAGGAGATAAGTGTTATATTTCTATACAGTTGGTATATATTATAATTTATCTGAAAACATTTCATAAATGATTTAACAACCTTATCATTGACAATAAATCCATTCTGAATAAATGTTACCTCACCTCTTGAGTCATAGAGATGAATCACACAGAGGGGGTCACATTGCAATCCATCCAAAAAAATAACTTCTATTTTTTTTAGATCATCTCCTATCAATCATGTGCCTCTATTTCTTTTAAGTTTTTAAGCCCCACTGTATTAAAAATGTAAAAATTCATTAACTCTTTCAATAATATTGTTCAGTAAATCCATTTTACAAGTCATGTAAGATTATAAATCACCACCAAAGTTCTAAGTGCTACTATTCTTAGTATCTTTAAGAGATATCTCTTCCATATTTTCCCAATCACTATTCTTCCTTTCCTTCAAAGAGATGTCTAGTTGTTTGGAGGTATAAAATGGTCTCATATATTTTTATTTAGAACATGATGAATAATCACAGTTAGTTTTTTTTCCAATGCGGTGTATATATTTTTCAACCTAATAATGTTAGGTTGTTTAGAAATCTCTTTCCCCCTCACGTCCATAGAATTATCCACTATTCTTATATAACATACACTAGGTCACTCATATGTATCTATATCATGTTATTATTTTATTAATCTTATCTATGAAGTAATAAATATTTAGTATCTTGACTTATGATATTTTTATGAAGAATACTTGGGTTCAGAGTTAGTGAAAATGATGCACCAAAACTGTGTTGATGAAAGAGGGGTTTGTAGTTCCATTTTACTTAGTTATCACATGGGTTTTATAGTAGTGTGATATCTCCTTGAAAATTTTGGATTTATTTTGTGAGGGGGTAAACTATATGAATAGATCATCACATTCCTAACCATGAAAAAAAAACGATTCATCTGATCCCGTTCGCTTAAAGTTATGAAATTACATTCTTTACCTAGATGAATTTTAACCCCAAACCTCCCTCTTCCTCTCCATTTTGTGTTTCCTACCATATGATATCCATGGGGGATTCTTCATCCTCCTATATTTACAATTTATCATGTATTTTTAGTGGAATTATCTTTATCAACAACTACTTATCTTATATTTATCCTACTTTCTTCTTCATCTACCATATTCTTCAATTTCCCTACAGTATGTAAACCCTAACAGACCATGTGGTTCCAATATTAGGGATAGGGTTGGGATATGTTGTGGTATAATTGGGGTTTTAAAATCAAAATAATTAATTTTCTTATATTTTTGTGGTTTTCAATTAATGTGACACATTTTCATCGATTCAGAGTGAGGTGTCTCTACATAATTTGACATTTCATCTAGAATACCTCATTTTCATATAGTTTTTTTGTTTATTGATGAAATGTGTTTTCAATGAATTATTATGAGATTTTATATATTATTTCATCATTATATTTGTGTTATGTTTTTAAATGTGTCAACCCTTCATTTATTTTAGGGAAAAATAAATTTTTTGTCGATAATATATTTCCAAAAATGTTCTAAAGAGAACATTCAAAATTAAAAGAGTTTTCCAGGGGGTTTTAAACTATTTTTTGGTTGGGTTATATTAAGTAATTTTTAACACTTGTTATTGTTTGGGATAATAATTATGACATGGATGTAATTTTTTTGGGCACATGAGAGACCTTAGTTGGGCATGTGACCTGATGGGTGATACCCCAGCTTTAAGAATGAGTTATGTAATATTTTTCTAGTGAGTCATTTTAAGGCCTAGAGTTAACTTCCTTTTTTAGGATCACAAAAGCCATCCATTGTTCTATTGGTGATTCATAGTTACTTCTAGAACATATAGTTTATAGCTCCTCCATGTTGCACATATGTTGAACTTATTAAGACATGTTATACTTTTATGTTCACTTTAATTCTGTTTATGATGATGTTGATTTTTTCATATTTCCATCTATTTACTATATATTTAAATTTTATATTATATTTTATTTGAAAGTATATTATTCAAGAAAACCAATGGATTAAAAATGAAAGGTTCTAGATGAAATAATTTTTAAATAATTGTTTTCATACATGGGCTCATTAATTTATTATGAAAAGTGTTTTTTAAATTAATTGTGGTATCCTACTCATTTTTACATAAAACCCTTCATATTCCAATGGGTGTATTGTAAATTTATTTTATAAGATATATTCAAATGAAATAGTTTCTTATAGTATAGTGTATCCTCTAAAAATTCATCTTCCTTCCTAAGAATTTTTCCAGTGGTGAGCGGTTCTCACAAGGTCATTGGGATTGTGGGGACCATTTTTGGATTTTGAAAGATATTTATGTATTTTGCATCATAATATTTGGACATGAATTTATTTCTGTTACAATTTCTATATAGATTTTGTTTATAATATAGTTTATGCTCTTATCATGAAGTTTATGAGTTTTAGATTGATACAAGTATTGTTATTGTTACATCATACTCTATTTCATAATTATATATTTGAAAAAGACTATTTGATTGCATGGGTGTATGAGTTATAAATAAGTATCTCTCTAAATATATTGTGAATTCATGTGTTATAGTAATTTTATTTTGAGGGTGAAATCATTTCTAAATTTTATATTATTATACCCTGGTGATTACAACCAACTCGTGACAATTAGGAATGCACTTTGGGCTTCATGGAAGGTTGACCAAAGTGATGTGGTAGTTGACCCAAATATTCACATGGAAAATAGACCCTCTTCTAATGATCTAGGGATTTTTGGATATATGGATGAAAACTATTTTAAATTTTTTTCTTGCTGATGTTAATCCTAGTATGTAGGGTGGTTATCCACAAGGTCCGGTTAAGCTATTTGATGGTATTCCTCATTTGGTGTCTAATTATGTTAATGATTTTTGAGGGGAAAACCTAAGAAGCATGAAATTTGTGAGGGTATAAAATCACTCAAAAAAAATAGTTTCCCCATCCTAGATGATTTCCCAACATATTTCTATATTGTCTATTGGGAACTTATCAAAGGGGATTTTATTCAATAGATCCCATATTTTTTACATGGAGGATCTCTTCTAAGGGTGGTCTATGTAACTGTTCTCATGCTTATTCATGAAAGTTAAATACCCATCATCATTCAATCCATTTTTCCAATAAGAATTTGTGATGTATCTTATAGAATCATGGCTAATATTCATAATAGGTGAGTGTTTAGATTCATCAATGAATTGGTGGATGAAGTGTAGAATGGATTTATTAATGGAAGGTCCTTGTAAGAATCCATTGGTATTACATAGAAAATGCTTATGGATATAGACAAAAAATCATGGTTTTAATGAGTCTATTAATATTTATATAGATAAGGATTATGATAGGATGTAATGGGGGTATATTCTCATGGTTATGGCTTGTATGCGGTTTTCCATATTGGTGCAGGTATTATTATTTAGGTTCTTTTTCTATCCCTAGTTGTAGAAGTCTGTTATGGGTAAGGGAAATATATTTTTCCAATCAGTTTGAGGCCTTAGAAAAGGTGAGCCTCTATCTCCTAGTATTTTGATTATCATTCACGATCCTCCTAGTAAAATCCTAGAAAACAATACCGAAAATTGCAACATTAAAACATTTAAAATGTGGGGATTACATGATATTTCTAATCAATGGTGGCTAAAAATCTATTATAATTCTGAAAATTATGCAAGAAGATTACTGTAAATGGAGTGGTGAGAAAATAAATTATGATAATATTAGTCTTTATTTTCCACAGTCATTATCAGAAAGGTGTATAAGAAAAATGGAAGATATAATGGGTATTATATGAAGACTATTCCCTTTGGAGTATCTTGGAGCTCCCCATTCTCTAGGAATATTGATAATCATGAATTGTGAAGGTGTTGTTAATAAAATCAAAAATTAGATCAACAACTAGAAACTCATTTTCTATCCTTTGGTGGCTAAATTACCCTGGTTATCTTTTCTATCTCTTCGATCCTTATGCACATCCTATCAGTACTCATAGTTCCAAATGTGATATTGAGAAATATTGAAAATAATTTTACATATTTTATCTAGGAATCTCATGGTTAAGGAAGGTGCCACTGGGAATCTTGGAAAAAATGGAGAGGCTAGTGAGTAATGGTGGTATCAATCTCCACAGTATAGAAGGTTCTATATACTATTTACAAGAAAAGTCGGTCTAGGAAGTCCTTACAGGACACTCCATGTGGAGTAGTTTTATTACAAGTAAATATTGGATGAACCTTGACACTCTAAGGGGTAATATACCTTAGCTATGAAAATTACTTAGTTATTAAATTCCAATTATCAATCAGCATTCTCAGTAGATCATGGAATGCGGTGAAATAATTTTTTGGTAGAAAAATTGGACTGATCTATACTTGGCTTTCCTAGATTTCTAATGCATGATTTGTGTTTTTACCAAGTGATTCAATACCCTAATTTCATCCATGATATTCTCAATTGACAGCAATAGGATGTCTTTGATAGCAGTGACCTCACTTTAAATGTCTATTGACTGGTTCTTACAAAAACCACCTACATGGGTCATCTTGGCTAATAGATATAGAATGGTTATAAATTCTTTCAGTGATGTAAATAATTTTAGGAATTCATATTTATGTAAAGAGATACATATCGAATATAACATCCTTATATAGAGAATTTATAACAAATTTATTTAAATAGATGAACTGGTTAGTAGGAGGGGTGTATTGATGGCTTCAAAATACTGGTGTTGCAGGTACTCTAGTTATAAAATGACAAAGAATTTATTATTTGTGGTTGACTGGGCTTTAGTGGTGTGGAGTAACTTGGGTAATATAATTGGTATTGATATCTACCATGTAGAAGGTTTTGAGTTCCTTCTAAATTGTTCTCCCACAGTGGGAACAAACAAACAGGAGTATATGTCCCACTCAGTGATAATGGCTACGAGCATCTAGATATTGTGGAATGAAAGAAATAAATCCCAAGATGAAGTTAGATGAAGTTACTCACTTTCCATGTATGTTCGGTATAAGTGTCAGGTGGTGGAGTTGGGATCTATGTTAAAACAATGGAGCAAAAAAAATCTTGATGAGGTTTTTTACTAATACTAAGAGGTCCTATTTTGCTCAGTAAGTTCTTATGATTCATAGTTAAGGAATATGGATAAGTTGGAAACCACCTATCAGAGGTTCTAAACATAATTTTGATGGGTCATCCTCTCTAGGTCGATGCGTATAGGGTTTATGATAAGAGATATCAATGGATCTCTTCTCACTACATTTAGTAGCTTCAATGATTAATGAGACTCTATTAGTGTGGAAGTTAAGGCACTTGTTAAAGGTCTTGAAATTTTTCATGACTTAAATTTATCTCCTTTATTGATTGAAACATACTCTACAGTGATTTATAATTCAATACAAGGTAAGGAAACTATGACATGATCTACTGATTACTTCATTAGAAGGTGCATTTGGTACATTCCTGATGGTGTGGCTATCCAACATACCTGGCATGAAGGAAATAAAGTGTTAGATTTTTTAGCCTCCAAGGGTGCTCACGACGAACTTATAATTATTTTCTCTAAAGCTGGAAGTCTTCCTTTGGAAGGTGTTTATCTTTCCCTAGCTGATGATCTTAGTTTTCACTATTTTAGACCTCCCATGATCTTTTGTTTTTTGGTTCTTAATATATATTTCTTGTGGGACCATGTTCCCATGTTTATTAATAAAATAAAAAGTTGTTGTTGTTGTTGATTAATATTTTTTTTTCAAACAAATATATTTATGATTTTTTTTCCATTGTCTTAAAATGATCTATATCCAATGGAGTTATGTTTTATGTTTTAATATTTATTATTCTTTTATTATTATATTATTTTGGGTTACCAATTTTTTAGTATCAATAAATTTAATTCATGATATTATTTGATTGTTATATGAAACCCATTTTATTTCCATGGATTCTTGGTATGATTATTTGGAAATGTCATGAAACACATTTTATTTCTCTAGGTTATATTAAAATAAAATGATTTTTTCTCAAGTATCAGAAAAATTTATAGATTATGAGATAGGTGAGAGCTACATCTCCCTCTAATGAATTGGGTGAATAAATATATCTTATGAGATAGTAATATTATCTAAATAGGTTAGCAAGTAGCTGGGTTCCTAAAGGTTGAGTTTGATAAAATTTAAATCTACTCATAATTTTATTTGAGAATGGTTTAGAAGGTATATTGGTTTAAAAAGATAATAAATACTATGTTTTTGATTTTTCCACTTTCATTACTATGTTCCATGACCGATGTTATATTCTACAAGTTTTATTTTTTCATGCCTTGGTAAAAGTGTTATCGTTTGAGATGTTAGGTGTATCTTTCTTTCTTATGGGTATATAATATTGATTTTTGTTCTCTTAAATTATATAAGTTTCATAATTTCTGATTATGTAAATGTATATGACCTGATGATTATGGAATTTATTATGTTCTCCCTTACTTGGCATTTGAGCTCACCCCTTCCCCAAAATTTGAAGATGATTATGTCTAATAGAGTGTCTTAGAGTTTATTTAGATTATGGATAAGTGTTCAAAACATGTAAAATAAGTGTTTTTATGTTTCTAGTATCCATGAAACTAAAACTGTAGTTATATGGGTTGTGTGACTATTTGTATGATGTATTAATAAAAACATGGTATCAATATATTATTTATGTATCTTTAGCTTGGGTCACTATAATCCAACTGAATAAAAAGAAATATAATAACCAAATCTATCCAAAAAAAATAAAAAACACATTTCATAATTGTAATGATTTATCCAAAATAACTCATGAGTTAATTATATAGTAACATGATCACCTCTAGGAAGATGATAAATAGCCCATACCAAAAGTAAACCAAACTATAAATAACCACAACAAGGTCATGAGTCCTAAACTAGTCCCAAATCATGAATATGATCAAGTTATCCAGCTGAATAATCCAACATTGGGCCTCTACCCTATTTGTACTTGTGATCATGAGGTTCTCTTGGGTAATAATGTGTAAGGGATGCCTGGGAAGGGTGTGAGTATAACTCAATATACTGCAACTACTGATTTCCCAAATATAACCAATAAATACAATGCATGAAAAATGATATATTATCATAAATAAGAAATAACCAACTATTATAAAAATACCTTTAAAACCCATATGAACTATCTAAGTAACCCGATAGTGACTATAAGTCGTTTAACCAATGTTGGGATGTCTCTGAATGTGTCTTATAACTATACCAAGCATCAGATAATAGTTTTATTCTAATATAACTTTATAGTATCATAAATCATTGGGGAGATAATAACCCTCCTTAAATATCACCATATATCATCATAAACACATAATAGGTATTAGAAAAATTCCTCAAAACTATCTTATATTATATCATTAAGAAAGGGGGGGGGGGTTTGTACCCCTCTGGGAACCATCTCATATAAAATCAACACCAAGGGGGGGTTTAACGCTCCTCCCTAGAACCATGTCATATAATATCATCACCCAAATAAGATTATCTTTACTCCATAAATTTACCATGAAAATACATTATAGGGATTATATTAGGGCATCTATGTTTAGTTTACAAGATTCAACTTGAAAGAAACCCTTAGGTTTCCATGAAATTTCCCATTCTATTTGTGCAAGGCATGCCTCACTTGGTTGATAAATGTTATATGGCTACACCCAGGGGATCAATATAATCTAATAGTAGTAAAAACACCCAGACTTACTACATGACCTACCTAGAAGATATAAAGATACCCAATATAGTGTCTACTATGTTAAATTAATTTAATTCATTCCCTATAGGGCTTATATATCACATAAAATACAATCACCATAAATCCTACGACCATCATTGGTTGAGGAAGTAAATTTAAGGTTCAATGGTCCATAAAATAACACCATAAAAATTCATTCATAAAATTATAGGGTGATTATTAGGGACCACCTACCTAAATAAAAACTATTATCGTTTAATAAAATCTCAACCACCATAGCCTATGCTTGTCTATAGTCAGTCAATAATTTCTCATTAACATAAGGCCCTATCCCATTAAACATCACCCAAATTAATTATAAACCAATTATAATGAACTTAAAAATAAAAACAATATTGATTCTATAACTAATTCATTGGGAATAATAAAATAATTACTCACTATTCATTTTTATCATATTTAATCCATATAAAAGGGGTGCACACCACCCCCAAAAAACCACCTAAACCACTACCACACAAAAGCCACAATTTCTCATTTCAAATAATCTATGAATTATACCAAAAAAGATGAAAATATATACATATCTCAAAGAATAAACACACCTTAAGTAAACTAGTACAACACCATTTGATTCCATCCTTTATTGATCCACTTTAGCAAACCTAAATAAAAACTTATCATTTCAAGACTATTGCACCATGAACTGGTTATTTTTTCAATAAAACACTATACCGAAGACACCATGACATATGGTTAATAATAGAGAAGATGAAATATGGAATATGAATAAAATAAAAAAATAATAAATGAAGAAACCAACCTTTAATACCCATGGACCAAGGAGTTTTAAATGGAGAAGTTGAAGGGATGATCAACTTATCATCCCTTTATTCATACATCCAAAAAATGAATAATCCAAAAGGGAATTCCAATTTTAAATGCCACAAAATAAAATACTATAATTTGTCTTATAAAAAAATCTTGATAATTCCCCATTATGGAATAAACCATATGGATCATGGTGCATATCCTCCATAGGACAACTTTCATGGAATGACCCTTTAGATTATGGTGTGATTCCCTTCCTCTAGGTTGAACCAAAACCCTCATGGACTAGGCCTTCATAGTGTGTCCTCCCTCATGTAATAATCAGACAATTAGAGAAACCTAACCCCATTACCTATTGTGGAAACTCTACAATAGGTCTAACCCATTTTAGAATGATGAATCTCTGTCAATAAATCATCATGACGTAACACTCACCCTCAAAACATCCAATCTGTCACAGTCAGTTTGAAAAAGTATGAAACCCTTACTTATTAATTAACACTTATATATTAGAGTAACCTTTAAATACTTTTGACTTACCAATTATAATAACTCTTACATATTATAAAATAATCCCTTTCATATTAAGGATATAACCACTTTTCCATAACCTTACACATCACTATGTAACCCTTATGCATTATAGTGTACCCTTACTTATGACCCTTACATATCACAACTACCCTTATGTATCAACCCTCACATTCTAAAAAGCACCATATATAGAACTAGGTGGCCCATACATATTATATATTAGTTCTTACATATCAAGTACTTCACCATTTTATAACCCAAACATATCAGAGTAACACTTATATATTTTCTAGGTTAACCCTTAAATCACCTCTTCTGTAGGGAAATAATAATTTATTATGACAATTATATATGACTGATATTACCCTTACACATCACATGGTTCCTTGGGTAACTTTTTCATATCATATCTCTTTTAGAGTAATCTTACATATACAAGGTACTCTTACATATCATATGGAAACCCTTGCGACCGTTATATATCAAGAAACATTACACATTTCCTTTGATGAAAAATCTTGAGAGACAATGACATATCATGTTGTTACTCTTATGCATCACAGTGGATTCCAAAACTCCCCCAATTTCCAATATTTGATATGTACTATTACTCATGTAAAATTAACCCTTATATAAGACTATACTTACTCATCAATACTTTCCATTTTCCAAAAAAATATATAACACCCCATATTTTAGTCATAACCAACAATAACTACTATATCATATCTTATGATATAGAACATAAAAATCGATTTTGTTGAATCATATTATAAAATAAACACCATTCATTAAATATAACTAAATGACCTTTAACTTCAAAGCCCCTCATAATAAATTCACATATATCCTTTATCTAATCTTTCAAGCCTTGGTTCTGCTTTTCTATGATGTGATTTGTTTTACACATTGCAAAAATTAATAGTAAGGCCACCCCAACCCTCCATCAACACTCACCAGAACACCTGAGACACCTTTCACCCCTAATAACATCCAAATACACCTTTTAAATATGTTTCAATAATCCAAATTCTAATATGAACCAAATTATCAAAACATTCCTCGTTTTGAAACAAAAACTCAATTTTCCTTTGATTTCCACTGAACCGTAAAGATATGGGTCATTAACATAGGTAAGGTTCAAGTATCAACAAACATTCACTGCTATATATTATATTATTTTAATCATAGGTATTCATTAACACTTTTTATAAGTGATGATAAAAAATAATATTATCAGTACTGAAATAAATCATTCAAAAAAATTTCTTTTATTAATGATTATTTTAACACCGAAGAACATTTTTACTTTCTCTGTGTTCTATTTAGTTCTTATAAATTAAACAATTTTGAGCACTAGTAATAGTGTTTATAAAATATTTATCTACTTATTTAATTTGAAATATTTATATATTTTTATTGTAATGAAATAATTTTAACATTACCTTTTAATTTAATTAATTAATTGAACTTTTGAAATAGTAGAACTTTTCATATAAGAATATCTATACATTATTAATCAATATATATAAATACTAATTATTTTTTCCTTATTTAATATAGAAATTATAAAATTAAAACTATATGCATTGCATATAGTTGAATTGCACAAAGACACCCACACATATTTATATACGAATAAAGACGGTCATATATATATATATATATATTTGTGTAATATGTATTTGATAAAATAAAATTCAAATATTTAATTGAATTTATAAAATGAACTTATATTTAGAAATTGATAATTTTTGAAATATTTTTTTATATAATATTATATTACTAAAATTATTCATTAATATTTAAATTTCTGTAATTTTAAAATATATTTATTTTAAATCATTTCATATGTATACATATAATTATTTATGAATTTAATTATATAAGTTTATAATTAATGATATTTACAAAAATAAAATCATTTACATAATTAATATTACATTTAATTATGATTAATAATTTTTATATGTAATTAATAATAATTTTTATCCATTTTATAAAGTCAATAAAATATGTACACCTATAATTAGTAACAATAATAAATATATATATTAATAATCTTAAATCTATTTAATGATAAATTTAATAATTCTAGTAATTTCATAATGTTATAATAAATAATATATTCCAAAAAAGGTACCATTATATTTTTCATGCAGTTGATAATATAATATTATTACAATTTTAATTTTTATATATTTTATTCTGACAATTATAATTTAATATTATTTTTAATATAGATGATAATAAATTTATTAATTATTAGTATTATAATAAAAATAATCATCTATAAGTTCAAATATCATTGTTAAATGTTTTTTAAATATAAATATATATTTTTAAAATATTAAATATTTATTAATTATTATAATTAAAAAATGTTTTTAAATTTTACTAAAAATATTTAAATACAATTTTATTTGTATTTTAAAAATATAAGTATTATTATAAACATACATTTAATTTTTAATTTAATGTAAATATATTTTAATTAATTGTAATTTTTAATATGTTATATTTTTATACACTTTTGTATAGTACAAAATATGTTAAGATTTATATAATTAATAATATTTCTTAAATAAAAGTATTCTATTGAAATATAATTGTTAATTATTAATTTTTTTATGTAATTAATATTATATAAATACATTTAAATTATTCCTATATTTTTTTGTCTTTGAGATTTATCTTCTTATATGTATACAGATAATTATTTTTATATATAATTAAACATTTATATTATTAATGATATATTTTTTGAAAATATTTATTCATTTATTTCAATAATAATATTTTCAAATATAATTTAAATTTTTTAAATATAATTAATAATTAATAATATTTGTAATATACATTCAATGACATATATAAATCTATATATTTAGTTTTTAAAAATAATATATTAATATATTAGAATTTATAACTATATTTAAATGTAATTTCTAAAATTTTTACTTGTAATTTTACAGTTTTATAATTATTATTATGTAATCAAAAACAAGTTTAAATTTATATTTTTCATGTAGTTTGTAACACCCCAAGATTTCATAGTTTGTACTTCTTCAAAACAAGTCAATAACTTGCATTACACACAACACCGAGTTCAAGCGCACCATGACTTACCAAACAAGCCGTTCAAAAGAGGTTATGAATAGTATTAACTAAATTTTGAACGTTATATAATATTTATAATTTTAGAATTCATATTATGAGTTTCTTAAACATAATGTAAGAACAAATTCATTTTTTTCAGATAAAATAAGTATTTTTCGAAAATGCACTTTTACCAACATTTAATAGTGAACCCTTTTTAAATCCAATATTTTACACTTTTATATATTCAATTTGACTAAATAAATTTATTCTTTAGAATGAGGACATCAAAAATTTACAATGTTAGACCCCAAGCTTCCATGGTATGCTTCTCCTTGAATAATACAATAGCGTGTGTTGTACGCAACTTCGAGTTCTAACACACTCCACAACCAAAGTAACCATTATGAATAGTAATACCCGCATTTTAAAATTTGATAAATTTTATCTCTCAAAATTGACTTCATTTTTGGATTCAAAATATCATCTTTAGACTAGGCTGAAATTTTGGTACTTTTCGGATAACTTTTATATTTTGATGAATAGTAAAAATTACTTAATTTTAATTAAAAACAACTTTTTTAATCAAAATAATTAGTAGTGATATATTTTTAATTTGATTTTTTTTAAAGTATATTTAGAATATATTTTTACCATTTAATACAATGTTGTTCATTGGACATAATTTCATAATTAAACCATACATAAACATGTGTCAATCTTTTGATAGTTATTATATCTTAAAAACATGCTTTTTGTTTTGACAACGGGAATTAATTTTAAATTAATTTCTGCCACTTCTGTGTTTTGAATTTGAAAAAATGGATTCCATATTTGGAATCAATATGTCCAAATTGTGTAAATATATAACTTTTATTTTTAGACATTTTGAATAATTACTTCGGTAAATATTTTATTTACCATGGTTAAAGGGTAAATCCGGTAAATAAGGGTTAAAAAATAATATAATAATAATAATAAATTACCCTAAAATGTGTCCTAAACTTATTGGTGGATAGATGTCCGACCATGGGAATCTTTCGGTTGATTTTTGGGACCCCATGGAGCCACTTGTAGGTGATACAAACACTTTATTTTAATTAAGATAAAGTAAATACAAAAATGACATAAGCTTATATCTTTTAGAAATTTTTTTTACATAGGGTTATATATGTTATATTTTCGATTATAAATATTAATTATAAATCTAAAAATATTTCCTACATAATGATATTTTATTTATAATTTTTAGATATTGAAAAAGTAAAAATATATATGACACAATAATGATGCAGTATTTTCCTTATTAATGAAAGAATCAAATAATTGGTATTATAAATGTTAAAATAAATACAATTTGAAAGTTTTGATGACATAAAATAATTTTATTGGTTAATATGACATGTTATGATTTCTTTAATGAATTTGGTTCGAATTAATAAAGTTGTTATGACTTTAACAAAAATCAATTATTGAGTAGTGTCAAACTTGACATAAATGAGTTTTTAAAAAATATATTATATTATTAATTTATATTCTATTCCTAAAAACCTATGGTTTGCCCAAAATATTTATAAAAGTATTATTGTATCATTAATGGACCACTTGGGGGTCTCTTGGATGCATATAGTAAGTTTATTAACTATATATTATAAAAATACAATGTGACATAGTAAGTGTTAAACTAATTAACCAAGAGTTAAAAATAAAAGATAAGGTTAATATAATGACCAAAACCTGTCTAAAATCTATTTTTTGAAAGGATTTCGACCCATACCGACATTATAATTTGAATAATCCACTTTTGATTCATTAGAAACCGAATATTAATTTATTATAAATTAATACTTTAAGTTTTTCCTAAAGATCCCCTCCTCCCCCTTATAAAGGGACCCAACTTCTAACCAATTCTTCACACCTTAAAAGCCTTTTGGTTCGGCCAAACCCTTCCCAAAAACACTCTAAAATTCCCTCACTTTACCCTATAGGCCTTAGTTTGATCAGAAAGCGAACCTAAGGAGCCCTTTTGATCAAATCAAAAGAAAGAACCCGAAGAAGAGATAACATCTTCACCACCGTCTGTAAAGTTCCTTTCCTCTTCAACTTATTCTTTCCTTGTTATTTCCATTCTAAAATATTAACTACAGTATCTTCTATATACTATTATGTTATTATAATTATGGAACAAACAAATTCATTATTCTACCCATCCCTTGAATGACATGTCACCATACGTGCGTACGTACGACCTACCGTCTCCATGTTGTGGTGTAATTGTTATTCAATATATTATTATTTAGATGGTTATTATAATGATGTATAATTCATTTAAATAATAAATATAACATTATAATGATTCTGTATATATGATATACCATCCAATTATATATTATTTTAATATCAAAAGAATGATATTTTCACTCGTGCGTACGTACAGATTACCGTCTCCATGACACGATGAGATTCATTTCCAAGTTCAACATTCATTAACGATTATAAAAATATATATTACTAATAAGTATTTAATATATGACAATATAATTATACTAGAGATATATATATTTATATATATATAAGTGTTTATGTACTTACATTCACTTACTTCTTTTCAATACTATATGAAAACAGAAAGAACGTTTATGTGTACGTACGGACTACAGTCTCCATAAATGGTGTTTTCCATTTCATATATATGACTATTATCCAGATTTATATTCTAAATATATATGATATATTTATCATGTTTTATATTCTGGTAGTATTTAAATCATGATCTAAGAGATACAATAAAGAGTAACAAGTTAAAACACGTACGATAAAGAAAACGATTATCACTTGAAATGTTAATTTAACATTGAAATTATTATGAAATGGGTAATATAAAGTCATAAATGAATCATGTATGATATCATAAATATTAATATAGTTATGGTATAATTTAATAACATACTAAGATCTTCATACAGGAGGTTTAACGTACCCTCGACTAAAGGAAAGTGCAAGGTAAGGGGTTTTCATCTCCCTCCTTATTCCAGTGAGATTCATGCTATATTGCCACTATTACCTTTTGTGTCGTGTATGTACTACCCATAAATGTATTCTTTGTGTAATAAACTTTAATTTAGGTGTATTTACATATTTATTTTATGATACCTCTTTCATGGGGTGTATGTTTCGTAAGTTACCAAATTTGCAAGGGTTAATTTCACAATCACTTTATTATCCGAGGTTGTTTATTCGTAATTATCTACTGGGACATATTTATCTTCCACATCCATGTTTTTTAAAAATGTATTTCAAAACATTTTTAATTTTTAATAGAAAATGGGTTAAAGTAATTTATATCTTTATTTGACCTTATATGTTTTTTAAAGGAATCTTTCCATCATTTTCCAAACAATTTACTTTTTGACCTTTTCGACAAAACTAAGGTAAGAGTGTTTTTTTTAACTTATACAGTAGGTGTGGTTATTCTCTGCCATTATTAAACCTTTGAATATTACCTTACACACTTATAAGGATACTTTCAAAATAAATATTTTCTTTTATAATTATGTGATTTTTAAATGATTTTAAAAAAGAGATATTTCACTCAATTTTATAAAAATCCAGTGCAAATGTATACGTATTTAACACAAGATTAAAAATATTTTCAGAAAACCTGACTCTCGAGTGTGGTAGACAAGAAGGTATTGGTCGTGGACCCATCATGGCCTATAATTAGTCGAGCAGTCTTAGAATTAGTTATTTTGTTTTCAGAATCGTGCATAATGTTTTCAGAAATACACTAGAGTATATTTTAGCAATTTTAAACTTAAGTATCTTCTAAAAATAATTGCATCAGTAGGTCTCATGAGACAAACTAGTGTCTTGGCATGAGGCCTTGACAGAATCTTATTTGTAGTCTTGGCACGAGACCTTGGCTACGTGGTTATGATAGTCTGGCATTATGAATTCCATCATTATGAAAGTGGTTAGTGATATTGCATGTGATTATTTGACTAGTAAAATATCCATGTGAATAAGTAAATGGAATTATTTCATTTTATTTTTTCCATATTATGATGAATTTAAAGTTTAAAAGGCTTTTGTTTTAGTTATACATTGCATTAAATGTTTATTCTTATTTATGAAAGTTTCCGCTGTATTGCTTACCCTTATTAAGCATTTGAGCTCACCCCTTTCTATGTTTTATTTTTCCCAGGATTTCAAGAAGTGTATTGTGATTGATATGTAGGGTTAAGACAAGGGAGTAATGGAATTCATAAAGTATTATTTATGTTGTTTTGTATGTTATGATGTTTAATGTAACATTCATGAATGTAATCTATTTTCCAAGACTGTTAAACTGATCGGTCCTTCGGGACTTGAACCCTTGTAATCATGCCAATGTATTAAAATAATGCACTGACTCTGGGTAACTGGGGTCTGGGCGTTACATTTGGTATCAGAGGAAGTTTAGAAATAACCTTGGAAGCTATATTTAGACAAACTCTGATTAGAGCATATATCCTTAATATAGACTTTGAGGATTATTATAGATGAACTTCCTATAATTTTGGTATTGTAGAGATTTTGTGAGTTTTCTGAGCAATACATCCCTGTCGGGATATGAGCAGGTAGAGGCGGCTCTGGCACAGATGTACCTAATGTTGAAACCCGAAAACACCACTTTGAGCTAGACTCGAACGGGAATTGGTGCACGACAACGGGCCTTGCTGCAAACATGGTTACGACACTCCCGGGGGATATGATTATGATAATTCTCATTTTCTTTACAAACTTCTATGAAGGGTTTATAAATATATACCTCTTCAAAGAAAACATTTTTGTGATTATGGATTATATCCATAAACTATTCAATTTATGTTAGGTATTTTACATGTTTGAATTATTAATTGCAATTCATAAACTGACCTAGTTTATACTATTGTATAGAAATGGCGCCCAATAGAAGGAATGTGAACTCCAACAATGCATATGATCCAAAGAGTAAGAAGGATCGTATCTTTCATGGTATTAAGACATCATTTAGAATGGAAATAGTCTCCAATGTATTATTATCATATAAAGAAATAATATCATGAGTTGATAAGATAAGTAAAGAGTTTACTGATTCATATGGCTTTAAAGGGAAGTAAGATAAGAAAAGGATGGAAGATAGAAAGATGGATAAACGAAAGAGGGAAAAGAAGAATTTCCCTATATATGATAACTGTGAGAGGAAAAACCCTGGAACTTGCCTGAAAGAAATGAGAGTTTGTTATAAGTGTGGAGGAAAAGGGCACCAAGTATGTGACTGCATGGGTAAGAAAATGGTTTCAAATGTACAATGCCTCATTTGAAAGGATTTTGGACACTACGCGAACCTATGTCCCAGTCATCAGACTATACCGCAAATGATGCTATTGGATAATAATCAAGTTCTTATACTACCACAGATGAAGAAAAATGATTAGAGTTCTTATGTTGATTATGTCATTTGAGTGTTGTATCAATAATATACTTGTTATAATAATTATGGAATATATAAGGATTATACTGTAGTACTATTTAATTGAGGATTTGAGATTTTATGGTACTTAAAAAAGTGACTCTACAATGAGTTATACTTTTTGGAAATTATATGGTTGAAGGAAAGATAAACCTTAATATGGTCCTAATATTGAGGTACTGATTTTGGAATAAGATATGGTTGATTTGGGTAAATTATATTGGATATTCTTGACTACCTTGAAACTGATTAAAGATTTGTATATTCTATCATTGTTAGAGTTTACAAATTTTTTGGATGCCTGAGGTATATTGAATATTCTATATGGAATAAGGGAGCATGAATGTAATCAATAAGGATTATGGTAATTCAGGATGTTTTATTATTTTAAAAGAATACATGATGATGGAATTCACATGCTATTATGGGGTAAACATGATCTACATTATGTTTAACTTCGTTATATATGTTGGACTGTGAGTTTGGACAAAAGTATTTTGGATAATTCTAGTTTGAGATTAATTTTGGATTGCCATAAAAGGACAACCCGGAGGTCGGGCAATAACCCGTCGTGACCGGCAAGGCTATAAGACTTGTACCCACAACCGAAGGGCGACAAGGGTGTATCACCAACCACTGGCCCACGAGATTTCCTAGATTAAATAATGTAGTTTATTTTAAGAACGTCTAGTAGATGAATTATAAATTCATTTTTTAACCCCAAACGAATAAGATAAATAAAATATTTTTTTATGTTCTATTATCTTTTTGAGTGAAAGATGAGTTTGTGGTAGAAATTAGTTAAAATATGGAACTCTACTTTTCAAGTATATATTTTTCTTCTCCTCTTATTCTATGAAGAAATTAATTCTTATACTTTATTAAAGGGATATTAAAACCAAAAATGTGTTATCCTAATACCTTACATATTGGTGAACCGATGGAATTTTAAATCATCATAGATTGATGAATTTAAGGATCTCAATTTTAAACTTGTTTATGATTGATGACCTCAATCAATACCTATAAAAATTTACGTTTTCCTCCAATTATATATCTCTAATTTCCACCAATGTTCTCCTAATCGAGATCATAATTTGGTTGTGACCCTTTCATTTCTCTTTTTCTCTTATTAAGACTAAATTTTATAAACCAAATTTCTGATGTGGGTTTTCCCACAAAGATATTTTCTATTTAAAACCTTAATTTTTGAAGAACAATATCAAATTGCGAGGATGCAATTTATTGAAGGAGGGAAGAATGTAACACCCCAAGATTTCATAGTATGTACTTCTTCAAAACAAGTCAATAACTTGCACTACACGCAACACCGAGTTCAAGCGCACCATGACTTACCAAACAAGCCGTTCAAAAGAGGTTATGAATAGTAATAACTAAATTTTAAACTTTATATAATCCTTATAATTTTAGAATCCATATTATGAGTTTATTATACATAATGTAAGAACAAAATCATTTTTTAGATAAAATACGTATTTCTCGAAAATGCACTTTTACCAACTTTTAATAGTGAACCCTTTTAAAATCCAATATTTCAAACTTTTATATATTCAATTTTACTAAATAAATGTATTATTTAGAATGGGGACGTCAAAAATTTACAATATAACACCCCAAGATTCCACGGTACACTTTTCCTTGAATAATACAGTAGCGTGTGTTGTACGCAACTTCCAGTTCTAACACACTCCACAACCAATCAGAGTAGCCATTATGAATAGTAATACCCACTTTTTAAAATTTCATAAATTTTATCTCTAAAAATGGACTTTATTTTTGGATTCAAAATATCGATTTTTTCCTAGGGTGAAATTTTCGTAATTTTCAGATAACTTTTATATTTTGATGAATAGTGAAAATTACTAAATTTTAATTAAAAACAACTTTTTTAATCAAAATAATTAGTAGTGATATATTATAAATTTTAGTGGTTTTAAAGTATATTTAGAATATATTTTTACCATTTAATACAATTTTGGTAATTTGACATAATTTCACAATCAAATCGGACATAAACAAGTGTCAATATTTTGATAGTTATTATATCTTAAAAACACGCTTTTTGTTTTGACAGCGAGAATTAATTTTAAATTAATTTCTACCACTTCTGTGTTTTGAATTTGGAAAAATGGATTCCATATTCAGAATCATGATTTCCAAATTGTATAAATAGGTAAATTTTATTTTTATACATTTTGAATAATTACTTCGTTAAATATTTTATTTACCATGGTTAAAGGGTAAATCTGGTAAATAAGGGTTAAAAAATAATATTATAATAATAAAAAATTACTCTAAAACATGTCTTAACCTTATTTTTGGATATATATCCGACCATGGGCATCTTTGGGTCGATTTTTGGGACCCCATGGAGCCACTTGTAGGTGATAGGGACACTTTATTTTAATTAAGATAAAGCAAATACAAAAATGACATAAGCTTATATCTTTTAGAAAATTTTTTTTACATAAGGTTATATATGTTATATTTTCGATTATAAATATTAATTAGAAAGATAAAAATATTTCCTACATAATTATGTTTTATTTATAATTTTTAGACATTGAAAAAGTAAAAATATATATGACACAATAATGATGCAGTATTTTCCTTATTAATGAAAGAATCAAAAAATTGGTATTATAAATGTTAAAATAAATATAATTTTGAAGTTTTGATGACATAAAAGAATTTTATTGGTTAATATAACATGTTATTATTTCTTAAATGAATTTTTCTAGAATTAATAAAGTTGTTATGACTTTAACAAAAATCAATTATTGAGTAGTGTCAAAATTGACACAAATGAGTTTTTTAAAACAAATATTATATTATTAATTTATATTCTATTCCTAAAAACCTATGGTTCGGCCAATAAACTTATATCATTATTGGTGTATCATTAATGGAACACTTGGGGGTATCTTCGATGTATATAGTAAGTTTATTAACTATATATTATAAAAATACAATGTGACATGGTAAGTGTTAAACTAATTAACTAAGAGTTAAAACTAAAAGATAAGGTTAATATAATGACCCAAAACTGTCTAAAATATATTGGTTGAAATTATTTCTACCCATACCCACATTATACTTTGAATAATACACTTTTGATCCATTATAAATGGAATATGAATTTATTATAAATTAATACTTTAAGTTTTTTCTAAAGAGCCCCTCCCCCCTTATAAAAGGACCCAACTTCTAACCAATTATGCACACCTTCAAAGCCTTTTGGTTCGGCCAAAACCTACCATAATAATCTCTAAACTTCCCTAACTTATAACTATAGGCCTTAGTTTGATCAGAAATCCAACATAAGGAGCTCTTTTGATCAAATCAAAAGGAAGAACCCGAAGAAGAGGTAACATCTTCACCACCCTCTTTAAAGTTCCTTTCCTTTTCAACTTATTCTTTCCTTGTTATTTACAATCTAAAATAATAACTCCAGTATCTTCTACATACTGTGATGTTATTATAATTATGGAAAAAACAAATTCATTATTCTACCCATCCCTTGAATGACATGTCACCATACGTGTGTACGTAAGGCCTACCGTCTCCACGTTGTGGTGTAATTGTTATTCAATATATTATTATTTATATGGTTATAATAATGATGTATAATTCATATAAATAATAAATATAACATGATAAGTATTCTTTATATATGATATAACATCCAATTATATATTATTTTAATATCAAAAGAATGATATTTTTGCTCATTTACGGATTACCGTCTCCATGACACGATGAGATTCATTTCCAAGTTCAACATTCATCGACGATTATAAAAATATATATTACTAATAAGTATGTAATATATGACATTATAATGCTACTAGAGATATATATATATTTATATATATAAGTGTTTATGTACTTACATTCACTTACTTCCGTTCAATACTATATGAAAACAGAAACAACATTTATGTGTACGTACGGACTACCGTCTCCATAAACGGTGTTTTCCATTTCATATATATGTCTATTATAAATATTTATATTATAAATATATATGATATATTTATCATGTTTTATATTCTGGAATTATTTAAATCATGATCTAAGAGATACAATCAAGAGTAAAAAGTTAAAACACGTACGATAAAGAAAACGATTATCACCCTAAATATTAATTTAACATGGAAATTATTGTTAAATGGGTAGTATAAAGTCATAAATGACTCATGTATGATATCATAAATGTTAATATGGTTCTGGTATAATTTAATAACATACTAAGATCTTCGTACATGAGGGTAAATGTACCCTCAACTAAAGGAAAGTGCAAGGTAAGGGGTTTTCATCTCACTCCTTATTCTCGTGAGATTCATGCTATATTGCCACTATTACCATTTGTGTGGTGTATGTACTGCCCTTAATTGTATTATTTGTGTAATAAACATTAATTTATGTGTATTTACATATTCATTTTATGATACCTCTTTCATGTGGTGTATGTTTTGTAAGTTACCAAATTGGTAATGGTTAATTTTACAATCTCTTTATTATCCGAGGTTGTTTATTCGTAATTATCTACTGGGAAATCTTTATCATCCACATCCATGTTTCTTAAAAATGTCTTAATTTTTTTTTAATATTTAATAGATAATGGGTTAAAGTCATTTATATCTTTATTTGGCCTTATATGTTTTTGAAAGGATTCTTTCCATCGTTTTCCAAACAAGTTGCTTTTTGACCTTTTCGACAAAACTAAGGTAAGATTGTTTTTTTAACTTATACAATAGTTGCAGTTATTCTCCGCTATTATTACAAATTTCAATCTTCCCTTACATGATTATAAATATATTTTCAAAATAAAGGTCTTATTTTATAATTATGTGATTTTTAAATGATTTCAAAAAAGAGATATTTCTCTCAAATTTATGAAAATCTAGTGCAAATGTATACTTATTTAAAGAAAGCTTAAAAATGTTTTCAGAAAACCTGACTCTCGAGTGTGGTAGACAAGAAGGGATTGGGCGTGGATCCATCATGGCCTTTAATTAGTCAAGCAGTCTCAGAATTAGTTATTTGGTTTTCAGAAGCATGCATAATGTTTTCAGAAATACACTGGAGTATATTTTAGCAATTTTAAAAGTATCTTCTAAAAATAATTGCATCAATAGGTCTCATGAAACAAACTAGTGTCTTGGAACGAGGATTTGAGAAAATCTTATTTGTAGTCTTGGCATGAGGCCTTGGCTACGTGTTTATGATAGTCTGGAATTATGCATTCCATCTTTATGAAAGTGGTTAGTGATATTGCATGTGATTATTCGACTAGTAGAATATCCATGTGAATAAGTAAATGTAATTATTTAATTTTATTTTTTCCGTATAATGCTGAAGTTCAAGTTTAAAAGGATTTTTTTTATTTATACATTTCCTTAAATGTTTATGCTTATTTATGAAAGTTTCTACTCTATTTCTTACCCTTACTGAGCGTTTGAGCTCACCCCTTTCTATGTTTTATTTTTCCTAGGATTCCAAGAAGTGTATTGTGATTGATAGATAGGGTTAAGACATGGGAATAATGGAATTCATAAAGGATTATTTATGTTGTTTTATATGTTATGAAGTTTAATTTAACATTCATGAATGTAATCTATTTTCCAAGATTGCTAAACTGATCGGTCCTTCGGGACTTGATTCCTTGTAATCATGCCAATGTATTAAAATAATTCACTGACTCTGGGTAACTGGGGTCGGGGCCTTACATAGTTGATAAAAAATATTATTTTATTTTATATGTAATATATATATATATATATATATATATATTAAAAATACTAAGTAATTAGTATTATTTTATATATAGTTGATAGTAAATTATGAGTTATTCCTAAACATTTTGGTTTAATCTTACAAAGATATCATTATCGACGTGAATTTTGGTTCTAATAAATCTACCTATATTAGTGATAAGGTTAACATTGTTACAAATATCTCTATAAGATTAAACCAAAGATGTGTAAGAATAAATTCTTATTCACATTCAGTTTAGATTTTATTATCCTTAATTTTCGTATGGACAAGGATCTTTGGGTAAGATTAAACTGATGCAATGTAAGAATAACGTTAAACTTCTAAATCTCCATAATATTAAACAATGTTTTATCAGCACAAAAAGTGGCGATGATACAATATTAAATTATCAAGAGATATAATTTTTCATAAAAAAAAATCTATTATCCACACTTTAGTAGTAACTAAGAAATACCTTATCGTATTTATAAAAGAACCCTAACTATGCCACCCAATAACCCTATCATTCGACCTCTTGATAAAAGCACACTATGGAGAACCTCCTCTCAGAATTTTGTGGTTGATTCCTCACCTGACATTGAAGGTATGCAATCTCCTCTAATCATGATGTGTTTTTGGAATTTGTTTTACTGTTCTTCATTTATATCCCTACTATATATATGTATATACATTTTTGTATATTTATATCTACTACGACTGATTTTGTTAGAAAAAATACATTGATTAAATTTTTTGGTTTTGTTTGTTAATAATATTGGTGTGGAAGACTGATAAACTCACATTATGTTTAAATCATATTTATTGTCAATGCAAAAGGAAACATGCATGATGAAAAAATGAGATAAGTAAGTACATCTTGGAAGGAAAGTATATAACCTAATATTATTGAGAATATTCATGGATTTCCCAAGAAATAATGTATGGAGGACTTAATTTCTACCATACATTAAATAAGAAGTGTTATATGTTCAAACATTATATATATTGGAAAGGGTAAAGATGATTATTAATGTTTATATGTGGAATATGTTGAAGTACCTTAGATAATAACCTTAAGTTGATGCTACTGATGAGTGTTTTTTGAAGATTAGTTCAATTAGAAAAAATCATTTGGAATCATAATGAAGCTACTCTAGTTGGAATTTCATATCCAGATTTGGTTTGTGCAGAAATGGTGATGATAATGGTGCTACCATTATATTTTTTAAGTTCTAATCACTTTATGATAACGAAATAAGCTACTATTTTCTAAAATGATATATCCTGATAACTTCTAGATAGAATACTTAAAGTGTGATTATTAATGTGTTTATCTTTGTGAATATATGATGAATTTTTTGGAACTAAGAGAATTGTATATAACAGTTTTTAATGGGGTTTGATGTGTTGCTACTGTGAATACATTTAAGAGATATTAGTTATATCATTTAAAGATGGTGAGAATAAAATATAAGTGAGATAAAGTTATGTAGTATTCATCCAAGGGTTGTTGTACATGAATAACACAATTAAGATTGCTTAGATGTTGACTTATATAGATCAAGAAAGGATAACAAATGATTTAAATATCCCAGAATTGATTTAATGATTCTTAGAGTTTATTTAAGGAAATTATGGAAGTATTGAGTCAGAGTGAAAAAATGACTAAGGAATTTATCTTACAATGTGGTCCCTGTATAATTTTTTAAATCCATGTATGATATTTTATATATCCAAGTGAAAATGTAAAGGTCATTTATCTTATGGAGGATAATGTAAGTAAATTCATTTATATTTTAAGATAATTATTTTTATCATACCCCAAGAAAGAGTTTAAAAAATTAGAAAATGAATTTATCTTATACATGTAAGATATTTTAGGTCATGTAAGTAGTTTTGCGTGATCATAAGTAAATTATTTTATTTCATAATAGAATTAAAACTAAAGAAGTAAAATTAGTTACATGAGGATAAATCATAATCTTTATGAATTGATAAGGGGGTTTATTTTATGCATAGAATAAATTATTCTATATATGATAATTTATTTTTCATGGATGCTATATTTCCAAAATTCATATATTTTGGGAAAAGGGATTTGAATTAGATAATTATTTGGCTATGATCTCTATGTATCTAACATCATGATCAAATAAATGATCACGATTCTTTATAAAATCCAAATAATTTCAATTAGATGAAAATTATGGATCTATAAAATGAGTTCCCCACCATATAATGATATGAAAAATTTTCATACCTATATAGAAATATCAAGAAAACTAAAATTTGTGGATTTTGAGGTGAATTTGATTTTATATAATGGTCTCGATGATTCAAATATCAATGCTTAGAAAGAACTGAGTCCTTATCCATTTTTTCATGCAGAATTTGTAAAATGAATTGAGTTAGAGATCTTGAGAATTAAACAGACTGAGATTTGAGGGAGTTTCAATATGAGAAAGTTTTTATTCCTTTGAAACTATTATGCATATATATGTTTATAGGTCGAATAAGATAATGAGAGTGTGTGAGAAAATTGACTATGAAAACATAAAATCTATTATAAAAGTCAAAATAAGGAAGGATGTGATCTTGATTATGAATAAACGCATATATAATTCACCTCTAAAGAAGAATAGAGAAATAATAATCGACCCTATTATTGCTAAAAATTCTTGGAGCTAACAAAATAAGGAGTCGTTTTAGTTTGGTAGAAATCCTTTTACACTAAATAAAGATAATTTGAAGGAGAATATTGAGAATTCTTTCCAAAAACATTTATTCATTATTAGATCCTGAATAAGAGAGAGTTTGGATGTGATGTTGCTGATCATATTGAAATATATAATTCTTAGAGATCCTGCCTACAACATCCTAGTATTTAATTTTTAAGAACATTTTTTCCGACCATATTACTACTGCAATAGAGGAATAATATCATATATATATTCTGATAGGGAATCAATCCATCATAGTTGATCTTGATTAAAAGGACATAAATTACATTTATCTTTTATAAAGGAAAAACAATCCCTATATTAAATTTTATCTTGTGAGTGATGAGATTATAGGTTCAAGGTTATACCCTTTTATGGGATTCTTTTTTTAATAAGACAGAAGTCATTCATGTGTGTAATAACCATGATGCACTGTGGATTTAGTCATATGAAAAGAGGTGAACCTCATTAAAAAACCTTGGTGTTCTCCTATATTTTTATATTTTTCAATGTATGAATATCATCTAAATGATACATAAATAGATAGAGAGAGACCTATTTATTAAATTAGCGAGGAGTTAATTAAGGGATAAAAGTGAAATTGGATTATATTCCATCCCACACTACTTTAACCCCCAGAGTAGGGGTACCCCAAAGTGATCCTAGTAGAGTCTTATAAAATATCTTACATATTTATGAAATGGGGTATAAGTGTTTTGGAAGAGGATTGAAGAAGTTATATCAGTAAGAAATAATTCATTATAGGACTCGGTATTTCAATCCTTCATCCGAGTTCTATTGAAATGAAAACTGCATGGACTTCCTTATAAATATAATTTTTTTTGGGTTAATTTTTTTGGGTCACATGAGTGTGGTCTTATACTTTGTTTCTAGGAGAATAAAAACAATAATTCCATTACACCATTGGTAATTCCATGACTCAACTATGATAGAGGAGCCAATTATGAATGTTTGAATAATGGGAAAGAGGGACATCATAAAAAGAACCCATGAGAAATAGGCTCTTGGAAATTTAAATTTGTTTCTTGAGAAACACCATAGGAGATAATTGGACATTATTATAGATTTATACATAAGTTTATTTTTTATGGTAGTGTGGGGAAAACATATGATTATTTCCTTCATTACGAAAAGTATTTAGTAATATCTCACATCATGGAGAGTGTGGAGATGTCACGATAAGGCAGAGGAATATTTCTATGGTTCTATTATTCTATAAGATTACATGTCAAAGATGGAATCCATTTGGTGGAAACATTTTATATAATATTTTAAATTATAGAATCATAATTGATCATATTGTTATGTGTAGTGTCTCATAATGGAATTCTAGTCAAATAAATATCCAAAATGATTTCACCATAGTGTGTTTTCTTGGTGTAATCCATGAAACTTGAAGGTAATTTTTTAAACAAGAAAAAAGTAACCATCAAGTCATTCATATTCAAGGGCTGGATGTAGGTTAGAATTATAATTTATAGATCATTCAATGATGGTGATATGTAGACCATGACGATATCAAGTCAGAAAATTTTTAGATTCATATTTTATATCTTTCATGAGGTAATTGATAAATTGATTGAGTGAACTTGACACAGTTTTGATGAGACTAAATGAAAATATTTCCCCCACTTACTGAAGGTGAATTAATCATTGATTGAGAAGGAAATCTAGTTATTATATAAATATGGAAGAAATATATCATTATATTTATTAATGTTCGAAGGACCATGGATCTAATCATAAATAAGGGAGAATCAGAGAGATTAATGGAGGAATTCTAAGCTAGTGCTAGAAAATCAGGGAATAAAGGAGACATGGGAGGCTATATCATTATTTTTTTATAGATTTAATTATAGTTTCTAAATTGGGAGATAATTTATGCACTCCTTCTAGTCTAAAATTTCTCTCTATTTGTGAAGGTAAATGAAATGAAACTTGAAAGTAGTGAGTTGTTCAAGCGATTAGGTGTAGTGATTTCATTGTATTGTGTGGGTTTTAAACCAATATGGCTAGTTTATCTGCTCTAAATTGTATAAAAAAGCATTGAAATTTGTTTTTAGGTGCATCAGTACATTTACATTTCATGAACATTTGATTATTGTACATTGAGTGAACCAAATAATTTTTATGTTCTACTCTACTATTTAATTTAACTCTTAGCATAAATTGAAAGGTAGAGGTGTGTTCCTAATAATGGAGGGAGAATATAATTGAAAATGGATAGTTATGAAAGATTAATAAGGCTTGATTCACCTATCTCTCTTAGGGTATTTCCCTTTCTTGGGACTAATATTTTTTCATGTATATCCCTCTAATGTTTTGGACTATTCATCATAATATTAGATCAATCTTCACATTTTAATGACATCAACTCCATTTTTTGGATTATTCATTATTTAATTTATCTACCATTAATCCTTTCCACACATTTGTTCTTTATCATTGTTATATACATATACATCTATAGGTGTAATGTGAATAGATACCAAAATGAATTTATATATTTAAGTATATATACACATACAAAAATAAATAAATAAATAAATAAATAAATATATATATATATAATTTCAAGTTCAATCTATTTTTAAATGTATATATATATATATAAATTTATATAGATTTTTTATGTGTATTTATTTTCATTTATATATATAGATTTTATATTATGTGTTTTCAATTAATGTTTTAAAGCACAAATTTGTGAAATAATTTTTTATTTCATAAAATAAGTTTAAACTTACACATAAGATGGTCAAATATTTTGAATAGTCTATAAGGGACTATAAATAACACCTCACTTTGAACATTAGGAGCCACTTGAATTTGATTGTATCTGGGGTTTCTATTTAGGAAACTATTGTATTCATTCTAACCATCAATTCCACTAATTGGTCAACAAAATGAAATATAAATTGATCTTTTCTTTTAATTTCATTAGACTTTATGTAGTCTATACACACCTGCAACCCATGATTTTTTTCATAGAGAATGAATCAACATTATTTTCCATTATAATCATTATACCTTTCTTCAAAAATAATTGGAAGTAAATCACCCATCCATTATTGGATATATGGTATTTAATTTTTGTACTTAAGAGTTTCCAAAAATTTGTTTTTACCTCATCATTATTTGGATGTGTCATATTTTATTTTGGTTGTAGAATTTGACTACACCCTTATTTAAGATAGACCATAAGATTGTATAGGGAAGGGATAATGACCCCACATTATGTTTCATTAATTCCTTCAAGTAATCATGTTTATAAATTCTAATTAATCACCCTTAAAACTTAAATTCAAAGGTGTGGTATAAACTCAAGTTTGAAGTTGACCCACAGAGATACGGATACTTAGCATGAACCTTAAGTTTAAAATAAAAAATATAATTTTTTGAATTATTGAAATAAATATAAAACAAATTTGAATAAATAAATATATGTTAAAAACCTATCAAGAATTTATAAATCTTTTTTTCACGTGATAGAGAAGAGTCCAAGATATTTAATATATTATCATGCTTTCTTATAATTAGATCTAAAAAACCTTTGATCATGGTGTTAACCTCTAAATTTTAAAATTCAATTTTTTAAAATAAATTATTTTCATTTATTTATTAATATGGTTTCTGAAATTTAATGCCCCAATATTTTTAAATAATTTTATGTTTATATCATATACAACATGCAACACCAAACATAAATGAACCACAAAATATTATTAATTAAATACGATCATTATACCCTAGATGTTAAATTTATGGGTATAAATTGTATTAACTGAATTATGATATATTATTATATATATATAAATATAAATTACCTACTCAATAAAAATTAATGGATTATTTCCTAAGAAATTAGTTCATATTTTTTAGATAATTTATTTTATTATTTAGAACTATGTTTTTTCTAAAAGTTGTTTTTATTATTTTTTGTGAAAAAATATTATAATTATTTTTCGAAACATCTATAAATTGAATATTATAAAAATAATATAATTTTTTAAATCATATAATCAAAAAAATCTTTGGGATTTGTTTTATATTTATAAAAATATTTATTTTCCAGTTAATTATGAAAAATACTGCTTTTGTTGAGAACTATATTTTTATTTCAACCATTAGAAAAAGTTAAATTTTATTCTAAAAATATAAAAAAGTAAAAATTAGTTCTATTATATTATTTATAATCAAATAATATTCAATAGAATACATTTCATAATTGAATTTGGTATAAAAATTTTTTTATACTTAAAAAGAAAATTTTCGAAAAAAATATTTTTTGTTGGGTTTTGTGTTTTAATAATAAAATTATTTCTGTTAATTATTGAAATTTAATATTAAATAATTTATCCCATATTTGGAATCATGAGGAAAAAATTTAGTATATATATCCCTTTTTATTTTTTTACATTATGAAAAACAGATCTAGTAATTTCTAATACAACATTAAAGGGTAAATCATGTAATTAAGGGTAAAAGTAAAATAATAAGGAAAAACTAATCACCCTAAAACTTGCATAGATTTTATTTTATGAGTCCAATTATTAAATAATAGTACAATATTTTATTATATTACATTTTTTTACCATTTTTATGATATCATTTCCTTTATAATATCTTATATGAAAAAAGTAAAAAATTTCACACACTTCTTTTTAATAACTATAATATTTTTGAAAAGGTGAGAAATAGAAGATATATTTGGTTATAAATATTAATTTTAAATATTAAATAATTATTGTAATCTTTTTAATTTAATTATAATTTTTATTGAAAAAATAATTACATTAAATTCTTACACAATGCTGACGCAGTAATTATTCAATTAACATAAAAATAAAATAACTTTTTCTAAAAATATTAAAGTGATATAATTTTATTGTGATAATTTTTAATTCTATTTTTTATATCTATGTGATATATTAGTGATTTTTATAACAATTAAATTCGACATCCAACTTTTTATTGGTTTATTTAAAGTGAAATTAAATGAATATTTTCAAAATTTTCAATAATGACATTTAATAAAAATAATATTTTATTAAATAATTTAATAACTAAAAACCATGAAAGTGTACAATTATGATAATATATGTTCTAAAATTTTATCCCATATCCATTTATTGGAAAATAGTTACCTTATTTGTAAAATTATAACCCTTTAATAGTGAAAAAGAAGTTGCTGTAGTTAATGTAAAAATAGGTTAATTAATGAATTAAAACAAATGATAAGTTTTGAAAAAGTTATTAAAACTATAATAATTTTATTTTTTTGATGATATTTAACTGATATAATATCCATTTATCTAATTAAAGACCTTTTGGAAGCATTTGGATCTAAAATAGTTGTATTATATATTAATTTTTTTTGAATGTCCAAAAGTACCCCTCACCTCAATTTTAAAAGGGCATATCCTACCTCACTTATTTAATCCACTCTGAGACATATATCTAATAAAAAACCTAACCTATACTCTTATAAATTCACTAGACATATTATAGAGGTTTTGTTCTTCTCAAAATACTAAACATAGATTCCTTAATGAAGGATCTAATGGAGGTCTCTGGAAGAAGAGGAGATCATATTACCCGACCTCATTGAAATTATTTTTTCTTCTACCGAATAAATATATATTATATTTATTATAAAATTGAAACAGAAGTATACTAAATATAAATTTTTTTTATCATTATTATTAAACCACCATTATCCACACTCATTTTTTGTTAAATGGTAATTGAAAGTATGGCCTATACGTTTATACGACTTACCATCTCCACATAGCGATACAATTCATTTTCATCACTATATTTTATGGATGGTAATTTTGATGAGTTTAATTATTATTTATAATTACTAGTAAATAATTATAATTTTTTAATTATGATATCATATCTACCTTATTACCTTCCCATCTGTTGGAAAACGATAATGTCGTTTGTGCGTACATACAACCTACAGTCTCCACGAAGTGATGTGATCTGTTTTTCATTTAAGCTTTGCATGTATTGTAATATAGATATATTAAATGAATATATATTTTATATATTATATAACAATGATTCTATAAAAGTGAAATTTTATTTATCTTTCTTTCATACTATCAATTAAAAACTGAAAAACTGTTTATGTGTAGGTATGGCCCACCGTCTCAATGAATGGTGCAACTAATATTTATTTCTCTAAATTTTATGGATTAATATAAATAAAAATATATTTAATATATAAATTTTTTATATAATTATTCAATTTTAGGATATTATGAAATCTTTATAAAGTTATAAAGACCGAAACTACCAAACTTAAACATACATGAAAAATGATGTAGTTTTTACCCTAAACAGTGAATTTAACAAAGAATTGTTAATACATGGGTGATAAAAGCTTATAAGTACATCATATATGGTATTATATGGAATATTAAAGTCATTTTATATATTTATAATAAATATATATTCATTATTCCAGAATATGGAACTCGTACAAAGGAATTATGACCTTTGGTAAGGGATTTCATCTCAATTTATTTCCATTGATACATACTATAATTCTATGAAACAATTTAATATTATATGGTGTATGTATATTAAAATTTAAATGCACTATCATTAATCCTTAATAATTTATGGTAATTTATGTTTTAATTTTAATTATTTAATCCTAGGGGATTTTACTTGAAAATTACAAAGTGGTAATGAATTTCATAACTATTTTTTTTTTCATTTGGTTATTTTACTTATTTTTTATCTTTGATATTATTAGATTATGTGTGTAAATAATTTTTATTATATTGTGTTTTATTTAAAATATTTTATTTATATTTAAATTATATACACATAATTGACTCATTTATTAATTCTCATTTCAATTTTATTATCATTGTATGGGTTTCTCATCTCACTTTTTTATTTGTGAGATATATTATATATTCACCATTTATTTTTTTATATTGTCCAAATATTTCCTCTTTGATTTATTATATCATTAATATATTTTTTATTTAAGGTATTTAATGTTTCACTTGAAGTTATTTCCTTCATAGGGCCTACGATTCAAAAGATACCCAAGTGGTAAGGGTTTATTTCACAATATCACCATTATTTTGGATTACTTATTTTTAAATATCAAGTGAGGAAAATTCCTATTCCATGTCCATTTATAATAAAATTGGTTTCAAAAATGTTTTTAATATTCTCCAACTATTGTTTAAATTCATTTTTACCATTGTTCTACTTTTTAAAAAAAATTTAAGATGAATATTTCTATAATTTCCAAATGACATATATTTAGGATTTTATTAAAAAAGAGTGAAAGGAATGTTTTTTAATATGGAATGAACAAAAACTTAATTCATCATGTTTTTTCAATAAATTTAAACTTAATTTACAATTTTATTAAGTTATTTAAAAAAATGATTTATACATTATATGAATAGTAGCTAGTTTTTAAAAATTTATTTTAAAAGGGGAAAGGCTATTTTACTCAAGAAATATTCTTGTAATCTCATTAAAATTTTTTCATATATATCAACATCATTTTTTGAATATTATGTTGATTATGTGAAATAATTTTTCAATTCATCATATATTGTTTTATGGTATATGATCAGTTTTATTGCGGAAAGTATTTTTATTATGTATGAATACTTCTTCCAATTCATATAATTGTTGATTTTATTTAAGGAATATTGATTATTTTGTGTTTTATATTCATATAAGTAATGTATTGGACCTATTATGTGATGGGTGGGGACTGCTATAGGCCCCTTATGCATCAGTAGGCATCATAAGATAAACTAGATTGGGTTTTGGCCAAGGCCTTACTCATTTGTGTATATTTCTTGGTATAAGGTCTTGATGTAAATATTAGATGTCTTGTCCAAGGACTTTATTTTATATTTCACATGTTTAAAATTATGCATTCCTTCATTTGTAAATATTTTATTTATTTCCATGTGATTATTTTATTGGTTAAAATATCCACAGATAAGTTTGAAACGTATGTGACTATTTATATGGCTTGTTTGACCATCCTTTATTTCTACCATATTTTGTTTAAATTATTTTTTAAATGATGTGTTTTTTTGTTATTTACCTTTCCATATTTTTTATTCTTATTTGTGGATGAAAACTTACACTATAGGCATGCCCTTACTAAGAATATGAGCTCACCCCTTTATTATGTATCATTTTCCCTAGGATTCGAGGAAGTGTTTTTTGACTAATATAAAGGGATGTGATGTGGGGAATACTGGTGTTGTCAAATAAATCACATTGAATATTTTATATTTTAGAAATATAAAATTAATTTCAAGTATGCATCTATTTTACCAATTATATTAACTTTTTGGTCATTTTATATAAGATTGCTTGTATTTAGTGAAAGTGTAATAAAGTAACCATTGACTTAAGGCTACTAGGTTCAGGGTATTTCAAATTTATATTAGAGGAAATTTTAGTAGACCCTTAGGAACTAAATAGATTGTGGAACATAACACTATAATAGACAGTATGTATAAATCTAGGTATAGGATAACATCCTAATAATTAGTCGGGTATAGATTATATGGTTTCCCACACTGATTACTATTTATTTTACTATTATTTTTGGTTCTAGTCAATGTATAGAACATAAAAGAACTATGTTATCATTGAACATGATAAAAAATATGGTGAAGTTGAGAAACTAAATGTGATAATGACTAATGTGAAACATATTGTGATTATGAAGAATCAATTATAATGATATATGATTAACAACTTTCTCCTTATGAAACTATCAAACTCCGTAAAGAATATATGAATACATTTTTATGATATCTTGTGTACTGGAGACCAAGTAGGTAAGAGATCACAATTTTATTCAAGTTAGAAATGTGGGAAGAGTCATATTGGAGAATGTATCAAAAAAAGTCCAAAAATATTTAATGTGTCTATAAAAAGGGAATAAATCAATGAATTGTTGATGAAAAAATGAATCGTATAATGAAAGAGAATAAATTACGTCTTACAAACCCATTTTTAGTTCAATATACTATGTGTGGGGAATATGGGCATTATCTGAGTCATTATCCCAATCCAATGTTTAATTCCTAGATCAAAGAAAGACCTATTCTATGGAAATATTTTAAATACAAGTTTTGAATTATTTATATATTTTCAGTTGAGAAATATGTTGTATATTTATTAAATAATAATCATGAAACATCTAAGGATTTATCTATACTAGTTTTTATTTAAGGATTTGAAAACATAGGTTTGATGGTATCAATAACCTAGAAAATCGATTTAGTGATAAGAAGGTACTTTTGGAAAACACATGATTGAGGAACTGATAAACCTTAATATGTGTTTTATATTAGGATAAAGTTAAATATTTTTGGGATTAAAAGTATAAGGTTGATCATAATTTCTTGGAATAGATACCCCTTGTAATGTTTTATGTGATGTGATTTTAACATTATTAAAGAAATTTTGGTAAAATTTTGTTGGAATAAAACCCTTTAATTTAGTTTATATTTAGTTATTTGGGAAATAATACATTTATATGTTGGGGTTGTCAGTTTAAATTTATTAATAACATTTAAGGTCAATATTATTTTTACGCTGAGTTTATTATGGATTATTAGGATAAAAGAGTTGGTAAAATTTGAGAATATATCATATAGAAAATTAGAAATGTTAAAAAAATAAATTTGTTGAGAAATGTTAATTTTTGAAGAAGTTGATTATATTTTGGGGAATGATATAGTTTAAAAAAATGAAAACCATAATTCTAGGTGAAAACTAATCGCATACAACAAGGCCACGAGGCTTGGACACACTTATGGAGGGATAAAATGGTGTGACTCCTACCACTGGCCTATGTGATGTACTGGTTATTATGGTATGTTTTCAAGTTAAATTATTTGATAGATAAATAATAAGTTTATTTTAGAGAAACATTATGTAATATTTTTTTTATTTCATAAGTTTTCCATACATAAGATAAAATATGGTATATTTTAAAGTTTATTTTCTTAGAAATAAGTTTCCCAACACATGAAAACATTAAAAATTATTCTAATTCCATTCCATAGAAATCTTCTGGGGTTCAATATAAGTAACTTTTACTTAATTTCATAACATGAGTTCATACATCAATGGAAAGGGGTGAGCATGAGGCCTTTTAAAGGAATAATCAAGGGAGACAAAAGCATGTGATCATAAGATATATAAATAAGAACATGAATCATAACAATAAGGAATGAACAAGAGACATATAGTTATAATAATAACATAAATTATAACATGGAAATGTGGGTTCAAAATTTAAATGAGACATTCATAATAATATCACCATGTTTTATCACTAAAGTGTCAAAAATAAAAATTACCAAGGTTATTCACCAAGGTCTTATAAATTATGTCATATTTAGAGATTAAATTCTTACCAAATGCATTGGAGAAATATTAGGTATCATCCTAAACATGTCTTAATTTCATATGATCTATATAGATTATAATAAATCATTTAATTAAAAACCCATGGATAATAAACAATAGGTTTTCTATCAAAACCATCGTTTATATATGTGATTAAATACATGCACATTAATTCATTTTTAAACCATGAAAGAGAATGTAGGTTTCATATATGTAAATTACTAAATCAAAGATTAATTTTTTACATATAGTTTAATAACCATTGAAAATAAAAGAGTTTTTGGTATTCAAATAAAAAGGAAAATATAATTTTTTATATAAACGTTAGAGATTTCAGAAGTAAATTCAGTATCATGACGAGTATAAACTATGGTTTTAGAAATGGGTAATATAACAAAGAATGAGGGTAACCCATTGATAAAATAATATTATTATAGTAATTTTAAAATAGAAAGTGGACAATGGAAATTAATTTAAAAATTAGAAGATATAAAACATAAAAAAGGTAACATGAATGGAAAAGAGAAATGGAGATTTCCCATACCGTGAAGAGTTGTTCCTAAAACATGAGGATGATACCTTTGGGGAGTGAGGAAACCATTAGGGGAATAAATTAGAGGAAACAACTCAATAAAATAATATAGTATTGATGGAGAGAGAAGGGGAATGGTGAAATGGGTGTCTATATTTAAGGAAAGTAGAGGAACTGGTTAATAATGTCAAAATATAGGTATTGGGAATCTAGGTTGTGGAAACTGAAAAAACATTGAATTACCCATGGTTTTTTTCATGGTTTGGGAAATTTGAGTCACAATTAATGATATTTTATTCCACTATGACTGAACAGACATTTTAACACCCCTTTGTACATGGAACGTTAAATTTTTCACAAAATAATGCATTTAAAATCAAAATTTCCATTTAAGACTTTGGAAAGTAATTTATATGTTGGGAAGTTGATTAAAGTATGTCAAAATAAATAATATCAATAAAATAAAATATTTAAGTTCATATAGTGTTTTTAATTTATTATTAAATCATTATGACAGAAGTATGAAGTCATAATATATACCAAAAACCAAAAACAATATTTTTACTATTCATGAAAAAATAAGGTATTTTTGAAAATTATCATAAATTCACCCTAACATAATTTTTATGTGATGATTTCAAATATAATGTTTATTTATCAGATTAATTTTTGAAATATGTGAATTTTATATTTTAAATATAAAAATCCTTATATATTTAAAAATAGCATTTTTAAGCCACATTCAAATTTCAAACACTTATAAAAAATTTCTTAAGGAATTATTAAATTATTTTATGATATTTATTTAAATAAGTGTGTTTTAAAAGATAATTTAATTAAAATAAATATTAATCAAAATACCTTTTTTTATTATAATATTGTATATATTTTCTAAAAAATTATTTTTTATTTGTGTCTAGAAATAAATTTATCAATATAATATCAATAAAATTTATATTTTATTAAGAAAAAATATTCATAAAAGTAATTTATGAAATAAAAAATTTATTTATTCAAAGAGAATTATAATTTAAGTAACTATGTCCCAGACATGTAATCCCTTATTACACCCACATATGTCATAAGGGTAAGGTGTTTGATGGTGGTAGTATAATGGGGTGGATCAGTTAAAATTGAATGGGTGGTAATTTACACTAAATTAAATGTATCCCATAGTAAATTTCATTCATGATTTACTCTTGGAAGATCTGATTGGGGGTGGTCAAGGGAAATCCCTTGCGATGCTAACTCCCTCCCATGTTTTGAAAAATAGGCTTCAAACATAATGACTATACTTATTGAGGCCATTGATTCACCTTTCTGCATCAATTATCCTTTGTAATTACTGCTTATAAAAATAATTATAAAGGTAAAATTATCACCATGATTATATTTTAAAATGATCAAATTTACCAATAATTATATAGACCAACACTTATATAATGGTTGAATCCCAATGGTCACATTTCCCTTAATACCCTATAAATACCACTTCATTTGTTCACTACAAATTTACCACAATTTCTGTCT
Source organism: Viscum album (assembly GCA_963277665.1). Classification (NCBI taxonomy): domain Eukaryota; kingdom Viridiplantae; phylum Streptophyta; class Magnoliopsida; order Santalales; family Viscaceae; genus Viscum; species Viscum album. The sequence goes on along the minus strand of OY728159.1, from coordinate 1,415,236,778 downwards.
ATGGTTATATTTTCATTTCATAAGATGTTGATTGGTTTAATAATATTTTATTTTATTTATATAGAATTTTTAGTGGGGGAGATGATTCTAGCAGAGTGCAGTGATCCTTTTTTCCCATTTTAGGTTCCCTATTTTATATTTTTTTCCTAGTTGTAATGTTTGGAATATTAATTGGTTATATAGATAACTAATGTAATGATATTTATTGATGATATAAAATTTTGTTGGTTTCTCTATATTTTTTTTACATTTATAATATTATATATAAAACACATTTATTAAGGAGACTAAAATGATTTAAAAATTATTGGTATTTACATTCTCCCCCTTAGGAAATTTCATCCCTTAAATTTCAACTCATTATCTCAGTTGATAAAAGGTGAGAGAAATTTTTTCTCATTGACTCCTCTGGTTCCCATGTCTCTTCTTCATATTTATGTTTCCTCCATAACACTTTTAAAAGGTGATTAGTTATCTTTCAATGGCCTTTGTCTCTATATTCAAAGATATCCACTGGATGCTCCTCATAAGAGAGGTCATGTTCCAATTTTACCATCTTTGGATTTAGTACATGTGAGGGATATAATATAAAATTACTCAAGAGAGATACATGGAATACATTAAAAACATGAGAAAGAATTAGTGGATGTTATTGCAGATATGCCATTACTCCTATGTGATAAAGTATTTAAAAGGGGTCTAATTTACTTGGGGATAAACTTTCATTTATTTTCAAATCATATGACCCTCTTCTATAATGATATATGGAATAAAAATTTATCTCAATACCAAACACAAAGTCCCTTTGACAGTTTTCAACATAGCTCTTCTGTTGAATTTGATTAGCCTTTATATATTGTTGGATAACATGAACCGTTTCTGTCATCTCTTGTACAATATTGGGCCCAAATATATTTATCTCACCAAATTCATCCCAACATGTATGAGTTCTAAACCACTTCCCAAAAATAGCTCTATATGGTTTCATTGGAATACATGATTGGAAGCTATTATTGAATAAGAAATCAACTAATGGGAGGTGTTGATATCATCCACCTTCAAATTCCATTGATCATTTTATCAACATTACCTAAAGTTTCTGAATAGTCCTTTTAGATTGGACATCAGTTTGGGGGTAATAGACCTTAAAAAAATTTAATTTAGTATTCAGATCATGTTGAATAATTCTCTAGAATTTAGATGTGAACCTTGTTTCATGATTGTAAATAATAAAAAGTGTAACCCCATACAACTACAACACTTCCTTTATGTATATGTTTTCATGTTTTTAAAGAGGGAAATCATCTTGAATAAATATTAATTGGGAAATCATTGTGAGTGAATCCACTCTAACTCATATCACATTGCTTCATTTGGATGTTCTTGGGAGACCAATAATGAAGTCCATATAGATATTATCCCACATTAATATTGGTATGGGTAGTGGTTGCAATACCCTTTTAAGAATTTGGTGCTCCGCCTTTACTTATACACACACCAAGAACCTTGCACTATAGTCAAAAGTATCTCTTTTCAAATTATCCCATCAATAATGATCACTAAGGTCCCTATACATTTTAGTGGTTCCAGGATGTATAGAGAATGCTGATCTATGAGATTTATCCATTAGCTCCTTCTTTGTTCTTCAGGATAGATGGGACACTTATCCTTTTACAATTTTTTTGTAAACCTTCTTGATCAATATTAATCTTAGGAAACTTCCCATTATTAACAACCTATAGTGCACAAACCCATGCTTCTGGATTCTGTGAATAAAATGTGGTGAATTTTTTCTAAAAAAGATAACTAAAACAATACACAACACTTTATAAAAATAAGACATTTTATGGTCTAGGTTCAAGATAATTAGAAAAATATTTAATTTATAATAGTTTACAAAAAATAAAATAAAAATATATACTTATCTGTGGGTCTTCTAACTCAAAAAATGAATATGTCTATTCTAAAACTTTTAAGATACCTGTGAAAAAATTTAAAACAATGGATGGGCATTCAATTTCCCAGCAAGGGATTTTAAAACCATTGTAAAACCTTTTATAAAAACTCTTTTAGAATAAATTTATATCAAAAAATATTTGATATTAAAAAAACTTTTAAAAAATAATTATTTTTAAAATTCATTTCAATAATAGTTCGTTGAAAACACTTGGATTTTTCCGTTGATATTATTGTGAAAATAATACTTCTTTTATGGATTGTTTTAATACTAGGAGGATCCTTATGAAAACTCATATGGCTATAAGAAATATCCCTAATGGAACAACATTCTATGAGGCCATGGGTTCACTTCCCACTCCTCATTCTCCCACCTAATACCTAGGTCATGGTTCAAATTTGAAGAAACAATTTGTCAGGTTACACCTTTCTCAATCTGAATAAATTAAAACATTTGAAAACTTACTTAAATTATTTTCATAGAAGAAAATATTTTTATATATTTGAACTTTGATAAATCAATTCTTCATAATTTTTTTAAGATAAATACATGTTTAAAAAAATATTAACTTGTATAAATACTTTGAAAATTTCTTAAAACAAAACACATAAATACATTCTTAATTAAAAAATTTATTGTAACTATGTTAAATTATATTTTTATTAAAATTCTTGATTACATCACATATATAGAATATAGCAAGGACTCATTAAAAATAACGTGCATACATGAAATGTCATGATTATTATAGATAATGGCCATTTACTTTTATGAAAAGCATGAATGTATAAGTTATTTGCATAAATTAATAACTAATAAAAACTTTTTGCATATAGAAAATAAAATTTAAAATTCCTTATATTCTAAATTCATATATAAATTATAGAGTTTTAATTAAAATAATTTTGAAAACATTGAAATTTCATAATATGTTTAGAATCATTATATTTAAAACTAAAACACATACAAGGGTTTCTTAAATAAAAGATATTTTATATAGTTTATATTTTTAAATATATATATTTATAAAAAACAAATAAATTCACTTAAAATTAAAATTTCCTTAATAAAAATAAAATAAATAATCTATTACTAATCATAGATCATAATTTGAAAATTTATAAAAATATTATATCCATTAAAAATAAATCTTCAAATAATTGAAGTATTTAAGAAATAATATTTTAAAATAAGAAATATTTGAAAATAAATACTTTCCCTTACTAAATTCCAAAATAAATAATTATGAAAAATTTTATAGAAACTCTCTTAGTAATATTTTAAGAAGAGATATTCTTATTTATGATAGATGACTAATTTAGTCTAACTATCTCTTGTAGTGTTTGCACAAGACATACAAAAGGTGAAGCATGTTGAACATGGTGTGCATTAATAGACAAGTGTAAAAAAGTGGAACTAAATTCCTATTAAAGACTTATAAGACTATAAAGATAAAAGATTATATAAAGGTTTCAGTTTCTTTCATTAAAGGGAAAACATTTTATTTATGAATTCATTGAATATAGGACAAAAATAGATATGTAATCATATGAAAATAGTAGGTTCACTGAATGGATTTGTTGAATTTTGAAATAAAAGAAAACACTGTCTTAAATTGGATGTTAATGTTCCATTAATCTTATATATTTTTATATGAAGCTTATTGATATATGTTGAAATAGATGAATCAAAAATCAAAAATATATCATATATAGATTGCAACTGGTATAAAAATCTTCACAACACATCAAACCACATTCATACATTAAAAAATATAAGACAAATCAGAATTGTTGAAAAATAGATACAACCATAATCAAAACATTATAATGTTTCAAACAAATTCCATTGATGAAAAACCCAAATCGATGATATGAAATCATCATCCAAGAAGGAAAATCAAAGGGACAGAAAAAATAAACAAAATAAATACACTTAATATGCTCTAAGAGATAAGATTTCAGACACCTAATTTAATTAAAGACAACCCTACTTTCAAATTCGAGGAAGATACGACTAGATCCTTATGTCGGAATCCCCCTTTTATTGAATCATACTTCATTTGAAAGTCAAAGAAGCTCGAATAGACTCAATCTTTTGGTCTGCAACTCCTTGTTCGACCTCGACCTTGTCCTACTTTTCGATCTCCTTCGTTAAATCTTGCTATGATTCATAGAGATCTCAGCTCATCGCTCTACGCGTTCGCACCTTCCCGAGACATCAGCTCTCATCTTCCTAGAGACTCCCAAAACAATGAACCCAAAATGTAACACTTAAATTAATTTCCTCCATTATATATATATATATATATATTAATCATTTATCTTCATTTAATTTAGTTCTTTTAATAAATTTTTATTCATTTTTTTATTATTTTGATTCAATAATCATTCATTTTATAGAAATAATATATTTTTTGAAAAATAATTATTATAATACATATATAATAGTTGTAATCTTGAAATAAAATATTTATAATTTATTTATAATATAATATATAACATATTTTTTTATAAACTAAAATAATATTCATATATATATATATATTTATAGTTATTTACATATTTTTAATTAATTATGTAATCATTAATTATTCTTATCATTTATGTGTTTTATAACATTATCAATGTTATATATATAAGTATATAATTTTAATTACAAAGTTACTTAATAAAAATAAATTTAATTATTTATTTCATAAAATAATTTTATTTATGAATCCCATAATTAAAATATTATTTTAATTTAAATAGTCTAATAATTAATGAAACTAAATTCATACATATTTTAATTTTTGTAAACAATTCAAGTAATTTGAAATAATTATTTCATAAAATTAAAAAAATTGTAATTATAATTTATTTATTTTCTTAATTAATATTTATTTATTTATTTTATTAATTTTATTATTAAAAACATTGATTTAATTTTTAATTAAAAATTCTAATAATTAAATAATTAACTCTTTTATTTAAAACTGAGGATTTTATATTCTCCCTTCTATAAATGAATTACGACCTCTCTATTCATTCATTGGATTTTAGAAAATTCTGAATTTCTTTATTCAGAATTAAGAAGAAATAAAATTTCTACGAGAACATAATTATCTAGAAGTGTTAAGGAGAATTCTATAGAAAATATTTTATTTTTCTCAAAATTCAACAACTAATCTTTAATATTTTTTAGATCGTTTCTATGATACAAATTTTAACACCCTGAACCAACGCTTCCAGATTTAGTGATTAAAATTTTATGTATTTTGTCATAAAATATAATTGAAACAATACACAACACTTTATACAATAGAAGAAAATTTCCAGTCTTGGCTCTAGAGAATTAGAAAAACCAAAAAATTTATCAGATTTTTTAAAATAAAAATAAAAAATGATATACTTCTTTATGTATCCATTAACTCCAAAAGTGAAGACATAAATTCTAAAAATTCTAAGATTACTGTGAAAAAAATTTAAATCATGGAACGAGAATTCAATTTTCCGGTAATGTATTTTAAAAGTAGTGTAAAACTATTATTAAAAATACTTTTATAAATACTTTATATCAAATATAAATATTATATATATAAAAACATTTTAAAAAATATTTATTTTGACTATTATTTTTAAAAATAGTTCATTGAAAAAACTTAGATTTATCCTTTGAATAATTTTAAAAAAATAATTTCTTTATTGATTGTTTTAATACAGGGAAGATCCTAATGAAAATTTATATGGCCACAATCAATATCAATGATGGAGAAATGTTCCATGTAGCCATGGGTTCACTCTCCATTCCTCATTCTCCCATATGATTCCCAAGTAACAGTTCAAATTATAGAAGATATTTTCAAGGATCCTTCTTTCTCAATATGTGTCTATTAAATCATTATAAAACATACTTAAAATTATTTTCACAAAAAAAAATAATTCTATATCTTTAAAATCTGATAAATCACATTTTAATAAATTTTTTAAGAGAAATATGTGTTTTATTAAAATAATATCTTGGATTTATACTTTGAAAATTACTTAAAATAAAAAACATAAATACATTCATAATTAAATAATTTAAATTAACTTTTTTACATTTTTATTTTTTGAAACTAATATCATACATCACATACATAGAATAAAGAAAGGGCTCATCAAAATTAATTTTCCTTCTTTAAATGTCATGATTATTTGGAATAATAGCCATTTATTTTTATGAAATCTATGAATATATAAGTTATTTGAAATAACGACAATCTATTAAAACATGGTGTAAATAGAACATAAAATTAAAACCTTCTTATGTTTTAAATACATAAATAAATCAAAGATTTTTAACTAAAATTATTTTGAGAACATTGAAATTTCATAATATTTTCAGAATTGTTATGTTTCAAACTCAAAACCCAATAAGGGTTTATTTGAGATTAAATATGATGTATACAATTACTCTTTGAAAATCTACAAAATATTTAAAAAATAAATAAATTCCCTTAAAATAAAACTTCTCTTAAAAAAATAAATAAATTCCCTTAAAATAAAACTTCTCTTAAAAAAATAAATAAATTAATAATATATTACTAAACATATATAATAATTTTAAAATAGAGAACATAATTAAGTCCCTTACAAATAAAGTTTCAAAGAATCACATTATTTAATAAAAAGGATTTTTAAAAAATAAATTTTTGAAAATTAATATTTTCCCTTACTAAAATCTAAATATATAATTAGAATGAGTTTGATTAATAGTCCCTTACTATTTTTTGAGTAAGTGATCATATCTTCATGATAAACGAATCATTCACACTAACTATCTCTTACAATGTGTGTGTAGGATGCGAAGAACATGTTGTACCTTTAACATGGTGTCTATAAAAAGACTAGTGAAAAAAGTGGAACTAAATTCCAATTTATAGACTCAACAATTTGTATATATAAATTATGAATAAACATGTCAATTTCTACCATTTAATTCCAAGAATTTTATTAATAAATTCAATGAATATAGGAAAAAATATATATGTCATCATATTAAAACATTAGGTTCACATAATGGATTCGTTGAATTTTGAAATAATTAAATCACTATCATAAATTGGATGTTACCATTCTATTTAGTTTGTATATTTTTATATGAAGTGGACATATGCAGAATGACATTGACTAATAAATAATCTATAATAGATCAAATATCAATTTCAATTGGTATAGACATCTTTAGGATTCATCAAACCACAACCATACACTAAAAACTATAAAACAAATAAGAATTGTTGACAAGTTGAAATAAACAACATTAAACCATCATAATATTTCAAATAGATATAGATAAAGAAAAATCCAAATAGACCACATGAAATCATCATCCAAGAAAAAAAATTGAAGGTAATGAAAAATAGAGAAAATCAATACACTGTATATGATCTAAGAGACACGATTTTAGACACCTAAATCAATTAAAAACACACATACATTCAGATATAATGAATATATGACTAGGTCTCCATGCCTGAAGCCCCTTTAGGTGAATCAAAAATCATTAGAATGTCTAATAAGGTCAACTAGACTCTATCTCTTAGTCAAAGACTCCTCATTTAGCCTTGTCTTTGATCTCCTTCATTGAAGATTACGATTCTACTTGATGATCTCGACTCATCCCTCTACAGGCTAAAGCCTTCATGAGATCTCACCTCTCATCTTCCTAGAGACTCCCGAAATGATAAACAGAAATCGAAAACAAAAAATTTTATTTCTCCACTTTGTATATATATATATTATTTATTTTATGTTTATCTAATATAATTCTTTCAATAAAATTTTATTCATTTTTCTTTTATTATTTTGATTCAATAATCATTCATTTTAAAGAAATAATTAATTATTTTAAAGACAACCATGATAATATATATAATTGTTGAAATCTAGAAATAAAATCATCATAATTAATTTTATAATATAATATATTACATATTTTTTTTATAATCTAAAATAATAAACACACACATATATTTATAATTTTTTATATATTTTTTATAAATTAGGATATCATTAATTATTCTTATCATTTATGTGGTTTATCTAATTAGCAATATTTTAAAATGTTATATAAATTCGTACACAATTTCAATTATAATGTTACTTATTAAAATAAATTTAAGTATTTATAAATGTAAATAATTTTATTTATGATACGTATAACTAAAATATTATTTTCATATCAATAGTTCAATAATTAATGAAAATCAACTAAAACAAATTTTAATTTTAGTTATCTTGTTGAGTAATTCAAAATAATAATTTGATAAAAATAAAAATAATTGACATTATAATTAATTTATTTTCTTAATTAATATGTATTTACATTTTTCATTAATAATAATAATAATATTATCAACCTTTAATTAATTTTTAATTAAAAATGGAAATAATGAAATAAATAACTCTTTTATTTGAAGCTTAAGATGTTACACAACCTCTATCTTCTTTTGTATTAAAGGATCTTTTCTTTGAGCTCTTGATATTATCTAGTATTAAGGGTTGGGATATCATTTGGGAGATTGTTTATAATGTCCCTCTCATATGATTCCCATGTCCAACTTTACTAGGTCCTTGATCAATGGATCTCTTTAGATCCTCATCATTGCTAGAAAAACATGGTCTTTCCTACTTAATACATCAATGACTTTGTTTGATCTTCCAAGGAGATGATGAATTGAATAGTCATAGTCTTTAAGAATTTCCAACCATCTCTTTTGTCTTATTTTTGATTAATTTTTCATGAATATATACTTCAATCTTTGGTGGTCTATGTATATATCACATTTCTCTCCATAAGGATAATGCCTCTATATATTTAGGGAGAAAATAAAAACACCTAGATCCATCTCATGTGTAGGATAATTATTCTCATGAGGCTTTAACTATAGAGATGCATAACCAATCAGCTAGAAATTTTTCATGAGGATGTACCTAAGCCATTTCAGAGATGTATCACTATAAATAAAAATCCTTCTCTAACAGATGGTAGAGTTAACATAGATTCAATATCTAATATCTTCTTTTGTTTTTGGAAACTTTATTTATAGTCCTTTATCTTGATGAAATTTTCTCTATTTCAAGATGATTTGGTAAGTGTATTATAAAATAATGAAAAGATTTCAAATACCTCCTATAATATGATGATAAACCCTGAAAACTATAGATATTTGTTATTGTTGTGTGATGAGTCCACTCCTCTACAACCTTTTTCTTGGATGAATCAACTTAGATTCCATCATTTGTTTCAATGTTCCCTAAGACTAAAACCTGTTATAAAAAAGTCACATTTTCTTGATTTTCCAAATAGCTTTTACTTAGAGTTTTCAATATAACCCTTAAATGATATTAATACTCCTCTAAACTTTTGGAATATTATAGAATATAATAAAAAAACTACCATGAATTTATTGATGTAGTCCTTAAAGTATCTTTTCATCAAATTTATAAATATATCAAGATCATTAGTCAAGTTGAATGGAATAAAAAAACTCATAATTCTCATGTATTTTTCATAAGGTATTCTTTAGAATATCTTCTTTGTTTACCCTCAATTTATGATACCTAGATATGAGGTTAATATTGGAGAAGAATTGAGAACTATGAAACTGGTAAAATAAATCATCAATCCTTGGAAGAGGGTACCTATTCTTCACTATTATCCCATTAAGTTCTCTATAATCTATGAATAACCATATTTATCCATACATATTATTTAAAATGAGAAGAGGTTCTCCATAAGGAGACACAATTGATCAGATAAATCCCTTATTTATAAGATCATGAAGTTATTTCTTTAATTCCTCTAACTTCAAATTTTATATTTTATATGGGATCTTAAATACTTACATGTAACTATGTATGAGTTAAATGGAGAACTCTACCTCCCTTTATCAGGGAGGTACATATAACTATTTAGTAAATACACCAATATATTCCTAAACAATGGGAACATTATCTATATTTATAATTTCATTTCATTCAACCTATTCACTGATCATATGAATAAATAAGTATATGATAGGGGCTTCTAAAAAAACCTCAGGTTGAGATATCTCTCCACTAAAAATTACTATAGTTTTTCAATCAAGACTACCAAAATTTCATTTCATCTATAGTTCATATTATCATTATACTTTGTAAACTAGTCCATCCCTAATGTAGTGTCAAATTTCAACCTGAAAATGGATACTATATTTTCTATGAGACTATACTCACCAAAGTTAATACTATAGTTTCTTTACACTATTGATGCTGGGATAATACCTCAGTAAGTCTTGATTGATAACTCTAATTATAGAAGTTTAGGGATTGATTCTGTATTTGTTGAAAAATTTGATGAATTAATGGAATGTGTACAAATAAAATCAAACAATGTTCTTTCAATATTTGAGAGAATAATGAGTATACCTGCCACAAAATCATTTGGAGTTTCTACTTCATCCATCATGATAGAAAATGCCCAACCATTCCCACTTGTCCTATACTAAGGTTCATAGTGGTCTCCCTATATTATCTTATAATTTAGAAATTTATTGGAAAGGTGTATAAGCTATTCACACTTGAAACATAGAACTTATATATAAGATTTCACCACATTCACTTTGGCATTAGTATTGAAAAGTAGAGGCTTCACCTCACCATGATAGTTTTGAGTTATATTCCCATATCTTTCGCACATGTTGCACTTTCTACTCCTAATCAAGTATTTCTCAGAATACATCTTTCCAAATTTTTTGTTGGTGAAAAGTTCCACTTAGTTTCCTCCTCTCCCATGATCAATGCTATTTTATATGTTTGGATCAATTGATCTATTATTTTCATTCGATCTATGTGACCATTTTATCTCTCAAAAGTACAATTAAACCATCATATCACTCTACACTATCTCCTCATAGCTTTTATAGTCCCAATTTGCTTGCTTCCTACTCATATGGGTCATTTTATATCAAAGAATATATCAAAAATTACATTCATATCCTTAAATAAGATAGTGGTGTATCATGAATGTCTTGTAAAGTTTATATCATAGTTTCCCACCGATTCATCTTCCTTTTAATTTAGTTATAATAATTACTGCTCCATTTAGAATATTTATTAAAAAAATATTCCCTAGAATTCTTACCACTATATAGAATCAATATCCCTTATTGGATTCGGTTTATTAATCAGTTTCCACCACTGATTAGTGTAACATCCCAGACATGGGTTCCACTGAAATGGTGCCTAAAGTCCATTTGGATATATTACCTCAAGTGTATATCCCCAAAATCTAGAGGCTACTGAATAACACTAAGGGCCTAGGTGTATTAGTGGGGAAACTTTTCCCCCATCACCAAAGAGTATCCTAGAAGAAAAAAATCATATAAGTAAAGAAAGTAGTAAATAATTCAGATAGTAGTTAAATAGAAGTAATAGATAACAGTACCAAAAACAAATATCATATACACATGATAATGATACATGTAATATGTTGCTACAAAACATCCAAAACCGGTATTCATGGAAGATGTAAAATTCAATTAACCAAAGTAAAAAAAAGACAAATAATTATCCTACTAGCATCACGAGATTCAGCTTTGTTCCATGATCCCATAATCCTAAGAAGTAATCCAGATCTTATATCTGGGTAATTTTTTTTATCCATTCCTTAACTCATATAGATTGTTCGGGTAGCTATTAGTGGCTTGAATAGGGTGAGAGATATAATTCTAGTAGAAAACCACCGTAGGATTAGTGCCATCCATTCTGTGAATATATAATATCAGTAGTGTGAAGGAATTAATAGAACATGTGAGGAAGTACTAAAACTATACATTCTATAAAGTCTAGAGTTTCATTTTATAACCAACTCATTTCATCAGTTTCATTTAAAACATTTTTCTCTAGATCTGATATAAGGTCCAACATCCCCCATTAAGATACGCGATCAGAATATTCCAAAACATGCAATCAATAAGGTGTAAATAAAGAGACCAAATACAAGTTTATGCTATGGTTTGGAAGACACATCATATAAATCATTTCACTAATTATTCAATTCATAACATGATCCTGTTCTTGGAATCCCAATGTTAGAATCCAAGTTCCACTCTAGGTGTTTTATAAAACAATCACTTCATAATCCCACCCATGGAGATCCTCACTAGAACCCATGTGTTGATCTAGGTGTGGTATAATATCATTTCCACTCGATTCCATCCTTGGTGGTCCACTTAGAGATCAAAAGTATCAAATAGGGAATACATTATCAAATTCCCTATGAGTCCATCATTGGGAATCCATAATTAATCCATGTAACAATCAACATAGAATAGTCATCCCCCCATAAGTTTATCCTTGGCAGTCCACTAGGGATTCCAAGTGTCACTAAGGCCTAATCATGGTCAAATCCAAATGAATCTGTACATGGAATTCATATATGAACCCATGTTTTACCAAAGGTTTATAATAATTCATTTAATGAATAACTTTTGATGAGTAATATTTAATATTCTCATGTCCATCAACTCATTCAATTATTTTAACCTCGCCTTAAAAGGATGAAAAGGGAAAAGGGATAACCTTAGAAGACTGATCCTCTTACGTTACTCACATGTGCATTTCATTTAAAGAATCAATTCAATATTAATAAAGAAATTTCAAGGGAAAACCTAGGACATGGATTCCATTCCCAATTTTTAACTAATTCAAGTTCCATTTAATGTCACAATTAAAATTAAAATTTCATTTAAATGACATTTATAATTCAATTAATCAATTTAGAACCCATGCAAATGGTTAAAAACACACCTCAATGGTCTTCCAAATCATACTCCTCCCATAGTGGTCCATTTAATTAATCAACACCCATTGGGTGGTTCCAATTCCAGGCTCATAGCCTTTAATAGACTCTTAATGATCTATTTAATTGCTTTAGAAATAACTATTATTTCAATTCAACGATTTAACTCCATTTCATGGTTGTCACTCTATGAACTGGGCATGAAACACAATAAAATATATATAAACAAATGAAATTTTTGGGAAAATCATCAGACCACCTAATATAGATTTGTAGTGGATAGATCATCAAGTATCATCTCTTGATTTAACATAGATTGAGAGAAAACTGAATATTGGACAAAGAACCTATAAATAGTGAATATTATTTTTCACTTAAATAGAACTAACAATACAAAACTAAATGAGGAACAACATAAAAAGAATTGAGAAATCCCCAATGCATATCCAATGAGATAGAAAATTCCTAATTTTGAGCTTGAATGGAGTGTTGGCATCAATTACTACCTTAGAGCTTCAATGGAGCTCTTAAATGGTTAGTTTTCTATACAAGAGGATAATATGAGAATTAGATTTTATATTAGATTGAATTAAGAATTATTTTAAATTTCACCCAAAATATTGGGTCACAGAATTTGGCTACATAGATGGCCAAACCATGAACCAATTGTGTAGGGTTTTCATGCACTATTTGACTAACCATGAACAAATAGTATCTCATCCCACCATCAATATAGCATACATTACTGCACGATTGTGTTTCCTAGAATTCATAGTTTTCCAAAATTTGTGGGATCCCCCTTATCTATGACCACCCTTGCATAGTTTTATCTCACTATGCAGCCTTCCCCACATGGTTTCACCTAACTATGTGGCAAGCATATGCCACCACATAAGTTATATTTTCGGAACTGAACCATCCCCAGACACCCCTACAACCTCCATGAACTCAAGGGAATTCATGTTTGGCCATATTTATGCATTTTAAACTAAAAATTGACAGAATGTAAAGGATCCATACCTTATGAAATTACTAGGTACTTAAAATTAAATCCTCCTTGTTAGTGGTAAAATGCTTAAGGGACATTCTCTATCTCTGAACAAAGGATTACAAAAAATAACTTTTCTATAGAGTGTATCCATTGTTTATAAATAAATGGGTTAGTAGATCCACTAAAATAAGGTGTTTTTTTACACAATTGAAATCAATAGAAATTTATTACCCTTGAGTTGAATCCATCCTATCAACATGATTCATTTTATTGGTTATTAAATTAGATATTTAACTCATCATCATCATGAATTTTTTCATTGCATCTTCTAACCAAAATATGATAGTGCATCATCCATTTAACACACATGTTACTTTTATGAATTTTATAATTCTTAAGGGATATTAAGTCTTAAAACATCATGCTTAAATATTTTATTAATATCCTATAATAAAAATTACATTTTATATACACCCTTCATAATGGTTCATAAAAATATTGTGATTAACTAAATATTCCCCCCCCAGGAGATTCAAACTAGGTGTACAACAAGGCCAGTTATCATACACCAGTTCTTGACCGAGTGTAGCTCAATGTGGTGTTTTTATTTATTACCCCTAGGTACATCTATTCTAGAGCCACATCCAATTATAGTATCCATACTTAGATCTATTTTCATGGAAACCACTTACTTAATAATTACCAAAATTCAAGGATGTATTACTATATTTATACTTGTAAATACTATTCATTATAAAGTATTGAAGTCCCAATTTTCACAAATTACTAAATCATCCCTTGAAAACAACTATGGAATCCCAATTTTTTATTATATACATTTTCATTACATGGGGGAAAATAGAGAATATTTTAATGTTTAGTTTTTTAGAAATAAGGTACATAATACATGAAAACATAAAAAAATTCCACTAAATCCACATGAAAGAAATTTTACTAGGATAAAAGGAAGTTAATTTTACTACATATCATATCATAGGGAAATACATCAAAGGAAATGGGTGATATTGAATCTCAGTAAGGAAATAAGAAAGGGAGATAAAACCATGTGATCATGAGAAATATCAATAAAAAAATGAGGAATTACAATAAGTCATGAAAAAGAGACATATCATTATAATATAAATAGGAATCATAAAATGGAAATGTGGATATAACAATTAAATGATACATTAATAATTATATCACTATGGTTTATCACTATGGTGTCCTAAATGAAAATTACCAAGGTTATTCACCAAGGTATCATGAAACATGTCATCCCTAGAGTTTAAATTATTTAACAAATGAATTCGAGTTCCATTAGGGTAAAACCATAATATTTATTAAGTTAAGGTGATCCATATAGTTTATAACAAATCATTTCAATAATAACACATAGAGAATAATGAATGAGGTTCTAATCAAAATCATGGTGTGCAAAAGTGCTTAAAGACAAGATAATTACATCATTTTTAACCCAAAAAAGGAACGATGGGTTTCATATTTGTAAATTACCAAATTAAAAAGTAAATTTTACATCTAGTTGAATAACCATTGAAAATATAGGAGGTTTGGGTATTAAAATAAAAAACAAAAGAAAATTTCTCATGTAAAAGGGAGAAATTTGAGAAGTAAATTTTCCAGCATGATAGGTATAAAAAAAGGTATTAGAAAAGGGTAAAATGAGGGATAATAAAGGTCCCAAATTGTTAAAATAATATTATTACATTAATGGTATAATATAAATTGGAATATATAAATTATTTTTGATATTATAAGATAAAACACATAAAAATAGAACATGAATGGAAAAGAGAAGTGGAGATTTCCCTTACCTTGAAGAGTTGTTCCTAAAACATGAGGATGAATGATTGAGGATTTAAGAAAACCTTGTAGGGACTCCTTAGAATTAAAATATGACTATAAATTAATGTTTTTTGTATGGATAGTTAAGGATAATGGTGAAATGTGTGGGTATTTTATTGAAAAAGTGGTGGATTTTTTTCAATAATTTCCAAAATATAAGTCTTAGAAATCTAGGTTGTGTAAAATGAAAAACCATTGGTTTACCCATAAGTTTTGCTCAGGGTTTGGGATATTTGATTCACAGTACATGATATTTTAATCCAATATAAATGAACATCATCTTTTAATAACCCTTTGGACATATAATGTTAAATATTTTACAAAATAATTATTTTAAAAACAAAATTTCCCTTATTAATTTTGGAAAGTCATTTAAAAGTTTGTAAATTAATTAAAATATATTAAAAAACTTAATACTAATAAAATAATTTATTTTTGGTCATGTATTGTTTTAATTAATTATTAAATACTTATAAAATAATTATTAAGTCATAAAATATATAAAAAACCCAAAACTATATTTTTACTTTTCTTGAAAAATTAAATTATTTTAGAAAATTGTCATAAATTCAAAATAACCTAATTTTGACATTATAATTTCATATATATTGGTTATTTTATCATATTAATTCTCTAAATATGTTAATTTTAACTTTTAAATATAAAAATCCCTATTTATTTAAAAATATTTGTTTCTAAGGACATTTAAATTTATGACACTTACAAAATATTTCCTTAGACATTATAAAATTATTTTATAATTTATATTTAAATTAGTGTGTTTGATAATAATATTTAATTCAGAAAAATATTATTGAAAACACATAGGTTTATTATAAAAAAATATATAATTTTTTTAAAAATTTATGTTTTACTTGATTCTATAACTCAATTTTTCAAATTCGTCTCAATAAAATTTATTTTTTATTAAGAAAAAAAATTATTAAAAGGAATTGGGGGAACACTTTTTTTTATATAAAGTAAATTACACTTTAAGTTACTAATGTTTAGAAATGTAATCCCTTGTTACACTTTCATATTCCTTAAGGGTAAGGTGTGCCATGGTGGTTTTTTCGTGGGGTGGATTGGCTAACATCGATTGAGAGGTAATCACCACTTATTTGAACTTCTCCCAGAAGTGATTTAATTAAATATTTACTTATTGAAGCTCAGAGTTTTTTTTCTCAAGGGAAAACCCCAGTGATTTTTCCTTTCTCCCATGTTTTAAAAATATGCTTCAAATGAAATGTCTATAATGATTGAGGCCATTGATTCACCTTTTAACATTAATCATCCTATATCATTATAATTATAAACACTAATTAAAAAGGTAAAATTATCACCCATGTTTATAGCTTCCAATTCTAAAATTGACCCATAGTTATATTTACCAATGCTCATATTTGACCAATATTAATATAACAGTCAAATCTCAACTGTGACATTTTAATTTATACCTTATAAATACCACTTCATTCTTTCACTGAATATTCACTAGAATTCCTCCCTGTAATCTTCTTTTCATTTCTTAATATTTTGATTGGTTTAATAATATTTTGTTTCCTTTATATATCATTTTATGTGGGGGTGCTGATTATATCAGACTGGGGGGATCCTTATTTTCCCATTTTATCTTTTCTATTTTATAGTTTTGTCTAGTTATAAAATTTGGCATATTAATTGGTTTCATAGATGACTAATGTAATGATATTTATTAATGATATAAAATTTTATCGGGTTACCTATATTTTTTATGTGTATAATATTATATATAACCCAAATTTATTCAAGAATAAAATATCATCTAAAAAATATGGATCGTTATAAGAGTATTATAGGATTAAATAAATTTTGTTTTTTTCGTATTCTGATGTGAATAATGAAATTCTGGGAGGCATTTCCTTTCATTGGAGTATATGGTTTAACATAAAAGATTATTTTGGTAATATTATATTATGTTTTTTGAAGTGAAATATGAATGGTATGAGATACCCTTTAAGATTAAAAAAATATATCTTTAATGTTTAGGTTATTGGTGTTAAATGGGATATATAGAATAAACACAAAGTTAATGATTATTCCAAATATTAGTATATGTGATTATGGATTTCATCTATTTTGAATGTGGAATTATATACCAATTTATATTTTCTAGGGATAAATATTTGATCAAAAGTTTGGGTTTCAATTATCGTTAGTAATATTTTGGAGGATTTTTAATGTTAACTACTTATGGAATGGATTAATTTGAACATTTTATATTATTTTTTGAGGTTAAAGTATGATTTATCATATTTGATAACTTATTCTAACCATTTTGTATTCAGTAATTATTTAGAGTCAATGGATTTACTTATAGATTTTATAACTTATTAAAAGTGATTTACGAATAAAAAATTCATCTCAAATATCCATTTACTGTAGTAAGAGATGAAGTGGAAATGAATTAAAGCATAACAAAAGGATGAGATTATTATTATGACATGAAAATAAATCAATTAATTTTATTTTCTCAATTTCTTCATTTATAGTTTGAGAATCCATAGACTTTATTAAGAGGACCTTGAAATATAATGTTTATATATTTAATTTTCTTAAAGAGAAATCAATGGCCTTTTAACCCATTACAAATTTATGGTTTTATAATGGTTAAATTTATCATGACCATGAATCAATCACCATATGTTAATCCTTCAGAATTAATTTTCTCTTCCATTTCCATATTTGACTTCTTATTGATGTATTCCAATTTGGATACCTAGTTTTGTGATGACCATCATGTTTAATTTTCTTTATTTTTAAGAGAATTTTTTAATAACTCATTTTACAATACTGATTTTCCAAAAATTTATTTTCAAAATTCAAAATCTTGAGTACTAATAACAAGCTCAAATTTCAAGGATATAATTTACTAAAGGGATATAATATAACACCCCAATATTTTAAAAGATAACTATGTTTTAAAACATATACAACATAAAGAATAAATGTCTCCCTTCTTATAGTAATTTGATATAGTATAAATAACATTAAATAACTTATAGATCGTAATAAAAAACCTTATAAATGAAGAATGAATGAAATAATAAGTATTTATAGATGTTAAGGTAACAGTTCTTATGAAGTAATAACTCAGCCTTAGAAACAGTAAAATAAACCTTATGAATAATAAACTAGGCATTTGAATAGTAATATCACCCATGAAAGTAAAAAAAATAGACATCATATAAATGAATTTATGGTATATTTATATCATTTTATAAGTAAATTAATGTTTTAAAAATTATTAATTAAGTGTTGGAATTTTTGCAAGTCATAAATATTTACTTATTATTTTATGGTTAATTTAATAATTTAAACGAAAATTTATTTTCATAAAATGTATTCCTAAATTAATATTTTCATGTCTTATGATTTTAAGATAATTTTATGAGACCTTAAGTAAATTTTCAAAGTGTTATTGAATCAATTAAAATTTTAAAATATGTTTTTTCCATGTAAATGAAGTTTTTAATTAAAAATTAAATTAATAATATTTAGAAAATTATTTTAAAAAATGGATTAAGTTTTTTAATTATACACATAAAAAATAGTTAGTGTGATTTTTTAGTGTTTTTATGAAATACTTGAATTTATAGTGAATAATAAAATATGGTAATTTTAAGATATATATACATTATAAGTTAAATACACTCATTGAGTCATCGATGACGTAAGTACCATTATAATTAATATCCCATAATTATTTTAATATTTTTACTATTAATTATTATACTATTCACAATCTTGAGCCAAAATAAAAAGGCAATGATTAAAATAATTAGAAAACACCCATCTCCTCTACTATAAATACCACCCCTCACCCCCTCTTATCCTCAAACCTCTCAAGCTTTAAGAATTTATCAAATTATACCAAAAAATCTTCCCTAGACCCTTACCCACGTTCTAGAGCTCTTGGTCTCACAAAAAGACCATGACATTTTCCATAAGGAGGTTCTCAAGGAGGATAAATCCAAGAGGTAAAATCCTTTTACTTTTTATTTTAATTTCTTTTCAATTTAATTCCTTTTTTTCTATCCTCCCCACCTTATCTTACCCAAATAGAATGATAACTCCCTTATTTTTTATATTCAGGCATTCTATCATGATATTGGAATATCCATCATTAAACTCTTCCCCTCTCTCTTTTATTTTAAAAATAAAATCATTACATGTGATGTATCATTTTACCAACATCATGTTGGCGATGCACTTTAATTTTCATTTAATTCCTTAAAGGCTGTTAATAAAACCATTATAATGGTTTAAAATTTTATAAAATTTATTTTTCAACCCTCTTTATGTTGTGGAACTAACACACACACATATACCAGAAAAGCTCAGTCAGAGACAAAGTCTCTGACCATTTATTAAAATAACGAAAAAATACATCAGACAAACATAAAAAACAAGAGCATGTAGTTACATGTTAGAAACCATACCCATCACCATATCCATCGCCATATCCATGATCAAATGCCTCATCTGCGGTAGGCGATTCCCATTCTGAAATTTCATACTACTTCAGGATCTTTATATACTTTCTTCTGAGATTTAATTTCTCCAAATACACAATCTCCTCAGAAGAATTCATCCCTTTGATTTTACTAATAAAGGATCTGGTAGATATTAGCTTTGGCATAGAAGAATAATCCTTCCGCTACCTTCTTCTTGGTGGGGTGGACACAACACCCCCATTCCCTGTAATAACATTCTTTCTATACTGCACAACATCACTAAAAGAAGCTCGAACTCGACCATCATTCTCCTTTTCACTGTCAGATATGTCCCCCATTTCTCAGGGACAACTAAATTCTGGTAGCCACCATTCCCGCCCTGCTCTAGCTCAACATGACTGTTACTATAAATCAGTGCTAAAGACTATGGTTAAACCATAGTCTCATGATCTTCAATCACCCCATTCTGCAAAAAACCTTCTCCATAAACAAAATCTTGCAGATGCGAACCAACCGACAAATTACCTCCTTTAATCCATGAAGAAACCTCTCCGGAGATTCCCCCATGATCCAATACCTTATGAAAAAACTTACTGCCATTCTGAACACACACCAAATCTAGACCCATCACCCCACTGTCTGGCACAGTAGGTGTGATAGTCATCCGGCCAAGAGACAAATCAGGAGCAATCTGGCCCTGACCCTCTTCCAATTATTCATTAATCAGACCAGAGATACAATTATCGACTTCAATACACTCCACCTACTGAAAATGATTTGTCTTAAGCCCAGGAGAATCCCTCACCCATCCAACATCTTCCTCCACATAAGCCCCTACCTGTAAGTCCAAAGCAGATCCGTCCACAACCTCCTTCCCCCGCACTGGTACCAATTCTTGGCCTTTGATCACTCCAACCGAATGGAAAGCCTGATTCACTGCATGAGGCACCCCAAGATCATTCTGAAGTCTTTCAAATACCTCATCAACCCTCGGGTTCAGAGACTCATTCACTCCTCTCATCCGCCTTCCAACCAGTGAACAAGGTTGAATTCAATCTCCCTTACCTAGATCTTGTTTCCCCTGCTGAAAATTTAAGGCCACCATTTCTACAGCCTTTGGGGCCAAAACCTCCCTTGGAACCACCCTCTTACCTCTGCAATACTCCCTCAAATTCCCAACCTTAAGAAACTGAGATCAGTATTCAAACCAGGACTCAAAAACAATGGACTGATTACATCTAAATTACTCACTCATAGCAATGAAGATCGACTCAATCGACGGTTCCAGCAGGTCCACTTCAACACAAATTCTTGGTGAAAACAGGTCACAAACCGCCCTAGTCCTATTGTCCAAGAATAAATAGAGACCAAAAAGATTTCCCAGCATGTGAATAATTGAAGGATTCTGAAATGGAAGTGGTAGTTCTTGAAATATTACTCAAATTTCCATCGTCGAGGAATCATGCTTCATATAATGATCATAGGACCATCAGAAGAGAAGGAAGTGACAACCATCATAGGTACGCAGGGCAGAGGACCAGGCCAGGATCAAATCTTCCTCCGACTCAAAGCATACCATTATGTGTTTCGAGTCAGGAATACCGACAGTGGCGAGCTTTTGAAGATTCCACGAACTAAAAATAAATCGATCAAATCAATCCACTGGCGGACGTATTTGCTTGATCTGATCTATCGGGGTTAGATTTAGGAGGGATGAAGCATCATTGAACTCCAGATCCATGATCGAGAGTTTCAGAATCCCTTTATGTAACTCAGGATCTTAGGGGAGAGATAAATTTCAGGGGATGAAGGTAGAAGATCAGGCTGTGAAAAGGGAAGAAATCTTCGATTACTGGAGGACTGCGGAAGTCCCCCCTCCACCATGGGGGGGGGAGCTGCGCGGAGGTGATCGCCGCCTATGACGGCCATTCTCGAACCCTATCGTCCCAAGTTCTCACCATCATATCTCCTAACACACACACACACATATATATATAACACTAAATGATAAAACCAAATGAGTTCTTTGTTTTTGAAAAATCACCAAAATTAACCTAAATGATTATCATTAAATTTATCTATTGATCCATCCTCATAAAATATATTAAAATTATTTATAAAATAATTTAAGATTTTTTAAGTTCAATAATAATATATAATTATAGTTTGGGATATTTGTCCTTATTTTACACGAACTTCCATTCATGAATACAGGTGAACCAATCGGGATAACTAAGAAAAAGAATACTCCCAAACGATGAAATTAAAATATATAACTCATTGAAAGGACCCTAAATGAACATAATAAACAATAAAGAATCAAATAAAAAATTTAAATGTTTTTTTATTTTTAATTAATGAATCTAATTTGATTATACAAGATATTAACATGAATGGATCTTTCTGTAACAAGGAATAGGGAATTCTAGAACCCAACTCTCTTTCTTTAGGATTTCCTTATATCACCCCATTTTCTATATAGATATTCCTTAAATATTATATATTCTTAATTATATTAAATTTTATAGGATATATATGTTTTCAAATTAAGTTTATGACAAAAAATATTTTTTCTAAAAGAACAATTCTTTCAAAAAAATGTCACCTTTTACTTCCGGATATTGTTTCTTCTTCACTCATGGTTGATTATTATTATATAAAGTAT
The DNA here is from genome assembly GCA_963277665.1 of Viscum album. Lineage (NCBI taxonomy): Eukaryota > Viridiplantae > Streptophyta > Magnoliopsida > Santalales > Viscaceae > Viscum > Viscum album. The sequence goes on along the minus strand of OY728159.1, from coordinate 1,415,213,994 downwards.
GTTGTTACCACTTTAATTTGGGAAACAAAATTTTAGGAATTCATGATTTATGAAATGAAACTCATTCCTTTACATGGGTTATTTTATGTTCAAGATTGATATATGTAATATGTGGTATGCATGGTAATGTAACTGTTATGATGTGAAAGGTGTGCCCAGAATTATATAATGCAATGTAAATGTTATGATGTGATGGGTGAACCATGAATTATATAGTGCACCAATGCGCTGGGTAATGTGTTGTGTCTCATGAGAAAAGTGAAATATTCATAAACACGATGCTATGTTTGTTCAAAAATATGTGTGGTAGTTGACTACTAAATAAGATATTTCCTTTTTATGCATTTCCACATTTGATGACTTTATCAAATGATTCATATATTTATTATATTGATGATGTTATCAATATGATCACCCCATGTTATATTGTTTCATGTTCTAATATATCCTCTTATTGGGATATAATCTTACACATTCTTTGATGTATATCCTCAGGTGAATACATGTACTAAAGAGAATTCAAGGTCTAATAAGATGCTAGGGAATAAGGAATTAAATAAATGTTTCTAATTTATTTTTTAAATGTTATGTATGGTCCTAGTTTTACTAAAATAATAATCCTTTGGATCCAGGTTTTGTAATGATATCATAATGTTATTGTTAAAACGATGTTAGAGTCATTTAAGAAAAATTAGAGTCACTATAGTTGGTATTAGAGAAATGATTTTGTTAATTTGAGAATTAGTATTAGAGAATCTTAGTAAAAAAACTCAGTATGAGAATAAATATAAGTGAGAACACAATAGTATTTGTTTTAAAAAATTATAAACAAAGGGATCCAACTATATATTCTTTTAGACATAATTTCACAAAGGAATAAATTTTTTATTCATGTCTTATTTAATTATGAATTTTTAATAACCTTTTATATTTTAAAAAATGGTGGTAACTAGGATAAACCAGACCAAAAAACTATTCGAGGGACATTGTAGTGATTAGAAAAATGACATCACAATGACTTGGGAGGTGGCTTTCAATGTTTCATGGTGAAGCTTACCCAGCTATCTCAGGTTATGAAAAATAACCTAAAGAATGTGTTAAGTATGCCTTCACCTAAGAGGGAGAAATTGGCTATCGATTCCTTTATGTATTAATGAAAAAAATGTTTAGTGGATCTTTTAGTCCACCAGTTTTAGAAAATTAGGTCAAATTGAGGGAGAAGATCTTTTATATTCTTCACAATTATGAGATATAGAAGGTGAATCTCATTATTTATTGTCAAGATGGAGAGGCCCATTAATAGTGGGATTTGATTAATAACAGCAAACCGAAGGAAAAAATGGAATATATGGAGTGAGAAGAATTTTTGATAATGTTTCTTAATATTTATTTCCTGAGAACTCCTCATAAAAATATAATGATATAATTCATAGAGATAAAGAAAAAGGAAGGGAAATTTTTCACAACCTACAAAAACAATTTCACATGGCTTCCAAGGCATGCCTTAGGTTTTGTTATCAATAAAAATATTAAAATTTATATATTCTTTAGTGTTTTAAAACCATACCTTCAAAAGGATATTGAAATTCGAGACTTTAGAGTTATGAAGAAGTTTTTTGATGTTCAATAAAAGTAGATATAGAGTTTTGAGAATGGTCCCATGGATATGGTGATAAGAAAGAAATATAGAGTTTTAAGACAAAGTATCTAATAATAATTGTGTAAAGAAAACTCAACCAGAAACATGTAAATATAGGGGAAGATGCATCATGGAAACTAACTCAAAGGGATGGGAAAATTCTTCTATTATTAGAGAGGAGGTGACCAAACTCATGAATATCTAAAATAATTGACGAAATAGGACAATGTGGTGGACGAAAAGAGAGAACCACCCTTTGTCCAATGCTACAACTCTAGGGAGTAATGGAACTATAAAATCATGTTCAATAAAACTCAAGTCTTCTTGGGTAATCAACATTAGTAGCCACCAAATTAAATGGATCACGAAAAGTATTATGTCATCTCTACTACTGAATTGGAGAAAGGAAAATATGTTATACAAGGTATTCTTATTCACTCAATAATGGAAAATTACTTTTTTGATTTTGTTTCTACATATTCCTTTATATCTTGTCAGTTTTCTAGAACTATTAAATTGAATACTCAAAACCTTGAAGTAGATATATCTATAAAAACACTGATTGGTGAAATAATTATAACCCAAGTGTTATAATATTATACTATTGACATATGTGGGAGGATTTTTCTAGTGAATATCATGATACTTCCCTTGAGAGAATTTTATTCTACAATGGAAATAAAATGTCTCTCGTTATATAGGGCACATAAAAACTATCAAGAAAAGGAAGAAAATTTTCATATTCTAGCCCATCCCATGATCCTATAAAAATTAAAGGAAGATCATGCATCTTCATTGGGAAACCCTTGGATGATGGTGGTGTTGATTACCTGTGAAGAATCATTCCACACACAAATGGTTGATTCAAAGAAAGGTATCAACCTAGGGAAAATTCCATCTTCAAGGAAATACAATGATGTATTTTCTAAAGAGTTACCAAGACATCCCTCATATTGTGATGTATATTTCTCAATAGATTTCATAACCATAGATAATCCTATCTCAAAATTCCTCAATAATATATCCCTTATCAAACTAGAGGATTCAAATAAGCAGTTATAAGAGCATTTGGACAAAGGGTTCATACACCATAGTGCATCACCTTGGGGTGTGATAGTGATCTTTTTCAAAAAAGAGGATGGACCAATGTGAATGTTTATCGATTATAAATAACTGAAAAAAATCACTATAAATAACAAGTATACACTTACAAGGATTGCTGACTTGTTCGATCAGCTATGAGGAGCTCAATACTTCTCAAAGGTAGAACTCTGTTCGAGATATCATTATATAAAGGTCAATAAAGGAAATATTCATAAGAATAACTTCCATACAAGGTATGGTCACTACGAGTTTCTGGTGATTCCCTTAAAACATGATAATTCCCCTAAAACATTCATGTATTTGATGAATAATTTCTTTAGACATTACCTTGACAAATTTGATTTTGTATTTTTCGATGATATTATCACCAACCCCAAGAGTATGGAGGAATATGAAAAAAAATTAATTCTTATGTTGGTGAAATTATGGAAGAATAAGTTGTATGAAAAGTTAATAAAGTGTTACTTTTGGTTATAGTAACTCACATTCTTAGGGAATATGATCACAAGATATAGAATTTCTATAGACCCTTCAGAAATCCAAGGAAATTGATGAATAGATTAGACCCTCTAAAGTTATAAAAATCCACAGTTTTCCTAGATTATTGTGGTACTACTAATGTTTTGTGAGAAATATCTCACAATTTTCAAGATCTCTAACTATGTTAATAAAGAAAGGGGTAAATTATGTCTAGATGGAAGATCATGAGGTAATCTTCAAGGAGAAAAATAGAAGGGTGATAACTGCACCTTTACTCACATTACCCAAAATTGGAAATCATTTTTTATATACAATGATGCTCCAAAGAAAGGCTTGGGTTGTGTACTCATGAAAAATGATAATTTTATATCTTATGGCTCATTGTAGTTGAATATCCATGAGTATAACTACTTGAAACATGATCTGGAGTTAGCAGCTATGATTTTTTTTCTTTTAAAATCTAGCAGAACTACCTATATTGTGAGAACTGTGACCTATATACTGATAAAAATTGCCTGAAGTATATATTCACATTAAAGGTGGTCGACATGAATCAAAGGATATTGTTAGAGATAATCAATGAAAATAATTTATATATTCACTATCATCTCGGAAAGGCGAACAAAGTAGCTGATGCTATAAGTAGAGCATGCTACTCTATCTATGTTGCATATTGAGAGACAAGCAATATCCTGGAAATTTAAAGGATGGATTTGTAAATAATAATGGTGGGTAATATATCCACATTTCCCAAAATTATTTCTTAACCATCTATCCAAGAGAGGATTAAAGAGGCACAAAAGGATGATCCAGAGTTCCAAAAAAAGCGTAATGTAGTAATGGAAGGAAAGTTTCTAGAGTTCCATATCGATGATGATTATGTGATTCATTTTGGAATGAGGATCTATGTGCCTTCATCAATTGGTATAAATAAGTATATATTGGAAAAATAACATATCATAACATTTTCAATCCATCCCAAGAGTACCGAGATGTACCATGATCTCCAAGAACACTTTTGGTGGGACAATATGAAGAAGGAGATTTATGACTACATATCATGGTCCTTAATATGTCAAAAATTTATTGATGAGAGATAAAATTCAAAAATGATGATGCAACCAATTTCTAAACCCATGTGGAAATTGGATAATGTCACTATGGAATTTTTCCCAGTTTTCCCGAAGATATATAATGGAAATAATGCAATATGGTTTGTGGTGGACCGAATCACCAAGACTGCCCACTTTATAGCTATTCGAGAAGATATATCGCTTGAAAAACTTGTAATTATATATGTGATTTAAGTGGAAAGAGTTCATGAGGTTCCACTCTCGATTTCCTATAATCATGATTCCAGGTTCACATTAATATTTCGGAGGAGTCTTCAACATGCTTTGAGTACTAAATTTGATTTCATCGTGTCCTAAAACCCCCAATATGATGGCCATATGAAAAAATAATTATGATTATCGAATATATACTAAGAGAATGATACTTAAAATAAAAATTTGGATGGATTCAACATCTCCCATTGGTTTATTTCTCATAAAATAATAGCTTCCACTCTAGTATTCAAGTGGATATATATGAATCTATGTATGGATTGTGGTGTAGAACTCCAACCTATTGAGATGATGTTAGCGAATAAAAGCTACTTAGACTAGATATAGTGTAAGAGATGACTAAGAAGGTTTAATCCATCCAGAAACATATAAAAATTTATTATATTAAACAAAATATCTTTTCTAACAACCATCGAAGGGACTTGGAGTTCTAAATTAGAGATAAATTCTTACTTCAAATATCATCTTGGAAGAGAGTCAGGATATTTGGAAAGAAAAGGAATCTAAGATCAAGGTACATTGGACCCTTTGAGAACCTTGATCTCATAGGATCCCTATCCTATTGGTTTTAACATACACTAAATATGGATCATGTTCATGATGTCTTCCACATATCTCTCATGGGAAAGTATATACTAGACCCCCCACATGTAATGAACTTAGAGGTAGTATAACCGGAAGATGATATCTCTTATGAGAAGTAATCCAAAAAGATTATGGACTAGACATGTAAGCTTATACATAACAAGAAGGCCTTCCTTTTTAAATTTTTGTGGAAGAAATATAAGTATGAAGAAGCAACTTGGGAACTAGAGGAGGATATGAAGGAGAAGTACCCTCACATGTTTATGTAAAATGAAATTTAGAGGGTGAAATTTCAAAAGGGGGAAGAATGTAACGACCAAAACATTTATTAATGGAATTTCTCCCTTCTAATAGTAATTTCATATAGTATAAATAACATTAAATAACTTATAGATCCTAATGAAAATATTATAGATGAATAATTAATGAAAAAAAGAAATATTTCTAGAAGATTATGAATTAATACCAAGGAAATAGTAACGTGACCTTTGAAAAAGTAATATGACCCTTATGAATAGTAAACCAACCAAATGAATAGTATCCTCACCAATGAAAGTATAAATAACATTTATTCATCTTATAAATGAATGCATGATATAATTATATCATAGCCTAAGTAAATAAATATTTTAAAAATTAATAATTATGTGATGGAATTTTTGTAAGTCATAAACATTTAATTAACATTTTTTGATTAATTTAATAGTATAAAAGAAAATTTATTTTTGTAAAATGTATTCATAAATTAATATTTTGATTAATTATGATTTTAAGATAATTTTTGAGACCTTAAGTAATTTTTCAATGTGTAATAAAATTAGTTATAATTTTAAAATCTGTTTTTTGCAAGTAAATGATGATTTTATTAAAAAATTAAATTAATCATATCTAGAAAATTATTTTCATAAACTGGAGTTACTTTTTTAATTCTATATATCAAAATAAATTTAGAGTTAATTTTTGGAAATTTTCTAAAATACATGAATTTTTTGTGAATAGTTAAATACAGTAATTCATGGTATATTTACATTATAAGTTAGATAAACTATTAATTTAGTCATAGATAATGTTAGAACCTTAATATATAAAATAACTTTATTATTTTAATACTTTATGTGTTAATTCTCAAACTATTCATAGTCTTGAGCCAAAATAATAATATAATGATTACAATAGTGAAAAAACACCCATCTCCACCACTATAAATACCACCCTCACCCCCTGTTCTCCTCAAACCTATAATGCTTTTAGCATTTACAAAATTTTTTAAAATACTATTCTCTATTCCCATACACAAATCTAGGAGCTATTGGTCTCACCAAAATACCAAAACCATTTCCCTATGGAGGTTTTCAAGGAGGATAAACCCAAGAGGAAAAATCCTCTTCCTTTTTCTTTTATTTATTTTTTCAGTTTTACTTATTTTATTCTCTTCTCCTCACATAATTTTACCAAAATGGTATGATAAATATATTATGTTTGTTATACTATAATTATATCATGATAATGGAATAACCATCATTAAACTCCTCTCTCTAATTTTAAAAATGAAATCATCACCTGTGATGTGTCAATTTACTAACATCATGGGTGATGAACACATATTTTCCATTAACACATTAAATGATGTAAATGAAACCATTATTATAGTTTAATTTATTTTAAAATTTATGTTACAACCCTATTTATGTATTGGAACTAACATATATACATAATATTAAATGATAAAATAAAACGAGCTCGTTGTGTTTGAAAAACCGCCAAAATTAACGTAAAATGATCATCAACTTTAATCTATTGATTAATCCTCATAACATTTAATTTTTTTATAAGATCATTTATTATTAATTAATATAGTTAATAAAATATTAAAAAAATTCTGGATATTTATCCTCATTCTACAGTAACTTCAATTCATGAATATTTGGGAACCGATTGTGAAAACTAAGAAAACACATGCTCCCGAATGATGCAATTAAACTATATTTCTCATCCAAAGGACCATAAATGAAATTATTAAAACTATAATGAATTAAAAAGATGTATTATAGGTTCTATATATTTAATTAATAAAAATAATTTGATTATACATGATACTAATGTGTAGGAAGCCTTCAGACACAGGGTTATGCAAATTCTCGAACCCAACTCTCTTTCTTTGTGTTTTCCCTGTTCAACCCATTTTTCAATATGGATATTATTTAAATATAATTTATTCATAAATATCTTAAATTTTATGGGATATACATTTTTACACTTGAGTTTATTATAAACACAATTTTCTCGAAAATAACTCTTCATTCAAAAAAATAACACCTTTTTCTTCTCGAGATTGTTTTCTTTTCACTCAATGTTGATGATTATTATATCATGTATGTTATTAACTATTTTATTTGGGAACCCATATTTTATGAATTTATGAATTATTAAATAAAAACCATTCCTTTCCATTTGTTATTTTGTGTTTAGTATTGATATATTTTCTATGTTGCATGTATGGTAATGTAAATGTTATGATGTGATGGGTGCACCCAGAATTATATAGCACAATGTAAATGTTAAGATGGGATTAGTAAACCCATAATTTTATATCACTCCATTGAATTGGGTAATGTGATCTATCTCATGAGAATAATGAAATATGCATGAACATGTTGCAAGCTTTTTTCATAACAATGTGTGTTAGTTGACCTATAAAACATGATATTTCATTTTTATGCATTTCCACATTCCATGAATTTAACTAACACTTCCTATAATTATTATAATAATTATGTTATGATTATTATCACCCCATGTTATATTTTTCTTGTTATTATCTATCCTTTTACTAGGATTTTAGATCACCTCATTCTTTGATATATATCCTTAGGGGACTACTTGTACTAAGGATAATTCAAAGGCCTATAAGAAGATAGAGAAGAATAAATTAAATAAATTTTTTATGTTTTATTTTTTAAATGTTATGTATAGCCCTATTTTCTTAAGATACTAATCCTTAGTATACGAGTTGCGTAATTATTTTATGTTGTTATCATTAAAATGATGTAAGAATCGTTAATGAAATAAACATGGTTTCTATAAAAATACCATATTTGAATTGTATTAACCAAATTATGATATATATATATATATATAAAGGAAATATACAATTCAAATTCATTTGTTAATTATTATGAAATTATTATTCAATTTTTAGCAATGTCATTTTATGATAGAGAAATACATTTTCTTCAAAAATGTTTTTTTACTTTTGTGAGAAAATATTATAATTAATATTTTTAAATTATATAAATTATAATTTAAAAAAATAGTATAATTTTTAAATCATTATATAAAAATTTTCATGGGGGAAATTTTCATATTTTCTTTTGAAAAAATTAATTTTCTAGTAAATAGTGAGAAATAAAACTTTTTTATTGAAAACTATATTTTTGTTTCCTCCATTTTCAATAGAAAATTTTATTTTAAAAAGGATTAAATGTTAATTTTTATTATATTATATTACAAAAAATCTAATTATAATCATTGGAAATAATTTTATAATTTAATCTTTGTATAAAAATATATTCATACATAAAAGGAATTTTTTAAAAAACTTCTTGTCATTGGGTTTTTCATTTTAATATTAAATTTATTTATTACACTTATTGAAATTGAATGTTAAATAATTATTCTCATATTTTTAATCATTATTTATATATTTATTAACCTTTTTCCTTTCTAATTTTTTCATATTATAAATAGTAACTGTTGTAATTTGTTTTCCATGGTAAATGGTAAATTAGGTAATTAAGGTTGAAAATAAAAATATAAGGACTAACTAATGACCCTTACACTTGAATAAATTTTATTTAATGAGTAAATTTATTCCATAATCATCCAATAGTCTGTTATATGACCCTTTTTTCTATTTAGAAGATATTATGATGTATATAATATTTTATGTAATGAAAATTAAAAAATGCCACACTCTAGATTTTAATTACTATAAAATATTTAACAGAGGGTTAAATAGAGGTTATTATTAGTTATACATATTATTTTTAAATATAAAATACTACTCTTAACCATGGTAATTTTATTTTAATTTTTAGTGAATAAATAATTACTTTATATGGTTACACAATGCTAATGTAGTAAGTATTCAATTAACAGAAAAAATAAATGATTTCCAAAATATTACAAGTGGTATAATTTTAATAACCTAATATTTTCTATGAATTTTATATATAAATGTTATTTATTATTATTTTTTAATTAATTAAAGTAAAAATACAACTCTTTCTTGATACATTTGAAGTTAGACAAGATGAATAGTATCAAAATTGACAATAATTATATTTTATGAAAATAATATTTAATTAAATTATTAACAAATTATAAAATAAAAATAAAGTATATAAATTGGATAATATATGGTCTAAAATTTCACCAATTTTAAATTTATTGGAAAATAGTTACCTTATATGGAGAATTATTTGCCTTTAAGAGTGAAAATAGTGTTACTTTGGTGAATGTTAAAATATTTTAAGTAAGGGATTAACCTAATTTATATGGTTTTAAATAATAGATAAACCTATAAAATACTTTTTTGGATAATTATATTTCTACCATATAATAAACTTGAATCAAATTACTCACCATTTGGAAGCATTTGGATTTAGATTAGTCTTATTATACTTTAATTTTTTTAAGAATGTCCAAAAGTGCTTCTCATCTAAATTATAAATGGGAACCACATCCCTCACTTCATTAGACCACATTGAGCCATATAACTAAAAAACCCCCTTATAATTACTCTTATAAACTTCCCTATCGACATTATAGAGGTTATTTTCTCCTCAAAAGTCAATCCTTAGCATCCTTAAGGATGGATATAAATGAGGTATCCTGAGGAAAATGTAATCATCTTACCCAATTTATTTCAAATTATTTATTATTATATATACTAAAAATCTATTACAATTTTCATTAAATTTAAACATAAATATCATAAATATACTTAAATTTCATAATTATTATTAATCCACAATTATCCACTATATTTCTAATCAAATGGTTAGTGAAAGTGTCAATCTTGCGTACGTATGACTTATCGTCTCCACGTAGTGATACTCTTCGTTTTTCATCACCATATTTTATATAAGGGAACTTTAGTGAGTTTAATTTTTATATATGATAATTATAACTTAATTATACATTTTTATATATATCATCATATATACCCTCTTACCTTTCAATCTATTAGATAATGATATCGTCGCTCCTGCGTATGTATGACTTACCATCTCCACGAAGTGATGTGATCTGTTTTTCATTTATGATTTACATGGATGGTAATAATGATATATTTAAAGAATATATATTATATATATGATATAATAATTATTATTTTAAGTTTAAATAGTATTTTTATTTCTATTATTATATCAATTGAAAAAGTGAAATAAGGGTTCAAGGGTACGTAGGGCCTTCCGTCTCTATGAATGATGCAGTTCATTTTTCTTTCTCTAAAATTTATGGATTAATATAAATAAATATGCAATGAATATATATATTATTTTTATATCATTATTTAATTTTTTTAATGTGATATAAACTTTATCAAGTTATGAATACTTAGAATACCAAACTAAAAAATACATGAAAAAATGATGTAGTTTTAAACCGAAATAGTGATTTTAACATATTATTGTTAATAAATGGGAGACAAAATTTGATAATTAAATCATATATAATATTATACATAATATTATATTTATTTAAAATATTTATAATAAATAAATATATATTATATGAGAATTTTGGACATGTACGAAGGAAGTCAGACCTAAGGTAAGAGATTTCATCTCAATTTATTTTTATTAAGGAATATTATAATTTATGCAATTAATTTAATTTTTATAGTGTATGTGCTGATACTTTTATAGATAAAATAATTTTTAGTTTTTAATTCATGGTATTTTACATTTCAATTTTAATTATTTATACCAAGGAGACTTGAATTAAAAATTATGATGTGGTAAAGAATTTCATAACTAAATTTCTTTTCATTGTGTTAATTTACCTCTTACTTACCTTTGATATTATTAGATTATGTTTGTAATAATTTTTTATTATATTATAATTTAATTTTAATTGTTTTATGTATATTTACATTTTATATGAATATTCTATTCATTGATTAATTCTAATTTCAATGTTATTATCATTTTAAGGGTTTATCTTCTTACTTTTACTTTTGTGAGACATATGAAATATTCAACCCTTGTTTATTTTGTATGGTGTGTGTAATTCCCCATTTATTTATTATATCATTAATCAATTTTCCTTTATAATATTTAAGGTTTCCATTTAATTTATTTATTCCACGGGGCATACGATTTAAAACATAATGAAGTTGTAAGGGTTTATTTTGCAACCTCATCATTATTAAATATTTCTTATTTTCAATTCTCAGCTCATGAATTTTTATCTACCTTGTATATTTTTTCTAAAAATGTTTTCAATTTTTTTTAAATATTCTCTATTTATTTACAAAATTTATTTTTCCCCTTTGTTTTACATTTTAAAAATGTTCCAAAAAGAATCTTCTTGTTTTTTCCCAATGCAGTACTTTCTAATTTTTCTTAAAAAGTCTGAAGGGAATACTTTTTATATTATTTAGAATTAATTGAATTTCATTCCATTTTTATGAAACAATTATTTAAAGATTAATCTAATATTTTCAATTTAATTTTTAAATAAAATGACATATTTATTACGTGTTTAGTTTTTTTGTTTTTAGAAAGTTATTTTCAAATAAGAAAGGGTATTTTTCTCATGAAATATTCCAGTAATATGATTAAATTATTTTCATCAATGTGAACATATTTTTTTGAATATTTTTAAAATTTAATTTAATTATATAATTTATCATATTTCTTTTGATGGTTTATGATCATTTTGATTGGGGGAAATTTTGATATTCCTTATGACTAGTTCTCCCAATATTTACAGTTATTTATTTTCATGAAGCAAAGTTGATTATGTTGTATTTTTATTCACATGAAGAATTAATTGGACTTAGTAATTGATATAAAGATACCACTATATCCACTATATGCATCTATAGGTTTCATGAAATAATATATCTTGGGTTTTGGATGAAACCATAACCATTTCAGTAGATGTCATGGAACATGGCCTAGATGGTATTTTCAGATGTCATGGATGAAGTATTGATTGTCTATTTCATATGTCCGACATTATGAATTCCACAATTATGAAATAATTTATTGATGCCCATGTTATTATTAAATTAGTTAAAATATCCATGAACATGTTTAAAGAAAATGTGATTATTTATATGACTAATTTTACCATACTTTATTCCTTCAATAATGTTCTCAGATTAATGTTTAAATTGAATTTATTTCTATTATGTACCTTTCCATATTGTTTATTCTTATTTATTAATGACATCTTCCAATGTATTCATACCCTTACTTAGAATTTGAGCTCACCAATATCTTATGTTCCATTTTACAATGGATTTTAGTATGTTTTTTGGGATAGATATGCATGGATAGGCTAAGGGTGATAATGATGTTCTTAAAGAAAATAATTTGTGTATTTTAGGTTTTTAAAATGTAATTTGAATTTAACATATGTAAGTATTTCACTAAGACTTCCAAACTATTCAATCCGTTGGGATATAATTGATTGAATCTAGTGCCAATGTAATTAAGAAACCACCAACTATTCATAACTAGGGTCAGGGTCTTTACAAAAAACCATTATTTTAATTTTGAAATTTATACTCAGTTGTGAATAGAAATGAATTAAAGTATAATGATTATGTATTAAATTGAAATTATTCAATCAACAAAAAAATAATGTTTGTTAATGAAATAATAGATAAAGAAGAATTATTAAAAATAAAAACCAAAATAAAATATATATTAAATACAAACTAACAACAATGCTCAATCACCCTCATTACTAATAATATAAAAATGTGAATACACTTTTATGTATTCATAAGAACCAAAGAATTGATCCATACAATAGATGAGAGAGATTCATAAAATTATATCTATGTAAATCAAGATAACCTTTAGGCTTCTAGGATGTCTATCCAAGTACAATGTGAATGACTCAATGAATAATCTATTTCCATCCTTTAAAACCAAGTCCTCATTTTATTGTGAAAAATCCTCCCATGTATCTTTTTTTATCACTGATACCATATTTCTAAATTTTTTTAATTGAAATACTATTATTTTTTTTTAAATAGAGAAGGATATACTAAATATCTTCCATATGGAGGTATAATAATTTATAATTATATTTTTTAAAATTCATGCTTTATATTATTTACATGATTAAAAACTGATAGATTATATTCATACTTTTAATGATTTTTTTTATATAAAATATGAATATTGCTGAACCAAATATGAAGATTATGAATAGATAATTGATGGATTATATTCATATAATGAGAGTATAAGGATGGGGTTAATGTTTTCATAATGTTTACAAATGATTTTGAAAAAACCATATCAGATATTTTTGTGTGTGTTTACATTTTTATTATTCCAAACAATTTTTTCCAGAAAATTTTGAAAAACACTTGATCTTTCCTGGAAAATATCTAATGTATAAATGTTAGACCAAACATGGGAAAAAATTGGATATATATTGTGATTGGTATAACGCTATGGTTTATGGATCATCTTAAATGAGTACAACTATAAAAAATGATAGAGATTTTATTGGGTAAAATATAATGATAGTTAAACATATGATATTTGAAAGAATATATGTACACCGAAATGGATATATATTATTTTTCACGGACCATTAATCACTCAAAATATTCCTCATGTGTAGTGAGGATATATAAAAGGAATTTGAATCAATTTATTTAAAAGTAGTTGGGTAATTTACAAAATTCCATGTTTTAGATGGCTATATAGTAGTTAACACACTATAGGGAAATTGATGTGTCATACTGAAATAAGAATTCCAGATGGGAAACTTTATAACCTAATAGACTCTCCTTTATGGAAAAATTGAATAGGAGTGTCCTATATTGGGAAACTATATTAGAAAACCTTGTCTTTCACTATCTATATATGGAATGATTACTCTTATTTTTTAAATGAGAATTAATATTACATATCCAATTTTGTTAGTAAATTATTACTTGTCACCATTTTTATTCATAAATCCCAAGTTCATTATATTATCTATAAATATACCTATAACAAAACAAACTGGTTATGATATTAAAGTTTATTTGGATATATTGATCAAATATTTAAAATTTATGTGAGATTTAGGTGTTATGTTGTGTGATGTGAAAAGAAATGAAGAGTTCACATTGACATCTATGTTGTTCGAGATGATGCATGCATTTGATGCATATGGAAAATTTTCATGATATAGAATTAAAGGAGTTTTACAGTGTTTAATTTTTGAATAAGGTACAACCATATTTAGTTGGAAACATTACATTAATGTCGTTTTTCTAAAACATTATAAATTTTGATCCCATCTTAGATGCATGGTGTATTGAGTTCATATGGCTAAGAGGGGATGTGAATATTGTTTTTTCTATATTTTTAACAAATTATCAATATATTTTATGACTTTTAACACTTGTAATATGTAAATTTTTTCTATTAGGATAATAGTGGAACTTCCATGTGTTTATTAATCACCTATATCACATGTAATTTTATAAATCTAGTAATGGATGGATAATTGTATTCTTAAAAGGATTATCCATGATGTATGGTACCAAATAATTTTCATGATTAGTTATTTTCACTAATTACATATTATTTTATCCACTATATACCCAATTTAATACAATGAGTGTTTTTGACTCCATGGTTCATCACACATTCACACTTCTTCTCAAATAGAATAAAATTTATCAATCTTTTCACTGGGGTCATAGTTTCACACTGTGATCTCTTTTAATACCTATTGTGCACTATTTATATGGATTCCCACCATCTATATAATTTTTTTCCTTACATCCCCTTCAAATTTGATCACTATTAAACACAAGGATTTCACTATATCCTCAATAAAGGTCTTCTTTTACTCAGTAGTATCTTGAATGCCTTTTGATAATCAACTATAAACCATTTATATCAGCCTCTATCCCTATATCAGTTTCTCTAATATGATAAAAAATATATACTCTATTTAATTTCTTTAATCAAACAAGATATTTTGGGATCTTCAAAAATCCAACTTCTCTTAAATCTAAAAGGTTTAACAAACCAGATAAGAACAACAACATCAAATTTGGTCATTTATATGCATCTTATTTTAAATTTCAAAAACAATTATTTAAATAGAATAATTTTTCATATTTAGATTTAATACCCAAGTGATCAGTATTTAGTAATATTAGATCGACAACATCTCTATTCTTCATTGAGGGTTTTATGTTCTTCACTATCATATCAATATATTAGCATACATAATTTCAATCACACCATCCCCTCTTGAAATTTTTATATTTTATACATGGGTCACCAAAATTAAATTTTATATATTTAGAATATATAATATCTCATTTATAATAATATAGTGGTACTTCTATAGTATAAATGGTTTTTATGTGTGTATCTCCCCCAAGCTCATTTCCACTTTCATGCATTTTCATGTGGGTGTGTCCCCACATTTTTGGATCATTTTTCTCCACTTGAGTATCTTCTATACATTTCCAAAGTGCCCATTATTTTTCTCAATTTCACGTTTTCAATTCTATCAGATAATAAATAATACATCTATCTCGTACTATCTTTGATACACTTACTTCTCATATTCAAATGAAATATACAAAATACATTTATTGAGGTTGTTTTAAAATAACACAAATTTTATATTTTGGGTTTGGCTCAGCTCTCCCTTTGGCATTATAAATTCTGAAAATAAAATACACTCCAACACACTTTAATATTTTAAAATAACACCATTTCATAATCTCGTAATTTTTTATCATGAATAAAAATTATTTTTGTGGCGTTGAAAGTATTTAATAATAGCTCAAGAATCAGAAATAAATTTTTTTTCTTCTCAAATAATAAATTTTAGACACTTCTATTAATTTTGATATTTTATAAGGACCATAAGGTTAAAATGATACTTATCTGTTGGTCCTCCTTATGGATCTAGATTATTCTTGTAGGATCGTCCTTATAGGGACATCCTTATGGGATTAGTTTTCTTTAGGGTGATCATGCTTTCATCAACCTGTGGGAAAAAAATTACACATTTCTATTCAAGTTAACCATTCCAAAAGTTATCAAAATAAAAATTATATTGATTTCATATTGTTTATGACCCTTAAGTAACTATCCAAAACTTCATATTTACACCATATATGAATAAACCATGACCTTTATATAGGTTAGAGATGACATTTATATAGGTTTTCAACTCTAGATTCGATTACAATGAGCAGTCATCTATAAATCCCTTGATGTAATCACATATGTTTTGAACCCCTTTACATAGTGTCCCAAAACCCAAATATTAATCCACTTATGTGATCTAGATCCCTATAACACCCTGAGATTTTGATAAATATATTTTTTAATTAATTTAATCTTTTCTATATTTTTCATTTCACACGATGTTGAAAATAACTTTTATTTTATGAAAAACACTATGATTGGATTGCATATTACTCAACACCAAATCAGGATTTAGATACATAAAACACATAGATTTACATGTGGTATAAAAAACACTATTATTGACTTGTGTTACAGAATACTGAGTTTTTTGATTGCCTGCAATACGGGAAATAAAATGTCTTACTGAATAATTGTTTATTACTAAAAAATTATTTTTAATATGATAAGATATAACCTAGATATTTAGAAATAGGTTATTAATATCCGTAACTAACTTATGAAAATAAAGGGTTTATAATATTAATTTATTGGTTACTAATTACATAATAATTTAAAATATATACCAATTGAAAATAAAAGAAAATATTTTAATTTTTATTCTCATAATTCCGTTTTGTCTTTATAAATTAAAATAATTAAAATTAGTGAATGATATTAATGAATTATTTATTTTTTATTCAATGATTTTTTTTTAATTTTCATCCAATTTATTATATATATATAAGATAAAAAATAACCCAACTTTATGAAATAAAAGCTATATTTTTGAAAAGGGAAATTTTACTTCCTTTTAATGGGGAACCAATTTTTCATATAATTTATTAAACTTTTAGAATTTTTATATGAAAATATTAACTTCTTATTTGGAAGAGGGATACCAAAATTTAGTTTTGTTATATTTGGGGTGTTTTTCTGAAAAGATTCATGTTTTCATGAATACAATAAAAATAAAAAAAATTAATTGAAAGAGATTTTTTTCATCGAAATAATATATAGTGTTAAATTATATTTTTGATTTTATTTTAATTTTAATTAGATCAAATTTTTATCAGTTAATCTAATATAGGTCATTACAATTAATTTTACATTGAATTTAGATATACAAACATTTCAATCATTTTCAGGTTTTGACTTTAATAACCCATTTTCTCTCCCTGTCAACGAGAATAATTTTAAATTAATTACTAAAACTTATGTGTTTTTAATTTTTAAAAATGGAATCAATATTTGGAATCAGTGGTTAAATTTAATTTAAATAGGTTTATTTTATTTTTGGGATTTATATATAGTAACTTTAGTAAAGTTTATAAACACAATAAAAGGTAAATAGGGTAATTAAGGGTAAAAAATAATATTATAAATAATATAAAATTACCATATCATGTAATGAATCGGGTTTTCCTGGGCCATTACTTTGTAAAAAATCCTATACTTGTGGATTTATTTGGGGTCATAGTTTTTTGTTTCATTATTTTTCCAAAAATCTAGCTTCACTAAATAATTTCACCAAAATGATCTCACTGAAACTGTGGAACAACGAAATGGGGGAACCAAAATAGTGGCACACTGAAATGGTGGCACCATAACTATGGCATCGAAATGGTGGCACCGGGATTGGACACACATAAATGGTGGCACCGTGATGGTGCTATAATGAAATAGTAATGGTTCCATGTCACGAACCAGGCCGGGTCGCCATCCGACCCGACGCCCGATCCGGTCCCCGGCAAGGCCCGAAGGGCGTTCCCGATCCCCACGGGCTAGCACAAGTGCCCGGGTATCAAGTTTAACAAGTGGGAACGGTTTTACCCGAAATACAAGACAAAAAGAGAACAACCAACCAGATAAAAACTGAAACTGGAACGGACTACAAAACACCCTTCTAAACTATAAACAGGTTTAGGTAAACAATTCAGCTAAAAACCCAAAATGAACAACAACTGAAAAAGAGAACTAAGCTCCAAAACCAACCTCATGCAACACGAGAAGTTGAATTCCCAAGCTACTAACACCAACCTGCACACGAAGACCAACAGCAACCAGATCCACCATCGCTAAGCACGACGCACAACCTGGAATACACAAGAAACAAAAATCTACATACACCCAAGGGTGTATGTAGGGTGTGATCTAAAGGCCCAGTAGGATGCCATCGAGAAAAAGTTCCATGCCACAACATCAAAAGACAATTTAAAGTGATTATTCAAAATTATACTTTCAAAATGGTTTTAAAGAGAACATTTACAAACCAACTGCTAATGGAAAACACTAAAAAGAACTCATTTCACAAACAAGATTTTAAAAAGGAAGAGAAAGATTCATTATCGCCACACACACACACACTCCCACACACACACACACACAAATACACATACACACACACACACACATACACAAGTGGTCTTCCATATGCCGACGGAAGGCACCACGCCAAAGATGGTAGAGCACTACGGGTAAATCCCCTAAGGTTCATCAAGCTCAAGTGGGACCCTAGAACCTCGTGTCTCGGTGAAACGTGGCTTAGAAGGACACGACCCTCAGAAAACGTGGATTAGAAGGCCACGACCCTCAGAACACGTGGCTTAGAAGGCCACGACCCTCAGATATCATGTTTTGTTAGTGTTGCAATCGTCAATCCAGCTAAGTGAAACAGGGACGACACCCATCCGGTTCACTAGCGCACTAGTTCTAGTCCGCCCACCTAGATACCCAGGGTTTTCCCTTGTGCTCAAACAAGTTTCACATTCACATAATATATTTATTTCTCATTTCTCATACCAAACAAGATATTGCACACAAAAGTCACCATTTTCATACCAAAGCATTATTTTAAAGACGCATGCACACGACATGTCTCTTTTTATAAAAATACACCACTTTAAAGGTGAAAGCATATTCGACTCCTATAAAGAACAATTTCAGCATCATATAAATACACCAACAAATCATTTGAGTTATTATTGAAATCATTTCCAGATAATACAAGGAGACCCTACACCAAAAACAACTTGATTTTATACAGAGGCGTCACTTTAAAACTTGATACACGAGGTAACCATGTCAAAACTTGTTTTCCATTATTCAAAAAAAAAATTTCATTTCAACTTCAAAGGTACACAACAAGGAAAACACACCAAAAGTGATTCATATACTTTGAAAAATATCTATTTAAATATACAAACACAAAAAGTGACTTGAAAACACCTTTCGCGCCTTCCAAACAACCCTCAAAAACCTTTCAACCATGTTTCGCACTAAAAATGCCACTTAAATAAACAATTCCTCAACTTATGAAACATATTGAATGAAGAAGAAACCATTACAAAATCAATTTCACAAATCACCCCTTTCAAAACCTCTTTGGCACACCATAAGCAATTATTAGACATTTCTAGAATTTACCACAACCGAATCGAAAGGAATAAAAATGAAAATTTCTAAAGAAAAGTGCAACATTCATCACGCATGCACGTTACACCATTTTTAAAATGCATTTTCGCAAAACCTCTACAGCTCTACCAAAACATTATAAACATAATTCGCATCTTGCAACTAAACCATAGAACATATTAAGTTAAACTAAACAAACAAATTAAATTATCTAAATGAAGCAATGACATGGAACCACCTACCTCAAATAGGAACAGAAAAGTGTCACGGCGCAAGATTCCAGTTGCACAACGATCGCACCGTATCGAGCTGTCAAACAGGTCCTAAAACAGCAGACCGTTAAACCGGTTCAATAATGATGTTAACATAATAATAATAATAATAACAATAATAATAATAACATAAAGATCATAATAGTAATATCAATAACATAATAATAATAATAATAATAATAACATAATAATAATCATAGCAATCTTAATAATAATATTACACAATAATAATACAATAATATAATAATAATAATAGCATAATCATAATAATATTAATAAAATAGTAACATAGTAATATTAACATGATAATAATAATATGAATAACAATAACCTAGTAATAATGTAGTAATAGCAACAATAATAACATAATGATAATAATATTGTTATTGACATAATAATAATAATATAATAATAATTATATTAATGATATACTAATAATATTAACATATTAATAATAACAAAGCTATAATAATAATAATAATCACCTAATTATAATTTTATAATAAAATGTTAATAACATATTAAACATAATAGAATAATAGAATAAATTAAAATAAATAAAAAAAGAAAACTAACCTGCGTGGCGGAGCAGAGGAAGGAGAAATAAAAAGAAGAAGAAGAAGAGAAGAAGAAGAAGAAGGAGAGAAGAAGAAGAAGAGAAGAAGAAGGGGAAGAGAAGGAGAAGGAGGAGAGAAGAAGAAGAAGAAGAGAAGAAGAAGAAGAAGAGAAGAAGGAGAAGAGGGGGCGCGGGTCTGGTGTGGATGCAGCAGGGTGCAGCAGGGGCGGAGGGGGGTGGCTGGTCCGACGCGGGTCCGGCATCTGCTGGGAGGGTGTGGCGAACAGGGAGGGGCGCTGCAGTGATGTCCAGCAAAAAAGAGGAGGAAAAAAAAGGAGAAGAAGAAGAAAGGGGAGAATAAAGGGGAGGTGCGGGTGAGATGGGAGGTGCGGCAGCGAGAGGGGTGCGGGAGCGGCGCAGTAGGGGCGCCCCAAGGGGGAGGCGAGTCTGGTGCGGCTGGTCCTTTGCGGGTGCAACCCGGGGCGCAGGAGCGGGAAGATGAGGAAGGGGGGGGGGGGCTGGATAGGGTGTGGCGGACCGAAGAGGAGGAGGCGACGGTGTGACGGGGTGCTCGTAGGGGAGGCGGCGGTCGGAGGGATGGTGCAAGGTGCAGATTCAGGTGGGAGGCGCTGCAGCGTGGGAAATAAGAAGAAGAAAAAATAAAGTAAAAACAAAACAGAAAGGGGGGGGGGGAGCCAGCGGGATGCACCGCACAAGGATAAGGAGGAAAAAAAAGAGGGGGGGGGGGGGTCCGCCGAAACCCTAGCTAAGGGGGAAGAAAAGAAGAAAGATAAAAAAAATGAAAAGAAAAGAATAATAAAAAAATGAAAACTAAATAAAAACTAAAACAAACTAAAAAAACAATAATTATAACAATAATAATGTTAAACTAAAACTAATAATAAAAATAATAGTTGGAGTAATAATAATAACATAATTTTTTTTTTCATCCTTAGAATTAATAATAATAAAAATAAAAATAATAATCTCAATGACATTACTATGATTATCATTTACAAAACAATTGTTAGTTCATTTTATTTCATTAATTAAACATCAGAAAGGCGTGTGGTGAACCGGGCGGAACCGTGCGACGAACCAAGCGAGGCCGCGCAGCTTCGACCATGTTGCGCTGGACGCAAACAAGGGCCAAACACAATGAACTCAAGGAAAAAAAAATATTATGTCAGGTTTGGACCCGAACTACCCGACACAAAGAAATTAAATAAAATAAATAAATTAGAAAAGATGAGTGTGACAATTCTCCCCACCATAAAGCTTTCCGTCCCCGGAAAGCCACAACTAGGACCAAACCCCAAAACAGAAAACCACACTCCCTTAAGGTCCAAAGCGGATCTCCACAAACATCCAGCAAGGAGAGGCAAAAGTATCGTGCTCAGAGAAAGTGACTTAAAGACAACCTCATGAAACTCATAAAAAAAAGACCTTCCGATATGTGTCGTCCGCCCCGAAGAGCTGGAACACCTCCAGTTGACTGATCAAGGAAGGGAACTCTCGCACCCACGGGAACCAACTTCACAAGCCGAAACAACTCAAACATTATTAAACGAAAATCCCATCATTTGGTTAGAATGGTCAAACCATGTCCAAGAACACTCTTATCACTTATCACCAATCCATATTTAAAACAGAAGCAAAAGATCAACATGGGGAGGCCCGAGGGGCTCCCCACCATTAGGAAGTCACTGACGCTCGAAACAAGACTGGAAAAATGACTCGGAGAGGTTCAAGCGAACTCACCGCCATTAAATAAGAGTCCAACACTGATTCCTTTTAGAGGCATTCGTGCAAGACCCAGTGTGGGTCTCCCCACCATTTGAACTAACGGAAGGTATAGAACTTTGAAAATTTCTCAATGGTGACCAAACACCCCACCACAAGGGGCGGGGAGGGAGGGGCCCGACTACCGGGCGTCAAAAGCATGACCCAAGACAAACCATCATTCCCACATTCCTAGATGAGAATTATTCAGATTTGAGATATATTTACTCAACAAACTCCCATAAGGACCACTAAAACGATTGCATACAAGGGGATGAAATCTCCAAAACTTTAAGGCAACGAGACGAACACACCTCCACATGGTCGCGAAAACCTTATGAAACCAGACGGCTCATTCGGAGCTGAACAACCTTTGAAACAACTTAAACTGCCTCTAATTTCAACACTGGTGACAGAAATAAAGTTGGGTCTCATACACTCTCGGGGTTCCTGACCACGCGCCAGCTTCACTCCGAGGCCTATGGCTGGAGCCCTGATGTTTGAAGCATCTTCTTCCTCGTAGTCAGGCATGGAAGACTCCCGAACGGAGCTTCTCCTTTTGGTGTCACACCCAATCATACTGCACCTGAGGAAACACCATCAGACACAACACGTCATGACATCCAATTACTCTCACACTGAACATTCACCCGAACGAGAGCTTAAATGATACACATGCATCATCCCTGGTTACACTGAATGAGAACATGACACCACAAATCATCCCTGAGAACAATCATTGCTGTCGAGAGAAACATTACTTTGATAAAGACTTTAGACTGCATCTTGAACAACACGTGATTCCTGAAAACGACCATAGCTGCCTCATACGGCTGGGTCTGCCAAACTAGTAGTCTAACATGAATCCTTCTTTAAACGAAATAAACCAAAGACCAAAGGTCATTTAGAACGATAGGCTACACCGATGACTTAGGGTTGCTTCCAAACCACCGTTGACTATCAAAGAGGTCTCACGCTGCAAGACGTCACCAAACATGACCCTTGCGGCCGCTGTAAATACTACAAATCCCTTCAAGGCAATGGTCAACACTAAAAATTCTGAACCGCCTTCACCCTTCCTCTCTAGATTTCCTTTCGCCTTTTCCAGGGGGAACCTTCAAACATGATGACATCAAACCTCATACCCAATGACTCGGACAACTCAAATGACCAAAACTACCTTTAACTCCCCTCTCATCTATCATTCCGCTGCGAGAGGATCCACTTAACTGAAGGAAAAAGGAATAGACTTAGCATTGTCACACAAAAAAAAAGGAAGAGTCCTTACTTTTGTCAACTAGAGGGTCGGCCAACGGCGAACCATCTGTGGTAACACGTCATTCTCACATTAATCTTTATTGGGGGTGTGCACTAGCCAAGAAATAAATCCATGGACCCAACCGAACTGGTCCAATGGTCAGGACATACCCCAAGAGAACACCACACGGGCAGGGGAAACCACTGCAATGGCTCCCCGAGATACTTTTCAAAAGAATTAACTAGATACACGCTTGCATACCAACTTACAAATAAGAATTCAAACTCAGGACACAACCATTCCGAAAAAATCCTCGGCTCAAAACACCTCACATCCGACATTTTCAAAACACAAGGACACGCCACACAAACACTGTTAACTAAAACACTAAATTTCTTACCTTTAACAAAACATTTTGAAAATAAGTAAACCCAGTGGATTGCACAAACACCAATGGAGTCCCCTGATCCTCGCACATGCATGTTACCGTGCCGCACCGGCACCCAACACATGTCATCCAGGCACTCATCCTCTCGTGCCATTAACCATTTCCCTTTTCGTATACACTCATGCATGTGGTTTCCCATGAGAGCGCCAAGGATCAAAACCAAACCTTTCCATTTTTTTCAAAACCAAAACATTCAACCCACACCTTTCAAACTTCATACATCATTTTCTTTTTAAAGCGTTTCATTTGAATACATTTTCCATGACCAAAACATTTTTACTTAAAAACCTATTTCCCATGAATCCAAAACAAGGGGACGAGAAATGACGCAATAGAAACTTGTGTCAGCGGGTGACTGGAACGTATGGTTGGCGGCCATACACCAGTCACGCCCCTGCCACAGAGGGTATTCCAGGAAAGAATCCCCAGCTCTGCAGGGCTTGTCAGACCCTGCGAGCTCACTAGGACCACTGAACTTACCCCTTTTTCATTTCCCTTAGACACGATTAACCAAAAGGACCAAAAACTCAGACAAACCTCAACATACGTTGGTAACTTGAGTCCCGCCACGAGGTGTGCTGGCCAGGAACCTTACTAGCAGCCAGGACATCGAGTCCCGACAACCTTAACTCAAGTATACCGTGACTCTATCCTGAAAGAAAATGATCCAAGAGAGCAAACCTCCCTCTGATACCATTTTGTCACAAACCAGGCCGGGTCGTCATCCGACCCGGCGCCCGATCCGGTCTGCGGCAAGGCCCGAAGGGCGTTCCCGATCCCCACGGGCTGGCACAAGTGCCCGGGTATCAAGTTTAACAAGTGGGAACGGTTTTACCCGAAATACAAGACAAAAAGAGAACAACCAACCAGATAAAAACTGAAACTGGAACGGACTAAAAAACACCCTTCTAAACTATAAACAGGTTTAGGTAAACAATTCAGCTAAAAACTCAAAATGAACAACAACCGAAAAAGAGAACTAAGCTCCAAAACCAACCTCATGCAACACGAGAAGTTGCATTCCCAAGCTACTAACACCAACCTACACACGAAGTCCAACAGCAACCAGAGCCACTATCGCTAAGCACGATGCACAACCTAGAATACATAAGAAAAAAAATCTACATACACCCAAGGGTGTATGTAGGGTGTGAGCTAAAGGCCCAGTAGGATGCCACCGAGAAAAAGTTCCATTCCACAACATCAAAAGACAATTTAAAGTGCTTATTCAAAATTATACTTTCAAAGTGGTTTTAAAGAGAACATTTACAAACCAAATGCTAATGGAAAACACTAAAAAGAACTCATTTCACAAACAAGATTTTAAAAAGGAAGAGAAAGGTTCATTATCGCCACACACACACACACTCCCACACACACACACAAATACACATACACACACACACACATACACAAGTGGTCTTCCATATGCCGACGGAAGGCACCACGCCAAAGATGATAGAGCACTACGGGTAAATCCCCTAAGTTTCATCAATATCAAGTGGGACCCTAGAACCTCGTGTCTCGGTGAAACGTGGCTTAGAAGGCTACGACCCTCAGAAAACGTGTCTTAGAAGGCCACGACCCTCAGAAAACGTGGCTTAGAAGGCCACGACCCTCAGATATCATGTTTTGTTAGTGTTGCAATCGTCAATCCAGCTAAGTGAAACAGGGACGACACCCATCCGGTTCACTAGCGCACTAGTTCTAGTCCTCCCACCTAGATACCCAGGGTTTTCCCTTGTTCTCAAACAAGTTTCACATTCACATAATATATTTACTTCTCATTTTGTAGACCAAACAAGATATTGCACACAAAAGTCACCATTTCCATACCAAAGCATTATTTCAAAGACGCACACACACGACATGTCTCTTTTTATAAAAATACACCACTTTAAAGGTGAAAGCATATTCGACTCCTATAAAGAACCATTTCAGCATCATATAAATACACCAAAAAATCATTTGAGTTATTATTGAAATCATTTCCAGATAATACAAGGAGACCCTACACCAAAAACAACTTGATTTTATACAGAGGCGTCACTTTAAAACTTGATACACGAGGTAACCATGTCAAAACTTGTTTTCCATTATTCAAACAATTTTTTCATTTCAACTTCAAAGGTACACAATAAGGAAAACACACCAAAAGTGATTCATATACTTTGGAAAATATCTATATAAATATACAAACACAAAAGTGACTTGAAAACACCTTTCACACCTTCCAAACAACCCTCAAAAACCTTTCAACCATGTTTCTCACTAAAAACACCACTTAAATAAACAATTCCTCAACTTATGAAACATATTGCATGAAGAAGAAACCATTACAAAATCAATTTCACAAATCACCCCTTTCAAAACCTCTTTGTCACACCATAAGCAATTATTAGACATTTCTAGAATTTGCCACAACCAAATCGAAAGGAATAAAAATGAAAATTTCTAAAGAAAAGTGCAATATTCATCACGCATGCACGTTACACCATTTTTAAAATTCATTTTCGAAAAACCTCTACAGCTCTACCAAAACATTATAAACATAATTCGCATCTTGAAACTAAACCATAGCACATATAAAGTTAAACTAAACAAAAAAATTAAATTATCTAAATGAAGTAATGACATGGAACAACCTACCTCAAATAGGAACAGAAAAGTGACACGACGCAAGATTCCAGTTGCGCAATGATCGCACCGTATCGAGCTGTCAAACAGGTCCTAAAACAGAAGACCATTAAACCGGTTCAATAATGATGTTAACATAATAATAATAATAATAACAATAATAATAATAACATAAAGATCATAATAGTAATATCAATAACATAATAATAATAATAATAACATAATAATAATCATAGCAATCTTAATAATAATATTACACAATAATAATACAATAATATAATAATAATAATAGCATAATCATAATAATATTAATAAAATAGTAACATAGTAATATTAACATGATAATAATAATACGAATAACGATAACCTAGTAATAATGTAGTAATAACAACAATAATAATATAATGATAATAATATTATTATTGACATAATAATAATAATATAATAATAATTACGTAATGATATACTAATAATATTAACATATTAATAATAACAAAGCTATAATAATAATAATAATCACCTAATTATAATTTTATAATAAAATGTTAATAACATATTAAACATAATAGAATAACAGAATAAATTAAAATAAATAAAAAAAGAAAACTAACCTGTGTGGCGGAGTAGAGGAAGGAGAAAGAAAAAGAAGAAGAAGAAGAGAAGAAGAAGAAGAATGAGAGAAGAAGAAGAAGAGAAGAAGAAGGAGAAGAGAAGGAGAAGGAGGAGAGAAGAAGAAGAATAGAAGAAGAAGAAGAAGAGAAGAAGGAGAAGAGGGGGCGCGGGTCTGGTGTGGATGCAGCAGGGTGCAACAGGGGTGGAGGGGGGTGGCTGGTCCGACGCGGGTTCGACGTCTGCTGGGAGGGCGTGGCGAACAGGGAGGGGTGCTGCAGCGATGTCCAGCAAAACAGAGGAGGAAAAAAAAGGAGAAGAAGAAGAAAGGGGAGAAGAAAGGGGAGGTGCGGGTGAGAAGGGAGGTGCGGCAGCGATAGGGGTGCGGGAGCGGCGCAGCAGGGGCGACCCAAGGCGGAGGTGAGTCTGGTGCGGCCGGTCCGTTGCGGGTGAAACTCGGGGCGCAGGAGCGGGAAGATGAGGAGGGGGGGGGGCTGGATAGGGTGTGGCAGACCGAAGAGGAGGAGGCGACAGTGTGACGGGGTGCTCGTAGGGGAGGCGGCGGTCGGAGGGATGGTGCAAGGTGCAGATTCCGGTGGGAGGCGCTGCAGCGTGGGAAAGAAGAAGAAAAAAAAGAAAGGAAAAACAAAACAGAAATGGGGGGGGGAGCCAGCGGGATGCGCCACACAAGGATAAGGAGGAAAAAAAAGAAGGGGGGTCCGCCGAAACCCTAGCCAAGGGGGAAGAAAAGAAGAAAGATAAAAAAAATGAAAAGAAAAGAATAATAAAAAAAAGAATACTAAATAAAAACTAAAACAAACTAAAAAAAACAATAATAATAACAATAATAATATTAAACTAAAACTAATAATAAAAATAATAGTTGGAGTAATAATAATAACATAAATAATTTTTTTTTCATCCTTAGAATTAATAATAATAAAAATAAAAATAATAGTCTCAATTACATTACTATGATTATCATTTACAAAACAATTGTTAGTTCATTTTATTTCATTAATTAAACATCAGAAAGGCGTGTGGTGAACCAGGCGGAACCGCGCGACGAACCAAGCGAGGCCGCGCAGCTTCGACCATGTTGCGCTGGACGCAAACAAGGCCCAAACACAATGAACTCAAGGGAAAAAAAATATTATGTCAAGTTTGGACCTGAACTACCCGACACAAAGAAATAAAATAAAATAAATAAATTAAAAAAGATGAGTGTGACATGCCACCGTGACGGTGGCCCACCAAAATTATGACACACCAAAC
Organism: Viscum album; assembly: GCA_963277665.1. Lineage (NCBI taxonomy): Eukaryota > Viridiplantae > Streptophyta > Magnoliopsida > Santalales > Viscaceae > Viscum > Viscum album. The sequence goes on along the minus strand of OY728159.1, from coordinate 1,415,185,181 downwards.
GATGTCTCACCCTTTTCCAAAATTCTAGTATATCAAGTTTTTCCAGTTTTTCCCCTCTTACATTTTATTTGATGTTAACTGAGTTTAAATCTTTGTTTGGGCATTTTTAAGGACATTTCCAATGATGTTATGTATATCTTTAATATCCTAATGCTCTGAGAACTTTAATATATTCAAAATACATGATCTTGACCATGACCCCACATTAATGAATTTTGAAACCATTCTTCATATAATATAGTATATAGAACTTCAACAACAGGATCTTCCCTTACTATTGTGTTTTTCATTCCCTCTTGGTGCGCCTAGAGCCTTCCTATTTAGGAGTGTCATGAACCTATATTTGATCCCCCTCTTAGGTAGTTTTCTTAGAGTTTCCGACTACTCACGTGATCCCTTATTCATGGCACAAAGTGGTGTTTTGGTCACCTGTTGTTTTGGGATGGAATTGTTCTACCTCTATTTATTTTTGTATCATGTGGGGTTGGTGTAATAATTATTCTTTGTGAATAATGAGTGAATAAGTTTCCTAAAACAATTAATAAATAAAAATAGGCTAGTAATTATGGAAAGACAATGAGTAAGTAATTGAATATGGTCTATGTTGATAATTTTTTTATCTGCTATCTTTTTTCTTTTTATGGGTTTTTATGGCTGTATTACCTTTGAAAATCATGGTTTTCGATGGTCTTTTCTTGCATACTAGTGATGTTCTATTTTATTCTGGTTCTTTGTTAAATCAATGTAACATAAAATCTATTTAATCATTTATACTTGTTTAAATAAATGGATTCCACAAGATCAAACATTTTTTGTGATCACCCATATTATTTAAAGTGTAATTAAAGAACCCCTATTGATAAATATGATTATTATTGTCTTAATAATGTTCCTTTGCACTATATTTGTTTGGGTTTTGTACTTCATGGTGGGGGGGGGGTGAAGTTTGTATTGGTATCCTTGTTATGGGTATAAGGGTGGATATAGGGTTTTGTCCATTTTTGTGGAGAGGTGCGATTGGGTAGTGGGGTGACTATTTTAATGGTGTTTATTGTGTTTTTTTGTATGGGGTGGTAAAAGAGGTGTGACATAATCTCAGTTTGAGAAATTGATTGATTGTGGAATGGATAAAATTGTAGGCGGTGGGGCGACCTTTGGTTGATGTTGTGGCCGTATAACTTGTTATGTAATGGGAATGCATCTAGAAAGTGGTTGGGCAGCGGGGCTATGGGAAAAGGTTGTGTCATGACTTCAAGTTTATAGGTGTGTCGTGTGTGGTATTGTTGTGGAACATGGCTATTGGTTCTAGTTGTCAGTGGATGATTGAGAAGGATCACTTTGAAGAAAGATAGTTGGTAGTGGTTGAATGGGTGTTTAGGAAGAAGAGGGTGTGCATAGGGACTGAAGGTTGGTTTTTCTAAGTTGTTTTTATGAATAGTTATTAAAATGGAAATGATTTACCTTGTTCCCTCTTCCCTTGTTCAATGTTGGGAGTACTAATTGACTAAGTGGGTTAGTTTCTGTGTCTTTAGTTAATCAAGATCTTTACATTCTTATAACGGTGGTAGATGTTGTGCTTGGTAAGTTCCCTATGTAGTGTTGGGATAAATTAAAGTGAACCCATTAATTAATTAATGGAAATTGGTAAAATGAAAAAGGGTTTGTGTCTATGAGTTGGTCGTGGTTGTCTGTGTGGTTGTACGTATAGGGGTAGCAAAGAATGTGGTTTTGTGTGGGATGGTTGTTTGTTTTTGGGACCCATAGTTATGTTGAGTGTTTTCTTACCTATATGAATAAATTTTAGTTACTTGTGATTTCTATATGCCCATAACCCTGTTGAGAACCATGTTGTGAACACCCCTATTTCATGGGGGACAGTGTCTTTCCCAATATCCTGGTGGGAGGATGAATGAATAGTTACCAATTTTCTTCCTTGTACCCCATTCTGGGTTCTTACTGCTCAACCGTATCTGGGCATGCTGTAATGGCTTAAGGATTACCATTGTCCAAGATCCTTCGGGTAGTTTTTTTGTGGACGAGGTTCCCAGGTGTTTGTGGTCCAGGATTGATATCTTAGGTGTCTTCGTGATGTGGCCCATGAGACTTTGTTCGAGAGACGTGGTTGTTGTGGCCCAGGTGTCAGCAAGAGAGATGTGTGGTGTGGTTGTGGCCTAAGTGTCTGCGGGTGAAATTTTTGTGTTCTTTGAGGCCCATGTGTGTGCGGTCAAGTTGTGGCAGTGGGACTAAATTTGGGAATAGTGGTAGCATCAAGACGTTATCCCTTAGGAATGGGTAGTTAACTAGTGGGAATGTGGTGCGGGGTACCCAAATTTTGATGTTCTTATACTAATACTTTATTTGACTTGTGTTATATGGTGTGTGTTCCTTAGTGAGGCTAGTCTGGTAATACTCCATTTTATGTGATTTTAGGTTTTCTATTCTCTCAAAGGGGAATTACTATGTTCCCCCACTTGTGCATGGGTATCTTTAGTTCTCATACTGGGTATATTTTTATAATCACCCTATATTTGTAAAACTATTTTCAAGTTTCCAAGAGGACTTTATAGACTGTGTTGGACCTTACTTGATCAACCATTGAGGTAGTTGTTGTGTTGCATCTTAGTCTCATTCTATTGGTAAAAGCCTTCATAATTTGGTTGTAATTTTGTCACAGTTTACGTTTAAACCATGCTTGGGTTGGATTTTGGTTTTATTTATATAAATGTCTGGTGTTGTTTTTGAATTTTTACCATCTTATATCTTGATCCTGTTATCATTAAAAAGATAAATTACTTAAAATTTTTGTGAGATTATATACCCTTGGTTTGAGTCACCACTCTCGGGCCTATGAAGGCGGGACATGGGGGGTCATTATATCTACATATTCTTGAAGATGTAAGGGTATTTCACTATACTTTCCCTTCCCTCATTTCAAGTAAAGAGGGTCATGACAGAATGGTATCATATGTGATGGTTGGGAGATATTATGAAGTTTGGAGTCTTGAAAAGTGAGGATTGCATGGGATGGTAGGTCCATGATGTTAGAAAATAATGGTGCATGAAATAGGCCACAAAAGACCATCTTGGACAAATGATTTTAGGGCCCCCTATGATCAGATGCAAGGACTCTGGACCTACTGAATGACCAAGTGAAGCTACAATGATTTTTAGGTAGAGGCCCTATGAAAGGTATATGCATCATAATGGATTTTGATCTCATGAGACTTGGCTGTTTTGGGAATTTAATTTAAATAAATAGTTAAAATATATTTTTTAATTGAAAACTTATATACTGCCTGGGCATATGAGTTCCATGTTTACCCTTTTTAGCTATGGAACATGGATGTCACCCACATGTGGTACGAGAAGTTGAGGCCCAGTCTGCCAACCTGGTTGATCAGTGGAGGGCTGATGGAGAGGAGGAAGATGACTTGTGGAAAAAGACCCTTCATTCTTTCCCATGGCAGACCCTGGGAATGTACAAAGGTAGTGTTTCAAACATAGAGATGGAGGGATGGTTTGAGGAGCTGACAATCACCTTAACCTTGATCCTTTCGCTGCGGAAGCACTGGGTTCCTCTGGCAGTGAGCCAGATGTGAGAAGAAACACATTAGTGGTGGGTGCTTTACCTTGGGGGGAGAATAGAGATCAATGTATCATGGGATGAATTTGAGATAGAGTTTTAGGCAGAGTTTCTTTCCATGACAATAAAGGCTAAAAAGAGGCTAAAACTGCTCTCTATTTAGTAGGGGAGTATGTTAGTGAGGTAAATTTGAATCAAGTTCAAGGATCTCCTACACTTTTCTCTGGATCTCTTTGCGGATGAGGGGTCGCGGGTGAGACTCTTAGAGGGGGCACTCCGAACTTCTCATCATTATGTCATCACTCCTATTAACCTAATGATATACTTGGATGTTTAGAAGAAGTTAAATTTAGTGTATATGTTGTACTTGCAGAGAGGCATACCTCAAGAGAGGAAATATCTGAATTTATTGATGGGGATGGGAGTCAGTAGTAGGTATCCAGCATTTGGGCCTTCCTGGTTTTGGACAGATGGAAATAGGCCTTAATAGTTATAGTTTTGATCTCCTTGTCGTTACCCTTTCCTTATTGTCCTAGGACTAAGTAACTTTTTCTATACAGGTCATGGACCACTTCAGAGCTAGTTCTGAGTTCAAACTCAGTATGGTGGGGGTGGGTAGGTGCAACGCCCACCTCAGCAGTAGTTGTTGCTGGTGAGACCTTTCTAGTAGCACGAGAAACGGGCTCCCGCACCACCAAGGGTAGTGGGTGATGGAGGAGGCTGACCTCAGGGTTCTCCTTAAGGACCATGTCCATGGTTTGGTCAGGGAAGTGGTTTATAGCATAGGGGTAGAGGATTTGGGCGTGGATAGTTTCATGTTGCCGATTCAGTAGTTCCAGCAAGGATAGAGGTTGTTCGTTGTACGATTAGTACGCATAATACTATTTAATGTACTTTGTTTGATTAAGGAGATTCACACTCCTTTGTTTCACCCAGTCTATTTCATGCCTTAGGACTAGAAGTAGAGAGACTTTATGTGCCCCTGGTGTATAGAACGCTAGTAGGAGGTCATGCCTGTTTATTTGATGTTTGCTGGGATGTAGACTTATTTTGGGGATGCATCAGTCTAATGGAGATATTATTATACTATAAATGAAAACATTAGATGTAATCCGAGGAATATACTAGTTGTTTTCTCTATACACTGTTATATTCTGATTCTGGATAAGAGTCGTGTTTTCAGGTGTGGATGGGCAGTGTGTAGTTTTCTGTTGGTGAGCGCAACTCCCAGGTGGGCACTGAGTGTGTGGATCATCTTCTCTCTTTGTTGTTTGAGGTGTCAATGGTATTAGTAGACACAAAGATGGAGGCAGTTTTGGTGCTTGTTAGAGAGTTATTATATGTCTTCCCAGAGGAAATCGTGGTTCTACCCCCTTGACGTGACATTGATTTGAAAATAAACTTGCAACTGGGTGCCTCTTTGATTTCGATAGATCCCTATCGGGAGGAGATTTCTATGTTACGGTAGTTAAGAAATCATGTAGAAAACATGATTAAAAAGTGTTTTATCTGGATGAGTGTATCATCATTGACTGCTCCAGTCATTTTTACAAAGAAGGAAGGCAGTGGTCGAAGATTGTGCATGGACTACCAGAGACTAAATCTGGTAACAGTCAAGAACCATTACCCTATACTGAGAATACACGTAATTTTTGACTAGTTGGGTGGATCAAGGTGGTTATCCCAGATTGATATGTGGAATGGATATCACCAGTTGACTGTGAAGGAGGGATACATCCCGATGACTACTTTCAAGTACAGGTATGGGAACTAATAGTTCGTGTTTATGCCCTTTTGTGTTATGAATGAACCATCCGTGTCCATGGGGCTCATGAACTATGTCTTCCAAATGTTCGTAGAATGGTATTTCATCATGCTCATTGATGATATTCTGATTTATTCATGGTTATTTTAGGATCATGTTGAGCACCTCAGGACAATCTTGTAGGTCAATTGAAACCATCAACTCTATAGGAAGTTGTCCAGTAAATGTTCCTGACACGATAGGTGCACTTCCTTGGACATGTGGTGTCTCGGTAAGGGATAGCATTGGAACCATTAAGGGACAACTCATTTTTTTCTTGGTAAACACCCAAAAGTGTGGTAGAGGTTCAAAACTTCATTGGTCTAGCAGGCTATTACTGGATGTTTGTACCCAAATTCTCTCGAGTTGCATCTCTGTTGACTACTTTGATCAGAAAAGACAAGGCATTAATGTGGAGTGAGTAGTTTTAGATAGATTTTAGCTACCTAAAGGGGAAGCTAGTTAGTTCTCTAATGCTTAGGTTGATCTATTATTGGGTAACATTCAAGGTGTTCTATAATGAATTCGGTCTAGGCTTGGGATATGTGATGATTTTGCAGTGGGGAGTGATCTCTTATAGGTCTAAGTAGTTACTTCCAGATGAACGTAATTTTTCCTCCCATGATCTATAGCTTGCAGTGGTCGTATTCGCACTGATGTTTTGGCGACATTTCCTTTTCGGGGAGTTCTTTTTGGTCTTCATGGATCATAAGATCTTGAAGTATATCTTCTCCCAAGAGGACTTGAACCTACCACAATGAAGGTGGAAGTAGTTTCTCTAGGACTACAACATCAAGATCTCTTACATCTCTGGAAAGGGGAAAGTTGTGGAAAATGCCTTATCCTGTAAGTCATAGAATTAGGTAGTTTGGGAATGCACATATGATTGGAATGTAATGGAGGAGTTATCCACTTTCTGTTCAGATGCGAGAGTGGATGACGGTAGAGGCTGTCAATTTTAGATGACAGTGTAGTCTTCCTTAGTGCAGAAGGTGGAGGAGTATTAGTGGGGAGAATAAGAGACTAAAGTGACGCGTTAATATAAAATACAGGGTGATTCTCCATAGGGATGGTTGAATGATATTCAGAATCAGATTCTATTCCATGGGAATCTTTTTGTCACAGTGGAAATGCACAAGGAAATTTTCTGTGAGTTCCATGCCTTACCCATGGCAGTACATCTATGTTTTTTAAAATGTACCAAGTCTTAAGGGGATAGTTTTTGTGGACCGAGATGAAGTGGGTAGTGGTGGATTTTGTGGCATTGTGCCTTGTGTGTTAGTAGGTGAATGTTGAGCACCATGTTACCAATAGTCTATTACATCCCCTAGACATTCCCGAGTGGAACTGGGAAGAAATATCGATGGATTTTTTCAACGGATTACCCAGGACTCTGGGAGGATCCAATGATATTTGGGTAGTAATAGATCTATAGAAAAATCAACACACTTATTAGAGACGAATGAGTCAAGAATAGTGGGTGCCTTGGTGTAGAGGTCTGTGGATGAGGTGGTGTGGCTGCATGGAGTTCTAAGATTTATTATCTTGGATCAGCATACAGATTAGGTTGCGAGTCTGGAGGGGATTGCAACATGCCTTTTTCACTCAGTTATGCCTAAGCACTTTATTCCACTCTTAGATGGATGGACAGATAGAGAAGAACATCTATACATTAAAGTACATGTTAAGGGAATGTGTTCTTGAATTTAGTGGGTCTTTGGTGTGAAATTTTTACTTGGATGTGTTTTTTTTTAAATAACAACAATCACAATTCCATTGGTGTGGCCTCATTCGAAGTTCTATATGGGAGGTCATGTTGTTCAACCTAGTTCTAGAAGAATGTTGGGGATGCTACTATTATTGGTCTGAACGTACTACATATTACAACAGGGAAGGTGAAACATGTTCATGAGATGATGAAGGCAGAAAAATACTAATAGAAGTTGTAAGCCGATCAAAGGATGAGGCAATCAGAGTTCGAGGTTGGGGACCATGATTTCTTGAAGGTTTCTCCTCAATAGGGGAAGTAGAGGTTTTAAAGATGGAGAAATATTTCTCCCAGGTTCATCAGAAATTTTGAGGTGTTGGGAAAAGTTAAAATGGTGGAATATCACCCGGCGTTTCCACCATAGTTGGAGAGGATCCATGATGTCTTCCATGACTTTCATATCCATTGGTATCTGCATGATGACTCCCACATCATTGTCTGGGGAGAGTTAGAATTAAAGTACAATGCGATGTTTATGGAGTGGCCAGTATGAATTGAGGATCACGTGGAGAAGAAGCTTTATAGATGGACCATTCCTTTGGTTCATGTGTAATGCAGGCATTGTGGCCACAAAGACAGTACTTGGGAGAATGATGCATAGATTCATTCCAAATAAATAGAGCTGTTATAAGTTTTTCTCTTGTGTTTTTCTTTTTTCATTACATATGATTTAATTCTTGAACTCTTTTCCAAAAAGATGAGTTGATTCTCTATTCTCTAAATTTGTTTGAAAAGTCATGGATATGGGGAGGGGAGGACCTGATCCCTAATCAAGACACATCAATGCTGATGCAATTGAACTAGTGTGAGCGAGTTAGTGACACCCAAAGTGGAAATTTTCTTGAGATAGAGAAATGGATTACCTAATATATATATCTTGGAAATGGGGCCTTAGTGTCTGTACTATTTTTCAGGAAATAAATTTCAAGGAGTGGTTCTTGTATGTCAAGGTTTTCTCTCAAATTTTCAAAAAACATAGGGTGGTTTTTCCCTAAGAGGTATCTTATGTGGTGGTTGTTCAAAACCCTCTTTTTCTGAGTTTAGTTTTAAATTCTTGGAGAAAATAATAGTTTAAGAGCTATCTGATGTAGTGAATCGAGTTTTACTAGGACATTATTTTGTGAAAAATCCAATTCTTGTGGTGTTCTTGGGGGTCACAGTGGTTTGTTTCGCGAGTTTTCCAAAAATTCAACTTCACCAAATGGTTTCACCAAAATGATGGCACACCGAAATAGTGGCACACCGAATAGGTGGCACACTGAAATAGTGGAAAGGTAATGGTGGCACTATAAATGTTCCACACCAAAATGGTGGCACCTTAATGGTGGAACCATGATAGTTCTACACTGAAATGGTAGAACTCCAAATGGTGTCTCACCCTTTTCCAAAATTATAGTTTCTTGAGTTTTTCCAGTTTACCTTATCTTACATTTTATTTGATGTAAAACAAGTGTAAAGACTTGTTAGAGTTTTTTAAGGGAGTTTTAAATGATATTAAGTATATATTTAATATCTAATGCTCCAGAAACTTTTAGATATTCAAACTACATGATATTGACCACAATCTCACTTTAATGAATTTTAAAACCATTATTCCTTTAATATAGGATCTGTCACTTAAAAGAAAGGATATTACCTTCCTAGTGTAGTTTACATTCCCTATTGGTGAAGCTAGATCCATCCTCTATATATGAGTTATGTGACTATGTTAGATCCCCCTCCTACATAGTTTTCATAGAATTTCTTACTTCCCCCATGATCTCCTATTCTTGGAAAAAATAAGAGTTTTGGTCATTTTTTTTTCAAGTAGGGATTCTACAGCCTCTATTTATTTTTGTATCATGTAGGGTGGTTATACTAATGACTCTCTGTGAAGAATAGGTGAATAAATTTCTTGAAAAAAGAAATAAATAACTGTAGGGAAGTGATGAATAAAATATAATGGGTCGGAAATTCAAGATGTCCGATATTGATCTTTAGTTTTATCTACTATCTTTGAGTATTTTTATGGGTTTTTATGGATATATGACTTCTAAAAATTGTGTAAATTAGTGGTCTCTACCAAAAAATTGGTGATATTCCATTTGGTTGTGATTATATATTAGATGGATGAAACATGAAATATATTTAATCATGTATACTTGATAAAATAAATGGATTCCACATGATCAAACCTGTTCTATGATCACCCATGATATTTAAAAGGGGAATTAAATAACCCCTATTGATAAATATGAATATTATTAGATTAATGATGTGACTGTGTGCCATGTTTGGCTGGGTTTTGTACTTTTTGGGTGGGTGAGTGTGTGTGTGTGTGGGGGGGGGGGGGGGGGGGGGTTGTGTAAAGTTGTTGTTGTTAACCTTTTTATGGGTATAAGGGTTGACATAGAGGATGGTACATGTTAGGGCCATGGTGTTCTTATGTAGTGGGGCTGCTATTTTAATGGTTCTCATTTTGTTTCTATGTGTGGGGTGGTACCGTGAGGTGTGACCGAATATTAGTACGAGAGATTGATTGATTGTGGAATGGATAAACATGAAGGCAGTGGGACTTCCTTTGGTTAAGGTTGTGTCCCTAGAACTTGTTAGGCAGTGGGACTAATTTTATAAAGTGGTTGGGAATCAGGGATACAGGACTGGGTTGTGTTGTGACTTCTTGTTTATTGGTGTGCTGGGTGTGGTGTTGTTGTGCAACAAGGATTTCGGTTCTAGTTGTGAGGGGATGATTGAGCGAGATCACATTGATTAATGATAGTTTTTAATGGTTAAATTTGTGTCTAGTAAGAAGGGGGTGTTAAGTGTAACTAGAGGTTGGTTGTTCTATATTGTTTTTATTAATGGGTGTTAAAATGTGAATTATTTACCTTGGCCCCTCTTCCCTTTATCAATGTTGGAAGTACAAAAGAACGAAGTGGGATAGTTGTTGTGTGTTTAGTTAATACGTATCTTCACATTCTAAGAACGGTTATAGATGTTTTTCTTATAATATTACCTAGGTAGTGCTAGGATAAATTAATGGTAACCCCTTAATTAATGAATGGAAGACGGTGAAATGAAAAAGGAGTTGGGTCTATTCTTTGGTAGTGGCTGTTTGTGTGGTTTTTCATATAGGGGTAGCAACGAAAGTTGTTCTGTGTGGGCTGGTTGTTTGTTTTATGACCAGTTGGTTAGGATGAGTGTCTGATTACCTATATGTATAATTTTTTGCCTTGTGATTTCTATATTCACCCCATAGCTTTTTAGAACCATGGTATGAACAACCCCATTTCATGGGGAATGGTGTCTTTACCAACATTCCGGTGGGAGGATGGATTTCTTGTTACTAACATTCTTCCTCGCACCCTCTTTAAGGTTCTTACCGCTCGAGCATATCCAGGAAGGCTGTAATGGATTGAAGATAACCATAGTCCAAGATCCTTCAAGCAAGTTTTTTTTAGGATAAGGCACCTAGGTGATTGCAAGCCATGATTGTTTTCCCAAGTGTCTTTGGAATGAGGCCCAAGTGTCTTCCAGCAAGAGGATTGGTTGTTGTGGCCCATGTGTCTTCGAGCGAGATGTGTGTTTCTATTGGGGTCCAAGTGTCTGCATGCGAGATTTGAGTGTGGTTTGAGGACAAGGTATGTGTGGGTAGGTTGTAGATGTGGGATTACATTTTGGAAGTGTGGTTGTGTCAAGATGTTAGCCATTAGGAATGAGCATATAACCATTGGGAAAGTGGTGCAGGGTACCCAAATGTCGATGTGGTTATAATACTACTTTACACGACTTTTGTTATTTGATGGGTGTTCCTTGGTAGGGCTGGACTGGTTAGTTCTCCTTGGTAGTTTTAGTGAGGTTCTACTATTATCTCATTGGGGGCATTATTATGTTCCCCCACATGTTCAAGAGTAGCTTTAGTTTTCCTATTGGGTATACTTCTATACTCACCCTATGTTTTTAAATCTATTTTATGGTTTCTAGGAGATATATGAGGACCGTGATGCACCTTACTAGCTTAGGAGTCGGGATAGTTGCAGTGTTGCGGCTTTGTCTCTTTCTTTTGGTACTTTATTTCGTACTTTGGTTGTAATTTTTTCGTAGTTTAGGTTTAAAACATGCATGGGTTGGATTTTGGTTTCTATTATATAATGTTTTGGTGTTGTTTTGGTATTTTATCATCTTTTATTCTAATCCTATATTCATTAAAAAAATAAATTACTTCCATTTTGTGTGATATTTTATACCCTTGGTGCTAATTTCCACTTCGGGGCCTATGAAGGTGGGACTTGGGGGTCATCATCTCTCATTCATCTTGAATAAGGAAGGGTATGACGCTTTAATGTCCCTTCCCGCATCTTGAGGAAGGTAGTTCATGAAATAACACTTATCCTAATTTTATTGGATGAATTTTTTCAACTAAAATCATGCTTGAGAGGAAATTATAACCTTTTTATGCCACATGGATGAGATTAAAACATTTATTATATTGTATTTAAAGAATAGTTAAAGATGGCATACTCATATTTTCAATAACTATATCATTTTTAGTATAAGGTTATACATAATATAAACTTGACTATAAATATTAATTTTAAAGATAAAATATTTTTATTTATCTTGTCAATTTATTATTAATTTTTTTAGTAATAAATAAATACCTCAAAGGATTATTTAATGATGATGTAATAATCATTTAATTAATGAAAATACCAAATAAAGGATATTAAAAATATTAATATAAATTTAATTTGATATAATTAATATCATAAATGAATATTTTGGAAGACTTTGACATGTTAGGGATGATTAAATATATTTTGTTTGAACATATCAAGATGTTATGACATTTTTAATAAGAAAAATAATTAATAGTGTCAAAATTGACACTAATGATATTTTATGAACATAAAATTTTATTAAAATTTAATAAAAATAATAAAAAAATTAAATAAGTATAATGGGATGAGATATTGTCTAAAATATCATAAATTGACCATTAATGGTTCCATTTAACCTTTAAATGTAAATATTACATTCTCTTAAAATTAAAAATGTTGTTAACATAGTTAAAATTAAAATAGGTTAATTAAGGATTAATAAAAAAAGGTTTAAAATTACATAAAAAACTATATAAAATTTAATAGTTGGTAATATTACAACATTATATCATATTATATTCAAAACCATGTACTTAGGGATGTATTTTTATTAATATTGAATTTATTATAAATTAATATATTTTGAAATTCCAAAAGTACCCTTCTTCTTCATTATAAAAGGTTGCCTCCTCATGGATCCCATTTCACAAAATTGAGATCTCTATATCGACCAATTTCTTCCAAATTTTATTCTAAACTTATCTAGATAAATTCTAGAGTTTATGGTCTTCCCAAAATACCAAATCTAGTATTCTTTAGTGGAGATCTAAAAGAGTTGTTTCGAAGAAGAGGTAATATCTCTAACCAATCACTTTGTTTTTCTACTCTTCTATACATATTATACATCTATGATATATATCATTAAATAATGAATTCATAATACTAAATATTCATAAATTTTATTATGATTATAAACACACCATTTTACAACCCCTATCTCATTAAACAAGATGTAAAACTATCGCTCGTGCGTACGTACGATTTACTGTCTCCACATAGCGATGCAATTCATTTTACATCACCATATTTTAAGAATGGGAATTATGATGGGTTTATTTTTTATATGTAATATTTATGAACATGATTATATGTTTGAAATGTTAAAATAATTTCTACTTTTTTACCATCTAATATTTTGGGAAATGATAACATCACTTTTGTATACGTATAGCTTACCATCTCCATGATCAGATGTGATTCGTTTTTCATATATATTTCATATAGATGGTAATAAAGATGTATTTTATGAATATATATGTTATATATTTATAACTTACTCTATAATGATGATATATCATGTACTTTCCTTTATTTTAACCTGAAAATAAAATGAAAACAATGTTAATGCAAATGTACGACACATTGTCTCCATGAATGATGTATTTTATTTTCTATCTATAACATTTATGAATCAAAATGAATATATATATAAAATATATATATATATGATATTTAAATCATTATTATTAGTTTAGATATAATAAAATCATGATCTATTTAATAGGACCTAGGATAATAAGTCAAAACATGAATGAAAAAAGCCTATATTACCCAAAGCATAACATTAACAAAGAATTATTAGTAAATAGGTAATATTAAGTCATAAGTAAATAATATATATATATATATATATGACTATGATTCCTTGTAATATTTATAATAATTTTATGTTTATTATATAGAAGGTTTTAAGATGTTTGAAATAAGTCAAAACATAAAGTAATGGAATTTCATCTACCTTTTAGTTTCCATGAGATACATGCCATATTCACCATTAATATCGTTTTTTTGTGGTGGATAAACTAAACTATGATAGTTTATATCAGTAATTTTATTTATTTAATTATTTTAAATGCATTAAAATATTTTCTTCTTTTAATGGGTTCATGATTCTAAAGTTACTCAAGTAGTAAGGAATTTGTGTCTCAATTTTATTTCTATGGGATACATGCATTATAAACTACTTATTTCTATTAAATGGTGTATATAGTTTCCATGAATATATTTTATATGTATTATCTAGAATATTATGGTATTTTAAGGTCCATATAAGATTATTTATTTCATGGGGAATACTACTGTACTAATTATAAAGTGATCAATATTTATTTCACAATCTCATCAATATTTGGAATTGTTTTGTTTTTAGTCTCATTTGGAAAATATTTATCTTTCATGTTAATGTTTACAAAAATATTTTTTTACTATTCTATTATAGATTTTTAAATTCATTTTAACCATTTTTAAATTTTTCTACATGATTTGAAAGGTATCCGTCTTTCATTTTCCAAAATGGGAGCTCTGCAGCTTTTTAAGAAAAATTACGAAAGGAATGTTTCTCTTAAATTATATAGCATGAATGGAATTTCCTACTATCATGATGACTTAATTATTTTAAGATTACTTTACAATATTATTATTTTATTTTCAAATAAAACTTTTTGTTTTAAAAATTGTGAGGCATTTTTATAAATGGAAAGGTTTTCAATGAAGAAAGGATAGTTTACTGACGAATTATTTTCAGGAGGGTTTTAAAAAAATTCCATATAAGATAACATTATTTCATGTTATGTATGTTATAATAGGGATATTATTCAATTCTAATTTTTTTATTGTTTTTAATAATGGTTTTTGTTTTTTATGGAATGATATTGATGAAACCCATTTGTCTTCCATGGGTTGTGTCTGATTTAATAATTCTTATGAAACCCTTTTAATTCCATGGGTTCTGATATGATGAATTGTTATGATCATTTTTGATAACATATTTATGGTTATCATTATGATATAGGTGGGACTTATATCTTCTTACAATTCATTTGGTAAAGATTTATATATCATGATATATAAAGAACTTGAATGGGATGTAAACTCATTTCAGTAATCCAATGCTTGAATTAGGAGTAAACATGGTTCAGTAAAGGACTTAGTCTACTAAAATGGTATTGGGAGTGATCCTTGACTACTCATATGGTCATGGAAGTAAACCATGACTACTAAGATGGTATGGTTAGTGAAAACGTACCATTAATATGGACTTGTAAGCGATCCCTTGAAAACTATAGAAATAATTTTATATGATTATGTGTACCAAAAATTACATGTCTTAATTCTATGTTATGATATCATGGATTATGTTATTTATTTCCATATGATTCATGTGTTATGAAAGTATAATCTTTAGGCAATGATTTTTGTTTATGATCACTGATACAAAGGGTATGATCATCTATTTTCATGATCATTTTTTCACACCCTCATGTTCATAATTATGTTTATATGTATCCCTTGTTTACCCTTAAGAAGAAACTAATTTAACTATTTATCATGTTTCATTTCCCTAGGATATAAAAAAAGGTATTAAGTATTACATGTCAAAAAGTGTTCTAGATTTTAAGAAATAAGCAATAGAATAAGTATATGTGGTATAAACCAATTGTTTATGTTTCTATGTTTCCAAAGACACTAAACTAATACAGTCATTGGGAGCGTGTTTGTGTAATGTATAAAATGTTTTAAAAAAATTATTTAATGTCAATTTACATTAATATTGGGTTTTTGTAGTTTTTTTAGAGAAAATGTTCAGTTATCATTTGGAAACAAGGATGAGAAAACCTTAGTGATATCCCTAGGGATATTTCTAAAGATATGTGTAACAGTATATCAAATTAAAACCCTAAGGTGTCATAATTTATAAATATTATAATTGATTATACATGATTATATGGTTTTACATTATGATAATTTTTTTTCACAATTTGATTTCTGGTTTGAGTCAATGGCAGGAACAAGATGGAACTCGATTAATATTGACTGTGATTGAAAAGTTGATGATGAGTTGTCAAATGGGATGATTACTAGAGTAAAGGATATTGTGATCATTCTTAATTAGTTTTAATAGAACATAATTAACAATGTGTGCCTTAACTAACTCTTAGACTCAACAAAGAATAGAAGGATGAATTTTTGTATTATTTCACATAATGGAGGTCATCAATGAAAGAAAATTCAGTTTCTTACATATTGATAATGTGGATAGAAACACCCAAGAAAAATGTCTCAAAAAAATAGAAAGATGTTTTGACTGTGGAAAAGAAGGACACAAATCAAGTAACTGTAAATGAGAAATGAAAATTTCAGTTGACACAATGAATGTAAATATTGTCCTCCCTAAGGTATTATAAACAGTTTAATGTTTTATGAGTGGAATGAATGGTAATTATGAAAACCTATGTCCTAAGAGAAAAGATCTAGAAATTAATCATTAATGTGGTACAAGTAATTTTTATATTATTTATGATGATGAGACTATAGATGAAATATTGAAGGAAAGAGGTATTAATTAATTATATATGGTATCCTTGTTAATAACTTAATGATGAAGTATAATAATTTAATTTTTTATTTATCTGGAATCCTGATTTATGAATAGTGAATTATTCAGGGATTGTTCAATTTAAGTTTTTATATAAGGATTTAAAATAATGTGTTGAATAGTTCTGATGGACTGGAAAAATGATTTACTGACAAGGTGATATTCAAGGGAAATAGAAGATGAAGGGAAAGATAACCATTAATATGTTCATTATTTTATGATAATGATGCTTGTATAAAGATATATTGGATATGAATATTTAAATTTGATGATAATAGTTAGAATGGAAGAAATTATGGTTTTGTTTACAAGTGGGTCAAGTTATCAAGGATGATATTTACAACTCTTTGGACTTAACGAATTTATCTAATAAACATTGGAATAAGTAAACGTGATATTTTTAATAAGGATGTATTGTAATTCGAGTTATTACCTTGTTTTAAGATAATACTTAATGAAGTTATTCATATGTTAAGTATGTGACCAATAATAGCTACTATATGATTAGTGCTAAGTTGTGACCTTATTTATTAAGTTTTGGGATTTCATATTTTGGAAGGGTTATAAGGTTAACCATTTATGGAATTGTTAATGTTAAACTTCAGATGATGTTTTAGAGATTAAATTATTATCTCACAATATGAGCATTTATGAGTATTGGATAACTTGTGCTAACCTTTTTTTAGGATGAAGATAGATGGAGTGACCTATCATTCTATTTATGGATCTCAGGATCTGTTAATGCTTCTAGAATGAAAAATTCAGCTTCATTTCATGGAATAAGAGATGAACTGGAAGTTGATTAGGGAAAAACAAAGGGTAAGTATTTCTTGAAACAATTAAAGTATATCATTTCATGAAAATTATTCAACCATAGAAAAAAATATACATAAAAATGTTGTTCTAGTACTATAATTTATGTTGAACTGATGGCCTTTTATATCATCATAGTTTTATGAATTTGAGACCCTCAAATTCACACTAATAATTCATTTTTTATGATTTATGACCTCAATCCATCCTTATACATATTTATAATTTTCTTATATGTCTATATTTTCACTTACACATATATTATCCTATGTGGAAACCTAGTTATATGTTACTTAGGGTAACCATTATATTTCTAACTGTATTTTTTGAAAGGTGATTTTATTATTCATTTTTAAGTTGTGGGTTTTGAGGAAAGGGACATTCATTGATTAAAACATTGATGACCAAGATGAATTTTGAGGGCAATTTCAATTTAAGAGGGTAGAAAGTAACAACTCGAGATTTTGTGAAAAAACATGAATTAATTTATTCTTTTCTATATTTTTCATTTCACACAATACTAAAAATAGATTTTTTATATAAAAACATTATGGTTGGATTGTGTTATATTAAAAAACAAGTCGGTGTTTTTCTATGCACAACACTTGGATTATATTGTGATATACACAACACTATTCTTGGATTGTGCTCCAAATGATGAGTTCTTTTGGTGTTTTGAATTACACGCAATATATAGTTCTACCAAACAATAGTATATTACTAAATTTTTATTATTTAATATAATAAGATATAACCCTACCATTAAGTAAGCTATTATGAAAAAGTATTAACAATATTACAAAAATATAGGGTTTATGAAAGGAATAAAACCCTATATATTTTTTAATTAATAAAATATTTCTGATATTCATCCAAAAAAAATTTATAGGTATAAGATAATAACAATCCCAATTCTATGCAAAAAATTGAATATATTTTAAAAGGGTACTTTTAACACCATTTAATGGAGAACCCATTTTATTTCTAATTGTTTGCATGTTTAAAATTTATATACGTCAACATAAACTTGTTCTTTGAAAGCACATAATAAGAATTTACCTTGGTTAATCATTTTTTTTATTTTTCTGATATGTGTTATATTTTAATGAATAGTAAAAAAATATTATATTATAATTGAAAAAAATCTTTTTCATCGAAATAATTTATTATATAAAATTATATTTGTGATTTGTTTTAAAGTTTGATCAGATAAAATTTTATCAGTTAATATAATAGTGTTCAATGGAATTAATTTTACATTGAGTTTAGATATAAGAACGTTTTAATCTTTTTCATGATTTAACTTCAATAACCTCTTTTCCTACCACGTCAACGATATTAATTTTAAATTAATAACTGAAAATTATTTATTTTTAATATTTAAAAAATAGAATCCATATTTTAAATTAGTGGTTCCAAATTATATAAATTGGTTTCTTTTATTTTTGGGCACTATGAATAGTAACTTTAATAAATTTTTATTAATATGGTAAAAGATAAATCAGGTAATTATGTGTAAAAAAATATTATAAATAATATATAATTACACAAAAAACATTCCATAATTTCATTTTATGAATTATTTTAGACTAAAATACTCCTTAGGTTGATATTATAACCTTTTTAGGCCAATTGAATGAGAGTAATACGTTTATTATATTTTATTTAAAGAAATGTTGAAGATGTCACAATAATATTTTCAATAACTATATCATTTTTAATATAGGTTCATAAAGTATATAAATTAGACTAAAAATATTTATTTGAAATATAATTTTTTTATTTACCATGGTAATTTTTTTTAAATTTTTTGGAAATAAATAAATACCTTAATGGATTATTCAATGATGATGGTTTCATCATTTAATTAACAGATATTCTAAATAAATAATATTCAAAATATTAAAATGAATATAATTTAATATTATTAATGTCATAAAATTTTTTTATGGATTTTTTTTACATTTTATTTATGATTTGGTATAATATTTTCTAGGATATAATGTTTTTAGGGAATCTTTTAAAAGACAAATAATGAATAGAGTCAAAGTTTACACTAATGATATTTTATGAAAGTAATATTTATTAAATTCATTAAAAATCATAAAAATATTAAATTAGGACAAGGAGATGAAATATGGTTGAATATATCACAATTTGACCAATTATGGTCCAATTGAAACATTATATTTAGAAATTACGTTCTCTTTACATTAAAAATATTGTTAAAATAATTAAAATAAAAAAAGGTTAAGTGAGGGTTAATAAACAAAGGTTTATAATTCTATAAAAACCTGTATAAATTTGATTTTTTATTATATTAAAATATTACATCATTTTATATTCTAATCCATGTACCTTTTTAGGTATTTGGGTTGAGAATGAATTTATTATAATGAATATATTTTGAAATTCCAAAAGTGCCCCTCACCTTCATTATAAAAGGACATATCCTCCCTCATCACATTTTCAACATTGAGCCTTATATAATAACCCATTTATTCCAAATTATATTATCAACTTCCCTATAAACATTATATAGGTTTAGGCCTTTACAAAAGTCCAACTCTAGATACCTTTAGAGGATATAAAAAGGATTCATTTTGAATAAGAGTTAATCGCTCCAACCAATCACTCTCTTTTTATACTATTCTATACATCCTCTAAATATATGATATATATAATAAAAAATAACTTTATAATCCTTAGTATGAAGAAATTTTATTATTATTATGAACACACCAATATAAATCCCCTTCCCTATCGAATAATAAGTGAATGTATCACTCGTTCATACATACGACTTACCGTCTCCACCTAGCGATATAATTCATTTTACATCACCATATTTTTTTAGTGGGAATTTTGATGGGTTTAATGTTTAAATATAATATTTTTTATATGAGTATATTTTTTGAATTATAATATCATATCAACCTTTTTACCCCATTATCTTTTGGGAAATGATAAATTTGATCTTGCGTACATATGACTTACAATCTCCATGATGCGATGTGATTCATCATTCATCTATATTTTAGATGGATGTTAATGTGGATGAATTTTATTAATATATATGTTATATATGACAAAAAAGTTTTTCTTTAATGAGAAAAAATTTTATAATTTCCTTTCATTTATCTGGATAAGAAAATGAAAAATGCGTTCATGCGTACACACGACTTATCGTCTTAATGAATAGTGCATTTTATTTTCGATATCTAACTTTCATGAATCACTATTTATAAATATATAGCGAATATATATATGATATTTATAACCTGATTATAATTTTGGATATAATCAAATAATGATCCATGTAAGAGGTCCATGTATAACAAGTCAAATCATAAATGAAAAACAAAGCGTATTTTACCGAAAGTGTATAATTAACAATGAATTATTAATAAATTTGTAATATTAAGTTACAAGTAAATCATATATGATATATATATATATGACTATGATTAAGTTTTAGATATTTAATAAAGTTATATTTATTGTAGATGAGTTTTTGACATGTGCAAAAGAAGTCAATACTTAAGGTAAGAGAATTTCATCCAACATTTTATTTTTGTGAGATACATACCATATTCATTACTCGCTTATTTTGTGTGGTATACATACTGAACTATGATATACTATATCATTATTTTTCTATACTTAATTACATTAAATGAGTGAAAAATTTTAATTCTTTAATGGGGTTCATGATTCTAAATTTACTCATGTAGTAATGTATTTATGTCTAACTTTTATTTTAGTGGGACACATGCCTTATACACTACTTGTTTCTTATATATGGTGTATATAATTTCCATGAATGTCTTTTATGAGTATTATCTATAATATTATGATATTTTAATATCTATATAATTTTATTACTTTCATGGGGAATATGATTATATTAATTATATAGTGAAGAGTATTTATTTCACAATCTCATTAATATTTAGGATTATTTTATTTTAAGTCTCCTTTGGGGAATATTAATATTCTATGTCCATATTTTCTAAAAATGCATTCAAAAATGTGTTTTATATTCACATATATATGATTAAGGTATTTTTTACCCATTTTTTAATTTTTAATACACAGTTTGTAAGGAATATTTATTTCATTTTCCAAATGAGGAGGTCTGTGACTTTTCCACCAAAATTATGAAAGGAATGTTTTTATTAACTTATACAGAATGAATAGTATTTTATACCATCATGATGACTTAATTGTTTAAGCCTTAGATTATAAGAATAAAAGTTTATTTTCAAATATAATATTTTCTTTTAAAATCTCACGACATTTAAAGAATAGAAAATGTTTTAAAAGTAGAATGAATATTTTCCTCAAGAATTATTTTCAAGTGATTTCTTAGAAAACAATTTCTATATAAGATAATTTTATTTTATGTTTCATATGTTATACTGGGTAAATATTTCAATTATAAAAATTTTATTCTTATTAATAATGTTTTATTTTTATGATGGAATGATATTTATGAAACCCATTTCTTTTCCTTGGGTTATGTTATTATTTAATGATGTTTATGAAACCCATTTTATTCCATGGGTTTTGATATGATGAATCATTTATGTTATTCTAGAACAAATCAATATAGATTTAATTATAAGTTGAGTGTGACCTATATCTCCATATAATTAATTGGAAAAAGATTTATATTTTATGAGATATATAGAACTGGAACAGGAAGTGAACTTAGTTCAGTAATCTAGGGCTAGAACAAGGAGTGAACACAGTTCAGTAAAGGTATTTATACACTAAGATGGTATTGGGAGTGATCCTTGAAAACTTATATGTTCATGGTTGTAATACTTGTATACCAATATGGTTTGGGGAGTGGACACATACTACTAAGATGGGCTTGGAAGCGATGCCTTGGATATTATAGAAATCATTTTATAAGATTTTGTGTCTGCAAAAAATTACAAGATTTATTTCTATGTTATGATATCATAGATTATGTTATTTATTTACATGTTATTAATTTATTATGAAATGATTATCCTTATACCATGATTTTTTTGTAATCATTAATACGTAGGGTATGATCTTTTATTTTAATGATCATGTTTTTATACCCTCATGCTCATTATTATGTTTATATGTCTCCCTTATTTACCCTTATTAGGAAAATGAGCTCACCCTTTCTTATAATTCTTTTCACTAGGATAGAATGAAAGGTATTAAGTCTAATATGTAAAAAGGGTTCTAATTATGAAGAAATAGATAGGAGAAGAAGCAGATGTGTTATGAACTAGTTTTTTGTGTTTTCATGTTTCAAAAGGAACTAAACTAATACGGTCTTTGGGTGTGTGTTTTTGAAATATATGAAATGTTCCAAAAAATGAATTAATGTAAATTTACATTAATATTGTGTTGTTGTAATCCCCTTCAATTACTACTAATACTTTTATCTTTAAATGATTCTACATAAGTGAACTTCTTTATGTTCGAATCAACTTGCAAGGTTCTCCATTAATGAATTACCTTACGTGATCACTCTTATGGGGATTCTGAATAGGTTGATTCCACAAATTTCATTTTAAAACTCGGGAATTTTTCCAATTTTGACCATTCAAACTAGGTATTATTGAGTACATCTCTAAGAATTTTACAACATCCAAAATAATTAGTGAATTTATCAAACACGATAAGACTAATTCATCCCCATTCCCAAAGCCTTGTAGAAAATTAAATACCCAATTTTGAGTATTTATATAATCTATTATGCCTTTGAATTTTATGCTCACTTTTTAAACATAAAAAACCTTCATCCAAGACTATTATTCACTAATATAAGTATCCATTATTCAAAAAACAACCTAGATGGTTCCTTCAATACCTTGGTTCATTAATCTTCCCAATAAGAATTCTTCTAGCTCTGTTAATGACATATATTATAGTTGTTCTCCCAGATTAATCTTCAACGTTCTTATAACTATCACAGATAACAAATATATCTTTAGTGCATGTATTTCACTTGAAGACTATAATATTCAATCTAATGATGTTATAGGGGATTCTCCACAATCATCCATCTCTTCTAATCTTCATTTACAATATAAATACTTTCACCCTTTTTATGTTCAATTTTATCCAATTCTTTCTCCTCTACCCATAAACATGGGGATCCATCATATTTTCTTTAGTGGTTGGATATTTACTCCATTACCTATTACTCCATGATCATTAAAAACATATATATTGAAATTATTAAGTGTAAAATACAATAACACACAAAATGGAAATTCAAAACCACCCTTTTAATTTAATTTTCAATACATTGAACTCACTAATACACGAAATGCATGTCAATATTACATTAAATGTTTACTCTTCATATCCCCATCAATTATAATAAAAAAAGCTGGAAAAGGGTTTTATCCACATTTTCATACTATATATTCAAGGGAAGTTATTTTCATCTCATGGAAATATATTATCCCCTTTCTATATTCCTCATCCATTATACCCAAGTTATTATGTAAGAGAATAATAGAACCACTGGTTTCTTATTAATGAACCACAAGTAATTCTAATCTAAATCAACATGGGATAAACCTATGTATAAAAAAATAGTTATTTTACAAAATAATAAAGGTTTTCTATATTAATTACAAAATGTGGTACCATCTAAAATTCATCTCATTGGGGTTATCCAAATAGATTTTCAAGAATGGGTATGAACATTGACTCAATTATAAAAAATTCATCAAAGCATTCAAGTGATTTTTTTCTTCTCTATCTTGTAAGATAGTCACCACTTGATAATATAACCATATAAAACTATAATTGAGGTATGAGTGTGAAATTGATACCTATATCTTTTGATTTTGTTTGAGATTTACATATTTCAAGTTTCAATAGAAATGAGTATATCTCTAAAAACTTATATTAATTTTTTTTCTCCACCTAAGGGATGTTTTGTAGTCATCACAATGGTTGTTTTATTCCTGAAATATGATCTATGATATTTTGATACCAGATTTATTCCACTTTAGATATATTATGTATTTTGTTTAAGGAGACACATGATTCCAATTAAACCATATTATCAATGATGGAAGTATTAAAGGATTTATAATAATCAAAACCTTCAACATCTTATTTTCATGTATTTATTTCGATTACCTTTTCAATGATATACACACAACTATGCATTGGAAAAAGATATATATTTTATTGTTATTTATTTTTTTCAATAGCTATTAGACTACTTATTTAACCTAGAATAAATTTTCTTTGATGTTTTGACCTATATATAAATATTAGTGCTTAGATACTTCAATAATTTAAAAATACATTTTCCTTTGGAAAACAATGTTTATATTATTTTTGAACATTGTTCATAGATATAATAGATTTATTTACTTTGGTAATAAAGGATCTTTCAATCTCATTTTCCTCCCTATTTAAATTCATATATTCTTCTCGGTAACCTATCAATTCGATCGATATATATTTTGGTCTATGTTAGTCCTTATTTTGCATGGAATACCTCTTCCTAATAGACTTTTTAAAATAAGAAATAATCGGTTTTTCCATTTTCCTTTCTCATCTCTATTTGATTAGGTAGTTATTCTATACATTTGAAAATATTTTTTCCAACCTATTTACACCTCCCACATAATTATTCTTCATATTTCAGGTTACCCTTCTTGGGAAACCTCTCAAATTTTTCCTAAGTGTGAACTAATAATCGAATCCTATAATATATCTCTTGGATGGACCTCTTTTTGGTTCAATATTACTCCCTTTAGCTTTAAGATTCGTTGTCATGTTGTAATAGTCCAAGACATGGGATTTAGAACTTGAATAGAGGCATCTATTTCCTATATAATTTACCTCCTTTACATCTCTCTTCTCAAAATTCATGGGGGAACTTGGTTTAGTAGTTTTCTTATATTACTTCATTCCCAAGGAATAAATGTTTTCTATTATTTTTTATTGCGTTATTGTGTCTATTTTACATCAGTATAAGGATAGTGTTGGATGGGTTCACACCAAAATTATTCAATGCACTGACCAATTCTACTTCTGTATTATCTTAAATTAAATAAATATGAAAATATATTCCTATAAAATAGATTTTTCTTATTCTATACATCCATCATCAGACAATATAGTTTTCATTAATTTTAATATTTGAAACCCAGTCATTAAACCATTTTTATTAGAAACCACATATATATTAAGAGATATTTTATTATCTATTTGATTAAATTTTCAATAGAACTGACATATTATAATAAGTCATTTTTTTTATTTTTCATAAATTATACCCAGTTTTCCCAAATATTGGACCATACAACATTAAGGTTGAAACCCCACTTGTTTGGGCTCTATCCCGAGGGATTTTTTTTTTGAAATTATCATATCCACTCTTAATAATTTTTTCGGTTTATAAATGATTTTACCATATGAATATATATTTTTTCTTTTTTTTCATTATAAAATTTCAAAATGTAATGATTGCTCATATATTTTACTAAAGAGTCTGTAACCATCTTCCACGATCTTGAGGTGGATGATTCTCTAGAAGTTTTCAATATCTCCTTACCAAAAATATGAGTTTTTTTTACAAAAACACATCTTAAAAACCTCTATGAAAGTAATAAATCTTCCATCATCTTGAGATATTCAGGTTGTGGAACATATATATTCTTTAAATTTACCCTTAGATATAGACACTTATTGTTGATGGAATCTCTCTTTTTCTCAATAGATTTAATTCTTTAATCTGAATCAATTTTAAAAGTACAAAATTTTTAATGTATACAGTACATCAATTAAAAAATATTTAATCAAATAATTCTAATAAAATAAAATTTAAAATTTTTCACCAATCATTGAAATTTTACCATTTAAAAATAAAATAGTTTCTTCCATAGCTTTAAATTTCATGAGAGAGTGTTTTATTTTCCAAATTGTTTAATGAATGGGTATTCCATATCATCAAATTAAATTTCCTTATGTGATTTTTCATTCTATATTCCCTATGATCTAATATATATAAAAAAACTTTATCAAATGATTTATTCAGATTTATTTTGAATTTAAAATAAAATTCATGAAGTGTCTTACCACGCAAATATACTTATTTATATCTTAAATATTATTAAATTGAATAATACTAATGAAAAATTTTAGAAAGTTAAATAAAACACTAATTACCTTCATCTAGTAGTGATTTATCTTTTTCTTTTGAGTTCTTTCAAAGATCAATGTCTTCTTTATCTTTCATTTTTCTCAGTGTTGGGGCCATAACATCATATTCTGAATTAACTGGTATAGAAACATGTTCTTCCATATAAGGGTACTCTTTCAAAAACTCACATTTGAACATCATAAACACATGAATAAAATAAAATGTCATTTAAAATTTAAATTCTACTATTGGGTACCATGACTATGATGCTAATTGATATTCCTAGTGGATTAGGTGAAAATACCTAAGAGTGTGGGGGGGGGGGGTGAATCAAGATTTTTCTTTTTTTTACAAAATTATAATTATATTTTTGATATTTTACCCCCTTTGAATTTGTACAACTATTATCTATTATGATAATAGTTGATATGCTTAGTGTTTTCCAATAAAATATACTATACGATTAGTTATTCACTTCAATCACAAATGTTTTATCCACTATAAACATAAGTGAAAAAATCAAGTCTTAATAAGACCACATTTCATCACACACCGACGTTGATTCTCTTTGTAAATAAAATTTATCTGTCTAATAATTGGTGTCACATAGTTGCATTATGATCTCATCACATGCTAAGAATCAGACTGGTTCAAATGCATCGCCTTGTGTATAATTAACTATTTCATGACATCCATGATGAATTTTATATTTGATCAGAATAGGGATGTCCCTAAATCTGTAGTTTATATTTTCTTCTTTTCATCATTGTCTTTGAATGGATTATAATATATAACCGAAGATCCTACAACTCATTCTCAGTTCCAATCTCAACAATACAATTTTACTTCACCGAATCTAATCAACTGGATTTCTCAAATCAAACATGATCTTATTTTATCTTCACAAATATAATATCTCCTCAATATTTAACAGGATCAACACAATAGATTAAAAAAGATGTAATATATTTGGTATTTACTCTATATCTTTTCATCAAATTCTACAACAATGAGTGTTCTGGGATGTTCTTCTATCATTATCCTAAATACCAAGAGAATAAATCATCAATAGAACAGAAATTAAACAATATTGTTTTTTCATTGAGAGTTCAATGATCTTTACAATAAAAATAATCTTTTTATATACACAGTTTCAATCCCACCTCCATCTCCCCATATTTTTCTCTTATACTCTTAAGTAACTATAAATAATAATTTCACTATTTATAATATAGAAAATATCAATTGAAATCATATATTAGTCCTTCTATTTTCTCAAATTTTTATACATGGTTTTCTCATGTTATCTCATTTTAATTTTAATGAATTTTCATGTGGGTGTGTATCCATGTTTTTTGTATATTATTTTTTCCTCCCTTGGTTGTCTCCAATATATTTCAAAGTGATTCCATTCTGTTCATCTATTTCAATTTATAATCTATATATGACAATATATATTCAAACTATTTCATATAAGATTTTAGGATCTTTATCCACTTTCATATTATCCCAAAATCCCAAAATAAGCATCTATATTTTATTTATTATAATCACAGAATATTTATATTTTTGGCTCATCCCTTCTCTCATTTTGGTGTGAAATATTTTTTATATACAGTAAACTCTAGATATGAATATTTTTTAAACCCTTTACCGTATGATCATCTCATTTGAAATCTTGAATAATAAATATTTTTTTATGTCTAAAACATTTAAGAACAAATTAATCATTACTAAAGATTTTATTTTCTACTGGGAACATAGATACCAGAAACTCTACTTCATTATGATGTTTTTGAAATCTTATACAGATAAAATTATCCCTATATGATGGCTGTCCTTATAGATAGGGATTATATTTAGGGGTTCATACAAAAGATATCATTATCATTGGATCAAAATGATTAAGTTAGATTACACTTACACAAGATCAAATAGAGGAACTTCAGGAAACTATCTTAAAGTTATCCCTTATGAAGGTCAGAAAAATTTCCCTTACCTAGATTTTCAAGTGGTGATAACCCTTTTGTATCCCTCTTAAACATCAATTTTACTTATGCATGAATGATATGTGAGATTTAAATAAGTTGTTGATCACCATTATGTAGGTCTATAGCCTTGAATATCACTATGTTGTTCACTAATATGTGAATCCCCTTACACAGTGACATATTTATTGAATCCCATTAAATGGTGGATCAAATAAATTACATCAATTCACTTAAAAGATATCAATCCCCATTAATTTTTGACTAAAATTTATCCATTTATGTGGATCTACATACGGGAATCTCCTTACATGAGAACTCTTACATATATTATTAACTAGATGAAACCCCATGCATCATTCTCTAACATGATTTTTTTCTTATTTTTACTATATTCAAACTACAGGTCCTTAATTCCATCTCTTAGAAATTAAAAACACAATAAATTTATTCATAATTTTAAATAAATTATCCAACCACTTTATAATCATTCCAAAATTTTTACAACACATTAAATACTCTAGTTAGAGTATTTATATAATCTCCACCACCTCAAAGTTTCAGGTTCACTTAAGCAGCATTAAAAACCTACATCTAATAGAGTTATTTGTTAAAATAATCATTCTTGTAGCTAGAAATACACTGTATGGTTCATCCAAAACCTTAGGTCTTCAATATCCCTAATCATCTAGATATTAACTCTGCTAGTGAAATCATTTAAATCTGTTCATACAAACCTCTATTTAGTCTTCTTATAACTATTTTAGATAGAAAAAAGTAATTAAATGCATGTTTTGAACAAGAGGTCCAACACTATTAATTTTTTTTATGATATTGAGTATTGTCACTAAGAATAAAAAACATCCAATATTCTTTAAAAACATTAATTTTTTCTCCCTTTTTTATTTAATGGTAGGAATTTCATTCTCCATTACCCATAGATAATGGTAGCCTTAATATTTTTTTACTAGGTGGATACTTACTCTATTACACATTACTCTATTCTAATTGAAAACACATGTATTTACGCGGTTAATTGACATGAAATAAAAAAACAAACCAAAATTAACTTCACCTAAAACATAAATTGTTGTCTAGAACAACATTATTCAATAAGTGTTCAGAAGAATGTTCAACACCTTTTAGATTAACAGGTGATGGAAATTCTGATAATGTAAAGGATATTTCCTCTATTTTTGGTAATAGGATGTCAGGAAAACATAAAAAATGTTGGGTAAAAAGGATAAGTTTTTTAAAAAAAAATTATTGTACTGAATTGTTTATATGACATCAATATAGAAACAATGTGTGTAATAGTGTCATTTTCATGATAATAAAGAGACTCAAAAATCCTTGTCATGTTATGTGAATGGGAGATATTCTTCCTACCATTATTCTTTAATATAATAGTTCACTTGGATAGAAAAATTCCAAAAGGGGGAACTAAACCTTATAGATGGGTGCACCCTATTGAAAATTACATGGATAATATCAAATGGTAAATTAAAAATAGAATTCATATCTAAAATTTTATTACAGATTAATATATTATTGAGGAAGAAATTGATTTACATAATGTTTATTTTTTATGTGGATAGACTTCGTCTCCCTAAATATCATCATAGTGTGCTCCTTATGGGTGAAGGAACTTCCTAAATATTTATTATCACAATTTTCATTGATGATCGGGATCAGGTTCACAATTACTTGTTATATAATAGTATATAAGATTCACTATAGGTTAAAACATAAAAATAATTTAGATATTTTAATTCATTAACTGTTTAATGATAGATATCAAATACACATAATAAATAGTTTATAAGATGGTTTTCAGAAAATATTTTTAAGAAGTTATATGAAAAAATGAATTTAATTCCATAATGACAGACAGAAAGCAGGAGGTCAATGTGTATATTTAATATCGTAAAAATAATATTAAATTAACTGTTACATATTATATATAAAGGAATTGATAAAAACAGTCTGATTTAATATTACATAGTTACTATTGTGGTGACAATGATGCATGTTACTGGTACAAAGTATATAAATCCAATTTATGAAATTATGTCATACTTTGGAACCTTCCATAAAATATGAGAGTTTGATTATAAAATATTCACATGTCAATTTTTTGATAAAAATGGGTTAATAACACAATCACAGTTAAAATCAACAATGTGAATTTCAATATAGAAGGGTACAAGGATGAACCTTTCATTATGGAACCATAAATAGTTCATGTATTTCATGCCCCAGATCCTTTAAATCGAAATTGATCAATTATTATTATTTCTAACAAAAATAACATCAGTGTAAAAAAGAATATTTCATTTTGTATGAACCTTTTATTTGGACATAAAAATCTTTTCACATGGGCTCTAATATATATCATGGTGTATTTTTATGAGGGGAGAACAAGGAGTGGATTTGGATTATTTATAGATGGGGAGAATAATTTGAATCTTTAAAAAAGTGTTCAATGAACATGTCAAATGTCACTAATTTATTTTTTATATACAATGTATTACCTCATAATATTATTTATTAAAAATTGAATTTACATAATCCAAATTATATGTTTAACTACTTGTGTAGATAATGAATTATTCAAATGTTGATTCTTTCATCTCGAAGAACAATATAGTGGAAAATATAAAATCGATAAAATTTTTAAGGGTTAAAAACATTCTAGAGGTAATAAACACCCTAAATATGAGAAAGAAAGAAATTTTGATATGGATGAAAAAATATTGGAGTGGCATATCTAGAATGCGTTAGAAAAAATTATTAATATGATATGTAAAGGTGAAAAATTTATATATGGATGAAATTTGTGGTGTCAACCTATTGACCCTAAAATGATTATTTTCGTTAGAAACAGTTGGGTCATTACTCGAAAAAATATAGATTGATATATATACATGGACCAAAATTATTCCTACATATAAGGAAATAATTTTGAAAGATATTAGAGTATAATTATGATATAATTTCCCAATTTTATTGAAAAAATCAAACAACGAATCCAATAAAAACAATTTATTACCCTTTATAGTGTAAATATATTTTAGAATATTATGGGAAGAAATTCATACTAATGGTAACAAGAAAGGATCATGGATCATTTTAGAAATTTCATGTGAAACATAATAGTTGGGATGTTGAGGGGAATGTATGATGGGTTATGGTGGTTCATTATATGCTCATAGAAGTATATGAAACCCATAATAATTCCCGATCTATCATCAATAATGAAATATGAAATATTAGTAACATGATATTGAAACTCACATAAAAGAATTATAGTGAAATTCATATTTTACTTGTTCTTGATGGATTATCCTTGATTTTAATCACCCAGTGATATATATTGGACTCTATATTCTATAATTTATACTAGGAACACTATAATCATCATTCATAATGTGATGAATGTTGAAATCCAAAGGTGTTATAGTGTATTCACCTCCATGACAAATGTAGAACTACATTGAAGAGAGATTAATTTATAGTGTATAATAATCGCATAGACAAAATAGGAGGGTCTCCAACCTTTATATAGACTCCCTTTATTCAATTAAGGGAGTCAAGCATCAGGTGCTAACACTTGAAAACTAACATATGATACAATAATATATTTCCATTGGGTTTAGATAATCATTAAATGAATAAATGATTATATCTTGAATGTGCATACTTGAATGAAACACCAAATTGATTCATAACCAAAATTAACCATGTAGAATATGTGAAAAAATATATGCCCTCAATATCACATATCCCTTATCTATCACACAATTATGATAGATACTAATATTAAACTATGATAAAATAATCTAGATACCAATATCACTAAATAAGAGCCTTGGTATATCATATAATATCTTTTCCAAAGTTTAATTCAGTTGTAATAAACTCCCTGTTTCCATAAAATACCATAGGTACATTATTAAAAACTTCGTAACACTTTATGAATCTATTTAGAATCATCGGACACAATTTATCGAACTATATGAATTTTATATTAAAAACATTATATAATATTTAAACCTTATTATAAAACCTAACAATGTGAATTTATGGGATTTAGTAACATTGATAACAAAAATGAAATCCTCTTTTCATAGATTTAATAAAATAGGGGCATGTAGGAAAACATCAGTGCTACTCAAGCTACATAAGGGCCAAGTGCAATCTCATTAAAACATTATCATATCTCTATATTAACATGTTTTCTACAAGATGTATCATATACATAATATGTATACCTTTATAACCCATTTTTAATAATATCATGTGACAAACAGACAAAAACATGTCAATATTGTATAGGTTATATCATACATTCATGATTATCTGAAATATATTGATATGGATGATGAATACATCACATGTCATTCATATGGTAGATGGAGAAATCACATGTCCCTCATCCATGTTGTTGGGAACATCATACGTCACTCAACTAATCCTAGACATACATTTACTCATTTTAACCCAATATAGGTCCCTAATGTTATTTTATATTATACGAGTGGAAGAATCCCATCTCAGTTGATGTCAAAACGATGACATGATCAACAACATACCCAACATCCCCCAAATTAGATATTACACAATGCTTTCATAATAAAGGTATCATATTATAAATGTTATCATGATCTTTATCTCTCAAACATTAGCTAATGGGATTTTTGAGTAAGTATACACCGAGAGTAATATCATTGTCCACAGAACATTCGATGATATATATTTTTGGAGGCCAATATAGATAACAAATCACAACTTATTGTTGGATTATGCTATTCTTTGAATCATATCTAAAACTATTTTTATCAAGTTCATGATTATAGTCCCAATACTTTTAATATATCATCCCAACCAATAATACTTCATGACGATCATTATTTATAAAATAACCCAAAGTCATACTTTTATAGGATAATTATCATTTCACCTTATGAAAAGTATGAAGCCAACATGAAATAATTATAAAGTAGATATTTATTTTAAAAAACATTATGCATTATATATTCTTAAACTCATTCAACTATAATTAACAAAATGACACATAAGAAATTTTCTATCATATAATATTTTATGGACACTTAAATTTTCTTGAAGTTTGCTACACTTTTATAGATTTTTAAAATCATTATATATTTATGTAATTAAAAATATATCTTTATCTGATCATCTAATTAAAATCCTCCAAATAACTTATTTATTGAGTAACATTTATGATGTAATCTATTTTGAATAATGATGAAATTTAGGAATCATATTATTAAATTTCAAATTCTTATAAATATTAAAACAACTTAACTCCACAATGTAAAATTTTAAGACATTAATAAATTCAATTGACTAATTTGAACTCTTTCTATGTTTATTATGAAAATCCTTTGAATTTTTTTAATAAAAGTTTCCCTGAGATCTTTTGGAAACAAATGTAACTATTTACATTAATTTTGTACCACTATAATAAAAAACTTTTAGGGAAAATTAACATTAAAATTTTAAATATAATTGAATTTAACTCTTTATATTTATCAATACAAACAAACCTAAAAATATATAGGATATTAAGTTAAATTAACTTTGAATATATTATGGAATGATATTTTATTCATTCAATTTTAACTTATTTAAGTCAAAAAATACTCCACTAACCTCCTAGACACCATATTCCTCTTATAATATCATTCTATGATGCATGAAATCCTTTATATTAAGAAATGACACATATTTTGATCATGTGGAAATATTTAATAATTAATATATTTTATCCATATCAATATGATATTTTATCTCTTTATATATTTTTTATTTAAGAGACATATATTAATTAAAATATTCCCCTGATGGTGGTAGAATCACTATTACTTATATTTTAACATGCATATAGATAAACACATTTATCATGAAAAAATATATTTATCATTGTATATTTTTCAAAACATGTCATAGAATTCAATGAATCATAAACCATTAATATTTAAGCCATTTTTTTATATTGTATATAACCACACATTGTTAACAAACAACTTCTCTAATCAAATTGGTGAACTAAGATAATTGTAAAAATACTTTAATAAGATCCAATTCAGTATAATATATTCTTTTGAATTCAATTTTTTGTTAAAAAAATTCTTTGATACAACAATTTAACAAAAAAGAAAAGCTCTATAAATTAATCCTTTTATTTTGAATTTATGTATATTTACAACCCTTATAAAATAATTATTTGGTGTCATACACCATTAAAAATCATAATAATAATTTTTATATCACTAAAACATACATAGAAATCCCATAGAGTTTCAAATATCCATTTATATATTTTGTATTATTCTACCATATAAAAAAACACTCTATTTCAATGACTCTTGATCTCATTAAAATCATTTTCTATTTGATGAAACACGGTGGGAATATCCGACTAACTTTTCTTCTTCTTGTTTGAAATTTTACCCACTTATTCTACTGACAAAGTAAAAAATCTATGAAATCACATTCCCTGGTTAATGTATTCCAAATACTATAAAAATATGCTGATAACATTATAAACTCATTAAAATTATCATAACATTTCCATTGAATTAAATTACATTACTAGAACAATCCTTAAAGAAACACCTAATCTCACTAATTCATTAACATACAAAATAATATTAAGTATCCAAGGGAAGAATAAAATAATTTTGTTCATTTTTAATATAATTATTTTGATACATTAATTGAATCATAATATTATTCTCATAAGTATATATATTCTCTTGTTAAACAACCATAAAATTTGGTTTCTTTAGAATGTTTGTTATAACCCATATAAATTCTCTTAATTGGATTTTTTTAATGTTACTATATTCAAAAGTTTTTCAAATTAAGATTATTTTTTTCAAGGATTAATTTTAATGTTATGTTTAATGTTAATGGGGGAACTCATCTTAAAAATAATCTTTTATCAAATGAGTAACATGCTTTAAAAACATTTATTAAAGGATTTTTTTAAATATGCATGCACAAAAATGACTACCGTATACAACATTTAATTTTATTGACCCAAGAACAAAATTTCATTATGATTTACATTCGGTATCAGGTAAAAAATATGTGACTATATTTAGTGGACAAAGATTATCAATCATATAACATATGACTCTTGGATAATTAGGTGGTCAACTCTTTTCCCAGTCCACTATGTGGATTATCTCAACTCATATCCTCTAGTTTATTAATGATCATGATTTCTATGAAAAGTGTAACCCAGTGTATATTCAATGAATATGTAACATAATAGTTATATTCACCTCATTACTTATATGTCTTTCACAAGACAATACATGGTAACCTAATGAGTTGGGTTACCAGAATTGAATGATCACATGCCTCTTTGGATTTTGAATGGGATTTATTTTCTCTCTATCTTATATCATGTTATTCCCTTTACGTGTATATGTTCTTTTAATTAATTTGTTTTGAATCATATTCCTTCTACCATAAGAATATGTTTAAAACATGTTAGTGCATAATTATTTACATAACTCATAGTTTTATTACTCACAAAAAAATAAATGTCAAACATATTTTCACATATCTAAATGAAATATATGAATAACGTATACAAAAAAAGTAATGTAAAAAATTATAATTTTATTAAATTGATAGTCTCCACATGAGTAATCTTATAACCCCAAATAGTAAACCCCCAATTTTCTATAATAAGTCATAAAATTCTAGTGTAGTGGGAAGTCTAATCAAATATAACTCTAGCCTGGCATACATTACTCAAGGGAGATTCCAATTAATAATAATTATAATAAATAATGTGTTAAAAATAAAATAAATAAATAAATTCAAACTAATAACACTAATTACAAAAAAATTCATGGTAGATGAAAATAAATTCATAAGCATACCCAGCATGTAACTCCAAAAATATATTTATGAAGTCTTAGAAGTAGCGTAACACCTTTAAACTAAATCATAGATCAAAATTCATAATGTAGACAATTTATTTTAATAAATAATGTAGGGAATAAGTTTTAATCAAATAAACAAATCACATATTATTACTTGAGATAGAAATTTATGAAAAATTTATAAATTAATATAATAAATAAACACCTTAGGATTTATCTAATATTTTTGAAATTATAAAATAGTAAACACCAACAATTTATATTCAATTAAGAAATACATATTCTTTTTTATTATATAATATATGGAATTTAAATTAAATTTATATGATATTACATGAAATATAAAAATTTTATAATTCAATTAATATTATGTAAACTATTTATATAATCCAAATATAACACATTAATATTTATTTAAATCCTGAATAAATTTGTTAGAAAAATTCCTTTTGATGTGGTTTAAATTGTTTCCGAAAAAAAATTTAATTTGAAAAATTAAAATTTATAATAATGAATAATTCATATTTTTTAAAATAAACTCTTTTATATTTGGACTTATTTTTTAATTTATAAGAAATTTTTAAATAACAAATTTGATTTCATTGAAAAAATTTATATCTAAAGTATTGTTCATTGTGCATAAGTTTCACTAATTTAATACACATCACATACAAATTAAATCCATAATAATTACAACCCAAAAATATTTATTATATAAAGTTTTATTCCATCATGCATTCATTAAAATATATAATTATTAACTTATATATTAAACTAATATGTACAAAATATTTAAGAGATAAAAATTTATATATTTTCATATTTAAAAGGAATAAAGAAATAATTTTTTTTATTTATTTTAATATCATAAAATATAAATATGAAAACTTAATATTTAATTTATGTTTGAAAATTATTTATTTTTAATTTCAAACACTTATTATATGTAAAAAAATTATAAACTCTAATAATTTAATGGTAAAAATTTTTAGTTATTCATTTCCAATTTGAATTGAATTTTATGATATATAAAGGCATTACATGTCATAAGCCATGATTCATATTAGAGAGTACCCTAACATATCATTTCTTGGGGAAGGTCATGTTTTCTCATGGTGTAACCCTTTATCACTGAGAAACCATTATGTATGGAACCCTGAAACACATAACCCTTATGTATCAATGATATCTAATTAAATAAAACTTATAAATTGAGTTACCATTTTGTATGGAACCTTTATATACAAATTTTAGTGAAAAGGTATAAACTATACACATTGAGTAAACCATATATAAGAGAGTCTTACATAAAGAATAAACATTACATATGAATAAATTCATCTATATTTGGTAAAACCTTATGCATCAATATAAATAAACTTCTAAGTGAAATGGAAATTTAATATGCATGGGAAATTTTTTTATATATAGACCTTACATATTGAGAAATACTTATGTATACTGTATATTATCTTATACAGAAAATGGTAATATCTTATGTATGTGAAAATATCTTACACATGGGAAGATCATAATCAATGATATATGATACATTTCCGTTATGATTAAATACTATATTTTCATGTAAAATGGATTTTAGTATTAGTTAATGAAATCTTATATTTTATAATAAAATATAAAAACCCTTATTTTTAAGGTATTTTACCTTATGATAGACACTAGTCATACCCTACAAAGAGAAAAAAATAGAATCATGTATTGCAATATCCTATATTGTAAAGCCTGGTCAAGCAATCAAATAGCTAAGAATCAACCACATCATATCATAGATTATAATATCACCTCATGCATATTACAATACACATTTTTTCAATGAAGTAAATAAAATATCATATCAATTTATTAATGATCATGGATCTGATATGACTTATGGGTTATGGAGGTTCATTATAAGATCTCGTGTAACAATGTAGAATTTATTGACTATGAATTTTTCTTTCTGAATAAAAATATTCCTTAATAGTAAATGTAGTTATATAATTTCTATGTTCAATATTTTGTTATTATTTCAGGACACTATGAAATATATCCATAATATGTCTATTTGGAATAAGTATTATTAAAAATCATGACCGTCGGTAATATATTCATTATGCATTGATCATTATGATTAGTATATATTAAAGGATGTTATAAATTATAATGAATATAGAAGTAAGAATACATGGACTCAACAAATATGATCATTCCTTATTAGGCTCATTTATAAGATCTTCCAATGAAGATAGAATCTCTGGGCTTCACCCTATATGAATCCCAAGTCGAGATTCAAAAATAAAAAGTATTGTAGAACAATTTATGGAATAATTTGAATTTTATAGGGACCATCACCAAAACAATGTTTTTCAAACAACCTTAAGAATGTATTATCACCGCCCACCTTTCCCTTATGGAGTATGTTGGTGTAGTAAGATGTTAAGTATCTAGAGATTAATAACATGTAATATTTATCTTGAAATGAAATATCATTTCCCAAATATTGTTTCCTTCTCATAAACCTTATATATAAAATAAAATACACCTGAATAGAGGATAGAAATGATATAATGGGTTTTTGATACATAGAAAATAAAATAGTATTTTTGAAAATATATATGATTAATTTTTATTGATGTGTATTTTTATATTAAATTCATGAATTTGAAATAAATTTTATTTCCATATAAATATTATAAATATTTTTATTTTCTCATTTATAAATTATAAAATTATTTAAATAATTATATGTGATTTTTTAAAGATTATAAATTAATTATTTTTAAAAAATAACTTCTTTTTAAGAAATAATAATTTTCATTCAAAAAATAAAATTATCACAATTTGAAAATTATTTATAAAAAATACATTTCATTTTAAAAATTAGTATGTAAATATTTTTCAATAGATATATTTTCATAATATTCAAAGATAGTCATATTTTGGGGTAAAAATTAATTACAATACTAATATATGTTATCTATTATGAAATCACTAGGACTAAAAAATGACAGAATAAATTATATAAAGGGTGGTTGGTTAGAAAAAATATATAATTTTTCATTAAAACAATATATTTAAATTTGAAAATATTATTTTTTCATAATCAAGAAAGAACCTTCAAAAAATATATATATTTTATGATTTTTAAAATTATTCTATATGAACATCACTCATTTCTACATAATACATGGTATTATTTGAAGACATTTTTCCCATGAACCACCAATATCATTAAAACTACTTCACTTTATCAAAATCCATAGGTTAAAACCATGGGGGAAAAAAGGGGTTGGAATAATTTTTAACATAGAGTTTTAGACCAATGCTTAGAAATCAATAATAAAAATCCCACTCTTCTTCAATAAACACCAAATCATTCTCTACTTCCAATCCATTTTAAATCCATTGATCATGAATTTCATATCTCGATCCCTCTATAATGCCTTCCCAATGAGTTTTTATGTTTGTATGGTGTCTTTTCCATGATTTAAGAATAATTATCTCATGGTAAGGGGTTCTCTATGTCCTCATTTACATTCAACCACTTTCATCGTATTAATCATTTTTACTATATAACGGTTATGATGTAATATGTTTATACACATTCATTTACTATCCATATAATTACAAAATAATTATATATTTCCTTTCACTCTTACTAATACCTTCCATTAACCTTTATGTATACTTGATATACTATCAAAGTCATCATGTTATTTTCCATTCCTTGTGAATACCCATAACTATTTCCATTAAATGGTATTCACCTAGATATAACTCTTACTTAATTAACATAGTACTTCCACATATGAAACGTACATTTCATATTCATGGTATTAAAATGATGAAATATGTTCTTATGTTATATGATCGATGTGGAACACATAAAGTTATATAATATATAGGGTGCACCTTGGTCGTTCTCTAATGTATTAGGTATTGTTTTCATTTCATGAGATTCCATGTATGGTGCATGAGTGGTTATCCTAGGAACACTATATTATGATGTCTTAATGGTTAGCCTTAACATATTATTATGATTTCATATTTTTTATCATTTCCAAATTCTGATGATATTATGATTTTATGGTTTTATTTTCTCATGGAATACATCCAAGTTAGTATGTATGATTCCCACCACTTTAGGTTATCCACTCATGAATCACATGTATTATTTATCCTCATTATATGATTTTATTATTCACTTAATATGATTTATAACCCACCCATTTCTTTTATATTTCCATAGGATAACCATTGTAGTATTAAGATAATAATGGAAACCAGAAGTACTTTATGGAGTTAATAAATAAATATATTTTCTTTTATTTCAGATTAATGGCTTATGTATCAAATTTTCTAAATAAACTAGGACTTTTAATTTTTTGGGAATGTTTTATGTAGATCATTATGTTAAAAATCATGAAATAATTTATTATAAATACGGTTCCTTATAGTTTGTATCAAAGTAAAGAATAGTTATTTTGGGGTATTAAAACAATAATACATTAGTAATAATACTAAGGATATTTCTAAGTATCAAAAAACATACTGATATTTTGGTAAACTATAGAGCAAGTGGTTTTTAATAAATTACTTCCATGTCAAGATACAATAAGTCGATACAGATCTGACATTGATGTACCTGGGGGTGATAATCCAAATGGGATTGAAGGGTATTTTCTCTAACTCTACCTATTTCATGGAAAAGAGGCCTTTATACACTCCAGTTTTGGCCATCCCAGAGGATATGATTTGTTAACTTCAAAATATATTTATAGACCATTTTGAATGAAGTGAATATATTACTGGTTTAGAAAACCTAATTATAAAATTACCACAAATAACCTAGATTAAATCCTAAAAATTTATTAGGTAGGGTGAATAAGTAATTTATAAGTTTACCCTTTTATGTCTATAGTTTCTCTTTTTTATATTCTTAATAGTTTAAATATCATCACCCATAATTTTAATTTATTTCAGTTAGTGGATGGAAACATAAGGAACTATATTAACAAACAATGTTAATGGTAATGTGAGGATTTCCCAAATAAGATACATAACCTAATGGGTGTAGGATTCTAGAACATTATGGTAGTTGTTTTTCATCTGACTAAATTATTGAAAAATAAATTAATTTAGGTAAAACACACACTTACCCTTAATAAATAACTAGATATAATTAAGAATAATATAATATGAAGGAAACTAGTTTTTAGTGAATCATAAAATGCTTTAATATCAAAATAATTGATTAACTCCATTGAGAATAAATTCTATACCCTACTATGTTTTGAATAAGAAAAGGTCATAATGGTTATTTGACACACAGAGGGAGAAGCTATTAAGTGGTGGATGTTGATCAATAATAAAAAATACAAGAAAGATGTCTATAAACTGGGGAGGGATAAAATCAATAATTTTTTTTTCAATTAATATTACCCTTTCTCCCTCTATCTTAAAATAGAGAGGGAAATATTTAGGATGAATAAAAACAAGGAAAATTGATAGGGTCATATGCGAAATTGTTTGGAAGGATTTCATAATATGCTTATTTATTTTTAATCTATCTTGAATGTAAAATTTAACACTTATTTATTTGATTAAATTCATGTATGTGAAAATATTCTATTATTTGAGATTTTAACAGCCATTAGGGAATTGTTCAAAGTTCCCTTAATATAAAAATGAATATTTGTGAACCATAGTAGTCCCGTTGGATAAGAGATGATATGGGGAGGATAAAATTTAACTTTGGGGGATCATTGGATAATACAATTATAGGAAAGAGAACACGATATCCCACATGTCATAAGCTTGGGAAGAAGAAACCTAGAAACTTCTTCAAGGGAATAAGGAGTTATTTACTGTTTTTATAGATAGAGAATCAAAATAATGAATGTCAAAAGGATATGAGTAATTCCGCTGATGTGATGGATGAAAATAAAGTTATAGTAAATCCTCATCCCATGGATTTATGTTTCAATATCAGTTAGCGTGGAAACTATTCAAAAAAATGAACGAAACTATGGGTTTTTAGGATAACAAATGAAAAAACATTTAAGTACTAGATAGCAAGGATGATCATATGTTATCATAGAATATGAGGTGGATACAAAAAATGAATTGGTAAAACGAACTATAATTATTCATTTAATAATAGTGATGTTACTATTTTATTCTAGTTATACACATTAATTCTTATCACATATGTTTAGATGAACTATTCAAACACCACCTCAAAACAAGGAAGGTGAGTTATTAGTTAAATTATAAAAATGGAAAATTATTATATCCAAAGAATATAACTCCTCCCCAACTATATTTGTGGGACTAGATTCATAGAAAAACATGGGAAACTCACATTGATAGAATTTGATGCTATTCTATGTGTGTATTTGATTTTATTGTTTAGAGCCATCTTAATTTTCCACAGAAGGAAAAATCATTCTAAATCATGAATTGACCGCTGATCTGATATAATTTTAAGGAAGATGATGAGTCTCATTTTAAAACACTAAAGAAATTATCGATATTATTTCCCAATGAGAAAGAGTATCTAGATAAAATGATTGAGACCAAAGAAAATACCATCCTTGATGACATGCCTATTATAAGATAGTATACTGTTGGGTTTCTGAAAGGGTTTCTTTGTATTCTTCCTGATCGATATGTTGAATTCTCACTAAAAAATATATATTTATCCCTACCAATATTTAATAATTCATATAGAGTAGACACTATTGTACTTAAAGAGATGAAGAAGAAATGATAGGATAATATATACAGAGTTTATATGACCAAGTGCCTCATCATGGGGTGCACCAATCCTTTTTATTAAGAAGAATGATGGATAAATGCATATATGAATAAAATATCTTGAACTAAACAAGATCATGATAAATAATAGGTATCCCGTTCCATGGATTGATGAATTTTTCATTCATCTATAAAGATCCTTGTACTTACTATTATTACATAGTAATTCTATTTGGACTCAATAATTCTCCTATAATCTTTATGGGGTTTATGAATAAAATCTACAGAAATTACCTAGATAAATATTTTGTAGTTTTCCTAGATGATATTCTCATATACTTAAAATGAAAGAAGGAACATGAGAAAAATTTGAATACTATGAAAATTATTTTGTGAAAGGATAAGTTCTATGATAATCATAGTAAATGTGAGTTTTTGATAGAGAAAGTAACATTCTTGGGGCCTTTTATCAAAAGAAATTAAATATCTGTGGATCTTTTCAAGGTAAAGGTGGTTGAGGAATTTACCAAAACAAAATATTTTACAGAAATATGTGGTATCCTCATATTATATTGGTACTATTAATGATTCATTAGAATCTTATCATGATTATCTAACCATATTACCAAGCTTACTTAGAAGTGAGTGATGTTTTTTCTAGACAAAGGAATGTAAAGATAGCTTTATAGAGTTAAATAATTGGTTCATCACTGCACCTATACGTACACTACCTACAAGTGGTGATGGATTTGTGATCTATAGCGATATGTAAAAGAATGTATTGGGTTGTGTACCCATGAAAAATGATACATATTCCTCCTACCAATTAAATATCTATGAGTATAACTACTAGATGCATGATTTAGAGTTTTCTATTAAAATATTTGGATTAAATATTTTTCAATATTTTCTATTTTGGGTGACGTGTGACATATATTAAGATAATTAGTGCCTCAATTATATATTCACAAAAAAATTATCTCAATATGTTCCAATGAAGGTGTTTATATATTATCAAGGATTTTGATTATTTGAGTCATCACCATACTGAGAAT
The DNA here is from genome assembly GCA_963277665.1 of Viscum album. Taxonomy (NCBI): domain Eukaryota; kingdom Viridiplantae; phylum Streptophyta; class Magnoliopsida; order Santalales; family Viscaceae; genus Viscum; species Viscum album. The sequence continues at coordinate 1,415,141,299 of OY728159.1, read as the reverse complement.
GAGAATAAATTGGTAGATGATCTATGTAGAAATGATAAAAAAAACAAATCCATGATAATGATTGAAAGGTATCAAATATTATATATAATTTAAAGGATGTACATAGTAATTTTATAAATAACATAATCCTATCTTACTAAATAAATACTCTTCCATCCATTCTTAGTAACATCATGGAGGCCCAGAAAGATGATGTGGATCTACAAAGAAAAATAGTGAATATTTTGGAGTCTGAAATTGTTAATGTCGTAGTTGTAAGTTTTGGAACATGGATATGTGTCCCATAAAAAGTTTAATTTAAGAGGGGTCTAATTTATTTTTTACAAATATCATCCTTATATATTAAACCAATGAGTAATAGGTTGTATATATATCTTACAAAATTCTTGTGGGTTAACATGAAGAAAAAGATTTCCAAATTTCCATCTCACTACTTGGATGGAAAACAAGTCAGAAAAATACAATATATTTCTAAGGATATAATGAAACCATTACCTATAACATTATACAATGAGAATATAAAACCATGGATTTTACTTTTGGACTCCTAAGGATATCTATAGTTCATAAAACCATTTGGGTAGAAGACGACTACCTTACTAAGTAAACACATTTAATTGCTATCAAAGAAGATTTACCTCTTGGAAAACTCACTAAGATATACATAAAAGAAGTGGTAAGGCTACATAGATTAAAAATATCAATTATATCTAATTGAGATTCATTGTTTACCTCAAGGTTCTAGAGAACCCTTTAATAAGCATTGGATAAAATGGTTAATTTTAACACTTCTAATCACCCAAAAATGGTTTATCATTTAGAGAGAAATATTCAAACCCTTTATGATATATTTTGTTGGTCAAAGTGGACACTCAAGAGGGGGGGTGAATTGAGTTCTAATTAAAATTTCTGTTAAAAATATTTTTATTAAAAATCCCCCAAATTGAATAATAAGCTAAACTGTAGTGAATTTTCAATACTGTAAAGGTTCAGTTAGGTTCTCAATAGATTTATTAGTTCTTAGTTAATCTAATATGAATATTAGATTATCTTTTGAAACTAAACTACTAATTTACAATAAATAAAAAAACTTTCTAATTTAACTATCAGAGTTACTTTAAAATAGATTTGTATTTAAATTACTTAACAACGAAATATTCAATATAGTTTAAAAAATAAATAAATAAGCACAGAAGAGTTAACCAAGAGGTTCAGTCTCAAGCCGAGACTTAGTCTTCTCAAACTATTTATATAAATATTGATCTACACCCTGGATAACGGTAAACAACAATACTTAGACTATCCAGGTACTAAGACTTCTACCACAGTTCTACGTGGGAAAATAAAAACAACAGCACACAGGCTGTCCAGGTCCTACTTGACCTCTAGCACTATCCATAGTAGGATTCAAGAGAGCTATAGAAAATTTTATGTGAGTATTTAGAAATCCTTCAGTTTAGCACATGAGACAGTGTGTGTCCAGAATATACAGAGAATACACACTGCTCAAAAAGTAATTAAAAGAATCACTGAGAGATTAGGTATGAGTTTAGAATGATCTAGTGATTTGATGTGCAGCTTTGGACTCCTTTTTATTAATCAGAAATGCTTCTAAGTCCTTCTCTGTTTTTTGTCTGAAAACAGAGTGTCGTTTTCTTTCGTGTTTTTCAGGTTTAGTTTGATCATCTTGGGTGCATGAAGAGAACGTTTTAGTTCTTCACTCCTTGACTAAGGTTCAACTTGTGTTCTCTTCTTGTATGAATGGTCTCGTGTATGTACAGTGTTCATCAAGTAGGATGGTGTAAGGACATCACCTCTCTATTTTATGTTAGTGTGTATCTGTATGTCTTTAGTTTTTGTCGAGGTTCCCTTTTATATATATCCTCTGGTCCGAAAATGGGAATTATTACCTTTATCTAGGTACGAGGTACAATTTCCTAACATTCCAACCACTATCATTAATTAATAGAAGGTGCATTAAAAACATAAAATATGATCATTGCTAATTAAATTAATAGAATTAGAGTTTAGATAATAGTGATTGGTTTCCATCGGTAGCTGTTACTCTTTATAACAGTGGATCCTTGTATTAGTCAGTGGCTTATTGTATCAGTGAACTTCGGTCAGTAGATGTAACTCTTTATAACAATAGCTCTATGTATCAGTAGATCTTTGTATCGGTCACTTTATATAGCGGTAGGTATTTGTGTAGCAGTGAGCTCCTATAAGTATCTATTTTTTCTTTTACCAGTAGATCCTTGTATTGGTATACTTGAGTAGCAATGACTTCCTTATACCGATGGACTTCATAACGGTAGATTTGCATACCGATAGACTTACTCTAACAGTATCTTATATCGGTAGACTTTATCATTCTGTATCGGTGTACTTTGCATCAGTAGGTCTGTATTAGTCGACTTGTGCATACTGGGAGACTTGTTCTATCGGTATCTCTTCTTCTATCAGTAACTGTTTTTCATATTGGTGACCTTATGCATATTGGTGACCTTATCAGTAGCTATGTATCTGTTTGCCTATATCGGTAGCTATGTGCATACCAGTGGAGTTATGAATACCAGTGGACTTAACACTTATCTGTTCTATGCAAAACATATCAAGATTGAGTTATAATTATTTCAAAGTATGTATAAACATAGATAAACACCTATTAACATATTCCAATGATTATTTTGATATTTTTATCAACACAATTTAGCATATGAACATATCGATATTATCAAATCGTATTAAAGAATGATTGGGATTATCAAAACAAGTGAGGTCAACAATATCTCCCTTTTTGATAATCACAACTTATGGTATTATAATCCAAAATAATCATTAATGTATCATAGGATATTCTATTAAATGAAATTATATCAGAGATAAAAAAGAAAATATACCTGTATCAATGATAAGATATATGAAACTCATATTTATCCTCATATTTCTCATAAAGATCATGTTTATCCCCTTAGTATTATGTCTCCCTCGTTTCTCTTTATATTATTTATCCCCCTTTGTGATTATAAAAAATAAGGAAATAAATATTAGAAAAGGAACATAAAGTAAGAAATCATTTATATATGACTTGATGAAAATGTACATAGAAACAAAGAAGTGGAACAAAATTAAATCAAGGGATTCCTATCAAAGGTCCGAGACACTAATCAATCCAACTCCATAATGTCTACATTGTATTTGGATTTTGATTTGGAGATAGACTCAGGCTGGGTAGTTTCAGTAGCAGGCTTGGGAATTCCAGAGAGTACTACTGGAGGTTGAGCAATAGAGAAAGTTCCTGGCCGGTAGTGGGTAGTCCTCTATGTGATCATAGGAGTGAGGATCCAAATTTCTTGAACTGGGGTCATCTGAGGAATGGAGGCAGACTGAGCCGAGGCAGGCATAGATGGAGGTGCAATGATTGGAGTACTTTCCACATGAAAAAAATGGAAGCAATAGATTTTTGAAGTCCATTATGATCCCTCCTCCAGTTTCCATAGCAGAAATGAAGTCATCCTTGTTCTCCATAAATTTATCTAAAGAAGGGTACTTTCTCTATGAAATCTTGAGTGATAGGGTGTAGCTTCATGTTTTCTAACATAAGATTGAAATGGTTGTTGAGATGATGTTTTGTATAAACCCTTTGGATGTAGTAATCCACTTTGTCTTTTACCTCTTTATGAGAAGCTCTATCCTCTCTCAAAATGTTCTGAACAATTTTCCCGATATCCCGAGTGGTAGTCACCACTTGAGTTAGGGAAGATGAGTCCACAGAGCCACTGGTTGATGCTGAACGAAAATCCTCTTTCATCAAAGATCAAATTTGATCCAATTCTACTGAAGGTCTGGAAGAAAGAGAACCAAGAGAAAAAGCCACATTTTCATTGAAACTTTTAATTATCCCACTGATAAGATTCTTCATGAGAGAGTCCTGGGTGCTGACTTGATTATCCACAGACTTCTTAAATCCCTCAAAAACATCCACAAATTGTTTTAGTACACCTTTAATGAAATTGATATCAGTACTCATTTGAGCTTTAGAACTACTCAAGGTAGTTAGAGAAGCAACAAACTTCTTCAAGGCAACAATATCTATTTTCCAGCTCTCAATATAAGAATGACATACTCTTATACCATTCATCATCATTGTCAAAGGGTATGACACCATACACCCAAGAGAGAGTTCTAAATATTTTTCCATATTGCGAATCTATTCAACAAAGAAATTCTTTAAATTTGTAATAGATGCAGTCTAAGTCTCCTTCAACTCATCCTTTAAAGACTCAAGATCTGCCTTAGTGATCAGATTGCCAGGCACAACTAATGATGCTCTTTATGACACAATATTATCCACAAAGTCATTCATAAAAGACTGAATGGATGATATCAATGATGTTTCCATTCTCCTTAACTCTTCCAAAAAACTGGCCTTAAGACCAGACATTAACATATCCAGATCACCTTTTCTGACCACATCCATAGGTAGCAACTTAGAAAGAATATTATAGCTAACTTTAGGTCTACTGAGGGATGCCTCATTTTCAGAATTAGGGTAATCCAATCCACAAACCACAAAATCGAGGTATTCTGCCCAGTCTTCAATTTCATCAGCTACTAAAGCATTGCCAAGACTTGTTGGATGCTCCCCCTCAACTGGTTCATTATCATGTATATTAATAGAAATAGCACCTTCAGAAGCTCTTTCTTCCTCAGAAGAACCCTCCACAACCATCTCCAATTCTCCAATAGTAGGAGGATCATCAGGAATAGGTTCAGGTTATTCCATCTTAGCTAGAATAACCTCTATAAGTATAGAATTAATTCCAATTAAAGGAGTTAAACTCAAGATGCTCTCATATGAGATAGCACAAACATGTTCACCACTTTCATGAGCTTCTTCCTCATTCTCTGGAGTAGTCTCTTCATGATCAAACACAAACTGGTCTTCCTCATCAATAGGGGCTTCTTCTTCATTGTTTACTTCCATCACTGTTTCCATTCCAGATGATACAATTTCAGAAAAAAGAATTGGAGGCAAGTCCTGATCCCTTCCATTAACTATAGAGGTATCTTATTCATCAGTATCATCACTATACTGAGGTCCTTTTTCATCAGGTCCTAGACCTGGATCCCTCACATCCTTAGGCCTAGAAGGATAATCTACATGATTGAACTTATCATACAGCTTCTCCTCATCACTAACCCATTCACTTTTCCACAGATTCCAATTGATCTTCATGTATTTACAAACTATGCTTGTGATGCAAAAATTGTTCCTTACCACCACTGTCTCATCCTAAGACTCATCTACACCTCTTACCTTGATCATCACAGAGATCAGCATTGCAAAGAATAGAGCATTCGTTTTTGACTTGGGCCTGGTCATATCTTCAATATGAATCATCATGAGTCTACATAGGTTCACCTTAACACCATGTCTCAGCAAATGAAACAAATAAATATCATGGTATTTTAGATTTGCAAAGTCCCATCTCCTTGGACTTAGGACATGTTGAATAAACATGAAAAACAATCTATTTTATCCATCCGTCTCTACAACTACTAATTTCCTAGGAGTGCCATCTCTTGTTAATTATTTCAAGGTATTTTCATATGAAAAGATGTTACTAGTGGGGGGTAATGATTTCAAGAAATACCCAAATTCTCCTTCACGTGGAACCTTCAGGAATTCAGCCCACTCAACAGAAGAGAAAGATATTTCCTGTCCATTCACAATTAAAACCATCATTTTCTCAACTTAGGATTTCTCAAAACGAACTAACTCATAGAACTATTTTTCCAGCTTCTGATAATAAATACCGTTGTTATTTGAGAAGCATTCTACCAAATTATAGTCCTCCAGTACTTCTAGAACTACAAAGTAAATGGTCATTAGCCATTCCGTGCACAGCTCTTTCTCACTACTATCTCTCTCTGAACGAGATGCGTATTTGTAGGTTTCTTTACATCATTTCCACTACTAGACTCACCTTTGAGTCTCCTAGCATTTGGATCATCATCCCTTTCACTAATTGATGGTCTCTTCACTCTTTCCATTCTGCAAATTGCGAGGCTTAGGGTTCGAGAGGAACAATGGTTTGGGTGCTAAGGCTTGAAGGTAAAGGGGTTCAGGTGGATCGAGATGAGGTCAAGACTTATGTTTTATCATTTAGTAATCAAAAAATATATAAATAAAACATAATATGTATAATAAAAATGATACAAATTCTAGCGGCTAAAGATAAGACTTTTAAAAACAGCACAACCTAACGGTAAGACATACCAGCGAGGATTCCTAATGGTGAGGTATTTTTAACAGTGAGGTCCACTAATAGTGAGGTATTTATAATGATGAGGTCCATATTGGTGAGGTATAATAGTGAGGTTCGTACTGGTTAGGTATAATAATGAGGTTCCTAACAGTGAGGTTTCTAATGGTGAGGTTTAAAACGGTGAGGTTTCTAATGGTGAGGTTTCTAATGGTGAGGTTTCTAATGTACAATGTCTATCATTCCTAACTCATGCCTAATGTAATATAACCTATCCTAAATTAAAGGCTTGGTGAAAATGTCAGCTAATTGATGTTTAGTACCTATGAATTAAAGAGTAATATCACCCTTTTGGTAATGATCCCTCAAAAAATGGTGCCTTACATCAATGTGTTTGGTCATTGAGTGAGATACAAGGTTCTTAGAGATGTTAATTGCACTAGTGTTATAACAGTTTATAGATACTTGTCTAAATTGATATCCATAGTCCAATAATGTATGTTTTATCCAAATAATTTGTCCATAGAAACTACTAGCAGCAATATACTCTGCTTCAGTAGTAAATGATGCAACAAAATTCTAATTTTTACTACACCTAGATACTAGATAATTACCTAGAATATGACATGTTCCGAAAGTGATCTTTCTATCTTACTTGCAACTAGAAATGTCAGCATCTGAATAACTCATTAAATTGAATTATTGACCTTTTGGATAAAATAATCCTAAGTTAGCAGTATGTTTAAGATATTTGAAAATTCTATTAGGATAATGAAAATGATATTCTTTAGGATTAGCCTGAAATATTACACACATGCATACACTAAACATAATATCTGGTCGACTAGCAGTAAGGTAGAGTAGGCTCTCAATCATACCTTTATAATTGGTTTGATCCACTGGTTTTCCAGTTTCATCAGCATCCAACTTACAGGTGGTACTCATAGGTGTATCACTTTCCTTAATACTATCTAAACCAAAACTTTTTAAAATATCCTTTGTATATTTACTTTGATTTAAGATAATACCATTTTCATTTTGAAAAACATGAAAAACAAGAAAATATTTGAGTTCTCCCATTAAACTCATTTCAAATTCATTTTGCATACTATTTAAAAAATTAATACACAAATTATTTTTAGAAGATCCAAAAATAATATCATAAACATAGATTTATAATATCAAAACATATTTGGAAATTTTTTTAATAAATATATTTTGATCAGCAATCCCTTTAAAAAATCCTTTTGAAATAAGAAAACTACTAAGCCTATCATACCAAGATTGTGGGTCTTGTTTTAAACTATATAAATCTTTATAAAGATTAAAAACATGATATGGAAAATGAGGATTAGTAAATCTAGGTGGTTGTTCAACAAAAACATCTTCAATTATAAAACCATTTAGAAAATCAGTTTTAACATCAATTTAATATAATTTGAAATTCAGATGAGCGGCATAGGTAAGTAGAATCCTAATGGCCTCTAATCTAGACATATGTGTAAAGGTTTCCTTATAGTATATTCCTTCCTCATGACTATATCCTTGTGCAAATAGCCTTGCATTGTTTCTAACTATGTTTCCTAATTTATCAACTTTATTTATAAAAACCCATTTAGTGCCTATAGTCAAAGTTTCCTTAGGTCTGTCAACTGATTCCCAGAATTTGTTTCTTTCAAATTGATTTAATTTTTCTTGCATAGCCATTACCCATAATTCATTATTGATTGCATCATTAATATTTTTAGGTTCCAGCTGTGAAGGAAAGGTTTGATGTTCAACCTGATTTCTTAGAGAAGCTATAGTCTGTGTCCCTCTATAAAGATTACCTACAACAGAATCTAAAGGATGATTCTTTAGAATCCTATTTGATTTAGTAAATGTAGGACTTGAAATTTCAAGTTCTTCTGTAGGTTCTAGTTCAACGGAATCAGGTTCTAAAAAACTTCCAGAATTACTTGTTTTTATAGCAGGTTCACTGCTTTTGTCATTAATGTCTAGAATCGACAGATCTTCATCAAGATTTTCAAGAGAAGACTAAGGTTCATGTGGATCAGTTTCATCAAATTTGATGTGAATAGATTCTTCCACACATTTGGTTATTTTATTAAAGACTCTATAATATTTACTGGTGATAGAGTAACCTAGAAATATTTCCTCATCACTTTTAGAAGAAAACTTGTCAAGATTATCCTTTGTATTAAGAATAATGACTTTGCAACCAAAAACTCTGAAGTAACTAACATTAGGCTTTCTATTATTCCACAGTTCATAAGGGGTCTTCTTAAGAATAGGTCTAATCAAGAATCTATTTATAACATAACCAGCTGTATTGATAGCTTTAGCCCAAAAATAAATAGGTAGGTCATATTCATTAAGCATAGTCCTTGAAATTTCTTGAAGGGTTCTATTTCTTCTTTCAACTACACCATTCTGTTGAGGTGTCCTAGGGGCATAAAAGTTTTGACTATAGCCATTATGTGAGCAGAAAGACTCAAACTCATGATTTTCAAACTCACGACCATGATCACTTATCAAGGTCTCAATATTAAGCCCACTAAGATTTTCTACAGACTTGGAGTATTTAATAAAGTAGGAACAAGCTTCAATTTTGTGAGAAAGAAAGTATACCCATGTATATCTAGAAACGTAATCTACTAAGAAATAGACATAGTGCTTCCCATTTAAACTAGAAACTCTTGAAGGCCCAAATAGACCCATATGAATCAACTCATGAGGTTTAGAAGTTGAAACTTCATTATTTGATTTAAAAGGAAACTTATGTTTATTTCCCTTTTGTTAGGGTTTAAAAACTTTGTATATTGGGAATTTTAGTTGAGGTAGGTCTCTATATAAGTTCTTCCTAGTAAGTTTCTTGATTGAATGAACATTGCAGTGTACTAATCTTCTGTTCCAAAGCTATGATTCTTTATGAAAAACATTTAATCAAATAATGTTTTTTTAGATAAAGAATTCAAATCTACAACATATATATTTTCATTTCTCAATTAAGACAATACTAAAATATTTTTAGAATTAAAAACTTTACAAGAATAATTTTTAAATTTAACATTGAAAACATCATCACACAACTGAAAAATACTTAACAAATTATATTTATATCCATAAAAAAATAAAACTTTAGAAATTAAAACCGAATCAGTGTTACCAATCTAGCCTAGGCTGATTATCTTTCCTTTTGAGTTATCACCAAAGGTGACATATCCTCCATCAGTCATTATTAAGCTCTTGAAGCATGAAAAGTCTCATGTCATGTGACTTGAACATCCACTATCCAAGTACCATGTCTTCATATGGTAACTCTTTAATCAGGATTCCTACAAAACAATTTTAGATAGAAAATGATTTTGGTACCCAGATTCTCTTGGGTCAAGACAGGTTAGCAAGAAAAACTTTTGGTACCCAGATTTGTCTAATGGGTCTCATATAATTTATAGAATAAATAATTTTTAACGATAAACTTTATTTGATCTATAAATATATGAATAAAAAGTTTATGAATATGAACTTCAAGAACAAGAACTAGCAGCATTCTGTCCGGATTTAGGAATATATCTAGTCTTAGTAATTTGTCTCTGTCCATGCTGATAGCCTATTCCAGTGGTATATTTTGGTGCCACTTTTTTAACTATAATTTATGTAAGAGTGTTCTTTCAATTAGTGAAATTCTCTAAGTCCTTCATTAATTGCTAATTAGACAATTTTAGTTCAGTATTTTTCTTATGTAATAGAGCATTATTTTCCTTTTCTATACAAAGTGCAGATTCTACCGTGCTGGTTAAAGAATGTTATTTCTTCATGGTCTTATACTTGTCCTTCAATTCATTACAGGTTTTTCTAGCATATTACAGTATTAAAATAATTCAACTTTATACATATTATCATCACTACATTCATTCCCAAAATAATAATCATTCAGTATAGGGGAAACTGGTACCTCAGAAGTATTAGTCATGAAACACATATTGGAACGATTCTTTTCAGAATCAAAAACTTCAGATTCACTTGTGTTGTCTTTTGAAGAGCTCAAGGTTTCCTTCATTACTTTCTTATACCAATTCTCCTTGTAGTCATATTTCCTCTTGAATTTTAACTTTGGGCAGTCTGCTCTTACATGTCCTTTCCTTTTGCATTCATAGCAGACAACGTAATAACTTTTAGGAGACTTTTTTCAATCCTTCATCCAATGAACTTTGTTGTCATACTTTCCCTTATAATTTTATTTTCTGAAGAATATGTTATTCCTATTTAATTTCTTAAATCGTCTGACTATTTAAGGCATCTCAGCATCACTGTCAATTTCACTCTCATCACTGCTTGAGCTTTCAGTCGGTATGTGAACTTTCTCCTTGTCCTTGCTCTTTGAGTCAGTAGACTTAAATGCTACTGATCTCTTCTTAGGTTCATCATATTCCTATTTTTTACCTTTAGCTCTTCTCCATACATAATTAACTTACCAATCAGATCCTCAAGAGGAAAATCAAAAATATCATAAGATTCTCTTATTGAAATAGATGTTCTTCTCCATTTGTCTGGCTGACATCTTAGTATCCACATGATTTGTTCTTTTGCAGGAACAAATTTTCTAAGTGAGCTCATTGTGTTGAAAATCTCATTGAACCTGAGATACATGTTAGAAATAGGTTCATCAGGCTTGATTTTAAAATTATCATACATAATAGTGTAGGTATTAAATCTCATTTCTTTAACATTGGTTGTTCCATCATGAGAAACACCCAAGGTATCTGAAATTTCATAAGAAGTTTTACAAGCAGATATATGATTAAATTCTACATCTCCTAAAGCATAGTACAAAGCATTCATATATTTACAATTATTATTGTAGGATATTTTTATAGGTTCATCCCAAGTAGTAATTTCAGTTTTTGGAATCTTATACCGAGTCTTTATAGTAGTCCAGATATCAAAACCCATACTTTCTAAATGAATTTTCATTTTCAGTTTCCACTGGGCATAATTAACACCATTAAAGAAAGGTGGCATGTTGTTAGCAGAACCTTCTAGTCTATTATATATACTTGGATTTTAGAAAGTATATTTTAAGAGATAAAATTTAGAACTAACAGGAATTTTAAGATCTTCAAGATAAAACTAAAAATGACAATTGAAAATAGAGTATTTGGAAAGCCTTTAAGAATATTAATCCTCTGATACCAAATATTGGTCAGAGTGGACACTCATGAGGGGGGTGAATTGAGTTCCAATTAAAATTTTTATTAAAAATATTCTTATTTAAAATCCCCTAAATTGAATAATAAGCTAAAATTTAGTGAATTTTCAATACTCTAAAGGTTCAGTTAGGTTTTTAAGAGATTGATTAGTTCTCTGTTAATCTAATATGAAGATTAGATTAGCTTTTAAAACTAACCTACTAATTTATAATAAATACAAACACTTTTTAGTTTGACTATCAGAGTTACATGAAAATAGATTTATATTTAAAGTACATAGAAACAGAATATTCAATATAGTTTAAAAACAAAATAAATAAGCATAGTAAAGTTAACCAAGAGGTTCACTCTCAAGCTAAGACTTGGTCCTCTCAAACAATTTATATAAATATTGATCCACACCCTGGATCGAGGTAAGAAATAGTACTCAGACTGTCAAGGTACTAAGACCTCTACCACAGTTCTACGTGGGCAAATAAAAACAATAGCACAGAAGCTGTCCAGGTCCTACTTAACCTCTACCACTATCTATAATGGGATACAAGAGAGTTATAGAAAATTTTATGTGAGGATTTAGAAATCCTCAAATTTATCACAAGAGACAGTGTGTCTCTAGAATATACATAGTATACTCACTACTCAAAAAGTAAGTAAAATAATCACTGAGAGAGTAGGTATGAGTTTAGAATGCTCTAGTTATTTGAATTTTAGCTCTTGATTCCTTTTGATTAATTATAAATGATTATGATCCCTTCTCTGGTTTTTGTCTAAAAACAAAGTGTCGTTTTCATCCTTGTTTTTCAAGTTCAGTTTGATTAGCTTGAGTGCATGAAGAGAACGTTGTAGTTATTCACTCCTTGACTAAGGTTCATCTTGTGTTTTCTTCTTCTATAAATGGCCTCGTGTATGTCCAATGTCATTCAAGTAAGCTGGTGTAAGGATTTCGCCTCTCTATTATATGTTCATGTGTGTCTATATATCTTTAGTTGTTGTCGAGGTTCCCTTATATATATCCTTAGGTCCGACAATGGGAATGATTACCTTTATCTAGGTACGAGGTACGGTTTCCTAAAATTCCAACCACTATCATTAATTAATAGTAGGTTCATTAAAAACATCAAATACGACCGTTTCTAATTAGATAAATAGAAATAGAGTTTAGTGAATAGTGACTGTTTTCCATCAATAGCTGGTACTCCTTGTAACAGTAGCTCCTTGTATCAGTCGGTGAATCATTGTATCAGTGAACTTTGGTCGGTAGTTTTAACTATTTATAATAGTAGATCAATGTATTTTTATCTCTTTCCATCAATAGATCTTTGTATCGGTCACTTTATGCAGTGGTAAGTATCTGTGTAGTGGTGAGCTCCTATCGGTAGCTCTTTGTTCTTGTACCAGTAGGTCCTTGTATCGGTAGACGTGAGTAGAGGTGAATTCCTTATACCGGTGGAATTCATAATGGTAGAACTGCATACTGGTAGACTTACTCTAATGGTAGCTTATATCAGTAGACGTTATCTTTCTGTATTGGTGGACTTTATATCGGTAGGTTTGTATCAGTCGACTTGTGAAAACCGGTTGACTTGTTCTATCGGTAGCTCTTCTTCAATCAGTAACTGTTTTTCATATCGGTGACCTTATGCATATCGGTGTCCTTAGCAGTAGCTATGTATCTATTTGTCTGTATCAGTATCTATGTGAATACCGGTGGATTTATGCATACCAGTGGACTTAACACTTATCTATTCTATGAAAAACATATCCAGATTGAGTTAGAATTATTTCAAAGTATGTATAAACATAGATAAACACCGATTATCATATTCCAATGATTATTTTGATATTTTTGTCAACATAATTTATCATAAGCACATATCGAGATTATCAAAACATATTAAGGCATGATTGGGATTATCAAAATAGGTGAGGTTGACATATTGATATTGGGTTTAATGTAGATCCATATATGTTTGGATAAAAACCTTCCGGTGATAGTGTTATTGTATAACTACAATTTATATTCAAGCATTAAAATCACACCTTGTGAGGTTATTTAAGGGAATATACATCAGACTCTAACATGCTGGGATGATTTTGTAGAGAGGAAGGTAGTAAGGCATGATCTTATTCATGAGATGACAAAAATGGTTCAAAACGATCAGTATCATATAAAATATATGAAAATAAGGTTGAAAAGTCATGTGAACAATTTTTTTGAGACTTTGAGTTTGAGAATAGAGACAATTTTTTTCTTCCAATATCACTACTGAAAAAAGTCATGAGAGCTAGGAAGATGAGAAAACTTATTCCAAGATACATCAACCCATTTAATATTCTTGATCACATCAGAGTCATGGAATATCGACTAAAACTCCCCAAACCTATCTCAAGTATATAATTTTTTCCAAAAACTCATCTTAATAAAGTAAATAATATAGCCATACCATGTACTAAGTCCAATGGTGGTTCCTTCTAACAATTTTCTCACTTATGAGGATGAGTTTGGGAAGATCTTAGATCATTGAGAAAAATTTCAAAAAAACATAAAAACTCATCAGGTCAAAGTATTGTTGTGGATAAAAAAGTTTGAGGGGGAAATATATTGACCATAAGAAGTGATGAAATAGAAGTTCCATTATGTACTTTTATGCATGAAATGAAATTTTTAGGGAGAAATTTTTGAATATGGAGAAAATGCTATTTCCCATACTTTTTAAATAAAATTCCCTTCTGAATGAATATATTAATTATTAGGTAATACGATTATATAAAACACATTCTATATATTTAATTTTTATTTTGAACTATTATAAAATACATCCATAATATTACTATTTGGAATAATGTGATGGGAATACAAATCATACGTCAGTTGATAAAAATAAGACAACCAAAAGGGATGATTTCTGAAGTTTTTCAATTTATTGATGTGGTGGTAGTGATAATAGTTTCCTTTAGTTGTTATATATTTGGTCTCTAAAATGACATTGTTTTAATAGTTTCTTCTAGATGTTCTCAAACTAGGTAGTGTCATTTACCTTATATACATTAAATATGGGAATATTTATATAACTCTAGAATTTATAGTTTACTGGAGGTGGATATCACATTGAAGATTAATATTGGAGATTATGATTTAGAATAGTGTAATGAACATTTTTTAAAGGATGGTGAAATTGGATGACCAAATTAAACTCTCTATAAATAGGGGTGGTTCAACTATTTTTTACATATGGTGCATTGAACCTAATTGTGATTACGTTCTGTAGTAATCCTGGTGACACATTAGTGATATCTAAGGTGTAATATTTCTTCTGGGAACATTAAATGATATAATGTTTCTCCCATTGATGTAGTACTATTAGTTTGAAACATATAAATCCAATATGTTCTCTAATTGTTTATATGTATGCTATATTATTTTGAATGTTACACATGTTGGAGTAAACATGATTGAAGTGGGGTTTTCAACCTAGTGGAGTAATTTGGGTGAACATTAGTTCTAACATGTTCCAAAACACTATGTTATGAGTTTTCCTTATTAAATAACATTCCACCAAGTGATTCTATTATTAATACTTTCATTGAAAAATTAAATGTATTTATTTCTTGAATACATTATTATCATGTTTTATTAGATCATGGTTTTCATGATTCTACAATGTTTTCTTGTTAATGTGAAATTCGGCTGACTAGAAATTTCTCAAATTTTAGTATTATTTTTTTATTTTTAGAATAAAGACATCATAAGAAAGAATGACGACATAGAGAAATTTTATGAAATAAATTTCAGTTTTTAGATAAAACAATTTGAAGAATATCACTTTCAGAAGGATTTGGAGATTCCATTAAAGGGTTTTTAAACTAGATGTGATGGGAAAAGATAAATGTGAAAAGCTAGATCAAAAGGCTCTTAGATTGATACAAATTACATTAGTCCATAATGATGATTTGAATATCTAAGGGAATAAAGATACAATAGACTTAATTTCATCCCTTTTAGACATGTAGGATAAACCTAAAACACCAAATAATGTTTTCTTTATTTTGTGGTTATTTAGCATGAGGTTGTTAGAATATTAAACTAATCTATAGGAAGATTTCAACTTAACATTTTACCAACTAGATTCTATGAAGGGTATATTCATTGATTATGTTTAATTGATTTTTTTTTTCATCATCCTTACTAGAGTCTTGAGAATCCTTGGTTATATCAGCGAGTTGTTTATGTGGAAAGAATCAATTAGTGTTCAATGAATTTTCGAATTTGATTATCAATGGTCACCTCCAAAGGAAAGATAGAGAGGCATCTTTGAGTTATGTATTGAATATTAAAGGAAGGATATTATCACCTATTTGAATGAATCAAAATTTGTGAAAGAGTAAATCAAAGGAGAAGAGTATAAGAAAGTATACTTGTTGCGGGGTTACTTGTGGGTATTATGTAAAGAGATGTCACCTTAAGAAATATTTTCATGATAAGATGATAAATAGTTGAAGGAATTTTTCTAGAGATATTATTTTCATAGAATAAATTTGTGTATATATAAATGAAAATGTTTCTACACCAATGGAGTCATAGATCATTGATTTTGGAGCTTCATTCCATTCCATGGGAGAAAAAGTAATATTATCGAAAAAACATTCTGAAAATTTCTGTAAATTTAATATTGATAATGATGAATGTCATGGTATTGTGGGAAAGGGATAAGATAAATTTTAGTCAAATAATTGACATATTTATATATATATAATTATGTTTGATATTTTTTAGAGCTTTAGAATATTTTTTTAATGTGTGATCTGGATAATGTAGGTTTCAGAATGAACATTGCGGAAGGAGTATGGAAGATTACTTAAAGTTCACTTATCATATCCATATTTTGAAAATATGGGTAACGATATATGACTAGAAGGGTAGTGGGGGCTATACTTCCTAAAAAATATTTTAGATCTCTAGAGTATTAGAATAATTTTTTTGTGCACCATAATGGGAAGAGTGTAAAGATTCTATTAGATTGAGGCATTGTGAAGATAGAATATTCATAGTTTAAATGGTGAAAGATTTATATATTTAGGAAGAAATGTAATTTTTGTTATAATCATTCTATGATAATGATAAAATTTCAGAAGATGGAATTAGTTTATACAAATGTTTTGGTACCTTCTCCAATACCTTCATATGGAATACCAAGGTACTTTGTTACCTGCACAAAGGATTCCACATGAAAATTATTTTTTTATTATATAAAACATAAAAATGAAGTGTTTGAAATATTTTTGTAATTGAATGATATAGTTTAAAGAGAAATTAAAGAAATTTTAAGTGTCTAAGGTCAAATAATGGTGGTCAGTATATCGAAAGGACTTTCAACAACTATTACAAGAAATAAAAGGAATCCAACAAAAGGAGACTATTCATGGTACAAAAAAAATATTTTACAATCAATAGAAAGAATTGGATATTGTTGGATATTACTAGAAGTATGACACAATAATCCAGAATGTATAAGGAGATTTATATTGAAATAGTTTGAAAATCAAATTACATAACAAAAAGAATCCCTTCAATAGGAATTAATGAGAAATTACAAAAAGAAATTTGATATAGAAATGTTCTAGAAGTATGTTACATTAGATGTTTTATAATATTATTATATATATTTTTTTTTAAAAAAGATATAAATAATACTGATAAAAAATCTAAATAATATGTCTTTAAAGGATATTGAGATGAATATTTTGGGTTTTAGCATTGGGATGATGAAAAGAAGAATGTTTTTAGAAGTGAAAATGATCTATTTATTAATAAAACCATGTTGAAATATCAAAATATAAAGGATACAAAAGTTTATGATTAAAATAAAAAACCAATTCAAGTTAATCAAAATGTTTGTTCTAGAGGATCACATGTTCTGAATTATTCAAATGTCTCTGAATCTAATGAAAGGAATCATATTTATTAAGGAATTTTAGGAGAAATTGTAGATATTTTGAAAGTATAGATAGTATGGGATATATTAAAAACCACAGAAATAGGTGATACTCAATCAAGATTTCTAAAAGGAGATGTTTTGGATGGATGAATTTTAGAAGAAGAAGTTAAAGAAGTTATAGTTTTCAATAAAAATAAATTGTGGTTCAATGTGTAAAGTTCTTAGAGGATTATACTATTGGTGATGGGGTATGGAGATGAATTTATTTTTTTAATTTTAGTGGTTATAGTAGAACTAGGGAGTCAAAAATTGGGGGTGAACTGGGAAGATTTCAGAAGGTGGGAGGTAGAAATGTTAGAGGAGATGTGTTCACTAGAAGTTAATAACACACAAGAGTTAATAAAATTATGAACGGGGAGGAAATAATTTGAGAACAAGTGAGAATTCCAATTTAATGAAAAACTGAATTGATGGAATAGATATAAGTATTGGTGGGTTGTAAATTTATTTATACAAAATGAGGGAATTGACTACTTAGGGATATTTTCCCTAGTAGTAAAACATGCTACATTGTAAATTATTTTATGTTTGGTTGCATCTAGAAATTTGTACCTTGAAAAAATTTATGTTAAGGTGGAATTTCATCATCTGTATCTAGAGGAAGAAATTTATATAAAGTGACATGTTGGTTTAATGGAAAATCAAAATTAGGGACAGGGTTTATAGCTAGAAAATATTCTTTTTGGTTTAAAACAAGAACCAAGCTTTTGGAATAAGAATATTAATTTCATATTAAAAGTGAATGGTTTCATATAGAATAATTATAATCACTATTTTTATCATAAGGAGTTAAGGGGAAATGAATTCATAATTGTAATTTTGTAAATGGGTGATATAATTCTAGAAGGTATGAATATTTAGCCAATTTGAAATTTAAAGGAGGAATTGTATGGAATGTTTGAAATGGATGATATTAGTAGATCTAACAGGATCTTTAGAATGATGATTGAGAATGATAATAAAGATTGAAGTATTGTTTTATCACAAAATAATTACTTATAGAGGATCATTAAAATCTTTTAAATGAGTTTATGTATGCCAGTTTCAACTCCTCTTGTTGGTTGCTTCAAAATATCAAAGAAACATCTATGATGGAATGAAGAAGAAAAGAAGTTTGTGTTGAAAGTGCCTTCTACATAATTTGTTATATTATTGATGTATTCTATGGTTTTTACACACCCAAATATAGGTTATGTATTGGGACTCGTTTTTAGATTTATGGAAAATCAATGAAAATATTAATTGGGAACTTATTGAATGGAATATTTTTTATCTAAATTAAATGGAAGGAATGACCATTTTGAGATGGGGATCTATTGCTAGGGTTTTTTGATATAAACTTTTTTTGATATTCTAATTCTTTTAAGATAAAAAATAGATATTTTACACTATTTGATGAACCACATTGATTTTTGTGTCGAAGATTCAACAAATGATATCACATTCTACAATAGAAGAACTGTATGTGGCTATAAGTTAATTAAGAATTGAGATATTTTGGTTAAGGAACATAGTAGAATATGTTTCTTTGGGGTCTAGGGAAATGGTTATTATTCCATGATAATCATATTGAAAATAATTTTTTTTAAGAATACAATGTTTCATTCAATAACTAAACTTTTTAATTTGAATTACTATTACATCCAAAAGATGCTGAAATATGGTGAGTTGGAGATATAAAAGGCAGCTAGAAAATAAATTATTTTTGATATGTTTACCATGAGTTTGGTTTTAGAAGTAATGAGTAAATATAAAGCCTAATTAAGACTTCGGTGAATGTAAGGGGATAGAGTATCATTGTAATTAGTATTATTTAAAGTTGACGTGTAGGTTTTTTTTCTGAAGTAGTCATCAATTGGGATTCTATTTAGAATGTGAAACCAAATTTATTTGATTATAATGAGACAATATGAAGGATTGGTTCTCGAATTTCTTATTTTTTTTTGATATTTTGGAAGATATATTGGTTTCCTATAACATTCAAGAATGAGGTTTCAAAATGTATATGGTTTAGAAGGGGTTCTTCCATATGTGCTTAGAAAAGGTGGTGCTACATTGCTTGTAGTTATAGATGATTGTGATATTTATTTTATCATGCAATTTATAGATTGATAAAGGTGGCTATAATTGTCATATTTCCAATAGAATATTAGTGGTTAGAATAATTGAATGAAAGTACACCCACATTTTTAAGAGGTCGGTGCAACTGAATGACCTGATGACACTCTCAATAAATAGGGTATGGGGCCACCTATGTTTTGTATGTATGGTGTGTTGAATACAATTGTGATTACTTTATTTAGTAATGAATCTAAATCAGTAGTTATTAATAATTTATAATATTTATTTTGAATAAATTAAATGATACAATATTTCCCTCATGGATATACTTCTATCCATATGAACCATGTAAAGAAAAATAATTCCTTTACTTCATACATTTATATTACATTGGTTTGAATGTTGAACTTGTCATATTGAGTAGGTATGAAGTGAGGAATTAAATTTAGTGTTGTGATTTCGGAGGAAAATGTTTCTACCATGTTTCAAACCATAATTATGGGAGAATTTCATCTATAATTGGATTAAATTAAGTGATTCTAGAATGACTACTTCTAGTAAACTTTCAAAAATCAAAGTTCTAATGAAGGTATTATCACAAAAAAAAATTGATCAAAACTATGACCATTGGTAATATAAGTTTTATATAGTAAGAAATATTTTTAATTTATATTAAGGGATATAATAAAATATAATTGATATAAAAGGAGAAGTGATTTCCATAATGAAGTGCCTATCAAGATCAATTTCTTCCACTAAGAAGGGGGGTTAAATTAGTGTATGGTAAATTTTAAAACTATTTTTAAAAAACCTATATTAATTTTTAGAGTATCATACACTCAAAAAAGAAATAACATTTCCCCACATGACCATTTAAAAAAATGAAAGATCCAGGAACCCACATATTTCACAAAGTATAGATCCAATGTGGAATCCAACTCATTATCTGGATTTTTACTCCCTCAAAACATGAATTCTATTAAATATATAACCAAGTGAAATAATATTATAATAAATCATGTGTTATATGACCAAAAATGTCATGAGGAACACACCAATACATCGTTTCTCACAACAGAATAAAATTTAATTATAAAAAATTAATAAGATCAACAGAAAAACTATGTTTCTTTGATAAAAAATAATAAAGGTACTCTTCCACTGACTCTAGGATATGAAAGAAATTATTTCCCATAGTTCAATCCTAAAATAACATCACAAAATATTATCATTATTAAATTCAATATTCAAAAATATATGTTTTATAATTTTTTTATCACTGAAGAGAAAAACCTCATCTTCAGACTACACTCTTGTTTTTTATCTCTTACAATAAGATATCTAATCCACATCAACAAGCTCCTCCTATATTTGATAGTTCTAATAAAAGAAATGAGATCATTAATTCTCTATGATCACTATAACTATAGTCAAATAACATATCTATATTTTGGATTTAGAAACTGAAACACATGATTATGGAGGCATGCTAAACTGTCCCTGAAACATCATGATAAAATACCCCTGAAAACATTAATTCTTAAAATATATAGAATTTCAATTTGAATATAATGAATAATATAAATTAGATATAATATTCTCCATAAGAACCGAATATTTATCAATTTCTACTATGTGATTCGATATTCTACTCTATCAAAAATTAGTTAAGTGATTTTCAATTTGATAATTAAAAAATCATTTATGTGAAAAATTAGGCTATGTGGATATCCAAATTAGACACATTAACAATTTTGATATGTGATGCATTCATCTATGTGACTTAATTGACTAAATGGGTTACCTAAATAGAAAAAATAGCTACAACAATTTCCTACATGAATTTACCTTCATTAATTTATCAACGTAGGACAAAGAGCAAGGTGAATTATCCATTTACAAAATCAGATACATGAACCCAAAAACACTCAAACTCAAACTCAAAAACTTTTTCTCACCTTTAGGACTTATAAAAAATAGTTTCTAGCATCATGAAATATCCTTTTATGATTTACAGCACTAATAGAACCATATCAAGCGTCATTGAACTTATTTGTACCTCGTAAAATGTTTAAAAAAAATACAACAACCCAAACTCAACATGTTCCATGGGATCTTAAAGATTAGATAAACCAAGAAAAAAAAATACTTGGGGGTTTTCAATACCACCCTTTGTATTTTTTGATGTTTGATTTGAAACCCCATGGATAAAGCTAAAAAAACACATGGTTCTGTGATGTAGTGGAACCATTACATCATATCTTATAATATAAAAATATTGAAGACCAATATTTTAACTCTAGTGTGTTATATCATTCACCACCTTTTATGAACCTTATTTGTAGACCATACCATCAAATGATGAAATAAATCTCACTTGGTAACTACCTTCCACACTAATTTTATTATGACCTCCTTTAGTGATTTATCATCATTGAGAAAAAATCATTAGCATTGTCAGTTTTTGAAAAGGAAAATCTTCTTGTAACTTACAACCCAATTTTATCATATATTTATATCCCCCATTGGGAATATATTCCAAATGACAATTGTATTTTCAAGGAAACAATTTCTCAAGTATATATGGAAGATCGAATAAGCAGTTTCAATATTAACTCCAAGAACCATTCATGTGGTATAACTTTTGCAAAGATGTCTAAAAAACATTATTTTTTAAAAATATATATCATTATGGTTTTACTTGAATACACATTCTATATGATAAAATTATATATGATTCCAAAATGTTTAAATAGATATTGTTGAGATGGATTTTTGGAAGGATTATTAGAAATCTAATTATCGTATATAATCTTCAACAGTCTCTAAATATCAACCCTCAAATTTTCATGCTGAACTTTATTCTGAAAAGCTTATGTAAATACTTGAGTAGCCACCACATACACTAAAATAGTTGTACTCATGGCCACTGATATTTTCTTTTCACTGTATAAGCTGATACAACCATCAATAACAAATAAGACCTTACCTGATGTGGATCAATTGACTTTATATTCACTTGGACAATTTGTATTAGTGTATAAAAGAAAATATAGATTTTTAATTCACCTATATAGAAATCCATAATAAATATTCATTTTTTCATATATTATTATTATTTTAATTTCAAGCATGTATATCTTCTTTGGTTCACTTTAATACATTGCTCAAAAAGTCACATTATAGGAAAAGTCTATTTTGGGCACTATGAGATACAACATGATACCAATCATATGTTCAATTTTTTTGATCATCCATGTTTACTTGTTCTTATTTACTCAGATTAATTTAAATAGATATGGATTTAGACACCTCTTCTAGGGATTTCATTCCAAACATTTTCAATAATTCATTGGAATATTTTTCTTATGAAATAAGGATATTATCTAAATTCTTCTAAATTTAATAAATAGTCCAGTTCTCCTAAAAGAGACATATTGCAATGAATTTGAATATTTATATTAAATTCCATATATAAGAAACCATTATTACTGAAAAAATTATGTCATCCACATAAACTATCACTAACATTATATTTGAGAAACCCTTCTTCAAATATAAGTTAATCTCAACAGTGACTTTGAAAAACCCCCATTTCCTCAAATAGTCATCATGTTTATAATACCATTCTCTTAAAGCCTATTTTAATACATTCTATTACTTCTTAAATTTTCAAACCATTATCCCATAATTTTTAATAATGTAACATTTATTTTTTTCAATAAGAACATCTTCATCAAGGTTACCATTCAGAAATATAGAATTTACAACCATTGGATGAATATTGTTATTCTTATGCATTTCCACTTCCAAGAACATAATAATTTTCAAAAGTCTCTAAACTGAATAAAAGTCTCTCCAAAATCTATTCCTTTAATTTTTAAATAGACTCTTCAATCAAATATAGCATTACTCTGTGTGAATTTACTTTTCTCCCTCATTTAAAAAGAACCCATTTTCTAACAATCAGTTTTTTTAATTTTCATTATGGGATCAAATTCCTATATAGAGTTATTATCAATGTTACTGAGTTCTTTATTAATATATTTTAACCATTTTTCATTTTTGACACCCTAAACCCCCATCCTAGGTTATCCTGTGATACAAGAGCTGTTTGATTTTCTAATCTTAGTCTTCTTCTGGTGTGAACTGGTTTATTTTGATTCCCAATGAAGTTCTCAGTGTCAATATGTTTTATTAATCACTAAAATAGGTTTATGTTATGAAAAAAACCGTATTAATAAGTAATATATCATTCAAAGTTTTCATTAACTATTTCTGGATTGATTTCAGTATATTTTCCTTCCATTTCTTTATAAATATGCTCACTGCTTTTTGTGTGATCATCAAAATTTTCCTGAATATTCTGAATTTGTCCCCATATATTCATCCATTTTCATATCCTAACACTCAATAATTTTATGAAATATAATATTACATAGTCTATATCCATTCCCAGTAGATAAATATCCCCTAATAAATCCATCACTATCCCTTTCACTAATCTTTCCAAGCTTTATTCCTTTGAATTTTTATAAAAAGGACTTCCAATGAGTTTGAAAAAGTTTCCTATCGGATTATTTTGGTACCAAATATTATTGGTTGTTTAATGTGTCTTGGGTATTAAGAGACATCTATTTTTAATGTTCAATATAGTACACAGTGCTTCTATCTAGAAGTATTTTAAATCATCATTCCCAACCATTATTATTTTTCCCATTTCAATAATGATATTATTTTTCCTCTCTAGAACAACATTTTGTGGTGGAATGAAGGGTGTTCTATAATAATACTTGATTATATTTTTTTTTTCTAATATAAGTTTAAAATAAATCACCCATTTATTATTTACCATTATTAGATATTTGTTTTTTGATACGTAAAACAATATTTTTTTCAACCTTCCTTTAGAACATTTTGAACATCTTGCTAGAAATAAACTTATTTTTGAGGAAAATAATATAAGTCCTTTAAGAAATATCATCTTTGAATTTAATTAAATAAATATCACCTCAGATATAATTCATTCTCAAGGGACTATAATGATCTGTGTAGACTAATTCTAATGATATTATGGAAGTAATACCCACCATCTTATGAGAATTTTATGTTATCTTTTTATTATAACATGTTCCAGATTTTCCATACTGATCTCCCTTTAGCTTGGGTAAGTCTCTCACCACTTTAAATTTCACAATATTTCTTAGTCTTATTTGACTAAGATTCATATGTCTTCTATTCCATAATATGTTCTCATATTTTATACTCAAGTAACATGCATTAAAAGGATCAATAATCAATAATAAATTTCAATTACTTATACTACCTTGAGAAATAGTTCTTATATCACTTTTTCTTTTGATGATTCATGTGTTCCTTTTGAATTTTACCTCATTCCCATTATAAAAAAATTCGGTAACACATAACAAGTTATGTTTTATCCCTTAATCATAGAGAATATCATCTGAATTAAATTTTTTATTCTCAATATGAGATGTGTTCAAAACATTGATTTTGAAGGTAGATTCATTACAAAGTGTTATTTCACCCCTTTATGTTTCTCAAGGTTATTCATAATTTTACCGTCACCAATCATGTGGGGGGAACACTCACTATATAGTTTTGATGCATTTTTCATTTTTTACTTTCTTTAAAAGAAACTTATACTGAGCATTGATTTTATTTATTTTACACTTAAAATAAATTCCTAATATATTTGAGCAGGAAATTATTGGTTAAGTATTTCACGAATTTCACTACATTATATCACCTTTTATCACACCTTTTATATATCTCTTCTAGATAATCAAACCTATTTTTTCAGCGTCTAACTTGTTTTCTTCTCAACCAATAGTCTTCTAGTGTCTTGTTCATTATCAATAGAATTTATCCCATGTATTATTTCCTTCCCCTTGGTAAAGAAATATAATAAAAACATGTATAAAGTTTATTTCAAAGAAATCCACATCACTAACAATTGCACTAAAATATAATTTTTCTTAAAAACCCAAAGTTGTGTCAATATTTCTTTTTTTTAAAAATTATGCATTTGGTGAGATGGTGGAGCATGATTTGGTCTTTGGTTAATAAAAAAATAAGAATAATACATTATTCATTCATCAATTTCCATCATAAGAATTTTATATCCATTTTTCATCTTCCAAATTTTTCCAGAATTGTGATTTAAACATGGAATGTTAATGTCAATAGTTTTTAATTGATTTTTTAGATGGGGACATTATCATATTTTTTTTATCATCACTAGAGGATTCTTCCTTAACATCAATAAAGGTTTTAAATTATATATATATATATATTTACCTCATCTTTATTAGCAAGATGAAATTTTGATTTTCTAATTAAAACTTTTTCATCTTTAAAATAGAATTTTTATTCTAGAACGTGGATGATATTCTCTTTTCTCTAACCTTCAGTCTTGGTTTTTTGTTATTTTTATCTACAAGTTTCATCTATCTTTTTTCTTTAATATCTTTTTCGTCAACAAGTTTCATGTTATTCCTTACCAAAATATTCTTATATTTTTTTTAAGCATAGTTGTTTTCTTAAAACATTCCACAATTCCATCTTTGAGCATGTATTCAAAATCTATTGGTCCCTAATCATATTCATCACCACTATATGAATTAATTTTCATAAATATGATCACTAGAATTCATAAATTTTTCCTGTTTCTATACAATATAATCCATGCATAAGATAAGATCAGTTTCCTCTTATTTTCTAATTAGATTTAATCTTTTGATTCTTTGAAATATCTTCTCATTTTCAACATCCTTTGATGATTATTTGGATCTTTTATCCACTTCTTTCAATTAGTATTTTCATACTTCTTTATTCAGAATATGATTCGTTCTTATTTGTAAAATTGTTTGCATAATGTCTAATAACATTTTATATTCTAAATCTATCAGAAAAAAAGAACCTTGGTTCTTTATTTTTTACTTTATAAAATATTTTATAAATAAATGTATGAACTATTTGAAATTCATCCTCATTATCAAAATCACATGTTTTTGGAACATCATAATAATTTTAAATTTTCATCTTGATCATTGATTTAAAATCCATATCATCTTTCACCTTGTTTTTAAATTTTATAATTTGTCACAGTTCATAAGCAAAGAGAATATTATGTATCTCGTTAATATATATAACTTATCTATATTTAAGTGCTAATTTTTTTGAATCAAATCATTTTGAAAACTATCTTATAAAATTATTCACAATTGTGGAGTCATCTATTTTGTCACAAATACATAAAATATTACATATAAAATCATTTAAAGGATTAAATAATTCATCATGACATTCATATTTTTCTATTTTATTGTCCTCAAATTTTATTATTTATATCTACATGTTTTTCTCTTTAACATTATCATTTCCTTCAAGGCTGCTCTCAAACGTGTCCTAGATTTATTTTTTTAGTCCCATAATATTAGTGTAAAAATTTTTAGATAAAAAAAATGAGATTATAATTTTGTGCTTTACCATCCACTTACATTTTCCTTTTTTTGTAAAATTCATATGAACATTATTTATGAATGGTGGAAACCCCACTGTCACTACATCTTGAACTTCCGTACCCAAATATAAAAGATATTGAAAAATTAGATTTTCTGATGTTTGATAAGTTTTACTATATAATTTTGATACACCCCTACTATTAACTAATTTTATATTATCCATAATAAAATGCAAAATTACTTAGATCCTACATAGAAAATTATTATCTATTTCCAATTGAAGAGTCTATCCAGATTGATTTCATCCACTGAGAAGTGGGGTTGAATCAATAAAGGAAAGGTTTTATGATTTATTTTTAGTAGAAATAATCCTTTTTGACCTATTAGAGTATTATCCACTCAAAATAGAAACAAATCAGCCTCACATAACCATACAAAAAATCCATGAAAAAATATATTTTATAGGGTTCAAATACAATGTAGAATCCTACTCCTTATCATAGCTAGTTACTAACCCCAACCACAAAATCATTTCAATATAGCGCATTGTGAAAGCATATTACCCAAAATCTTGCCACATCCAACCACACATATCAGGAGTCACACCTGCCAATAAAACTTCATGATATAATACAAAATAACATTAAAATACATAAATAATTTCTTTATAAAAACAAGGTTTCTTCATAAACAAATAATGAAGATCCACATTAATGATCCTCCATGATATATAAGAAATTATTTCACACAATATAATCTGGAAATACACAAAATATTCTCAAACTAAAATTCAATATTTATAAGAAATGAGTTTTATAATATTTTTATCACTAATGAACCAAACTTAGCTTTTAACTACACTCCTTTTTTATCTCTCATAATAATATATCCACTGCAAATTCACAGGGTCCCCCTATATTTAGTCACTATAACAAAAAAAATAAACAATTTTCCCTATGATCTCCAATACTTTTGAAAAAAATGTATCCACCATGGATTTATAAATTTAATCCAATTATTAGAGAGTCTTTCCTAAGCATTCATCTAGCATCATAATAAAATCACATATGAATAAATTACTTTTGAAAAACTATATAATTTTAATCTATATGTCATGATGACCGGTAATCCACCATGTTGAAAAATCATCTATGTGGTTCTCAATAAAAACCATATACGAAGAATATTCTCCTAAATTATTTAGAATTCGGCTACATCACATGTCATCTCTATAATTCTTAATTAGCTACATAAAATTTTCTATGAGAAAAAATTGTATACATGGATCCCAAATTGGTTATGTCCATCATTTGGCTAAATGATATATTTAACTACATGGTCGAACCAATAACATGGTTTCCATACACAGTAACAAAGATATGTAAATTACATATGTGAATCTACCTTTTACTATTTGGCTACATATCATAAATGGTTATGTGAATCTACCCTTTTAAAAATAAGTTACGTGAAACCAAAAAACACTCAAAATAAAAACCAAAAAACCTCATTCAACCATAATCACTTCTCAAAAATAATTTCTAGCATCTTGATTTCTTCTTTAATGATATATAATTTCATAAAATTTAGATCAAACATCACCATACTTATAATTTTTTCAAAAAAATTGTCAATATTGGCAAGAATCCATACACATCATGTACCATCAGGTCTTCTAGATTTCTCAAACCAAGATACAAATCCATGGGGTTCTTCACTCAACCATTAGGACTATTCCTTATAGGTATCCTTTATTAGAGATTTTGAGGGAGATAGAATCACTATGATTTTCCCTAGACCAAGATGAAGTCGGGATTCAACAACTGAGACTATAGTAGAACCATCTACAGTATAAGTTCAATCTTATAGAGATCACAACCAAAACATTTATCACTAAACCACCCCTAGAAAGTACAACCGTAATACAACTTACACTTTGGTCATATGTTGGTGTAATAAGGGGTGATGCATATATAACTTAATATATGTATAATTCCCCATTAAATAAATTAGTGTTTCCCCAATCTCATTCCTTTCTTATCAACCCTATATATATAATAAAATACACTTGAGTAAATGGTAGAAATGAATGAATAGATTTTTTATACATATAAATTGAAATTGGATTTTTAGAAAATTATAATTGTTTAATTATAATTAAATATTATATTTATGATGAATTTAATAAATTTTAATAAATTTGTATTTTTATGTAAATTTTAATTTTTTTTTATTTAATCATTTATAAAAAATAAATTGATTTTATGGAATTATGAGTGGTTTTTTATATAGATTATAAATTCACTCTTGAAATAAAGTTAGTACATTTTTAATAATTAAAAATTTTATTTTTTAAAAATAAAGTATTATATTTAGAAATTTATTTTATGAAAATAATTTTATTTTTAAATTCAGTACGTTGAAATTGTCAAGTAGTGAATTTTTCATTATTTTCTGAGATAGTATAATCATTGGGTGAAAATTAAATACATTATAAATATATGGTATATATTTTGACATCATAATGAAACAAAAATGATGTATTAAACTATATAAAGGCTATAATAAACAAATATTAGAGTTTTTCTTTAAAATAAATTGCTTTCATGTGTTGATATTATTCTTCCAAACCTATAAGGAACCATCAAAATTCTAAAGAATATTTTCGTGATTAAAAAAACTTTTTGAACACGAATATCTTCCACATTATAAATGGTTCTATTTAAAGAAGTTCATCCCATGAAAAACTAAAATAATTATGAAAAAATACTATTTGAAAAAACTATGTTAGATGAAATGGTTTTAAATATGTTATATCTTAGAGTCCAAAACCTATGTTTCTATGTTAATAACGATTACCCTTCCCTTTTTCTATAATTCCAACTCATTCTACCATTCATATCGACTCTAAACCCATTTATCATGATGATTCTCTTCCTCTCCCACACTAAATCCATACTATCATGTTTTTAAATTCCTATGGAGTCTTTACAATGCTTTAATAAGCATCCTCTGAAGGTAAGGGGTTCCCTCTATCCTCTTTTCCAATCAAGAACTTTCTTTATACTAATCCTTTTTATTTTCTAAGGGTTATATTTTCATGTGTTTATAAACATTAATTTAATATCCATATAGTGCCCAAATAATTTTATAACACATTTCACTCTCATAAATCCCTTCTATGATACATTATGTTAACCTGTCATTTTTTTTAAAATTATCCCATGATTTTCCTTGAAAAAATTTCATTTCCTCAATAACCACCCTTATTTTCATTCAATGGTAAATACATGTTACATTCCTTCATTGATTAATTTCATTATACTAAAAAATATTTATATGTATAATCTTTTTAAATAAATGATATAATAAATGGTGAATTTAATTCCCTATACCAAACTAAAATGAAAACCTTGATATAGTTGGAATATAAAATATAGCGGTCAAAACAGATCCATTAAAATAGATGATATAAATGTAGGATCGAAATAACAATGTATATGCTCAATATACAAGAGGGGGGGGGGGTGAATTGTATACTTTAAAAATTTCCTTAGACAAGGAAGAAACTAAGTTTAACAAAGTTAAAGTAAGAAAATTCACAACACCTTTAATCACCAATTGGAGAATTGGAATCAATGTTTACAATATGAGATTCTACCTTAAAGCTTATAGAATCTAAACTAATCAGAGTACAAGTATAAGGAAATATAAAAGAATTATACTTTCTTTATAATACAAAAGTGAAGCGGAAAAACAAGTAGTAAAACTACAAGTGACAAGATATAAGTCTTTTGACCCAAAGAGAAGGGTATCCAACAACCTTGGATAAAGGTCCCTTGATTTATACTTTCAAGCAAGTCAGTCTTACCCACACCAGGGTAAGACCTCGATACGAAGATCAGAATCTCTATCTTGCTATCCCCGAAAGCCCTCAACTTCAAGGTAGTTGAAACCTCTATCTTCCTCAGCAAGGAATCCCTAGAACTTCAAGGAAGTCCGTACCTCTGTCTTCCTATCCCCGGAAGCCCTCAAATGTAATCACCAACATTCAGAGTTGCACGAAGCAATCTGAATGAGCAGTTCAATATGCACAAAGTATGAAAATCTTCTCTCTCTAGAAATCAACTTAATAGTGTGTGGTATCTAGATCGATCAACTCGTTTCCTCTCATCTTTAGCTCTTTCAAATGAGATCTTATTTATAGGAAAATTTCCAACGGTCGGCTCCCTCCTCCAGCGTTCATATTTTCCATGAAATTCGGAGGGACCTATACACGTGTAACTCAACCAACGATTAATTAGAAACAGAATAGACAACATCGTTTAACAACAAACCATGTATAACTGAATGCATGACATCATTTTGTAATGAATAATTTGTAAGATAAATCCATACTAATTTCAGAGTGTAAGAAAATTAAAAGTTCAGAGTCTCACCAAAAAAGATATTCAGGGTCTATGTAAGAAATGATCAGATTCTATTTTATAGGAATTCGAAGTCTGGTTTCACCAGAGATCAGAATCTGAACTTGCAGAGTTCAAAGTCGAACTAGTAAAAGTTCAGAGTCGAGCTATTTAATAGTTCGGAGTTGAACTTATAAAAGTTCGGAGTCAAACTTCATAAGAGTTAGGAGTCAAACTAATTAATAGATCGGAGTCAATCTCATGAAAGTTCAGAGTCGAAATTCATAATAGTTCGGAGGCAAACTACTTAAGAGTTCAGAGTCGAACTCATGAAAGTTCGGAGTTGAACTTCATAAGAGTTCGGAGTTGAACTACTTAAGTGTTCGGAGTCGAACTCATGAATGTTTGGAGTCAAACTTCATAAGAGTTTGGAGTCAAACTACTTAAAAGTTCAGAGTCAAACTCATTAAAGTTCGGAGTCGAACTTCATAAGAGTTCGGAGTCGAACTACTTAAGAGTTCGGAGTCGAACTACTTAGGAGTTCGTAGTCAAACTCATGGAAGTTCATATACATAATTTGGAGTAGAACTTCATTATAGTTCACATCCAGAATTCAGATCCTAGAAACAGAATACTCCAATACTTATCATTATATGATTCTATAATTTTGGTTAGGAATCCGGTTTTTGTACTTCAAAAAAATATTTCTATGTATAAGAAATTCTAGGTTATGGTAAATTTCCTTATGGAAGAAAATTTTGCATATGGAGGTAAAACATACATTTGCTTAAGTATAAGGTGTTTGTGATTTTCAAAACATGAAGGAATGGAAAATTCATAAGGAAAACCTTATTAACTCAACAATAAATTAAAGTAAACATATAAAAAATCAATAAATAAATTAAAAAAATTTCATCTATAATTAATATTATACCTTATGAATCCCATTTTTTAGAACACCTAAGGGTAGGATCTTTTCTAGGGTTCCCTTCCACCAAGACCGATCTAAACTCGAGTAATTATGGTGTGGGAGAAACCATATACAGGTGAAGTTCAAGATATTTGAGACTGCCACAAGATCCATGCAAGATGATCCACCACCCAAAACTACAACCATATATTATGTTATGCTGATTAATAATGAGGAAATGGTAAGGTGTTATTTTATAGAAATTAAGATTCCAAAAAAATGTAATAAAATATTAATATGTATATATATCTTAAATTTTTATACTTTTTGAAATGCCATTTTTTAAATTATTTTTATTATTAAAAAATTATTTTAATTGAATTTTATTTCAAGGAAATATGTTAATTTTTATTGAATAATAACATGATATATAAACAATATATTAATTAGTAATTTATAGGGAATTTCCCTAATAGGCAGCTAGAGTTGTAGGGTGGATGGGGTTTGGGGAACCGGTCATGGGGTTGAGTGCCCGATTCACTTTATTTTCTAGTTTCTTTATAGAATGGGTATTATCAATGGTAGTTATAACCGAAATTTTAATAATTTATTTGTAATGGAATAGTTAATATACCAAAATTAATTTTCCTATAAAACAACTATTGACTATATTTTATGTTTTGAAATAAAATTAGAATTTATTAATTTTAGGATATTAATTTGAAAATATTAACATCATTTCTAGATTTTTATGGAATTATTAGATTAAGATGAATTTTTTGTATTTTTCTAATTATATTTATTTTTTAGGTGGAAAATGAAAAATATCATTTTTACAAAAAACATGACTTTTTAACATTATTAGTATATATGTATGAATTTTATATTCTAAATACATTTTTAAGAAAAAATATGTATTTTATAATTTACTTTATAATTTTATTTTTTTTATTTGATATTTTAGAAAATATATTAATTTTTTCAAAAAAACATTACTATAAATTATACATTTTGTATTTTAAAATTAATTTTTATCCCTTTTAAAAATATATAAAAAATGGATTTAAAATTCGGAATTATTAGTTCAAAATAACATAATAAGGGCCCTTTTAGTTTTCTATATAAAGGCTAAATTACTTAGGTACAAACTAGTTATGGTGATGAAAACAAAAATGGTATAAATGAGTACCTAAGAAGTAAATATACAAATAAGTTAAGAAAATGTTTAAATTTATTTTTTGAGGTGTTTCCAAAACTTATCTATTATACTATACATTTTTATAAATTTCTCAATTTATTTAATTCATAATGACTTCTATTTATTTAAATGTTTTGGATATTTATAGAAACATCATCCCATGTCACCAATAAAAGTGACAGTACTCTCCTCACTTATCATCATGAAAAACCCTTAAGTTCAGTACAAAATCTATCCAAAACATTCAAAAATACTACTAGAAACCTTAATGAGGTTTTTTATATCTCAAAAAATTATCCTTTTAATGGTATATTTTTTTAAAGTATATAATCAATGTAGTAAAGTATATATTTTTAAAATCTAGTCCCTCTTTACCATTTCATTATGTGATTTGTTTTCTTCCAAAATTTTATTATCACCATATTATAGTGAAAATAACAGTATAATTATTTTATTTTTATGTAATTATATTGATTATTAAATCATTAACTACCCTTCCCTTTTCCATTAAGAAAAATGAAAACGTGAATCATGGATTATGCAGACCATCACCTCCACGATGTAACATCTTTCATTTTAATTCACCACCTTAAAAAGATCGTTTAAATAGGGAATTTAATAGATAATTATTTTATTTATGAAATATTTTATATTATTAAATGATCAATTATTTTACTCCTTTTCCTCATACTATAGAAGATGAACTCATTATCCATGCATTTGTGTGGACAACCTCCTTCATTGAACGACCCGTTTATGATTTTCATTTCATTAATACCTTACATGGATGGTCATGAGAATGGTTTAAAAGTATAAATATGATTTTTATGATATGAATAAGATTTTAAATAAAAAATTAATAACCAATTAATGATATGATCAATAAATAATCATTATAAAATTATTCATCTTAAACAAGTAATCTAAGAAGAAAAAACTATTAATGGAATATTTTCATATCATTTAATTCTTCAAAAAATTATACAAAATTATGATATATAGCACTAATAAACAAAAAATATGATCAACTTGATTATAGTATAATTATATTTCAACTAGATGACCTCATATTAATTCATTAATCATGGTATGTTAATATTTGGGCCAATTTGACATCCTACTTGGGTAATACGACAAAATAATATCATGGATGAATTTTAAGTCCAAATTTATGGTATAATATTATATACACATTTAAATAATGATTTACATTTGATTATGGAATATATATAAATAAATATTTTACTCAAAAATTTATAAAATATCATTCATTGGTTAAGAAATTCACTGATGTGTTCCTATTTTCAATCTCTTCTTCAAGGATAATGAATGAAATGTTGTGTCAAAATGACAATGACGAAGACAGAAGAAGGGGGGGGGGGTAAATTGTGTCCTTTTAAAAATATTGACAAATTCAGAACTACTCTCTTGAATTAAATTGATTCATCCATTCTATCTTAAATATGAGTTATGTAGAGACCCGTATCTTGACGTACATTGACATTACATTACATTTGCGGAATACTTAGTACATAACAAAAACACACACACAAGGATCATAATAGTTTAGTGTCTTTGGAAACTCGGAATATAATATTCTAATCCTGGTGAAAGATCTTCAACATCTCCCATAAATATCTTACCTTTTTTTTACCTAAAACCTTTCTTTATATCCTGGGGAAATGAAAACATAAAAGGGTGATCTCAAATTCTCAGTAAGGGTAAACAAAAGAAATATAAATCACATCATATACATAAGCACATAACTTTTGGAAATCTTAACCTGCAAAAGAGATCATAATTTCATAACATGGGGTAAATCATGGCAGTGAAATGTAATCACAATAATCATAACATAAAACATGAAAATTTGTGGCATTCACACATAATCATAGAGAATCATTTCTTGTTAGTCAAGACTCATTTCCAAGACTATCTTAGTGGACAAAGTCCCTTTCTAAACCGAGTCACCCTCGTTCCAGTCCTGTTTCACTGAACAGGTATAACCTACCATTCCAGCCATGTCTATCTCATGAGATATAAAATCATTACTCAATGAATTGGAGGGAGATATAGGTCCCACCCATCTCATAATGATATCATTCTTATGTGTGACACAAAATCATAAACCATACATCATAGCATAACCCATGTAACAAAAATGGGAATCTTAAACATCGTGACATCATATAACAATTCATAAAAGATAAAGGGATTCATAAAAATATAATTCCATCACAACGTAATCAAATCAATGTAATAATAGGGATAGAGACAGAACCCTTTATTATCTTAGATGGAAAATAATTTTGATAAAACATTTGAACTCCATTCTTGAGGAAAATATCCTTTCTGCTTCAAAAACACATTTCTTTTCTTAACATGTCATACAATTCTAAACTAAAAGAAGTTGATTAAAAATAAAAATGAAAACTTGTAAAGGAAGCTTCTTGGAAATAATGTTTTAAAAATCCATTCATGCTGTATAAGTTAAAAAAACATTCTTCGTACTTTTTTCGGAAAAGTCAAAAAGTACCTCGTACGAAAAACGACAAAAGATTCCTTTAATATCCTTTAATAAAAACTCACCGAAGGGTAAAATTGGATTTAAAAAATTTTAGGTGGATGGAAATAACATTACATATTGAGGAAACATGGATGTGGATGATAAAATACACCCCAGTAAATACCAATGTATAAACAATCTCAGATAAAAATGAGATTGTGATATTTCCCTTACCTATGGTTCGATTTTCTTTGTAAGTGTCCGAACCTCCTGTATAATGATTTAAATAATGTCATTAACTTATTATAGAATCATATTCATTGTTATGATATCATATATTGTTCACTTATGACTTTATATTACCTGTTCTTTTGTAAATTCCATGTTAAAGAGCATTTTGGGTAAAATTGTTTAATTTGTCATCCGTGTTTTGTCTTGTAATTATTCATATGATTACTTAGATCATGATTACTTAATTCCAGAATATAAAACATGATTTATATATATATATATTCAGAATATACATATATATAATAAATCAGTAAATGGAAAGAAATACACCGTTCATGGAGACGGTAGGCCGTACGTACGCATGAACGCTGTTTTCGTTTCCTTATTGAGTTGAACGGAATTATGTAGATGAAATTCATATATATACACATAAATCCAGTATCATTATTATGTCATATATTTCATGATTACTTATTATTTATACTTTATAATCATTCATGAATGGTTTAAAGTGGAGAATGAATCTCATCGCGTCGTGGAGACGGTAGTCCGTACGTACGCACGAGCGATGATATCGTTCTCATGATCGTGGGACTGTATTGGAGTGTATGTATACTATATCAAAATCAATATCACTTTAAAATTATAATATATAGTTATTATTTACACCATTATACCCATCCAAGTAAGGTGGTGGTGGAAAATAGATTTCACCACGGCGTGGGGACGGTATTCCGTACGTACGCACGCGCGGTGATTTCGTTTTCCGTAGGATGGATAGATGGTGAAATAGGATTGTTTCATACTTATAATAACATATCAGAATATGAGTGATACTGATGTTATTACTTCATAATGAAACAAACTAAGAAGAAGAAGTGGAAGAAGAAATAAAGGTGAAAGAATCGGTAACGGAAATTACCTCTTTTTTGAAGCGCCTCTTTGAGACCTCCTCTTAGGGCACTAAATTTGGTCTTTGAGGAAGACCAGAACCACTAGGATGTTGCTAGGGAATTGGAGGAGAGAATTTTCCAGGGGTTGGCCGAGCTTGAAGGCTCAAAGTTGTGTGAGGAAGAGAGGGAGGAGGTGCCCTTTTATAAGGGAGGAGAGGGGAACCTTTGGAATAACTAAAAATATTATTTTGTTATAAAGTAAAGTTCGGTTTTAAATAGTTCCAAATTGATTTATTTCGAGGCTAAGGTGGGGATGTGTCTAAATCCTCTCATCCAATATAATTTAGACAATTTTAGGTTCCTATTTTAACCTTATCATTTAGATTTAACATTAAGTTAAATAATTTTACTTTTACCGTGTCTTCTTGTGTTCTTACACTATAAGGTTAATAAACTTACTATAAGAAGCCAAACGAACCCCAAATTGTTTATTATTAATATATATAACCTTATATAAGTCATTTGGCCGAACCTTATATTTTTAGGAATAAAATAACAATTAATAATATAATATTTGTTTTAAAAACTATTTTATGTCAATTTTGACACTATTTAGTAATTGATTTTTTGTGAAAATCATAAAAGAATGATAAGTTCGAAAAAAGTTAATTAAATCAATAATAAAATGTCATATTAACCTAGAAAATTAGAGTAATTCATAAAAGGTCTCAAATTACATTTATTTGGGTATCTATAACATCAATTAAGTCAATATTTCATTAATAAGATAATTACTACATCATCTTTGTGTCATAATAAATGATAATTATTTAATCCCTAAAAATCCTAAATAAAATCCTATGATGTAGATAATTGTATTATATTTCTGTAGACTATTCATGTTCGATGTTTTATGAAGTTTATCACTATATTAAAATTATTATACTTATATAATTTAAGAAAGTGACATGTTGTCACATTCTTTGGTTTTAATAATAATTAAATTATTTTCATTGAAAAAATTTAATTAAATGAATCTAATCAGACCATTAGGTGATATGGGTCTAATTTTATTCATAAAATAGGATTTTGACATTTGTTAGGGTAATTTTAAAATATTATATTTACCCTTAATTACCCAATTTACCTTTAACTATGGTAAATAAAATTTACCGTAGTTACTATTCATAATTCCCAAAAATAAAAAGTAGCTTATTAACATAATTTGTACCCACTGATTCCAAATATGGAATCCATTTTTCCAAATTCAATACAAAAAAGATGCAGAAATTAAATTGAAATTAATCCCGTTGTCGAAAGAAAACGGGTTTTTCTTTAAAACATTGCAAAAGATTGAATTGATTTAACCTGCGAATTCAAGGTAAAATCAATGCTAATGACATACATTATATTAAATGGTAATAATATATTCTATTTATACTTTAAAACCATTAAATATTATAATTTAACCACATAAGATATTACGATGAAAAAAGTTGTTTTTAATTAAAATATAGCGAGTTTTTACTATTCATTAAAATATGAAAGTTATCGGAAAAATATCAAAACATTATGTAATGTAAATTTTTATATCCTGATTCAAAAGAAGAATTTTATTTTGTCAAATTGAACATATAAACATGTCAAAAAACTATATTTAATGAGGGTGCGCCATCAAAAGGCGGCAAAACTGCATTTTTTGAAAAATACTTATTTTACCCGAAAAATTTATTTTGTTCTTATACCATGTTCTAGAAATGTGTAAGATGAATAATAATGTTATAAAATAAAAAATTTAGTTAACACTAATCATAACGTCTAGTTTTTGACAATATTATAATAATATATCGTTGTTTATTAAAACCCAGTATTGCGCACAACACACGCTATCGAGGAAGGTTGCGATTGCGTGTAATGCAAGCCAAGTCAGGGTTGCGTGTTGTGAAAGAATCTTTCATTGTTTCGTAGAACAGAATCCAACCATATTTCATTTATACATTGAATATATATATACTCAATGTTGCATTGAATAACTATTATCAAAATTGTTTGTAACACGATCCAAGAATAGTGTTGCGTATACTGCAAGCTAATACGGTGTTGCGTATAGCGCAAGGTAATCTTGGTGTAGAATACAACACATGAAATTAATGAAATTAAAAGAATATTTTTCATAAAATCTCGGGGTGTTACATTCTACCCCCTTAAAATGAATTTCTCCCTCGAAATTCGTTGGGGTTATAAATGGTTTACTATTCGAATGTTTCTTTAATAGAAACCCACATCGTATAAAGGAATACCAAAACCAATCTTTAAAAACAAAAGTATGAAATGTAACGGTTACCCATATAAACTAATCACTGGGTTTCCACATAGGTGAAAATATGGATATGGAAGAGAAATCTAACCATCATGTTCTGATGGAGAGTGGTAGAGAACATGGCTATGGAAAAGCTAGCAATCACAAAGCCATAAATTTTTGACGATCTAAGGTACCATCTGATTCATCAGATATAAGAGCACTAAGACAACATTTTTGGTTTTCAAGATCATTTCCCTAAAGTTGATGAAATTGGAATTAGAAGAAATACTTTCGTGAATTTGGTATAGTCTCTCCGTTTGTCGTTCTTTGGAAAATTTCCACTTCATCTCTTAAGGAAATGAAGTTGAATTTGTCATTCTTGATGTGTTAGCAGATCATGTGATAGAATGATGGGTCATTCCATATCTTTCAAATAAAAGGTTAGAAAAAGTTATAAGTCCGTCTTATGGTTAATCATATATGGTTTCAAAAATGAACTTATACTTCATATATCATATCGCTTAATAAAATAAAACTAGTTTCTACTAAACAGGGACTTCCTGTAGGCCAGTGGTAGGCGATAAAGGCCAGTCGCACTTCGGTTGTGGGTTCGATTCTCACAGCCTTGTCCGACGCGATTGGCTGCCGTCCGTCCTGCAGGTTGTCCTTTTTCTAAAGCTATATTACTATAACATCCCATCAATAATATCGAAAAAAACGTTTTATCCTAAATTATGTCCAACATAATCCATTCTAATCTTTAGGCTTATCTAAAATACTTCGGTCCAAGCTCATAGTATAAAAAAAATGATTACTTGAAATGTCGTCAACCAAGCATGTGAATACCATCATTTATCCCCCATATATCTTGTTGGTCACATTCCAATCATGTGAATACCTTAATGATGTATTCTCTTGAAAATGAATACCCATTAAACCTTAGTGAAAACATGAATGCTGTCAAAAGTTAAATCTCTCCACATACCAAAATCCAAAATTCTATATACTCAAACCATGATATAACCTTCTCCTTATATCAGTCATGAGCTCATGAATACTATCAAACATTTAATTTTCTCCTTATCCCTTCATTATGCGCATATCATCTACATTCAAAAAATATCTGAATAACCTTTCATGGATCCTGGTAACATTAATCATACACTTTCAAAACTCAAGGAAAGACAACAGTGTAACAATCCATAGATGTCTCTTTATTCCATAGTAGCATGAGATTACTTATACAACATTACACATGATAAACATGTAATCATTCCACTACATTCTTAATCCATTGACCGAGCTTCAACAATTATTTCATCTCACATATCATTTGTAGTCTCTTCATCATCATCCACATAAATACTACCCATACAACCATACTGATTCTCTTCATGAGACTTTCCCTTAGGGAATTGGTTTGCATAATGCCCGTACATTCCACATTTAAAACATTTAACCATTTCTGATGTTGTAGCAATACCATTATCCTCATCCCTGGTGTTAACTGAACCTTTTCCTTTACACTTACTGGCTTTGTGTCCTTATTTTCCACACCCAAAGCATCTTCCAGTTCCTTTGAAACATTCTCCTTGATGCCTCTTCCCACATGATTTACATAGGGGAAATTGAACTTTCTTTCTTCTATGATCATCATGAAACTCCATCTTTCTCTTATTAGGCGAGTCAGGAAACTTACCAAATTTTACTTTATTGATCATATTATGAGATTGCTGATTCAGCATAATAATGATGTTTGGACTTCCAAATCCCATTTCATTTGGTTGGTCATGAAGAATATCATTCCATTGTCTATCATATCCTCCATTATCGTGAATCATCTTGTTTCCAGCCATTTTCTAAAACCCAAAAAGAATAGTGTGAGAGGAAAAAATCATAATAAATGGGGAGTAACTTCAATATCTAACATCTTTTGTTTAATCTAATATTGTTACAATAGTTATAGGACTATATCCTATACGTATAATTATCCTTAAGGACATCCCTAGACATACCTTAGAAATATATCTAGGGATCTCACTAACGTTTTCACATCCTAGTTTCCAAAGGTTGACTAAACTTTTCCTCTGATACCAGCTGTAGAGACCCGTATCTTGACGTACATTGACATTACATTACATTTGCGGAATACTTAGTACATAACAAAAACACACACACAAGGATCATAATAGTTTAGTGTCTTTGGAAACTCAGAATATAATCTTCTAATCCTGGTGAAAGATCTTCAACATCTCCCATAAAGATCTTCCCTTTTTTTACCTAAAACCATTCTTTATATCCTGGGGAAATGAAAACATAAAAGGGTGAGCTCAAATTCTCATTAAGGGTAAACAAAAGAAATATCAATCACATCATATACATAAGAACATAACTTTTGGAAATCTTAACCTGCAAAAGAGATAATAATTTCATAACATGGGGTAAATCATGGCAGTGAAATGTAATCACAATAATCATAACATAAAACATGAAACTTTGTGGCATTCACAAATAATCATAGAGAATCATTTCTTATTAGTCAAGACTCATTTCCAAGACTATCTTAGTGGACAAAGTCCCTTTCTGAACCGAGTCACCCTCATTTCAGTCTTGTTTCACTGAACCGGTATAACCTACCATTCCAGCCTTGTCTATCTCATGAGATATAAAATCATTACCCAATGCATTGGAGGGAGATATAGGTCCCACCCATCTCATAATGATATCATTCTTATGTCTGCCACAAAATAATAAACCATACATCATAGCATAACCCATGTAACAAAAATTGGAATCTTAAACATCGTGACATCATATAACAATCCATATAAGATAAAGGGATTCATAAAAATATAATTCCATCACAATGTAATCAAGTCAATGTAATAATATGGATGAAAACATAACCCTTTATTATCTTATATGGAAAATAATTTTGATAAAACATTTGGACTCCATTCTTGAGGAAAATATCCTTTCTGCTTCAAAAACGCTTTTCCTTTCTTAACAAGTCGTACAATTCTAAACTAAAAAAAGTTGATTAAAAATAAACATGAAAACTTGTAAAGTAATCTTATTGGAAATAATGTTTTAAAAATCCATTCATGCCGGATAAGTTAAAAGAAACATTCTTCGTACTTTTGTCGGAAAAGTCAAAAAGTACCTCATACGAAAAACGACAAAAGATTCCTTTCATATCCTTTAATAAAAACTCACCGAAGGGTAAAGTTGGATTTAAACAATTTTAGGTGGATGGAAGTAACATTACATATTGAGGAAACATGGATGTGGATGATAAAATACACCCCAGTAAATACCAAAGT
The DNA here is from genome assembly GCA_963277665.1 of Viscum album. Lineage (NCBI taxonomy): Eukaryota > Viridiplantae > Streptophyta > Magnoliopsida > Santalales > Viscaceae > Viscum > Viscum album. The sequence continues at coordinate 1,415,098,501 of OY728159.1, read as the reverse complement.
ATAAACAATCTTGGATAAAAATGAGATTGTGATATTTCCCTTACCTATGGTCCGATTTTCTTTGTAAGTGTCCGAACCTCCTGTATAATGATTTAAATAATTTCATTGAATTATTACAGAATCATATTCATTGTTATTATATCATATATGGTTCACTTATGACTTTATATTACCTGTTCTTTTGTAAATTCCATGTTAAAGAGCGTTTTCGGTAAAATTGTTTCATTTGTCGTCCGTGTTTTTTCTTGTAATTATTCATATGATTACCTAGATCATGATTACTTAATTCCAGAATATAAAACATGATTTATATATATATATATTCAGAATATACATATATATAATAAATCATTAAATAGAAAGAAATACACTGTTCATGGAGACGGTAGGCCGTACGTACGCATGAACGCTGTTTTCGTTTCCTTATTGAGTTAAACGGAATTAAGTAGATGAAATTCATATATATAAACATAAATCCAGTATCATTATTATTTCATATATTTCATGATTACTTATTATTTATACTTTATAATCATTCATGAATGGTTTAAAGTGGAGAATGAATCTCATCGCGTCGTGGAGACGGTAGTCCGTACGTACGCACGGGCGATGATATCGTTCTCATGATCGTTGGACTGTATTGGAGTGTATGTATACTATATCAGAATCAATATCACTTTAAAATAATAATATATAGTTATTATTTACACCATTATACCCATCCAAGTAAGGTGGTGGTGGAAAATAGATTTCACCACGGCGTGGAGACGGTATTCTGTACGTACGCACGCGCTGTGATTTCGTTTTCCGTAGGATGGATAGATGGTGAAATAGGATTGTTTCATACTTATAATAACATATCATAATATGAGTGATACTGATGTTATTACTTCATAATGAAACAACCTAAGAAGAATAAGTGGAAGAAGAAATAAAGGTGAAAGAATCGGTAACAGAAATTACTTCTTCTTTGAAGCGCCTCTTTGAGACCTCCTCTTAGGGCACTAAAATTGGTCTTTAAGGAAGACCGGAACCTCTAGGATGTTTCTAGGGAATTGGAGGAGAGACTTTGTCAGGGTTTGGCCGATCTTGAAGGCTCAAAGTTGTGTGAGGAAGAGAGGGAGGAGGTGCCCTTTTATAAGGGAGGAGAGGGGCACCTTTGGAATAACTAAAAATATTATTTTATTATAAAGTCAAGTTCTGTTTTAAATAGCTCCAAATTGATTTATTTCGATGATAAGTTGGGGATGGGTCGAAATACTCTCATCCAATAGAATTTAGACAATTTTAGGTTCCTATTTTAACCTTATCATTTAGATTTAACATTAAGTTAAATAATTTTACTTTTACCGTGTCTTCTTGTGTTCTTACACTATAAGGTTAATAAACTTACTATAAGAAGCCAAACGAACCCCAAATTGTTTATTATTAATATATATAACCTCATATAAGTCATTTGGCCGAACCTTATATTTTTAGGAATAAAATAACAATTAATAATATAATATTTGTTTTAAAAACTATTTTATGTCAATTTTGACACTATTTAGTAATTGATTTTTTGTGAAACTCATAACAGAATGATAAGTTAAAAAAAAGTTAGTTAAATCAATAATAAAATGTCATATTAACCTAGAAAATTAGTTGAATTCATAAAAAGTCTCAAATTACATTTATTTGGGTATTTATAACATCAATTATGTCAATATTTCATTAATAAGATAATTACTGCATCATCTTTGTGTCATAATAAATGATAATTATTTAATCCTTAAAAATCCTAAATAAATTCCTATGATGTATATAGTTGTATTATATTTCTATAGACTATTCATGTTCTAAGTTTCATGATGTTTATCACTAGATTAAAATTATTATACTTATATAATTTAAGAAAGTGACATGTTGTCACATTCTTTGGTTTTAATAATAATTAAATTATTTTCATTGAAAAAATTTAATTAAATGAATCTAATCCAACCCTTAGGTGATATGGGTCGCCTTTTATTCATCCAATAGGATTTTGACATTTGTTAGGGTAATTTTAAAATATTATATTTACCCTTAATTACCCGATTTACCTTTCACTATGGTAAATAAAATTTACCGTAGTTACTATTCATAATTCCGAAAAATAAAAAGTAGCTTATTAACATAATTTGGACCCACTGTTTCCAAATATGGAATCCATTTTTCCAAATTCAATACACAAAAGATGCAGAAATTAAATTAAAATTAATCCTGTTGTCGAAAGAAAACGAGTTTTTCTTTAAAACATTGCAAAAGATTGAATTGATTTAACCAACGAATTCAAGGTAAAATTAATGCTAATGACATACATTATATTAAATGGTAAAAATATATTATATTTATAATTTAAAACCATTCAATATTATAATTTAACCACATAAGATATTACGATGAAAAAAGTTGTTTTTAATGAAAATATAGCCTGTTTTTACTATTCATTAAAATATGAAAGTTATCGGAAAAATATCAAAACATTATCTAATGTAAATTTTTATATCCTGATTCAAAAGAAGAATTTTATTTTGTCAAATTTAACATATAAACATGTCAAAAAACTATATTTAAAGTGGGTGCGCCATCAAAAGGCGGCAAATCTGCATTTTTTGGAAAAATACTTATTTTACCCGAAAAATTTATTTTGTTCTTATACCATGTTCTAGAAATGTGTAAGATGAATAATAATGTTATAAAATTAAAAATTTAGTTAGCACTATTCATAACGGCTAGTTCATGACAATATTATAATAATATATCATTGTTTATTAAAACCCAGTATTGCGCACAACACACGCTATCGAGGAAGGTAGCGATTGCGTGTAATGAAAGCCAAGTCCGGGTTGCGTGTTGTGAAAGAATCCTTCGTTTTTTCCTATAACAGAATCCTACAATATTTCATTTATACATTGAATATATATATACTCAATGTTTCATTTAATAACTATTATCAAAATTGTGTGTAACACGATCCAAGAATAGTGTTGCGTATACTGCAAGTTAATACGGTGTTGCGTATAGCGCAAGGTAATCTTGGTGTAGAATACAACACAAGAAATTAATGAAATTAAAATAATATTTTTCATAAAATCTTGGGGTGTTACAAGTTAGGAAGGGAAAATGAATAACTCAAAGAATAGGACATGCCGACATATAGTGTTTGGGAGCACAAAAATCCTATAGAACATCGATGAACTCTTTATGAGAATGGTGATATTAACTAGGAAGGTCCCTTTCTTAGGCGCCTGTTCAATTAAGTGTAGGTTGGTGACACCATACAAAAATTATTTTATTGGATGTCATTGTTCTTTTACAGATAATTTAAACATCCATGTCTTAATATGATAAGATGACACTCCACCGTGACTGAGTATAAACTGTTTAAACTTTAGTGGAAATATAAGCTATGTAGATTATTAACATAGATTTAGTACATTATTCTAGCAGAAAAATAATATTCTAAGTCACACAAGATTATTATTTTTTAAATGTTAGAAAATAAAATTTACAAAGTCACACAAGATTATATTTTCTTACCCCATGAGAGAATAAGGATGTATATAGAAACTTTATCTCTTCTTAATATATCACACAAAATAATATTAATTTTATAGAACTTTTTTTTCAAAATATTTTTCATCTCTAATATCTGCTATATTTTATTCAATATATATATATATATAAATTAAAATATTCAATAGTTAAAGCAGATCCCCCTCTTTTGGATATTTAGAATGAATCGATTCAATAGCTTCCAAAAATATCTCCATGAAAACCGTTACACTGTTTCCCTCTTCTTTCATCTTATGAATAAATTAATAAAAAATAATTTAAATAATTCTTCTTATAAAATAAACAAAATCTTAGTATCATTGAATAATTCCTTCTTTAGAATAAAAATGGTTTATCTATCTATTTATAATTCTTTTTCAAAGTTGTTGAGTCTATTCTTGAAAACTAGTAGCAAATTTAATAATATAAATAAGGTGTTTGAATTTAAATAAAATGTTTCCATCCATCTTCTCAAGAAAAACGATGTTAGAATAAACCAATGATTTTTATCTTATAATTATTCTTAGAAAACATTTCAAAAGGATTGATGACAATGGTTTGATTTTATGATAATTTTTTGAAGTGATAAACCACTAAAAATAATCCATATAAAAATTCAGAAAATTAATATATCTATATTAAAGAAAACCTAGAACCATAACCTCCTTAAAAATTATCAAAACATATTAACAATACTAAAAATTTATTATTCCAATGTTTTTTATAAAATGATAATCCAATTATTCAGAAATAATATAATATTCAAACTCTTAAAAATATGATGTCTTTAATTCATGAAATATGTAAGGATTTATCATTTTAGTGAATCTGTATATTATATTCCATTACTTATATTTTCCTTTGGCTTGTATAAATGAAGTGCATACAAAGTCCATTGTTTTCAATTCTATAGGAGCTCCCATATTGGGCATGCATTTCAATTATCTTACATTTGACAAATCCTTCTTGTATTAGCTTTAGGTGTCGTAATATCCCAATGATGTCTGTTATTCTTAGTATGCGATAGCTCATGAAAACACTATCCTTGATTTAGCATGAATGGTGGGTAAGAGGAAAGGCTGATCTCATTAAAATGTTATAACAAGAGATACTACAAGCTAACAATATATCCTTCATGAGTTTTTATGATTCCATATAAAGATTAATAACAAAATGATTTTCAACTTCTTATAGAGTAAGAAAAGTCTCATACTGCACTTCCTTTGGTCATTATGTTATTCGGCGTGATGATACCTGGAATTCCATGGGGAGTAAAGAGTTATTTTTAAGGGACACTACTAATTGTAATCCTTTCATGGAGAACAACATCCTGTATTTCTAGCCTGAAATAGTGTAAACTATCTTCTATTTCTATCCCATGTACAACATGATTAGGAAAACCAGTAGGATAAGATGTTCTATAGCTTGTGAAATATGTGAGTAAACATCTCTTGTTCATCATGAAACATCATCCAGTATGTAGAATATGAATATGGTGATTATAGTAAATTGATATTTTTTAAGACACAAAAAATCTTCTATTTTTATTTTTAAATTGTGTAAAAAATGGTGTTTTCTAGTTAACACTACTTTAGCTAAGTAAAAATAAGTGTGAGATATATAATTGTGAACCATTTATAAAATGGGAAAATCCTTTTAAAATCATATGATTAGATTTTAGGATAACATTTATCTATTTTCCTTTATATTATAGTTTAGTTGAACATACTTCCAAAAGTTGTAGAATTTTAGTTTAAGAAGAACTATAACATGTACCCTAGATAATTATTGTGTAGGGTTCGTACTCGACAAAATGAAGGTATAATTTTACAATGCAGGGATCAATGAAAAAAATTAGGGTTCATAATACATACTTTAAAACAAAAATTATAGCTCCTCAAATATATGTTTACTCAAACGCAGGGTTCCCAAAACCGACATAGAAATAAGAATATTTCTCAATATTGAATAGATTAAAAAAAATTCTCATATTTTTAAATACTTTTAAAAATAGATTCATCATTTGGACCTGAAAAATTATATTTTGGTAAATTCTATAACATTTCAATATATCAATAAGTTCCCCAATCCAACCACGATATCTCCTGATGTCCATGAAAAAAATTTAACTATATCCTAAAAAATAAATATCTCAGAAACAATATGACAGAACTTTAGATATTTTATCGACTGTCCAAACAACCTCTTCGAAATTCCATGTCAACCCAAAAAATAAATATAAATGTCTTGGATTCTTATATCACTATATTTCATGTGATTCTGATATTTTTATCTCATGTAATCAATGAAATACACTAAAAATTAAAAAACCATAGATTCTAGAGACCTTAGGATTTATAGAAACAACAGTGAACTTTTAAAGAACCAAAAAGAACATTTTAGGCTACCCAAAAATCAATGAAACTTAAATAAATATATTGGTTATCCAAAATATGTTATGTTCATATTTGACCACTTCATCTTCATATATCATCAAATTACTAAGCTAAATTTAATCTAAAAAATTGTAATGTCACTGAACATCTTAATAAAGCTTTAGATAAATTTTCCCCTTAAAAAAGAATTTATATTTTGACAACAACAGATAAAATAAGGATAATATTAGTAAATTAACATTGTAATAAACATCAGGGTAATCCTATTAGTATCACATCAAAAATAAATTAAATACCGAGACTAAGTTAGTTTGATGTTTCTTAAAAAAACTTGTTAGTTAAAAATGGTTAGTAGATGTAATTTTGAAAACCAAAATGTGAATAAAAGGTATTTACAAAAAAATAGCTTCATTTTGGCTAATTTCAAAACTCTAACTCTCTACCAAACATATCTCCCCCTTTTTTAAGGATTAAAAATAATTTAAATTTTAAACCAAAAATTTTATCTATTTTTTATAAACCAAAAACATGAGTTAATGGAAGAAAATGAAAAATATATTCTTAATACATTTAGTATTATTAACGATCCTTTATTCAAGCATCATTTAGAACAATTAAAATTTATAAAAAATAATCTACAAAAAACATTTATTTTTTTTAAAAAAGTTTTCAATGAATTAAAATAAGTATCAATAAAATTAATTCATTCCATCATAATTAAATATTTAAAAACATGTTGAAAAATTAAAATAACTCCACCTTATACTAATAATAAATATTTAATATATTCAAGATATTAAAATATAATATTTTCAATTAATTTTAATATATATATATATTGTTTCATGTCGTTCATGTCTAAAACATCCAAATCTAATAATAATTTTTTTTCCACAAACCATAATCGATTAGATTAGCTCATTCTAGTAGTTTAAATAGTGATATAGTAAAACACATGCTTACATGAAAAATAAATTTTAATATATTAAAACAAGAAAATATAAAATATAAAATATTATGCATGATTTTTATAAGTTAACAAAAAAACTCAAAGAATGACATAAAATAATAGAGTGAGAAGAGATTTAATAACACAAGTATAAATATTATAATATATAGGGGAATAAAATTTTAAGCATTTTAATTTTTTTATATCTCTATATATAATTTAATGTATTTAAATAAAATATTTAAATTAAAATTAAAAACTTCTGATATATTAGGAGTTCCAGCTCCTAGGATCCTTCCTCGCAAATAACAAAATAATTTATTATTAATTAATCATTATAAAATAATTATAATGTTTATTAGAAGAATAGAAATAAATATAAATCACCAAATTTTTAAATCATACACTTAATGATTAAACATATAAATCCAATGGTGAAAACCTGAAAATAAAAAATACAAGCTCCTTTTGGTACCCATGTGCTTTGGAGTCTTGTAGTGTTAGAAACTAAAGACTTAGGAAATCAAATTTTTCTATTTTGAGTAGAAATTTAAAACATAGATTCATATTATGTTTTTTAACAATAAATATTTTTGACACCATAAAATTTAAGACTTATAAAATATAAGTCACTATCTTAGTGTCCATTAATATAACAATGAACACATTTAAAAGTTAACTTTCTTTTTTTAGATCTAGGAATAAAAAAATCCCTATATTATTTTGGAATTTCTATATTACTAAAGATACCAAGAATGCCTTCATTAAATATATTTTACCAAGTACTTGATTTAAATAATTACATACATCAATTATAATAATATAAGTTTATTTTAAATAATCAAATTCATCCTATAATTCTTTAGTTTTATTTTCATTCAAATTGGATGAATTTTTTAAAGGATTAAAACTAAAATATAAAATTTGTTTTACAAAGGTAAATTGATTTTAAAGAACCCACACTATTCAATAATTACATAATTATATCTTTCATTATAAAAAATGATGATTTGATCTTGTTTTTCATGAAACATCTATATTATCTTCTATTACAATATCAACGATTTCCTTCGATAACATTCGTTACATGCAACACTGAGTTAAACCGAACAACAATATACTATAATATTATTATTTAATATTATAGTTATCACATAGCTATTTGAGTGGAGAGTATGAATATAAGAAACTAACATATGAAAATTTATAGTTTACACATGTTTATTAATTTTATATTTATTTATAATAAAATAATCATTTGAATAAAAAATAAATGTTTTCAAAAAATTTAATTTTTCTATAAGAAATTTTAACAATGCTTGACACACATTATTTAAAATTTATTTTTAAAACATTAATAAAGTTTATTTGGAAAAATAAATATAATTTTTAAATAATAATATCAAAACTATCTTAGGGTGAATTTTTGTTATTTTTTGGAGAAGTTTTATTTTTTGGTGAATAATAAAAAAATAGCAAATATTAAATGAATACAGACTTTTTGTTTAAATAATTTATAAGGATAAACTATATTTTGAATTGAGTTTAATGTAAGAGTACTTAAATTATACATATAATGATCTCATTTAGGCCATTGAAATAGTTTTTGTATTTAATTTTGATACAAAAATCTTTAAATGTTTGACTACTTTCACTCAAAAACCCGTTTTCTCAACCCATATATGAGAATAATTTTTAATTAAATTATTCCACTTATATGGGTTCAATCTGGAAAAATGGATTAAATTTTTAGAATCAGAATAATTTATTTTATCTAATAAGTTTAACATAATTTCTGATCATAATTATTTGGGAAAATAGTGAAAATTAATTATTACGATTAAGGTAAAATTAAGTTCACTTATTGGTTAAACATAGAATATATGGTGTGAAAATTATCCAAAACATGTCCGAAGCCTGTTAGATGGACACATTTTAAACCATATCAACTTATTATCGATATATATGAGTTTTTCGGATACTATTCTATAATAATGTCTTATATAATAAGTTAATTAAAGGGAATGATAAAAAATAAACATTCATTACCTTTAATATTTAAAATGCTTTTGGATATGAAAAAATACACATTGGTGAGGTTATACATATTGGTTTAAAATTTTAATTATTATTTGTGATCAGAATAATTTATCTTTAATTTTTATAGATAAATTACTTAAATAAAGTGTGAAAGAAGTATGAATGTAGTAATAATTTAGTTAAAAATTAATTAAGATACATGATAATACAAATATTAAAAGAAACGTAAATTGATGGAATTTTTTTCTTATATTAATTTTTTATAAAAATATACTAGTTTACACATGCGTGGACTTAATATATTCAAATTATAATATTGTATTAATATTTTTAAATTTAAATTAAATAAATAGTGTCAATAATGACAATACCATTATTTCGTAATAAATGATATTGTATTAAATGATTAAAAATTACTAAAAACCTATATTATTGAAATTTATTTTTAAATTTTAATAAATATAATATATGGACCATTCATGGACCAATTTATCTTTTATAATGAGAACATTTACCCCTAAATACTAGAGACTTTGTTATCACAATTATGGTTAAAATAGTGTTTTTTCGCATTACTTGCACTTCCGTTAAAATAATTTTCCAATACACATGTTTTTTTTCTTATATACATTATATAAAATATTTAGACTAATTATGTATGAATTATTCAATAATTATCTCTCTAAATTGTCTTAATGAAAAAATTACCTTGGTTGAAAACTTGTTAATGTGATAAAAAAGGGTTAAATTGATTAAACATAAATAATAAGGAAACAAATAATAAAAAATATTTTTATTTTTTGTATGGTGGAGGTGTTTATTGGCCACATAAACCGTCCCCTACATTATTATTAAATTTTTGTGCCACATGAGGTATGTTATACCTTTAAATAGTGAATAATTATGAGTATTTAAAAAAATGACACTCCTCCAAAACTATGAAAGGGAACTCACTCCCCCTTACTTACACCTCTTAAGCCATTTATATCGTCACTCATGTGTACAAAAGACTACCACCTCACGAAGCAATGTGATTCACTCATGCTTTATATGGAATATATTAAGGACATGTTTGATAAAAATTTGAGATATATATGAAATAATAATGATGTTGTAATTATAATATATATATATATATCATTAAATTTTCTTTCTTTCAATACGATAAGAATATGAAAACAATGTTAAAGCATACATACAACCTGCCGTCTCTATATATAGTGTATTTCATTTCCCATCAAAAATTTTTATGGATTACTATAAATACATATACAATGAATATATATTATATTTACAATATTATTTATATTCTTGGATATGATTAAATCATGATCGAGTTAAGAGGAATAAAAAATAACAAGTCAAATCAAACATGAAAAACATGTCAATTAACAACCGAAATAATAAAAACAATGAATGAATATTAAAAAATAGTTTCTAAGATGATATAAAAAGATAATATATGATATTATAAATTTTATTATGGTTCTGGTATAATTTAATAATATGATTAAAAGCATTATATCATTGGTTAAAGAGTGTCCAACTGAAAGGAAGAGTAAATTAAGAGACTTTATCTGAATTTATATTCCATTGAGACATATTTGATTTCAATCACAAAATCATTTTTACGAGGTTTATATTGTTACCCATTGAAATTTAATATCTTGATTCATTCATATATCATGGTATTTTATGTTTCACTTTAAATTATGTCATCTAAATGAATTATAATTTAAATTTATCAGGTGGAAAAAGTTATTGTACAATCTCACTACCTTTTGAGATTGTTAACATTAACTTTAAGAAATCACTTTTTTGTAATCATATTTATTTTTAAATTAAATTTCTATTAAATTTACATATTTTTTTGTGAATATTATTATTTAGTAACCGTAATACATTTTTTCTATGCAATTTTTTCATTGAATTTTATTCTTTACATCTTGAGAATTATTTAAAGATATGTATTATTTACTCAGTATAGATATTTGATGATACAACACATTATTTATTTAGTTGTTAAATATATGTGGACATATTTGGAACTAAATAAATTTGTGGGTCCCTGTTAATGATAGCCCCTATATGAATCCGTAGTCTCATGATACAAATCTTTTGACCAAATCAGATGGGATTCTATAAAGAATATTGTAAATGGTATTGATAATAGATCTTCACAATAATGTTTTCATGGGCATGGGAAACATGATATCGATTAATTAAGTATTATCTTAATTTATAATATAGTCATTATTATCCATGATATTTTCACTTTTATTTTATGGATGGATTCATTTCATTTTAATTTATTGTTTAAATGGAATGTGTGATCAGTTATTTACTTTTCCATATTGATTATTCCTTATCTAGTAACTTAAATGGAATGTGTTCTCAGTTATTTATCTTAACATGTCTATTATTCATATTGATTCGTGATATCTCCCAATATACTTAAATCTTATTGAGTATTTACTCTCACCCTTGTTTTTCCCCTTCTAGGTTATGAAGAAGAGATCCTTGAATGAGTTTTCATTGAAGATGATTGTTATCTTTTTTATATATCATATTTTATTTTAAACTACCTTTTTAAAATTAGTAACATATATATATATCTATTTATCCAAAAACTACTATACTATTTAGTTCTTTGGGATATGATTCCATGCAATCCTATCAATGCAATAAACTAAGGCATTGGATTTAAGCTTCTAGGATCGGGGTCGTTACAGTGTAAATTAAAGGAAGTTTTGAAGAAATATTTGGAGCTAGATTTAGGGAAAAAAGATTATGTAACATAACCCAAATCTATACTTTGAGTATTATTATATAAGAATATCCAAATGTTTTTATGGTAGATACTATTTGGTTTTTTCTAGAAACACCTCCATTTATAGATATTATAATTGGATGCGGTTTTAGAATAGATGTACCTAGTTATAATAACTCCCAAAAAGGAGCATTAAGATTGACATGAGCATTACTAGGTACCAAAAATGGGTCTTCATATACACTTAATTTAACACTCTTATGGGATATTATTTTGATAATTGAAAATTTTATTATAAATAATTATAAAGGATTTGAAAGTTAAGATATCCACAAAGAAACTAGGTTAATAATTATGAAATTAGTTATGGATATGCTTTTCAATTTATTATAATTATTTCACTAGATTTTAGATTAAACATTATGTTACATAATGGAATGATATAATGAAGTGTATTCCATTGTTTATAAATGTAACCTTTAATGAAAAATGGTATCAATAGTCATTGCCAATTTAGAGTTTTACCTATTGATAAAAGAAATATAGGTGATATTAGTACTAAGTAGGTTATGGATATATTTTCCATTGTTAAACAAGTTATAAAGAATATCATTTCTTGGATATAGGAGAATATTCCATAGTAATAATATCCAGTGTGGGATCAATTTTTTAGACTCAGTCCCCTATCATTTAGTGGGATTACTAATCCAATAGAGGTCAAGAAATGGATTATGTCTATAGAGAAGATCATTATAACCATGAGATGTGATGAAAAAGAAAACGATTCATTTAATTTGTATTGTCTTAAAGGTGAAACTGGTCAATTGTGATCATTGATCTATAATACTAATGTGGAAGAGGAAATAGAACTCATGGAATGAAAATCTGTTCACAAGAAATTATTTAATAAATATTTCCCTCATGAGCAAAAAATTGGGATGAATAGAAGGGTACTTAGCTTAATGAAAATGGAAAATAATTGTATTATTGAGTATGATGATACCTTTACAAGGTTATGTAGTATGATACAGAATACATACACAATAATTAGTGAATGATTGACAACTTATTTTAAGTTCTTATGCCAGGTCTCGGTAGGGCGCTGGTATCTCATTTTTTTCATATGATGAAATGGTTTTATGTTTTGTCAAGATAGATAAATAATTCTACAAGTATTATGGATTTAAAGGGAATAAATAGTAGAATAGGATGTCATTTAACATAAAAAACAAAGGTAAGAAGGGAAGGAAAAATTTTCCCACATGTGATAACCATGGAAAGAATCCCCCTGAGAAATCCTTGAATGGATTGGGAGTATGTTATCAGTATAGAGGAGAGGGTCAAAAAATGAAAAGGGAAGAAGGTAACACCACTATTTAGTGTTTAAACTGTATCAAGACAAGGTAATATGAACATTAAATTCCCAAGAATCAAGTTAATATACCGCATAAGAAGCTATGGGATCAAGGTCAAGTTTATGCTATTGATATAGCCAAAGGGGTATGATTAATGTGATTGTGTTTTTGGATCCATGAAATATTTTGTAATATTATTTTAGTTATGATGCTATAATCATAGGAATTAAAATATATATAATGAATTTATTATAGTATTATTTCTTAATGGATTTAAAATAATTTATTGAATGACACGATAAATAAGAAAAATCATTTAGGGGTAAGTTGAAATTCATGGAAAACACATGATTTAGGGAAAGATAAACCTTAATATATTTCTAATGTTGAGATAAATATGTAGGGATTAAGCGATCAATGACATGGATAAATTAAATTAGATATTACTAACTACCTTGGTACTAATTAAAGATAAGTTCATTTTTGAAATTTTGTTACTTTATTTCCAAAGTTACACATCTTAATCTTTTGGAAGGGTTATTAGGTTAAGAATTTATGAAATGGTTAAAGTTGAACTTTGGAAGTGGTTTTAAATAATAATTTATTATATTGTATAACTTTTACTAGAACTATTTGGTTTGGAAAATAATAAGAGATAGATAGAATGACACATCAATTTTTTGTTGACCTTGTGATCCCTTGATAGAAGACTATAGTGCTTTAGGAAAAAAATTCATTTATGGATATTTCTTAGAGTATGTGATGATTTGGAAATTGATTGAATAAAAAATAAATTATTAAATTGTGATTATAAAATATAAATGTATCAAGTCATTATATTTCATTATATACCTAGAGAGTGAAATAATTCCTCAAATTTTGGAATAGGGTATTGAAACAAAAATATAGTCTTATAATCATTGTTTTTATGATATTAATGAAATTTTTCATAACAATAGATTTTTTTGGTCTTTATGTTTTTCTTAAACAAGTTATCTATAACTCTCCCTAATTATTTGGGTTTTACTTTTCTCTTCTATGTTCGTGTTTTTATTTCCCACCTATGTTCTCCAATCTAGAAACCTAGTTATGTGTGTATTCCAGATGTATTTTTTACTTCTGTTTCTCTCTTATTAAAAGGATATTTTGTTAAACATTTTACGAAGTGTGATTTTCTATAATGTAAATTCCAAATATCAAACCCTAGATTTTTGAGATCATATTTAAATTGTAATGATGTAATTTAATTAAGGGGGAAGAAAGTAACACCCCAAAAATTATAAAATGATAATATTTTATTCAGTAATGTATGTTAAATGAAATACTGAGTTAGATTTAATTAAAAAAAACCCTAATTTTACCATTTTTTCACACAAAAATTATTTTAGCTTATGTAACATACATTAATGAGTTCATTCGATTATTTTCATTACATGTAAGAACAAGTTTTATGGGACACAAATATACTATCAATAATGTTATTTTATATGCTATTTATCATATAACCATTAGAATAGAGAAAATTAATATTAAAAAATAAATTAGGAAAATATATAGTTTATACATGTTTATTAGTTATCTATTTATTAGTAATAAAACAATCATTTAATATAAAAAGAAATGTTTAAAAAACTATATTTTTTTCTAAAAGATGACTTAATCGTGATTGGGGAACATAATTTAAAATAAATTTTTACCACATAGTATTTTTTATTGAAAAAACTTCTTTTTTGAAATAATATTATCAAAATTATCTTAGGATGAATTATTATATTTTTTTGGGAAGTTTCATTTTTGGATGAATAGAAAGAAAATATTGAACTTTAATGGAAAATTACCTTTTCATCTAAAAAATATTATAATGTTATATATTGTTTTTAATTGGTTTTAAATTAAAAATATTTCTATTACACATATATTGATCCAATTCAGGTCATTGGGAACATTTTAATATTGAACTTTAATATAAAAATAGTATAATCATCTGAACAGTATCACTTTAAAAAACTTTTTTTAACCATGTCTATGGGATTAATTTTATTTTTAGATTTTCCATTTATGTGAGTTAAATTTATAAAATTTGATTCTATATTTGGAATCTATATAATTTAAATTATCTAATAAGGATAAATTAATTTTATTCATAATAATTAATTAAAACATTTGAAATTAATTTTAGTGATTAAGGTAAATATGAGTTTACATAGTTGTCATACTTAGAAAATAAGGTGTACAAATGACCAAATACATGTACCAAATCCATTTTTTGTTAGTATTATTACCCTTATCACATTTTTTTTATTTTTATGAGTTATTGGGATACTATTAGATGAAATTTTACATATATATTATGTTTAGAAAAGAAAATGAAAAAAAGAACCTTCCTTGCATTTAATATTTATAAACATTTGGGATATGGAAAAACCACATTGGTTCAGTTATACATATGATTTTGAAATATAAATGATTTTTTATCATTATAATAATTTATCTTTAATTTTTATAGATAAACTAGTAAGATAAAATGATTACAAGATACCAAAACCTTAATTATTAAGTTAATAAATTATTAAGATAAATGAAACTAAAAAAATTATAAATGAATAAAATTATATAAATTATTGTATTATATTGAATTTTTATAATAATATATCATGTTACATAGTATTGGGTTTCATATATTAAAAGTCAATCATTTTTTTGATATTTTTAAATTTAAATTAAATAAATATTACCAATGTTGACATTAATGTCATTTTATAATTAATGATATTTTTAAAATGAATTAAAATTATTAAAATAGTTATATTTTTACAAATGAATTTAAAATGGTAATAAAAATAAAATATACTACATTAATGGTGCAATTAATATTTTGTAATGATCACATTTACACTTAAATAATAACGACTTTGTTGGCGTGATTAGAGTTAAAGTAGTCTTTTTCACATTACTTGTTCATACTTTAAAATTATCTACCAAAATAGATGAGATATTTATTTTATAAATTTTATATCATATTTATAATAATTGGGTCTTAATTATATAATATTATCACTTTAATTTAGTCTAAATGAATAAATTACCTTTGTTATAAAAAATTTACCGTGATAAAAATGGGTAAAATTGACTAAACATAAGGGTATGGAACAAAATGATATATTTTTTGTTTAGTGTAGATTTTTATGAACCAAAAACCACTCCCATACATTATTATTCAATTTATAATCCACATGTGGAATAGGAGGGCTCAAAATAATGAATAATTTTGAGTTTTTACAAGAATGTCACTCCTCCTCAACTATGAAAGAGAACTCACTCTCCCATCTTGTTCACACATATCATAACATTTGGATTAAACAAAACATGAAAAAATCACTTCTAAAATTATTTACCCTCATCCTATAAGCCATGTTTTTTCAGAAAGAAATTCTTTGATTGCTTTAGTGAAAACATAAAGAAGAAACATCAAAAAGATAAAATATTCTTATAAATTCGTTTTTTATTTCGTTATCCACCCAATCTAGTTGTTATTATAAAATTATTTTATAATATCATAATTACAATAAAATATAATAATATTTTTATTAGTTAAGTTTATAGACAAAATCTTTACATGGTTCCATCAAATGTGTTACAAAATCATCATTTGTGTGTACGACAAACAACAACCTCACGAACTGATGTCATTCATTTTTCCATAACCACCTTTCAAGGGTGGGAATAAAGATGGATTGATAGTTAATTTATAATATATAATATATTTTTTATGTTATTTTTATGAGGGAATTATTGTATAACATATACCTTCATGCTTTCCATTTTTTGGGAATATGATATCACCGCGTGTGTGTAAATCGGATGACCGCCTTGAGAAATGATGTTGTTTGTTTACGCTTTAGATGGAATTTATTAAGGATGGGTTTAATATAAATAATATATATATGAAATAATAATGATACTATAATGATAATATATTTTATTTTATTTTATTTCTTTCAATACGACAACAAATTGGAAACATCGTCCATGCGTACATATTGCCTACCATCTCCAACAATGATGTTTTTCATTTCCTATCAAAAACTTTTATAGATTAATATAAATATATATATACTTAATATATATTATATTTAAATAATTTTTATATTATTATTATGATTAAATCATGAACAAAGTAAATTGAATAAAAAATCACAAGTAAAAACATATAAAAAAACATTACTATTAACACCTGAAACATTGAAAATAATGAATGATTATTATCAAATGGGTGAGAATATGTAATAAAAGGATAATATATGATTTTTAAATATTAATATGTTTATATTATATTTTCATAACTTGATTAAAAATATTATATATGAGGTTAAAGTTCATTTACCCAAATTTAATCGTAAGTTAAGGGATTTCATCTCAATTTACATTCCATTTAGACTTATTTGTTTTTATACACCAATTCACTTTTATGTGGGGTATAAAATACCCCCTTTACATGTAATATAATTATTCATTCATAATTAATGGTATTTTAGTATTCACTTTGAAAAATATCATCTATGGTGATTTTAATTGAAAATTACAAAGTGAAAAAAGTTATTATACAATCTCACTTCCTTTTTTGATTGGAAACATTCCCATGAAACAATTAATTTCAAAAAAATAAGTTTTTAA
The DNA here is from genome assembly GCA_963277665.1 of Viscum album. Classification (NCBI taxonomy): domain Eukaryota; kingdom Viridiplantae; phylum Streptophyta; class Magnoliopsida; order Santalales; family Viscaceae; genus Viscum; species Viscum album. The sequence continues at coordinate 1,415,080,741 of OY728159.1, read as the reverse complement.
TGGAAATTAAATTGATATTAAATATCCATATTATCTTTCTGGTGATAATATTATTTCTTAAGATATACACCATTTTTACATATGTATTAAAATTCAACGTAATTTAGAACATCTGGGGAATTCTTGTAAAATAAGTATTCTTTACTAAACACAGATATTTGATGACGATGACCTTTATTAAAAGAAATATTTTATTAATGGGATATTCTTTTGACCTAAATACATGGGTGGGGACTAGTTAATTATATACCCTATATGTATTGGTAGTCTCATGAGATAAATGAGTTTGCAAAATTAGATGTCTTTTAACATGTTTTCGTTAAACTATCTCAAGAATAGATCTTGATGGTAGAGGTTTCATGTTCCTAGGAATCATGACAACCAATAATTAAGAATTACATTAATTTAGAATTAAATTTCTATTATCCATGATATTTTCACTAGGATATCATATATGGATTCATTTAATTCTCATCTATTGTTTAACTGGCATGTGCACTCAGTTACTTACCTTTCCATATTGATTATTCTTTATCTCTTTACATAAGTGAAATATGTACTCAATTATGTACCATTTCATGTCTATTATTCATATTTATTCATGATTTAATCCACTATAATTAAAAATATTTTATCATTGTATCTCACCCTTATTTTGTTTCATTTACCAAGGTTACTATGAAGATACTTTGAACATGTTTTTAGGAATGAAATTTATAATATTTTGTTATGTATTACATTTTTTTCTACTCCCTATATATGATGGGTGTAATTTATGTTTTTAATTTTACAAAACTGCTAAACTGATTAGTCTTTAAGGATTTGATTCCATATTATTTTACCAATGTAATAAAGTAAGGCATTGTATCTAGTCTTCTTGGGTCAAGGTCATTACATTTAAGACATAAATTTTCCTTTTTTATTTTTATTCTCATCTTTAGAGTTTATATTAAATTCATCACTTGAATATTTTAAAAAACATAATATAGCCTTTATAGATCTCATTTATTTTCTTTTATAATCATATTTTCTTGGAGATTTAATCCTATGTTCGCATGGACACAAATAAAATTTATTCTTATATTCTTAGCATCTGACATATATTTTTGGATTGGACTAGTGGAAATATTATCCCATAATCCAACATCAAACCCAAAATAACATCCAAAAAGGCCAAATTATTTGGTTTCAATGTGGATATACATATGAGGTGGCCTCAGTGGTGGTAGTGGGACCTCTATGGGCACTTCAACATTGGGATATGAAAATTAGTGGGGGAAAATGGATATGGACATGGTGGAATTGGAAGTGATGAAGAAGAATCCTTAGTTATAATGAGTGCCTTGTTAGAGCATCCTCTTTGGAGACAAGTGAGAAGGATCAACAAAAATGGAAGAAAATTGAGTGGCTCTACTCTGTGATGGTAATGGATTGATGGTGAGTCTTCAATGATGATGGGTGAGCAGGGTTGGTGGAGAGGGTAGTAGATTTAGGTGGCCTTGTTATAGTGGTATCAATAATGCACATGCCAAGATGATGGTAAATGAGGACGATGGTTGGTACTTTGGTGTTTGGAATAGGCCCTTATCTAGTGGCAGTAGGATTATATATCCATGATACAAACCCTAGATATGGATGTCAATGCATTATGAAGACACTTGTAAATATTTAAGGATTGTTATGATGTAAGGGTATGAAAATTTATATCACCAACCATCACCTTCAAATTATATATGCGGTAATAATTTTTGATCAACTTTGTGTGGTAGGAAGCTTTAGATCATCATATAAAAATAGGTAAGAGAGATATTATACTATGTGTCTGGTCCATGTTCCCTTGGTTTATGTCTAGAACATGTGCCTCTTTGGATAATGGTCATGTAATATTCCCTCTAATCAATGTTTAAATAGTAGTATTATCTAAAAATTAGTAAATATTTAAATGTATTCATGCTTTAGGTCAAATGATCTTACTTATTTCTCTTCATTCTTCTTCAATTTATCTATTTTCCTTTTATAGAGATTTCTATTTTTTTCAAGAGATAATTTCTCATCACATAGACCTAAATTTCTATATTTTGAATAATAAAAATCATAAACCAAAACATTTAGTGTAGTGCTTTTTTGATATAAATATGATCTCTAGCTTATGCTGGCATCTTAGCTTTGTACATAATCATGGTTCCAATTAATTTCTTCATCATTAAAATTTTAACTGGTTTGGATTGTTGAATAGAAAAAATATTCTGTTCCACTTAGAAGGTAAAACTCAATGTACATTTAATGCGTGATATGGGTCTAGAATTAGAGTTTATATAGAAGCAATATCATTGAAAAAAAATTTCACTATCCCATCTATCTAAGTGATGCTTTTATATTTTTACATCCTGAAATGTATCAAATTTATTTTCATTTGTATTGTACATAATTTTTCAATCTTTAATAGTTATTTCATAGGAAACAACCATGGTTTCCCACATATTATACGATGTATCACACTATGATAATCGATTAAATTCTTCAGTTACTGATCCACAAACAATAACATACATAAAATTTGAATTTAGATCATAGTCAATAAATTGATAATCATTATACTTTTAAAATTCTACATTAGGAATTTAATAAGACATAACTACTTTCAAAAAAAATATTCTTTATAATTCTTTAAAAAATAATCATGTTAGATTAACAGGATCCATATTTATTTATATTAAACTATAGAGAAAATACCATTGACACAACTTTTCTAAGATAATATATTGAAATTCAACTTTTCATGGATCTATAAAATAGGCTTGTTAGATCTAAAATAAATATATACACTAGACCTCAACATTTGTTACCAATCATTGGGTCAGAATGATGATGGTGAATACACAATAGGGGGTATATTTTTTCATTTTAACAAACTTAACCTACTCAAAACATCTCATTTGAATTATTGATCTTCTTTCCTTATATATTAAATTTGAGTATTTAGGTAAAAATAAATAAGGTAAAGAATAGTAAATGGTTATGTATAGTTGTTATGGGCACCAGAATACCCTAGTTCACTCTACCAAATCTCTCTCTACGAGCTTGGTAATTTTCACTAAGCATGTAGTTTTCTTTAAGACCTCTAAAAATGAGTCCAGTTTGTTGAATCCTTATAAAAATGATTCTATAGGGACTTATTGTTCTTTTATATAGAATGAAAATATCCACAATTTTGTATAAGAATATGAAACTCCAATGTGACTTGATATAAGTAGTCAAAAATTCTGTAGAAAGAGTTGAGAATTAGATTGTTGAAACATTTTTATAAAATCATTACAAAATCAAATAATCTTCTTAGTTTTGCATGATTTTTCTTCTTTAAACAACAAAAAATAAAATATATGGAGTCAAAATAGTTTCATTCTTCATTACACCAAGATAAATATGGATATATAGAAAAACATTATGTCTTCTTCAAATATTGAACAATAGAATGAAAATTTTGTATCAATTTAATTTTTATAGAGTTATTACATCTTTACTAATATATTAATCATTATATATATATATATATATATAAATATAAAGATTAAAATATCCAAAAACTTTAGTTGCTCATCCACCTTTATACATTCAAAATAAATCAATCCAATAGAATCTATAAATTTCTCCATGAAAACCATAGCATCATTGCCATCTATATTATCCTACTAGAAAAATGAATTGAAAATGACTTGAATAATTAATCTTATATTATCTCCAAAATTTTAGTAGCATATAATACTTCCTTTTTGAAATAAAAATGGTTTTAGTGTCTAATTAAGATAATCCTTTAAAATAATAGATATTTTTTTTGGAAAATTAGAATCAATATTCATAAGAGAATTCAAGAATTTGAATTTAAATAATGTATTATCCTCTATCATCATAAGAAAAAGGGAATTTGAACAAACCAACCATTTTTCAGTTCAAATTATACAAAAAATTAATAATATTCTTTAGAATTATTGTTTGATTTTAATAGAATTTACCCAATTGATAAGAAGCTGAAAATAATCCAAATAAAATAGAAACAACATAAAATACCAAGAATAGAGAAAAATAGTATACCATAACCAACAAAAAAAAATAAGAATATGCATAATATTTAACTTATTTTATCCCATGATTTATAATAATCCAATAATTCCATTATTCCAAAATAATCTAATATTCGAACTCCAAAAAATATAAAGTTATTAATGCGTTCCATATGCAAGGATTTCTCAATGATGTGAATATGAATATCATATTACACAAGTTTTATTTCCATTAGGATTGTATACATTGAGTGTATACAAATTTCCCTTTTTTAGTAACTTAAGAGATCCTATATAGGGCATGCATTATATTGATATTACTTATGGTGAGGTCTTCCACATGATCTCTAGGATCTTCAACATACCAATTCTATTTATTCTTCATGGTGTGAGGAGGGTCATGGAATCACAATCCTCAATTATGTATTCATGGCATATGGAAGGAAAATATGAGCTCCGTCAACTATTATAACAAAATATACTACTAGTTGAGCATACAACCTTCTCAATTGTTTTATTCTATGTGGAGTTTGATATCAAATTGATTTAAAAATTCATATAATATGAGTATGGGGACACCACCTTATTGACTTCCTATATTCATCATGTTCCTAAATAAGATGATACATAATATAAAATGATTAGTAAAGTGTTTTGACTAGGGGATAATGCTATCTAGAATCCATAAATGGTTAAACCATCATGTTTTTTCAGTTTGAAACAATGTAAAACATATTCTATTTCAATACCATATACATCATGCATGGGAAATATAATTGGATAAAATATTCTCCACATTGTTCAAGATAAGAGTTATTATCTCAAATTCATCATGAAACATCGTACAATATAAATAATGTGATAATGGTGATTTCATTAATTTATATTCCCTATTTGTGGGAAACATCTTCTATTTCTATTATTAAAGAGTGTACAATAACATTGTTTTCCTTTTAAAACTATCTTAGACCCCAAAAAGTCAATGCGAGCTCCAATATAAAATACACATAAAATAATTTCTACCAACTATCACAAAAATTAACATTATATCTATAAATACTTGACCCCAGATATCTCAGAGCCAGTGTCTATTATCAATTACATTGAATTTATTATAAGTAATTAAATATTTAAGTAATGAGAGTTTAGTAGTCTTGGTAAACTAGATACATTCATGGGAAAATAATTCATTAATTAAATAAAAATATTTTTTCTTTATAAATAAATAACTTTGAGGATAATTCTAATCCATATAGTAATCCCTGTATATCGTCCATATTACTCTTCATGGATTCCAAGGGAACTAAAAATTATTAGGGTGAGATCAACAACTTAGTAAGCATAAAATATAACAAAATCAGTAAATAGTCAATGATAATAGTCAATATGGAATGCTAAATAAATTAACACACATTCCACATAGTTAATAAATGGAATGAAAGTGAATAAAAAATATGTAAAGGTAAAAAATAGAAACACATTCCATTTAATAACTCAAAAAGGAAAAATAAGTATGTAAAGGTATGAAACTAAAACACATGCCATCTAAATAACATAAAATAAAATGTATCCACAAATTTGTCCACCCAAATCTCATGGTTGAATAATAACTAAAACTAATATGGGGGGAAATTTTAATTATTGGATTCTATGTTTCCTAGGTACATTGTACCTTTACCGTAATGACCTTTTAAAATACAGTTTAAAAAATATTGGGTAAAAACCCATATAAAGAAGCTAGCTAAATGACCTATCCCATGATACTACCGATATATTATGGGGATATTTATAACGGGTCCCTACCCATGTCATACCGGACTAAAACCTTCTTTATATTGAATAATCTAAATAAATAATATGCTTTATCAAATAACCATATTGAAAAAGAATATAAAATTATCAATAATTCCCCAAATACTCAAATAACTGTCAAAGTAGAAACCTTATATAAAATGTTATATAGTTTAGTAAATAGTAATATCCATGGTAAAGTATATGAATAATTATTGAGAAATCCAATGTTCAATGATAATAAGAGATTAAATGTTTCAAGGGATATAAAAAATGATTCAAGGAAGTGAATGTGAATACTATCCTTAGAGAAATACATAATAAACCATCTAGATAAAAATATGGATGGTATTAATATAAAAAATCCTTGGTGAACTAAAAATAGAGGGTTGTTTTTATTGATGAAATACAAGAATAACTTTAAAAGAATATTCTTGAGGAAAATACCTTTTTATTTGAAAAACATTTTGAAAATTTTTTATTTGAAAATAAATTTTAAAAACATTTTCTTTTAAAATAAACCATTTATTTGAAAATTAAGCGTCAAATAAATGATGGTGGATAAATCTATACAATTCATACAAGGTAAAAAAGAAACAATGCATTTGCAAGGTAAAAAGTGATAAAAGATACCTTATTCGAAAAGCGACAAGAAGATTCATCTGAAATATTTGGTAAAAGAAAAAAAGTGTAAAAATGTCTTTAATAAATTTATTTATATTATAATTAAAAATAAATTAATAAAATTTGGTTTTTAGAGGAAAAATGGTTATCTGACTAGGGAGAGATAAAATGTAAGGTTTTTTTTATAAAAAACATTTAGTGAAATATTTTTGGGTACCAAATAGTAGAAAAATTATACTGATACTTTGAAATGGTGACTAATTACAAGAGGATAGATAATTAAAGGTTTTATTGAACATTTTTTATATAATTTCCATGAATGTAAATACAATTAAAATATTAATAATTTTATTGTTGAGGAAAATAATCTTTAAATATTCCAAAGTATCCCATACCACTTTGAAACCTTTTAAATCATAGTCCTTAAAAAGGTATAATATTAACTAAAAGTATTGAATAACATTAATATTAATAAATTAATTATATAATATATATATAAATGGTTAGTATATACACAAAAAAAATATGCAAGTTGTGAATATGACATTTATCTCATAGATCTAAAAAGTGGGATCCGAATCCCTTACCACGTATTTCCTTTCATGTGATCATCCATTAAATTCATTTATAATAAAATTAAATTAATTTACTATTTTCATGATAAAATTTTTCATTTATATCATTAATTTTATTTCACTTTTTCACAATGTTGATTATATGTTCTTAAACAATTAAGATTATGTCAAGCGTTTTGACCAAATTCATTTTTTGTGTCAAAAAACGTTGGTAGGTCAACTATGGTCAAAGGGATCATTAAATAGCTTTTTAAGAATAATAAAAATTAAATAATTATCATATTTATATATTAATTATTCTTTTAAAATCAAATATAAAAAATGGTTATGGAAAATGAATCAATGTTATGATCATAGAGATGGTAGGTCGTACGAACACATGAGTAAAGTTGTAAATTTTCAGTGATCATTATGGAAAGAAGGTAAGTAACACAATATATTCTTAGAATGACAATTATATAATAAATAACATTTTATTTAATAATATATACTTATATATGTAATTCTGATGATGTAAAAGGAATCACATCTTGTTGATTAGGCGGTAGTCCACACATCCACGACCGACGTTATCACTTTATAAGTATATGAATAGGTAACACACAAAAAGACATATATACATATATTTCAATAAGGTTAATTATGTGATAAATATAATATATATGTTTTTTACATCTCATATGTTTAATTATATCCATCATTTATACATTCCATGCATCTTATGAAGGAATCACATCACTTTGTGGGGGCGGTAGTCCACGCTTCCTCAAACAGTGTTATTATATTAATACAAAAATTGAAATTGTTAAAGGTATGTGTTATAAGAGGATTAATTATGAATAATTACATAATAAATATCATACATTTTAAATATAAATATATTTTCCACCATAATGGCCACTATGAGAGGTTGTAAGGTAAAAATGAATAATCATCATTTTGGGAGGCAGTAGTTTGCCGTACACAGAAATAGTATGTTCATTACCCATTAGATGGAAGTGTGTGTAATTTTTGGTATATAACATATAATAAAAGTATCCAAGTATATTTGTTACAATTTTTTATACATGAATATAATAAGTTTAATTGAGGGGTTTAGAGTGAAAATAAAACTAGAAATCTTAGGGAAAATGATACCTCTTAATCGGGTTACTTATTTTGGTGTGTACCAAAAGGCCTCATTTGAAGAATTTCATAACAAACAGAGGATTAATGATCTAGGGGAGATATTTTGGGAAGCTATTTGGGATGATGCCTTCGAAACCTAAGTGGTTTCATATGTGTGAGGAACTGGGAGAGGTGATGTCCTTTTATAGGGAATGAAAAGGACACACTTGGATGTTTTGAAAACAACTTAGGTGTACACATGTTCTTATGTAAAACTATTCATACTGAACCATAAAAAACTAAACAAATGGATTTTTTTATGGCCTAATTATGATAAAAATGTGTGTTGGACAAGTTTCTAGGTCATTTGAGACCTTATGTTAAAGATTTAGTCAATCATTAGGCTTAATTTTTCCCTAATAATTGTAAATAATTTTTATTAGTTTTATTAATATTTTTTATAAAACTTTTTTTTGGACTTTGTTGAAAATAGATATTATTGTTATCTAAAACATGGAATCCATTTTTCCAAATTCTAATCACTTATGGGACATAAATTAATTTAAAATTCATCCCATAGGTGGGACGATAGTGCATGTTTTTAAAGTAAAAACCTTTGAATGTTTGATTTGTTTTTATAATCAATGTAAAAGTGAAATTGAATCCAATGAAATAAATTTAAATAATTTTAAAAAATATTTTATAATTAATCATTAAAATAAATCTAAAACATAAATACACCTTACACTTAAATTTGATGAAAAAGTTGTTTTGAATTAAAATTCATTATTTGTAACTATTCTTTAAAAAATTAAATGTTTCATAAAAATATAAAAAGTTAACTATATCCTATTTTATATGTTTGTATTTAAATCAGGAAGGTTATTTTTACATATAAAATCTATTAATGTGTCAAAATTCATATTCAAAATGGGTTCTCCATTAAAATGATGTACAATTTCCTTTATAAAAATATAGGTTTTTATGAGTAAAGTATGGTTTGTTCTTATCTTATATCTATCAAACATAATGTATGAATATATAAAATATTTTATTGAATGTATAAAATATAAATTTAATTAAAATAATTCAAAAAAATTATTTAATTATGACCATTAAGATAAAATTCCATTGGAAATATAAAAATAATAATATTTCTTTTTATATCTTATTGTTTCTCATTTTTGTTTATAATTAATTAGTAACCAATTAATTAATGTTAAATTTATATAACACATAATATTTAATATATTTTTTAACATTATTCATAACCAATAACTTAATTTCTTGGTTTTGTAATAATATTTTCGTAGTACATTCTTATTTGGTGAATCTCGGTCTTACGTGTAATGAAAGCTATCATGGATAGTCACTCCTTTGTGAAACACATAAAAATTAAATGTTTCATGTATTGAGGTATATATAATATATTTTAAATAGAAAGTATATAGTAGAGTATTTGGGTATTATATTCCCCTGCGATATTGGTATCACGTTTCATACACACTATGGAATACAAATTTGTAATTTAGAATTTTGGGGTGTTACAGTCTTCCCACCATAATTAAATTGCATCTTTCAAATTTATACTCTATCTTGGTGATAGTTTGTTGGATAATTTGTATGTTTAAAATATCAAATTGCGAGAATGTTTCATAATTAATCCACTATAAAATAGTGAATTGAATATACAATGGTCACGTGGACTTCCATTTAAGTAGGTCTATAAGTAGGAGACCATTATTTAAAAATAGTGATACGTACTTGGAGGAAAAGTGTAAATATTTATAGGGAGGGAATGGGGTCATCAATAAAAACAAGTTAAAGGTAAATTAAAATAGGAGGTCCGAAATTCTATTAATCTGTGATGATTTTAGAGACCATCGACTCAATAAAAAGTAATACATTAGTACAATATTTTATTTCTAAGTCATTTTTCTAATGTTGAATATTTTTTTACACCCAAGAATATAATGAAATATTTTTACATGAGGGGTTTCAATCACATATGAAAAATCCTAAATTTTGGTTGTCCTTTAATCAAATTCTAATTCATCCCTTTACTCATGGAAATTAATTTCCAACAATAAATTTTTATACACTTGAATCACTATAAGAAATATTTAAAGGATTGTAAGGCCTATAAAAGATTGAAAAGCCTTACAGTTTTTCCATTACTATCTAAAAAAACAAATATGGTTAATAGAATATTCTATAATCCAAAAAAAGGTATATAATTGGTAAATCATTAACATTTATTCATCAAATTGTTTAACTAAAAATAATGAAAAATTTACCAGGACATTGTGTAAGTTAGTGGTTGGTGTGAAATCCATACAATCCTTTGGTCATGAGTACAAGACCCGTGACCTTGGTATATTTGATTGGTTGTATCCTTGATTACATGTTTTCCCTTTTGAAAATCACATTAATATAGTTTCCAAAATAAATATTATTGAAATCCTTAAAATAAGGTTATTCATTAAATATCCTTTTAACTAAAGTTTTCAATACACCCCCTATACATAAATAATTCATCCATTTTATTTCCAAAAATATCGTTTCATAGTCTAAGGTTTATCCATAATATCATTCATAGGATTTATAAATCATGGTGCCTTATTTTTAAATTTGAAACGCCTTATGTTTAACATATTATATTAATATTATTTATCCATTAAAATTATAAATAATGTTTTGTAAATAAAAAATATATTATCAAAATCATATCCCCCAATAATGTCAACCTAGGTTCATATTAAGGCCGGTTATCAGGTACCACGTCACCCTGAGTCAGGACCAGAACACTATATCGTAGTTTTGACTCCTAGGTACATCTATTCTAGAACCAAATACACTTTTAGTATCTATATAGGGACATGTTTCTAGTAAAAAACACATAATGTATACCTTAATAAAATTAAAGGATGTTCCTCTTTAGCAATCTATAGTTTCTACCTTAAATTTATGTCATATAACCTATTTTCTATAAATAAAATTACAAAGGTTGATACTAAACTTCATTTGATACCAACTATAGTATCCCGACACTAGATAACTCAGATCCAGTGTTTGTTAACAATTACATAGACATGATTACAAGGAATCAAATTCCAAAGGACCGAGAGATTAGTAGTCTTGGTAAATCATATACATACATGAGAAAAAACACTAATTAATATATATATTTATATATATTCTTTCTAAATAAAAAACTTCTAGGATAACTCTAATCCATCTAAGAAATACTTTCATATCTTTTATAGTACACATCTTGGATTCCTGAGAAAAAAACATAATAAAGATATTCTCAAATGGTCGGTAAGGGGAAAATATAGAAGAATAAATAAAGAATCAATAAGAATAGTCAATATGAGAAGATAAATTATTGAACACACTTTCCATGTAACCAATAAACTAAACTAAATTGAATAAAAAACATGCAAAGGTAATTAATGGAAACACATGACATTCAAAAAAAATATAGAAAAATAAATTCACCAAGGTAAGAAACTAAGTCACATACTATCTAAATTTACGAAAATGAAATGTATCCATATATTTTCTGATTCAAATTATGATTCATGGGTAATAATTAAAACTAATATGAGTAAAATAGTTAATTATTGGACTCCATGTTTCTTAGGTACATGATACCTTTACCATCAATACCCTTCACAAGACGGTTTACAAAATATCAGGTAAAAACCCATCTAAGGTAGTTAGAAAAATGACCCATCCCATGAGACTACCAATGCATTGAGGAAATATTAATACCCACATCCCACCTATGTCATACAAGTTTAAAACATTACTCATATTGAATAGTCAAAATAAATAATATGACTTTTCAAACAACTGTACAAAATAAAAAACATTGAATTATTAATATTTTCCCAAATAATCTAATAACTATCAAAGTAGACACCATATGTAAAATAGAATATTGTTTAATAAATATTGAAATCTCTAATAAATTATATGGATAATTAGGGGAAATTCAATGTTCAAAGATCATAAGATATTGAATATTTCAAGGGAAATAACAAATGATTCATGTAATTTAATGTGAATAATATCCTCATCCAAATCAATAATAAACCATACAGAGGATGAATAAGGATTGTATCAATACAAAAATCCAAATTTTATTAAAAATAAAGGGTTTTTGTTGTTTATGAAATTATAGAATAACTATAAAATAATATTCTTTATGAAAATATCCTTTTTCTTTGAAAATAATTTGAAAATATGTTTCTTTGAAAATATTTTAAAAATATTTTTCTTTGAAAATCTATTCAAAAAAATTCTTTAAAAATATAAATGGAAAAGGATTAATCCGTACATTCCCTGAAAGGTAAAAAAATTTCATTTTTAAGGTAACAGTGGTTAGAAAAATTCCTCATTCAGAAAGCAACAAGAAGATTCCTCTGAAAACATTTGTAAAAGAATGAATGGGTTAAAATGTATTTACCAAATATTTTTAAAGAAATTTTTTAAAACAATTTAATAATAAATGTTTTTTTAGAATAAAATAGGCTCTCTGACTAAATAGAGACAAATGTAGGTTTTTTTTGAAAATAATTTTCTCAATCATTTCGAGTACCAAAGAGTAAAAAAATTCTACTAATACTTTAAAATGGTCAGGAATAACCTGAGGAGAGAATATGAAAGGCCATATTGAAAAATGTTCATATAATTTTTTCTAAATAAAATACCATTTAAATATAATTAAATTTATTATTGAGGGAAATAATCATAAATATACCAAAATTGTCCCATACCACTTTGAAACCATTTTTATCATAAACCTCATTAAGGTATAATATTAAATAGAATAATTAATTTAAATGAATATAACTTATTTCATAATAAAATATATAAAATTGGCTAGTAGATACACCATACAAAATATGTAAGTGGTGAACATGACCATTATCTCAAAGATGTAAAAAGTGAGGTGAGAATCTCTTATCTTATATTTCCTTTTGGGTAAATATCCTTTCACTTCCTGTATAGAAAACTTAAGTTGTTTTTCTAATTAATTGATAAATTTTCCAGGTTTATAATCACTTTTATTTCAATTTTTACTATTTTTAATACTTCTACTTAAACAAATAAGTTTATGTTAGGAGTTTTGACCAAATTCCTTTTATATATCAAAAACAACTTTGGTAGGTCAAATATGGTCAAGGGATCATTTCATAACATTTAAAAAATAAAAACCAAAAAATAATTATCATATTCATACATTAATTATTATTTTATTTTCAATCATTAAATTTTGTTGTGAAAAATGAATCAACATTATGATCATTGATACGTTAGGTCATACGTACGCTTGAGTAACATTCTCATTTTTCAATGATTTTTATGAAAAAAGGTAAGTAACACCATATCATTCCATTATGATCATTATATCATAAATAAATTTTTTTTAATCATATATAATTATATATATAATTCTTTTGATGTAAAAGAAATCACATTATGTCATGGAGGTGGTAGTCCACACATTCACGATTGTCGTGATCACATTTTAGGTGTGTGAAAAGGTAATAAATTAAATGATATATATATATATAAATCTAATCGTGTCATGAATATCATATATCTATATATTTTTTATGTCTCATATGTTTAATTATGAACCTCATTTATACATTACATGTATCATGGGATTTGATCACATCAATGTAAGGGGGTGTTAGTCCACACTTTCTCAAAAGATATTATATTATTAATGAAAAATGAAACGTATTAAATAAATGTTTTTGAAAAATGATTACAAAAGTATAAATACATAATAAATATCATATATAAATAGGGTATAAATCCAAATTTCCACCTTCAGATGTGGTAATAGAAAAATAAACAATCATCATTTTTTGAGGTAGTAGTTTACCAAAATAGAAACAATATCTTCATTACCCACTAGATGGAAGTGTGTGTAAGTGTAGGTTGAAAACATATCAAAAATACATCAGATTATTTTTAGTATATTTGTTTTTTATTCAATCATATAAGAATATGTATTTAGGAGTTCTATAATGTAAATAGAACTATAAATCTTATAGAAAGATGTTACCTCTTAATCATTTGACTTATTTCAGTGGTTACGAAAAGGATTCATTAGATGGATTTATACCCAAAGTGAGGATTCAGGGCTGCAAGGAGGAATTTTTGGAGGCTATTTGAGCATATATTGGCCAAACCTAAGTGGTTTGATAGGTTTGATGAGTGAGGATAGGTGGTGGCCTTTTATAGTGAAGTAAAAAGGACTCACTTATAATATTTGGAAAAAAGATAGGTGTACCCATTTATTACCTGATAAAAGTTATAATGAGAAAAAAAACTCAATAAATTAAGGTTAATTGATGAATTATTACCATCCAATGGGTGTTGGACAAGTTTCTTGGTCATTTTGACCCCTATGTAAAATTCTTAGTCCTTTATTAAGTTTACTTTTTCCTTAATAATTATAAATAATTTAAATTTATTTCACTAATAGTTTTGGTAAAAAACAATGTTTGTATTTTTAGATATTATAAATTATGATGATTCCAAATATGGAATCCATTTTTCAAATTTATAATCATTTAATTGGATAAAATTAAATTAAAATTCACACCATATGTGGGATGACATTTTGAGTTTTTAAAGTAAAAACATTTGAAAGTTTTCTATATTTTTATAATTAATTTCATATTAAAATTTACTCCAATGAAAAAATATTTCTTAATTGAATATAATATTTAAATTTTATTTTATACTACCCTTATACTATTTTAAATGGTATTTTATATTTTATGTATTTGTAACAAATTCTCATAATACATAACCAATTACTTGATAAGCATTTTTTCAAAATAAAAGTTTAACGTTGGTTTGAATCACTCCCATTATTAGAAATGAATATTTTATTCCATAGTAATAATTTAATTTCCTATATTTTCCCCTCAATGTTTTAGAATGATAATATGTATTATTTTAAATTATTCTCATAATTCTACTAACCCCTTCTCAATCGGAAAATTTAATACTATTTTTATGGTCAGGTTTTTCAAACCATGGTTTTTAAAAATATAAAATAAATGGGCTTTCCATCCTTTAAAAATAAAATATTTTATCTTCTAATCAAAACATATTTGATAAAATATATTTCTTTTCATGGATATTTTATTTGTTACATCTTATAGTAAGGTTTTAAAAAGTGTTCTATTTCCCTTCTAAAAAATGATTTTGAATGTAATTTTTATTTCATATATTATAAAAATGTTTAACATTTATTTTGATCATCCTATATATTATTTATTAAATGATTCTTTTTAGAAAATATGATTATTATACCCTATTTTTTTATGTTTATGTTGTGTGGTGTTTGTGGAATTTTAATAAACTCGTTTTTTTCTATGGATTCATTATGATCTGTTTATGATTGATTCTATGTGTAACACATATGTATGTAAAATTAAATGTGGGGTTCTATATCACATTATAATATATTGATTTATGTTTATAACTCATGATATAATTTGACATACACATACTGTGTTTTTTCACAATGGTGTAGGTATAATGGGATTTCTCATTTTTTCAAGTGTGGAAAAAATGAGTTTGTTTATAGAGGCGCGAGTATAATGTGTTTTCACATAAGGGTTTTACTACGATTCTAGTTGTGACTCATTTAAATTTCTTTAATAAATTTATTCAAGATTTTCCTGATGAATTTAATTTTTATTAAATTCTATTTTATCATGATTATGCATTATTTTCAAGTATTTTATTCTTTTATATCATTCTTATATAAACCCATTGTTTTATTATATAAATATATATTAATACCAAGTTAAATTTGATATCAATATGTCAATATGTGTTAGTGGATGATGTTTTGATGCTTGGAGAATTGTTATCGGATTCCATGATGGAATTTGATAACATGCTTAAGATATTATCTATGTTTAAAATCTAAAATTTGCGATGATTGATAATATGTTATTTAATAAAAAAATAAGTGTTTATTTTTTTGGGAGTTTATCAGAATGTTTCCAAGAAGGAAGAACAATTTGACGCATTATTTGGAATTTATATTCTCAAACAAAAACGAAGAGGTAGATAAGAATATCAAATAGTTATTGATCTTCATAAAAAATTGTTTCTAGCATGATGAAGAACAAAAAATCCATAGAATATCATACAGAATGAAAATTGTTTTGGTTTGACATATTATTGATTTTTGGATTGCAATTTTACAATATCGTGTTTTATATTTGGATAATCATTCTTGTGGGTTTACTTAAAAAAATTATCTAACCATATAGTCTAGACAAGGGACATGTGAACCACATCTTAGGTGGGAATGAAATCCTAACACAACCGACCCACATGGTTGTTGGGATTATAGTGGGTTATGAATAATCCCACCAGATTTATCTCAAGTGTGGTTGCACATTGGTTTGGGATAGTGTCAGTGGGCCATCGCAAGTCGGTGTGGCCCATTAATAGAGGGTGTGGTGTATTTGTGTGTCAATCCACAACTTCTATCTCAAGGGGTTTTGGTGCTAATTTCTATAAAAGGAAGTGCTCATCTATGTTGATGTTTAATGTGTAATGAAAAAGGCGTTTCACTATTCCTATGTCCTTAAAAATACACATAAAATAATGGATATTCAATGGGATCAATCAGCACCATTGGATCTGGAAGCTTATTCCATCTTCATCCCTCACTCGCAGGATCTGCTGTATGCAATTTATCCGCCATTGAAGAGCCACAATACTCATTCCCAACCTCAAGTAGAATAACCATTCCAGATGTATCATCATTTTAGTGTCTTCAAATGTATTTTTACACATGTTTTATCAAAATGAAATGTTCATGTAGTTTCAATTTCATGAAATAATATAGTAATTAAAAAATAGTATTTTTGTTTAGGGAACAATGATGTAGTTAGTTTTGATAAGTTATATGTAGCTGATTTCATGAAAGCTACTATATACCTGATTCAATGAGTACATTCACATATCCATTTTTCCACATACAATTTTTGGAAGAGGACCATATAACATAATTAGTTCACATAGGTATTTATATATGCAATGGCTTCAAATTTCCTATAACTACCAATCGATGTTGAAAAGTTTTCACATAGATGAATGTTGAAGTGATGAGTTACGTAGCCATTTATAAATGAAATGCACTTTTAAAAAATTAAAAAATGAAGATTTGTAAAAGTTACATGTTTTTAGAAACCATGTAAATGTATAAAATGATATCTAAATATTTTGAATATTTTAAATAATAATGAAATATGTATCCATTTTAAACGACATGAAGATAAATTCTTGGAAACAATGACAGCCACACAAAGTTATCACATGAATTTTGTAACCACTCTAGTGCATTAAGAAACTAAGAGAATATGTATTCAAGGAAATCATGATATCAAATGGAATCCTTGATTCAACCTAAATAATAGAAGATATGTGGTGAAATAACTATAGATATAAAATAGTGGATGCTTATATTAGGTAGGGTAACATTTATTTAAAATATTTGAGTAATATAGAGCTCTTTGGGGAAACATAACACTTGTGTGAGTATTTCATGAAAATATGAAGGAAAAACTAGTGATTAAACCATTAATGAGGTAACCACAGACTATCTTTAGTCACATAAAGTAATAATAGGGATCCACAATCCAAACATGCCTTTTTCAAAGAAGTATATAGAAGGTCTGCATGGTTCATTAATGTGAAGCCCATATGAAAAGGAGAAGATCACACACACAAAAACAAAAATCTTTATAATATAGAGTATCTTGGGTGAAGGCTTAAGATACCATGTGATACTAATTTCACATAATAAACTATTAAGGTGAACATATATTTCTATAAAAATTTAGTTGATATTCTATATGTTCATACTGTTATGTGAGGAGAAGAAGACATAAGCTATAGAATTCTTACTATGATTTGAGAATTCATGAAGGAATATTTAGATTGTGAAATTATTATTCCTAAAATAAATATTGATGAACTTGTGAACAATAATTTCACACAATAATTAAGGATGGAACTTTAATAGATGGATGAATTTTCCTACAAGAGTTTCATTAAGGAAAATAATCAGATACATGTTTTTATAATTTATTGATAAAGTACAAAATATTTGAAAATGTACTTGAATAGGTAGATGAGAATGTCGAATTTATAAATCTTAGGGTGTATGTTTAGTAAATGATCCTATAGTGGAAAAAGACTTTAATAAAAGAGGATGTATCTTAGTTAGATAGGGGATCAATATAAATCTATAGTGTGATTCAAGAGTATAAGTATTTGGGGTGGATTCTAGATCGATCCAGTGTTGATTCTGGTAACACTTTGGTATACCATATAAAAGTATCATATGAGGATTTTTAAGAGATACAATGTGACTCAATGTTGACCATTTTAATTCATAATAAAAATATAGTGAAAAATCCATGTTGGGGAGAATAACCAACACGATGAGGAGTGTGTATTTTTACTGAACCTTGTAAAATCTTATATTATTTTCCTTTGTATATACATTATTAATCATGGTAAGGATGAGAGACCCAAGAATATTGGGCTGAGGCTTTAACCATCCACATAAGTGTAGTTGGAAAGAAAGAATTTGTAAAAATAAAAAGGGATCACTAATTTACCCTAACCCTATCTGTGATCTCACACTGATCCATGCACTACAATATCACATATGATTAGATAAATATTAAATACATGAAATTATAACCCTTGCTATAATTATAAAGGATTATTTTCCTTGGAAACTTGGATACATAAAAAACTAATTCATAAAATATCTACATCATCTCCTGCTTATATATTCATAACTAGAACCCTTATTAGACACATCATACTTATAACATTTCATAATATCTATAGGAAACATAAACAAAATAATTAGTGATCATGGATTCTAAGAAAAGGTAACCATGATAGATATTCATGATCATTTAAATAAGAAATGTGAATAAAGGGTATGAGAACATTATCATAACCTTTAAAAATCAAAGCAAGAAATTATTAGATTATAAACATGATTCATGGAATAGTGTTTGGAAGATCATAAGACATGAATCATAAATGTATTCAAGAACATAGACCAAAAGAACAAAACATTTTAATGATATCATGTAAAAAAGAGTGGTATAACTGTGGAATATATATTATCATAGAAATATTACTTAAAGGTTTACAAAAAATACATTCATAACATATTATTCTTTTTTTATCAACCCTTTAATGTGCTTTAGTCTTTGGATAACCCCAAGTGTACCCTCTTTTGTGCTTGGTATAACCTCTAATGTACCCCCTTTCTGGATTGGGATAACCTAAAATGTAACCTTTGTTCTCTTTGAACCTTAAAATTTACCAAATTCATTGGATTAATATATAATTATGGGACCAACCATCACATAATCATAAATCCATTCATATATATTCCCCAATATCATCATAACATAACCCATAAAAAATGGGTTTCATTAATATTTCATCATCATAATCATAAACCATCTTGAGAAAGAATAAATATGGAATATTTAGATCAAAACCCCATTAAATACCAAGTTACATGAAAGGATGTTATCATAGATAAAAAAATCCCTTTAAAATAACATTGGAATATTTGTTGAGGAAAACAACATTTTTATTTTAAAATCACTTATTAAAATCTAAAAAAATAGAAAATAGTAAGGATAACATTTTCATTGAAAATAACAATGGATACATGTAAATAAATCATTAAAATAATTGTTGGTCATGATTAATGGAAATTCTATTCATGTCGTGTGCATTAAAATAGAGATTCCTTAGATATTTTTGGTAAATAGACAAAATCACCTCCCATGGAAAATGATAAGAATATTACTTTTAAACAATTTTGTGAAAATTTAATAATGGTAAAAAATGAATATAAGATATTTTATAATAATATAAAAACATTTTTAAAGCATTATTTGACAACAAGGATTAGGAAGAAATAATATTTTCGATCGAAGGGAGAAATAAAGTCATTTTTCCTTAAAAACATTATTTTTGTATATTGAGTACATAAAGTGAGGAAAATGAATGGAAAATGTGTATTATCAATAAATAAACTAAGGATAATAAAATTAAATTTATTTTTCAACAAATGAAAATATAATTTTTTTTAATGTAAATTCTAGCACAGATAATCCAGATTAAAATGAGATTGAAACATAAATTTTTTTTGTGACCTGACCATAGATATCCTAGAGCTGGTGTATCTTACAATTATAGTGGAATTATTAAAAGGAATAAAATCCCAAAGAACCCAATATTTTAGATTTCTTGGTATTCCAAATACTTAAATGAGTCTTTTATTATAAATGAATACACTAATTACAAAATAATTTTTTTTCTAAATAACATTAAGGATAAAATTATTACATCTCGTGTATCCTTGTATAAAGTTCATAGTATTTTTATTGGAATCATATGGAAATGAAACAGAATAATTTTGAGTTCAAATTATTAGAAAGGGTAAATTATAGTATAACCAATAATAACTCCATGAGAACAGTCAATATGGAAAGGTAAATAACTGAACACATATGCCATGTAATCAATAAATAGAATAAAAGTTCATAAACAATATGGAAAGGTAATAATTGGATTAACATGACACTAAAATAACTATATAACAATAAATTAATATATTAAGGTATGAAAATAAATTACATGCTATTTAATAATTGAATCAAAAATTAAATGTATCCATTGTGAGGTCTATGAAAAATCGCATGGATGAATAATAAATAAAACTAGATGAGGGGAATTATTGATTATTGGATGACATGTTTCCTAGGTATATAGTACCTTTAGCATCAAGACCTTTCACCAGATAATTTATAATATATTAGGTAAAAACCCATCTAAGGCGGCTTTAAAAAATGGATCGTCCCATGAGACAACTAATGCATCTAGGGACTCTTTATAATAGGTCCCCACTTATGTCGTACCAGTCTAAAAAATTCCTCATATATCAAATAACCAATTTTATAATGTGCCTTATTAAATATCTGTATAGAGTAATATATATAGATTTATTAATATTTACATAAATATTTAAATAAAAATCAATGTAAACACTGTATAAAAATTATATATAGTTTAAAAATTGAACATATTCATGATATACTATAAAGTAAATTAGGGGAAATTCTATATTCAATGATCATTGGAAATTTAATATTTAAAGGGGGAAAAAGAAATCAATGAAGTCAATTTGAATAATTTTCTTAGGAAATCAAAATTTAAACCATATAGAGAAAGATTAAGGATATTATCAATACAATATACCCCAAATAGAGTAAAATAAGTCTTTGTTATCATTTCTGAATAGAAATATTATAAAATGATCTTTTAAAAACATTCCTAAGAAAAATATCCTTTTCTTTTGAAAATAAATTCAACACATTTTCTTTGAAAATAAATTTTAAAAATATTTTCTTTAAATATTAACCTTTTAAACATGAAAAAGGTAACATCTATGGAATTATGGTGGGGAAATATGTACATACCATATAAGGTAAAAATAACATTTCATTTTCATGATAAGTGGTTAAGAAAATTCAGTTTTCAGAAATCGAATAGAAGATTCCATTGAAAATATGTTTAAAATGAAAATAAAAGGTAAAAATTTCGTTACAAAATCATTTTAAAAACATTTTTTGAAAACATTTTAAGAAAATATGGGTTTTAGAAGAAAATGGGTTATCTAACTAATGAGAGAAATGATGTTGGGTTTTCTTAAAAACGTTTTCTAAAACACCTTGAGAACCAAATAATGAAAAAATGGTAATAATAATTTAAAATGGTCATGAATAACCATAGGAGAGTAAAAATAATGGTTTTATATAATATTTTTTATATTTTTTCCTTTAATGAAAATAACATTGAGTGATTATTAAAATTATTGTTTGGAAAAGTAATTTTTAAGCATTCTAAAGTGTCAACACCACTTTGAATAATTTTAAATCCTAAACCTCATGAAGGAATAATATTAAATAAAAGTTTTTAATAACTTGAATATAAATTAATTAATGATATAATATATATAAATTGTTACTATATACACCAAAGAAATAATAATGTGCTAAATATGACATTTATCTCATAGAATTAAAATGTGAGATGAAAGTCCCATAACTTGTGTCTGATTTGTTTGGTGTGCCTTTATTTTCTTGACTAAAATACTTATGTTAATTTTTTACTTGATTGTGAACCTTTTTCATGTTTTTAATTAAATTTATTTCACTTTTTTACTTTGTTTTGTAAAACTACTTAATTAATTATGTTTACATCAGTTGTTTTAAAAAAATTCTATTTATGTGTTAAAACACCTTTTGTTGGTCAACTATTGTAAAATGGGTTAATAAATTAATCTCCAAAACTCAAAAATAATATTAATCGTTCATCATTAACATTTATTCATCAAATTGTTTAACTAAAAATAATTAAAAATTAACCAATACATTACATAGTTTAGTGGTTTGTGTGAAACCCTTATCAATGTTTGATAATGGGTTGAAGACCCAAAACATTTCAGTATTTTATTTTTTGTCACCCATCATATAGGTTGTCCTTTTATAAATCCATATAAATATAAATTCCAAAATAATTATGATGGGAATCCTTTAATGTAAGTTAATCACTAAATATAATTTTAACTAGGATTTTCAATACAACCTCAAAATATAAATTCTACATCAAATTTATTTTAACATATGTCCTTTTGTATAATGTTTTTCCATATTATAATTTCATGAATTTTTAAATAATGAAACCTTATCTTTAATCTAAAACACCTTAGGCTTAACCCAGATTATTTATTGTCAAAATTCTTCATAGTAGTTTTTAATGAAAATGTGAATTATCCTAAGCATACCCCTAGAGAGTGTAAAACCAGGTAAAAAGGACCGTTTTCATGTACTAGGTTGTTCCATGATAGGCTTGAAACATGTTTTCAGAGTTATTACTCCTAGGAACTTCTATTCGAGAACCACATCCACTTCTAGTATAAAGATATGAATGTATTTCTAGAAAAACTACATAATCCCTATCAAAATGAATATTTATATTGTTATTCTATACTTATCCTCAAATTATAACGTCATTATATGTTATATAATCTATCTTTTCTTAAATCTTGTTCTTGTGATTTCTACCAAACTTTATGTAATACCAACTATAGCTACCTGACCACAGATATCCCAGAGCTGGTTTCTACAACTATTACAATATCATGATTATATAGAATCAAATCCTAAAGGACCGAATAGTTTAGTTGTCATGGTAAACTAGATACATAAATTAGTATTTTTTACTAATGAATTCACTAATTATAATATAATGTTAATCTAAATATTTTCAATGATAAATTTTTTCTATCTAGAATATTGTTTTCTATATTTTTATCATATGCTTCTTGGATTCGTGGGGAATGGAAACATAATAAGGGTGAGATAAAATGATAAGTAATGGTAAAATATTGTGGAAACCATAACAAATCAATGGGAATAATTGATATTTCTAGGTAATGAATTGAATGCACATAAAATGTAATCAATAAATTGAATAGAAGTGCATAAAAAATATGGATTGGTAATAACTGGAAACACATTCCATTCAAATACCAAGATGAGGAAAAATAAATATGAAAGGCAATGAAGCTAAAACATATTCCCTTTAATTAGTGAATTGAAAATGAAATTTATCTATAGATATGTCAATGAAAAATCACATGGATGAATAATAACTGAATCTAAATAAGGGAAATGATTGATTATTGGATACAATGTTTCCTAAGCATATGGTACCATAACTATAAATACCTTTTAGAAGATGTATTACAACATATTGGGTGAAACCCCATATAAGGTGGCTAGAAAAATGAATCATCTAATGAGACTAGTAATTCATCGACGAGCTATATATAACATGGCCCCACACATGTTGTATTAGTATAAAACATTCTATCAAATAATCTAATTAATTATGTGCCTTATTAAATATACTTATGGAGTAAGAGATAGGGATTTAATAATATTTACCCAAATAACCAAATTACATTTAAATTAGACTCCATATAAAAATGATATATGGTTTAAGCAATGGGAATTTTCATGATAAATGAAATTTTAAATTAAGGGAAATTCAATGTTCAGTGATCATAGGAAATTGAATATTTCAAGTGAAAAAATGAATCAAGGAAGTGAATGTGAATACTTTCCATAGAAAAATCAATTATAAAACACCAATAAGATGATTAAGGATTGAATCAATAAAATATAACCAATGTTGAGTAAAATAAAGGTTTTCTATTATTCATGAATAAAAATATTATAAAAATATCATTTAAAAAACATCTTGAAGAAAATATACTTTTTTTTGAAAAAAAATTATAAAAAAACATTCTTTGAAAATTAATTTTAAAAATAATTTTTAAAAAAATATCCTTTTAAACATACAATGTAAACTTTTAAGTAATGAAAGTGGGTAAATCTGTACTTATTGTACATGGTAAAAAGAACATTTCTTTTTCATGTAAAAGTTTAGAAAAGATACCTTGTTCGGAAGATGACATGAGGATTACATTAATAACAATGGAAGAATAAAAAAGGGGTAAAAATGTATTTACGAAGTTATTTTAATTTTTTTTTCAAATATCTTAATAAAACATGGGTTTTAAAATAAAACATGTTCTCAAACTAAAGAGGGAAATGAAGTTGTGTTTTTGTAAAAACATTTTCTAAAACACATTGAGTTCTAAAGAGTGGAAAAATTGAACTAATACTAGGAAATATTAATTAATAATTAAAGGATAGTAAAATTAAATGTTTTGTTGAACAATGGTCATATAATTTTCAAGAATGGAAATAACATTGAAAGATCATTAATGTTATTATTGGGGGAAATAATTTTTAAACATTCCAAAGTGTCCTATACCACTTTGAATCATTTAAAATAATAATACCCATGAAAGAATAACATTAAATTAATATTTTAAATACGAAGAATATAAATGAATTAATAATATATATATATATATATATATAGGACATAGATACACCATCCAAAATAAGTAAGTGGTGAACATGATAATTATCTCACAGAAGTAAAAAAGTGAGATGAAAATCCATAATGTTGTGTCTGATTTGTATCTTGTGTATTGATATTCCTAAAAAACTAAGGTTAGTTTTTGGACTTATCTACAATCCTTTTCATTTTTATCATTATATTTTTATCAATTTTTTACTATGTTGTATACAACTACATAAACAATTATGTTTACGTCGATTATTTTGACCACATTCAGTTTATGTGTCAAAAACAACATTAGTTGGTGAAATACGGTCAAATATATTATTACATAACATCTAAAATATAAAAATCATGATATAATTATCCTATTTACACATCAATAATACATTTAGAACCAATCATTAATTATGGATATGAAAAAAATGAATCAATGTTCCAATCATGAAGATGGTGGGCTGTACATACGCATGAGCAATGTTCTCATTTTTCAGTAATCATTATGGAAATATGGTAAGTTGAATAATATCTTTCTAGAATAATAATTATTTGATAAATAATAAGTTATTTAATAACACAAACACACACAGATATATATATAATCTTGGGATGAAAAATGAATCACATCATGTTGAGGCGGTGATAGTCCACACATCCACAAATGAAGTTATCACTTTTTAAGTGTGAAAATGGGAATAAAGAAAATGATATATATTATAGGTATAGAAATTTAGTTATTAAATAAATATAATATATAGGTTTATAATTTCACATAATTTAAATTTAAACCTCCATTTATATGTTCTATGTATAGTGTGAACAAATCACATCGCTTTGAGGCAACGATAGTCCACACTTCCACAAACGATGTAATCATATTTATACAAAATCGAAAGTATAAGGGCATGTGTTATAAAATAATTAAAGAAGAATAAATACCTAATACATATAATATATATCTTATTTAAATATAATTTCTTTTATAATGGACACCATGAGAGGTGGTAATGAAAAAAATAAACAATCATTGTTTTGTGAGGTAGTAGTTTTCTGTAGATAGAAACAATATGTTCCTTACCTATTAGATGGAAGTGTGTGTAAGTGTAGTTATAACACTTATCAAAAAAACATAAAAGTATATTTATGATACTCCTTTTCTATATAGGCATGGAATAAGAAGAGTTTAGGGGGTTAGATAATGGAAAAAATTGATTGAAAGTATAAGATAAATATTTCATTAAAATCGTTCAATAATTATAATTAATTATGTTTATTAAGCATAAACTCATTTTGATGCATAAAAATTATAATACTTGTTTTATATCCGATTTGTTTTTATTTTTATTTCTCATTAATTGGTAACCAATGAATTCATTTTATATTTATATAAACCATAAATTTTCATAAGTTATCTAAGATTATTCATAAAATCTAACATAAAGTCTTGGTTATGTCATATTATTTTAAATAATAATAGTTTAATAATACATTGTTATTTAGTGAAAGTCTGTCTTGTGTGTAATGCATGATATCAAGGCAGGTCTCTCTTATATGTGATACAATATTACTAAGTGTGGAGGGAATTAAATGATATATAATATATTATATTTATTTAAGATTTTAATTTTTCTAGTTAATATATTCCCTTTTTATACTTGGTGTTGGTGTCATAAACACTATTGAATACAAAGTGGTACTTTAGAATTTCGGGGCATTGTAAATATCTTATCTCAAGATTGAGATTATTTGAAGGAACTATAACCTCCTATATAGTAAATTTAAATTTATTTTAAATCTAATAGAGTAATTTAGATACTTATAATATCATATAATATCTGATTATATCATTTCAACACCCATTTATTATTAATTCCATATTAAAATTTTTGCTTCCGGGTGTTATCTATTTTAGTTTTCATTTGATTTTTTGTTTGACGGTTTTGGTAAATTTACATTGATCATGGTTAAATCATCTCAATAATATTATTTATTATATAAATATCATGTAATTTAATTATATATATATATATATTTAAGCATCTATGAAATGTGGAGATATAAAAATGAATTACACCATTCACAGAGATGGAAGGTCATATGCACGCATGAACGTTGTTTTCATGTCTCAACTGATGGAATGAAAAAAAGGTAAATAATAATTAATAATTATAGAATCAAAATTATAACATATATTTCATATATATTTATTAAATTTATCTTTATTATCATCCTAGTAAAATGGAAATGGAAAACAAATCGTGTTGCTTAATAGAGGTGTTAGTTTACAGATATACATGAGTAACACCATAATTTTCCAACATATTGGAAGGTAATAAGGTAGATATGATATTATAATTAAATAATCATAATAATTTTAGAAATATAATTTATTAACATGTTACCCATCATAATTACCATCCATGAAAGATTGTGTTAAAAAATGAGTTGTTTCACTATATGGCGGTGGTAGTCCACACGTACACATGAATGATCATTTCACTTCCCATTTGACAGAAAAGAGGGTGTATAATGAATGTTTCATGATCATCATAAAATTATATGATATTTATGATACAAAATTTATTAATTTATGATGAATACCATTGATTTAGAGGATGCGGGAAAAGAAATAAATTGAAAGAGGTCAGGTATTATAATGATGTCTTATTCAATATGCCTCATTTAGATACCTTCATAAGTGTCACTTCCATGAATTTTTTAAAGGTATTTTTCATTTTATTTCAATTATTTTTTTATTTTAGGGGTTTTTCAGACATTGTTTGGAGTAAAGATGATTTTTTAAGATTTGGGCCAAACCGTGAGCTCATTTCCAAATTTAAAAAAAAAATTGTTTCTTTTATATATCATTAATTATTTAACATTTGTCACCCATTTAACTTCCCAGATGGCCTCCCTTGACATATTAAAACCATAATAGACATTAGGAACCCTTAAAAATCATTATAATTTCATATTTGGATGATTTATTTAGGAATTGGGTAAACACGTGATCCCAATTCTTGTTTTAAAATCTTATTTAAATTCATTCATATCATATTCATTTATTACAATTTTTTTGTGATTCTACCACCCAGCCGAATCCAAAAATCTGAGGCTCACCCCCATTATCTATTTATCCACTTTGAAGCTCCATTTCATTTCAGATTATCTTGAAAAGTCTTAGGGTTTCTCAAAACGTCCGGATTTATGAAGGTAATTTGATTCTTTAATAAACCTTTCAATTTTCACCTTCCCCTATTTCATTCCTCAATTAACTTACTAAACATCATTAGATCCTCCCTACTAGTTTTGGTTACTTGGAGATTTATCTTTTGGTGGATTATGGGTGATTTCTTCAAGATCTCTCAATTAAGTGAGTTTCCTCTCATGTTCCTCCCATTTTCTTAGGGTTTCTTCCACTTTTCATTAGGTTCTAAAATGTCTAGAATCATGGATTCATAAATTTGGGTTTTTTTGTGTCCTTTTAGTGAAATATTATGAATTAGGTCATGATATCACTTCCTTGTTGTGCGGAGTTGATGCGATTGATGTTTCATACAATGATTTGGAGTTTTTGGCACAAATAGTAGGTGATTCCATGTGTAAGAATTATTGGATGAGTGAGTTTTTCTGGATTTATTATTTTAGAATGATTCTATTCCAATTTGTTTGGTGAGAAAATTATATTTGGTATCATTTGTTAAGTGGTCATTCTTTAAGTGTCATTTTTGTGTAAAATGAATATTTTTGGTGTGTATTCCATGTTGTGTTTATTGGGGTTGTTTTATGATTCATGAAATTGTTTAATTAAATGATTTTTTGCTGAAAATTCAGGATTGATGTGATATTAGTAATATTTTGGTTTTCAAATAAGGTTTTTAGAAGGATTTTATGGTATAAACCTGGTTACACTCCTTGGATTTTTTTGTGAAGGTTTTAAATGGTTTCTTGATTTCTATAAGAGGTGAAACTATGTAGAAAAACTAGTTTGGTAGTATTGTGCTTTCGAAATGGTCTATTTTAATGTGAATAGAAAGTTATGCTATGTGTAATATCTTGTAAAGGTTTTTAATTTTTTTTAAAAATATTTTTTGAAATGTGAAAGAAGGGTAAAACATGTTGTTGGATGTTTTCAAGTGAGTATGATTTCCAAAATGAATTGGAATGAAAAAGGGGATCATGTGACATGTGTGTGGTTTGATTGGTGTGTTTGGGAATTTTAAGTGGTATTTTAATGTGTAAATTGTATCTCATAGATTTTGGAAGTTGTTTGAGAACATGAGGGAAAACCCTGGTATCTTCGTGGGTGGACATATACTAGTATTCTAGTGATCCCGTGTGGTTTGGACACTATTTCACGTAGAAAGATTGATGATAAAAACACTAACTGAACTTTAATGATGATAAAGTTGGGAGATCAGTATTTTATGGGAATGATCCCTACTAGTATCTCATCTTCATTATAATAGTTATTTTTATGGTTACTTTCGCCAAGTAAGAGGTACTAGAGACCCACAATGAGCAAGTTCCTATGTTTGTTTTTCCATTTCTAGTGCTCCTTAGATATTTTATAATTACTATTGGAATACAGTATGTTTGGATTGATAAATTCAGTAACTTTTTCATTCTATTTAAAAGTGTTGATTTCTTTTAAAGTATCCCACTTGAAATTTATTTTTATTTAAAGTTGAATCTTTTAGAAATTGTAACTTACATTTCTTCTTTACAAAACATACAAGATTTTTGCCTTATAATGATTATTAAATGGAATCTTTTTATGGTGGTATCCTCCTGGTATTTGGTTCACACCCTACTTACACACTTGGGTGTAATTAGATTTTGTTATTTAATCAAAGGTTTGGGTAAATCCTTTACTCTCAATGGTTCGGGTATCTAGATATCCTTCTTGGCGCAGTGTCATGGAGATTGCTTAAGGGTGGTTCCCCTTGCATTGAGGAGGTTCTTGGGTTGTCCTTTTTGACATTATTCCTTTTATAAAGCCTTTGAGTTTTGTTCTAGATTATATAACTCAATTATTAATTTTTATAATATTTTTTGTTTAAAAAAATCCATATTTGGTTAATTGGATTTGGTTATTGTCTTATATTTATAAACTCAAGTAAATCATTCCCAAATTTCATTTTTTTATACTTGGGAACTTAAGTCAGCCCTTTGAGATTAGGAATGATATTTAGTCCTTTCCATAGGCCCGGTCGGGTGCCTATTTTGATGATGACCATATTCAGTTCTAGACAAAATGGTATCAGAGGGGGTTAGGTTCGCTCTCTTTGGTCATGTTATTTGGGCAAGATTCAAGATAGTCTAAATCTAGGATAATGAGACAAGACATTCAGATTATGAGTTGGGTGCCTGACTATAACACCTCATGATAATATTCAAGTCACCATGGGAAGTCAGGTTTTATCTGAGTCCTTTTGTTTTCATAGGTCATCGATGATTGGGTAAATTAAAAGAGAGTTGGGTCAATGGTCTCAGCATGCTCACAGAGCCTGGAATGCCATGTGAAGTTGGGGATATTGTCCTAGAAAACTCTCTATGATGGTGAAGTGATTGGAATATGGATACCAGCTATATGTCCAAGTCACCCATGAAAACATGTTTCCTCTCACATTGTCTTTTTTCCGTTTGTTTTAGAATCATGGAATGTTTGTTTTAAAATTACAAATAAGACTTGATTTATGAAATGTGAACTTTTATGAAATTATTTTTCAGTAAAGCAGAAGTGACTTGATTTCTCAAATAATGGAAATGAATTTTTAGAACTATTTTGAAATTGTAAATGGCGTGTTTACACCTCTATTGACTGTATGAATTATGTTAGAGTAGGTTATGAAAATTTATTCCAAATAGACTTTTCAGAATTTTTGAGAAGTGTTTTGAGTTGAATGAAGTGTTTTGGGAATTTATGTGTGGGGTTTTAAGATAAATTTTTATTTGGTAAATATTAATAATTTGAATATTTTTATAAATCATTGCAATCTTCTATAAATAAGAAGATATGGGGTTAAAAATGGATGGGTGTTGATGAAAGGGGATTTTTTTTCATAAAACTGTGATTGTATTGAAATGGGATGAGATGTTTTTTTAAATTAATTTATGGATTGAAAGTGAGTTTTTATTTGAATTATTGAGGCTTTATGATATAATTTGTAAGATGTAAATTATGTTTTTATTTTTTGGTTAGTGGTTTTGAGAAAAATGGAATTTTCGGTTTAATGTTTTTTTTAAAAGTTGAAGTAATTTTTATATCCTTTGGTATTTTCGTGAGCAACCACATACATGGCGTTATATGGGACGATGGATGGTTAATGGAATGAATGTATGCCTACTAGGATGGATTTGAGGTGGGTGCCCAGTTTGGCACAAAAACATGGATGTGTGAGGCCCATAGAATACTATTGGTGTGTACACAAACCAAAAATCCGTTTATTTTCAATGAAGAGACTTCTTTTAATGAAAATAATGATGTCTTAATATTTGGTTTGGGTGGTGTGTCTTATTTTTTTTCGAAATTTTGTTGTTGTGGGATGTTTTGAGTTCAATAAACTATCTGTTTTGAATGATATTTTGGGTTCGTGTTTGGTTGGTATGTTGGGTTGAAGGGATGGTTAAAAGTCTTTTATAAGAAGTTTTTGGGAGGACCTTGTGGTGGCTGTCCTCATATGTTTGGTTCTAACTAGGGGTTTTTTGACCAATGGACTGACTTCATTGGGTCCTTGGGTTATCTCGTTGGATAGGGTATTCCCCCATAAATATTTAATGTATGACTTTAGTGCAATCTAGATTGCTTGTCCATTGGAAAGTCCTCTAGTTGATCAATACAAGGAGTATTTTTATCATTTTTTGGAGGGTGAGACCACCTCATTTCCTTTCTTGGTTTTTTGTATCCTATTATAGTTGGAATGTGGTTGTGGAAGGTTGAAAGAGACCTTAGTTCCTCATGTGACCCTAGTCTCCAAAGGTGGAAGTAGTCTGGAGTTGTCAGTGTAG
Source organism: Viscum album (assembly GCA_963277665.1). Lineage (NCBI taxonomy): Eukaryota > Viridiplantae > Streptophyta > Magnoliopsida > Santalales > Viscaceae > Viscum > Viscum album. Next base: position 1,415,048,466 of record OY728159.1, on the reverse strand, counting down.
GATGTTGTCTAAGAGGGCCTCTGGATGTTTCATCAGACTCTCTGAACTGAGGGTTCATGTTAAACCACCAGTGTAGAGAATACGGTAATGAGAGGCTAATATGACCATTTTTAATAAATTGTGTGATTTCTGGGACTCAAATTAAGGTCCCTATCCATATATTGTTTCTATCAATCTTAAGGGCCATGGTAGGTGACACCTTGAAATTTCAAGTGGTTGTTTGGCTGCAAAAGCGAAGTTTGTGCAATCTTTTGAGAGCCTCTATTTTTTTTGAAGTGTTCCTCCCTTCAGAAAATCATAAAATACTATATTTAAAAGAAGGTGTTTGCATATGTCATTTAATATTTCTATTTTTCATTAGAAGAAACCATGGGTGAAGTGTGTGCATCTTCTAATCCCTTGTTTTGAAAAAATTATAGGTTTTGGTAAAGTGAGATTGGAGTGTGTTGTGTCTCATTTCACCCATATGGGATCACTGTGTATTTGTTTGTGGCACTAAAAGAAAATGTTTTGTTTAGGGGTTTCCCAAGGCCTGGCTGCGGGGCTGAAGATGGTTTGATCATCTGAGCTCTAGCTATAGGTGCCAGAGTGAAGATGGTGCATAGTCATGGAAATACCTGGGTCATTAAGAAATGGTGGTCTAATTCCCCCCATTGGTATTAAAGACGGGAATAGTTTAAACCTTTGGTATTTTCAACTTTATCAAATTGTTCATATTCTGTGGAAATAGGTGGGGGAATCTCATTACCATTTTATCTTCTAAGTTCATGGTTTTCCACCTTTGGTCTCCTTTTATTTTTTAGAGAAATGTATGAAATTTTTGCTAGGCAGATGGAAGCACATGGTTTGAAAACAGTTACTAGTAACTGTGCACCAACCTAAGAAACTGTACAACAATAGATAGTAGCTACCGTATTGTCTTCACATAGCCATGTGCCTTGGTCCATTTAACAATGCAAAGTTTCCCATTTGTAAATATTGCTTGCATGGTTAGCCCACAGTTTCCCAAACTGTGCGAACTAACCATACAGTTGTGCCGACCCTTTAAATTTTAGGGTCTTTTAATACCTACTCATGGTAGTTGGTTAATATGATTGGTTCTTATAGTGGGGATACCCACTGTGGGTCTCATGTATGTTATTTTTGGAAAAGTTTAATGAATGTATACCCACCATACCGGGGAGACCGTTTGGGCCTCTACCTATTAGTGTCCCGATTCTATCTTAGGAAATTTATGTTTTCTCTTCTGGAGAGGATCCCATTTCTATCTCCCCATATGAGTATCTTCGTTTTTTACATGGTCTTTTCCTGGAAATAGGTTGTATATTTTGGAGTTATTTTATAGCCAAATTCCTCCTTTGTTAAAATTTGGGATTGGAGTGCACCCAACGTTTTTGTAGAAACGAGACCATGGTAACCTTGTTCGATGTTGTTGTCCATTCTGGTAAATTTCTTGAGTCTTGTTCAGATATTGTTTAAGGTATTTTGTTTTGAGATGAAGATTGAATGTGATTGATCATTTTAGTAAGGTGGTTTATGTTTTGGTTGGTAAGAGTATCCCATCAGTTATTGATCAACTGATGATATCTTAGCATTTTGGGGGTGGGAAAAACAAGGAAAAGGAATCCATTTGGGCCTAATAGCAGGGTTTGGTTTTTTATTTTGGCCTTTTTGTGGTTTTACGTGGGCATAAAGATTTATGATGGGGAGAATTTTCACATATATGTTTTTTAATGTTATTTTTAATTTAATTTAAATTTTTTCTTTATTGTGGGGGTTTCCCATGAATTTTTCAGAGGAAAGGATGGGTTTTAATGATTGAGGCCAAACCGTGAGCTCATTTCCAGATTTAGAAACAAAATCTGTTTCTTTTATAATTCTTTAATTTTTTAACATTAGTCGCCAATTAAACTTCCCATTCGGCCTCCCATAACCAATTCAAACCACTATATCCATTTATACCCCTTAAAATATCATTATCATTTTTTATTTGGGTGATTTATTTAGGCATTGGGCCAACTGGTGAGCCCAATTCCTATTGCAAAATTTTATTTTAATTATTTCATATTTTATTCATTTTTTACTATTTTTCAATGATTCCAACTCCCAACGAAATCCAGAAACCCAAGTATCACCCCCATTATCTATTTATACGCTTTGGTGCTCATTTGAATTGTGAATTAGGGAAAAAATTCATAGGGTTTCTCAAATCATTCAGATTTGATAAGGTAATTTGATTTTTCCATAAACCTTTCAATTTTCACACTTTTCCCACATTTTAGTCCCCACTTGACCTACTCAAAATCATTCAAGTATCCTTACTAGTTTTGGTTTCTTGGAGGTTCATATTTTGGTTGATTTAGGGAAATTTTTCAATATCTCCCAATTAAGTGATTTCCCTCTCATGTTCGTCCTGTTTTTATAAGGTTCCTTCCACTTTTATTGAGGTTCTAAAATGTATTATAGCTAGAGTTCATACCTAGGGTTTAATTTTGTGTCATTTTGGTGAAATATTGCAGATTAGGGCTTGATTTAACATCCTTGTGGTGAAGAAGTGGAGCGATTGGAGTTTTTGTGGTGGAATTTTACTAGGATTTTCCTCACACTATACTTACACCCATGGATGTAAGTAGAGTTGGGTATTTTGTTATAGGTTTGGGTAAATATTTTTGTGCCAGTGGTTTGGGTTTCTAGCATTCCTAATTAGCGTAGTGTCATGGAGATGGTTTGATGGTGGTGCCTCTTACCATGATTAGGTTCTTGGGCTATCCTTTTTTTACTTTGTTCCTTTTTTATACTCTTTAAATTTTTTTCTAGATTATGTAATTCAATTTTGATTTTTTTAAATGATGTTTGGGTTTGAAAAATATAGATTTGGTTTATTGGATTCTTCTGTAATTGTTTTTGTTTATAAAACTAGTTAAATAATTCCAAAATTTTATTTTTTGATTCCTGGGCTCTTGGGCTAGCCCGTGGGGATTGGGAACGCCCTTCGGGAATTGCTACCGGTCGGGATGGGTGCCGATTTTGATGGCGACCGGATTCAGTTCAGGGTAATAAGGACCATTTGAATAGTATTTATAGAAAAAAATACCTATAATTCATGTATTTTTATGTTTAAAATACAATTTGGTAGGTTTTGGTTGATAGTGATGGCTCAATGTGTTGTTAATAAAAGAGACACGAGGAATCCTTTTATAATAGAGCGAAAGGACACACTTTTTATTACATAAACAATTTAAAATTATTAAACTATTTCCTATATATAATGATTTAAAATAGATATTAATTAAAATAATTAGAATATATGGTTAAAATATCATCATATAACTTAAATTATAATGGGTTTTTAGTCATTTTAAACCACATATTTTTATTGACCGCCTTTTTAACCATTTTTTACCATACCTTTGGTAACAATTATTTTAATCTAAATGGGTTATAAAATAAAATATAAGGATATAATTGAATCATAAATGGAAAATGGATTAAATTTTAGACCATATATTATTCGACTTATCCTATTTTAATATATTTCTATTTTTTAAATAATTTAACAAAATATTATTTTACATAAAATATTATTAATGTCATTTCTCACACTATTTGTTTAATTAGACTTTAATGTAATAAATATTGTAATTAATTTAAAATATAAACCTTTAACACATACTAAATATATTATATTCATCTATAAAATTCATAGGGAATTTTAAACAACCATAAAAATATAACTTATAGATTTCAGAAAATCATTTACATGGTTTTTCTATTGCTGCACAAGAACTATATCGGTGTTGTGTAGGATTTTAATAGAATCATTTAATCAATAAAAAATAATAATAAATTACCATAATAGAAAAATAATTTATAGTACAAATAAATTTTTATAACTTAATTTATCCTCTTTTTATCCTTACATAAAAATTTTAGTGATCTTAAATTCAAGAGAGTAAAATTTTGGAATTCTCACTACTTAAAATAATAGAAATTTCATTATCATTGGCAAAGGAATAAAATTCCAAATATTAAAATTCTAGAATGACATGGTATAATTAATTCAATAAAAATAAATAAATTATGGTTTTGGGTTAATTATGATACATTATCTCAGGGTTTAGCCCTATTTTACTCATTTAACTCTTACCAAGGCGGTGAAATATTTCTGTGGTTACTATTGAAAATAACAAAAAATAAAAGAGAAATATTTACCAAATTTTAACCTATTAAATTCAAATATGGTATAATTATTTTTTAAATTCAATCTATATAAGTGGAATAAGTAATGTTTTATATAAATCCATAAAACACAATGAAAAACAGTCTTTAGAAAAATATGTTTAAGGCATAAAAATTAACTTATGTAAAAATCACGAATATTAATGAATGAAATGGAATTAATTTGGTTATTATCAATAAAAATGATCATATGTCACTTTAATAAAAAATACCAAATATAATGGTAATTTTGAATTATTTAAATCAAAGAAAAGATATAATAGTATCTAAAAAATAAATATTTTTTACTACTAACTAAAAAATCCATCATTTTATCAAAATCCTAAAATGTCACCCAAAGTTAATTTTGATATTTTGATTTCCAAATTAAACATCATTGTTTAAAATATATTTTATAAAATTGGATTAAAATAATTGTATTATTTTCTCAAAAAAAGTAATAAAAACAATCTTTGAGGAAAATGTATTTTTAAATCATATAATGACTTTAGAAAAAATATTTATTATGAATTATACAATATATTTTGTTTATATAAATGCATTATATTTTTTTTTCAAAATGTAGTCATTCCTATTCACTTTTACAATTTAATATCTAGGTTAAAACTGTTTGTTATATTATGGTTCAATTAGACTCGAGGTCGCATACATAAAAAGCTATCAAAGAAGTTAAATATATTTAAAGGGGAATATATCATAAAATCTAAGAGTGTTACATTATACTCCCTGTAAAATAAATTTTTACATCAATTTTCTATAACTTTAATAAAAATACTAGGATATCATTATTTCATTATATTTGTAGGTTCTCCTATAGCTTCTTTGAATTTCTGAGCCCTTCAATGAACATTAACCCAATTAGTAGTCATGTTCCATATAAATTTATATCTACAATCTAATATTTTTATCAGTTGCTAATTAGAGAAAATATAATCCTCCTACAGTAAGACCTATGATTTCAGTGCATGTCATAGATAAAACTTTTATTTCCTCAGGATATATACATTGAACACGTCATGAACTTGAGGGAGGATTGGTGGAAGCATCAAGAGATAAGACAATATCCATAATGAATCAAGAATATTAAAGGGGTAAATATAACTCAATTTTATCTTTCCCTTATTTCTAAATATCATAACCTTATTCTATTTGGAAATTAATAGAAATTTATTATCTCTAAATTTAAATTCCATATTTCACCAATGATTGTTATTATAACTTTTCTCCTGACTCCGAGATGACTTTATGTGTTTCTGAGTAGATCTGAATTTATTTGTAACTTACTCAGCTATTTTAGGTCCATATAGATTTATTTCTCTAACTTAATCTCATAACATTTGAAAAGTAAAATTATTTCCATAAAGTTATTTATAAGGACCCATCTAAATTTATGAGTGAATGATATTGTTGTATGGAAACTAGAGAGGTAGGTATCAATCCCAACCACTATTAAAATCCATAGAAATAGACATAAACAATTATAACATGGTTTAATGGTTCTCTAATTCTAACCATCAATCTATGAATGATAAGTAGTATTGAAACACAATTTTGAATCCAAATCTTTTTGAGGACTTCGTATGGAATTGAAGGTAAAACTCAATTTAGGATCAAATAAAATAGAATGCGGTACTACATGAAATATAACCACTTATCTAATGTATAATATGGAAGGCATATAGAGAAATCTTATCTGATAGAAATTATATTTTTTGAATTCATAATTAGAACGCCTAAAACCCAAATAGCATTATGAAATTTTTATATCATGGGGAGTTTGGTGACAAAATGAAGGTTGATGTTTTCCCATTTTTATTCTGGCATGGTTAATAGTTGTAAAATCATCCTAGAATTATATCTCTCATACCTAAATTTATAGCATACCATGCATTGAAAAACATACTATGAAATATATCTCTTCAATTTTTCCTACCGTAAATACTCTTTCATGTCTCTATACATATTTATAATTCCATGTCGAATAGAGAATGATAAACTATGAGATTCATCCAATAACTGATTCAAATATGGTATGGAAAAAACACATACATGATTCCTAAATTTTTTTATTCCATCATAATCAATATTGAACTTAGAAACATTTATCTCCATATTTTACAACTATACATATTCTTTTTTCATCCCATTAATACTCACATGGATAGATAGATTTACATTAATACAAGAAAGATAGGTTACATACCGTTTCATTAGGATTTAATATTTTTTATTTTAAAAATATATATTTATTGGATGTATTTCAATAATTACCATGGACACACTAGCACGTTCCATCCAACTCAAAGAATTAACCACCTTTTATTCTTTCCCAGGGTAGTAAGGTATTGAAAATTCATAATTTATACTCAATTTCAGACATATTCTTTGGAACACAATCATATATTTCCTACAAAATATAATCATTAACCATTTATGATAATTATATATATAAAAAATTTCTCCACAATGATTATGTATCCAATTATTTAATGAAAAAATTACCGCAGTTAACTCAAAATAATGAGTTAGGTAATTTTTATCATGAACATTAAATTTATATAATATATATGCTATGAACATATCATTCTCCATGAGGATGCATCTCATTCCTAACTTATATGAACTAATATAAACCACAAGACCTTTTCCAATGTAGGGAAATGTATGAATTGGTTTACTAAATAACCTTCTGTTCAATTACTTGAAATTATCTTTACATTCATTTGTATAAATGAACTTACATCCATTCCAATTACACATGTGGTGTGGATTAGAAATCCAAGATAAATTATTCAAAATAAAATTGATAGTATATAGAAAAACCTAGAAAAATATGGATCTTATTAACCATGGTGGGTCTAGGCCATTGATTAATAATAACCATCTTTGAAATATCGACTAAAATAAACGCCCTTGACATTAAATGACAGAAAAATAAAGATTTTGAAAAATTTGTATGACCAAATGGAATCACTATATATTTCTTATGTTAATTTATTACATGAAGTAATATAATAGGTATATCCTTCTTCTTGACCCTTCAATAGATGGTATCCAGAATGCAGGTCAATCATGGAAAAGTATTGATCTCTGTTAATTTGATCAAACTAGTAATCAATATGGGGTAGATGCAACTTTTTCTTGATAGTGATCTTGTTAATTTCTTGATAATCAATACATTGTTTCATTGAACCATATTTATTATTAACAATAATAAAAACTTTACCCTATGGTTATGCACATGGAAAAATGAATCCCTTATCAAGATTCTCTTAGAGTTGCGTCTTTAATTCAATCACCTCAATTAGGCCCATTCATTATAGAGTATTCAAAATAGGTGTAGTACTTGGTTTGAGTTATATAGAAAAATCAACTTCATGATTCATTTTAAGGGTAGAAACTCTTCCAAAAAGAAATTAACAAACTCTTACATAATAAGAATATATAATATGTTGATATTCTACCTAATAATCTAAGATAATAAACCCTTTTGAATAATAATAAAGACTTATGTGTTGGATGTAATTTATATTAAATTTAATACTTAAAATTTTACTGATAGATTATTGTTTGATATTTTGAAATATCAAATGTTACTTCCATTTCTTGGAAATTTATTTGGTATTGACATAAAAATATCCAATCCATGCCCAAAATTACACCAAATTCTACTCTAGGTAGAATAAAATGATCTATAGGAAGAAAATTCCCAAAAATTAAATGAGATTTGAATAATATACTTCAAATACGATCATCATACCATAAGGGTTTTCAATTATAATAAAATATCTAATCATTGAGATTATGAATATAAATATATTGATATGATTCATAAAGGAATTGAAATGACTGAGCACAAAAAGATACTTTAATATTTTAACATACCTGTAACCACCTGGGATGTTATTATTGCCCATCAGAAGTAGAAATAACTTAATTTACATTCTAATTGGTATTATTTTATTTCATATTATATTTTTTAATAACATTGCTTAAAAATTATTAATTTATGAAACAATAAGGGGGTGAATAAACTAAAACACATGCATTTAAACCATTATACCCCTATAAAAAATAATGGATTTTATACAGTTGAATAAATAAAAGATTTATATATTTTAAATATATAATTATTTTTTTGTGATATATAACAAAGATATAATTATGTTCCTTTATCTATAAATAGAATGATGGATACAAATATTTACCCACCTCCATCTCATGTCATGTTATATGAATAGTGGATTTTGTAAGAAGAAAACACATAGAAATACCAGGAATCATGTTGAAGTAAAACATAATATAAATTTTCTACATTTTAAAACAATTTTAGATAACAATGAATACTTATTTTCTTATATTTTTGTATCCAATTTATACACATGTTTAATCATATAATATAGTAGATAAATGACTAATTTCAGTGGATTTAATGTATCTAGATCAATATAGACATGTTAGAGGTTCAAGTTTTGGTGTTTCTCCTTGATAGATCTTTGTGAATGTAAGCTAGTATGATATAATAATGATAAAATGATATATGATATATGAATATATTAATAATCTAATAGAATATTTTAGTTGGAAGGATGAAATGATAAATAATTTTAGTCAAAAGGATCAATGAGAAAAATCAATATAGTGGAAACTATATCAGGAAGATCCACCTCCCACCATGTTAAGGCTTGAAATTCACCATAAATTCCATCCTCACCCAAATTAATTGATTATTTCATACATGTTTCTTATTAATGTTAATAAAAATACAACTGAAACCTTTCTTGTACTAATATTTAATAACGTTTTATTAATTATGATTTGTATCTATAATCTCAAACTATATACATTTTTTGATAGGTAAACTATATAATATCCATAGTGATACAATACATAATAAAAACATCCAAAAGATCGGATGATATTAAGGTTCTATCTAGCTCATGACACAATAAGTAGTATACCTTTTCCCCTAGAAATATTTTATGTTCACATGGTCAGACATGATATTGTAACTTTTATAGCATGACTGTATGATCTTATAATGTTACATAATGATAATGAGGTTTTTTATTTCCAATTAATGTTATATGAAAAACCATTTAAAATTATTTAAAAAAACTTCATAGAAATGGTATGTTGTTAATAAATGAAATCCAAATGTGAAATAATAGTTTGAGGTATGAAAATCTAAAGGCTCCTTTTAATAGATAGAAAGGACCTTATAGGAGTACCATTACCCCAACAGTTTCACTTCCAAATTTAATAACGTTACATGTTTAGGAATATGAAATATTTTAAAATAACGATATAATTTACATTAAAAATGAATAACATTTATATATAGGGGCCAATACATGAAATATTATTCATGATAATTTAAATGAAATTCTCAATAATGAATGGTTGGGAGACTCGATTAAGGTTGTATAGATGAGTTATATTTTACTAATTTGATTTTATAATTATTAACTACTTTGTAAATAATTGTTTTATATTATTCTTATTTTCTATAGGAATTTATATTATATAAATGTAAAGGAATGATATTATTAATAATGATTGGGATTCATTACTCCCTGTGATACTTTTATAGAAATCATCGATGGAAGACGATAAAAAAATTTAAGAGCACACCATGTATTTGCCTAATTTGAAAAAAAATAAAGTAATAATAAAATACTCTTAATACCTAAAGTGTAACGATAAAAATATACACTAACATTATATAAAATATATTTTTATATTTTATAATAATTTATTAATTTTTTTTTCATGAATCACTATATGTTTCTTATGATGAATTTAGATGTAATAATAATCTATTTTTTAATATGGTGCATGGATAACCATAAAATATACCACCCCTAATGTCCCTTGTGAATTTTAATACACTATATTCAATATTTTACAAATAAACTTCAAATTAAATGTCTTATATTTTATTTTAATAAGAATTTATTTTTGATAAGGTGAGATTTATTTATTTTCAAAACCATGCTATGAGAATAACGAATGTGAAAAATAAATCTATGGATTTATATGACTAGATAAGTAATAGTGTATATATAATAATATTTTTATATCAAAACACATTTAAAAATAAATTAAATCTTTTTATCAATATTTTAAAAATTTATGAAATAAAGTAATGACGTCTATTTTTTATTACATTTTTAAATTGATGAATGATATTAAATTCCTTCCACAAACATGTCTCCCCGATGTGGTATTTCTGAATGTAATTACATTTTCATTTAAAATATTTATTAGGTATTTTTTATCTATAATTATTCAATACAACCAAGACTATTGATAATACATATATTTAAAATTGAAAATAAATTTATTTCAGACTGAGTGGGTATGTTACATGGTTTCAGTTTAACACCCCAAGCTTCCGTGACATGTTTCTCTTTGAATAATGCAATAGCTTGCGTTGTACGCAACATGGAGTTTTAACGTACCAAGACCAATCAAACTAGCCATTATGAATAGTAATAACCAATTTTAGAAAATTATAAATTTTATTTTCCCAAATGAACTTCACTTTTGGATTTTTAATATCAAAATTTCCTTAGGGTGAATTTTTGGTATTTTTCTGAAAACATTCAATTTTTTATGAACGGTGAAAAACGGTGGGTAATTATTTAAAACTGAATTTTTATTTAAATAATTATTTATTTTATTTAATGTTATTATAAGTAAAAATAGATACATAATATCTATATTAGTTCAATGCAATTCATTGGAGCCATTTTATAATAAAATTAGATGTATTAAATTTTATTGAATTTTTTAACGTCTTTTACCCACCTTCTAGGAATGTTAGCAAATTTTCATAAAATATAATTTTTTCACTTTTGTGAATTTAATTTTAAAAATATAAGAGACACAGTTGATATCATTAAGTAAAACTTGGTTTAATAAGATGAAAATAATTTTTGGTGAATAATAACTTTGGACTTTTATTTACCACCATTAAAAGTAAATTGGGTAATTAAAGTTAAAAATGATATTATTATTATCTTAATACATGTCCTAATTCTATTGGATAAATGTATTTTGACTGAAATCAACCATAGGAGTAAAATATGATCCTTTTTGTCAACATGTAATATATTAAGACATTTATTATTATTTTATTTAAAGAAGAGTTAAAAGAGTTAAATTCAAATAATCATAACAAAAACTTTTTTAATATAGGGTCACACATAAAATAAATTTGACTATAAATATTCATTATAAACATATAAATATTTCCTATATAATTTTATTTAATTTATAATTTTTAGTTATTAAATAATTAAATTTATTTATGACACAATGATGATGCAATAATTACCTTATTAATGAATGATTAAAATAATTGACATTATAAATATCCAAATAAATGTAAACTGAGACTTTTGAAGAATAACAAAAATTTTATAGGTTAATATTACATGTTTGGGTGGATTAAATTATTTTTTGAAGTAATCAAGTTTTTAGTACTTTAACAAAAATCAAATAATAAATAGTGTCAAAATTGACATGAACTAGTTTTTAAAAGAAATACTATATTATTAACTCACATACTAGTCATAGAAAACTAAATATCAGAAAAAGGACTTAAATAATAATATATATGTCATTAAAGAACTTCTTGGGGTTACCTTGAAATTTTAAAGTAAGTTTATTAACCATATAATATAAAGATACAAGGAGACATGGTAAATGTTAAAATATTTTACCAAGAGTTAAATCTAAAAGATATGGTTAATATGGTAACCTAAACCTGTATAAAACCTATTGGATGAGATTTTTGAGACCTATCTCCACATTATATTCTAAATAAATCATTTTTGATCCATTATAATTCGAATATTATTGTATAATAAATAATATTTCAAGCTTTTTCTAATGTAACCCTCACCTCTCTTATAAAAGGGTACTTCCCCTTCTCTAAAAATCACACATCCATTGCCATTTTTATTTTCCAATACCTACTCAAATATCATCCCAAATACCCACACATTGACCTAGATACCTTATTTTGATAATAAATCCAACCTAAGGATCTCTTTTAATCATCTTAGAAGGATACACCCGAAGTAGAGGTAATAATTTAACCATCGCTTTCAATGTTCTTTTCTTATTCCAAATCTTATTTATTTGTTGTTTCCATACCAAAATAATTACTCCCATACCTTATACATACTGTGATGTTTTTATAAATAAGGTATAACCATATTCATTATTCTATCCATCCTTTGGATGACCAGTCCTCATACGTGTGTACATACAGCTTACCATCTCCACGTCGTGGTGTAGTTTTTTATTCAAACACTTCATTATTTGGATGGGAATAATAATGAGTATAATTGGTTAAAAAAATAAATATAACATGTTAAGGATTTTTTATATATTATATACCATCCAATTACATGCTATTTCACCATCAAAAGAATGTTATTGTCGCTCATACATATATACATATTACCCTCTCCACGAACGCAATGAAATTTATTTCCCATCATATCCATTCATGAATAATTCTCATTTTGTGATTAAAAATAATGTTTAAGAACTTAATATCATTCTGTATATGAATAAAATACATCCTATCCATGACAAACATGACTTATGTAACAAAACATATAAAGGAAAATGAATCAGCTAACACCCAGAACAATGATACTACTGAAATATTATTAACAAAGTAGAAATGGAAGATCATATAGGATATCATATTTATGTATTTGGTTCTTGTATAATTTAATAAAAATGATTTAAAAATCATACAGGAGGTTGACGTACCCTCAATCAAGGAAAAGTACAAGGTAAGGGTTGATTTTACAATCACTTTATTATCCGGGGTTGTTTATATGTGAATATCTACTGTGAAATCATTGTCATCCACATCCATGTTTCTTAAAAATATATTTCAAAAAAAATTTACTGTTTCGTAGACTATGGGTTGAATTCATTTATACCCTTTTTTGAATTTTTATAAATTTTTTGTAAAGTAATCTATTCATCGTTTTCCATAAAAGGTACTTTATGACCTTTTGGAAAAATTAAGGTAAGAATGCCTTTTTTAACTTATACAGAGGGTGTGACTATTTTCTACCATTATAATTGTAATGTAATTTATTCGTCATTTTCCATACAAGTTACTTTATGACCTTTTTGAAAAATTAACGTAAGAATGTATTTTTTAACTTATACGGAGGGTGTGACTATTTTCTACCATTATAAATTCTTCTATTCTTCTGTTAAAATCTTATATGAATATTTTCAAAATAAATGTTTTCTATTATAATTTTATGACTTTTAAAATGATTTCAATATAAAAAGAGATCTTTCTCTCAAATAGTTTTTATTTCATCAATTTCAACATCCTTGGACAGATTTTACACTTGTTTCAAGTTGATTTATTAAGATACCAATCATCCATATTTTTTTAAAGGTTTTGTGATATGTTTGACTATGGATGGTATATTTTTTATACCATTCATGGTTTATGGTTAAATTATTAACATTTTATATGCTAGTTTTGATATGAATGTTTATGTTATGTTTCAAACTTTTCATATGAGGAATGCATTGGATTTAGTAAGTGACAGGTGGAGTCTACTATAGCTCCTCGATGCATTAGTAAGTCTCATGAGACAAACTTTTGTCTTGGAAAAATTCCTTAACAAAATCTTATTTTTAGTCTTGGAACGAGGTGATGACTACATGGTTATGATATCTGACATTATGCACTCCATCATTATGAAACTGGATATTGATATTTCATTTGATTATTCAACAAGTAGAATAGCCATGTGAATAAGTAAATGGAATTATTTGATTTATATTTTTCATATTATGTTGAGGTTTATGTTTAAAAGGCTTTTGTTTTATCCTTATACATTGCCTTAAATGTTTATACTTATTTATGAAAGTTTATGTTATATTGTTATCCATATTGACCGTCTGAGCTCACCCCTTTATATGTCTTATTTTTTCAAGGATGTGAAGAAGTATTTTATGGTTGACCTATAGGGATATGATAAGGGATATAAGTGTTTTTAATGGGGAAAAAATTTTGTTGTTGTTTTTCTTTCATGATGTAATGTAAACCTTATGTATGTATCTAGTACTTCTAAGGTGACTAAACTAATAGGTATTTCGAGACTTGATCTCTTGTGATCATTCCAATGTTATATAATAATGAACTAATTCTTGCAAACTAGGGTCAGGGCATTATAGTTGGTATCAGTTAATGTTTAGTACAAAACATTGAAGATAGATTTAGAAAAACTCATATTAAGGAACATTACCCTAAGATAGACTTTGAGGATTAGTATAGAAGAACTTCCTAGAATTTTTGTAATGTAAAGATTTTCCTTATATTCCAAGAAATGAATCTCTGTATGTATATGATATGGTAGAGGTGACTCTAGAATAGATGTACCTTGGAATGAAAACTCTGACTAGGAGTTTCAGGCCTTACATGGGGTATCCTAGTACATGACAACAGGACTTGCTACACTCTTGGTTATGACACTCTCAGGGGATTTGAATTAGATAATTCACATTTTCTTTAAAACCCATTATGAAGGATCTATGAGTATATACCTCCTCAATAATATATTATATGCCATTATTTAGAAATGGAACCTAGTAGGAGGAATGTAAACTGTATCAACGCATGTAATTAATGTAGGGATTTACCTCCCACTCAAGATAATTATAGTGGAGCTGGTGATGCAAATAGTGCTAATAAAAAGAACCTTATCTTCAGAGTAGAAATGTCATCACCTAATTCTTATCAAGATCCACACCCAATATCACAACTAAATTCAATTATTTAGGAGGAATATAATTAAATAACTATGTGCGAGGAAATGAATGTTCAAATAGAAGATGTACCTATTGTGTAAGAATATGTTGACGTTTTTTTAGAGGATTTACTGAGACATACTCCAGAACAAGAAATTTAGTTTTCTATTAATTTAATTCTGGGTTCAAGGCCCATATCGAAGACCCCTTATAGAATGGCCACTATGGAATTAGTGGAAGTAAAGAAAAAACTAGAGAAATTGAGTAATTAATGATTTATTCACCCTAGTGCTTCTCCATGGGGAGCCCCTATTCGTTTTGTAAAGATGAACAATAGATCTATGAGGTTGTGCATTGAATACAGGGAGATCAATTCTATAGTATAAAAGAACAAGTATCCCCTACCTTGCATTGATGATTTATTCAATCAATTTTATGGAGATCAATATTTTTCAAATATTGATCTTTGATCTAGATATCATTAGTTATGTGTGAAGATGGAATACATTCCAAAGACATCATTTCATACTAGGTACGGGCATTACGAGTTTACAGTAATGCCTTTAGGAATGACTAATGCACCCTCTGTTTTCATGGATCTAATGAATAGTGTTTTCAAGGAATATCTTGATGAATTTTTAGTAGTATTTATTGATGATATCTTGGTATATGAAAAAAGATACGAAAATCATGGAAATCAGTTTCACACTATTCTAAAAACCCTAAGAAGAAATGAATTATATGGGAAGTTTAGAAAATGTGAATTATGGATTTAGGAAATTTATTTTCTTGGCTATATTGTCTCTATTTATGGAATCTCTTTTGATCCTTATAAGATAAGAGCAATACAAGAACTGCCATCCCCGACAAGTATAACTGAGGTACACAGTGTTATTGGTTTCTCAGGTTATTATCATTATTTTTTCTAGAATTTTTCTCAATTGGTAAACCATTTAACCAAATCACATGTAAATGTAATAAATTTGTTTGGAAAAAAGAGTGTGAAGAACGTTTTAAATAACTAAATAAAATATTATTCAATTCTCTTATACTGACTCCACCATCAGGGAATGATGGGTTTGTAATTTATAATTATGCTTCAAAGAAAGGACTTAGTTGTGTCCTTATGTATAATGATAGAGTTTTTTCCTATGCATCACGACAGCTAAAAATTCAAGAACAAAACTATCACACTCATGATCTTCAATTAGCTACTGTAATCATTTCTTTGAAGATATGGAGACACTATCTCTATGGTAAAAAATTTGAGATATATACAAATCAGAAGATTTTGAAGTATATTTTTTTATAGAATGAAATCAACATGAGGAAAAGAAGATATATTGAACTAATAAAATATTATTATTGCACTATACACTACCACCATGGGAAGGCAAATAAGGTGGCAGATTCTTTGAACATAAACCATCATGGTGTTTTGAACAATATGAGAGTTGAAATGAATCCTATGTTCATGGATCAAATAAAGATAGATAGGGGAATAAATATGGAAGTTGAAACATCAATAATTTTTCAATTGGTTGCCAAACCATCTTTACTAGAAATGATAAAAAGTTATTAGACTGATGATGAGGAGTTTCAAAAGAATATTAATGTTGTGAATGATGGGAGATTGATTGACTTCATAAATGAAGATGGAAATGTGAAATTTGGGAAGAAAAATTGTGTTCCTAATATACCTGGTCTAAAAAGGGAATTGTTTGATGATTCTCATAGATCCAATTTCCCAATACACCTTGGTAGCACTAAGATGTATAGTGATTTGAAAGAACATTTTTGGTGGGACAACATGAAGAGGGAGATTGGTGATTATGTGTTAAGATGTATGGTTTGTCAATTGGTTATGGATAAAAGAAAACATAATTGAGGAGTTATACAACCGCATCTCATACCTGAGTGTAAATGGTATGATATTATGATGGACTTTGTCATAGGGCTACCAAAGACTCTTAGATAGAATGATGCAATAT
Source organism: Viscum album (assembly GCA_963277665.1). Lineage (NCBI taxonomy): Eukaryota > Viridiplantae > Streptophyta > Magnoliopsida > Santalales > Viscaceae > Viscum > Viscum album. Next base: position 1,415,031,427 of record OY728159.1, on the reverse strand, counting down.
GGGTCATTATTGATCATCTTACCAAGTCATCAATTATTCTTGATATAAGGGAAGATTTACAACATGAATGTTTAGAAAGACTATATATTAATTAAGTTGTAAGACTTCATGGAGTACCACTATCGATTGTTTCTGAGTGTGATCCCTATTTTACATCATGATTCTGGAAAAGTATTCAAAAGGCCTGGGATACTGAACATCATTTAAGCACTTCCTACCACCCTCAAACTAATGGAAAATTAGAAGGGACTATTAAAACTTTAGAATACATGTTGAGATCTTTCTCATATGACATTCATGGTATGTGGGATCAATATTTACCTCTTAGGGAATTTTCCAATATCAATAGCTTCAATTCAAGTATTCAGATGGTGCCATGTGAAGCGTTATATAGAAATAGATGTCACACACCAACTTCTTTGGATGATGTTGGTGAAAGAAAACTCATAGTCCTAGAAATTGTTGAGGAAACAATAGAAAAGGTGAGGGTTATCCAAAACCACATCAAAGTAGCACAAAGTTGGAAAAAGAGTTATGCTGATAACCGAAGGAAGGATTTGGAATTTCAAGTAGGAGGGAATGTTTTCTTGAAGTTATATACATGGAAGTGTGTTATATGTTTTAGTAATAAGGGTAAATTAAGTCCCGAGAACATTATAACTTTCGAAATTCTAAAATGAATTAGAGTTGTGGCTTATTGTTTGGCAGTGACACCAAGTCTCTAAAAAGTTCTTGATGTGTTCCACATATCACTGTTGAGAAAATACATGCCTGACCCAATGTATGTAGTGACCTATGACGAAATAGAACTAGAACCAAAATTTTCTTATTGTGAAGTGCCCGTCAAAATTCTTGATACCAAAGAGCAAGTGAGGAGAAACCATACAACTGATTTGGTAAAAGTTCTATGGAGAAACCATAAGATGGGGGAGGCAACATGGGAACCCAAGGAACATATGATGAAGAACCACTAGAATCTTTTTATGAAGTAATATTCTAGAAATTCCAGGGACTAAATTATTTGATGGAGGGAGTAATGTAACACCCAATGATTCAACTATATTTTTCCCTTTGAATATTGCAATAGCTTGCGTTGTAAACAAATTTGAGTTTTAACACACCACCACCAATCAAACTAGCCGTTATGAATACTAATACACACTTTTTGAAATTTTATAAATTTTATTTTTCAAAATAGACTTTATTTATTTATTTGGAATATCAAAATTAGCATTGGGTGATTTTTTGGAATTTTTCTAAAAACGTTCAATATTTGATGAATAGTGAAAACACTCCGTTATTGTTTAAAACTGAATTTTTATTTAAAAAATTATTTATTTTATTTAAATTTATTCACAGTCAAAATAGATACATAATACCTATATTAGTTCAGTGAAATTCATTGGAGTAATTTTGTAATAAAATTAGATGTGTGAAATTTTATTGATGTTTTTAACCTCTTTTACGCACCATCTAGGAACATTAGCAAATTTGTATAAAATGTAATTTTACAGCTTCTATGAATTTAATTTTAAAAATCTATGAGACACATTTGATATCAGTAAGTAAAATTTGGTTCAATAAAATGAAAATAATTTTTAGTCAATAGTATCTTTCGACTTTTATTTACCACAGTTAAAAGTAAATAAGGCAATTAAAGGTAAAAAAGATATTATTTTTACCCTAGAACATGTCTTAATTCTATTGGATAAGTGTATTTAGGCCAAAATAAAACTTAGGAATAAAATATGATCCCTTTGGTCCATATGGATTATATTAAGACATTTAATATTATTTTATTTAAAAAAGATTTAAAAGTGTTAAATTCAAATTTTCACTACTAAAAAATTTTTAATATAGGGATAAACATAAGATAAATTCAACTATAAATATTAATTAGAAAGATACATAATTTCCTATATAATAGTATTTTATTTATAATTTTTAGACATTAAATAATTAAATATATTTATGACACAATGATGATGCAATAATTACCTTATTAATGAATGGTTAAAATAATTGACATTATAAATATCTAAATAAATATAAATTAAGACTTTGGATAAATTCCACAAATTTTAAAAGTTAATATGACATGTTTGGGTTGATCAAATTAATTTTTAACAAAGTAATTATGTTGTTAGGACTTTAACAAAAATCAGATACTAAGTAGTGTCAAAATTGACATAAATGAGTTTTCAAAACAAATACTCTATTATTAAATGATATAATAGTCCTTAAAAAATAATGTTCTACGAAAAAAATATATAAAAATATATATTTATTATTTAACCACTTGGGGTTTTCTTGTCATTTTATAGTATGTTTATTAACCATATAATATAAAGATACAAGAAGACATGGTAAATGTTATACTATTTAACCAATAGTTAAATCTAAAAAATAAGGTTAATATGGTGACCTAAACCTATCTAAAACCTATTGGTTGAGAGTTTTTAAACTGATACCCACCATAGCTTCAAAATAAACCATTTTTTAGCCATTATAAACCGAATATGATTGTATACTATAATAATATTTCATGCTTTTCTTAAAGTAACACTCACACCTCTTATAAAAGGGTACTTCTCCTTCACCCAAAATCACACCTCCAAATCCATTTGGATCATCCAAATCCTAATAATATATCCTTCTAATTACACTCAATTCAACATAGGGGAATTAATTTTATCATAAATCTAACTTATAAATCTCTTTTGATCAACTCAAAACGAAACAGCCGATGAAGAGGTAATAATTTCACCACCTCTTTAAAAGTTTTTTTCAATTTCCAAATCCTCTCTCTTTGTTGTGTACATACCAAAATAATAACTCTAGTACCTTATACATACTATTTTGTTATTATAAATTTGGTACAACCATATTCACTATTCTATCCATCCTATGAATGACAAGTCACCATAGGTTCATACCTATGGCTTACCGTCTCCACGTCATGCTGTAGTTTGTTATTCAAACACGTCATTATTTATATGGGTATAATAATGAGTATAACTAGTGTAAATAATAAATATAACATGTTAAGGATTCTTTATATATGATATACCATCCAATTACATACAATTTCACCATCAATATAATGATATTGTTACTCAGTCATACATACGGATTATCGACTCCATGAACGCGATGAGATTCATTCCCCATCATAACCATTCAAGAATAATTTTAATTTTTTGATTAAAAATAATTTTTAAGAACTTTTTATCATTCAGTATATGAACCAAATACATCTTATCCAAAAAAATAACTTACGTAAAAAAACATATAAAGGAAAACGAATCAGTTAACAACCAAAATGATGATACTACTGAAATATTATTAACAAAGAAATATTATAAGATCTTATATTATATCATATTTATGCATGTGGTTCTTTTATAATTTAATAAAAATAATTTAAATATAATATATGATGTTAATTTACCCTCAATCAAGGAAAAATACAAGGTAAGGGTTGATTTTACAATCTCTTTATTATCTGAGGTTGTTTACACGTGAGTTTCAACTGGGACATCTTTATCATCCACATCTATGTCTCTTAAAAATTTATTTCAATACATTATTACTATTTCCTAAAATATGGGTTAAATTAATTTATACACTTTTTGGACTTTTTATAAAATTTTAATGAAAGAATCATTATGTCATTTTAAAAGCAATTTACATTATGACCTTTTCGTCAAATTAATGTAATAATGTCTTTTTAACTTATACAGAAGGTGTGGCTATTTTCTGGCATTATAAAATCTTCAAATAATTCCTTAAAATATTATAATAATATTTTCAAAATAAATGTTTTGTTTTATAATTATTTAAATTTTAAATTATTTTAAAATAGAAATATATATTTATCTCAAATATTTTTGATTTCATCTACAACAACATCCTTTGATGGATTTTGAACTTTTTTGAAGTTGATATATTAAGGTAAAAATCTACCATATTGTATTGAAGGTTTCTTGATATGTATGAATGTAGATGTGTTATTTTTATATCATTAATAGATTATGGTTAAATTATTAACATTTCTTATGCTAGTTTTAATACAAATGTTTATGTTATGTTTCATCCTCTTCATACGAGGAATGAATTGGACTTAGTAAGTGACGATCAGAGCCTGCTATCGCTCCTCAATGCATCGGTAGGTCACATGAGACAATCCAGTGTCTTGGCACAAGGCCTTAACAAATTCATAATTGTAGTCTTGGAATGAGGCCATGACTATGTGGTTATGATGTCTCACATTATGCATTATTTCATTATGAAATAGGCTATTGATATTCCATGTGATTATTCGACTAGCAGAATATCCATGTGAATATGTAAATGGAATTATTGATTTATATTTTCCATATTATGTTGATGTTTAATTTTAAAAGGCTTTTGTTTTAGTTCTATTCATTGACTTAAATGTTTATGTTTATTTATGAAATTTTCCACTATATTGTTATCCTTACTGAGCATCTGAGCTCACTCTTTTCTATGTTTTATTTTTTCCAAGATGTTACGAAGTATTTTATGGTTGACTTGTAGGGATAGGATAAGGGTTATAAGTATGTTCAAATGGGAAAAAATGTTTCTGTTTTTTTTCTTTCATGATATAATGTAAAACTAACAAATGTACCTAGTTCTTACAAGGATACTAAACAAATAGGTCTTTTAAGACTTGATCTCTTGTGATCATGCCAATTTTAAGTAATAATGTACAGATAATGGTTAACTAGGGTCAGGACACAAAATTCAGAATGTCTACAGAAATCATGACAAAGTGGTTTCCTATAACAGTTGTCATTTTTTTTATTTATGAGAGATCATGAAGATGTGGTTTTTATAATACTTATTTAGTTATTTTTATCATTTATTATCATTATTAAAAACATTTATTTTAATTTAATATAATTTTAAATTTTTCATTTATGTTAGGTTTTAGTTTTTTGTTTAAACTATTATGTAAGAAAAAAAAATAGACTAATGGAAAGAGAAATTCTTGAAGACTAATTTTTAGAAATCTTAAGAAAATCGTTGAGTGAAATACATGACGTTAAGATTATCATAATTTATGTAAACTAAGTGGTTTTTATTAAAGATGTTACATATATGATATCCACGAAATCAGTTTTATTGGAATTATGTGGAAATTAAAAAGGACATTCATAATTTTTCCAAATCAAAGGTGGAGTATATTTTTCTTCATGTTGTATTTTGTAAAAGGGAATACATAGGGTTTTTCAGGGAGGAAATTTAGTATTTTTTCTCATAAAATATTTTGAATAAGTATAGTGTACTAGGTGAAGGAGTTGAGTTAGTTTGGGACATTGGACAAATGAAGAGACAACAATAAATATAAGAGATAGGTGGAAACACACCTCATAGAGATTGTAATATTTATATATTGGTTTCAATAGATGAACTATAGAATATTTATTAGGTTTAATCACTTTTTATGAATGTGCATGCATACATTTAAATCATATTCTAATTCCTTGAATAAAATTAAACAATCACTCTCCTTGTGGAATAAGACTCACGGAAAAACCACATCAAAATTTGTTTTATTTTTATTTCATTATTCAAAAATTCTATTCCAAAACTATTATATATGTTCTTTCAAGTGTTTTTCCACTATGGTTTCTTTATTTAGGTGTGTTTATTTCTATTTTCTAGATACTTTATCTTGATATCATACATTTACTTTATTCTTCCAAGTAAGTTATGTTGGATATTTATTATTGGATTATCAAAATGTATCCTTGAAAATAGAAATTGTTATCCAATATTGTGTTGTATTTTCATAAAATTAGCCCCTGTTGAAGGTTTTTCAAATCTTTTTTTGTATAATCATTATGCATTTTTTATTATAGAATAGTATTTGGTAAGATTTAATTATTCCCTATTACATATTACAGAATTAAGTGGTATTTTTCTATTTTTTTATAAATTTAATTTGATGAGTGCAAGGACAAGGTGGAGAAGTTTGAAAACATGGTTTTAGGGTTTTTGAGAATACATAAGGAGAATTTTACACTGAAAAAGTACATTTATCTTTTGTTTACTAGTATAATGTCATATGCTATAGAGAAGACGGAATAGGAGTGGTTAGATAATAATGAATTGGGGTTTATTTAGATGTCAATATCTGGGAACATAGATCATAATACTTGGGAAGTGAAAATCACATCAAAACAAATGAAGACCCTCACTAACATGGATGATAATCAAACCCAAAAGAATAAAAATTTCTTTTGATGGATTTCATTTAACATCTGGATTTTGGAAGTTAAATCAACACAATATCATATTAGTAATGTCAAAATTATTTGGAGTTATTTATAATTTGTGATGGTGAACATTAGAGATTCTGAGTGGAAGTTCTTGTTTCTTTCATCACTCCATCAGTCATGGGATAGTATAGTCACCATGAAGAGAAACTCAAGAATAGAGATTAATCTTGTGTTTGTGGAAGTTACATAACCGATATTAAATACGAAAATTCATTGAAAGGATATCCATGAACCTTTCAAAAATTACTACAGTGAAGAAAAAAAACAAATACCATTATATGGACTAGGTAAAGAAAATAGATTGGATGAAGATGTTGAAGTAAGAGAAACTCCATGGAAGATGGTCCCATATTTTTTTGATTTATGGGAAGAATGGTCACATATTAAAAGATTTCAATGATTATCGATTTAATTATCAGGGATACACTTCTAAAGGCGGACCAATGAATATTGTATCTAAGGATAAGAGTGGAATATTATTGTGTGTTTCATGCTCACCTAATTATTGGATTATAGAAAATTGAAATTCTATTCACTAAATATATATAGAAGAAGAATAAAGAAATATACTTGTATAATATATGAATATTTTCAACTTGTTGATGATTAGGCTCACGAGATTATGGGAAAGGGTGACATGTCCATCTAGACATAAAATGATAGTATACTAGATTTGATGTGTGTGAAACGTACAAAGGGATTAATGGAAAACATATTTTTTGTTAGAGAATTATATGATCCAGGTTTTTCAAAAATATCCATGGATGGAGAGCAGAAAATTATACATAGCTCCATGATTTTGAAAAAATGTGTGAACAATGGGGTATTATTCCTCATGAGAGTATGAGAAGGTTACCTAAATGTGGGTGAGGTAACTTACAAAATTTTATGGAATCATTTTCTAGGTCTTTTGATTTATATTTTTTGATAATCTATGTTACTAAAGGTATATTTAATATTAGATGCATGGAGTATGAGATAAAAAATATTGTATCCCCAGAAATCTAATGGAATGTGACCTTTAAAATGGGTGATAAGACATTAGAGAACCTGATGTTTGAGTTGTTTTATATAGATGTATGAGGACCAACATTAATTTATTCATACATAAGATCATTCTTCTTTATAAACATTATTGATGATGTGACATAAAAAGAGTGGGTTTTCTTTCTCAAGAACATGTTTTAAGTGTTCGACACCATTATCTAATGGAGTTATATTAGTGGAAAATTAGAGAAGTTTTAAGATTACATTTCTATAGTTGGATAATGGTAAGGAGTACAGAAGTCGAGAGTTTCAAAGGATCTTCTAGTGGAAAGTTATAGAGTATAATTATTCTATACCAGGTATATAAAAATAAAATATAGTCATATAGAGGATTAATTATACATTAATTGAAAATTTATGGAGTCTGATAATTCATTAAGGTTTCCCCATGTTATATTTGTAGAGACAGTGAATTATGTGTAATACGTGATCAATAGGAGTACCACCTCTGCATTAGGGTTTGAACTACAATATGATTGTTAGTTTGGAAGGATGTTTGGTTTATGTCATCACAAAGACTTTATCTCACTCACATATATTCACATTGATTATAAGCAGAGGTGAAAACTGAATCTAAGTATTCAGTGTGTCAATTTTTTAGGTATGGTGATGAGTATTTTGGTTTTGTAGTCTAAGATAATATTTTTTGAAATATTTTCAGATGTAAAAAATTATACCTTCAATGAAGAGATTTTGTAGAATGATTAGAACTTAGCTAAGAATGCTTTTCTGATTAAATTATCATCACATACTATATTTTAAATGAATGGATTTCAGGAATTTATGGTTATTATATGGAATTAATTAAGTGAATCAACACTAGAAACATTATCCAGTCCCAGTGTTATAATGGAATAAATTCATGTTCTGATGGTGTTTCGAAGGAAAAAAGTACTATAAATTTCTAGGAATACTGAATCTCTTGGAGTATTCTCAACATAAATTTCCTTAAAAAGAAATACATTTGTACTTTTTAGTACTATAAAGAGTTAATACACAAAGGGGGATTCAAATATCTATTATTGTAAGGACCTAAGTGAATTGGTATGTGTTTTATGTGGATTTCTTGCTACTCAAAGATGATAAAGAGGCCAAAATATCAAAAGATTTTAGAAACATGAAAGACATGAATTAGTAATATTTATCCAATATAGATGTGATAGATTACCTTTATGCATTTTTTAACATGATAGAAAAAGATTATAACTAATATTGACAATATTTTTAGAATATAATGGGTGTATCGGTAGGAGGCATATGATAGACAAATGTATAATTCATAACCAGTTATAAATAGAATTCAATAAAACTAAAATGTGTATATCTATGAAATAATTTCTTGAGTAGTTAAACTTATAACTACTTGGATGGTGGTGGTTATGGTTACCATCGATGGACATAATCCTCCATAGTTATAAGTGAAGACCACATTCCTTCACGGGGGCTTAGATGAAGAAATCCACATGGAGAAACTACTTGGTTTTATAGAGAATCAAAACCAGGACCTTGTGTGAACGTTGAAGCATATCATTTATAGTTTTAAGGGAGAACAAAGAGAGTGTAATTTGAATTTAAAAGTATTCATGATGAAGAAAAAATTTATCCAAAGAAATGTAGAAAATTATTGTAACAAAATGGCATTTCATTTTGGGATCTCAATAATTATGATTCTCTGTATTGATGATTTGATTACTTTATGTCTTATAAAAGAAAGGGTTGAGGCGATGAATATTAAATTTTATGAAATTTTCTAGATACCGGATCATAGTATAGATAAAAATATATTAGGGATGCATATTACTAGTAACTTATGTTATGGTTATTTGTACATGGCTTAATCAGATTTCATTCAAATAGTGGTAGAGCAATTCAACAATAGTGAGGTCAAAACAATTATCACACCCATAGACTAACATTTCAAATTGAGATATAAGAAGGCATAATGAAAAAAAAAATTAGGTAAAGTGTATGGAAAATATTCCTTTTTCATTGGTAGTTAGAATACTGATTCATTCCATGGTCTATCCTCGGTTAGACACTGCACTAACAATGGGTATTGTTAGAAAATACCTGTAAATTACCCAAATTGAACATTGGGATTATTTAATGTGGATTATATAGTACATAAATGGTTTTAGAAGATCAAAACTTTGTATTAATATTGATGATTCATTTCAATATTTTGTTGACTATGACTTCAAGGGATATTTATACACATGAAAGGGAACCATTTGATTAGTGCTCACCTTTAGATGGTTGATAGTGGGTTAGATATTAAATAATTTATTGTTGGTTTTACTCTTAGTGATTATAGAGGAGTAATTTTATTTAACATTATTTGGGAAGGTTTTCATTTATCTATAGGGGATATTGAATGATATCATATGGAGGTAGGGTGATGGGATGCTATTTTGGGACTCAAAAAGTGTGATTAAATTTCCTAAAATATGATGTTTCCTTCAAAGAAAATTATATTTTACTAAGGTATCACTTTATCTAAAAGATGATGGAAGAACAAGTATTGGAGCTATAAAAGAATTAAAGGGCTTGGAATATTGTAAATATATTGAAAGTTTATTTAGTTCAAGATGTATCAAGGTGGTTTTATTCCATAGTTATGATGGGATGACTAAAATCATGGTGGTAGAACCATTTAGATATAGGGAAAGTTTAAGGAGTGTGATATATTTATTAATTCCAATAGAGGGCTTAGTAGTGAATCATCGTAAAGTATTCTCAAGTGGGATATTATTAGGTTTAAATCATGTGTGAAAATAAATATTTAGTCTTTGAAACATAGAATTACGGAAGGATAAATTCAAGAAGGTTAATTTTTGTAAAATGGATGGAAATGGTAGAGTATTATATTCAAATTTTATAATATTTGAAGTAATATAAATATAAATGTTGAGCTAAAATATGTCAATAATATGTTATCCCTTAACTCGATATGATGTAAGTAGTGTATAAATTGTAAAGGAGTTATATATTTTCTTCCTGATGAAATAATACGTAAGTTATTATTATGGAATGATTTTTTAAATATTAATACATAATTATTTATTTATTTATTATATGGAAAGCATATTGATTACCATTAAATGAGTTAAGGTCATGGGAGCCTTTGACCAAATAGAGACATTGTTGCAAACATGGTAGATATATGGAACCACTCCCTAGGGATATCAAAATATATGGTGACCATTTTCATTGTCTATACTCTTCTATCTATACTTGGGTGAGTTTACAATGACGGGTGTGTGAGATTACATTGCAATCATCTTCTGATTCTGTGAATAAAAGCAAATCATTATTGCCCCTTGTAGTAGGAATCTCATATGAACCATGTAATATTATTTTATTATTTTTCTTTTATTTATTTATTTTTAATCATCTAAATATATTTCTTATGTTCAGTGAAATGTTTTTGTGTTTTGGGGAAGTGAATTTATTACATTTTCCTTCAATGTTCATTACACTAGAGTGTCAAATTGTTCCATTAATTTATTCCTCTAAGTATATTTTCATGGATAACTTCTATGGGGGTAATGGAATATAGTTTTTATCCCAACAATATACCTCAGAATATTGATGTCATTATAAAATTAGAAGAATAGTGTTGAACAAAGAGGGGTAAAACAACAATTATTTTTAAATTTAAAAGTTATATTTTTGTTCAAAAACACATATCCCATACTCAAAACCAAATAAATATGATCATATTTTCCTGATACTTTAAGAATGTTATTTTTTATCTATTCATGAAATTTAAGAATTAACCTTACATTAATATAACACACGGTGAGTGAAATTATGATTAATAGGGAATGTTTTAATTTAAAAGTGACATTTTAGTTCCAAACACATGTTACATACTAAAAAATGATAAAATAATCTTTGATTGTAATGATACGTTATAAAAAATACATAATTCATTTTTGATGTGTAGGAATAAATCAGAAGTCAATCCAACCCATGTTTTGGAAAATATGAGTAAAAATGAATGTTTTTTTTGTTTAAAAGTATCATTTTAGTTCAAAAATTTTATCACACACTTAATAACAAGAAGACATATTCATATTTACTTCGTAATTTGGGATAATTATCAATTAATAATTTTGGACATTAAATAATTAACCTCATATCAAACTACGACAAGGTGTGTTTGATACAACTGAAAGTGCATTTTTTTAGTTTAAAAGTTACATTACAATTAAAAACATTTTTCATAGACACGAAACTGAGGAAACACCCTCATATTTTCATTATAAATTAAGAAAAATATCTTTAATTATTTTTTTATATGTATGAAATAATTTCATGTCAATTTTACAAATGACATGACTAGTATGAATGATGATTCTTGTTTTCATTTAAATGTGACATTTTAGTTCAAAACACACATACAAAACTCAAAACTAAAAAATAAGCTCAAAGTTCCATGATACTTTAGTAAATGGATTAATAATTAATTTATGATTTATATGTAATAATTTCATTTCAATCTTAATCGTGGTATAGCCAGTATGAATAAAAGTTTATTTTTTCTATTTAAAAGTGACATCATAAGTCAAAATGCATGTCAACTAAAAAAACATAGAAAACTTGATTTTATTATCTTAATACATCATGGGAAATATTTTAATTCTTTTATGGAATTTTGGAATTAATAACACATAAAACTGGCATTTAATTTTTCCAGTATGATTGAATGTGGGTGATCTCATTTAAATTTTTATATTTTTTCCAAATTTTCATCACATACTCAAAACTAAGAAAACATACTAATATTTAACACTAATTTAAAACAATAATAAATTATTCATTTTTGACTTGTAGAAACTAAATTCATATAATTATAATTGTAATTTATCATAGATTATAGAACATTAAAATTATTATTTATTTTTATTTTTTATGACTTGTTACTAAACTAAAAAACATTATCATTGGCTCACACTTCTTTTTTACAAGGTTGGGTTGATCATCGGACGATACCTCCTTCATGAGGTTTTTGTATATGTTGTAATTTTTTTTCTTTGTAAGTGAATTTACATCATTCTAGTTTTATTATACAAAAATTATTTAATGTAATATTTTCATTGAAATGGTGTAATGTAATTATATTATATATTATATAGAAATATTAAATTTTAATAATTTAATATATATATATAATCAAATATTTTATTATGATGTTTATATAGTTGTTGAATATTTGGAACAACTAATAATTGCTTTTATAAATGTTAACTATAGCGCTGATAAGGACCATATTTATTAGTGGTAAAGGAAAAACTGATAAAATACACTTTTATCATCCCCAAAAATGGCATTGATAAAATAAATTCTTTATGAAATCTTGTTTAGTGATGATCAATATTTTTAGACTTTATTACTTTTAGAATTATCAGTGATTTAAAAGAACTGATAAATGTTATTTTGTGTGCTAATAAAATGCCATCCTATATTAGTGATTATGATGAGATAAAATAATAGAGAATAATATATAGGTTTGGTTAGGGAAATTAAAAATATATTTTTATATTTTAATTTTAAAAATACCATTAATTTGTTCCATACATTATGGTAAATGGATGTTTGTATAGAATGGTGTTCACTACAAAAGAATATTTTTATTAGATGATATTAAGTTATTATTTAGTGGTGGATATAACCCATTATAAATTATTTTTCATCAATTACAATACATATCCAAAATACTAGAATTAAAATTCAATTTTTTGTGGTTTTCTATAATAATTGATATAAACTAGATCTTTTGGTGGTTAACAATCCCTCTTAAAAATATTTAACAAATAATATTTGAAAAGAGCAATTATTTTTGGAATTAAAAAAAATATTGGTGGTTTTGATGAAATAATGTTTAAAAAACATTATTAGTAAGATATAGTTCAAAAATGTGGATAATTTAAAAAAATGAAAATATTTAGTTCTTAACCATCTCCTCATGTAAGATGAAACGGACTCCACAATCCTACCAATGTCTGTCTATCCTGTATAAATTCAACCTCATCCTCCAAAAAATTTTGTTGTGTGGAATTTGAACCCCCAAATAGATACAATTGATGAAATTTAATGATCCACTCCCTCCAATGGTTCCCCTTCTGAACCATAAATGAAAGAAGATAGATAACGACCCCCCCCCCCCCCCCCGAGTCCCACGTCCAATAAGTTCCATCTTAATGACTATCATTGAGGGTATAAAAATATTCCCACACATTGGTAGAATTTACTTCAAATATAATAAGCATCATGAGATAGGATAGATCAACCAAAAATGAGATCAATAAAATAATATAAAATAGAAACTAAAACAACCTACAATTCTTAAAAGAAGTAAAAAGATACCGATAAAAGACTCCAAACAAGTACCCAAAAGTCAAGTCATATGGTCGTGATTCAATAGAATCTCCAATGTCCATTCAAGTAATGTCCATTTAATTTTCTTATATCCTTTTGGAAAATAGAAAAATGATTTTTATATTTGTAATGTGAACATAACTTGTATACTTGGTAGGATCATATCCAAGGCCTCTAATAAACATGTGAAAAGGGCACACAAATGGACCAATGAATGCACAATAGACCCAAGATGATCCAAAATTGGTCAACTAATCAATTCGATTCATACCATGGAATGATATACACATAATAATTTCAATATAGTAACATGTAAACAAATTATATCAAATTAACTCACCCTACAATCGCTTCCATGCTGATTTTCCAGTCCCATGCCCCAATAACAAAAGTCTTATGCTCTAATTCCTTCCTTGAATACATCATCACACATCAATCCATATATGATGCGGGTGGAGATGCATCCCTACCTATCCCAACCTAATTAAGGGGATTGAATCTTGTTCTAGTATCAAACCACATCACCTCACAATCCAATCCACAAAACCTAATATGTCAGTATCATGAACATGAAGGAAATTAACCTCATCCCACCTCTTACCATAGATGTCTCCAACCATGAACCACATACTCAACATTAATAGGTTGTCTCCAAGACCAACACATCATCATTGTCTGATCTCCATCACCAACCCATATCATCAATAAGTAATACACCACAGTAGCTTGTGTCATCATCACAATTGCTGAAGGTAAAGTGAGGAAGAGGGGATATCCATCCATACGAATCACCCCCATCCAAGATTTTAAAGAATGCTCACAAAACCTAATAAGAATGGTATGGTTATCAAATTTTGATGAGGTGAAAAAAGAAAAGACTTATAATATTATATATATATATATAGCACACAATACATAACCAAATGGATAACCTCAACACAATAGCCTAATCTTCACCACCACTTAACCATATGACATACATCACAACCACTACCACCACTAAATGCATCACACCCCACATAACCACTAAAAGTCCACATTAAATTACTTGTTCCACCATTTCCTAATTTATTGAGTTCCCATTATCTACTATTTAATAATATATTTCATTCACAATAACACAACCCATTCAATTGTCATTAAATTAATTTAACCAAATACCCACACATTAATTTACTCCAATAATATTTATTTTCAGAGCATGCTGATTCATCTACCAAACTGTATCATTTTATATTCATCATTTCAATTCATTCCATGAATAACTGGGAAACTAATATAACCACACAACACAATGTCTTTTACACCCCACACCATCGATCACCACAATATAATTTATACCAAATCATCTAACTGAAATAACCGCACATAAAAAACAAATATTTTCATACCATAAAACCTCCAATTCCAACAGATGACCTCTTCACTACCTAACACATTCCACACCCAATCTATCTACCACCCTCCCCATAGAATCCACAATAGGGTTCACATAACCACTACAACCTCATGAAAAATATATCAACAAATATTATCAAATTTAAACTACAAAATTTAAACATAATTTCAGGTTCAAGGGCTTTCCAATAACATGAATTCTTCATCATTATGGTTATTATCCCATAATTCTAGTTTTCAATAGGAAACCAATTCACTATCCATATATATGTGGTTGGACATTTTCAAGAAAAATGAAATCAACCAAAAAACACATTGTGGGTCTCATAATCGACAATAACTATAGAATAATAAGGCCCTAAAAAACATGATTTTTGAATCATTAGTAAGCTAAAATAACACTATTTTTAATATCATCAAAATAAGTAAAAACATAGGAGTGATCATTTTCGCATCAATTTTATAATTATCAAATTTATTACTTTATAAGAAGACTAATATTATTGACGCATAGGATGAAAAAAGTTAGAAATACCAAAAAATGCACATAAATATTGAGTGATTGAGGATCCCCTACCTCAATTATCATTCCGAATCATTGTGTGGGGAGGGAATAAAAGGAAGAAAATATTCAAGTACTACAATGTGAGGAAGCACCATGTTCAACCAAGAACATAATAACACTATAAATTTATAGCAACCAAATCTCTCAACCCATAAATATCCATAAGAAAAACATTCATAACAATTAATATAGGAAAACAGAAAATGAATAGAGGATAATCATTATATAATTTCTTATATTTACCGTCTATATTCTATAGATCAAATCCAACAAGTATAGGGTGAACAGCCTCCAAAAATCACCTAAGAGTTACCCAGGAGTTTAGATATAATGATGTAGGAAGATATAGTTGAAATGGGTTTACGAATTTATAGGAAAACAAAAAATTACCATATTATGGTGAAAAAACATCCATTACAGTGGAAATATGGTGACCCAAGATAGAACTGTGACACAAGGGAATGGCCACACCATAGTAGTACAGGTCAATACTATGTCTGAGTAACACAGTGAGGTATAAAATATAGATCCTATAAACTTGGATAAGGACCATGGGGCATAGGGAAACCTATACATAATATAATTAATCACTAAGAAGAAGGATATTATGCAACCCTTATCCATGATTCATCCACCCAAAATCAATAGAAAAAAAGAATCCATGTATCAGGACTCCACATCAAAGCCCAGTAACCATTCCACAACTATTAATAAAATTTAAAACCATCAATATTCTACCTTCAAGGATCTACGCCATAGGTGACCTCTCTAAAAAATCATAGAATCATTCCCAATCTCAAAAATCAGCCTTAACTACGCCATACAATCCTCCACTCCCTCAGGTCTTCCCCCAAACACCACCATCACCTGAATTCACATAAAGAAATAAAATTATATTTTCTGAACCGTAACATTATATAACATTCAAACCATTATCATCCTCAGGAATCAAAATCTAACCATAAAAAAGGGAATACGAAGGGGTTCTGAACAACAAAATCCATGATATACCTCTCTCAGATCTTGTTACAACTGAAACACAACCACCATCTCATTCCAGCTAAAAACCTCCTCTCTGCCACATAGCCATCCACACTACCATTTCAATATTTACACATCATAAGCTAAGAAGCACCACACATCTCAACCCCTAACACACAGAACAAGGAAATCCACCCTATATATCAAGATTTATTATTATATGTGTAACAAATAATCACCCACATGATTTTTAAATGTTGTAGAAACATAAACGTCCATGATAAGAAATGGGTTTCCCCCTCTTAATATCATGGAATCCATAACACCCACCACTATAAAGGTTAAATTGAACATCTCATAAACCAAAAACATCTATGCATCACATCATCTATTCTAAAAAATAAGGAAAAACTAAAAACAAATTTTGGTATTGTTCATGAATATTCTTTTCCTGATACCAATTACTCTTCTCTAAGACACCATGAATCCATGTCACATGAACTAAGTGGATGGTTTTTCTACGTAACACCTTCTCTCAATAATCCTTGATCTCTACCAATCACTCCATATATATCGAATTACCCTCAATTTCTAACTCACTCTTTTCAATGATGTGGGACACACTATGAAGGTACCAACATATTTGAGACACATAGAAGAAGTCATGGATTATATCTTTCTATGGTGCATGTTCCATTTGATACATCACCTCACCAACACTCAAGCACATGAAAAGGACTAAAGAATTAGAGATAAATCATACTCTCTCCTCCAAACCTATGGAACCCATGATGAAGGAAAACTCCCTATAGGTGAATTTTAACTATTATTAGATCATGAATTCCAATGATCATGTTCCGCATTCATCTATTCCCACACCATTTGGAACTTATTAATCGTAATCTATAATGCATCAGGATCAAGAACTGCTGTTTTCCCAACCTCTATCCAGAACAACAGAGAACAACGTTGTATCCCATACAATGCCTCGAACAAGGATATTTTGATGGTTGAACGATATTTAATATTATCTAAAAATTCAACCAGATGTTGGTGTGTTACACATGATCTTCCAAAATCCATTTTGCAATATCACTACATAACCTCCAACATCTGGATAGTTCACTTTGTCGTCTTATCAATCTTAGGATGGAATGTCTTGCTAACGTGTAATTGGGTGCCAAAGTAATGCTGAAATTCACTCTTGGCCAAGAAGTTAAAATGAGAATCTTGATAAGAGGTGATGTTTTTCAATAACCCAAGAACCCTAACCACATCATTCAGATACAGCCTTGCCAAAAAATCTGTGAAATGCAATTCAAAGATCACAAGAAAATGAGCAAACATCACTAGTCAGTCTACAATCACCCAAATGAAATTCCATACTACATGATCACAGGGAAAACCAGTGATGTAATACATCGATATTTAATCACATATCCACTTGATAACATCAAAATGTTTCCATAACCCCAAGAAATTCACTGATCGTCATTTATTTACTAACATTATAGAGACCACATCATGAACTCTACCACCAACCAATTTATTTCAAGACACCAAAGTTTTATCATCAAACCATGATACATATCTAACACACATAGATGTACTGATTAGGTTTATATATGAATTACATTAAGGACTCTACTACACATTGGAAATAGAAAAATAGATTCCCCTAAATCCAATTTTGATTCAAACTGTACTCTGAACATCCCTACAGAGAATCATAATGTCCAACATGAACATGAATCCCCTATACCCAAAAGTATTTACAATAAGACTCATATACGTACTTAATATGATTCCATGAACATGAGAAATACAACATTATTATCTACTTTCCCTCATATTATAATGCATCACTGTAAGCTGCACCACCCCCTAGAAACATCTACAGACTCTCGAACCACTTCTTTTCAGGACATCCAACTCAGTACGTTCGTAAAAGAATTCCCCTTTCCCTATGTACTTGAGATATTAAATTTTTAATAATGGCTAAACTAATCCACCTATACTATCATATATTCAATTACTGCAAATAGAAAACATATTTTAAGATCTTTTATTATGTAAAAACCACAATATTCTCATAGATGAGGTATTTCCTCATTAAATTCAGTTAAAACACAATTATCATTAACTCGAGGGCTTTGATACCATAGTTAGGCTCATGGGGGCATAACTATATAGAACTATAAGAGACCAATACCCTCTATTGTATCAATATTCATCCAAATCCTAGAAAAGATACATAAACTAAAACCGTAAACAACACACTCTCCTTTGTGAATAAAGCACTGAGACACTGAATGTAATATCCTTTATGTTACCAAACACTACATGATAATAATTAGTCCAAAATAAACCCTAGTATTTTCAGTTTAAAATATTCAGTAGAGGAACAATCCAATATAAATCATATAAAACTCACAAATAAAAGTTTGTTAGACCACAGAAACTGCAATTCGACATTCTTATGTTGTTCCCAAGAAACAGGTACCTCAATCTTTGACAGGTACACAACCACACCCTACTAGAAAAATACATACCCATGGGAAATCACTTATCACATATATAAATTTCACTTGAAAAAAATTCCATAGAGATGATAGAGTCAAAGAACATTAAGTAGATATTTTACATGATCGATAAAACCCTCTATTTCTTCAAGTAGAATAAGATTTCATAGATAAAAAAACTAAAAATTTATCCATTCAGTTACAAAATAAAAATTTCATGAGTTTGATAAATATATTTGGTGCTTTCAAACCACTGAATAGCATGAAAAATCACTTAATGTGATCAAACCAACACTTGATGATAGTTTTCAAAATACACTCATCATTCACACCCATATGATGGAATCTGAACCATATGTAAACTTTCACAAGACAATTGGATCCCATTAGTCGGTCAAAATAATCAACCCTTGGAATAGGGTAATGGTTCCTAGTTATCTCCGGATTTAAAATCATATAGTCTATGAAAAAACTCATAATACTCTCTTTCTTCTTGGAGAACAACACTGGTGAACCCCAATGATACAAACTAGGTTTTATGAAACCCATCTACATCATATCATCAACTTATATAATAAACTCATACATTTTTTCAAGTTTCATTTGGTATGTAATCATAAAAAGTAGATACATTCCCTGCTGTATCATTATCCCAAACTCAACATCATGAAATGGGGTTAGTGTCCCAACCTCATTCGAAAATCCATGAAGAAAATCATCCAAAACCCTTGAAATATACTATACTTGATATTCCCCAAATAGCCCCACCACACTAGATAAAATAGGCTTCACTTTCTTTACAACCATCTGAAAACCCCACTAACCACCAAACACCACTCAATGGCCTCCCACATTGGATAATAAATCTCTCCCAGGGAAACAATTGATGATTTTATACATATAATTTTACCAATTCATGGTAAGGATAAAATAATATGTCTAAATATGCAGTATGAATAGATACCCCACTGATTGGTACTTCCACACCACCAGTCTATATCTATAGTACACATAAATAAATAATTCTACCCACTAACAAGAACAGATAACACAAGGGGAACAAGAAATAATTTCACCTCCAATTCCAAAGTAGGATCCAAAGTAGAAGAAAAAAGGAGTGTAAGGATCTCAAATCAAATAAGGATAAATTAAGGGAAGATTATAAATTCATCATACCATGAAAAACATTTGGACCTTCTAGCATTGGCACCTCTATCGCATGAATCATACCACTACCTAACTCTCCACTACTCAAGATACCCCACTGGTTACTCTTTCAAGGATCACTTCATAGAGAAGGAATATTCTTAATAACATCTGTATCCCTCTACACCTTCAAATATGTAGGAATCATAAATGGGCTGAAAATATAATATATCGCTAAGTGTATCTCATCCTCTAGATTCCATTATTGGGACTGCTCAACTAAAAAGACATTAGGGGGGGAACAAGAGATCCTTGAACATGATCTCAAGATTCCACACACTCAGGATACCCTGTAAACTAGAGAACATATTTTTCCTCTTTTTCACCTTCATAATTGATTATAATAACTACAGATGAAACTCCTCTTAAAATTTATCCCATTAAACATCTTCCTCATACTAAACCCCAATATAAAACACTAATTAATGATGAGAACCCTCAACATCTGACTAACTTATAACAACATCCAAAAATAATTCCATTCATGAATTAGGCCAAAATCCATCTGTAGCTCCTCAATACTACTATCTATCTATATATTAGTTATTCTCCTATCATATTTTTCCATACTCTGTCACTAAAAGGTACAAAGGTCCCTATACCATGCATCCTTATCCTCTATCAAATAGATGCTCTGATGATCAACGAAATCATCCTCAAAATCCTATACTCCTTGAGATACATGTTGGATATGAACAAGATAAATTCTTAAGAAAAATAGAGATTCCCAAATCCCAATAGTATTTAATTTTATCATATTTTATTTATTTATATTTTATTTAATTCTCAAATTTACCCCAATTCAGACATAAAAACAAATAGTCATGATGCATGTACCTTCCCATGTTATGTAACCTACAAGTGGGACCACATTACTTTGTTTTTATATAGTCTCAGGGCCCTTTAATCGAATCATTATAGGCCCTACAATCATGTTTCCTAGCCGATCTTGAAACCAATATAACGTTAGAAAATAAAATTGAATTATTGACTTGCCAACCCAAACAATCCTCAGAGTTCCTATCTCTAATCTTCGTCATATATGTCAACCAAAACCTCAAATGCCAATATTTCAGAATCTCATCCCTTAAAATTTCACCCTCTTAGGTCAAAAATGATGAAAGATAGCTACTAACCCATGATACCCACCTCTCGTAGGCCATGATTTAGTGACTAGCATCAATTGTATAAAAGACAATAAGGATATAAAGATAGGATAAATACTTCAGTCCAACCCTAAAAGATAATAAGGACCAATAGATATGATAAATCCATGATCAATCAACTCTATCACATAATAAAAAAGATAATCCAAACTAACCCAGAATGAATGAACAAAGACAACTAATATAGATACAATTCCATAAATAGATAAATAAAAGAGATGTCTTATGGTAGTGATACAATAGTATCTCTAAAGTCTACACTTTAAATGTACAAATTGGTCTATGATATCTTAATGGAATCTTGAAAATATTTTTTTTATATAGGTAGGGTGAACATAACATGTATATTTACTTGGATCATACCTTAGTTCTCTATTTCACATGTGAAAAGAACATAATAATACACTAATGAATAAACATCAGAAAAAAATTCACTTAAATATGTCAAATAACTAATCCTAGTCTCACCATGAAACTCTCCCAAAATAATTCATCCAATAGAGTAACATATAATCAATGGATATGAAAGAAAGACACCACATATTCTCTTCTCCTATGATTTTCCACTCTCACAGTTCAACAAACCATACAATTTCCTAAAATTTCATTAAAATGGTGTTTTACCATTTCCCCTACATGATTTTAATTTGCCCCTCCCCATTCTCTTCATCCCACATGAATAAACCATTGGATGACTCTTCACTCCTTCCACCTTCTCCCACCCTTCATTTTATTGTCTGTTTATTGTGTTTTGTTGGAGTTTAATGTGATATTTGTCTTTTCCCTTCATACCTTTCTCCCTTCCATTGGTTCCTTCTAATTTCAGATGTGCTGATTTAGTGATTTGATTCTAATTCCACCAGATCATAATGGAATCATCCAAGGATGATGATGAGTTTTTTCAGCATGGGTAGAGGAGATCCCGATATGGGCTCTTCATGTCAATGCATGGTGTTTCATCAAGGTAGGTGACATTGATGATTTTTCATATGTTTATTCTAATGAATTAATTTAATTAAGGGTAAAATTTTGTCGCCTCTATGATATTTTCCTAGGAATGGATTCAAGATTATTTTGTGGGAATCCCATGGTAGTTTCATTGAGTTTTAATGAGACATGGGAACCCAATGAGTTTTCCAACATTATGAGACTTTAGGGTTTAATTTGTTAATAAATTATATTTGTTATAATTAATTAATTGTTGTTGTTTTGTGTGAGGATAAGGATTTGGGGATATATATTTTCTTGTTTTCGTTTCAATGAGTTAGGAAAAGACTTTGGTGGTCCATGAAAGGATTCTATACTTTGGAAATGTTTTTGAAAACTTCTTTAATGAGGTAGGTGGATTAAGAGCTTTACGCATAGTCTTGTTATTTTTTTTCAAGTGTATGTGTTTTGTGCCATATATCCCATGAATGGAATGTTTTCTTCCTTGGAATATTTAATGTTTTTGGGTGATGGGATTAACTTGATTAAACTTATTGGTTGGATTTGGTAAACAGTGAAAAGGGATAATGGGTTGCATATAAAAATAAATGGTTGCAGCTTTTAATGGGATTAAAATGTGGTGTTTTATGGGTTGTTTATTTTAAAATGACTAGGAGTATTATTAAATGATTTTAATTATTTTATTTGGGATTTGAATTGTTATTGGGTATTAAATGGGGAAAGCTGCGTTGTCAAATGATCTTGGTTTTAGAATGAGCTTTTTTCCTCTATGTGGTTTATAAAAATGGGTTTTGATTGGATATCAAATGTTGATTTGAAATGGGTATTTTAGAAATTATTTGGTGAAAATTGATTTAATTCATCCTATGATGGTAATAATGGAAATGAAGGCCTTTTTCATTATTAGGGTTTCAATTGGAAAGACCCATATTTAAAATATGTGGATTTGAATTGTTTAATGAGGGTGTTGGTTTATTTTATTTTTTCATGTGTAAGTGGAATGGGATTTGTTGAAGCATGTTTTTATTTTGATATCCCATAGGGACCCTAGTAATTATTAATGGGTTAAAATTTATTTTTGTGTTTTTATAGAACATTTTTTATGGTCAAGATGTTTATATTATAATTTGATAAACGATGGAATGTTTTTGGTGATGGATCAATTATTCTGGAACAGGAAGTAAACTTTGAATATGGTGTCAAATTATGGCTCTTGAGACAAATACTATACTTAATGGACATATTTTTAGATAGATGTAATGGGTGATAATGTTATACCATGTTGAAAAGGATATTTTAATAGTTCTCCCCCACTTTGGGATGGGTCACACTGATGCTCTAGGAACCAATGATGTTAGGTATAGATGGATATTTGAATGAGGCTCCAAGAACTACTATTATGTTTTGTTATGAGTTAGATAGACATGACGTTTAGTATCAGCACTAATAGTTTAGAATGTAGATAGGTTCTGTATGGAGGTTCCATCCATGTATGATATTGATGTTGGTATTTTATTTAGAATATAGATCAATATTTTCGGAACTAATGGAATATGTACAGGAGACATGTACCACGGATTTATGCTTTATGTGTTAGAACCAGGCATGCAACAGAAGCCCAAAATTGGTTGGTTTTAAAAGATTTCCACTGAAGATCGATGTAAACATGTCAAATTCATTGAAGAGAATCCTAGTCAAAGCCAAGGATCTCATGTGAAGGGTTTTAAGCACAAAAATAAACTGAAAAATACCATGTTTAAATTAGAAGCTCTGCACGACGTCTGCTTGTCGTTGGTGATTACTGCACAAAGAATCCAACATCAAACTCCTCTAGATCTTCCACCTGCTCATTAAGAAACTACAGGAATGTCATTTGTCGTATTCCTGGAGCTATCATGGAATTCTGACAACATCTTTAATGCTCCAACGATCAGCACATCGCTTCACTAGCAATTCCTGAGAGGGTGCCTGATCCATGATACTTGGATCCAAAGACACTCTCTCTAGATCATGGGAGATAGGAGAGTATAGATAAGTACCATGAATAGTATTTTTAAATCTCCTCTCTTATTTTATTTATTGTGTCATTTAATTACCTGGAAATGCCTACACAACCCTCGAATAATTAACTCACTACTAATGATATATTATGACTACTTATCTGAGTAATAAATATTATTATCACTCACTTGTAATATATGAAAATATATTATGAAATAATAATTGATTAATTAAATTTACTATTTTTTCTCATAAATATTAATTGAACATGGAATAAATTTAATATTGGTCAATTAATATTTTTCATGTATTTACATAAAACTCATAAATAATTTTAATAAATAAATTCAATACTCATTATTATAAACATGAATATTATGAATTTTTTTATTGAATTGGTGACCGTTTAACCTTGGAAACATACCGAACCCCAATGGTGGGGCACACCATGTCCAAAACTCCTATTCAACTGAATATGGAAGATTATTGAATATGCTATTGTGAAAGACCCTCTAAGCCCTTATATCGACAACTGTGAATAGGATTCAAAGACCAAAAGTGCGATCTGTCAACACACAATGGCCCCTAATGAGATAAGGATTTTCACATCAGTGATAACCAACCTAAAAACACACACTATGTAATATATTCTCTTTTTCTACAATATATCATAATGCAAGACACACTCATGTGTCCTCACCGTTTTCTTACCTTATTGTTTGTTGATTTAACTGGAAAAATTTACCTTTAACTACCAAGTCCATGGTCTTATAAAGGTACTGCCATCCATATCAACACTACCTGAGATATATTACTTCCATAACCTAGAAGTGAAAAATCGTTTCTTTTCCATTCATCAAATGTTATGCCACAAGTGACACTCCCAACACAAACCACCTCACCACGACTTCCTTGCCTTGGTTTTCTTCTTGCATCAAAGTATGCAATTGAATGACATACATTATTATTAACATCAATTTAGGAGACCATTATACATGATTGTATACATGAACATCCAATGACACCCAAAACATGTGGTGTTCTTATTGGCGGGTCAGTGCTCAAGATCTCACAATTAGAGATCACCAAGTGTGTTCTTCATGAGAAGAAGTGTCAATGCTTATGAGCCCATATTACCTAATAGTCAAAACTCTACTATGTTTAATCAGTAAGATGTATCAAGAACATAGAACATATATTTAAGATTAATGTCATAGTATATAGAGGTTCTCATTATTTCTTGGGATATTCTATAACCTTCTGATATGAAAATTTATTATTTGACATTATCGTTTCAATAGTGGATGGATAAAAGTATACACTATAATGGTAAGATGAAATCATGGATAGATAACTGTATACATAATATGGTAATCTATAACACTGAATATTTGGGGCTAGGGCACCCACTATTTCAACACTCTAACTTGTGTACTAGAGCCAACATGCTTACCAAACTTCTTAGATACACAAATGATTAACATCATGTTTCTTCTGAGTAATGGATTTAGCTACTATGCCTTCCACAGTTTTGTCATGTGGAAATTCTGCTATTGCGTCCTCGTCTCCTTGAGTAAAACTTCTCAAGATATGGTATCCTGAGTATATCCCTTTTTCCTACTGTAATAAAATGATATATTTTCTACTAAGAATAACATAATTTTAATTATGATAATAATTTTCTTACCCGGTGACATTCCAATAATATGAACAAATCATTTCATTTAATAACTACTCATTAGCTACTTCAGAAGCTACTATGTACTCAGTCTTATAGTTATGGATACTGGTGGATTTTATGAGCTTGTATCACTCATCACCATAACCTAACAACAATGTTAGATCAAATCAATATATTGAGGACCAGTTTATGTCCCTTGAAAACTAATATCCTTTTTCTCCATTTACCAGGTATATATCTTTTGTACTTTCAGAAGTAAGATAATATAGTTATGACTTCATCCCATGCAATTCCACAACATATAATTAATATTTAACTATTGTAAAATATACCTTGGTAATATGGTTCATGTACATATTATGGCATGCGTGATTAATCCTTCACTTTGACGTATGGATATCAACTCAACACATTTATCTATTCCCATGTACCAGATATGTCAACCTAATGATATTTTGCCTCATGATATATGCAACAATTCATCTTTAGAATTATTCCAACTTATCTTTTTCAATACTATGTCACTATATGTATGACTGGCTAGGACCAATCAAACTGTAGATCGACCTTAGTAGATCATGTTCCCTAGAACATAGGTTGTTACTTTAATTCAATCACTAGAGAATGAATTTCATCTTGTTCTTAACTAATTGTAAAAAAATGTTTTCCATATGTTTCAATTAGAAAACATTGGAGATCCCACTAACCTTTGGTAGAAACATGGAAACAATTTGTTGCAAATGTATATTTTATGATCATGTTTCTTACTTGAATCTAATATTGGACTTCAGTAACTTGCAACCTTTATTAGAATTATGTGACATGACCATCCCTTTATGGTTGTGTCGTATAGACACCATCCCTTATTGGTTTTCATGACATCCAATGAAAAAAAATATCATAGATATTAGATTTGATAAGTAAAATCCAAATGGATTTGGCATAACAACATGGTCAAACAAAATGAGCCTTATTGGTACTATTCTTGTACCATCCATGTATCAATTCACATGAATACCCACTGTAGTATTCAGAATAATAATATCATTTGCACTTTGATTCAGGGAATCCATTAATTGAATTTTATTTGTTATTATCAATTTTAGCTAATTTCTATACACTGCATACTTTTAGGAAATATTATTCACATTGAATAACAGATCACCGACCACAGTGAATATAAAAACCATCACCATGGTTGTATCCTTCCTACTTATTATGTGTCTCTGGAACATACTCCGTTACACATGTTCTTGGGGAACTAGTTCCTATGTCAACTATTTGTGCATTCTGAAAATTGACTAAACACAAGTCAATATAGATCCCACTATCTCTAATAGAGATGTGAACCATTATATAGTAGTGTAGTGTATCACTTAAATTCAACTTTTATATCTTTGGAATTTATGTAATATCCTAAGTAACCGTTAAAATTATTACACTAAATGAACAGTGTGCTTGTCTTGGTGCTTGTTTGTTTATGTCCTAACAATGTATTTCCATCCAAACACATGACCTTATTACATAATGAATTTACATCATACTAAGTCTCATATGATATCCATTTTTCATTACAGTTCGAATATTGTTATGAGATTACACTATTATTTGAAAAGCATTTCATGGTAGTTTCTAAAATTTGAAACATTGATACAACTTACATCAAAACATTGATGTATAACATATGTGTTTGAGAATTGATCCACACTACATGTTTTTCGGATCAGTGTTGATATGTAAGACTTTATCATCAATCCTCCTCATTAACATCAATGTTGTGATGTAGATAAGGTAATGTGCATTTAGGAATTACCCCATGCTACATTATCATGATTGATGAATGTTTGGTCGAGATATTCTTCAGTATCCCAACACGAAGCAACTTATATCTCCTTAGAATACTTATACTTCACTTTATTATTACATAATTACTGAAAGGAATATTATGAAGTATATATACCTATGGATAATACTTGGAACAGTTCAGGATTACTTTTTGAACTATTTACAAATGCTTTGTGACATAACATTTTTCTAAAGTATCCTTTTTCCAAACTAAATATATTGATAATATCATAATTATTTATTTATACGGAGCCTAAATACTACAATTTATATATTCATGAAAAACACTTTTAGTATTAATTGATGAAGAATTAACTTTTCAAAACTGGGTATAATTCTTACATTTATATTCATCACTAATTGCCTATGATTCATGTATCTCTGAACTAGTGATTGAGTTTATCAAAAAAAAAACATTCATTCTAGAACATGAAAGAATGTCTCCTTGCGTCCAAGGAAACATGAGATTAATATTTGTGGTTATACTCAATAATAGTTCAACACAAATATTTCACTCGTTAGTCAATAATTCATGTACTCCAAAACATTGGCCTAGGTATCACAGTTTCACTGCCACTAGGAGAATACAATTGACCTTTAGTAATGTTTATATACTAACAGAGTTATTGTATTTGAATCGAAATATGTCACCAACATATTGTATTTAATACCCATGTAACAAAGCTAAAACATTACAATTGATGAATATTTTTGAAGAAGAAGTGGGTAACATTATTCTCTAATTTATTTTATTTCTTTTAAACATCCATTTTATTATTTAATAATATGAAAAGAAAATATCCTTTTTAATACCTCATTAATGGAAGGACGTCACGAATGTGACATCGACATTATATTCATTTTATCTTTTCACATTGTATTTCTATTTATTATCTGTAAGAAATAAAACTTAATTTTGTTTATTCTAAATCACTTGGCGATCCTTACCTAGATAGGTAATGGAGTGTTTACTCAACACTTTCTCATTTTAAAACTTAAAATGAGACTTGAGTAAAGGGGTGAAATTGATATAATAAAGTGATCCATTTAATGATCATGATCGATCTTTAAATTTACACATGAATGTGTAACAACACCTTATTCATTTCACAACTTTTCTTTCTACTTGAAAACATATCGGAGATGAGACTTCATGTTATATCATCCATGTCCTGGTGTAGTGACCGCAACTGATACTTGATGTTAATGAAAGCCTAATTATATAACTATCATATGATTTGTATATTAGTCTTCTGTAAGCAATTTTCACCCTCGCTTCTTGAGGTAGTTAACAGTATTTGGGACATTGGAACCATCAGTCTCCTTTATCATAGAACTATGCCTATGTACCTATACTATTCATGGATACT
Source organism: Viscum album (assembly GCA_963277665.1). Taxonomy (NCBI): domain Eukaryota; kingdom Viridiplantae; phylum Streptophyta; class Magnoliopsida; order Santalales; family Viscaceae; genus Viscum; species Viscum album. Next base: position 1,415,002,005 of record OY728159.1, on the reverse strand, counting down.
CATGTTAGAGAGGACCTTTTCTTTGTCCAATATAATATTTTAGTTATTAAACATGTGTTATATCTTGATATTTTCAACAAAAATTAATTTTAGTGGATTAGTGTCTTTTATCTTGATTACCAGTTTAGACATTTGGATTAAATACATAAATTATTTAATGTCTTCCACTATATTATCGGATTCTAGGAGAACTCTTTGATAGAATATGAATACTTTGTATCTTAAGTATTCTAGTGGCAAGGATCCTAGAACCACCCATCATAGTCTAGAAGCAATGGCTATGCCACTACATGGAGTGTTCTATGTGGGATTTTGGCTGGCCTACCACTTTAACATGCAGTTCCTTAATCTGTTGAGTGAAGCCCCAACTTCTAAAATCAGAACTTGATTTACTCAATGTTGGCCTCTAAAATCAAAAAATCTAGATATGGCTATTTATTTGCTTAAATTTTAGTTAATTCAACCCATAATTTTTATAATGTCTCACCGATAGTGAGAAGCACCCTCAGTTATGGAATGATTGGCATCTCAAACAGTAGGTTTTATCCAAATTTGAATGACAGAAGACTATTACGACTTAATATATTTTAAGGGTTTTATTATTTTTAGTGTGATAAAAAACCATTTTCTATTTTTAAAATCACATACTATGTTATGTCACTCACAACTGACCATGCATGAAATTGAAAAATCATCACATCACATGTTCATTTTATCTTGCATGCTTGTTTATTTTTATACTATGTGATCCCACAATAAAGGACACCTGCTCAAAAATAAAAAACCATGAAAAAAAATGAACACCTGATCATGATCCAGTACTATTGGATAATCCTTTGAGTGAATTAACGTACCAACCGAAACCCAAGGGGTAAGTACCATTAGTCGTGTGGCTTGCAACTTGAATAACATCGTCATCTCATCCAATGCATCCAATTATTTTATGGTGCATCATCGTCACTTGGCGTGATGTGCATCAATCCTCGTATCATCATTATACCACAGTAGTCGCACACATATGAGCGGTCTCGAGATATAAATATACAACTCTGAGAATGGTCTTGTATTCCCTTATACATATAATGACATTTGAGACAACACGAAAATCGTCTTTTATTTAATTAAACTAATTATTACAAACAAAAATGCAATAATTAAATAATTAAATAAATAATCAAGCACTAGAAAAGAATTGGTCAGTCTCCTATTCATGATCAACATACACATTAACTCACGTATATAAAATAAATACATAATAAAAATTAATCTTTCATTAAAATAAACATGAGGGAATTTAATTGAATAAAATACTTCACTCTTGTTTTTAATTAAATTTAACTTTATTCAGTCTCGATTAATTAAATTAATTTTAAAACATGAAATTAAATAAAATAATTAATTTAATTAATATACCAATTAAAATAATTACATAAAAAAATTAATATGTAATTAATTTAATTATCAACAATAATTAAATTAATTATTTGAATTAATTATTGATTAAAATAAGATTACCCAAGCCCATGAAATCCCCTACAGGGCTGGTGTAAGTCAGGGTGAACCCACTTAGGCCTAGTTTTGGCTGTACCAGTCCTGTGCAGGGAGATCTAACTGAGGTAAGAAAGTCCGTCCAATTCTATACTGGACTAGATAGTCCCACACTCATTTCAGAGCGGGTTTGATCTATGTGGAGGACCAAGGGAGTACCTCTCTAGATTCGTCAATGTGTCTATACCATTCATGAGAATGGAGGTGGTTTGTGGTGGCTATGTGAGGCGTCGAAGGCAGGATGCGGCTCTCTGAATTAGAGAAGGTGGATAGATGGGGGATGGCTTGGATGCGTCTTGTTGGCGGCATGAGGGTGCTGGCCGCATGGGTCCGCCGTAGGATACAGGGTGTGGCCTGGCTATGGGGCAGCATGAGGAAGGTGATTCCTATGGTAGAGGGGAAGCCAAAGGAACTACTGCATGAGGGATATGGCCCTGTGGGGTGACGTGGGTGACTCGGCGGAGTAGCGGTCTATCAGGGTGGTTGTGTTGCGGTGCGAGGTAGACTGGTCCAGGATCTAGATTGGTTGAGAGAGGGTTGGATGGGGTTGCCACTGCACCTGGTTAGAGAATAGCTAGACAACCCTACAAGGGGGGGGGGGGGCTAGCTATGTCTCAATGGCACACTACTGTGCTTGCATCAAAGGAGATGAGGTAGCCCTGCAGCTGAGAGAAGAGGCATTGTGGGAGGCCACGAGGGTCGTGAGGATTGTCTGGTGCAGAGCATGGTGTGGCAGAGGGCCGAAGGGAGGGGTGGCCATAGCCTCCTTTTTGTTGTCTATTGAGATGTGTGACACAAGGAGGGAGAAGACCAGTGGGGGGGCCACTTAGGCCCCCAAAATAAAGGGTTTTTTCATTCCAAGTCACCACCCACCTTTCCCCTTTGCCACTTTTTTTATAATTAACCTAAGACCTTCTTTATAGGTTTCCCCACACCAGTGGTTTTTTAAAGCCTAATTCATAGGCTTTAGAAAAATTATAATATTATCATAATATTATTATTATTATAATTTAATTAATATTATTATCAAAATAATAATATTATTATTATTATAATAAAATAAAATAAATTATTATATTAATAATGAAATTATTTATAATAAATAATATCAATGATAAACTATTTTGTGGTGAGTATTTTGACCATGAAATTTTCAGTCAAAATACAAAACATCACCTAAATTCAGGTTTGAATCCAAATTCAAAACATCGGATGACTGTAGAATGGTCGTCCGATGTCCGAACATGATTATGTCTAGGCATTGGAACTGTATCAACATCCTTCATTAAATTTAATGAATATTTAAATTATATTTGGCTAAAAAATAACATGCTCATTTCTGACACAACTTGTTGGAACCAGTGAGGCAGTGAAATCCCCACATGGGTGGGTTTTAAAAATTTTCCACTGACGATCGATGTAAGCTTGTAGTTGTTGGTGAAGAGCAGCCTGGTCAAAGCCAAGGATCTCACATGAAGGGTTTTAGGAAAAAAACCCCAATAATACCTTGTTTAAATAAGAATCCATGCATGATGTCTACTCATCATTGGTGATCACTTCTCGACAAATCCAACATCAAATTCTTCTAGATCGTCCACACAAACTACAAGAAACTTTGGGAACATTGTTCGTTGAAATTTGGGTGCTAGAGTGGAATTACAACGATGAATTCGATGCTCCAATGATCACTGCATCCCTTTGATAGTTATTAAAATCTTGAGGCTGTCTATGGCCCCAAATCCAGGCTTCTTGAGCCTATCATGGCCCGCTTAGTGGGGGTGGAAATACCTAGTAACACAGTGTCCCACATCAAGTTTCCCCTGCTCCTCTTCTAGAACCACCTTCAATGGAGAGCACTCTGATCATTGTGTTGCCTCTACCCTTGTGGTCCACCTTCTACCTACCTAGTGTTCTCAGCACATCTGGTCTGGAAATCACCTACCAGGTGATCTATCCCTCATTATAATAACACCATCCCTCTATAGGCTATACATTCACTGTACGCTATGTTTTCCACATATGAATGCATGCCTGAGACTGATTATGGGGATGCCTTTAGTGTCAAGATCTTGTCGACTAATGCTTGTAAGATGTGGTAGATGTCTTAGCTCTATTGCGCTTACATATGCAACTAGCTGTATGGAGTCCCTCTGACAGAGAGATCTTTGCCAGCAACAATTAATCCAACACCCTCGAATAGGTGGTAATTCCCATGGGTACTATAATAAAATAGATCTCCCAATGGAGATCTTGCTTGAAATTTTGTGATAAGAAGTAGTCATCATGTATCATGTCAAGAGAGTAGTGAGAAAGGACTATGAACCTAGTCTTATACTCAGTCACTGTCATCCCTCCCTATTGCAATTGGAGGATATCTTAAAGTTAAACAGATCCTAAGAAGGGGGGCATTAATCCTCAAGAAAAAACTACTGGAAGTTGTACCACGAGTGTGTTGATGCCTCATCTATCTTAGTAACCATGCTCCACCAACACCTAGATGCTTTGTAGAAATGGGTGGCTACCAAAGCCACTATATTATATTCTAGTGTCCATAAAAAGCTGAATATTTGGACCATCAACTCTATCCTAACATCTAATGCATGTGGTTCTGGCTCAACATAGAACCTCAGTAGTCTCTATCACTGGAACCGAAGAAGTGGGCCAGCCTACACACATCCTCATCCCTATCTGTTGGGTCTATATTTTACTCAATGGGTAGGTTTCTACTATCTACCCACCTAGAGAAGTGGAATCTCATGATGGGTCTTTAACCAAGGCCTCGTCACTCAATGGATCATCCTTACAAACCAGTGATCTTATCTATGATTTCTAGAATTGCGGAGACATACTGAATGTTATCAAGGATTATTGTGGTCAGATAATCATACACACACACACACACACACACACATATATATATATATCAACAAAAAAATGGGGAGCCGACTCAATAAGGATAGTCAAATACGCAATCTTATATGATGCATGTACCAATTTTCCCTTGAAATAAGTGTCTCAGGGTGATTACACGACAAGTGGGTAATAGGGGTCCTGGTGAATGGATATGTCAGGTAGATGTACCATCAATGGACTCCTTGTCCTGAGAGCCAGTCTGGAGACACTTTGACACTATTACCGTAAACCCAACTAAGTCCATTTTAGGGAAACATCCAAACAACATGCCAAGGGGCGAACCACCTATGATTCCACTTTGTCACGAATTGAACCATGATGGGCTTGATCCACAACTACCCCAAACCCATCACCATACACCATGTGTTGGCAACTCGTGTTGAAGGAATAATAAGCTCAAGGAGGCCTTTCCCTAAAAACCTGTACACTCCCAAGATTCCCACTCGGTAAAAAAGTATATGGAGAAAGGGAAAAAATGTAAAAAACAAATATAAAAAGGAAACCAAACATAAATGCATTGACCTCTAAATAGTACAACTATAGGTGCTATAAATATACAGAAAAGTAAAAGGAAAAAATAAACATCGAACTAGAAAAGTTCAACAACTGGGCAATAGGTGAAAATGTAGAATAGCATGGAAAGGAATACTCCTGAATCCCAAGATATGACCACCACATGTGGTATAAGCACCCCATATCCATAAGAATCTCTGATGCCACGATCATCCTGTTTTCCATCTGTAAGTGCACACCTTGTAAGGGAGAACCCAGTTGTGAGTATAAAAATACCCAGTAGGATTCCCCAAAGAATTAAGGGAGAAGAAAAAGAATTACTGATAGTGGGAGCAATATATAGAACAAGGTATAGAAAAATGAGGGCATCTCAACCCAAATAGAGAGTGCATTAAGCCCATCCGGACATAAGGAGCTAGAAAAGTGAGAAGATGAATTTATCATCGAGTCTTTGATATATATAACAGGAGAGTAAAATTGTACAACCATGAGAAGTGGGACACAAAAAGTAGGTGGCATACCTAGGTACTGAAAAATAGAATATATATATATTATTAGTGAAAGAATCCCAAATGGGAGAGTAAGGGGATCTAAATATCACATGCTCAGCCCAAGGAAGAGTAGCTAATATTTCCCAAAGTAACTATCGATGCCTAGAATCCCACACATCTACCCTGAACTACAACTCAAAGGAACACAATCACCGCAACATAATATTATCTATTTTGGAAGCACTGTCTCACACTCGTAGTTTTAGGCCTCACCACAGGGATGTGTCTCACTATGAAAAGAATCCCACTTTCTTGAGAGTAAAAATTCATGTTAAAGAACCTCTCCTCACAATTATACACAGTCAAGAGATCATGTATCAAAATTGAGGATGCATGCCCAAACCTACCAGAGGATGCCACTCGCCATTAGCTATATGTTCCCTAGTACGTTAGGGTAAAATCATCCCCAGAAAGTCGATAGGGACCCTCTAACCAGCCCATTAGAAGGGTACTAACTGGTATGAGTCATCGACAGAGCCCACTACCTATCCCAAATAGAGGTAATCCAAAAACATCCATTAGGGACCACTTCACATCCCAATTGGAGGTAAACATGGAACTACCATTAGGGACCACCTCCCATCCATATGAAGAGGTAAACTCAGATCTACTGTAGATACCCCTTTTAGTTGGTACCACTCAGAAAAGAATCAACGAACATAAGAAATCCCTACTAGATGGTACCTCTCAAAAGAATTATGTTGCACTACATAGATATGCGTCACATCTGAAACATCTCACATCACATCATACATTTTCTCCACTAAAAACGTCAAAATTACCATCAACTAATATTCCATTCATGTTTGCATAGTTAATTAGATCACCTAGAATGATTCTCACAAACAAATGGACATCACCATTGTGATTTTTTGGGGAAACATGCAATATTGACTATTTATTTTCCCCCACAAAGTTATCTGATGGAACAATCATGAGTTTATGCACTATGCCCCAAAATAATCTCATGAGGGCCATGCCTCAGTATCAAAAGTAATGATAATAGCCACACCACTTCGAACCTCTTAGAAAAACACCTGGGAATTACTACCCATTCATCCAAAACAGAGAACCAGTGAAAAATATACATTTCACCTCACCACGTGTGAACCATCCCTCATGGGGACAATACCTTAACATTGGTATAAAAACCCAGAAGTAGTCTTGAATAGTCCACACAAATACTAGAGTCACACCGCTTTAGATGGTGCATCAAATAAACATATAATTTAGAAGAAAGGGATGATACCAGAACCCTAAAGAATAATAATTATATTATTATTAAAACTAAGAATTTCGTGCAACTAAGCAATGAAACCATGCCTTAAAAGTCCAAAAACAATTTAAAAATATATGTCTTGTTAAGAGGGGATCATGATTGTAGATGGTGTATCAAAATGATTCTTAATGTAGGAGATAAGACTTTTTAAACACCATTGGCTAGAAAAGAGTCGGAATGTCCCAGTTAGGACGGGCCGAACCTCATGGGCTGGCCCATCTTGGTCATCCCATCTTGGTTCATCGTGGCCCGGTTCACCTCTCTATGGCCTTTACCACTCCATCATTTTCTTATTGGCCCTCTCTTGGCCTGCAGCCTGCCGCATAAATCATCCCGGCCCTTCGCTTCGCTGGCTCCCCACACAGCCAGCCGAGCGGATCAGTTCCCCCACATCCATGGATGAACCACGTGATATTGGTCCCTATTGGCCTCGGTCTCCAAGTCATCACATCATAACACCTAACTGACCCTACTTTTTCAGCTCTCTGCGTAACCTCCACCATTACAACCTACTCCATCTGGCGTGTCATTGCGCTCCGCTGCACTGACAACCAGCCACGATGCCCCGCGTCTCCCTTTCACCGGTCACCTTAGACACAAATCATGTCACCGCTATGAACCACTCCCATGGAACACCTATCTCTTATGCCACCCTTGGTGTTTTAACTCTGGTGGACCCTTCTAAGCACCACCACCATCACATCAGATGTCTGAAAAATGTTTTCACCTGATTCCATGAAGCTCGGGATGATTTCCTCAGCGTAATGGGCTTCACTGAACAATCCATTTGAGTTTTGATGTACCCAAATAAAAATGCTGATAAACCCAAATAACAGGTGAAGAACATGATAAAAAAATTTATTTTCAATGAGGATTGATTTCCATGTTTTTATGGACAACAACAGTGTTAGTCAAAATGATGAAACAAAGAGTTAATGAAGGATTTTCAATTAGAACTTGAATCAAAACTAAAAATTTGAAGAAATCCTACCTTGATCCAGTCATTATTCATAGGTGATGCATCAAAAAAACTTCTTCTTTGATCCTATATTTTTTTGGTGATTTTATCTACTCGATCTGATGAAGAACGAATGAAGAATGGTATAGAGAGAGAGGGAGGCTTTGTAAAGAGAGAGAAAAAATTAGGGCTAACCCTAATTATAATTCCCTAAACATATTTTTATTGGATCCTCACTCGGTGTGTAATCCAAAATTCCCATGACCCCTCATTTTATGTCACACTGAGAAAAAACACCCAATTCTCAACCCAATTATGGCCTTATATTTCCAATCTGATACCCCTTTAAAATACTATTTTATTTGGAATTCGAGATAAAATAATTAAGTTTAATTATTTTTTAAACGTTTTCCCCTGGGTGAATTTTCACATAGAAGTCCTACGCTGACAAAAGATACAACCCAAATAGGCTAAAAAAAATTATAGACTCACCTTTGGCCTCATATTTATGATTCGAGGTACCATTTAAGTGGAATCCCGTTTCCATTTCCTGTATAGTAAAAAACACTTATTATTTTTGTATAATTTATTTTTGACACACCAGGACCTGGAATTACATGCAGTCTCAATTCCTTGCTCTGAAATTTTATGTAGAAATATTTTGAAGTCTTAAAAAGAGAAAACTAAGTCTATATAGAGGCATCCTTGATATGTGGTAGGTGGTCTATGTCATTTCCGATTTTTTTCATTGATTTATAATTTATGAAATTGGGTTGTGTGCCGATATTTCCATGTGATGCCTATGAAAATTATTATATTTTCATTGTAGAACCTAATTCCATGAAATAAAAAAATGTACCGATTAGATTTAAATATTGGTGGTTGACTACCCAACATAAACTACCCCATTAGGGTGTTCTCTTAAAATGTGTTATTAAATAATTAACTATTTAATAATAAAATCACATATTGAGGTGTTTTTATTTCAAAAGTGAGGATAGATTAATTAAAGGTATTGAGTGAGATATTATATAGAAATAAATCTCCACCTTATTACCCCCTTATGGAAAAACCACCTTCTAAGTGGGCTGGTTTGGGTTATGTTTAAAATGCACGATTTCAATTGAATTTAAAGATAGTTGTAAGACCTTTTCTTATGACCCCTTTTTCTAATTATGAATTAATCCATGACCTAGTAAATGAAATTGATAAACATCATAGGGAATGATATAGTAAATGATATTATTATTATTTAAATTGAAATGGAAAATGGTTGGGGACCTTTTAGAGTATTATTTTATGGTGATGTGGCAAGCTTTAGTACATGGTTTAATTTATTTATTATTCTTGAATTATGATGATTCATGCTTATGTACATGAACCAAATTATTATTTGAATTTAATTGATTACATTTTTTGGGTATAACTTGAGAGATTCATGGGTTTGTCTTTAAAAAATGCCTTAGAGGACCTCATAGGCCATTATAGATATCATTTACCTTAGGTGATACTTAGAATACATATTTATGAAACACCAATGATGGACTCTATGAAAAACATTTTCTTAATTTCACATTAATACATCATTCATTACATTAGATATCTCTTAATACAACAAAAATGATCGATAAGTTTAGTGTATTTGGGAATTAGGTACATTACATAACAAATTAAAGTAGTGAATACATAATCTTTTTCAAAAAAGGCCTTAACATGATCATATAATTCTTTTATACTTAGAACTACATGAGATATCCTTGGGATATACATAATAAAGGGGTGAGATATAAATCCTAGTAAGGTAATAAACATGGAATAACATGAATAAATTTATAGTTTTTAAATAATTGGAATATTAATGGGTCATAAAAGGATTAATAATAATAAATATAAACAATTAGGCATGATATAGCATGATAATCCAAAAGGAAACTTGGGAAATGTTGAAACAACTTAAAACCATTCATCATAAACAGAGGTGAAGTCCAAATTCAAGAAATCATTATTGAAAAAGTCCGATGATGGAATAGGATCACTCCATCATCCATTTGATGATGTATCATGAGACTAAAACATTACCCAACACATTGGAGAACTATATAATTCTAGGCACACCCATCACACTCATTTTATTCTCATGATTAATTGATCCACATAGATCATAAAATATGAAATAATTTTTCATAAATTATTATTAAACAATAAATGAGTGTAGAATAAAGAAATGTAATTACCAAATTAAGGAATTATAAATATATAAAGGTGAACATCCTTGATAGGAAATGGATATGATATTTACTATACAATTATTTCAGAATGGAAAATCATGGTGAAATTCCTGTAGCACAACGACGTCACTTATAGATTTATAAAATGGGTAAATAACAGAGAAAAGGGTATCTAATAATTAAGAAAATGATAGTAATAGGGACATGTAATTAAAAAACCAACATTATTAATTGGAAATAAGAGGCCTAAGAAAATGAAGAAACACGATTAAAGAGGATAAAGAGAGAATACCTTTTAAATTTCAGCATGGTAATGGGTGTCCACAAAGTTTCATGGGAGAGATTAATGAGTGTGAAAGGGGTATATAATCATTTATAGATGAAATGGACAGTGTGGGTGAAAATAAAGAACATATCCAAACATTAAAAATAATTAATTAAGAGACATAACTTAAAATAGGTGGTTGATAAAAAATAGTGAAATATCACTTACTAAATTTCAGCAAGGTAACGTGTGTACAGAAAGGTTCATAAGAGGGATTAATGAGATTGAAAGGGGTATATAATAATTTAAAAATCATATGAATAGTAATGGAGTTATAGGAAAACATATCTAAACAACCAAAAATTGAATCTACTAATCATAACATAAAATATCTACTTGAATAGAAATCAGAAAAGAGAAATCCCTTACCAAAATTTGGCTTGGTAACAGGTGAACAAAAGGGTTCATGGGGGGGGATTTAATTATAAAGATATGAGACTAAAATTATCTATAAATCAAATGGAATGTAAAGGGTATATGGAATTATGTATCCTAATATAAACAAATGGTAATTAAAAGGCATAATATAAAAGAGGTGCTTGAATAAAAAGGAGGGAGCGAGATCCCTTACTATATTTTGTCACGATAACAGGTGTACATAGCGGTTGATGGGATGCCTTAATAAGAGTGAAAGGGGTATCATATCATTTAGACCTATAATGGGAATTAATGGGGATATGGGAGAACATATCCCAAAATTATCAAATGAAAATAAGGATACATAACATAAAAGATAGTCTTGATAAAAAAGGAGTGGAAGATCCCTTACCTGAAGAGTATGACTCCAAATGATTGAAAGGAGATTATTGAGATATTTGGGGAACCTTGGGAGGATTCTAGATAGATAAAGTAAGAGTAAGAATGTGATCCATGTATTTTTAGTGAATATAAATGGGATATTGTGTGTTTTTATATAGGAAATGAGTGGGTAATTCTTTATCATTTCTCAAACTTAGGTTTTGGACTCTATACAATATAATAACCAAAACCATAAACCTTCCCACAATTTTTATCATGGTTTCTTCAAAATGGATTTTTTTCATTATTTTATTAACATTGAGACTCAATTAATAAAATAATAACCTTTTTGATGTGGAATTGTGTCATAGTCATAAAGTAATAATTTTATGTCCTTAAATTATATTAATGGGTTTAGAGGACTCAAAATAGATTTATAAAATTAATAAAATAAACATAAAATCAAATTATTTTAAAGGTAAAGAATATAATTGGTTGTCGATACCAATTATAGTATTCATTACATCAGTTTTTGATCATTATTATGTTATAATACAAACTATATATTATTACGGTAATTAATTTTTACTCAAAAATTCGATTGTCTCAGAAAATTATGAAAAATTCACCATTCAATAATTTTGTCATTATTATTCAGAATAATAATATTAATATTATGAAAATAATTTTAAAAATATGTTTATTTTCACAATTAAAATAATAATTGATATTTCTGGGGAAATGTTGGATTTTTTTTGACAATAACAGTTCTCAAATCTTATAACAATTACATTTGAATTCAAAAAAATATAAAATAATTTATATTCATAAAAACTTATTTTAGAGAATTATTTTAATAAAATATTATATATTTATAATATTAATTAATTAATCAGAAAGTAATTTATTTATTTAAATTTTATATTACTTAAAAATAAAAATTGTGTTTTATCATATCAAAATATAATTTTTATCAACTCATAACATATTAATTTCAAAATTAAAAAAAATAAGGAAAAAATATAATAATAATTTAAATGAAAATGGAATATAAATATTAAAACTATTAGGGTTACTTTGTTTCTATCTTTTTAAACTATTCTTGACCATAATTAAACTATTTTTTTACAGTGGTAATTAATATTTAGAAAAATTACTACTAATATTGCATAAAAATTAAGTTAAACTTGTTAAATATTATTAATTATCAGGATTACAAATGTGGGATCCATTTTATCAAAACCATTTTACATAGGTTGAATAATCTAATTTAATTTAAAACTCACAAGCATGATGGAAATCGGTTTTCAAGAAAATACATTCTTTTTTAGAGGAAAATATTATTTCACTTTAACACTATAATTAGTAATCGTAATTATATAGATTTTAAATCATGAAGTTAGATATATAATCTTAATATTTAATTTAGATATTTTTTAATAGGGTTAATTTTAATTAATTTAAATGGAGAAATAATAAGTGCTTCAAAATATTTTTTAGAAAAAAATGTGTTTTTAATCCAAAAAATAAAAATTTACTAAAATCAAGTATAAATATGACTTAAGAAAAATTAATCTAATTAAATAAACCTAAATAGAAATTATTTTACCTTGAAAAATATTAAAAGAATAAAATTTCATTTAGATTAATTAATTTATCAAAATAAACAGTAGTTTTACCCAAAAAATGACATTTCTCACTATTCACTATGAAATAACTATTTTTCAAAAAATCCCAAATTTTAATAAAAATTTAATTTTGATATGATTTAATAAAAAAAGAATAATTTTTATAAAATTAATATTCTAAATGTTCTATAAAATAGTTATATTATTGTTTTCATAAAAATAAATAAAAAATATTTTTGAATATAAATATTTTGAACATAAAAACACAGTACCAAAAAAATGATTGATTATTTAAGAAGCATTTATCACAATATTTAGTAAGTATGGTTTCCCATGGAATTATCATGTCATGATGGGTTATTTTAGGGGTTTGAGCTTTGTAAAATCATTCACATCACATTTAATACTTCCGAACAGCTTCCAATAGGTTTGTTCATGGAACTAGAAACACCCAATGGTTCAATATCCATGAGGGACCTACTTTCTAAAGGTAGTTTCTCATTGAGGGGTTTTTTAAATATTGATTAATAATTCACATTGGTTGAGAGTATGGGAGTTTGGGATCATCACACCCTTTTAGGGGGAATATTTTCCTACTTCATGACTCTCTTATTAGTTTAAGATATATTGACGAATCCTTTATTAATTACCAAGTTTGATGTGGGTCAACTCTAAATTAAGAATCAATTATTTTCATGTATGAAGTTTCTAATTATATGTATGTATCTCAATTTTTTCATTAATGGAGATATCAATATACATCTAATGTTTTTTATTGATGGTTTCATATTATATATTGATTATATATTCTTCAATCTTATTATGATGATTTTTGTTTTCTTGCGACACAGTGGGGATCTTTGGAGTGAGATTTCTTCAAGGGAGATGGGATTTGTTTTTATTTAGGGGTCGAACCCATGAATGAGATTCCTATGTATCCCTATGAAAGGAATCATAACCCACATAAATTGTTTCAACTTAATGGAGAACATCATACCTATTATGGTCATATTATATAGACCTAACAGTGAAATTTAATATCATGCGGCTAGTATGTTTAGGAGGAAGGGTCATTGTCAATGTTTGGTGTGGGAATTGTACCAATGAAAACTGAGGAAAATGAAACTATTTTTGATTCCCTTGTTGAATTAAAACCCACATCGTATGTGGCCCGAATATAGCATTGTTGATTTGGGGATTTAGATTTGGACCTCAAGGAGGCCTTCTATGTATCCCATTTGGATGGGAATAAAATTCCATGTAGTATAGTTATCAGGAACCACTCCTTTAGAGGATCTGTATACGTTTTCTTTATAGGGAGTGTTTTCCTTTAATAGGATTTAGTAAGGGATTATTCTTAAGAAGGATTCCTTGTGGAAGAGGCCACGATTGATGTATCAACTGATGGTGATTTGGAGTCTTGTTCGGTGATTACACCTAAGGAGGAGGCCTAAAGGTAACATTTTAGGTCTTATTCCAGAAAAGGATACCCTTAATAATTTGGGGTATTTGGTTGGGGATTACTCCTCATACAGATGGCCATTGATCTTGTTACTTAGGTAGGCATCCAATGTCTCATGGTTAGGGTAAGAATTGGTATTCTCATAGTTAAATAGTTTAAATTACACCATAATTTTTCCTTTGTAAATAGGGGTTGTTATTGCTAGTTACTCATGAAGAGGATGCCCATGGATTGGTTTGGTTTGGGGGTTTATCTCGAGAAGGACACACTTAGATTTGTTGGGTTTGGTTCTTGTTATTGAAGATGATTCCAATTTATTGGTTTTGACTTACACTTGGAATAAGGCCCATGTAGGTTGGGATTAAGTGGACTCATGAAGTGAATACCCATTGATTGGTTAGGACTTACAATTGGAATAATGAACATGTTGGTTGGGATCATGTTGATTTAATAACCACGATCAACCTTTAATACCATGAAATTTATTCTCTGTGTGAGAAAAAATAGAAAACAAATGATCCATGAAACCACAATATCCATTTTCCCCTAAGTTTGGATACATGTGGTTAAGGGCTCACACCTATGGAGGAACTCTCTATAAAGGTGAGAGTAAGATATGAATGGTGGTTCTTTACTGAAACATGCATCTCACTGGGTGGATGTCACAATCATGGAGATCCTACAATTCCACATGAGTCATGATGAGACATGATGGAAGGTTAGAAATAAGAGGAAGTGGAAGATATAAAAATATACAAACTTCTCCTCCTCAACTAGTGGAAGAGGATGGGTTGATGAGAGACAAGAGAGGATCCAATTCTCATCCCATCTCTGATATTTGCATCCAATATAGTCATGTCTAAATAAAAGTATCAACATGAACCATAGGGAGAGAGGAGGAGAAAGAGTGAAAATAATATAATAAATTCTAGGGGCTTACTCCAGGAGTTATGAATAGAAATTGGTTCCGCGCTGAGGGAGGTGGATTTAGTCCCATGTTGAATATAAAATAAAGAAGAATCCTCATCATCCTATATAATAATTAGGGGATCAGAATATTAGAAATTAATAATATAGTAAATGGTCCTAGAACTTGTGCCTAGGACTAGGAACTCCCTAACACCTTCCTCGGGGTTGCGGTCCTCAGGAAAATAAGAATGCAATTCCACATGCACCCCAAGGTCCGTAACCATATTGTGGGATAAGTGTGGGAAGATTCTGACCATAAGAATTCAAATACAAATGGTAGACTCACTGGTGTTCCCCTATTTACGGAATTGAAAGTCCATATGTTTTAGTGGAGGTTTCAACTTTTTCATTTTAAGGTAAGTGATCCAAAAGTAAGAGAGGTCATGCTATGGATGGCTTTGAAGAGGTCCTGATGAGTGTCTCACATAGGTTGATGGATTGTGATAATCAAGGGAAGAGATTACATGCCTTGTATGTTTTTAAATATTTCCTAATGAGTGAATTTCATAGATTGAATAATATGGAAATCTAATGGAGGGTCCATGCTCATAGGCTTGGGTGAGGTAAGAAAGGATAGCATAGGGGTGCATTGCTCAGGTATTTTTGGAAGTGATAAAGGTACATTGAATGATTTCTCACCAATGAAAATACAATTGGGAGGGAATTTTATGAAGATTTCAGGGATCTCCATGGGTGTTCTAGGATGTGTCTTATAAAGGTCTCTTCTTAAGTAAGGTGACCTTGCATTAGTGTTCAATAACCCCATGGGAAAGGATCCCTCACATAGGTGTGTGTATTTTAAACCCTGGGTATAATTTTGTATTACTAAAAACCCATTAATTCCCTTTTTATGCTAGTTTTAGAGGAATAACTATAATTTTATATAGGTATTTTTCAATTTAATAATGTGACAATAGTGTATGGAGGCCTTTAAGAAATTTCTTCCATACTAATGAAGACCCTAGGGTCCTATTTATAGTCAAATATTAAACTTTGGGTGAAGGGAAACTTTTTCTCAAGGTTAATTTGTAAGGGTTCCACACATGGGTTCCATATTGGGGTACCACACTAGGGAGGTTTGTTGGATGATTCTTAGGTTGATCACACATGTCAATGTGCAGGTAACCTGTGCTCCGACATTTCCCAAGGGTACTTGGGATATGGTTTAAGAACCCAATTTTTCACTCAGGTATGGATCTTTTAAACATTGGCCAAACTCTCTTTTATGGATTTTTTTTATATTCTTAATGAGTTTATGAAGGTATTAGAGGAGTTCAGGGCTAGTTTGGATCTATGAACCAAACTTTATGGGAGATTTTGGTCGGGCGCATGGTTAGTGTAATCTATGTGTGTAGGGTGTATGATTAGACTAATCCGTGCAGATGGTTGGTACACATTTTCTCAAACCATATGGCCTAACTATGAATCTTACCCCTTTTCTCCGGGTACCCTTGCATGGTTTTCACACGGTTTGGAAAACTGTGTAGCCGAACCGTGCAGATGCTAAGTTTTGGGTGATTTTAAAATTTTAACCTTAATTATCTAATTAACTTAACACTTCATCCTAAATCTGATTTCCTATGGTATGAACTTCCATTTTATCCCATTTTATTTATTTTAAAGAAAAAATAATGTAATCAAGAGATATCCTTAATCTGGGATCCATTCGAGTTTTTTTTTTCATCTCATTGGATGCACAATGGTAAGTAATCAAGTCTGTTTGAGCTGTTCTTTGTCTATATTACTCTTGACCAAGTTATCAAGATGTCAATGCTTTTACTCTTCTATCAGATTAACTCCATTACAAGATGTATTAGTTGTTAATACTAGAGTAGTATATTCATATGAGTATTAGGTGGGTTGTCTATACCTCATCCCTCAAGTTTGTTGATTTTGGTTATGACCTATAGTACCTGTCGATTTGATTAGGTTCCATTTATTGAATTTATATGCCATGATTATATAATTAGAACCATATGGTAATTCAAATTCCATTAATGTGACTAGTTTTTAGAGTCTTTATTAATAATTCACAAAATTCCTTTTAGGGTAATATTCCATAATTGGGTTTGTAGTGTTTTGACACTTTTGAGCCACCATTCTGGTGTGTTCGAGCTTAACCACACTAATGGTAAGAATCTTGCAATTAATTTCTTATTTAATCATAGAATTTTGAATAGATTGTTCCTTTACACTTCCACTTGACCTGCTTAAAGCAAGTACATAAATATAAATAACACATTCAAATGATATTATTGTAATAATACAT
Source organism: Viscum album (assembly GCA_963277665.1). Classification (NCBI taxonomy): domain Eukaryota; kingdom Viridiplantae; phylum Streptophyta; class Magnoliopsida; order Santalales; family Viscaceae; genus Viscum; species Viscum album. The sequence goes on along the minus strand of OY728159.1, from coordinate 1,414,984,624 downwards.
AGGTATATAACGCCACCTTATTAAACTTCAAGGAATGGTTTGTTGCATGTTTGTAGCACAAAATTCCATTTTACTAGAAGGTTTATGAGTGAACCTTATTAATTGAACTTGAAAAACATGGTTTTAATTAAAAGGCCTTATACTACTTAGCCTTGTCAAACTAATGAATGTAAAGGCTTGAACCAATTGATTTTTTTAATGACATATTTATCTTATAACCAAAAGTAAGGTGACTATTTATGTACATGGACCATAAAATATTTATAAGATGGCTAGAATCATGTTAGATATTGGATTCTGGAATAAATTCCTTGGGTAATCAAGTATGGCATTCTACTTCAAGGATGTCAGTTTCCTTGGGTGAGGCCTACCCGGGAACCCAATACTTTTCTACCTTTTGATTCCCTGTAAGACACCGCAGGACCCCTTCCTTATTATTATAGGATTCCTTGGATACACTCCATGGATATATAATTACATGAGGTTCCTTGGTTATATCAATGGGCTCAGCCGCTACTTACCTCCCATTTTTCCTCGGATGAATACCTTAGACTTAGTTAGAAATATTATTGTGGTAATTCCTTAGATGATGCTCCTTGGATTAAACTCTTACCCCTAGATAGACACAGTTACTACTAAGTTAGTGGCCCATGATTTTTAGGATTCCTTGTTGAATACTGTGGAACCACTTTATATTATTTATCATTTATGGTTTCTTTGTTACGTCTTAGAACCTTCACTATTTATACCAGCACAATGTGATGTTAGTGCTTTATATGCCTCACATGGCCTATTAATACAAATCAGATGTTAATTAAATAATTGGTTACATGTTTATACAATAGCTGAGGGTTGAAGCTGGTACACATGTATTATGTTACATTCTACTATTTTTTATATATGCATGTTCGCACACTACTGCTTTTCCATTACATGGGCTAGATGTTATAGAAACCCTTGTTAGTGGCCCACTAAGATTTGTCTCACACCCTCCCTAGGTGATATTTGGTTCCTGGGGTAGATTATTTGTAAGCAGGTGTCGATAAAGGGAATCATAATTCTTCAGACACTTGATTTCTTATTTTGATGGAATGGAGCTGGTAGTAGATGACTGAGCTGTAGCTCCAGATTCTTGGGATAGTTTATGTATTTCATTTTATACAATTTTTTTGTATGTATACTTACTAATTTGTATCCATGTTTTCCTACATTATAGTTACATGAAATCTATCATCATCAACAATTCTATGTTATTACAATTATTTTAGTTATCATTAATTTATCGCATTCTGGTGGGTATTCTATTTACATATTTCCTCTTTTATTTACCTCTATTTATAATTATCTAATTTGATGTACTCTAATAATGAGGTCATAGTCTCCTGATGTTAACACCCTAGTGTCTCACTATTAGTCAACAACCTTTGGCATTCGGGGATATGTTCTTGTAGCCATGTTTCCAACCCGGATTATAAGGCCCCAGCCTTAAACCTTACTTAATCTTGTGTTATTACAAGATTACACATTGAGGATCTTTTTAGGTTTAGAGTTTTAGAGAATTAGATCATGAAACTTTCATTACATTCCACATTTAAACAAAATGGATACATAAAAGGCATTATTCACTCTTCCCATAAACGGAAACATATTTAAAATAAAACACGGATTCTTTCTTGACACATCCTTGAAACTATCATCACATCATGTACCTTTCCCTTGACCTGTGAAAAACATTTCAAAAACTTGGGATGAGCATAAAAAGCTCACTAAGGGTTATAAAAATATAGAAAGGAAACATGAGTTCATATATACATAAGAATGAAATCATACTTTACCCATAAAACATAGGCACTTTAACATACCTCATCAAACCATGAATAAATCATAGAAATCATAAGACATAAAGGTAACTTGAGGCATTCATAACATTCTTACGTAGGGAGTAACCCTCTTGGTTACATTTGGAATACCCATCACAATATATTACCTAAATCGCTTCGGAGAAACTTTAACATTTCACTCCTTCGCATTACCCAATGCATTGGAGAGCTATATCGGGCTCACCCGCCCTTAGTTTATCACGGAACCACCCGTCTTCATAACAATGCCCAAGAACCATAACATAATCTTATCACATAAAACATGCATAAAGGAAACATAACATTTCCACCTTTCAATAACAAGATATCAATACAACACATTGATATAAATACATTATGAAAACCATTTTCAATACCAAAATAAAATAAAAGTAAAACATGGTATTTATTTTTCTTTTAAAAATAAGGTATGGCTTGTAGAGGAATCCAAAACTCAAATAATGGTCATGGCGGTGGAGAAGTCGTTGTCGCCATATACGTACGACAAAAAAATTCCATTTTGTCGTTTAGTAAACGCTTAGTACAAAAAAGATTCCTTTTGAATAAATGTAAAAGTCAAAGGGGTTTATACACCATATAAAAGAAGGTTGTGTATAAAACAAAATATGCCTCAATGAAAGGATATTGAGACGAAGTCCCATACAAAGATGATATCCTTGGATTAAGGATAAATCAGTTAGATAACTATGTGTGACAAAAGAATACAAAAAATATAAGTGGGTATTAAGTGTAAAACAATTAGAGGACATTCACACATAATAATAGAACGACATATTCGAGGTGTACAAGTTTATCCCAAAGAATCGAAATTGGGTTAAGAAGTTCCCTTGCAAAAATTAGACAGCCTAACGGCGTCACTTCAAAATTCAGAAAAATAGTTGATGAGAGATAAAATGGGTATCTCATAAATTGGACATAAAATTTACATCAATAAGGATATAGAAGAGCATATCCCAAAATAATATTATGTTAATTAAAAGACATAACAAAATTAGTCTTTTAAAAAGAGGAGGGTGAAAGGTTCCCTTACCAACATGGGTATCTTTCGAAACATACGCCCCATGAAAGAAGGACAATACAACATTGATGTAAATACTCATAAATGAAAGAATATTACACAATGATTAAAATAATGTTCAGTACATACACCACTCAAAGGAAATTGTGGAAAATGTAGCATAAATCTCACGAGAATAAAAGTGAGATGAAAAATCCCTTACGAAAACTCGACTGCCTAACGGTGACACTTAAAACTTCCGAAAATGGATTGATGAGATCAAATGGGGTATCTCATAACATTAAAATAAAATTTACAAAAAGAGGAATATAAAAGAACATCCCCTATCATAAAAAATAGGAGGTTAAAAGAAGTGAAATAAAGGAGAGTACTTAAAGAGAAAGAGAAAGGTTAAATTTCTTACGAAAATTCGGCATCCTAACGGCGCCACTCAAAACATAAAAAATGGATTGATGAGAGAGAATAGGGTCTCTCATCATGTGAACATAAAAATTACAGTAAAATTAATATAAAAGAACATCCCAATAACAAGAAATATGAGCTTAGAAGGAATGACATAAAAGAGTGTACTTAAAAAGAAAGAGAGGAGTAGGATCCCTTACCTCGGGTCTGACTTGACTCGATCATTCTTTAACGTCCTGAATAATAAACTTGAGTTAATTTCCACTTTATTAAGAACCTATTTCTAGTTCACTATTCCTTTTAGATCACTTATTTCCATGTTTAAACATTATGTAATCATTTAAGTTAATAATGTTTGTTTTGTCGATATTTGGTTCTTAAGTCGAAAGTGGAATTCTTACAATTACATATTGTTCGTGTGGTCAAATGTTCATTATATCCAGAAATATATTCATGATTTTGATATCATATATATCATATATATCCAGAATATACATGTATTTATAATATTACATAATAATTTAGAGGTAAGAAATGAAATTCACCGTTCATGGAGACGGTAAGCCGTACGTACGCATGAACGCTACTTTCATTTCTATTTCATATTTTTATGGAAATGAATAATAATGATATAGAGGTATATTATAATTACAGTATAAAATCATATATAATAACTTTAAATACATACTTTATACGTCCCACATATGGCATTAATGAATCACATCACTTTGAGGGGGAGGTAGTCCGCACTTCCTTAAATAAATATATCGCGTTTACCCATAATGGAAACCATAAAGGTATGCCCAAAATGAAAAATAAAGAATCTTAAGGAAAACATAAACATATTATATATCATATATAAATATAGTGTCATCTTAATGGCCACCTTTGAATGTGTTAAAAGAATGTTGAACAATCATCGTTTCGGGAGGCCGAAATTCACCATCCACAGAAATAGTATGTTCTTTAACCATTAGATGTATTTGTGTGAAAGTGTAGCTCTAATACTTCTTATAAAAACATCCTAGTATATTTATTATACTGGAGTTTTTATAAAAGAAATGAATAAAAAGAGTTTAGGGGGTTGGAAAAGCAAAATAAAACAAAAGGACTCAAGTGAAGAGATTACCTTAAAATCGGGTAACTCCCTTTGGTTTGAGATCAAAGGCCTCCTTGGGAAGACTTATGCAAAAAGTGATGATTCAAGGAGTAATATAGGGAAGTGGAGAGACAAAATGGGCAGAGGTTGGCCGAGCCAAAGGATTTTGGAGTGTGGGTAAGGAGGTAGAGGTGGGGGCCTTTTATAAGAGGAGAGGAGGGGCACTCTTGGAAGGTAAAGAAAAGTCACTTTATTTTAAAATGGAATTCGGATTTCAGAGGTCCCACATTGATGTGTTTCTAGGATAAGGTGATAAGGGTTCTAAATCCACCCATCTAATAGGTTTTGGACATGTTTAGGTCTTAGATATTACATTATCTTTCCATTTTATTTAAACTGTTAAATAATGAGGTCATCGCTGCATCATCATGATGTTATAAATAATTTAATTTATTTAATGTCTAAAAATTATAAAATAATAATATGATATAGGAAATCTTTTTAGGTTTCCAATTAATATTTAAAGTCAAAAATCTGATCTGTATAACCCCATGTAAAAATTGTTTTAGTAAAACATCTCATGTTTGTCTCATTTTTACTTTAACTTTAAATAAAAAGATATTAATGTCATTTTCCAACCAAAGTGGCTTCATGGGGTCCCCAAGTTGACCCATGGGTTTTCTTGGTCGGCCATGACACATCCAATGAGGTTAGGACATGTGTCAAGTTCATTTCATATTATTAAAACATTAATTTTACCGTAAACTACACTAATTTCCTCTAATCGCGATTAAAAACGTAATAAGTTACTATTCACCAAAAAATTATTTTTATCCCATTGAACAACATTTTACTTCTTAATGACAACCATGTATGTCGGATTTTTTAAATTCAAAACACAAATATGGAAAAATTTCATTTAACTGGAAAAATCAGTTTTTATAAGTACTACTTAGTGGTTTCACTATTCATCAAAAATTGATGTTTTTCAGAAAAATCCCAAAAGTTCTCCATAAGCTATATTTGATATTCCGAATTTGAAAATTAATTCTATTTTACAAAATTCAAAACATATAAGTCACATTAATTAATTTAATAATTAATTCTCACTGTCAGAGAAAATAGCGTGTTTTTATGAAACAATAAGTATCAAAAGATTGACACTAGTTTAAGTCTGATTTCAATGTGAAATTAATTCCAATGACCACTATTGGATTTAATGGTAAAAATATATTCTAATTTCACTTTAAAACCAATTCAAAATATAATCTAATCATATAAATAAATTAGATTAAAACTAGGTTTTGAATTAAAATACAACATTTTACGATATTCATTAAAAAATGAACTTTATCAGAAAGATACCAAAAATTTACACAAAGTAAATTTTGATGTCCCAATTCTTAAGAAGAGTTTTATTTGGTACAAAAGGATGTATAAGAGTGAACAAAACTATATTTAATGACGGTTCTCCATCAAAAGGCGATAAGTGAACCTTTAGTGAAAACTAGGGCATATACGCCTAAAATTGAATTCTTTCCGTATTTTATACCTCTATCTTTTATTGGATAAATGTAAAAACATTTAAAAAAAATATAATCATATATTATTTATTTTTATCCATTCCTGCCAATACAATGGCTACATGTTAACTACCATTTAAATTAATATTATTTTATTATTAGAGTGCAACGTAAGATTCCCAAGAAACTCGTTGTTGCGTGTTGGGTACGCCATCAAGCATAGCGTCCCCTTTAAAGTCATATTAATATTTTATTCACAAATATGGATAAATATAAAAATGTCATATTATTTATTTACCTGGGGTGTTACATTCTTTCCCCCTTTTGGGAATTGCGTCCTCGCAATTTTTAAAATTGAGCTTGGAAACATCCTTGAAAGTCCAACATCAGAACAAGAGTCGGTAAAAAAATCACATTAAAATAAAGGAAGATAAGTACAGAGGTCACCCGAGTTAAACCATATGTAGAAAAACATGGACATGGAATAAAAAGAAAAGGGTCATGTTCTTGAGGGAGAGTGATAGTAAACATGTCTAGGAGAAAGTTAACCAGAAGAAAATCACAAACTTGTGATGGGTTAAATGGTATTCGATTCCCCATTAGGAAAAGTTAATAGACAACATTTTTTTTAAGTTATTTTTTATTGAAGAATTTATTCATAAGGAAACATAATCACTTATCATGCTGACTTTCAACTTTTACTAGATTCCTTAATCAAACTCATATTTTTTTCCAAAAGATGAGTATTTAGGGAGACTTGTTCGCATTAAGAGTACTATAATCAACTTCTAGAGAATCACCTAATCCACCAAAGAGAACTATATACATCCCATGACTTTATGCTTTAACCAAAACCAAAACCAAAAAGGTTAGTACAAGGTCAGATAATCCAGAAAAGGATAACCCATTAAAAAGAAAATCTATGCTTAATCTCCAAAATTTGTCCAACAAAACCCAAAGTTCAACGAGGACCATCCGATAAACAATTTGTCCATAAAATTATTCAAAGTAAACCAATCTAAGATTGAAACACAAATATTTAAATGATTTAGTCACATAGTCTTCCAAGTTAAATCGTAGCATTTATCTCCTAACAACATCAGTTGGTCCTAATGTCTCGTATTGAAAAGTAATTAACCTAATCACATATCCTCCATGATAGGTTAATCATTTTCATAAATAACCCAAAATCAATTTACCATTAATTAAAAAAATCTTATAACTAAAAATAATCAGTCAAACTAACCAGGGACTTCACGTAGTCCAATGGTAGGCAATAAATACCAGTCGCACTTTGGTTGTGGGTTCGATTCCCGCAGCTTTGTCCTACGTGATGGGTTGTCACACGGTCTGCGTGTTGTCCTTTTCCCAAAACTATATAATTCTTAAAAAATTCCCCAAAATGAGATAAAATCTTCAAAAATAATCATAACATATTTTAACCTCAAGTTTATCTCATGCCTTTCATTTTCCTGCATATCATATAATAACCCATAATTACCTCAAAAGTAAGTATCATATAAACTCTAATGGTTACCTTTATAATTGTTACCTGAACTTCCACATCGATTGGTCATCTCGTACATGATTAATTACAGAACATACCAAGGTTCAAGTGGTTGATCACGACACCTTGATATTTGGTTTAGAACAACCATGAGTTTCCTCATTGAATCCCCCATTTTATCTAGTATCTTAATCAGAGAACCACCACAGTTTCCTTGAAACCTGTTGTCTCTTTGGTGCCTGCTAGATCCATCCATTCACTAAAAATAGAAATGTCAGTGTGAGTATATCAAAAAAACCATCATGTACTAATGAGGAAGGTAAACACTAAGATATACTTACTCATTCACTTTATCTAAAACTAGGACTCTTTCTGAAATCCTAACCATTATGGTAATGTCACTAATGCTTAAAGAATACCCTAACCTCTAAAGTTATCTAAACCGACCTTTGATAACAACTATAAGGCCCCAGCCATAAACCTTACTTAATCTTGAGTTATTACAAGATTACACATTGAGGATCTTTTTAGGTTTATAGTTTTAGAGAATTAGATCATAAAACTTGCATTACATTCCACATTTAAATAAAGTGGTTACATAAAAGACAATATTCATTCTTCCCATCAACGGAAACATATTTAAAATAAAACACAGATTCTTTCTTGACACATCCTTGACACTATCATCACATCATGTACCTTTCCCTTGACCTGTGAAAAACATTTCAAAAACTTGGGATGAGCATAAAAATCTCAGTAAGGGTTATAAAAATATGGAAAGGAAACATGACTTCATATATACATAAGAATGAAATCATACTTTACCCATAAAACATATGCACTTTAACATACCTAATCAAACCATGAATAAATCATAGAAATCATAAGACATAAAGCTAACTTGAGGCATTCATAACATTCTTACGTATGGAGTAACCCTCTTGGTTACGTTTGGAATATCCATCACAGTCTATTCCCTAAATCTCTTCGAAGAAACCTTAACGTTTCACTCATTCGCGTTACCCAATGCATTGGAGATCTATATCGGGCTCACCTGCCCTTAGTTTATCATGGAACCACCCATCTTCATAACAATTCCCAAGAACCATAACATAATCTTATCACATAAAACATGAACAAAGGAAACATAACATTTCCACCTTTCAATAACAAGATATCAATACAATACATTGATATAAATACATTATGAAAACCATTTTCAAAAACAAAATAAAAGAAAAGTAAAACATGGTATTTATTTTTCATTTAAAAAGAAGGTATGGCTTGTAGAGGAAGTCAAAACTCAAATAATGGTCACAACGGCGGAGAAGCCGTTGTCTCCACATACGTACGACAAAAACATTCCATTTTGTTGTTTAGTAAACGATTCGTACAAAAAATATTCCTTTTGAATAAACATAAAAGTCAATGGGGTTTATACACCATATAAAAGAAGGTTGTGTATAAAACAAAATATTCCTCAATGAAAGGAGATTGAGACGAAGTCCCATACAAAGACGGCATCCTTGGATTAAGGATAAATCAGTTACATAACTATGTGTGACAAACGAATACACGAAATATAAGTGGTTATTAAGTGTAAAAAATCATAGGAAATTCACACATAATCATAGAACGACATATTTAAGGTGTACAAGTTTATCCCAAAGAATCGAAATTGGGTTAAGAAGTTCCCTTGCAAAAATTAGACAGCCTAACCACGTCACTTCAAAATTCAGAAAAAGAGTTGATGAGAGATAAAATGGGTATCTCATCACTTGGACATAAAATTTAAATCATTAAGGATATATAAGAACATATCCCAAAATAATATTATGTGAATTAAAAGACATAAAAAATTAGTCTTTTAAAAAGAGGAGGGTGAACGGTTCCCTTACCGACATGGGTATCATTCGAAACATACGCCCCATGAAAGAAGGATAATACAACATTGATGTAAATACTCATAAATGAAATAATATTACACAATGAGTAAAATAATGGTCAGTACATACACCACTAAAAGGAAATTGTGGAAAATGTAGCACAAATTTCACGAGAATAAAAGTGAGATGAAAAATCCCGTACGAAAACTTGGTAGCCTAACGGCGCCACCTAAAACTTCTGAAAATGGATTGATGAGATCAAATAGGGTATCTCATCACATTACAATAAAATGTACATCAAGAGGAATATAAAATAACATCCCCCATCATAACAAATAGGAGCTTAAAAGAAGTGACATAAAGGAGAGTACTTAAAGAGAAAGAGAGAGGTTAGATCTCTTACGAAAATTCAGCAGCCTAACGGCGCCACTCAAAACTTCCAAAATGGATTGATGAGAGAGAATAGGGTATCTCATCATATGAACATAAAAATTACAGTAAGAGTAATATCAAAGAACATCCCAATAACAAGAAATATGATCTTAGAAGGAATGACATAAAAGAGTGTACTTAAAAAGAAAGAGAGGAGTAGGATCCCTTCCCTCGGGTCCGACTTGACTCGATCGTTCTTTAACGTCCTAAATAATAAACTTGAGTTAATTTCCACTTTATTAAGAACCTTTTTATAGTTCATTTTTTATTTTATATCACTTATTTCCATGTTATAAACATTATGTAATCATTTAAGTTAACAATGTTTGTTTTGTCGATATTTGGTTCTTAAGTCGAAAGTGGACTTCTTACAATTACATGTTGTTTGTGTGGTCAAATTTTCATTATATCCAGAAATATATTCATGATTTTGATATCATATATATCATATATATCGAGAATATACATGTATTTATAATATTACATAATCATTTAGAGGTAAGAAATGAAATGCACCGTTCATGGAGATGGTAAGCCGTACGTACGCATGAACGCTACTTTCATTTCTATTTCATATTTTTATGGAATGGAATAATAATGATATAGAGGTATATTATAATTCCAGTATAACATCATATATAATAACTTTAAATCCATCCTTTATAAGTCCCACATATGACATTAACGAATCACATCACTTTGAGGGGGCGGTAGTCCGCACTTCCTTAAATGAAGATATCGCTTTTACCCATAATGGAAACCATAAAGGTATGCCCAAAATAAAAAATACAGAAGCTTAAGGAAAACATAAACATATTATATATCATATATAAATATAGTTTCATCTTAATGTCCACCTTTGAAGGTGTTAAAATAATGTTGAACAATCATCGTTTCGGGAGGCCGAAATTCTCCATCCACTGAAACAGTATGTTCTTTAACCATTAGATGTAGGTGTGTGAAAGTGTAGCTCGAATAATTCTTATAACAAAATAATAGTATATTGATGATACTGGAGTTGTTATAAAAGAAATAAATAAAATGAGTTTAGGGGGTTGGAGAAGCAAAATAAAACAAAAGGACTCAAGTGAAGACATTACCTTAAAATCGGGTAACTCTCTTTGGTTTGAGCTCAAAGGATTTCTTGGGAAGACTTCTGCCCAAAGTGATGCTTCAAGGAGTAATAGAGGGAAGTGGAGAGAAAAAATGGGAAGATTGTGGCCGAGCCAAAGGCTTTGGGAGTGTGGGTAAGGAGGTAGATGTGGGGGCCTTTTATAAGAGGAGAGGAGGGGCACTCTTGGAAGGTAAAGAAAAGTCACTTTATTTTAAAATGGTATTCGAATTTAAGAGGTCCCAAATTGATGTGTTTCTAGGATAAGGTGATAAGGGTTCGAAATCCACCCATCCAATAGGTTTTGGACATGTGTAGGTCTTAGATATTACATTATCTTTCCATTTTATTTAAATCGTTAAATAATGAGGTCATCACGACATCATCATGATGTCATAAATAAATTAATTTATTTAATGTCTACAAATTAATAAAAAATAATATGATGTAGGAAATATTTTTAGCTTTATAATGAATATTTATAGTAAAAAATATGATTTTTATAACCCCATGTAAAAATTGTTTTAGTAAAAAATTTCATGTTTGTCTCATTTTTACTTTAACTTTAAATAAAAAGATATTAATGTCATTTTCCAACCAATGTGGCTTCATGGGATCTCCAAGTTGACCCATGGGTTGTCTTGGTCGGCCATGACACATCCAATGAGGTTAGGACATGTTTCAAGTTCATTTCATTTTATTAAAACATTATTTTTACCTTAAACTACACTAATTACCTCTAATCGCGATTAAAAACTTAATAAGTTACTATTCACCAAAAAATTATTTTTATCCCATTGAACCACATTTTAGTTCTTAATGAAAACCATGTATGTCGGATTTTTGAAAGTCAAAACACAAATATGGCAAAATTTCATTTAAACGGAAAAATCAGTTTTTATAAGTACCACTTAGTGGTTTCACTATTCATCAAAAATTGAAGTTTTTCAGAAAAATCCCAAAAATTTACCCTAAGCTATATTTGATATTCCGAATTCAAAAATGAAGTCTATTTTACAAAATTCAAAACATATAAGTCACATTAATTAATTTAATAATTAATTCCGGCTTTCAGAGCAAATAGCGTGTTTTTATGAAACAATAAGTATCAAAAGATTGACACTAGTTTAAGTCTGATTTCAAAGTGAAATTAATTCCAACGACCACTATTTTATTTAATGGTAAAAATATATTCTAATTTTACTTTAAAACCAATTAAAAAGATAATCTAATCATATAAATAAATTAGATTAAAAAGAGGTTTTGAATTAAAATACAACATTTTACACTATTCATTAAAAAATGAACTTTATCAGAAAGATACCAAAAATTTACACAAAGTAAATTTTGATGTCCCAATTCTTAAGGAGAGTTTTATTTGGTCCAAAAGGATTTATAAGTGTGAAAAAAACTATATTTAATGACGGTTCTCCATTAAAAGGCGATAAGTGAACCTTTAGTGAAAACTAGGGCATATACGCCTAAAATTGAATTATTTCCGTATTTTATGCCTCTATATTTTATTGGATAAATGTAAAAACATTTAAAAATATATATAATCATATTTTAGTTATTTCTATCCATTCCCGCCAATACAATGGCTACATGTTAACTACCATTTAATATAATATTATTTTATTATTAGAGTGCAACGTAAGATTCCCAAGAAACTCGTTGTTGCGTGTTGGGTACGCCATCGAGCATAGAGTCCCCTTTAAAGTCATATTAATATTTTATTCACAAATATGGATAAATATGAAAATGTCATATTCTTTATTTACCTGGGGTGTTACACGGATCGTGGCACATACTATGTTGCATCTAGATATGGGAGTCAAAAAGTTGTTTCATAGGTGGGTTTCCTTTCTTACATTACTATTTAATGAAAATATTTCGAGTATTAGTAATTCATGGGACATGGTCATAAGATGTGATTGAGTGTCACGAACCCATTTTTGAGTAAAATCAGACTTTCCTGTGTTATGACCACTATTATGCTTTTTCCAATTATAGTTGATATCCTTTCACAAGTGGGAGACATATATGCTATGTGGTGTTTTTTTATCATACTTCTGATTGAGATTCTATTTTTATCCTTAGCCCAATGATATTAGGGGAAAAAAATTATTACATAGATCATATAGGAACATAAAATTCTCATGTAATTAATATATTCATGTTATATAGGGGAATTTTACGACATTGTATTTTTTATTATTCATGTGATTAATGAGTGAGGCTTAACTTTTTTATATATTTCTTGTGCTACTATAGGTTTTGATTGAGTTTTATCCTACTTCAATTCATGGGGTGTTATTTTCCATCATGGGTTAGAATGAGTTATTTATAGAATCATGTCTTTAGTCATAAATTGAAATGGGTTTCATTTTCAGTAATAAAGAGCATGGTCCAGGATTTACAAGGAATAAAAATTCATTTTAATGGAAATTTGATAAAATTTATAAGGAAATTCAAAAGGAAATGTGGAATGGTTGAAAACCCTTATCCTACCTTATAAATGTTATGAAAGGTAAAGGAGTGAACCTAGTAATTAAATATAAAATGAAATAAAATAGTTTCGTATAATTGATGAGGCAAGTTACTATTGACCCTTCATATACTAGAACCCCTAAAACTAATTTCAAAGAACTTATTGAAACCTAGCCATCTAAGATTGTGGTTGGGGAAGAATTCCTTGGGTAGTGAGTCCTTTATTATGTTCATCTTCTATAAGTGTTGCTATCTATCTGCATAAATATTGTTTTGAGGCATGTTCTTTGCCTTTTTAGACCATTTCCACAATGATTTCCTTGTGACATATGCCAAGAATGTGACAGTGACCATGCTATCGTCATGGTAGGCCCTAAGCCGCTAGTCTTACCCCATGGAGTTCCAGTTGAGGCACCTCCTCCTATACATGATCTGAGCACTGAGGGCCAAGTCCATGATTATTGTATTCATCCAATTCAATCCATGCATCATGCTTTATGAGATGCACATATGATGAGTGATCTAACTCATTAGTTCCAACTGAAACATCCTCTATCCTTTGTAGGGGATAGAGGTCTAAAGGGTATTGCGTATTGGATAGAGGCCACCCTATATATCATTGGGAATCTGAATATGTCTCAATAGAGGAGGGTTAATATTTATAAAAACATGATGTGTGATTCATCCCAGCCCATGTGGGATGGGATTACCTAGAATGTGCACCATCAATGAATGTTATGGGTTGATTTCTAAACTACCTTTTATGATCAATTAATTAATTAGATAGTATAGGATAAAAAATAAAATAAATTATTCATCTTCAGTAGGGTTCTATGTCAGCTATAGAGTATGTACCATGTTTACCTGAGTTTCAAAAATTTCCACCACTTATATCCAGTGATGAGATTTTGTGTGCAAGATGCTTTGAGGATGGGATATAGTTTTATATCCATACTTGGGTGAATGTATTTCCCCTAGGTAATTAATATAATAAAATTTTAAATCAGGCTCTTATCATTGAGTGAAACTTGAGAGATGGTGACCATATAGTTCATAGAGGACCAGTTCAACATCAGGCCATCAGTACTTTTAGTGGTAGGATGTTTTCCCTCGATGTTCCTTGTCAGGGAAGTGGAAGCTAGGGTAACCTTGTAGTTAGCTCTGTATTGTGTCACCAGTGCGGATGTATGGGTCATATAAATAATTAGTATGATGGAGTCCCACTAGAGTATAAGGCTTCAGCCATATGTTTTATCTTAAGTATTTCTATCAGACCGTTCCATTAACTTCTAGTGAAATAGGATACATTCTAGCTCCACCTTAAGGGTAGGTTTTTTATGCCATGTAAAGATTGGTTTTAGAGTGGAGCTTTTAGGACTGGCTGAGGAGAAGGTCATTGCCCTGGTAGCCAGACCCATAATCATCAATAGTGCCCTAAATTTAGTTTTGATCATTTTAGTCCATCTGTTTATCAGGGATATAGATTAGGCTAGATGCATGAATAACAATAGATGCCCAAGTACCATGATTTGAGACCTTCTATAGTGATAGGTACTATTATATTGTCCTCTACTTTAGTATATCCTTTATTTGATACATGTACTTCACACTCAATCATCACTTTATCTACCATGGAAATCCTTATGCTGGGAATATTGTGTTACTATGGTTTAATTAACCTAGATACACCATTAAGAGTATGATCAATGGTCAGAAGCCTATGTAGGGACTATGCACTTGAGGTAGACATTTACTATTACTTGTTGGACAAAATGTTTCTCAAGATGGCAGGTGTCAATTTCATTCTCAGGATGGGTTGTTTTGTTCTATATCACACCTTTTTAGAATAATATCATCCAAGGATATTGTTTACATCACTAGAGGGTGGAAGTTATATACACTTGGGTGAGTGGGATATCCAAGATAGTAGAGTCTGACCAAAGAATCATGGGATAAGTGGGGTAACTACCCAAATTTCCAATCTCTTCCTGGAGGATCAACGTGTAGTGCAAGATGAATTAGCTATAATAGTAGATCATTTATGGGATGTATTTACTGATGAATTTTTTTTTCTTACCTCTTGATAGGGAGGTATATTTTATGATTAAACTTTATCTAGGAGAAACTCTAGTGTAAATTATTCCATATAGTGTGGAACCAACAATTATTCTAGAGCTCAAGCAATAGTTATGGGATGTAGAGGCCAACGGTTTATATGTCCAGTAAGTTTCTCTTGGGATTCGTCCATGATTTTCACCAAGAAGGTGGATGTGACAGTTCATCTTTGTGTGGATTACAGATGCTTAAACCATCTAAGGGTCATGAACCAGTATCCACTTCCCTGAAATGATGATCTATTTTACCAGCTTTGATGAACTCAGTTCTTCTCTAAGATCAACCTAATATCAGTCTATAATCAGGTATGAGTCAGAACATTATAAATACATCGTAAATATTTCTATAATAGGTATGGTCTATATGAGTACCTAGTTATTCCATTCTATATTACAAAAACACCCTCCATTTTCGTGGATCAGATGAATAGTATGTTCCACCCCTATTTAGATTCTTTTTTCAAAGTCTTATTGGATGAAGTCATGGTGTATTCTCACACTCATACTGACCATGAAAATAATCTTGAGATCTTTATGAGTAAAATGAGAGAGAATCGGATTTGTGATAAGATTTCTATGTGCCACTACTAGATCGATAGGGTTTACTTCATGGGACATATTTTCATAGAATTGGGAGTCACTGTTGACCCAAAGATGATGAGTGTAGATTATTTCTAGGAGAAAACCAAGAATGTTTTTGATAAAAAAAAGTTTCTTGATACTATCTAGATATTATAAGTGTTTCATAAAAGACTTATAATGCCTTTCTTCACCTTTTACTGGACCAACAATAAAGGGTGTTAAATTATTGTGGTCAGAAGTGTGTGATAAATCCCTTTAGGTTCTGAAATGGTTTCCTGTCTCGCCACCTATTATGATTCTTCCATAGTCTGGAAGAGGTTTAATCATATTCAGTGATGTATCAGGCATTGAACTAGGAGTAGTGATGATGTAGGATCACAAATTTTTTGCATACAGATATCAGTAGTTGAGGAATGCTGAGAGAAATTAAACAGGGCATGACCTTGATCTAGAAGTAGTTGTGCATGCCTTAAATTGATGGAGACACTATCTTTTAGGTGAGAGATTTATGATGTACACATACCATAAGATTCTCAAATATATATTTCCACACCGTGACTTGAGTCATAGATAGTAAAGATGGGTCAGATATCTACAGTTCTTCAATTTTGATCATCCCTATATGTAGGATAGTGTCATATAGTTGTTAATATGTTGAGTTGGAAAAAACAGGCACATGCAGTATGGGAAACTTGAGATGAATGGAAGTTAATGGACATCTTTTCTAAGCTTCATATGATGTTTCATGTTAGTCACAACCAGTCTTACCTCTCGAAAAATATAGTTACCTTTTCTTTCCTTGAGAAGGTGATGGGAAGGAAATTCTCAAATCCTGAGGGCTTGGTTCTCCATGGGAGTATATCAGGAGATGACACACCTCCGGATTGGTCTATGGAAAGAGACGAAATCCTATGTATTTATGGGAATTACTGGGATCCTAAAAATATGAGATAGGATTTGATGCAAGAGTCCCACACTTCTAAGGGGGAAATTCATCTAGGAATCTCCCAAATGTATTGAGATATGTGATGCTAGCTTTGGTGTATGAGGGTGAAATGTCATATACGAGGCTTTAACAATAGGTGTTCCACCTGTCAGTAGGTGAAGGTGGAGAACATGAGACCTATAAGATTTTTATAAATGATTCATGTCCAAGAATAGAAATGTGAATTTATTTCTATTAAATATTTACTTGGATTGGTTAGATTTTTGAAGATTAGTGACGGCGTATGGGTAGTTATTGACCGAATTACAAAATTCCCCACTTCATTTCTATTGAGGAGGATTTCTTAGTTGATGAGCTAAGAGTAACGTTTTTTTGTGAGATCATATGATGACACAAGGTCCCTATTACAATAATTTCAGATAGGTATGCTTGTTTTACATCACAGTTCAAGAAAAGCTTGTAGAAATCAATCGGTACACAAGTTCTTCTAAGCATAAAATTTCCTGCTCAGATCAATGGGAAGATAGAATGGATGATACATGTTCAAGAAGAAATGCTCCGAGAATGTGTCTTTGATTTCGGTGGTTTTTGGGAGAAGAATAACACTCTCATTGAGTTTTTATATAATATTATATTTCAGGAAACAATTAAGATTGATCCTTTGAAGGCCTTATATGGTAGGACATCCTATTCACCCATGTGTTGGATAGAGGTAGGTGAGGAAACTCTACTAGGCCTTGAACTTGTGAAGGATTATTTAGTGAAGGTTCAGGTGATCAAGAAATGTATAACTATTTCTCTGTCTAGATAGAAATATTATGTTAATCTCTATTGAAAACCTCAAGAGTTCGAGGTCAATGATCGTATTTTATTACAGGTATCTCTCATACTAGGGAATAGACAGTTACAAAATAAAGGGAAGATATTTCCTCATTATATAGGGATGTACAAGATCTTGTAAACGGTTGGGATGGTGAACTATCCATTATTGTCACCTTAGAGGAAATGTTATATTCACAATTTCTTCCACATTTCATAGCTTTGTCATTATCATGCCAACCCATCAAATAATTTTGATCCCAAGGAAGTTGAGATTAATTATAAAGCCTATTTTTAAAAGTATCCTATATCCATTTTTGATAGTACATGAACACCCTTTGAGGCCATTCTATTCCTCTAGTATGGGTGCTATTGAAGCACGAATGTGTACAAGATGAGACTTGGGAGGGGGTGGTCGATGCATATGCTCAGTGGCTAGAGTTATTCTCGTACAGTGCTTCACCACCCAATAATGGTTAACTCGGGGATGAGTCCCTTTAAGGGGGAAGACTACAAGGACCCAATTTTTGACATAGGTCTGGATCATTTAAATTTTGGTCAAAATATCTTGTATGGATTTTTTTAGACTACCAATGAGTTCATGGAGGTCTTTAGGATTTCTGGGGATTGTTCGGACCCTAGATCCCTACATTTTGAGAGATTTTGGCCCATCACATGGTTAGTGTAAACCATTAATGTAGGTTGATGGTTAGTATAAACCATTCAGATGGTCTGCATTTTCAGGCGGATCCATATCACATGGTTGGTGCATGGTTTCTCAAATAGTTTGGACTAACTGTGTGATTTCCCACATTTCTCTAGGTACCCATGTATGGTTTCCACACGGTTTGAAAAAACATGTGGCCAAACCGTGCACCGAATAAATTTAGAGATGTTTTATTATTTTACCCTTAAGTATATATTTGACTCAACACTATTTCTCAATCTAATTTCTAGCAGGATGAACCTCTATTTTATCCCATTTAGGGGATTTTGATGGCCAAATCATGTAATCCAGTGATCTCCTTCATACAAGATCAGTTTGAGCTTCAATTTGTTCTTTGGATGTGAAATGGTATTTTATTCTGTTCATTCCAGTAATTCTTTATCTCTCTTTCTCTCAACATATTTATTAAGGTGTAATAATTTTTACTTTTTTCTCATATCTACTCCATTACAAGACAAATTTTATGCTAATTACTAAGAAGGAGAGTTTTATGAGTACTAGGTGGGTGTTCTATAACTCATCCCTCAAGTTCGTTGTTTTTGGGAAGGACATGTAGGGCCTGCCGATTTCATCAGGTTCCATTTGTTGAATTTATATGCCATTCTTATTTTCATATAAACATTTAGTTATGAAATTTTCATAAACGTTTTTAGTTTTTGTGGATTTATTAATAACACAAAACACACCATGTATATAAATAGGTCACAATTGAGTTTTTATTATTTTGACACATTAGAGCCACTGTTGTGTGTGACTGAGCTTGACCACACTAATGGTAAGCCTCCCCACATTAATTTCTTATGGAATCATGAAATTGGGAATATCTTGTTCCATTTCACTTATACTTGACCTACCTAAGGTAATGATCCTAAATTTAAGTAATTCATTCAAGTGATATTATGAAAATCTTACTTATGTATATAAATTTACCTTCTTAAAGGTAATGGAATGTTTGGTTTCACATCTGTAACACACCATGACTAGTTCATGGAAGGTAGTGGAGTGAACCTTATTAATTGAACTTGACATACACGATTTTAATTAAATGGTTTCATACTACTTGCCCTTATCAATATTATAAAAGACAAACCCTGAACCAACTGATTTTTTTAATGGAATAATTATCATATGACCACATGTAAGGTGAATCCTTATGCACATGGCCCTTGACATATTTAGAGGATTGCTTGACTAGTGTTAGGTCTTGGATACCTAAGGGAATGCCTTGGGTACTTGAGGAAATCATTTTAATTGAAGGATTCTAGTTTCCTTGTGTGAGACCTACATGGGAACCCAATCATTGTTTACCTTTGGATGCTTGGTATGACCCCATCGGACCCTGTAATTTTTATTATAAGATGCCTCAGATAAAATCCTTTGTTTCAATATGTCTTGAGGTTCATTTACTAAATCCATGGTCTAGACCACTTCTTTCCACCCATTTTACCAAGGAAGGATTCCTAGAACTTAGTTAGAAACATTATTTTTGGAAAGGCTTTGATGATGATCCTTACATTACACAATCACCCCTAGCTAGACTCAGTTACTACTGAGTTAGTAGAACATAAGGTCTAGGTTTTCTTAGTTAATATCATGGAACCACTTCATATTATATATCAATTATGGTTTCCTTATTACATCTTGGAACCAACAAAATTTATACCATCATGAGGTGATATAAGTGTTGTCTATGACCCTAGTGACCTATTAATAGAAATTAGTAATTAATTAAATAATTAACGAGTTACATTTTTATACACCTGTCGATGGATGAAGTAGGTAATATGGGATTTATTTTTATTGTACTCTTTTACTTTATATATGCGTTCTTTCACACTATTACATTACTATTACACATGCCAGATGTTATAGACATAGTTGGTTGTGGCCGACTAAGATTTATCTCACAACCTCCATAAGAAACTTTTGGTACCTAGGTTAGATTACATATATTCAATTGTTAATAAATGGAAACATAATTCTTCAGACACTTAATTTATTATTGTTCTAGGGTGGAACTATTAAAAGATGATCGAGTTGTAGCTTAGGATGCTGGTAATAGTTTCAGTACATAATTTGATACATTTGGTTTTTTATGTATTCCTACTACTTTGTATCCATGTTTTATAGATTTCTATTGAAATGAAATATATCATCATTAGCAATTTTATGTTATTCCATTTATTTTAGTTATCATCAGTTAATCTCTTTCCTCGGTGCATTCTATTTACTTATTGATTCAACTATTTAACTCTGTTTATAATTATCCATTGAGCTAAAATTTGGTAAGGAGAGAATAGTATCCCATATACAAACCCTATACCCTCTCTAATAGTTAACATCCTCTGAGATTTGGGGATATGTGCATGAGACCTTGTGGCTGACTAGTCTCGAGAAACCTACTAATTGGCGTCTGGGTCTGAGATATCACAGATGGGACTTTGATGGATTTTCAATATTTAGACTTCATCATTTATCTTCTTTCCCTTTGATACCTTTTCTTTGGACACCTTTTTATCCATGTGAAAAAAATTATTTTCTTACATTATGCCCCCCTTAGGATTGGATCCAAACAAAAGAAGAGTATCTGACCTTAATGTATACGGATGAAAAGCATGAAGGGATCACAGAGGTCATCCACATTGGTTATCCATGATAGTCGTCTATGATTTTCTTTGACATAGGTCATCCACATAAGTGGGGAACACACATGGGCCATACATATGGGATTATTCTTCTATAAATTGGGTATATATTTTTGTGGATTTTCCTCAAACATCAGATCCTTTGTCTCACCATGCAAGATTCCCATGCAGAAATCCTACATAGGATTCTTTTCTAAATAACAGTTCATGAAGATAAGGTCTATATTTTCTAATATGAAGAATATTCCCAGTTGAGTAATTACACATGTACCTTGAGCTATAGTCCCTCATAAGGATAGTGAGATAACACCTTGCACAAGTTCATGACTTCCCAAAATTTTCTTCATTTTTGATTTTTTTTGAAATGAACTTGTATCCAATGAAAAAATTGATTCTCATTTTTAAGTGCAATGGCTGCTCAAAAGGCAAATGTTTTTTACATTAAAGCTAAGAATCACATTTACGGGATGGATAAAATTTTGGGGCATGCCTACTATAACACTCATGAAAGTGAACTACCTGATTTGGTGGGACATGTAATGAAATATCATTGCTTCTTTACTAAGAGTAATTGTCTTATTTTTTACAAAAACATTCATCTTAATGAGGTATCCACGCCATCTTATAATAATTACAATCATCTCTCTTGGTTTTATGACTTTAGAAATTTCACTAATTCCTAAATTTCTAGAATTTTTTCATATATCAATGTTTGGACATCATCCATAGCTTGTTTCATGAACCATAGACACTTTCCTCTAGATATGAAGCCGCATACACTAGAATTAAAGCCAAACCGTTATTCATCCCTCTTTCATGATTCACATAAATATCTGTCAATGGATTGGAAGAATGACTAAGAATTTTACCTAGGAGGTGGTGTTAAACCAAACTAGATGTTGGCATACTGGGTGTTCCAAAATTGTGTAGTGTTCAGGAAGGAGCTACAAGATGTCCAAAACTATGAAGCCATTTTTGTAGGAAAAATTATGTATATAAGAATGGTTAATTCATTCATGAGATGATAAGATAGTGGAGACCATAGAATATATATTTCCATATAATTCATGGTGATGTTGGAATAATCATATGGGATGTCCACATGATCTATTATTTTACGATCCTTGGAGATATGTTTTATGAGTTCAACCCTCCAAGGGAAATGTGGGATTATTCTAAAAGGATTCAGCCTCTGGTGTATGAGCTATTGAAAAATAGAGAAGGATATTATGAACAAAGAACACTACCAGAGGGTGGATATCCATTATAAAGTGTTGATGAGTATCTTCTTTGAGCTAGAGGGGGAAGGACCAACTTGAAAATGTCAAATATGGTGTCCCAAAATGGAAAATAAATGTGATCTTGGTATAGTATGGAAGAATTTAGAGAAGTGAGAGTACAATAAATGGGGGAACAAGCCCATGTAGAACATTCATATAAAGATTCATCCCATAGGGTTTTTAGCCATTGGATAAGGTCATATCTACTGCCTATCTATGATTCCAATGATGGTGTGATTTCAAAGGAATTTTTCATAGAATCCAAGATGGAAGAGAAGAAGAATGTAGGGATGTAAACCCCCAAATAGGTGAAAATTTACTGATTCCTAGATTGTGTTCATGTGGGGAAGGACCCATTCTAAATTGTTGGACCATTATAGGTATTTACGGGATTAGTCGAGGTCAACTTTAGAAACCATGCCATGTTGAGAAAGGCCATGATTCCCAAGAGCCCATTAGGGATGGTGAGATGGTGACCCATATTGATAAAGATGTTTTATATGTGGCCTATGATACATAAACATTTTCACACCAATTCGTGTTCCTTTACTAAAATGCTATATCTTCTCTCATTCTTACATGATGAGATAAGAATCAAAAGGTATCCCGACAACTATGGATGCTTTTTGAAATGGAGTTGACTCAAGTGGTAATCAACCTACCTTCATCAAACATGATCAATGCATTGAACTATTGGTATTATGAGGCCTAGATATCTTCATTCCCAAATGGGGTGCTAGTAGAATTTCTTCCTTGAATCATGACTAGAAATACTACTAAACACATAACGCAATGTAGAAAGGATTCTTTTACAGAATTTTTTTCTTATCCCCTGAAGAATTCTTCATTATAATTTTGAAGTCATGGATAACGAGGTACCAAGAAAAAAAAATCATGGATGTTTTAGTTTCCTAGCCATCATAAAATGGACTACGCTAACCAAGGGTGATCCTAGGATGTCCGGTTGTTTTCATCATAAAGATACCTAGTTTCCATTTTATCATCCTTTATCTATGATGGAGAGAGTCTAGAATCCCATAAAATATAGGGCAGTTAAATGATATTCATATCAGGCCAAAACGACCCCACAATTTTTACAAATATACACAATCCAATTCTTACTAGACATTACCTCTGTCACTAAAATAAAATAGTCACTTCTTCATGACATGAAAGAGATTATAGGGATATGAGATGCTTGTCCCCCACCCAATATTCAATTAATTGAAAATAATACTAATGTGAGGATTCATATACATGAAATGAATATTATCATTTATGAAACTAATGACTAGATCCCCTCACCAAGATGAGTGGAGGACATGGAATGATGGGGTGATGATCAAGTGGTTGACCTCCCATATTCTGAAAAATGGATTGAGTTTATCAATCTTGAAGATTTATGTTATTTTATTCACATTATCCTTTTATTCATCCATTATTTTATTTAGAACAAATAACTATTTTTTATGGGAAGGTAATTTCGATTTACAGGGGGATATAGGAAGATCAAATGAGGTTCCATCACCAAAATATGGACCAAATAGTACCCCGCTTGGGATTGATGAATAGTATCCCAAACATGGAGATCTATATCTATAACAATGAAAATTGGAGGCTATGAAGGAGGTGGAAACTATATTTAACCCTCCGATACATATATTTTAAGAGGCTGTTTCGATCCCCCCACTTCTGAAAAATATAATGTTGTAGTATAAAATCATTTTCTAAGCACCTTGTAAGTGATGGTAGGTCTCTGTGGTATCGTTAACCATTTCATTATCCATTATGAATGTATAAATATTTATTAATTATAGTGTATCCTTCCATTTAAACTATCAAGAGGCTTAGAAATGAGTATATGAGGAATCAGTGGGGTGATCTGAACTAGTCATGGATCCCTACTAGTGAGTAGGCTCCCTCGAAAGAAGAAGTGTTGAGGGTTAAAAATTTGTCATCTACCCCTTCAACCACTCCTTCTACTGTAGAGAGGGAGGAGGGTTCTGATAATGTAAAATTTGAATCAAAGGTTTCATATTCCAATATATAAATTTTGTTCTTATGGTATATTAGGTTTATACCATGCACTGGTTGACCTTGTGAGGACTAATGCTAACTTTTTGATTGTTACTGATGAAGCAGTTTAGGGACACATGTCATTAAAATAGGGTGATGTATCAAGTCCCAATTCAATCATTTTGATATTCTCCATAGATTTTAATACCATGGGGATTGGTAAGTCAATACCTGAACATAGAAATATTAGGTTGGACATTGATGAAATGATGGAATATATCAATATTTCAACTACTTTACTAGAATTTGAGGAACTAAATAGGGTGTTGAGTGGATGTGGTGGTTTATTTTTTGTGATTTTTTATTATTGATGTTTTTATTATTAATATATGTACTATATAGCTCCTTCCATGGTAAATTTTGTAGTGGTGGTGTATGAGAATGATGTCGAAGTCTATACCACTCCTACTATTAGAGGAGGGGGGGTGACTCATGTGGATCTCTAAGTGATAATTCTTTCTCGAGCCTTCCTTATAGAGCTTCAGGATGAACTTGGAGAGATACCCTTTTCATGAGGATCCAGTTCAAAATACTAATGTTGGGGTTGAACGGGATGAATCTAACCATGTTGATGACCTGTTACTGATTGAACATCACCAACTATTTTAATAATCCCCTATTTATTCTATATGTTATAATTTTTAGGATAAAGATGAGTCTTTACCACTATCCAGAACCATCAACATATATGGCTGGGTCTGATGGAGGATCCTCTACTCAAATATCAGAAAAATCAGAAAGAGAATCCATTAATGGCCAAGAGAGAGCAGGCCATGGTGCCTCAATAATTATACTAATCTTCGAATACATTTATCCCCTTGGCCATATATCTAAGTCAGATTTGGAGCTTTATAATTTCTTTCACATCACACACTTTGATGATTGGTGGGACATCTAGAAAAAATATTATAGATACATGTTAAACATATTTCATCATGAATCCATTGACTTCCATTCTTGTTCATTATGATGGGATACGGCAGATTTCATTACAGCATGATTCATGACACAATGAAGGATATCCTTTGAAAATAAGAGGGAGAACATGATCTTCAACATCACATGTTAAGGGAGACATTTTTCATCAAAACTGATAATCTCAAAGTTGGATATCCCAGGAAGAGTCCAAACATTCTAATAAGTGTGAATAATGTAAGAAATATATTAATGGTAAGACTATTCAATTTTTGAGCCTTCAGGATGAAATGGATTCCGCTCATGGGGAACTTGTAAAACACCACCATTAATTATATGGCCCCAAAACCAAAGGGTCAACTGGGATTTTGGATGCCAAAAAAGAACTTCATTGGGTTGAGGATACTAAAGCCATTCATTTGGATGGGATCCAATAAGCAGCAGATGGGGCTCATGAGGTCGTTCATCAAATAAATAGTTATGTTGATGGTATCTTGTAAAGTGTGACATAGAGGCTCAATCTTGGTAATGCTCTTTTGGTTTTGCTTTGTTCCCTAAATGATAATAATATTTCTTCTAATCATCTATATCAATATCACTATTTTATTTCGATGATCATAATATAAAAATGATAATAATTTGCGTAGAAAAATATATTTAAGTAAGATAGTCACAATCACAGTGATAGGGATAGGTTGACACTCTAGATTTTTTCTTAATACATGGTGCCTAGATAAAATAACTTGAATATTTATAGGGTAATATAGACAACATTCCATTGTTTTCTATTTTTATTTCAATACCATAATGTTTTTTCTAATCATAATATTAAGTATACTTAGCGGTAAAGACTTGGATTTTTCTTAGACTGACCTATTTTTATTTTCAGCCTAACATGTTTTCTACCTTTTATCATTCTATTACTCAATTATTATATAAACTATTCAAAGAATAGGTAAATAATGTTGAGACTCAACTTTTTTCTAGAGTTCCTTTTGTGGGTTTTCAATATGGTGAGTACAATGTCTCTTTTTGTGGGCAGTTTAAATTCATGCCATACCAAAAAATGATAATGATGTTTAGGTAAAAAAAAATTGACCATATGTTTCAAAATGATGACTGTAACACCCCAAGCTTCCACAGTACGCTTCTCTTTGAATAATACAATAGCATGTGTTGTACGCAACACTGAGTTCAAATGAACCACGACTCACCAAACTAGCCATTCAAAAGTGGTTATGGATAGTATTAACTGAATTTTAAATTTTATATTATCCTTATTATTTTAGAATCCATATTATGAGTTTCTAAGACATAATTTAAGAACATATTCATTTTTTTCACATAAAAGAATTATTTTTGAAAAAAATGCAATTTTACCACCTTTTAATGGAAAAGCCATTTTAAATCCAATATTTGAAACATTTATATATTAAATTTGACAAAATGAACTTCTTATTTAGAATTGGGACATATGAATTTAGTTTCAATAATGTTTTTGTGTTTTTCTGATAACTTTCAAATTTGGGTGGATAGTGAAAAATACTATATTTTAACTAAAAACAACTTTTTTAATCAGAATAATTTATATTGTTAAATTATACATTTTAATGGTTGAGAAGTATAATTAGATTAAATTTTTACCATTTAATCCAATTATGTTTATTGAAAGTAATTTCACTTTGAAATTTACATAGACAAGTGTCAAACTTTTGATAGTTATTATTTCTTAAAAATATGCCTTTTGGTTTTGACAGTGGAAATTAATTTAATAAATGAAAATTTTATGTTTTGAATTTGGTAAAATATACTTCATTTTTGGATTCGAAATATCGAATTTATCCTAGGGTAAAATTTTGGTACTTTTCAGATAATTTTTATATTTTGATGAATAGTGAAAACTACTTAATTTTAATTAAAAACAACTTTTTTAATCAAAATAATTAATAGTGATAAATTATAAATTTTAGTGGTTTTAAAGTATATTTTGAATATATTTTTACCATTTAATACATTTTTTATCATTGGACATAATTACACAATTAAACCGGACATAAACAAGTGTCAATCTTTTGATATTTATTATCTCTTAAAACACGCTTTTTGTTTTAACAATGGGAATTAATTTTAAATTAATTTATTCCACTTCTGTGTTTTGAATTTGGAAAAAATGGATTCCATATTTGGAATCAGGTTTTCCAAATTGTGTAAATAGGTAACTTTTATTTTTAGAAATTTTGAATAATTACTTCGGTAAAAATTTTATTTACCATGATTAAAGGGTTAATCCGGTAAATAAGGGTAAACAAAATAATGTTATAATAATAATAAATTACCCAAAAACGTGTCCTAAAATTATTGGTTGATACATGTCCGACCATGGGTATCTTTGGTTCGATTTGGGAACCCATGGAGCCACTTTTAAGTGATAATGACACTTTATATTAATTAAGCTAAAATAAATAAAAAAATGACATAACCATATATCTTTTAGAAAAACAATTTTTACATAGGGTTATATATGTAGGATTTTCTATTATAAATATTCATTATAAATATAAAAATATTTCCTACATAATGGTATTTTATTTATAATTTTTATAAATTTAATAAGTAATATTATTTATGACACTATAAGGATGCACTATTTTCCTTATTAATGAAAGAATCAAATAATTGGTATTCTAAATGTTAAAATTAATATAATTTGAATGTTTTGATGAAATAAATGAATTTTATTGCTTTATCTGACATTATATTATTTCTTAAATGAATTTGGTTCGAATTAATAAAGTTGTTAAGACTTTAACAAAAATCAATTATTGAATAGTGTTAAAATTCACATAAAAGGGTTTTAAAAAAAATATTATATTATTAATTGATATTAAATTCGTAAAAATCTAAGGCTTTTCCAAGAGACTTATATCATGATATTTTTATCATAAATGGACCACTTTGGGGTCTCTTGGATGTTTATAGTATGTTTATTAACTATATAATATAAAAATACAAAGTGACATGGTAAATGTCAAACTAATTAACTAAGAGTTAAAACTAAAAAATACGGTTAATATAATGAACCAAACCTATCTAAATTATATTGGTTGAGTGGTTTGTGACCCATCCCCACATTAAACGTTAAATAATTCACTTTGGGTTCATTAGAAACCGAATATGAATTTATTATAAAATAATATTTCTAGCTTTTCCAAAGGTTCCGCTCACCCCTCTTATAAAAGTGTACTCCCCCTTCTCACTAATTCACACATTCAAAGCCTTTTGGATCGACCAAATCCTAACCAAATAATCTTTCAAAATCCCTCAATTCAACCTATTGGCCTTATTTTGATCATAAAAACAACCTAAGGAGTCCTTTTGATCAAATCAAAAAGAAGAACCCGAAGAAGAAGTAATGTTTTCACCACCCTCTTTCAAGTTCCGTTCTTCTTCAACTTCTTCTTTATTTGTTATTACAATTCTAAAATAATAAATCTAGTATCTTATATATACTGTGATGTTATTATAAATATGGTACAACCATATTCATTATTCTATCCATCCTTTTAATGACATGTCACCTTACGTGCGTAGGTACGGCGTACCGTCTCCACGTCGTGGTGTAATTGTTATTCAATAAATTATTATTTGGATGGGTATAATAATGATATGTAATTCATGTAAATAATAATTATAACATGTTAATTATTCTGTATATATGATATAAAATCCAATTATATATTATTTTAATATCAAAAGACTGATATTTTTGCTCGTGCGTACGTACGGACTACCGTCTCCACGAATGTGATGAGATTCATTCTCCATCGTATCCATTCTAGTATAATTATCATTTGATTATTTAAAAATAATGTTTAAGGACTATATATAATTCTGGATATGAATAATATAAAAAATATCCATGACAAACATGGCTTACGTAACAAAATATATAAAAGAAAACAAGTGAGTTAAAACCTGAAACGATGATAATACTAAGATATTATTAACAAAGCAATGTTAAAAGATCATATATGATATCATATTAATTTATATGATTATTTTATAATTTGATAACAATTATTACACCATTATATAGGAGTTTAACCTACCCACAACCAAGGGAAAGTACAAGGTAAGGGTTTATTTCACAATCTCTTAATTATCCGAGGCTGTTTATACGTAATAATCTACTGGGACTTCTTTATCATCCACATCCATGTTTCTTAAAAATTTATTTCAAAACATTTTTAATATTTACTAGAATATGGTTTAAATTAATTTATACCATTTCTTGACTTTTTATAAGAGGTTTAAAAAGGAATCTATCCGTCATTTTCCAAACAAGGTCCTTTTTCATCTTTTCGACAGAATTAAGGTAAGAATGTTTTTTTAACTTATACGGTGGGTGCAGCTATTTTCCATCATTATAAAATCTTATAAGATTACCTTACAAGCTTATAAGAAAATTTTCAAATTATATGTTTCATTTTATAATTCTGTGACTTTTAAATTATTTCGAAAAAGATATATTTCTCTCAAATAGTTTTGATTTCATCTATGTCAACATCCTTTGATGGATTTTTAGCTTATTTGAAGTTGATTTATTATGATACAAAACTTCCATATTGTATTAAAGGTTTTGTGATATGTTTTACTGTGGATGTGTTATTTTTATACCATTCATGGTTTATGGAGAAAGTATTGACATTTCATATGCTAGTTTTAATACGAATATTTATGTTATGTTTAAACTTGTTCATATGAGGAAGCATTGGACATAATAAGTGACGGGTGGAGCCCACTATAGCTCCTTGATGCATCGGTATGTCTAATGAGAGAAACCAGTGTCTTGGCACAAGGCCTTGACAAAATCTTATTTGTAGTCTTGGCACGAGGCCTTGGCTATGTGGTTATGATAGTCGGACATTATGCATTCCTTCATTATGAAAGTGGTTATTGATATTGCATGTGATTATTTGACTTGTAAAATATCCATGTGAATAAGTAAATGGAGTTATTTCATTTTATATTTTTCATATTATGTTTAAGTTCTAGTATAAAATTCTTTTGTTTAAGTTATACATTGCCGTAAATGTTTATGTTTATTTATGAAAATTTCCGCTATATTGTTATCCTTACTGAGCATCCGAGCTCACCCCTTTCAATGTTTTATTTTTCCCAGAATGTGAAGAAGTAATTTATGAATGACCTTTAAGGATAGTATGATGGGATATGAATAAAATATGTTGTTGTAGTTTTTTTAGAGTTTATGATGTAATGTAAGACTTATTAATATATCTAGTTTTTCCAAGACTACTAAACTAATTGGTCTTTTGAGACTTGATATTTCTTGTGATCATGAAAATGTTTTTTAATAATGCATCGACTCTGGGTAATTGGGGTCGGGGCATTACAGTTGGTATCCTAGAAAGTTTAGTACAATCCTTGGAAGATAGATTTAGATAAACTCTGATTAGAGCACATAGATTTAAGATTGACTTTGAGGATTAGTATAGAAGAACTTCCAAGAATTTTGGTATTGTAGAGATCTTGTGAGTTTTCTGAGAAATAAATCCATGTCTGGATACGAGCAGGTAGAGGCGGCTCTGGCATAGATTCACCTAGTGGTAAAACACGAAAACACCGCTTTGAGATAGACTCGAACGAGAACTGGTGCACGAAAATGAGGCTTGATGCACTCTTGGTTACGACACTCCTAGGGGATATTCTTTGGATAATTATCAATTTATTTAAAATCCATTATGAAGGGTTTATGAGTATATACTTCCTCAAAGAAAACATTTTTATGATTATGGATTATATCCATAAATTGTTCAATTTATGTTAAGTGTTTTACAAGTATGGAATTATGTATTTTGATTCATAAACTGATCTAGTTTATGACATTGTTTAGAAATGGTGCTCAATAGAATGAATGAGAACTCCAACAATACGCATGATCCAAAGAGTAATAAGGATCATATCTTTTATTATCTTAAGACAGAATTTTGAAGGGAAATAGTCTCCCACGTATTATCATCATATGAAGAAAAGGTATCATGTGTTGATAATATAAGTAAATAATTCTCGGAGTCCTATGGCTTTGAAGGGAATCCAGAGAAGGAAAGGATGGTAGAGATAAGTACAAATAAAAGGAAGAAGGTAAAGAAGGATTTTCCCATATGTGATAACTGTGGAAAGAATCACCTTGGAAAATGCTTGAAGGAAATGGGAGTATGTTATAAGTGAGATGAAAAAGAACACCATGTACGTGACTGCAAGGGTATGAAAAAGGTTTCAAATGTACAATTCTTCATCTGCATGGAGTTTGGACACTATGAGAACCAATTTCCCAGTCATCAGACTATGCCTCAAATGATGTTATTGGATAATAATCAAGTTATGATACTACCACAGATAAAGAGGAATGACTAGTTTTCTTATGTTGTTAATTTTGAATTATTTCATTGAAGTGTTGTATCAATGATGTATTAGAAATAAATAAGGATTTTACTGTAATACTATTTCATTTAGGATTTGAGATTTTATGGTACTAAGAAAAGTGACTCTACAGCAAGTTAAACTTTTTAGAAACTACATGGTTAAAGGAAAGATAAAACTTAATATAGTTTTAATATTGAGGTACTGATTTTGGAATAAGATACAGTTGATTTGGTAAATTATATTGGATATTCTTGACTTCCTTAAAACTAATTAATGATTTTTATATTCCATCATTGTTGGAGTTTACGACATTTTTTGGATGGATGAAGTATATCCAGTATTCTATATGTAATGAGGGAGAATGAATGTAATCAATAAGGTTTTATGGTAATTCAGGATGTTTCGGTGTTTTAAAAGAATACATGATGAAGGTATTCACATGCTATTACGAGGTAAAAAAGATTTTTATTGTGTTTAACTTCTTTATAAATTTTGTACTTTGAGTTTAAACATAAGTATTTTGGATAATTCTAGTTTGAGATTATTTTTGGATTTCCATAAAAGGATAACCCGGAGGTAGGGTGGGAACCAGTCACGTCCGGCAAGGCCAGAAGACCTGAACCCACAACCGAAGGGCGACAAGGGTGTATCACCTACCACTGGCCCACGTGATGTCCTAGATTGAATAATGTAGTCTTTTTTAAAAAATTCTGGTAGATGAATTATAAATTCAATTTTTTAACCCATTACCAATAGGATAAATAGAATATTATTTTTAAGTTATATTATATTTTATAGTGAAACATGAGTTTGTGTTAGAAATTAGTTAGTGTATGGGACTATACTTTTCAATTATATATTTTTCTTCTTCTCTTATTCAATGAAGAAATTAATTCTTATACATTAGTGAATGGATCTTAAAACAAAAAATTTGTTATCCTAATACCATATGTTTTGTTGAACCGATGGTATTTTATATCTTCATAGATTGATGAATTTAAGGCCTTCAATTTTACACTTTTTTGTGATTGATGACATCAATAACTACCTATAAATATATTTTTTTCCTCTAATTATATGTCTCTAATTTCCACCAATGTTCTTCTAATCGAGAACATGATTTTGTGGTGACCCTTTAATTTCCCTTTCCTCTCATTAAGACTAAATTTTATTAACCCAGTTTCTGATGTGGGTTTTCCCACAAATATATTTTTTATTTTCAACCTTTTATTTTCGAAAAATAATTTCAAATTACGAGGACACAATTTTTTGAAGGATGGAAGAATGTAACACCCCAAGGTTCCTCGGTACGCTTCTCTTTGAATAATACAATAGCTGCGTTGCATGCAACACTAAGTTCAAATGCACCACGACTCACCAAACCAGCTATTCAAAAGTGGTTATGGATATTATTAACTGAATTTTAAATTTTATATTATCCTTATAATTTTAGAATCCATATTATGAGTTTCTAAGACATAATTTAAGAACAAATTCATTTTTTTTCAAATAAAAGAAGTATTTTTCAAAAAATGACATTTTACCGCCTTTTAATGGAGAAGCCTTTTTAAATCCAATAATTTAAACATTTATATATTAAATTTTACAAAATGAACTTCTTCTTTAGAATCGGGACAAAAGAATTTAGTTTCAATAATGTTTTGGTGTTTTTCTAATAACTTTCAAATTTGGGTGGATAGTGAAAAATACTATATTTTAACTGAAAACAACTTTTTTAATCAAAATATTATATATTGTTAAATTATAAATTTTATATGATTGTAACTATAAATAGATTAAATTTTTACTATTTAATCCAATTATGGTTATTGTATGTAATTTCACTTTGAAATTTACATAAACAAGTATCAATCTTTTGATAGTTATTATTTCTTAAAAATATACCTTTTGGTTTTGACAGCAGAAATTAATTTAATAAATGAAACTTTTATGTTTTTAATTTGATAAATTAGACATAATTTTTGGATTCTAATATTTAATTTATCCTGGGGTGAAATTTTGGTACTTTTCGGATAACTTTTATATTTTGATGAATAGGGAAAATTACTAAATTTTAATTAAAAACAACTTTTTTAATCAAAATAATTAATAGTGAAAAATTATGAATTTGAGTGGGTTTAAAGTATATTTAGAATATATATTTTTACCATTTAATACAATGTGGGCCGTTGTACTTTATTTCACAATTAAACCGGACATAAACAAGTGTCAATCTTTTGATAGTTATTATCTCTTAAAACACGCTTTTTGTTTTAACAACGGGAATTAATTTTAAATTAATTTCTGCCACTTCTGTTTTTTGAATTTGGAAAAAATGGATTCCATATTTTGAATCAGGATGTTCAAATTGTGTAAATAGGTATCTTTTATTTTTAGACATTTTGAATAATTACTTCGGTAAAAATTTTATTTACCATGGTTAAAGGGTAAATCCGGTAAATAAGGGTAAAAAAATAATATTATAATAATAGTAAATTACCCTAAAACATGTCCTAAACTTATTTTTTGATACATTTCAGACCATGGGAATCTTTTGGTCGATTTTGGGACCCCATGGAGCCACTTGTAAGTGATAATGACACTTTATATTAATTAAGCTAAAATAAATACAAAAATTAAATAAGCATATATCTTTTAGCAAAACATTTTTTACATAGGGTTATATATGTTAGATTTTCTAATATAAATATTCATTATAAATATAAAATGATTTCCTACATAATGTTATTTTATTTATAATTTTTAGACTTTTAATAAGTAATATTATTTATGACGTTATAAGGATGCAGTATTTTTATTATTAATGAATGAATCAAATAATTGGTATTATAAATGTTAAAATTAATATAATTTGAATGTTTTGATGACATCCATGAATTTTATTGATTAATATGATATTATAGGATTTCTTAAAAGAATTTGGTTCGAATTAATATAAAGTTGTTACGACTTTAACAAAAATCAATTATTGAAAAGTGTCAAAAATCACATAAAAGAGTTTTTAAAACAAATATTATATTATTACTTTATGTAAAATTCCTAAAAATATAAGGCTAGGAAAAGAGACATATATAATAATAGGTTTATCATTAATGGACCACTTGGGGTTCTCTAGGATGTTTATAGTATGTTTATTAACTATATAATATAAAAATACAAAGTGACATGGTAAATGTCAAACTAATTAACTAATAGTTGAAACTAAAAGATAAGGTTCATATAATGACCCAAACCTATAAAAATTATATTGGTTGAGTATTTTTCGACCCGTCCCCACCGTAACCTTTATATAATACACTTTTAAGCCATTATAAACCTAATATAAATTTATTATAAAATAATATTTCTATCTTTTCCAAAGGTGCCCCTCACCCCTCTTATAAAAGGGAACTCCCCATTCTCACTAATTCACACATTCAATTCCTTTTGGCTCACCCAAAACCTGCCAAAATACTCTCTCAAGTTCCCTCACATCAACCAAGAGGCCTTAGTTTGATCAGAAATCCATCCTATGGAGCCCTTTTGAGAAAATCAAAAGGAAGAACGTGAAGAAGAGGTAATGTTTTCACCACCCTCTTTCAAGTTCCTTTCTTCTTCAACTTCTTCTTTATTTGTTATTCCCATTATAAAATAAAAACTAAAGTATCTTATATATACTGTGATGTTATTATAAATATTTTATAACCATATTCATTATTCTATCCATCCTTTGAATGACATGTCACCATACATGCGTTCGTACGGCTTACCGTCTCCACGTTGTGGTGTAATTTTTATTAAATAAATTATTATTTGGATGGGTATAATAATGATGTGTAATTCATGTAAATAATAAATATAACATGATAATTATTCTGTATATATGATATACCATCCAATTATATATTATTTTAATATCAAAAGAATGATATTGTCACTCATGCGTACGTACGAACTACCGTCTCCACGAACGCGATGATATTCATTCTCCATCGTATCCATTCAAGTATAATTATCATTTTATGATTAAACAATAATGTTTAACGACTTCATATAATTCTGGATATGAATAAGATACAACCTATCCATGATAAACATGGCTTATGTAACAAAACATATAAAAGAAAATGAGTAAGTTAACACCCGAAACGACGATAATACTAAGATATTATTAACAAAGAAATGTTAAAAGATCATATATGATATCATATTAATGTATATGATTATTTTATAATTTAATAACTATTATTTCACCATTATAAATGAGGTTAACCTACCCCCAACCAAGGAAATGTACAAGGTAAGTGTTTATTTTGCAATCTCTTCATTATTCGAGGTTGTTTATACGTAATAATCTACTGAGACATCTTCATCATCCACATTCATGTTTCTTAAAAAT
The DNA here is from genome assembly GCA_963277665.1 of Viscum album. NCBI lineage: Eukaryota > Viridiplantae > Streptophyta > Magnoliopsida > Santalales > Viscaceae > Viscum > Viscum album. The sequence goes on along the minus strand of OY728159.1, from coordinate 1,414,948,329 downwards.
GTATTTCAAAACATTCTTACTATTTACTAGAATATCGGTTAAAGTAATTTATACCATTGTATGACTTTTTATAAGAGGTTTATAAAGGAATCTTTCTGTCGTTTTACAAACAAGGTCCTTTTTAACCTTCTCACTAGAATTAAGGTAGGAAAGTTTTTTTAACTTATACGGCGGGTGCAACTATTTTCCGCCATTATAAAATCTTCAAAGCTTCCCTTACATGCTTATAAAATAAATTTCAAAGTAAATGCTTCATTTTATAATTATGTGACTTTTAAAAGATTTCAAAAAGATATATTTCTCTAAAAATAGTTTTATTTTCATCTATGTCAACATCATTTGATGGATTTTAAGCTTATTTGATGTTGATTTATTGTGATACAAAACATCCATATTTTATTGAAGGTTTTGTGATATTTTTTACTGTGGATGTGTTATTTTTATACCATTCATGGTTTATGGATAATGTATTGACATTTTTTATTCTAGTTTTAATACGAATATTTTTGTTATTTCTAAACATGTTCATATGAGGAATGCATTGGAATTAATAAGTGACGGGTGGAGCCCGTTATTGCTCCTAGATGCATCGGTATGTCTCATGAGACAAACTAGTGTCCTGGCACAAGGTCTTGACAAAATCTTATTTTTAGTCTTGGCACGAGGCCTTGGCTATGTGGTCATGATAGTCTGGAATTATGCATTCCATCATTATTAAAGTGGTTATTGATATTGCATTTGATTATTAGACTAGTAGAATATCCATGTGAATAAGTAAACGGAATTATTTCATTTTATATTTTCTATATTATGTTGTAGTTCAAGTTTAAAAGGATTTTGTTTTTTTTATACGTTGTCTTAAATGTTTATTCTTAGTTATAAAAGTTTCTGCTATATTTTTATCCATACTGAGCATCCGAGATCACCCCTTTCAATGTTTTATTTTTCCTAGGATGTGAAGAAGAAATTTATGAATGACCTGTAGGGACAGTATGGTGGGATATGAAGAAAAGTTGTTGTTGTATTTTTTTTGAGTTTATGATGTAATGTAAGACTTATGAATATATCTATTGTTTCCAAGACTACAAAACTAATCAGTATTTCGAGACTTTATCTTTCTTGTGATCATGCCAATGTTATGTAATAATTCACCGACTCTGGGTAACTGGGGTCGGGGAGTTACAATGAAAAAAACAAAGCCAGTGGGATGATAATTTTATGACATTATTTATATACGTGATGGGGAATCTTGAGTCATGATTTTTTTGGTTTCCTAATATAAAAAATGATATTTCGGTATATAGGATGTCCCTCATGAGTAAAATGTTACCACTGGTTAAAAACCCTATTTTGGGGATATTTTATGAAAATTCTACTAGGGTGTCTTACTACACAGTTGAATAATGACATTATTTGGCTGAAAGGCCTTGAAAGTTTTGAACAACCTATGAAAATCCAATTAGGGTGTGTTGGAGAAGAGCCCGAAAATAGTATTTTTTGGAATTATGGTATTATATCACTGATAAGAAGTGTTTATGAAGATTCAAATTTCTCAAGATGATGATTGGTGGATTTTCCAATGATAGGTGTCTGAGAATGAAGGTAATATCTGTATTGGCATTGTCCATTAATGGGAAACCTCTCCTACATAAAGGTGACTTATGTGATGTAGGGTAATTTTTTTTGATAAAAGATGTTAGGGGGAATGATATTTTATGCCAAGGGTCAATGAATCATAATGTATAGTGTCCCGTGACCATAATATTGACCGTATTGTTTAATATCTTATGGAAAGAATGTTGTGCTATGAAGTTTAAATCCATATTAAAAAGGAATTTATGCCATGTATTTTAATGTCATAGATCTAGGTAATTGGAGGGGTATAAGTTGAGGAATTATCTTTTAATTAAGGGTTGAGGATTCTCCTATTCAGGGAAACCTATCTGAAAATATGTTATCATATATAGGTGTGATTGGAGAAATTATTTGTAAGATATAATCTGATGAACTATGGATATGAACTGGTATGTGGAAGAGTAGAGTTATAATTTAAGGTCATTATCTTTGAATAAAGGTTTGAGTCTTCTACCATTCTGGGTAACCTTTTCAGAGATATGAGGTCATATTCAGGTGTGAGTAGATAAATGTGTTGTATGCTATAATATGGGGATCTCTGAATCTGAATAGTGGTATGGGGAGGAGGGATTATTTAAATAGATGTAGTCTCTCTTGAGGAAGAAGTTACAACTAGTTTCAAAACATGTTTTGTAGGATTATTAATGAAAAGATGACTAGGGCATATTACATCATAATTAAGAGTGGAATTCCTTGGTTAACAAACCAATTTTATGGGATTTTTTAAGAAAATCCATCTGTGTAAGGTTAATACAATTTCAAGAAAAGAAGTCCTCAAGAATTAAAACATTATATCACTAAAATACGAAGGAAGTTTGTTGAGATTCAGATTTTCCATAGCACCGTGTTTGGTTTTTAGGAGGAAAGAACCTGAATACGAAAGGAATATTTCAAGTCAAAATTTCCAATGAATCAGATGAATATTTTCTCTATGAATGTCTACCTTATGTGTAGGGAATAAAGTGCTTATAGTTTTAGGCCATATGACTAGGAAAATAATAGTATTTAAAGGACAGATGATATGCTCCCTGTTGCACCCGAATCATTCCCACATATTTTAGGTATGGTGGAGGAAGTTGAAAAAAACATTCTTAGAGGTTTTATAATTCAGTGAGATTATATAGAACAAATGTGTGAGGGATGAACACAAACTGAATTCATGTAATGGGTTCCATCATAATGTCATCAAATCTTGCATAGACATATGAGGCTTCTCCCAAGGGAGATGTTACCTTTGGTTGACAAACCTATTATGTGTGATGTTTTATGCAAATCCAATTACAAAATATTACATCATAGTCAAATTATTTCATCATTTTTTCTAAAAAAATCTCTTTTTGGGATGTTTAGTTAAAGTCAAACTGGAGTGTGTTACATCATATTCAAGAAAAAGAGCCAGCATGTATCATGCATTCTACCACTAGGAGTTGGAGAAATTGTATGATGATCTGTATGTGTCCAATATTAGGAGTATGATGTGTTGAGTGGATATATAAAAACATAAAGGAATCATTTGGAAAAATATTGGTCATGAATTTTTGAGTTCCAAGCATATATCTAACTCATATGTAGAAAGGATACATCTATAGGTCCTTGGGGACCCCCCAATGAGGGCACCCAAATTAAAACTGCTTTCATATATCTTTGTTTCTATGTAGAAGAGGGGGAATTTATCCTTACCATATAGAAGATACTAGTAAATGAAACCTAAGTTTCATTACATATCTTACGAGAATTATAATTAATCCACATGTAGTTCGAAAAATAAGGTCCCCACAATGATTGAATTCATGTGTGAAGGGAATGGTCATGCAGGGGGGTATTGAGTATGGGTTCACGCATAGGGTGAGAACCCATATTGAGTCCCTTTTATATAGACCTTATTTATACATAAGATAATGGGGGTATTTACCATGTTATGTTGTAGTTGATCCCATGATTTAAGATATAAATTTAACAACATATATAATTTGAATGAGAATCAAGCCACACAGTGTTTTGGAGGAAATCATTTGTTTATTATCATGAAATGAGGACATATGGTGTTCTCTTTAAAATATTTCAACCAGGACCATGATAATCTAGACACAAATTTTTATTCTTTAACTTTGAAGGAATCTCTTTTACCAAAACTCCTTAGCCAGTGTGAGATGCGATCGGTTTGAGAAACAAGGGATCTAAAAAGATTCCTCCATGACACAAAGGCTAAACAAGTGAATGTAGGGGAATTTAATTTTCCTAGTGGATAGTCTAGGAGGTATAATCTAAAAGTCTCTATGTATCTCAATTTGATGATAATCAATCCATATATAGATCAAGATTACCATGTAGTTTAACATAATTCAATGAATACATTATCAATGTAGATTAATGTCAGTTAGTCAGGAAAAAGAGGGGCTGACATTAAAAGGGGGGAAATATTGGGTATTGGAAAAAGGATGGAAACCTAGGAATCACTACATTTCTCGTTGGAATGAGAATAAAAAATTATGTAGTACTGGAATATTGTGTAGATTAATGTCATGTGGTGAGGATGAGGGTCCCCTGACATGAAAAGAAATATCATGTCCGGACCAAGGTATAAGACCCCAACAACAATACATATCTTGTGGAATAAGAATAATGAAACTTGTCATTATTAAATTGTTCCCTATAAAGTTCTAACCCCTTCACAGGGAGTGGGGGATATTTCTATGTTTCTACTAGATTAAAGACTAGATATCTGGGCATCACTTTTATCTCATTGGAGTAGGAGTCATTCCATACACAATTATAGAAAATTGTTCCCCACATCAATCAGTATTTGACCTGGAGAAAGGGGTCTGCATATTTCTAATTGTGGATGGACCCGGGATAGGGGGTCCAGGTGTCACTATGAATCTCATTAAGATTATAATCATGCCACATTTTGTAATTGAAATTATTTCCTATGTATGTCTGAGTTTGTACACATGGAGCATGGTTTTCTATTTGTGAAAGACCCATGATTGGGGATTCGAGAATCACTACATATCTCATTGGAATAAGAATAAAGCCACATGTATTTCTTGAACAGATCGTGCAGTTTTCCATCATGTGAAAACATTTTGATAATAATGAGGATTATATATATAATGGGTTCCCAAGTGCCACCATGGAGTGGTAATCCTTTATTCCTCATGTATCTTCAAGAGGGCATCTCAACCCACTAAGGGGTTAGAGGGATGTGATGGGAACATACATCTAATATGAAGGCCATTATATGTGGGACCACAGGGAGTGGAAACTCAAAAAATTTTGTGGGGTTTCAAAATGTAAAATGAGGGAGACATTAACCCTGATGTATAATGACATGTGGTGAGTAAAAATGGTGTCTTGCAATATTGAGTAATACGACTATGACCATATGTCATGTAGTTTATCATCCTGTGACAAAGATAATGAAATCACATGGTTTAACGTCTTTTGGCATGGATGTTATGTCATTCTTTTTAATGGTCAGGTGAAAAAGGCCAACTGTGTAGTTTAACATCTTTCTGCCAGGATGATATATGGTTCTATGTAGTTTAATGTCCAATATATGGGATTATACATCATGTGACTATAGGATATAATTCACTAGGAAACATTCATTGGTTGGGGTATTAATGATTTCCTCATCCATTGAGATATTGGAATAAGTTCCGTTAGAGTGGAACTCGTGTATATAGTAAGGTCCCACCCACTTCAGATCATGAATTTGGGTCATCTTTCTTGGAATCATTAGAGACCTAAAGGACAATTCCAATTCCGCATGGACGAATGAAAAAAGGTTTACTTTCTTCATAAAGATCCATGGTATTCGATTTTGATAGACATTCATGTAATTAGAGGTGTGTAATATTTTTTCATCGAGCTATTCTAATTCATCAAGCTGTTTCTTGGATTTCTCACATGTTGATAGTTGGACCCATATGGCACTGCATAGTGATGGAAATGTAACATCAATGGAAAGGGTTGATTATGTTCCATATTCAAGTGAATATGGGGTTTCCCATGTAGTAGTACTAGTTTTAGTCTATTAAGCCCTTATGGTATTCCAGATCTTGTTTGGACAAGATTTTTTATCTTCATCCACCATATTCTAGAGTATGTTTCAATAGTCATTGATGAAAGCCTCAATCTTTCCATTATCCACTACATGATAGTGGTATGGATGGTTGGATTTTATATCTTATTTATGATAAAGCTTTTCAACTACATCGGAACATGAATTGGTACTACTTATTAACAATATTGTGTGATGGACATGAAATTTGGTTATAATGTTTCTTTTTACAAAGCTATCAATTATTTTGGCCCTGAATTTATTGAAGGGTGTTGCCTCATCCTAGTTGGAGAATAAATAAGTATCAATCAAGATCTACTTGAATCGTTTGGCTATACTAGGAGGGTATGTCCCCAAAACATCCATTCCCAAAATAGATAATTTCTAAGAGTATTTCTCTGTTTGTAGTAACTATGGGTGTTAACAGATGAAGTTGGAATGAACCTGATAAGAATGAAATTTCATGGTGAATTCAATGAAATAATTTGTCATCAAAGCCCAATAGTATTCAATAATTCACATTTGATTATAAATCCTACTCCCTGACTAGCGGGAACCATAGGCTCCCATAGGTACTTCTTCCATAATAGCCATAATCTCTTTTGTATCAAAAAATCCGATAAGTAGTCCAAATAATTATTGTTTATAGAGGACTTTATGGTGACATGGGCCATCATAAAGAGTTATTTTAACTAATCACCATCATATTTTCACTTTTAGAGCTCTATCAAGTTAGAGGACTCCATCCTGAAGGTAGTCCATGATTAGAATCATCCACCTAGTGGTGGGTCTATATAGAACCGGGATGGAACTAACCTCAATAATTTCTTCTTTTCTAATTTAAAAAAGGTGAAACCATTACAGTTATATGAAATTATAATGATTATATCATCTCAGTTTGGATCTACCAGTTTTGTAGCTTCATTTTCTAATAAATCTAGTTGTTAATATTATGATCATGGGATGTGATTCAATTTTGGTTCCAAGGTGAATTTCACCATTATCCCTTAGACATATTCCAAAACGGGGATTGTATCTTCTTTTAATATGTAATATTCCCCAATGATGTTCTTGGTTACCCACTTTGAATCACATATCTCCACGAGGTGGTCTACTGGTATTTGGAGTGTCTGTTCCAAGCTTGTATTGAGGGCCTAATATTCATCCTCATTATTGGTATAGCCTGATGATTAAAGGAAGTAGTAAGGTAAGACTACTTTTTAGAAAGATATGCAAAATACCTATCCAACATTGATGAGCTTAGGCTTTTCCATTCTCTTCCCTATTAGGGTTTTGGACAAGCCATCAAAATAAATTTCACATGGTTATGAGACATGTTGAATGGAAAAAAGATATTCATTTGGAAATAAATTATTTAATGATTTAACTTATTCAGATGGGTTTTTTGTAATAAACTATTACATAAACTATCCTTTTACTTCTTTCTATAGTAATAATTGTATATCGAACTATTGCAGGATAAACTCCCCCAATGCCAGACTTCCTACAAACATAGGATGACTATGGAAAATATGAGTGGGTTATTATGAGAGACCAATAGGAAATCATGGTGCTAAATGTAGTACCTCAATATATGATCTATGAATATTAATTCTAGGTATCTCTTCTCGATATCTGAATAATGAGTCTCAGTTCCAACCATGGTTTGACTCAGAAAATAAAGATAGTTTTAATTCCCAACATTATTCTTTTTCAATAGGAATGTTCCTAGTTTTCACTATAGGGCCTTTACATGTTGAATTAGTGAATTTACCAAAATAGGTTGAATTAATACTAGTGGGACGAAGAGGTATTTATTGAGGTTTTAAAATAATGATTAACAGTCACTGGTCTACTGATATGTGACCACCTACTTCATTAATTTGGTGAAAAGAGAACATGTTCCTGCAAGGTTGGATATAAATTTCCAGATTTTGGCCAAGTTTAAGTACTTTTGAGTCACTAATTTTTTGAGGAGGTTATATGCGTAGGATAGATTAGGTTTTATCTGGATCAACATTGATGTCGTGATGGTGCATAATGAAGTTGAGAATATTTCCCAAGGTTACCCTGAAATTCCATTGTAAGGGTTTCATCATTTGGATATGTTGTCCCAACTTGTTCAATATGGTCTCAAAATTTGATAGGTGGTTAGATTTTTTCGAGGACATAAACATTGGTTCTTCAACATAGAATGAAATAAACACCCATAATAAGGGTTTGAATATGTAATGCATAGCACATTATTATGTACCACTGACATTATTCAAGCCAAAGGTCAATACTTGATAATGGAATACTCCCTGAGGGGATCTAAAAGTGGTGTGTTATTAATTTTCCCAAGACATCCAAATTTTTTTGTACCTAAAGTATCCATCCATGAATGATTTGGAAAGATAAACTATCATTGCATCAATCATATTTTCAGTGGTAGGAACTGGGATGAAAAAATTGGGATAGATCCGGTTGAGATCTCTAATGTTGATGAAAACTATGATTTTCCAATTCATCTAATTTATCAGAACAATAATGGTTAACCATTCTATATATTTAACCTCTCAGATGATGTCTAACATAATGATTGTATGAACTTTAGTCTCAATTTTGGAGGCATGGGTTGGGTGTATCCATCTAGCTGCCTATTTGTATTCCTAATGGTCTTCTGGAAAATCCAACTGATGGGTGGCCACCTTGGGTTGAGGCCAAGAATATTTAGGTAATTATAGTAATAATAAACTCAATATTTAATTAATAATAAAGTATATATCTCTTGTTATTCGGAAGTATTGGATGAACTGATCAAAGTGGGTCATAGATTTTCTTCTATACCCATATTTATATCATTGAGATTATTGAAAGTGGTGGATAAAACATCCTCAAATTCTGGATAATAATACCTAAGGTCTTCCACTTCTTAATCTTCCTTATTCCATACATCATCCAAATCTACCTGGTAAGTAGGTGATGAATAAATTTTCTCATAGAGACGAGGGGATTCGCTATTTGGACATCCAAAAGATGAGTCAACTATTTTGAGATCACTTACTATCATGAGAAATTTCAGGAGATCTAATGGGGAAAAATGACAGAGAATGATCCTCTTCATTTTCTCCTATTATCATGAAAATTTTTACTAACCTATCTAATAGAATCTAGATCTCTTAGAGCTCATTAGATTTAATGAAGACATTTTCATCCAAAACATTATTATTTCTCAAAGAATTGAAAACATCAACAACACTCTCAAGCTTAGTTTTTTCATTTAAATCACTGATTATGCTAAATGCGTGCTTGAATTTGGGCCCTACCATTCGACTTGATTGATGGGAAACATTTAATTTTCTCTCATCTAGATGAAAGTGTTTCCTAGAATTATCTTTAAACTATTCAGGGCATTGATGAGAGTGGTATTGGAAACCAAGGACTAGTTTCCTTCCTAATTGTACAATACTTCATCAATTTAAAATTAATCACATGATTTTAATGTGAATTTTTCACCATGTAGGGTCCCAAATTTTCCATGGATACTATATTTTAGGCATTTGTGGTATGACGAGGGGATGGTTGTATGATGATGCAGCTGAGGACTTCCCCAAAGAACATTGAAAAATGTATCCTGATTAATGACCATTAATTATGAGTTCGACACGAGATCCATGAACTGAGTACTAATTTTTATTTTCCCAAGAGGATATTTCGTATTCTTATCAAAACCCTATGACAATAGATTGTAAGGAGACTAGTTGTCACGAATCGTATCTGGTCACCGCCAAAACCGGCACCAAACCCAGTCCATGACATGACCTGAAGGGTGTTCCCTATCTCCATGGGCTGGCACAAGTGCCCAGGTATCATTAAATTAGGTTTGGGAACGATTTACCTGAGTATGAAAGCATAAAACATTAAAAACAATCCATAATATAAATCTGAACTTTTTGAGCCAAATAAGACTTAAGTAAAAAACCAGAACTGAGTACATTGGGTTAAAGATCATACAAGTGGTCCAAATAAAAATAATTATATCATCAAGACAACCCCAAGGACTCCAAACGACTAGGGGTCATTACCCCCAAGCTATCTCCACAACTCCGCACCAAGGATGGGAACTAACACCATGAACCGCCATCACCCTTAGCCTTTCCATTACGTTAATCAAACATAACCAAGTATACTTACTCCCAAGGGGTGTAAGTAGGGTGTGATTCTAATCCCAGTAGGATACCACCCAATTATTCCAAAGAGTAAGAAATATAATGTGAAAAAGCAAGCAGTTTTCAAACGCAAGGAAAAGTAGTGTTAAAATTTCAAGAAATGAAACCTCAAATTGAAAATAGTTTTCAATCCAAAATTTTCAAAATATTAACACATTAAAATAAAAATGTTAGATACTATAACTTACTTCCAAACACACCCTAAGACATGGGTAAATACTACAAATTTAGTGAGCAACAACATTGGGAACACCCCTAGGCACTAGGTTGTCTTGGGCCATATGTACCTCGTACCTCAGTGTAAAGTAACCATAGCCAAGCCTTTCTCGTGCACGGGCCACTAGTAGGGAACATACCCATAACCTAGTGGTGACCAATAATCATCCACATAGTTTATTTAGAGTTGTCGTTAGCCAAATGCTAAGTGAAACAGGGACAAAACCCATCCGGTCCACTAGCCGTACTAGTACAAATCCGCCCCACCTAGGTATACAGGCTTCCCCTTTTGTGCTCAATCAATTTCAGCATGCAACATAAATAAATTTTCATATAAAACACCATTACTGGTCAAACACAACCAATATAGTTTCTATCACATTTTATACGACATAAAACACGTAAAAAAACACTTAGATTTTTCATAAAACAATTCCTCAAAATCTCGTAGTGTTTCGGACACAAAAATCCTTATAAACTTCACTTGCATACTATGTGAACATATTTAAGTTTACAAAACATAAATGTAATCCTACTACATTTCAGTAAACACAAAATCATTTTTAGGGAAACCCCATATGGTTCAAGAACCGACATCATTGCAAAGTCTCCATATTTACACAACACAACACTTAGAATTTCATGTGGTTCACAAACACCATTAAAACCAGATTTTTCAGAAACAAACACAAGGGACAATCACTAAAAAAAGTATTTTTATCCCTATTATAGTTCAATAAAATAAACTAGTTACTTATAGGGTATCCCCAATTAAACTAATAAAACATTTCATTGAAAACCCCCAATTTCACATGAAATTGGCATTTAGGATTCATTTTAAATAAAAAAACCACTAAAACTATATTTTTCAGAAATAATAAAATCTAATAATCCTGAAAATACCATAAAAATAGTGGCCAATTCAAAAATATTTCATACACAATGGAATCACTTTCCAAAACCAAGGAAACCCTTGAATCCTTTGTGCGAAAACTCAAACGCACCACCGCCGCACCTCAAGGAAGGTAAACCAGACCTAAAACCAGGATTTCAGATCATGAAACACAAGATAAAACCCTAATTATTAGACCCTACTTCCTGTACATTAGAAACCTCAATGATAACGGAAGAAACCCTAAGTAAATTTGATGTAACCCTAAACAAATTAAAAGAAGAAAGGAGGAGAACAACTTACTTAAAATATCTTGTAGAAATCGCCTCCAAAAATACCAGTAGCTGATTTTAAAAATACAAAAACCTTCAAGGGAGGTTCTAACAAGGATAGGTATATCATTTAGGAATTTTAATGGGGGAAAAAGAGTATGAATAGAAGAATTTATGAAGGAAACAAATTACCTTTATAAATCTGCCCTAAATTTGAGTTCTTCAGAGGTTTCGACCTAAAACGTGATGCAAATGAGCTTAAAAGAGTGTGGAAGGATATTGGACGCGTGTCTGGGTTCAAGGGACGTGTTTGGGGCTTGGCATCACCGAAAAACCCATAATAATTAGTATGTTATTAATTAATAAAATTTTATTTTTAAAACTGGAATTGGGATTTCGGGCAGGCCCAATCCCTTAAATAAAAACCCATATACACCTTGGTTATGGAGTTACAAAGGCTCTAAATTTTAATTTCGGTGTTAATATATCAGGGAAGGATATTTAGGAGTTGGAATGAGTGAAAAATATTAACAAATGAATATGTTATTGAAGAAACAAAATTTATTTTTAAATCTGGAATTGGGCTCACGGTTTGGCCCAATTCTTGCAAACTCGCCTATTCTCCATAAAAGCTTTGGAAACCCCCCAAAACAAAGCATTAATGTAAATTAAAATACAAATACATTTAAAATAAGCAATTTATGTGACAATTCTCTCCACCATGAAAACTTTATGCCCCGGAATGTCACAGTAAGGCCAAAGCAACAACCAAACCCAACTGAGAAACCAAGATGTACTTTCTTGCCAGGTTTCTCCCCCAAAGGCCATAACACCTCCAGTGATCAATGAAGGAAGGAATACTCTCACAAAACTGACATACACCACATTCCTGAAATAATCAAGCACATTCAGGCTTTATCCCAAATGAAAACTTCTAAAACACAACCTGAACAATACTCAATCAATTTACCCAAATAAACAACAACATCGAACAAGGTTACACTTGCCCTACTATAACTAAACCATTGGTCACTCTCTATTATCAATGTTTACCAAATTAAGAGGTATGTAGTTAGATATCTCCAAATGATAATACGTACTTCCCAAACAAAACCAAGGAAAAATATGAGTTACTCATATGAAGAGACACAAATGGGCTCCCCACCGTAAGAGACAACTTAATTTTTTTTTCCCGAGACAGAATCAAGACACTAATAGGGGGAGGCCCAAACAAATCCCTAGTACAAGCAGTATACATAAATTAGAAATTTACAAAATAATATACATGATACCCACAGTGGGTCTTCCCACCACAATAACCAACCATCTTAACGAAGCATTATGGGTCGACACAGAAAGACCCAATTTTTTTTAAGATTTGGGAAGGGTGCATGGTCAGTCCGCACGGTTTGGGAAACCATGCACTAACTATACTGATCATTCTTTCCATGTGGCTTCCTAGCACACTGTCACTACTAATCGTGCAAAAAATGTGTGCTCAATGTTTCTATCCAAATTTCCAACCATTCTCCAATGACTCAATAGAAACAAACGTGGGAGGGAAAGACACTAGGCGATGACATGGGTACAAGGCCCTCTACCTATTTCCACCGAACAAGAAAAACAGAAGGAAGATGATGAAACCATAGGTTTAAACACTTTCTATCTTTCACACTGAAGATATGAAATTTTACAATGGTTTAAACAACACTGTTGTTTCCCCTGACTACGCCCCAGCTTCTCTCCGGGACCTATGGCTAGAGCTCAAAATATTGAAGCATCTTCGGCCACGTAGTTAGGCCGTCGAAACCCCAATGTGGAACTTCTTCTTTCGGTGCCACAAACAACTACACCTCATACCCCGATGGGTTCATCAAGACATAACATACTTCATAACCCACTTTACCAAAAATAGACATTTCACTGAAACAATGGATCAGAAGATGTACGCACATCACACCTTGTTTCTTTGGGTGAGAAACAAAAGAAGGGAAAGACACGTATAAACACCTTCATATAAGATAGAGGATTTGATGTTTTTCCCAAGGGAGACATAATCCCAACATAACATAGAACCATATAGGATTGTGTGACCTTCACCTTTATGGTCAAAAGAGCACACAACATCGCAATGCGTCACCAGATATGACCCTTGAGATTGATAGAAACAATACATGGAACATGAACATATTCAAAGTCCCTAAACAACCGATAAGTCCAAAAAGTGGACACAATATCCTATCATAACCTAAATCTCAAAATTGGTTGTTTAATAATAACTCTTTCTTCAAAGAAACTATAAAGAACCCAAAGGCCCTCTTAGACACCATCAAGACACTCATCGGTACTAACAATGAAAGAACACTCCCACCTTTGATGAATCGGGAAACTTAAGAATCTAAGGACTATTTAAACCTTCCACAAGCACTATCCCACTACAAGAGGATCCAAAAATCAGAAAAATGAATGGGTGTAGACTCAATAATTTTTTTTTTGATAAAATATTCTTTATATTGATCAACTGGAGGATTTTCCAATGGCAAAACAAAACGGGTTGCACTTCAGTTGTGCATTAACCCTTAATAGGGGCGTACCTTATCCAATGAGAGAACCCAAGGACCCAACCAAGATGGTCCATTGGTCAAAACATGCCACAAAACAGATCCAAACACATGAAGGGAACCACCATAAAGGCATCCCAATTTTTTTTTCAAAAGAGACCACTAACCGTCCCTACAACACAGCTTACCGACCAAACACAAACCCAAAACACAGTTCAAACAGAAGGGGTTCTTGAACTCAAAACATCCCACAACATCAACATTTTCAAAAACCAATAATACAAACCATACCAAACTATTCATCAAGACATCATGTTTTTCTTTGAAACCAATTCTTTCAAAACAAATGGTTTAGCAGTAAGCGTATCGACCAATGGTACCCCATGGGCCTCACACATGCATGTTTTTGTGCGACACCGGGCACCCTCCTCATATCCATCCCAGCACTCATCCAGTCATGCAATCAACCATCCATCATCCCATATAACCCCATGCATGTGGTCACTCATGGAAATAACAAAGGGTAAAACAAAACATCCTTCCACTTTTCAAACAAAAAAGGTCAACCAAATCAAGCTTTTTCTCAAAAATGCTAACAATGAGATCAAAATCCCAATTCACATCTTACAAAACATTTCATAAGGACACAACCATTTAGAAAAGAATCCATAATTCAATAAAAACACATATTCATGCCATTCACAATCATTTCAAAACATTTCAACCCATTTCAAAACACTTCTAATTTCATGAAAAACACTATTTTATAAGTCTCTATTTAATTAAGAAATCAACTCTTCTCATTTCAAGAAAAGGTTCTAAAAGTTCATTTTTTTGGTTCAGTAGTCACCAAACCCAAAATCTATCTTCAACCCCCACACAAAAATTCTATAACACTTAATTCAATCAAAAACCCTTTTCCATGGTTTAAAAAAAATTCCACTAGAAACATATTTTCAAAACCCCAATTAACATAGTTCATACTTTCAAAAGAGGTGTAAACACATAATTTACCCTTTTGAAATAATTCTGAAATTTCATTTATAGGCATAAAAAAACCATTTTTACTTTACTAAAAAATAACTTCACAAAAATTCACACTCCTTAAAGTGAAGTCATTTTTTTTCTTAAAAAACCAAGTTTCCAAGATTCCAAAACAAAGAGACACAAGACAATGTGAGAGGGAACTAGTTTTGGTGGGTGACTTGGACATATGGTTGGAATCCATATTCTAATCACTTCTCCATCACAGAGAGTATTCTAGGGAAATATCCATGGCTTCACATGGCGTGCCAGGCCCTGCGAGCTCACTGAGATTATTCGCCCAACTCTCTTTTCATTTCCCATAGTCATCATTAAACCAAGAAAACCAAAGGACTCAGATAAATCCATACTTCCCTTGGTGACTTGAATCCCGTCATGAGGTGTTCTGGCCAGGCACACTACCCATGACTGAAATTTCAAGTCCCAAAAATCCTAGCTCCAGACTATGCTGACTCTTCCCCAAATAACATGACCCAAGGAGCGAACCCCCTCAGATACCATTTTCTCACGAACCGAATCTGGTCACCGCTAAACCCGGCACCAAACCCAGACCGTGAAATGAACCGAAGGGTGTTCCCTATCCCCACAGGATGGCACAAGTGTCTGGATATCATTAATTTAGTTTTGGGAACTATTTACCCGAGTATGAAAGCATAAAACATTAAAAACAATCCATAATATAAATCTGAAATTTTTGAGCCAAACAAGACTTAAGTAAAAACCAGAACTGAGTACATTGGTTTAAATATAATACTAGTGGTCCAAATAAAAGTAATTATTGCATTAAGACAGCCCCAAGGACTCCACACGACTAGGGGTCATTGCCCCCAAGCTATCTTTACAACTCCGCACCAAGGATGGGAACTAACACCATGGACCACCATCACCCTTAGCCTTTCCTTTACCTGAATCAAACATAACCAAGTCTACATACACCCAAGGGGTGTAAGTAGTATGTGAGCCTAATCCCAGTAGGATACCACCCAATGATTCCAAAGAGAACGAAATACAATGTGAAAAAGCAAGCAGTTTTCAAACGCAAGGAAAAGTAGTGTTAAAATTTCATGAAATGAAACCTCTAATTGAAAATAGTTTTTAATCCAAAATTTTCAGAATATTAAAACATTAAAATAGTTATGTTAGATACTATAATCTACTTCCAAACACACCCTAAGACATGGGGAAATACTACAAATCCAATGAGCAACAACATTGGGAACACCCCTAGGCACTAGGTTGTCTTGGGCCCTATGTACCTCGTACCTCAGTGTAAAGTAACCATAGAAAAATCCTTTCTCGTGCATGAGACACTAGTAGGGAAAATACCCATAACATAGGGTTCCCCAATAATCATCCACATAGTTTAGTTAGAGTTTTTGTTATCCAAATTCTAAGTGAAACAGGGACAAAACCCATCCAGTCCACTAGCCGTACTAGTACAAATTCGCCCCACCTAGGTACCCGAGCTTCCCCTTTTGTGCTCAATCAATTTTAGCATCCAACATAAATAAATTTTCATATAAAACACCATTAATGGTCAAAAACAACCAATACAGTAGCTATCACATTTTATACCACTTAAAACACGCAACAAAACACTTAGATTTTTCATAAAACAATTCCTCAAAATCTCGTAGTGTTTCAGACACAAAACTCCTTATAAAATTAACTTGCATACTATGTGCAAATATTTAAGTTTCCAAAACAAAAAGGGAATCCTACTAAATTTTAGTTAAAACACAAAATAATTTTTAGGGCAACCCCATATGGTTCAAGAAACGACATCATTGCATAGTCTCCATTTTTACACAACACAAATCTTAGAATTTCATGTGGTTCACAAACACCATTAAAACTATATTTTCAGCATCAAATACAAGGTACAATCATTAAAAACAGTATTTTTATCCCTATTATAGTTCAACAAAATCAACTAGTTACTTATAGGGTAGCCCCAATTAAACTAATAAAACATTTCTATGAAAAACCCCCAATTTCACATGAAATTGGCATTTATGATTCATTTTAAATACAAACACCACTAAAACTATATTTTTTTAGAAATAATAAAATTTAATAAGCATGAAAATCCCATAAAAACAGTATCCAATTCACAAAGATTTCATACACAATGGAATCACCTACCAAAACCAAGGAAACCCTTGAATCCTTTGTGCGAAAACTCAAATGCACCACTGCCGCACCTCATGGAAGGTAAACCAGACCTAAAACCAGAATTTCAGACCATTAAACACAATATAAAACCCTAATTTTTAAACCCTACTTCTTGGACATTAGGAACCTCAATGATAATGGAAGAAACCCTAAGTAAATTGGATTTAACCCTAAACAAATTGAAAGAAGAAAGGAGGAGACCACTTACTTAAAATATCTTGTAGAAATCGCCCCCAAAAATACTAGTAGATGATTTTAAAAATACTCAAACCTTCTAGGGAGGTTCGAAAAAGGATAATTAGATCATTTAGAAATTTTAATGGGAGAAAAAGAGTAAGGATCGAAGGAGTTATGAAGGAAACAAATTACCTTTGTAATTCTTCCCGAAATTTGAGTTCTTTAGAAGTTTCGACCTAAACCGTGATGAAAATGAGCTGCAAAGAGTGTGAGAGGATATTGGACGCGTGGCTAGGTTCAAGGGACGTGTTTGGGTCTTGGAATCACCGAAACACTCTTACAAATGAATATGTTATTAATTTATCAACTTTTATTTTTAAAACTGGAATTGGGCTTTCGGGCAGGCCCAATCCCTTAAATAAAAACCCATATACAGCTTGGTTATGGATTTTCAAAGGCTCCAAATTTTAATTTCGGTGTTAATATATCAGGGGAGGACATTTAGGAGTTGGAATGCGTGAAAAATATTAAGAAATGAATATGTTATAAAAGAAAAAAAATTTATTTTTAAATCTGGAATTGGGCTCACGGTTTGGCCCAATTCATGAAAACTCACCTATTCTCCATAAAAACCTTGGAAACCCCCCAAAACAAAGAATTAATGGAAATTAAAATAAAAATACATCTAAAATAAGCTATGTATGTGACACTAGTGGGATTCATTAAAATCTAATTGAGGATGTGTCTGTTTTGAAATGAGGTTGACTCCTTAACCATTTTAAATGAAGGATCATCAGATATCAACATCATTTATCCTTTGGTATATATATAAGGGTCTCACATTGTATAATCAAATTCTCATCCTGGTTGGTGAAATAGTTGAACATGTGACATTATGTAGGATCATTTTCTGCATGATAGACTTTAGCAGTAGAAACCTAAACCTCAAACACTTTAGGGATGGTAAAAGCATATTTAAGTTTCCCACAGAGGTATTTTGTTAGACTCAAGCCATCTAGGATTGAAATCCTTGCAGGCACTAGGATTAGTTTTTTCCAAACATAATACTTCTAGTCCTCAGGTTTTCACTTCCCAGTTTTGTGATGATCTTTTTCAGCTTCTTTAGGAGCATAAGTACGTGTTTTGGGGGAAATAAACTTGAGAATAAGGGATCAAGGATCCTATTCTCTTGATAGATTTGTTCAACTAGTTCCTCTTACACTCCTGAGCTGATTAGGTGATGGAATATCATTTAATAAATAATATAGGATGATTTTGTTAGGGTAGAACTTACCATGTTTTGGGGGATTCCTTATTCCTTCTCAGCTCACTGGAGATATTTCCAATGAGTGTTGGTTGTGTATACGGTTCAAGTAGGGGCATGGTTAAATTAGTGACTCCTGGAATGACTACATCTTCCTCTATATCATTGAACCCAACGACCTCTTACCTTGTTATCTAATCATGTATATATAATTCAGGTTCACATTCATTCTCATCATCATAAAAGGGATCCATTAAGTGAATGATAGTAATGGAGCCTAAAATAAACTATTCATCTGACGAATGATTTTCATAGTGGGTCTTTTCATATTGTACCATTTGGTGAGTCGGCACCCATGATTTCAGGACTATTAGCATGAAGTTCACTAAAGTAAAAGAGAATTTTGGTTTTCGAATAGGGTCATCCTACTATATTATTTTATTCATCTTCTGACCATGTTTCTTTTTAAAGGACTTAAATTTGGAGGTTTGTGAGACTGATGAAGTTAGTCATGTCATATTATAAGCAGTCGGTGGAATAATTGGATATTTCAACTATGTTCAGAGAATAACATGTGTTCGATTGATCATTTTTCTTACCACCTAGTTTCCAAAATTTTGCGTTCACTTTATAGAAACTTATTTGTTTTCATTTTAATCCATTGGATTAGTGGTACAAATATACATAAGCTGAGAAGGTGAATTTCTCAACTCTAATTTCCCACATTACACCTTCTTTTTTAGAATATATTTGAAAACAAATCTTGTATATGGTGAACCATTACTTTATAAAATGGAAAATAATTTGGGGGATCTTCATTAACATCATTACTGGGATTCTTGGGATATGAAAAATTGACCAAGTAATTTTCCATTTCTAAGATGATGTAGCCAAAGGCATGGACATTTTGAAATGAATTGACCTTAATTTTCATCTCCTCAAAACTGTTTTCACCTCTATTCTCTTTGAACATCATGATGAGTTGAGTACTAAGGATTAAACTTGGGAGGAGAAGCTGAATGATATATTGTGGGATTTGAAGCAACCATGGGTACATGGGCTTTCTCAGGTATAATAGTTGGAGAATCTTCTATCTATTCTCTTTCGATGAGTAGACAAAATAACCTGGTCCTTGACTTTGGTCTCTATGATGGAGTTTTCCACCCTTTGAGAAATTATGAAAACATCCTAAAACCCTTGTATATATTTTGAAGGGATAATTGGTTTACACAACTCATCATGAAGATTCTATATATAGGAGGGTAGCAGGTCCTCTTGGGGGAGTGGTAGGTTTATGGATTATGTTAATCCTTTCCACCGAGAAATGATATCTAAGACTCTATCATTATACCAATACATGATGTTGGAGAGGTCATCAATGATCATCTTCTGCAAGATCGAGATAAACTATAACATTAACTTCTGATGGAGGTGTTCATATCCCATATTCGACTTAGATTACAAGATAGTGTACCAAAAAAAATCTGGTCCTTACAATGACTGTATGAAGAACCTGCGTTTCTCCACCTCATACAATTCAGTTGTCCCCATAATGGGATCAAAATGAGAGAGGAAATGCATCAAATGATGATCTAGGTCTCCCGAGACATTAGTAACTAGAAATGCGGGATTCCAAAAGTTTGGTAGGGGAATAATAGGATCTACCCATTCGTATTAAGGCTTATTTTCCAGCTGTATTAGTGCATGTTGATCCTCTATGGATTCTAATTGATCCATTAGTGACACAATAATTTTCCTAATCATTTGAGGAATGTATAGATAAGAAACATCTTGAACAGGGGAAACAGTTAGATCTTGAATTGGTGTTGCAGCTGCTAGGGCCATTTATGGAAGCATGACTGGTATCTACCGTGAGTAATCTATAAACTCAGTCTTGTAAGGATATTCCTAACCATTCTCTGACTTTAGACCCAATAGTAGAAATTATTGATCTTCCACTGTGAGATACAAATATATTAGTGGTTGGTATCCCATGTTGAGTGTATGTTCCAAATCTACTTTACTTGATTCAAAAAACCCCCATTATTGAGGAGTTTCAACTAGAAGTGAATGTTGAGGATCTATTTTCAAAACACATCTAACATGAATGATACCTATGCATTGATTCTTATGAATTAATTCATATATTAACCTTTCAAATATAATATTTATTCAAGTGAAATGGACATAACCTCTCTATAAGTAAAGTGTGCTATAATTTAACTATTGTATTTTTCTTTGTTGGATTACTTTCAAATAGGTAATAGAAGATTTTCCTGGGGAATTCTAAAATTTAGGGTAATCCTTTTCTTTTGAGTAAGAAAAACACCTTTAAATTTTTTAGTGTGGACCACATTATGAACTGAAAAATATTCTTATGAATCCAATGAATTATTATTGTGTTCTATAGAATCTATGAAAGAGGCATTGATGACATTCACTGATTCAAAATTCATTGTTTGTATTCTATTGGTTTCTTTGTGAAATTTCCACTATCTATTCCCTCTACAAGGATGTTATTTCTCCATTGATGATTCTATGGGTGATGAATGGTAGAAAATAATCTAACGGGAATCGCCAAATAGTCCAGTCATGGACGTCTCTAGTAAAGGTACTAGATCACAAAATTGGTTGGACTCAAAAAATACCTTTTCATTATTTTTTCTAATTGGGAGAAGACTAATTCCAACCTAGGATTGGGTATTTGAGGTGAAACATCCACCAAATCTGAGAGATGGGGCAATTCCAATTCCTCTTTCACAAACTTTCATACCTGGTTTTCTGTCCTCGATGGCTGGGATAAAAAGGTCTCAAGCCCTGTGTGTTGGGGTTACTCCAAAGCTATTGGGGACATTAATGAGGGAGATACCCATCATATTCTGCACATTATTATTCAAACATGGGTTGGGTGCATCATTTTTTATGCACTTAAATATCTCCTTCTAAAGACCACTACATAGTTTCTAACACTTGTGTTATCTGATGATGGAATTCCCCAGAATTGGAGGGATGCTCGATATTCTTAGATACCTGGTGTAAAAGTATCTCAATATCCTGGTGTCTTTATAATTGAAATAATTGAGAGTTAGGTGGGTCATGTTTTTTTGAGCATGTATTTTCTCATGAAAAAATTAAATTTTTTTTAAGACAACCGGATGCTAGGACATTTCCCACTATAAATTTTGATGAGACATACTATTTTAGAAGTGTGGTGAAATTTAACATTCCATGTGCAACCCATTCTATGATAACATTTATTGTGCACCCCATCCTCTACAATGATCACCAAATGCGGTATTAGTTATTATTAGTGGGATGATGAATCTACATTGAAGGGTTTCTTATTATTTCTTTATCATTAGATTTCGTGAAGCAAGGAGAGATTCCATGTCAATTTGGCACTGCATCCCTTCTATTACCTTGATGTGACTTAGTTTCTCATCTTATTGAAATAAATTTTATTTCAAGTGATGAATATTTTTCCCTATATTGGAGTTGATTTCATTCACACAATATTTTAATAACGATTCTGGATTGATATATTGAAAGGTGGATAAAGTCCAGAAGATGACTTATATGTAATATTTATCTCGATGTTTCTTCATTTTTAGTATGTCCTCTTCATCTTTTTCTAGAGTTTCTCCAACCTTATCATACCAAAGCGGGTTTTATCCTTCCGTTTATCATAAGAAATGATATTGGTAGAGATTTCCAATATCCTTTTTAAAGGAAGGTTGCCCAAGGGTGGCCCAGTGAATGATCTTCCCCTTGGGATGTCATCCAGCTAAGAAATAATTTCACTTGATAATGATAAGGAATCAAATAAGACTACCTTTTTTTCCCATGTTCTTGATGGGAGGAGAGATTTCTTTTTAGTACATCACCAAGGGGAGGACCCTTTGGATGACATGAAATACTATTATTGAGATAAATATCATAGAGAACACCATTGTGGAGAGGAACAATATGGTTGATTATAGAAAGGATAATACCCTCTTTCTCCTTAATCTTCTAGTGATATAGAGGGTTGTCATGGATCTCATGAAGAGATCAGATCAAGATTTTGATGGAACTTTGGTCCTAAATAAATACCTCATGGTGAAGTGGCTGAGGAGGACCTTCTGAATTACTACTACATACCCAGTAATTTGGTAATTGGAGGGTATAATATTGATTTGTAATGGACAATTATCCAAGGGCTTCCAGAACTCCTGTATTGAGTCGAGTGGGATCGTAGAATGGATATTTATTTTCTATTTCTGTTTGGTGAGGTTTATTTTAGGATTCCTTCTTGCGAGTGACTAGGGAAACTTACAGGGAGATGTTGTTTTTATGGGATGGTGTTTGTGCCTACCTTGGAGTGGCCATTGGGAGAGGCTAAATACCTCCAGTTGGAGCAATTGTATGTTCCCTATTAGTTTTTCTATTCAATATGGGGGATTTTTCTCTATTAACCTTCTAAATGGGATGAGAGGTGTCTGTCTTCTGCATGGTTACATGATGATGAGAAACCATATTTTTTGTGAAAGAACTATGTGTCCATCCTTTGAGTAATACAGTCTTTGCGGTTATAATATCCTGACAAGTTAGTATAACATGGGGATGGATTTGGATATTCCCTTTCACAATTTTCAGGATATGTTTGGAGAAATCAGTGATTAGAATGTTGATATATTCTAATTTCATATTTGGATCAGGGGTGTGTCCATACTATTGTCCTTCGTTTCTTGAAAATTATTATCGATAGTACTTGTGTTCGGGGGGTAGGGAGTTCAGTATGCTCCCCATTTATCATAAGGACGTTCAGACGAACTTCTCCATAGGCTGCTAGATGAAACTACCACCAGGATTGATGAGTGCAAGTAGGTGTATACCCCTGCTTATGGATTTATACATTATTGGTTTGGTGGACTTATTTGAATGCTTCCAGATGAGTCTGTTGGTAGTTTTGATCAGTGTGGGTACAAGTATGTCCTTTCTAATGGCTGACCTCTATATTTGAATAACGAGATTCAATAAATGCCTCCATGTGAATATGATAGTTGTCTGAGTTAAAGATGATAATTTTATGTTCCCTCTCACAATTTTCCACCAAATTGATTTGGTGGGATGCTCTAGAGGTGGAAGAGGCTTGAAATTTCTCCCTGTGGTTACATGCTACCCATTTCGGGATGTCTTGCAAGACCAATATTGAAGTACCTAGGAATGAAAACCAAGGTAACACACACATCATGTTGATGGTACACTATGATGCAAGGTTGTCATCAGTGATTGTTGAAAAGATCCCATGAAAAGGACCCCTATGTCTTCTAGATTAGGTTGTATATGGGCCCATGATCCACCTACCTAAGGTAAGGGAGGGAATAATTGTTGCATTCTAGGGATAAGATACCAAATGGTTGAAGATGGTGGTTTGTGATATCTTCATTAGGACCACTAGTCATCTTTGACCTGACAATTGGTGGGTCTTCATGTGTTAGAGGTTATATCATGTCTTCTCCATGGTTGAGATTTTACTGTTCTAATGGTACCCCCAAACTAATGAGTTTGAGACCTAATATTGAAGGGGTTGGTTTAGTTATGTCATCCTCTACATGTATGATGACCCTAGCTGAGTAGTATCCAAGGAATGTGTTGGTAAAAGCTATAATAACACCATTGGATTGAAGGGAGTTCCTAATGGAAGTGCTGAAAATTTAAAAAAAAACAAGAAAAACTCATCATAGTAGTATCGCATTTTAATGAACACATACATGATTGATTGTCTTGTCTGACCCTCTTTTATCAATTGAATAGGGACTGAAAAGTTGGTGAAACTATCATCATGGTTTTGGATTCACATCCAGATCGCCATTTTTTTGTATCCCTTATAATTATTGCTTCATTACGGTTGATTGTAGGGGGTTCAGATTTGTGAAATCATTCATGTCAAGTTCACTATTTTAGAACAGATTCCAAAAGGTTTGTTTAGGGAATCAGAAACACCCAATGGTTTTATATCCATGAGGGACTTTCTTTCAAAATGAATTTTCTCATTAGGGAGTTTTACAAATGATTCTTAATAATTCATGTTGTTCGAGGGGATGGGAGGTTAGGCTCATCACATCTTTTTGGGGGTAATTATTTCCAACTATGGGCATCTCTTATGTATTAAATATCTATTCATGAATTATTTATTAACTACCAAGTATTATGTGGGCCAAATATGATTTAAAAAGAAATTATTTTCATGTAATGAGTGTAGAATCATCTATATGTATACAAAAGTATTCATCAAAGGAGATATCTATATATATCTAAGAATGTCCATTAATGTTATCCTTATATATGTTGATTATAGATCCTCTATTCATTATTAAAATGATGATGGGTTTCTATCCACATAGTGGGGCACATTAGTGTGTGTTGTAATCCAAGGATATGGGAATAGTTTTAATGTTGGGATCGAACCCATGTATGGAATTCTTATTTATCCTTGTCAAAGGAATCAGAACCCTTGTCTTTATATGCCTCTTAATGGGGTACATCACAAATTTTAATGTCATGTGATAATGATCTAACTGTGAATTTTAATGTCATGCATCTTGGATGCCTAGGTGTAGGGTTCCTAGTCAATGTTTTGTGTGGGGCTTATGTCGACACATCCTGAGGAACATAGAAGGAATATGGATTCCCTGGTATAATTATACACATCTGGGAATGTGTTTTGAAGATAATAGGGTAGTTTGTGGTGTTAGGTTTTGACCTCTGGGATCTTTCCTATGTATTCCATTTGGAAGGGAATCAAAGACCATATAGTTCAGGTATGAGGAACCCCATTTATAGTGGCTCTATGTGAGTTTTTATCGTAGTGGAGTGTTACCCTTTGAGAATATTTATTTGGGTCTTATTCTTGAGAAGGATTCCTTGTAGAATAGGCCATGAGTGACGTGTCAAATCATAGTGATTTGAATGCATGTTCAGCTATTATACCTGAGGAGGAGCCCTAAAGGTTAGAGTTTGGGGCTTATTCCAAAGTAGGATGTCCTTAATGTTTTGGGGTATTTTTTGGGTTACTCTAGAGAAGGATTCCCAATGATCTTGGTCCTTAAGTAGTCATCCTTTATATCTTGCTTTCCGAACAAATCAGAGTTCCCATAGTTAAATTATTGGAATTACACCCTATGGTTTACTTACTAAATGGTGGTTATGATTGGGGATTACTTCTTATGAGGATGACTAGGTATTGGTTTGGTTTGGGGATTACTCTTGATGAGGATCCCCTTATATTTTTTGGGTTTGGTCTTACTCATGATGAGGATTCCCAATAATTGGTTTGGGATTACACTTAAAATGAGTACCATATTGGTTGTGATCATGTGGACTCCTGATGGGGATTCTC
This sequence comes from Viscum album, assembly GCA_963277665.1. NCBI lineage: Eukaryota > Viridiplantae > Streptophyta > Magnoliopsida > Santalales > Viscaceae > Viscum > Viscum album. Next base: position 1,414,922,435 of record OY728159.1, on the reverse strand, counting down.
ATTGATTCGTTGGGGATTACAGTTATAATTATTTCCATTTAGGTTGGTATCATGAGAATTTCATAACCACTATCAAACTATATTCTCATGTGAGTCATGTTTGTTGTGAGAAAAAAGAGGAAACAAAAGATTCGGGAACCCACAAAATTTATTTTTCCCTAAGGTAGGATATATGGCCTTGAGAACTAATTCCCAGGAAGGCACTATAAAGGAAGAAAATAGGAAGATCCAAAAGAATTTTCATTACCGAAACATGCATCTGACTAGGTGGATATCACCATCGTGGGTTTCCTTTAATCCCGGTTGAGTCATGATGAGTGATGATAAAAAATCAAGAAATAAGAGGAAACAGAAGATCTAAAAAACCACACACTTACCCTCCTCTATTGGTGGTAGAGGAAGAGTTGAAGAGAGATAGGAGATGATCTAGTGTCAATCACCTCTCTGATAATCACATACAGGATAGTCGGGGTTGACTACCCATATGGATATGACCATTTTGGTGTATAGAAGATCAAGAGTGTAACATCTTATAATAAAAGACATGGGAAAACTATAGGTTGGTTTCCCTAAATTTGGATTCAAAATGAGGGAGTTGGATATCATTCAATTTTTAATCGAAAAACATGTATAATCCCCACCCACCCTTTTGGGAACTGTGGGCTCCTGGTCTCATAGATGAAGAGTGTAATACATGGTTATATCCCTTTCACTTGAGACCGAGAACTGCCCAACACTTACCCTGGGGTAGGGGTTCCTTTGACCGTAGGAATAAAAATCCACATTCCCCTAAAAGAACCTAAACATCTACTAGGAAAAGTGAGGGAAAACATTGAACATATGAATGAAAATCCAAATGGAATACACATTGGTATTCCCCTCTTTATGATATTTCATGTTTGGAGGTTTTTTATTGGAGGTTTGAACTAGGTCCCATTCTAATGGGGTGTCATAAGAAGAGAGGGCCTATCATGGATGGATTTGAAGAGGTACCGATGATTGGATCATATAGGCTGGAGAATAAGGAGATCCAAGGGATGGTCTACATAAGTAGTCTTGTTCTATAAAAGGAAAGATCACAAAAGGGGTACATTATTGAGGTATTCCTTAATGAGCTGATGGTATCTTGGGAGACTGACGACATGGGAAACTACACTTAGGGGAGACTTTACTCAACACATAAAGGGTCTCCATAGGTGTTCGAAGAAGTGTCCCATTTTAAATAAGGGTAAATATCACTAGTTTTTATCAACTACAAAGGGAAATTATGCCTTGAACATGTTTTCTATATTCTAAACCCTCAGAGGGATTTAATTTTACTACCCTATTTAATTACCTCTTATTTAGGTTCTAAAGGTCTACTTGGATGGTTTTGGGGCGCTTGGGAGAAGTACTTATGAAAGAAGAGTGTCGAGAGGCCTTCAAGAAATTTTATGCTCAAAAATGAAGACCCTAGGATCCTATTTATAAGGAAATATGGGACCCAATGTGATGGGACTCTTTCTGTCAGGGGTATCGCACAAAGTTGTCACACTGGGGTGCTATGTTGGATGATTCTAAGGTTAGTCGCGCTAGATGATGCATGGGTACCCAATGCAATGATGCTTCCTAGGGGTACCTAGGTGATGGTATTTTAGTCTATTTTTGATCCTTTGAATTATTCATTTCTATAAAACCCTTTTATACCCTTCACTTGGACACATTTTAATCCATGTGACAAAAAAATGTGTCAACATATATATATATCATAATTTAGTTGATGATATTCATATCTGAAAAAATAATTGATTAATTAAAATGATAATATTTAAATAATAAATATTTTTTTGGTTTTGGTAGCATAATCTATCAAATATAGTTTTCTCTTTTAAATACCTGAGGTATCACATTATTATGCTTTTAATAAACTGTGTCCTCACAATTTATACTTGAATCTATTAAGAAATGTTTTGATACTTGAAAATATCATAATTGAAAACCTACACCATTAAAATGTTTATTGAATCATCCATTTGAATGGAGAGAAATGAAAGTATTAAGGTTATCACATAACAAGGTTCCCCAGTGGGAGAACATTAGTGGGAAGTAAAAATATACACATCTAAGAGAAAACTAAGACCAAAGAACTAATTGAGTGTGACAGAGAACATGGTTATGAGAAATTAAATTACAAAAAAAACATAAATATATAATGGATTAAATGATCATTAATTCATTGTAAATGATCACAATATGACAATATTTTGGTTTTAAGATTATATTCCTAGAGTTAAAGAATTCCATTACCATATAGACTTGGGACATTAAATAATATAATTTAACATGGGATAACATGAGGACATAAAAAATATATTAAGGGGTTAATAAGATTGAATGGGGTGTATCATAATTTAGACATAAAATATATTTTAAGGGGTTATATTAAAACATACCCAGAAAACTATAAATTGAAAAGAAGGATCATAACATAAAAAATGTGCCTGAACAGAAATGAGGAAAGAATTATCATACTAAATTTTGGTGTGGTAATAGGTGTACAAAAGGGTTCATGAGAAGGATTTAATGATAGAGAAATGGCTATATCATAATATTGACATAAGAAGGATAGTAAGTGGGATTTTGAGGAACATATACCATCATGAGAAAATGGTAATTAAAAGGAATAACATAAAAGATGTACTTGAATAAAAATGAGAGAGGGATATCTCATACTAAATTTTAGTGTGGTAACAATTGTATATAGCAGTTCAAGGAAGTGATTATTGAGTGTGAAAGGGGTATTTAAAATTTTATAAATAAAATTTGTAGATATGGGTATATGGAAGAAAATATCCAAACATGATCAAATGAAAATAAAGAGACATAACATAAAAGAGGTTCTTGATTAAAAATGAGAGTGGAAGATCCATTACCTTGAGAGTGTGACTCCAAATGATTTTGAGGATATTATAGAGAGATTGGAGGAACCATGGGAGGACTATAGAGAGGTTAAGTAAGATTAATTATAATCTAAAAGGATATTTAGTGAATATAAATGGGATATTTTGTGTGTTTATACAGTAAATGAGTGGGGAATTATTTATCCTTTCCCAAACTTAGGTTTTGGACTCTATATAATAAAATAACCAAAACCAAAAATAGTATCATTGATTTTCCAATGGTTTATTTGAATGTGGCTGGGTTTTAATTATTATATAATTAAAATGATATAACAACATAAAATAACGCCTTTATAATGTATAATTAATTCATACACTTCAAAAAATGATATTAATACATAAAAATATATTAATGGGTTCGTAGGATTTCTGAAGTATTTATTAAGTTAATAAAACAGGCATAAAATTACATTATTTTACTGGAAATTCTATATTTTTTCTTTTATAACCTTTATAGTATTTATCACATCACATTTGGGTCATTATTATGTAAAAATACACACTGTATATTTGTACAATATTTATTTTTTACCAAAATATTTGACTATCTCATAAAATTATGAATAATTCACCATTGGATTATTTTCACATTATTATTCCAAAAATAATAAAAATTTTATAAAAATTATTTCTGAAATATGTGTATTATAAATTTTAAATTAATAATTGACATTAATTGAGAAATTATGGATTTTTTGACAATAATAGCTTTCGAACCCTTCTAATAATTACATTTGACTTCATAAAATTTATATTAACATTTATATTCACTAATAATTATATTATAGAATTATTTTAATGAAATATTATATTTTTTTTAATATTAATAAATTCATCAAAAATTAATTTATTATTTTAAATTCTATATTACATTAAAATGAAATTTCTGTTTTACGAGATCAAAATATACATTTTATCAACTGATTACATAATCCTTTAAAAATAAAAAAAAGAATTAATATTATTTTAAATTAAATAAAAAAGAAATATAAATATTCATACTATTAGGGATACTTTGTTTAAAACCATTGTTAAATTATTTTTCCAAAAGTTAACATATTTTCAATTTATCATGTTAATTAATATTTACTAATGTTATAATTAATATTCATTAAAAATTAAGATTAACATATCACATAATATTAATTATGATGATTAAAAATGTATAATCCATTTTATGAATGAAAATTCATAGAGGTGGAATAATTTAATTTAATATAAAACATGTAAGCTTGATGGAAATCAATTTTCTAAAAAATATTTTTTAAGGAAAATATTATTTTGCATTAACTAAATAAATAGTAATAATAATTATATAAATCTCAATTTCTAAAAAAATTAATTTAAACATTTAATTTATATATTTTCTTATTAGTTTTTACTTTAATTAATTAAAATGTATTCAAATTATGCATTTTAAAACATTTTTTATAAAAAAAACATTTTAATCCCAAAACTAAACATATATTGAAATGTAGTATATATATGAAATAAATATAATAAATATAATTAAATATATCCAATTAATACATATGTTTCCTTGAAATCAAATTTAAAAAAATAATTTAACTTCTAAATTAAATAATTTATGAAAAGAAATAATAGTTTTATGTAAAACCACATGTTTCACTATTCCATGAAAAAACTATATATTCGGAAAAATAAAAAAACACTGTTTTTTTAATTTTGATATTCTATTATAAAAAAATTAATTTTTTTATCAAACATAATTCCTAAATATTCTATAAATTAATTATGATATTTTTTTCATAAAAATAAATAAAATATGTTTTTAAAGAAATCATACTTTGATGTATGGAAAGACATTACCATAAAATTGTTTATTTATTTACAAAGAATTTATCAATGTTTTTTGGAATTATATATCTATATTTAAGTATTTTTTAATACTATTCATATATCAAACTTAATGTCTTTGTTAAAATACCATATTTAAATAATAACAGTTTGTTTGGGTATGATGTTACGTACTAGATACACTATATAACATAGTCTTCTCTTTTAAAAACTCAGGGTGTTACAAGCTCATGTTTTACTTGATTTAGATTATTAAAAGTTTGATACATAGATTCTTTCTAGGATTCCTTGGATGGGATCACCCAATGAATATTTTCTTACCCATGAGTGACACTGATTCCCTAGAGGAGTTATATTGGATGGGCTTGGTGGAAAGAAGGTTATTTCATTCCATGAGTGATGATCAGTCCCCAATGTGAGATACCTAGGAAAATATTATATTTTCATTTATACACCATGCCAAGGGTAAAACTTAGGATTCTTCTATGTATCTTCTTGGTTGGACTATTAAGGTGTTGGGTACCTGTAGTGCTCCTATTGTGATACTTGGGTTCCTCTTTATGGTTCACCTTGGACTGGCCCTGAATGCTTCTTATTTAAACTCTAGGGATGATTGGTATATAATAATAAAAATTATAATTTATTAAAAAAAGGATGCTTCTACCATGCTAAATAACATGATTGGGTTCAGTCCACATTTGTATTCAGCCATTATGGTGGCCCAGTTATATCCCCATGGGCATACACCTATAAAATTACTCACATACATATATATAAACACACACAAACACACACATAAATTTTTATTGCATAATTTGACCCTTGTTCATAGATATTCATTCTTAGGAAGAAGTGGGTATGATCATATAGGTGTCCCTAAGGAACCTGAGCTGACTTGTTTACTTAAGTTTATATACTAAACTAAATTTCACACCTGAATATTGATCTATTTTATAATTATATATTAGTTTATGCTTTAGACACCATTGATGGTGGCCTGTTGAGTATATCTCACAACCATCTTAGGACTCCATTTCATTTGGGAACCAGAGCAGACATCATGTTTACCGGTCTATGGATTATTACATAGGATGCCCATTGTACAAGGGAGTTTAGAAGCATCTGACTGAGCGAGATATCTAGATTCTCATATAGATAGACTTTGGGGATTTTGTTTATTCTCTTTTTAAAGTATTTCTCTATACATTATTTCCTGATATAAGTTTACTCCTCTAGATAGGTAGTTTATCTGGACACGAATTCTTGGTTATATACGTTAAATATTGTACATTATTAACATTTTATTATAATCTCTCATTGTTATATCCTTAATTTATACTAATTCCACTATTCTTTATTGACTCACATTTGATATACCACTATGATACTCTGGTCATGAGGGTATTGTATCCCCACCATACCGTAATCATACCCTCACTAGTAGTGCGAATCATTTGGAATATGGGGAGGTGGGCTTAAGGCCATGTGACCAATTAGATTGGGGCACCATTTTAGTAGATCCCGGGTTGGGATGTTAAACCTATAATTTGTAATGAATTTATAAAACACTCTATCCTTTTTGTGAATTGAAGAAAAAATCATTTCAAAACGGATTATCAAACTCCCTTATTTTTGGAACAAAAATATTATTCAAACCATAATCCTCATCCAAATTCATGACCATGTGAACTTGAAAACCATAGTATTGTAGAAAAAAATTTGAAATCTTGATTTAATTAATGTAATGGATTTGTAATTGTAACATCCTACCCATCCTCACTAGCTTGAGTTAAGGTGGAATTTCGATATGGCCTTAAGAGTCATCACCCAAATGCTAAAGGCTAGAAATAAATGAAAAGGTATTCCCTAACCAATGAGGTATGATTTTCCCTTTTAAAATATAACAACCCAACCAAAAATACAATAATAAAATACCACTACATGATCCACAATAACAATTTAAAACAACTCAAGGTTATACCTTTAATATCAAATCCAAAATACAATAATGTACCACCATAGAAGACAACTAACATCAAATTACAAAACATAATAATAAAAAACAAAAAAATACAACAAAAAACCAAATAACTCCAATGATACACCATTCTCTATGATCCATCTCCAAAAAACATCTCAATTATCAGGATTCCCCACTAAATAATTTTTGATACTTTACCATAGCCTATGTCCTAATAAATGATATCTACAAAAAGATCCAAAGTTCCATAGCAGTGGTGAGTAAAGAAACTCAATAGGATTTCCCCAAATGACATCTGAATCACACAACTACTATAGAACATGTTTGTACATTTATATATATAAATTTATATAAAAGAGTTTAAATATTTTATATTAGAATATAAAACAAGTTCCATGGTAAAATAATTTTTTCCAAACAACACCAAGTTATAAGGAAAACAACAAAACATGTAATTAAAACAATTTCGAGTATTTAATTGGTATTACTTATTCTATATCACATAACTATAGACACCCATACACACAATCTGGGTGTTACTATAAATGGTGGAACATTCACATTCATATCCCTTTCTTTTTATGGTGGTACTTTCATGACCATTATCCACCACATTACATCTATGGTAAACCATTTAATCCAATAACAAGGCAATGAATACTTTTACAAACCAATCAAATCATTAAATAAAACTACATGTTTATTGAAAATAAAAACAAAAAAAACATTTCAATAAAACCAACCTTTTATTGAAAACAATTTTCTAACAACCCATTCCTATAAAACCAAACTTTTATTGAATACGATTTTTCAACAAAACATTCCCATAAAACAAAAAATTTATTGATTTTTTTCCTAAACCCATTCCATTAAAACTACCCACTTATTTAGAACACTAGTTCATGCTTGAAAATTATATAACCATTTTAAATTCATGTTACCAATTTCACCTTTTTTCAAACCACCCAATTTAGTACAACACCATAAACCATCAGCAAAGAAGGTTTCCATTAGTCAACTGTAAAATCAATTCACAATAAATTTTAAAAAAATATATTTGAAACAAAGTATTCATGTTCTAAATAGAGGATTCAAGAGTGAATACACCTACCTTATAAATTATATCATAAATGAATAATGACATGAAACCACCAACAAAAATAGCTTAAATCTACAAACCCTCCTTAGATATTTCCCCTATCATCAATAGGGAAAATATAACCATTATTAAAATCAAAAACCTTATATATATATATATATATATTAATTTGAATAGATATAAGGAAAAAAAAGTTGGGAAGGAATGTAGAACTAAGAAAAAACCTGACAAACTACAATAAACGATGACTTACCAAGGAAATTAGGCTTCAACGCACCAAGGAATACCTCCATATAACATCCAATTTCATGGGGAAGGGTTCCACATCCTTTGAGAGGGAGAAATATCAATTTAGGGTTAATTTGGAGAAAAAAATTAGGTTAAAACATAATACCAACCAAGATCCTCTTTTTGAGGATCTTGTTTTTAATCCTTGTATGGTTAATCCCACAGTTAGAAAACAGGTGTGCCAGCCACTACCCCCAGGAGGACCTCAAAAAATTGGCCTAAAAAGTTAGAAAAAGCATGTACCAACCATACACAATAACACACTCCTACATTTCATGTTTTCTTCTTAGATTCCACTTAGTTTTTCCAAACCACGCACTTAATAGTGCAACTTCTCTTTATCCTTGTCTCAAAATTCACGATTTTCTATAGGAGTTGCATGGTTTCCAAAAACATTTCTCAAACCATACACCTATAGAAAATACACAAAAAAATTCCAATATGTTTCCAAACACTCCTAAAATTTAACCTACTTATTTATATACATAAAAATAATAAATTAATGGTTACTTACATGAAACTGAGGGTGATAAATTTCCCCAATCATTGTCTTTCCATTCCCGAAATGTTGAAAACACTACTATCCCAAAACAGTTTGGGATATTTCTCATTCATTTCCTTCTCCCATTCCCATGCCTCTTCTTGATTTTTTCCATGCTATCACAAAACGCACACTAGAATGATGCTTTTCCCATTCATGATTTTTTCTTTCTATATACAATTCATAAAGGCATGCTTTCCAAAAAAATCTTCAAGATCAAGGCCTACATGATCCCATAAAATGACATGGTTAGGTTTAGGCTGGTAATTTTTTAACTGAGATACATGAATCACATTATGCACCACACTGAAATATGGTGGAAAATAAAACCAATATTCTACCTCACTAACCCATTCAAGTATCTAAAATGGCCCTATGTATTGATGAGATAACTTTCCCTGCCTCCCAAAAAAGATGATGCACATGCATTGGAGAGATTCTAAAAAACACATTATCACTCACCTCAAATGAAAAAAATCCATCAATGATGATCCACATATGTTTATTATGACTTTAATCCAGCTTTATATGTTTCCCGATCAACAAAAGCTTCCCTATTTTTTCTTGGACAAGGCCCAGCCCAACTAGAGAAGTCTCTCATGATTCCACCCAAAAAGGACGAGGATGATAAAAATTCAAATTAAATGATTCAAAAGGATCCATTTGTATTGAGGAATGATAGATTTTGTTATATGATAACTAATCCAATGATATATTATCTTCACATGGGCCACCAAAATCTATTATAAAAGCACGCATCATGTCTTCCAATGTTTTAATCATCTATTTGGATTATTTGTCCATTTGAGGTTGATACCCCCTACTAATGGTCAACAGAGTTCTAAGGTATTTCTTTAATGATTTAATGAAATTAGACATAAAACGTGGATGTATGTATGATATTAACAAAACTACCACACCATTCCTCTTTACCACTTCTCAAATATATATTTCTAACAAGTCCTCCATCATATGAGATTCATGAATTGGGATAAAATGGGTTGACTTTTTGAGTGTCTCGCGGTTCACGATGAGGTCGTGGGGAAGAAATGTGCGCTACCTGATAGTTGATTATAGAAGGTTGGGTTTTCCTTAATCACTCATATCAGGTGCACCATCTTCCTCCTCAAAACGCCCAATGTTTCCATATCCATTAATACATGGACTTGATTTCCAAAGGCAGGCATTCACTGGGTGGTTTGACCAGTGATGCTTAAGAACTCACATTGGTCAAGAGGATGGGAAGCCGGGCTCATCTCACCCTTTTGGGGGGAATTATTACCTGTTCCAGGACTCTCTTATAAATTTAAGACGTATTCGTATGTTCTCGAATCGTTGGTTTAAACCCGAGAATAGTATCCACGGATTACTCCTGGTTGTCAATAGTCAGCTGGATACAGGGGTTTGGAATCATTTATACCCGAGGTTTACCATCCTTAGTTGGATTAATGACCCCGAGGATTCTAGACTCATTGAAGCGGAACTAGGAGTGGCGCGGTGAACCGACGTGAAGATATTCGGATCGAATGGTTATTGGGCTTGAACCTCAGGGAGGCTTCTTATGTACCCTGCCTGGGAGATAGGGATCAAAGTCCACGTAGTTTGAATTAGAGTGTCAGAGAGCCAACGTGAATGTGGACCCAGGGGTCTGATGGTGATCAGGCTTGAACCTCGAGGAGGCTTCCTACGTACCATGCCTTGACATGGATCAAAGTCCTCGTAGTTCGCATAGGATTGTGGCTTACACTCTGAGGAGCCCCATGGTGATAGATTGGGGATTACACTCTAAGGAGGCCCATGGTGATGGATTGGGGCTTACACTATGAGGAGGCCCATGAGAGGATGTCATGGTCGATGCTTACTCTAAGCCCATGTGAGTCATGCTTGGTGTGAGAAATAAGAGGTAGCAGGGACCAGACGATCACGTCGCGAAAGGTGCATCCATGGGAAGTGGGGTGGGGCTTACGCATAGAGGTAGCCCATGGTGCAGGGACATAATCCAGGATGGAATCCCATAACATCGGGGCTTACTCCGAGGTGGATACCCAGGGAGACAAAGCAAACCGAGAGAGGGACATGGCCCTAATAAAGGATGGAGGAGAACCCTTTTCCACTACGCCCTTAATTGGCCATGGTAGTGGGGAAGTACGGAGGTACATGTGGGATTACTTCTGGTGGGTATCCCGATATTCCTCGGAGAGGGGAGTAGTGCCCCAGTCCTAACAAGTGGAGGGGCAGAAAGGGGGTTCTTGGGCTCAGATTCCGTATTACCGTGGGTATGTGAACCCAAGAATCCTTCAGGAATCCACCCAAGGGTCGGGGAAACCCCTTCACCCCCACTTACCATGCGTATGTAAACTCAAAACGGAGCACTGATGCGCCTGAAGGTTACATCACAGGGGTCCGGTGGTTCTGGTGGAGGCCTCAGCTCGGGGCCGATGAATGGGCCAATGAGGGAATTGCCGAGGATCAGGCCAGATTGGAAGGATTTTATCTGGATCGGGGAATGGAAACTCTAAAGGATATGGAGGCCCACACAGGTGTATGAGTGGGGGCACCCTTCACGTGGGGAGGTGCTACGTGACTGGAGAGGCCGTCCGCGAACTAGGGTGGTCTGCGGACTGATGGGAATTCCACGCACCAGGGTGGTTCGCGGACTAATGGGCATACCTCGAAGCAGTGTGGTTTGCAGGTTTGGGTTTGACCCACATACCAGATTGGTACATGGAGGGTTCCATGCGAACACCAGAGGACATGGGCGGTGCTGGTTGGGAGTTCGTCAGTCGGGGCTTCGCCCGCGTAGGAGGGTGCTATACGGTGCGACGGATCAGACAAGGGGCATTAACTCCCTAGTCCGCGGGGAGGGAATCTGTAGAGGGGCCATGGTTCATGGTTTATGTTCACCGTTCACCAAGTTATTAAGCGTTTTCGGTTCCTTATTAATTATATTCCAGCTCCATACCTGCTCTAGTTCGCAAACTGTAACTTTGCGGTTTGCGAAATCCTAAGCTCATTCTTTCGAAATCCTTCCACCCGAATCTGATTGATCTCCTCTGAATCCTGACTTCTCTTCCCCCTATATATCCTTTTATATATTGGGGAAAGAGACATATCTATGGTCGTGAGGAACCTTTTGCGGTGGCCCATGACCGAAAACCTGGTTTACGGATGACTCGGTCAATCCGCAACTCGCAGAGAGCATTGAACATACCTCCCTCGTGAAACAAATCAATCTCGGGGAGTGCATCACGGCCGTGCAGGGTTCCGCCTCCATTCCGTGAACGACAGCGAATGTGATCCGGGATGGTCAATGTGGTTCGCTGCTGGGGAAGTTTGTGAAGGTGGACCGGCTTGGCGCATGTCTTTCTTCACGCCCGCGGAGGATCTCTGCCTCCATTCCATGAACGACAACAGTCCGCGGAGGAGGTGCTTCGCGGAACCGGCCACATAGCATTATCTTAGACCAGTCTTCATGCCAGCTATTCTTGGGCCATCCTTGGACTATTTACCCACCTTTCCCAATTCTTTTGTGGGGAAATTGGGTTAAATATCCCTTGGATCAAAGGGGATTCTCATTCTCCTTTGCAGATTTTTCAGGACCCTACCATTGCCCCCCCTCGGAATGTGGTCCGATCGGAATGAAGAGGAGGCCATTCTGATGTAGAGTGGTCCCGAAACATGGATGATTTTTGGTAAGAGAGTGGACCCAGTAGGGGACCACACCTATAAATACGGGGGCCCTTCTTTTGTCTTTTACTGGATTCTTCATGAAATTAGAGCTCTCTCGCTTTTTGTCTCCACGTGCTCAATCCTTCGCGAAATGCCTCTTCCACAAACCGGATTCCCTTTCCGTGAACCATTCCTTTTTCTTGGTTGCCTTCACCTGCGGACCAATCTCCAACTGTGAACTAACAAATTTAATTAATTAAAAAGTAATCCACACAGGGCCGCAGAGGAACTCGCTCCGTGGTTTTGACGGTCCGTGGACTGAAATCTTCCCGACTTTGAAAACTTCCTAAGACCTCTGAACTTAACTATTTAAATCTGGGATTAAAATTCTGGAGAGCAACTTGGGTCATGGTTTTCTGTCCAATGCTCCATGGGCCAGAATATCGCGAACCCCTTCCGCGTAGGGTTGGTTCGCGGGATGCCGTCATCACGAACCACCTTATGAGGCCTGCCTTCAGACCTCATCATGAAGGCTTCTCGACTCCTTTTCCATACAGCTGATATTTTTTTCCAGATTTTATTATTCTAGACTAACCATTGGTTGGTCTTCATAATGCTAGGAGAAAACATGGTTCCCCGTCGCCCTTCACCAAAACTTGCTGTCGAGCCTCTCCCAATTGGAAATCAACGCCTGAAAGATGTGGCCAGCTCTGTTAAGGATGAAATAAACCAATCCCCATAGTGCTCCTTTCTTTCCAATCGGCTCTCCGAGTCATAGTGGGAGTACCCTTTTTACAATAGCCTTCCTGCATACGGGTTTGGTTTGCTGTCTGATATGCCGATTCTTGTACCATCTCATGACAAAAATCCTGCAGCATGGATATTTACTAGCACCATCCCTTGATTTGTGATATCCTTTAGAGGGTGGACTTCCATGAGGAATACTACTGCCGAATGCATGTTGAATCACCTTCCTGTGTCCCCAACAGGGGAACAATGCCAGCTAGACGGGACAATTCATTGTTACCGAAGTATTACTTGCAATGCGATTGTAAACAACCAGCATGGCTGGTCAGCGGTCCGCAACCTTAGGATTGGAGGGGCATTTAAGTTATTGGATTGGGGGTGGCCCTTCTGGGCTCGCCAGAGCTGTGCAGAGTTGTGAGCCGTAGGCTTATGTGAAGCTGCCTAGGTGTCCTAAACCTATACCCATCGGCCTCAAGCCCTCGCCAGACAACTTATGAGTCATTGGAGTTCGGACACCAACACATTTCACCTGGTCCATGGTGAGGTGGGTATTAGTCTCTGCGATGTTTTTCAGATCTCAGGGGTCCCAATCGATGGGGGTATGTATGAAGAATTCATGCCTCCTTTTTTTGTGTGGGACAACGAAGAGAGGACTCCCCCCTGGTGAAGCAGCTTATTGACCAGGCCCAGAATCATTAAAAGGATATGTCTCTGAAATAGCTTGTCCCATATCATGAATGGGTCAAGGATTTTCCTAGAGATACCAAGTCTGTGGCTCTTCCCCGCAGGCCCACAACATGCCCTACGATGAAGTCTCAGAGGCAGAGGGGTAGCTACTGGTTGATCCTGGAGGAAGGCCAGTTCAATGACTGAGGCTGGGAGCTTGTTCTGGACATCGATCAGTTGCTCCTCCAGGCGGCATTCATGGACATGTTCTTGAGTGGTTGGATATTGTCCGTAAGTGAGACTGGTTTCATGCGGGTTTCTACTTTCGTCATGGTAGCACAACTGGATACTGGAAACGTCATCAACTTGGTCGTCCCAGTATTGGCCCAGATTTATCAGCTACTTAGCAATATTACCAATGGGAGCAGGCCAAACCGGGAAGCTGACCCTTTTTAAATTCTCTGGGGATGGTTGGGAGCACATATTAAGAACTGATACACTTTCATCAACCCTATTTAGATTTTGGGTACCACATTATGGCCATACTTGCAAGTGACCAGCGGGGTCATGCCTGAAGAGTGGGTGAACCAAGAGAATGGTGGAAAACATATGGTTCAGAATATGTGTCTATTGTCGAGTTGGATATCGATATTTGTAAATTTCAATTTCTGACCATATCCATCCCTGACTGGTGCAATTAGGAATACCATATTAGAAGAGTTTAGCATGTGGGGCATCATATTTACCCACTAAGAGGGATTCTGGTGGCCCGTATCAATGGGGAACTGATCTATGAGGGTACGCACCTTGCTGATTCAGATGTCAATTTGGTTGCGTCCAGGCACTGTGTCCTCCCACACTCAATGGCACTCGTGAGAACTGCCATTTAATGGTGGCTAGGAAACTATGGTTAATGTTTACTCAGGAGGATACTAGTTTCAAGGTTATGACTCTTACGCCCGCAGACTCTATCCCTTTCTTGTCCAAGCGCTATAGTGACTCCAAGGTGCAGTCATACCCAAATGGCTAGCTAGGGTTGTGGGTTCCCACTGTCACAAGTCCTAAGTAATTGAAGGGAAAAAGGAAGTGAAAGGGGAATAACGCTTCAATGAGGCCATGAAATTTTCTTCACAACCCTTCTAGTCCCGTGCTTCCAGGAAATATTTTAACGGACATAGGTGTATCCTATCATGCCCTCAAAGCTGCCCGGAGAGAGTCGGTTATTCCTGCAGATGCTGCCCTCCCGACGGCCTGGGGCCAATGGTGCAAATTCAAAGGCCAGTCTTCCTTTCGCAGCCAGTACCCCCGTTCTCTATGGCATTATCTTCATGAATCAAAGGTATCCTTTGATGGGCTGGGTTACATATCTGATCTCGTTGATATTCTTTATGATGCGGACTCGAAGAGGGCCAAGTGGTATCTCTGGGACCTCAAGGATTACGTTCACACACACCAGGGTTATGCATTGTTGACTCATTCAGTCCAGACCATGCTATAGTTGGTGACTAACGACGAGGAGGAAGAGGGCGATCACTCTTCCAGTGGCAGTGATCTCGGTGGCTCCCCCACTGCGGCTGAGGCAAGGGAATCCTCCCCCTTTCCCATGAGGTCCCACCCGCAGGAAGCTCCAGCGAGTTCCAGGGTGGCGGCGAGATCCAGAAAACAAACACGGTCATTGTCACCCCTACCATCCCTTGCCGCTACCTGACCCTCTTAGTTTGACACCCTCGACAAGCCGTTCTAGTTACGGCCATATTTTCAGAGGCTTGGAGGATTTGGGATGACCTGAGGGTCAGTGGCTTGAATGAAGAGGTTTGGGCATTTCTCTAAACAGGCCCTCTCAAGCTTCCGGGTATTGGGAAGATCTTTGCTCCACCACATTTTCTTCTAGAAGAGGATCTGTATGAAATAGTCTCCTCGTTGAAGGAGATGGACACATACTTTCACTCACTCCATAATCGACTTTATGGTTCAACCTGGGCTTCCATGATGATAAGACATCCTGAATCGTCCGATCCCGAAGAATAGGTTGTGTTGTTCATCCATTTTTACTTTCCTGCTCTTTCCCTGTGGAGGTTTTAACATTTCCTCCATTTATACAGGGTTCCAAGTAATCCAAGGGGGAAATTCCCTCCACAGAATATAATCCTCGTGGTACCATAGCTGGTGATCACACACTTTCGGCTGTGGGGATCATCGAGGAGGGGTCTCCTAGCACAGCTAAGCTCATGGAAGCGACCATTGCAGACCCAACTAGAGTATTTCCTCCTCCATCCCCTCTCAGCATTGTGAGCAAAGAACTATCCCCTGGCCAGCTCCAGAGACTGCAGAAGGAATCATGTTTATCAGAATGACTCAGACAGGAGATGTCAGGTAATCCTGACTTCCCGTTTCCTTGATTTCCAACTCATATATTCTGATTATTCCAGTTATTAACTATCATGGCGTATGGTGTAGGGCCACTCAGAGGCCCGGTGGTGGCTACACAAGCGGTCATATCTTTTTCCCCCTTATCTTCGGAGGGATAAACTACAGCCACACCTAGGAGTGACGAGATGGTGGGCCTTTCTAGAGGGGCTAGTGATATGGACTCTTTACTCCTGCCTTCATCAATCAGAGATATGTTAGAGGAGGAACAGCTGGAAGTCGAGACTCCTGCTGAACATTCATCCTTTATAATCACGGGGAAGGACATGACGCCTGTGATTACTGAAGAGGCCCCAAATCTGACAGGGCTTCCTGCCTCAGGCCCAATGGATCCCTTGGCGATGGAGGAAGAACCTTCCATCAGGCAGTTGTTGGAAACCCAGAGCGGGCCATTATTTTGTTTACCGGGGGATTGATTTCCCCGGGCTTGATCTCCATAGCTGATATCTTGGGGACAGCTCTGGGAGTTGCTATCCTTGGGTATGGCCTTAGGTGCTGGACACCTCTGGGGGTTCCCAGGACTCCCTTGCCTCTCGAAGATGTAGTGTCTTCTTCGAGTGGTCGTGGCGGTGCGGAGCATGAGGATACTGATGCTTCGATGACCGGGGGTAAGTCCGTCAATCACTTTCCACTGAATCTTTACTCTTCCCTTTTCTAATTAAGGATACTTATCTGTATTATCGACACTCTAGCTTTATAACCTTGACCTTTGGCAATGGCAATTATGTTGTCGGATCCGATCGTGCCTGTGACCACAACCACCGGGGGTGAAGTTATCGTGGAGTCAGAGTTTGTAGGTGAAGCCGCATCTGGTCCCTCCCTGGTGATGTTCTTCACTGAATACATATCTTCATCTGAGAGAAACATCGAACCTGATCAACAAGTCCTCTCCAGTCTTCGACCCGGTCGCCAAAGGGCTTGGGAGAAAATTTGGAAGCTGATTTCTCAGATTCTCATAGCCGAGATGCCCACCAAATTACTGATGATGCACAGTTTTTTTATACTTCTAGGGTTTGATGGTTTCAACTACCATGGTATTTATGACATAGTCAAGCAGGTAGTCGCTGACTGGGAGAAGCTGGGTGATTTCGAATCTCGCCTTTTGGCTACTCAATCTTAATCCTACCTTTCCACGACCCGACAACTTTGCATAATAGAGGCTCATGATCATGATGGGGTAGTTGCGAGACTCCAAGGAGAAGTCCATGAGCATCGTTCTCGACTAGGGGTGCTGAGGAATGCCATATTGCGGCTGTAGTAGGAAGAAACCAATGTCACCACCATAATTGAAGAAGAGGAGCGGTGGATGGAGGAGGAGATGAGGGCGAGCTCAAAGGCGGCCGATGAAGCGGAAGCACTGCAGGCCGGTGCAGAAGCTGAGACAACCTTACTGTAGAATCTCCATCAGACAATTGACGATTCTAATTAACCCCTGATACAACTTTGTGAATCCTCTTAAAACCTCATTTAATAACCATTTATTCCAGAGGAGGCTCTGAATTGTGGATGCCCTTCTTACCAGCATTATTATGAAACAAAGAAATTTTTCTCCTTAGTTCTCTTTTTGTCTTCTCCTATGATAGAAATCATTTGGAGTGATTGCTACATAGGTCAATTCACAGAACATAGAATAATCAGAGTTCATGACCACTGATGAAAATAAAAATGATCTCTAACTTTTTCCTAGACCATGGGATCCAGCGAGCATAGTTTGACTATTTCTAGGGTTTTGTAGAAAAAACCTACAAATTTTTTGTCTTTTCTTGTTAATTCCCTAATTTTTTATTGGCCCATTTTTTGTGGACCCAGCGGGTACAACCCAACTTTTGCTTAGGTCTCCCTTTTCTGGTTTTTGGCCTAACAGGCTTTGTGCCTCTTTTTGTGAGCGGTTTAAAGTCCCACTGAAAAGACTCTCATTACTGATGTTTTAGGTTGAATAGCTTTGACCAGATATGGTGGGGTGGGGGCCCCAATGAGATTTTGTTGATTAAAAGATTTCTCGATATACTTCAGACGCATGTGGGGGGAAGTATGTTTAGATGTGAACGACATGCAGGGCATGTATCAAGGAATGGGAGCCGTATCGACATGTAAGGGTAGGAAGAGCATCACCTAAGGGAATATTGCCTTTGGTAGATGGGCAGGGGAAATCAATATGCAGAGCTTCTGAGGGCATGGTATGCATAGTCATGCAAAGGTGTCCTTAAGTCAATGACACTCCATTTCTGACAGCCTGAGGGCTTCATGGATGTTTGGCTTATGGAAACCACCATGGGTGGCTTGGAGAATTATGAAAACCTCTAGGGGTGGCTTGGAAAGGCTGTGTGATGTCTAAAAGGGTTTGAGAACATCTTTAGTAACTAGGAGTGTGGAATCAAGGTCCTTGTCCTACGCATTTAGTTAGCGTGAAAGAAAGTTAGAGCTTGGCGCAGTTTAAATTCATGCAGCCTGAACATTCATCAAAGTGGAATGGCTTCTCACATTTCTCGGTAATATCATCAGAGATGTTCCACTATATTTAGGAAAGGTTATAAAAGACGTCAGAAAACTATTTCTCATAAGGTTTCTGACTCCCAGGATTGATATGGGGGCTCAAAGGCCAAGAGGCATGGAGAGGGAAGCATTT
Organism: Viscum album; assembly: GCA_963277665.1. Taxonomy (NCBI): domain Eukaryota; kingdom Viridiplantae; phylum Streptophyta; class Magnoliopsida; order Santalales; family Viscaceae; genus Viscum; species Viscum album. The sequence continues at coordinate 1,414,903,634 of OY728159.1, read as the reverse complement.
CTTAAAGAAATCATGCCTTTGGTAGATGATCCATGGATGATCGATATGAAGAGCCACTGAGGGCATGGTATGCATATTACTACAAAGGTGTCCATAGATCAATGATCGCATTCTATCGATAGCTAGGAAACATCAAGGAAGTTTGAGATTCGGGACCACCAGGGGTGGCTTATGAGAGTTCGGCTTTTTCTGAGTACAAATTATGGTTTATGAGGAGAGGGTTCCTGGATATTGGGAGAAACATCTTGGATAAATTTACCGAGAATGGGTGAAGTCATTCTTTCTCACACTGGTGTGAGACAGTGGTTTGTGCAGGTCTAGCCCGTGCATTGAGGGATAGAGAAAACGCCTCTATTTCTTATTGAACCTATAACAGGTTTTACCATGTAGTTTAACGTCATGCGGTAAGGATGGATTTCATGCCGTTTAACGTTATACGGTAAAGACGAGGAGCATTATTCAAGGATGCTTTGTAGTTTAACGTCATGCCGCAATGACGAGGGAATTTTTGAAGGAAGCTATGTAGTTTAGTGTCATGCAGCGAGGATGGATTCCGTGCAGTTTAACATCATGCGGAGAAGATATGGGCATTTTTAAAACAGTGAAAATGCTTGTTGTTGGAGGCATCTCCCTAAATGTTTAATGCTTGGTCTTTGCTGCTTTATACAAAGTGGACAAGATGTTTCATGTAGTTTATCGTCATGTGGTATGAACGTAGTTACAAAGGCCTCTCTTGATCATAATGTAACTGGGCTTGAACATCTCGACATGCCTAAGACGTGGCGAGGGGTTGATTGGTGTAAATAGTGGTTCTGGAGCTTCTTGGATCATGAGAAATGATATGGGGGCTCAGAGGCCGGTAAGCGTACGGAGCTAGGAAGAGTACCGCCCGAGGTAATCTTACCTTTAGTAGACGGGCATGGGGCTATCAATATACAGAGATGATGAGGGCATGGTATGAATTTTCATGAAAAGGTGTCCATGTGTCGATGACTTTCCACTTCCGATGAACATGGATGGATATGAGGATCTGCAATTGTCCGGGACACGATGTTTGTCATTTGGTAAGGAAATGTCTGGACATGTCGTGCATATTCGGCCCTGGTTGCTGTTAAATCTTAGAGATCTCCCTATACTAATTTATCTTGCGTGTGGGGGGTGTACCTTCATTCCATGCAGTTTAACATCGTGCGGTAAGGATGGAGTACTCTTTGTTTAGCGGTCATAGAGCTTGGACCATTGGGTGGATATTGCTGCAGTCACTAGGAGGATAACTAAGTTATCATTCTCTGATATACTCTGAAAAGGGTGGGGGATGAAGGTTATGAACTTCAACTCTGAGGTTTCCCGAATTAGGAGATGTGGTGTGGGGGCTCTGAGGCTGGTAGGAGTATGGAGCTAGTAAGAGTACCGCCTAAGGAAATATTTCCTTCGATAGATGAGCCATGGGCTATCAATAGGCAGATCTGCTGAGGGCATGGTATGCATAGTCATGAAAAGATTTCCACAGGTCGATAACGTTCCACTTCTGATGGCCATGAATGATTATGAAAACCCGAGAATTCTCATAGTGCATAGTACAGCATGTGGGGATAATGGTTTCTGAGCATACAAGAAACATCTTCACTGTAGTTGTCTGTTGAGTCAAAGTAGCCTAGCCATGGCTTGATGTTCGTAGATGCAGGTCGTCACGTGAACCATGAGCATATACATAGGATTACCAGGTAGCGATACCCTAGAAACATTTGGATGTGAAAAGGGGGTGAACTTGTAAACCACTATGCCATAAATTTCTAGATCGGGAGATATGATATGGGGGCTCGGAGGCCGGTAATCATATATAGCTAGGAAGGGTATCGCCTGACGAAATATTTCCTTTGGTAGATGGGCCAGGGGTTATCAATATGCAAAGATGCTAAGGGCATGGTATGCATAGTCATGCAAAGGTGTCCATGGGTTGATAAATTTCCACTTCTGATGGTCATGAATGGTTATGGAGATCCATAATTATCCAGGTCGTGGATTCTGATGTACAGAGATGATGCATCCAAATGTGCAAGGAGTGTTTCCATCTCTCTTTCCATATATCTTGGGTGTGTCGCAATGAAGTCCATGCAATTTTAATGTCATTCGGTAAGGACGAAGTATACACCCCTTGCAGATCTAGTCCGTACATATGGAAAGAGGGATTTTTTTTTAAAATCTTCATTCGGGAATTTCTGGGCCATGATAGGAAACCCTGATGTCACTACGCATCCCAAGAGGGTAGGAATCAAATAGCACATAGTTCCCTAAAGCCCACGCAGTTTAAAGTCAGGTAGTAAGGACAAGGAATACACCCCATGCAGGTTTGGTCCATACACGGGGAAAAGGTCATTTTTAACCTTTTATCCGTGTAGTTTAACATCGTGCGGTAAGGATGAGGGGTACACCCCATGCAGGTCTGGTCCATACATGGGTGAAAGGGAATTTTTAAATCTTCATTCGGGGATGGATGGGCCAGGGTGGGGGATCATGGCGTCGATACGTATCCTATAAGGGATGGAATCAAGCCACACATAGTTTTTTCCTGAATACACCCTGTGTAGGTCTGGTCCTAACGTGGGGGGAAAAGGGAATTTATTTATTATTATTTTTAAATGGTTGGGCCAGGATACAGGATCCAGGTGTCACTACATATCTCGCGAGGGCAGGAATCATGCCTCACATTGTTCTTTTTGGAAATACACCCCGTTCGGGTCTGGTTCGTATGGGGGAAGGGGGTATTTTTCTATTCATTTGAGGTGGTTGGGCCAGGGTGTGGAACTATGGCATCACTACGTATCCTATGAGGGTAGGAATCAAGCCTTACGTAGTTCTTTGAAATATGTACACACCGTTCAGGGTTAATCCATACACAGGGGAAAAGGGCATTTTTGACTTTCATTTGGGGATGACTGGGCCAGGGTGAGCAACCCCGGTGTCACTACATATCCTTCGAGGGAAAGAATCAAGCCTCAAGTAGTTCTTATGAAGTCCATGTAGTTTAACATCATGCAGTAAGGATGAGGAATACACCCCATGCAGGTCTGGTCCGTACATGGGGGAAGGGGAAATTTTTTTAACTCTTATTTGAGGGGTCGCTGGGCCAGGACGGGGAACCCTGGCCTCGCTACATATCTTGAAAAGGCAGGAATCAAGCCGTACGTAGTTCTTTGAAATCCATTCAGTTTAACGTCATGCGGTGAGGAAGAAGAATACACCCCGTGCAGGTCTAGTCCGTACACGGGGGGATGGAGAATTTTTATATTTCCTTTTGTTTTTTGTATTCAAGGGTGGCTGGGCCAGGTGGGGGGTCTTAGCGTCACTACGTATCCTATGAAGGTAGGAATCAAGCAATATGTAGTTCTCTGAAATCCATGCATCTTAACGTGATAAGGTGAGGACAAAATACTCTTAGTTTAGGGTCATAGAGTTTGGACCGTTGGGTGCTTGATGGTTTATCATCATGCAGCTTGAACGATAACTACTTTTAGTTATGTTGGTGAGGAAGGAATACTCTTAGTTTAAGGTCATAGAGTTTGGATTGTTGGGTTCTTTGTAGTTTAACGTCCTATAGCTCAGACGATAATTTCTTTTGATTTATATGAGAAATACTTCTTCAGGAATCCCGTATTTGTAGGAGCGGTGTTGAATTGCCCGTCCATGGATATTAGGTCATATGATTTGTTGGAGTAGACCTTGTGTATAACATATGGACCCTCCCACATGGGTTCCAGCTTTGGAGGTCTCTTTCTTGGTATCGTTGGGGTTCAGAGGACCAATAACTATTATCCTTCCAAGAAAGACCAAATACAGGCCTTTTTATTGAAGGCTCGTGCAATCCGGTTCTGATATACCTACAGATGGTGCAAAGTGTTCAACCGCTACTCGTCTAGATGTTCCAATTCACCTATCGGCTTTTCTGATTTCTCTTCATCAGATAACTAAACACAAATGGAAACACGGAGTGTGGGTAATTGGAACTCAATGAACAAGATCGCTTCTGTTATGTATAATAATGAGTACGGATTAGCCCAAGTAGCGGTGAAGATTGTGGTTCGGTAAGCCCACAATTCATAGAGGAGTTTATCTGGCCATGACTTCTTGTCTTTGTCCACAATTTTCTGGAGAATGTTGGATAGGGTCTTGTTGAAATCCTTTATCTGTCCATTGGCCTCTGCGTGGTAGCGGGATGAGTGTTTAGCCTTGATATTGTATTCTTGGAATAGTTTCTCGAATTCAATAGAGAAGATGTTGGTGTCGTTATCCATTAGTATGGTATGAGAGACAACAAATGTGGTGATTATATTGGTTTTCACAAAGATGAAAATTTTTCTTCCCCTGACTTCTTTAAGGGGTAAATCTTCTACCCATTTGGAAAAGAAGTCGGTCGCCGTGAGGATATACTTCAGCTTTTTGGCTGTGGCGGGAGGATATGATCCCACAACATCTATTCCCCATACAGCAAATGTCCAGGAGTACTTGGCCTGGTGAAGTAACTCTGGGGGTTGATGTATGAAGTTGGCATGAATTTGGCATGAGTGGAATTTTGCGGTAAAGTGCTCGCAATCTCATTCCATGGTTGGATAATAGTACCCAAGACATCAAACCTGATGGGAAAGCTTGGACCCAGGCTGATGGGCTCCACATACTCCAGCATGTACTTCAGTGATGACGACAACAGTTTCTTCTCCATCAATGCATGTGAGGAGGATTCCGTAGAGGCCTTATTTGTAGAGGACCTCTTGTTGACCCGCACCGCCATAAAAGACAAAGTTGATTTCCCTTCTCCATATTTTCTCTCGTTCAGCCCTATCTGACTGAAGTTCTCCCCATTGAAGGTAGTTTGCAATGGGGGCCATCCAGCCGGTGACAGGAGCATATGGCTCAGGGAATGGACTAACTTCATTGATTACTTCCGTCATAGTCTAGAAAAGGTCAAGACCATTCAACGACGAATAATACTGATGACTGTTTCATCCCAGTCCGGGTCGGCTAGGGTTGTGGACGCATTAGAAAATGCATCGGCCTGGGCATTCAGAGACCAAGGAAAATAGGTCAATGTTGGTTTTGTGGAGAATTCTACCATTAACCCTCAGACATGGTCAAACAGGGGAATCAACTCCTCCTTTTTGATAGCATAGTCACCATTGACTTTCTTGATGACCAGTTCTGAGTCACCTTTTACCTTAAGGTGATGTACCTGGGCCTGGAGTGTGAGATCTAGGCCTGAAATGAGGGCTTGATACACTGCTTCATTGTTCATACATCATTCTGACATGAGGAAGGAATATGGAAACACTGCCTTGTCTGGGGACATGAGTATTATCCCCAAACCCACCTTGTTAAATTTGGGATCTTGCATCCTCTTCCCAGTTGGGTTTCGGGACGTGCCGTCGAAGTACATTTCCCATGTTGGGAGCTCCTCTTGAACCGCGAAGGCGTCTTTATCGGGTAGCTCGATGTTCGTTGCGGTAGTCCCTTTCAAAGGGTGCTCAGAAAAAAAATCTGCTAATTTCTGGCCTTTTATGGCCTTCTAAGGCACAAACTTGATGTCAAACTATTGTAGGATGACTGCCCATCGGGATAGGCATTCGGTCAGCATCGGGCAGCTGAGGATGTACTGGAGCGGGTTATTACACGAGACCAAATGGACTTCATGATGCTATATATAATGTCAAATTTTTTGAACTATGAAGACCAAGGCCAAACTGCTCTTCTCAAAGTTTGTGTATCGAGTCTCAGCATCAATCATGGTTCAGTTGAGGTAAAAGAGACTATTTTCATTGCTGGTGTCATTCTTCTGCGTGAGAAAGGCTCCTAGTGACCGCTCTAAGGCTGTCACGTATAGGATGAGAGGTCTTCCTTCAAACAGGGGCATGAGAACCGATGGGTTTGAGAGGTACCTTTTTAGGCTATTGAATGCCTCCTATAAGTCATATGTCTATTGGTACGTGACTCCCTTTTTCATTAACCTAGTGAAAGGAAAACATTTTCCCACCAGGTTACATATGAATTTCCTGATATAGGATAGGTGTCCTTGGAATCCTCTCAACTCAGTGGGATTGTGGGGAGGTGTCAGGTCAAGGATAGAATTTATATTTTCAGGGTCGACTTCGATGCCTCGATGGCGTACGACGAAGCCTAGGAATTTCCCTGAGGTAACCCTGAATGCACACTTCAAGGGGTTCATCTTCAGACTATGCTTTCGAATTTTGTTGAAGACGGTATCAAGGTCTGACAGGTGATCTGAGCGCTGTGTGGACATAACCACCTATTCATATATGTAACATTCAATGAATCTCCCTAGGAATGGTTTAAAGATACGATGTATGGCGCGCTGATATGTGGCACCAGCGTTCTTGAGACCAAAGGGCATGACCCTGTAACAGAATACTCCTTGGGGGACCTAAAGGTGGTGGCTTCTTCATCTTCTCAGTCCATCCAGATTTGATTATACCCAGAATATCCTTCCGTGAAATATAGATCCTCATACCCGGTCGTTGCATCGATTAATAACTCGGTGATAGGGACCGGGAAATCATCTTCCGGGAAGGGCCAATTGAGATATCTGAAGTCAATGCAGACGTGGATTTGTCCGTTCTTTTTCTTGATGGGGAAAATTTTGGCCATCCAAATGGGGTATTGGACCTCCCTAATGAAGCTTTCTTTAATAAGCTTATCGACTTCAGGTTCTATTTTGGCAGCATGTGAGGGGTGTGTCCTTCTGGCAGCCTGTTTATAGCCCCAGTGGTCTTCTGGAAGACCTAGGTGATGCGTTGCCACTTTTGGATCAAGTCTTTGCATTTCTATGTAATTCCAGGAGAAAACATCCCAGTGTAGCTTCAGGAATGAGGCATATACCTCATGCTCCTCGGGGGATATGGCTGTACTAACATGATTGGGCCTCAGGTCTTCCTTAATACCTATGTTTTTTCCCTAAGATTGTCCACCGTGGTAGAGATGCCTCACTCAAATGCAGGAGGTGCATCCTTGAGATATATTCCTTCCAGGATATGATAACAAACATCTTGAATTTTAGCAGCGATATATGCCTGCCCTGGAGCATCCACCGCGAGGGATGGGTGTCCCCCAGTTAGAACGAGTGAAGCTACTCGATACGGTTGTCTTTGCGTTGTAAAATATAGCTGTAAAACCTCCTGGGTTGGAGCAGGGATGAAGATCTAATCCGAGGTAGCTATCTCGTCTCTTAGATGAGTCACCTCAATTGGGGAGACGGGCTCACGGGCCTGAGTCCTTGCTGTTTCCGCTCATGCAATTACACTCTGGTAAGTATGCAAGATATGATATGGGATCGATACCTGATCCTCCATCATTTCTAGGATATCCAGAGAGACATCTTTTGCTGGAACGGGTATGAAGGACCATTCCAGTATCGGAGTAGGAATATCCTACTCCGGTCCTTCGGTGGTCAGTGGGTACTGACAATTCTCCGGTGTCGGGGCAGGTGAACGAATCTTCCCCTAGGTCGGGATACACCGTTTTATCACTTCGTTTTCCACGACATCTGGATGACGGACTTTACTTGGATCCTCAAGGAGCTGGCCCTGCATATGTTGGTTTCCCACTGTATTGAGTCGGTAGCCTTTATTTGCGTGGAGACGTGCCCACCTATGAGTTGCTGCCAAATCTTGGTGGTGGGATTTGTTGATCGCCCCAACATCGGGATGGTAGGCATCAAGAGGATCTGCTAGGAGCTGGTCCTGCAGATGTTGGGTCTCCACCATGTCGGGATGGTGTGCTTGATGGCCCTGGGTAGGGAGTGGTGCCTGCCAGGAAAGTGCTGTCTTGTGTGAGCAATGGGCTTGACGGAGCTCAGCAGGGATTCATTCCTGCTCGTATGATGCCGCCATTCCTAGATGGCGGGCCGCCATGTCTGGATGGTGGGCATTGGAAGAACGAACAGGTGTATGTTCCTGTTCGTGATGCGTCTCCGTGACTGGGTAGTGGAGCTCCTCCTCGGGGAAAAGTATAGCAACCCGCCTTTTTATCACATAAACTTTCATTACATTTTACAAAACCGAGGATCTTTAAGGTTTAGTGTCTTGGAAACCATGTACATTAAACATGAAAACATAAAACATTCTTCAAAAAAACTTGAAAGGCTTCTCCTCATGTTCATCCTAGGTTCATTACTGCATCACATAACCTGGGGACATACATCAAAAGAAAGGGTGAGCAAAAATCTCAGTAAGGGAAACAAGAGAAACATTTTACATGTGAACTTGAGATACTTCAATAAGGTCATGAAAAGATATTTAAGGCATGAGAATGAAATCATGAGGCATATCATAATAAAAATAATATTTTTATAACTTGAAGATTGGCTACTTTATTTAACATAGACAATCATGAACATATCACCAAGGTCCATCCCCAAGGTGTCATTTGAAAATTACCAAGGTTATTCACCAAGGTATCGTGAAAATTGTAATCTCTAGTGGTTACATCATTACCCAATGCATTGGAGCGCTATCAGGGCGCACCCTTAAATTTGACTTTATTATCATGTGATCCACATATATCATCATCAAAAATTTCATAAATGTCCCATATAGCATAAAATAAATGGGTTTCATTTCATAATCATAACGTTTTAAAAACTGTTTTAAAGACATGATCTTTACGTCACATTAAACCCACAGAAAAGGGAAAGTGGGTTTCATGTATGTAATTCCAAGAATTTAAAATAGAACATTTTGATATATATGTTAATACCCCTGTAGAAATAAGATCTTTGAGTATTCAATTAATAACATAAAATAATTTTGAGATAAAGAGGAAGGCATTTTGAGACGAAAACTATGCAGCGTAACGTCTATGATACATGGTTTCAGAAAAAGTTTGAAAGAGAGCGGACATGGGTCACCCACTCAAAAATGATACATAAAACAGTAGGGGAACAAAATATAAAGTATTTAAGAACATGGTAATGAAATTTTAATGATATACCATTTGAAACGAAGAACATGAAAGGAAGACAAAAATAAGATTTCTCTTATGAGAATTCGGCAGCCTAACGGCGTCACTTAAAACTTCCAAAAATGGATTGATGAGATCAAATAGGGTCTCTCATCATATGAACATAAATGATAAGTATGATAGATATAGAGATCATACCCCAACATAATAAATAGGAACTTGAAAGAGTTGACATGAAAATAGATCTTGAAAAATGAGAAGGGAGAAAGAATCCGTTACAAAAATTTCGGAAGCCTAAAGGCGCCACTTAAAACTTCATAAAACGAAATAATGAAAGTAAGAGGGGATATCTTATTATGTGAACATTAAAATGGAAGTAAGAGGAGTATAAAAGAACATCCTCCAACATAAGAACATGGAGCATAAAAGGAATGACATAAAAGAGATTACTTGAAAAGAAAGAGAGAGGTCGGATCTCTTACCTTAAAACGTAACTCTTAAAACTCAATGGTTGGAACCTTTAGGGCTTGGGGGCACCTTGGGAGGACTCCTTGGGAGGTAATGAGACCAGAACATAGTTGGGGGAGAGTGGGGAGTCGAATGGATGAGAGGATGGCTTGGTATTTATAGGGAAAGTGAGGGGACAATGCATTAATGGCCAAGGGACACCTCATTAGTGGTTTTGGAAAAACTATGGGCTTGCCCATGGTATTTTCCCATGGGATTGGCCACTTGGGACACCTCATACCTTATCTTACTATTCATAAGTCGACCATATTGATTACAAACTTAATACATCATTTAATGATGTCATTAAACACCCGTAACTTAAAAACTGTATTTTCACTATTCATCGAAAATTCAACTTTCTCAGAATAATTCCAAAATTTCACCTTAACCAAATATCAATGCTCTGATTTCAAAAATTAACTCCATTTTATAACAATAATTTTCTAAATATTTTTAATTTATTTTTTAAATAAATACACTATTCACCAAAAATTCATTTTTTCAGAAAAAACCCCAAAAATTACCATAACATAATATCGGTGCTCTGAGTTCAAAAATCAAATAAATTTTATAAAAATAATTTTTTTAAATTTTTGTAATTTAATTTTTAATTAAAAAATACTATTCACTCGAAAAAACTAATACTTGAATAATAATTTATGAAACCGTTATTTAACCATTTTATTGAATCACATTACTTAATCAAGGTGCCTAGATTATATTAATACTTTCTTTAAATGAGATTACTAATCCATTTAGACACATTACTAATCCTAATCATAAAATCACTATTCATAATTTACTATTCATCAAAAATCATGTTGATCTTATTAGACTCTAAATTTCGTACTGAACATAATTGTAGAAGACCATTTTTTGAAAATCATTACACATTATTAATTATTTAAGGTTTACATAAACTTTTTTAAAATATTATTTTTCTAAAATTCATCAAAAATATGCATAATATATTTATCCGGTCATTTAAAAATTCATAAACATCATCATAAGAAGAAATCCCAATTTTTATTTAAAATAAAGGATTACACAAGGCAGTTACGGTCTCCTTACATAGCCCCTTATCACACCAGCATAGGACATAAGTGTAAGGTGTGCTAAGGTGAGAGAATCTGAGGGAGGCTTCGCTAACATCTCACGAGTAGTAATTTATATCAGTTTGAACTTCTCGCAAAGGCGATTCTGTTCTAGCTTCACACGATGAAGTTTGGCTTGGGTTTGGTCCAGAGAAAAGCCCAGTGGTGCTACCTCCTTCCCATGTTCTGTTAAATGGGCTTCAATCGGTCCAAGACTACTGAGTGAGGCCATCAAATCTTCTTTATATAATAATTAACCAAGATTACTTGTATTTAGAGACAATAATCAAAACATTTAGTTTCCTGTGGTTATATTGACCAATGGTCATATAACCGTCTAAACCCAATGGTCTCATTTTAATTATAATCATGTTATCAAATAAAACATTTTTGTTGAGTATAAAAATAAAATAAAATAACACATAAAATTAGGAAAAAAGATTTATTCAAAATTTCAGGTCATTACATTTTTCCCCCCTTAAGAAATTTCATCCTCGCAATTTTTAAAATTGGGTTTTGAAATTTCATTGAAAGTCCCACATCGGAAAAGGAGTCCGTAAAATTATTACTTTAAAATAAAGAAAGGGAAGTACAAAGGTCACCCGAGCTAACCCACACTAGGATTCCATGTAGGAAAACATGGACATGGATGAAAAACAAAGGGTAAAGTTCTGGGGGAGAGTGATAGAAAACATGATTAGGAGACTGTTAACCATAAGAAAATCCCAAACTTATGATGCGTGTAAACGATCTTTGATTACCTAGTATGAAACGTAAACCAACAACGTTTTTGTTTTACGTTCCTTTTCATAATTTTGAGGAATTCATTTACAACATAAAACAAAAACATAAGAAAATATACCTACCTTCATGTAGAGTTTAATCCTTTAATAAGTTTCTACCCAAAACTAATCTTTTCTCCAAACTATGAGCATTCAAAACTACTTGTTCTCATCAAAACACAAGAATCATCTTCTATAGAATCACATAATCCACAAAAGATTCACTATCTATTTCTTCTATCTTTAAACATTATCCCAAAAATAGAAAGGGTAAGGTAAAACAACTCTTCAAAAAGAAATAATCCCATAGGAATGGAAACTACTTTTAAATCTTCAAAGTTCCATGGTACTACCCAAAGTTCATTATAGTCCATTCCATAAATAACGGTCATTAAGATTCCTCAAAATAAACCAAGCTAATATTGAAACCCAAATACAAGAAGGATTTTATAACATAGTCTTCCAAAATAAACTTCATTGTTCATCTCCAAACAAAATCAACCACTCATAACATCTTATAACAAAAGTAGCTAACCTAAACATATTTTACCCAAGATAGGTTAATCATTTCCATAAGTAACCTAAATTACTATAAGTCCACCTTAAATTCATCGATTCTTCAAAAATATAAGCCAACCTTACCCCTCAATGAAAATACCGTAGTAATATATTTACCTCAATCATATAGGGTCCCCAAAATAGTGAACGTCTTCCAAAATAATAATCATATTTCAATCCCCTAATAATCCCTATCATATTAATACAAAAATCGTCGCATTTCCTATTGCATTGGTTGTTGGGACATGTTCATCCATTTCCCGCCACTAACTAAGAAAAGAAACCATAATTAGGGGATTAAATACTTAGCCAATAATCCTAAAAGGGAACCAAAATCATATAAGGATAACTTGTAGAAGAAAAGTATACCCTAACTTGTGATCCCCTAGGTTCCCATCTATGTTATCCATGATCATATATTCTTATGTGAATCTTTATTTTATTTTATCTCTGTTCCTTTAACAATTTTTCATACTAAGCTTATGAATTTACCAAAGCATATCCCCCAGGAGTGTCGTAACCAAGAGTGCAGCAAGGCCCGTTGTCGTGTACCAGTTACCATTCGAGTCTAGCTCAATGCGGTGTTTTTGGGTTTTACTCCTATGTACATCTGTTCCAGAGCCACCTCTACCTTCTCGTATCCAGACAGGCATGTATTTGCTTGGCAACCCCTTACTCAATACTCACCAAAATAGCAGGAAGATTTCCTATATTTAATCTTTTCTATAGGGTTCTTCCTAGATTTTTCATATCCTAATTTACACAAATAACTAAACCATACTTTGATACCAACTATAGCATCCTGCCTTTTTATCAAATACACTTTCATTACATTTTACAAAACCGAGGATCTTTAAAGTTTAGTGTCTTGGAAACCAGGAACTTTAAACATGAAAACATAAAACATTCTTATAAAACACTTGAAAGGCTTCTCCTCATGTTCATCCTAGGTTCATTATTGCATCACATAACCTGGGGACATACATCAAAAGAAAGGGTGAGAAAAAATCCCAGTAAGGGAAACAAGAGAAACATTTTACATGTGAACTTGAGATACTTCAATAAGGTCATGAAAAGAACTTTAAGACATGAGAATGAAATCATGAGGCATATCATAATAAAAATAACATTTTCATAACTTTAAGATGTGGCTAAATCATTTAACATAGACAATCATGAACATATCACCAAGGTCCATCCCCAAGGTGTCATTTGAAAATTACCAAGGTTATTCACCAAGGTATCGTGAAAATTGTAATCTCTAGTGGTTACATCATTACCCAATGCATTGGAGCGCTATCAGGGCGCACCCTTAAATTTGCCTTTATTATAATGTGAGCCACATATATCATCATTAAAAACTTCATAAATGACCCATATAGAATAAAATAAATGGGTTTCATTTCATAATCACAACGTTTTAAAAACTGTTTTAAAGACATGATCTTTACGTCACTTTAAACCCACAGAAAAGGGAAAGTGGGTTTCATGTATGTAAATACCAGAATTTAAAATAGGAAATTTTGATATATATGTGAATACCCCTGTAGAAATAATATCTTTGAATATTCACTTAATAACATAAAATAATTTTGAGATAAAGAGGGTGGCATTTTGAGTCGAAAACTATGCAGCATAACGTCTATGATACATGGTTTTAGAAAAAGTTGGAAAGAGAGGGGACATGGCTCACCCACTCAAAAATGATACATAAAATAGTATGGGAACAAAATATAAAGTATTTAAGAACATGGTAATGAAATTTTAATGATATACTATTTGAAACGAAGAACATGAAAGGAAGACAAAAATAAGATTTCTCTTATGAGAATTCGGCAGCCTAACGGCGTCACTTAAAACTTCCAAAAATGGATTGATGAGATCAAATAGGGTCTCTCATCATATGAAAATGAATGATCAGTATGATAGATATAGAGATCATACCCCAACATAATAAACAGGAACTTGAAAGACTTGACATGAAAATAGATCTTGAAAAATGAGAAGGGAGAAATAATCCGTTACAAAAATTTCGGCAGCCTAAAGGCGCCACTTAAAATTTCATAAAAAAAATAATGAGAGTAAGAGGGGATATCTCATTATGTGAACATGAAAATGGCAGTAAGAGGAGTATAAAAGAACATCCTCCAACATAAGAACATGGAGCATAAAAGGAAGGACATAAAAGATATTACTTGAAAAGAAAGAGAGAGGTCGGATCCCTTACCTTAAATGTAACTCTTAAAACTCAAAGGTTGGGACCTTGAGGGCTTGGGGGAACCTTGGGAGGACTCCTTGGGAGGTAATGAGACCAGAACATCGTTGGGGGAGAGTGGGGAGTCGAATTTATGAGAGGATGGCTTGGTATTTATAGGAAAAGTGAGGGGACAAGGCATTAATGGCCAAGGGACAACTCATTAGTGGTTTTGGAAAAACAATGGGCTTGTCCATGGTATTTGCCCATGGTATTGGCCACTTGGGACACTTCATACCTTATCTTACTATTCATAAGTCGACCACATTGATTACAAACTTAATACATCATTTAATGATGTCATTAAACACCCGTAACTTAAAAACTGTATTTTCACTATTCATCGAAAATTCAACTTTCTCAGAATAATTCCAAAATTTCACCTTAACCAAATATCAATGATCTGATTTCAAAAATTAACTCCATTTTATAAAAATTATTTTCTAAATAATTTTAATTTATTTTTTAAATAAATACACTATTCACCGAAAATTCATTTTTTCAGAAAACCCCCAAAAATTACCATAACATAATATCGGTGCCCTGAGTTCACAAAATGAAATCCATTTTATAAAAATAATTTTTTTAAATATTTGTAATTTAATTTTTAATTAAAAAACACTATTCACTTGAAAAAACTAATACTTGATTAATAATTTATGAAACCGTTATTTAACCATTTTATTGAATCACATTACTTAATCAAGGTGCCTAGATTATATTAATACTTTCTTTAAGTGAGATTACTAATCCATTTGGACACATTACTAATCCTAATCATAAAATCACTATTCATAATTTACTATTCATCAAAAATCAAGTTGATCTTATTAGAATCCAAATTTCTTACTAAATATAATTGTAGAAGACCATTTTTTGAAAATCATTCACATTATTAATTATTTAAGGTTTACATAAATATTTTTAAAATATCCTTTTTCTAAAATTCATCAAAAATATGCATACTATATTTATCCGGTCATTTAAAAATTCATAAACTTCATCATAAGAAGAATACCCAATTTTTATTTAAAAAAAGGATTACACAAGGCAGTTACGCTCTCCTTACATAGCCCCTTATTACACCAGCATAGGACCTAAGTGTAAGGTGTGCTAAGGTGAGAGAATCTGAGGGAGGCTCGGCTAACATCGCACGAGTAGTAATTTCTATCAGTTTGAACTTCTCGCAAAGGCGATTCTGTTCTAGCTTCACACGATGAAGTTTGGCTTTGGTTTGGTCCGGAGCAAAGCCCAGTGGTGCTACCTCCTTCCCATGTTCTGTTAGATGGGCTTCGATCGGTCCAAGACTACTGGGTGAGGCCATCAAAGCTTCTTTCTATAATAATTAACCAAGATTACTTGTATTTAGAGACAATAATCAAAATGTTTAGTTTCCAGCGGTCATATTGACCAATGGTCATATAACCGTCTAAACCCAGAGGTCTCATTTTAATTATAATCATGTTATCAAATAAAACATTTTTGTTGAGTATAAAAATAAAATAAAATAACACATAAAATTAGGAAACAAGATTTTTTCAAAATTTTGGGTCGTTACAACAAGGGTGATGACCGGTCCTTGGTTGTACATTTTCCACCCTCGTCGGGCAGTCTGAGGGGATAAGGCTCAGCGAGTGTGGTCCTAGATCCTCGGGGTTACATCCTCCTGAGCGTGAGGATGTTGAGTCGCAGTGTGACCACGATGACTTCTTCTGGAGGGGGCCTTGGAGTGGAACCCCCTTTCGGTGGGGATAAAGTCCTCCGCATCGACCTCATCCACCTCCCTAAGGAAAGGGAGGTACGTGTTGTCCCGTTCTGTGGATATACTCCTGAAAAGGTTCGAGACAGCAATAGGAGCCGTCTGGATCTGCCTTTGCGGCCGCTTCTGGGTAGGCGACCGATGACTCCTAGAGGATTGGAGGGCGTGCATGGACACCTGCACCATCGGGAGAGTACCATTCGTGTGGTACTCTTAGATCAGCGCATCTGAGACCCAACATTGAAGACGATGGGTAGGTGACGGGGTCCTCTGTTGGTGAGGATTCCAGGTCATTGTATTTTTTAATGTAGGCACCTGAGAGTTCCTTCATGACGCCATTGGATCGAAGGGAGTTCTGAGTGGTACCTATAAAACATTTTAACAAATACAAATAGCAAACCTATCAAGGAAGCATCTCATGATATCATGCATAATTAATGACCTTTATTGGCCCTCCTTGTGAGTATAAATGGGGCACAAGGTGGGATTAGGTGAAATCTGTCATTCTTGGTTAAAGATTCACATCGAGTTCACCATTTTTTGTCTTGCGGCGCACGAGGGGGTCATTGGGAAGAATCGTGTGCTACCCGATGGTTGATTAGAGAAGGTTGGGTTCTTCTTAATCTATCATATTGGGTGCACCATTTTCCGCCTCAAAACTCCCAATGGTTAAATATCCAATAATACATGGACCTTCTTTCCAAAGGCAGGTGTTCGCTGGGTGGTTTGACCAGTGACGCTGAAGAACTCACATTAGTCAAGTGGATGGGATTTCGGGCTCATCACACCATTTTGGGAGGAATTATTTCCTGTATCAGGACTCTCTTATAGATTTAAGATGTATTCTCATGTTCAAAAATATTTTGTTTATAGCCAATAATTGTATCCATGGATTACTCCTAGTTGGCAATGGTCAGCTGGACGTAGGGGTTCAGAATCATTTATGCCCAAGGTTTACCATCCCTCATTGGATTAATGACCTAGAGGAGTCTGGACTCACTGAGGAGACACTAGGATTGGCGTGGTGAACCGACATGAAGATAGTCGGATCAAATAGTTTTTGGGCTTGAACCTCAGGGAAGCTTCCTACCTACCCTTCTGGGGAGATAGAGATCAAAGTCCACATAGTTCGAATAAGACTGTTAGAGTGTTTATGTGAATGTGGATCTGGGGGTCTGATTGTGATCGAGCTTGAACCTCAGGGATGCTTCCTATGTACCATTCCTTGACAAGGATCAAAGTCCCCATAATTCACATAGGATTGAGGATTACACTATGTGGACGCACATGGTGATGGATTGTGGCTTACACTCTGAGGAGGCCCATGGTAATGGATTGGGGATTACACTGTGAGGAGACCCATGAGAGGATGTCATGTTTGATGCTTACTCTATGACTGTGTGAGTCATGCTTGGTGTGAGAAACAAGAGGCAGCAGGGACCAGAAAATCACTTTGAGAAAGGTGCGTCCATGGGAAGTGGAGTGGGGATTACGCATAGAGGCGGCCCATAGTGCTGGGACTTATTCCAGGATGGAATCCCATAAATTCAGGGCTTACTCCGAGGTGGATGCCCAGGGAGACAAAGCACAGCGGGAGAGTGACTTGACCCCAAAGAAGGACGGAGCATCACCCTTTACCACTACGCCCTTCCTTGGCCATGGTCGTGGGGAAGTACGGAGGTGTATGGGGGATTCCTTTGGATGGGTATCCCTCCATGCAACAAGGAGGGGAGATGTGCCCCAATCCTAGCAAGTGGAGGGGTAGAAAGGGGGTTCCTGGGCTCAGATTCCGCATTACCGTGGGAATATGAACCCAGGAATGCTTCAGGAATCCACCCAAGGGTCGGGGAAACCCCTTCGGCCCTACTTACCATGGGTATGTGAAATCAAAATGGTGCACTGATGCGCCTGAAGGTTACATCACATGGGTCCTGTGGTTCTGGTGGAGTCCTCAGCTTGGAAGGATTTTATCTGGCTCGAGGAATGGGAACTCCGAAGGATATGGTGGGCCACACAGGTGTATGAGCGGTGGCTCCTTTCACGTAGTGAGGTGCTATGCGGCTGGAGAGGCTGTCCACGAACCAGATTGGTCCGCGGACTGATTGGAATTCTGTGACACGGGGTGGTTCGCGGACTGATGGGCATCCCACGAACTAGGGTGGTTCACAGCTTTGGGTTCGGTCCGTGTACCAGACTGGTACATGGAGGGGTCTATGCGAGCAGTGATAGCCAAGGGCAGCACCGATCGGGGCTTCGCCCGTGTAGGAGGGTGCTACATGGTGCGGCAGATTGAAAAAGGGGCATAAACTCCCAAGTCCGCGGGGAGTGCATCCACGAAGGGACCATGGTTCGCGGTCTTCTTTTATTTGTTATTTTATGTTCGTGGTTCACCAAGTTATTATGCATTTTTGGTTCCTTATTAATTCCCTTCCAGCTCCATACCTGCTCTGGTTCGCAAACTGGAACTTCGCGGTTTTCAAAATCCTAAGATCCTTCCTTCGAAATCCTTCCACCTGAATCTGATCGATCTCCTCCGAATCCTCCCCTCTCTTCCCTCTCAATCTCCTTTTATAGAGTGGGGGAAAATATGTATCTATTGTCGTGTGACACCTTTTGCAGAGGCCCATGACAGAAAACCCGGTTTATAGATGACTTGGTCAATCTGCAACTTGCGGGGAGCATTGAACATACCTCCCCCGTGAACCAAATCAATCTCAGGGAGTGCTTCGTGTCCACGCAGGGTTCCGCGTCCATTCCGCGAATGATAGCGGATGAGGTCTGGGCCAGTCGACGTAGTTTGCGGCTAGTGTGGTTCATGATGGTGGACCGGCTTGGCACCTGTCTTGCTTCGCACCCACGACGGATCTCCGCCTCCATTCTGTGAATGACATCGGTCTGCAGAGTAGGAACTTCGTGGAACTAGCCACGTAGCATTATCATTAGATCGGTCTACGGACCGGTTCATCCTGGGCCATCCTTTGATTATTTACCCACCTTTCCCAATTCTTTTGGGGGGAAATTGGGTGGAATCTTCGATGGATCAAAGGGGATTCTCATTCTCCTTTAAAGATTTTTCAGGACCCTACAATGAGCCAATTCACTATCACCCACAGGGAATCATTTTTACAAAACATTCTTAAGAGACCTATTACAAAATCCATATCTATATATTCATATTTCCCAAACTTAATAGGTAAATACTACAACATACCTTATCATCCCTGAAACAAACTCATCCACCTTCCCTTTCACGTCGATCCAATATAACCATTCTTTCAAAACCTTTTATAATATTTTTATCCTAGGATGAACATCAAATTTTTAATTACGGTAAGTTTGAATAATTTTTTCCTAACAAATCATTGGTATGACCTTCTGATTTTGAATCCAAAAAACAGAACTTTCATCCAGTTTTTATCCCTCAATGGTCTCCCCAATATTGAATTTTCACCTCATCACAATACATTATAAATTTGGAATCGGTGTCTCTTTAACCATCTACACCATATTAGGAATTAATGAAACTAGAAATAAAACCACAAAATCACCTCATTATTCACATTCCAAGTTCATTTCATCTGTGAAAAAAAAACAACTTCCACTCATCTGAAGCTTCTTTTTCCAAATGAGCATTTGCCTTTATGCTTAATGCATCTTCCACTGCATTACCTTAACCTTGTGTATACATCACGTCAAATTAAATTGTTTCAATATAAATTATCTATATATTTTTTTCTCAGGTTCAAATCCATTTGTGAGAAAATATGTTTCAATGATTTATGATCTGTAATCACAGTAAATTTCTCATGAAGGAGTTAATGACACCACATTTTCCAAGCAAGGGCTATGGTAGCTAACTCTAAATCATATGTTGGGTAGTTATTCTAATTAAAAAATAACTATATTGATCCATAATCTACCATATGGCCTCCCTATATGATAACACATCCCAACTGAGATCTCTAACCATCACAATACACCACATACCCTTGTCCTGATTTTGGAAAGATCTAGATTTGTGTTGATGTTAGAAAAAAATCCAAATCATAAAACAAAATTTTCAATTACTTATAACAATTTAATGTAATATTATTTCTTTTCAAATCTGTTATAGGTGAGGATAGTTGTGAAAAATCACAAACAAAACTGTGGTATAAACTAGTTAAACCAAAGAAACTGAATATCTCGAAGACATTCATCAGTGGTTTCCATGTGATAAAAACCTCTGTCCAAAATTTTTTTTATATTACATGGACAAGAAAACTTAAATATTGTATCAAAAATCAGACTTTGATAATTTAGAATATAGAAGGTTGAATACACCAATATGTTATCCAAAAACACCACCACAAAAGAAGCATGATACCTTTTTAAATATTCTATTCATCAATTCATTAAATGCTACTAGATCATTTGTAATACTAAATTGGATTACCATATATTCATAACGGCCATATGTACTCTTGAAATATTTCATGGGAATATCCTCCTTTCTAACCCACAAATGGTGATATCCTTAGTGAAATTCAATATTATAGAACCACTAAGATCCCCTAAATTGACCCAACAGATTATCAATTCATGGAGGTGGATATAGATACTTTCTTTTAACTTGATTAAGCTTATGATAACCCACAAAAAACCAAATAGCTCTATCCTCCTTTTTGAAAAAAGACTAATTCTGATTTTTAGACATCATGAAACGTGTTACATGAACTTTTCCATTAAAATGTCTTCAATCTGGATCAAAATTCTTGCATTATGAATCTAAATTTTTTATGGGGTTATGTATTGGTAGTGAAGGAACTGGCCCAAAGGGCCATGACTATAGCCCGACACTGATCCCAATTAGGGGTGTGGGGATGAAACCCCTATGATATGGGACAATTATTTTGGTTATGTCCCCAAAGAGTAATCCAAGATACCTACATGCGCACACCTGTGCACCACCATGCTAGAGATGATTAAAGTAATTATTTTGGATAAGTCCTAAAAGTGTCACCTGAGTCTATCTAAGACAACGTCAGTGTAGAGACCTGAAGCCTGAATTACATTGACATTACATTATATTTGCGGAATACTTAGTACATAACAAAAACACACACACAAGGATCGTAATAGTTTAGTGTCTTTGGAAACTCAGAATATAATCTTCTAATCCTGGTGAAAGATCTTCAACATCTCCCATAAAGATCTTCGTTTTTTTATACCTAAAACCTTTCATTATATCCTGGGGAAAAGAAAACATAATAGGGTGAACTCAAATGATCAGTAAGGGTAAACAAAAGAAATATCAATCACATCGTATACACAAGCACATAACTTTTGGAAATCTTAACCTGCAAAAGAGATCATAATTTCATAACATGGGATAAATCATGGCAGTGAAATGTAATCACAATAATCATAACATAAAACATGAAACTTTGTGTCATACACACATAATCATAGAGAATCATTTCTTGTTAGTCAAGACTCATTTCCAAGACTATCTTAGTGGACAAAGTCCCTTTCTGAACTGAGTCACCCTCGTTTCAGTCCTGTTTCACTGAACCGGTATAACCTACCATTCCAGCCATGTCTATCTCGTGAGATATAAAATATTTACCCGATGAATTGGAGGGAGATATAGGTCCCACCCATCTCATAATGATACCATTCTTATGTGTTCCACAAAATCATAAACCATACATCATTTCATAACCCATGTAATAAAATTGGGATTCCTAAACAACATGACATCATAAAACAATTCATATAAGATAAAGGAATTCATAAAAATAATTCCATCACAACATAATCAAATCAATGTAATAATAGGGATAAAAATAGAACTCTATATTATCTTAGATGGAAAATAATTTTGATAAAACACTTGAAATGAATTCTTGAGGAAAATATCCTTTCTTCTTCAAAAACAATTTTCCTTTCTTAATATATCATACAATTATAAAATAAAAGAAGTTGATTAAAAATAAACTTGAAAACTTTTAAAGGAATAATCTTGGAATAATGTTTTAAAAATCCATTCATTCCGTATAAGTTAAAAAAAACATTCTTTGTACTTTTGTCGGAAAAGTCAAAAAGTACCTCGTACGAAAAACGACAAAAGATTTCTTTCATATCTTTTACAAAAAACTTACCGAAGGGTAAAATTGGATTTAAAAAATTGTAGGTGGAAGGAAATAATATTACATATTGAGTAAACATTGATTTGGATGATAAAATACACCCCAGTAAATGCCAAAGTATAAACAATCTCAGATAAAAATGAGATTGTGATATTTCCCTTACCTTAGGTCCGATTTGCTTCGTAAGTGTCCGAAACTCCTGTATAATGATTTAAATAATGTAATTAACTTATTAAAGAATCATATTAATTGTTATTATATCATATATGATTCACTTATGACTTTATATTACCCGTTCGTTTGTAAATTCATGTTAAAGTAGCGTTTTGGGTAAAATCGTCTCATTTGTCGTTCGTGTTTTTAACTTGTAATTATTCATATGATTACTTAGATCATGATTACTTAATTCCAGAATATAAAACATGATATATATATATATATATATATATTCATAATATACATATATATATATATATATAAATCAGTAAATGGAAAGAAATACACCGTTCATGGAGACGGTAGTCCGTACGTACGGATGAACGCTATTTTCGTTTCCTTATTGAATTGAATGGAATTAAGTAGATGACATACATATAAATATACATAAATCCAGTATCATTATTTTGTAATATATTTCATTAGTACTTATTATATATACTTTATAATCATTCATGAATGGTTAATCATTGAGAATGAATCTCATCGCGTCGTGGAGACGGTAGTCTGTACGTACGCACGAGCGATGATATCGTTCCCATGGTCGTGGAATTGTGTTAAAGTGTATGTATACTATTTCAGTATCAATATCACTTTATAATAATCATATATAGTTACTCAATACACCATTATACCCATCCTATTAAGGTGGTGGTGGAAAATAGATTACACCACAGCGTGGAGACGGTATTCCGTACGTACGCACGTGCGGTGATTTCATTTTACATAGGATGGATAGATGGTTAAATAGGGTTGTTTCATACTTATAATAACATATCAGTATATGAGTGATACTGATTTTATTACTTAATAATGAAACAACTAAAGAATAATAAGTTGAAGAAGAAATAAATTGGAAAGGATCGGTAATGGATATTACCTCTTCTTTGAAGTGATTCTTTGAGATCTCCTTTTAGGGACCTAAAATTGGTCTTTTAAGAAGACCAGGACCTCTAGGATGATACTAGGAAAGTTTATAAGATATTTTGGCAGGGTTTGGCCGAGCTTGAATCATCAAATTGGTGTGAGGAGGAGAGGGAGGAGGTGCCCTTTTATAAGGGAGTAGAGGGGCATCTTAGGAAAATCTCAAAATATTATATTATTATAAATCAAAATTCGGTTTTAAATAGCTCCAAATTGATTTATTTCTAAGCTAAGGTGGGGATGGGTCTAAATCCCCTCATCCAACAGAATTTAGACAAGTTTATGTTCCTATTTTAACCCTATCATTTAGATTTAACATTAAGTTAAATAATTTTACTTTTACCGTGTCTTCTTGTGTTCTTACACTATAAGGTTAATAAACTTACTATAAGAAGCCAAACGAACCCCAAATTGTTTATTATTAATATATATAACTTTATATAAGTCATTTGGAAGAACCTTAGATTTTTAGGAATAAAATAACAGTTAATAATATAATATTTGTTTTAAAAACTATTTTATGTCAATTTTGACACTATTTGGTAATTGATTTTTTGTGAAAATCATAACAGAATGATAAGTTCAAAATAAGTTAATTAAATCAATAAAAACATGTCATATAAACCTAGAAAATTAGATTAATTCATAAAAAGTCTCAAATTATATTTTTTTGGGTATTTATAACATCAATTATGTCAATATTTCATTAATAAGATAATTACTGCATCATCGTTGTGTCATAAATAAATTAAATTATTTAATGTCTAAAATTACAAATAAAATACCATTATGTAGGAAATATTTTTATCTTTCTAAATAATATTTATAGTCGAATTTATCATATGTATAACCCTATATTAAAAATGTTATATTAAATAAACTTTGATTTTAACTCTTTTAACTCTTCTTTGAATTAAATAATAATAAATGTCCTAATCTAATTCAAGTGGGCCTAAATGTTCATATTTTATTCCTAAGTTTGTTTTTGGTCGAAATACACTTGTCCAATAGGATTAGGACATGTGTTAGGGTAATATTAATATCATTTTTACCCTTAATTACCCTATTTACTTTTAACCGTGGTAAATAAAAGTAAAAAGTTTCTATTCACCAAAAAATATTTTCATCTCATTGAACCACATTTTACTTACTTACATCAACCGTGTCTCTCGGATTTTTGAAATTCCATTCACAGAAGCGGTAAAATTAAGATTTATGAAAAAATTAATTTTTTTAACTACCACTTAGTAGTTTCACTATTCATCAAAATTGAAGTTTTTCAGAAAAATGCCAAAATTTCACCCTAAGGTATAATTGATATTCCGAATTCAAAATTGATTTCTATTTTAAAAAATTCCCAACATATAAGTTGCATTAATTAATTTTATAATTAATTTCCGTTGTCACAACAAATAGTGTGTTTTTAAGAGATAATAACTATCAAAAGATTAACACTTGTTTATGTCTGGTGTAAATGTGAAATTACATCCAATGACCAACATTGTATTCAATTGTAAAAATATATTCTAAATATACTTTAAAACCACTCAAATTAATAATTTATCACTATTAATTATTTCTATTAAAAAAGTTGTTTTTAATTATAATTTAGTAATTTTCACTATTCATCAAAATATGAAAGTTATCCGAAAAGTACCAAAATTTCACCTTAGGCTAAATTTGATACTCCGAATCCAAAAATGAAGTCCATTTTGAGAGATAAAGTTTCTAAAATTTTAAAAGGTGGTTATTACTATTCTTAACGGCTAGTTTTAATAATATTTTAACAGCATATCGTTGTTTAGTGAAACTCGGTATTACGTACTACACACGCTATCGAGGAAGGTCATGATTGCGTGTAATGCAAGGCAAGTAAAGGATGTGTGTTGTGCAAGCTTATTTTGGTGTAGCGTACAACACAAGACATTAACAAAATTAAAAAGAATATTTTTCATACAATCTCGAGCTGTTACATTCTACCCCCCTTAAAATGAATTTCGCCCTCAAAATTCGTCTGGGTTATAAATGGTTTACTACTCAAAAGTTTGTTTAATAGAAACCCACATTGTAAAAAGGGAATACCAAAACCAATCTTTAAAAACAATGGTATGAAACGTAACGGTTACCCAAATAAACTAATCACTGGGTTTCCACATACGTGAAAATATGGATATGGAAGAGAAATATAATCATCATGTTCTGATGGAGAGTGGTAGAGAACATGGATATAGAAAAGAAAACAATCACAAATCCATAAATTTGTGACGATCTAAGGTACCATCTGATTAATCAGATATAAGATCACTAGGACAACATTTTTGGTTTTCAAGATCGTTTCCCTAAAGTTGAAGAGTTTGAATTAGAATAAATACTTACTTTATTTTGGTACAATCTAACTGTTGTTCGTGCCTTGAACAATTTCTACTTCATCTCTTAAATAAATGAAGTTAAATTTGTTATTCGTGAAGTGTTAGCAGATCATGTGATAGAATGGCGGGTCATTCCATTTGTCTCAAACAAAAGGTTAGCAAAAGTTATTAAATATACATAAGTCATTCTATAGTGAGATTAATCATATATGGTTCCTAAAATGAACTTATACATCATATATCATACTGCATAATATAATAAAACTAGTTTCTACTAAACATGGACTTCCTGTAGGCCAGTGGTAGGCGATAAAGGCCAGTCGCACTTCGGTTGTGGGTTGGATTCCCACAGCCATGTCCGACGCGATGGGCTGTCGCCCGTCCTGCAGGTTGTCCTTTTTTCTAAAGCTATATTACTATAACATCCCATCAATAATACTAACTCATGTCCAACATATTCCATTCCAATCTTTAGGCTTATCCATAATACTGCCATCCACTCTTAGAGATTTAATACCATCATTGATCCCCATATATCATAAGATATATCTTGTTGGTCACATTCCAAACTTTCAAAGGCCTTAATCTTCTACTCTCTTGAATACCCATTGAACCTTATTGAAAACATGAGTGCTGTTAAAAGTTAACACTTTCCACATACCAAAATCCTCAAAATTCTATATACTCAAACCATGATATCACTTAGTCCTTATATCAATCATGAGCTCATGAATACTTTCAAACATTTCGTTTTCTCGTTTTCCCTTCATTATGCACATATCATCTTATTTCCAAAAACATATCTCAATCACTTTGAATACCACATTAGACCGACACATAAATATTCCAATACTTTATGATACCACATTATTTTGGAATCCCATTACATAAACACTTAATCATTCCACCACATCGTTGTCATATTCAACATCGCCAATAGTGATCGCATGTGACTTCCCTTTGTCCTTTTCCTTCAGTGGTTCCTCATGTTGATCATCACTAACCCTTGGATTAGGGTATTTATTAGCATAATGCCCCATTTCCTTGCACTTGAAGCGTTTAAGTGTTGGTGGTGCATTCTCTGCAGTGTTTGCTTTATTCACATCATTAGAATCCCTTTTTCCATTACTTCGACACTCAGCTGCTCGATGACTTTCTTTTCCACACTTAAAACATTTTCTAGTCCCTTTAAGATAATCTCCACCAAGCTTCTTTCCACACTTTGTGCATAAGGAAACATTCATCTTCTTTTCGCCATTATTCTGAGATTTCTCCTTGAACTCCATCTTTCGTTTCTTGTCAAAACCATGATATGGATATGTAACACCAACTTCCATTTCTACCTTGATAGCACAACACACAATTTCTTCATAGCTACTGAAGTCTCTTATAGCTAATGCCCTTCGAAGACTTGGTTTTAAGCCACTGAAAAATTGATCAACTTTACTTTCAGGTTGGATGATAATGCCAGATGCATACCTTGCAAGTCTTGTAAAATTCGCTTCGTATATACCAACAGATTCATCATCCTTTTTCTTTAGTTCAAGAAACTCTTTCTCCATCTTTGTTCTAAGAATACGAGGGAATTACTTATTGAAAAATAAGTTCATGAACTCGTCCCATTCCATGGACTCAATTTCATCCCTTTGCCTTGTATTATTAATAAGATTTCACCATTGATCAGCAGCACCTTCCAAACGATACACTACTAAGATTACTTTATCATGTTCAGAACATTGATGAACTGAAAATATCTATTCAGTGGTACTGATCCATTGTTCAGCAACAAGTGGATCAGAAGACCCACTGAAAGAAGGTGGACATTGCCTCATGAAGGACTCAATAAGATATTGTTCCCTTCTCTGCTCATTTGGAAGTCCAGAATAATTCATAGCTTGTGTAAGTATAGCAATAAGATTTTGCACTCCATCTCCCATAACATTTGTTTGTTCAAGAGGACAATCATTGCATTGTCCATTTCATTGTTCAACACGGTTCCTTCGGGTTCCAGCCATCGTCTAAAACCCAAAAAGAATAGTGTGAGAGGCAAAAATCATGCTAGGGAAAACAACATAATAAAGGGGGAGTACCTTCAATATCTAACATCTTAGGTTTAATTCTATGATCTTTAGAGTAATTCTAGTACTATAACCTATACGTATACTTAACCTTAGGGACATCCCTAGACATACCTTAGAAATATCTCTAGGGATCTCACTAACGTTTTTGCATCCTGGTTTTCAAAGGTCGACTAAACCTTTCCTCTGATACCAACTGTAGAGACCCGTATCATGACGTACAATTACATTACATTACATTTGCGGAATACTTAGTACATAACAAAAACACACACACAAGGATCGTAATAGTTTAGTGTCTTTGGAAACTCAGAATATAATCTTCTAATCCTGGTGAAAGATCTTCAACATCTCCCATAAAGATCTTCCTTTTTTTATACCTAAAACCTTTCTTTATATCCTGGGGAAAAGAAAACATAATAGGGTGAACTCAAATGCTCAGTAAGGGTAAACAAAAGAAATATCAATCACATCGTATACACAAGCACATAACTTTTGGAAATCTTAACCTGCAAAAGAGATCATAATTTCATAACATGGGATAAATCATGGCAGTGAAATTTAATCACAATAATCATAACTTAAAACATGAAACTTTTTGGCATACACACATAATCATAGAGAATCATTTCTTGTTAGTCAAGAGTCTTTTCCAGGACTATCTTAGTGGACAAAGTCTCTTTCTGAACCGAGTCACCCTCGTTTCAGTCCTGTTTCACTGAACCGGTATAACCTACCGTTCTAGCCATGTCTATCTCATGAGATATAAAATCTTTACTCAATGCATTGGAGGGAGATATAGGTCCCACCCATCTCATAATGATACCATTCTTTTGTGTGCCACAAAATCATAAACCATACATCATTTCATAACCCATGTAATAAAAATGGGATTCTTAAACAACATGACATCATAAAACAATTCATATAAGATAAAGGAATTCATAAAAATAATTCCATCACAACATAATCAAATCAATGTAATAATAGGGATAAAAACAGAACCCTATATTATCTTAGATGGAAAATAATTTTGATAAAACACTTGAAATGAATTCTTGAGGAAAATATCCTTTCTTCTTCAAAAACACTTTTCCTTTCTTAATATATCATACAATTATAAAATAAAAGAATTTGATTAAAAATAAACTTGAAAACTTTTAAAGGAAGATTCTTGGAAATAATGTTTTATAAATCCATTCATGCCGTATAAGTTAAAAAAACATTCTTCGTACTTTTGTCAGAAAAGTCAAAAAGTACCTCATACGAAAAACGACAAAAGATTCCTTTCATATATTTTACAAAAAACTTACCGAAGGGTAAAATTGGATTTAAACAATTGTAGGTGGATGGAAATAATATTAAATATTGAGGAAACATGGATGTGGATGATAAAATACAGCCCAGTAAATGCCAAAGTATAAACAATCTCGGATAAAAATGAGATTGTGATATTTCCCTTACCTTAGGTCTGATTTGCTTCGTAAGTGTCCGAACCTCCTGTATAATGATTTAAATAATGTCATTGACTTATTTCAGAATCATATTCATTGTTATTATATCATATATGATTCACTTATGACTTTATATTACCCGTTCTTTTGTAAATTAATGTTAATGTAGCGTTTTGGGTAAAATCGCCTCATTTGTCATGCGTGTTTTTAACTTGTAATTATTCATATGATTACATAGTTCATGATTACTTAATTCCAGAATATAAAACATGATATATATATATTCAGAATATATATATATATATATATATATATATCAGTAAATGGAAAGAAATACACCGTTTATGGAGACGGTAGTCCGTACGTACGCATGAACGCTGTTTTCGTTTCCTTATTGAATTGAATGGAATTAAGTAGATGACATACATATAAATATACATAAATCCAGTATCATTATTATGTAATATATTTCATTAGTACTTATTATATATACTTTATAATCATTCATGAATGGTTAATCATTGAGAATGAATCTCATCGCGTCGTGGAGACGGTAGTCCGTACGTACGCATGAGCGATGATATCGTTCCCATGGTCGTGGAATTGTGTTAAAGTGTATGTATACTATTTAAGTATCAATATCACTTTATAATAATCATATATAGATACTCATTACCCCATTATACCCATCCTATTAAGGTGGTGGTGGAAAATAGATTACACCACGGCGTGGAGACGGTATTCCGTACGTACGCACGCGCGGTGATTTCATTTTCCGTAGGATGGATATATGGTTAAATAGGGTTGTTTCATAATTATAATAACATATCATTATATGAGTGATACTGATGTTATTACTTCATAATGAAACAACTAAAGAAGAATAAGTTGAAGAAGAAAGAAATTGGAAAGGATCGGTAATGGATATTACCTCTTCTTTGAAGTGATTCTTTGAGACCTCCTTTTAGGGAACTAAAATTGGTCTTTTAAGAAGACCAGGACCTCTAGGATGATACTAGGGAAGTGGATAAGAGATTTTGGCCAGGTTTGGCCGAGTTTGAATGCTCAAATTGGTGTGAGGAGGAGAGGGAGGAGGTGCCCTTTTATAAGGGAGGAGAGGGGCATCTTAGGAAAATCTCAAAATATTATTTTATTATAAAGCCAAATTCGGTTTTAAATAGCTCCAAATTGATTTATTTCGAAGCTAAGGTGGGGATGGGTCGAAATCCCCTCATCCAATAGAATTTAGACAATTTTATGTTCCTATTTTAACCTTATCATTTAGATTTAACATTAAGTTAAATAATTTTACTTTTACAGCGTCTTCTTGTGTTCTTACACTATAAGGTTAATAAACTTAGTATAAGAAGCTAAAAGAACCCCAAATTGTTTATTATTAATATATATAACCTTATCTAAGTCATTTGGCCGAACCTTAGATTTTTAGGAATAAAATAACAATTAATAATATAATATTTGTTTTAAAAACTATTTTATGTCAATTTTGACACTATTTAGTAATTGATTTTTGTGAAAATCATAACAGAATGATAAGTTCAAATTAAGTTAATTAAATCAATAAAAACAATTCATATTAACCTAGAAATTTAGTTTAATTCATAAAAAGTCTCCAATTATATTTATTTGGGTATTTATAACATCAATTATGTCAATAGTTCATTAATAAGATAATTACTGCAACATCGTTGTGTCATAAATAAATTAAATTATTTAATGTATAAAAATTAAAATAAAATACCATTATGTAGGAAATCTTTTTAGATTTCTAATTAATATTTATAGTCGAATTTATCTTATGTATAAACTTATATTAAAAATGTTATATTAAATGAACTTTGATTTTAACTCTTTTAACTCTTCTTTGAATTAAATAATAATAAATGTCCTAATCTAATTCAATTGGGCCTAAATGGTCATATTTTATTCCTAAGTTTGTTTTTGGTCGAAATACACTTGTCCAATAGGATTAGGACATGTGTTAGGGTAATATTAATATCATTTTTACCCTTAATTACCCTATTTACTTTTAACTGTGGTAAATAAAAGTAAAAAGTTTCTATTCACCAAAAAATATTTTCATCTCATTGAACCACATTTTACTTACTGACATCAACCGTGTCTCTCAGATTTTTGAAATTCCATTCACAGAAGCGGTAAAATTATGATTTATGAAAAAATTAATTTTTTTAACTACCACTTAGTAGTTTCACTATTCATCAAAAATTGAAGTTTTTCAGAAAAATGCCAAAATTTCAGCCTAAGCTATAATTGATATTCCGAATTCAAAATTGATTTCTATTTTACAAAATTCCCAACATATAAGTTTAATTAATTAATTTTATAATTAATTTCCGTTGTCACAACAAATAGTGTGTTTTTAAGAGATAATAACTATCAAAAGATTAACACTTGTTTATGTCTGGTGTAAATGTGAAATTACATCCAATGACCAATATTGTATTGAATTGTAAAAATATATTCTAAATATACTATAAAACCACTCAAATTAATAATTTATCACTATTAATTATTTCAATTAAAAAAGTTGTTTTTAATTATAATTTAGTAATTTTCACTATTCATCAAAATCTGAAAGTTATCCGAAAAGTACAAAAATTTCACCTTAGGCTAAATTCGATACTCCGAATCCAAAAATGATGTCCATTTTAAGAGCTAAAATTTCTAAAATTTTAAAAGGTGGTTATTAATATTCTTAACGGCTAGTTTTAATAATATTTTAATAGCATATCGTTGTTTAGTGAAACTCAGTATTACGTACCACACACGCTATCGAGGAAGGTCGTGATTGCATGTAATGCAAGGCAATCAAGGATGTGTGTTGTGCAAACTCCTTTTGGTGTAGCATACAACACAAGACATTAATAAAATTAAAAAGAATATTTTTCATAAAATCTCGGGCTGTTACATTCTACCCCCCTTAAAATAAATTTCTCCCTCAAAATTCGTCTATGTTATAAATGGTTTACTACTCGAAAGTTTGTTTAATAGAAACCCACATCGTAAAAAGGGAATACCAAAACCAATCTTTAAAAACAAAGGTATGAAACGTAATGGTTACCCAAATAAACTAATCACTCGGTTTCCACATAGGTGAAAATATGGATATGGAAGATAAATCTAATCATCATGTTCTAATGGAGAGTGGTAGAGAACATGGCTATGGAAAAGCCAACAATCACAAATCCATAAATTTGTGACGATCTAAGGTACAATCTGATTAATCAGATATAAGAGCACTAGGGCAACATTTTTGGTTTTCAAAATCGTTTCCCTAAAGTTGAAGAGTTTGAATTAGAATAAATACTTACTTTATTTTGGTACAATCTCACTATTGTTCGTGCCTTGAACAATTTTTACTTCTTCTCTTAAATAAATGATGTTGAATTTGTTATTCGTGAAGTGTTAGCAGATCATGTGATAGAATTACGGGTCATTCCATTTGTCTCAAACAAAAGGTTAGGAAAAGTTATTAAATATACATAAGTCATTCTATAGTGAGATTAATCATATATGGTTCCTAAAATGATCTTATACTTCATATATCATACTGCTTAATATAATAAAACTAGTTTCTACTAAACAGGGACTTCCTGTAGCCTAGTGGTAGGCGATAAAGGCCAGTCACACTTCGGTTGTGGGTTCGATTCCCACAGCCTTGTCCGACGCGATGGGTTGTCGCCCATCCTGCATGTTGTCCTTTTTTCTAAAGCTATATTACTATAACATCCCATCAATAATACTAAATCATGTCCAACATAATCCATTACAATCTTTTGGCTTATCCATAATACTTCCGTCCACTCTTAGAGATTTAATACCATCATTTATCCCCATATATCATAAGATATATCTTGTTGGTCACATTCCAAACATTCAAAGGCCTTAATCTTGTACTCTCTTGAATACCCATTGAACCTTATTGAAAACATGAGTGCTGTTAAAAGTTAACACTTTCCACATACCAAAATCCTCAAAATTCTATATACTCAAACCATGATATCGCTTAGTCCTTATATCAATCATGAGCTCATGAATACTGTCAAACATTTCGTTTTCTCGTTTTCCCTTCATTATGTTCATATCATCTTATTTCCAAAAAAATATCTCAATCACTTTGAATACCACATTAGACCAACACATAAATATTCCAATACTTTATGATACCACATTATTTTGGAATCCCATTACATAAACACTTAATCATTCCACCACATCGTTGTCATATTCAACATCGCCAATAGTGATCGCATGTGACTTCCCTTTGTCCTTTGCCTTCATTGGTTTCTCATGTTGATCATCACTAACCCTTGGATTAGGGTATTTATTAGCATAATTCCCTATTTCCTTGCACTTGAAGCATTAAAGTGTTGGTGGTACATTCTCGGCAGTGTTTTCTTTATTCACATCATTAGAATCCCTTTTTCCATTACTTCGACACTCAGCTGCTCGATGACTTTCTTTTCCACACTTAAAACATTTTCTAGTCCCTTTAATACAATCTCCACCAAGCTTCTTTCCACACTTTGTGCATAAGGAAACATTCATCTTCTTTTCACCATTATTCTGAGATTTCTCCTTGAACTCCATCTTTCGTTTCTTGTCAAAACCATGAGATGGATATGTTACACCAACTTCCATTTCTACCTTGATATCACAACGCACAATTTCTTCATAGCTATTGAAGTCTCTTATAGCTAATGCCCTTCCAAGACTTGGTTTTAAGCCACTGAAAAATCGATCAACTTTACTTTCAGGTTGGATGATAATGCCAGATGCATACCTTGAAAGTCTTGTAAAATTCACTTCGTATATACCAACAGATTCATCATCCTTTTTCTTTAGTTCAAGAAACTCCTTCTCCATCTTTGTTCGAAGAATATGAGGGAAGTACTTATTGAAAAATAAGTTCTTGAACTCATCCCATTCCATGGACTCAATTTCATCCCTTTGCCTTGTATTCTTAATAAGATTCCACCATTGATCAGCATCACCTTCCAAACGATACACTACTAAGATGAATTTATCATGTTCAAAACATTGAAGAACTGAAAATATCTTTTCTGTGGTACTGATCCATTGTTCAGCAACAAGTGGATCAGAAGACCCACTGAAAGAAGGTGGACGTTGCCTCATGAAGGAATCAATAGAATATTGTTCCTTTCTCTGCTCATTTGGAAGTCCAGAATGATTCATAGCTTGTGTAAGTATAGCAATAAGATTTTGCACTCCATCTCCCATAACATTTGTTTGTTCAAGAGGACAATCATTGCATTGTCCATTGCATTGATCAACACGGTTCCTTCGGGTTCCAGCCATCGTCTAAAACCCAAAAAGAATAGTGTGAGAGGCAAAAATCATGCTAGGAAAAACAACATAATAAAGGGGGAGTATCTTCAATATCTAACATCTTAGGTTTAATTCTATGATCTTTAGCGTAATTCTAGTACTATAACCTATACGTATACTTATCCTTAGGGACATCCCTAGACATTCCTTAGAAATATCTCTAGGGATCTCACTAATGTTTTCGCATCCTGGTTTCCAAAGGTTGACTAAACCTTTCCTCTGATACCTACTGTAGAGACCCGTATCTTGACGTACATTGACATTACATTACATTTGTGGAATACTTAGTACATAACAAAAACACACACACAATAATTGTAATAGTTTAGTGTCTTTGGAAACTCAGAATATAATCTTCTAATCCTGGTGAAAGATCTTCAACATCTCCCATAAAGATCTTTCTTTTTTTATACCTAAAACCTTTCTTTATATCCTGGGGAAAAGAAAACATAATAGGGTGAACTCAAATGCTCAGTAAGGGTAAACAAACGAAATATCAATCACATCGTATGCACAAGCACATAACTTTTGGAAATCTTAACCTGCAAAAGAGATCATAATTTCATAACATGGGATAAATCGGGGCAGTGAAATGTAATCACAATAATCATAACTTAAAACATGAATCTTTGTGGCATACACACATAATCATAGAGAATCATTTCTTGTTAGTCAAGACTCATTTCCAAGACTATATTAGTGGACAAAGTCTCTTTCTGAACCGAGTCAACCTTGTTTCAGTCCTGTTTCACTGAACCGGTATAACCTACCGTTCCAGCCATGTCTATATCATGAGATATAAAATCTTTACCCAATGCATTGGAGGGAGATATAGGTCCCACCCATCTCATAATGATACCATTCTTATGTGTGACACAAAATCATAAACCATACATCATTTCATAACCCATGTAATAAAAATGGGATTCTTAAACAACATGACATAATAAAACAATTCATATAAGATAAAGGAATTCATAAAAATAACTCCATCACAACATAATCAAATCAATGTAATAATAGGGATAAAAAACAGAACCCTATATTATCTTAGATGGAAAATAATTTTGATAAAACACTTGAAATGAATTCTTGAGGAAAATATCCTTTCTTCTTCAAAAACACTTTTCCTTTCTTAATATGTCATACAATTATAAAATAAAAGAAGTTGATGAAAAATAAACGTGAAAACTTTTAAAGGAATATTCTTGGAAATAATGTTTTATAAATCCATTCATGCCGTATAAGTTAAAAAAACATTCTTCGTACTTTTGTCAGAAAAGTCAAAAAGTACATCGTACGAAAAACGACAAAAGATTCCTTTCATATCATTTACAAAAAACTTACCGAAGGGTAAAATTGGATTTAAACAATTTTAGGTGGATGGAAATAATATTACATATTGAGGAAACATGGATGTGGATGATAAAATACACCCCAGTAAATGCCAAAGTATAAACAATCTCGGATAAAAATGAGATTGTGATATTTCCCTTACCTTAGGTCTGATTTGCTTCGTAATTGTCCGAACCACCTGTATAATGATTTAAATAATGTCATTGACTTATTAAAGAATCATATTCATTGTTATTATATCATATATGATTCACTTATGACTTTATATTACCCGTTCTTTTGTAAATTCATGTTAAAGTAGCGTTTTGGGTAAAATAGTCTCATTTGTCATTCGTGTTTTTAACTTGTAATTATTCATATGATTACTTAGATCATGATTAATTAATTCCAGAATATAAAACATGATATATATATATATATATATATATTCATAATATACATATATATATATATATATATCAGTAAATGTAAAGAAATACACTGTTCATGGAGACGGTAGTCCGTACGTACGCATGAACGCTGTTTTTGTTTCCTTATTGAATTGAATGGAATTAAGTAGATGACATAAATATAAATATACATAAATCCAGTATCATTATTATGTAATATATTTAATTAGTTCTTATTATATATACTTTATAATCATTCATGAATGGTTAATAATTGAGAATGAATCTCATCGCGTCGTGGAGATGGTAGTCCGTACGTACGCACGAGCGATGATATCGTTCCCATGGTCGTGGAATTGTGTTAAAGTGTATGTATACTATTTAAGAATCAATATAACATTATAATAATCATATATAGTTACTCATTACACCATTATACCCATCCTATTAAGGTGGTGGTGGAAAATAGATTACACCACGGCGTGGAGACGGTATTCCTTATGTACTCACGCGTGGTGATTTCATTTTTAGTAGGATAGATAGATGGTTAAATAGGGTTGTTTCATACTTATAATAACATATCAGTATATGAGTGATACTTATGTTATTACTTCATAATGAAACAACTAAAGAAGAATAAGTTGAAGAAGAAAGAAATTGGAAAGGATCGGTAATGGATATTACCTCTTCTTCAAAGTGCTTTTTTGAGACCTCCTTTTAGGGAACTAAAATTGGTCTTTTAAGAAGACCAGGACCTCTAGGATGATACTAGGGAAGTGGAGAAGAGATTTTTGTGGGTGTTCACCGAGCATGAATGCTCAAATTGGTGTGAGGAGGAGAGGGAGGAGGTGCCCTTTTATAAGGGAGGAGAGGGGCATCTTAGGAAAATCTCAAAATATTATTTTATTATAAAGCCAAATTCGGTTTTAAATAGCTCCAAATCGATTTATTTAGAAGATAAGGTGGGTATGGGTCTAAATCCCCTCATCCAATAGAATTTAGAAAAGTTTAGGTTCCTATTTTAACCTTATCATTTAGATTTAACATTAAGTTAAATAATTTTACTTTTACTGTGTCTTCTTGTGTTCTTACACTATAAGGTTAATAAACATACTATAAGAATCCAAACGAACCCCAAATTGTTTATTATTAATATATATAACCTTATCTAAGTCATTTGGCCGACCCTTAGATTTTTAGGAATAAAATAACAATTAATAATATAATATTTGTTTTAAAAACTATTTTATGTCAATTTTGACACTATTTATTAATTGATTTTTGTGAAACTCATAACAGAATGATAAGTTCAAAAGGAGTTAATTAAATAAATAAAAACATGTCATATTAACCTAGAAAATTAGTGCAATTCATAAAAAGTCTCCAATTATATTTATTTGGGTATTTATAACATCAATTATGTCAATAGTTCATTAATAAGATAATTATAGCATCATCGTTGTGTCATAAATAAATTAAATTATTTAATTTCTAAAAATTACAAATAAAATACCATTATGTAGGAAATATTTTTATCTTTTTAATTAATATTTATAGTCGAATTTATCTTATGTATAAACCTATATTAAAAATGTTATATTAAATAAACTTTGATTTTAACTATTTTAACTCTTCATTGAATTAAATAATAATAAATGTCCTAATCTAATTAAATTGGGCCTAAATGGTCATATTTTATTCCTAAGTTTGTTTTTGGTCGAAATAAACTTGTCCAATAGGATTAGTACATGTTTTAGGGTAATATTAATATCATTTTTACCCTTAATTACCCTATTTACTTTTAACCGTGGTAAATATAAGTAAAAAGTTACTATTCACCAAAAAATATTTTCATCTCATTGAACAAAATTTTACTTACTGACATCAACCGTGTCTCTCAGATTTTTGAAATTCCATTCATAGAAGCGGTAAAATTGAGATTTATGAAAAAATTACTTTTTTTAACTACCACTTAGTAGTTTCACTATTCATCAAAAATTGAAGTTTTTCAGAAAAATGCCAAAATTTAACCCTATGCTATAATTGATATTCCGAATTCAAAAATGATTTCTATTTTACAAAATTACCAACATATAAGTTTCATTAATTAATTTTATAATTAATTTTTGTTGTCACAACAAATAGCGTGTTTTTAAGAGATAATAACTATCAAAAGATTAACACTTGTTTATGTCTGGTGTAAATGTGAAATTACATCCAATGACGAACATTGTATTGAATTGTAAAAATATATTCTAAATATACTTTAAAACCACTCAAATTAATAATTTATCACTATTAATTATTTCGATTAAAAAAGTTGTTTTTAATTATAATTTAGTAATTTTCACTATTCATCAAAATATGAAAGTTATCCGAAAAGTACCAAAATTTCACCTTAGGCTAAATTCGATACTCCGAATCCAAAAATGAAGTCCATTTTGAGAGCTAAAATTTCTAAAATTTTAAAAGGTGGTTATTACTATTCTTAACAGCTAGTTTTAATAATATTTTAATAGCATATCGTTGTTTAATGAAACTCAGTATTACGTACTACACACGCTATAGAGGAAGGTCGCGATTGAGTGTAATGCAAGGAAAGTCAAGGATGTGTTTTGTGCAAGCTCCTTTTGGTGTAGTGTACAACACAAGACATTAATAAAATTAAAAAAAATATTTTTCATAAAATCTCGAGCTGTTACAGTCAGTGTGAAAGGTACATGTGCGCCACAATTCTAGCATGAAATACACTTTCGCGCCTAATATCATTTCTCCCAAGGTCCAATTTTTGAATATAAATAGATCTTTGGGGTATTCATTTGTATGTAAGAATTTCCCTGATGCCTAATTCTGTCTCTAGTCTCAATAATGCTTCGTCAAAATCTTCCGAAACTTTCAAGGTAGTTCTTTGACACCTAAAGTGGATGAATTGAAGGAGGATAATAGGGATTAAGTAATTTTAGTGTTTGAAATCTATAACACATGGGCACCTAAAGTTCCCAACCTCCCAAAATCAGAAAAACATGCATGCCACCTATTCCTCTCATGGAAACTTGAGCATCCCACTTCTGGGAATACGTGTGAATACTCTTGAAGTCTTGAGTCAGGTCTCACCCAAGTATTAACATCTTGTTTTTTCATCACATAAGTGAACATCAGGTTACCTATTCCTACTTGTGCACCCTTACATGCACACCGATTTCTAGTTGGGATCCCCTCTTGGATTTACCCACTCTCTAAAGTATACAAGCCATAAATACCTCCTCAAAGACATTAATGGAAAGTATTATTCTTCATTAGCACCCTTTTCAGGAAGGGATTCTGTTGATACCTTCACCAAATCCTCTTGACTTGTAAATTTATTGGGAAAGTCACATTAGTGGGTCATCTATTTGGGTTTATATATTCACAGTTATAGGTTTCCCACATTTTTTTCACAATGGAGTTAGGATTCAGGGAGTGTATGTGGGTTTGTATATCCGGATCCCCATGGACCTTTCTCCTAGGAAGAGTGTTGGTAAAATCCCAGTTTTGAGGATTGGGGTTTGGGTTCTGACCTCCCCTTCTCATCTTTATGACTTAGAACATCACATTTCTGGTAGGGAAGGTACGGTCCAAAGCTACTTTTCCTTTTGAACAAAAGAGAATTCTCTCTTCCCTACTAGGACCAATTCGAGGGAAACCGTCCTGGTGTACGCCCCTAACATTTCAA
Source organism: Viscum album (assembly GCA_963277665.1). NCBI lineage: Eukaryota > Viridiplantae > Streptophyta > Magnoliopsida > Santalales > Viscaceae > Viscum > Viscum album. The sequence goes on along the minus strand of OY728159.1, from coordinate 1,414,863,696 downwards.
GTAGGATGTTACAGTCTTTCTCCTATATAATTCCTTCACCTTTAGTCCTTCCTTACATTATACCGTTGTCCAATATAAAGAGAACATAGGTAAGGCTCGTCGCATCACCCTTTTCCCCAGTCGCCATATCTTAATCCACTGCCGCTGCCATAGGCGTTCCCGCTTCCACCATCAGAGGAGGAAAAGTGTGGGTGCCTTTTCTAAATTTTTGACATCCTCTTTTTTCTCACACTGAGCATTAATCTCATGGGCTTAGATATTTTTCATGATCACAACATTTTCCCAATAAATCTTGAACTATGATAACTCTTATTCCTATTCAAACCAGCATACGTAGGAAGCCTACTTGAAGTCCCTATCTCAAAAGGGTACCCTTTCAAATAGTTTCACCCAATCATGTCCCCTTAAATGGGTAGCTCTTAGGAATAATCCTGAACACAGTGAATAAAACATGAGAACTCTGATTCCCATCATAATTGGGATATGTAGGAATCCTTCTTTCGGACCGAGGGCCCTAAGTATTCTCTTTAGGAATCCGACCATAATTTCCTTAATATGGGAATCCTCTTTAGGAATAATCCCCATATTAAACCCCCAAATCATCAAGGAATCTCTTTCATGATGTATAACCAAACACATTTCTCAAAAGGACCATAATCTCCATTGAGACTCATTGAACAGTGTTGGATTTGATTTCCATCCAAATGGCATATGTAGGAAGCCTCCATCAGGTTCAAACCCAACACTTTAAGTAAACCCTTTACTCTTTGGTCCTTATTCCTAAAATGGACTAATCTTATTTGGAAATCCATATTGTTTTATATTTACTTGGGCTTCTTAGGAATAAGCCCCACACCAAACCATGACAAAGCATCTTTCACTTAGAGGCCCTTATCAAAGGACCTCAAATGGTATGATGTGTCCCATTAAGTGGAACCAAACTATAAGGGTTATGATTCCTTTCACAAGGATATGTAGGTAGAGCATTTTATGGGTATGATCCCAATATCAAAATAATCCTTCATCACCCTGGAAGTCAATAAATTCTAGAGTGCCCCAATGAGTGGCTTAAAACCAACATCATCATAATGATGATTAAAAGAATCTCTAAATAGTATATGAGAGGACACCATTGATGGAGAACCTCAAATATATACATATATCTCTATTAATGAAAAACCTAGAATACATAAGGATGATTCAAAATTTCACACTTGTTAATTAGTGATTGAAAATTACATGGGAAACCATTTTTATACATGGTGAACTAATAAGGATTCATGATAATATCTTAAATTTATAATGAGAGTCTCAGAGTAGACAATAATTCCCCATAAAATGGTGTGATGTGTATGAACTCCCATACTCTTGACCAATGAATGTTATTACGTATCAAAAAGTTAAAAATTAATGATCACCTACCTTTTGAAGGCTGGTCCCATTTCGATAAATAACTATTTGATGTTTTTATTTCCATGAATAAATCCAATGGAAACTGCCTAGAAGTAGTGATTCTTAAACAAGAACCCACATTTCAAATAACTAAAAAAAAAATAGTGAACCCTATGTCGATCCTTAACCAAGTTAACAATGTTACCCGCTTGTAAGGACCCTATCAATTGATAATGGAATACTATAAATAGGAAAAAATCATGCAAGTATCCATATAAAATATGTTTTTTTAATGGAGTTTATTATTGTTCTCAGTTTTCTCTCAAAACTACCTTAAGTCCAAAATGGATTTCTTCAAGATGAAACCTATGAATTTCCCGGCTATTGCTTGAGTTGGATCCTCATCCATGGGAAAAACGTCATCACCCACTCAGTGTCTTCAATGCTAGGTCTCCAATGTGCTGGTAAGGTAGTATAGTCATCAAGGTATAATCTATACATTTGAAGCTTCCCAATAGGCTCTCCAGGTTAATAACAACCCTTGATCGTTGGGTCAAAAAATGATCAATGATCAAGAAGTAGACGATCCCAACCACCAACATCAACCATTTAGAGTGATTATCCTTGGAACTCAACAAATATTCCCTCGCATACTATAGGGAGGTGAATCAAGTGGTCAATCATGGCCACAATTCAAAGATGAACGGGTCCTTACTGAGTACTCCCACCAAAAATCACTGCCAGCAAAATCGCACGGTAGTGAACCCCTAACATGATGGGGGTGTTGCCTCTGGATGTTTGGCCCTGGTCCCTCAGAACCAGGAGCATAAGGTGAACCACCGAGGAAAACGTCCAGCCAATAAAAAGTAGATTCTTACCTTTTCCCCATCTATAGAAGTCAATCAACCTAACTTGATGGAAATCAACGAGCAGACACATACACCTATCCATCCTAATTTTAATGCCCAGCAGACTCATCTGGTAGTGACCCACCAATCTCTCTAGGAAAATCCTATAGAGTACCGTACACAGACACATATACTGATTTACAAATTATCATCCAGTCTGTAGGCTCATCTGACTACATTTAAGGATGCCCTCCAATCAAATGTGGTGGAAACTAGTAAACAAATGCATTCACCTGCTTACACTCAATAATTCTGACAGCAGTCTCATCTAGCAGTATTGAAAGAAGTTCGTCAACCATTATTTATAGAAAATATCTAGCAGGTACATACACCTACTAGAATTCATCATGTCTTCCAACAGTCTCATTTGGAATCACATTGAGACATTAGATAGAAAGCTCCAACGACAAATCTGGGGCAGACTCAACTCTCTGACCGTATACATGAGTACTTTCAGTTCCCATCAATAGGAAAAGGAGTTCGAGAGCAATCACATACACCTACTACTGATACATAATGGGCGTATATTCATGTTCGAGTAACTGAAGTCACCAAACATACCTCAGAAATGGTGAAACAGAAGACAAAAATTCCTACACATATTCATGAAGCATTCCAAAATATAATAACAACAAATTCATAATTAATAGGGTAACAAACCAACAAATATGTCCCCATAGATAGGATGACACATTGTCATGCCATCCTAGAGAAGATGCAATCCTATGTTCAAGTCCTAGGGGGTTATGGGGAATACTCCCCCATATCATATAGACAACAGGATCAGGAACATACACCCTTTCCAATTGTAGGTAATCATCCCATTCGGATGAACACTCCATGGCAGGCACATACACCTACACATGATAAACACTTCTCCTAGTAAGTGGCCCAAAATAAGTGTAATATAGTATCTAAGAAGAATTCTGCCCAAATACAGTTGGAAAATAAATAGTGAAGCTATGATCTGGCTCCTCATAATTATTGAGTTCTTAATTCCCTCTGACATTTATCTATTGAATCTCACGATCCAACCCTCTCATTACCAAATTATGTGATTTATAGAAGTAATTCTGATGTTAACCATTGGACACTTAATCATGAAGGCCTGCTTCAAGAAAAATCAGTCAATCCATAGAGCCTATCTCTGAATGAGTGCCATGATAACCCTCAGTGAGGCCAGAATACAAAGGAGCAATAGGATTTATCCATTGCTATAATCCACCATTGTGGTCCTTCTCATGATAGTATATTCTGCAAAAGTTCTCTCTACAGTTGTATTTTTCATTGTCAAGATAATTCCCTAATTGAAAATTTAATAATGAGAAATCTCTATTATCTCTAGGCAGTTACCAATAGAAGTCTAGTTATGTATGATGACTTGTAATTAATGGATGAAATACTTTCTCAACCAAAAGACATATTAGGGGAACGATCATTCTCCGAACCCCACTTGGGTTATTTTTCTTTCAATATAGAAGAGGAAAAAGTGGATGATTCTATTGTTTTTAATAAGACAATCAAGAAGCATCCAATTTGGTCAAAAAAAGTGGAGATACCTCTAGTTAAAGATGATGAAGATATATTACAAAAGAGAAAACAATTAGCTAATGGAGAAATATCAATCTTTTTCTGGCCTTTGGAAAATTCTCAATACAACATTCCAGAATTGATGGCAGAGAATTGCATTCTTGATGTCCACCTCAACTTATGGATGACACTTCTCCAGTATAAAAACAATGTACTACGATATGATGAATATCAAAATAATGTAAGGGTAATAGATGGATGCAACTCAAAATTGATTGGTCATCTCTCTCAGTTTCCTAACATCCAAAGGTTGAAAACCAGTAGAGAATCCTTCAGTGTGCATGCCTCAATGCTCTAAAGAGGTTATGACTATTAATTTCTGATACCCTATCTGGTGTACATATCAGAGGATGAGGTTCACATTTAGTATTGAATTTTAGTACACTACAGAATAAAAAATCCCACAAAAAGTGGTCCCAAGAAATTTTATTTCCCAACGTTGGCAACAATCAACAGATTTTTTCTAAAATAAAGTATACACTCAAGAACAGACATCAAATATATCTCATCAAATCTAGACCTAAAAAAAGAAAGATATTGAGATACTTTTGAACCAAGAATCTGAAAATCATTATTAGGCTTCCCACATAGAGGACGTCAGCCATTAGATGACGCAAATGTCTGAAATAACACAAAAATATTCTAAAATAGGTGATTTGAGTGGTTTTTGGATAATGCACCCACCTATTGTCTAAACAAAAATTCTCAAAATCATAAGAGAATCTGCGCCAATCACAGCTATAGGAGTTCAAGAACCACCCCAGCCTATAGGGATAAAGGATTGATTAATTCAACCTTCGAATTCAATAAACAATTTTTGATGGTCTGTATACAAAGAACAAAAATAGTCCCAACTTGCATTGTTGGGGGCTTTTTGACATCTACAATCTCGTCCTCAATAGAAGTTAGTTTTCTCTCGATTAGGGAAGAATCCCCCAAGAGAGTGCACAACTGAACTATCCGAGGATTCTTTTTGGGCAAGTCTCAGTCAAATAGTTCCTGAGAATTCATCATATAGATGAGAAGAGTCTCATGTAATATACAAAAGGAGAAGATCTTAAAAGGATACGTAAATAATTATATCAATGCATTACGCGTCAGTAAATGTCATTAACACCATTATAGTAGATCCTATAGAAAAGTTGTCTATCTTATGGGAATCATAATATGAAGTTCTTATCTATAATTCAGTATACAATGATGAAAAGTAAGGAGGCCTGCATACATGAATTCAGAGACATACCCAGAATCTTGGAATTTTCTGAAATAATCAACTCCCACCCCTTCGAAAGGTATCTAACAAGGGGAAAGAAAAAAGTTAGATAACATCCCCCTTTTCCACTAGAGAAGGTCAATCTCTTTCACTTGAAGAAATATTTTCACAATAAGAATAAGAGATGGATGAGTTGAAAAGAAACAATACAGAGTTACTTTGAAGTAGTATTTCTTCATGACATACTCCCTAGGTTGATCCTCAACATACACATCCTATAGGCGATCCTCTGCAAAGTGGATTTGTGGTAAATACTGATACAGATACACAATTACCTTCATTGGGTACATAGTCAGGGAAAGATCAAAGACATACTTATAGTCCTGTTCTTGTGGTTTATCTAATAAAAATACCAGCAACACCACCACTAGAGGTTTTTCTAGTTGTTGAACTAGTTCTAGCTCCAACTATTGTACCTGTATAGGTCACAGATCATTTGGATTATCCCCAAATGTGTATGAATAAAATTGAGGCATTAACAACTAGATTGGTAGCTATATAAGAATTATGTTCTCTAGTTCAGATGGAAAAGAAAGCATACCGTAAATGGGTTGATCCGATCCCCCCACCAAATTTTGGGAAAACTATATTTTCATTCATTAATGGTTCAGGTGATCTAGAGAAACACATAACATATTTTGTTTCTATTAGTGATCCCATGATGGGGACTCCCCAACAAAAATAATTGTTAAAGATTAGGTGATTTGTTCATTCATTATAGTGATCATATTTTGTACAGTATAAAATTTTTCAATCTCGATCCATTACTGGATGGGAATATCTTAGTTAGAAATTATTCTATAATTCAGCTCAACAATTCCATAGACAAAAGTTTTTTGTTCTTAAAAATTGGAAGCAAAGAGAAAATGAAATATTTTTAAATTTCATTGATTGATGGAAAGGATTAACATATTCCTTAAATTTGGTACTCCCTTAGAAAAATTTTCTTCCAATTTGTGTGGAAAATCTATGTGATGAGTTACACACACCAAAAATCCCTGTGAAATAGACATGAGTATTTTGAGACCATACTTCAATTTCCCAACAGGTGGAGTATTTCATTATGGAAACTAAATCTAAATCTCTTGTAATTCCATCAACTTCAGGAAGGAGAACTCGGAGAGCATAGGCTACTACAATCACCCTCAAGAAAAAACTTGTACCTGCTTCCACTTCAAAAACATCATTATATTGAAGGGCTCCACTTGCTGAGTGTCAGTACTAATGAACTCCTCATTAATCTAATCAAAGAGATCAAAGGAGGAAATAGTTTGGGGAGTTATAGAACTATGTTTAATATTTTCATAATGAATAGGTTCTCGGTTACTTAATCTCAGTATTGGAAAAAAATTGATTTAGTTTCCAAGGTGGAAGAAACTAAATGAATAAGGAGATAAAGATCTTCTGAATTATTTTTCCTTTCACAAGGTGATGGTGAATCCCATCCAGGAGTGTTTTGTTTTCAAAGACCTGCTGAAAAAATGGTATATTCTACAAAAGTGAAACAGAAAATTTCATCAGCCCATATAGCATGTGTTACTGCTATAGATCCAGAGGAATAAGATGAATTGTTGGAATTCAACTGTAAAAATGTGAAGAAATACGATGACTGGATGATCAAGAAAATGATAAAAAAATTCATTCCATTATTTAAACACAGTTAAAACAACTGATTGTGTCTTCTGCTAATCCCATCATAGAAAAACCACCTTCATAAAAATATCAGTACTCTAATGGTCAATCCCTAAAGAAATGACTTGATCAGAAGGACAAAGAGAAATCAAAATAATAGAAGCTCACGTTAAATCCAAAGTTGTCATTGACTCTGGTAGATTTCATGTCATCTATTTCAAATTCAAGGATAATTTCCCCCCAAATGGAACAATCAGAATAGGCCTATCAAGAAGAATCTTCATCATATGAATAATTGATTTTTCATTACATCAATGTTATTCACTTAACTGATCCCTTTTCTTATGGTGATTCTGGTTATAATATTCCTAATTTTCCAGAACCTAACTAGGTAACTAGAAGAAGAAACCAAGGTTGAAGATATAGGGGAAAATGAGGGTATTCTAGAAGCCCCTATTTTAACTCTACCCCTACTCGAACTATATATCCAGGGGAAACTCGTGGGAGAGACCTTCACTGGGATCAAAAAGAACAAGGAGATTCTTCAACGCATGAAAGGTTTGGTCCTAACATGATTATTTTAGGGGACTTATTTGAGGTTACACAATCTATCTCTCAGTAAGTAGATAGAAATAGTCAGTCTAATATATCAAATCTATGAGTATTTCATGTTTCTTCTCTGACACATGGTACATCTACATCAGGAGAGTCAACTTCTAAGTCACCTTCAAAACCGCATCTTTATGCTGGGAAATGAAGATGTCTAGAAAAATTATACTGTTTTGAAACAGCTTTCGAAATTAATATCCAACTTTTCAATTTTGGATGCCTTGAATCTATCTAATGATATTTGAGAAGCACTTATTGAGGCTTTTTCAAGTCCTCAAGAGTTTGAAATGGAAGTTGTTGCTGTCGAGGTTTAAGTTATAGAGAATTATCTTAAAAAATGCCATGCAGTTATATCTTTTATATATGAAGATGAATATTATTTTGTACATGGACATATAAAGACCCTGTATCTATCTAGAAGGGTCAATGACATCGACATATGATGAGCCTTCATTGATAATGGATCAAGAGTAAACCTCATTCCTATTCGTTCACATCATAGAATGGTCCTCACTGAATTATACTTATCTCATTAGACTATAATTTTTCAAGGTTTTGAAAATAATGATTAAGATCCTTTGGTGAAGATTACTATCAGAACTCAGTTTGGATATCTAGTGTCTGATTTAGATTTTATGGTTGTATTTCAGGATAGAACCTTTATCATTCTTCTTGGTAGGTCTTGTCTATGTCAACTTGCAGCCATACCTTCATCATACCACCAATGTCTCAAGTACTATTTCAATGGTCAAATTGGAACATTTTATGGTGACAAGGATCCATTAAAACATATGAATCTCAATACATTGAGGCATAATTTTATCACACGAGGGGAATGAGGTCTGTGATAAATGAGGTAACCAAAATCAATGCTTCAAATTTCCTGGAAAAGATCCCATAAAACCCATTCAAACATTTGAGTATAGATTCTGTGTTTCCTATTAATCAAATTTAATGGATAAAACCAAATATGAACACTTATCTGGTGACATTCATAATGTCAATTGTTGTAATCTAGACTGACAATATAGGAGAAATTGTTCATTTTCCAAGTAGTGATGAAATCTTATATAGAGATGTATTCATTTCTTCTTCCAAACATCAGAAAACATATTCTTCATCAATAAGACTATAATAAGTTGTATCAATACTAGAGGAAGACAATGATGTTTCTTCCCAACCCATAATATCCTCTTTATTACTTCAAGAACACCCTTCATCATCAGTAGTGTTAGATAGGGTGGAATCTTCTTCAGGATGTCCAAATACTGACATCCCCTCTAAAATTAAATTTTTTTCTTCATAATATAATATTAAAGTAGAAACAGAAGAAGTTAAACTTAAGGAAGAAGAAGAGGAATATCTCAGGGATGCTCCAATAACATTTTATGAAGGTGTTTCTATCACTGTGGATGAGCTCAGAGAAACAAATATGGGTAAAAAAGAAGATCCACACCCCACTCTAATTAGTGCGGCCATGACTTCTAAGGAGAAATAAATGTACAAATCATTTCTAAAGAAACAAAGAGATGTATTTTTTCAATTATAAATAAATTCTATGTCTTAATCCCAATGTCACCACACATCATTTGGGTTTTCTAGAGAACATCGAGGATTCAAGATGCCAGCAAGAATAACACACCCAACTCATGCCAATAAAACTAAATCTGAAGTTGATAAGCTTATCAAGGATAAATTTTTCCAGGAGGTTCAATATCCAAAATTGATTGCCAAAATTTTCCCAGTAAAAAAGAATAATGGGAAAATCATAGTTTTCATTCATTTCAGAGATCTTAATCGGCATTTTCCTAAAGAAGACTTTATAGTTCCGAACACAGAGCTTTTAATTCATGCAACAGCTGGTAATGAAGATATTTACGTCATGGATGACTACTCAAGGTACATTCAAATTTTTATGGACCCATAGGATGAAGAGTATACAGACTTCATATCCCCTAAAGGTGTGTTTTTCTATGAGGTAATTTTCTTTGGATTAAAAAATGTAGGTGCATCGTATTGACGTTCCATGTACCATATCTTCTGGTCCTTCGTAGGAAAAGTTTTCAAATTTTATATGGATGATTTTTTGGATAATTATAGACAATGTTCCAATCACATTGTTGATTTAGAGACTATATTAAATAAACTTTGACAACAAAATTTGATGATAAACCCCTTGAAATGTTTTTTTGGGGGTAACCTTGAGAAAGTTCCTCATCTTCATTGTACGCCATTGTGGAATTGAAGTTGATCCTAACAATGAAGAATCTTTCCTATGCATGTCACCACCTCAAAATTTGAATGAATTGAGTAGACACCAAGGAAACATGGCCTATATTCATCTCTTAATCATGAATTTGGTAGGAAAGTGTTTTCCCTTCAGAAGATAAATGAAGAAGGGAGTCACCTATCAATGGACTGAAGACCGCTAAGAGGCATTTAATACCCTCAATAAATATATCTTGAGTCCACCAGTATTATTTCCACTTGTTGAAGTAAAACCACTTATTCTCTATGTGACAGCTTTAGAGTGATCACTGAGTGAGTTCATTTCCCAAAATAACGATTCAGGGAATTAAAACAGCCTTTACTATCTCAATCGAACTATTCTTGACACATATACTCAATATTCAATTATCGATAAGTGATGCATATCATTAATATTTGATGATTAGAAATTGAGGCACTACCTACAAAATCATGAGGCCCAATTGGTGTCTCACAATAACACACACAAATTTAACCTTAGTAATCCTATTATTACCGGACATTTGGCATGGTGTGCTATTATTTTGTAACAGTTTGATATATATTTTTTTACATAGAAGGCAGTAAAAGTCCATGCTTTGGAAGATTTCCTTGCTGAACATCCATCTACAAAAGATACATCATTGAATACTGAACATCCTGATGAAGAGTTCTTCTCTATCTAATATAATCCCCAAATAAGGGAAATGTACTTGATGGTGCCTCCATAAGTCCAACAGAGAAGAGAATGGAAAACCCTAAACTCAAAAAACAGGGGTTAGGAATTGTAATTATCTCCCCATAAAAGGCAGTGTTGCCTTATTCCATTCTTTTGTCGAAAGGCAGAACCAATAATAAGCAATAATATCAAGACGACATCATAGTCTTGGAATTGGTACTCCAAGTACCAGTGAATCCCATGTAAATAAAAGGTGATTCAGAGTTGGTAATCAAAAAAAATAAAAAGGGATTACGTTCTAAAAAACGAGTTAATACCTTTGTGTGATTAAGTCAGAGGGTTAATGGATGAATTTCACTCAGATATGAAATTTTCTTATGTCTCACGATCACAAAATTCCCAAGATGATGCACTAGATAATGCGGCCACAACCCTGGAAGATCTGAATAGGGATGAGACAATTTGCTGTATTTCCCATCGGCGTGTGGTCTCAACTTTAGTTCAAACTATAATGGAAGAAATTAATAAAATTAGAACTATTTCTAAGCCATATTGTCCTACCATGGGATATATGACACCTATCATGGAATACCATCAAAATGGATTACTTCAACCACATAGAGCTGAAAAAGAATAGTTCTGATGATGAGTGGCCAATTTTACTCTTTATGATAGTCCAGAGCACTAGTAGATCCTCTACAAATGAGGCTCTGATGGAATTCTCTTCTGGTGTATTGATGGAGAAGAAACTACAACCTTTATGATAGAAGTACATGTGAAATCTTATGGTGCTCATCAGTGTGGGCATAGGCTTTCTAATCATATTTGAAGGCTTGGATACTTTTGGCCTTCAATGACATAGGGTTTCACATATTTCACTATGAAATATCATCCCTATCAAGTGCATTACATCTTCATTCATCAACCCTCATAGTTTCTACATACATATACATACTCATGTCCATTTTCCTCACTGGGAATGGATGTCATAGGACCTTATCCCCCACCTATGGATAAGTAGTTAAAGAATATTCTTAGTAATAATAACTACTTCTCCAAATGGTATGAGGCAATACCAATCAATGAAATCAAAGGCAAAATCATTTTTAGTTTTTTGAAAACTAACATCATCATCAGATTTAGTGTCTGTCATATTATATTGATGAACAATGGCACCAATTTATGTTCTGTTGTGGTAAATAAGTGACATCAGGATCATAATATCAAACCAAATTATTCATCTCACTATCATGCGGCTGCCAATGGAATGATAGAGAATTTCAATAAAACCATATCAAACTTACTCTACAAGATGGTGGATAAATATAACAAATCACGGCCAGATAAACTTTTTCATGATTTATGGGATTAACATACTACTACCCATACTGCTACTTTGGAAACTCCATGCTCATTAGTGTATGACATAGAATTGTTTTTTCCAATTTAAATTCAATTTACTTTAATCAGAGATGAAATATGTGATTTCTTATCTATAGATGATAATTATCAGAAATGATTTGATGAGATGGGATGATTAGATGAAAAAATATTGCATACATTGCATCATTTAGATGTATATTAGAATAGAATAGCATGAGACTTTAACTACATAGTTCACCTCCCATCATTTCTTCAAGGATAATAGGTGTTGGTTCTTAGGACTCAAAGGATACTAAGAAATAAACCTCCAAATCCTAAGACAATGTGGGAAGGAACTTATTCCATACATAAGGTCTACTAAAATTGAGCTTATTTGATAATATCAATGGATGGAGATCTTATTATAACTCCAACCAATGCAAGATATTTGAAGAAATACTTTGTGTAACTACACAACATGTCTTCACTGCATGACTCTAAGATGCACATAACATATTCCTAGTTATAATACATTAAACTATATAACAACCATAATCGTTCATGTTGCACGATGATAAAATGAATATCATATTTTTACTTGCTCATGATGTTAAACTGAATGACATCATTTTTCATCCTTACATGACATTAAACTCTATGATTAAGATCTGCCCTATTTAACATTAAGAGCTTCCATATGAAAGAATCATTGACATCATTACAACTCCTAAGTGGAACATGAGTTCCATTCCTCCCTATGTTTGATTAAGATCTTCATAGGGGCCTTATTTCAAGAACTACATGTGGCTTGATTCTCATTCATATAAGATACGTAGATAAACCTAGATCTCTAATCTTAGGCCCATCCACAAGTAATAATAAATTTTATTTCCCTTTTCCTCCTCCTGTATATGAACAAGATTTATAAAGAGTTCTCTTTTAAAATACATAACATGATTTTCATACCATCTTGTTTCTTAAATTTAAGTCATTCTTCTAGAATGTGTTTACAGACCCAATCTCCCACATTAAACTCTATTGTTGTGGGAAATTATTGTTCAAGAATGATGTTCAACATGATTTTCATTCAAATGAGATATGTAGAGATTCCTAGATCTCCAATCTTGGGCCCAACCATGATAAAAACGCATTTATTACCTATGTATGAATCAAACCAGTAGAGGGAATGTATAAAGAACTACGTATGGAGAGATTATCATCCATATGAGATACGTAGTGACACCAATGTTTAGTTCCTTGGTCTAGCCACAATATTTTCCTTTTATGTCGGAATCACTTCCTATCCACACTGTATGAGTCTAAACTGTAGAACATATTATTGATTCAAAGGAAAGAAGGAAAGTATACATTTAACATTTGAGTCAGATCTATGTTAAGGACTCCAAATTCATGGATAATATTGATTAAAATATTTCCTATGTATATTGAGCATTACCCAATTTCATATTCAACACTCTTAATCTTGAATAAATTCAAGTCTTCATAATATATTTTTTTTGGTTTCTGGTGGAAGTGTTTCTAACAACAGAATTATTTTTGATAACTTTGTAGTACGTTCCCTTATGTGGCCTTGAATAATTTGCCTATATAATGGGTCTTTCAGTTAAAATAATCCACTATTTGTCTAAGAAGCACATACCCTGGTTGGCCCTGCATAATACAACCCCCATAATGGGGTTTTCAAATAATGGTAATTTTGTTCTCGGTTAATGATCCATTTTTATCCTTCAAACATTGATAACAGGATACAAGAATATGTATTTTAAAGGAGTAATTATTTAATATATGTCCCATTACATGTCTCTCAATCTAAAAGTCTTCAAGACCATGTTTTACACATTTCTTTTTCCATGTGTTCAAAGTAATATGAAATAACCTTGGATCACATGACCACATATCATATACTATTTCCATTTCTGGTCCAAGTTGTATGTCTTAAAACTAAAAACACTATAATCCCTATGTTTGGGTCAAACCTTTGCAGCGATCTTATTCCCCCAATTCTTTGGAAATCATTATTAGATAAAACCCTATCCATATTTAGGTACATTTGTTTGCAAACCAAACTTTGTGCTTTGGAAAATTTGAATCTCCATAAACATTATTTGGATTTTAGCTATAGAATGTCAAACTTCTGAGATATATTTTTCCTAACTATGTAGTTCGTGCCCCTAGGAGGCCTTGCATAAAATTTTTCTACATAATAGGCTGGTATTTCAAATTATGACACTATTTTGATATGATTCTTATTCCATAGTTGGAGCTACATAACACAACCCCCATAGTAGTTTTTTCAAATAATGGGAACTTCATTTTTGGAAAAGACTTCCTCAAATGCCTTTATCCCTTTTTTCTCATATCATCCTTCGCATTAAGAAATTACTAAATCACAGTTTACAATTCTTCCCTTCCATACCTAAATATGGGAGTTTGTTTCCAAAAAAATTATCAAGAAATGGGGATAGTCTCATACTTGTGGTCCAAGATAATGACAATAAATTAATTCCACAAAATTTCCTCACTGCATGACATAACATTATAGAGTACAATGTCTTCACTGCATGACTTAAAACTACATAACATGATATCAGAAATTATTTTTTTTGAAAAATTTTAAAAATTCCTTATATACCGAATTTTGGTAGAAGTGAATTTTCTATTCATTAAATATGTCTTCCCAGATGAATATTTATTCTTAAAATCCATTTCCTTGGAAAAACCACCCACTGTGGTCTAGATTCACTAAAATCATATTTTATTTTGCCTATTAACAATAAAATATTAAATTCTTATTAGCTCTTTTCTCCTGACTATGCAGTACATGCCCTTAGGTGGCCTTTCATAAGTTTCCTACATAACCAACCTTTCAGTTAATAGATTCTACTACTTGGCTATACATCATATTCCCTAGTCATACCTACATAACACAACCCCCATAATGGGTTTTTCTGATAATGGAAACTTCATTCTTAGAAGATACTTATTTTATTATTCTACAGGTTTTATATTTGGTGACCATAAAAAATAATTACCCAAGATTACCCTTGGTAAAATTTAATGAATATTAGAGAAATTCTTAGCCACAGAGTCTAGTTTGGGATCTAATTTCAATATTTATGGTCAAATCTATTTGAACATAAACTCAAGCCCTTTATCGTTTAACTTGCATGACTCTAAACTACCAACAACAAGAGTGGTGATACTCACTAGATTGGGAACCCAAAAAGGTATATCTCGAAAAATGTTGATTCCCATCTCACTAAACGTACATTTTGTACAGTTTAAGTAATATTGAGAAATAAAAATCCAAAAGATGCAGAGTTTGTGGGGTTGTTTATATAACCCTAGTAAAAACTAAACTATGATCTCTAAGCACCATGGCCTAGGAAAAAATTAGAGCATCCTTCTACACTTGACGTAATTCAAAATCTAACCCAATGTTGTTGGAATGCGTAAAGGTTCCCAATTTTACCTTAGAGGAATATTCTTTTCATTCTGAATGAATGAAATTATAAAGGGGGAATTTTTAGACATCATGAAATGTGTTTCATGCACTTTTCCTACAAAATATCCTCAATCGGGATCGAAAATTTTGTTTTCTAACTTTGAATTTTTATGGTGGGTCAATGACAGTAGATAAGGCACAAGACCAAAGGCCTCGAACCGAAACCCAACATGGTTACCAAGATGGGGTGCGGGGGTGCAGCCCCCCCCCCCCCCCCGATATGGACAAATTATTTTGGATATGTCCCCAAAGAGGCTCCCAAGATGCCTATGGAGAAACACCTATGAACCACCATGCTAGTGCTGATTGAAGTAATTATTTTGTCTATGTCCACAATGCATCTCCCCCGTCTAGCCAAAACACCGTCTGCATGTAAGGTACTTGCACACCATAATTCTGGCGCACAAGGCACTTGCACGACCAATCTCTTTTCTCCCAAGGTCCTATTTTTTCTTAAAAATGGAGCACTGGGGACTTTATTTGTATCGATGAATTTCCCTGAATCCTAATTGCTTCTAGGGTCTACCTAGGGCTTTTCCTAAGTCTTCTGAAACTTTCAAGGTAAATCCACAACACCAAAAGTGAAGGAATTGAAGGAGGATCATAGGACATAAGTCATTTTAGTGTTTGAAAGTCATAACACCTGTGTTCCTAAAGCTCCTAACCTCCCAAAATCAGAAACACTTACCCACCACCTATTCCTCTCACCAGAAGTTGAGCACCCCATTTCTAGGAATACTTGTGAATACTCTTGATGTCTTGAGTCAGATCCCGCCCAAGTATTAACATATAGGTTTTTTATCACATAAGTGAACATCAGTTCGCCCAAGATAACTTGCGTGTCCATATTGGCATGCCAATATATAAATGGGAACACCTCTTTGATTCACCTACTCTTTTTAGTCTATAATCCATCAATCCCTCCTCAAATCCATTAATGACAAGGAATCTAATTCATTAGCTCTATTTTCTAAAATGGATTCTGTTGAGACCTCCACCAAAACCACCTAACATATAAAACCTTTGGTAAATGCACATTAGTGTGTCTCCTATTTGGGTTTGTATATCCGTAGTCAGAGGTTTCTCCTATTTTTTCACAATGGGGTTAGAATTTAGGGAGTGTCTACGGGTTTTTATATCTGCTGTCACATGAACTTTTCTCCCTGGAATAATGTTGGGAAGTTCTTGATTCAGAGGATTAGGGTTTGGGTTCTGACCACCTCTTCTCATATCTAAGACCTATAATCTCAGGTCTATGGTAGGGAAGGTACAGTTCACACCTATTTTTCATTTTGAACAAAGGACAAGTCTCCCTCCCATAATAGGAACAATTCTAGGGAAACCATCACGGTGTAATCCACTAACATTTAATATAGGAGATTGGAGTATTTCTCCTCTATACGTCCTTCAAATTCACCCCTTACTTATAGTGGACCCTTATACAATGTAAGGAGAACAGAGGGAAGGTGTATCACCTCACCCACTTCCTTGATCGCCTCGACCTCGTCCACCGTCTCTACTGTAGGCACACCCTCTTCCACCAACGGAGGAGGAAATGTGTGGGTTCCTTTATTGAGTTTTTGACATCCTTTTTTTTCTCACACTGAGTATGAATGACTTGGGTTTAGAGATTTTTCATGATGAAAAAATATTCACAATTCCTCTTAAAGTATGAGAACTTCGAGTCATGTTCAATCTATGGTACATAGGATGCCTCCTTGAAGTCCTGATCTCCAAAGGGGGGCCCTTCTGAAAGGGTTCACCCAATCATGTCCCCTCAAAGGGGAAGTTCTCATGCATAATCCCAACATGGTGAATGAACTATTAGAAATCTGATTACCATCATAATTGGGATACATAGCAAGCCTTCTTATCATCATATCTCATTGTATATCATATTCTGGAATCCAGCCCTAATTTCTTTAATTTAGGAATCCTCTTTTGGAATTAGCCACAAATTAAACCCCTTAATCATCAAGGAATCCCTTTTAGGAAGTAATCCCGATCCAATTTCTCTCAAAGGACTATGCTCTCTTATTATAATCATTTAACTACGTGGTATTTTATTCCCATACAAATGGGATACGTACAAAGCCTCCTTGAGGTTCAAAACCAACACTTCAAATCAACCCTATTCTCCTTAGGAAATATTCCAAAAAGGGTCTAGCATTACTTGTAAACCCATATTCATCCCATGTTCCTTGGGATGCTTAAGCATAAGTCCCACACCAAACCTTGACCAATCAACTTTCTCTTAGTGGTCCTTATCCCATGAACATAAAAAGTACGATGTGTCCCATTAAGTGGGACCGAGCTACAAGGGTTCTAATTCCTTTCACAAGGTTATGTAGGTAGCCCATTATAGGGGTATGATCCCAATATCAAAACAAAACATTTTCACCCTAGACAATAATAAATTAAAGAGTTCCCCACTGAGTGGATTAAAAACCAATATAATCAAAATGATGGTTATAATAATATCTAAATTGTATATGAGATGATACCATTGATGGAGAACCTCAAATACATACAATATCTCAATTGATGAAAAACCTATAATATATACATATGAATATAAATTTCACACAATTTAATAAGTGATTGAAAATTGGATGGTAAACCTATATTATAATTGGTGAATTAATTAGGATTCATGAAAATATCTTAAATTTATAAAGAGAATCCCAAAGTAGACAATAATTCCCCTCAAAAGGGTGTGATGAGTCCGACCTCCCATCCACTCAACCAATGCATGTTATTCAGTATCTTAAAGTTCAAACATAATGAAATTATACCTTTGGACACTACGGGAAAAATGGGTATTTGCGACCGGTTATTTGCGACGGGAATAAATCCCGTCGCAAATAGTCCCGTTAAAAACTTATTTGCGACGGGGGTCTTTACCCGTCGCAAATAAGTAGTCTTTTGCGACGGGATAGGCTTCCCCGTCGCAAATAGTTTTCCCGGGCTTTGGCGCCAAATCCGGGGAAAACTATTTGCGACGGGGATGCCTTTCCCCGTCGCAAATAACCGGCGGCGGTAAAAGGTATTTGCGACGGGAAAATATTCCCGTCGCAAATAACCGGCGGCGGTAGAAGGTATTTGCGACGGGAACGTATTCCCGTCGCAAATAGTATGTTATTTGCGACGGGTCCCGTCGCAAATAACTATTTACCGGTTGACCGTAATAAATGCGGGCGAAGGTATTTGCGACGGTGCCCGTCGCAAATAATACTATTTGCGACGGGATTCCTGTCGCAAATGGACCCGTCGCTAATAATCTAACCTATAAATACCCCCATCCGTTTTTCTCAAATCATTCTCATTCTCCACCTTCTTCTGCTCTAAAATTTCTATTTCTAAATTAGAGTTTTTGTTCAGTTTAATTTTTTTCTTCGGAGCTGTTATTAAAGTTTTGAAGAACGATCAGAGCTCATCAATTTTCAAGGTATTTATGTTCATTTTAATTTAATATTTATTTTTAATTTTGTATTAATTTCAATTATTTTTGATTAGTTGTAATTTAATTATGTTTATATTGTTTTCTTACTTAATAAATTTAAATTATTAGTATTGTTCATAGTTAATGGTAATTAGGAATAATTTGTAATAATTTTTAATAATTAAGAATAAATATTAATAATTAGTAATAATTACCAATAATTAGTAATAATTAGTAATAATTAGTAATAATTAGTAATAATTACCAATAATTAGTAATAATTAGGAATAATTAGTAATAATTAGTAATAATTAACAATAAATAGTAATAATTAGTAATAATTAACAATAAATAGTAATAATTACCTATAATTTGGAATAATTACCAATAATTAACAATAATTAGTAATAATTAGTAATAATTGCCAATAATTGCCAATAATTACCAATAATTGCAAATAATTAGGAATAATTAGGAATAATTAGTAATAATTAGGAATAATTAGTAATAATTAGGAATAATTAGGAATAATTAGGAATAATTAGTAATAATTAGGAATAATTAGTAATAATTACCAATAATTAGTAATAATTACCAATAATTAGTAATAATTACCAATAATTAGTAATAATTACCAATAATTAGCAATAATTAGCAATAATTAGAAATAATTAGCAATAATTAGCAATAATTAGTAATAATTAGCAATAATTAGTAATAATTAGCAATAATTAGGAATAATTAGCAATAATTTGGAATAATTACCAATAATTTGGAATAATTACCAATAATTTGGAATAATTACCAATAATTAACAATAATTAGTAATAATTTGTAATAATTACCAATAATTTGTAATAATTACCAATAATTTGTAATAATTAGTAATAATTAGTAATAATTAGGAATAATTACCAATAATTCCAATAATTACCAATAATTGCCAATAATTACCAATAATTGCCAATAATTAGTAATAATTATCAATAATTAGGAATAATTAGGAATAATTAGGAATAATTAGGAATAATTAGGAATAATTAGTAATAATTAGGAATAATTAGTAATAATTAGGAATAATTAGTAATAATTAGGAATAATTAGGAATAATTACCAATAATTGGTAATAATTACCAATAATTGCCAATAATTGCAAATAATTGCAAATAATTAGGAATAATTAGTAATAATTAGTAATAATTAGGAATAATTAGTAATAATTAGGAATAATTAGCAATAATTAGGAATAATTAGAAATAATTAGGAATAATTAGGAATAATTAGCAATAATTACCAATAATTACCAATAATTAGTAATAATTACCAATAATTAGCAATAATTAGCAATAATTAGTAATAATTAGCAATAATTAGGAATAATTAGCAATAATTAGGAATAATTACCAATAATTAGGAATAATTACCTATAATTAGGAATAATTACCTATAATTAGGAATTATTACCTATAATTTGGAATAATTACCAATAATTTGGAATAATTACCAATAATTAGCAATAATTAGTAATAATTTGTAATAATTACCAATAATTTGTAATAATTAGGAATAATTAGTAATAATTAGTAATAATTAGGAATAATTAGTAATAATTAGGAATAATTAGGAATAATTAGTAATAATTAGGAATAATTACCAATAATTACCAATAATTTGTAATAATTAGTAATAATTACCAATAATTACCAATAATTGCCAATAATTAGTAATAATTATCAATAATTGCAAATAATTAGGAATAATTGCAAATAATTAGGAATAATTAGTAATAATTAGGAGTAATTAGGAATAATTAGGAATAATTAGGAATAATTAGTAATAATTAGTAATAATTAGTAATAATTAGGAATAATTAGGAATAATTACCAATAATTACCAATAATTACCAATAATTGGTAATAATTACCAATAATTGCAAATAATTGCAAATAATTAGGAATAATTAGTAATAATTAGTAATAATTAGTAATAATTAGTAATAATTTGGAATAATTAGTAATAATTAGGAATAATTAGTAATAATTAGTAATAATTAGGAATAATTAGTAATAATTAGGAATAATTAGTAATAATTAGGAATAATTAGGAATAATTAGTAATAATTAGGAATAATTAGGAATAATTAGGAATAATTAGGAATAATTACCAATAATTTGTAATAATTAGTAATAATTACCAATAATTGCCAATAATTACCAATAATTGCAAATAATTAGGAATAATTAGGAATAATTAGTAATAATTAGGAATAATTAGTAATAATTAGGAATAATTAGTAATAATTAGGAATAATTAGCAATAATTACCAATATTGTTTTTTCGTAAATATTGATAATATTTTTTTTATTACTAATAATTAGTAAACGAAATCTGCTTGGATAATGAAGGGAAAATTTATAATCATCTCCACAACGATGATTACCAAATTTCCTTTCATTATTCAAGCAGTTTTCCTTTTGCTAAGTATTTCTAAGTATTGCTAAATTAGTAATAAATAGTAATAATTAGCAATAAATTGTAATAATTAGTAATAAATTGTAATAATTAGTAACAATTAGTAATAAATTGTAATAGATTGTAATAATTAGGAATAATTAGGAATAATTAGGAATAATTACCTTATTACATGTGGAGACAGAATGTGAAACACACAGATGAAAGGAGAATTGTATATAATATAAAAAATTATATTATTTTAATATTAATAATAAAATATACTAATAATGTAATTATGTTATTATTATATAATTAATATTTATAAAAAAAATTATATTAGTATTATTAAAAAAAATAAAAAATCAATATAATATTAAAATTATCAATATTTGTAACATGTTTTGCTTTATTCTCAATATATTCAATCCTTGCTTGAGTGTTTTTTCTAACAAATTATTCAAAACCAGTAATGCTTTTATATTTTATAGAAAAATATGGAACAACGAGGTCGTCAACCGTCATTATTAGATGACCGCATATGGATAAATCAACGTAGAAATCCAAATGGTTCTGGTTTAAATCCAGTATATATAGAGGGTGTGGATATTTTTTTATCATTTGCGGCATCAAATTCAGAATTTGTTTCAGAAGGAAAGATAAAATGCCCTTGTAGAAAATGTGCATTGAGAACGTTTGACACGTTTGACAAAGTGGGGGAACATCTCTTGCATTTTGGTTTTCAAGCAGATTATGTTTTTGGTATCAACATGGTGAACGCAGTTACAGAGCAGGTGATACCAACTTGATTCCAGATCCATCCCGGTTTCAAGATTTAGTACATGATGCTGTTGTAATTATATGTAAACTGGAAAAAATAT
The DNA here is from genome assembly GCA_963277665.1 of Viscum album. Classification (NCBI taxonomy): domain Eukaryota; kingdom Viridiplantae; phylum Streptophyta; class Magnoliopsida; order Santalales; family Viscaceae; genus Viscum; species Viscum album. The sequence goes on along the minus strand of OY728159.1, from coordinate 1,414,841,704 downwards.
TTCCGCCGTCTTTCTTCGACTCAATGGAACATTTGATGTTACATTTGCCATATGAAGCCAAATGTGGAGGTCCGGTACAGTTTCGATGGATGTACCCATTTGAAAGATGCATGCAAAAATTGAAAAGAAAAGTACGCAACAAAGCATCTGTTGAAGGATCTATTGCAGAAGCTTATTTGAAAGAGGAAATATGTTTTTTCTGCTCCCATTATTTTGAATCTGAGTATCCTTCAAAACACAACCAAATGGGACGGAATGAGAGGAATATTGATGAAATCAACAATCAATTATCTATTTTCAACCAGTCAGAGCTTGGTTTTGGTGGAGTTTCTGAACGCTGGCTTTCAGATGATGAACATCATAGAGCTCATACGTATGTTCTGCTCAACTGTGAAGAGATGACATCAGTTGTACTGTAAGTGTTTATATCACTTATTCTATCATTTATGTTACAGTAAATAACTTTGGTTTTTATAGGTTGTATGATAATCATATCAAGAAACAAATTCCACAAATTACAGCAGCTGCTCTCGAAGAACGTCGACTGAAAAATTTCTCTCAGTGGTTTCAAAAACTGGTAACATAAATTCTTTATCATTTAGCAACTCATTCAATGTATAGTTTACTATATTGATAATTATTTCACAAATCTTCAGGTGTCTTGACATGCTGATAAAATTGACAAACGGTTGTGTGTATTGAGTAACCCACCTTCCAAACTTGTTAAAACTTATAATGCATATGTGGTGAATGGATTTCGATTCCACACACATGCATATGGGGAATCGAAAAAAACAATGAACAGTGGAGTTAGCTTGAGAGGATCTCATCATCGAGAAAATGAAGTTGACTTTTATGGCATACTTGATGAAATCATTGAACTCTGTTATCTTGGACAACATTACATAACCATGTTCAAATGTTGGTGGTTGGATACAGAGAGAGGCGTGCGTGTTCATCCGACTCATGGAATCATCGATATTAAATGTAAAAGTGTTCTCGCAGTAAATGAACCATTCTTATTGGCTCAACAGGCATATCAGGTTTATTATGCAAAGTACTGTGCAACATAAAGAGACTTGACTGATTGGTGGAGTGTAATAAAAATCAAAATTCGAGACAATCAGTTTAGTCAAAGTGAATGTGCTTTCACTGATGTGCAAAGAATTGAAGTTTTTCAAGAGAGTACTCAAAATCAATCTTTTTTACAAAGAGATATGAGTATCGATGAAGACACCCCACATTTAAGAGTCGGTGATGACGATGATGTTAATGATGTCACACATGAATTTGAAATGGTAAGAGATGAAGCAACTGCAACTCGAATGGATATCGATGATGTTGAGGAGGAATATGAAGATGACATTGACATATATGAAGATGATGATGAAGATGAACACTTATAGAATTCCATGGTATTTATATACAATCATAATATGTATATATGTATATATAATAGTAATTATCAATTATTTGCTAATATGAACATTTTCTGTTTCAGATGGACGAGGCCACATTTCGTGAGTTGGCGGAGGCTGACCTACCTTTCGATGCGGATGAGTTGCTGGCAGATGACCCTCAGCCTGCAGGCGCTCCAGGGAGTACGCGGAGGGGGCGCGGTCTTGCACGATTGATGATTCCTGACCCCGTCCCCGAGCGACCTCCACGTCTTGGGTTTGATCCGCGCACCCGGAGGTGTGATAACCTGTGTAATAACCTGTGAATTTGACTAAGATTTCATTAATCTATTCACATAATAAATGTTTATTATTTTTTCAGTTTTTCGCATATAGCAGTCGGACAGGGCAGCGCTATTTTGCGCAACTATTTCTCTCAGCTGTGGACCACATGGGAGCAGATTCCCATTGATGTGCAGCAGGCCATGTTCGGCCATTGGTCGGTACGTACGTAAATAAATAATTTTTATTTTGAAAATTATTTCATTTCTAACTTGATATTTTGATTTATTTGTAGGGTTTATGGTATCCGATCGAGGATACCATGCATGACGCCATCCACGAGGCATGGGAGGTGGCCATGCGTGATCGCCTTCGTCAGTTTTTGCACAATTTAAGAAAAGATGCGATGAAGAAAGCAGGAGTGTCAGATTTTGATGAGTCATGTAGAGCACACCGACCAGAGTACATTTCATCCCATGTATGGGATGGATTATGTGCGCACTGGTTGAGTGGTTCCTTTCAGAGGAGATCATCGGTGGGGAGGCAGAATCGGGGGAGGCAGGAGGTGACTCATCGAGCTGGGAGCCGTTCTTTCAGTACTCATTGACAGCATCTGGTACGTACATTATTTATAAATATTTTATATAACTATAAATATTAACAGTTTATTTTTTATTCTTATAGGCTGTCGAGCACCCCGATATTACAGAGTACGACGTATATCGGAGGATGTATAGTGATCCTGCTACTGGGGAGCTCAGAGGTGATCGTCAGCATCACATCGTGGTCAGTATTATTTGTTTTCAAGTTTAAAAATTAACTGCATATAATATATTCACAATTTTAATTTTAAATTGCAACTATAGGAGTCATATGAGGCTGCAGCGGCACAGGCCCGGCCTGAGAGTCAGGCCGAGGCATCAGATCAGACCACTGCCCGTCAGTTTGATGAGGCGGCATGGATGCAGGCCACCCAGTATGCCTTCGAGAAGGGCTGGGTAGTTGGTATCGGCTCTCGACTGACTCCCGGAGATTATTATGGCAGTGCTGCGATGTCGGCGTCCAGCTCGAGAGGAGCTCGTGCATCTTCTTCTACACAGTATGAGGAGCAGTTGCGATCTCAGACTGCACAGATAGAGAGTCTCCGACAGGAGCAGGAGCAGATGTGTCAACAGCATGAGGAGGAGCGTCGACGCCAGCAGCAGCTGTACGAGGAGCAGACGAGTCGGTGGCAGCAGCAGCATCAGGAGCAGATGGAGTACATGCGCCGACTCACTCATGCTTTAGGGATGAAGTTTCCTCCACCACCATCTGCAGATCCCCCACCTCCCCCCTCCCCCCTCCTACAGATTAGAGTTTTTATTTCTGTTATAAAATTTGTGAAATCAAAATATTTTTTTTCTATTCGTAGTTTCTGTCTCATTATAAAATATTAATAATATTATATTTTTAAATAACAATATTAATATGAATAATAATAATATTTATATTTTATAATATTAAATTTTATATATATATTAAAATTTTATTTATATAATAAAATTATATATATATATTAAAATTTTATAATATTAAAATTTAATTATTTTTTTGTAATACTTGAATTATTTTAATATTTGAATGTAAAATAATTCTATTATTTTTATATTAATTAAAATAACTTATTAATATTTTTTTTATTTATGAATTATAATTATAATATTATTATATTAATTAAATTATTTATTAATATTCTATTATTTTTATTTTTGAATTATAATTCTACTATAATTATAGTAATTAAAATAATTTATTATTTTCATTTGTAAATTATAATTCTATTATTATATTAATTAAAATAATTTATTTATGAATTATAATTCTACTAGTATTATTAATTTTTTTTATTTTTTTAAAAAAGAGTTTTTGCGACGGGTCCCGTCGCAAAAGGTATTTGCGACGGGCCCGTCGCAATAACTGTTTAAAAAGTTTTTTACAAAAATACGGAAGACTATTTGCGACGGGGAGAATGCCCGTCGCAAAAAAAGGCTTTAGCGACGGTCCCGTCGCAAATAAGTTTAGTTGCGACGGCGTTTTCAGCAACGGGCTATTTGCGACGGGACCCCGTCGCAAATGGCTATTTGCAACGGGATCCCGTCGCAAATAGCCCGTCGCAAATACCTGCTTTTCTAGTAGTGGGAAAGCAGGTAACTTTTGGATAAATAACTATTGGATGTTTTAGGTTCCATGAATAAATCTAATGGAAACCGCTTGGAAGCAGTGATTTCTAAACTAGAACACATGTTTCAACGAATTAGTAAATAAAAATTCATAGAGACATGCTATGATAAATGAATCATTTTCTTTATAGAGCCTCCAACTAAACATTAAATACCCTTAATTCTGTTGGGGCCATTCAGTCAGATGGAAGGAAAATAACATTAGTCCATGAAAGAAGATCAATCATAAACCCGACTAATCTCATGGGTGGAAACCTTGGTAAATTTTTTGGAAAACAATACATTAACTGACTAACAACTGCTGGAAAATTGCTATCATAAATCCCTTAAATTTATGAAAAATTCAACACTCTAAACTGTAATGATATCATTCCAATTTATGGTTCCAAAAAGCCCATTGAATCTTCCTTTAAATTTTGATCCAACTATATAGTTTCTCGACACCATCATCAGTCATAAAAATAGCCCATCAGTTATAATAGTTGATTTGAACCTTGATATATGTAAACCAATCCAAACATTGAAGTATGTAATATACATCCATTTATATCACAATGAAATCCCAAATCAACATAGCTACATGAACAATTATTGAACATTCTCTACACATAATGGCTCAACATTATCTTTGACCAGGAAGAATTTACAGTTTCAAAATTGAAGGAATCATAACAACACTAAAACATGGAAAATAAATATAAAAGGAATAAATAAATGAATAGGATAAACCCATATCAAGCAAATCTTACATAAGGGTAGAGTTTAGAATAATCATACCTCGCACCATTGATGGTATAGAGTAATGATTCATGATATCTTATAATAATAAATATGATTTCTTCCTTGTGAAACTTTTTACTTTATTTCCCTTTTGATATTTACCTTTTTGAAGAGTAATGTAATTTTTTGAATCACTATGGCTATAAAAATTATTATAATGAGATTGATATTATTCCTTCATCCCATCAAGGAATACAAAATTTCCAACACTTGAGAAGTGTCTTGAACACCCGAACATGGGTCATTATGACAATGATGCTGAAGACTCCCCATCTGATTGCAATTATGGCATGCTCTAGGTGTTTTTGTATAATATCCTTTTTTTTGATTCAGTGAATCACAATGAAAAACACTATCTTGAACTTGGTTGAGGATGAAGATTAATTGATCCAACCATATGATTATGAGTCACTCCACTACCTTGGAAATATGTGTAACACTTCTACTTATCCCCCACATTATTGTTCTTCACCATTTCCCATATCTATCAACATGATTCCTCCAAACATGCATAGCTAGTTTATATTCTGGAAAAAACTCTAAACCAATTGTTGGTTCACCAATGGATCAGGTGAAACTATGTTCATAGCAGCTTCTTCCTGTTGGTTCCTATGATTTATATCAGGTATCATTTTCTATACAGACAAAACCACCACAATTCTCACTCTCTAGAAACTAATTGATTTTTTTTTTCAAATTCTACCACATCACACAAATCAAAACATTTCTGTCCAAAATTTAAAATTTTCCACATTCAACCATTTTTAAAAATATTTACATGTTTTTTAAAATAATATAATTTTATATATTACCATTTCATGAATTTTTTAATATCACATTTGAAGATAAAAATAGAGAAATTTTCAAAATAAAAACTTTTTCAACCAAATCATATATCATTACTCATATTGAAATATGAACTCCTAATGGGAAGTCATTTCTAAAAATCTTTTCATGCATGTCTCATTAGATAGAACATTAAAAATAAGATTTTAATTTCTATTTGTGTTTAAAAAACACATAAGTACCCACTAGCTGATAACATTATTTTTAGTATAAAATGGTTAGATATGTATTTGTTTTCTCTAAATTTCATGTCCTAACAATAATACTCTTTTGCACTACCTAAAATGGGCCCCTCCACTTTTGTTTTTTTCTCAAATATTGAGTTTATTCCCTCTCTTCTGCGGATTCTAATTTTCCCAAAAGTCCCATATTTGTACTGTGGCTCGCCCCAACTCTCCTTAGTGCACTCAGAGTTTAACTCTACCTTGGACCTGTTCAAGCTAACACTGGTGGCGCAGTTTCGTCAATGAAGACCCCCAGTCGATGCATCTGACCGCTTTGTCTTCGAGGCTTGGGATCTTCAAGATCGTGTGATTATTGGTCTCCTTGACAGAAGGCATATCATGATCTGGTTTGTGTCGGTTGATGATCTTGCCACGGCATGGTCTAAAGCCCCCCGCAGATGTTGTGGTTTGTCTTTCTATCTCCTTTGGTGGAATTGTGAGTTTTATATGCAACGTCCTAACCGTAGCATGACCATTAGGGTTTGTTTCCCCGGTCTCCCACTTCCATTTCAGACTCCTTCGATTTTGCCTCTTCTTGGAAATCTAATAGGCCGATATCTACGTTCTGACTCCAAAACTGATGTTGTTTGTCATCCAATATTCCCTTGTATTTGTGTGGAGGTTTATGTCTCGAAGCCCCCAATTTATTGGGTGTGGGTTACTGATGGGAAGAATTCAGATGGAGGAAACCTTTCATGTTTGAATCATGGATGGATTTCTGCAGATCCTGTAATAGGTTGGGTCATTGTTCTTCTTCTTGAAGGAATGGCTCATTGAGAAGAAGGGTGTGTAGGTGGGGTTATGAGGCTCCATCCATCTTTGATGGTGCTTTCCGGGAGTCTTTGACACTGCAGGGGAAGGTTCAAGTGGATGGCGGGCTGGAAAATCAACCTGTGATACCTAAGATTTGGGTGGAGAATCTAATGGCTAGTGGTGAAAGTATTGTATTGAAACAACAAAGTGTGGTGCCTCTTGGGCCTAGGGTCATGGATGTTTTCACTAGGCTGCTGCGGGATTTGGGGGAGACTAACTCTCTCAGTGGAAATGATCATGTTGCGGCTTCGGCTAAGGTTGCAGGGGGCTCCAATATGCATCCTGTTGCTGAGGGTTCCTCACTGGTGCATGATCACATGTGTTCGGGACCTTTGAGCCAATATGCAACTATTGATTTGGCTCCATATGATCAGTACAATAGAGAAGTATCTTGTGGACAGACTCAAGAAAATATTACCACCCATCTAAAGAAGGTTTCCAATGTTGTTGATGTGTAGGAGAGGAGTTCAGTTGGACTGAAACCACCTTCTGTGAAGCAGGCTGTTGGAATTGCGCTTAGCAATCTCTTTGCTGGATTGCTGGATGATGTCTCAACCCTGAGTTAGGATAAGGGCATGCCTTCAGGTGCATTTTCTCCTGAGGATGTTATAGAACTAGGTCTCTCTGCTGGTTTGCAAGAGGAGGATGATGGAGATGGTGTTATTGTAACTGTCATTAGTGAAGACTGCTCAAAAGAAGTGGAGGGTGGTATTGCTCAAAAAAATACTGCTCAAAAGAAAGTGGGAAGTGGTACTGCTGTGGGCCGGGAGGACGATGTGCTAAATGAGATAAATTCTAATCATGTGTTTGTGGATCACAGAAATTTTCTTGCAGTGATGGACAATAACAGTGGACCTCAGAAGGAATGGGTGGAGAAGGAGGGTTATCGTGCTGTTAAAATCTCTGGACAGTGGGGGGACTGCATTGATAGTGATAAGGAAAATGCTGGTGGCATGTCTCGGATTTTGTACAGTGATGTTGTGCAGGGTGCCAGAAAGAAGGTGTCTGAACATGAGGAAGTGATGACTACACCACCACAAATATGGACGAGGAAAGACTGTTCTTACTTACCAAAACCAATGTCCACTAGGTCTTCTGCTGGGAAGGAGAGCTTGGTAGAAAATTCTTCTAAGGAGATTCTTGCCTTCAAGAAGTTGAATCTGAGAAGGAAGTATGCCAAGATTTTGAACTAGCATGATGGCTCGGAATGGGAAACAGCTACTGTGGAGGAAGAGAATTATGATAGATGTGATGATGGATCTGACTTTATGACATGTAGTTTATTCTTTTACCTTTTTTTAATGGTTTCCTGCACTTTTCCTTTTACATTAATAAATGGTCAGGGGCTTGCCTCTGACAGAGCTTTTCTGGTATAACCGAGTCAAATACAGACCAAGACTAATAATATATTAAATTCAAGGGCCAAAAAACCTGATACCAATGGTAACATCCTTACACTTCTCATTATCATGATTTGATTCATAATTTCTACTTGGCTTTAAGTGACCTTACCAAGACACCAAAGGATTGAAATAAATTCTAATGGATTCCTTAACTAATGGGGGATGATTTTACCTTTGAAAATAAAACAATCCAACCAAACATACCATAGAAAATGACCACTATATGAGTCATGATAAAAATATAAAACAACTCAAGGTAATACCATTAATATAAAAACCAAAGTATCATAAACTACCACAGAGGAAGATAACTAACATTAAAGTACACAAAGGAAGAAAAATCCAACAAAACTCAATGAAAAACCATGTAACTCCAAATCTTAAACATGATTCATGATCCAGCTCTAAAAAATATACCATGTATCATTATACACCATTTAATAAGTGTGATAATTTATCATTTCTTGTGACCTGATAAATAATATCTATAAAAGAACCAAATTTCCAAAGCAAGGGTGAAATCTGAAACTCAATAGAATTTCCCCAATTGAATTTTTTCATCATGACACTAGGATAGAACCAGTTAATACATGTTTATAAACCAATTTATATAAAAAAAATTAAATAGTTTATATCCGAATATAAAACAAGTACCATGGTAAAATAGTTTTCTCAGAACAACACCATGTTCCAAGGAAAGAAATGAAACAAGTCATTCCAACCATTTAATTAATTAAATTATAATTACCCATTCAACATCATATAGATGAACACAACCATAAAAAAAGCTTGGGTTTACCATTGATGGTGTAACTTTTAGATCTATAACACATCCCTTTTATGGTACTATATTCAAGACAATTATCCATCCCATTCCATCCTTGCATAACCATTCAAAACAATCAAAAATGAATAAGACCATTAAAAAACAATTCAATCATTCCAATAAAACCACATGTTTATTAAAATCCAAAAAAATAAACCATTTTAATAAAAAAAACCCTTTTAATGAAATCACTTTTATAGCAAACCAATGCAATAAGACAAAATTTTTATTGAAAACTCATTTTCCACAAACCATTCCATTATAACCAACCTTTTCTTGGAAACACTTTCTGAACCAACCAACCAAATTTTTATTAAAACACTTTTCCATGAATCAAAACCAAATAACCATTTTAAAATAATGTTTCCAAATACACCTTTTTCCAAAAAACCCAAATTATCACAATAATAAAAACCATTGAAAATAAGGTTTCCATAAATCAATTTCACAAAAAAATCACAATAAATTTAAATAAAAAATTTAAATTTGAAACTAAGCCTTAATGTTATAAATATAGGTGTCAACATTGAGGACACATACCTCAAAAAGTATGGTGAAAACAAATAATGACACGAAAACACTCACAAAACCTAGATAAATCTCAAAAAACCCACCTTAGATCTATTCCCTTATAATCAAAAAATGAAAATATGACCATTATTATCATAAAAAACTATAGATATATCCACATAGGTCTATATAAATCGAACTAAGATAAGGAGAAAAGTAGATCTATGAAAACCCATGAAAAACTACCATAAATGATGAATTTGTAATGTAATCAGGCTTCAAGGCACTAGAAACACATTCCGATCACTACCAATTTGATGGGGAAGGGGTTCCACAACAATTGGGTGGTGGAAATATCATGTTTGGGTTGATTTGGAGAAAATTAAAGGTGTTAAAACATAATCCTAACCCAAATCTACTTTTCTAGGATCTTGTCTTTGAACTCTGCATGATTAGCCAAAATCAATGCTATAACCATGCGCCATCCATGATCTCAAGGAGGACCTCGTACGGTTGGGATTCCTGATTAGAAAAACCATGAACCAACCATTAAAAATCCTTCTATCCCACTATCCGGGTTTTCTCATAGGGTTCCACAAATTTTTTCCAAATTGTGCTCCTAACAGTGTGCTTCTCCTTTAGCCTACATCTCAGTGTGAAAAGTTTTCTATAGGAGTTTAACTAATTCCACAAACTCTGCTCAAACTTTGAACATGTATAAAATCCAAAAAAATACAATTTTTTTCCAAACCCACCCAAACTTCAGACAAACAATTTATATTCCTAAAAATCATAATTTAAGGGATACTTACTTGAAACTATGGGGTGATACAGTAACCTCTAGTACATTATCAGTGCTACTGAAGATACAGGGTGGGGGTCTTGTGTGATCTTTATCAAACACACTCATATATCCATATGAATATTTCCACCATAATATTTATCATATAAACCATATTTAGGCCCATATAATCCCTTTTACCATGACATCTAGATCATGGAAATATTCAAACAACGATTGATTATATAAGCCTCAAGGATTATATAATAAAGTTATGATGTATAATGTTTTAATTCTAAGTATATCTAGAACCTCAGGTAAAAAATATTGGTAATATGCATTCACCCCCATGTATATTGTTGACTGAATGAAATTTTAGTAGATATAATTTAGTGTGTCATTAGAAATAATAAGTCACCACATATTTCTCATGAGTCCACTAATTATGATAATCTAAACATATCATCATAACCCATAATACTCTTTAATGATCAATGATTTGGTATACCTCATAGTCATAAATTAAGGGGAAATTATCATTCCATTACACATGTATTTAAATTAGACCACACATGAATAAATGATAAATTGATATTTTATTTATTATAAAATCATAAAACATAATTAAATCAATAAATAAATCACTTATATATCATATTCCAAGAGTTTCAACATAACCCTCTTCCATTTTTAGTGCTAATTTATTAATAAATAGATTCTCTACATTATCATCTATATTTGACCAACATATCCTAACATCACACCTATAAAGGATCTTTCTTATGAGTTGATATTTTCAAAAAATATTTTTGGTCCTTTTGTGAGTACTAGGTTCCTTGGTATGCTCAATGTTTTTGTTATTTTTAGAGTAATTATTGATTTCCCCTTAATTCTAGGTACCTCCTCAAGTTTATAGGTTATCTTTGTGATCAAAAAAAATTATATTATGTAATGAATTAATTTTTCTTTGTTTTTGAGCCCACCATGGTGGATTGTTTGTAACTCTTCCAAATAAGAGATCCAAAATTAGAGAAAAAAACTAGTCTCAGATCTTGTATAATATCTATTAGATTGGAAAATTTCATACGAGTAACCCTTTATACATAGCTTAGCCTTTCCAACAAATACCAAGTACACATACTTAGTCCTTCTTATGTTTCTAATGATATTATTAACATCCATCCAATGACTCCCACAGTGATTATATTTGAATCTACTTATTTTTATAAGAGCATAAGAAATGTTAGATCGGTGTACACAACATAGAATTCATGATAGATCCTATAGAATATTCTTATATAATTATACCCACAATTTATAACTCTATAAAATGATCTAAAGTATTATTAAGACTCTTTCCATGTAACACTGGTGAGGAACACTTTTAGAGTTCGGTGTATTTTCACTCTTTACAACTTTTCCAATGTATATTTCCTCATTGAGTACAAGAATCCTCTTAGGTTGATCTTTCTATATATTACTACCTGGTATATAGGTTTTGTCACCCATATCCTTCATTAGGATTATATTACTCAACCACATATTTTCATAATGTAATGTTGGGATGAAATTTTTGATAATTAGTTTTTAATCCATATAAAACATTAGCAATACAATAACACTATTACTAATCCCCTTATATTCCAAAGAATCATCCATCTTTTTGATGAAACTAAAAACATATTATGTCATGAAACATGATATTTCAACATCTAGAATCTTTATTTAATCAATAGATGGACTTTTCAAACTTTTATAACCTAGTATACTCATTTTGTATTTCAAAACCTTTAGGCTATATCATATTATTATCCTCAACATAGTAGTTTTGACAAAAAAATTATTATATATCATAAACTAAATGAGTTTCTAGGAAAAGAAATATTTAATTAATCTTTATCACTACAATAAGTGAAAATGTTTACTTATATTCATTACCATGAATTTAATTGTAACCCCTTACCACAATACAAACTTTATTGGAAGAAAATCTACGATCCAAAACAATTTTATTGTAGAAAACCCATATACACATTATGGGTATCACCCCTTCATGTGTATCCTTGAAGACACAATATTGTATACTATTTATGGACACAATTTTAGATTCCATTAATTTTAACCATTTATTATAATCAGAAACTCCCAATATCTTACATATAGGTTATAAGTTCATCTCCTATGAAAATTAATTATTCAACATTTTTAATGAGAAATTTATATATCACAAGTTATTGATAAATCATTATAAAACATCATTGATCTTTTTTATATTTAGTTGGTTCTTATTAAATAAGAAATTATGGACCTAAATCTACTTATATATTTGCAACACATCCTATTAATTGGTCCTAATGATCAATAAGTTTAGTTTTACTCCCACTAACTCTTCAAATAATATATTCCTTCCCAAAAAATTGACCAGTTCGGGACAGAAACATTTTTTGATAAGTTTAATTATATAAATAATATCCAAATTTTCCTTGGTATAAAAAAATGAGCATTTATCTGATTTGGGGCCAATATTTTCAAAATCCAATCATTGTGTGAGGGATTTACAACCCAAATATTCATAATATAAATTATCGGATTTTGCTGAATCTGAATATTTTATGGTGTATTTTTGATCGATTTATATGGAATAGAGTTATGTAGTAATGAAACAGTATCTAGGGAATAACCCTATAATGAAATAGGTTGGTCTAATTACCTCATTATTGATTGAACCCTGTCCTAAATGGTAAGAATCATTCTAATGAACACCATTAAATAAGGGTGTTATTGGAGGAGTGTTTTATGAATGAATTCCACAACCCCTCAGAATATCATTGAATGTTTGGCTTAAGTATTAAACACATAAATCTAATCTGATAATTTTAATACTTATTCCTATTTGAGTATTTAGTTCATTCTAAAACACTTTAAAATTTTCAAATGTCTCAGACCTATGTCTCTTCAAAAACTCATTTCTATTCTGAGTAAATTCATCTATAAAAGTAAACAAAATACTAAAAACCACCACTTTATTGAGTAATAATGATCCCATATTCATTAGTATGAATGAGATTAAAGAGACCACTATTCTATATCCTTTTATAGTAAGAGTTTCTCTAGTTATTCTTCTTAATAAACAATATTAACATGAATAAAATGATTTATAATCAAATCTTTCAAACAATTTACATTATTAGATTATTTAGAAGCATTTCTCATTTATATTCCCAAGGTTATAATGAAAATGGTAGGTGATATTATAATCATCCCTAACCTTATTATTTTGGAATTTATAGATAGGATTATACTTACCTAGAATATGTACACTTTTACCATATTTTCAATGATAGAAAACAATTCATTCTTCTATATAGAGAAAATATTTATCTAAATATTGATTGGAACCCCCATATTTTCCAAACAAGATACAAAAATAAATTTTTGATCAGAATATAATAATAATTCTTTCATTATAGGACTAATACAATGGGAAAAGACAAATCATAAGTGTAAAATTTTAATTCAACCACCCTTCCCCCATTACCATCATGAAGGCATACTTCACCCCTTTTCAATTTCATCTAATGATTGAATCTATTTTTATAAAAAAAAGTGAATGATGTACACCTAGTATCTAATACCCTTTAATCAATGTTGGTGACACTAACCTCTATAAAATTAACATTTATATGCTCCAAACACTTCCCTTTGAGAACACATTTGAAGCCTTAATACCATTCTTTTATTGGTCAAACCAATGAGGCATCTAATTTTTTTTACCGTTATGTATGTCATAATAAACAACAAAGACATATTTATGGGTTATTATCATGTTTTTCATCTTCTCATCAAGGAAATTTGATAAAACCACTCCCACTAAAATGATGACCCCATACATTATATCAATTTGGGGAGCCATGATACATATTTAAGTAATTTGTTTGTCACTTTGGTATTTCACCCACCACTTATATATTTATGTAGGAAAACATTAAAATCATAATAGTTATGATTCTTGGATATTTGTTTGGATAAAACATTATCCAAATCAATCATATATATTTACTCAAATCTATTACCTCATCATATTAATCTCATTAAGGCCTCATAGCCAGTGAAACCAAAAGAAAATTCCAATAATGGGTTCTTAGTACTATTAGGATCATACCTTACTTTCTTTCCCAATACAAGATAATCCAGAAAAATCCATATTTATCATGACCTACCCAGTTGGATGATTGATTTCTTGGAAAGTTCCATTATGGAAGGAATGTCACACATAGTACTTTAGAGGGGATTTCTATTGAATTCATCACCAAATTAATATGCATAATATGAATATTAAATTTATAACTATTTTATATCGTGTAATCATTATTATATCATGTTTTATTCATTTGTGTATGCATTCTTCTAGTGATTTAGATTGGGGATCCTTATGGAATCCAAAAAATAAATGTGTTCACACCACAATAATGTGTTAGTATTTAATAAACCTACAAGTTTATATTACTCTCCCTAAAATAGAAGCCAATAATATTTAGAAATATCCAAATTAATCTCATCTATAAGGTATATGGACTCTTTACATAAAAATTTATTATTATATGATAAAAAAACTATACATGAGTAAGCCCATAAAACCACCTTCTTTCTAAAATAAAGCATAATCCTCTAGTTCAGTGAGAAGTTTGACGCCAAGTCCCACTCCATGAAGATAATTTGACCAAGGGAAAATAAAATTAATAACAAATCTAAAATCTAATCTGAAAAACTATATTTAAGAATTCTCTTCAAGATTATAAATAAAATTAAAATCCATGGTTATGGTAAATGGGGAGTAAATATTTTGAAATAACTAAAATGTAATTCTAGGATTCAGAGTCCTTTATAAGAACTTTTCATATTAATTTATCATTCATAATATTCAAATTTTATAAAAATTTCATAATCATGAATATTATAATAGAATAAAAAAATAAAAATAAATATTCCAACTTAATTTATCCTTGAAAAATATCTTTTTATAATGAAAAAACCTCTAATTTTTAATCTTTTTATAAACCATAAATAAATGAATTTAAATATATATTAAATTTTTTCTCATATTTCATTGTTTATAATTGAAAATTATATTTTTATTCATATAAAATGATGGATTCAAAAGTGAATCTTCCTATATCAATAAAATTTTATGATAAAATACCCAATTGAATTCCATGGTTAATATATCTTATAACAAATAAGGATATAGTAATGTTGAAATATTATTTTTCATTATCCAATATATTTTAGTTAAATTGATATACAGTCTTTTTCGTATAACCACATTTCAATCTTAACCTATAGTATTGAATAAATCCATTTGTTTACATTATACTATACTTTATGATATAACCCAGTCTTAGGCTACAACTAATATAAACAGAAATATGATGGTTGAAATTAAACCGCGCTACAAAATAATGTATGATATGGAATAATGCACATTACTCTGTCGATTTTCATTGAAAAATAATTGGAATAACATGATAATATATTTAATAATCTTACATTGATACCACTTATGGGATTTTGGGAGTTGACCAAGTGAACTCGCATTGCAGGAAACCCAAGAATAATCCCAATATATCTTTAGTAGACACTCTACCTGATAAATTTGTTAAACAACATGGGTCTGATCATTATTGTATGGTAGTGGATTCAATATTTACTTCTCTATGATAATAAGTTAACTAAAAAGATTAAAATATCACATATACAAGAATTACCCCAACCAGTGGATCTAAGAACATATTGTGAGGACACCAATTCACCAAAGGTGTGGTGGCACATTCTTCAATAGATAAATGATGGTCTAAATGTTATGATTGTTTTATATAGGCCTTTATGTTTCATGTATCAATTAATAAATGGAACTCTTAAATTTTATATTCCATCTCTAACAATCTAATTGTATCAATAGAGGTATTCATATCAGGTGCAACACTTTTAATAACAACTTTTTAATAGGAAACATTTATTAAATCAGTTATCTATGGTCAATGTTATAATTAATTTATTACAATATTTATTAAATAATTGATTTAAAATAATTATTTTAAATGTCTATTATTTTAATAAATCATGTTAATAATCTTTTATAAAATATTGAAATATCATACCCAATATTTTATTTCATTTTAGTCAGTCAACCTTGATAATATTTTCTCTAGAACCAAATGATAAGTTGTTGTTTGGCAATCCATGAAACCACCATTACACTTCCTCGGCAATATAACACAACCCTTGACTTCTCTCTAGTGTTTATATCCTTCTTTAATTTCTCTCTTATTCCATTTGGTGCATATCTGGTTATTTATTTTCTATTTTTTTTTCTGTTTTGAACATTATTTATTTTTGATTTTGTCATGGGGAATATTTTTTGTGGTAATTATGTACTTTGTTATGATTTATTAACTTCATGTTAGTTGAATTATTTATATGTAATCGATAATTTTAGTGTTTTTTAATTATTTTACATTATTTAAAATTTATTTTCATGTTTTTAGAATATTATTTTTTTCTTCACTGGCAATCTAGTATACATTTTTCACTCTCTAATTGTGACTTTTATTTTACGGAGGTAACATTTCACCTTTATTTTTTCCAATAATCAAAAACTATTTATATACTAATTTTGACTGTTTTCTGTATGTAATGAAGTCTATTTTATTAAAATAAAAAATATTATTGTTAAATGTTTTATATTATATTAAAATAATATTTTTAACAAAAATTATAAGTTCTATCAATATTTTAAAATAAAATTTTTATATTAAATACTGTAAATTTTTTTTTTGTGATTAATTTTTTAAATAAAAGTAAATTTAATTTTTCATAAAATATTTTAAAGATAATTTATAGGGTAAACAATAAATATAATTTTTTTATTATTTAAATACAATATATTTTATAATTGTATCTATTTTTTAAATTTTTTTATCATTATTGTTATTTTTTTGTAATATTATTTATAAAGGTTAAATTAAATTCATATACTAAAATACATTAAATTATATTAATTATGTAATTTATCTATGTGTAATAATTTATCATAGTTGGATAACTTTTTTCTGATGAAATGTTGAATGTGAGGAAGGGTTTGATGATTTTTTTAAATTTTCCCAATGAAATGCTCCAAACAATGGCCTATATTTCTTTCCATGCATGAAATTTTTAAATACGTGAATGTTAAAAAGTGGTGATATCATAGATGATTTAATTTTCTATTATCATAACTCCAGTTACAAACTGTAGATTTAGAATGGTTAAATTGGGTATATTTTGAGATGTAATGATTATGGAGATTTTTAAGATGATAACTGTGATCAAATTTAAGAAATTATTTGTTATGTTAAAGATAAAACAGTTGAAAAAATTAAATCAATTTAATTCCTATCTTGTAACACTAAAAAACTAATATATCCAGTTTATGTGAAATTTAGGTTTTTATCAATAGGGTTTAGATTGGTTATATTTAATTCCAGGAATAGATGGATTGATAATAGTTATTCCAAGATGATACAACTGTTAAAAGAAATTCTTCCTGATGAAAAATAACTTCCTAATTCAAAGTATAATGAAAAAAATATATTATTCATGATGGGATTGTGGTAAAATGGATACATGTATTTCCAATGACTATTTTCTAGTATGGTATATAAAGGTATATTAGAGTGTCCTAAATTTAGAACGTTGTGCTATAAGTTGAAATAATATTCATAGGTTTATTTACCTATTATGTTAAGTACCAAGACTTCTTCCATGGAAATTCATTATCCTGCTATAATTACTTGTTTAAATTTTTTATTTGAAAGTAAAATTGATTTAAAAGGTTAATATGTCATGAAAATGAGAAAATATATAATGATAATTACATCATCTAACTGAATATACACAATGGAAGAAAACATATAAATAATTTCATATATTGAAAAAACAATGTTACAAATATTATACATGGAATGTGTGTATATGTACTGATTACATATCAAAGTAATAGTATTAAAAAATAGTTCATGGAAAATTTTATGGTATTTTGAATCTTATGACTTCATTTTTTGTGCAAAGTATAAACATATCTGGATGAGTTTAATGATTTTTGGACAAAAAAGCCAGGAATTGATATTGAATTTTACTTCACATTAATAATTTATGATTTTATACTCTTATTGAATGATGTTATCAGAGTTTATGATGCATTTAAAATGGAATATTTTCTTTCACATGAAATGATTATGTTTACTATAAATGAATTCACAACATTTGAAAATTATATCAGATACAATGTTAAGGGGTGTAAATCATACTCAATTTGTAAGGAGGGGGATTCGTGTCATTATTTAGAATATGGGATAAAAATGAGTACATGGGTCATGAAAGGTTTTTGTCTATGAATAATTATTATAAAAGTTTAAAAAATTAATTCAAAGAAACAGAGTAATTTTTTATTTCTCCAAATTATTTTTAAATTGATCAGTATTTTGATTGGGCGGAAAACATTAATGTTATAATTTAAAATAAAAAAAAATCCATTAATAATATAAATATATAAAAAAATGATCATAATTTTTAGAACTTTTTTATTGTTGATATAATGAGATATAACATTACATTGATGTGGTGAAAAATGAATAGAATATATATGGATGTTTGATTAGAAAATTGTAAGACATTAAAAGTAAGACTATGGATGGTTTGAATATATAATTTGACTTACTATCAATGAGAATATGTTTGAAGTTAGATCCCCAATCTAATGTAAAACTAATATAAATTCTTCAATATCTTCATAAATTATCCAATATGGATAAAATTTTCTGTTTTTAGTACCTCCATGGAATCAAAGTTCTTCACAATTATTATTTAACGGTAAAAAAATTTGGGTCACTAAATTTTTTAATGTTATTAGGAATGCAATGTTATGACTACAATGTTATGATTAAATGACTACAAATATTTTCATTTTCTATAATAATACAAATCTAGTTCAAGGTGACTATTATCAGGGAGTGTTATTTTTTGATCTATTTATAAAAAATTGATAAATCTAAATTCTTTGAAAAATTTAGAAATGATGTAGTTGATATAATTTTGGAACTGAAAATGTACTCTCCACCATATTTTTTTAATTTATTGATTCATTTAATGGTTAATTTGGTGTAATAAATAATTCCTTATAGTCTTATATATTTACATTTGATGTATCTATTTGGAATGTATATAAAGATATTTATGGGGTATGTTAAGAATCTATATTGAACAGAATCATTCATTATTGTAAAGTAAATTTTGGAGGATGTGGTATAGTTTTTTAGAGACTACTGTTTTTCATTTGAGAAAGACGTTTTTCCAATTTCTGACCATGAATGAGTTAATTTTTGGGGGAAGGGAATACATGGCATGAAAATAATGTAACTAAAAGGTGAATAAATAAAATTGACACATGTATAAAGACTGAATAACACATATGGTTTTTATTTATATTTATCATCTCATATTAATGTGTTAAAAATAATTATCTGAATATTAATAATATACAGGAACTGAATGAACATAATAAAACTTGTTTTTCATGGTTTAAATAGTTCATAATTAATAGATATGATGCATATGAAATATTTAAATGGTTAGTGGGAGTCTCCTTTTTAAATTGAATAACTTGGTTTGAGAAAGAAATTAATGAATATACACTTTATAAAAAATATCAAGACAATATAAGTGAAATTTATAATATCAGTTTATTAGTGTTCATAGAAGCGTTGTATTTTTTGATTGAAAAATAAGAAAACAATATCTTTAAATAATTTGAATATTGTAGGTTCACTGAAGAAATAATAGAAATTCATTACATTAAATTTTTATTTCTTATGTTAAAATGTAAATTTATTTATTGTAACAACGATGTTAAGCCTAATGAAATTTTTACAAAAGAAGTAGAGTTGAATATATTTAAACACATAGAGGAAAATTATATTTTGAATCCCTGTGTGAAACAAATTTTATATGTTCTCGATTCATTAAATGTGTAGTGGAAAATAATGTTTAAATAAATAAAATAGTATTTTTGTGATAAAAAAGATTTCAATGATGATGAATTAGGTGAGATCCCTAATTTTATGGAAATATTGTCATTGTATATTGATGAATTTGATGTAAACATGGTTTATGCCATACTGAGTGATCATCAAGGAGGAATATTTGAATAAAAAACCATTGTTAATCTCATAATTTTACATATACTATGTATTTATTGTTTATATAACCTTTCATATTCTTAAAAATGTGACATATATCATTTTTATTTGTATTTTTTATTTCAGTCGCATATTTTTAAAAAATTTATAAATATTATGTTTAGTACTAAAAAATTCATTAAATATAAATATTAAAATTGTTATAATATTTTTATCATTATAAATATTATATAAGTTTTTTTTCTATCTATATCATTCCATGCCTCATAAATGTTGTTTGAAATTTTTTATCACTTTAGGTGACTAATATAATGCATATGATAAAAAAGTATGTTTAGTTTTGTTTTTTATATAAATTTTCAATCATTTAATTTTATAAATTATAGGTGGATTTATCAAATTTTTTTATTATGTTTTGTTTTCCTCTGTCTATATCTTTTCATATACCATAAATTTTGAATTTTTTTTTATAATTATAGTAATCTAGTCTAGAGAATATAATAAAGAGTTTTCATAGTTTAGTTTTGTTTTTTATATCAGTTTTAAATGCATTTTAAATTTTATATGAAATAGTTGGATTTGTATACTATTTTTATTATGTTTTGGTTTCTTATATCTATTTTATTTCATGTCTCATAAATGTTAAAAATATTTTTTTAGTATTTTAGTTAACCTGTCCAACAAATATGATAATTTTTTGTCTATTTTAGTTTAGGTTTGGTTATATTGTTCTCCAATTTTTATATATTTTTATATATAATTGTTTTATTTTAATGGCCTTTTACTAAATGTTTGTTATTTGATTTATAAGATCATGATAGATTAAGAAGATGAGTTATCTCTATCTTCTTAGGGGACCCTCTATATACTTCTATCTAGGATCCTCCTCACTCCTTTACAAATTATCCATGTACTTATATAGATAAAGATAATGATTATAGGGTTGGTAAATATGGTAGCACAGGTTTACCGAAATTATCTCTTACTTATATCAAGGACAAGAAGGCATTAATCACATCTGAGGGTAATGATAATCATATGGGTCCAAATTTTAAGAAATTTTATAGATCTATGTCTATGAAATCATGGAAAAAAATAAACATTGTGATTTATAATTAGAGAAGTTTTGACCATAATACACTATATCAATACAAAATTGTTATGATAATTTATTATTATTTTATTTATCATGAAATAGTTCATCTATTATAGGTTATTTTTCCATATTAACTCATGAAATATGATTTATCTTCCACTACATATGACCAGATGAGAAATTTATCTTTTTCTATGAACAGGACAATAAGATGTTAAATCAACAATATCTTTTGATATCGTTTTTTAATAAGATATTTAAAATCATTATAATATATATGGTTTTATAGATAACTATACATGGAGGAAGTTTTTTGAATGTAGATGACATGAATCATTTTTGGTAATTTTAATCAAACAAGTTTAAAATTTATTATATAAAAAAATGAACATATTAATGATTTTTTTGTCCTTAATTAAGAGGATGTTATAAGATCTTATATGAATATCCAAGTGAAATTTTTTCCATCATACTTTATCTCATGGTGTTTATCCCTTAATTGAATAAAAATGATGGTTGAAATGTTTGAAAAATTATGAGTTGATTCTTTAGGCTCTATATATATTGCACATCCCCCAGGTAGACAAGAAATGTGGTAGAGGTCCAAAATGGTGAAAAAGGGAAAAATATTACAGAAGTGTTATGGACTATAGCTAAAATTATTGCATGAAGTTATTTACATTTTGAATAAATTAATTATATGTTGTAATTTTCTATTTTTCAAATGTTATTTATAGGTTGACCCTAAGGATTAGAAAACAAATGATACCTTCAAACTTAAGTGTAGGATGTATATTTTTTCCACTAAATTAGGTAATTCAGAACACATAGGTCACATATGAGGATACATGGTGGGTGTATCTATTAAAAAATCACTTGGTCATTTTGGTACTTTTTCAAGGGATGAGGTATATTAAAAAAATAGATACATTCAAAGATAAATTATAAAGTGGATGTTTATAGACATGCATATATAGTTTTTTCCGTATATCCCTATCATCCACCATCATCTGTATATTCCATTCATCCACCTCCTCCTGAATAATTTCCCATTTACTATGAGTTATATATTTAGGATCCCTAGTATCATACTATATCAAATGAAATCATACATTATATTGGAAAAATAATAAATCATCAGTAGATGGATATTAATAAAAAATTGGTAATATTATATGAAATTATATATACATCAACTAGAATATAATACCCTTTTGACGAGGTTTCTATACTTGGAAGAAACATTACACATTTTTAATTTGTCCATCTAGACCTATAAAAAAATTCCATGTGGTATGTAAAGATTGTATCCTTTATTTAATATTGGTGTTTATTATTTTTTTACATTCACACACACACACACACACACACACATATATATATATATATATATTCTATGAATACATTATATGAAATGACATGTTGTAGAGAAATAAATAGCCTTTTGATCTACCTTTGACCTAACATATTAGTTTTTAATGAATTTACTAATTATAATAGTACGAATTTATATTATTGTATGTTTATTTGTTTCTAATCAGTGAATATGTTTTTAAAATGAGTAAATACTAATGATTATGATTATATATATATTAGACTTTTTAAACGAAAATGTGTTGGGCCTTATAGTGATTAAAGTATTTTGTATGTAAGTTGATTGACATGTTTTATTCAATTAAATCAAATTGATATAACTTATTACCTGTTTTTTATTTAGTGTCATCATACAATTTTTATTTTGTATGATATGAAATAATTTTATGAATTCATAAGCCCATAATTTATTACACCAAAAATAGTGATAACATAGAATTAAGCAAGAAGATAATTTGTTTCTCAAAAATCGAGAATAATAGAATTAGGTATTGGATGCATCTTTTTCTTTATAGGTATAAAACATATATTTTATAATTTTTTCTCTTAATTAAAAATTAACTCACATTATATTTTTTTATATTATTGGACAATGGATAATGTTTGTTTTTTCCACAAGAAAATATGTCTTACTAGTTATGCTCTATACAAAGTGATGTGTAATAAAACATTAATGAATTATTGGAGATATAAGTTCAATTATTTTTATATTTTAATAATTTTTTATTTTATTCCATACTTATTATTTTAAAATAGTTCATAGAAGAACTATAATTGATCAATAAAAAAAAGAAAAAAAGTTCAGAAATATGTGTGCAAAGGTGAATCATTTTACTAGTACTATAATTTATAATATTCTTAAAATGTAATTTTTATTTGAGTAATTATTTAGAAATATAAATTTCTTCATCAATAAGGTGTAGTAAAATGTGGATATCATGTTCTGCAATCTATGTATGAAATAATTATAACTTTTATAGTTGAATATTTCAAAATGGAGAGATTTTATTATAACTCTTCTTTTTATTTATCTTGAAATTATATTAAGAATAAATCGTGAATAAATTATTTTTAATTTGAAAATTTTTATCAATTACTGCCTTTATATTAGAAACATGTTAAATAATATTCGAGTAGAATGAGATGATCATATTAAAAGTTTAAATTAATTTTAGTTTATCACTTCATATTTATAAAATTGTGTTTGAAATTTAAATTTTAAATTATAGTGTTTTTGTAATTTAAATAAAGTAGAAAAAAAATAGTTACTATAGAACTGTACTAGATTTTCATACTATTTATGTTATTTTATGTAGGGTTTGTTTACTGTTTTAAATGTTTTTTATTTTTATTATAGGTTTGGTTACTCAGTTTTTAATTTGTTTAAAAAGAAATTAATTTTTTAAATCAATTATTTTTGTAACCGATGTAAAATAATGAGTTCCACATTAATTTACATTGTTTATTCTAGTAAATGAGTATAAAAAAATAACCTCCACATCAATAAATGACATGAAAAATCACCCATTTTTTCATTTTGGGAAGGTTTTCCAAGCAGTTATTTATTAACTGACCTGAAAGTTGTTTTTTACATTAGTTTTATAAAATTACCAATATTAGAAACTAAATTTCACATTAACTATAAATTAATCGACATAGAAAGTCCCTAGGTATTTCAATTTATTAATATTTTCAATGTTAACAATTTTTATAACTGATTTGGAATTTGTTATTATGTCAGTTAAAATTAAAAACATAAAATACTTATTTACAACATCTCTTACAGTGAAATCCCATAAAACTTAATGTTAAAAATGAAAACAATGATGTAAAAACCCCTTTTATGTATTACTTACTTCTCATGAACACATAAATTGTTATATAATAATATATATTTCATTTAACACTTCATGGATTCTAATTCAAGATAATGTTAACTAATCACTTAGGTTAATAAATAATGAAACCTTGTGGGAGTAGTGTTGTCTACACATAGACCCCTATATCTTATGCACTATCATGATCTATGATTAAGAAAAATAGATTTATCCCCTATTTATATCATATTCTATTGTATTCATGTAATGAATAAAATATTTTATGATTTAGGCATATCTTACCTTACAATATACTCATATTTAGGGAATAATAAACATGTAAATTACCCTATTGGGGGAAGTGAGTCTAGGTATGTAAAATTAGAATTATTCCAATTTTAATGATATTATTATAAAATTATTTAGAAAACTTCCCTATTCCTTAATTAATGTGAAAAAATAAGGTATAGAATATAATTAATTTTACTTGGTTTGTTCTCATTCAGTTATATCCATGGAGTATACTTTTTTGATGAGCTGATGTACTAATACCCAGTAAGTACACTACTTACTCAATAATTATAATAAACTCACTATTTATCTTGGATTACAACCACTCACAATATAGAAATTACACTACTCAATCACTCATTAATGAATAACTTATAGTTAATAGAATATTTCTAATCTTATAAACCAAGAAATGAAATGGAAATATCATTTTTGGTATGACAATACACTTCAAATTCATCAATAATGATGATATCCTTCCTTTATTTCTGCATATTTATATTTTTGTGCCCAATATAGAGAATGTACCTAAATTCTTCAAGTAACAAATCTACTTAATTCTATAATCTCACTAACTAATATATTATTTTCAAACAAATATACAAATTTTTCAATCAATTCATGAAATTTTATTTATCACAAGGATCATTCCATTTCATCAATTGCTTCCCTGATTGTTAAAAATACCCTTTATAATTATTATAGAGTCTAATAAATCAAATAGTATCTAAAAAATCATTATATATCAATATAAAATATAAAATTTTGAGGGATTTTTCAACATTAAAATCTCATGACTTGGCCATAACATGGATATAACATAGGTCTCTACTGTGTAATAAATTAAAAAACAATTATGATTGAAAAAAATCAAGGCATATCCATATTTGACCTCTAATAATGAATGAATTATAAAATTATAGAAATATATATGTAAATAAAAGTAATTTAAACTTAAATATGTCATTAAAATATATATTTCACTTCTTTAATTTGTAATATGATCCACAAGATTTAATAAATAAAATCCAAAAACACTTGTTTAAGAAAATTCATCATTAAAAAATATGGGGGTCCATTGATTCATAAGCCTTTTCATGTAATCCAAGGTGAAATATTCATCCATAAAACCTTCAACCAATCATGACATGATTATTATCCATTATGTAATGATATTTACATTTTCATTATTACATAATTCCTCTTTAAAATAATAACATTATTCATATCATAATCATGACATAACATAAAAATTCATTTAATATATTGTTATGTAGTTCATAGGGAATTATAGTGTGGTTTCTGTTACCCTAATCAGAACCAATCCAACTAATTCTAAACTTCAAGATACTCCAGTACATAGAATAATAATTATTTTTATGACTTTCTTTGATTAAATATGATGATCCCATATATGTCCTCAAGATTAAATCCATTAATGTATTATTGTATTTTTTTTAATATTTATGTATTTTCAATCATCAAAGTCGTTTGTAGATGATATTAAAGTCACTACTAGAAAATATTCCCTTAATAATTCTTTTTTGGATTAGCAGTGAATAAAACCGACTCTAAATAATTTCACGACTGTTGTGGACAACTGCATATAAGTTATCTGTTAATGGTTATTTCATGATGGGGTTTTTAATTTACCATAAAATGAACTTATTATGGATATTGATGTTTACTAGACGTTAAAAAATGACCATAGTATTTAAGACTATTTTTTCATGACTTATAAAAAATAGAATGTTGTTGTATAGTTCTTATTTTTAAAAGTTACAAACAACCACTAAAGTAACAAAAAAATGTAAAAGTGATGGATTACAAAACCACTTAAAAATATGGTGCACTTAAAAAATATATTCAATCTTTAGAGGTTGTTTTGACACCATATAAATATGGGATAAAAGATAAAATTCATATGCATATCCAATACAAAACATGTATAAAAAAGCAGATACTCATTAAATTATATTTCCTAAATAACATAACAGTAAAAATGATTCTGAAATATCAACATACAACAACATTTTTATAACATAAATAAATTATATTATAATTAATAAAATTAGTACCATTAATTTAATCAATGATACAAAAGATCATTTATAATTCAAAAACATCACCCTCTAACATTCAATCTATCTAGATGGGTAGTGATACTACTCACATCATTTCCTACTTCCCACCATATCTAACTACATTTTAATTATATAAATTTATAATAATAATGAAAATATTCAAAAATTATATAGCATATATATCTTCAAGAATCCCAAAATTTATAGGAAAAAAATTGTTTCCAATAATTAATTTTTTTCTACAATATTATTTAAAAAATTAAACACATTATTAAATGAAATAAAGTGTATAAAATAAAACCATGTTATAATTAATAAAATAAGATATCAAATGTATAAAAGTGGACAATGAAACTTTATCTCCAATAATGTGTTCTAAAAAAGGGAGACCAAAATTACTTACTCATGGTAGGATATTATCCCTATTAGTCTAAACTTGGAGAATTATAAGACCATTATTAATCTTAACAAAAACCATATATAGTAAAAACATTAACTCAATTAATATCATTGACAAGTATGATAAATATTTCTTTCTATTTGAAATCATTTTTTAATCACTTTGGATTTATATCATTTCTATTATTTCATTATGTATGATGATTAATTCTTGTTAATTAATGATTAATTTATTTATATGATCTTATATTATTCTATAATGTTTAGTAGTAGGTTAATTGTAATATTTATATATTTTTTCAAATAGTTTGATGTTTTTTTGCAATGGTATAAAATAAATAGGGACTATTAGTGATTTAATTTTTCTTATTTAGAGGACATCTGGATTAAATTAAAATGGAATTTTTGATTTAATATTGTTTTTGATATAGTTGGACAAATAAAAGAAATTTTGGTCAATTTGTGCAAAGAATATTGAATTTTCATTATATTTTGGGTAGTAACATATATATTTTTCATAAGTACATAAATAAATTATACCTAAAAACAATGGATTATAATCCCATGTTAATGTGAAATGATCTAAATTGATTTTTTGTTGATTTAGATCACTTAATTAGATTAAATTGAAATTATTCCATTAATTTAAAGATTATTTTGATCATTGGTACACTTTTCAGTTTAATAATATTCTTTAGTGACCGCCCTTTTGATTATTTTAAAACTATTTTCTTTTCACTATTTTATAATTATTGAAAAATTATTTATTTATTATCCCTCATATTTTTTGGTAGTTTGGATTTAATTATATAAATTTTGATGTGTTAGCATAAATAATCAACCATTTCTACCCTGAGACATGGAAATTGATCATCAATGAGGATATACTAAAAGTATTCGATGTTGAGGTGATTTTCAAAAAAGGAGAGTAGAATAAATATTTTTACATTTTTAAAATCATAATTATGTTTGGAATGTAGATTAATGTATGAATTCTTAATTTTATCTTTATAGTTGTTGCTATACACTTTTAGGGATATTTTATATTATATTGATGTGTTTTGGGCTGGCTATGGTCAAAGTGGGTGCTATAAAGTGATTTGAATTTTAAGATTTATGGACACTTCTACAAAAAGAACAATAACAAAAATCCTCAAACCCAATTATGTTAGGTCAACTACAAGGATAAAATATCTCCATTTAGTACTATTGAATATTATATTTTGATTGAAACCATTTAAAACAAGATCATATTGAATGATTTGTTTAGGGTTTCTTTTAGGTCTACTTATAGAACATTTTATAAGAAAATTTTGATTAACCTTACCATTTTAATAGGTTTCTACCACCGTATTGTTCCAATATTTCTATATAAAACAATATAGTTTCTGTTATCTTCTTATCAATCAGAGAAACTCTAATTTTATTTTATCAGTCAATTTAAGGGTCACTTTCACTGAATTTTTTAGAATCTTTGGTATTTTTTAAAACATATAAAAAATACATTGATTCATGTTTTTATTATAATTGAAATTGTGTTGTAAAAGATTGTATTCCTTCCATTTTAAGACATTTTATTTATGGAAAAGAGATGGGTTATTTTGAATCCATATATTTTTTATGGAATTATGTTAAAAAGATAGATAATATGATAAATACATATTCATTAGTGATTTAGTGGAATTGGGGGGATTTTTTGTATAATTATAAATAATGGGCCTTAAATGGGAATTTTTATAATTTTTAATGATTTTTATAAAATATTGTAATGTTTTTACAATAGTTCTATAAAGCTATATAGCCCTTAAAATTTCATCTAGTTTCATTGTTTGGTTTTTTTTATTAAAACCACATACTATAACTATTCAATTTGAATAAATTGGTATTTCTTCTAATGGCATGGTGTATGGTTTTCATAATTTGTACCATTGATATTCATATTATAAAATCCCCCCGGAATATAAAATTTCTCTAAAAGACTAATCAGAATCCTATTTGAGTTTTAACACATAAAAAAATTTTAAAATCAAAATTCAAATTCACACATATATACCATGTGTTTTAGGAATCCATTTAAAATCATCCAGGTATCAAAAAATATATATTCAATATTCTTTACGATAGAGACATGACCTAAAAAACATGTCTATCTTATGCACTTGGACTATATTATGTAATTTTATTTAAGTATATCAAATGAAATATTATAATATTACATGCTACAACCTTTGAACTATCGTAGGATATAATGATAGTATTCCATTGGATATGATATATCCTAATTTCTACCTTTTCATAATAATCAAACATTAATCTATTATCATCCAAATGCATTTAAAATAGATTAGGATTCCACCTAGAAAATAACCAAAGCTGATTATCCGAAGCCATAAGTGGGATTACCAATCCCTTTTGGGCTAATGACAAACATCATAGAAATCTAAAGAAATCCGTGAGGATGATATCTCTATTAAACCAGAGATAAATCCCCCCATAGTTTACCCAAAAAACCCAATATAACTTTTTCATATATTAGATTCCAACAATACATTAGATAAGTAGAAAATGATAAATAGATATGAAAAATTATAACACAATGTACATATAAAATATATAGACTAATCCCTCATATGTCCTTTAAAAATCCCTCCAAAGAAGTATATCCTTCTACTCTCCCCCAACTCCCTCTATAGATATTATCACCTCCAGATTAGATTGATCACCAATATACACAATAAAATCTAGAAATAAATAGAACTTGAAGTAGTAAAGTACTTATTTAATGGGAAACATTTCCAAGCATTCTATGGAAATAATGTAAAGTCTTGAAAATCAAGAAATATGAACCATATACGGATGGAATTATTAAAATTTAATAACACCAAACTCAATCCCTAAAGAGACAATGATTCGTGAGTGATTAGAAGCTAAACCCAATCTTAAAACTAAAAATATAGATAAACATGAGTGAAGAGATCAAAAGAAATTCCTTTTAAATTACAACCCAAGAAAGGACTTTAAATAAAATATTATTTTATTATATTTTTAACTATATAATTTAAAACTTTTCTTTATTATAATGGATATAATGTCCAAAAATTCTCAAAAATATTTTATAAATTTATGTTTTTAAATTCATTAAAATAAGGAAATCTCTGAGAATAAAATTTACTGGCTGTAGACTCATTAATTAAATTATCCATTTTAAAAGTACAACGTTAAAACCAACTTTTAAAAATATTCTATGTAAATTAACATTAAAAAACAATTTTTTAAAAAAAGATAAATTTTCAATAAAGTGTTATGTGGGACATAGTAATATGAAAAAAGAAATAAAAGAGGATGATATTAACAAAACAAAATATGTGAAGAGTAAAATATAAAAATAATAAATTTAAAAAGATAACAATTGACAATATGCTAAATAAACTAAGGTTATGAAGGATGTAACTTCTTCATCACTGATCTGGGAGACACATGATGAGTGAAAAAACTATATCTACTATAATGGATACTAGTGCACCATATAACAAATTAATTCACAAGCCTGGTCAAATCCCACTAGTGAAGAGGCCCTTATTGATATATGAAAAAAATAAAACTCTGATAGATTCCCATAGGGTATTAATAATAAAAACCATAAAGTAGTCACATATAACATCATTATGAAATTAAAAAATTTCTTGTTAAAATGGGAAATTCCTCTTTTACCATAAAAAATAGACATTTAAAAACAATAAAAATAATAAGAAGAATAAAATACCTTTCCTCTCTTTCAATAAAATATTCCATATAGTCCTTTCAATTATATTTTTGAAACTTGTATTCAAATTTACTACTACAATTTATAAATATAGCCATAAAACTATAGTTATTGTTATAAAAACTGTAACTATATATTCTATTATAATGGTTTTTGAATAAAAACATGATAATAGGATAACACATAGTAATGATTTTGATAACTATGGAAATATGTTAACCTGTAGTCATGGTTTTAATAAAACAATGACTACATGATTCATTCATGACTTTAGGAAAGTATATTTTCATGTGAATGGCATGGAAAGACTCTATAATCTTGGTTTTCACCCTAATGTTGTGGTTTTAAATAGATATATGAAAAAATATTTATACATATGATAAAATAGTTATTTTTATAGTGGTTAAGTAGTTTTATGCTTAATCTATAGGTCCAGGGATCAAAAAAAATTTTCATTATTATTTAAAACCAATAGTTAAGGTTATAGAAACCAAAACTATAATTTAGATATAGTCATATTTTTATAAAAACCATTTTTGAATCATTTTTGGTGTCTACTATAACAAATTATACTTGAATGGTTGTAAAAAACCACTACAATAGAATCTAGTCTTGTTTTAAGGGTTATTTTCATGATTTGAACCATGGATATTGCAAAACATAATAGTAGATATTCCCCTTTTAAATTAATTTGAAAACCCAATTCAAACCTCAAGGATAAATATAGAAAGTCCCCTTTTTTCTCACGACACACATATATATTTACTCAAAGGTAAATATTTATATATTTCATTAAAAAAAATCATATAGTATCTTGTGAATTTTTACAAAAAAAATTATATATATGTGTACCCATGTATATGCATAGAACCTTCAAATATACCAAAAATATTTTTGAAAGTTATCTTATTTATTCAAAACAAATTTTAAAATAATATATTAATACTTAAAATATTAAATGTTACATTAAATGTAAAATAAAATTTAAACAATCCATGTAATAATTTATTTTCAAAAACCAAAAAAATTCAAAATAATATTATTTATTCAAAAATAATATTTTGGAATTTTATGAAACACATGCCTTGAGAATTTTATTTAAATAAAATTTTATCACATTCCAAAAATTAGAAACCCTTTAAATTGAAATTAAAACAATGTGAAACTTGTATTTCCATTAAAATACAACATAAATATATTTAATATTACCATCTTATATCAAAAAGTGATTAATGTCACCGAAATAAATCTTCCAATATTTAATAACCAAATACAATGGGAACTCATATATGAGTAGAAAAAGAAAGGTCCAAGAATTTAATAATAGGATGAAGGAGACCAAAAATGGAAATGATTAAAGTAGTAATAAAGCAAACAAAAAATATGATCAACCTGGAACCATTTTTTTTCAAACAAAGCACTGTAAGGGGGAAGGTAAAAAATAAGGGGAAAATGGAGGGATAAGATAGGAAGAAATATTACCTCAGAGTTTCAACCATACATCACAAAGAACCCATGATGATTCATAAATAATTGAGGAGGATGAGAGGGAGGATCATGATCACAAGAAATCTTGACCATAGGTGGGGTGCGATATGATGGTGGGAGGAGAAAAATAAATTAAAAATGGTTTAAGTAATAAAAAATGAAATTTTAACTAATATATAGAAATGTTTCCTCGGAATGGAATGCGGTTTACAATATAGTTTACCAAACTATTCCACAACCATGCATTCCTCCCTAGAAATCCAAAATTCCAACCAAAACATTACTCCTATTATCCAACACAACATGCATGGATGTGTATTTATTGTCAAAAGAATACTAATAAAGATACATACCCCCTTCATGGTTTCAACATTATGTACAAACTATGTGGGATAACCATGTAACCCTATAAAACACTTAATATTTTAAAAAATCAAAAGAAACAAATTATAGAAACTGAAAATAACAAAAAATAATATAATGTGATTTTAAATAAATAAATAAATAAATAAAAGATGTAATTATACATTCTCCCCACCATAATGTGTATGTAAGAAGAAATACATTATCAAAGGATAGAGGTTAAAAAAATACCCAATCACAGACACTTTGAAAGTGTGCTATGTGGTCCTATAAACTGGAACATACCATAAATGAACAAAACCACCAACTAGAAAAACCCCTTGGTATCAACAGAAAATATCCTTAAATAACATCCAACATCTCCTTCAAAAAGTTAACCACTAATGAGGGACATAAGGATTAATGAACACCAAGGCCTATTAGACACTCCCAAAATTTATCATTCACATAAATTTGTTGTCCAGTGAAACACTCACTCTCAAAAGACTCAAAAAAAGACATATCAAAAAAAACATGCAAAGAAATGAAAATTCTTCAATTAAACATAAAAACAATCCAAAAAAGTAAATAATAAGAAACAACCACTAAATAAATAAAGAATCACTATTCATATAATTATCAGTTAATTTATACATCACTCCACTAGGATCCTCCCCAATAGTCACTATGTACCAAATACAACACACAGAAGATAAGTGTGGAGTATCACTCAAAATATAATTGAATCTAAAATAAAGAATATTTCCAAACTCACCACTCGATTCCATGTCTGGGTAGCACAAAGAACTACATGAACCACACCCAAAAAGTTAAATATAAACACATAGAGGTTTAACCCTTTAAATGTTCCATTATAAATTTTTATATCAATTTAGTGGGGTATTATTTAAAAAACCAGAGAAATGGAGTCAACTAGTTCATGTTTCATCCATGGAACAAAATAATCCAACCATAACTAATGGAGAAAGATGAAATAATGAATCCAACAAAACATGGAAAATTAATTAATCATAATTAAAACCCCAATTTTTTCTTTAAAATCCATAATTATAAAAAGGTACTTGAAACACATTTTTCAAAACATACATTTTTAGTTCAACTTTTTACCAAACACCACATCTAACTTTTTAAATCCAACAAAAATCCTAGACAAACAACTCCAACTTTTCAAGACCATTTCTCAAATAATTAAGAATTATTTGAAAAGAAAATGTTTTTTAAAATACCATTTATTCTTATAAATTATTTTTCACAAAACATTTACAAGATAAGAAAAACCAAAATCTAACCCTCGTCATCAACATACCATAAAAATCCAATGAACTCACATGCATCACTGGGTGATCCTTAATGGAAGCATAAATATGAATATAAAATGGGTTGTGGAACCAATATAAACTATAACACATTGTTTGAGAGACCGAAAAACAAAAAAAATAATTCATAAGACATCTCAAGATTAATATTTTGTCGGCCACCTAGTTTCTCAGGCTATGAAAACAAGCCAAAAACTACTGGCCCATTTTTTTCATTCCAAAATAAAATATGACCCAATGTATCATATAATATTCCAAAGAATGAAAATAAATAATTTATAATAAAGAATAAATTACCTTCTAAAAAATTCAAATCCCACTACCTTTGGAAGCACAAGAATCTTCATGATGGGTGGTGATCAAGAACCAACTAATGACCAACCACATGAGTCTCAATAACCAATTATTTTTGATCCAATAATAAAACAACTAAATAACTGGAAGTATTTTAAAAAACATAAGCTCCCACTGAAAAGCATTAGCTCTAAAACCATTTGTAACAAATTACCTCGGGCTATGGCCTAAACCATCTCCTGAAATAATTCAATAGTAATCCAAGGGTTTTCCCTGAACCCCCCCGCCATACTAAATAAAATATTCATAGGAATATAAATATATCTTTTGGGATGATTTATACCTTTAATAAGAGTTAAAGGAATAACATTCTCTAGAAAATATGTCATGACCCATTAATAATTCTAACATCTATTCTATGGAAGATAAAAAGAAGTAGATAAATATATATCAACAAATAAATAATTTAAACACAGAACAAATAAAATAAATATACACCAATAACTCATATTATCCTCCAAACTCCCTCCACATAAGTATAATCCTCTATTCTTGTACACCTCCCTCAATAGATATCATTTCCTTCAATCACCCAAGTCTCCCATATACATTGTAAAATCCACTAATACCCAGACATAAAAATAGTAAATACTCTTTTCAAGGGAACACTTGGTTAGATATTCTATGAAAATAATGGAAAATAATAAATATTATGTAACATGAAATATATGATGAAGTGATAAATATAATTGAATAACACTAAATTTATTTTAAAAAATAAACAATGCTCAAAGAGGATTTGTAATTAGAAGCTAATACTTAAATCAGAATGGTAGCTAAGTGTAAGATAAGTGATCAGAAAGCATTCCATGTCAACAACTCCCTAAGAAAATTTATTAAACAAAAAATAATTTTAGTGATAGTTTGAAATAGATGATTAAAAATAGTTTTCTATTTTGACTAAATAAATCCAAAACATTTCTAGAGCCATTTTATATATTTTCCCTTTTAAATTACGTAAATGAAAAAAATAACTGAGAAAATGTTTATCGGTTTTAGCCTACAAAATTAAAATAACCCATTGATAAATATATTTTAAAAAACTACCTTCAAAAATATAATTTATAAAATTTATTTCAAAAACCATTTTACAAACTAAATTTAATTACTAAAAGAAATGTAATATATAACATAGTAAAAACAAAACAAAAATATAATTGAATGATAGTACGATAATGAAACATGTGTGGAATAAACCATACAAACAATAATTTAAAATAAAAAATATGGGATAACACCCTGAGGCTAATAAGTATTGGTGTGCTAGAACATCTATGTCACTAATTATGGAGATTCTCAATGAGTGGAAGAACTATATACACTAAATTGGAAACTAGGATATTATATAACTTACTACATCACATTCCGTGTAGCCACTCACTATTGGGGTGAAACTCATTTGATCTAGGAAAATGATAAAAATACTTGTGATTCTCATAAGCATTGAATAATTATAACCATTAAGTAAACACATAATATATCACTATGAAAATTTATAATTTTTATTCAAAACATGCAATTCCCCTATTCTAATGACGAGTGGAGATTTTATAAATAATAATAAATGATTTTCCTAGAATTATTTACACAATACCAAATGATACTTTTAATAATATTTTAGAAACTAGTATTGAAGTTTCTCTTTAAAATTAATTTAGGAAACCTTATTCAATGATCAACATTAAATTTTATTTGACCCTGTTTTATCTTTTTACATGTATACATTTACACAGATTTATATTGATATATATCATTGTAGAAATTAAAATATTATCGTTTGAATTTTCAAACACACACAAACACACACACACAAAGATATATATATATATACCCATATATATGTGTAGAACCATCATATATAATAAAATATATTTTTAAAATATCATGTTTTTTTTCAACCCTAATTTTCAAATATATTATTAATACTTGGTATTTAAAGGGTAACGTGAAAATCAAGGAAATATTTAATATTTTCTTTTATGAATTTCCATAGAAAACCCAAAAAACCTATTCAAATCATATAAATCACTCAAAAAGAATATTTATGATATTAATGAAAAACATTTAATGTTTTGTTTATTTAAAACATATTTTAACATGTTCCAAAGTTTTGAAATCTTCTATATTTAAATGAAAACCATGTGAAAAATTATTTTCTATTCATATAAATGTTGAAAATATTTAATATTTCCATTTTATATTAAAAAAATAGTATTAAGAAACAAGCAATAAATGTTTCAGAATTTAATGGATAGATTCAAGGGGAAACCATCCCAGAATTGACATTAGAAATTCTAAGACTTCAATAAAGGGATAAAGGAGACTCAAAAATGGTATTGAAAACCCTCAAAATGATGGAATCCAAAAAAAATAATTAATCCAGAACCCATAGCGTTACACCATTGATTGTATAGAAATAGGGGAGGGAGAAGGGGGAAATGGACTGAGAATAGAAAAATAGGCCATACCTCATAGTTCCATGCTTAAGATGTGTAGAACCCACAATGAATTTCCAATGGGATAGTAGATAAAGTGGGATGAGAATGTGTATAGGGGGAATTAAAAAATTGAAGTATGTGAGATGATGGAGGGAGGGGAAAAATAATTTTAAATGGTTTAAGATAAATAATGATATCATTTTAATAAATAAATACAAATAGTCTTGGGAAGGTGAATGTTTTACCGACATGGTTCACCAACCAATTGGAAACTATGATTCCCTCCAAAGGCACCTAAAATTATTATCTCCTTGTTACTATAAAGAGTTTTCATGACTCACCTAGACATTCATTGATTGTGAAAACAACACCCCCAAGAGTTATACATGCACAAAAGGTATCCACATGGTTTACCAACTACAAGGTACTTTAAAACCCTTAAAATTTAAAAAAATTCAAGGAAACTAATTTTAAAAACTTAAAGTAACTTAACAAAAATATTAAATAATATTTAATATATATGTATATATATATTTAATATGGGGTGTTACACAAGTAAATTTCATTGAAAATAATTAAACATATATGTTTAAAAACATGAAATGCATAGGAGTATTGTATTT
The DNA here is from genome assembly GCA_963277665.1 of Viscum album. Classification (NCBI taxonomy): domain Eukaryota; kingdom Viridiplantae; phylum Streptophyta; class Magnoliopsida; order Santalales; family Viscaceae; genus Viscum; species Viscum album. The sequence goes on along the minus strand of OY728159.1, from coordinate 1,414,803,985 downwards.
ATTTGTTAAATGAAGAACCCACATTATATATGATACAATTTGGCTATGTCATATTTTATGACTGAGTGATATTGTAAGTCATGGTTATGAATTAACCTTTAACAATCATATTTTAATATTGGGTGATATAATATATTTTATTTTTAGTAAAATCATAAGTTATGAGATACATGTAAATCATATAATTGATATGGGGACTAGATGGTAAGTGCTAACATTTGTTTAATATTCCATGTAAGAAATAATTATAGAGATGATTCATATGATTAAATGGATGGGATATGTATTGATTAATTAATTTAAATAATTAAACAAGGTATTTACTCACATTCTATAAATCATGAGTAAATGAAATTTTACTTAAGTAGTTCCTTTGAGGTATTTATAAAGGCAACTACAATCTGATGGTTAGTTTATACTCTCTGGTTCATCTGTAGGTGGGAATCCATCACCCATACTCTCTTATACTACCTCATTTACTTCAAGATGTTCTAGTACCTAGTGAAGCGTAGATTGTCCCACTTGAGCATTGAGACATTTATAACACATGGATGACTACCAAGGGATGATTCCCTTTGGCAACATCTCATGGAATATTTATCGAGATCAGGTGATAAATAAATATGTAGCAATTTATTTGATGAAAGGTACATTGGTTTATTATTTTCTTCATTTTGTGGAAACATGGTTTATATATTATAGCATGGTAAATCTAGGTTTGGTATTTTTCAAATCATTTCCACTACTTATAACATGTATTATTCGATTCTATGAAACAAAAAAATGTTATCAAATCATTTCAATTCCATTATATTCTTAAATTGTGATAATAAATCTATATTTCAAAATCAGAACTCAAGTCATAATACCTTTAGAAAATAAGAAATGATATTTTTTTTTCCAAATTTAATCATGACAAAAAATTTGAGGTTATCTTAGTAATATATTTGATAAGAATCTATAAAGTTTTACTAATAATATCATATAATATTAAGTTATCATTTCTAATGGTATATTTTCACTATAATTTATCTATAAATAGAGCATCATGTCACCTTAATGACATCGATATGTATTTTAAAATACTATACGATATCATGGGATATGATATTGATATAAGTTGTCAAATATTTTTGTTAGTGCTTAAACTATTGAAGAAAAACTTCCAATAAGTGGTATCCCACTACATCCTCAAAATAAAAAAAATACAATTAGTGTTGAAAAAATTATTTTTCATTAAATTCAAATTTGCATTGAAATATATTTTTTATAAATTGCTCGTAAATAGTGATAAAAGGTATTTTCTGATATTTATTAATTTATAATGTGTTTATATATTTATTAGTTTTTAAAAATTTATAATTAATTAAATATTTATTAAATATTTATTAATAAATATTCTTTAATATTAATGGTAAATATCAAAAATTTCCTTTATAAATCCTAGGGCATGCCTTATGACTTAAAAATTCATTTTTTAGAAATTATTTGTGTAGTTTAGAAATTCCTTATAAATTATAAAATAATTCCAAAATATAAAAGTTTTTATATTTAATTATGAATTCTTAGTAATTTATTAAGTTGATTTTTTTTTCAAATTAGAAAGGATTGTTTTGGATATTATTTAGAACACACAGAAATTGTGCTTATGATTGACTTGATCAAGGTATAAATAATGTTATATATGTGATATTTATATATTTTAAATTTTTTACAATATAGAAATAGAAATATATAGTGATTATATTTCATATAATATAATACAATCATAGTGAAATTCAATATAATGACCAACATGAAGGGGTTTATATTATGAAATTAATATAAAAAGTTTGAATTAAAAAAAATGGAATTTCAATAATGAAAATATTAAATTATGAAGTGTTTAAAATTAGTTATTTAATTTATGATTTTTTTATAATTTATTATATCATGTATAAATTTAAGAATTTTTTTATTTAATTAAAAATTATTTCTATGTTTATTATTAATGGATATAAATTTATTATAATATTAATATCTCTATTCTTTAGTTTAAATTGTTAAACAAATTATAGAGATTATCATAAATATAAGAATAGAGTTAAATGCAATATATGATAAAGGGGTGATTTCCCAACTACCATGAATTTTGTGTATAATAAAAGTTATTATTATTAATTTAGTTGTTTAATATAATTTATACTTGTTAGATTTTTGAGTTAGTATGAGTTGGATTCTCTCATGAGTAACGTTTTCATGGGGTGAGGGACTTTTTATTGAACCTCCCACTAGCCTAAGGGTTTATGCCTTGTTCTTGAAAGGTGGGGGTTATCTACATGTCTCTCTAATCTTAATCATGTTGATATTATCAATTTCATGTAATTATAAAAATTTAAATTAAAATTTCATATACATTTACATAGGATGTACATGGATATGTGTAAATATGTTTTGATTTTTTTTTAGGGAAGTAACTCAATATATGGGTTGTATAAAGAGGTAAAAATAAATATAGTATGAATATATTGGTTTGGTGGATAGAATATGATTCCAAAATAAATAACTATAATAATGAAAACATAAATGGAATAACATTTGATACAATAGTTATGTAAAAATCCTTTTAAAATAATGTGTGTTAGAGTCCATTCATTATGGAAAATTTTAAGACCCCAATCATCCAACCAGATTGGTCATTCCAAAGATGTTTTTTAATTGTATATATTGTAAATGAAAAGTAAATAACGATTGATATTTATAGGATTAGTTTTTATTATTAATATTATCATTGGATAACACAATTTTAAGAGTCCCTAATAGGATTTGGTTAATAGAGGAATATAGTATAGTTTATTCACTTATTAGATTAGAAAAAGGGAATCCAACTCAACTATACAAGAGTTATATATGATATTATTGAGATTATTCCCTAAATAAATAACTATATAATGAGAAAATTTTCCTTCAAGACAAATTTCATAATTAAATATCTATCTGGGACTAGTAATGGGTGTGGTGAATTTAGAAAGGGGTAATCATTTTTGTAGGATCCCACTTAATAAAAGGCCTTATTAAAGGTTTATAAGACATGATACCCTTTATATTGATATATTTTTCTAGAGATAATGAAATTTTCCTTAATAAACAAAACATTAAGATCAATCGTATTTTAAATAAAAGATTAATATAAGTAAATACTTTGAATAGTAAAATAACAAAAATTCTCATGTAAGATAAAGTCTATGTGTTAGGTGACAAATTAATAAGTAACCAAGCATTGATGTTGTTTAATAACCAAATATATATGATTATGAGAAGTAAAAAATTGTCACATAGGGTTTTAAAGGTAATATATGAAAAATAACCAAAGTAATTATATTTTCTGTTCATATATTCAATATGACTAGACATGGGATCCAATTTATGGTAATAAAGTTGGTTGTTAACTTGGGGGCACCTAGTTTATTGCTCCCATTCCATGATGATAGAATCCAATGTGCCAGTCTCTCTCCCTAGCAGGACAGGGACCTCCAATTTTCTTTTAAGGGAGTAGTGGCTTATTTTCGCACTTTTTAAACCCTGATATTCATCCCTCCTTTACTATTATCTTTATGTTCCCTATGGTTCCCGTTCTGTATAATGGGGTCCCTAATCTCTCACTTTTTATGAAAATGTTTAAAAATAATTCATCCCTCCTCAACCAAACTTTGATCACATGCTTCTCATAGGGAAATCCTTCAGTGGACTCATTTGAGATGTTTGTTGTCAGGTCCTAGGATTTACATGATAGGGTAACCATAATATTTCTCAACAAAAAAAAGCATCATGGACTATTTTTCATTGGAAGCGTATCTAATAAGAGCTTGGTCTAGTGCCCCCAATGATGAAATGGGTCCCGATTATTCCTCTTCATATCGACATACAACTTTCATATGATGTGTGACTCCCCTTCAGTCACTATTTTTGTTATTCTACCTAACCTAATGTTTCCAATTAAAAAACCCTAGATTGCTTGGATTTTTGGGAACCTTTTAGGTAATTAGTTAAGTTTTATTATAAAAAAATCACCTTTTCATCTTCTAATCCCAAATTTTTTTGGAAGTTGATTCCTCCATAATTTCTCTTAGATGTTTTTTATTACAACAGGGGATGAATTTTATTTTAGATAGTTTGTTTTTACGAATTGTGGGATGATTTTTGTTCTAATTGTATACATATTGGACATTCATCAGCGGACTGCATGCATGGTGCTAGTCAACTGTATATGAAAAATGGAATAGGAACAAAAGGAAGTGGAAAGTTTCTTATTGCCAATGTGGAATATGGGTATTCTACTCAGGGGTAAGTAGGTGTAGATACCATTTATAAGACAGTACAGAGTGATCCTTTAGAAGGAAATCCCCTGGTGGTTGACATATTTATCCGGTTGAGAAAGGTCCTTGATGATCCTCAGCTTGATATGAAAATATCTATGGAGAAAAGATGTTTAGTGGTGGAAAAGGGGGATGGATCTATGGGTTCCTAGAGAATAAGTTGTTATAAATATGAAATGGATTATCAAATGGTGGATGATAGAGGTCTCTAGTCCCCCTATAGTTATTCAAATTCTTAGGTGGTGTTCCTAGGGAGTGGTAATCATGATAACATCTAGGAATAGGTTTTTATAAAATACATGTGTAAACCTTTAGGCTTTTGGATTAGTCCTAGAAGGGAAGTAGGACATGTTAGGATGGGAAATCTCTTTGATTTATTTCCTAATGATGATCTAGTCCTGTATTTTGAGAAAGAGACGACCAATCCCACCTTGGATGGGAATATGTTCCCCAAGAATGAGTCTAGTGATGACTATTCTAGACAATCTTTAATCGAAGAAGAGTTTTTGGTTCAGGGTGGTAGGCATCCAAGTCTATGGACAAGTATGAGGCATGAGGGAATCCATAAAGAGAGAAACAAGTTCTCATATTGGACACTTCGAATGGATACACACTCAATGAAGAAGTCAAAACCAAGAAGATGTATAGTGTTTATCACATATCCTCCAAGGACACCTGAAAGAAGTGGAAATCAATTGTTGTGATTAATTAATACTTAAAATTTTGTATGTACTCAGAATAAGAAGTGGAAAAACATATTCTGTCACTTAATGCTACTAAATAACAAGATTCTTTAATGATGGGGAGTACATTAAAAGTGTTTCTCAATGAGGAGAAGTATAAATTGATTGATAATTAGGATTTGATTTTAGTTTCGGGGGTTCAATAACAGGACGATCATCCTTGAAAAGTACATCTGATCTTCATACAATCTGGAATTCCAGTTCAAAGATCATTTATTAGAAGTACCAAACATGCTGTTAAATAATATCTCTTTGAAATTACTTAGATAGACTAAATATGGTAGTCTTAAATTGTTCATTTAATGGCTCTTTAATTTCCTTTTGTGGTTGAACCCATTTTTCTCACTTTTTTATTTTTTTTGAATAATTTAAATTTTATTTTTTGTTACCTGAGATGTAAATGACATGGAGAGACAACATGTATGTTAAATGATTATTCTAGTTAAGAAATTCATCCAATTTCTCTTTATGAAAATGATCCATCAATGGAAATGATTTTAGTAAAATTTTACCCAATATTATCAATGTTGAGAATAAATTAAATTGTGACATAATTCACAGGTTATAGTTTCTTACAGATAATAGAAGTGGGTTATATTTCCAACCTTAAGAAAAAACCTTAGTTTGAGAGTCCAAATATTTTTATTCATGTATTTTTTCAATGTCACTAAAATGTAAGGGTATTATTTGGAAGATAGACTAACGATTCCATAGGATATAATTGTTTGCGAATCCTAAAGGGGTTTTAGAAACTCCATTGAAAATCTATGTCAGGTACCATGTTATATAATTTTATTTTTTAGTTTTTATGAGTATTTGATACCAAATGTGAAATATGTAATTGTTGTAAATATACATGAGTTTTAAATCATTTGATGAATAAATATATCTTTTAGTTAATATTATAGTTATGAATAAAGGAGTTTTTATATCAAATAGTTGAATGATAAAGAATAAATTATGCTTAGATGGATCTATATAAAGGATGTGTATCATCATATCATTTATGTTTTATGATAAGATGTGTTGTTTCTTAAAGAAGTTATGTATTGAAAAAATTGAGATAATTCAATACACATCATTTTTGAGTCAACAGATTCTATAACATATATTTCAAATAGGATAAGGATGAAATTTTTTTATCTAAGATAAAAAAATTATGAAGATTTATATTAGTATATTAGGGTTTGTATTCCCATCAATAATTTGTGGTATATTTTAAATAAAATATTATTTCTAGTGAAAAATGATCCAAATACATAGAATAAAATATATATTGTGGAAATAATAGCTCATTTTTTAAATATTCATTTTAGAAGGAAATAATAGTTATTTACAAATAGAAATGTGTTTTTGTATCTCAGTATTATATATTTAATAATATTTTTTCTAAAAGAATAGTGAGGGTGTTTTTGAATATAGAGAAGTTCGATTTTTGACAATAAAAGATTATATCGGTTAAAAATTAAAACAATCTTCATTGAGTGTCAGAAATAGTTTAGGATATGGGATAATAAAATAAATGGGAAGAGTTACATTTAGTTACCTTGAGAAATTTAGTATCACTACTTCCTAAAGGATCATGCTAATAACAATTTGAACTAAATTTCACTTAATATCATAAAAAGTATTAGAAAATACTAACACCGATAAATATAAACGGTTACATGTCATTATGATAACAATGTTAATTCCACCTTATCATAAATGAATTTATGATGTCCTAGTATGTAACAATGTAAATTGTTAAAATAATTACCATTATAACTCAATGGTAAAAATTTGATATAAAGGGTCTTAAGGTTGGTGATGTTAAACATAGGAATACTTTTAGGTAAACCATATATGTAATTAAAATCCAATCATTTGATATTATAGAGTTCAGGAGTTTGAATATATTCAATTATTTGATCATTATAAATATGATTATGAAAACTCAATATTGTTCCAAACCGATTACTTTATATATGTTAGTCATGAAAATGTTTATTGGGAGGGTTTTTTCCAATGTATCATAGTGATGTGACCTGAATTAAATATATTTGCAAGAAGCTAACAAAAAAAAGAAAATAGTGAAAAATATGGCTGAACTAGTCGTATTTCATATATAATATTACAGATATATTTATATATAGTGTTTTATTAAGTATTATTAAAATTGTTTGAAAAATATAAAAAATATCATATCAAAAGAAATATCTAATTTATAATTATTTCGTGTTTTATGTATATGTGTTTATATTGTTATACATTTCATGATGTGTAATGATAATTGACATGTCAGAATCTGACTGTGATTTATGTCTAATCAATGGATTCCATGGAGTATTACAGTTAATTAAGAAATGTCATTGGTTGCATGAGAAGGATTCTTATATTGAGATGTAGAATATTCTCAAGTGACACAAAACTAGTTTTTTCATTTCATGAACCACAATTTATACGAAATGCAGTGGCATACGATATGAATTTTGAATAATTCGTATGCATTGAACAAATTGTATGTACCCTTTTCATTAGGATGATGAGATGCATAACATGATAATCTTTATAATTATATACTTTTCTTACTGAATCCTTGACGTGTAGCTAATTATTGGTGTCTGAGTATATTGATGAATATGTTATTGTTTAGAGAAAAACTAAGATAGGATTTTTCCTCTTTTATGATGTGTATGACAGATAAACCCTCAATTGAGATTGACCAAGGTGTCTACAACCACACCAAGATTGTATATATGATTTTTTTATCTATTCAGGTGAGGGACTTGATATGATATCATCCATAATATTGAATTACATGTGATGTACTCATGAACTTTGACATCATATAATTGGAGAGTTGAGAATGTATGAGTTGGTTGTATAGGATTGACTTACTTTGTGTCCCATGGCTACTCGATGTTGTGGAGAAAGGGAATATATGGGAACTCACACTAGCAAGTGATGTAACTAATGGAAATAGGTATAGAGATACATGTAATTCATATAAATCATGCCCAATATCATTATAGTTTTAGTATCATTGACTTATTTATAGTGGATTATATATGCTTAAATTTATAAATCTAGAGATTCATTTTTGTTTTCAATTCTACAAAGCCCTGTAGGGACACACTCTTTGGTTGTTTGAATATAGATAGATTTTGAATTGATAGATTTTCTATATGGGTTTTAATGTTAATGCAAACGACTTTTGGATAGGTATTCAATAGTTAATTCATATGGTGTAATACATAGAGAAAGTGAGGATAATTTTCTAAAAGCTTAATGGATGATATCCAAATGGAATTTTTGATATAGTTTGAAAATTTATTATATAAAATTTATTATTATATGAAAAATAATTTATGTCTTTTTAGTTTTAGTGAAAGTGATATATTTAACTATATATTCCCTAATGACACTTTTCATATGATATAATCAATCTATGTTATATTTTATAACTAAGATATATAATAATACATGGCTACACCACTTCCTTTCCAAATCATACTGTAAAGTTGAGTGATATAAAATATGATTTTTCTGATTATATGGATAAGGTATGATAAAACTGTACTTTATATGATATATTTGGTGGATGAATATTAATTTTTATCATTTTATTAATCTATAATAGCACGATTGGATACCACATATCAGTTTCTTGACCATTGCACCAAATGACCTCAAAAAAGCCTCCTCCTCTGCTAGATGTTGTTGACTAGTGATGAGAGACAAAAAATATAAATTGGGGAGACAATGAAATTGGAACCCCCATATCAATAATAATAAAATATCAAAGGATCTTTCTAAAAAATTAATCAAATTTCATATAATCAATAAAATTGATCCATGATATAACAAATTAATTTGAAAGAATGTAATCATATATACCAATTAAATTTTCTATTGGTCTGATCACCTATAAGGAAAAAATAGAATATAAGGAAGCTCCACTACCATCCCCGATCCTTATCTCAATCCCATCTAAAATACCAATTTTGTTTCCCATGTTTGATCTATTTCACATATTATGCTCAGACTATAACAATAAATATGGTATACACATGCACAAGAGTTCCCATAGAGGGTGTAAGAAATGGATATTAGTAGGGACTCACCAAGTTACCCCCATATATTATATCATGTTTTTTAATATTCATAAGAGAACTAAATAAAAGAAATATAACATACAATATTTCATGTGGGGTGATCATGTGCTAACCAGGTCCCCTAACACCTGAATATACCCACATTAGTGAATAATAGAAAATAATTCACCACATTTAAAAAATCCCAACCCATACCAAATTATTTAGGTTAGGATTACATTCCATGTATCAATCCATACCTTAAGATATAGGTTAGGGTGTTTTTCCAAGTCCTTACCATTACCCTTTCTAATGGTAGGTTTCCAACCAGTACATAAACAATAACTTCTCACTCATAGTAAGGTCCTATGAATATATTCTTACTCATGTAAATCAATTCAGTTGATATTTTATAGCATACCTTATCACCCATTGGGGTCCCTAACAACACCATATCACTCAAGGTGAGGCTATAAGTCTGTATACTGACCACTACATTATCAATCGTGGTAGGGTCCATCATCCACATCTCTACCACTAACTTAACACTCAATATAGAGTCCATTACAAAACATTCTCACTCAAGGTTAGTCTAACATCCTAAACATTACCTTTTCACTCATGGTAGGAAAATATTTCACATATGAGATCACATCACCACCTATAAGAATCATCTCACTCAAGATGGTATTTAGCAACCCCTCCCCACTCTAGGTTAGACCATCATCATGACCACTACATTATCACTGAATGTAGGGTATAATATAAAATAATGTCCACTAACTTCTTACTAAATTTACGGTCCTTGACAAAAACTTCTCACTTAAGGTGAGCTAATCTATTTGGAACTATCATCCAACATATACATATTACTGACACTTTCCCAGAATAATAAAAAGGGTACATAATCCATCCCATATGCTCACTATGTCCCCATATGGCCACAAGTCACTTAACACATAATCCAATATTTCTAGCATGTTTCAACATCCATTTATAATCATGATTTATTCCCCTCAATACCCTCTTTATTTCACATGGTGAAAATTTCAAGACCCATTGCATCTGAATTCTCATATATAGGGAATCTTCTAGGTTCCCTATGGAATATTTCAATCTCCAATGATTAAAAATAACCCAAAGTCATCACCCCATAGATAATCCTCAACTCTCCAACTCCGGTTGACTAAGGGCTCACTACTTTAGTCTATTTCTATGTTAATTTCCTCAATCACAAAATAGTCCAAAAATATGGGGCTACCATAAACAAATCACACACAAAGCTTCATAGAATCCCTATTCCTAGTCATAAAAGTTTTTTAAGGCCCTCACTAGGATCCCATATTATAACTCACCTTATATTCCTACTGAGCCCATAATGTCATGAAAATACTCCCTGCCATAACACATTTGGCTCTATAGGAATTATTTTACTCATGGAACTATCTAAAACTCTAATCTACCAATAGTGTGTCCCACATCATATGTTACACATATGTCCTTGTCACTAATTTTCCCGGAGAACACACCTTTAATGCCTACCCTTGTATCCCTAGGACACAAAAATAGACTATAAATTTCTTATCTCAATCCCAAAAACCTATAAAGAACCAATCATGACCCAATTTGAATCCTCTCCACCTTTGGGGAAAGGGAATCTGAGTGAATCAATTATCAAAAACATTATTGTAGAAACTTATATGATTCAAAGAGACTAAAATACACTATATATCTCTATATAAGGTGAACTCATTCAATTTATTCCCTACTCAAGAACAGATAATATTGAAAGAATGAAAAATCAAAAATAATAATAATATAGTTATTTATTTAAGGGACTAACTAACTCCAACACATAGTTACCATCTTCATGATTCTATTCTCAACCTAAAACATACCCATCAACACCATATAAAATCTTGTATCAATTCCTAATCCCCTATATTAGTCGATAATATCCAAATTAGTTATTATAATAATTTATAATTAACTATTCAATTTCATTCAATGAGGCATAATCTCCTAGAAACTAGAAAGGAAATGAAACATCATCAAAAGAATATTAAATCAATTTCATTCTTTCTTCTAGGTTCCCATTTACCCAGGATGAGAAAAATAAACATCTTTTTGGATGATTTCCACCACAATATAGTGAAATATTTACCGAATCATTAAATGCAGACATTGAAATCATGACTAATGAAGGAAATAATGAATGAAAGGAAGCAGAGAGAAGAACATAACAAAAATTATATATATAATTTTCATGAGTAACCCTTTAATGGGGTTCATAAGGGGGATAAAAGGTATAGTATATGTCCAAAAATTCCAATCTATAACCTACTATCTACTTATATCTGACTTGTGGCTAACCCTGAAATAATGTGTACCCAAATTTTAAAATTTGGAAAATAGCACCATAATTTAATTAATTATTTGGCTCATGTAATGTCACTCTATTTATGTCACCAAACACAACATGTCCACTTGGTATATAATACGACAAACCTCCCTTACCTATAACTAAATACCTAATAGACTAAGCCCTCATGGTGTTGCCTCTTTGGTCAATGTGTGACACACATCTCCTTGGATGAACCAAAATCATCAGGAAAAATCTTTCATGTAATTGCCTATATCTTCAAAACATGTCCAAAATTATTTTTGGAAGGTTCGTCTATTTTGTGGAACAACATCCCTCCAAGACCCTCTTATCATGTGTGTGACCATCATACTCCATGATATAAAACTCCCTCATAATTGGCCCTTATTTTGTGACAAAAACTCATGGGAAGACATGAATTTATTTGTGAAAAATAAAAATGTAAATATGTAATTCTACTAACATAGTACATGAGATTCACCATCATTAAATGAAACCCTAGTACATGATATGGCCCAATACATAGGGGTATCGTCCTAAATAAAAAATCATATAGAAAATACCATGTGGTGATAATGACTTGTCATGGAGTAACCTACTGACCTCATGTCATGGTTCCCCTAAGGAAGTTACGTGGTACCTTGGAAATATCCTCTTTATGGTGATACCTCCACCTATCACTTCATGTAGATCCATATTTAGAAAATATGGCATCAGTGTTACTTCAAGCCTACGATAACACCCAATTGAGCACCAAAAATGCCTCTTAAGACATCAATAACGTCAATAAACACATCTTATAAATGTTACAACACTTGGAATCCCAATATAAATTTCAATTATCAAATTACCCCATGATCTATCACCAAAAATTTAGATTTATTATGAATTTCAAAACCCATAAAATTTAGGGTACATACAATGTCCCCAATATAATGCTTCTCACGCTTGCGATGTTGTGACGGTCATAAAATTATCACTCCCAACCTACCTATTCCGTCAACTCAAAATTAAATTTTCTCATTATATAATGGAATATTAAGTAGGATTATGATATGAAACTACACACACCAAGGTGAACTATTCAGAAAAAGTCAAGCTACCCACTCATCACATTCACCAATACTGAGACAACACTCAACTACACCCATCAGTCCCAAGACACTAAAGATCCATTTACCAAGTCATTATCAATCTTATAGCACTTCCCACTAAATGGATCTCTATAAGATATTCGAATAAAGGACATGAACTTCCCCTCTATAAAAATCTTCTTCCAAAAACTCACATCAAGTGGACCATTAATGCATTAGATGTAGTTTCCAAATCACCGTACCGAATTATATTCAACAACACAAATCAGTACACTTCTATACGAATTTATATAAAAATACTTAACCTCACCCATTGATGCATAATTACATCAATATATCTTGATTAATTAATCCAAATAGGAATAAAAAATCATATATATTTAAAAATGATTTTTGAAATTGAAACTAGGTATAATTCAATGGTTATTTCCTAAAACACCCACACAATCCATCATCGTCTTTCCATGAGAACTAGTACACCACAGATCCGAACCACTATCAAATCATGCCCAATTTCATACCAGGTCTAATTATAATATTCTAACTTAATTAGACACCAAAATAGATCCCAATATTTAGTATTTACTTGGGAACTAGATAAACTATATTTACCTTCCCATTGATATCCGGATTTCATCTCGACCATCCAACACCCAACCTCATCACATCCAAGACACTTCTGACATTAGAGACATACATCCATGACTAATTAAATTCTTCACAACATAGGAGTATCCTTATCCACACTCCTTGAAACCAAATTTATTGATCTCTAATCTTTATTCTACATCCATTAACAAAAATATTATTGTACCTGACAACCTTACATATACATAAGAACCAACAATAATCCCTAATTGCAACATATTCCTTATTTATAAGTAATGTAATCCTCAAAATCCCTAAAATGAAACCAAAACAAGGGTTACACCCTCTTATATACTAGAATATGCTCCCCATCATATTAATTTTCTTACGATACTCCCCAAGAACAACACCGAATAGGTACTGACATTACATGAACATGACTACACCAAAAACATTTTCTTATTATTCTAGAAACCCCTTTCATGGTCTATGATCAGACTAACTATACCATGATAAACTTATCCATTTTTGATCTCTTTTCTCACCACATAAGGAAACCTCCCATGAATAGAAAATCTTAGGGCCACCATGACCATGTGAATCACATTAAATCCATCCATCCTTATCCTATAAGATTTTCCCATTAATCCACATACCTAGAAAGCAATAATCATAAACACCACAAATCTTCCCCCACACATAAATTATTTCCCACAAAATCCATTTCAAGCACTCAATTTTATCCACCAAAGGTTGCGTGAAACTTTAAGGTCCATATCACATGATATTACCCACTATATATATATTGAATTAATCCAACCAAAACAGGGGTACTCTCTTATACCACCTGGTCACATAACTAGACTCAAGCCTTCATGAGTCAAACACTATCAAACCTTGGACCATATTCCCAAAAAACAAACCATTCATCCCTGCATGCCAATATAATATAGCTAAAATAAACCATAGATTACTCCATTACAATAAAACTAAGGTACCCCACACATGCTAAGGCCTAACGGAAAAACACCGCCAACTTAGGAATCATTCAAAAATAATACCATAAACTCACACACTATCCATACCATATCTAATAATCTAGAATCACAATGAAATGATTATAGTAATACAAATAATATTTTCCTATAAAAACAAATGTCTATAACAAAAACAATTAGAGTGATTTATCACATGAAAGGCCATGGAATCTCAAATCCATTTACTCAATCCTCACTTGGATATCTACATGCTCAAGAAAATCCATGCCTATACAAACTATCTCTCTAGAATTTCCTTCCATTAACGAATCACCTAGGGTTTATCAGTATTCTTTTAATTCATGAATATATATTTTTAGTATTATTCATATATATTATTTTCATAATACTACATAATGTTCTATAATTATGTGAAAATATTAAAATATTATTTCTTTGAAGAAATTATTAGAATTAGTGAAATTATGAAGGAATTGAAACCATTTATTACATGATAATAAATTTCATAGTGCAGTTAGGGAGGGAAAGATCTCATATATTGAGCCATGTAACCACATAATTGAGGCCATGACCTCAAATATTTTCACCAAAAAACATGCCGAATAGGAAATATAGATTGAAGCTAATATTGATTTGAATTGTGATACTTGGATCATAGTGTCTCTATGAAACATAAAGGGAAAATTATATTTTTTGAATGATATGTATTATTTATTCAATGAATTTTTAAGAGTTATTTCAAAACCCTATAAGAGATGTCCCAACTGTAGAAAAATTATTTTTCAATGAAATATGATATTGTGTTGTGATCAAAAAATCAATAATTAGAAATGATTAGAGAATGTTTGTAAGGTTTTTATATACTATTATGAAGGTGGTAATTATATATAGGTTTCCATGTGTGAATAATTTTAAATTTCAAATATGTATAATTATTTATAAGTCAAATAGGGTCATGTTATGACAACAATATGAGAATATTTGGTTGATGTAATATTCTATAGGTATCTATGTGTATGAGTTCATTTGGGAAACATATGATTTTATTGGAAATGATTGAGCACATATGTTTCTATACATATCCTGTGAAAGAGTAAATACATTCAATCCATGAACAACACTATCACACTTTGACATAATTGTTCAGTAATAAACATAGATGATATATTAGCTGATCCCTTGAAGATTGTATTCCATGATCTTCATGGGAGATTAAATGTCAGATAATCGAATGTATCTTCCACCTTATAGAGGTATGAGTTTTTTCATGTCATTTTTCTTGAAGGGATAAAAGATATAAACTTTCCTTTTCACTCTTTAGGTTCTCTCTAGCCACCTCCTGTTATGCTCCAATGTGATATTTTCATATTTAAAGACAAGTCATTCATGTTTATGGTGGGATTGAATTTCCTTAAGCGAGTACACATTCTCTAACTTCCATTAACTTTTTTTGTTTGTTTCATTTATTCTAATAATTCAATTTTTTAATCTTTAAGAATATATCAAGTATCAATTTTTAATTTTTATTTTAATTAATTTTTTATATTTTCTTAAAACACATCTTGTGATGATTTATTCATGTGTAATGGATATTTCCACTATCATTCATGGATAATCACTTATGGGGTGGGGGATCAAGAAAAAAGGTTTTATAAATTAATGAATTACTAATATCACTCATTAATGGTATTATCAATTAGAAATTGGTTTGGAACAAAATTTTAACAATATCCCATTGCATGAATAAAAACAAGAGGAGAGTGGATAAGGAAAATTAAAATAAATTCAGAGGATTAGTATATGAACTATATTCCAGGTACTTGTTCAACATTAAGAGATGATCATAATGAATTTTGTATTAGTGTATTTCCAAAACTAATAGATTTTCACTGGTTTAAGCATAATATGTTGAATTGAACAATATAAATTAGGTATCATTGAATAAATTTTCTATGAATTATATTGATTGATACATGAATCAAAATGGTTGATCCTTTAGAAAATAAAAATGAAAATTGACCCCAAACCCTATATTTGATAGACCATTTTTACTCAAAAAAACATTCATATCCATTAACTTGATCCAACAACAACATTATTGAGTCAATAAATGAAATGATCTACTATAAGGGATCATATTTTAGCATCTTCATGTGATGAACTCGGTCTTCTACTACCCAACACTCTTGTTGTTAGTGAGGTATTGAGAAAAATTATTAATTATATACACAAAACCACATGTGGGTAGTAACAATGATTATAAACATGTATTGTTTTTAAGAACCATTAACTAGGAATCATGGATACATTCATTGTCCATTAATTTTGTTGATCAAATCACTCTATTATCAT
The DNA here is from genome assembly GCA_963277665.1 of Viscum album. Taxonomy (NCBI): domain Eukaryota; kingdom Viridiplantae; phylum Streptophyta; class Magnoliopsida; order Santalales; family Viscaceae; genus Viscum; species Viscum album. The sequence goes on along the minus strand of OY728159.1, from coordinate 1,414,787,396 downwards.
TATAATAATAATAATTTATTTAAATTTTATAATATAGACAAAGTGAAGATGAATTTTATGGAGGCCTAAAATAAAGCAGACCAATGAAATCCCCTTTATCCAATGACACACAATCAGGGGGAAGGGAATTCAATCTGTGGAAGAAAGGGACTGACCTGTCATGATTTCCTTTGAAGGATAGGAAATTTGCCACTTTTTCCCACTTTCTGTTGGTATGAAGAACCTCCATGAAATATTTACTCAGAATTTTACACTTTTTTATATATGAGGCATTACATGGGGTGGGTAAGATACAGATAGGTTGTTTTGGATGATTTTAGATTCGGTTTCCACCACTACAAGTTCAATGTTGTTTTGTCTAAGATGAGAAAACATGTTAGCATCACCCCAGCCTTAGCCTACAAGGAGTCACCTTTACCAAAGAAAGAAATCCACTAAGTCAATATACATTATGATCAATACAAATACACTAAAGTCATATCAACCAAGTCATACTCAATTTTAAAGTACTTCCCACCAAATTAATCTATATATGATGTTCGGTTCTAGGTCATGTTGTTCCCCTATATGAGAATGTCTTCCTAAAATTCACTTCATGTGGACCATAAATACACCAGATGTTGTTTCTAAATCATCATAACCAATTATATTCAACAACAATAATCATCCCACGTCTGTCTGAATTTATATAAAAATAATCAACCTCACCCATTGACGCATCATCAAATCAATAGATCATGATTAATTAATCCTAAGTGGCATAAAAAAAATAAAAATTTACAAATGAAGTTTGAACCTGAAACTAGGTAGAATTCAATGGTTATTTCCTAAATCACCCACAATAGCCATCATGAAATTTCCATGAGAACTAGTACACCTATGATCTGACTCACTCTTAAATCATGCCCAATTTCATATCGAGACTAACTATAATATTATAACTCAATTTGAAACCAAATTAGTACCGAATATTTTTTATTTACTAGGGATCTAGATAAACTTGATTTAACATCCCAATAATATCCTAATTTCATCTCGACAATCCACCAACCATCTTAACCACATCTAGGACCGTTATGAAATTAGAGAAATACATCCATGACTAATTAAATGATTCACACCATAGGAGTATCCTTATCACCATTCCAAAAAATAAAATTTATTGATCTCTAAGCCCCATGATACACCCATTAAAAAAATATTTTACCTGACATCCTTACATATACCCAAGAACCAACATGATGCCCTAATTTCTAAAAATTTCTAGTTTATAAGGAATGCCATCCTCAACATCCCTGAAATAAAACCTAAAAAAGGGTTACAACCTATAATATCTAACAATATGCTCCCATACATATTAATTTTTTTATAGTACTCACTGAGCACAACACCGAATTGTTACTGATATCACATGCATGTGACTAATCCAAAACCATATTTATCTCATTCTAGAAAACCCTTTCAGTGTCCATGATTAGACCGATTGTACCATGATACCCTAATCCATTTTTGTTCTATTATCTTACCACATAAGGAAACCTCCCATGCTCAGTAAATCCTAGGCCCTTTTTGACAATATTTACTACATTAAATCCATCCACCATTAGCTGATAAATATCTTTCCATTAATCACTATACCTAGTAAGAACTACTCATAAACACCACAAATCTTCCCCCATACATAATGTATTTCCCACAAAATCCCTTTCAAACACACAATGCTCCCATTAGTCATACACTATCAAACCTTGGATAACATTACCAAAAAACAAACCATTCATCCCTACATGGAAACATAATCTAGATAAAATAAACCATATTTTCCCCCTCTCTAATAAACCTAAGGTATCCCTCTCATGCTAAGGCCTTCTAGAAAACCATCTCCCACTCATGAATCATTCCAAAACTAGATTCATTGGTCTAAAATCTATCTATACCATATCTAATAATCTAGGATCACATTAAAATAGGGATAATAATCCAAATAATAATTCCATATAAAACCATTCCTATAAAAACACTTAGAGTGATTTACCACTTCAAAAACCATGGAATCTCACATGCATTTACTCAAACATCACTTGGATATCTATATTCTCATGAAAACCCATGCCAATTCAAACCACTTTAGTATAATTTTTCTCCATTATCTAATCCCCTAGGGTCTTCTATTAAACTTTTAATTCATGCAAAAATATTTTTAGACCCTTTTTAGATATTTCAAGCATAATACTACCCAATGATCTATAATTATGTGAAAATATTAAATTATTGTTTATTTAAAGAGATTCTACGAATTACAGAATTTATGAAGGAATTAAAATCATTTATTCCATAATAACAATGGTCGTGGTGAAATTTTGTAGGGAAATATCTAATATATTGAGCCATGTAGCATATGAATTGAGGCAATGACCTCAAATAATTTCACCAAAAAATATTCTGAACAAAATGTATTGATTGATGCTAAGATTGATTTTTATTGTGACATGTGGATCATAGTATCTATGAAAATTAAAGAGAAATTTATATTTTTGGAATGATATATATGATTGGTTCCTTGAATTTGTAATTGTGATTCCAAAGCCCTCTAAGAGTTGTCCCAGTTGTAGAATAATTTTTTTTTCTATGAAATATGATAATGTGTTGGGATCAAGAAATTAAGAATTTGGTATATTTAGAGAAAGTTTGTAAGGTTTGTGTATACTATGATAAAGGTGGCCATTCCATGTAGGTGTCCATGTGAGTATGTTTTGAATTTCACATAAATTATTCTTTATAAGAAAAATAGGGTAATGTTAAGACTACAATATAGAAAATATTTTCTTTACATAGTCTCATATAGCGAGCTATGTTTATGAATTCATTGATGACACATACAATTTTATTCAAAATACTTGAGAACATATGTTTCTATACTTATCCTATCAAAGAGTAACTCCATTAAATCCATGACCCACACTAACCAACTGTGATATACTTGTTCAATAATAAACATGGAAGATATCTTAGTTGATCCCTTGCAGATCTTATTCTATGATCTTCTAGGGAGATTAATATTTGAAAAAGGAAAGTTAATACCACATATATAGGTATGAGTTGTTTCATGTCATGTTTTTATAAGGGATAAAATATATTAACTGGTCTTTCAGTCTTTAGGTTTTCTCCATACACCTTATATCTTGCAACAATGTGTGATTTTCTAATTTAAAGACACATCAACCATGTTGGAGGTGGAATATAATTTCGTTCAGCTTGTACACCTTCTGGAGCTTCATTTAAAGTTGTTTTGTTGTTTCCTTTCTTCCAATAATTCAATTCTTTAATCATCAACATTATATCAGGTAAATATCATATATTTTTTTTCAATTCAATTTTTTATATTTTCTTAAATCTTAAATTATTATGATTTTGTCACGTTTAATGTAGATTTACACTATCATTCATTGATAATCACTTATGGGGTGAAGGATCTAGAAAAAAGGATTTTATAAATTAATTAATTACTAATATAACTTATATAAGGTACTATCAATTCAGAATTGGTTGGGATCAAAATTTTACCATATCTCATTGCGTGAATAAAAACTAGATGAGAATGGATGGATAAAATACAAATAAATTGAGAGAATTGGTATGTGAATAATATTCAGCGTTCTTATTCATCTTTAACAGATTATCATAATGTATATTGGCATAATGGATTTCCTCATCTAATGTATTTTCAACGGTTTAGGCAGAATCTATTGAATTGAACATTAGAAATTGGGTATTATAGAATAAATTTTCTACCAATTATTTTGATTGATACAGAAATGAGAAAGGTTGATACTTTAGAAAATAAAATTACAAATTTGACCCCAAACCCATTATTTAATAAACTATTTTTACTCACCAATAATTTTTATTTTCATTATCTTGATCCAACAACAACATTTTTGAGTCAATAAATCAGTCAATATACTATAACGTATCATATTTCAATTCCTTCATGTGATGAACACATTCTTGTACTACACAAAACCCTTTTTGTTAGTGAGGGATTGAGGAACATTATTAATTCTATACCCAAACCAAAACATGGGAAGTAACAATTCTCATGGGAATGTCATGTTTTTTAGAACTATTAACTGGGAATAATGGATACCTTCAAAGTCCATGAATTTTGTTGATTAAATAACTCCTTTCTCATTATCATCATCATTATTTATTTAAATTTAAAAATAAAGACAAAGTCAAGATGAGTGGTATGAAGCCCCAAAATAATGGATCCCTATGTAATACCCTTGAACCAATGACACACTATCAGGGGGAAGGTAATTCAATCTATGGAAGAAAGGGACTGACCTATCATGAGTTTCCTTGGAGGCTAGGAAATCTACCAAATTGTTCCACTCCCATTAGGTACGAGGAACCTCCATTCAATTTTTATTGAGTCTTATTAACTTTTGGATGATATAAGAGACATTCCATGAGGTGGGGTAAGAGCCAAATAGGGAGTTTTAAATGATATTATAGTTGGTTTCCACACCAACAATTTCAATGTTCTTTCGTCTCCTAGCATAAGGCATGTCAGCATCCCCCCTGCTTCAGCCTACAAAGATCCACCTTTACAAAAGAAGGAAATCCACTAATCCAAGATACATTATCATCAATCCCAAGACACAAATGTTCCGTCAAACAAGTCATCCTAAATTTTCTTTTACTTCCCACTTATTGGATCTCTATTTGAATGTAGATTCTAGGTCACGATGTTCCCCTCTATAAGAAACACCTTCCCAAAATTCACTTCAAGGGGACCATAAAAGCACGAGGTACAGTTTCCAAACCTCCGTACCCAATTATATTCAACAACACAAATCGGTACACTTATGGAATAATTTATATAAAAATATGCAACCTCACCCATAGATGCATCATTGCATCAATAGATCTTGATTAATTAATACCCAGAGGCCTTAAAAATCAGAAAAATTTTAAAAAATGAAATTTGATCCTAACAATAGGTATAATTCAATGGTTATTTCCTAAAAAACCCACACTAGCCATCAAAATCTTTCCATGAGAACTAGAAAACCTCTAATCTGAATCACTCTGAAATCATGACCAAAATTTATACCAAGTCTAATTATAATATTCTAACTCAATTAGACACAAAATTGAAACCCAATATTTTGTATTTACTAAGGAACTAGATAAACTAGATTTGCCTTCCCAATGATATCCTGATGTAACCTTGACCATCCACAAACCAACCTCCCCACATCCAGGACCTTTCTAACATTAGAAACATACATCCAAGACTAATTAAATTCTTCACACCATAGGAGTATCTTTATCATCGCTCCACAAAACCAATTTTTTTTATCTCTATGCCCCATGATACATACATTACCCAAAAAAATAGGTCCTGACATCCTTATGTACATCCAAGAACCAAAATGAAACCCTGATTTCTACATATTTATACATTATATGGAATGCCATCCTCCAAATCCCAAAAATTTATTCAAAACAAGGGTTAGACCCTCTAATATCCAATAATATGATCCCCTACATATTAATTTTCTTATAGTACTACCCGAGCACAACACCGAATAGGTACTCACATCAAATGCATGTGACTAAACCGAAACCATGTTCATATCATTCTAGAAAACCCTTTTAAGATCCATGATCAAACATATTATACCATGATACCCTAATCCATTTTTGATCTCTTCTCTCACCACTTAAGGAAACCTTCCTTTCTCAATAAATCCTAGTGCCTCCATGTCTATATAAATCACAATAAATCCGTCCATCCTTATCTCATAAAAATCATCACTTTAATCCCTATACCTAGTAATAACTACTCATAACCACTGCAAATTTCACCCCACAGATAAATCCTTTCCCACAAAATCCCTTTGAAAAACTCAGTTTTCTCACCCAAAGGTAGAGTGAAACATTAAGAACCATATCACATGATCTTACCCCACATATATATTGAATTCATCTAACCACAATAGGTGTATTATCCCAAACCACTTGGTCACACAACTAGACTCACGCTCCCATGAGTTATACAATATCAAACCGTGGATCAAATTCAAAAAAAACTTTGCATACCTACATGCCAACATAATATAGATAAAATAAACAATTGATGCGTACTTTCCAATAAACCTAAGGTATACCACTCATGATAAGGCCTACCAGTAAACCACCCCCCACTCAAGAACTATTCCAAAACAAGAGGAATCATCCCACACTCTGTCCATCCTGTGTCCAATAATCTTGGAACACTATAAAATAGGGATAGGAATCCAAATAATATTTACATATATAAAATATTGTCTATAAGAAAAACACATTGAGTAATTTACCACATTAAAGACCATGTTATATCATATGCATTTACTCAAGCCTCACATGGATATCTATATGGTCATGGAAACCCATTCCTATTCCAATCATCTCCCTAGAATTTCTTTCCATTATCAAATCCACTAGGGTTTATCAATATACTTTTAAATCATGAATATATATTTTTAGTGCATTCTTTGATATTTTTAGCATAATACTACCCAATGTCCTATAATTATGTGAAAATATTAAAATACTGTTTCTTTGAAGTGATTCTAAGAATTAGAAAAATTATGAAGGAATCAAAATCATTTATTCCATGATAAGAAATTTCATGGTGTAGTTAGGGAGGGAATGATCTCATATATTGATCCATGTAACCTAGGAATCAAAACCATGACCTTAAATCATTTCACCAAAAATAAGTTGAATAGAAAGTCTATATTGAAGATAACATTGATTTTCATTGTGACACATGGATTATAGTGTCTATATAAAATAGAAAGAGAAATTTATAATTTTTTGAATGATACATATGATTGTTTGCATGACTTTGTAAGAGTGATTCCCAAACCATCTAAGAGTTGTCTCAACTATAGAATAATTATTATTTAAATGAAATATGATATTGTGTTGTGATAAAAAAACAAGAATTATTTATATTTAGAGAATGTTTGTAAGGTTATTCTATAATATGATGAATGTGGTCATTCCATATAGGTTTCCATGTGAGAATAATTTTGAATTTCATATAAATCATTCATTATAATAGAAAGAGGGTCATATTATAACAACAATATAGACAATATTTGGTTTAATAAGTCTCCTACAGAGAGCTATGTGTATGAGTTTATTGAGGAAACATACAATGTTTTTGGGAATACTTGAGAACATTTGTTTCTATACATATCTTATGGAGGAGTAAATCCATTAAATCCATGAAAAACACTACCACACTGTGGAATACATGTTCAATAATAAACATAGTTGATATCTAAGATGATCCCTTAAAGATATTATATTGTGATCTTTAGGGTGGATTAAATTTTAGAAAAAGAAATGTAACTTCCATATTATAGAGCTATGAGTTGTTTAATTTCATGTTTGTATAAGGGAAAAAATATATAAACTTGTAATTTCACCCTTTGGGTTATCTCTATCCACCTTCCGTCATGATGAAATGAGTGGTTTTCTTATATAAAGACAAGTTGTCCATGTTTATGTTTGTAGAATTATTTTAGCTTGTACACTTTCTACAACTTCCTTTCATGTTGGTTTTTTTTCTATTCATCCAGTAAATCAATTTTTTAATCTTCAAAATTATATCATGTAAGTATCATTTATTTTTATTTTTATTTCAATTCTATTTTTTATATTTTCTTAAATCACATCTTATGATGATTTATTCAAGTGTAATGGAAAATTCCACAATCAATCTTGGATAATCACTTATGGGGTGTGGGATCAATAATAAATTGTTTTATAAACTAATGAATTACTAATATCACTCATAGAGGGTTCAATCAATTATTAATTCATTTGAATCAAAATTTTACCATATCCTATTGGGTAAATAAAAATAAGAAGATAGTGGATGGAGAAAATACAAATAAATTGAGCTGACTATTCTATAAATAATATTCTGTGTTCTTAATCATCTTTAAGAGACGATCATAATGTATCTTGGCTTAGTGGATTTAATCAACTAATGGATTTTCCCTAGTTTAGGCAGAATTTATTGAAACTAGAAAAATAGGAAGGAAGTACATGAGAACTGATGGGCATGAATACAAAGGAATTATCCAAATGTATTTGAGACTATGAGTGAACATTCTTCATCGAAAAATAAATCCACAGACATTTCTTCTTGATGATGGATACAAAAAATACACATGAAAGAAATATTTATACAAGTAAATTTGATCTGATCATCAATAGATACCATGATATTTTAGATATTCTAGATTAAGAAGTTTATGTTGTAGGGGATGTACCTACACTATAGTAAATATCCCCACATGTCTGGTTCAATCAGGAGAAATGTAATGCTCCGATAATTGTTCTCAGAGAAATATCTGGATACTGACACAATAAATATTCACCACTCAATATCTAGAGTCAACATAATGAGATTGAATAAGGAACACTAATCCTCATCCACATCTGATTGGGTTAAAATCAGGTACTCTCTAGAATTCCTGAAATTCATGTATGGAACCAGGCATCCAGGGAAGCTCAAGGACAATCCATCCCAGTTATTATGAAAAAAGTTGACGTCACCTCAACCCAAGATCTAGAAAATTTGAATTCAAAGAAACTAGTTATATAGATGGATCTCAAACCATCGAGAATGAAAATTATTATTGAAGTAAGAACTAAATTATCCAATGTAATTCTACCACTAAAGGATAAAAATAAGTTTTCCAATTATTAATGTGTCCAATGATATTTTACACCACCTTATGGAAATAGTGAATTCAGAGATTAGAGGGAAGATAATATCTTCTAAAAACTCCTCTTAGGGGATATGCTCATATGGATTCCTTGGTCTCTTTCTAGGTTTCTGTTACATCTATCTCAGCACTAGTTAGATAGGTACATGCCTCTTTTCTCTTGGTTTTCTTTCTTCCCACTATCATGGAAATATTACTCTAGGATTTTGTTGAAGCTGTAGGATGATTTCTTACTACCATTAAATATAATGATCATATCATCTACCAACATTATATGAGATGTGTTCCAATGTCAATGCCTACACTAATAGGGTATGATTCTACTATCCAAGATATTTTAGTTAATAAGGCGACTAAGATTGTCCTGCATAATAATATACAAACATGGAGATAAATGATCGACTTTCCCATGCCCCCACACCGATTTGAAGAACCCAAAACATCTTCCCATGAGACAGATAGATGGTGGAAATAAGCTAAAACAACTGTACATTGTATAAGTGGGCCAATAAGAGAATCCCATAGGAGTGAGGATGTTTCAAATAAAACTCATTCCAATCCTATCATAATATTTCTCTATATCTATCTTAATTATCCTATTAGATCAAATGACCTTGAGGCTAATGCCACACGTCATTTCCCAAGCTAGGTCAATGACACCCTAAATTGATCTAACTGTGATGAAACCATGATTCTCTTCTGAGATCCATCATGGTATATACACATATAGTCTTTAGTTGATGGCAGTATCCATTATATTGAATGGGAAGTTTCACATGCAAATTATCCTGAAATGGTGGAGCTATGTTGGATCTGTCACCTTAGGAATGATCACCAAGAAATAGATTTTTCCACATGAGGGAAATTAAGTGAGTAATATTTGAATATTTTATACTATCAATGCTCAGAAGGTGTGTCTACTAAGTGAAATACCTACAAAAATTCCTCAAGAAAGTCCTCTACTTCTTGGGGTCCATCTCACCTCGAAACCATGGAGGCCCCTTTCTCTGGAACTCATGCAACACGCTCAGCTGGTGTGCATGATTTACTGGTATCATTTTCTTCTCAACGGGTGGTGGTGGTACTAGTACACCACCCAAAGGTTACATTACTATGAGTGGTCCCTAGACCAATGCCTCATTTCTCAATGGGAAAATTTCATGATCTCTATCCAAAATCAGGGCTGGATATCTTTGTGGAGGCATCCTGTAAGAAAAAATTGTACCATGGTCAATAAGTTATACATTGTGATCTGACTTGAGAATGATCAAGAAAACTTTTCAAAACACATGAAACTGGTGTTTTTGTGTACAGAGTCGGAAAATAGAATTTAGGGTCATGATGTATGGATACGTTGGTTGTCGCACCAACACTGGACTCCTTGTACTAAAACCCAAACTCAAGACACATAACACTATTGATATATTGAAATGTAGACTGTTAGTTCTTATGGTATAACTAAACTCCCTCTGATACCACTTGTCATGATCCATCCCACGAGGCCCATACATGACTACCCCAAGCCCACCTACCATAGGCCAGGGGTTGGTGACTAGAACTTGAAGGATTTTCCCGAACTGGGAAGGCATTTCCTTAGAGATATGTACATTCTCAAAAAGGGAAACTAAATTAAACAAAAAACTTAAGTTAGGTATGACCATGAGAGTAATGTCCAACCACAAGTAGAACTGTAAACTGAAAATAGTGGGCCAGAATTCAATCCATAGAATCTAATGAAAAGTACACAATCATCGCATCTTCCCTAGAACTATACCTGGAGGGTAATAGCTATAATTCTGAAGTCAAAAAGAGGATCCTGACTACTCCCATCGCACCAAGGTCCACCTTGTCCCGAACCACCAAAGTCTGCCTTAGAGTGTCAGTAGTCTGAACCAGACACAATAATTTGCAGGTGAATCCCATCAAGGGGTTAGTATTACAATACCCAGTAGGGACTCTGAGACCCCCAAATGTCTCTCAGTTATCTACAATGGAAAACATAACAGGACATACAACAAAGGTAATATCAAAAAAATGTTCTAGATCATGATGCACAAAGAAAAAGAGACAGCTCACTCAAACAGTATAACTTCATTGTGACTAGGATAGTGATGAATAGTCATAATGCTAGATCTTCCTATCTGTAGTAACTAACTGCTGACCCGTATAGGTCACTGTATGCTGACCTGTATTGGTCACTAGATGCTGACCCGTATTGGTCACTGGTGCTAATTTATATGGTTCACTGGTGCTGACCCGTATTGGTCACTGGTGTGACCATTCTTGGTCGATGGTAAAAAGGTAGGGATGATTATTCTTACTGCTAGATCATCCCACTCTAGAGTTTCTGATGCTGACCAGCCTTGGTTTCTCTTCTTCCTCATGTCACAGTCAGCCACCGAATTCCTGAATGAAGTACGCCCGATCTCTGGAAGACTATTCTCCTTAATCCATCAGTCCTTTTTCAACAGGTATTAAGTCCCAAAAAAATCATACCCAAGGGACCACCCTATCATAGGGGTACCTACGTGACAAACAACACGTCGATCGGACGCCCGGTCTGTTATATAAGGGAACTTTTGTAAAAATTTCCTAGTTAGATTCATGTTTGATCCAAACTAGGTCACACGTCAAACAACAAAAAATCACTAAGATTATCTCCAATGGATCACCTTGTTACAAGGGTCCTTATTCCACAAGGGGTACGTTGATCTGTCACCTGGTCTGTTAGTTACACCACTTTCTTCTGAAACAGGGGTGATCACACCTCAGTCTGACCTGGCTCGGTCAGGCCCACCAGAATATGTCAAAGGGACTACTTCCAAAAAGTTTTCTCAATGCCACTGGTGACATTTCAAATGGACACCCAGTTCTCCAGTTACATGCGTTTCTTTATTTAAGGGTTGGTTGGATCTGGACCCGGTCCGACTCAGTCATGTCAGCTCGACGCAACGGCCCTCGGGGTTCACCTGACCCCAACCAAGATTGGCCCATTATGTTTTCTCCTAGTTCACTGGGTTCATACCATCGGTGTTGTCCCGACTAGATCGCGGGTTCGAGACATGTTTGTCCTAGTTTGCCTGGTGGTGCATGGCCCAACAGCACAGGCCCGCTGGGCCGCGGGTCCAGCCCGTTCAACCAGCCCACATCTGGCCCGGTCTTCTTGAAGGCGGACCACATTTTCTATCTCTCCCCGTGGATGCATGTAAATTTCTTCTAATAGGGGTCATCCATGTGGTCGAACAATCCCGGCCGATGCAACAATTCGTCGCGCTGCCCCCCCTTCCAACGGCGGCCCGCTGGTCGCTGCTCCTAGTGTCGGCAGCGCCTATGGGCGCCGCCTTTGTCCCACGTGGTCGGCTGCCTCTATCCACGACGGTTTATTATGGTAAGTTACCTCCCCATTGCCCATGTCTGATTACCACATGCCTCCTTCATCCATTTCTGGCCGCTGCCGATATGGCGTGCCAGCAGTTGTTTCTCTGGGCCACTGGAATGCCAGCATCATTTCACAGCCCTCAAATTCCTTGTCACCACATTCATTTCTCTTCCACGAAGAACTCACCAATTACTAGTTTAGCGGAGGTTCTAGGACTTGTTGCTTTTTTCCCATGCCCTCCGTGTTAGCGTTTTGAACATGAGGAAAAATTAAAAACAACAAAAGGAAGAATAATCCCGAAGTTTAAGATCCCACAACAACCATCTGAATGAATAGATGAGATGCGAATCAACCTGTTAGTTGGTTGGTCCATGTTCATTATATGTTTCATGAACATGAATAGAGGGAACATAAAATCACATAAAACCCATACCTTTTATGATGTTCATTGCCACAAGTTCATCCTCGAGGGTTTACGGCGTCAACGACGCATCCCAGTTCTGACCATTGAATGGAATTAATTGTCATTCATTATTCTTTACTGGGGTGAAAGTGAGTCAGAGCTTCACCCTTTAATCCTTCAAATCATTCACTCTATTTTTCCCAGCACGATGAACTATTTATAGAACAATGCTGGAGAGTTTATATAATAATGCGTCATTGCGTCATTACATTGTTTCATTTAGGAAACAACGTCATTGTTTTGCACCATTTAATTCACTGTTACATTGTGGAATATAGGCCATCCATGTGTTTCATTACTGTGCCCCATAAGCGCTTCATCATTTCCCCACAGTGTCACCATCCGCCACACAATGAAGAGAATAAAATAAATTAATAATTTTTAATTAATTTTATTAATTTTCTCAAAAAGTACAAAAATTATGTATTCCTCTTGACCCTCATCATCCAAAGTTAAGTTAGTTCTAGGAGAATCCCAGATATTCGGATTCAACAATGCCCTAATATTTTTAATCTGAGCAATGGTTTAAATGATATTAAATGCCACTCGTTTGTTTACTGAACGTACCATATAAAAAGTTCAAAAAATTATTAACATTCACCATCAACCAGTGCTAGCTGAGGTTAGGATCCTCCTAAGGGAAAAACGTATCCAAAAATCCAATGGTACTCTTATGGTTTCAATCTGAGAAATGGTTTATGTGATTTAAAATTTAACAATAACATAATTATAAATTAATTATTTTATTTACAACAAAAAACGAACTTCCTCTATTGGAATTCTCTGACCAATGTTATGGTCTGCCTAAACAAAGCATACACTCACGAGTTTAGTGGTGGTCTCAAATTTTAAATCCAAGTCACCATTCATGAGTTATAAGCATTTGAAAAATAAAATAATTTTATTTAATAATTTTATCTACAGTTATTCTATTTTTGTGTTTTCTCACTAGACGCATGCGCTGAATAAAATTAAGTTGCATGTAGGGTAAACCCACCATTTTGAATGCAATGGTGCCTCAAATTTCTTATTTGGGTGTCCATTTAAATGTTATTCCACTTTCTCAAGAAAAACACTCATATGTGCTATTTTGAACTTAACATCCTTCGATGGATCATTCCAAGCACTCCGAGCCTCAGAATTACATGTCGTCAGATTTCACGGTATAAAAATAATTACATATTAAAAATGATATGAAAATTCTAGGACATTACAATTATAACTTTATAAATATTTTGATATAATTATTTCTGAATTTCAATGGTGGTTGGGATAAAACAACTTCATTTTGTTGAATTTTATTAGAACAATATCTTTCATTACACCATTCTGATTCATACATTGAAAGAATGATAGAACTACAAAATTTTGGAATGAAGTTAGATAAATAAATCTATTAGGTCCTGATCTAGTCGATAAAATGGTAGAGGAGTTCATATTCATTAAACAACACAAAAAATCCACATAGAGGAGACAAAAAAGTTATGCTAACAATCATGAGAATGATATATATTTTGAGTCAAGTAAAATTGTATTCCTATGCATATATACCTGGAAGTGAGTGATGATATTTAAAAATAATGGAATACTTAGACCATGTTATGTTGGACCTTTGGAAATTCTTTATCATATATGTATGGAAGCCTATTGATTGTTTTTACCCTTGAATGTTCGTCAAGTTCATGATGTATTCCATGTATTTCTCATGAGGAAATAAATACGTGATCCATTTCATGTGGTGAATTCAGAGTGTATACCACTAGGGTAATATCTTTCTTCTTAAGAATAACTAATATAAATATTGGTTCGTAGGGACAAAGTAATATGGAACAAGACTACTAACTTGGAGAATGTTCATTGAAAAGTCAGAAATTCAATGAAGCTACATGAGAACCTGAGGATGTAATGAAACAAAGATATCCTAATTTTTTAGTGAAGGAGTGAATAATATTTATGGTGAAATTCATTTTTTTGGGGTGTATAATGTCACACCTAGATATTTTCATGGAACATTTCTCTCTAATTAATTTTATTACTTCAACAGATTTCGTTATACACAACAACATGTTTTGAAAAAACTAGTGACATTATTAAAATATTATGTGTCCATTATCACCTAGTCAATAGATGGGTGGATATGAATAGTAATAAATAAATTATGAAAAATATATGGACTACACAATTATAAAGACAATTCATTAGTTATATAAGTATCATAATTTAAAAAAAAATATTTGAATGAAAAAGTGATGTTTTTTTGAAAAATTATATTTAATCACATTATATATATATTTTAATAAAAGATATTAATAATTATAACTAAATTATTTTAAAGAAATTTTTATAATAATCACTTTATTAAATCCTTTAGACATTCAATAAATATTTTTTAAGAATATGATAATAATAAATCTTGTTTCATGCTTAAAAATAATTTTTTTTAAAATTAGTTTTTATTTCATTTTATGAACTTAATTTAATGTTAATTTCCTCCATATAATGGTATTAATTTAGATCAAATGAGTTACATATTTATATCCATGAGGTTAAATTTTTTTAATTAGAACCCTGTTATTTTTTGTAAATATCAATAATAAATGTGTTAGAACTTATCACATCACTAAACAGTAAATTAGAATAATATGGATTAAAATAAATCATAAAGACATAAGTTTTCATCATAATTATTATTGAAAGAATTTAATTTTACCCTTAAAACCTAATTTTTTAAATTTATCATTTAATAGACACTACTCCATGAAAATTATATATATATTATTAAAATCAAAGAAAGTTACAAAATGTATATCTAATTGTTTTTAGTATATATTACATGTCTATATAGTAAAAAATAAGTTATTAATGATTGAAATATATTATTTTTATCATAATAAAAATATTTTCATGATATAAATTATTATTTTTTATTTCAGGATAATATAATTACTTAATTTCTTATGACGCACTAATGTAATATTTCATGACTTAATAAAAAATTTAATAAATGATTTCAAAAATAATAAAAGTTATATAATATGAATTAATTAATCTGATCCATTAATTTTATAGATATATAAGAATTATTAGGGTGGTTTTAAATAATTGCATTATAATTCCCCTATTTCCTAGTGTATTTAAAACTAAATTAAATGAATATATTAAAATTTGAAAATTATATTATTTTATAAAATGTATATATTAGAAAAATATTAAAAATATTAATAATAATTAAATAAGAAACGTTTGATATTTTATGGTCTTATATGTCCTAAATTGTCTATTTTTGTTCCAATTTTCTCCTTATATATAATAAATTACAACCCTTTAATTTTGAAAATATTGTTACTATAGTTAAAACTAAAATTTCTTAACTATGGTTTAATAAAATGGTGAGGATTTAATTTAACTAAATCATATCAATATTATATTGGTTAATTTTATTAAAATTATATTTTTTTACTATATAAAATACATGGTCATTTGGATGCATATAGATAGAAAATTTATTTATTACAATTTAATGTTTTGAGAAACTCCAAAACCTCCCCTGACCTAAATTATAAAACGGAACTTCATCCCTCACATATTCAAACACCATTAATCCTATAGATCAAAAAAAACCTTATAAATTCTTCCTCTAGTCATCATTTTTCATGATTAGTATGTGATTGTATACTCAACATACCAATCTTAAATTCCTTAAAAATGGATACAATGTATGTATATTGAAGAATAGTTAATTGTCTTACCCAACCTAATTTAATTTATTTTTTTCTACCTATTCTAAATATATTTTATTTATAATTAAATAGAAAAATAAAAAATATATATATAATTAAAAATTTTCATGATTATGAAATCACCATAATCCACCCTCTTTATCCTCAAATGGGAAGGTAATGTATCAATCGTGCGTATGTATGACTTACCATCTATGCATAGTGATATAATTAAGTTTTTATCCCCATATTTTATGGATGGGTAAATGTTTATATATTATAATAATGAAAAAATATAAATCTAGAATGACAATATCATATCAACCTTCTTACTTTAAAAACCATTGAGAAACAATCATGTCGCTAGTGTGTACGTGTGGACTACCACCTCCATAAATAGATGCGATTAATTTTACATTTATATTTTACATAGATGGTAATGATGAATAATTTAATGAATATATATGATATATATCATATAATAATGATCCTATAATTATTAATTAATAATTATCGTTATTTTGTTCAATCCTTCTAAAAATGAAAATGGTGTTGATGCGTATGTTTGGCCTACCATCTCCATGAAAGATATAATTGGTTTTTTATTTATCTAACTTTTATTAATGACTAAAAATGTGAATATAATAAATATATATTATATTTATTTAATTATTTATATTTTATAGGTGATTTAAGCAATATAACTGTACAAGGAATAACACTATTGAACTAAAATACTCTTCCTTAAATAAAAAATTGACATCAAGGAATGTCGACTTTAATAAGAGATAATTGATAAATATGGGAGTTAAAATGTTATAAAGGTAACATATATTAACTATTAAGTATAAAAATTAATCTGGTATAGAATTATAATTTTTTTGAATATATTATAATGTAAGTTATTGTTCTTTCAAATCATGGGAAACTTGAGGTAAGGTATTTTATCACATTTTTATTTGAGTGGAAAACATGCCATATTCACCACTAATTTCTTTTGTGTGGTAAATATACTACCCATGATTTTATTTAATAAATAATATCCAGAAAGTTATGATATATACCTAACCATATATGTGTTTTATTTCTGGTGGATTATGATTTAAAAATTAACAACGTGTTAAGGTTTTTCTTTCACAATGTCATCAATATTCGATAATGGTTATACTTAATTATCCACCGGGGAATTTTTCAATTCCATATAAATGTTTTATATATTTTTTAAAATGATTTTAATATTATTCTATATAAATTTCAATTCATTTTTACCCATTTTTAACTTCATTCAATTTGGATTAAAATGAATATTCTTATTTTTTTCTAAACAACGTTTTTTATCTTTTTTATAATGCTGTGAAATGAATGTTTTTAACATTTATGGTTATGATTGATTTATTAGTAATCATGACTAATATTTCCACTGAATCTTCCATTAAATTTTTTACATGTTTATTTTCAATTATATTTTTTTCCTTCATAATTTCTCATTTTTTTAGAATAATTCATTTTTAAAATGAAAATGGTATTTTCCATAAGAAAAGATCGACGTAAAAATTCAAAATAATTTTCCATATAATACCAGAGCCTATGATTTAAATTATTCTTTACAAGATATATGATTGAAATATACAATATTTATTCATTCTTAATATGTTTTGTGAGTATAATAACATAGTTTTTTTGAAAGCGAGTTCTTTTCATGGGTTATGATAGGATGAATGTTTTGTGATCTTGGGGAACAAATATGTATTATTATTCATTATATGATCAGTGGGATACTTTTATACACCCAATTAATTTTGTAATTATTAATATTATATGAGCTTAAATAGTACATAAGTGGTTATCCAAATCCCCAAATAAGGTACATGTGAGGTCATCCCAAGCCTGAAGCAGGTACAATGGTCCTTAGGCCAAGACTATCATGTTATGAATGTCCTGATGGGTAGCCATAACGTAAGGGTTTCTATAATTATGTGTATTCTAGAATCTATGTATTATTCCAATTTTATGATCCCATAGATCAATTAATGTGATTTATTTAGGTTCCATCTCTTATGAACAACCATGATTTATTCAATGACTCTTTTTTATGATCTATGATATGTAGAGTATGGTTTTCAAATGTGAATATTATACCCTTTTTCTCTTTTTATTATTTTTTGATTATTGATATATCCATTTTTTACCATTATTTATCTTATTATATTACCCATTATGAAGTTTTATTCCCCATGAAATAAATAAATATTTTAAGAATGATAAATTTTGGAAGGTTTATAGATACGAAGAAATTAGTCGGAGAAGATGTAGTTCACCTATAAAATAGTTATTTACATGTCATAGTTTCCAAAAGAATTAGACAAACAAAATTATGGCACAAATTTTTATTTATACCAATTTATTAATGTTTGATATATATTTATAAAAATTGTATGTCATTATAGTATAGTAGAAGAGGCTGGAACCTTAGAAAGGTCAGGTACACAGCTAGCTACACAGGCAGAAACTGAAGTACACGAGAATGATGAGAAGCACACTGGAATTCCATGTGTGACAAAGAAATGATGTGTACCTTATTTAAATTCCATGTATCAAGACATGGATTCCATTATTATTTTTTGTTTAGAACAAAACTTGGTGATGAGGGTGGGTCAAATGTCACGTGGAACCCAATAAATCTAATTTATGTCTCCCAAAATCATATTTCTCTTATATCTCAATATTTGGGATTGAAATATTGGCCTATGAGTAGAATATCTTGAGTGTTTTTCTACAGATGTCATGATGGTGGACTTATTTTAGAAAAAAAATATATTATGGGAGAATATATGATCATGATGTTTCTTTAGGAGATACTTTCTGATAAAAGTTATCAAGGTAGGATAATTAGAGGGATTTTTGGTTAGTAACACCCATGTTACACAAGGGTGTGGGTACCCTGTGCTCTTTATACGGATAAATATGGTACACATCTATACTTCACATGGTACCTCTAACTACGAAATTCTACTCCCCAGTCTTCGATCTATGGTGGGGTATGGGTTCTCCATAGGAGTCTAGGATCCCTCGGTTATAGAGGAGATTAGAAAGAAGTGGGATCCTTGAAACATATTCTCGTGATGATTCATTTCATGTTGGGCATCAGTGACTGAATTTTTGAGCTATAAGAAACCTCATAGACTTTATAAAGATTGGGAAATGAAGATTCAATTTCTCTCTCATATCGGTTAATTTATGAGTATATATATATGTGCATATGTTGGGTTATCATTACCCTCTTTCTAGGGTTTGAGAAGACCTACTATCATATATTTCTATTTCTTCCTTTTCTATTTTGGTTGTGTATTTATGGTTATGTATATATCATACCCTACATGGTATTTTCCCACAAAATGTACATGATAAAAAGATAGTAATTTTCTTTGGTGGATCATAGTGATACAAAGGTAAATTGATCATGTATGGTGGTAAGAATTGGAGATCAAGAATCGAGTTATCTCAGATTTCTTTTATTCATGTAATTGATTGGTTGGGACATCATTTCTACTTGATCTTGATATTTTCCCATTACACATTGGTTTTATTCTGTCTTACTCTGATATATTACCTAGAGTTTATTTCATGCATGGTTTTACTTTAAGTGTTACTATTTTTCTTTTATATTCCTCTACACTATTTCATGGATATGGTTGGGTGTGTGTGTGTGTATGCGTAATAGACAGAAGTATCAAATTTTTGTTATTCATTATCAATGCTTATTTCAAGCCCCTAGAATATTGGATTTCATATTGGGGTTTTCCCAGCTGGAACATTTTCTATCCTAGTGGGAATTAGTGGGTCGAGTCATGAATTAATTTTAGTTGAGCAGTTCATTTTTTCAGATAGTGTTTGGATTTGTCCTAAAAAAAGGCTTGGTTGATATTTAGGGAAATGGTGGGAAACTGTGTCTAGTTCATCCTTCTATCTATGGAATACAGTGATGATATTACTAAAAATGTTTCCATTTACTAGGACTCTAAAAAATGATAGTTGACTTAGTATACCCACACATTGGTTGTGGGGAGTGGTGGTACATGAATCATATTTGATTGTGTCTTTTTTTAGTCATTCTTAAGTCAGATCCACACACACACACACACATATATATATATTCTCATAGACCTCAATACATATTCATAAATTTCATGATGCCTACGTGATGACATCAATCATGGATTTTGATATATTTTCATGACAACATCCAGATGAGAGATGATGTATCCGTTCAGAGACCCATTCAGGAGGTTCTTCTTATAATAGGGCCACAATATGTGCTACCACCAATTGAGTAACACATGGAACTTCTTGTAGTGTTATAATAATATGATCGTTCCATATCAAATGGTAGATATCTCTACTAGGATAGTACAATGGTATGCATAGGCCAAGTGTGATACTCAAGCTACAATATAAGATACTATTGAGGTTTCACATTAACATAATTCCTCTAGGGTGGGGTCCTAGTGTTCCTACTTATGGGGATTTTGTTTGACTAGATGGTTGGGATTGTGACTAGACTTCTTCATTAAGTGGTAGTTGGTTCAAATAGTTCTAGAAAATGATGGACCGATGTGGTTTATGAATTATTGGTTCTTGAGATAGAGATCTCCCTGGCTTCATGGTGACCCAGACACCTTCTCTTAAATGGTATAGGACTAGCCTGAGCATCTAGTAAAAATTACTCACTTGGATAATACCCATTTTGATGGTTGTTCTAGTTGAGAAAATTTTCTCAAATTATACAATGAGTCTGTTGATCCAGGTGTTTTTGATGTTTGACATAATTCTAGGAATTCAGATAAATATGCAAATTTTCCCATAGATACAATTTATTGTGACAAAATACAATTCCATGTGGTTTAGTCAATACCTCCCAATGTAAATAGTGTCTATGTGTGGTGGATGAGTCCATTAAATTTTGTGTTTGGGGTTATTTTTATTTGATATGTATTTAGATCAGGCTCTGATTAAGGAAAAAATGATTGAAATGGAAAATATTTCATCACGTAGTAGAGTCCTGTGACCCTAAGGCTTTGGGTGTGATTGAGGTTTTACTAATTTCTTCCCTACTTTAGTTTCAGTTTTTGTATGTGGTCACAAGAAAACATCCATGGACATAACACCTGTTCGAGGACAATATAAACTATTAAAGACTTTTAGCTTTACCATTTTAATTGGAATACCCAATTAACAGGATCATAGGTTATGCAATTTTAATCATAATGTGATAAAACTCTAGGAGGGTAGAGATAAACTATCATTGAATTTTTCTATAGTAATTAGTGGAGGCCTATAATGTTTCTCATAGTATAGACTAGCTTCTTACTACTCATTCTGAAATGAGATTCACTAGTGAGGGTAATAGTTTAACCAAGGTTGTGGTGTGTAATTTTACTTCTCATGTGAGATGGAACATTTGGAAGAGAAGGATGATCTCATGTGTTGGAGGATAAAATTTATTCATTTTTCTAGTTTGATCCTTGGAGTACTGGATTATATGAGATTTCAGTTTCCTATGATGGGGGGGGGAGTTTGAGGAAATCCGGCCTAAGGATGTTCCAGGATGAAATCCAATTGAGATGTTGTTTTCCTCATAGAATTGCACTTGGGATGGCCTGATATATGTGCTAGCATATTGTATGACCCCATGTAGTTGTGATATTTGGATGTTACATTAGAGGGATCAATAGAGAAGATGATTTTTAGAAACAATGCGTCCCCCTAGGCATCTCTGGTTTTATTCTTGAAAATGTTCGATGGGTTCTTAAGGAATTATATTAATTATCATCTCCTGAACTAGTTAATTACAATGAATAATTACACCTTTTGATGGATTTATGAACACTTTGACTAGTTTTGATTAGCAACTTGGTTCTTGAATATCAATCTCTGGTCTGACTATCCCTAGTCGAGGATCTATGAGGATGATAATCCAATGATGACATTTTTATATCACTTTGGACACTATGAGTTCTTGGTGGTGTGTTTTGGTGTGACAAATACAATAACCATGATTATGACGTTGATGAACTGGATATTATACCCAAACATGGAATGATTTATGGTTTTGTTCATTGATGACATAGTCATTTACTCTATATTAGAGTAGTTTCATGAAAGAAATCTAATGATGGTCCTAGAAATTTTTTTAGAGAACCATCTTTATGGTAATATGTCAAATTTATTTTATTATCTATGAGGTTAATGTTCTGACGAATTTCATATTTAATAATGGATTAGCTGTGGAACCAATAAATATTGATGTTGTTATTGGAGAAAATAAAGGGAAAGTATATGGTGAGAAGTTTTAATGGATTGGATGGGCTAATAAAAGTGGTTCCTGCCTAAACTTTTAACAATAGTACTCCCTTTGATAAGCCTGAAAAAAGTCGATAGTCATTTATCATGACTGAGGTATTTCATAAATCATTTGAGGAATTTAGAATGATGATGAGTAGTTTTACTATGTTGAGACTATAAGATAGATACGTGTATTACACAGTCTATTACAATACCAATTGATATGGGATCAGTTGTGTCTTGATGCAGATATAAGAAGTGATCAAATATCGGTCAATGTATTTAAGACCCCATGAGTAGATCTACGCAACTCATGAACTGTTCTTTGTAGTTTTAATATTTTCTTGAAATATGTGGAGGTTCTATCTTTTGAGAGAGTTATTTCTTGGGTACTCAGACCATCTATGTCTTAGGTATATATTTACTCATATTGATATTAAATTGAGACATACATTTTGGATTGATTTACTATAGGACTATGACTTCAATATGGTCAATACTCTTAGGAATGGAAATGTGGTGGTAGATTCAGTTAGTAAGAAGTCCAATTTTCTCTTAGTAGAGGATGTTTCATTGTAGTTGGATTCTTTATAGCTGGACCTGGTAGAGGATATGGGTGTAGTTTTTCTTTAGTTGATGATGTTGAATTCTCCACTTCTCCAGATTATAAGAGAGGGTTAGTTGGGAAATAATGACCTTATAGTTATTTTCAACTATATATTTTTAGGGGATGCACTAACAGTATTATCTAAATGAGGTTATCACATCCACATTTATTAGGGAAGGATGGTGTTTCTAGTCGTGATGTGAGAGGATATGATGATGTAGATTCAAACTTATCCTTTGGTTTTATATCCCCAAATGGAGAAGATGTAAATGGAAATTTATTGATAGTTTTGGTGGTATAAACAAAGGTAGATCATTTCCTGTTCCATATCTCAGTGTCTAAAGAGTCAGAAAGTAATGGATGGGCACTATGTTCAGTGGGTTTGATACTGTAACAATCCGGATCCAAACAACCAACTGAACAATGCTAAACAGGTCGGGTGCTACTAAATTAGGTGAAACTCCCTGAATTCCAAAGGCTACCAACTAGCAGCATTGTTCTTATAGGTATAGTGGGTAGGTTATAACTTCTTTGAATATAATAATAATGGGACTGGTTCGAGT
The DNA here is from genome assembly GCA_963277665.1 of Viscum album. Taxonomy (NCBI): domain Eukaryota; kingdom Viridiplantae; phylum Streptophyta; class Magnoliopsida; order Santalales; family Viscaceae; genus Viscum; species Viscum album. The sequence continues at coordinate 1,414,763,522 of OY728159.1, read as the reverse complement.
AGAATAATAAGGATGCAATGGAATAAATGACTAAGTAGACTCGAACTAGACTCGCAGAGCAGAAGCACAATCAATATCAATAAATAGTGGAAGTAATAAATTTAAACAACAATAGTAGAAATAAACACAAAAACATGTTTATCCCTCATAAATACTACTGAAAAACAAAATATGCATCCAAAGAAGGTCATACATATCCATATATAAGAATGGTACCAATGGGTAACCCACTGTAGCGACAAAACAAGTAAGCATGCTGATACAAGAAATAATGAAAAACCAGTAAAATCTAACTTGGAAAGACCTCAAGATCCATACAATATCCAAGAAATAGATAATACTGTCCATCTCTTGAAGATGGCCTATTTCTTGTACGTAAATCCATAAAGTCTACATGTGTCCCGAAGGGCCCGTGTAGGGTCTGAGACGAATCTCAATAGGATACCACCCAACAGTGAATACCTAATATAAGTATTTAAGAAGGCATGAATTTATAAGGAAAGAAGTAAAAAATAAAATATACAAATAAAAAAAATCTCCACTGGTTCTTAGCAGCCGCCATGGAGTGTCACCTGCTTTGGACAACGTAAGAATCTCTGTCATGTAACCCGGCTCCATGTTCCCCCTGACAGTACATGTCTCATGTACTGATATCCCGAAGGCACTCCCAAGAGAAAAAACCCAAAGGATCATCGATGTCTATCCTAAAATAATAAACTGGAGGAACAATGATGTCTGCCCTCAAATAACGTAACCGGAGGGATAGTGATGTCTGCCCACAAATAAGGTTTCTGGAGGGACAACGATAGCTGCCCTCAAATAATGGCGAGCCTCTACCCCCACCTGATAGCCTCAAAGATATCCCAGGAAGGCTTCTCACCTCCCACGTGGCTTCCTACGAAAATAACCCCCAAACTATTAATACCTAAAACGACACTAATGGGGGCCTCTACTGACACTAGTGGTCAAAACCACCTCATCAAGAAGTCTCTTTGTGTGCATAGTATTCAATGTTTTCGGGTGAGCGGTAATCAACAAAAATAGAACCCAAGACACAAAACCTCTGGAACCTCATTTCCCTATGACCATGTTTCTCAAGTATGATGGCCTTTCCATCCTAGTAACCCAGCCCATGCCCAACCTTATAGTCATCTTGGCTCAAACTGACTCCCATGACGCCCAATCCCATGGTAAGAATAACCCAACGTAACCCGAGCCAAGCCCAACCAGTGATCAGCATCACTCAAGAATATCTGGGCCATGCCCAACACAACCAAAAGGTTCAATCATATGCAATTCAGCAATTACATATATAACATATTTAAAAAAACTCATAAACAGGGAAACAGTCTAAACGGTTGAATTTCACTAAGCAAGCATTGTCCCATACCAGAACAAATTTCTTTGATGCCTCTAACAATTTATATCAAGGTTCAATAAATAAACTCTATATTTACAAACAATACAATTCAAATATAACCATTTTGTCATTCCTTGACAAAAATGTCCCAATGAGAAGCGACCCTTCACCAAGCCCCACTCAAGAAAAACTGGTAACAGGGAATACCTAATGGCATCCCATAGGTCAACAATCAATTCAAAATGTAATATCATAAGAAACAGGTCCTGCTCAAAATACCCAAAAATGCACCTAAGGTAGTGTCACCCAAATGATCACGAAAACACAAAAAAAAAGGAATGTACCACCTACTTGAGACTTGTATGATGATTATCCTCTGATAACAGCCTATAATTAGGTCTAAAAAATGGAAGATCTACAAAATAATTTAATCCTCTCAAAACCCTATAACTCGTTCATGAACAGAAATCAAGCAAAACGAATCAAGAAGAATTGATGCCTTACCGAGGGGGTTCCAACGGATCAATCGGTGATCAAAACAGAGTTTGGAAAAGATCTGGGAGAAACAATGTGGTCCGTCCATGTTTCCATGCTCTACCCATCGAAGGGGTTGAGTTTCTACCTCCAAACGAGGCTACTACCCGTTTTAGCGAAAAAAATAAACTACAAGGTGTGTACTTTTGGACTACACGTCGTGTATCATTTTACTATTCATAAGACGGCTGAAATTATGATGACTTACTTTCCAGAACCTTCTATCAAGAGTACACGGCGTATACCTCGTGGCACACAGTGTGTGCTTAGTTTTTTTATCTTCCTTGCCGACTTACCCACACACCATGTATTTCTATTATACAATCATAACTACACGGCACGTCCAGGAAGGACACGATGTGTACATGGTAAAATGATTCTAACCAGTCAACAAGAATACTTGCCATGTATGGCCTCCACAGGTTCATGAGTACATGAAGTTTCGAAAGCTACACGCTGTGTAGTAATAAATTTCTACACGCTCATCACATGAAATGTACAAGGAAAGAACACGGCCGATCACTCGCCTAACATATACACGGTGTGTACTTGTGGTACACATCATGTAGTATAAAAATTACTAGAAACTACCACATTTTACCAATTTTTTCAAGGACAAATCGAAATTTGTAAAACAGGGTTGGGATTTTGACCCGTTCTAAAAACACGGGTTCTTAAAATCTCCCCACCTTAATATATCATGTCCTCGAGCTATCAAAAGAAACTCAGAGATGGCATCGAACATACCACCTTGATCAAAATAACCCAGAATTCCCCAGTCTCAGTGATCTTGGATGAATTCCTCAAGGGGATCCTTGCCTTAAGAATCGCCTAACACAGTCTCAACATGACAAAACTCAAAGTAAACAAGGTTCACTAACCTATTTTCTGGATTCATATTCCTTCCCTGATGCATTATCACACATGCACCTCATTGGAGTTCATGTGTCATTACTGACACCTAACGTATCCCGCACCACATCAGTGTCTGCTTCCACGAGGTCCTGGTGCCTAGTACCTCAAGTAACCAGCATCCTCGATGCCCTGAAGCCCAAGGAACCTCAAGTAACTTGCATCCTCGATGCCCTGATTCCCACGACATGTCATGTAACCTGCATCCTTGATTCCCCAATGCCCACAACACCTCATATGAATATATATATATATATATATATATATATATATATATATATATATATCATACATCCTATATGGTTCCAATCCCACTAACTAGCATCTAGCCAGTCCACATAGATCTTGTGAATCACATGCACTCAAAAAGGACATGCCTCTACAGGTCATGCCAAAATGGAAACATAGAAATCACGGCCACACATGTAGTGTACCTATAACTATCATCGGCTCACCAGCCTGCTCAACCTCTGGGAGCTCCAGAGCGTACAACTGGCGAGAAGTAGGGTTGCCTGATGCCTGACCTCCCTGCAGTGCTGCTCTAGCCACCAGCCACTAACCCCTCAGTTGGATCCTGCTGTATCTGTCACATCCTCCACGTGCATCTAAACCTCGGCTACGCTCTCTTGTTACCAAACCTGAACCAACTCTAGATGCCACTGTCTATCCTGGTCCCTGTCTGCCAACTGTATGAGAAGGCTGTTTGAAAAACCTATCAAGGTGCCCAACCTGTCCATATGCCAGTCACTCCTTTAGAGGTCTATCGCACTATGTCCTAATATGTCCTTGTTGTCCACACTGAAAGCAAACCACTGACGAAATGCTATGAGGTAGTCCAGCTGAGTCCTTCACCTGGCTGCCCTGCTAGAACTCATCCCTTCCTCGCTTCCTGTTGTCCGAACCCTCACCTGAAGCCATCGTCCGACCAACTTGGGGCCTATCCCACTGGTTTTCCTCTGTAATGAGTGCACGATTCACCAACTCTGAAATAGAAACCAGCCTGAAGATATTCACCTAGATCCTAATGGAGTGTCGTAATATATCCTCGAAGTTCCTCACGCTAGTCACATCTTCACTTACCATACCAGGTGCAAAGCGAGACAACTCAGTGAAAGTAGTTTCATAGTCCATGACAGACATGTATCCATGATGAAGACTCAAGAACAATTGATCTCTCTTTGATCTCAGGGTATTTGGGTAAAAGTAATCAAATAACCTTTCCTCGAAGTCCTTCCACGGTAGTCCCTCATGCCTGCAAGCCTGAACTAGCACATCCCACCAACGCTTTGCCAGTCATCACAACATGTATGTCGCCAGTTTGACCCTCCGCCTCGAAGGTGTCTCTAACTGCTCGAAGATCATCTGCATGCTCCATATCCAGTTCTCAAATGCATGCGGACAACCCTCACCCTGAAAAAGCAGCGAGTGCTACGACTAGAACTCCTGTGTTAGATATGCCATAGATAGCTCTGTACCCAACGCGCCTCTGCCGATCCACTACAAGACACGCACCAGGCGAGCTCTGAGCTACTCATTGAGCCAAGGTCCAAACGCTGCCAAACCTGGCTACTGTCCTACCTACACTTGATCATGAAACTGATCCTATCCCAATTCCTATACCTGTAGCTCATGCTCAGCCTACACCAGATCTTGAACCTGATCCTGCACCAGCGGCATTGTACCATCTCTCATCTGACGCTCCATTTGAGTCTCCCAAAATGGAACCCGATGAATACCACAAATTGTCAGACATCCCATATATATATATATATATAACAATATATATTCAACATAGATAAGAAAGCAGTAAAAGGTAGAACACAAATACCACCCTTACTCTCCCCCACTGCAACAATGCACCACGACATCTCGACCTCATGGCCTCCTTACCCGCACTTCAAAAGTGCCAAGTATAAAAATTACCTCGGACCTTGCCTATCCCAACAACAAACATTGCCTCAAACCGATGACCAAGTCTCCCAATCCTGTTGATTAAAATCTCCTCAATTGATACTACCTGCCTTCTCGTACAAGAGCCAGACCCAAATACCCCGTCACATGCAACTCTAGAAATATATAAATCATAGAATACACATTGATACAATAAGATATTATATCAAGAATTTCACCTATTCAACTTTAAAGAATACAAAACATGGAAATTGACTTTATTCATCTAGAATTATCACATCACAAAGCATACGTGCAGTTATGAAATTGAAATACCCTAAAAATGTGCCTATCAAAAGACATGAAAACAAGACTTACCATACCGGGCCAATGTCCAATTATCCCTTACCTTACCTGGTCAGGGGTTACATATCACAATTAATAACATTTCACACCATGTTAGCAACCAAGGTTGAAATCATATAAACTGTAATCTGAGCAAAAAGAAAACAAAAATTCTCACCCCTGGCAACTTGGTCCATCCCTCTGACCTAGGGCTGCAGGCACCCAAGCACATGCTAGAAACCCATTTTCCAGTAACAACCTATCTCCAGTCTACCATATCCCAAATAGTAAAACCAGAAGAAATAAAAGATAATATTCAATCTCATTAGTAGCCTATAAAACGCTGCTACAAAATCTCTGTCATGAACTCCTCTCATACCACATTGTAACGACCCGGACCTGAACAACCACCCGAACAGTGCAAAATGGGTCGGGTGCTAATACCTTAGGCGCACCTCCCTGAACGCCAAAGTCTACTGACTAGAAATGAGGGTCCTATTGGTATAGTGGGGAAGATATACCCCCTCAGAGGATAATAATAATGGTACTGGTCCAAGAAGAATAATAATGATGCAGTGTAATAATTGACTTAGTAGACTCGAACCAGACCCGTAGAGTGGAAGCACAATCAATATAAATAAAGAGCAGAAGCAATAAATATAAACTATAGTTGAGAAAATAAACACAAAAGCATTCTGATCACTTGTAACTACTAATGAACAACAAAACATGCATCCAAAGATGGTCATACATATCCACATATAAAAAGGGAACCAATGGCTAACCAACTGTAGCTACAAAACAAGTAAGAAAGTTGATATAGGAAATAAATAAAAACAAGGTAAACTCCATCTAAGAAAGACATCAAGGTCCATACCATCTCCAAGGAGTAGCTAATATATCCCATATCCTAAAACTGGCCTCTTTCCTTCACGTAAATCCATAAAGTCTACACGAGTCCCAAGGGGACCGTGAAAGGTGTGAGATGAATCTCAGAAGGGTACCACCCAACAGTGCGTACGTAAAATAAGTGTTTAGGATGTCATGAATTTATAAGGAAATAAGTAAATAGTATGATGCACAAATAAAAAAAAACTCCATAGGTCCTTAGCAGCCACCATGGAGTGTCACCTTCTTCGGCCAATACTAGAATCTCTATCATGTAACCCAGCACCATGTGCCCCCTAACACCACGTGTCTCAAGTACCAATTTCCTAAAGGCACACCCAACAGTAGCAACCCGGTGGAATAGTGATGTCTGTCCTCAAATAAGTAACTGTAAGAACAATGATGTCTGCCCTCAAATAACGTAACTAGAGGGACAATGATGTATGCCCTCAAATAATTTATCTGGTTGGACAATGATATCTACCCTCAAATATCGGTGAGCCTCTGCCCCCAACCCGATAGCCTCAATGCTATCCAATAAAGGATCCTCACCACCCACATGGATTCCTACGATAGGCACCCCCAAACAAATAGTACCTAAACCGCAAATAACGGGGCCCTCTACCCACACGAGTGGTTAAACCAATCTCATCACGGAGTCTCTCTTTGTGCACACTACTCAATGTTTCTTGGTGAGTGATAATCACCAAAATATTACCTAAGACACAACACTTATGACACCATAGGTCACTACATCCATGATGGTCAAGTCTGATGGCCTTTCCATTCTAGTAACGTGGGCCATGCCCATCCTGATAGTCATCCTACCTCAAACTGAGGCCCATGACGCTCAATACCATGTTCATAACCACCCAACATAACCCAGGACAATCCCAACCTGCAATTAGCATCACTCAAGAATATCCGAGACATGCCCAACACAACCCAAAGGTTCTAGAATATGCAATTCAGCAATTACATATATAAAATATTTAAATAGAACACATAAACAGGAAATACATTCTAAACGGTTGAATTGCACTAAACAAGCATTGTCCCATACCAGCACATATGTCATTAAGTACTCTAACAATTTATATCAATTTTTAATAACTAAACACAATAGTTAAAAACAATACAATTCAAATATAGCCATTTTGGCATTCCCCGACCAAAATGACCTGATGAGAAACGAAACCTCACCCGACCCCACTCAAGCAAAAATGGTAACAGGGAATACCAAAATCTTCCCATAGGTCAACAATTAATTCAAAATGTAATAGTATATAAAATGGGTCCCTCTCAAAATACTCAAAAACACGCCAAAGGCCGCATCACCCAAATGACCTCTAAAACACAAAAAGAGGTATGCAATGCCTACATGAGACACATACAATGCCACTCATCCGATATTAGCCTCCAAGTAGGTCTAAAACATGGTAGATCTATAAAAGAATCAAAACCGCTCAAAACCGTATAACTTGTTCTAGAACAGACATCAAGCAAAATAGATAAAGTAGAATCGGGGCCTTATCGAGGGGGTTTTAACGGATCAATCGGTGATCAAAACGGATTTCAAAGGAAGTTTCAGGAGCAATAATAATTTCCAGATAGCTCCCCCCGCTCAACCCATTGAAGGGGTTTAGTTTCTGCCTCAAAACAAGGCTACTGCATGTTTTAGTGAAAAAAAGAAACTACACAACGTGTACTTTTTAACTACACGACCTTTATCATTTTACTGTTCATAAGATGATAGAAATTATGCCAGCTTACTTTCTATAACCTATCGAAAATATTACACGGCGTGCACCTAGGGGCACACGACGTTTACTTTGTTTTTCTTCTCTTCCTCGCTGACTTACCCACATGCCATGTATTTCTCTCCTACATAACTAGACTACATGGCGTGTCCAATAAGGAAATGGAGTGTACTTGGTTAAACGATTCTACCCAGCCAATATTCCTACACTCCATGTACTGCCTCCACACAGTCAAGGGTACACGACGTGTCGAAAAATACATGCCTTGAAGTAAGAAATTTTTACATGGTCATCACATGACATGTACTCGTCGAGCACACGACCGGTCACTCACCTAGCATATACACAATGTTTACTTAAGGTACATGACTTGTAGTCTGGAAATTTTAGAAACTACACAATTTCTCCAGTTTTCTCAGGGACAAGTCAAAAATTAAAAAAGGGTCAGGATTTTGACCCATTCTAAAAACATGGGTTCATACAGACACATCCTCATGAGACCACATAGTGTAAAAGGGATGGAATACTCATGGATTTTGTGATAAGAATAACATTGATAGTTTGAGTCCCAAATTCCATCTTGGTGATGGTTAATTTACATAGAAATTCATCACACTTCCTTTCTATTTGGCAGAATAGTTTGGTGGAGAGTTTGGGGAATTTGTATATGCAATTGATCATCTAAATTTGTGGGTCTCAATTGACGGTTGTCGCCAACCATGATAATTAGATTATGTAATGGTTGTGTTGGGGAAGATAGGAGAACTTTGGGACCCATTTGAGGATGAATAAATGGTTTCAAACCTAGAAGTATAAGAAAATTAAGAAGTCTATTTAGGTGTTTGAGGAAATTATGAGGGATTTCATGATAGACTTTGACCGAATTCTGGAGGATCACATTCCTTAAAAGAGTTTTCTTATAATAAAATATATCAATCTATGATTTTTATCAAAAATTTCAAGGAAATTTTTGGGAGACCAAACATATCATGCTTATGCTGGTCTGAGGTTAGTGAGACTTCACTTATTGGTCTAGAGATGGTGCTGTAAATGACAAAGAAGGTGCTGGTGATCCGTGATCATATGAGGATAGACTAGAGTTGAAAAAAATCGTATGAAGATCAAAAGTTTAGGCCTTTGGAGTTCGAGAATTGAGACCATGATTTCTTAAGGGTATCCACATGATAATGATTGTTGAGACTAGGAAATGAAGGCTTGCTATCCTGGAGCTTCATCAAGATTCTTGAGATCTTGAGAAGTGTTAGTGAGGTTACATACCACATAGTGTTACCAACTTTGTTGGAGTATATGCACAATGTCTTACAAGATTCATAACTGAAGAGATATGTTCATGATCATATAAAAATAATTAAATAGGGATAGATGAATATCAAAGATAGATTCAACTTCATGGATTACCTGACAGAAATTGATGATTGGATGGAGAGGATCTTGTGAGGATAAATATTCCCCTGATTCAAGTGTGGTGGTATCAAGAAAGAGTGCATGAGAGATATTGGGAGTGAGAGATCCATATACAATATTAACATCCTTACTATTTTTTATCTTGTTCACTTTAGGCAAAAAAATTCTTGAAGGAGGGGAGAATATATTGACTCTATTTTCTTCTTGTAAGACTTTGGAATATATTAAGAACTATTTTCATTGCTAGGAACAGAGATAACCTGGGATTCCCAAGCTCGGTGATCTTAGAGTTGATATTTTATAAATATTATATATATTAATACCAATTATACATATCATGCATGAAAATGTGTAATAACATCTGAATTGAGTCTTAGATCAGAAATATAATAGAATAGATAATTGTTGAATGTGGGGTTTACCCTAGGTGTGACCTATGGTTGGTCAGTGTCGAATGTCCGATTGAGATAGTTGTTGGTACTGAATTTAATTAAAATAAATAATTAAATATATTTATTTTATTTTAAATACAAAAAACGTAAATCCATATATATATACATTGTTATAATAATTCTCTAGGGTTATCCTCATAAAACATAGAATAATTGGAAGGATCTTTCATAATTCATCACTAGAGGATCGATATCGAAGGTTGAAGAGAAATCATACTGAGGTGGACTGAGTGCCAACAAATGAATTGGGGATTATGATTTGTTGGAAAACTCATCCTCCACACTCTATTTATCCAAATCAATTTTGGTCTCATAAAATGTGGATTTCACCCATTGGATTAAAATATTGAACATTGATTATTTTCTACTATTGATATGAGATTATTTGATGCTTCAAATGAACCCGATATGTGAATTAAATTATTAAATTCAATTTATTAATGATTATTATATGTTATTAACTTAATTTCAATGTTTATATAATTTCTACCCAAGATCAGTGGCCCAAAATTGGTTACACCATTGTTCATGTTCCTTTCCTCCCCCCTTTCTTCGCATTCTCTATTATTTGAGCACATATTTATGATTTGACATGGTTTGGGAGAGTTTGAGTATGATCTAACCCTATGATTCAATACGGTTGTCTGCATTATGTATTTATAATTGTTTTATAGAAGGACCTAGTTCAATTATGGGTAATACTTCATAGATCTAGGATCTATTAGTGGTGATGGGTGATGGGACACACACGGGATGTGCGATTACTTGATGGTGATTTTTAGTTTCCATTTTCATGCCATAGTTATCCTAGAAATGGTCATCAGAGGTCATTTACTTTTTTTTTGGGTGGTCAAATTTAGAGATCCATGGTGGAAATAATAGAATGAGAAACCTTATGAATTAAATTCATGATCAGAAAAAATATCAATTATATGCATGTATTCCAGAATAATACACTTTGCGTAGCCCCCTAGATGTGGTTCTTGGGTTTTAGTTAGTGTTAAGAATCACATGTCATGTGCTTGGGCCCAGACATAGTGTGATTATCCCTATGTGGCTAAGATTTGATCCTGATAGTACATTCCTAGTACCCCTTGTGTATGAACAAAATATGTACTCTGGGAGTAGATGGGCACGAGATGGTACCTGAGAATGGCCAGGTACATGGCCAAGTACATGAGCATTGCTTGAAGTACATGTGAATGATAATAAGAACACGAAAAGGAAAATAATAGTAGACCCACTCCATGTAACATCTATAAATTCCATTTAAGATGAAATGGATTTCAATATGCGCCGATCGAAGAACATGGATAGGCGATGAAGAGGGGTGGAATGCTATGTGGACCCCCATAAAAACCATGCACTTCTCCTAAAAACTTATTCCTATCATATCTCCATATTTGATGCTCAGTTTTTTTCTTATCATTATCCTTTTCTGAGTTATCCCTATATTGAACATGATTGTTTCCTTTAATATATAATATGAGATACGATGTGAGTTGTTATGATCATAATACTTCTTTAGGTGATGATTTATGATGGTAGTGATCAATATTTGATAATTGAAGAGATGTTAGGGTTAGAACTCCCCTATCACAATAGGTCATGGGTACCCCTATATTAATTTTACAGATAGATATGGGATTCCCATACAATATGTGTGAGTCTGATATCTATGAATCGGTACTCCCACATTTTTGAGCTCTATCAGGGTGTGGTTCCTCCATGAGAGTCATTTATCCCTCAGTTGTGGAGTGTATTAGCAAGGATATATCCCATCCACACATATTTTGGTGTGGTTTTGTTTCATGTTGGGTATCAGTGATATAATTTTAGAGCTACAGGTATAATCATTGACTTTGGAATGGATGTGAGATAGAGATCACATTTATCTATGATATGGGTTCCTTATGAGTATATATATGTGTATTTTTCATGTTCTTGTTTACCTCTTTCACATGGTTTAGTATACTTATTATCATATCTTTCTATTAATTCATCTTATGTTTCTAGTGTGTCCTAATATGTTTTTATATACAAACTCAATCATGTTATTTTCCGGCATGTCTTATTTATTATATAGATATTGGACTGATTGGCGGAGACTTTGGAGGAAAATATTGATACTTAGATTCATTGATAGTGTATAGTGGTCAGGTATAAAGTTTGGGATCTAGGCTCTATCGACATTATTTAACTATAGTTATTTTCATATTGATAAATCATTTATAATTGGATTTATATTTTTACCTATACACTTTGGTTATATTCTAGAATACTCTCATATATTATCTAGAGATTATTGTGTACATGGTTTTACTCTATAAGTTATAGTTTTATTTATATTCCTCTAAACTGTTGTATGAAAGTGGTTGTGTGCATGCATACAATTTAAATAAGAAAATAACTCTTATTTTAGTTTTTTCTTTTAGGTGATAGTTTCTAGACCCTGGCCTATTGGAGGTGACCATGGGGTTGTCACGGCTTGACCTTTAACTAGCCAGGCAGACCCTAGTGGGTCTAGTCAGGCAACCATGATTCATAATCATTACAGTATGAAATAATATATATATATAGGGAACATATTGAAATTTACATTGATTCATTCAATGAATAATGGATTTAAATGAACCCATAAAACATGAGGACAAATGAATAAGCGCTGAAAATTGAACATGAATGATAAAAAGACGTCATAAGAGTGTTTTAAAAACATTCTAAGTGCCATGTAAACTGGGAAATAATGATCCAAGTTATGACATGTGATTTTTGTGTCATGAAAAAGAAGTCAAAAATTATTTACATTTTGATAATATTCATAAGGTTTTTATGTACTTTGATGAAGGAGGTTTCACCATGTAGATGAAAAAGTAATAATTATTTTGAAATGTGTATGAATAATGCATACCATAAGAAAAAAAGGTCACGTTGTGGGAAAAGATCAATAATTTATTGCATAATTTTCCTCCCAAAAGGATCTATGTTTATTATTCCTTTCCAAAAATGCTATATGACATTGGAACTTATTGAGTACTTATGATTATACACTTATTTTATGGAGAGGAAAATCCATTTTTTTCATGAGCAACACTACTGCACGGAATCATACATATTTAATAGCCAAAAGGGAAGATATCTCAGTCCATCCCAATAGTATCTCATTCCATGATCTTTATGTTATATTATGATTCCGGAAGCATAATTTATTAGTCATGACATGAAGAATTAAGTATCACTATAACATGTTAAATGAAGGGATCAATGATACAATCATGAATATGGAATTTTGAGGTTCATTACATGAAACCTTCTATCTCACAATAATGGATGATTTTTTATTTAGATATGATTGGACTAAGCTTGAGGGGAGAGAAATTTAATTTATATTTTACACTTTATCCATCTTACATTCATATTTATTTTGGGTGCCCTTTTTCAATAATTCAATTCTTCCAGGCTCTATCAACATTCTTTTACTCTAGTTTTTTTATTTTGATTCATCATTTCTAGTTGGATGTATATTTTTACAATATACATATTGGTTATATTCAATAATACTCTTATCTATTCTCTCTATATTATTGTCTGCATGGTTTTACTCTATAAGTTATAGTTTTATTTAAATTCCTCTAAACTACTGTATGAAAGTGGTTGTGTCCATGCATACAGTTTAAATAAGAAAATAAATATTATTTTACTTATTACTTCTAGGTGATAGTTTCTAGACCCTGGGCTATTGGAGGTGAGCTTGGGGTTGTCACAACTTAACCTTTTACTAGTAGGGAAAACCCTAGTGGGTCTCGTCAGGACAACCATTATTCCTAATATTTACACTCTGAAATAAGATGTATATAGAAAACATATTGAAATTTAAATTGATTAATTCAATTAATTATGGATTTATAAGCACCCATGAAACTTGAGGAGAAATGTATAAGTCCAGAAAATTTCATAAGAGTGATGAAAAGACTTCATAAGTGTGTTTTAAAAACATTGTAAGTGCCATATCAACTAGGAAAGAATGATTCAAGTTGTGACATGTGATTTTGAGTCATAAACAATAAGACTAAAATTATTTATCTTTTAATAATATTCATATGGTTTTTATGTACTTTGATGAAGGAGGATTCCCCATGTAGGTGAAAATGTAATATTTTTTTTTTGAAATGTGTATGAATAATGAATACCATGAGAAAAAAAGGTCACATTGTTACTAAAAGATAAATAATATATTGGTTATTTTCACTCCCACAAGGTTCTATATTTATGAGTCCATTCAAAACATGCGAGATGAAATGGTAACTCATTGAGTACTTTTTTTCAACACTAATTTTATGGAGAGGAAACTCTATTTTTTTCTTGACAAACCCTAATGCGCAGAAACATACATATTCAATAGTCAGAGTGGAAATATCTAAGTCTTACACATGTGTATCTCATTCCATGATCTTTAGGGTATATTCATAGTCACACATCATAATTTACTAGTCATTCCATCGATAATTATATCTCACTATAACATGTTAAATGAAGGGATAATTGAAACAATCCTAGATATAGAATTTGGAGGTTCATTACATGACACCTTCTATCTCACAATGATGTATGCTTTTTTTATTTAGATATTATTTGACTGAGATTGAATCGGGGGGGGGGGGGGGGTAAATTCACTTTATATTTTATAATTCCTTCATCTTACTTTAATATTTATTTTGGGTTCCCATTTTCTAGTACTTCAATTTTTTTAGGCTCTATCAAAATTCATTTAACCTTGTTATTTTTATATTGATACATCATTTCTAGTTGTATGTATATTTTTAACATATTAACTTTGGTTATATTATAGAATACTCTCATCTATTCTATGGATATTAATATGTTCATGGTGTTACTCTATAAGTTATAGTTTTATTTATATTTCTCTAATATTTTTTATGAAGATGGTTGGGTGAATGCATATAGGTAAAATAAGAAGATTAATCTTATTTTATTTTTTACTTCTCTATGATAGTTTTTAGATCCTAGCCTATTGGAGGTGATCTTGGGGTTGTCACTGCCTGACCTTCTTCTAGCCAGGAAGACCCTAGTGGGTATTGTCAGGAAAACCCCGATTTGTAATCTTTACACTATAAAATAAGATATATATAGATAACATATTGAAAATTATATTGATTAATTCAATTAATTATGGATTTATATGCACCCATAATACTTGAGGAAAAATATATAAGTCCAAAAATTTGATCAAGAGTGATGAAAATACTTCATAAGGGTGTTTTAAAAAAATTAACTACCATATAAACTGGGAAAGAATTATTCAAGTTGTGACATCTCATTTTTTGTCATGAAAAAAAGTCAAAAATTATTTATGTTTTGATAATATTCATAATGTTTTTATGTACTATGAGGAAGGACTATTTACCATGTATTTGAAAACGTAATAATTATTTTGAAATATTTATAAATAATGCCTAACATGAGAAAAAAAGGTGTAATTGTGACTAAATGTTAAATAATATAATGGATAGTTTACCTCCCACAAGGATCCATGTTTATGTTTCCTTTAAAAATAAGCAATATGAAATTGGATCTCATTGAGTACTTATGATTCAACACATATTTTATGTAGAAGAAACTCTATTTTTGTTATGACTAACACTACTTCATAGAAACATACCTATTCAGTAGTTTAAATGGAAATATCTCAGTCGATCCCATGAGTATCACATTCCATGATCATTAGGGTATATTTAGAGTCAGAAAACATAATTTACTAGTCATTCCATGAAGAATTAAGTCTCACTATAAAATGTTAAATGAAGGGATCAATGATACAATCCTGGATATTGAATTTTGAAGTTTATTACACGACACCTTCTATCTCACAATGATTTATGAATTTCTTTTTTAGAGATGATTTGACTAAGATGAGGGGTAGAAATTTACTTTATATTTTACAGTTTCTACATCTTACTTTCATATTTATTTTCAGTTCCCTTTTTTCTAGAAGTTAAAATTTTTAATAGTTAAAATTATTTCATGTATATATATATTTTTTCAATTGATTTATTTTTTATTTGATTCTATCTTCATAAATCACATATTAATATGAGTTCTTAAAATGTGATGGAGTTATTTTTTTCACAAGTGTATAGTTACATGTAGGGTAAGGGGTAAATATTAAAAGGTTATGTGTGTCAATTTCTTTATAATATCACTTTTGGAAGTTCATGTTAAAAAGTAATTTTTTTGGTGCTAAAATTAATCTTATCCCATTATGTGGATCTTAATAATAGAAGTATTGAGGGAAAAAATTTAAAATAGTTATGTGAATTAGTATACAGAAAATAGAATTCAATAATATTTTTATTTAAAATTTGACCATAATGCATCTAGGATTAATATATTTTGACAACAATAAGATTTACTTTAGTTTAAGAGGAATCAACTAAATTAGAAAAAATATTAATCCAATTAGTTTGAGTGATCCATGAATAAGAAGGGAAACACCATTAGTAAATAATAATTTTCTAGTGATCATGAAAACCCTCATTAATCAATTGGTTTTAATCCTAAAGAAATTTTTTTATTTGTTTAATACAAAATTAATATTATCGAGTCAATAATTGTGTCATCCAACTCTAAAGGATCTCATTTAAATATCTTTATGGGGAGACCTCAGACATACACTATGATATATCCATTTAGTTTGTGAAAGAATAAAAGAATCTATAAATTCTAAACATTAAATAGTGTTCAAGAAGTAATGATGACTAATTTCAAATCACATTACCAAGGCACCCAAAGATTAAACTGGCCCAAAGTGGTCACAATACCTTCTGTAAAAGGAATTACTATATTTCTATCATCAGATAATGTTTATTGTCAGATTCACATAACCTATAACTTGAAAACAAAACCGTGGTTCAGCTGAGTAGTATTACACCAACAAGTTAAATTGGAAAAAATCCTAAAAATTATTATAGATATTTATATCAAATGAACACTATATAAATAAAAAAACAATCACACATAATTATACTTCTTTTATAAGAATCATATGTTACAAATATGATGCATGTACACAAGCCTCTTTAAAGTAATTCTCTTGATGAAAAAATTATAATATTCCCAAATACACATATCATATTTGAATAAACATATCATGTGTAACAGAAATAATAATGAACAACTATCTTATAACCCTGGTGACCAAGACATATTCAAGAGAATGTTTTTCATGAAAAAATAGTTTGAGGTATTTCACTATAGATGGCCTGTCTGTAGTCTCTATAAACTAGGTTCGAAATACTATACAATGAAATTATTCTTCGATGAAATTTAATATTTACCCTAAAAGAAACCCCTCATAAATGTATTTATCGGTGTGTCACATGATCTCAAACAGGCCTCCATATATTCTTGAGTCTATAGAATTGTTTTGAGGGCCAAAATCAAATGTTAGGGGATTAATCCTTCAATATTACACTCATGAATAATAATAAAATAACTAATCATCATCCACATAAAAAATAGAGTATGTATAAGAAATAAAATATATACTTTCTGTGAAGAATGAATATGAAAGCATATAGTCATAAATCCAACCTGGACACCCACTTGACCGATCACATACACAAATAATCAAAATAAAAAAGGGTGATCATATAAAATCCACAAGGATAACCTCAACACCATCACGAATACCTATCAGGATACCCATGGTTGATCCACTACTCATGAAATGATTAACCTAGAACTGTAAAAAAATTATACATGCGCACTCGTGTTCCCATATTGGGTATATGAAATGCATCTCAATAGGGCCTTACAAGCAACTTCATACAAGTTTATATAAATAAGAATAATAAATTATAGAAAAATAACATGCCAACAAATGAATTGGGTTATCACTTGTAAATAAATCCACAATCAAACTCGACCATACCTACTTCAGCTAATTTTAAACACTGAGTCTCTTTGTGGAAAATGTAATAAACCATATTCAAAGATACATGGAAGGTTTCCATACTATGTCTCAACCCATACCCAAATATGTAGGTTAGGGTTTCATACTGATTCTTGACTACAACCCATTAATAGGGTAGAGTTCCACATCACAACTAAATAACTACCTTCTCAAACAATGCAGGGTCCTACGAATACCTTCTCACTCAAGGTAAGTCTATCCATACAGGTCCCACACCATACTGTATCACTCAATGTCATCCATTCCAACACCTTATCAATCAGTGTGAGTCCATACATCCACATATTGACCATACCTTATAATTTAAGACTGTTTCCATAATTCACATCTCGACCACTAGCTTATCACTCAAGGTATGGTCCATGCCAACACATTTTCACTTAAAAAGTGGCCAACCTCCTAATAAAAAATTTCTCACTGATGGTAGGATCATCTACCATGTCTCACATCACATTAAAACCTCTACTACTACAAATTTGACTTTATTCAGTGTTATATTTAGTCAATGCATGAAAAATGCACCAATAAATGTATCTATTATCTGTGCTAAAAAAGCACTGATAAAGGGATCCTTTTATCAGTACTAAAGCAATTGTGAAAAAAATAACACATTTTTAGTGAATTTTCTTGTGCAAATATATGAGACCTTTGTCAATGATAGTTAAATTGATGATAAAACTAGTGAGTGGGTTCCACATTGAACCTGCAAACACTCGAATGATTATTTTTATATCATTACATGATAACAACATTGAAGAAGCCTAATGTGGGGATAAGATCCCAGAAACACTCTACACAGTTAAATGGGCCTGTTCTAATACGTACATACCAACACGAGCCTCAACACACCATTTTCTCACCACGATCCACACTTCATAGGCCTCCTCGAGTGTTGTCCCACCTTGTGCTCACCACGGTCTACCCTCAATAGGGATAGCAAATTAATTAATTAATTTTTTCTAATTAAATTCATATGTCAACTATGAAAAATATTTATTGATATATATAAATATATTAAATTAAATATATAAATATATTTATTTATTTTGTTTTCATTTTTTTGTTTAATAATTTTTAAAATTTATTCGTTTCTAATATTAACTTTATTTTTTTCATTTTTTATAATTAAATTCTATGTTCATATATAAAAATATATACTGATGATTTAAATATTAATATATAAACCTATATATTGATATACTAAATATTAATTCATAAAAATAAATATAGATATATTTTAAAATATATTGACATACACAAAAAAATATTCATATATTTAAATATTTATATGTATTAATATATCTATATACATTGAAATATATCATTAAATTGAGTATTATATCTTTAATTAAAAATTAATTAATTAGAAAAAAAAATTATTAAATATGTAGTACATTATTTATAATTATAAAAATGAATAAATTTATTAAACAATTAATATAATAGTTAAATAATTGATATACTATTTGATAATATATATATATATATATTAAACTTATTCAATTTTATTATTAAAAATTTTATTAATATTATTTAAAAAATTTCTTTCTAACATTTAATGTTTTTAATATAGTGGAAATTCTCATAATTTAAATATATTTATTTTTATTTAGTCATATATTCCTGTGAGTTTATGAGTGGGGTTGGGCCCACACTGAGATTGTTTATAATTAAATTTATTAAATTTTATATAAATAGAGTAGTAAATACTATATTATAAATATAATTATATAATTTATATGTTCTTTACAATTAACAAAAATGATCAAAATTATTAAATACATAACATACTTGTTAAATAATTGATATAATTTTCACTGGTATATAATAATTAAATAGTTAATATAATTATTAAATACATAATATACTAATTAAATAATTAATATACTATTTATTGATATATATATATATATTAACTTTGTTAATTGTTTTTAAAAATTATTCATTCATATTATTGATAAATAATACAATAATTATATAGTTATATATATATATATAAATTAAATTTTACACATTTATATCATAAATCTATTTAATATAATTTTTAAATTCATGAGGTTAAATGCGTTATTTCTATTATATTATTATTTATATATTTTAAATATTTATTCATTTACTATATTCATAATTTATTAATTTTAATGTCCTTTTAAACGTAATTATTCATTAATATATCTCATATTTTTTTGTAATTTATTCATTTTCAATTTCTCATTATTCAATATGTTTGTAATTATATCCTTTTTCTAATATTTATTAAAACATGTTTGATCATTAACATTTAATATTTTTAATTTGGTTGTAATTTATAAATTTAATATGTATTCATCTCTATTTTAACATATATAAATATTGTTTTTTAATTTTTTTAATTTTTCTATATAATTAATAATGGTTATTCATTTTTTAATTTGAAACATTATTATTATTATTTATTTCATTAACATATATTTCATACAATATAATTTCATTATTTAAATTGACATAATATCAAACATGTATATATATACATTAATTTCACACATAAATATTTCTGTAATTATTGAAACTTTATATAAAACACACACACAATTTTTATTTATGTAATTATTGAAATGTTAATATTAATTTTAGAATTTTATTTAGAAATATTAAATATTAAATATATTATAGTTTTAATTGTTAGAATTTATTTATTTATTTATAATATTATTTCAGACAGAATTATTTATATATTTTTATTTTTTTAAATTTTAATTTTTTTTGGATTTTACAAATTTTATAATATTCATTTATACATATTTTTACTATGTTTTAATATTTTTAATTGTATTAATCTTCATTTAAATATATATCAATATTTTACTTTTCTTATAATTTTTATAATTATTAAAAATTATACCTTTTTAAAATATTTGTAAAGTGTAATCAATTTTAATTATTCAATTTCACTCAGTCTTAACATTCATGCATTTTAGATTATATATACATTAATAATGTTAAAAGAATGTGTAAATAAATATTTACAATTAAATATATTTATAAATTTATATTTACCTTATTTATAAAACTCTATATTAATATTTATAAATAAATAAATATAATTTTTTAAAAGGTATTTATATATCTATAAATATATAATTATATCTTTAAATAACATTAAAACTATTATAAGAACATATAAATAATAAAAATAATTTCTATATTTATATTTATTTATATTTATATTTATTTATATATATATTTATTAAATATATATATAATTATACAAATATATATATAATTATATACAATTATTTATTCATATATATATTAAAATATTTATCTACAATGATAATTAGAAATATATATCAACAATTACACTTTTAAATACTTATTTACAAATATTTCAATATATTTATAATTATATAAATTTATATTTATATACTTATTCATAGTATAATAAATTTAATTTTTTAATTATATTAATTATATTATTAAAACTAATTATATATGACTTTATTAGTGCTTCTTTTTCACTAATAAAAATATCGTTTTTTCAGCACTTATTTATTGCTCATAATTTTATATCTTTATGAGTGCTAAAAAAGTGCTGAAAAGGTGGTATTTTATTAATGCATATTATTTTAGTGATGATAGAACCATTTCAGATCTTTGAAACTGAACACTAACTAAATTTATTTCCATAATGTTGTTCAAGCTCTAACATAACTCCCTCTCTTCTCCTAGCCCCTCTCGACCTTCTATAAAATTAATCAACCCTCTCTACTATACGGTACTAAAGTAGAAAATATGCAATGTGAATGTGTATGCCATGTTTCAAAAATGAAACCCAAAATGAATACACTGATGCCCCCTAGCTGGTCACGAATTGTGTCTGGTTCCCTTGTCCATTATCCATCTCATATCATCCATCTAACACCATACCATTCCCTTTAACATGTCAAGAAAACACAAGGTGTATTTAGGTACTGATAAGGCATCTCAAGTAAGATGTGAGTACAACTCAGCTGGACACTAAAAATGGAGTCTAAAATAATATCTAGTTAATATCATGTGTATGCAGTGGTATAATGATTTAATTTTAATGATTAAGTGAACATTTATATCATTGCTAATAAATATTTATTTAACCACATAAACCCCTTGGCTCCAATAGACCGTCATACCTCAATCCATCCTGTGACTCATGTCAGAGCCCAAATTTTGTCTGAGGGATATCATATCGTAGAATGCCATTATTACCATTATTTAATTCATACATTAATTACTATGTTACAATCATATAACATACAATAGGATAAGCATTTTCCCAGTCTTTAATTCACACATAAATTACAATGTTAACATTTATATCTTACATATTTGAATGGTAATGCTTCTTTTCCTTATTTCACAATTAAATGAAAATGTTAACATTCATTCCTTACACATCATAATGACAATGTATCCATTTATTATTTCAAAATTAATTGTCCCTGATACCATTCATAACTCATGAATCATAATGAAAATTATCCCATTATTTATTTCACCACTAAATGAAAATGATACCATTCATACCTTACAAATTATAATGACCATGTTAGAATTCATACCTTACACATTTTAATGACCCTGTTCCCATTCATTATTTCATATCTTAATTAAAATTTTATCATTCATACCTTATAAATTAAAATGATGATGTTCCCATTCTTTATTTCAAAAACTAAATGACCATGTTACTATTCATACACATAATTAATTCAAAAATTAAATACACAATGGAATTCCATAATGAATCAGACAATGTTTTAGCACAAAAATCCAATTAATTAATTCTTCAATTAATTAAGTACGTCAAACCAAATAATTAATTCATCACTCAATTATTCAATATCCACAAACTCTAAGTACCATAATTAATTCCATAATTAATTATCTCATCCTAAAATATCAATATATCATAATTAATTATACCAAATTAACAAATTAAATAAAAAAATTTATTCTACAATTATTTATCTCAATCTATAATACTCAAAATCCCAAAATTCCTAGATCTTAAAATAGTTAATACACCAAATTAATTAATTTAATCATGAAAACAATTTCAAATTTTTTTTGGAAATTAAACTATTATAGACATGTAATTTAACTTAATACTTTGGGAATTGAAGTATACACCCCCTACCCCTATTTTTTGATGAATGATCTGCCAATGAAAATCCCCAATATTGGAGTGCCACAATGACATAGGTCGAGATCGATAAATAAAACCATAAATCAATATTTAAAATATTTTGATCTAGATCTAAAATCCTAGATCTAGATCCACAAAACTAGGTCCATATCTAATAAAAATATAATGAAAAAACCTTTTCATGAATAGGAGTAGAAACGATATGTAATGGGGAACTATGGGGAATGGGATTCTCTTATCAGTAGAAGTGTAGATCATCGATGCGGGCATCGAATCATGAATAATATAGGTTGGGAAGGAATTGAATCTATTAGAGAGGTTCCAAATTCAACAAATATCATCTAGGGATGAATTCGGGTAGAATAGGAATTAAAATGGGGGATCAAGTGATTAAAAATATATTTTTTTGGTGATTTAAAATGTCATGAATAGTTAGCTGGTAATGGGAACATAGTTTACCCTAACCATGCTCCTAACCATGAAACTCTATTATGGAGGCAAATAGTTTCTCCTCTGAGGGGTCACATTTTTACTAACCATGTAAAGCCATGAAAATCCTTACTATCCAAGGATGCATGGTTTTCTAGTATGGGGCACACAGTTTTGGAAAATCAAGTTCCAACCATGCACTTCCCTCCTCCCTTCCAATTTTTTCAAATTTCACCCAAACACACTCATAATTAAATCCAACACACATATCAGATGATTCTCAAAGGATGCATCTATCTAAAGCTCAAAATCAACCACATATATCACTTAAGAAGGATCAGGGTGATACCTCTATAATTATGATACATTGAAAACATAGTACATATCATTTTATCTCTGAGGAAGATCCAATTGGTGTGCCATCATCCCAATTAATTCAATAATCTCAAATAGTCTAATAAATATGGGTGCCAACATTCTCTACCTTCATATCCTATGCTGAACCAACATTTGAGACACTTGAATGAATACGTGATCTCCCAATATAAAATCTATGGGTCATATTTACTAGACATCATATGACTTCTATCTACACTTAGCTGTAGCCATACTCTTATAAATTAGTTGTACCTACTCCGATGTCTCCTGTATCAGCCTCGGTCCCAATAACTATGACTCACCTACCTCTATAAAGACCAACGGTAATATGCATGACCTTACATAAAGATCCTTGTATGATACCATCAGAATAGTATCCCATTGACGTTTGATATATGAAAAATCTACCGAATATAGGTTCTTTTCCCAAGACCCACCAAAGTTAAGAAAAAATACCCAACAAATATCCTCATCCACCAATATAGTACGCTATAACTTATCATTTATCCATGGGTTGAATGATGTATTCAATTGAGACGGTTTACTAAGAGACTTTGGCAAACCCTTGTAGAATAATGAAGTAAAACATGAGTCGCATTTTGAATCAATATTTTATGGAATCCCATGAAGATAGAAAATCTCAATAATATAAAAATCTCCCTACTCTTACACTGATAAAGTATCCCAAATAGGTAATAAATTTCATTCTTTCATATAATTGTGTAGAATCATGTCATGAATGTTTCTATCTCTTTTTTCATGTCTGCACACAAAAATAGTCATCGAAAGTCACAATATATTTTATTCAAACCCTTATGTACTTCCCACTTTAAGGAATGAGACTCACACATTAGATCCCACCACATTATCATAGGAACAAAAACCCAATTACTCCCATAGATGATCTCATCATCATCTATGCTTCAATATAAAGGTGTCTCCTCACCTTTAAGGTTTTCACTCAAGATCAATCACTCCGAATCCTCATAAAATATGTCCTTAATCCATCTTAGAAGTGTTTAATCCTTTTTAAATTATACCAGGGTCATCTTCTTCTGAATATCGAAAACTAAAACGTGCATATCATCCAGTAAATCCATCATCATTCACTCATCCCTATAATTCAGATTTTCCTGAGTCTTTATCTCCTTCTAAAAGAATTAAAAAAATGTTCCCCTTTCTAGGTGAATATTCCATCTCAAAAAAGAATGACTGCCTATTCTAATCCCATATCCACTTCCAGAGATTTTAGTATCACCGTGAAATTTTGTACTTTCAGATCTTGTGATCAATATACATAATAATCCTTTCACACAATAGATATTATTGTCGACACTTTAATAAAAAACCCAATGTACCCAACTTGAGGTCATGAATAGGTTTATTCCTTTCTTGTGTTATCAAATGACGTGACCCATACACCACAAACTAATCTCCCCACATCAACACTACTCCAAGTCCAATCCCATAAGAATCACAGTACACTATATAATCTTCATGTGTCTTAGGTAGGATCAAGACTGGAGTGGACGTGAAATGATTCTTTAGGTTTTGTAAATCATTCTTAAATTCATATCACCCATAAAATGTTAACCCTTTTTGGTTCAAGCCCAAATTTGGTTCTCCAAAATGTAAAAATTCCTAATTGAATATCCTAAAAGATTCATAAAACCTTAGAAAGATATAGATATCTAATATTTTATTGGGATTATCCAAAGAGACCACGATCTATACGTTCTCTAGGTCTACTAACAAACCTTACTTTGAGATAATGTGACAAAAAAATCATACCTGATCAATCCAAATTGAAAATTTGATAACTTGGCATATAGAAGATGCTCTATCAATGTATTTAGGATGATGGTAAGGTGTTAGTAATTATCATCATGATTCTTGGAGTACATCAAGATTTCGTCCACATGTAATACTACAAACTAATCTAGTTAAGGATGAAATATTCAGTTTGTCAAGGCCATAAACATTACCTTTGTTTTTATAAACCCAAACACCATCATAATGAACTAATAAAGGTCATATATACTTCTAAAAGTGGTACTTAGTATATTAGGACCGAACTCTCTACTGATGATACCCTGATCTAAATTCAATCTTAGAGAAGACACAATCCTCCCTCAACTGGTACAAAATATCATCAATATTTGGAATTTCATATCTGTCTTCATAGTTATCTAGTTATACATTTGGTAATTAATAGACAAGCATAGTGTCTCATAGACATTTTTAGGAAACAAAATTGGTTAACCACACAATGACATAATAGGTCATATAAATATCTTATCAAACCACTACACCACTCCCAAGTGGAATATCAGAGATATCTTCAAGAAACACATCTGGAAATTGGTCTACTACATGTTGAAATAAATCTTGATTCACACCACCATCTTCTAGAAACATACTTCCATATGGGGCTGCATCCTCCCCCATATTTTGAGTAATTGGCTCTCCTCGTCCTTCCAGTATACCCCAGTCTCCATGGTGAATGTATTTTTCAGACATAAAAGTTACTCTCCTATTATAAATTTTTTATGGGATTAGTATTATAATAACCATTACATAACCAAAATAAGGGTAAATCCTGAAATATTTAGGATATGAAGATCCCAGAAAAAGAGATACTCCATAACATCATGATAAAACCCCTTGCTCAAGAAAATGTCTCTCAAATATACAAAAAATGATGTGTCTATATCAAAACCACACTCATGAAATCCACAGTCATGATCAAGCCATTAACATGTTATATTTATATAAAGGAATTAGAGGCACAGTTATCAACTAGGGAATGAGATAATATAGAATCTATAATAATAATACCTCTCACTATCAACTATCTAGCCTTGTTATCCCCAAGGGAAGGATTTACTACATGTAACTATCCTGGCCTTCCTCCTTGTGCTGCAGTTTGACTCCCCTACATTGCACCACCCTAATGATCTGGGTGATAATTCCATGAAGCTCCATGTCTACTACCACCATCACATTGAACAATATAACACCAGGTACCACAATGATATAGTGTGGAAGATCCCATTCCTACACTATGATTTTTCCTCAATACACCCTCACTTCCCATATATCGCTAGGTCTTATAGAACATCAATAAATTTATCATCTTTACAGAAGAACTTAACACTAATTGTGGTTAGGAAAACTATATATGGATGTTTACCAACCCACCACACTCACGACATACCACTCGAAAAAGTTCCTATGCAATTGATTCCTCTGTTTGTGTACTCTATTTTCCACTACTCTAGCTAATTATATCATAGAGATGCTTCCTACGCTATGAATTGGTACCCGTTGATCATCCATATGGAACCAACAATCCTATAATGGATTTATCCTTCAGTATCCACTCAGCAATGAGAGCCTAATCCACTTCCTCAACAAACTTCTATAACTTGAAAATGTTATCTTAGGACTTAATATTATATTTAAGATCATACAAAAATTTCATCAATGTACCTCTATCATATTATGCCAATGCTGGAGAACAGTGTTGAAAATCTATAAAGTATACAAAATAGTCAACCATAAATATACTCCCTTGAGTCAAACTCAAGAACACATATTATCTCTCCTGCCTCAATGTATCTAGATATAAGTGCCCTAGAACATCTCAAAGAAGTCATTCCATTACATACCATCAGTCTATCTAGTCGGCACTAGAACGTCCCACTAGTGCTTCAGTAATCTATGTAGCATGTAATTAACGAACATGACCCTCCAATCTATAGCGGTATCTAGTGGTCATGTTTAATCTTGATGGAATCAACCTATAACTGAACTCCCTCAGGTCCTCCCTCTCCAGAAAAGTCAGAGGGTGATGAAACTGGAACTCTCATGTCCAATCATACATACTTTACAGAACCTCCCCTAGATTCCTTCCCATGAATTGCATGAATTGGGAAAAGTTCTCTTGGTACTAATTTATAACTTCTTTACTTGGAACTATTGGGGCCATAGGTCCCACCACTGGTAGATCATCTCTATCCATGAACTCCGGTCATCCTCTCAAGAATCATCATCATGGGTACATATCTATTCAATTATAAACACTATCCTTAGGAAACAATTAACAAAATAAACCTGTTTTCATAAGAGGGAAATAGAAGAAGACATAATAAATCTTTTCCCCAAACCCCACCAAATAATAAAAGCTAATGCTCTATAAATACCATTAACCATCCTATATCTATGTCTAGGATAAAAAGGGTAAACACATTCTCATTATTCATCCTTGTTATTTAGACACACATTTATTATAATCTAAAATAATTTGATAAATATTTCTCAAATGCATGTTAGGTACATTTTACAATTCAATTCTCCCAAGCAATGACAAACAGTTCATGTTTAACAACTTACCCATAACTCATTTTCCCATTGGTACCCAAAATCATGCGTGTCACAAATAATCCTATGTGCCTAGAATGATTCATGAAACTCGTTCCTCTTTTCATATTAGGACACAAGTAAAAAATCAGATAAATATCTAAAACAATAGTCACAACACACAAAATGTGCATCACTAAGGGTGAAATAATATCCAACTGTATCAGTAAAAACCAATAACAAAATTACCAGCCTAGGATCTCGGGTTCTCCCGTATACATGGATTAGTTACTCCCATGATCGAGCTCATTACAGATTCCCATATCTTCCTAGTATCCTAAAAAAATTACCAAATAGTAATGAAATAATGAAAAAAACCTCTTATGATAACCCTTTGTAATGTCATGACCAGGTTACCTCACACTGGTGCCCTAAGCCAGTTGATCATATGAACTGCAGTGTGCCTCCCCATACACTAGTGGATATCGAATAGAACAAGGGCCAGATATATAAATCACGGGGAAAATATACAATATTCTACCAGAGTTAATACACCATTAGAAAATAACAAATAATTACTAAATAAAAAATATCCCAACCTAAAAGAACCACCATCACTAGATGGCCAAAACTGGAAATACCGTATCAAAACTAATGTAAAAAATATTCCATGACAATGTACGTTCCACCTATAAAAAATGAAACCTAATATATATATATATTGACAAATACCCTAAGCGGGTGACAAATAATGTCCAATTCCCTCACCCAGGATCCATCCCATATCAACAATCTTACACCGCCCCCTTGACCTTAACCAATTTAGAAAACTGATGGTCTATTTCGGTACCGATTAGGAAGCCAAATTAGGGTATGAATAAAACTCCATAGGCCACCACCAATGACATCTAAAACAATTTCAAGTCAATAGTTAGATTATCATGTTGTATAAAGATATAATTACAATCCATTAGAAAATATATATCACATTATCAATTAATTTTTATTTATCCACAAAATCCCCCAGGTTCCTATAGAAACCCATACCATAATCACTTCTTCATCTCATGTCAAATGCTAAAGTATGTTAGAGGGATATAATATCTCATAATTCTATTTTTACCATTATTTAATTCATAGTTTAATTAAGATGTCACTATTCATACATTATAAAATTGAATGACCATGTTTCAATTAATTAATTAACAAATAAATAACTATGTTACCATTCATACATTACATATTTTAATGGCCATGTTCACATTCTTTAATTTAAAACTAAATGATCATGTCACCATTCATACCTTACACATTATATAGACCTTGTTCCCGTTATTTATTTCCTAACTAAATGACTATGTTCCCATTATTAAAATACACAATAGAATGAATTGGTTACCAATATTTATTTCACATATAAATGACCATGTTACCATTAATATTTTATACATTATAATGACCATGTTCCCCTTATTTTTTTTAAAACTAAATTAGCATGTTGCAGTTTATAACTTACACATTAGAATGACCGTGTTCTCATACCATATTTCACAAATAAATATCCATGTCACCATTTATACACATAATTTATTCTGCAATTAATTATCATATTCACTTCCATTACTAATTAAAAAAATTAATTTTTTCACATAAATCCCCTTAATTAATTCCCCAATTAAATTAGTACATCAATCACATTAAATAATTCATAAAATAATTTATAAAATCCTCAAACTCCAAATACCATAATTAATTCTACAACTATTTATCTCAGCCTCCAAGTATAAATATATCATAATTAATAGAAAAATTAATTATCCAAAATTAAAAAATTAAATACATAAAAATTAATTCACAAATTAATTATCTAAATCCATAATTTACAAAATCCCCAATGTCAAATCTCTTAAATTAATTAATTCACAAAATTTTTTAATTTAATCATGAAAATATTGATAAATATCTAATAGAAATTATGAAATTACATTCATGTAATTTAAATTAATACTATGTTATTTCAATTATATACCACCTACCTTGATTCGTTGATGAATGATCACCCAATGAAAATCCAAAAAAAATCAACAAGACAACGATAGAGATCATGATCTGTTTCTAAAACCCAAAATCAAGATTAAACAAATCAAGATAAAATAAATATAGATCTTGACCTATAATACTAGATCTAGATCCACAAAACTATCCCTATATCCAATAAAAATACAAAAAAGAAAATCTTTACAGAATATGAGAAGAAAAGGCAATGAATAGGAAAACAAGCGCAATCAGATTCACGTAAAGGGAGAGGTTTATATCTTTTATCCAGGTTTGGAATAATGATGAAAAAATGCTGGGAAGTATTGGAATCCATCCAAGTGGACCCAAATCATAAAATATTTTCTACTTCCAAATTGGTGTCAAATATAATTGTAAATGGGGATTCGAGTGATAAAGAATATTATTTTTTGGTGATTTAAAAATTCATGCATGGTTAGTTGGGAAGGGGCGAACTGTTCCCCCTAATCATGCACCTAACAATGAAACTCTATTACAGGGGTGTAAATTCTCTCCTAATATAGAAAATTATATGAAAAACCAAGCAACAACAATGAAATTCCCCAATATCCAGGGTTACATAGTGTCCAAGGCTAGGGAACATGGCTTGGGAAAACTATGAGCCAAATGTGAAATTCCCTCCTCCTTTACAATTTTCTCAAATTTTCGCCCAAACACAACCCAATGTAAAACCAAAACAAAAAATATTTAACACAATGAAAAATATAACCTATAAATTAGCATGAGAAATATCTTGAAAAGGATGGGGTTTTATATCTCTCAGGCATACCTTGTCCATTACAAATTTATTTCATGAATTCTTCTACTTTCCTCCCCTATATTACTATCTTCAGTCTGGTCTAACCTCACATCATTGTAAATAATACATCGTATGACCACTGTATCCCCATCTTCCACTCCCCCATCCAACCAATTCAAAAGTAGTCCCCTATCCCTTCCTAATTTCCTAACCTCCATCAATATCATTAATTTTTGTTGTATAGATTATTTAATAATCAATAAAAATGTGAATGGTTAATTATATATATTATTCATCCATATAAACTTTAGCTTTTAAATTTTATTCATTTATTATTTATAAAGTTGTATTTATATTTTCGGTGAACACTAATTTTTAATATTTCATTATTTTTATGATATAATACTATGTTAAAGAAAATATATTTATATTCTTCTTCAATAATTTTATTTTCTATAAGTAATGGAATATATTTTTTGGAATGGAATTATAATACTAATGAAAAATATGTTAAAAACATTGATGTGATTTCCTTAATAAATATTTAAATGTTGTTGCATGAATTTTTTATAATATGAATAATATTTGTATATATTTTCAATTTGATTTAATTAATAATAACATGTCGGATCTCATATGTGTATGTTTACCTAAATTACTCTTATGAAGGTGTAATAAATTATGTTTCTAAATGTGATATTATCAAAAGAAAGCTAATGTGATAGAAGTATAATTGGTTTTTTAGAATTTTGAATTGTAAAGTAGGATGGAGAAGAATGAACATGTTTTCTTACTTTTCTTTTATCCTTACACTTATTTTTTAATTTTTGAATATAATTTTCATCATCATGTTTTAGGAATTATATGAAAATTATTTAAGGATTATAATAATATGAAAAAAAATAATGAAAATAAATTTTGACAATTCATATCGAGTAATGAGGGTTTGTTAGTTAATCTTGGTAAATTTTGTTCAGTGTTTCTCCTAAATATTATGTGAGAGGATGTAATATAAAGTAGAATAATAAATTTAAAATTGTGTCTTGACATCATGTTTGATATTAAAATAAATAATTAATCAAATATATAAGAATAGAGTCAGGTATTATCCTGATATTATAGTAAAATTTAATTGTGATATCTTTTATGGTGTTGTGATGTTTGTTAGATCATTATTTGATAAAAATAACATATCAATTGTTTCTTTATTTTAACAATTTATAACTCACTATGATCGTTAAATTACTTTTATTGTATGTTCTTGAATTCTTGATTTATTCCAAATATGATTGTTATCATTCTCGATGGACTTGACAATTTCCAGGTAGGATTCAAGGAATCTTAGAGTGTTCTATTTTTTTTTATTTGAATAGGTCATTGAATATTGATAGTGGTGTAATTTTTCCTTGTTAATTTAGATGTTGAGTAAATAATTGTTTAGATTTATTTTCTTATCTAGATAAATTAAATATAAGTGATGGATAGGAAAAAATACATTCATGGTTTGCGGTGTGTGTATTTATAAATTTCATCTTGTTATTTAAAAAATTAATTATCTTGATTATGACATGTACATAATAATATTTTTAGATGGATATATTGTGCATCATTTGTAATGTCTTGAGTATCAATCATAAAAAGATCTAATTAAAAACATATTTATCTCAAATATATGTAATATTATAAAAATGAGGAATAATTTTATAAAGTGTATTATTATCTCACCTAACTATACATTTGGTATGCATTTTATTAATATTGAGCCTAAAAATTTGGATATGTGTGTGAGGATATTTATTACTAGATGTGTGTCATAGTGCAAACTGATTTGTGTCATTATTAGTGGAAGAATTGTAATGTTTTGGAGCATAATGATGTGAAATCCATGCTAACTTATATTTTTTAGAATTTCATAGTGGAAATTATTTGTGGTGTTCTTTATGTAACTAATTATGTTTTTTAGATATTTTACGATATGCAAAATATACCTAAGATTGATAACTCTACTATTTTGGAAATATGAGTTGATAAGTGGGTTTTTAGACAAATATATTTTTTATTATTCCTATAATACATGGTCTAGAATAATCTATATAAAAAGATAGTAACATGGAATCAAAATTCACGTCTATTGGTATTAATAGTCTCATCCATTCATTTCAATAAATTCCAAGATCCTTTATCCTATGTAATAATCTTGTGACCGTATGCCCTTTTATGTTTTGAGGGAAGATATTTTACACAAGTTTTGAAATCTAGTTCAAAATTAAATGAAAGCCAAGAATAAGAATTTCCAAGGTAAGACTACAATTCAATAATAAATAAATTTTGTTTTCCAACATATTTATTACCACCATTTTATCTAACAGAACATGAAATTGAGATCTGGGACCATCAATAACCTATTTAACCCATGTTGTTTTATTTCAGGTCACCATTTTGTAAAATGAAAACTTTTAGGAATAATAATCAATAACAATCAAATTTTGGGTTCACCTTATTAGAATTATCTATAACAATATACATTTATTTTGAATATATTATAATTAATATTATATAAACCAAATAGGTTGGATTTTAATCAAAATTGGATGCATGTTTATTTTATGAAAAAATATTATGAATATGTAGTTTAACATTTTATAAATTTTTCAATATCATATTCATATGGCTTTTCTTAAATCCTTTGATTGTGATTAGATTATTTTTTATTCAAAAAAATATGTTCGGAATATTTAAAAAACATTTGATTTTTCATATAATAGATTATAAATGTAAATGTTAGACTAAATATTGGAAAAAACTGAATGTGTAGAATGATTGGGATTATAATTTGATTTATGAACCATTTGATATGAATAAATACTTAAAATATGATGTAGATAATTTTGAATAATTGAAAATAAAAATTTAATAAGACCTTCGGGATTGGACAATGTTTTTTGAGAAGGTAAATATATTTGTTAAGGGACCATTTTGAATTTGTTGTATTAAATGAAAAACATTGTTAAGTGTATTGATGTTTTATAATTTGAAATCTAGTAATGGATGG
Organism: Viscum album; assembly: GCA_963277665.1. Classification (NCBI taxonomy): domain Eukaryota; kingdom Viridiplantae; phylum Streptophyta; class Magnoliopsida; order Santalales; family Viscaceae; genus Viscum; species Viscum album. The sequence goes on along the minus strand of OY728159.1, from coordinate 1,414,729,763 downwards.
AGTGGAAATAGAATTACATAACTACTTGGTCCCTTGAATGATCTATTTCCAAAAGAAAATTAATTTCCTCAGTGAAAATATGATGCTAAATAGATTATATGTTCAAGGGAAATTCTATCTAAAAATATACATGCTTTCCCAAATGATTTCATATTGTTTTTCAAGGGCCATGAATTACTCATAAAATTTCCTAAGTGTTGTGTGAATCAATAGAAGAAATATGAATAAATTCTATAAAAATTTGTATGGTGCATTCCACTCAAACCATGTTTTAAAATACTATATCGATATCATGAATCCATGACACAATTGATATTGAACGTAGATACTAGAATTAATGATAGGAATCTATGTCATCCAACATAAACTCGTTAATTTTTGAAAGTTTTCTATAACTATCCCAAATTTTTAAATGAGATAACAAATTTCCATCTTGTGTAATCTATAAAAGGAATAAATCCTTTTATTTAATAGATTAGTACTCATAGTACATGGCTTGTTATGCTGGTAAATTATAAATTTCTTCAATTATTATGAATGAAGCACAAATACATTATGCTGTCTCTACATATATCAATACCAAAATAACAATATAATGATTTTGATGTATCTTTGGAACCATTTGTATGATATCATAAATTTTGACCAGGATGACATAAATATTGATCCCAGACAATGACATTCAACTTAAATATGGAACATGGTACAACACTATCTCCCCCAAAAAATTAATCATCTTTTTTTTAAATTAAAATATATTGATATTATTTTTGGTATATTTTTTAAAAAAACCTTACAAAATCATGTTGGATAAATTGATTAATTTTTATAGAATTATTATACTATAAATTTTTATATGTTATAATTCTTTTTAATGTTATGCAAGTAGAAACAATTTTTGAAAGTTTTATTGGAACATTATTAAATGTTACTAAATAAACTAATGATGGAATTAAGGCCTATTTGAACATGATTGACATTGGGATATGGGTAGATTTTTCAATTGTTATGGGTATAAGTGATATTGTTTTCCTTAAAAAAACATACAATCTCTCCAGGAATTTTTTTTTTAAATTTTCATTTCTTTAATTGTATAAATGTTCCAGAGGGGTATTAATCAAATATTGATAATGTCTTATCAATAGATAATTTAATGTTTTAAAGACTCAATTACATGAATTTCATGTTTTGATGCATGTTTTAATTCCCGTTACATTATTTTTCATTCTTCATAAAAACTACAATATATATTAACTAGGATATTCTTCTTAAAATCCATTTATAGAAATGTTATAGACTTATTAAAGATTCCAATCATTAATAAGGAGTCTGCAGTCACATTATATGAATTAGAGATGTTATTACCTCTATCATTCTTTGATATAATGTTCCACCTAATTGTTCAGTTGTTTTGAGTGGTGGAAATATGTCTTCCAGTACCTTATAGATAGATAAAACTCATTCAACATTATATAAATTTTTAGAAAGGGTAAATCAAGAATTTATTTCAACCATAATGGTGTTTTAGATAATGAAATATGGTTGAGGAAGCTATTTAATTCTATATTAACTAACTATGTGATGTTGATAACATCTATCTCCAAACACTAGTCATGGAGGATACCATATGGGAAAAGGGATTTCTAGTATAGATTATGTTACAATTACCATCATAGAGTGGGATCAAGACCACCTTTACATTTTACATAATTTTGAATTTATTGATCGATATGTTGAATCCCACAAAGAAATTATTAGAAATCTAAATCCATCAAGGGATGGAGGATGGATATCAATTACATATAATCAATATTTTTAGGGTGGTTCCAAGATTATACTTATAAGGTGTTATCTAAAAATATTAATTCCATTGCCAAACAAATTCAATGGATTTCCATGGTAACAAATGAAAATGTTATATCTTAAACTGGTTTTTTCATTAATGGTTATATATAATATAAGAAAGAATATGATAACCAATTTATGATGAAAACAGTGGAGTTACACTTTGGGTGGAAGTGATGCACATATCTGGTTCCATGGAAACAAATCCATTCATTGTAAGTATATCATATTATTGGATAATCGAACAAATATATGAGTTGGATTATTCAACATTTCATGTTCCAATTTTCCATTGAAAATGGTTTGATAATTGGAGTGCAGTGACAATTGATGAAATGGGTGTCATGAAGGTTAATTTCAGCAGGGAAGAGTATTTTTATGATTCGTTCATAAAGGAATCACATGTAGTGAAGGAATTTTATGTCTCAGATTCAACAGACAATAGTTGGTCAATTTTCATACTCGAAAATAAAATAACCATATGGTTATGTGAAAATTCTATTGATATGAACCTTTCATCGTGAGATTGAAATAATTTCAATGATGTCCCAATATAGTCAATATATTGTATGTTAGAGGTGAACATAAAGAGGGGATTTGGATTCTTGATAGAGGATCAAAAACCCTCTCAACCATTATAGAAAATTCAGATAGTTTATTGATAATGTTAAAGAATTATTTATATCATATTATTTTCGACATAAAATTATGTGTTATTTATATATATTAAAATAATCTAAATTAAATGTTGGAATACTTATGAAGATAATGAATTATTCAAAAGAATCACGGGTAAAAACAGATATTTGATGTTGAAATTGTATAATTATTACAAGATCTATAAAATAATGATGAAAAAAGAACAACATTAAATCAATGTGTTGACTAATGTTATCAAGGAATGAAATAAGGGTATCTACTTTCCCTATTTTAATATATATATATATATATATTGAAATGTTGATTTATTTTCCTCAACTATTGCAGAGTTAGTATATTTTAGATTATTTCCATAAAAAATCTGTATTAATGGCCACTACAAATTCATATAGATTCTTATGAAAAATTATTACCAAGACTCATATTATAAATTCAGAGGGGAAAGTAAATCCCCACCCATGATTTTTATATTCACACATTATAAACTAAAAAAACCTGGAATGATTTCATTAGTAATCATGATGAGAAACAAATTAAGGTGTGTTTTATTTGATAATTTAATATCTAATACTATTTATTTTATCCATTTTGATTCAAAAAAATTAATTTATGAAACACATAATTAGTTATGAAAATAAAAAACATGCCTCAAAACTAATTTATCCATATCACAAAAAAATGAGGTGAACATCACTGTTGAAGAAAATGCTGTGCATTTTCAATATTAAATATAGTTTTAATGTCGTATGAAACAACATATGATACATTTTTTATATGATGATTGATGTATCAAAATCCAAATCCACTTCCATCTCACATCACGTTCTATTGAAGGAGGCCCATAAAAATTAAGAGGGTAAAATAGTTGAAGAAAACAAAAAATCAGAATGGGTGAATTGTATAAGTATAACATAATTGTTATTGGTTACTATATATAAAAAAAATTAATAAAAATTTAAATTTATGTTCATATATATTTTTATATGGTTCTCATAAAATAATTAGAAGTGATTATACCAGAAGAAAAACAAATCTTAGTAGATTTAAAGTAGCTGTAAAAATATGGTGATGTTAGAGGTCTCGGTTTGGAGTGTCACCTAAAATATATCTCAAGAGTAAAAAACCACAATAAGATAATTTTTAGATTATTAAAGGATTACATTAATAAATAGATACTCTATAAGATATTATTGTTTGTTCTAGTTTAACAAACTAATATATGCGAAATGATCTGTAACACCCCAAGATTTCATAGTGTGTTATTTCTTCAAAATATTTCAATAACTTGCACTACACGCAACACCGAGTTCAATCACACCATGACTTACCAAAGGAAAAAGCGATTCAAAAGAGGTTATGAATATTATTGACTAAATTTTAAACATTATATAATCCTTATAATTTTAGAATCCATATTATGAGTTTCTTAGTCATAATGCAAGAACAGATTCATTTTCAGAATTACACTTTTATCAACTTTTAATAGTGAAATCTTTTTAAATACAATATTTTATACTTTATGACTAAATGGAGACATCAAAAAAATTTAAAATGAAACATCCCAAGCTTACACGGTACGCTTTCCTTTGAATAAAACAGTAGCGTGTGTTGTACGCAACTTCGAGTTTTAACACACACCACAACCGATCAAACCAGCCGTTATGAATAGTAATACCTAATTTTTGAAATTATATATATTTTATATTTCAAAATGGAATTCATTTTTGGATTCGGAATATCGAATTTAGCCTATGGTGAAATTTTGGTACTTTTCGGATAACTTTCATATTTTGATGAATAGTGAAAATTATTAAATTTTAATTAAAAACAACTTTTTTAATCAAAATAATTAATAGTGATAAATTGTGAATTTGAGTGGTTCTAAAGTATATTTAGAATATATTTTTACCATTTAATATAATGTTGGTCATTGGACATAATTATACAATTAAACCGAACATAAACAAGTGTCAATCTTTTGATAGTTATTATCTCTTAAAAACACGCTTTTTGTTTTGACAGTAGGAATTAATTTTAAATTAATTTCTGCCACTTCTGTGTTTTGAATTTAGCAAAATGGATTCCATATTTGGAATCAGGATGTTCAAATTGTGTAAATAGGTAACTTTTATTTTTAGACATTTTGAATAATTACTGCGGTAAATATTTTATTTACCATGGTTAAGGGTAAATCCGGTAAATAAGGGTTAAAAAATAATATTATAATAATACTAAATTACCTTAAAACGTGTCTTAACCCTATTGGTTGATACATGGTCGACCATGGGCATCTTTGGGTCTATTTTGGGACCCCATGGATCCACTTGTAAGTGATAATGACACTTTATTTTAATTTAGTTAAAATGAATACAAAAATGACACAAGCATATATCTTTTAGAACAACAATTTTTACATGGGGTTATATATGTTGGATTTTAGATTATAAATATTCATTAGAAAGCTAAAAATCTTTCCTACATAATTATATTTTATTTATAATTTTTAGACATTAAATAATTTATTTTATTTATGACACAATGATGATGCAGTAATTACTAAAATAGTAAAAAATTAACATAATTGATATTATAAATACCCAAATAATTATAATATGAAACTTTTAATGAATTAAAATAATTTTCTAGGATAATATGATTTAATTTACTTTGTTCGAAGTAATCAATCTATTATGAGTTTCACAAAAATCAACCATTGAATAGTGTCAAAATTGACATAAAAGAGTTCTTAAAACAAATATTATATTATTAATTGATATTAAATTCCTAAAAATCTAAGGTTCGGCCAAGAGACTTATATCATGATAGGTTAATTATTAGTGGACCACTTGGGGGTCGCTTGGATGTATATAGTAAGTTTATTTACCATATTATATAAAAATACAAAGAGACATTGTAAAAGTGAAACTAATTAACTTAGAGTTAATACTTAAAGATAAGGTTAATATAAGTACCCAAACCTGTCTAAATTCTATTGGATGAGTTGTTTTCGACCCAACCCCACCTTAACCTTTGAATAATATGCTTTGGAGCCATTAGAAACCGAATATGAATTTATTATAAATTAATATTTCTAGCTTTTCCAAAGGTGCCCCTCACCCCTCTTATAAAAGGGCACTCCTCCTTCTCTTTTCCTCACACCTCTCAAGCCACTTGGCTAGTCCAAACTCTGCCCAAATAAGCTCCCCACATCCCTCTCCTCCTCCTTGAAGCTTCCCCTTAGGCAGAAAGCATTTCAAGAAGTCCTTTGGTTCCAACCAAAGTGAGTTACCTAGATTAAAGGTAACGATTTCTCTTAAATTATTTTCATTTATTTTGCTTCTCCAACCCCCAAACTCTTTTTATTTCCTTTCTTTTGTAACAACACCAGTATCCTAAATATACTAGGATGTTGTTATAAGAAGGATTCAAACTACACATACACACAACTCCATCTAATGGATGATGAACATAATGTTTCTGTGGATGGAAAACTAACGCCTCACGAAACGATGATTGTTCAAATACATCTTACCACCTCTCATGGTGGCCATTATGATGGCACTGTAATTAAATATGATATTAATGATATATATTTTATATATAAGCTTCTGTAATTCCATTTTATTTCATTCCATTATTCGTTTCATGTTGTATATACATACGATAATTTCATTTGAGGAAGTGCGGACTACCGCCCCCTTAAAATGATATGACTCGTTCATACCACACATGGAACGTATAAAGGATGGTGTTAATGAACTTAAGTAACATATATAAAATATTATATTATACTGGAATAGTAATATACCTATGTATCATTTGGATTTGATTCTTTTAAAATAAAAATTAAATGGAAGTAGCGTTCGTGCGTACGTACGGACTACCGTCTCCACGAACGCGATGAGATTCATTCTCCATCGTATCCATTCAAGTATAATTACCATTTAATGATTTAAAAATGATGTTTAAGGACTTGATATCATTCTGGATATGAATAAGATACAACAAACATGACTTATGTAACAAAACATATAAAATAAAATGAGTAAGTTAACACCCGAAACGACGATAATTCTAAGATATTATTAACAAATCAATGTTAAAAGATCATATATGATATCATATTAATATATATGATTCTTGTATAATTTAATAACAATTATTTCACCATTATACAGGGAGTTAACCTACCCCAACCAAGGAAAAGTACAAGGTAAGGGTTATTTCACAATCTCTTCATTATCCGAGGTTGTTTATATGTAATAATCTACTGGGATCTCTTTATCATCCACATCCATGTTTCTTAAAAATGTATTTCAAAACATTTTTACTATTTACAAGAATATGGGTTAAAGTCATTTATACTTTTTTTGAATTTTTATAAGAGGTTTATAAAGGAATCTTTCCGTCATTTTCAAAACAAGGTCCTTTTTAACCTTTTCGACAGAATTGAGGTAAGAATGTTTTTTTTTAACTTATACGGCGGGTGCGGTTATTTTACGCCGTTATAAAATCTTCAAAGCTTTCCTTACAAGCTTATAAGAATATTTTCAAAGAAAATGTTTTATTTTATATGGATCTTAAATGATTTCAAAATAAAAGGAGATATTTCTTTAAAAAGAATTTTGATTTCATCTATGTCAACATCCTTTGATGGATTTTAAGATTATTTGAAGTTGATTTATTATGATACAAAACTTCTATATTTTATTGAAGGTTTTGTGATATGTTTGACTGTGGATGTGCTATTTTTATACCATTCATAGTTTATTGTGAAAGTATTGACATTTCGTATGCTAGTTTTAATACGAATGTTTATGTTATGTTTAAACCTTTTCATATGGGAATGCATTGGACTTAAAAAGTGACGGGTGGAGCCCGCTATAGCTCCTCGATGCATCGGTAGGTCTCATGAGACAAACTAGTGTCTTGGCACAAGGCCTTGACAAAATCTTATTTGTAGTCTTGGCACGAGGCCTTGGCTATGTGGTTATGATAGTCTGGCATTATGCATTCCAACATTATGAAAGTGGTTATTGATTTTTGCATGTGATTATTCGATTAGTAGAATATCCATGTGAATAAGTAAATGGCATTATTTCATTTTACTTTTTCCATACCATGTTGAAGTTCAATTTTAAAAGGCTTTTGTTTTAGTAATGCATTGCCTTAAATGTTTATTCTTATTTATGAAAGTTTCCGCTATATTGTTATCCTTACTGGGCATTTGAGCTCACCCCTTTTCTATGTTTTATTTTTCCCCAGGATGTGAAGAAGTAAATTATGAATGACCTGCAGGGATATTATGAGGGGATAGTAGTTTGGATTATGGATACATTATGTTGTTGTAGTAGTTTTTGATTTTATGATGTAATGTAAAACTTATGAATATATCTAGTGTTTCCAAGGCTACTAAACCAATCGGTCTTTCGAGATTTGATCTTTCTTGTGATCATGCCAATGTTATGTAATAATGCACCGACCCTGGGTAGCTGGGGTCGGGGCGTTACAGTTGGTATCAGAGGAAGTTTAGTACAAACCTTGGAAGCTATATTTAGATAAACTCTGATTAGAGCACGTAGACTTAAGATGAACTTTGAGGATTAGTATAGAAGAACTTCCTAGAATTTTGGTATTGTAGAGACTTTGTGAGTTTTCCGAGCAATACATCCCTGTCTGGATACAAGCAGGTAGAGGCGGCTCTGGCACAGATATACCTAGGGGTAAAACCCGAAAACACCGCTTTGAGCTAGACTCGAACGGGAACTGGTGCACGACAACGGGCCTTGCTGCACTCTTGGTTACGACACTCCCGGGGGATATGCTTAGGATAACTCTCACTTTCTTTAAAAATCATTATGAAGGGTTTATGAGTATATACTTCCTCAAAGAAAACATATTTATGATTATGGATTATATCCATAAATAGTTCAATTTATGTTAAGTGTTTTATAAGTATGGGATTATGTATTTTGATTCATAAACTGATCTAGTGTATGCCATTGTTTAGAAATGGCGCCCAGTAGAAGGAATGAGAACTCTAGCAATGCACATGATGCAAAGAGAAAGAAGGATCATATATTTCATGGTCTTAAGCCAGAATTTATAAGAGAAATAGTCTCGCATGTATTATCATCGTATGAAGAAATAATATCATGTGTTGATAAGATAAGTAAAGAGTTTACTGAGTCCTATGGCTTTGAAGGGAAGCAAGAGAAGAAAAGGATGGAAGAGAGAAAAATGGATAAAGGGAAGAGGGAAAAGAAGAATTTTCCCATATGTGGTAACTGTGGGAAGAAACACCCTGGAACTTGCCTGAAAGGAATGGGAGTTTGTTATAAGTGTGGAGGAAAAGGGCACAAAGTACGTGACTGCAAGGGTGAGAAAATGGTTTCAAATGTACAATGCTTCATTTGCAAGGAGTTTGGACACTACGCGAACCTATGCCCCAGTCATCAGACTATGCCGCAAATGATGCTATTGGATAATAATCAAGTTATGATACTACCACAGATGAAGAGGAATGATTAGAGTTCTTATGTTGATTATGTCAATTGAGTGTTGTATCAACAATGTACTTGTTATAATAATTATGGAGTATATAAGGATTGTACTGCAGTACTATTTCATTAAGGACTTGAGATTGTGTGGAACAAAGAAAAGTGACTCAATAGAAGGATAACTTTTTGGAAAATATATGGTTGAGAGAATGATAAACTATAATATAGTTCTGATACCGAGGTAGTGATTTTGGAATAATACATGATTGTTTTGGATAAATTATATTGGATATTCTTGGAACTGATTAATGATTTGTATATTCCATCATTGTTGGGGTTTAAAACATTTTTGGATTAATGAAGTATATCCAGCATTCTATATGGAATAAGGGAGCATTAATGTAATCAATAAGGAATATGGTAATACATGATGAAGGTATTCATATGATATTACGGGGTAAAAAGGATCTAAATTATGTTTACCTTTCTTATAAATGTTGGACTGTGAGTTTGGACAGAAGTATTTTGGATAGTTCTAGTTTGGATTATTTTGGATTGCCATAAAAGGACAACCTGGAGGTCGGGCGGCAACCCGTCGCGTCCGGCAAGGCTGCGAGACTTGAACCCACAACCGAAGGGCGACAAGGGTGTAACACCTACCACTGGCCCACGAGATGTCCTGGATTAAATAATGTAGTTTTTTTTAAAAAGATCTGGTAGATGAATTATAAATTCATTTATTTTGGAACCCTGTACGAATAGTATAAATAGAAAAAAAAATATTACATTCTATTATCTTTTAGAGTGAAAGGTGAGTTTGTGGTAGGAATTTATTAATGGATAAAACTCAAATTATAAAATAATTATATCTCTATGATCTTAGACAATCTCATAAATAAATTCCTCAACATTAATAAAAGGAACTTAGAACAAAAATGTTTTCCTAGATGGTACCTTAAATCATCACTAATTTATGGCTTTGGGATTTTTGGCCTTTTCATAGCCATGTTCTCTACCACTCTCCATCAGATAATTGATGGTTAGATTTCTCCTCCATATCCATATTTTCCTACATGGAACCCTAGTATGTGTTATGTTCGGTAATCTTCATACTTTCCACCCTTTGTTTAAAATAGAGGCCTCATTAATTCATTTTTCGATGTGGGATTTCAACTAAGATATTTTGAAACGTCAAAAATGTGTTATCCTAATATCCTATGTTTTGTTGAACCGATGGTATTTCAAATCATCATAGATTGATGAATTTAAGGACCCCAATTATACACTTGTTTGTGATTGATGACCTCAATCACTACCTATAAATATTTACATTTTTCCTCCGATTATATGTCTCTAATTGCCACCAATGTTCTCCTAATCGAGATCATAATTTGGTGGTGACCCTTTGATTTCTCTTTTCCTCATATTAGGACTAAATTTTAGTAACCCAATTTCCGATGTGGGGTTTCCCACAAATATATTTTCTACTTTCAACCTTTTATTTTCAAAGAACAATTTCAAATTGCGAGGACGCAATTTATTGAAGGAGGGGAGAATGTAACACCCCAAGATTTCATAGTGTGTTATTTCTTCAAAATATTTCAATAACTTGCAATACACGCAACACCGAGTTCAATCACACCATGACTTACCAAAGGAAAAAGCGATTCAAAAGAGGTTATGAATATTATTGACTAAATTTTAAACATTATATAATCCTTATAATTTTAGAATCCATATTATGAGTTTCTTAGTCATAATGCAAGAACAGATTCATTTTCAGTATTACACTTTTATCAACTTTTAATAGTGAAATCTTTTTAAATACAATATTTTATACTTTTTGACTAAATGGAGACATCAAAAAAATTTAAAATGAAACATCCCAAGCTTACACGGTACGCTTTCCTTTGAATAAAACAGTAGCGTGTGTTGTACGCAACTTCGAGTTTTAACACACACCACAACCGATCAAACCAGCCGTTATGAATAGTAATACCTAATTTTTGAAATTATATATATTTTATATTTCAAAATGGAATTCATTTTTGGATTCGGAATATCGAATTTAGCCTATGGTGAAATTTTGGTACTTTTCGGATAACTTTCATATTTTGATGAATAGTGAAAATTATTAAATTTTAATTAAAAACAACTTTTTTAATCAAAATAATTAATAGTGATAAATTGTGAATTTGAGTGGTTTTAAAGTATATTTAGAATATATTTTTACCATTTAATATAATGTTGGTCATTGGACATAATTATACAATTAAACCGAACATAAACAAGTGTCAATCTTTTGATAGTTATTATCTCTTAAAAACACGCTTTTTGTTTTGACAGCGGGAATTAATTTTAAATTAATTTCTGCCACTTCTGTGTTTTGAATTTAGCAAAATGGATTCCATATTTGGAATCAGGATGTTCAAATTGTGTAAATAGGTAACTTTTATTTTTAGACATTTTGAATAATTACTGCGGTAAATATTTTATTTACCATGGTTAAGGGTAAATCCGGTAAATAAGGGTTAAAAAATAATATTATAATAATACTAAATTACCTTAAAACGTGTCTTAACCCTATTGGTTGATACATGGTCGACCATGGGCATCTTTGGGTCTATTTTGGGACCCCATGGATCCACTTGTAAGTGATAATGACACTTTATTTTAATTTAGTTAAAATGAATACAAAAATGACACAAGCATATATCTTTTAGAACAACAATTTTTACATGGGGTTATATATGTTGGATTTTAGATTATAAATATTCATTAGAAAGCTAAAAAGATTTCCTACATAATGATATTTTATTTATAATTTTTAGACATTAAATAATTTATTTTATTTATGACACAATGATGATGCAGTAATTACTAAAATAGTAAAAAATTAAAATAATTGATATTATAAATACCCAAATAATTATAATATGAAACTTTTAATGAATTAAAATAATTTTCTAGGATAATATGATTTAATTTACTTTGTTCGAAGTAATCAATCTGTTATGAGTTTCACAAAAATCAACCATTGAATAGTGTCAAAATTGACATAAAAGAGTTCTTAAAACAAATATTATATTATTAATTGATATTAAATTCCTAAAAATCTAAGGTTCGGCCAAGAGACTTATATCATGATAGGTTAATTATTAGTGGACCACTTGGGGGTCGCTTGGATGTATATAGTAAGTTTATTTACCATATTATATAAAAATACAAAGAGACATTGTAAAAGTGAAACTAATTAACTTAGAGTTAATACTTAAAGATAAGGTTAATATAAGTACCCAAACCTGTCTAAATTCTATTGGATGAGTTGTTTTCGACCCAACCCCACCTTAACCTTTGAATAATATGCTTTGGAGCCATTAGAAACCGAATATGAATTTATTATAAATTAATATTTCTAGCTTTTCCAAAGGTGCCCCTCACCCCTCTTATAAAAGGGCACTCCTCCTTCTCTTTTCCTCACACCTCTCAAGCCACTTGGCTCGTCCAAACTCTGCCCAAATAAGCTCCCCACATCCCTCTCCTCCTCCTTGAAGCTTCCCCTTAGGCAGAAAGCATTTCAAGAAGTCCTTTTGTTCCAACCAAAGTGAGTTACCTAGATTAAAGGTAACGATTTCTCTTAAATTATTTTCATTTATTTTGCTTCTCCAACCCCCAAACTCTTTTTATTTCCTTTCTTTTGTAACAACACCAGTATCCTAAATATACTAGGATGTTGTTATAAGAAGGATTCAAACTACACATACACACAACTCCATCTAATGGATGATGAACATAATGTTTCTGTGGATGGCAAACTAACGCCTCACGAAACGATGATTGTTCAAATACATCTTACCACCTCTCATGGTGGCCATTATGATGGCACTGTAATTAAATATTATATTAATGATATATATTTTATATATAAGCTTCTGTAATTCCATTTTATTTCATTCCATTATTCGTTTCATGTTGTATATACATACGATAATTTCATTTGAGGAAGTGCGGACTACCGCCCCCTTAAAATGATATGACTCGTTCATACCACACATGGAACGTATAAAGAATGGTGTTAATGAACTTAAGTAACATATATAAAATATTATATTATACTGGAATAGTAATATACCTATGTATCATTTGGATTTGATTCTTTTAAAATAAACATTAAATGGAAGTAGCGTTCGTGCGTACGTACGGACTACCGTCTCCACGAACGCGATGAGATTCATTCTCCATCGTATCCATTCAAGTATAATTACCATTTAATGATTTAAAAATGATGTTTAAGGACTTGATATCATTCTGGATATGAATAAGATACAACAAACATGACTTATGTAACAAAACATATAAAATAAAATGAGTAAGTTAACACCCGAAACGACGATTTTAGTAACCCAATTGCCACCAATGTTCTCCTAATCGAGATCATAATTTGGTGGTGACCCTTTGATTTCTCTTTTCCTCATATTAGGAATAAATTTTAGTAACCCAATTTCCGATGTGGGGTTTCCCACAAATATATTTTCTACTTTCAACCTTTTATTTTCAAAGAACAATTTCAAATTGCGAGGACGCAATTTATTGAAGGAGGGGAGAATGTAACACCCCAAGATTTCATAGTGTGTTATTTCTTCAAAATATTTCAATAACTTGCACTACACGCAACACCGAGTTCAATCACACCATGACTTACCAAAGGAAAAAGCGATTCAAAAGAGGTTATGAATATTATTGACTAAATTTTAAACATTATATAATCCTTATAATTTTAGAATCCATATTATGAGTTTCTTAGTCATAATGCAAGAACAGATTCATTTTCAGTATTACACTTTTATCAACTTTTAATAGTGAAATATTTTTAAATACAATATTTTATACTTTTTGACTAAATGGAGACATCAAAAAAATTTAAAATGAAACATCCCAAGCTTACACGGTACGCTTTCCTTTGAATAAAACAGTAGCGTGTGTTGTACGCAACTTCGAGTTTTAACACACACCACAACCGATCAAACCAGCCGTTATGAATAGTAATACCTAATTTTTGAAATTATATATATTTTATATTTCAAAATGGAATTCATTTTTGGATTCGGAATATCGAATTTAGCCTATGGTGAAATTTTGGTACTTTTCGGATAACTTTCATATTTTGATGAATAGTGAAAATTATTAAATTTTAATTAAAAACAACTTTTTTAATCAAAATAATTAATAGTGATAAATAGTGAATTTGAGTGGTTTTAAAGTATATTTAGAATATATTTTTACCATTTAATATAATGTTGGTCATTGGACATAATTATACAATTAAACCGAACATAAACAAGTGTCAATCTTTTGATAGTTATTATCTCTTAAAAACACGCTTTTTGTTTTGACAGCGGGAATTAATTTTAAATTAATTTCTGCCACTTCTGTGTTTTGAATTTAGCAAAATGGATTCCATATTTGGAATCAGGATGTTCAAATTGTGTAAATAGGTAACTTTTATTTTTAGACATTTTGAATAATTACTGCGGTAAATATTTTATTTACCATGGTTAAGGGTAAATCCGGTAAATAAGGGTTAAAAAATAATATTATAATAATACTAAATTACCTTAAAACGTGTCTTAACCCTATTGGTTGATACATGGTCGACCATGGGCATCTTTGGGTCTATTTTGGGACCCCATGGATCCACTTGTAAGTGATAATGACACTTTATTTTAATTTAGTTAAAATGAATACAAAAATGACACAAGCATATATCTTTTAGAACAACAATTTTTACATGGGGTTATATATGTTGGATTTTAGATTATAAATATTCATTAGAAAGCTAAAAAGATTTCATACATAATGATATTTTATTTATAATTTTTAGACATTAAATAATTTATTTTATTTATGACACAATGATGATGCAGTAATTACTAAAATAGTAAACAATTAACATAATTGATATTATAAATACCCAAATAATTATAATATGAAACTTTTAATGAATTAAAATAATTTTCTAGGATAATATGATTTAATTGACTTTGTTCGAAGTAATCAATCTATTATGAGTTTCACAAAAATCAACCATTGAATAGTGTCAAAATTGACATAAAAGAGTTCTTAAAACAAATATTATATTATTAATTGATATTAAATTCCTAAAAATCTAAGGTTCGGCCAAGAGACTTATATCATGATAGGTTAATTATTAGTGGACCACTTGGGGGTCGCTTGGATGTATATAGTAAGTTTATTTACCATATTATATAAAAATACAAAGAGACATTGTAAAAGTGAAACTAATTAACTTAGAGTTAATACTTAAAGATAAGGTTAATATAAGTACCCAAACCTGTCTAAATTCTATTGGATGAGTTGTTTTCGACCCAACCCCACCTTAACCTTTGAATAATATGCTTTGGAGCCATTAGAAACCGAATATGAATTTATTATAAATTAATATTTCTAGCTTTTCCAAAGGTGCCCCTTACCCCTCTTATAAAAGGGCACTCCTCCTTCTCTTTTCCTCACACCTCTCAAGCCACTTGGCTCGTCCAAACTCTGCCCAAATAAGCTCCCCACATCCCTCTCCTCCTCCTTGAAGCTTCCCCTTAGGCAGAAAGCATTTCAAGAAGTCCTTTGGTTCCAACCAAAGTGAGTTACCTAGATTAAAGGTAACGATTTCTCTTAAATTATTTTCATTTATTTTGCTTCTCCAACCCCCAAACTCTTTTTATTTCCTTTCTTTTGTAACAACACCAGTATCCTAAATATACTAGGATGTTGTTATAAGAAGGATTCAAACTACACATACACACAACTCCATCTAATGGATGATGAACATAATGTTTCTGTGGATGGCCAACTAACGCCTCACGAAACGATGATTGTTCAAATACATCTTACCACCTCTCATGGTGGCCATTATGATGGCACTGTAATTAAATACGATATTAATGATATATATTTTATATATAATCTTCTGTAATTCCATTTTATTTCATTCCATTATTCGTTTCATGTTGTATATACATACGATAATTTCATTTGAGGAAGTGCGGACTACCGCCCCCTTAAAATGATATGACTCGTTCATACCACACATGGAACGTATAAAGGATGGTGTTAATGAACTTAAGTAACATATATCAAATATTATATTATACTGGAATAGTAATATACATATGTATCATTTGGATTTGATTCTTTTAAAATAAAAATTAAATGGAAGTAGCGTTCGTGCGTACGTACGGACTACCGTCTCCACGAACGCGATGAGATTCATTCTCCATCGTATCCATTCAAGTATAATTACCATTTAATGATTTAAAAATGATGTTTAAGGACTTGATATCATTATGGATATGAATAAGATACAACAAACATGACTTATGTAACAAAACATATAAAATAAAATGAGTAAGTTAACACCCGAAACGACGATAATTCTAAGATATTATTAACAAATCAATGTTAAAAGATCATATATGATATCATATTAATATATATGATTCTTGTATAATTTAATAACAATTATTTCACCATTATACAGGTAGTTAACCTACCCCAACCAAGGAAAAGTACAAGGTAAGGGTTATTTCACAATCTCTTCATTATCCGAGGTTGTTTATATGTAATAATCTACTGGGATCTCTTTATCATCCACATCCATGTTTCTTAAAAATGTATTTCAAAACATTTTTACTATTTACAAGAATATGGTTTAAAGTCATTTATACTTTTTTTGAATTTTTATAAGAGGTTTATAAAGGAATCTTTCCGTCGTTTTCAAAACAAGGTCCTTTTTAACCTTTTCGACAGAATTGAGGTAAGAATGTTTTTTTAACTTATACGGCGGGTGCGGTTATTTTACGCCGTTATAAAATCTTCAAAGCTTTCCTTACAAGCTTATAAGAATATTTTCAAAGAAAATGTTTTATTTTATATGGATCTTAAATGATTTCAAAATAAAAGGAGATATTTCTTTAAAAAGAATTTTGATTTCATCTATGTCAACATCCTTTGATGGATTTTAAGATTATTTGAAGTTGATTTATTATGATACAAAACTTCTATATTGTATTGAAGGTTTTGTGATATGTTTGACTGTGGATGTGCTATTTTTATACCATTCATAGTTTATTGTGAAAGTATTGACATTTCGTATGCTAGTTTTAATACGAATGTTTATGTTATGTTTAAACCTTTTCATATGGGAATGCATTGGACTTAATAAGTGACGGGTGGAGCCCGCTATAGCTCCTCGATGCATCGGTAGGTCTCATGAGACAAACTAGTGTCTTGGCACAAGGCTTTGACAAAATCTTATTTGTAGTCTTGGCACGAGGCCTTGGCTATGTGGTTATGATAGTCTGGCATTATGCATTCCAACATTATGAAAGTGGTTATTGATTTTTGCATGTGATTATTCGATTAGTAGAATATCCATGTGAATAAGTAAATGGCATTATTTCATTTTACTTTTGCCATACCATGTTGAAGTTCAATTTTAAAAGGCTTTTGTTTTAGTAATGCATTGCCTTAAATGTTTATTCTTATTTATGAAAGTTTCCGCTATATTGTTATCCTTACTGGGCATTTGAGCTCACCCCTTTTCTATGTTTTATTTTTCCCCAGGATGTGATGAAGTAAATTATGAATGACCTGCAGGGATATTATGAGGGGATAGTAGTGTGGATTATGGAGACATTATGTTGTTGTAGTAGTTTTTGATTTTATGATGTAATGTAAAACTTATGAATATATCTAGTGTTTCCAAGGCTACTAAACCAATCGGTCTTTCGAGATTTGATCTTTCTTGTGATCATGCCAATGTTATGTAATAATGCACCGACCCTGGGTAGCTGGGGTCGGGGCGTTACATGATCAAAGAGAACTGACAGTGGAACAAAGATCAACACACGAGAAACCAAATTACCTTGTTAGATTGTAGGCTAGTTATTCCCCCCAAATTCACTCCTTAATTAAGGTAATAAAATTTTCAATTTCTCTTTCTCATAAATTTGAATCAGAAAAACATTTGAAAAATTTATATTACTAAAATTATATAGGGTAATTTTTTATGTGATTTATATCTATCAACACCCATATTATAAAGACCCAAGATTTACGTATATGAACATTAAATTTATTTTGCTGAATACTTAAAAAATGACACAAACAGACCCCCAAAGACCATATTAGTTTAGTGTATTTGGAAACATGAAACATAATATTCTAACTTAGTGAAAGATCTTCAACATCTTTCATATGGATCTTACCCTTTTGTTTTCCCTCCTAAAATATTTCATCATATCATGGTGAAAAAAAAAACATAAAAATGGTGAGGTAAAATTTCTAGAAAGGGTAAACATAGAGAACACAAAAGAAATAAAATAAATTTAACTTAAAAATATGAACATAGAGATTAAAAATCAAAATATTGAGTCATGAAATAAATCATTGTAGTACAAGAGGCATGAATCATAAAGGAACATTAACCATGATAGAATATCATTTTTATAATACATGTAATTGTGGAAAACTAATAAGCACATAATATGATTTCGATAGTATCCAAGGTATTGTTTCCAAGACCATCATAGTGGACATAGTCCATTACTGAACCAGATATACTTATCGTTCCATCCATGTATTACTGAACCAGATTTACTTTCCCTTCCAGCCCTGCATTATTGAATATGATTTACTTTCTATTCCAGTCATGTGTATCTCCTTAGATATAAATTTTTACCCAATGCATTTGAGGGATATATAGGACCCATCCATGTCATAATGAAATTATTCTTACTGTTCCAGAAAACATAAATCATTCATCATAGAATAACCCATGACATATAATGGGATTTTTAAATATCATTTAATCATAACATAATCCATATAATCTAAATGGGCATCATAAAAATAATTCCATTATAAAAATATCAAATTAAAGTAATAATAGGGATAGATACATACACTATGTAAAATTTTATGGAAAATAATTTTGATAAAGTACTTGAACTTAATTCCGTAGGAAAATATCCTTTCTTCATAAAAAATGATTAATTTTATCAAAATGTATTGAAATTTTAAAAGAAAAGAATTTAATTGAAATAAAACATGAGATCACTTAAAAGAATCATCATGGAAATAATTATGTTATGAAAGCATAAAAATCTATTCATGTAATATAATTTTAAAAAACATTCTCGTTGTATTTTTGTCGGAAAAAGTCAAAAAGTACCTCATATGGTAAGAAAAAGAAATATTACTTACATTCCCTGTATTAAATGTCAAAAATGTGTAAAATTGACTCTAAACATACATATATTAATTTCAATCATTTTAGGAAAATAGTTTTAGAATACATGAATTTGGATGATAAATAAACCCCCATTAAATACTTATGTATACACAATCTTAGATAAAAACGAGATTGAAAAATAATCTCTTACCTTAGGTCTGATTTCATCCAGATGTGTCTGAAACACATATATAGTGGGTATAAACATTTTATTATCTTTTAAAAGAATCATAATAATATTTATGATATCATATATGATTCACTTATGACTTTATATTACCCTTTGATTTGTCAATTCCATATTAAAGAAACGTTTTGGGTAATAATTGTTTTATTTATCGTATGTGTATTGAATTTTTATTCTTGATATTATTATATATATCATGTTTTATATACTTCCATAATGTAAAAGGTGATTAATATATTATATATATTCAACATATAAATATATATAATAGATATATAAATAAAATGGAATACACCATTCATGGAGACGATAGGTCGTATGTACGCATGAATGTTGTTTTCGTTTCCTAATTAAATTGAATGGAAGTAAGTAAATGACACAAAAACACACATATATATATATATAGATATAGTAGTATTATTATGTCATATATATAATGCTTATTTATTATGTATACTTTATAATCATTCTTGAATGGTTAATGTGGAGAATGAATCTTATTGCGTCGTGGAAACGGTATGTCGTACGTACGCACGAGTGACAATATCATTCCCATAATTATTGAATGGTACTGAAGTGGATTGTGTATTATATCTTAGAATTAGTATAATGTTATAGTAATAATATATAGTTATTATTTCCATCATTATACCCATCCAATAAGGTGGTGGGGAAAAATAGATTACACCACGACATGGAGATGGTAAGCCGTACGTACGAACACGCGGTGGATTCTTTTTTCGTATGATGGATAGAAGGTGAAAAAGGGATCATTATTATTTATAATAACATATAATTATTTGAGTGATAATGATGTTATTACTATCTAATGAAACAAAAAAATATGTGGATGTAGAAGATGACATAAATTTGAAAGAATCTGTAGAAGGGATTACCTCCTCCTCGACGTTTCTCCTTTTAAATTTTCTCTTAGGGAACTAGAGATAGTCTTTTACAAAGACCACAGACTCTGTAATGTAATTACAGAAGTCTATAAGAGATTTTATAAGGGGTTTTCTATGTATAAAGGCTGAAAATTCAGTGAATAAGAGATGGAGGAGGTTCCCTTTTACAAGCGAGGAGAAGTGCACTTTAGGAATGTCCTGAAATATTAATTTATTATAAATTAAATTTTGACTTAAAATGATCCAAAACATATTTAATTCAAATATAAGCTGATTTTTTTAGAACACCATCATCCAATAATTTTTATACTAGTTTATAATATATTTTTTATTCTTATCATTTAGGTTTAACTCTTATTTTACACCTTTTAATCTTACAATGATATAATGTTAATTACACATTATGGGTAAATATAATTACCATATTATGTCAAATGATCTAAAAAACGTTATTTATTACATATTTGTAGTTATATTAACCATTTTTTGAAATCTTATATTTTTAAGAATTTTATATCTTTTAATAAACTATTTAATGTTTTATGTTATGAATTATGTAAATTTTGGACACTATTAATACTTGACTTTTTTAAATAATTCATTACAACCTTATTCCATTGAACTAAAAGAATTAAAATATCTATTATCTTTCAATTTAATATAGAAAATTTATGGATGACATTAAAATGTTAAAAATAAATTTATTTTAATATTTATAAGTTCGTTTATTTGAATCTTTCATTAATGAGGTAATCACTACATCGTCATTGTATCATATGTAAATATATTTAAATAGTGTCTAAAAATTATAGAAAAATACAATGATTTAGGAAATATTTTTATATTTCTAATGAATATTTATAGGAATAATTTTCTGTTATATAACACTATATTAAATTCAATTTAGTAAATGATTTATGTTTATGTTATAATTATCTTTATTTTAAATTAATTCTTATAAAATGTCATTTTCACATCCGAGTGAATCCATGGGGTCCCAAAATCGTCCTAAGGATTCCCATGGTCGTAAATATATGATATAATCGAATTATTACATGTTTTAGGGCAGTTTAATATTATTATAATATAATATTCTACTCTTATTTACCAGAATTACCCTTTAACTATGATAAATAAAATATTTACTAAAGTTACTTTTTATAATGTCCAAAAATAAAAGATACTTTTTTACACAATTTGAAACTTATAATTCAAATATGGAATCTATTTTTCTAAATTAAAAACACATTAGTTTCAGTAATTAATTTAATATTAATTTCTATTGCCAAAACCAAAAAGCGGGGTTTTAAAAAGTAATAACTATCACAAGATTGGCATGAGTTTATGTCAAATTTAAAAGTGAAATTACATCAAATGAACAGAATTGGATTAAATGAGAAAAATATAATCCAATTACGGTCTAAAATCTATTTAAAATATAATATAAGTATATAAATAAATTATATAAAAAGGTAGTTTTGAATTAAAATGCAGTATTTTTCACTATTAAAAAAATGTTAATATTATTAGAAAAAAATAAAAATTTCAACAAAAGTAAAATATTATGTCCCGATTCCAAAGAAGATGTTTACTTTTTCAAATTTAACATATAAAATTTTCATAAAACTAGATTTAAAATGGTTACGCCATTAAAAGGTGGTAAAACTGCATTTTTTTAAATACTTCTTTTATACAAAAAGATTATTTTGTTGTCATATCATGTTATAGAAAATGTGTTAAATTAATTCTAATGTTATTTAATATTAAAAATGGGGTTAATATTTCTCATAACATCTAGTTATCTAATATTTTAACAATATATCATTGTTTAGTGAAACTCGGTATTGCATAAAAAAAACCTATCTAGGAAGGTCTCTCTTGCTTGTGACGCAAGCCAAGCCAGTGTTGCATGTATTTAAAGATTCATTTGGAGTTTCTTATAACATAATACAACCTTAATTAACTTATAAAATGAAAAAAATATATACATAATGTTGTGTGAAATAAATTGTATCAAAGAAACATGAAATTTCATGCAATACTAAAAAATAATAGTGTTGCGTATACTGCAAGCTAATACGATGTTGAATATATCACAAGATAATATTGGTGTATCATACAACACAATACATCAAATAAATTAAAAATAATACATATCATAAATTATCAGGGTGTGACATTCTACCCCCCTTAAAACTAGTTTCTACCTTGAAATTTTTCATGGTTATAAATGTTTTACTATATAAAAGTTTCTTTAATACAAATCCATAGTGTAAAATAGAATACTAAAAATTCATTTCAAGAAGAAAAGTTAAAAACATAATGGTTACAAAATTAACTATTCATTGGGTTTCTATCTAAGAGAACATATATAGGATGTGAAAATATGGATATGGAAAATAAATATAACCATCAAGTTCTGATGGATGGTGATAGAGAATATGGTTTGGATAATGTTAAATACCATAAAGCGATAAATTTGCAATGATTTAAGGGACCATATAATTCATCAGATTAGAAGGTACTTGGATAACATTTTTGGGTTTCTAGATCCTATTTGTAATGTTGAATAATTTTTCATGAGAATAAATAATTACTCGATTTTTGTACAATCTCACAATTATTCGTGACATGAAAAATTTACACTTTATTTATTAAGGAAATGAAGTTGAATTTTTCATTCATGAAGTGTTAGAAGATCATGATTGAATGATAGGTAATTCCATATATCTCAACAAAAAATTTAGAACAAGTTATCAAATAATAATATGTCCACTTATAGTGAGAGAATACATTAATATAACCAAATTAAAATATAAAATAACTTATACTATCTATTAATAGATAAAATTATAATCATTTAAAAAATATAAAACATAGAAAGAGGTGAACTAAATTTGCATTAAATTTATCTCCCATATCTCTTAAGGTAGTTATTGGTTGCCACATTTCAAACATGTGAATACCTTAATCATGTATTCTCTTGAAACAGGAATTACCATATAACCTTACTGAAAACATGAATTATATCAAAATTTAACTCTTTCCACATACCAAAATACTAAAAATTATATACACTCAAACCATGATATCTCTTTGTACATATATCATTAATTTGCTCAGTATACTATCAAAAATCTAATTATCTCCTTATCACTTCATTATGTGCATAACATGTGCATTCCAAAAATATTTGAATAACCTTTCCAGGTTACTGGTACCATTCAATATATACATTCAAATACTTAAGGAAAAAAATAGCGTAAGAACACATAGATGTTTATTTATTCCATAGTACCTTTAAATTACTTATAAAACAATAATCATGATAAACATGAAATCATTACACTACTATCTCAAACAATTGAATGAGCTTCATCATTTTTTTCTTTAACAGTTATTTTATCTCACATATCATTTATAGTCTCTTCATCCTGAGGAAGATAAATACTACCCATATGACCTTTCTGATTATCTTAATGATATTTTCCCTTAGGGAATAGATTTTCATAAAGACCAAACATTCCACATTTAAACCATTTAACCATCATTGATATCTTAGAAATACCAGTATCCTTTTCAATTGTGTTAACTAAACATTTTCCTTCGCAACTACTGGATTTGTGTCATTTTCCACACCTAAAGAATCATCTAGTTTAATTGAAACATTATATTTGATTCTTATTCCCACATGATTTATTAGAGGAATGTTGAACGTTATTTTCCCTAAGATCATTATGAAACCCCATCTTTCTCTTATTTGTTGGGTCAAGAAACATACCAAAGATGAGATTATTGATCATATTATGATATTAATGATTAGGAATAATAACAATGTTTCACCTTCCAAATCCCATTTAATTTGGTTTCTCATGAATAATATCATTCCATTTTCCATCACACTTATCATTAACAAGAATCCTCATACTTTTAACCATTTAATAAACCCTAAAAGAATAGTGTGAGTGTCAAAAATCCAACTAGGAAAACTACATAATCATGGGGGAGTAATTTAAATATGTAACATCTTAGGTTTAATCATAGGTTACTCATGATCATTATCATAATTCTAGGACAAGAACCTATACTTATGCTTAACCTTATGTAAATGACTAGACATACCTTAGAAATATATATAGGGATCTCACTAATTTTTTTTTCATCCTAGTTTACAAAATGTGACTAAACCTGAGCAACTGATACCAATTATAAAGACCTAAGCTTGATGAATATGAACATTATATTTTTTTATGAATACTTAATAACTGAAATAAACATACTCCCAAATACTGCATTAGTTTAGTGTATTTGGAAACATGGAACATAATCTTCTAACATGGGGAATGATCTTCAACATCTAAAGATCACCGCTTTTGTTTTCTTACATAAAATCATTCTTTATATCTGGGGGAAAATAGAGCATAAAAAGGGTGTTCTCAAATTCTTAGTATGGGTAAACATGGAGAAAATAAAACAAACCATAAAAATTTTAATGTAAAAACAAGAACATTAAGATTAAACATCAAAATCATGAGTCATGAAATAAATCTTGGCAGTATGTAAGGCATGTTTCATAAAGGAACGTTAACCATGATAGAATAACATCATCATAAAATGTTTAATTATGGAAAACTAATAATTACAGAATATGATTTCCATAGTTTCCAAGGAATTTATTCCAAGACCATCATATTAGACATATTCAACTACAGAGTTGTGTTTACTTGCAGTTACAGACATATATTAATGAACCAAATTTACTTGTTGTTCCAGCTCGGAATTACTGAACTAGATTTACTTTTTGTTCCTATCATGTCTATCTAATTTGATATAAATATATACCTAATTAATTGGAGTGAGATATAGGTCCCACCCATCTCATAATGAAATCATTCTTAGATGTTTCATAAAACATAAATCATTTATCATAGAAAGCCCTAAGAAATAAATTTGGATTCATAAACATCATTTCATCATAACATAATCCATATAAAATAAAAAGACATCCTAAATATAATTTATTCATAAAAAATAAAATCAATGTAATAATAGGGATATATAAATACCATATATCTTCTTATATGAAAAATAATTTTGATAAAATGAATTTAAATCCTGAGGAAAATATCCTTCTTTAAATACATTTTCTTTTCTCAAAATGTAAATTAATTTTAAAAGAAAATTATTTAATTGAAAATATACATGAAATATTTTAAAGTAATATTCATGGAAATAATTCATTATGAAAGTGTAAAAATATATTCATACCCTATAAGTTAAAAAACATTCTCCTCTTACTTTTTTCATAAAATTCAAAAAGTACCTCGTATGGTAATCAAAATAATGTTTCCTTCTATACCATGTAGTAAAAGTAAAAAAAGGGTAAAAATGAATCTAAACATATATATGTGAATATTAAAAAATATATGAAAACATTTTATGAATTTTTTTAGAAAACATGAATATGGATGATAAATATACCCCCATTAAATACTTACATATAACCAATTTCAGATAAAAATGAGATCGAAAAATTATCCTTTACCGTAGGACTGATTTATTCTATATGTGTCTAAAACATCTATATAGTGGGTTTAAAAATATTATTACCTTTTAATAGAAACATTATAATATTTATGATATCATATATGATTCACTTATGACATTATATTACCCGTTCATTTGTCAATTCCATGTTAAAACAACATTTTGGGTAATGATTGTTTTATTTATCATACCTATTTTGAATTGTTATTCTTGATATTATTTCTTATATCATGATTTAAATACTCCCATAATGTAAAAAATAATTTATATATTATTTATATTTGGTATATAAATATATATATAATAGGTAGATAAATGAAATGGAATACACCATTTATAGAGACGGTAGGCCGTACGTACACATAAACGAGGTTTTTGTTTCCTTATTAAATTGAATGGAAGTAAATGGAATATACACACAAATATATAAATTAAGTATTTTTATTATGTCATATATTTCATGATTGTTTATTATATATACTTTATAATCATTTTTAATGGTTTAGTTGAAGAATGAATCTCATCGCGTTGTAGAGACAGTAAAACGTATGTACGCATGAGCAATAATATCATTCCCATAATTATTGAATGGTATTTAACTAGATGGTGTATAATAGCTCATAATTAGTATAATTTTATAATAATAATGAATTCTGATTATTTCCACCATTATACACATCCATGTAATGCTGTGGTGAAAAACAGATTACACCACAATGTGGAGACGGAAAGTTGTACGTACTCACGCTTGGTGATATCGTTTTTCATAGGACGTATAGAAGAGGAAATATGATTTTTTTCATATTTATAATAAAAAATCATTATATTAATGATACTAATGTTATTAATTTATAATTAAACAACTATATAAGAATAATTATAAGAAGAAATAAATTTGAAAGAATCGGTAGAAGAGATTACCTCTTCCTCGACATTCCTCATTTTAAATTTTATAGTAGAGAACTATAGTTGGTCATTTGAGTAGACCATAAACTATATAATGTTACTAGGGTAGTTTATGAGATAAATTATAAGGGTTTGTCTTAGAATGAATGCTAAAAATAGAGTG
Organism: Viscum album; assembly: GCA_963277665.1. NCBI lineage: Eukaryota > Viridiplantae > Streptophyta > Magnoliopsida > Santalales > Viscaceae > Viscum > Viscum album. Next base: position 1,414,702,744 of record OY728159.1, on the reverse strand, counting down.
TAAAAGAGAGAGAAGAGGTTCCCTTTTATAAGAGAAGAGAGGTGCACTTTTGAATGTCCTAATATAGTAATTTATTATAAAGTATGTTTCAATTAAAATGATATAAAACATATATAATTACAATATAATATGATTTGGTATCAAATAAACATCATTCTATAATTGTTACACAGGTTTGAAATATTTTTTATCATTATATTTTTGGTTTAATCATTATTTTACCCTTTTTAATTTTATAGTGATATCATGTTATTTACGCATTGTGGGTTATTGTAAATACCATATAATGTCAAAAGACCCATAAAAAGTTATTTATAAAATATTTAGACTTATATTAACCATCTTACATAATATTATATTTTTATAAAATTAATATCATTTAATAAAATATTTTATGTTTTAAGTGATGAATTATGTCAATTTTTGACACCACTCATACTTAACTTCTCTAAAAAATTAATAACAACCCGTTTCCTTCAAAAAAAAGGCACTAAAATAACCATAATATTTCAATGTAATATAGAAAATTCTTGGATGGCCTCAAAATTTATATATTAAATTTATTTTAATATTTATAAATTGATTTATTTGAATCTTTTATTAATTAGGTAATCACTACGTAATAATTGTGTCATATATAACTATATTTATAAAGCATATAAAAATTATTAATAAAATACCATAATATAATAAATCATTTTATCTTTATACTGACTATTTATAGACATAAATATATGTTATATAACCCTGTATTAAAATCAATTTAGTAAAATATATATGTTTATGTTATAAATATATTTACTTTAAATTAATTCTTATAAAATGTCATTTTCACTTCCAAGTGAATCCATGGGGACCCAAATCGACCCAAGAATTCCCATGGTCACAAATATGTCATATAATATGATTATGACTTTTTTAAAGGTAGTTTAATATTATTATAATATATTTTTTACCCTTATTTACCAGATTTAATCTTTATCTATGGTAAATAAAATATTTACTGATGTTACTATTCATAATGTCCAAAAATAAAAGGTACCTATTTAAAAAATTAGAACCTAATGATTAAAAATACGTAATCTATTTTCAAAAATTTAAAATATATAATTTTCAGTAATTAACTTAAAATTATTTTCTGTTGTCAAAACCAAAAGGCGGGTTTTTAAGAACTTATAACATTCAAAAGATTGACAAGTTTTTATGTCCAATTTAAATGTTAAATTACATAAAATGACAAAAATTGGATTAAATGATAAAACAATCCAATAAAAAATTGACACAAATTAAAAATATAATCTAACTATATAAATAGATTAGATAAAAAGGCATCTTTGAATTAAAATGCATTATTTACCACATTTCATCAAAATTATAATTTTATTAGAATAAAATAAAATGTTCCACAAAAGTAAATTTTTATGTACTGCTTCCAATGAATAGGTTTATTTTGTAAAATGTAAATTATGAAAGTATCCAAAACTATATTTAAAATGGGTTCTCTATCAAAAGGTGGTAAATATAAATTTTTTTTAAAAATACTTCATTTATGTGAAAATTTTAATTTTTTTCTCATATCATATTCTAGAAAATGTGTAAGATGAATGATAATGTAATATAAAATTCAAAATTTGGTTAAAAATATTCATAATGGCTTGTTATATGAAATTTTCACAATATATTGTCTTTTATTGAAACTCGGTATTGCGTACAACTGATATAAGGACCCATCCTTAAAACTTACTTAATCTTGAGATATTTCAAGAATACACCTTGAGGATCATTTCAGGTTTAGAGTTTTAGAGAATTAGATCATAAAACATGCATTAAATTCCACATTTAAACAGAGTGGTTACATAAAAGATAGTACTCATTTTTCCCATCAACGGAAACATATTTAAAATAAAACATGGATTCTTTCTTGACACTTCCTTAACATTATCATCACATCATGTACCTTTCCCTTGACCTGTGAAAAACATTTCAAAAACTTGGGATGAGCATAAAAATCTCAGTAAGGGATCTAAAAATATGGAAAGGAAACATGAGTACATGTATACATAAGAATCAATGAAATCATACTCTACTCATAAAACATAAGCACTTTAACATACCTCATCAAATCATGAATAAATCATATAAATCATAAGACATAAAAGTAACTTGAGGCATTCATAACATTCTTATGTAGGTATTAACCCTCTTGGTTACGTTTGGAATACCCATCACAGTATATTCCCTAAATCTCTTTGGAGAAACCTTAACGTTTACCTCCTTCGCGTTACCGAATGCATTGGAGAGATATATAGGGCTCACCCACCATTAGTTTATCATGGAACCAACTGTCTTCATAATAATGCCCAATAACCATAACATAATCATATCACATAAAACATGCATAAAGGAAACATAACATTTACACTTTTCAATCAGAATATATCAATACAACACATTGATATAAAAGCATTATGAAAACCATTTTCAATACCAAAATAAAAGAAAAGTAAAACATGATATTTATTTTTCTTTTTAAAAAAGGTATGGAATGTAGAGGAAGTCGAAGCTCAAATAATGGTCACGGCGGTGGAGAAGTCGTTGTCGCCGCATACGTACGACAAAAACATTCCCTTTTGTCGTTTAGTAAAATGATTCGTATAAAAAAGATTACTTTTGGATAAACGTAAAAGTAAAAGGGGTTTATACACCATATAAATGAAGGTTGTGTATAAAACAAAATATGCCTCAATGAAAGGAGATTGAGACAAAGTCCCATATCTCAGGTCCGACTTGACTCGATCATTGTTTAACCTCCTGAATAATAAACTCGGGTTAATTTCTACTTGCTTAAAAACCTTTTTCATGTTCATTATTCATTTTATATCACTTATTACCATGTCATGGACACTATATTATTATTTAAGTTAACAATGGTCGTTTTGACGATCACTGGTAATTGGGTCAAAAATAAACTCTTTATAATTACAAGTTGTCCATGTGGTAAAATATCCATTATATCCAAAATTTTATTAATGATGTAGATATCATATATATCATATATATATCCATTATATACATGCATTTATAATCTACATAACATTTAGAGGTAAGAAATGAAATGCACCGTTCATGGAGACGGTAAGCCGTACGTACGCATGAATGCTACTTCCATTTCTATTTCATATTTAATGGAATTGAAACACAATGATACATAATAGTATTTTAATTCATGTATGGTATCATATATAATATCATTAAATGTAACATCCCAGTTAAATAAAGAATAAATAATTTTCATAATTATTAATATTTACGAATTAAATATTAATTTTATTTTAAAGGGGTTGCTATGTTCGATAGCGTACCCGATACGCAACGATTAGTTTCTTTGAAAACTTACGTTGCACACAAGTAATAAAATAATATTATTTTAAATGTTAGTTAACAAGTAGACATTGTACTGGCGGGAATGGATAGAAATAACTAAAATATGATTAGATATGTTTTTAAATGTTTATACATTTACCCAATAAAAGATAAGGGCTTAAAATACGGAAAGAGTTCAATTTTAGGGCATATATACTCTAATTTTCACTAGAGGTTCACTTATCACCTTTTAATGGTGAAACGTCATTAAATATAGTTTTGATCACTCTTATACTTTATTTTGGACCAAATATAACTCTTCTTTAGAATCGGGACATCAAAATTTACTTTGTGTAAATTTTTGGTACCTTTCTGTTAAAGTTCATTTTTTTATGAATAGTGTAAAATGTTGTATTTTAATTCAAAACCTCTTTTTAATCTAATTTATTTATATTATTAGATTATCTTTTGAATTGGTATTAAAGTGAAATTAGAAAATATTTTTACCATTAAATCCAATAGTGGTCATTGGAATCAATTTCACTTTGAAATTGGACTTAAACTGGTGTCAATCTTTTGATACTTATTGTTTCACAAAAACACGCAATTTGTCATGACAGCGGGAATTAATTATTAAATTAATTAATTTGACTTATATGTTTTGAATTTTTTAAAATGGAATTCATTTTTGAAATCGGAATATCAAATATAGCTTAGGGTGAATTTTTGGTAATTTTCTGAAAAACATCAATTTTTGATGAATAGTGAAACCACTAAGTGGTAATCAAGCAAACTGATTTTTTCAGTTAAATGAAATTTTACCACTAATGGGTATTGAATTTTGAAAATCCGACATAAATGGTTGTCATTAAGATGTAAAATGTGGTTCAATGAGATTAAAATAATTTTTTAGTGAATAGTAACTTTTTTTCATTAATCGCGATTAGAGGTAATTAGTGTAGTTTAAGGTAAAAATGGTATTATAAGAATGTGAAAACACCATGAAACTTGTCCTACACCTATTGGGTGAGTCATGGCCGACCAAGAAAAGCCATGGGCCAACTTGGGGACCCAATGGAGCCACTTTAGTTGGAAAATGACATTAATATATTTTTATTTAATGTTAAAGTGAAAATGACACTAACATAAATTGTTTTACTAAAATAATTTTTAAGTGGGGTTATACAAGTCCAAATTTTGATTATAAATAGTCATTGGAAATATAAAAAGATTTCCTACATTATAGTATTTTGTTTATAATTTTTAGAAATTAAATAAATTTTATTATATATGACATAATAATGATGCAGTGATGACATCATTATTTGACGATTTAAATAAAATGGAAAGATAATGAAAAATCTAAAACCTACACATGGACAAAACGAATTGGATGAGTGTATTTAGAACCCTTATAACCTTATCCACGAATTATATCAATGTGGGACCTTTTAAAACCGAAATTTTTTTTCAAATAAAGTAATATTTCTTTACTTTCCGTAAGTGCCCCTCCTCTCCTCTTATAAAAGGCCCCCACCTCTACCTCATTTCACACACTTCTCAAGCATTTGGCTCGGCCAAACCCTCCCCAATTACTCTCTCCACATACCTCTCCTCATCCTAGAGGATTCCCTTTTGGCAGAATCCTTTCAAAGGAAACCTTTAGGCTCAAATCAAAATGGAGTTACACTTTTATAGGTAATTCATTCTCTCTTGTTCATTTGTTTTATTTTGCTTCTCCAACCCTCTAAAATCTTTTTATTTACTTTTTTTGTAACAACACCATTATATTCAATATAATAGGATGTTGTTATAATAATTATTTGAGCTACACTCTCACACAACTACATCAAATGGTTAAAGAACATACGGTTTCCGTGGATGGCGAAATTCTGCCTCCTGAAACGATGATTGTTCAATACTCGTTTAACACTTTCAAGGGTGGCCATTATGATGTCACTATTTTTATATATGATATATAATATGTTTATGTTTTCTTTAAGCTTCTGTATTTTTCATTTTTGGCATACCTTTATGGTTTTCATTATGGGTAAACACGATATCTTCATTTAAGGAAGTGCGGACTACCGCCCCCTAAAAGTGATGTGAACTGTTAATGCCATATGTGGGACGTGTAAAGGATGGATTTAAAGTTATTATATATGATGTTATACTGGAATTATAATATACCTCTATATCATTATTATTTCTTTCCATTAAAGTATGAGATAGAAATGAAAGTAGCGTTCATGCGTACGTACGGCTTACCGTCTCCATGAACGGTGCATTTCATTTCTTATCCCCAAATGTAATGTACTATTAAAATTACATGTATATAATGTATATATATAATTAATGATATATCTAAATGATGAATATTATTCTGGAATTAAAATATACATACCTCTCATTTAGTTTTAATTCCACTAATATGACAAAGAAATGAAAGTAGCGTTCATGCGTACATACGGCTTACCGTCTCCATGAACGGTGCATTTCATTTATTACCTCTAAATGATTATGTAATATTTTAAATACATGTACATGCTGGATTTATATGATATATATGATATCCAAATCAGGAATTTCATTCTGGATATAAAGAACTTTTGACCACACGAACAACATGTAATTGTAAGAAGTCAACTTTCGACTTATGAACCAAATATTGACAAAACAAACATTATTAACTTAAATGGTTACATAATGTTTATAACATGGCAATAAGTCATATAAAAGGAATAATTAACTTTAAAAAGGTTCTTAATCAAGTATAAATTAACTCAAGTTTATTATTCCGGACGTTAAAGAACGATCGAGTCAAGTCGGACCCAAGGTAAGGGACTTCGTCTCAATCTCCTTTCATTGAGGCATATTTCATTTTATACAAAACTTTATTTTATACGGTGTATAAAATCCTTTGACTTTTACTTTTATACAAAAGGAATCTTTTTCTACGAAGCATTTTACTAAACGACAAAAAGGAATGTTTTTTTTACGTACGCGGTGACAATGACCTTTTCCGTCGCCGCGAGTATTATTTGATCTTTGGATTTCTCAACAAGCCATAATGTTTTTAGAATAAAATAAATACCATACACTCTTTTATGTATTTTGGTATTGAAAATGGTTTTGAAAAAGGATTCTATTATGTCAATATATTTATGATATATTGTGATTGAAATGTGGAAATGTTATCATTCCTTTATATTGGTTTTATGTTTTATGATTTTATTCTGGTACTTGGACATTTTAACGGGTGGTTACGTTATAAACCATATGACGGGTGGTGCCGTGAATACCAGGACGGGTGGTTCCGTTATAACCTCCAATTCATTGGGTATGGAAGTCGGCCGTATGGCTATTCCATTAAGTATGTATGGAAATTGGCCGTATGGCTATTCCATTAAGTGATATGTGTGGAAGTCAACCGTATGGTTATTCCACTTAAGTAGTTTTATGTCCCAAGTTACCTTTATATATTCTATGTGTTCTTTATATGGGTTTTATGGTAATCCTTTGGTTACAAAAAGGTAAGTAATGATACTTTATTCAGTGAAGATTTTTTTACTACTTCATGAAGGTGAAGGTATTACTTTGATATAGTATACATGGTTTACTTGATGTTTGAAAAACTAACAGTTTTCATTCTTTTTGTATCCCTTACTGAACTTTTTATGCTCACCCCAAGTTTTTCGAAATGTTTTTCACAGGACTTAAATTGGAATAAGGTCAAGGATTAGATCAAGGGAATTTCATGCTATCTAAAACGTGGAATATAGACATCTTTCTTTTTAAGAGTTTATATTTTATGGAAACTTAGTAGAAGTGACTACTTTGTAATCTTTTAAGATGTAATAGTTATGTTCTAATTCTCTAAAACTCTAAACCTGAAAAGATCCTCAATGTGAATTATTAATTTAATTCAATATTAAGTATGGTTTAAGGCTGGGGCCTTATAGTTGGTATAAGAGATCGGTTTAGACAACTTTAGGAGTTAGAAAAGTGTTAAATTATAATATGATTGAAATGATATAGCATTTACGGATTACCATGTTGCTTCGACTAAGATATTTCTGTGTTCAGAATGGTTTTCCGCAGAGGAAACAAAGCAGCTATGTTGGGACGACATCAGGAGGAAGATAACCTTCCAAATCAGCAACCTGAGATGGTCGGAATCGGAACTGAATAGTTTGTTGCAGTGATGTCACAGTTGACTCAGGCTATAAATGGTGGTGGTATCCATGCACGAGATCAGCCAGATCAACCGCAGAGGAACATGTCAGTGGTGGAACATTTCATGAGGCAACATCCCCCATCATTCAGAGGATCATCTGACCCTGTGCAAGCTGAAGGGTGGATTAAAGCACTAGAGAAGTTTTTTGATGTCATGGGGTGTTCAGAACATCAAAAGGTTAGTCTTGCTGATTACCATTTTGAAGGTGAAGCTGATCAGTGGTGGTCGATGGTGAAAAATATAAGGGATAGTGATGAGATTGAGGATCTTCACTGGGACGAATTCAAAGGTATGTTTCTTGAGAAATATTTTCCTAAGGTGGTTCGTATTAGGATGGAAAAACAGTTCCTAGAATTGAGGTAGGAGGATGATTCAGTGGCTACTTATGAAGAAAAGTTCACTTGATTGGCAAGGTATGCTCCAAACTTCATACGAGATCTTGATAGTAAAATAAACCGTTTTTACTCAGGGTTAAAGCCAAAGTATCGAAGGGCTTTAGCTTCTCGTGAGTTCAAAAGTTATGAAAAATTTGTTCGATGTACGGAGAAGGTGGAAATGGAGTTTGCCGATGATCAGGTGTTCTATGACAAACAACAGAATAAGAGATCTAGTTGGCAGGAAAAGGGGAAGAATTCATCAAAGAAGCAAGGAGGTAAGAAAACCAAATATCCATCCTGTGAGAAGTGTGGTAAAATGCATCCTGGAGAATGTTTATCCAAGTCTGGTAAGTGCTTTCGGTGTGGTAAGTCTGGTCATATTTCTCGTAACTGTAAGGAAGATGATCTAGCAGGAAATGAAAAGCCGACGGTAAGATGTTTTAAGTGTAATTAAATGGGTCATTATGCAAACGAGTGTCCAAATAAGAACTCAACTGGGAGAATGCAGCTAGACTACAAGCAGAAAGGGGTGGCGAAATCCTTTGTAACAACTTTAGTAGATGTTGGGCCATCAAATGAAGTGGTATCAGCTCAAGGGAGCTCAGTATTTTTCGATGATTGACTTGAGGTTGGGGTACCATCAGTTGAAAGTAAAAGAAGCAGACGTTCCGAAGACTGCGTTCCGTACTAGATATGGCCATTATGAATTTGTAGTTATGCCTTTTGGGTTAACCAATGCACCTGCTGTATTCATGGACCTTATGAATAAAATTTTCCATGTGTTCTTGGATAAGTTTGTGTTTGTGTTTTGAGGTTTGTGAAGAGGTTATGTGTGCCTTGTGATTCACAGTTGAAGAATGAGTTGTTTTTCCATCCTGGCAGTACTAAGATGTACAGAGATCTGCGGGAGTATTACTGGTGGGATGAAATGAAAAGAGATATTGCTGTTTTTACTGTGAAGTGTTTGACATGTCAACAGGTTAAAGCAGAGCAGCAGTTACCGAAAGGGATGCTTCAACCTTTACCAGTGCCAGAGTGGAAATGGGAGAATATATCCATGGACTTTGTTGTTGGATTACCGAAGACATATCGAGGTAATAATCCAATCTGGTTTATTGTTGATCGCTTGACCAAATCTGCTCATTTCCATTCTATACGAGATACTTTCTCTCTAGATCAACTTTCCCGTTTGTATCTTAAAGAGATAGTCAGGTTACATGGAGTTCCTCTCTCCATTGTATCGGATCGTGATCCTAGGTTTACTTCTAACTTTTGGAAAGGCCTTCAGAAGTCATTGGGTACTGAATTAAATTTTAGTACAGCTTTTCATCCTCAATCAGATGGGCAGTCAGAACGAACAATCCAGACATTGGAGGATATGCTACAAGCTTGTTCTATAGATTATCAGGGAAGTTGGGACCAACATTTTCCTTTGGTTGAGTTTTCTTATAACAACATCTTTCATTCCAGTATACAGATGGCACTATTTCAGGCATTGTATGGGAAGCAGTGTCGAACTCCAGCTTTCTGGGATGAAGTTGGCGAAAGGAAGCTGATGGGACCAGAATTGGTAGAAGAGATGGCAGGAAAAGTTCAGTTGATTCAGAAGCACAAGAGAACAGCTCAGAGCAGGCAGAAGAGTTATGCGGATAACCGGAGGAAGGATCTCTCTTTCGAGGTAGGTGATCATGTTTTTCTCAAGGTTTCTCCTTGGAAAAGTGTGATGAGATTTGGTAAGAAAGGAAAGTTGAGTCCAAGGTTCATTGGACCATACGAAATTCTGGAGAGAGTTGGATAAGTTTCATACCGAGTGGCTTTACCTCCGAGTTTATCTCAGGTACACAATGTTTTTCACGTTTCGATGTTGAGAAAGTATATGCCAGATCCATCTCATGTTTTGAATCTAGAGGTAGTTCAGCTGGAAGAGAACATATCTTATGAAGAACAACCAGTCCAGATTCTTGACCATAGGGAGAAAGTGTTACGGAATAAGGTGATTCATCAGGTAAAGGTATTGGGGAAAACCCATGTGATTTAAGAGGCAACGTGGGAATCTGAAAATGCTATGAGGGATAAATACCCCCACTTATTTTGATAAGTGAATAAAATTGCGAGGACGCAATTCCCAAAAGGGGGGAAGGATGTAACATCCCAGGTAAATAAAGAATAAATAATTTTCATAATTATTAATATTTACGAATTAAATATTAATTTTATTTTAAAGGGGTTGCTATGTTCGATAGCGTACCCGATACGCAACGATGAGTTTCTTTGAAAACTTACGTTGCACACAAGTAATAAAATAATATTATTTTAAATGTTAGTTAACAAGTAGCCATTGTACCGGCGGGAATGGATAGAAATAACTAAAATATGATTAGATATGTTTTTAAATGTTTATACATTTACCCAATAAAAGATAAGGGCTTAAAATACGGAAAGAGTTCAATTTTAGGGCATATATACTCTAATTTTCACTAAAGGTTCACTTATCACCTTTTAATGGTGAATCGTCATTAAATATAGTTTTGATCACTCTTATACTTTATTTTGGACAAAATATAACTCTTCTTTAGAATCGGGACATCAAAATTTACTTTGTGTAAATTTTTGGTACCTTTCTGTTAAAGTTCATTTTTTTTATGAATAGTGTAAAATGTTGTATTTTAATTCAAAACCTCTTTTTAATCTAATTTATTTATATGATTAGATTATATTTTGAATTGGTTTTAAAGTAAAATTAGAAAATATTTTTACCATTAAATCCAATAGTGGTCATTGGAATCAATTTCACTTTGAAATTGGACTTAAACTGGTGTCAATCTTTTGATACTTATTGTTTCACAAAAACACGCTATTTGTCATGACAGCGGGAATTAATTATTAAATTAATTAATTTGACTTATATGTTTTGAATTTTTTAAAATGGACTTCAGTTTTGAAATCGTAATATCAAATATAGCTTAGGGTGAATTTTTGGTAATTTTCTGAAAAACTTCAATTTTTGATGAATAGTGAAATCACTAAGTGGTAATCAAGCAAACTGATTTTTTCAGTTAAATGAAATTTTACCACTAATGTGTATTGAATTTTGAAAATCCGACATACATTGTTGTCATTAATATGTAAAATGTGGTTCAATGAGATTAAAATAATTTTTTGGTGAATAGTAACTTTTTTTCATTAATCGCGATTAGAGGTAATTAGTGTAGTTTAAGGTAAAAATTGTATTATAAGAATGTGAAAACACCATGACACTTGTCCTACACCTATTGGGTGAGTCATGGACGACCAAGACAAGCCATGGGCCAACTTGGGGACCCCATGGAGCCACTTTAGTTGGAAAATGACATTAATATATTTTTATTTAATGTTAAAGTGAAAATGACACTAACATAAATTGTTTTACTAAAATAATTTTTAAGTGGGGTTATACAAGTCCATATTTTGATTATAAATAGTCATTGGAAAGCTAAAAAGATTTCCTACATCATAGTATTTGTTTTATAATTTTTAGACATTAAATAAATTAAATTATATATGACATAATAATGATGCAACGATGACATCATTATTTGATGATTTAAATAAAATGGAAAGATAATGAAAAATATAAAACCTACACATGGCCAAAACCAATTGGATGAGTGGATTTCGAACCCTTATCACCTTATCCACGAATTATAGCAATGTGGGACCTTTTAAAACAGAAACACATTTTCAAATAAAGTAATATTTCTTTACTTTCCAAAAGTGCCCCTCCTCTCCTCTTATAAAAGGCCCCCACCTCTACCTCATTTCACACACTTCTCAAGCCTTTGGCTCGCCCAAACCCTTCCAAATTACTCTCTCCACATCCCTCTCCTCATCCTAGAGGATTCCCTTTTGGCATAATCCTTTCAAAGGAAGCCTTTAGGCTCAAATCAAAAGGGAGTTACACTTTTAAAGGTAATTCATTTTCTCTTGTTCATTTGTTTTATTTTGCTTCTCCAACCCTCTAAACTCTTTTTATTTACTTATTTTGTAACAACACCAGTATCATCAATATACTAGGATGTTTTTATAATATTTATTTGAGCTACACTCTCACACAACTACATCAAATGGTTAAAGAACATACGGTTTCCGTGGATGGCGAAATTCTTCCTCCCGAAACGATGATTGTTCAATACTCAATTAACACCTTCAAGGGTGGCCATTAGGATGTCACTATTTTTATATATGATATATAATATGTTTATGTTTTATTTAAGCTTCTGTATTTATCATTTTTGGCATACCTTTATGGTTTCCATTATGGGTAAACACGATATCTTCATTTAAGGAAATGTGGACTACCGCCCCCTAAAAGTGATGTGATCCGTTAATGCCATATGTGGGACGTGTAAAGGATGGATTTAAAGTTATTATATATGATGTTATACTGGAATTATAATATACCTATATATCATTATTATTTCTTTCCATTAAATTATGAGATAGAAATGAAAGTAGCGTTCATGCGTACGTACGGCTTACCGTCTCCATGAACGGTGCATTTCATTTCTTATCCCCAAATGTAATGTACTATTAAAATTACATGTATATAATGTATATATATAATTAATTATATATCTAAATGATGAATATAATTCTGGAATTAAAATATACATACCTCTCATTTAGTTCTAATTCCACTAATATGACAAAGAAATGAAAGTAGCGTTCATGCGTACGTACGACTTACCGTCTCCATGAACGGTGCATTTCATTTCTTACCTCTAAATGATTATGTAATATTTTAAATACATTTATATGCTGGATATATATGATATATATGATATCCAAATCAGGAATTTCATTCTGGATATAAAGAACTTTTGACCACACGAACAACATGTAATTGTAAGAAGTCAACTTTCGACTTAAGAACCAAATATTGACAAAACAAACATTATTAACTTAAATGGTTACATAATGTTTATAACATGGCAATAAGTGATATAAAAGGAATAATGAACTTTAAAAAGGTTCTTAGTCAAGTATAAATTAACTCAAGTTTATTATTCAGGACGTTAAAGAACGATCGAGTCAAGTCGGACCCAAGGTAAGGGACTTCGTCTCAATCTCCTTTCATTGAGGCATATTTCGTTTTATACACAACTTTCCTTTATACGGTGTATAAACTCCTTTGACTTTTACTTTTATACAAAAGGAGTCTTTTTCTATGAAGCGTTTTACTAAACGACAAAAAGGAATGTTTTTTTACGTACGCGGTGACAATGACCTTTTCCGCCGCTGCGAGTATTATTTGATCTTTGGCTTTCTCAACAAGCCGTAATGTTTTTAGAATAAAATAAATACCATATACTATTTTATGTATTTTGGTATTCAAAATGGTTTTGAAAAAGGATTCTATTATGTCAATATATTTATGATATATTGTGATTGAAATGTGGAAATGTTATCATTCCTTTATATTGGTTTTATGTTTTATGATTTTATTCTGGTACTTGGACATTTTAACGGGTGGTTACATTATAAACCATATGACGGGTGGTGCCGTGAATACCAGGATGGGTGGTTACGTTATAACCTCCAATGCATTGGGTATGGAAGTCGGCCGTATGGCTATTCCATTAAGTATGTATGGAAATTGGCCGTATGGCTATTCCATTAAGTGATATGTGTGGAAGTCAACCGTATGGTTATTCCACTTAAGTATGTTTATATCCCAAGTTACCTTTATATATTCTATGTGTTCTTTTTATGGGTTTTATGGTAATCCTTTGGTTACAAAAAGGTAAGTAATGACACTTTATTCAGTGAAGATTTTTTTTACTACTTCATGAAGGTGAAGGTATTACTTTGATATAGTATACATGGTTTACATGATGTTTGAAAAACTAACAGTTTTCATTCTTTTTGTATCCCTTACTGAGCTTTTTATGCTCACCCCAAGTTTTTCGAAATGTTTTTCACAGGACTTAAAGTGGAATAAGGTCAAGGATGGGATCAAGGGAATTTCATGCTATATAAAACGTGGAATCTAGAAATCTTTCTTTTTAAGAGTTTATATTTTATGGAAACTTAGTAGAAGTGACTACTTTGTAATCTTTTAAGATGTAATAGTTATGTTCTAATTCTCTAATACTCTAAACCTGAAAAGATACTCAATGTGAATTATTAATTTAATTAATATTAAGTATGGTTTAAGGCTGGGGCCTTATATTAAATATATCTTTTATATGTACCACATATGGTATTAATGAATAAAATCACTTTGAGGGGGCGGTAGTCCGCACCTCCTAAAATGAAGATATCACGTTTACCCATAATGGAAACCATAACGGTATGCCATAAATTAAAAATACAGAAGATTTTGTAAAACATAAACATATTATATATCATATATAAATATAGTGTCATCTTAATGGCCACCTTTGAAGGTGTTAGAAGAATATTAAACAATCATCGTTTCGTGAGGCAGAAATTCGCCATCCACGAAAACAGTATGTTCTTTAACCATTAGATGTAGGTGTGTGTTAGTTTAGATTGAATAATTCTTATAACAACATCCTATTATATGGAAGATACTGGTGGTTTTACAAAAAAAATGAATAAAAAGAGTTTAGGGGGTTGGAGAAGCAAAATAAAACAAAAGAACACAAGTGAAGACATTACCTTAAAAACGGGTAACTCTTTTTGATTTGAGCTCAAAGGCTTCCTTGGGAAGAATTCTGCCCAAAGTGAGTCTTCTAGGAGTAATAGAGGGATTTGGATAGACATAAAGGGTAGGTTTTGGCTGAGCCAAAGTCTTGGGAGGTGTGGGTAAGAAGGTAGAGGTGGGGGCCTTTTATAAGAGGAGAGGAGGGGCACTCTTGGAAAGTTACAAAATGTTACTTTATTTTCGAATGGGTTTCAGATTTTAAAGGTCCCACATTGAAGTATTTTTAGGATAAAGTGATAAGGGCTCTAAATATACTCATCCAATAGGACTTTGACAAGTTCAGGTCTTAGATTTTACATTCTCTTTTTATTTTATTTAAATCGTTAAATAATGAGGTAATCACTGCATCATCATGATGTCATAAATAATTTAATTTATTTAATGTATAAAAATTATGAAAAAAATACTATGATGTATGAAATATTCCTAGATTTCCAATGAATATTTATAGTCCATAATATCATCTATGTAGACAAAATTAAAAATGTTTTACTCACGAGATACATTCTTTGTTATATTTACTTTCTTTAAAAATAAAAAGATAAAAAGTCACTTTCCCACAAAAGTGATTCCATGGGGTCCTCAAGATTGGAACAAGGAATCCCATGGTCGTCCATGAGGAAACAATTAGCATTAGAACAAAATTTTGTGTCATTTTTTATTATTATGATACAATTTTATTATCCTTAACTACACGATTACTCATTAATCAAGATAATTAAAGATAATTACCGTCATTACTATTCATAATGTCCAAAAACAAAAGAGCCTTGATTACATAATTTGGAGCTTCTTATTTTAAATAAGGAATCAATTTTAACAAATTCCAAACATATAAATTGCAATAATTAATTTAAAAATAATTCCCGTTGTCAAAACAAATAGCGGGTTTTTTGAAACAATATCTATGAAAAGATTGGCATTAATTTATGCCCAATTAAAAAGTGAAATTATTCCTAATGACCACCATTTGATTAAATGATAAAAATATATTAAAATTACACTTTAATACCAATTAAAAAGCTAATATAACCATATAATTAAATTAGATGAAAAAGCTGTTTTGATATAAAATGCAATTTTTTCGGTTTTCATTAAAAAATGAACATTGTCAGAAAAATACCAAAAAATTATCCATTGTAAATTTCAATGTCCCAATCATAAATAATATGTTTATTTTGACAAATAGATCTTATAAAATTGTCAAAATTTGATTTAAAAATGGTTTTCCATCTAAAGGAAGTAAAACAATATTTTAAAAATATTACTGTATTCCATGCTTATGATTGGATTTATTCTCATTTTAAACCTCTAAACACAATCTAATTCATAAATAGACATAGATAAAAATATCTATTATTCATTACATACTTGGGATGTTACATCCTTCCCCCATTTAGAAAATTGTGTCCCCACAATTTATTTACTTAACTAATAAGTGGGGGTATTTATCCCTCATAACATTTTCAGATTCCCATGTTGCCTCTTCAACCATATGGTTTTTCCACAAAACCTTTACCTAGGGAATCCCTTTAATCCTTAACACTTGCTCCCTATGGTCAAGAATCTGGACCGCTTGTTCCTCATAAGATAAAATCTCTTTCAACTGAACTACCTCTGGACTCAAAACATGAGATGGATCTGGAATATACTTTCTCAGCATCGAAAAATGAAAAACATTATGTACCTGAGATAAACTCGGAGGTAAAGCCAATCAGTAAGAAACTGATCCAACTCTCTCCAGATTTTCATATGGTGCAATGATCCTTGGACTCGGCTTTCCTTTCTTACCAAATCACATCACTGTTTTCCATGGTGAAACTTTAAGAAAAACATGATCACCTACCTCAAAAGATAGATCCTTCCTTCTGTTGTCTGCATAACTCTTTTACCTGCTCTGAGCTGTTCTCTTGTGTTTTTGTATCAGCTGAACTTTTTTTGCTAACTCTTCTACCAATTCTAGTCCCATTATCTTCCTTTCACCCACTTCATCCCAGAAAGCTGTAGTTTGACACCGCTTCCCATATAATGCCTCAATTGTTGCCATCTCTATACTGGAATGAAAAATGTTATTATAAGAAAACTAAACCAAATAACGATGTTGGTCCCAAATTCCCTAATAATCCATCGAACAAGCACATAGCATATCTTCCAATGTCTGAATTGATTGTTGTGACTTCCCATATGATTGCGGATGAGAAGTTGTACGATAGTTTAATTCAATACCCAACGACTTCTGATGGCCTTTCCAAAAGTTAGAAGTATACCTGGGATCACGATCAGATACAATGGAGAGATGAACTCTATGTAACCTGACTATCTCATTAAGATAAAAACGGGAAAGTTGATCTAGGGAAAAAGTATCTCATATAGCAAGGAAATGAGCATATTTAGTCAAGCGATCAACAATAACCCATATTTCATTATTACCTCGAGGTGTCTTCAGCAATCCCACAATGAAGTCCATGGATATATTCTCCCATTTACATTCTGGTACTGGTAATGTCTAAAGCATCCCTTTCGGTAATTGCCACTTAACTTTAACCTGCTGACAAGTTTTACACTTCATAGTAAAATCAGCAATATCTCTTCTCATCCCTTCCCACCAGTAATACTCCCGCAGTTCTCTGTACATCTTAGTACTGCCAAGATGAACCGAAAACGGAGAACTATGAGATTCACATAACAACTCTCTCTTCAACTGTGAATCACAAGGCACAGAAAATTTCTTCCCAAATCTCAAAACACAATCATTATCAATGTTGAATTCAGGAAAATTACCCTTCTGAAACAGCTCTACCTTTTTCTGCAACTCACTGTTTTTCTTCTGTGCTTGCTTGATTCTGTCTGATAGAGAAGATTTCACTGATACCTGAAACAAAACAGAAGAACATCCTGTACTAAAAACATCTATGCCAAAGTTCATCAAATAATTAACCAAAGGATCATGTTCCAAATTCAACATTTTTAATGAAGCATTACTTTTTTGACTCAAACCATCAGCCACTTTTTTTTTCTTTTCCCGGATGGTAATAAATTGTACAATCATAATCCTTGATTAATTCTAGCCATCTCCTCTGTCTCATGTTCAATTCCATCTGAGTGAATATATAATTTAAAATTTTGTGATCAGTATATATTTCACACTATACTTCATACAAATGATGCCTCTAATTTTTTAAAGTGAAAACAACAGTAGCTAATTACAAATCATGCATAGGGTAATTTTCCTTATGAATTTTAAACTGACGTGAAGCATTAGCAATTACCTGATCATTCTGCATTAGGATGCAACCAAGTCCTTTCAATGAATCATCACTTTAGATAAAAAACTCACCATTCCTGGAAGGAAGTGCCAAAACTGGAGCATTCACCAATCTTCCTTTCAACTCCTTCGGTAGTAACCTGAGTAAACTGAGCCATCACTGCAACAAACTGTTTAGTTCTGATTTTGACCATCTCAGGATACTAATTTGAAAGGTCATTTCCCTCTGTATGTCTTCCCAGAAAATCTTTTCTGTTTGATCCATGAAAAACAATTCTGAACAAAGTTTTCTTAGATAAAGCAACCTGGTAATCTTCAAATTCTATATCATTTTCAATTTGACCATAAAAAAAATATTTTTGAATAATCATTTAATATAATTCAAACTCATAATGTTATCTAAACTGACCTCTGATACCAACTATAAGGCCCCAGCCTTAAAACTTACTTAATCTTGAGTTATTTTAGAATTACACATTAAGGATCTTTTCATGTTTAGAGTTTTAGAGAATTAGATCATAAAACATGCATTACATTCCACATTTAAACAAAGTGGTTACATAAAAGATAGTACTCATTTTTTCCATCAACGAAAACATATTTGAAATGAAACATGGATTATTTCTTGACACTTCCTTAACATTATCATCACATCATGTACCTTTCCCTTGACCTGTGAAAAACATTTCAAAAACTTGGGATGAGCATAAAAAGCTCAGTAAGGGATCTTCAAATATGGAAATGAAAGATGAGTACATGTATACATAAGAATCAATGAAATCATACACTACTCATAAAACATAATCACTTTAACATACCTCATAAAATCATGAATAAATCATATAAATCATAAGATATAAAGGTAACTTGAGGAATTCATAACATTCTTACGTAGGGAGTAACCCTCCTGGTAACATTTGAAATACCCATTACAGTATATTCCCTAAATATCTATGGAGAAACCATAAAGTTTAACTCCTTCACGTTACCCAATTAATTGGAGAGATATATCAGGCTCACCCGCCCTTAGTTTATCACGGAACCACCCGTATTCATAATAACGCCCAAGAACCATAACGTAATCGTATCACATAAAACCTGCATAAAGGAAACATAACATTTCCACTTTTCAATCACAAGATATCAATACAACACATTGATATAAAATAATTATGAAAACCATGTTCAATACCAAAATAAAAGAAATGTAAAACATGGTATTTATTTTTCTTTTAGAAAAAAGTTATGGTGTTTAGAGGAAGTCGAAACTCAAATAATGGTCACGGCGGCAGAGAAGTCATTGTCGCCGCATACGTATGACAAAAACATTCCCTTCTGTCATCTAGTAAAATGCTTCATATAAAAAAGATTCCTTTTAGATAAATGTAAAAGTCAAATGGGTTTACACACCATATAAATTAAGTTTGTGTATAAAACAAAATATGCCTCAATGAATGGAGATTGTGACGAAGTCCCATACCTCGGGTCCGACTTGACTCGATCGTTCTTTAACCTCCTGAATAATAAACTTGAGTTAATTTATACTTGATCAAGAACCTTTTTCATGTTCATTATTCCTTTTATATCACTTATTACCATTTCATGAACACTATGTTATTATTTACGTTAATAACGGTCATTTTAACGATTATTGGTAATTGAGTCAAAAATAAACTCTTTATAATTACATGTTGTTCATGTGGTAAATTATCCATTATATCCAGAATTGTATTCATGATGTAGATATAATATATATCATATATATCCAGTATATGCATGCATTTATAATATTACATAACATTTAGAGGTTAGAAATTAAATGCACCGTTCATGGAGACGGTAAGCCGTACGTACGCATGAACGCTACTTCCATTTCTATTTCATATTTAATGGAATTAAAACATAATGATACATAATAGTATATTAATTCAAGTATTTTATCATATATAATATCATTAAATATATCCTTTATATGTACCACATATGGTATTAACGAATCAAATCACTTTGAGGGGGCGGTAGTCCTCACTTCCTAAAATGAAGATATCGTGTTTACCCATAATGGAATCCATAAAGGTATTCCATAAATTAAAAATACAGAAGATTAAGTAAAACATAAACATATTATATATCATATATAAATATAGTGACATCTTAATGGCCACCTTTGAAGGTGTTAGAATAATATTGAACAATCATCGTTTCTTGAGGCAGAAATTCGCCATCCACGGAAATAGTATGTTCTTTAACCATCATATGTAGGTGTGTGTAAGTGTAGCTCGAATACTTCTTATAACAATATCATAGTATATAGAATATACTGGTTTTGTTACAAAATAAATGAATTAAAAGGGTTTAGGGTGTTGGAGAAGAAAAATAAAACAAAAGAACACAAGCGAAGAAATTGCCTTAAAAACGGGTAACTCTTTTTTATTTGAGCTCAAAGGATTTCTTGGGAAGACTTCTGCCCAAGGTGAGGCATCTAGGAGTAAGAGAGGGATGTAGAGAGACAAAATGAGCAGGTGTTGGCCGAGCCAAAGGCTTGAGAGTTGCGGGTAAGGAGTTAGAGATGGGGGCCTTTTATAAGAGGAGAGGAGGGGCACTCTTGGAAAGTTACAAAATGTTACTTTATTTTCAAATGGGTTTCGGATTTTAAAGGTCCCACATTGATGTATTTTGAGGATAAGGTGATAAGGGTTCGAATTATACTCATCCAATAGGTCTTTGAAAAGTGTAGGTCTTAGATTTTACATTATCCTTTTATTTTATTTAAATCGTTAAATAATGAGGTAATCACTGCATCATCATGATGTCATAAATAATTTAATTAATTTAATGTATAAAAATTATGAAAAGTTTGACATTAATTTATGCCCAATTCCAAAGTTAAATTATTCCTAATGACCACCATTGGATTAAATGGTAGAAATATATTTAAATTACACTTTAAGACCAATTAAAATGATAATCTAACCATATAATTAAATTATATGAAAAAGCAGTTTTGATGTAAAATGCAGTATTATTCACTTTTCATTAAAAAATGAACATTGTCAGAAAAATACCAAAAAATTATCCATTGTAAATTTCAATGTCCCAATAATAAATAATAAGTTTATTTTAAAAAATAGTGCTTATAAAATTTTCAAAAGTTTTATTTAAAAATATTTTTCCATCAAAAGGCAGTAAAACAATCTTTTAAAAATATTAGTGTATTTCATGCTTAAGATTGGATTTATTCTCATTTTAAGCCTATAAACAATATATAATTCATAAATAGACATAGATAAAAATATCTATTATTTATTACTTACTTGGGATGTTACAACGCAAGCTATCGAGGTAGGACTCTCTTTTGTGTAACGCAAGCCAAATCATTGTTGCATGTAGTGAAAGCTTCCTTTGGTGTTTTTTATAACATTATAAAAATGTAGTTCAGTTATATATTGAAAAAAATATATACTCAGTGTTGCTTGAAATGAATTCCATCAATGTAACTTTAAATTGTGTGCAACACTATCCATAAATAGTGTTGTGTATACTACAAGCTAATATGGTGTTGTGTATAGTGAAAGATAATCTTAGTGTAGCATACAACACAAGAGATCAAAGAAATTAAAATGAATCCATCTCATAAATTTTTGTGTGCTACAGATACACCCCCTTTTTGTGAGGGGTATTTCATATAATATCCAAGAACACATACTACACAACCAAATAATCCCAAAATATTACATGAGAGTAGGGATTTAAGTAGATCAATAGCCGAGCACTGAGTTTCTTGTTCCACTTGCTCATCTGGATAATAGAAAGGTCAATGATGGTATTGTAACTATCATATAATGACTATATAATTTTATTATGATATATGAGGCATGTAATTAACATGTTTTTTGAAATGAAAAATATATAACTGTTTATAAAAAAGGTCTGGAGTGAAGAATGGTATTATATATGGACAAAATGATGTTTAAAATGAAGTTTAAATCAAGATAATCTTGTGAATTGATCAATAAAAAAAATGAAATTATGGAGCTCCTTCTCCCCACTAGTTCAACTGCAACATATATTTACATTATAACTCCTTACATACACCATATTAAAATATAAAAATTTCTCTTATGTTCATTATGAGGAAAATATATTTAGAAACTTCATTATATACCTGGTTGGTCTTGAGAGAATAAATGAGATTCTTACATTTGATGGTTTAGGCATCTCAGTTTTGATTACATACATGAGGTACATTTTCATTATCTTTATATCCAAAAAATTATCTATTGGGTTTTTAATGTTGAAAACTATTAATATTTTCTATAGGATTTTATATTAATAATATATAAAAGGAAATCCATGTGGACCATAATTTGGATTCATTAAGATTTTTATCAGTTCTAAAAAATGGATTTCATTGGGGTTAAAAGAAATTGATATGAAAAAAATAAAATCTAACAACAGAACATGAGAAGAAAGTAATATATAGTACAGTCTTGTTAATTCCTAAAATGTTGGGGAAATGTTTTTCATTCTAACAATATAAAATATAATTTTTTTATCCCTAATTTATTTTTTACGAATCACTATATGCGGATATCAAGTAATTTGGATACCCCAAATGTTTATTTTTTGTTTCCAATGCAAGGATTTCCATCAAAACAATGACACATGATGTGTATTTTTTATTTTTAATGCACTAAAATTTAAATTTATAAATAAAATTTAAATTCAATGTTTCTATCTATGTTTTAATGGAATTTTTTATTATAAGGTTATCTATAAATATAGGCTATATCATGGAATGTGGTCAGTGACTAACATAATAAGCCTATGAATTTCAAAAAATGGATGAAAATTGAGGTATATATATATATATATATCAAAATGTTACTATCAAAACATATTCAAAAACATTTTTTTCATTTTGATCAATGTTTCCACTAAGTTTGAAGTATGATAGAAATAATGATTATTGAGAATGTTTTTTAAATTTAAGAAAGATATCATTTTCCATAAAAACATTAGTATCCCCAAACAAGTAATTTTACAAGGTAATTAAGTTCTCATTAAAAATATCTCTTAATAGATTTTTTACTATATTTTCTTAGTACTACCAAGATATGTTATAAGGACCTAAACTTAAATATTACATAATCTTGAATTAAATGAATAATTCGTGTTGAGGATCTTTTCAGGTTTAGAGTTTTAGAGAATTAGGCATAAAAAATACATTACATCTCAAAAATTAAAAAGTAAAAACTTCTACCCAGTTTCCATTTTTTTCATAAAATAAAAACTCTTGAATAAATGAGGTGTGTCTAGTTCCATGTTTTAGACAACATGAATTTTCCTTTATCCCATCCTTGACCCAATTCCACTTTATGTCCAATGATAAAAATTTCAAAAACAAGGGATGAGCATAAAAAGCTCAGTTAGGGATACACAAAGAAGGAAAACTATTAGTTTTTCAAAAAAATAAGTAATGTATGAATAATTTATCATAAGTAATACTTTTTACCCTTAAGAAGAAGTAAATACTCATCATTGAATAAAAGATCATTTCTCACCCTTTTGTAACCAAAATATTTCCATAAAACCCATATAAAGAACACATAACATATACTAGTAACATGGGACATAAGAATTCTTGAATGGAATAACCATACGGTTAACTTCCACACATATCACTAAATGGAATATCCATACAACTGACTTCTATACCAAATACATTAGAGGTTATAACGTAACCACCTGTCCTGGTTTATCACGACACCACCCATAGTATGGTTTATCATGTAACCACCCATAAAATGTTCAAGTACCATCATAACACATAAAATATTGCATATATAAACATTTCACTAATAAAATTTCATTTTCAATCACAAAAAATATTTTTAAGATGTTGAAATAATCAATGCTTTATCAAACAATTTTCAAAACCATTTAGAAAGATATATTTGAATCAAAGTGTCCCATACCAGTTTGAATTTTTTAAAGTAATTATCATTTTAAAACATTAATGTCTATTTATATAAATAATCAAAACCATTTTTAAAGCATGTACATTAAACAGAAATATTTAGAATAATAAATCTCAAAAACATTTAAAACAATATTTTAGTAAAAGAGTTCTCAACAAAATGAGAGATGCTTGAATACAAATAATTAAGGAATAAAACATAATAAAAAAATTATAATATAATTATAATAATGGTATTCATGATATAATATGTTAAAGGACATTATATACACCACATAAGACTGAATTGGTACCTAACAACAACGAACTCTCAATGAAATGTAAATTGAGAAGAAATCCCTTATAAAAACGATATCCTTATATTAAGGATAAATAAATGACATAATTATATGTGAAAAATACAAATACACCCAATATAAGTGGATATTATGTGTAAAAAAATCATTGTTCATTAACACATATTCATAGGATGAAATATTCAAGAAGTACAAGTTTAACCAATAAAATTGAAATTGGGTTAAGAAGTTCCCTTGCAAAAATTTGACATCCTAACGACATCACATTAAAATTCAGAAAATGTGTGGATGAGATAAAAAGGGTATCTCATCACTTGGAAATAATATTTTTATCAATAATGATATATAATAACATATCCCAACATAATAACATGTAAATTTAAAGACATAACAAAAAGAAGTCTTTTAAAAGGAGGAGGGTGAAAGGTTCCCTTACCGATTTGGTAACTTACAAAACATACGCCAACTGAAAGAAGGATCATACAATGAAAAAGTAAATACTAATATATGTGGGTATATTATAGAATGATTAGAATCATGGGTAGTAAATACACCACACAAAATGAAATAGTGGCAAATATAGCATGAATCTTACGGGAATAAAAAGTGAGATGAAACCCTTTACCATGTTGTAATCAACTGAGTCATATGAAAAAATGTTAATAACAACCAAATGAATCACAAAATACCAATAATATAATTAGAATAATTATAATATATATAAAATGGCATTAAAAAATTCACCACATGTAATGAATAATTGGTGAACAATGGAAATCTAACAGAATTAAAAGTGAGATAAGAAATCCCCTTACCTCATTGTATGACTTGACCCGTTCATTCTTTAACATATTGAATAAAAAACTAAAGTTAATTTCTAATTTCTAAAGAACCATTTTCATGTTTATTAATCATTTTATATAAATTATTACCATGTTATAAACTTTATGTAATCATTTAAGATAATAATGGTTATTTTGTCGATATTTGGTACTTGAGTCCAAAATGAACTTATTATAATTAAAAATTGTTCATGTAGTCAAAAATACATTATATTCAGAATGATATTCATGATTTATATATCATATATATAATATATATCCAGTATATATATTTATTTATAATAGTACCTAACATTTGGTGATAAGAAATGAAATGCACCGTTCATGTAGACGGTAAGTCGTACGTACACACAAACACTACTTTCATTTATATTTATTATATTATTGGAATTAAAACATAATGATACATAGGTATATTATAATTCTGGTATAATATCATATATAATATTGTTATCTCTATCCCTTATACATCCCACGTATGTAATGAAAGAGTCATATCACTTTGAGGGGGTGGTAGTCCGCCCTTCCTTATTTGAAATTATCGTGTTTACCCATAATGGAAACCATAAAGGTATGATATAAATGAAAAATAAAGAAACCTAAAGAAACATAAACATAATATATATAATATATAAATTCAGTTCCATATTAATGGCCACTATTATAGAAGTAAGGAGATAATATAACAATCCTCGTTTCACGAGGTGTTAGTTTGCGATCGAAAGAAATAATATGTTCTTCACCCATTAGATGGAGTTGTGTGTGGGTTTAGTTAAAATAATTCTCATAAAACATCCTATTATATTTATTATGATTGGGTTGTTATAAAATAATGTAATAAAAAGATTTTATGGGTTGGATATGTAAAATAATAGAAAAGAATTTATGAGAAATCGTTACCTTTAATTTGGGTAACATCCTTTTGTCTGAACCAAAAGGACTTCATAAAAAGCCTTCTGCCTAATGTAAGGCTTCTAGGAAGAGGATATGGATGTAGGGAGATTTATTGGTCAGATTTTGTACAAGACAAAAGTCTTGAGAAGTTTGGGGAATTGGTTAGAATTGGATTCCTTTTATAAAGGGGAGGAGGGGATCTTTTGGAAAGATTGAAACAATTATTTTATTATAAACTTATCTTCAGTTTTACAAGGTCCAAAAATAATTAAAGTTGAAAATAATATTTCTAATGGTTGAAATAAAATCATCAAATAATAATTGGATAGTGTTGGGATATTATTTTAATATTTATAATATTATATATTTAAATTATTTATTAGTGAGGTAAATACTTCATCACTATTGCGTTATAAATAATATAAATTTTATGATGTATAAAAATTATAATAAAATTATCATGATATAGAAAATATTTTTATCTTTTAAATTAATATTTATAGTTGAAAAGATGATATTTTTAACCCCATGTAATAATTGATTTACTAAAAGATATTTGTTTTTGTCATTTTTGCCTTTACTTTAAGTTAATTAAAATAAAGTGTCATTATCATTTATAACTGGATCAATGGGATCCCGAAATCTACCCAAGGATACCCATCGTCGTCCATTACTCATAAAAAAAGGTTAATACATGTGTTAAGGTAATTTTTTATTATTATGATATTATTTTTTCCTTGAATTACACAATTCACCTTTAACCGTGGTAAATAAAAGTGAGAAGTTACTATTCACTGATAATTATTTTCATCTTATTAATCCAAATTTTACTTAATAATAACAACCTTGTATGTTGAATTTTCAAAATTCTATTCAATGAAGCGGTAATATATCATTTAAATGAAAACTTCAGTTTTTGAACTTCGACTAAGTGGTTTCTCTATTCATCAGAAATTACTGTTTTTCAGAAAAATAACAAAAATTCAGCCTAAGCTATTTTTGATATTCCAAATTCAAAAAATATTTCTATTTTAAATAATTCCAAACATATAAGTTGAATTAATTATTTTAAAATTAATTTTCATTGTCCAAGCAAATAGTGTGTTTTTAAGAAACAATAACTATCAAAAGATTAACACCTATGTATGTCCAATTTAAAAGTGAAATTAATTCCAATAACCAACATTGGACTAAATGGTAAAAATATAATTTAATTACTCTTTATAACCAATTAAAAATATAATCTAACTATATAAACAAATTAAATTAAAAGTTTGTTTTCAATTAAAGTACAATATTTTTCACTATTCATAAAAATGATAAACTTTATCAGAAAAATACCAAAAATTTACCCAAAGTAAATTTTGATATTTCAATTCTAAAAAATAATTTTATTTTGTGAAATAGATTGTATAAAATTGATCAAAAATTTATTTAATGAGGGTTTTCTATCAAAAGTCTATAAATCAACCTTTTAAATTAAATTATACTTAAAATTGGATTTATTCACATTTAAGCCTCTAACATTTATTAGATAAATGTAAAAAAATTATGAATCATATATAATAATATTGTATTTAGTTCTTTTAATTCCCACCAATACAATGTCTAGGTGTTAACAACCATTTAAAATTATATTAATATTATATTAATATTATTTAGTATGACCAAATGTTGTGTGCAATGTAATATTTTATAGAAACACGTTGTTGTGTAAAGGGTACGCCATAGAATATAGAATCACCATTAATGTAAAATTAATATTTAATCCAAAAAAATATTAGTAAATAGTAATATGTCATGTTATTTATTTAACTGTGATATTACATATTTCCCCATTTTGGAAATTCCATTGCTTAAATTTTTAAAATTGGGCACAGAAAAATCATTTAAAGTCCCACATCAGAAAAAGAGTCAATAAAAACTATCACTTAAAAAGAAAGAAAAAGAAACCCAATGTTTACCCGATATAAATTATACCAGGATTCCATAGCGGAAAACATAAATATGGAAGAGAAAACAAACCATCACTTTTGGATGGAGAGTGATAAGAATCATGATTAGAATAAAGTTAACCACCAGAAAATCACAAACATGTGATGTATTAAACAGTCCTTGATTACCAGGTAGGAACAGTAAATCAACAACGTTTTTTTGTTTTATGTTTCATTTCATAATTTTGAGGATTTTATTTACTACATAGAATAAGAACATATGGAAATATACTTACCTTCAAGTAGAGTTTCATCCATAAACAAGTTTCTACTAAAAAATAATATTTTCTACAATCAATGAGCATTCAAAAAAACTTGGTAACGTCAAAAGCGCAAGAATCATCTTCTAGAGAATCACATTATCCACAAAAGAAGAACTATATATTTCCCTTGTATTTTGACATCAATGAAAACCAAAATGGTTTTTTTGAGATCATATAATCCCCAAAAATGATAATCCATTATATAAATAAATACTACTATTAATCCCTAAAATTCAACAAAATGTACCCAAAGTTCAATAAATACCATACAATACACAGTTATCCTTAAAATTATTCAAAATAATCCATCTAAAATTGAAACCCAAAACATATAATTATTTAATCAGATAGTCTTACATAGTAAATCTTAACATTAAACTCCAAAAACATAAATTACTATTAAAGTCTCATAGTGAAGCATAATTTGACAAATCACATATTCTATATGATAGGTTAATTATTTCCATAAAAAAACAAAATCTCTATATGTCCACAAATAAAAAATATATTCTTCCAAAATTAAATTTAAACCATTATTCCACAAATTTAATCCCATAGTATTCTATTTTTATAAAGCATATAGTGTTCCCAAAAGAGAGAACATCTTCCAAAATCACTTTTATCCCTTAATCACTAAATCATTTTCGTATACAAAGGATATCCATTAGATAAAACATTAGATCCCCAATCAACATATTCTTGATAAATAAAATCATTTAAGTATAAATAATAAGTCATTCTAACCAGGGACTTGACGTAGGATAGTGTTAGGCAATACACCCTTGTCGCCCTTCGGTTGTGGGTTCGATTCCTGCAGCCTTGCCGGACACAACAGGTTGTCACCCATCCTATGGGGTTTCCTTTTTATAAAATACAAAAATAACCTGAACATGTTTTATCCTCAATGGTTTAATTATACCTCTCATTTTCATCCCAATTCATTATGATCTCAACATCTTAATTCTGGAAGTTTATATTTTCATTTTATATTTCACCACCATATGATAAAATAAAACGATCTCTAAAATAAGGAACATAATTCTTTGATCATGGAGTCCTCATAGTTTCATCATCATCTTCTTCATGTTGGTAGAAGTTCCATGCATTAGAAAAATGATTTATATATCCTTCAAAATCATTTTATTCCTTTATCCAAATACACCCCATACAACATGGGACACATGGGTGTTCACAGGAAAACAGTTTTGGAAAATAATCATGTATGACATAAAATTTCAAAACATCTGATAAAACATGATTCCAAAAAAAATAGTTGGACTGAATTTGAGTTGAATCTTTCAATTAATGGTCCTTTTAAAATACAATAAGTATGTGCTGATAGACTATATTGTAAAAGCATATATAAATTGGTTGTACAAGGGTCTCCATCTTCAACACCATTTCCAAAATCATAATATGCTTTAAAATCTACTGACAGGGTAAAATATTTGAAAATTCCTTGACAATATTTACATTTCTTAAAAATATGATAATATTGTGAAAATAGGATTTGTTATAATACAACCCATGATCCATGATTATAACAAGGTATATTGGAGGTGATTGATATCTCAAACAACTGCTTGAAAGTGACTTGTACGCTAGAAGAATTTTCACAATATTCCAAACATGACTTTGCAATATTTATTGCAAGCAAGTCATCAGGAAGAGATGGGAATGTCATTAGAGATCCTCCTCCTTCCATTGGTAACTGACTTTACATGATCTGAAAAAGTTATAAAACAAGGATTTAACTAATATAATAGACAGCGAGTGACCTTTTGTCTAACAAAAACTCATAATCCTTAATGTTTTCTAAACCTCCATTTGATACCAACTATAAGGACCCGACATTAAACATTACATAATAATGAATTAAATGAATAATTCACATTAAGGATCTTTTCAGGTTTAGAGGATTAGAGAATTAGGCATAAAAATTACATTACATATCAATAATTACAATGTATACACTTCTACTCAGTTTCAATTTTTTTCATAAAATTAAAACTCATGAATAAATGAGACATGTCTACTTCCATGTTTTAGACAGTATGAATTTTCCTTGATCCCACCCTTGACCCTATTACACTTTATGTCCTATGAAAAACATTTCAAAAACATGGGATGATCATAAAAAGCATAGTAAGGGATACACAAAGAAGTAAAACAATTAGTTTTTGAAAACAACATGTAAACCATGAATACTTTAACATAAGTAATAATTTTCACATTTAAGAATTAGTAAATACACTTCACAGAATAAAAGATCATTGCTTACCCTTTTGTAACCAAAATATTGCCATAAAACCCATATCAAGAACACATAACATATAAAGTAAACTTGGGACATGAACATTATTGAATAGAATATCCATTCGGTCAACATCCACACATATCACTAAATGGAATAGCCAAACAGCCAACTTCCATACATATCACTAAATGGAATAGCCATACACCCGACTTCCATACCTAATGCATTGGAGGTTATAACGCAACCACCCATCCTGGTTTATCACGACACCACCCATCATATGGTTTATCATGTAACCACCCGTAAAATTTTCATGTACCATCATAACACATAAAATATTGAAATTATAAAAATTTCGCTAAAGAAATTTTATTTTCAATCACAAGAAATAATTTCATGATATTGAAATAATCAATGCTTTATCAAACCATTTTCAGAATCATTTAAAAGAGATTTTTGAATCAATGTGTCCCATACCACTTTGAAGATTTTAATGGAATTATCATTTTAAAATATTAATTTCCATATATATAAATCCTAAAAACCATTTTTAAAACATGGACATTAATGAGAAATATTTAGAATAATAAATATCTGAAACATTTAAAATGATATTTTAGTTAGAGAGTTTTTAACAAAATGGGAGACTCTTGAATAAAAATAATTGAGGAATTACAATTAATCAAAACATTATAATATCATAAAAGTAAAGGTATTCATGATATAATATTCCAAAGGATAGTATATACACCACATAAGAGTGAATTGGTGCATAACAACAATGAAGTCTCAATGAAATGTAAATTGAGATGAAATATCTTATAAAAATGGTATCCTTAGATTAAGGATAAATAAGTACATAATTATGTGTGAAAAATATACATACACCAAATATATGTTGACAATAATTGTAAAAAAATCAGAGGTAATTCACATATATTCATAGGATGACATATTCCAGAAGTACAAGTTTAACCCAAAGAATTGAAACTGGGTTACGAAGTTCCCTTGCAATAATTCGACAGCCTAACGACATCTCTTTAAAATTCAGAAAATGATTTGATGAGATAAAAAGGGTATCTAATCACTAGTACATAAAATTTACATCAATAAGGATAAATAATAACATATCCCAACGTAATAAGATGTAAATTAAAATACATAACAAATAAAGTATTTTAAAAAGTGGAGGTTGAAAGGTTCCCTTACCGATTTGGTAACTTACAAAACATATACCACATGAAAGA
This sequence comes from Viscum album, assembly GCA_963277665.1. NCBI lineage: Eukaryota > Viridiplantae > Streptophyta > Magnoliopsida > Santalales > Viscaceae > Viscum > Viscum album. The sequence goes on along the minus strand of OY728159.1, from coordinate 1,414,671,020 downwards.
AGGATCACACAATGAAGATATAAATACTGATAAATTAAAGTATATTACCCAAAGAGTACAATAATGGACAGTACATCCACCACACAAAAGGAAATATTGGCAAATATAGCATGAATCTCACGAGAATAAAAAGTGAGATGAAACCCTTTACCATGTTGCAATCAATTGAGTCGTAGGAAAAAAACTTAATAACCAATAAATGAATCACAAAATACCATGAAAATAATGAAAATAATTATAATATATATCAAATGGCAGTACACAATACACCACATGCAATGAATAAGTGGAGAACAATGGAAATCTCACAGAATTAAAAGGGAGATAAGAAATCCCCATACCTTGTTGTCCGACTTGACCTGTTCATTATTTAATCTCTTGAATAAAAACTAAAGATAATTTATTATTTTTTAAGAACTATTTTAAAATTTATTAATCATTTTTATCAATTATTACCATGTTATAAACATTATGTAATCATTTAAGTTAATAATGGTCATTTTTCCAATATTTGGTACTTAGTGTAAAAAATGAACATCTTATAATTATAAATTGTTCTTGTGGTCAAACATATATTATATCCAGAATGATATTAATGATATAGATATCAAATATAACATATATATCCAGTATATATATGTATTTATATTAGTACATAACATTGGGAGATAAGAAATGAAATGCATCGTTCATGGAGACAGTAAGTCGTACATACACATGAACACTACTTACATTTGTATTTATTATTTTAATGGAATTAAAATATAATGATAAATAAGTATATTATAATTTCAGTATAATATCATATATAATATCAATAACTCTATCCTTTATATGTCCCACGTATGGCCTAAATGAGTCATATCACTTTGAGTGGGCAGTAGTTCACACTTCCTCAAATGAAATTATCATATTTACCCATAATGGAAACCATAAAGGTATTCTATAAATGAATAGTACCAAAGAATAAAGAAAACATAAACATAATATATATCATATATAAATTCAATTCCATCATAATGGCCACCATGATAGGCAGTAGGAGATTATCGAACAATCATTGTTTCGTGAGGCGTTAGTTTTCCATCCACAGAAACAATATGTTCTCCACCCATTAAATGGAGGTGTGTGTAAGTGTAGTTCTAATAATTCTCATAAAAACATTCTAATATATATAGGATACGAGTATCGTTATAAAACAAGTAATGAAAATTTTTTATGGGTTGGAGAAGTAAAATTAAATAAAAATATTTAAGAGAAATTGTTACCTTTAATTTGGGTAACTACCAATGGTTTGAAGAAAAAGGACTTATTAAAGTGCCTTCTGCCTAAGTTAATCCTTTTAGTAAGTGGAGAGGGATTTTGGGGAGCTTAATTTTTCAGATGTTGGATGATCCAAAAGGCTTGATAGGTGAGGATAATTTGTTAGAAGTTGTGTCCTTTTATAAGGGGGTGGAGGAGCTCTTTAGGAATGTTTGAAAAATTATTTTATTATAAACTTTTCTTCGGTTTCAAAAGGTTAAAAAATCATTAAAGTAGAATTTAAGATGACTCATGGTATATATAAAATCATCCAATAATATTTGTACTGGTTTGTGATATTATTTCATCATTTATAATCTTATTTATTTAAATCATCTATTAATGAGGTAAATACTCCATCATTATTGTGTCATAAAATAATTTAATTTATTGGATGTCTAAAAATTTAAAAAAAATTCCATGATGTATTAAATAGTTTTATCTTTCCAATTAATATTTATAGTTGAAAATATGACTTATATAACACCGTGTAAAAATTGTTTTACTAAAAGATATTTGTTTATGTCATTTTTGTGTTTGCTTTAATTTAATTAAAATAAAGTGTCATTATCATTCATAAGTTGCTCTCTGGGGTCCCAAAATCGACCTAAGGATTCCCATGGTCATCCATTACTCATAAAATAATGTTTGGACAAGTTTAAAGATAATTTTGTTTTATTACGATATTTATTTTACCTTGAATTACCCCATTTACCTTTAACTGTGGTAAATAAAAGTTAAATTTATTATTCACCAAAAATTATTTTCATCTTATTGAACCACATTTAATTACTAATAACAACCATGTAGGTCATATTTTTGAAATTAAATTAATATAAGTAGTAAAATATCATTTAAATGAAAAAAGACAGTTTTTATACTACTTCGAAGCGGTTTCACTATTCATCAAAATTGATGTTTTTCAGAAAAATACCAAAAATTAATCCGAAGAAATTTTTGATATTAAGAATTAAAAAATGATGTTTATTTTACCAAATTCAAAATATATAATTTTCATTAATTAATTTAAAATTAATTCCCATTTTCAAAGAAAATAGCCTTTTTTTACAAATAATAACTATCAAAAGATTGTCACTATTTATGTCCAATTTCAAAGTGAAATTAATTTCAATGACCAACATTGGATTAAATGGTAAAAATATAATTTAATTTAACTTTTAAAAAATTAAAAATATAATATATCCATATAAATATATTATATTAAAATGAATTTTTGAATTAAAATACAGTATTTTTCACTATTCATAAAAAAACTATCTTTATCAAAAAAGTACCAAAAATTAACCCAAAGTAAATTTTGATATCCCGATTCTAAAAAATAATTTTATTATGTCAAATAGATCATATAAAAGTTACCAAAACATTATTTAAAGAGTGTTCACCATTAAAAGGTTTTAAATCAACCTTTTAAAGTAAATTATGCTTAAAATTAGATTTATTCAAATTTTAACCCTCTAAATTTTGTTGGATAAATGTAAAAACATTTAACAAACATGTATAATAATATTATAGTTAGTTCAATTCATTCCCACTAATACAATGGTTATGCACCAACTACCATTTAAAATTATAATATTATATTATTATTTTTCAGTATAACCCTACGTTGTGTGCAACATAAGATTTAATAGAAACACATTGTTTTGTAAAGGGTACACCATCAAACATAGAATCTCCATTAAATAAAAATTAATATTTAACCCAAAAAATATTAGTAAATATGAATATGTCAGGTTCCTTATTTACCTGGGATGTTACATATGTAACAACTTATATACTTAAAATAAGAAGTAAATTTGGGTAGAGATGAGTTGGTAGAGTACATGGTGTTAGAATGTTTACCAAAATCAAATTTAACTCATTTCATATTATGTTAGTTATCTTGTACATGATATTACCATAGAGAAAAACTCATGATGTGAAGCATTAGATTCATAATGCATATATATTATTGTATATATTTTTCTCAATGAAAAGTATAATAGAGGAAATTGATTTGTTTAGAAAGAAATAGTTCGAATACATAGTGTTAGAATATATAAAGACATAATAAATAATTTAATTTCTAATACTTGTTTAGTTATGTTTATCATAATTTTTTCTTCCTTAGTTAATTTCATTATAGTTTTTATCTGATAAACATTTTGTTTAAATTTAAACATGTTTTATGAACACATGTCACATGATTAAAACGAATAAAATAGATCCATATTTTTTTGATAATTTATGATAGTGATCAATAAGTATTTTATCATGTGTAAGAATTGGCTCAAATTAATTTGGCACAAAATATGGTTTTTATGACTCGAATTGAATGTTTTTAATACAAAACTATTATTTTAAGTTGGAATATGAATCACATTTCCAAAACTGTTAAAAAGAGCTCAATTATTTATAAAATATCCGGAAAATAAGCCATAATTAATTTTTAATCTATAGAAATAAACTACATGTCTATCGAACACCCAATGTGGTTGGTTTGACACTATGTATGAAATTTCAACAGAAAATATTAGTATCATATTAAAAAACATGTCACATAGACAAAATATAGTTGCCAAGTTCATATTATTTTTAAACATTAGAAAAAACCACATAATTAATTTTTCACATTTAGGAATCAACTACATCAAATAATTTGACACACAGTGTGGTTAGTATGACTCGAAGTGAATTTTTCCAATATAAAAAGTTCATTTATTTTGAAAAACATGTTTCATATCCAAAACAAAACTGAATATTTCAAATTGTTTTCAAACATTACAAAAACGATTCATATGCCATTTTGAGATATACGACTTAACCACACATAATTCTGACACATGATGTATTCAATATGATTTGAAGTGTTTATTTTCAACACTAAAATGTTATTTTATTCTAGAAAAAGAATCCCATTGGAAAAACTGAAAAAAAAGTTCCTAGATTGTTTTCAAACATTAGAAAATAGATCCTTTTTTTTATTTGGGATAAATAGAAATTGACCTCAGAACAATTTCATAGTCAATGTTGCTGGTATGTCTCTAAGTATGAATTTTCAATATAAAAGTGTCATTTTAGTTTAAAACACATGTCACATTTCCAAAATTGATAAAGAGATCTCATATTATTTTAAAACATTATGAAAAATTCCATAATTGATTTTTATAGGTTGGAACGGATCGTATGCTAATAAGACAAACCATGTGGTCGGAATGCCTCAAAGTGTGTGTTATTAATATAAAATTGTAAATTTTTTTTGAAATGATTATCACATAAAAAATCAATTAAATTCAATATTTGTTTCATACTTTTGAAAAATTATGGACAAATAATTTTTGACAAGTAGGATTCATATTCATGGGAATCCAACACTCGTTGTCTCTACAGCGAAATAGGTCTTTAAAATGCTCTAAATGGCCTTTATTATTGCTAGAGATGTGTTGAATAAGGGATTGATATTAAAATAAATATTCTTTAATTATCACTAAAAAATCATGGATAAAGGATCCTCTATGAGGTCTACAAGAAGAAGTGATAAAGACTACATTTATCAAAACTCCTATTTAGTGCGGTTATAGGGTTCTTTTATCGGTGCATCTGTAATTGCGGGTAAATAGTACCTCTACCAACGCTTATAGAAGCCCTAGTAAAGGAACCCTTAATACATGATTTTAGATTCATTGATAAAGGGGCATACTATAATGTGTTATTTCAACACAATATAACACTATTGTAGTGTGTTGTAAAGCATAGTACAACACCCGAAACATCACATAAAATAATAAAAATCAAGTACCAATAGGGAATTTAAATGAAATAAAATTTGAAACCCAAATAAATGAAAAAAATAATATTATAGAAATTTTGAATAATAGTTTTTACAATTATATATATAGAAATTATTACATACATTCAAAAGAATAAATATTCCATTGTCTTTTGATCCGGACCACGACTCATGCTATTACCGAAAAAACCACCCCTCTACGAGAAAAAGAACACACACATATATAAAAAATTATTTTGATAGTAATAATATAATAATATAAATTAACAGAAATTATAAATTTTAAAATAAAAATTGATTTATACTAGGAATCATGTGTGTTAGAATGAGTTGTGGTTGATTCATGCACGTCACACAACTCTATGTTCATATTCAATCATTACCAATATTCCAAAGAGCCTCAACCCAGTTGGCAGGGACTCAAAAAGTGCATCCAAGAGACCCGTGTTCAAAACCGGGTGGATACATATTGTCAGATTACTTTCGCAGTACTATAGGAGGCACAGTTCGGTATAATTACAGCCATAACTATTCATCTATTTTGGCTTTCGGGCCACCGGTTTAGGTCTTGGGTCCTTTAACGCCTTAGGGCCACCCAAGGCCTATAGGCCAGTAAGGCATTCATGCCACATAAAGACCTTCAGGCAACTTGAATTATCCTTAAATGATAAAGAAGACTCTATAAGGAGAAGATTCTAGATGGGGATTCGGAGCAGGCGCATTCACCAAAGCAGAAGCTAAGAGGATTTTTCAGAATGAGAGGGTATGATATTCCTATAGGGCCCAGCAAGTGATTACACGGGAAGTATAGCCGAATAGCCATGTGAAGGTGGAGAGATGATATCACGATGAAGAAGTTGGGAAGATGAGTTCCAATTATAGTTTTTATATTTACTAAGACCTATAGATCATATAATCTCTATACCAATGGGCCTTGTAAGGGTTCCCCCTCATCCCATGAAAGGGGGGTTATCAAAAGTGAATTAAAAAGAAGTCTTTTGAGCTATTCAAGTAATCATTTTCTATATGAATATTAACTATAAACTATAACTTTAAAATGAAAAGGAAAATAATTATGTAATATCAGATAGAATAATGTGAAAAAAATGTAGACGGATTTGATAGGTTTTCTTGATGTGATGTTCATTTTATAATAAAATTACAAGTATATTATAAGATGTACATGGATTCATACCAGTCACACCATCTCTTAGGTTATGGTGAGGATAATTCATAGACATCTCAAATGACTTATGGATTATTTTTATAAATTGTAAAAACAATCCAAATTCATTTTCTTAGTTTTGAGTATGACACTCATCTTTTTTACTAAAACTCTTTATAAACTAAAAGCATGCACTTTGAGTCACATCAGTCACCTCATCTATTGATATTAAATGAGAATTATTCCAATATGTCAAAAATTAATTATGATTCATTTTACTAAGTTATCAAGACAATCTGAGAATGTTTTCTCAATTTTCAGGGAGAGAGACTTTTCGAACTAAAAACTCAATTTTAAACTGATAACATATACTTGGAGTCATACTAATTTCACCATGTGTTGGATTTAGATGTGGATTATTTCTACATATCCCAACTAACATGGGTATCATTTTATCAAAGTATCCAAACAATATGAATGTTTTTTCTCAGTTTTGGGAACTCCAATTTTATTGTTTTACTATAATGTCATGTTAAATAAGAAATACGTACTTTGAGTCATATCCGTAACCCAATGTTTTTGTTTTATTTGAGACTAATTACCACACATCACTACAGAATTATTAGTTGTTTTCCTAAATTATCTAGATAATATTTTTTTTGTTTTACTATTTTTTAGATAGTGATATATTTTTAACTAAAATTTGATTTTAAAGTGATTAAGAACACATTAATTAAAAGTGGTAACATATTATATCATATTGTGGTTAGTAAGAATCATAAACATTATAAATTACTTATGGATCATTTTTTATAATGTATAAAAATAATCTGAATTCCTTTTCGAAATTTTTATTATGTTAATTGTCTTTTTTACTAAAATTAATTTCAATTTTAAATAAAAAGATGATCTTGGAGTTATATCAGTCATACTGCTCATCAAATTGATGAAAAAAATGATTACTAAATGTTAAAATATTTCTTATGGATCATTTTCCAAACCTATCAAAACAATCCAAATGTATTTTCTTGGTTTTGAGTGTGCCAGTTGTATTTTTTACAAAAATTACTGCTGCTTTTAAATAAAAATCTATGCTTGGAGTCATACCATGAAAACCATGAATTGGATTGAGGTGAATATGATTATTACATATAAAAAATAATATATAGATCATTCTCATAATGTAAAAATACAATCCAAATGTGTTTTCTTGGTTTTTATTACTTCACTTGTCTTTGTTAATAAAATTTATTTTTAAACTAAAAACACACATTTTGAATCATAATGGTAACATCATGTTTCAATTTGATGAAACAATTATTTTTAACCATAAAAAATCACTTATTAATAATTGTCATAAATTATTAGGACAATATGAAAATATTTTTTGAATTTTTATTAAGTGAATCATTTTGAACTAAAATGTCAATTTCAAACTAATAACCGACACTTTGAGTCATTCTATGAACATTATGTTTTAGATTGAGGTGAGATTAATTCCTAAATTATCAAAAATAAAATATGGATCATTTTTAGGGTATAAAAATCATCCAAATTTTTGGACTTTTTTAAATTTATTTCACATTTATTTTTTAATAAAATGTCATTTTAAACAAGAAATTGGCACTTTGAGTCATACGAGTCACATCATGTGTTATTTTGATGGGAGAATGACACTTACATGTAAAAATGAATTATGCATCATCTTACTAAATTATTAGAACTGTCATAGTGAATTTTATTTGTTTTCAAATAGTGACACTTTTTGGGACAACAGTTTAATTTTAAACAAATAAAATGAAGTGTGAGACATATAAAGAAAATCATGTATTATATTATGGTGAGGATGATTCCTAAATTGAAAAAACGGAATATGGATTCTTTAACAAAATTATAAAAATATTTATATTTTTGGGTTTTGAGTATTTTATTTGTCCCTTTGTACTAAAATTAATGTCAATTTTAAATAAAATGAATCACATGGAGTCATACTGATTAGACGGTGAGTCAGACTGAGGTGTGGATGATTCCTCCACATCCCAATGTCTCAAAATAATCCTAACTACTGTAGTTACCATTTTTTCCATTTAATTTAATTTTTGAATGAGAAATGCAGCATAATGATAACTGAATTGTTGTGTTAGAACTTCAAAAATGAAAACCAATGGAAATAATTATAACATTTTAAGAAAGAAACATTTTATCTCTTTTGTGGCTTGTTTTAGATAGGTTAATGAAAAAAATTACTTCCTAAAAGATCTATGAAAAGAACTAAATAAGTAATAAATAAAAATATTATGGAAATTAACTTACAAATTGTAAATAAAATGAGGAAAAAATTAAATAAACAAGTAGTGTGGATTCAACTTTTCATAATTATTGTATGCATTCTTTTCCCATTTCATTTTCTTCATTATCTCATCCATATTCCTGAAGTCCAATATCTTATGCGGACGAGAAGCTTCGATAAAATGACCCTAAATCGAACAAAATTATCCACATGTATAAGAAAAAAATTATAATTTTAGTAATAATATAAAAAAAACAAAACATACTATAATAAAAGACATTAATTAAATGGAATACTATTTTACTATTAAAACATCACGATTACCTCTTTTATTGAGGATAGGCAGTGTCGTTTCTCTTCCTAGAAAGGATCTATAGGGAACTTGAAGAAATATGATAAATTATAAAAGAATAGGGGTGAAATGGTTTTGAGGGACAAGAAGTCTATATATTTTTGTTGCGTAAAGGCATGTAATATGTACATAAATATTATAAAATAATTGAACTGTGAAAATATGACTTCCCAATTGATCTGTGAAAAAACTAAATAATTATTAGATTGAAATGGTAAAACATTTGTATACAAATATTAGAAACAATTATGATAACATTAATTAACTAATTATAAGGAATTTATCTTTTCATGATGGTTGTAAACCTTCTTGAATCATTTCCTTGTTGTAATTATATCAGTTATAGCCTTGAAGTCCAATCTCTCATGAGAAAGACTAGCTTCGAAAAAACCACCCAAACTCAAATTAAATAATCGACCTAAATAAGAAAATATTAATGATGTGCGTTGTATTAAAAAATTAAACATAAATATAAAATAATACATCATTTCTTTGGAAAATTATTTTACTATAAAAATATCATGATTACATTTCTGATTGAGCAAAGGCAGTGTTGTTGTTCTTTCTATAAAGGCTTTGGAGGGAACTTATAGGAATATGATTATTGAACACACTATAGGGGTGAACTAGTTTTGATGGATAAGAAATCTATGGATGATTTTATGTAGAATTACATGAATTATTGACATAAATATTCCAATATAAATAAATTCTTCAAGGAATAATAAAAATAAAATCAATGCTTAATTATATAATTATTCGGTAAAATAGATAAATTGTATCATATCATTACCTCTAAATATTTTTAGAGGGTTTCCTTCATTATATATTGTTCTTCCTTGGTATTTGTAACATCATCATGTGCAGAAGAAATTGTTTGCAATAGTAGTCAAGAATTTAATTTAGATTACATTAATGCATTATAGAAAAAATAATATTAGGAGGAAAAACACAGTATGTTAAAAAATATTTTTATATACACATTAAACACTATTTACATTTTTAAAGGTTTCAGATATTTTAATAATATATTATGAATCCATATCCTTTCTTTGTGGTACCCTCTAAAGTACAAAAAATTTATACCTTGGGAATACATGAACTAATTGTGATATCTTATTGAATTGATCATCCCCAATTGAATATTTATCTGACCTGTCAATTTTTTAGTAACAATGTAGGAAAATTAATGAAATCGTGATTCCTATATATAAGAGATAAAATTATTTAACTACTTGTGATGAAACTATAAATGGATCATATTTTCACCTTACACACAAAAAATCACCTAAACTAAGCCCATTTCATCAACTTTCACAACTCTCCTATTATCAACACATTTTCAATGGAAAATTGAATCTTTAAATATTCTATAATCCATCTTGTATATTTCTTTGATAATGACAAAATATGATATATTATTATAAATTGGATTAATATCCTCAGAACCAAATATGTGCATTTCATCAAGCATAAGAATTAAATCACTATTTTGAATCATACTACTGTCATCATGTTCATTTTTATAGAACATATTTCCATTGATTAAAAAACCAATATATAGTTTTACATTTTCATCCGGTCCTATAGCTAGCCATAAATGTTTTTTGGAAATTGAATTTGTATTTTTATTTACTTGAATATAAATTAGATATCAGAAACATCCTATAAACAGTTTATTATATTTATTTTATATCCACCCATAGGCCATTTATGGATTCAAATCTCAAATAATTTATTTGTGTGAATCAATGTATTGATCAAAATATTCTCTATTATATAAAATTTAAATGTTCATCTTATCCAACTATGTGATGGTAATTGTAACAACACCTATTCTGAAAGTCCCTTTTCCTTTATGGAATCTTCTTTGATGAGAAATTTTGAGAATAATTCTATCAATATATGATTCGTAATCAATAAACATTTAATAGATTTATTATAAATATGTCATTCCACAATACAATATTCTGGATGATATCTATTCATGAAATAACCTTTCAAAATCACAATATAATATTCAATAGGATACACCCATCTGTAAAAGATAAGACTACATAGTTGAACCTCTCTTACCATTTGAACCATCAAGAGTTCTATTATATCAATGAATTATTGTTAGAAAAAAATATCTAATTCACATAATTTAGATGAATCCTCCTTATTCTTAATAAAAAACTTCCTCGAGCCTATAATTTTAATGCATGTGGATTTTAATAAAAAGTAGAGTCTTGTTAATGTATGTTGTACAATTTTATAAAGAATGAGATGTAAATCAGTATGAATCAAATAATTCATAAAATAATGAAAGTCATGTAATTTTATTCCATGTAACTTCAAATTAGTCATTGAAATAAGATTATTGAAATTTGACCAATACACATCTATAAAAATTATACTATTCAGGAAAATGAATAATTGAATTTTTTACTACCTGGATATAGTGTATTCTATTAGAGTAAGAAAATTCCACCCATTACCCTTAATTAGTTCCAAATCTTTCATTATCCTCATGTCAATCATATCCAACCCAGCCTTGATTATTTCTTTTAATTTGTGAGGAACATTTATTAACATTTTAAAAAAACTATCAAGTATATTTTTTTATACATCCATGTAATTAAATATATCTATGAAATAAAAAAAAATTACAATATAATATTAAAAATATATATATATATATATATATATATGTTTCCAACTTGGGTTGATCTGGTTTTTAAAAATTGTTTTACTAAAAATAATGTCAATATCTTTTACTTTATTTAGGATTAGATCATCCATTAGTAGAGATTTTGTTTCAACTTGTTTGATAATCCTATTGAATGTTTTCATCCAACATCAATATTTATATAGTTGATATAAGAATTTTTAAATTCCAAAAAACATAGTCTTCAAGGAATAGTTCAACCATACTGAGTGTGTGCATTCTTTACAAATGGGACACGCCCACATTTCGTTAACATTGTTTCCTGATAAATTTACAGAAGTGGGGAAGACATTTTTATCCTACACAACATATCCATCAATGTGAATTCTTTACATATATGACCATAATATATTATAACACCTGTTTTTCACAACAATTTTAGGTCTTCGATCAATGAATCCAAATAGAAATCAATATCATTACAAGTTTTCTTTGGTCTAGATATAAGTAGATACAACATAATTTATTTTTTCATCATACATAAACATGTATTAATGTTATAATATACCTACATGAGAAGACATGTATTGTGATTAATATTATTTTCAACAAAATAATTTATTCCATATGATGATAAATCAAGAAGAAATTTTCTTTTCCCATTTCTAAATTCCAGATACTCGTAATCAATCTACTTTATCTAAGGGGAATCTACTGGATGGGATAGGTTATCTTATTTAATTCTTTTATTAGTTTGACATTTCAATTGTACAAGGTTACTGTACATCCTTATAGTCTTATAATAATTGTAATGATCGGAATGTATAATACATATTTCTGAGGACTTGATTCAATTTCTGTGTATTGATCCATGAGACACTTATTAGGGAATTTTATGAGTGATACATGGTCATTGAAAAAAATTAAATCATTTGGAGAAGCACATATTATTGAAGAGATCATGACCATTGAATGTATGATTTTTTTATTATCATATTCTTGGCATGGTAGTTAATTTTTTACTAGTATCATATCATTAAGGATACCAAGTAGTTCTATAAATCAGGTGTCACTACATCTTCTAAAATCATTCAAATTAAATAACTGCAATATAACTGATAATGTTGTTTATTTAGTAATTATAATATCTAATCATCTCCTAGCATAAGAATTTAAATTCCAAAATAAATTAGAAAAATCACAGTGGTCATCATCAATTTCCATTTTCATTTCATACATGTGATCTCTATCATCATTTACATTGATATTTATGTCAAATGTTCCATAAATCATAATATCATCCCAATAATTTTTCACATTAAAATTTTCACTGTGTTTAGGAAAATATTTATAATAGTCATCTATTCTATCACAAAAAAATGTTCTTCTAACTATTATGGACTAGTTTGTATTTAATAACAACAACATAAACATGGATAAAGGACTTGAGAAGGGTTTTATTCATGATCTATTGCAAACATGATGAACTCTATAACTCAACCTTCAAAATATTTTGTCAAATTATTAGTGTGCATCCATTTTCAATTAATTTACATCCTCTTGGGTTCATAAAATATAATTTTTTATAGTAAAAAAATTAATAAACATTATATATTCATTATCATAGGTAGAAGTAAAAAAAATAATTCTAATAAGGGAATCCCAATATTTGATTATTTCAATGAATTTTATTATGATTTGATGAAAATGGGTAATTGAATTTTAAAAAATAATAACTCCGCTATGGCATGTGTAATCCCTTGAATTCTTAAAACATTGAATGTTATATAAATCATTCATCTTTAGTATATCATCCCCTAAAAAGTTATCATTTCATTTTGTTGTTTCACACTCATCCTCTATCTCTTTGTGCATATATACCTATATTGTCTGGAATACTCTAACTAGTAGTCATCCATGGGATGACTTCTTCTTAGAGTATTAAAAGTAACAAAAATTATATTAGGTATGATTCTTAAGAAACAAATTTAAATAATAACGATTTTAGATATGAATATGTTTTGGGTGATAGTTGAACTCCATTATGTACTCTAAAAGCAGTAATGCCTCCCATTTTAAGAATTACACCATTAGAACTAATTATTAACTTGTTCCCTATTGAATGTGAAATTTTAGGGAAACACTTTCTTATTTGTGATTCATGGGGTCTCGGTGGGGACCTGGTATGAAATATGAATCCTTATGGCCTCTATGAATTCTATATTTATAGAAGAAATACCACCTTTAATACGTTCAATCCATTAACTAATACTACTCATACTTTTTATTAAGTTTATCTATCAATTCATTCATAATTCCCCTAAATAAATAAAAATTTAATATTGGAGAATATAAAGTAATAATATACCCAAATATAATAAACAAGAAAAACAGACTCCCATTCTTTGAACTAGAATATATAAAAAAGTTTTACTAAAACAAATTAATAAATAAAGAGTTATTTCATATACATGGATGGTAATTAGATATTATTAGGGTTGGTACTAGTATATTTATTCCTAAAATGATTAATACATAAAACTTTTTTCTAATAATTAATCCAATATATATGGAATTTTATAACCTCCATTATATTTACTAGAAAAATTTATGTAACAACCTATGGAATTATTACATTTAATATTAATAGTATGTCAAATATTTGAAATCATATCGAAATTAGAAAATCAATTTCAATTTATAATAAATAAGGACTGGAAAAAAAAATAAAAATGTACCGAAAAACAATAATTTTTTTAAATAGATTATAATTTTTATTTGATAAATTTATTCAAGAATTATGCCTATATGGGATGAAGAAAAGAATTATTTTCAAGAATAAGAAGAGTAGTATTTGTAATAATATTTCATATCCATGCCCATTATGGGTTCTATGGTTATTTTTGGCACATAGTATAAAATTTTAATCATAATGAGATATATAGTATTAACTATGGAATATATAGTCATTTTTTGTTTAAGGGGAGATGACCCACCCATACAAAAATATTTTTTAGGTAAGGACAATCTTGATAAGTTAAATTAGATGATGAGTTTAAACAATTGAATAATCTCTTTCGAATGTGTAAAAAATTAAGCTGCTGTATAAATGATTGTCAATAATTTATAAATACATAGATGGCTATAAAGAACAAATTAGAAATTTATTATATGAAAAAGAATGTAATTTAAGAGGAAGTTGGGATTGACGTCACACTAAGTTATTTTTTAAATGAAACAACCTTCCATAGTAGATATGGTCTTCTAAACTAACATGAAAAGTAAAATTGAGGTAATTAAATATTTTTAACAAGGCAAAAGGGTTCTTATTATATAAGAAATGGTGGATGTCTTATGATAAATCATTTTCATTTAAAAGATGTTCTTAAAAATAGGAAATTTTAAAAAATGAACTATTTTTTAATGTATTAAAGTTAAACATACATGATGTTTTTTATCTGCGATAAATGATATGAATTGATTTTAATAATTATTAATGAGTCAATTAAAATTTAAATAATGGATATATTTTTATAAGGGTATATAAAATTAAACACATCATAATCTAATCTGGGGTTGGTAAAAATTAATGGAAATCATTTTTTCAAAGATGAAATTGATTTTTGTGGAGGTAAACTGATCATATTATATAATGAGAGAATTAGATACAAACTTAAGTGGGGGGGATGTTGAGTTGCTTCTAGGATTAAAATATAAAAATAATATAAATTATTTTAATAATTAGAATGGGGATATTGTTAATTATTAAAATATTAAAATAGATATTTAAATAGAACACCCATTGGAGTTTATTCAATATGATATATATGGAACCTCAATAATAAATAAATTTATTGTGATAAGTACTTCATTTCAAAAAAAATTTAATTATACTCTGATCATAAATATTACTTTTTAGTAATATATATATATATATATGTGTGTGTGTGTGTGTGTAATTCTCTAAATGGGATTTTAATTCTAAGAATAATGTTTTAGAATGTTTTCAATTATGGGGTAAAGAAGTCTATATTAGATAATGGCAACGAGTATATGACACACTTGTTAGGGTGGTAAAAAATAATATTAATATTACTAATTAGTACAATATAGTTGATTTCCATGTTCATTCCATTAAATATTTTATTATGGATCACACACTATTCCTTCCACATTAGAATTTTTATGGTATTTTATATTTATTTTGAAAAAATGTAATATATTGGGGATTTTGAAAACTTATAAATAATAATAATAACAATAATGAATATATAATTTTATGAATAATGTATTATAAAATCCATTGATAAATCTGTTGGGTATTTCCAATATATTTATTTAATTTTTTTCTTAATGTGTTCTCCAAACATAATTATCACTTGAAATAATCAATAACACTCACCAAACCACCTATGACTATTAATCCCATGTAAGGAACTAGAATATTACTATTTCATGTTAAATAGGTCATGTATTTCCTATGTACAATGGTAGGAGGCATCCCAAAATTGAGTAGAATACCATTGGCTTCCACATCTATCTGGCTGAATGAATGAAAAGAACAATATTGTATATTTATAGTATAAACTAATTCATTACATATATTTTCACCAAAATCTATCATAATGAAGACAAATTTGGAAGGGGAATAATTTACAAACTATAGTGTGGAATTCTTAATACACTATATCGAATCTAGAAAATACCTTAAAGTGTTAATAAAAACCCAAAACTCATAGAAACCCGCCATTATAAATTCATTCAAGATTGAAAATTGGCGATGGATAATGAATAGAAAGAGACAATGGATGAAAAAAATTGCAAATAGATATCACTAAAAAAATCAATGAGTGAAGAGGAGGAGAATATAAAATACCTTAGATTAAAGCATCAAATCATATGAGAGGAAGTGGAGATATTTTCAAACATGGGAGTTTTTTCTATGGATTCAATCAACCCTTGAATAATTCAGGACATGGGTACGAGACTTCGAAAAGTTCTTTCATTGATTCGATATTAGATCCAATGAGGAGGACTGCTAGAAATACATGTCTTTGATGGAATGTTCAGATATAGAAACTAGTTCGTGAATCAATATAGTTCATTAAATAGATCGCGACACTTTTATCATTATTTCTAAAAAAGCACAGAAAATGATCTGTTTTAAATATGGAAAATTAATAAGTGCTGATAACATGCATATTTATTAATGATTTTCAGTGATGAAAAAGGATTTGAAAATTATAAATATTCTTTTAAATATATTTATATAAGTATTTATATATAATAATTATATATATTAATATAATATTGTAAATACTGTCAATATTAAAATATATTTATTATATTTTTATAATTACATAATTTATAATTATAGAAACATTTTTAAATATATATATATATATATATATATGTTTATGTATTTAAATAATTAAATATATATAATAAATACATATAAATATAAATACAGTAAATATATTCATTATAAAAATAAATTTAATTATAATTTAATAATTATTTAAATATATATAGTTTTTATTTACAGTAATAAAAATTCTTCTTATAAAATAATATATATTTAATTACAATTATAAATGTATAAATGTATACATATAGAAAATATACATTTATAAATATATTTATTTATAAATAATTATTTAAAAATATATTTTTAACATCATTAATGAATATTAAATCTTTATTGCATACATTTTAAAAATTAAGGATATTAAATGATTAAAAATGAGAACACATTAACAATATTGAAAAAATGTAGAAGTTTTATTAATTAAAATTAATTTATAAGAAAAATATGCTTATATATTTAAATAAAGATGAATACACGTATTAAAAATTTGTAAACATGGAAAATAAATATATATAAATAAGTAATTGAATTTGATTAAATTTAAAAAAAAATAAAAATATATATGAAAAATGAATTATTACCGAGCTATAATAGAATTAGAAATAAGTAAATAATTTTTTTATTAAATACATGAAATATTTAATTCCTCATAATATAATATAATTCTAAAATGAATAAAAAAATTTAAATGTATTACATAAATATTTGGTTTATGTTTTTATATATAAGATTTTAATAATTACGTAAATATTTATATGTGTGTGATTTGTATATAAAAATGAATTAATTATGTGTCTATATATATATGTGTGAAATAAATATAACAAATTATATATATATATATATATGTGTGTGTTAAATTGAAAAATCAAACAAAAATCAATTATGTCTGTTACTCGAGGGAATTCGTCAGTATTTTTAATTCTTATTATATTTTTATTATAAACCATTCTTCAATAAATATATCACTTACTTAATTTAAAGCATAAATTTCTTGTACTATATAAATCATATTTATATACATTCATATATATATATATTTAATATATATTATTTATTAATATTATCAATAATTAATTAATAAAATGTGAATATTTTTCATAATTAAATTATTTTTAATTTTTATTTGTTTAATTTTTACTTTATATATATATATATATTATGTATTATTAATTATAATTTATATATTGTGTATTTTAATTATTCATTTTTATCAATGATTATTTCATTATTAAAATTTATAATAATTATTTAATAAAACCATTTTTATATTTTATTTATGTAAATATTTTATTTTATTTCAGACCATTATTGGTCATAAAAAAGTTCACATAATGAATCCATTTATCATCAATAAAAATAAAGTACAGATAAAGGGTATCATTTTTTAGTGATACAGAAAATCGCTGATAAAGTTTACCCATTATTAGTGCTAAAAAAGAGCTAATAAAGTGAACCTTTTATATTCACTTGAAAAAGCACCGATAAACGGTACCCTTTATTAGTGTTCTTTTAGGGGTGATAAAGAACACCTTTTTAGTGCTTTTTTATATCAATTATAAAGGTTAGCATTGTTAAAGGTCCATTTTGTAGTAGTACGAGTACGGTATGACTCAAAGTATGTGTTTTCAATGTAATAGTTTTATTTTAGTTTTTTGTAAAATCCACATTGAAAAAATAAACTAAATGAGCTTAAATTGTTTTTAATCACTAATAATATTATCCATAATTCATTTACACTTTAAGGAATTAACAGTGTACCAATCTGATAGAAGATGTGGTCAGTATGACTTAATGTACGATTTTTCAATATTAAAGATTCAATATAGTTTAAAACACTTCACATTGACCAATATGAGATAACATGTATATATTGTTTTCAAACCTTTGGAAAACCATCCACAATTCTTTTTTGAGATGTAAGAATCAACCAAACATCAATCTGATAGTGAATGTGGTCATTATGACTCAAAGTGCATGTTTTTTTATATAAAAGTAAAATTTTAGTTTAAAAAAACATCGTAATGTAAAAAAATTGAGAAAACATGATTTGCTTATTTTCAATCCATTAGAAAATAATTGATAATTCATTTGTGACATGTAGGAATCGACAGAATGTCAAAAAGACACTTGATGTGTTCGATATGACTCGAAGTTCAGGTTTTCAATATAAAAGTGTCATTTTTTAAAATGTGTTTGACATTGAAAAAACCAAGTACAAAAGAACATATTATTTTAAAACATTAAAAATTGATCAAAAATTCATTTATCACCCATAGGAATTTACTATACACCAATACGACACACAATGTGGTTGGTATGACTTGAAGTACGTGTTTTAAATATAAATGTCTCATATTAGTTTGAAACACAACATATAGAAAAAACTAAGAAAATGAAATCAAATAATTTTCCAATATTAGAAAAATAGTGAAAATTATTTTTTGAGATATAGGAATCATCCACATATCAACCTGAAAAAATGATCTACTAAGTATGAGTCAAAGTGAATGTTTTCAATTCATAAGTGTCATTTTAGTTTAAAACATGTATAAAATAACCAGAACTGAGAAAATGAATGCATATTATTTAAAATTTTATAAAAATGGTTTGCAATTAATTTTTGACATGTAAGAATTGACCAAACATCAATTTTATACCTGATCTGGTTTGTATGACTCTATATCTGCAATTTCAATATAAAAGTTCCATTTGAATTTAAAATATACATCACCTCACCAGAATAGAGAAAATGAGCACTTATTTTTTTAAAACACTAATACGATGATCCATAACTCATTTTTCACTTGTAAAAATTGACTACATGCCAATCTAACACACAATGTGGTCAGTATTACTAGAAATACTTATTATTAATTTAAAAGTTTCATTTTAGTTTAAAACGTATCACATTTCCAAAAAATGAGAAAATGTGGTTGGATTATTTCCAAACATTAGAAAAATGATCCATATATCATTTTGTACCTATTGGAATTAACCAAAGGACAATATGATACCTGATTTGGTTATTATGACTCCAAGTAACTGTTTTTAATAAAAAAGTTTCATTTTAGTTTGAAACAAATATCAAATATCGAAATAGGATAAAATATGCTCATATTGTTTTAAAACTCCTGTAAAATGATATATAATTAATTTTTGCCATGTATGAATTAATTTCATGTCAATTAAACACCTGATGTGGTTGTTATGACACAAAGTTTATATTTTCAATAAAAAATTCCTTTTTAGTTTAAAACATGCATCACAACACCAAAACTGATAAAAAAATATCTTATTTCTTTCAAACATTTCCAAAAGGATACATAATTTATTTTTACTATGTATAAATTGAAAACAAACCAATCTGACACATGATGGGGTCGATATGATTGAACGTGTGTATTTCGAATACAAAAGTTCCATTTTAGTTCAAAACACACATCAAATAGACAAAATTGAGCAAAATATATTGTATTTTTTTAAAAATTCATTCAAATGGTACATAATTCATTTGTGAAATGTTATAATTTACCCCAGATCTATCCAACACGCAATGTGACCGATATGACTCAAAATTCATGTTTTCAATATAAATGTGTCATTTTAGTTTAAATCGTCATCAATATCCAAAACTATGATAATGAGATCAGGTTGCATTCAAATTTTTTGAAAATGATATATAAATCATTTCTAATGTGAATAAATTTATCAACAATCAATTCGACAGAATATTTGTCTAGTGTAACTCAAATTTTAGGTTTTCAATATATAAGAAACATTTTAGTTCAAAATAAGTATCACATAGGAAAATATGAGAACATGTGCTCAGTTTGTTTTATCATATTTTTTCAATATATTATATAATTAATTTTCTCGTTATTTTTTATTTGATACTTATTTAGTCAATTTTTCACCTATATATTTCATTAATATTATTGAGTAACGGTGTGAAAATTAAAGTATTATTCTCAAAAATAATGTTCTCTTGAAGTGAAACACATATGTAGTGAGTTTTTTATCACCCAAGATGTAATCCAATTAAAAAGAACATTATTTTAAAATCAATATGAAATGGAGTGATGTTCAAGGATCAGCCACCACTCAATCTACTACATGGTGTTTCTATCACGACTCAAAGTAAATGTTTTTCAGTTCAAAGTTGATACACTGTGTTTAATTTATTTCTTCATAGTATGACAAACATATTAATTGTTTTCTAATGTAGGTTCATTCATTTCGTCAAGCTAAAATATTTTATTCATCAACTAATATCATAAACTATGGTTAGTGGCCAAAGAAAAAGAAACATGGATGTTTTTGAATATCTATGATAAATTGTACTTATTGAGGTAATTTTACTTCATTTTGAAATATTTATAAGATATTTCTTTCTTGTATCTATGTTGTAAATTATATTTCAATTAATTTTTCTATATTCTCACCCTATATTTTATCTTTTCACCCAATTTTTTATATTTCTATAGTGTGTGATAATTTAAAAATCACACTGTAGTAGTATTCCCTTTTATCAGTGCTAGAAAATGTGTTGAAAACATGGTCTTTTATTAGTGATAGGAAAATAGATGATAAAGGGGTACTTTATTAGAGAAATAAAAAGTTCTATTAAAGGTATTATTAATCAGTTCTTGTAAATGTGCTGATAAGGGGAACCTTTTTTAGATATAAATAAAAGAATTGATAAAGAGGTCCTTTATCAATTCTTTTCTAGAAATGATAAAGGACTAAGTCTTTTAATAGTGCCCCAATTTTCAATGCTTTTTAAGATGAAAAATATCGATAATAAGACTATTAAAGGCCATATATTTTGCCGTTTTGGACCCACCTTATCCCTAAAAGTGGTCAATTATAGCACTTTCTCAATCAATGTTTTTCAGACATCCCAATAACTATATTCTCACTAAAGGTATAGTTCGATACCTCATCCCAACTATAACCTTCTCACTCAATGTATGGTCTTTTCCAACTCCCTATCACTCATCGTGAGTCCATCTTGACAGTATTTTCACCCAACAAAACCATATAGCAAGCACAAACATGCCCAATAAACAAAGAACATGACCTATACCACATGATCACTAACATAAAAATTGCTCACCGACCACATAGTAACTTTCCTCAGATCTTGGTCACAATACGCTGTATATTTATCCTCATATTCTAATGTTTGAAAGACCCCCTCGATTACAAAAGAACAACATTCAAATTATTTCATAATACTCATCTCACCCATAAGGGAATCCACTAGGATTAGTTATTCCAATCCCAATATCTTCTCATCTACACCAACTAGTACTCATCACTCAATGGTGACTACTAAACCCATAGGTTGTATCTGACGTAGATATTAATAAGTTTTCCTATGTCCTCAACCAATTTTTTTTATCTAAAACCAATACATATATATATGTATTGTCCCCATAAAATCACACACAAAGCCTCTTGACTTCACTTTTTCAAGTAGTTAAAAATTAAAACCCCACTAACATGTGTCTCATATTATATCTATCCATGTTAAACTACAACTTGACCTGGAGGTCCTTTCCCACTCATAGACCTCTTTTAGAATTTAATTCACTCTCAAGAGGAAATCCAACATCATACATGATACCTACGACCATATCACCCATCACCAAGAAGACAAAGATTATTATGGATACCCAACATGCCGCAGGAAGCCATCCTAGATTATTTACATATAATGTTAATCACATGAACCAATCTCATTCCACTTTTGAACCATGTGTAATCTTCTCTCCCATAGAAATAATGTTTCTAGGAAACTCCATTTTCTAAACCTTAATTAGAGCACAAACTATGAAACTAAGAGGATCTATCCCCCTTTCACTTTACCTAGGGTTATCTTATTCCATATCCTTTCTACCAATGATAAAATAAATATGGTGTCATGTAAAATCAAGTATAAAAACTCTATTGTTTTTTATTAAATGGAATACCTACCACTAACCCTGATTTACCATCATTAGGATTCTCCTCTATTCATTATCCATGCTCATCCATGCCTTTTCCATGATCATTTGAACACTGGATCCCCTAACTAAAGTAATAAAATCCACATTACTAATTATAATAATTTATAATAAACATCTTAATATAATAGAATGAGTATTAATTTCCAAAAAAACACATTTGATAATTCCACATCATTGAAACAACACAATACTTTGGGCGTTCCTCCTTAAAGAATTATGTTTATCCATGATTATTAAAATACCCATAATTAAAGATGATTTCTCACATTCTGTAGGGAATAATCTATGAAATTTTATACAAGGAAACTTACATAATTAAAAAACGAAAAAATAATGAAAATAAGAGGGGGTAAGAACATACCAAAAATAAACCACACGATCATACAAGAATCACCCCTCAATAAAGAGGTCAAATGGGGGATGTATACGGGACGATTATATGGAAAATGGATCTACATAATCTCCCATTTTATTTGAGTTTAAATGGGGTTTGATCCAAAAATGACTGGTCTTCCATGGTTTTAAAATCACAAAATGGACCACTTTACAATATGACCTATATTGTTCATGGTGTGATTCCCCCCAAAGTTCACCCATTATAGAGTTCCCCTTGAGTCATGTATTGAAACAACATACTTGGATAGAGACAAAGACCCCAGGTCATAAACCCTTACCTTGTGACCTCCCTAGTCATGGTGTGACATGCCTCTCTGAGACTAAACATAAATCCTTATATCTAGGAAATCAAATAGTGGCCTCTCTCTTTATGGAATGTCCTTCTCCAATCATGGAATGAACCATACCCTCATGAGAAAAAACCCTACCCAACTCACCTCTCAAGGTCATGAATTTAATAATCCATGTCGTGGAACATTCTCATGAAATATGATCACTATGTGACCCTAGGTTTTTGGATGCAATTGACCATTTTTTGTGAAACATTATAATGTAAATTCATAATATTACTCACCCCAACCATGAGAGTCATCGTCATAGTTCGATTCTCTATGACATGACAAGACCCAATATTCAAGGGTCTTTTCTATAAAAATACTTATATAAACAAAAATTATATGAAATCCAATTGTTGAAACATATGAAAAATACACTCACACTATGGTTCCCCTCTATATACACTTTATTCCACTTCCAACCCATTGTGATGGTGAAAACCACACCTACATTGGTATAGAAATCCATTTATAGAAAATGGGATCTCCCCAACCCCGCTCCAAAACTCACTCAAGATCCCAAAACACATGTGGGACCTATAGTTATATAAAAATTTTATTATATAGATATTAAAACCCTCATAATATTTATAAAAATTATGATTCAAAAAATGTACCCTACTCCAAGGGAAAAAATTCAAATTTACTCTAAATTTCATAACGCATAACATCATGGGTCATTACATAATCTTCAATATAAGGTATTATCTATTATAAATTTCATAAGATTAAATTCATGGGATATGAATTCTTAAAATAAATTATTATTTTTTATTCATTCACTATTTTGTTAAAATGAATTATTAAATACAATATCAAATAAGGAGAAACCTCATGGGATTTATAAATAGTACTTCCATTCAATCATTGATGTGTTCTCATTGGTTCATCCTCAACTATAAATCCTTCACCTAATGATCTATTATCCCAATTCCATTATAATAAATTTTAATATCATGTTGAATAGGTTGGATAATCCCATTTTAGTGTCGAGTGATACAACATCCCATGGACACAACTTGATAAGGGTTATACATTTTCATTATATCATGCGATCTTAATTATGATCATGAGATGAAAGAAGATACAATGAAGACTATGGTGAATAGTACAATAGTATCATTCTTATTCATTTAAAGTGTGCACGGTTTCAATATTATGTAATTTTTGATCATGGATTTTGGTTTCTTTAATATGTTCGGTTTAATTTAATAAGTGTTTTTTGATCCTATGGTAACCAACAATGAATGAATGATCATGGTGTTGCATTAAATAATTGTTGAATCAATAAGGTTACCTTTTGACTTTTCCATTCCTTCATGTTTGGGGAGATTATTGAGTCAATAAGTTTTCTATATGACTTCTACATTCCATCATGTTTTGAAAATCACAAACACCATATCTGATGGAAAATTTCATTTTCCATGAGATTTTACTCGATAAGGAAAATTTTCCATCCTCAAGGAAAATTTACACATACCATGATAGATTTTTTCATATAATAATATAACTCATTTTATTTCTAAGTATAAACTTTGTTTTAATATCTAATGTCTTAGAATCCAATAAATACTTAGTTATAGAGCATTCTGTTTTTCCAGATCTGAATTCAGGTTCCGAATTCTCTGAAATCACACTCCAAACATTCTGAATTCAGACTCTGAATTCTTATGAGTTCAGGCTCTGAATTCTTTATGAATCTAGATTTCGAATTCTATATAATTTAGAATCTAAATTCATCAGAATTCAGATTCTAAAGTCTATAGAATTTTGGTTCTGAATTCTTGAGAAACAGAATCTGAAGATTCTTATATTATAGACTACGAAGTATAACTTGTTTAGATTCCAAATTCCATTTTTCCTTAGATTCTACAATCAATTTCTCTTTACATTCTGAAAATTGAATTTTGTCAAGAAACCATATTTTTACTTACCCTTGTTTGAGTTATAATATGATGTCTTTCTTTCAGTTACTTACTAAACGTTTTTTGAGTGACACATATATAGGTCCCTACGAAATTCAATGAAAAATATGACCGTTGAAGGTGGGAGCCGACCATTGTAGTTGAACATATAAATAGAAGCTCATTTGAATGATCTCATGACTTTTTGACAGTTCTATGATTCATGATATTATATGCGATTGAAGTGTTTTCTAGAGAGAGAGGCTCTTTAAACTCTCAGTGTTTCGTGCAGATGTTGTGGACAACTTGTTCAGACTTTCTTCGTGCAAATTATGATCATATTGATCGTGGGCATCCGAGTTTGTAAGACAGAGGTTCTGGTTTCCTTGTAAATCTAGGGCTTGTGGGGATTACAAGATGGATACCAATCTTTAGATTGAGGGCCTATCTGGGTTTGGGTAAGACATACTTTCTTGAAACTATAAATCAAGGTACCTTTATCCTAGGTTGTTGGATACCCTACTCTTTGGGTTAAAAGATATCTATACTTGTCACTTGTAATGTTTTATGTTTGTTTTCCACTATAACTTTTGTTGGTGAGTAATGTATTACTATATTATACTTTCTTATAATTGCACTATGATTTAATAAGGTTCTGTACACTTTAAGGTATAATCTCTGTTTAGTAAACATTTTTTATGTTTCATTTCTGGAATCACATTTCCGGAATCTCATTCTTTCTTGAACCGAATTTCTGGAATCCAGTTAGTTTGTTGAACTAGTTCCCTTTACAGAATATAGTTTGTCTGTTGAACTAGTTTCATTTTTAGAATGACATTTTTGGAACATCATTCTTAGAAAAACATTTCTATAATCAAGAAATTTATTATAACTAAGAGGTTTGTGAATTTACCTTGTTTAACATTGATAAAAAACATCATTTTTAAAAGTTCCTAAAGCATTTTTTAAAGTATACAATTCAACGCCCTCTTGTATATTGAGTAACTACATCATCGTTTTGATACTAAATTAAGTATCATATCTATCCTAAAATTGGTATCAAAGGAGATTACCTCATACCCTAAACTAATCCAACAATTTGTTTCAGAGTATTATTTCAATCTGAATTAATCTCATGATTAGACTCAAAGGAGAAATTATCTTCTACTTTATATTTTCAGAATCAGATTTTTGGACTCATTCGGACTCATAAATTTTCATAAAGATATTCTATATCTATATTTTACTTTCTTAGGATATTTATTTTTTTTACAAACTTTTGTTACTAACATGTTTGTGTGGAGATATTTTATTTAAGATGACAGGAAAAAAATGTTGGTTCAATCAATAATATAAATCATACCATACCTCCTATTTTTTATGGAAATGATTATGAGTACTGGAGAGATAGGATGAAGACTTTCGTTATTAAAAATGGAGTTGATAACTACCTGATTCTAATAGGAGACTATAAAATTCATCATAAAGAATTGAGAACATTTAATTTTCATGAGAAATCAGAATATCAATATAATTTTAGAGTTAGAAATACATTTCTATGTTCCATGACTAGGAATATCTATAGTCAAATATCTTCATGTGAAGTTGCAAACAGTATCTGGAAGAAATTGTAAGTCACACATTTTGGATCATCTAATGTTATTGAGACAAGAAGAGCTATATTGAGAGCTGAATATCATCGCATTATTTTTACTTATGGAGAACCCATAAGAAAAGTTCAATAAAGGTTCATGACCATTGTGAATAGCTTACAGTCTATGGGAGAAAAAGGTTCGGATTATGTGGCACTTGTATATAAGATCATAGACCTCATGCCTAATCAGTGAGAGTCCAAGAAGACAATAATTGATGAGAATAGGAAAGTCACCCAGATTTCCTTAGGTGTGCTGTTTGGAACTCTTCGTCAGCACGTGACTAGAATGAAGAGAGATGATGAAAATGTTAAAAAGAAGAATGTAAATGAAGGATTTTCTTTCACAACTACATCAAATCATATGAAATCCAAGACTCCAAAAAGAGTTTCAAGATCAATGTCAAAGAAAGTTACTATTCTGTCAGAATCTAGTGATATAGAAAAATCTATAAATGAGTTGGCTAATCTTGCTCGGGGAATGAACAATATAGTAGCACAGAAGAACTATCAAAATATTTTTAAGAAGATAGACTGCAAAGAAAAAAATGATTGGGATGTTTCTTGTTACGAATGTAGAAGAACAGGTCATATCAGACCTAATTGCCCTCTTTTGAAAAAGAAGGATAAAAATAAAAGGAATTCAGAGAGAAACATGATGAAGTTATATTGTTCTATGTACAAGAAAATTCTTAATGAAAACTACACCTTGAGTGCTAGTTGTATAGATGCTTCAGGAATTGAATCTTTTAAATATGAATCATTAGCACAGAAAAATGTTGGATTCATTGATACTACTTCATTCCCAAAAACATGTCTTATGGCCAAGGTACTCTATGCCGAAGATTCAACAAATTTTCCTCTTGATGAGAATTATTATTCTAAATATGTTACTTCTAATGAAGATACATCATCTTCAGATAATGATGAAATACCTTCGTATGAAGAAGTATCTAGATTTCCCAAGTTGTTAGTAGAAAAAAATTGTAAAATTTATAAGAAACAAGAAAAGGAAAATACTAGAGAGGAAGTTCTTACCAAAGATATTTCAAACCACTCTAGAGACCTTGAAGAGAAGGATGAGCTCCTTGAAAAAAAATTTAGTGACCTTAAAGAAGTAAATTCTGAAAAGGAAAAACATTCCAATTATCTTAATAATTTTATTTCAAAAATAAATGTTTTTGAGGAAAAATCTTACTCTAAGGAAATAATTCTTGAGGATAGGAATTTAGCCATAAGACTAAAATCCAAAATATATTCCCTCAAGAAACTTCTTGGTAAATTTACATTAGGTAAAGAAAATTTTAAAACGATGTATTCCCAAATCAGACCTCAAGGAAATACTTCTGGAGTAGGTTACACTCATAGAAAACCTGTTTTAAAAAATGACTATTTTATTCCATCTAGATCCCCTTTTTGCAATAAATATCAGAGTGGTAGGAATTCGAAGATGAATTTTTCTTTAAATAATATTCAATCTCTTGGGTTTCATAAAGCTTATTTTTTAAACAAATGTGGATTCCCAAAAATTTATTATCTAACCCCGGATCCAAGAAGGTTTTTTTCCAAAAGTCTAACACTCTTATTTTCAGGGAACTAAAGTAAGTACCAACATTAACACTTTGTACATGGATAGTGGATGTTTCCGGAATATTATTGGTAACAAAAACTTCTTTGAAAATATTATCAAGACGAAAGGAGGAAAATAACTTTTGGAGACAATTCTAAGGGAGAAATTATTTGGATAGGTAAAATTGTTCTTATTGAAAAAACTTTGATTTCAAATATTTTATTTGATAAAGGTCTTAATCACAACCTCATTAGCACAAGACAATTATGTGATGAAGGTTTCCTTGTGAATTTTAGGAATGACAAGTTCTTAGTACCCAATTCCAAGGAAATGTTGATTCTTTCTACTAATAAGAAAGAGAATGTTTACACACTAGAATTAGAAGACCTTAGAAGCTAAGATATACCATTCCTTAGTGCAATGGAAGATCATTCTTGGTTGTGGAATTGGATTCTATGACACTGTAACCTTAGGAACCTATGAAAAATCTCTAAGAAAGTACAAGTTAAGGATCTACCAGAGCATATATTTGATTCTTCAAAAGTTTGTGATCCTTGTCAATATGGAAAGAAAAATAAATTAAGTTTCAAATCTATCTGTGAAGTCTCAACCACTAATGCATTATGGTTAGTGCATATGGATCTTTTCAACCCAACACAAACTGGAAGCATCAGAGGAAAATATTATGTATTTGTCTTAGTTGATTTTAACACTAGATTTGCATGGGTATATTTCTAGAAAATAAATCTAAAGCATTTTCTTATTTCAATACTTTTATATCCCATGTTAAAAATGAGAAAACCCTTCCTTTGATAACTATTCATAGTGATCATGGAGGAGAATTTCAATATTCTGATTTTAAAACTTTTTGTAGTAGAAAAGGCATTAGTCATAACTTCTCAGCACCAAGAACACCTCAACAAAATGGTGTTGTTGAAAGAAGAAATAGAATTCTTCAGGATATAACAAGAACTATATTGAGCGAATATTCAATAGCCAAACATTTTTGTGCTGAAGCTGTATGTACTAATTGTTATACTATAAATCGTGTTTTAATTATAACTTTTCATAATAAAACTCTTTATGAGTTTTGGAATGGTAGAATTCCTAGACTTTCCTACTTCAAATTTTTTGGTTGCAATGTATTCATACTGAATACAAAAGATAATCTAAAAAAATTCACAACAAAATCTGATGAAGTAATTTTCATAGGCTACTCGACAACTTCTAAGGATTATAGTGTTTTTAATAAAAACACGTGTACTGTTGAAGAAAAAGTACATTTAAAATTTTATGAAACTGATCCTTTTGTTTTTAAACAACCTCAACCTATATCTTCAGATTTATTTTCAAAAACTAATTATGAACCTTTGATAGAAGATCCTTCTGATAAGGAATATTTTTAAGAAAGTATTTCTGCAACATTTACCCAGAATTCTTCCTACCCTATGTTGTTGAATAGGTTTTACAAAACCAAAATAAGTTGTTTCTTAAGAATAACCCTGGTGATAGTATAATTGGTGATGTAAATCAACCATTATGGACTAGAAGTTCTCTAAGAAATGAAGTTGAACATCTGGCATTCCTTTCTCATATAGAACCAAAAATAACTGATGAAGCTTTAGGTGATGATGATTGGATAAAATCTATACAAGATGAGTAAAATGAATTTGAAAGGAATAAAATCTAGACCATGGTTGAAAGAACTAAGGAAACATCTTTTATTGGAGTAAAATGGGTCTTCAGAAATAAATGTGATGAAAATGGAATCTTAGTAAGAAATAAAGATAGATTAGTTTCTAAAGGATATAATCAACAGGATGGTACAGAATATGAAGCAACATATGCTCCAGTGGCTAGACATGAATCTTTTCGTATTCTACTTACCTTTGCAACATTATTCAATTTCAAACATTTTCAAATGGATGTTAAATGTGCTTTCCTTAATGGTTATGTTCAAGAGGAAGTATTTGTTATAAAACCTCCTGGTTTTGAAGATACAAAACATCCTGGACATGTTTATGAACTTACCAAATCCTTGTATGGACATAAACAAGCCCCTCAAGCTTGGTATGATAGACTTATGGGATTTTTTCTTCAAAATAATTATGTTAATGGAAAATTAGATCCATCCCTTTTTATAAAGAAATATATGAAAAATGTTTTGATTTTCCAAATCTATGTTGATGAAATTATATTTGGTTCAACTCAGCAATATTTTACTGATTCCTTAGTGGATCTAATGAAATCTGAGTTTGAAATGAGTATGATGGGTGAGATAACATTTTTCCTTAGTTTTCAAATTTCTCAAAAACCAGAAGGAATCTATATATCCTAACATAAGTATATTAAATATCATATTAAAAAGTATGGATATGGAAAAACAAAGAGTACAGGAACTCCCATTATTACCTCAAATACACATGATCTTAATGAAGCTGGGAAACCAGTTGATCAAACATCTTTTTGAGGTATGATAGGAAGTCTACTTTACTTGATAGCTAGTCCAACCAAAATAATGTTTTCAGTAGGCCTATATACAAGATATCAATCTAATCCTAAGGAATCTCATTTAAGAGAAGTGAAAAGGATTTTCACTACTTAAATGGAACCATAGATTTAGGACTCTTTTACATCTCTAGAAATGATTTTGTTTTAAAAATATTTTCCAATGGTGATTTTGGTGGATGTAGAATGGATGGAAAAGTACATCCAGAACTATTCATTTTTTAGGAGATTAATTAATTTCATGGTTATGAAAAAAGAAACACTTTGTAGTACTTTTGACTGTTGAAGCTTAATATGTACCAGCTGGAAGCTGTTGTGCTCAAGTGTTGTGGATGCAACACAAACTCATAGACTATGGCATGAGTTTCACCAAAACAAATAAAAATTTGTGATAATACTAGTGCCATTGACCAGATTAAAGTCCCTACACATCAGTCTCATGAAAAATAGATATATATTAGGAAATACATTCCTAGGGATCACAAAAAAAGGGATATCATTCTTCAATTTATCAGAACTCAAGATCAACTTGCTGACATTTTCACAAAATTTTTACACTCCGATATATTTTAAAACATTAAACACAATTTATGAAGGATAATTGTAAGGTAATCTTCAATGTTAACTTCCTATTGAAATAAAATTATTATAGTAAGGAACTCCTTTTCATAGGGGGAGTAAATTTTCTTATTAGATTCTAATTTTCTTTCATAGTCTAATTTTTTTTGTACTTAAGATTTTTTGAATGAATATTTTTGTACATAAGATTTTCGTAATGAATATTTTTGTACATAATGTTATCAGAATGAAGATTTTTGTACTCATGATTTACTTAATGTATATTTTTTAACTTAAAATTTTCAGAATGATGATTTTTGTATGTAAAATTTTCATAGTCAAAGTTTTCATAATAAAATTTTCAGAATCTAAAGTTCTTCTAGAAGAATTATCTCCATTATGAATAATCTTCCTAGCAATCTGAAAGGTATGTTTTCTTTCTCAAATTTTCATAATCACCATTTATTTTTTGGTATTTTTATCTATTTATAAGTTTTTCATATTCATTTTTGAATCTGAATGTTTTTCTTAAAAAACCTCAAAAGATCGGATTCAACCAAAATTTCATTCTGGCCATCATAGAAATTATCAGATTTGATCATAAAGTTTCTCAATCGTCAAGTTTTGTGTGTAAGTTGAACCATCACATCACTTTATTATATAAAGGACCCAGATGGTTTTCCCACATCTATCTCAAATATCTTTCTTTCTGAAGCTCTTCCCTTCTACAAAATCTCATTCTTAACTTTTCAAGGTTTCCTTAACTCCGAATGTCTATTGAAGTATCTTCCTAGAAAGACATGTAAACTTTCAATCCAATTTCTGAATGGCATATTTAGAGAGAGAGGCTGGTACATCCAAATTTATTTTCTATGTATGATTCTATCATCTCAAATAACATCAAGCTGAATGTATGGGAGAGTGTCTGCATATCAAAACCAGGAGAATATGATCTGGTTTAGACGAAATTTTTATTTGAATTCTATGAGTCAGTACATTTTTTTAAGGAATAAATAAAAGACAAAATCTCTTTCTAGATCTATGGTAATACTTATGTTCTTTATTAAACCAAGGAAACTAGTTTTATTGGAGTCCCCTATGAAGGAGAAGCTGAGTTCTGTTCTCATAAGCTACTGGATGTTCTAGAAAGCTTTATTAAGGTAAAAGCTTTGGATTTCCTCAGCCTTTCAAAAGTTAAGACTATGAAAATTCTTCATCTCACTACGAATTATTGGATTCATGAATTGTGGGTTCAAGGATTTATCATACCAAGAAAAGGGGATAAGGATACTTTGAAGAAGTGTGATACATATATCCTATATTTCATAGGGAATCTAAGAAAGATTCACTTGGTTAAGAATATTCTACTGACAATTGAGAATATAAAGAATGTAAATATGAAGGCTCATATTATCATGTATCCATCCATTATCTTAAAGATGATTGTTTGGTGTTTAGAGTCCTTCAAAATTCCTTTTAGTTCTCAGACAAGAAATTTAAAAGTCATGCTGGTGAGTTATTACACTCTGAGAAGGATGAATGTTGGATTTTCTAAAAACTATGAAGAATTTTATGATTTGACTGAGGTAGAGGAATAAGCCTTATCGAAGAAACAAGAGGCCGCTAAGACCTCTATGAATGGAAGAAGGAAGAGGGAGATGAAGGAAGTAAAAGAGAAATAAAAATCCCCAGAGGCTAAGGAAACCCAATTTGCACCTCTGAATCCAAAGAAAAAGAAATACTATTTGAATGAGTTAGTAGAAAAATAGAGGGAAGCCAAAGAGATGAAAAAGTAGGGAATCCTACCTTTGGTTTGGATCCTTCTGAAGAAAAATCCTTAAAAGAAAAGACTACTGATGAGATTGAAAAGTAATAAAAATAAAAGAAAAAAAAGAAGAAGATGACTGAAGTAGAGATATTAATCACATTTGAAGGCAGTAGGGAAAGCATTTGAGAAGTGTATGGTACTAGAATCCTTTCAATTACAAACATTACCTGAGACTCTAGGAAAAAAGTTTGTGATTCTAGAAAAGAATCTAAAAGAAGTTGTTCAATAAGAAAAATTAGTATTAGAAGAAAAAGAATAAGCTTAAAGTGGTGATACCGAAGAGCTGATTAAGCAAGTAGAAGATTTTAATGAGATGGAAACTCTTTCAGAGAAATTATCACTACGAACATTTGAAGCCGAGTCATCAAAACTTTCTACTCCTGGGATGGATGAGGAAAAGGCTGAATTTGAAGTTGAAAACCCATCTGATAAAGAAATCATGAATAGAGATTTCATTCATCCTGAGGATGATGAGGCAGGAGCAGAGAAAGAATATGTAGATGAAGACACAATCATTTAGATGTCTAATAGTGAGAATGAATCTTCTGACCAAGAGAAACCCATTCTGAAGTATGATAAAGGAAAATAGGTGGTAGTTGATACACCTTGCAAATATGTGGTTAAGAGGAAAAATTATGGTGGATCTTCAAAGAGGAAAGATACTGTCAAAGAAAAAGAGTCCTCAATAAGAAAAATTTCTGATTCAGAATCATCCTCTTTGGGTCATGATTTCATAGACCAGTCCCTGAAGAAGCTTGTTGGCACCATTATGATGTTTCCAAGCATTGACTTAAGATTCCAAATTCTTCAACACTCTTTAAATCAGAAATCAGATTTAGTATCCATAGTGACGGATAAATGTTTCAATCTTAAGGAAGACTTCAAAATATTTTTCATAAACTACAAGGCTCATAAAAGATCTTTCAAGAGGATGAACATTTGGTCAAAGAAAACTATGGAAGACATGAAAATTCTTGATGAGTTTCAAGAAAATGTTAAAGAAGAATTTGAAATCGAAGATGTGAAGATCAAGGATCTCGCAAATTGCTGTGGGGAGAATCTAACTTTGGAACATAATTCTAGGACTCGAGAGGTGAAATATCTAAATGGAAGTTACATTCAGTTTCTCCGAGCTAAAAGAGAGAAATATATCTGATAATTGAACTTGAATAGAAATTTCTAAGCAAGAAGAAGTTATAAAGGGGAAGGTAGAATCTCTTAACGCTCAATAAGATAGAATCAAAGCCTTAGAGAAGAAAACCATATATCAATACCATCTTCTAGAAAATTAGAGGAAGACCAAAATGAACTCAGGAATCTCAAGAACATAGTAAAGAAGTTGATTCCGAAGGAAAAGGAAGGATAGAATTATTCATTTCTGATCTTTTATTGTATTTTCTTCCTTGTATAAATCTTCCCAATTGTAATGAAATATTGGTTGATCTTTATATTTTTGTGTGTCTAGTACTAATATTTCAGGTACCAAATTTCCTTTTCCATTCCCATTAATCCTTTTTTAAAATCACACAGTGGGAGAAAGGAATGAAAAAGAACGGAATGAAAAACAATACAAAGTAAAAGAATAAATTTCTCTATGTAAGAGGGAGTTCATCCAAGGGTTAGTTCATATCCAAGAATATTTTCAAATCAAATGAAATGCTAAGTCTCAATCCAGAAATCAAGAATAATATCTTTAGTGTTTCCAAAGCCTAAGAGGGAGTTAGTCATATTCATTATTGGTCATGTGTAAAGGTAGATAATTTTTATTTACAAGTCCATAAAACTTTTAAGTCCTTATATTTTTTTATCACTTTTGTAAGGATGTTTGTGTTTTCCAAAAAGGGGGAGATTGTTGAGCCAATATGGTTTCCTTATAAATTTTTCACTCCTTCATTTTTGGGGAGATTGTTGAGTCAATATGTTTATCTTATGACATATACATTTATTCATGTTTTGAAAATCAAAAACACCCTATCTTAAGAGAAATTTCATTTTCCCAATGATTTTACATGATATGGAAAAGTTTCCTTCCTTAAAAAAATTATTCTTACCATTATATAATTGTTCATATAATAATCTAAATCATTTTATTTCTAATTTAAAAATTCGGATTCAAATTTAAAATCTCGGAATCTGATAAATATATAGTTATAGAGCATTCAATTTTTTGGATCCAAATTCAGGTTCTGAATTCTCTCAATTCTGACTCCGAACATTCTGAAATCACAATCCATATTCTTGTAAGTTCATACTATGAATTCATTAAGAATTTAGGTTTCAAATTCTTTAAAATTCAAACTCCAAATTCCTCAGAATTAAAAATTATAATTCCTTAGAACTCAGTATCCAAATTCCCTCAGAATTCAGACTCTGAAGTCTAAAGAATTATGGTTCCGAATTCTTGAGAAACATAATCCAAATATTCTTATATTATAGACTCTAAAGGTTTAATTTTTTTAGATTCTGAATTCCATTTTCCCTTAGACTTTGAAATCTATTTTTCCTTACATTTTGAAAAATGAATTCAGTTAAGCAACCATATTTTTACTTACCCATGTTTTAGTTATTAAACAATTTCAAGCTTTCTGTTACTTACTAACCATTGTTTGAGTGGCACGTACACCGATCCCTCTAAAATTCAAGGAAAATTTTACTATTAGATGTGGGATCTGACCGTTGAAGTTGTACCTATAAATAGGAGCTCATTTGAGCAATCTCAGGTCTTTTTGATAGTTATATGATTCTAGAGATTATATGTTGTTGAAGTGTTTTCTAGAGAGAGAGAGGCTTTTTCAACTCTTATTGCATCGTGCGGATGTTGTGAACACCTTGTTCGAGTGTGAACAACCTATTCATACATTCTTCATACAGATTCCAATCGTGCTGATCATGGGCTTCCAGGTTTGGAAGACAGAGGTCCCAATTTACTTTTAAATCGAGGGCTTTTGGGGATAAAAAGACAAATACCAATATTCGGATTAAGGGATTACCTGGGTTTGGGTAAGATATAATTTCTTAAAAGTATAAATCAAGGGAAGTTTATCCAAGATTGTTGGATACCCTACTCTTTGGGTTAAAATATTTCTATACTTGTTACTTGTACTATTAGTTAGTTTTCTGCTATAACATTGGTTTTTGATGAATGTATAACTATAATATACTTCCTTATAATTGTACTATGATTAAATAAGGTTCTATATGCTTTAAGTTAGAATCATTGTTTTGAAAACTTTTTTTATGTTTCATTTTCGGAATAACATTTCCATAATTTCATTCTTTCTAGAACCACATTTCCAGAATCTAGTTGGTTTGTTGAACTAGTTCCATTTCCGAAATCTAGTTAGTATGTTGAACTGGTTTCATTTTCAAGAACAACATTCCCCAAACTTCATTCTCAGAACAACAATTCCAGAATCCGGCATGTTAGTAGAACTAAGTGGTTTGTGAATATACCTTGTTTAACTTTGTTAAACAACATCTTCTTTAAAAGTTCCTAAAGAATTTTTTTAAGTATACAAGTAACCCCCTCTTGTATATTGAGTATCTACATCATAGTTTTTATACTACAATCAGTATCATATATATCCTACAATCAATAGTACTATAATTTGTTATGAAACATATGATTTAATCAATGTTTGTTGTTCATGATATATATATAAGGATCCCTATGTAATATGATGGTGTATTCTAAATTTCAAAATACTTGGAATATTTTTTTTAACTCAAGCTATCTTCTTATCCTCTATTTCTATAATGAGATACAAGTATATCCTGAGATAAATGAGTTTTTTCCATTTAAGGGTTGATGTAGTCTAACATATTAATACAAAATAAAAGAGGAATTTATTTTGGATTCCTATTTCTTGGTCTTCATCATAATTATAAACTTTATAATGAAAGTGAAAACATCAGTGAACGGTACATTACATGAGATCTTTATTTGAAAGTTACACGTGATTTCATTTCATGTACATAGTTCATCATTATTTTGGTTTTTTATTATACATAAATTATAAAAAAATTTATACTTTCATTGAAACCATTATGTGGTATTATAGCCACAACAAGTGATTTGGATCATGGATTCATTCTTAACTAGAAGAGTTCTTGTTTACCATAAAAAACCGAGTAACGTATCATTTTGAACAAAAAATTTCATGTCATTTAATATGATTAGAGAGGTTAGGTTGGCATCATGAATTATGATAGGTTACAGATCATTATTATGTGTGCCATAATAAACATAGGAGAAATTTATTTTTAATTTCACACAAGGAATATCCTATATTATGTTAATCCTATATCATTTCGACTGATTATTACATAGACCCCATGTTACATGAGGTTAATTTTATTTATTCTGACACATGGTAGAAGCTATAT
Organism: Viscum album; assembly: GCA_963277665.1. Taxonomy (NCBI): domain Eukaryota; kingdom Viridiplantae; phylum Streptophyta; class Magnoliopsida; order Santalales; family Viscaceae; genus Viscum; species Viscum album. The sequence goes on along the minus strand of OY728159.1, from coordinate 1,414,632,953 downwards.
AATATATAATTGTATTTGTACTACATATTCCATCACCAATCGATATGAATCCTATGAAGTTCTTGGTTTAGTTTGATGGGGCTAGTGTAGATTAATCCCACACAAAAACCCTATATGTGGTTTAGTAAATCCTATATATAATATCGTATAAATCAGATATTGTGGTTCAAATATTAGGAAATCCATCACTGACACATGATTTAAAATTATTTAAGGCAACAAGGATTATTCCAATTGAAGGCATCATGGTTTATTATTAATCAATGCCTACACATGTTTTTTTTCACACAATAAACCATAAAAATCACTTTAATATTAATGTAACACATGCATAACATTAAAAATGATATATTTATGATTTTTTTATTTCAGTTATGAAATTAATTATATTGTTATATATGTTGATCATAAATAATAATAAGTGTTATTTTAGTATATTAATTAATTTATAATTTTATTAACAAATTTATTAATTTTTAATTTTTATTATTTATTATTAAATGTTAATGGCATAGTCAATAAATTAAGATCTTAAATATTAGTCATTAATGTTGAAATAAAATTTTGAATTTTTATTGAATGCCTTATAATTATTAAATAATTATTTTATTGATAAATAGAAAGTTTAATTTAAAAAATGGTTATAAATTATAATAAATTCCAAAATATATTAGATTTTATATTAATTATTAATTATTCATAATTATTTAATTTAACATTTTAAAACAAAAAGGTTTTATTTTAAAATTGTGTAGGCCATATAAAAATGAGTTTTGATGATTGATTTGATAATGTTTCAATTAATAATTAAAATTTTATATATAGATAGGGTAATATTATTTTATTTATAAAATTTGAATATAAATTGTTTATATTTCAGGTAATATCATATGTTTAAATTTATTTAAATATAATGAATAATATGAAAGTTATTATATTAGTAAATGTATAAAATGAGTTTATATTCATAATTATGGAATTTCAATTAGGTATTTATGTTTTTTATATGTTTATAATTAGTATTAATTTATGTTTTTTTATAAATTATTTATCTGATGTTTAAATTTATGATTATTTCTTTTATTAATTTATTCTTAGATTTATTCATAGATATAATTATTATATTATGAGTTGTTATATTTTTGATTTAGTTTGAAGGTGTTTGATGAACCTCGAAAGATTATCATACTTGAATCTAAGGAGTTACATGATAACCTTGGACATGGATTTTGTCCTCTTCTACATTCAATTTGTCTTGTATTGAGTTATGAGATTGATTTATTTTGTTATTTATGATTTATAAATATATGATGTTAGATTTATAATTGAGTTGAGATACCTCTTACGTATTGTATTATTGGGTATAGGAACTATAGATTGGACTACTCACAAGATCTAGAAATTATGTCTTGTCTAAAAAGTGTGGGTTAACTATCATGGCTCCAAGATTACTTGTAACATCCTGAACTATTTTAAATAAAATATTCCATTGGATTTAATTAAATGTATTATTTTGTAAAATGGTTATATAAACACATGAAATTCATCTGTTTTATGTTTTTTAATGTAAAATACCATAATAATATGGGCCATTTATAATATTGTTGTTGAGAAGTGGTCACATGATTAGTATAAATATAGGGCTTTCACAAATACAATTGACTCAGAAGAAGAAAGTGATGGCCAAAAAACTAGAATAATTCCCTTGGAAGTACATTTAACAGAGCTTCCGAGGGATATATAATCTCTAGGATTTTCCATTGACAAAGCCCATGATGAGATCCAATTATGTAATTATGATAGAAAATGTTTACGAGAGAAGTTCAAACTCATCGAGATCACAACCTAAACCATGTTTTCCGAATAGACCCATGATTATATCAATGTCACACACCTTACTCTTAGGGTGTACACACATGTAATAAAGGGATATGATCATAACCATGATAATTCTAATATGTATATTATATATAAATGTATATATTATCATATTAATTATTTCTTTTAATGATGTTGGTTTTGATTCAATTAAACAAAAATTGTATTTTTGGATAGTATTAAAATTCAATTAAGGGGATTATTTTGATGAATTAATGGATTTTTTAAATAAATAGTATTTTAATAAAATATTAACATGAATTATGGATTATTAATTATAATTGGTCGTCAAATTTTTATGATATGAAATGTACTTTTTATAAGGGTTAAAAAAAACTGTCATTATCAAAAACCCATCATTTTTTCAATAAATGTCGAATCTTATTTTAAAAGTTAGAATGCAGATATTAACAAATTTTTTTACCTAAAATTAATATTAATTTTTGAATCATAATTTCTAAATTATTAAATAGTGAATTTTTCATATTTTTCTCATACATTCAAATTTTCAGAAAAAAAATTAAATGCTGTATAAATATATTGTGTGTTTTATAACATACAAATGGACCCAAAATGATTTAATAAATAATATAATTGTAATTATAATCACAATTTATAGTTTCCCATTGAAATAATGTGATTTTAATATAATTTTATTTTTTATATAATGTCATTATGAAACCTCCAAAATGTATAATATATATTATGATTTTCAATTCATGTATGTAAAAATGTGACTCACCTCCATATAAGCAATGAAAATATTTTAAAATCTTGATAAATTTGCATAATAAAATAATGTAAACCTCTCATATCTAGAAAAAACTTGGGAAAATCCATTGTATGGTTTTTGGTTTTGAATATTTAATTATATAGACTCCAAAAACTATGTTTGTGAAATATTAAATAATTTCCCTCTCATTTATAATATAAACCCACCATACCACCCAATTATCTTTAATAAAATTGATTTTATAACATCTATAATGTTTCTTCCCATCATTAGATTTATAAAATGGTGAACCAAGGTCTCAATAATCCTCTCTTTAAGCTTTTGAAATCACACACTCAAGTAAGGGTTCATTCCTTTCTCATTTTTATCAAAGTTTGTTTGTATTGTTACTACCTATTAATTTCAAATAAAAATGATGGGGTATGATTTAGAACCTCACACATACTTCTCTTATTATGTTTAAATGATGATATACCCATTTATCAATCATTAATCCCCCCAATGTTTACCTATTACCATTCCAAAATTGTGTAAGAATTATTCCATTCCTAGTCAACCTTAAAGTTTCATTATTATCTTATGCCTTATATTTCCAAATTTCCTATGTTTGTAAATTTATTACTATTACCCTATTAATATTCATTTAATTTATATATTATGAGAGACCCATTTCTCTCACATAAACCCTTTTTATTAATTTTTATGTTACGCTGTTACGTTGGCGAAATTGCATCATGAATTTCTATTAAAAAAATTTGTAGTGACTACCATTCCCAGTCCCTATCAAGGTTTTTAACTTTTATACAAATATAAATTTTCATTAAGGACTTATATGTATGTATTCCACACCCTTTGATGCAGTAATAAATTATTATGATGAATGAATCCATGTTTTATGAACTATGTGTCACACTAAAGATTGAGAATGAAATGAATGAGATGAGTGCGCCCAGAATTATATAGTGCTCCAATGAATCGGGTAATGTTTATTATCAAGATTATTCATGTAATTACATGGGTTTACATGATTACTTTATGGTAATATTTCCACTATAAACGGTTCTCAATTTATTCGGGAGTTATGATGAAGTTTTTTATGTCATTACCGCATTTCCATGTTATGAGTATCATTCTATATAATGCTTTATGATTCCTTTTCCATTACACCTCATTGATATGAATTTCCTAGCATGTAATATTATCTTCATTTTTTTCAATGTTTACCCCCTTTCTGGGATTTATAGCTCACCAATTTCTTATGTATTTTCCTTAAGATATCCCATGCAGTTTTAAGGTAGATCATGTTAAATATGTATTCAACAATGATGTTGGTTTTTATGTTTAAAATTGTAATGAAATGAACCTAATTCAAAATTACACAAGACATATCGATATTTATGGTTTTATTAAGTGTAATTTTATGTAATTTAATCAGGTATGAATGTTGTAAAGTGAATAGGGTTGCTATAGTGTGTATTAGAAGAACGTTTAGTTATTTTTGGAATTATGATTAGAACACTATAGTGAAAGACATGGGGATGAGAATAAGTATAAAAAAACTTCTGTAATTTTTTATTTGTATAGAGTACATTTTTTTATAAAGAACATTAAACACTATCTCAATAAAAAAAATTGGATGTGGCTCTGGAACAGATATATCTCTTGGTAAAACCCAAAAACACTACATTGCTATAGACTCAAATTAGAGTTGGTTCACGATAACAGGCCTTGATGTACTTCTGGTTTGACACTTCCAGGGTATATTCTTTGGTAAATTTAAAATCTTAGTATGAACCATTATTAAGGTAAAAATTCCCATAAGAATATACATTACAACATAGATCAGGAACAACTTATATTGTATCCTACAAATTTGTAATATAAGGAAAAAATGTAATTTATAACTTATCCAATTAATGTCATGGAATATTTATGTGTTTAATAGTTTAAAATAATTACCCCTAATGTTCCTTTTATTCAAGCTAATGGATGACAATATGTGGAATTAGGATAAAAACTAATGTGAATATCAATGTAATGATTTCCCTAATGAGATTCCCAATTCGATTGGAGTGGGAGTCATGAAACATTATCAGGATACTCTCTATGATAACTAATGTTTTGAATAGAAATGTAGATCAAGAGGAACATCAAACCCACTAAGAAAGAAAATTTCACAATCAAGAAATTCATGAGATAAAGGCCACCTACATTCAATGGATCATATAATCCCTGAATTTCTCAATGGTGGATCAAATCCATTGAGAAGATCATCCCCATCCTTCAATGCTCTAAATAAGAGAAGGTTCTTCTGTCTTCTTATCATATGGAGGGTGAAGCTGATCAATAGTCTACATTGATCAAAAATATGAAACCCGAGGAATAGATTGATGTAATGGGTTGAAAGGATTTCTCGAAAATGTATTTCGATAAATATTTTCCTCATACCATCAAACTTAATATGTAAATGGATTTCATTTCCCCCATGTAAAATAATGAAAAATCCATTGGAGAGTATGAGTAAAACCTCGCAATGACTTCCCAATACACCTCTGTCTCATTTATTACCCCTAAATGAAAGGTTGACTGCCTAATTGGATAGCTAAAACCTATCTTACAGAAATCTCTATTGAATATTACCATTGATAGATACGAAGAAATTTTCTGATTTACCCTCAATATAAAAATGGATATCAAAGAATCTTAGTGGTATCACAAGGATACGAAGTTGAAGCTGGAGTCAAATTATAGAAGTTTGATTGATAGATCTAACATTTCCATTATATTTCAGCATCTCAATTTCCAAAGGTATTGATTAAAGGAACCTAAAAATTTCTTGAAGGTGATGAGAAAATTCTTTATGTGAGATAAAAAAGGGCACCTATCCAGCAATTTTCAGAACGAAAAACCTTATACTACAATGGAGGAAATTAATTCTCTAGTAAACCCTCACTACAATGGTCATTTCAAAAACTATAACAAACACGGTCATTTATCAAACCAATGTATTAAGCCAATGGTTTTCTAAGGAAACCAAAAACCTCCAAGGCACCAATGAGATAACTTTCCCTATCACAACATCTGAAGAGAATCTAAAAAATGAAGTGGCGATAGGTACGCTAGTTATTCATTCATGAATAGTGAAAATATATTTTAATTGTGGTTCTACACATACCATCATATATCGAATGTTTAATAGTAATATTCAATCACCATCAAAAATCATTGAAGTATAGTTATTAGTGAAAGTATAAAATGTGGAAATTATTTCATATCAAGTATATAAATCCTCCCATATCACTATTTTTTTATTGAACTTTCTAATGAACCTTATCATATACCTTTTTTTGGAATTTGATGCAATTCATGGAATGAATTGGATTTACCTATATATATCCAACATAAATTTCATTGAGAAGTAAATCACACTCCTTTTTCAAAATCATCAATTGATTCTGTAAAAATGCAAGGAGATGGGTGAATCTTCTATATCCCCATCATATCAAGAATTGATATTATTTCCCTATGATCAAGTGTATCTGGTTTAAATGATTGATTAATAAGAAAGAATCATACTTGAATACATTCCCATTCTAAGGGAATACACTAATGTGTTTCTTGAGTAATTTCTTGTTCTTATTTTTAGACAAGAGGTCAAATTATTAATCGATCTCATGCTAGGGGTGTTACCATTATCCAATAATCTCTATAGAATGGATGTTTTAGAACTAGTCCTATTCGTTAATAAAAAGGATGGTTCCATGTACCATTTCATTGATTATTGATAGCTCAATAATATCATGATAAATAACATGTATCCTCTACCATGGATTGATGACTTAATCTATAAGCTACATGGTGAACAATACATTACTGAGGTGTATCTACTATTAGGATATTACCTGGTTAGTGTTAAGAAAGAGGTTATCTTCAAGAATTATTTTCATATATGGTGTGGGCACGATGAAATCAAAGTAATGACATTAGGAATCACAAATTATCTTTTAATATTAATGGACATGATGAATAAAGTATTTAGAGATTAACTCGACAAATTTTTTTGTAGTCTTTTTTGATGATATTCAAATATACTTGAAAAGTAAAATGGATGATGAGGAGAATTTATGTACTGTGCAAAAGACGATGTGGAGGGAAAATAATTATTGCACGTGTAAAAAATGCAAGTTCTAGTGGAAGGAAGTATATTTATTCGGGAATATCATAACAAGAAATGGAATATCTATGGAACCTTCAATGACTGAGGCTATTGAAGGATGGATGAGGCCAACATCTATGATAGATATACATTGTGTCATTTTATTAACAAGGTATTATTTTAAATTTGTGAGAATGGTATTTTTATTTTAAAACCCACTAACCAAGATAACTTAGAAAGGAGTCAAGTTTTCTAGGAATGATGGATGTGAAGGGAGCTTAATGGAGTTGTAAAAGAGGATTATCACTGTACCTATTCTCATACAACCCTCAATTGGAGATCTTTTTGTGGTATTCAGGGATTCTTTAATGGAGGGTATGGGATTTTTTTTGATTCCAAATGAAAATTGTAATCCCAATGCTTTGAGGTAGTTCAAAGTATATGAGATGAACTATCAAACACATGATATGGAGTTGGATGTAGTGATATTCACTTTCAAAATTTGGTGAAATTAACTATTTTGGAAGAATAATGAAATATATATAGATCACAAAAGCCTCTTCACACAAAAATAGTTGATCATGTTCCAATGAATATTATTATAGATGATCAATGGCTATGACTCCTCAATTCATTACCATCCAGGGAAAGAAAATTAAGTGGCAGACACTCTAAGTATAAAGGATTTAAAAACAATTTCATTGATTATAATTGAGAAGGATACAATATTTTAAGTCTTCAAGAGCATGTACTTGGTAATCATAAGGGATGTAACATCATCATTCCTTTCAAAAATTATTGCACAACGGTCTCTTCTAGAAAGGAAAAAGGATTCCCAGAGAGATGATGTGGGAATTTAGAAGAAAGTGGAATCTATAAGAAAAGTGATTTCCTTAGAGTTCAATGTTATTGAAGAAGGTGTTTTATGATTTGGGTCAAGACTATGTGTAACTTCTAATCCAGCGTTCAAGAAGGATATGTTGGATGATACACATAACTTAACCTTATCTATCTATCAGGGTAGAAAAAAGATGTATCGATATCTATGAAAACACTACAAGTGGGACATTATGAAGAATGAGATCATAGAATATACATCAATATGTACTGTATATCAACATGTGAATGTAGAAAAGAATAACTCTTAGGGGATGATGCAACCATTACCTGTACCTACATGGAAATGGGAAAAATCACAATGGACTTTTTCACTGGGCTTCCATATATATCTAAATGAAACAATACTATTTTGGTTATTGTGGATCATCTTACCAAGACTACGCACTTCATTGTCATTTGATAGTATTTCTCATTATAACAACTTGCATAGAGATACATAAGAGAAGTGGTGAGGTTGTATGGTGTACCACTATCAATTATATATGATATAGATTCAATATTAACCTTTATGATATAGAAGATTCTCCAAAATTATCTAAACACTGAGTTAATCTTTAGCACAATCTATCCACCTCAAAATGATGTCCAATCTGAAAATAATACCAACACACATGAGCATATGTTTAGGTAATTCCCTATAGAATTGAATGGATGATGGGATCAATATATTCATCTAGATGAGTTCACTTAAAATAATAGTTTCCACTCAAGAATCTAAATATCTCTCTATGAAGAAATTTATAGGGAGAGGAGAAGAACACCTGCATATTGGGAATAAGTTGGGGAATGAACACTGCTAGGTCTTGAAATTGTCAATGAAATGGTGGAAATTATTAAGACCATTCATCATCCCATCAAGGATACTCATAGTCGATATAAGAGATATACTGACAATCATCAATGAGACCTAGAGTTTGATGTTAGGGACATGGTATTCCACTACATATATCCACAGAATACATGGATGATATTTGGCAGTAAGGGAATGATTTTTCAAAGATACATCGGCTCTCTTGTGAACCATGATCACATTATAATTGTGGCCTACTGACTTGCACTCCCACCTAACATATCATAAGTATATGATGTATTCCATGTATCCGTATTGACAAATTAAATACTATACCCCTCACATGTACTCAATCAAGAGGTGTTACCATTAGAGAATGACATCTATTATGAGGGGAAGCCACTGAATATTGTAGACCACAAAGAAAATGTTCTTCGAAATAAGAAAATCAATATGGCCAAAGTGTTATGGAGAAACCACATGTTTAAAGAATAAATATATGAACTATAGGAGGTGATAAAATAGAGTTACCATTACATGTTTTAATAAAAATTTGAAGGAAAAATTTCATAAGGGTGGAGTATTTTAATTGCCATGAGTGTCACAAATGAAATTTTCATTTTTATTTAATTAAATGTCTTATTTTGAAAAATGTTTATATATGAAATATGCACTTTTTTTGTTTTATATTTTTGAATGTAAAATACCATTAAGAATATTTACTAATGTTAGTATTGTCGTTTAGTAATGATCACTTGATTAGTATAAATATCTGGCTTTAACCAATCTAATTGACTTAGACAAAGGAATTGATGGAATCAACAAGTAGAATCATGCCCTATGAAGTCCATTTAATAGATATTCTGAGGGAGATATCATATATATTATTTTCCCTTTACCATGACCATGATTATATCCAATGACTTAATCATGAGTGAAACCATTTATGATATAATGTACAACTCATTGAGATCACATCCCCCACCATGTTTTCTAAATGTCCTTGTGATAATCTCACAATTGAACACATTACTCTTAGAATGAACACCGGTGTAATAAAGGGTTATTTATTAAGGATTTTATAATATTAATATGTATATTATATTATAATTAATATATTTTCATTTGACTTATTATGTTTAAATGAATTTTTTTATTTAATTAAACAGAAATTGCAATTTTGGTTAACATTAAAATTCAATTAAAGGGTTTATTTTTTATGAATTAGTGGATTTTTGAAATAAATAGTATATATAAAAATTATTATTATTATGTAAGGACTATTATTTATAAATTTTTATGAATTTTTTATTATTTTAAAATTTTATTTTATAAGGGTTCAAAAAAACTATTATTGTCAAGAACCAAACATTTTACAGGAAATTAAAAATCTTATATTAAAAGTGAAAATGGACATATTTAAATTTTATATAGATAAAATGAATATTATTTTGGTAATTAGAATTTCAAAATTATACAATAGTGAAATTTTCATATTTTTCTGAGGTAGTCAAATTTCAGGATAAAAATTAAATACTGTATAAATATATTGTTTGTTTTATGACCTAATAATGACCCGAAAATGATGTATTAAATACTATAATGGATATTCTAGGACCAATATATGTTTTAAAATTAAAATAATTTTATTTTAATATGATTTTATTATTTTTATAATTCTCTTATAAATCCTCCCAAATGTATAATATAATTTATGGTTTTAAATTCATTTCTTTAATAATCTGGCTCACCTCCACATAAGTAAGATAATATTTTAATATCATCATCCCTTTCCTTAATAAAAAATTAAAAAAAAATCCACAATTTGTCAAAAACCATGGGAAAAAGTCATGGGAAGTTTTGCGGTTTCGAATATTTAATTATAAATATTACAAAACCTATGTTTGTGAAATATTGAAGAACTCCCCTCTCATTAATTACATAAAACCTCCCAATCTCCCACTTCCCTTCACTAAAATTCTTAATAGAATTCTATTTCACTATCCTCCATTTTCTAGAATCATCCCAAGGCACCCCAAGATCTCAAGAAGCCCCTCTTTAAGATTTTTCAGTCATACACTCAAGTAAGGGTTCCTTCCATTCTCATTTTTATCCAAATTTCCTTATAATATTAATCATTTTTATTTACAATTAAAAATGAGAGGGTATGTTTTATAACCTCTTTCATTATTAATTTATTATTTTTTAATGATTATATACTCCATTATCTTTCATTTATCCCTCCCATGTATTCCCTTTATATTTCCAAAAAAAATTAAGAGTTATTCCATTCATCCTCATTCTTCAAGTTTATTTATTATGTTACCTATTCTATTTCCAAATTAAATATGATGGGACATGAATTTATATGAAAATATTACTTTATAATTTATCTATATATGATGAGATTCCAATTTTTCTCTCATAAACAATTTTCATGATATTTTATTTCGCACCAAAAGGCTTCTAAAATTGTACATCGAATTTCCATTCCAAAAAATTATAAACTGAATACCATAGTTATTTCCTATCAAAGGTGATAAATTTTATGCAAATAAAACTTTTTATTGAGGATTTAAATGTATTTATTCCACACCCATTGTTCGTGGAATAAATTATGTTTATGAATGAATCCATGTTTTATTATCTATGTGGAAAACTTTAGAATGATAATGAAATGAAAGTGACAGGCATGCCCAGAATTATATAGTGCTCTAATGAATTGGATAATGTTCAGTATAATGATACATCATGTTGGGAAATGGTTTTACATGATTCTTTTATGGTACCTTTTCCACTATGATGTCTTCATATTTTATCCTCAACTTATTATGCAGTGTTTTAATTTTTCCCCACATTTCCATGTTATGTCTATCCGGTTATATTAGGATTTATGATTCATATTAATTTATTCATCATAGATACACCATTCTTAACATTTATTATTATATCCATGTTATTCCTTGTTAATTACCTTACTAAGATTAATAGCTCACCCATTTATTTTGTATTTTCCTCATGATATCCAAAACAGTTATATCCTCGAGCACATTAATTATGTTTTTTATAAAGATGTTTTTTTCATGTTTAAAGTTATAATGAAATTTAAATAACTTCCAAAGACACTAGAATTATTGAAATTTTAGGTTTTATTAAGAGAAATGTTTTGTAATTAAATCATCTATGAATATAATAAAAATAATAAGTTTCCTATATTATACATAGGAGGATGGTTGGTTTAATATAATTCTAATAATTTAAAATAATGGGGTTTATAAACCTTATTAATGGAACACATTTGGATAGGTATTGATATAATTTTGTATTTAATTTGGGTTAGTAAGATAATCTATGAATTTTTTAAATCTAAGCAGATCAATATGGATTAAATATATTTATTTGGTAGAAGTAATAATATTTTAAACTAAATCATTATAATTATCCATATATGATAATTGAATAACATGATATAATATGGTGAGATAAAATCCCTTTCAAAATACTATGTATTGGATTACTTCCAAAGAAATCACAGATTAATACCTTAATTATTCAACTTGGTAGGTTCTTCCATTTCATGGTGCCCATGTATTTTCTTAAATCAATTATAGAGGAAATGAATAACCTTAATAGTTATGTAACCAAATCCTTGTGTGATATTTACATTAAATGTCGCTTGGAAACCCTAAGAGTTAGATTACTTGAGTAATGATGTTGAGTTTATCCATATGATCATTTCAATAAATAGTATTCCACTATACCATTAAGGATACAAATATCATAGTATTTCGATAATGCATTATCTAAATATCTATGTAGTGATAATGATTCAACATTTGAATCATTCCCAAGTAAAATATAGTTCATGAACTACTGATGGATATGATAAATTATAAAGGGGTCATCATTTTAGTGGGAGAAAATTTAAAAAAATTATTTATTAAATGGTTATAAAATAAAATTATCATTTGATAAATTCTTTTATAATAGATTAATAACATCATCATCATTAAAAAAAATTGAAATTAATAATTTATAATGAGAAAAAAATGTAATAAAATTTGATAATTGGAATCGTATATAAATCTATTAAGTAGGAGAAACTATATGGTTTAGATAAAACCAAATTGATTAAATAATTAAATAAGTTGTTCAATAAAAAAAATATATATTCTTATGAGAGTCATAGAATGATTTACCTATGGTTTAAATTTAATTATATGAAATATAATCTAATGAAATTTAGTTTTTACTCTTATACACAATCTGATTGGTTTTGTGAACAACTTAGAAAGACTAGAGGTTTTGTAATACCTCATTTCAATTCTCTCATGTATGATTTAAACTTTTATTTTGGTTTATTTTTTCATTGGATGAGTAATGATGTAAATGAAATTATTAGGATACATATAATGGGGATGTGATAATTTTTAGGAGTTATTTTAGTGTAAACCTGTATTTTTTTATTCACTAGGTGATTATGCAACATATAATGTAAGTAAACACAATATAGTGGTTATCAGGAATAATTCATGAACTAAATACATAATGTGAGTTGTTTACATGATTTTTAATGTTTTCCCATAATTTAATGTAATATATCACATTTCTAATAAAAATCTGATGGGTTTTACTATATATATGATCTTTGTTGATTACACAATATGTATAGGGATTACATGCCATGTAATAGTCATGTTTATGGATTTTAGGGTTCTTTATGACTGTTTTATTACTTAATTCATTGCAAGATTCCATTATCTCATCATAGAGACTCTCCATATGTGTTTTTTGTGATTCTCTCCGTTTTGGGTTGCTTCATTTAGAGATTTATCACCTTTTGGTTGGATTGATTCTCTCAATGTACGTAATCTTTATGGGTTATCTTTGTCTATAGTTATAACTGTTTATTTTCATATTATTATGCTTGGATTTGTGATTGTGTTTTCTATTGATATTTTTCAGTTTCATAGCATGGATTGTCTTTTCAAGGTCATTCTCTTGGTATCTGGTCACCGTTAATAAAGGAATCAAGGTTTATAACATGTTGAGGTAGGTCTTCTTATACAGTTGAATAAATTGATAAATTTCATGTATTTATTGACAAATTCCTTTGGGTTTTTCATTTACTAGATGTGATATCTATATTCAAAAAATTTTGTAGAAAATAAGCTATTTTTTAGAAAGGGTTTTTTCATTGAAAACAAATTTTCTTTACTTGGAAATGGGTTTTTAAACATTAAAGATAATTTCCTTGGAATTGAATTTGTTTTATCAAAATTTGAGCATGGTGTTTAGTAGAATTTGTAAAATTGAATATTAGGAACCTTGGGTATGCCAAGAAAGAGACACATGTATGCTTAGTGTGTGTTTGGAACCACTAGGGGTTAACCTTTGGTGATATTAATTGATATGACATGATATCAGTTGGATCGAACAATATGTCTCCTTAGAATTTTTACTATATAGTTAGTATTATCCCATATTCTAGAGCCCAAATTTTAGGTTCTTTTTCATTTATGATTATTTATCTCGGGATGTGTTTTATCATATATTTTTTCTCACTGGTTTTTATATGAGGTTGTATCACATAGCCTCACATGATAGGTTGTTTCATGGAAATGTGTTTACCTTTCTACCTTTTGATGTATGGATACGATATACTATTTTCTCACTTATTGTTTTAATATTTCTATTTTGAGAATATTAATGGATTTTATGAAAACCATAGGAAAAATGATTTAGATATGCATTTAAATTATAATTTTTTAAAAAACTATTTTTCTTTAAAAGATATAATATGTGATTCTATATAGTAGTATGTATATAAAAACTATTTTTGTATCCTATCATGATTTGGATCACAAAATACATGTACCTTTGGGAATTTTTAGATGCTTTATTGTATGATTTAGGTAAAGGAAAGAGCATCTTATAGCATTTTGACATCTCTTTTTTCTAATTCTTTTAGTTCATGTCGGTCCGGAGGTTACTTTTTTTCACGTGGGGATTTTAATTACTTTACAGTTTATCCTGTCTTGGACAGGATTGTATGTCTTTGTGGTATATTATATATTTCCATATTTTTACTCTGGTTGTATTTCATTATAATCTAATATTCAATATAAGTTTCTCTTATCCTAATTTACAAAGATTATGTGACGGTTTGGTTACGATGGCTTATCTAGTAGACCAGAGTTAGTTCATTATAATTTTCTCTTAGAGGGATGATTGAACTATTGTGTGTTGACATTACCATAGTTTTTACTTGTGTCATGGGTAGATATAATTTTCAACCGCTAGAATTTGAATAGTATGTGTAGAGAAGAGGAATGTGTAGCTCACTTCTAGGACTGAAATTGAGCTACCATGGGTTGTCAGGGACATTTTCTAGTGTTGAGACATAGATTTTAACATCATTTGAATGAAATATATGGGTGTTTTATTTAAATTAACTTTTTTTTAAATTAAGGTATTTAAGGGTTTCTTTAAACTCATAATGTTTTAATCATTGATATAAATGGCAGAAGTTGGAAAAATATTTTTTCAATTTCTTCAACCCTGATTGGATTTTTAAATTTTTTTGAAGATTCCTCGAAGAATAGATCTTCTAAATTTGAGAGATATAGCTATGAAGAAGTCTCTATATCAGAACCCTCCAATAGACCCTACTTTGGTAGAATCTGTAATCCACACTATTTCGACTCTGGGTTAAGTGGGTTTTGGGATCCTAGGATACATGGTGGATCATGGATCATAATTTCTTAATAAATGTCCTCATATATTTTGTGGTGGTAATGGACCCTAGGAATCTGAGGAGTGGATTTAGTGTATAGAGAGGATCTTCATATTACAGAAGATTACTAAAGTCTCAATGGTCAGTTATTTGACATATATTCTCATCAGTAAGGGATAGGGATGGTGGGACTCTATTACGCAATCTTAGTGGATGAGGATCTTATTTTGACTACCTTTAGAAAAATATTTTTCTAATTAATTTACCATAATACATTTCATTCGGTGATTTTTTGAGAGTTTATTTCCTTGATTAAGGGTGCGGGGGAGTATAGTTCTAGAGTATTGTACCCATTTTTTAGATGGCGAATCTAGTTCAATATCTTTTCACCAATGAGTATAGGATGGTTCAACGGGTTGATTTTGAATGAGTCATGATATTTAGTCATGGTTGATACTCACATTCCATTAGATCTTTTTAAAAGGTAGTTGAAAATGTATATTTGGATAGGTTATATGTGGCTAGGAAGATAGGTTTTGATGGAGATTTAGTTTGTTAAGTGGTTATCCAAGGTCTATCTTCTTATTTCTATAAATGGATTAATATATGCCAAGGAGTATATTCCAATGGAATCTAAAGCAGGGCTATCTACTATTAAAGGTACAGTGTTTATATCCAATTTTATGGAACTAGATTTGCTGATATAGGTCCTACTAATTATTTTATATCCTCAAAGTTATTTTATGTGTTGGGTTCTTATTTGGAACATATTCCATTATTTTAGAATCTTTCCAATCCTCTGGGAAATAGGTTGAGGATGATTTTTATTTTCCAAAGTGTCAGGTATTGATATTTGTCGACGAGGTGGAGTATGAATTTTGAATACTTGATCATGATATCATCAGACTGATTATCTATATATATTAAAATATCATTTTAAGGCCCATATTGGCTGTTACCACTGACGTTTCATTCCTTATATATCGATGGAGTCACTGATTTTTTAATGGGTTAGTGGGAATCTAGTTTGGGATGGGTAGGGCCTATTGTTCATTTTTCTAGGGTAATATCTTATTACTTTTCAAAAAACAAATCTTGATACTATTGAACCTTTTTGGTTGGTCAACTTCTTGTTGTGTAATGTGCATACCATATAGTATTTTTAGATTAAATTTAAGGTTTACCACCCTATAAGGAGATTGAATTTATTATAAACTTTCACCCTAGTAGGATACATATTTATAGGTCATCATAGAGAATGTCACCTTCTGAGTTAGTGGAACTTATGGTCCAGTGATTGAACCTAGAGACTAAAGGATTTATTTTTCATAGTGTTCTGTTATTATCTTCACGCATCCACTTTTATAAGAAACTATATGGGAGCAAGTTACATTGTATTGATTATCAAAAGTTTAATCGGTTTACTGTGAAGAAACAATATACATTACAAAGTATTAATGATCTCTTTTACATGCTTGTAGGGGATCGTTGTGTTTCTATGATTGACCACATAGGAGGGTACCACTAATTGAGAGTCTAAAAATAGGATATACCTATGTTAGTGTTTTGGAATGTATATGGGAATTTTGAGTCTCTAGTAATGCAATTTGGTCTCTCTTAAGCTCCTGTGGTGTTTATGGATTTGATGAAAAATATCATTCACCAATTTTGGTCTATATTATTTTGTGTTTGTGGATGATCTTTTTGTGTACTCTAAGTCAAAGGATGAACACATGAACAATTTTTATAACATTATTTGAACTACAAATGAAAATCATTTATATGGTAAGCATGCTTAATGTGAGTTATAGATCAAAGATGTTTATTTTTTATCACATGTTATATCTTATAGGGGTGTCTTAGTAGATCCTAAAAAGGCACACATGGTTATTTCATGGGAGTATTCTAGAAATGTGTTTGAGATTTAGTGCTTCTTGGGTTTGGATGGTTGTTATAGATAGTTTTATCATGATATCTACAAGACTAAATCTTCAAATACAAATTTAACTCATAGGGGAGTAATGATTGAATAGAATGAAAAGTGTCCAAAATATTTTGATGTGAATATGGTGAAGTTTTTTTTATCTCTAATTTTGATTCTACCCAAACTGAGGATGGGTTATAAAGATTTCTACAAAGCATCTAGTATGGGTTTTGGATGTGTCACAATGCAAGGGAAGCATGTTTAGGTTTATGACTCAAACATGTTACATATTCAAGAGAACAAATACCAAACCCATGTTATATAGATTGAATTGGTTATTTGCACTCTCAAAATGTGGCCCCACTATATATATTTGGGGAGATTTTTAGAGTGTATTCACATAAAAAATACTTATATATATTTTTATTTAGACATATAAAAATTTATGATATATATATTGGGTAGAGTATATATATACTCTTGATTTTGATATTTCTTGTACCCTTGGGAAATAGAATGTGGTTGTTAATGCATGTAGCAGAAAATTACCAACACAAGTAATAATAGAATCAAATTATTATTAGTTTATGATGAGTTTTTTTATTGAGGTGAGACTAATAGGTTAATAGGTTGGTGGATATTTATTTATATCTTCACTTAGGGTTGAATCCTCACTTTATGAGTGGGTTCAGGTTGAGTAGACATCTGAAACTGAGTACCAAAGTTTTAATGGAATCATTTATATTGGGGATACCTTAGGTGAGTGGTCTGGATCCCCCAATGATGTTTTGTGCCTCAATAGTCGGTTGGTTGTTCCATTTTCCTTGCGATAGGTATTGTTGAATAATGGAAAACATTTTTGTAAGTCCGTGATCTTTAGATCTACCAATATGGTTCCTGATTTGAGATGTCAATTTGGGTATTCATTAATGAGGTGATCTATTATGTATTTTTTTGAGATGTCTCAATTATGAAAAAAATTAGGATGAGAACTAGATACGTAGGTGTTTTTTTAGCCCATACCCATTTTGGTATAGAAGTGGGAGGTTATTTACATGGACATATTCATTGGTTTTCCATTGAATACTAGTGGTAAGGATAGAATTTGGGAGATCAATTATTGAATCAATAAATCCTCACATTTACTACTAATATAGGGGAATATGATTGATGAAAAAACTAGGGACCTGTATTCTTGAGATATTGTGAGACATCATGGTGTTGCTTCATTTATTGTATTCTATTGGGATTTGGTGTTCACATATGGGTTTTGGGATGTTTTATATGAGTTGATGAGTTCCCAGATTAAATTGGGCATAGTTTATCATCAACATATAGATGAAAAAATAGAGAGGCCAGTCCAAGTTTTAGGGTATATTATCTAGGCTTATGTTCGTGACATCAAAAGACATTGGGAAAATAATTTTCCTTTGGTTGAATTTCATATTAAAATAGTTATCATGAATTGATAAATATGGAGACCATTTATGTTTTGTATGGGGGACCATGTTGATCTCTCTTATGCTGGGTAGAGTTGGGAGAGTGGTCCTTGATTGGACCTAGTTTTGTTCCTGAGATTATTGAGGTGGGGAAGTTTATCCAGATGTGTTTGATTAAGGAATGAAATTTCCAATAATCTTATGAGGACCATTTTCATCAGTCACTATATTTTAAGGATTTTCATATGTTCTTTCTCAGAGATTCACCTCACATGGGACATCATTAGTTGGTAAGTAGGGTACTTTAGAAATGAGGTTTGTTGGCCTATTTTACATTGTAGGATGACTAGAGATGGTGGCCTATCAGTTGGAATTTCCATCTAGCTTAACATATATCCTCTATGTGTTTCATGTTTCCTAGTGGAAGAGGTATATAAAAAATCATTCCCATATGATTAGATAAAAGGATATTGATCTTTAGACCAATACCAATTGGATTGAAAATCATGTTCATATTATGGATCACCTCAATAAGGTAATATGTAGTAAGAGAATGTCCTTAGTTCTTTTTGTTCTTGATGTGTGGATAGGATAACCATTATAAGTGGGATCAGGTGTTGTTGATGAGGTACTCGTGTCCTTATCCTATTGTAGATATATGATCATGAGGTATTTATGGGATTAGAATGAATTTATGGTGGGTATATTTTAACTCCCCATTAACCTTTTATAATATATTCTTCAACCTATACATTTGTTTTCTTGGATGAGCAATTCCATAAAAAATTCTAAGGATACCAATAATGGTGAAGTCAATGATTTGTTGGAATTTTTTAGCATAAACCTATAGTTTTTTCTTTTCATTGGGTGATTATATGTTATTTAATAGAAGTATATGATGTGTAATGTTTTTTGGGAAAAAACCATGAATAGTATATATAGAATTAGATGGTTACACAATGTGTAAATGGTTTATATCCAACAATGTAAAATTTCATATTTTAAACAAAAATGTAACATATTTTTCAGTGTATATTATCTTTTGGGATTATAAAACATGTAAGGATATTACACATTATGTAATAGTAATGGACTATTATTTTAGGATGATACCTGATAAATTTCTAATTTGATTCATTTCATGCTTACTTTTTCTCAACCTATACCCTCTACATAAGAAATACTTTGTCATTACCTCCCATATGGGTCCCCTCATTCGGTGATTGATCACCATTGATGTTTTATTTCATATCTCTAGGTATCTAATCCTTTTTGTTTTTCCCTATATTTTTTTAGTGATGTGGTTTTGGGTATGGTTGTATTCAGATTTGTGATCAGATAGTTTTTTATATCTCTCCTTTTAATTTCCTTATCATTCCATATCATTTGATGGCCGTTGTCTTAGTTTGTGGTCACCATTGTTGAATAAATCTAGGTTTATAACTTGTGGAGGTGTGTGCTTTTATAAAATGGTTAAATTTTTCAAATTTCGTGACATTATTGATAAATTTATTTGGGTTGATCATTTATTATTAGTTATACATGATTTAAAACCATTTTTTAAATAATGTTTTTTTTCATAAATGTGTATTGCTTTAAAAAAAGATTTTGTTGACTTGGAAATGGGTTCCTAAACTCTGAAGAAAATTAGATTGTATGAGAAAACATATTATAAAATTGTTAATATTGTTTTGAAATGAATTTTTAAAATTTCACATTGGGTACCTTAAGAGAATTACAAACAGACAAAAGTATCCTTAGAGTGTGTTTGACACTAATAAAAGGTATCCTTTTGTGATCTCAATAGGTAGAACTCAATAGTATCTAGATCCAATATTATTCGTATTTAATATTTTTAGTGTCTATTACATAGTGTCCCATATGATAGAGCCCTATTGTGAGGTGATTTTCAATTTATGGTTATTTAGCACATGATGATTTTTATCATGGGTTATTTAAAATAGTTTTTCATATAAGGTTTTATAATAAAAAATTTCTTGATTGGTTTTTTTCATGGATAAGTGTTTACAAGTCTACCTATTGATGTATTTATTAGGTCCACAAGGCTGAATACCCTGAGAGGGGGGGTGAATCAGCGTATGACTAATTTAAAATTAATGCCCATTCTGATCTTGTTTCACTGTTAAGAAAAACACTCTTCTCTCTCTTTCATGTTGCACAAAGTAAACAGAAAGTAGAGCATGCACAGGACACAGAAATTTTACTTGGTTCACTGCAAAGGGCTACGTCCAAGGAGAATACACCGACTAGTTGTCAGTCATACCAATTCCACTAAACTTCACTAGATGTGGATTACAATGTTTGGGCTAGATCACTTCTACGCCCAGGCTCACTGCCATTACAATGTTCAGGGTTAGCTCATTGCTTCCCCAAGGGTCACTCCCTGTTTCTCTCTCTCTGGCTCACTGCCGGTGGAGGGGATCACCTTCTTTCTCTTCCTTTGCTCACTACTCTTGGAAGGAATCTACTCACAGTTTATTGACCTATAGGTCTCTACATTTTAATTAAATAATGCATCTTCCCTTATAAGTTGATGCTCTGTTGAAGCCCAATTTTCACCCGTAGATAAATCTCTCTTTTCACCGAAGGTATTGGGAAAACTTAGAGCTTCCACGCAGCCCGAAAATCACTGCTGGAAATAAACATTACTTAGCATGCAAGTCATCCTTGGCATGCAAGTATCAGCGTGCAAGTCACAATGGGCACGCAAGTCCTCCTCAGACACTTGCACAACTCAAGCTTTCTCAACTCCAAACCTGCGTGACTCACTTCCTTTTACGCCCAATCCAATATTGGCACGCAACTCCACACTGGCGCGTAGCTTCAAACATTGGAGCACAACTATCACCCTGGCGCGCAAGCCCCACCTGCGCGACCACACACACCACTTGTGCGACCACCACACCTGCGCGACGGGAGCTCTGATTTCTCAAAGTGTTGAACTCTGGTGGAGAATGAAGAGGGGTGGTCCAGTATTTATAGGCAAATTGACCACCCTGTGCGACATCGCGCAAGTCACCTGCGCAACCCAGTCTCGGCACGCAAGCCTTCTGTCCTCCTAGACACTTGCACGACCATTCCCAAACTTGCACGAACCTGTTTCATTGCCATATTTTGATCTTTTGATCTTGAAAAAAATACGGAGCGCAAGTTTCCAACACTCCAAGTCCTCGGCGCACAAGTCCCTTTGCCAAAAACACTTTTCTTCATTTGTTGATTTTCAGGCCCAAAAATTTGGCAAACACTGGAAAACGGTGCCACCTTGTATCTGTCCTTTTGTACTGCCTCCAGCTTATCCATTCCTCATATCGACGTTCTTGAATCAAACATGGATTGTTGACCTCAGCTCTTGAACTCGACATTCAATCATGAAATCCTCTTTGTCAACAAATTTGTATGTCATCGTTTTCCTATGTTAACAATCACCACTCAGATGTCCACTTTGTCAATAAACACAATCACCTCAAAAATGCTTCAATGATGCCTTGAGGGATTTTTTCCCAACAGTATTGATATGATTTCTTATTTTATCAATTCTACTTGTCATATTTATATTTTGAGATTATGAATGGATTTTATGAAAATCATAGGTAAAAGTATTTAAACTGGATATAATTTATAAATTTTTTTTGTAAAACTATTTTTTCATAGAAGAAATAATTATTTTCATCTTGATATTATACTTAGTATATAAAATGTGGGGGTATCCTATATAGATTTACATCACACCCTACTTGTGACATTAGGTTTTTATAGATTTTGTATTGTAGTATATAGTTGAATGTAAAAAAATATTTTATTATGAAAACTTCTATTGTTTCTACTTATTTTGGATTAGTTTCGGTATAGAGTTGATTGTTGGTCACATGGGAATTTGGATTAATTTGTATTTTATCATTTTTTGGCTTTGATTTTATGTATTTTTTGGAATCTCCTCAGTTTCTATTTTGTACCTTAGTTTTAGGTATTATTTTTTTATATCAAATACAAGTTTATTTTATCTTGTTTTACCTCTTTTACAAGATGGGCCAGTTTGGGTGGCGTATCTAGTTATCCCATGTTGGTTTGTTAAAGTTTCCCTTAAATACTTTCCCAATTATGGAATTAATTTTATTGTGAATTTTATAGAATAAAGAAAAAAAATTTATACAATATTAGCATATTTTCTTGAAGGCTTTAGTATAGATTAAATGGGTATCTGATCTCTAGGATTTGGTACGGTATAGTCCTTACACGTGTCTAAAAGTTCTAATCAAAAGAAGAAAAGTTAGTTTGAGAGTCTAATAGTGTTTCTCCACGTTACCAGTAAAGGTTATTTAATCACAGAGCTAACTACAAGAGAGAAACTTTTACAATATTTTAGAATTCTTTTGCAATAAATTAAGGAGTTGAATATACTCTAAAAAGTTTCAATGTCGTTCATCAGATTTATGGAAATTAATAATTTGGTTATGGAAGGTATATGATATCAATTTTATAATTCAAAATTTTGGTATGAATATAGGTGTTCAAAATAAATGCAAGAATTGATAGAGCTTTTAGTTTTTAAACAAGTGATGATAAAAAGTTTTTCTATTATAATAATTTCAATGTAAAGTAATATATCAATCTTAGTTTTATTTTAGTAAAGGATGTGTACTATCCTTTAATTTATATTTTGAGGTAAAAAGAGTTTCTTGTTAAAAAAATTTTGTTATAAACTATATGATATTATGTATTATATACACTTGGTATATGATTAATCATGCTCTATAACATATTTTTAGGTTAAGATAGAGATTTTTTGGGATAGAAGTGTTTGTCTAGATATTTGATAAAATATGAGGAATTTATATCTCTCTATTATCAATGGAATATTATAATAAATAATATTACTTTCATCAAATTATACTAACACATATAATACCATTAATAATATGAAAAGTAGACTATTAGTTTAATATTCCCACTAAGTGGTCATAATAACTATTTCCTGACACTAAAGAGTATATGAATCTTAGTATGATATTTTGATAATAATACAATGTCTAAGAGGATAATGGTAATTTAATGGAATTAAAGAAGCTAAAATTAAATAAATAATGGATTATACCCACCAAAAATTAATGTTATATTCACTTAATATCCTAAAGAATTTTAGGTGATGCATCATTAAATATAAATATAAATAGTGAAATTTAATTACTCTAATAAAATGAATTTCACTATATCCCTATGGAGTTTAGGATATATTGGTAAAAAAATAATATATGTATATACATTATTTACCAAAATATTTCATGGGTAATGTTTTGTGGGAATGGTCCTAGAAATGGTGATTATAATCTTATAATAAGATGTCACAAATCTAAACTACCAATTCTAATTATTAGAAAACATTATTTACATTCTAGATTAGATACCAATTTAGATATCCCAAGATGTCCCCACATATATTACACATTAATATTAGATCTCTTTATTATCTAATAAAATATCAAATACTTGTAAATTTTGTGTCTTTTGTGTCTAGATATACACAAAACTAATTTTATAATGCTTCAGAACATTAATTCATTATCATACCATTCAATACAACCTTATAGACTTCTTAAAAGTAATAATAATTTTCATATTCTTGGTAATGAATACATAATAAATAATTGAACTTAGATGCTCAGTAATTATAAACATTATAGATAAAAAAAATTTGATCATAAATGCATATATGTGAATCATGTGGTTATGAGATCCTATCCAAGGTCAACGAACATTACATTATAAAATGATACTCAAAAAAATGGATCACCGCAACTAACTCATGTCATCAGGGTTTAAGAATAAAATAATAGTTATGTTATCATTAGATGATAATGTTGAAAAATATAATATTATGGAATAAATATAATTATTAAAAAAGAAATAATCACTTCCCATTTCTGAAAAAATAGTGTCAAAAATATAACAACTCAATTCTTATAACACAATGAAGGTAGCATAACATCCCAATTCAAAGAGCAGAGAATGTAGTAATAATTTATTACTATAATTATCTCAAGATATTTGAAACCTTACCTAATGCCTAATAGCGATGTATTTTTCCATCCACACTCATCACTTAATGTAGTTTATTCCATAGGTGATTGGGTTCACCCCCCATTCCAATTTATCTCACAAGATATAGAATTAAAAAATTCATTGGAGGTTTATATAATTACTGTTCCACCCATAACATAAATAAAACCATACCTATTTTTTCCATGATAACATGGAAAAATTAATATTTCAAGCATAACTTAACAAACACATAGAAAAGAGATGTGTTTCAGGGAAACATCAATATAAAATTTCTTAATACATCCAGAGAATGAATATGGACATTGGGATAAAAGAATATCCCTAATATACCAAAAGTGATTAAACTTTTTTTTACATATATTAAAAAAATTATAAGAATAATAACTTTGAACATTTCCACATAATAAGGGATCACAGATTGGATAATTTTATACTGAAGTTTCATTGCACCAGAAGAAAAGTATTATATGATACTTTTGATGAAAATTTATGTATAATAACTCAATATGGGATATAAATTTTATAAATTACGAGGTAACTGAAAGATAAATTATAAAAAAAACTTTTATAATGAAGTGGTAATCATTTTCATAAAAATATTATGTTATAAGCCACTTTAAAAAACCATTTTTTTAGAAGGTGACATGGATTTTCTTAAAAAAACAATTTTAAAGAAATACCATTACTATATATATGGAATAGACAAAAAAAATTTATAGAATAAACATAATTTAGAAATTAAAATATATAATCATGAAAGGAAAACCCTTTTCCAATATTTAATAATTACTTTTATTAAGTCCCATATCACAAAAAATGCAACAAATTTATTTTAAAAAGTGGTAAAGAGAAATAATAATATCACACAAGATAATTGATATATTTGTTTAAAAATTATAATGGTAATAATTTGTGGATATAAATAATATGTATATAAAAAACCAGCCATTATAGAGGATGAGAACTATTCATAATAGTGTTTCATTTTTATGAAGAATGAATCCCATCAATAAATATGAATTAGAGTTCTAAACCATGAAAAAGGTGTTAATGAGAAAGAAATGTAAATAAATCGAAAAAAGAAAAAAGAAAATAATTAAATAAAAGGGTTTAATACCCCCATGTTATAATAATGGAGTTCTAAAATGAGCACTACAACTCAATGAAATGAATTGGGGATAAAAAAATTCACTTAATTATTTGGTAACCATTGAATCAAAACCCTTTAAAATAATAAAATTTAAATATTTCTTTATAGAACATGAATATAATATGTTAATGATAAAATATTATATATAGGAATTAGATATAGTATATAAACCAAATTGTTTCATTATAAGGATGTTTGAGATGAGGAATCCTTACCTTAACTCTCAACTTCCATGAATGAAAATTATCCTCCTTTAAAATAAACATAACTCTCTTAATTTTTTTAAAGCCATATTATTATAAAATTATTTTTCCAGTAATTAATTATTACCATTTATTATACACTTGTTAGTTAGTTATTGTTTATTTTCATTATTCGATGTTAGTGATTTTTATTGCCTTATACATGATCTGTAGTGTGGATGTGATTTTATATAATTTTATACCATGATAATAATTTTTATTTTATTTTAGGTAATATAATAGTTATTAATTAATTATATATAATTTTTTAATTTCAATCTATGTGAGTTTTATTCATGATTCATGATGATGTAATCAGTTACAAGGATATTTCAGGTAATTTTTCTATATCAATGGATTACCATATAATGATCTTTGATATTTTATTATATATTAACTATCATATTAATATTAAATATGACTCCTTAATATAATATAAGTTAATCAAATACATCATTATTACTATCATTGTATTGAAGTGATGGACAATGAAACATATCATCTGTGGAGGTAGTAGTCTTCATGTAAAAAATGAGACATTTTCATTCGTTAATGGATGGATTGAAAATATGGAAAATAATAATTTATTTTTCCAAAATAATTATTATTTCACCGGTATAATATTTACAGATTAAATAAATTCTAATAACTATCCATTTTAGGTATTGATGAAAAATGAAATATGTTATTCATGGATGCGTTAATTCAAATGTAACACTAGATATATTTTCATTCTTTGAATGTATGAGTTGCTAATAGATAATTTTTAGACCAAAAATTTAACAATATATCAATAAAATAATTTTATTTATTTAATTTTATTACTGTGGATAAATATTTTTGGAAGAGATTTGATGATATTGATAACCAATAATTGACTCGGGTGTAGATAATAATCTTATTAAGGATTTGAGTTTTCTCTTGAAAGACATGTTGATATTGGAGGAAATGAGAAACAATATTGTAAAAAATAAATTTCAAAATTGTTAGGGTATTGTAGTATTTATAAAATTGGTAGGTGTTTAAGGAATATCTTATGATGAGTGATGTCATGAAGTCATTGTAATTGAGCTCCTTTGATAGGAAAAAATGAGGTACTTTCCCTTGGAATTTAAAGGTAGGTAAAGGGTAAGAATGAATTTTCATGTGACTTATCTTATTTAAATGAAAAAATATTGGTGATATATGTATTTATTAGTTTTATATCCTAAAATGGTATTCTGTAAAGTATTTGGGTTAAGTTAATTTTTTTTATAATTTGGACCAATTTATGTTAAATATTTTTACCCTAATAAAACCTAATTAAAAAATAATAAGGGTAATAATTTATCAGTTACAAAAATATGATGAAATATTTTATCATATTATGAAATTATGATTTTAAATTTTGACTAAATTTAGTCAATTTCAATTTCTCAATATGAAAAAAAATTAACAATAATATATATTGTAAATATATTTTTGAAGAAAAATGCATTTTAAAAATATCAATTGTTATCCGAATGAATTCTTATAAATGAATCACTAAATGAGAGTTAATATAATTAGATATTATATTAGAATAAATATTTGAATGTTATAAACTGAATTTATTTTGATAATAATTATCTAAACACTTGCAAAAATATTTTTTTGAAAATAACACTTTTATCAATACCGTGATAATTCACTTTAACCTCAGTAACATATTTTGTATTCCTAAAAAATGAAATAAAATTAATTTAGTAATTTTAAAACATTTAATAAAAATATGGATTACATTTTATCAGACTCATTTTGTAGAGTTGATAAAAATTAATTTTAATATAAACTTTCATAACACATAAACATAGCTTTTTGAAAAAAATGAATTTTTATATAACACATAAATTTATTTTTAATCCATGAATAGAGAAAATATGAAAATTATTTATTAATTAATATAATAATTTATTCCACATTAATAAATAGGTTTTTATTGGGTTAAAATGAATATTATATAGAAAAGGTATAATTCTATGGGAAAAAATCTTTTCATCAATAAATGAATATAATCATAATTCCTTATGATTTATTACTTATTTAATAATAATAAGATACATTTTATCAATATGTTAGTATTAGATCCATTAATTGAATATTATAATTTTTTTAAAATTAAAACAATACACGATAGATAAATACATTATAAATAAAATTATTATATTTATATTAATTTTTTTAGTTGTTTATTATTTGTAATGCTTAAATTTTTTATTATCAATACACAAATTAAGGTTACCTATTGTATACATGTATATCTAATGTCCATATCTCTATGGACCATATTCCAAGGACTATATTTGCAATGACTATATATACAACGGCCATATTTATAATGGTATAATTTAATTAATATATATATAAGACCGTTCATCTTATTCATTCACTTTTTTCTCAACATGCCTATAACAATATTAGTTTCTATCCTTTTTTAGTTGTTAATAAGGCTATTATCCTCCTGGAGAACAATGAGAGTAAATATTATATATTTGTTGTATTTTCTTACACTTTTGAGTTTATTCTAGTTATATTTTTCTTATTGCTGATTATTTTTTCATCATCATAATGTATTAATTTTTATTTGAAAATATAAAATTTTATCCAAATAAAATCAACTATAATTTGTCATCATAGGTAATAGTACATTAAACTCGATATTAATATTTTTATTTAATTAAATGAATAATATACTTAAATCACAAGGCATTAAAATATCAACCCTTTATTAAACCATGTATTAATAATTTTAAATGTTAGTCACTAAGGGAAAATAACTAAGGGTATGAATTAGAATGATATTTCAAAATAACTTTCAGAATGAATAGTTAGAATCTGGGTGATCATTGTGGGTGAATCAGGGGGAAAATATTTTTTTATTTTTTCATTTAAAATAAAATTTTCCTCCAGTTAGAGATAATTGAATCCACTAAAAAACTGCACATAATCACATCACCAAAACAAAAGAATTTAAATGTTTCAAAACATAACAAGTGTAGATAGTCCTTTAAGTGTGGTGGAAATAATCCAAGACCACACATCCAATTTTAAATAATACATTGTGGTCAAAACAAGAAGGCAATATGAACCACTTGTATAACACTGTATTTTGTTTATAGTGATTGGTGTCCTCACTATGATAATTTAATAATTTTTTTCAATAATCAATTAACCCATTATCTACAGGGTTTGACATTGTCACTATGCTTCTTGAACATTCATTACACTTCCCTTCCAATATGTTTTTTTTTTCATTTTCATCAATGCATTCCATAACAGAGGGAATTAAATTCTTCTTATAATAACATCCCTATTTGGTGCACTTCCTTCCAATTATCACATGTCTAGTATACTCTATATCATGCCTATCTTACATATGCTCCCATATTTACTGTCACTCTATTTGATATCCCTCAGTCTAGTATCCATATTAGATACCACTTGTATGGTGTAACTATTTGTGATGTTTTGATAAGAGATTTATCAATATCTTTAGTCAACACCTCCCTTCTTTAACAATGCACACAACAATAAATAATAAATATGAATTCTCCTTTTATCCTTTATATAGCTATAATTTCTTATAAAACATCAATTAAATTTATAAAAATAAATTTTAATTTCCTAATTCCAAATTCTAATTCTCACTTGAAATATTCTTCAATTGACCTCCTCCAGACCTCCAATTTAACATGAGTGAAAATAATCATAATATCATTCCCTGTTTTTTAGAATAAAATATCTTCTTCATAACCTCATGAAATCTTGGATATATTTCATATCATTAAAATAAAAACTCAACATCATCGCATTTTATAACATTAATTAAGCTTTCATAATTACTATCATTCCTACATCTGATAAAAAGTTGATATAACTTCCCCATCCAATGGCCTCTATCTAGAACTCAATATTTAAAATTTTTTTAGGAAGCCACTATCCAATGATTTAGAATGCTCTATCTTATTGTCTTTGAGTTACACTATCTGATGTATCAGTGTGAGAATTTCTCTTAGAAACCTCTATCATGAGAAATTCTCTCAGAAACTATTTCATTCCTCTTTTAAATCGGAAACCTCTATCTGATAACTAGGAAAATTTTATTCTATGAAAACTCTTGGAAATATATTCATTCAAAAAACTATTTCTAGCCACTTTATATAGAAACAAATGTCTGAATAAATATCTTAATAAATACCCAGGTTCATTTGTTATTTCATTTGAATTAACATAGTTTGAATCATAAAAACTTAATTTATTCCCAAATTTTGGAACATTGAAGAACAAAAATTCGTCATTTGATTTTATTTTTTGATCATTCTCTATCTGATGTAACTATCAATACAACCAGACAAATTCTTTTTTCGTATCTTTTACCTGATCACATTATTCTATTTGACCCAATTTTTTATAACTAGTCATTTCCATCTGTTAGACCACAAACATCAATATTTGAAAAAATAATAAGATGGTTTTGTCTTCAAAAGGATGTTAAAAATGATCTTCTCCAAAAATCAATGATCATTTTTGAGTCGTTAAGATCATTTTGTCAATCTTCATAAGTAAGAATATTTTTTGGCTATAAATTACTGATTTATGAGTTGAAATAATAATAATAAAAAAATGACACTATTTCTAACAATAGTCTCCTTTATATTCTACCAAAATTCAACACCTATTGGTCACAAAAATTCCAACCTTTGGATTTTGTTTTAAACCATGGAACCTAAATCAACAAGATACTAAAACTAATGAATTAGATCACTACCCAATAAATCATAGAATACATTGGAGAAATAAATGCTTGAAACAAAATTTATTGAAAATTAAGACCATTATGTCTATACATAATTGATTATAATTAATTATTATCTTCTTCCTAGACTCAACAGTTTATCATAAAAACTTAATTCAACCTCTTGAGGACACATCCCTACATTCACTTCAACAAACTTTTAAAATAGTTCACACATGATAATATCACAACATTAATATTTAGAAAACTCCCCAAAAATAAATGGCTGAATGATAATTGATTTTTTTAAAATCATGGGAATATAAATTGATACATTAGATGAAATTAATTAATTGGGACCCATGTGATGAAAATTAAGAATTATAATAGAATCCCCCAAAAAAATTCAACTCAATCAACTATAAGTGAACCAATACATGAGTACACAAAAATTTTATCAATCTGGTTATCTTTGGATGTAAAAATTTATGCTAACATGTTTCCCTCTCTCAATGAGTAAAAAATATTCAATTCTATGTGAACAATGGATTTATTAGATCTTGTGTATTTGATACCATTCCGTGGAAAACAAAAATTACATTAATTCATTATCCACAATGAAAGATTCACATTTAGCCTTAAATAGAGAGATATTATATGTCTTTCTATGATTTAGGCCTCAATGCATCATAAGGTCCAAAAATACAATTGAATTACCCTCCCCAAATTATTCTAATAATGTAAGGATGGATGAAACCTGTGCGTGTTAAATAACTCCACCAGCATTCATAAACCCTTCAGCATAGAAGCTATATTTATTCAATTTCATTCCATGAAGTGGAGCATGGAATTTCACACAAGAACCCATAAACCCATTCCTATGGGAACGTACAATTTTTGAGTGGTAGATGGATGAAAGAAAACCCAATATATCTGGGTGATGGTTTACTTCCTTAAATTATTTAATGAAAGAGTGAATAAGTTCCATGAAGTTTGTTTGATATACTAGATATTTTTTTGAGCCCCTTGTAATAGACACAATTACAGCAGCCTTATGGGGACTAGTACCTAATGAGGATTATTTATCCCTAATACTAAGCATCTGACCAAGAATAGTAATCATATATTTAATAAAGAAACTACACCACCACTATCACTCTTTCATGTGTTACTAGAAGGCCCCCAAGGGTGTTACGAGAATTAATATACCAATACCCTTTGATGATGAGTTGAACCGCTATTTTAGACATAACATTAGTAAAAAAAATTAACTTTGAGGAATGGGTAATACCAATATAGTGAAGGTTATCATTTTTGGGGATGGATTCATTAAAAATTCTCTATATAAAAAAATGGAACATTTGGGATATATCATAACTCTAGGTTCTGGGTCCCATTAAAACTAGTTTTTTGGAGGATGTATCATGTTACAGAACAGTGATATGATAGCTTCCTAGAAGTACATTAATTAAGTATTGTGAAACACCATGTATATTACTCATTAAAAAGTACATTAATTAATTGGTTTTGGGAGAAATACATATTAAACATAATTTCACGTAAAGATTACCATGAAATAATATATGCATACCCACCTAAACTTGTTTAAAAATTTATACATCTCCATGACCTATGATATATTGAGAATAATTGAGAGTTGGTTTTTTGAACCCCTACAAACTATAACAATAATGGGATCCATAAGCGGTTTCCACCCACTCAGTGGGGTAGATTCCATAAATTCTTTATATAAAATTATAACAACTAGTGTTTTTAGTGATATCTGCCCACAAGATCTTTTTCTACAATACCCATATGCTCTCTTATGTACCTTTTAAGCTGATTCCTACTTCATGAAAGGGTCAGTAAGGTATATACCAACTACCCAAATGGTGAATAACTTATTGATGGAAGCCTAAAATGAAGTAGTTAAAGACAGTTTCAAAATTTTTAAGGGGTAAATGAAATAGGAAGAACATATATGGGGATAGAAGATAAAACACTATTAACCCAAGTGAGTATACATTAAAATAAATGGAATCATCTTTTCTAGTATATTATACTTCTCTTGATCCTCTTGATAATGTTTTTATAATGATGAATTCATAAACCCAAATAATCCAACAAAAAGATTTTTCTATAATTTCATATTCTCTATTCAATATTCTTATATCTCCAATAATATCACATGTTAAAATTTAAGTCACTAGTTTTTTTGATATTGTTTTATTGGACGTCATTTTTATAATAATAATTTATTTTCTCCTAGATTTTATGAATGGAATTAGTACTAACATTAATAATAAAGTGGATTTCATCTGTATAGAAAGTTTTGTAAATACCAAAGAAACCATACCTATATCTGAAATGATGAATTCACCCTTCTTCAATCCCAATGTTGAGATTTATACTAAGGAAAACCTAGACCAGGATGAAAAGGATTTGGGGGATACATCCACCTATTCATAAACCCCTTTCTCATTTGACAAATTC
Organism: Viscum album; assembly: GCA_963277665.1. Taxonomy (NCBI): domain Eukaryota; kingdom Viridiplantae; phylum Streptophyta; class Magnoliopsida; order Santalales; family Viscaceae; genus Viscum; species Viscum album. The sequence continues at coordinate 1,414,599,681 of OY728159.1, read as the reverse complement.
AAAATTTTTTCTCCAAAAGTTAAATTATAAACCAAGGAGATAAAAAAATCCTAACAAAAGGGTCAAAACTAACTCAATGAAACCTCACATTTTAAGAACTTCGAAGATGAGTGACTATTACATTTAATTATGTTCCTTTTACAAATCAATTTTAATCATCACATTGGATCCTTTTAGTCACCTATCATGATAAACAATTATTTCCTAGTAATGTCCAATTTCTCCCTAAATGATTCATTATTTAATGAAACTTTGTTGTTCCCTTGAAATCTAGAGTGCCAGATTACAATCTAGAATTTTATTTGGGATGGTGGCTTTCATTTTATATAAGAAATTTCACAAGATACTATAATTGAATTGTTAAAATGTTTTGGATAGTTTCATTATGGGAATAATGGACAAAATATTATCCACGATAACAATAGGAAATTTTTTAATTATGACATAGTGTTGAAAATCACCCACAAACCCCCTTAATTATGTACTAGGAATTAATGTAAAATGACATTGAAAACCATATTGTCCGTTATAAATTTCAAGATTATGATTCTTAATTGCTTGCAGTATTTCCTTCTCCTCTAGAATAAAACCCAACTTGGGATTTTCTAGGTCATTGATAATGCATGGAATGTTTGTTACAAAAGATATAGACTCTTCAAAAATCTAGGTTAACCCCCTATTCCAATCTAAAACATGAAATAGATTTAGAGAAATAATTAACTACCATAGGTTCATTAATGATAAAAAAATTGTGTGGAATGAGTCTTCTTGGAGTATATTTATTCTCATATAAAACATCTTATCCTCAATACAGGAATATAAATAATCCATATTTTTATCACCTTCCAATATAGATTTTTCTTTTGATATGTCCTTGATAGATCTCATAATGGTGAGAAAATATTCCTCTAATTGTTTTTATTTATAAAGAAAATGAATGAATGTTTCATCATCCTAGTGGGATTGAAGTTAGATATCTAGCTGATTTATATTCTGATTAAGAGCTTCAATATTATTTTTTGGTTTGGAAATTTTATTAATCATGGTAAATATATCACTATTGAGTATTGTATGGTTTTTATGATGTAAGGCCTATGATATTCCCTACATAGGATACATCCATTAATATTGGTCCATCTGCCTGAATCCTTTCATATCATCAAGTGGCGGGTAAAAAAGAAAAATGTTCTTCCTTCATTTGAGTACCGAATATGGACGAGAAAGGGGGAGTGATTGGAATGTGACATGTACATTTGAATTATAGTGGATTTAGAAAAGAAAGATATAACTATAATATTACCAACATTTCTATCAAGTATCCTCTATATTCTTATATATACTTTTTGATTGTCTCACCAGGTGAAATCACCTCCTGAGTAACATCAATCAATAAGAAAATTTGTAGTAATAAATTATTTTTATTTTTTCAAAAAATTATACAAATAAATAACTAACTTCTTCTCATAATGATAATGAATAGTGTTAAAATCAACACAAATATCATGTTAGATAAACTAGGATTGTAAGCATAAATAGAATCCCACAAACACCTTTTTGTACTATCTCTCGTTTGGTATAGAAAATAGAAAAGAGTAAATATATTTTTACCTTATTGAACATAATAGATATTTGATGACAGGATCTATCCATTCAATCCACTTAAATTTGATTGTACCATAAAATTCAGATATTTTTATTGAAAAGATTCGTATATAGATATTTTTTGATGTACAATATACAAAATTTGAACATAATTGAGTATGTATTTAATTTTTCTTCCATTATATAAATAAGGGACATGTTTTTTCATTTGAGTGGATTTCAAGATTTATTCAATTTTATATAAGAAATATCGACCCCTTGAGTTATAAATGATAGACTGTATTATTTAGAAAGAGAGTGGTAGGTTTACAGGCCTTTATCAGGATATGATATAGATTCAGATTCATAAAAATTATTATTGGTTCTAGAATCCATCTCAATGCTACTTGGATGATGATTAATCATGTACATCATTTAGAAACCATAATAAGTGTTATAATAAATCAAATTATCTCCATGATCTTCTAGGACCCTGATAATGGTATGTGTATGAGTGATAACTTCTAGGGAAAAAGGATTTACTAAACCTATTTTTGGAATTGGAGAAGATGCATTTCATAGAACCTCTAAACATATAGATTTAAATGGATGGAATGCGAGTTTAGTGGGAATAAAATCCAGACCCACCTCTTTAAGAAGATTAATTAGATATTTTTAGGAAATATTTGACACTAATGTGACCTCACGACATACATAGAGATGGCCTCCCCCTCCTCTATAAAATCAACTAGGGGATTATTTTGAGACAAAGAGATAATACCATCATTTTTTTGGATGGATTAAGAATGGATTTGCAAGGATTGATAAAAAATGAGGAGTCGACTCATTATACCATTTACTCTTGATATAAGGAGCCTCATACTAGAGTGGAGAGAGATCATTAGGATAATTACAAGAACAAGAATCCTTTAATCGGTTAACCATAGAGGGTCACGTTTGATGAATTTAAGAGTTATGATTCCTAAAAACAAAATCATATTGAATCTGGATACCATTGAGGTTAAAATATACTAAAGATATAAAATAATGAATAATTTTTCATAATAAATAATCATTACCATAGAGAATAATAATTATTTATTATAGATGGTTTTTCAAACCCTTTTACATAAGTGTGCACTATAGTTGTGAGTTCCATGTGAAGATATGTTTTTACAAAAAAAAATAGGAACCACCCATAACCCTTACCAATAATATTGAGAATAGAAGGCTTATACAAGTAGAATTTAATGAAAATGACGTGATTACATAGAATGTTCAATGTATATTCCTTTCCCTGATGAACCTAAAAAAAGAATAGATTAAAAGAAGGAGTTTACTTCTTTCATATAGGTGAACATTTCAATAATATAATATGATTTTAGAATTATTTTTATAGACATTATATCGACTCTTTTGGTGAAATTTTATACATGGGAAAAATTCAAACAAGATACAGTAAATATGACATAGAATAAGGGAGATATATGAGGATTAAAATTATATTTCTATTTTTTTTGTGATCAAAATCATATCCAAGATCATATTTTGAAAAAATTCAACCCACGAAAATGGGATTTCCAACATGCTTTAAATGTTTTGTGAAAAATAAATTCATGAGTTACTTATAATACTTATCTTGAGAAAAAAATCACATTTTCATTTAATAGAGATGTAATCCAAGAGACTTTTTAATTTATAATAGCATACATGTTTCAAATAACTATTTCATACCTTTAACATAATTTTCACACATTTCATCATCATTCCATGTGATTATTATATCGTTAACATAAATAGTCACTATGAGAGAATCCTATTTTTTTAAACAGGTAGGGAAGAAAACCATCTATATTTAATTGAAATAGACCCTCTTATTATGTCTATAAGACTTATCATATAAAATTAAATTTAATGTTCTGGTGGGAATTAAACCCTAATAAAATAGGAAATTAGTCCAAAAACCATTGGTGTAATCATGATCCAATAATGGTTTGACCAACTCCCATGACCACCACATGAGGAATCATCCACCAACACATCAACTTGCACTCATGATGTTGCCACCCTGGTTTATCTACCTCTGATGACTTCACCACTACCATGGTCATCTAAAATTATCACTATCATCCCTCAATATACTACCATAACACCTTTTATTAGTTCTCATCCAACAAAACTACTCCAATGATCACACTACTGACCATCCCCATAGATATTTCACCCAATGATGTTGATTCCCATATATATGCCTAGAATTGATACCATTGATTGAAGTCAACCCAAATAAACTCGATCCACAAAAATATATTGATGGTGAAAATTTATGGGTAGGTATCAAACATTAATCCCTTATAATCCATCTATATTATCACACATTTTTTTTATCATCACCAATATAGAACATAAATGGATTCTTAATATAAAATTATTCATCCAACTCTCCATTGAGAAAATTTGACTTGAAAACCATTTCAAATATCTTATTTATTTGTGTTTTAAAAATACCAACAAATATTATAATAGATTATTGTTTTAAAATTGGGGGAAATTTATCATCAAAATCAGTGTCTTCAATATATGAGTATCTGTTACACACAATACTTGCCTAAATTTTTACTATATCACCTATTTCATTCAGTCTATTTTAGAAAACCATATTTATTCCAATAAAATATTTTTTTGGTTTGGGTAATGGATTTGATGTACCAAATTTCTCTATAAGATCCAATTATTAAATAATAACATCATTCCAATATTTTTTCTCAAAATATTCCTTAACATATCTTAGCTGAACCTATGAAAATAATAAGGTTTTTAAAATTTTCCTCGATGTTCTTCTAGTTTGAGAATGTTGTCACTAATATACCCTGATATTTTAGTCTTTACATACATTCTAAATATTGTATTAGATAAAGACGCTTATGCCATATAACATCAAATAGATGAATAAATATCATTATCTTGTACAATTTTCATGACATCATATCAAACAAAACATTTGTCATGTTATTTAATAAAAACAACTTTATTTTTATTTTATCTTATATTTAAAACTAAATGTGAACCCTTTATACTATAATTTTCAAAAACATTAATTTCTATAGGTTCCAAAAATGTAAATTTCCCTCTTTATAATGCCTATATCCTTTACAGTTATGAGGATAGTCAGGAAATATTCATTTAGTCCCACTTTAATCAAACATAAAGAGATTTTTATTATTAACATTGATAATTTTAAGAATTCCAAATAACCTTTTGTTTTTCAAACATTGGGTTTCTTTGTAATTCATCTTTTATAGAGTCATATCAGATTTGGGCCTATTGAATCAATTATTATTAGTGTGAACTACTTTTTCAATTGCTTCTCAAGAGAAAAATCAAGATGTATCATGTTCAATAAATATGGTTTACGCCATTTCAAAAGAAAATTCATAAATTTACTAACATCATTATACTATGGTTTTTATTATACACTATGTCCATTAATAATAACATTATTTTCAAGATAATTTTAAAAATTCCCATTTGTATTATCAACAACTTGATAATTTTGTGTCTTATTTACAATGTATCCACACTTCTTTTGATAACATATCCTGAACCTTTCACACAAATTAGGAGAAAATAATATATGCTTAAAAAAATAATTAATATTATAAGCGTTAAATTATTAATAAATAAAATTAATTAATTATCTCTATATTTTAAATTATATCAAATTATCCAAAAAATTTCAGAATGAATAACCTCTAAGGGATGAGTTATTTGAATCTCAACCCTCTTATGTATTGAATTTAATATCTTCCCTGTCTGGCATGTCATAAAAAATCCAATATAATATTCTTATAAAGAGGGTATCATCATGAATACTTTATCATTTTTTATCTTGTTTATAGTCATATAGTCCATATTTCCATTCCATTAATGTCATTACTGGAATTATTCCATCATGATCAGATAACATGATCATAGGTTATCTTCAACCTGAAAAAAAAACCATGGTTTGTTTTAAATTTATTACAAAATTCGATTTTTCAATTATTTTAAAAATATAACCATTTAATTGTTACTTTTTCCATCATCATAAAGCTATAAAAGACTCAAAAAGTTATGTTTGAGTCTATCAACAAATAAGGATCTTCTAGAATTAAAATTTTCTTTTCCAATTATTGTAGACCCAATGCCATTTATTCTATGTGACTCAATATTTCAAAAGTCACTATCAATTATTTTAAATATTTTAAACTTTTTGATAAATTTAAATATCTCGCTACATATAATAAACACAAACTACCAATATCTGATGTCATTATATTTTTCTAGCATGGAATGATGTTTTAATAGAAAGGCATTTTATTTTCCCTTTTCATCATTTATATAGGGCTTTTGAGAGTTTTCATAATAAATTTTTTGAGATGGTAGCATTAGAAGACATCCATTTCCAATATTTCATTTCTAGTCATTTATTGAAAAAGTAGTTCCATGTGGATGAAATCTATTTGGAATTTTCAAACGAGATATTTAATGTTCCTTTCATTTAGATGGATGGATTCCCCTCAAATTATACCTCCAATACCTCCAAGATTCAATATAGTGTTGATAATTAGAGCATAAAAATTTCAATATATTCTCAAATCATCCATAATATAAGAAATATCTATAGATATCATACTTTAATTTATAGCATTCATGTTATCCGAAACTGTTTATCTTGATTCTATCAAATTTCTGTCCATCAACCTTGGATCCCTATTATGATCAAAAAGTTTCATATCCTACAGACCTATTTTTATTTATCATAGAATTATTATCATCCCTATTATTGTTTCTATTTATATAAGTGTTTTCTTTATTTGATTGATCATAAATTTCAAATGTTTTCTGTCACTTATTTTTTCAACAAAAATTATCCTCCTGACCTAATTCTTTTTCAAAAAATATTCAACCTTATTGAAAACTATTGAAGAATATTTGTTATTCCTTATGTGGTTAACACTTCTTATAACATTCACCAACATTTGAAATAATGTTTGGGAAGTTTTATATTATTTTTTAAAGTTCAATGTATTTATTTTATCATGATATACATATTTCCCTTTAATATTTATTACATCAAGATTGATGTTGAGGATTTTCTCATGATAAAGTAAATTCTTCATCTGTGTAATCTCTCTTAACAACCTATACTTTTTCAGGTATATATTTACAATTTCTTACTGATATATATTCTTTTTCAACTTCCTATTCTATTTTTAAGGATATAATTATTTGAATAACAGTATCTAATTTTTATTCAAATCATAAAATCCATCTCAATCACTTACTTATATTCTTAATATTTGATACATTTTATAACTAAAAAAATATTATCATTCATTGTCTCAATAATCATCTTCTCAGCACCATCATTACTCAGATTTTCTTCATCTACTCACAATCGTAATCTACATTATATTTAGGGAAATTTTGTCTCTATTGTTTTATTTATATAAGATATTATCCTTTTATTATGAATATGAATAATATTTTAACGAATTATTCATAATATATATGCTTCAAATTATATCTCCATTATCATAATCAATATCCTCCTTTAGAGTTGGAAAACTATCTTTGAAATGTACAATGACGTTGAAACTAAACCACACCAATTGTAATATTTAGTTAAAATTCCTTATTACACTTTTATAATTTTAATAAAATAATTACATGAATTCATAAAATTATTTATACAAATTATATTCAGTTTTAGGGTCACTATCTTCTTAATCAGTAACTATTTTGTAAATTCCTTTCATAGCATCTTGGAAAGTTATTTCCTGATAAAAATTTTCTTTATCCTTGACAGCCTTTTTTCTCTTCATTTCATATTTGATGACAATAAATTAAAAATAATAAAAATATAGTTTAAGGATTTGAATATTCAATAGATGATATCTTAGAATCATATCTATCAAGGTGATTTTTTAGAAACATTTTAATAATAGTAGAATCTTCCCACTTCTTAACAAAACATCTTCTATTACCAATTATTTTGTTAAAACTTATAAAGAACTCACATATAAATCCATAATCTAATATTTTAATATATTCATTATTCAATATACCAATTTATAATATAGTTTTATTTCATTTGATATTTCCTTCATAAATATTCTTCAACATGTCGTAGATTCCTTTAGCTATTCTAATTCATTTAACCCTCATAAAAAACATTCATAGAGGGAATAATGTAAAAAACATTCTCACCAAACATTATTTAGAATGTTATTGTATAAGGTTAGTATGGGATAACCATTAGTAGGAGGTGAGAAATAAAAGGTAACTTATTTATGAGCTTCATAACCAATGTATACTAGAATGGGTAAAATTATTTCATTTCAAATATAAAATTTCATCCCATGGAGGATAATAATACCCTTACTATTGATAATGTTTTGAAAATCCATGTAATCCTTCCATTTTTAAACATTAAACAAAAAAGGGCTAATTAATAAAACTTTTCATTGATACTTATTGAAATGAATAGTTTGGATTTGTGTGATCATTGATATAAGGGTGGGGTTTTAGTGATTTTTTAATTGTTTTATGATTTAAAATGATCATTTAATCTAGTTAGAGAGATATGACAGAAATGGAACACAACATAAAAGCACATCTATTGGAACATAATAATTTACATTATTCACTACAAAATATGTGTATCTATTCATTTTAGTGGATTTAAAATAATACAAGGCCAAACATCCATCATATATAAATCCATTTATGTTTCAACAAGAATGTAATATCCATCACTTGCATATATATATAGTATTTAGACAGTTCATGTCCACCTCATATAGATAATATGTCAAAATATTTTTTAATAACATTATGTACCTTCAACAAAATGATTTAAAATATCCAATGTGCTCCTTGAACATTATTAACACTTTCCTTCCTAAAGTTTCTTCTTCATTTAAATAAAATTTAATTCTATCAAAAAACTGAAACAACTATATATAATATCTTTTTTCGAGTACATATATGTCCAATTCTCCTAGGTCGAATTTACTCTATTTGATTATTTTCTATTCGATGATCCTCTTCCTGGTATAACACTTATCAATACCACTTTATCAGGAATCCATATCTAGTGTCACTATATTCAATGTTTTTATAAGAGATCTATCATTCTACTCGATTAACACATCTCCTCATCATCAATATAAAAATTAGAAACAAAATTTTTAAAATAATTATGGTCTAATTTATATAAGAATATTTTTTCTAATGACATAATGAGAAGAATAAACATAAAATTTGTGTTTCTAAATTCCATATTTGAATCCCTGGTTAAAAAATTCATTAATTCCTTATATTCAATACAATTAGGAAGCCTGAATCATAAAACATTATAATAAATTCAATCAGATATCTTCATCAACAATATTCTTTAATAATTCCTTGAATATTGAATTTATTTGTGAACATTGAAATAAAAACTCACCATTTTAACATTTTAGACTTCAAAAAAACCATTAAAAATATTCTAAAACCTCTATAAAATATATATATTTTAGTAACTTATCCATATGGTTTCCTTTTTTGGAACAAATTTTCAGATATATTCTCTATAGACTCTACTCAATGATTTGGAGTCATTTTTTTAAATCTCTTCATGCTACTCTCTCTGATGGCCATATCCGATAACTTCTATAAGACACATCTATGTGAAGATATTCATTTATAAAATTCTACCATTTCCCTTCACATCAACAACCTTTGTTTGATAACCTAGAATCATCGATTTAATTGACTCACTTAGAAGCCCCATGTTTTATAAAACTCAATATGGCCACATTATATAGAATCCATAATCACATGAAATCCATATAAATAATCCAGTTACATAAATTCTTTCCTTTTAAACGACATATCTAGAATACTGAAAACCATTAATTAATCGGTATACTTGGTATGTTGAAATATAAAAAGGAATCATCAATTTTTTTCCCAATTACCCTCTACTTCATATAACTATGAATCCCAATTAGAAAAATAATTTAGTCCCATATCCCATCCAATCACCTAAGATCATTTTACATGATGTCTCAGTTTGTTAATTTATTTTCGTTAGTCACATACTTATCTACCCGGAAACATCATATAATGGTTCTAACAACATAACTTTAGAAAGAATGTTCTTCCACAAAATAAAGCACATGTTTGATACATAAAGTCTAGATCATAAATCATAATAATTAATAAACTATTCAGGATTTAAATTACTAATTTATGTGTTAATTACAAATGAAAACACAATAAATAGACATTATTTCCATCAAACAACTTATTTTTATGCAACCAAAATTAAAATCCTTGTGGCCTCAATAACTATCTTTGGTAATACTATAAAATTAATTTTTTACTTTATAATAATCTTATATTTATATTTTTAACTAGTTTTCATATATTAATCCTTAGCATTCAATAACTTTTACAAGTTTATTTCTACATATATTTAAGAGATTCATTTTTTGGATCACATTCCCAACCAAAAACTATTACCAGAATGGTTATGATAATACCCAATGAAATCAAATTAATTTTTAATTTTAATATGAAACATTTTTCCTAATATGACTTCTATTATGATTCTTTCATTTTAACATATAATACATTGGATTAAACATTGATAAAATTGGATAAACATATAACTCCCTAAAGTTTACTCTGTATTTTAATGACCATATTGAAATCAGATCCCATAAACTAGATATATTAAAATTACACATAAGGATTCATAAATATTATGTGAATTAAGTAAATAATAACCCATGGTATTTTAAAACTAGTTCTATAAATTGGAATGTTTATCGTGCAAAAAAGTAAAGATCTATTTTCTACCAAACATGATATTTAAATGTTATTATCTATAGGTGAGTATCTGATATAGATCAAATCTAGTTTTTTTGTATCTAGACAAGGATTTCATTTCTTGAAAACCACATCATGTTAGCATTACTAACATTTCAGGATGTTACCATATTCATAAGCATATCCCTAATGTTTTCACTAAAGTTCTATCCTCCAAACCCATAAAATTACTATACCAATGTGAATAAATAACTAATATATGCTTTGATAATAATGGTGATTCCCAATATCTATACTATTTGATATGATACTAAAGATACATTATCTACACACTAGATTCGACACATAGTGGGATGATCCAAGCTAACTATAACACTTCATAAGTAAAATAACACATAATTAAATGATTTATAAGAATCGATACACTTTCGTAAATTTTGATATTTTTCAGTTTAGAGTTTTTTTGAATTTGGTAAAAATTTATATTTTAAACCCTTATTATACAAGGTGGTATCTTCTTATCAATGTACATTTATTCCATAAAAATTATTAATAATTTTAAAATAATTTTTATTACAAAAAACAATTCTCTTCTTTTATGATGGATCCTAGAGCATAATGATAATGATTACTATAGTTACTACCCATCTTTAATACCTATGAAAAAAATGTTAAAACTAATGTTGTGAAAAATAATGATCATTAAGGGATATAAAAATTATCCCTTTAATTCATTTGAATACATGAATAACCATAAGGATTTATATATTTCGTCATAAAAACTTTTGAGTATAAAATAATAAGTTAAATGTGAAATAAATTTCTCCCCCAAATATTTTCATGAATCATTTCATATGAAATAATAAAAAAACAATAATTCAGGAGGGTTTCTTGAAACAAGTGAAATATTTTCCTTGATGAAAATTATTTCTCCCATAAAATATCATAAAAAATATTATATATCATGGATTGTTTTATTGTTAAATGAAATTAAATTATTTCAATATAACCCACCAACAATTAGAGTGTAAAACACAAACAGGGGTAAAAATAAAAATAATCACATGGATAACAATAAAATATTTCATAACAATTTTATAGATAATTATAGACAACAAAATCATACCCTCAAGGACTTTGGAAAAGATATCATAAAAACACCTTTAAGTCCTTATGCTATGATATCATAAATATATTTTCCGTTTAATCAATCAAACAACATTCTGACAATCCATACATAGATATAATATGGACGTAATCCTTTGCATATATCCCCAGTAATGAAAGAAAATTAGGAAATTATTTCTAAATAGATAAAAATAACATTAATATAGAATTCAAACATTTCATTGAAAACTGTAGAAAAATATCTTATTTCTTTGATAAGTTTTCTAAAGAAATACATAATTTAAGTAAAAATTAATTATTTCAAATTAATCATAAAAAATTGTCAATGAATATTCGATGAAAATATTTTTCATGATAGTGGGAAAATTTATGCATTTAATGTATTTGAAAATATAAATTTATTTTGAATATTTTTTATAAAGTAAAATTTGATGTGAATAAATAATAGTTAAAAATATTCCATTAGTAGTTTGTAGAGAAACTCAAAAGTAGTCTGAAATTAACATTAAAAATATTTTAATAATAAATAATAATTTTTTGAATCATTTTAAAAAATGGATCTGGAAGAGAATGATTTTCAAATGAAATTATTGAAACAAGGTTATAAACTACAATCTGTAAAATTGTGTCCTTAATCGTTTTGTAAATTATCTAACTCCAAAATAATAAAATTATATTATATTTAGATATTATTAATAATATTTTTATTTCTTCTTAATTATCATTATTTATATTATTTTATTTATTATTATAACATATTTAGTTAATGAATTATTTATGTTTACGTAATTCATATTGAGGATGTTATCATCGTAATAAAAAAACATCAGCACATTAGCCATGTTAAAAGGGGAAATGTTGCCTCATATTTATAATATTATTCTTCATATAATTATTATTTTTATACTTTAGAAAAATTATATAACGTTCCCTGAATGGGGGGCCTGAAAAATAAACCACATCACTTCGTGAATGTTGTAGTCCAGATATACGAACAAGAGACATTCCAATTTTTATAATGGTTGGATGGGTAGGATGGTATGTAATATCATATAATTACTTAATTGAATCATTAATATCATATATAAAAATTATTTCCATTGTAATAAAAATACTATAATGATGATGATTAAAAAATGAAACACATCGATATGTGGAAGATATAGTACGTGCATACACTCGAGTGATGCAATCATATCACATTGGATGGAAAAGAAGATGAATAAGGTATATTACATAATCATAATAATCATTTAGTATTTCTAATATATTTCTGACGTTATTTCAACATATAAAGTATAGAATTTAATGATTCTTAATAAGAAATAAAATGAACAATCTTTGTTAAGAGTTATACAACTTTTTGGAAATCACTATTCTTCTTACACCTTAAGCCTCCATAAGAGGGTCTAAGGGGAAGAAAATAAACAATTATATGTGGAGAAGGAATATAATAAGGTATTTTGGTAGATACTATCCAAAATTAATGGAATATGAAGTTTGAATAATAGAAGAGAGGAAGTTACATTTTATAAATGAGGTGAGGGTCTATCTTATAAAAACATGAAATACATAATAATTATGTAAACTTATTTTTTATGGTTATTTAATTATTTACAAATAATTTTTAAATATTAAATAATAGTTAATGTCATTTTTATACTATTAAGGATATTTTTCTATATATTCATTAATAAAAAATAAAATAATAATATAAATTCATTAAACGTAATTAATAAATAATAATTATTTAATAAATTCATGTAATAAAATTTTTTTCCCACAATATATTACATTGAATGTTTCCAAATTAATTTATCCACATTTCTTACTAATTGCACATGAACTGTGTTGTTGTTTCATAAGCATTAAAGTTAATTAAACCGTTAGTAATAAAATTAAAAAAACTAAAACTATATAAATAATGTAATTTGATTAAAAATATGAATTTATTAAATTTAGTATTTTTTTACTTTTATGAAAATAATATGTAAATATTCAAAGAAAATGATTGAAATTTTTTACTTATTATTTACTAAATATAATATAAATGTAATTATCAAACAATAATGAAAAAAATTAGATATATTCAAATAAATTGTAATTTATTGAAATAAAGTCATATAAAAAGAATTAAGATAATATTTTGTGACCTTATCACTCCGTCTTAACCATAATTTACTCGTTTTGGCCTTCTAATCATCATGAAAACATTTTAACAATTTGTTACTATTTATATTGAAATAAATGAATATATCCTAATCAATAAATTAGAATAAAATTATTAAAAATACGAAATTCAATTTTAAAGATTAAATATGTATAATTTTCTAAAATTACATTAAATATAAGAATGAAAAACAGAAAGAAAAGCTATTTTTCTAAAAAATGTGTTATGAAGACTAAAAAGAACCTTAATACAAAATAAAATATAATTCTAAATCTAGTTAAATAATTTTTACAATGTTAAAAATAGACCTTATATTAATTTACATAAAATAAAAAATATAATGACTCTTTTAAATTACTCGATTTAAAGAAAAAACTATAGTATTATAAAAATATGTATGATTTTCTATTCATAAAAAAAGAATCTATTTAGAAAAATAAAAATGAAATTTATTATGATTACTTTGACATGATAATTTAAAAATTATATATATTTTAATAAAAATAATATATAAAATTACTAGAAATTTAAGATAATATCCAGGCATAAAATGTAAAAGAAACCATTTTGAAGAAAATTTATTTTTGATGCAACGAATAAATTTATTTTTATTATTTTACTAATAATTCTTTTTATATGAATGAAAATTATTTTTAATATATATATAATATAATTATTACATTAAAATCATTTGTCAAATATTGATTCATATAATATTTTATTATAAAATTACATTGTGCACATAATTTGGTTTTTATGAAAAATATATTCGATTCATTCAGTAGTTTTATCATAATTTTTATCCAAATGATAAGTATTATATTATTTATCATAAAACACATTATGGTAAAATGATAATATATATATTTTTGATTTTTTTACTCCTATTCATAACTACCAATACAAGGACTAAGTAAAAATAGCATATTTAAATAATAATGTTTCTATATTACACTAAAGTTCAATTATTCACGAGGTTACATGTGTTGTATAAAATTTAACATACTATAATATTAATATATAAGCTTATCTATAATCTAAGGGTATTACGCACTATCTTATTTAGGGAAATTTTATCCATTAAAATTTTATTTTTCCTTTTCTGATTTCAAAATAACATAACATTGTAATAAATTATTATAGACTTTATCATAAAATTTATCTTCTAGATTATGAAAAGAAAAAATATTATGCATATACCTTTATAAGAGTCAAACTTGAAAATGAGTTTCTAAAAATTTACCTAGATATATGAGTTGTACTCTCCACGTAAGACTCGATAGATTTATCTTTAAATTATTATTGAGAAATTATTTTACCATTGGGATAGAAAAAATGAAAAATAAATTTAACTGAATTCACCTCATTCTATAAGAATTATTTCTTCATTTAATGTGAATCATAAAAATCATGATAAATTTTTCATGCTTGAAGCACTAAATTCAACATCCAACATATGATAATATCTATAAAAGGATGAGAAGTTATTTATCATATTCTTATCTATTAATAAACAAAATGGTTAGCCCAAGTTAAGATAATATCCATTAAGAAGAAATTAATATGAAGAAATAGAACATTAATATCTAAAGCCTCATAATTATCACTCATAGTTGAAAAGAATTAATTACATAAGTAAATAACCATTAAAATATACGTAATATTCCATACTAAGATAAAACCAAAAAAATAAGAAAGATTTGATCACATATTCTTCTAAGATAAATTTAATAATAATCTCGAAACAAAAATTTATAACTCATAAATTCGGAGTACATAAATTTGTATTCCCTAATCATATTATCTAAAAATATTCCAACCTTTCATATAAATAACCAAAATCAGTATAGATATGTACTAAAATCAAATATTATTCAAAAATACAACTCAACCTTTATTCATGAAATAAAATCCTATCATATTGAAAAATATTGTCATTTACCTCAATCTTAGAAGTTTCAAATACATCGGAATTATTTTAAAATAACATTAAATATATATATACCTAATCACTTTCCAATATCATGCTTATCTATGATATAAAAAATATATTTTTCAAAATATAATAACACTTTTATCCAAAAAACGAAAATTTCATGAACATCAATAATCTTATTAACACTAAAGGTTACCAATAGATTCAAACTTATTTTTAAGAAATATTTGATTATTATTACTCAATTAACATTTTCACCAAAATACATATGAAAATCATGGTTTGTATTCCAATAAATATCCCCCAAAATATCTTTAATCTTCCCAAACATTTAACACATAAAACCTAAAAAGTGGTAATCTTGTCTTTAAACATTTGATCAAATTTATTCTTATTGTAAGAACCCAGATATTTTTTTCAAGAATGTTTTTCTTTTTCTGGTATTTTTGAAAAAAAGATGGGTTTCTAGAAGTTTCTTAAGTACACACCGTGTACTCGGTTACTGTGGGTAGCTGTGTGATGGCTGTGTAATGACTGTTCACACAACCTAGTGTGGTGACCTTTAGACCTCTTAATGCAAGGTCCAGTTAAGGAAAGTACATGTCATGTACTTATAATGTACATGCCATGTAATTTTTTCATTATATGGATAGGGGTCACGTCTAATTGGTAGAAGTGTCTTCTTCTTCACCTTCTTCGCCCGAGAGTGTCTGTATGGAACAGATATTAACCTATCCCTCGATCGAGAATCTGTTCCCTGATTTGACTGTTGTTGATTGCATTGGGATCACCATGGTAAGCTCTTACATCTTCTAGAGCTTTGTTTCCTAATTCCTAAAATTTTAAGAGATATCTTCAGTTAATCGTTTTTGACTTTTTGTAGATCTACCATGTTCTAGGTTGATCCAAGGTCCTACACTATGGTATATCGACTGTACGATGCCAAGGTAGATGGTTTTTTCCTTTCCGTAGATATTCTTTGAGTTATATGTGAAAAAGTTCCCAATACCCTTGATCGGGATGTTGTGTGTATACATTTATAAACCCATTTTTCCTGCTTTGATTTGTATGCTTGATTAGAGGTCAATTGAATATAAATACGGTTAATTGATATAAAATGTATTTATTTCCAATGCTTGTTTTTTTATGACTGTTTGGTCTTACTTATAAATTTAGGCTCCTTGCTTACCTTTCCTAGTGCTAATAGGATGGAGTAATTTTATTTATCTGACTTGATGTTATGTTATAGTAATTTTAGACAAGTAGTTATTAAGGATTACTTTGGCTTCCATGTATCATTTGTGCACGATTGACTAACACCAGGCCGTGAGAACCTGGTGTAGTAGACTACAAGGAGAATGGATGTTGGGGGCTTCTCAAGAATGTCTATTTTTAATGTTATGATGTGAAACTATAATGGTAATTGAAGTAAGTGATTCTTTATAGTGTCTTTAGTTCCTAGATGCGAGCCATAGGGGGAATGCGACGTTGAGTTATTCACAGAGTGCCTTTTAGTTACCAATATGAGACTATAAGAGGAATTAAAGGCAATTGCTTCCTCCGAGAGTCTATGATAAAGCTGAACCACATGGGTTAGACTGTGTGTACTTACTAGATTGTGGCTTTTGTTTTTTTGGTTGAACTAGATGGGTTATGCTGTGAGTACTTCCTAGATTGTTAATTGATTTTGTTTAGCTTCTTCCTTGATATATGAAATTGAATGTATTGAAACTGTAAGATTGTTTACTTTTGAGTACATCCTTGTTGTTGCGTCATTTTGATTATAGCCTTCTATTTATATTCACTTAATGTTAGGAAAAGATCATGGGATGGTTGCCTATTGGGATTTAGTCTCACACCCTATTCGGGGTCATGATTTTGGGCCCAAATAGATTATATTATTGCTGGTATAGATAAGGGAAATCACCCTTCTACTTTAGGTACTTGACAGCTAGGAGCTGGAGAGCATGGGACGAAGCTAAGGTTTGCGATGCTGTTAGAGTTTATCTATTTTTCTTTTGTACATGGATTTGGTACTTCATTCTAGCATTGTGACTTGTTTGACTATTTTCCTAGACATATGTATCATGCATCATTTATTTGGGGAAATGCGCTTGAGGCCATGTGACCAACCGAGTATGGGGAACCCCTAGGTGGCACCCAGAACTGGGACGTAACAAAGTGGTATCAATGGAATTCTTTTCTTCGTGATTTATTATTTGGAGCCTATAGATAGGGATAGGATATAATAGGTACTTGGTAATATATTGTTCCCAGAAGTAGTTAACCTGTGTATAGGGAAAAGCCAATCTACCTTGTTTATTTCAATTTTTCTAGTTTTCCAATTTTATAGTTGATTTAATTTCACCTGAGGGTGATTCACATGCTTTTTGCTATTATTGTTGATGTTATTTAGGTTCCATTTCTTTTGCAACCCAAGGAGATGATAGTATTCCATCTCATGCATCATATAAGCACTTTCTAAAAATCACATGTCATAAATTTCTTCCATGCCATTTAGGTTTCATTAGAGATTTCAAGTTGTTGTGACAGATTTGTTCTAGATATGCATGTTGTTGTGATAGATTCCTTGATATGATACCTACTATTTTATAAGGCATTGAATTGAGTATGTTTTTATTTAAATGGACACCAGACTTTGGTTCTTGAGGTGTTATAGGCCTTCATGGACCATAATTTGGTGGATAATTGAACTTTTATCCTTGTATATAACATGTATAAGTTTTCAATATTTGATTCTCAGTGAGTATGGGCCCTCACAGATTGGAATTTGTCACTTTAATATTCGTTTTAGTGTTTATGGGTTTTAGAGTAGTTTATGAGGCTTACTGTCTGGAAAACCCAGAATACATGGTGTGTAATGTAGGACACACATGTTGTGTGTTCTTTTATTTAGGAAGAAAATATTATTCTTAAGTACATGCCGTGTAATGAATGTACATTCCATTTAGCCTCTAACCATGTCAACGGATGTGTGGGCAGAGACACGGGGTTGGGAAATATTTGTAGAACACACTATTTTCCAGTGGTACATGCTGGGTTGTGTAGACCATGTGTTCACACATGTGACTAACAACAGGGAGGGATAAATAAAAGCTTATACATGCCGTTTCAAGTTTGAACACACTGTGTAGTGTAACCCGAGTATCTAACTGGGTAGAAAACAACATGGGTCAGTGAAATATTTACAGAAAATGTTGTGTCTGTCAAAAACACACCGTGTAAAGTGAGTAGTGTAACCGGCTGTGTAGATAACAACACAGACTAGCGAAGTTTATCTAGTACATGGCGTGTGAGGATCTAACACACCATGTTGTATTGTTTTAGAGGAACCTTGTAGCTTAGACATTTAGAAGAAATTGGTAAGGGGAAAAGGATTCAGGTAAATGTCATGTGTTTAGACAACATGCCGTGTGTATTGGGTGTTTTATGGCCTGATTTGGAAGAAATACACACCCATTTAAAGGCTTAAAGGAATACACCATGTAGGAATTATAGATGTACGGTATCCATGTTTTAAAAAACATGAATTCTTTATTTCCCTTGTTCCCTTCCTACACTTCTATGTTCAAGTCCTTGATAATATTGATCTAAGGTGTGCGCTTGACATTGCAGAGTCATGCCGCCGAGATGTCCTCCAGTTGTCCGCTAGTTATAGGGAAATGATTATACATCGAATATGGTAGATCAGGGACTACCAACAGATCCTCGAGTTATGCCAATCAGGGCACCGACCATCATTCTGGACATAGGTGTTGACACACAGTTCCAAGAGGGCTTTATGAGGTTTATGCAGACCTTATAAGGAGTACCACATCCTTCCCCTTCTATGGTAGTTTTGACAGGGGTTTTCTAGTAGCAGTGGCATCCCACATTCACAGGGGAATGGGGACCTCAGGCTATGGAGTCATTGTTATAATCCATTCTTTCTATCCTTGAGAATATAGAGACTCCTCTAGAGAGGTGGGTGAAACTCATGATGTATATTCTTCCATATTCCACCATGAGAGGGTGTAATGTGATCTCACATGTGGGATTCCATCATGTTATGGCTTAGGATGACTTCTAGTGTACTTTTTATGACTACTTCTATCCAGATACCTTGATGGCTGATCGAGCCCAAGAGTTCAGGAGTCTATAGTAGGGTACTCTCTCATTTATTGAGTACTCTTCTCATTTCACAGATATGCAGTGCTTCATGCCTATTCCAAGAGGTGATGAGTTATTTCTGGAAAGAAAGTTTGAGTATGGTCTCAGGCATGACATCTGATCACTAGTGAACATCTTCAGGTTGACATCCATCACTTCTTTAGTCAACCTGGCACTAATCATAGAGAAAAATCTGAGGGATTCAAGAGTGGTGTTCCAGTGCATCTCGGCATTCAGAATCGGTATCCCTCCTAATGAAAACAGGAAGCACCTTAGGGAGTCTACATGAGGGAATCTGAGGATGCGGGGCAATTTTTCTAGTAGCTAAGTGGTGTGTTACCTATGTAGTAAGTGCGGGCCTGTAGGGCCACATTGCCCGAGCGACCCAATAGAGGGCCAATCATGTATCAAGATGGGCCATCTTCAGTGGTTCTATCATATCTTTTCACCAATAGCTGGTGATAGGGGTTCTTCGATGACTCCTCGTTCGGGAGAAGCTCCGCCAGTTTGTCAATAGTCTGGGAACTAGGGTTTTTTTGGCCATTCAGGCTGATGTAGATGTCATGGTCATGGTATCCAGTTGCTAGGCTTTCAGTGAAAATAGGGTGGATCAGCTCAGAGTGGTCAGGTATGGTCACAGGGCTACGGTGTAGGTCAGACTTTTTCGGTGAAGCAGACAGAGCAGAAGTTGGACTCTAGACACTCTACAGTTTAAGGTACGATCCTAGTTGCCTCATTTTTTCCTTTTTGTCTATTCAATATAGGGTTATCCCATAGATTTATATATATTGCAGTTTTGTAGAGCTTTGGGATCTATATCTTTACTTCAGGTGATGTATTGATGAAATAAACATTGTTGGGGACAAGAATGGCTAGTGTACGTCGGTGCAAGGATTTCCCTCATGAGGTTGGTGGGTGTCACTTCTTATGGGACCTTTATGTCATAGAGATGACAAGCTATTATTTCATTCTTAAAAAGGACTGGTTAGTCCTTTTCAATGAAATTGTTAATTTCTATCACCGTAGGATGTGTTTTACATAACTAGAGGTTGGATCATTTCTTTATAATGGTGAATGTCATGTAAAGGCAAGCAGAGCGGGACCCAAACATCATTGGTTTGGAGGAGTTACAACCCGGATTGCTTTTCTTTATTTGGATGACCCAGGCACATCACAAATGGATTTTCCTCCAGTGGTAGATTATTTCAGGGATGTATTTCCAGAGGACTTTTTAGGTTTTCCTCCTGAGTGAGAGGTGAACTTTTATATTGAGCTTCTTCCAGGAGCAACATCAGTGTACATTACTCTTTATAGGATAGATACACCAGAGTTATAGGAGATTAACATGTAGTTGGATGAGTTATAGGATAAGGGTTTCATCCAACCCAGTACATCTCCTTGGGGTTTACCTATCCTATTTGTGAATAAGGTTGATGGTACACTCAGACGTTGTGTGGATTATCGGAGGTTGATCCAGTTGATGGTCAAAAACCAATATCCCTTACCGAGTATTGATGATCTATTTGATTAGCATCGATGAGCCCGGGTGTTCTCGAGGACTGATATGAGATCTGGTTGACATCACATTCATGTTTGACCATCTGATATACCTCTTATAGCCTTCTAGAGCAGGTATCTTCCTTACAAGTATGTGGTTATGCTGTTCGGTCTCACGAACGCACCTCCATTCTTCATGGATCTGATGAACCGAGTATTCTATACATATTTGGATTATTTCATGGTCATCTTCATGAATGAAATATTATTTTACTCTCACACTTGACATGGTCATGTCAGACATCTTAAGATCATCTTGAGTACACTAAGAGAGAACCAGTTATATGCTAAAATCTCAAAATACAACTTTTGGGTGGACTATATTCACTTCATGGGTCATGTTTTCTCAGAGGCAGGAGTATCAGTACACCCAGAGAATGTGAGAGAAATTGTTTCCTTAGAGAATAATATGAACATCATTGAGGTTATAATTTTTTACAGATGGATAGATTCTACAGATGTTTCATAAATGACTTTCACACTTATCTACGCCACTATGGATCCAAACTACGAAGGGTGAGAGGTACTTTTGGTCATATTATTGTGAGTCAGCCTTTCAGGATCAGAAAGGGATGTTGAATTCAGCACCAATAATAGTATTTCAAGAGCTGGTAAAGAGCTATACTATGTACTGTGATGCATCAGGTATCAGCCTTGGAGTAGGGCTTATGAATGGGGGAGGAGTTGTTGAATATGGGTCGTGGGAATTGTGGCCACATGAGAGGAACTACCCGACGCATGATCACGAGCTGGCTTTAGTTTCTTATGCTTGACATTGTTTGATACACAATCTGTTGGGAGAAAATTGTGTGGTTTTTACCGACCACAAAATTCTCAAGTATATATTCACTCAAAATGACTTAATTTGAAACAGAGAGGGTGGTTTTTCTACCATCGGTAACTTGAATTTGAGATTTCCTACACACATGGAAAAGGAAACACTGGGGATGATGCATTGAGCATGAGGAATCAGATACTGGCAATTCAAGAGGCTAGTAGTGAGTAGAATCTTATGGCTCTATTCTCTGAGATGCATTTGGAGGTGCACTACAGACAAGGGTATACATTTCTTTATTCTATAGCGGTTAACTCTAATCTTTTGTATTGGGTAACAATTAGGAAGATATAAAATTCTAAAGGCATTGTACTATAGGAAAGTGTTATAGGAGAGAACAACAATTCTGGATGGAAAATAGGTGAGTATGAGATCTTGCATTTTCAGGGGCGCGTGTTGCTGATAGCAGACATATGCAAGGAGCTGATGTGAGATTTTCATTCCTCAGTTTGGGTATTTCATCCTGGTATAACAAAGATGTATCATGATCTACACCATCAGTATTGGGGGCCAGGTATAATGAGAGATGTTTCTCATTTGGTCTTGATGTGTTTCCCCTTGTCAATAGGTGAAGGCAGAGAATCAACGACCAGTAGGGCTTTTGCAGTAGTTACCCATTCATAAGTGGAAATGTATTGAAGTCGCGATGAACTTCATTATTGGTTTACTATAACGACCCATACATTACATACATTGTTAATACTTCAAAATTGAAGCACACTTATTACAACATATGACAAAACCACAAAGGACCGTATAGGTATAGTGTCTTTAGAAACTGGGAAACATAAACAACTGGTTCAAAAATATTCTACAGTGTCTCCCATTTATTTCATCATATCTAGGGTCCCTTTTAGCATATTCTACTTAATATCCATCTTCCTGACCTGGGGAAAAGAAAACATAAAAGGGTGAGCTCAAATGCTCAGCAAGGGCAAATAAAGGAAATAAAAATCATATCATATCTTTTTGAAAATCAAAACCTGCAAAAGAGATCATAATATCTTATCATGGAAGAATTCATAGAAGTGAAAATGAGATCCCCATAATCATAACATAAAACTTGAAACTTTGTGGCATACACACATAATCATGGAAATCATTTCTTGTTAGTCATGACTCATTGCCAAGACTATCTTAGTGGACAAAGTCCCTTTCTGAACCGAGTTCACTCCTCGTTTCAGTCCTGTATCACTGAACCGAAATAACCTTCCGTTCCAGCCATGTCTATCTCATGAGATATAAAATCTTTACCCAATGCATTGGAGGGAGATATAGGTACCACCCATCTTATAATGAATCATTTCTTATGTGTGCCACATAATCATAAAACATACATCATCGCATAACACATGAAACAAAAATGGGATTCTTGAAACATCATGACATCATAAATCAATTCATATAAGATAAAGGAATTCATAAAAATAATTCCATCCCAACATGATCAAATCAATGTAATAATAGGGATAAAAACAGAACCCTTTATTATCTTAGATGGAAAATAATTTTGAAAATCACTTGAATTGAATTCTTGAGGAAAATATCCTTTCTTCTTCAAAAACATTTTTCCTTTCATAACATGTCATACAACTTTAAATTAAAAGAAGTTGATTAAAAATAAACTTGAAAACTTGTAAAGGAAGCTTCTTTGAAGTAAAGTTTTAAAAATCCATTCAAGCCGTATAAGTTAAAAAAACATTCTTCGTACTTTTGTCGGAAAAGTCAAAAAGTACCTCGTACGGAAAAACGACAAAAGATTCCTTTCATATTCTTTACTAAAAACTCACCTAAGGGTAAAATTGTATTTAAACTATTGTAAGTGGATGGAAACAATATTACATATTGAGGGAACATGGATGTGGATGATAAAATACACCCCAGTAAATACTTACAAATAAACAATCTCGGATAAAATGAGATTGTGACATTTCCCTTACCTTAGGTCCAATTTGCTTTGTACGTGTCCGAAGCTCCTGTATAATGGTTTAAATAATGTTATTGACTTATTCCAGAATCATACATATTGATATGATATCATATATGGTCATATTCTTAGCTTATTGTTAGTAATATTTCATTGTTACTTGTTACTCGGGTCTTTATTGCCTTTTGTTCTTATGCATGTTTTTCCGAATAAATTCTTATTCTTCTTTTAAGGTTATAGATATCTTATATCCAGAATGTTATTAGTGTAACATATATCATATTTATTCATTCAATTCATTTATATAATTACTATGTAATGATGATCATGTAGAACGAGTCGCATCACATCGTGGAGACGGTATGCCGTACGTACGCACGAGTGATGATATCGTTTCTATGATCGTGGAACTGTATTGGAGTATAAATATATTATTTCAGTATCAATATTACTTTATAATAATCATATATAGTTACTCATTACACCATTATACCCATCCTTGTAAGGTGATGGTGGAAAATAGATTACACCACGGCGTGGAGACGGTATTCCGTACGTACGCACGCGCGGTGATTTCATTTTTCCGTATGATGGATAGAAGGTGAATTAGGGTTGTTTCATATTTATAATAATATATCAGTATGTAAGTAATACTGATGTTATTACTTTGTCATGAAACAACTAAAGAAGAAAAAGTTGAAGACGAAAGAAATTGAAAAGATCGGTAATGGATATTACCTCTTCTTTGGAAGGCCTCTTTGAATCCTCCACTTAGGGAACTAAGATTGGTCTTTGAAGAAGACCAGGACCTCTAGGATTATTCTAGGGATATGGGGAGGAGAAAATGGCAGGGGTTGGCCGAGCTTGAGTGCTCAAATTGGTGTGAGGAGGAGGGGGAGGAGGTGTCCTTTTATAGGGGAGGAGAGGGGCACCTTAGGAATAACTAAAAACATTATTTTATATTAAAGTCAAAATCGGTTTATAATGGTTCCAAAGGGTCTTATTTCGAAGATAAGGTGGGGAAGGGTCGAAATCCTCTCATCCAATAGAATTTGGACATGTTTAGGTTCCTATTTTAACCTTATCATTTAGATTTAACATTAAGTTAAATAATTTAACTTTTACCATGTCTTTTTGTTTTCTTTCACTATATGGTTAATACACTTACTATAACATGCCAAACGAACCCCAAATTGTTTATTATTAATATATATATCCTTATCTAAGTCATTTGGCCGATCCTTAGATTTTTAGGAATAAAATAACAATTAATAATATAATATTTTATTTAAAAACTATTTTGTGTCAATTTTGACACTATTTGATATATGACTTTTGTGAAAGTCATAACAGAATTAAATGTTCGAACCAAGTTGATTAAATCAACACTAATATATCATATTAACCTAGAAAATTAGTGGAATTCATAAAAAGTCTCAAATTACATTTATTTTGGTGTTTATAACATCAATTATGTCAATATTTCATTAATAAGATAATTACTGCATCATCTTTGTGTCATAAATAAATTAAATTATTTGGTGTCTAAAAATTACAAATAAAATACCATCATGTAGGAAATATTTTTAGCTTTCTAATGAATATTTACAATCGAATTTATCTTATGTATAACTCCATATTAAAAATGATTTACTTATTAAACTTGATTTTATCTATTTTAACCCTTTTTTTAAATAAATTAATAATAAATGTCCTAATCTAATCCAAGTGGGCCTAAATGGTCATATATTATTCCTAAGTTTGTTTTTGGTCAAATTACACTTGTCCAATAGAATTAGGACATGTGTTAGGGTAATATTAATATCATATTTACCCTTAGTTACCCTATTTACTATTAACCGCGGTAAAAAAAAGTAAAAAGTTACTATTCACCAAAAATTATTTTTATCTCATTGAACCACATTTTAGTCCTTGATATTAACCGTGTCTCTCGGATTTTCGAAATTCCATTCACAGAAGCGGTAAAATTAAGTTTTATGCAAAATTCAGTTTTTAACCTACCACTTAGTGGTTTCACTATTCATCAAAAATTGAAAGTTTTCAGAAAAATATCAAAATTTCATCCTAAGCTATATTTCATATTCCGAATTCAAAAATGAAGTCTATTTTACCAAATTCATAACATATAAGTTTCATTAATTAATTTTATAATTAAATCCCGCTGTTAAAACAAATAGCGTGTTTTTAAGAAACAATATCTATCAAAAGATTGACACTTGTTTATAACTAGTTTAAATGTGAAATTACATCCAATGACCAACATTGTATTAAATTGTAAAAATATATTCTAAATATACTTTAAAACTACTTAAATTAATAATTTATCACTATTATTTATTTCGAATAAAAAAGTTGTTTTTAATTAAAATTTAGTAATTTTCACTATTCATCAGAATATGAAAGTTATCCGAAAAGTACCAAAATTTCACCTTAGGCTAAATTCGATACTCCGAATCCAAAAATGAAATTCATTTTGAAAAATAAGATTTATAAAATTTCAAAAAGTGGTTATTACTATTCATAACGGCTAGTTTTAATAGCATATTGTTGTTTAGTGAAACTCGGTATTGCGTACGGCGCAAGCTATCGAGGAAGGTCGCGATTGCGTGTAATGCAAGCCAAGCAAGTGTTGTGTAGAAAAAGATTCCTTTGATGATTTATAACATAAAAGTCTCGGGTGTTACATTCTACCCCCCTTAAAAAGAATTTCGCCCTCGAAATTCGTCACTTTGTAACAAACAGATGAGGATACTTCTCCCTCATCATATCCTCAAGCTCCCATGTAGCTTCTTCAAGTTGGTGGTTCCTCCATAAAACTTTCACCAAGCGAGTGGTCTTGTTTCGTAGGAATTTTTCGCTATGATCCAAAATCTCTATTGGCTGTTCTTCATAAGAAAGATCTTGCTCCAGCGGTACAACTTCTGAGCTGAGTACATGTGAAGGATCTGGTATGTACTTTCTCAGGAGAGATACATGGAACACATCGTGAACTTGAGAGAGATTCGGTGGAAGCGCCAATCGGTAAGCTACCTTCCCAACACGATCCAGTATTTCGAAAGGACCGATATATCTAGGGCTCAACTTCCCCTTATTTCCAAATCTCATCACCCTCTTCCAGGGAGATATTCGTAAGAACACTTTATCACCCACTTCAAACTCTAGGTCTTTTCTTCGGTTGTCGGCATAACTTTTCTGTCGACTCTGAGCTGCTCTTATATGTTGTTGAATAGATCTGATCTTCTCTGCCATTTCATCAACGAGATCAGGTCCTAATAGCTTTCTTTCCCCAACTTCATCCCAGCAAGTTGGAGTCCTGCATTTCTTTCCATAGAGAGCTTCATAAGGAGCCATCTGAATACTGGAGTGAAAGCTATTATTATAAGAAAATTCCACCAAAGGTAGGTGTTGATCCCAACCTCCTTTGAAATCCATAGAGCAAGCTCTCAACATATCTTCTAGGGTTTGAATTGTTCTCTCAGACTGACCGTCTGTCTGAGGATGATAAGCAGTGCTGAAACTCAACTCTGTATCCAGAGTATGCTGAAGACTTCGCCAGAACTTCGAGGTAAATCTCGGATCCCGATCAGATATAATAGAAAGTGGTACTCCATGCAATCTTACCACTTCCTTTACATATATCCTGGCAAGCTGATCTAGAGAGAAATCCTCTCTAATAGGAATGAAGTGTGCAGACTTTGTAAGACGATCAACTATGACCCAGATAGCATTATTGCCTTTGGATGTTTTAGGAAGTCCTGTGACAAAGTCCATAGTGATGTTTTCCCATTTCCATTCGGGTATGGGTAATGGTTGTAACATCCCTTTAGACTTCTGTCTCTCAGCTTTAACTTGTTGACAAACCAAGCATCGAGAGACATATTCTGCAACATCTCTTTTCATGCCATCCCACCAGAAGTACTCTTTCAGGTCCCTATACATCTTCGTGCTTCCAGGATGAATAGAGAATGAAGAACTATGAGCCTCATCCAGCAGCTCCTTCTTTAATTCAGGGATGGGAGGAACACAAACCCGATTCCTGAACTTTATTATCCCATCACAATCAAGGTTGAATTCAGGAACATTTCTCACCTTCTTTTGTAACTCGACATCTTCTTTTTGTGCCTCTTTAATCTTCACTTGTATAGATGGTTGAACATTCATTTGAGAAAGATAAGATTTTTCCCCTTCCATTATAATTCCAAGATCCATCCTTTGTAAATCCATAAATATTGGATCTTTTGTGATCCTCATCATGGATAAACTAGCATGGTCTTGTCGACTTAATGCATCTGCCACCTTGTTTGCTTTCCCAGGGTGGTAATGGATTGAGCAGTCATAATCCTTAATCAGCTCCAACCATCTTCTTTGACGCATATTCAACTCCTTTTGTGTGAAAATATACTTTAAACTTTTATGATCAGTATAAATATCACACCTTTCACCATAAAGGTAATGCCTCCAAATCTTTAATGCAAAGATTACCGCAGCCAACTCCAAATCATGTGTTGGGTAATTTTGTTCATGGATTTTCAACTGTCGTGAGGCATAAGCTATCACCATATCATTTTGCATAAGAACACACCCCAATCCCTTCTTGGATGCATCACTGTAGATCACAAACCTTTCTCCACTACAAGGCAGTGTGAGCACAGGTGCACTAGATAACCTTCTTTTCAACTCCTTGAAATTCTCTTCACATTCCTCTGTCCAGACAAACTTAACTCCTTTCCGAGTCAACTTGGTGAGTGGATTAGATAATCGTGAAAAATCCTTTACAAAACGTCGATAATATCCAGCCAAACCAAGAAAACTTCGGATCTCAGTTACTGTTGTTGGTCTCGACCATCTTTCGATAACCTCTGTTTTTGCTGGATCCACGGATATCCCCTCTTTTGAGATTATGTGACCCAAAAATGCAACTTTTTGAAGCCAAAATTCACACTTGGTAAATTTGGCATAAAGCTTCTCCTTTCTCAGGGTCTTTAATATAATTCTCAAGTGATCTTCATGCTCTTCCTTGCTCTTTGAATATACAAGAATATCGTCTATAAAGACTACCACAAATTGATCAAGATAGTCTCTAGAGACTCTATTCATTAGATCCATGAAGATAGCAGGGGCATTAGTAAGACCAAATGGCATCACTATAAACTCATAGTGTCCATACCTTGTACGGAAAGCCGTCTTTGGTATATCCTCCCTTTTGACCCTTAATTGATGATACCCTGAACGAAGATCAATCTTGGAAAAGTATTGAGCTCCGCGTAGTTGGTCAAATAAGTCATCAATGCGTGGGAGAGGATATTTGTTCTTGATAGTGATCTTGTTAAGTTCTCGATAATCAATGCAGAGTCTCATTGATCCATCTTTCTTCTTAACAAATAGAACAGGTGCTCCCCAAGGTGACGCACTAGGGCGTATGAATCCCTTATCAAGATTCTCTTGGAGTTGCTTCTTCAATTCCTGCAACTCAATTGGGGCCATTCTATAAGGTGTCTTTGAAATAGGCAAAGCACCCGGTACGAGTTCTATTGAAAACTCAACTTCACGATTTGGTGGAAGACCCGGTAATTCCTCCGGAAAGACATCATCAAACTCCCGTACGATGGGCATATTCTTAATCGTGAGTTTCTCACCAACCATTTGAGATAAATAACCTTCATTTAGCGGAATCAAGACCCATAAGATGGAAGGAATTTCCACTGGAAGGTTATATTCATCCTTGCATCGATAAATGATCGTAGATTGATCTGGAATATGAAATGTGACTTCCCTTCTTTGGTAATTGATATGAGCTCCATGTAGAGAAAGCCAATCCATGCCAAGAATCACATCAAATTCCACTAAAGGAAGGATCATAAGATTTGCAGGAAGCACTTTCCCACAAACTTCGATCGGAGAAGAATTATATACTTTTGATGCGACTGATGTGCCATTAGGTGTTGTCACAGATAACTCAACATCTAACTGTTGAGGTGATACGGTGATACCCTTAGAAAATTCTTTAGAAATAAAAGAGTGGGTGGATCCAGAATCAAATAAAACATTTGCTACTTTAGAGTGGACGGTAAGTGTACCTTTCACCACTTCGTTATCGTACTCCACATCGCTGATAGAAATTGCATGTGACTTTCCTTTGTCTTTAGCCTTAAGATTTTGTTGACGTCGACCATCATCATCAACCCTTGGATTTGGGCATTGATTGGCATAATGCCCCATCTCCTTGCACTTGAAACATTGAAGTGTAGTAGGATCATTCTGTGTTTCCCTTCCTTTGTTTGCATCATTAGACATCTTCTTCCCATTATCACGGCATTCAAATGCCCGATGACCTTCCTTTCCACATTTAAAACATTTACTTGTCCCTTTAAGACAACTCCCTCCATGTTTCTTTCCACACTTTGAGCATAAGGGAAAGCTCATCTTCTTTTCAGTTTGCTCATTAGATTTTCCTTTGAATTCCATCTTCCTCTTCTTATCAAACCCATGTGACTGATGGGTTACTCCAATCTCCATCTCGACTTTGAGAGCACATCGAACGATTTCCTCGTAGCTATTGAAGTCCCTTATGGCTAACGCCCTTCGAAGACTTGGTTTTAAGCCACTAAAGAATCGATCGATCTTACTCTCAGGTTGGATAATAATACCAGAAGCGTACCTTGCAAGTCTTGTAAAATTTGCTTCATAGGTACTAACAGATTCATCATCCCTTTGCTTCAGTTCAAGGAACTCTTTCTCCATCTTTGTTCGGAGAATACGAGGGAAGTACTTATTGAAAAATAAGTTCTTGAACTCGTCCCATTCCATAGACTCAATTTCATCCCTTTGCCTCGTATTCTTAACAAGATTCCACCATTGATCAGCATCTCCTTCCAAACGATACACTGCTAGGATGACTTTATCATGTTCAGAACATTGAAGAACTGAAAATATCTTTTCAGTAGTACTAATCCATTGTTCAGCGACTAATGGATCAGTAGACCCGCTGAAAGAAGGTGGACGCTGCCTCATGAAGGATTCAACAGAATGTTGCTCCCTCCTTTGCTCGTTTGGAAATCCTTCATGATTCATAGCTTGAGAAAGTTGCGTGAGCATGGCTACAAGATTTTGCATTCCAGCTCCCATATCGTTTGGTTGCTCAGGGGGACAATCATTGCATTGCCCATCGCATTCTGTATTAACACGGTTCCTTCGGGTTCCAGCCATTGACTAAAACCAAGAAGAATAGTGTGAGCAACACTAATTATAATAGGAAAACCACATAATTCAAGAATAAAATTTTCATGCTTAAGGTCTTATCCTAGGTTATTCATGGTCATTTCTAAAACACTAATATTGTGTTCTATGCTTGGACTTATCCTTAGGGTTCTTACTAAGGCTTTCACATCCTAGTTTCCAAAGGTTGACTATACCTTTCCTCTGATACCAACTATAACGACCCATACTTTACATACATTGTTAATACTTCAAAATTGAAGCACACTTATTACAACATATGACAAAACCACAAAGGACCGTATAGGTATAGTGTCTTTAGAAACTGGGAAACATAAACAACTGGTTCATAAATCTTCTACAGTGTCTCCCATTTATTTCATCATATCTAGGGTCCCTTTTAGCATATTCTACTTAATATCCATCTTCCTGACCTGGGGAAAAGAAAACATAAAAGGGTGAGCTCAAATGCTCAGCAAGGGCAAATAAAGGAAATAAAAATCATATCATATCTTTTTGAAAATCAAAACCTGCAAAAGAGATCATAATATCTTATCATGGAAGAATTCATAGAAGTGAAAATGAGATCCCCATAATCATAACATAAAACTTGAAACTTTGTGGCATACACACATAATCATGGAAATCATTTCTTGTTAGTCATGACTCATTGCCAAGACTATCTTAGTGGACAAAGTCCCTTTCTGAACCGAGTTCACTCCTCGTTTCAGTCCTGTATCACTGAACCGAAATAACCTTCCGTTCCAGCCATGTCTATCTCATGAGATATAAAATCTTTACCCAATGCATTGGAGGGAGATATAGGTCCCACCCATCTTATAATGAATCATTTCTTATGTGTGCCACATAATCATAAAACATACATCATCGCATAACACATGAAACAAAAATGGGATTCTTGAAACATCATGACATCATAAATCAATTCATATAAGATAAAGGAATTCATAAAAATAATTCCATCCCAACATGATCAAATCAATGTAATAATAGGGATAAAAACAGAACCCTTTATTATCTTAGATGGAAAATAATTTTGAAAATCACTTGAATTGAATTCTTGAGGAAAATATCCTTTCTTCTTCAAAATTTTTTTTCCTTTCATAACATGTCATACAACTTTAAATTAAAAGAAGTTGATTAAAAATAAACTTGAAAACTTGTAAAGGAAGCTTCTTTGAAATAAAGTTTTAAAAATCCATTCAAGCCGTATAAGTTAAAAAAACATTCTTCGTACTTTTGTCGGAAAAGTCAAAAAGTACCTCGTACGGAAAAACGACAAAAGATTCCTTTCATATTCTTTACTAAAAACTCACCTAAGGGTAAAATTGTATTTAAACTATTGTAAGTGGATGGAAACAATATTACATATTGAGGGAACATGGATGTGGATGATAAAATACACCCCAGTAAATACTTACAAATAAACAATCTCGGATAAAATGAGATTGTGACATTTCCCTTACCTTAGGTCCAATTTGCTTTGTACGTGTCCGAAGCTCCTGTATAATGGTTTAAATAATGTTATTGACTTATTCCAGAATCATACATATTGATATGATATCATATATGGTCATATTCTTAGCTTATTGTTAGTAATATTTCATTGTTACTTGTTACTCGGGTCTTTATTGCCTTTTGTTCTTATGCATGTTTTTCCGAATAAATTCTTATTCTTCTTTTAAGGTTATAGATATCTTATATCCAGAATGTTATTAGTGTAACATATATCATATTTATTCATTCAATTCATTTATATAATTACTATGTAATGATGATCATGTAGAACGAGTCGCATCACATCGTGGAGACGGTATTCCGTACGTACGCACGAGTGATGATATCGTTTCTATGATCGTGGAACTGTATTGGAGTATAAATATATTATTTCAGTATCAATATTACTTTATAATAATCATATATAGTTACTCATTACACCATTATACCCATCCTTGTAAGGTGATGGTGGAAAATAGATTACACCACGGCGTGGAGACGGTATTCCGTACGTACGCACGCGCGGTGATTTCATTTTTCCGTAGGATGGATAGAAGGTGAATTAGGGTTGTTTCATATTTATAATAACATATCAGTATGTAAGTAATACTGATGTTATTACTTTGTCATGAAACAACTAAAGAAGAAAAAGTTGAAGACGAAAGAAATTGAAAAGATCGGTAATGGATATTACCTCTTCTTTGGAAGGCCTCTTTGAATCCTCCACTTAGGGAACTAAGATTGGTCTTTGAAGAAGACCAGGACCTCTAGGATTATTCTAGGGATGTGGGGAGGAGAAAATGGCAGGGGTTGGCCGAGCTTGAGTGCTCAAATTGGTGTGAGGAGGAGGGGGAGGAGGTGTCCTTTTATAGGGGAGGAGAGGGGCACCTTAGGAATAACTAAAAACATTATTTTATATTAAAGTCAAAATCGGTTTATAATGGTTCCAAAGGGTCTTATTTCGAAGATAAGGTGGGGAAGGGTCGAAATCCTCTCATCCAATAGAATTTGGACAAGTTTAGGTTCCTATTTTAACCTTATCATTTAGATTTAACATTAAGTTAAATAATTTAACTTTTACCATGTCTTTTTGTTTTCTTTCACTATATGGTTAATACACTTACTATAACATGCCAAACGAACCCCAAATTGTTTATTATTAATATATATATCCTTATCTAAGTCATTTGGCCGAACCTTAGATTTTTAGGAATAAAATAACAATTAATAATATAATATTTTATTTAAAAACTATTTTGTGTCAATTTTGACACTATTTGATATATGACTTTTGTGAAAGTCATAACAGAATTAAATGTTCGAACCAAGTTGATTAAATCAACACTAATATATCATATTAACCTATAAAATTAGTGGAATTCATAAAAAGTCTCAAATTACATTTATTTTGGTGTTTATAACATCAATTATGTCAATATTTCATTAATAAGATAATTACTGCATCATCTTTGTATCATAAATAAATTAAATTATTTGGTGTCTAAAAATTACAAATAAAATACCATCATGTAGGAAATCTTTTTAGCTTTCTAATGAATATTTACAATCGAATTTATCTTATGTATAACTCCATATTAAAAATAATTTACTTATTAAACTTGATTTTATCTATTTTAACCCTTTTTTTTAAATAAATTAATAATAAATGTCCTAATCTAATCCAAGTGGGCCTAAATGGTCATATATTATTCCTAAGTTTGTTTTTGGTCGAATTACACTTGTCCAATAGAATTAGGACATGTGTTAGGGTAATATTAATATCATATTTACCCTTAGTTACCCTATTTACTATTAACCGCGGTAAAAAAAAGTAAAAAGTTACTATTCACCAAAAATTATTTTTATCTCATTGAACCACATTTTAGTCCTTGATATTAACCGTGTCTCTCGGATTTTCGAAATTCCATTCACAGAAGCGGTAAAATTAAGTTTTATGCAAAATTCAGTTTTTAACCTACCACTTAGTGGTTTCACTATTCATCAAAAATTGAAAGTTTTCAGAAAAATATCAAAATTTCATCCTAAGCTATATTTCATATTCCGAATTCAAAAATGAAGTCTATTTTACCAAATTCATAACATATAAGTTGCATTAATTAATTTTATAATTAAATCCCGCTGTTAAAACAAATAGCGTGTTTTTAAGAAACAATATCTATCAAAAGATTGACACTAGTTTATAACTAGTTTAAATGTGAAATTACATCCAATGACCAACATTGTATTAAATTGTAAAAATATATTCTAAATATACTTTAAAACTACTTAAATTAATAATTTATCACTATTATTTATTTCGAATAAAAAAGTTGTTTTTAATTAAAATTTAGTAATTTTCACTATTCATCAGAATATGAAAGTTATCCGAAAAGTACCAAAATTTCACCTTAGGCTAAATTCGATACTCCGAATCCAAAAATGAAATTCATTTTGAAAAATAAGATTTATAAAATTTCAAAAAGTGGTTATTACTATTCATAACGGCTAGTTTTAATAGCATATTGTTGTTTAGTGAAACTCGGTATTGCGTACGACGCAAGCTATCGAGGAAGGTCGTGATTGCGTGTAAAGCAAGCCAAGCAAGTGTTGTGTAGAAAAAGATTCCTTTGATGATTTATAACATAAAAGTCTCGGGTGTTACATTTGCTGAGGTCACCTCAAGGGAATGATGCGGTTTGTGTTGTCATTGACAGACTCACGAAGGTTTCTCAATTCTTACCGATTAAGGAGACCTTTAGTTTTGATGAGTTGGTAATGTTTTAAATCTGATTGATTTCACATCTACATTGGGTTCCACACTCAATTGTTTCATAAAGGTATTCAAATTTTACTTCTCAGGTCTAGAAGGTACTTCAGAGGGCTTTGGGTACACATGTACTTATAATTATAGGTTACCATCCCTAAACAGATGGCCAATCTGAGCATACGATTCATGTGCTTGAGGAAATGTTTTGAGCATTCATCCAAGATTTTGGATGATCCTGGGAGAAGAAACCACCTCTTGTGGAGTTTTACTATAATAAACATTTTCAAGAAACTATTCAGATGACTCCTTATGAGGCTACTTATGGTAGGAAATATCGTTCACCCTTATGCTGATTGGAGGTAGGAGAGGCAGCTATGTTGGGACCTCGTCTTGTCCAGGAGACAACAGAGTAGATAGAGTTGATTCAGAAGAGGATAGATACTACACAGTCTCAACAGATGTCTTATGTTGATCAACAGAGATGACCTATGGTGTTATAGGTTAAAAATAAGGTTTTCCTACGTGTCACACCAAGGATGGGACGCATGAGGATTAAGAGGCTGATTAATATTCCATCAAGGTACGTATAACTGTTTGATGTGTTTGAGAGAGTTGGTCTAGTTTCCAATTGGTTGTAGTTACAACAGATGAACAGGGATATGCATGATGCCATCCACGCTTCTTAGCTTCGACATTACTTCTCAGACTTGTCTCATGATTTCCACCCCAAGGAGGTCGAGTTAGAGGTGGATTCCACATTTGAGGGGCATCAAATCCAGATTTTTGATCGAAGTGTGAAGGTTCTCCATGGCCAGTCTATTCCTCTTGTATAAGTGCTATGGTAGAACAGGCGAGTACTGGATAAGACCAGGGAGAGGGAGACCAATGTATGATCATAGTGTCTAGAGATTTTAGAGGATTCTTCTTCTACATCACCTAGCTAGTGAAATTCGGTGATGAATTCCTTTAAGGGGTAATTTTGTAAGAACCCAGATCTTCTTTTCAGGAATGTTTTCCCTTTTCTAGTGTTTTTTAGGAAAAGATGAGTTTCTGGTAATTTCTTAAGTACACAATGTGTACATTAAGAGTACACATTGTGTACTCGGTTACCGCGGGTACTCGAGTGCTGGACATGTAATGGCTGTGCACAAGGCTGTGTGTGGTGGCCTGGAGACCACTTAATTCAGTGGTCGGTTAAGGAAAGTACACACTGTGTACATATAATTTACATACAATGTACTTTATTTTTTCTTCATTATATGGACTGTGGTTGTGTCTAATTGGAAAAAGAGTCTTCTTTTTGTCCTTCTTCGATCAAGAGCATCTGTACAGTGCAAATCTTTACTAAGCCCCTGATAGAGCATCCGTTCTCTGATTTGACCGTCATCAAATGTGTTGGGATTACCACGGTAACCTCTTCCTTATTCTAGATCATTGTTTCTCGATTCCTCCAATTTCAAGAGTTATCTTCAGTTAAAATTTTTATATGTTTTTGTAGATCTACCGCGTTCTAGGTAAATCCAAGGGACGACACAATGGTATATCAATCGTACGATGTTGTAGTAGGTGTTATATACCTTTACATAATTTTTCTTTGAGTTATATGTTCATAAGTGCCTAGTACCCATGATCAGGGTATTGCATTTTTATGTTTTTAACCCTATTTTTTCCTGCTATGATTTGTATACTTGAGTAGAGGTCAATTGAATGTGAATACGGTTAATTGCTATGCTATGGATGGGTTGTTGATGCTTATATTTTTTTATGACAGTTTGTTCTTGCTTAGACTATTAGGCTTCTTTATTTCCATTCCTAGTTCTGATAGGATGGAGTAATTTTATTTATCTGACATACTGTTATGATGTAGACTGTTTATCCATGTAGTTCTTGAGGTTTACTTTGGATTCTATGTATCAGTTGTGCACGATTGACTTACCCTAGGCCGTGAGAACCTGATGTAGTAGACTATAGGGAGAATGGATGTTGAGGGCTCCTCTAGAGTGTGTTTTTAATGTTATTATGCCAGACCATAGGGGGGATTGATGTAAGTTCTTCGTCAGAGTGTCTGTAGTTCCTAGAAATGGGCCACAGGGGGAATGAGACATTGAGTGATTCCCCATAGTGAATTTTCGTTAAAGATACGAGAAAATAGGGGGAATTGACGATGAGTGATCCTTCAGAGAGTTATTCTAAAGTTGAACTAGAGGGGTTAGACTATGTGTACTTTTTATAGGATTGCTTCTATTTGTTTGGTTGAACCAGTGGGGTTAGGCTGTGAGTACTTACCATAGGGTAACATGCATTTGATTAGACACTTGATTGATATATGAAATTGAATGCATTGAAATTGTAAGATTGTATACTTTTGAGTACCTCTTTGTTATGCTTCATTTTGATTATTTCCTGCCATATATATTCACTGAATGTTATGAACATATCATTGGGTGGTTTCCAACTAGGATATAGCCTTACAGCCTGTTTGGGTCAAGCTTTTGGGCCCAAATAGATTATATTGCTGTAGGTATAGATAATGGAAAGTGCCCTACTACTTCAGGTACTCAACTACTTGGAGCTGGAGAGCATGGGGCCAAGCTTTTGCATGTGATGCTATTAGATTTTATATATTTTTCTTTTGTACTTGGATTATGTACTGTATTCCAGTATTGTGACTTGTTTGGCTATTTCCCTAGACATATGTATCATGCATCATTTGTATATGTCCTCCAGTTATTATTTCTATAGTATTCCATTATTTACTATTTTATGGTATTACACTGCTTTTGTTATTGCTATATGATTACTTCTGCTATGTTACTATAACAATGATGGCATAGTATCCCCACTATCACACCTAGTTCCCTCACTTCTAGTTGACAGCCTCTAGTATTCAAGGAAATGTTCTTGAGGCCATGTGACCAACTGGATACGGGGCACCTTTGGGTGGATCCCGGAAGTTGGACGATACAGTTATTAACCCATACTAGTATATTGTATCCTTAAAATATCCTCATTTAAATTATCTTGAACTCTATTGTTACTTAAAACATTCCTTTGATTCTAACAATACTTCCATGTATCTCAAATAATCCATAATTTCATAAGATATAATAAGCATGGAAATTTCATAAATTTTGAGGATATATTCATATTAGATTTTTATATAATTTTGAAAAACTATTACATATAAATAACATATAATAAAAAGTGAAAAAATCCAATAAATTTCCATTAATTCCAAAAAATATATATTCTTAAATTTAACTCATGTTTCATTCAAAACACATTTTCATCTTTTAATATGAATTCCCATAATTAAATTATTGTCCTTACTATAGTTTCAGTTCATCCTTAATAGAAGTGAAAAACATTTTGAAAAATTGAGATGAGAAAAATTGATTTTATCAAGGGATATAAAAGAAATGGAAACCAATTAATCCCATTGAATCTTCTGAAAACCAATATAGTTGTTTCCTTTATTTGTAATATACTTTTAGTTTAAAATAACAACTTACTTATAGAATAAAATTTTTACTATTATTTTTTCAGAAACAATTTCATAAGAAATACTAAAGGAAAAATAATAATCTTTAATGGTTTCTTAAAAAACATGAAATTGTTTCCTCAAAAACAAAAAATATTTCCAAAAGATACTATAAAAATTATTTAAAACAATGTTCATTTTTTATCTTATGAAATTAAATGATTTCCATAAAAAGCAATGAAAACTAGAACATAAAATATTTTCATTGATGAAAATATTAATAATTAAATTTATAATATTAAATTATTTCATAGGAATGGAATTCATAATTTTGGGTATCATATTCATGTCGTCAAATACTTCTTCCAGGACATACAGAATATACCATCAAAGCCTCCTCCCAAGACATCATAAATAATTCTCTATAGAGAGACCAAATACTAAGGCATGTCTGTCTAATGATACATATCAATGCAATAAGGAGTTATCTATATCTATGACCCACCCATCACTTACTAATCTCCTATTAATTAAATATGTATTTAATCAAAAATCTAATACAAAATAAATATATACATTTATATTGAAAAAATAGCATGAAAATTTTGAAAATTTTCCATATTAAATAAATAAAATAACATGATCACAATGCCTTTAGATAAATAATGTGGATATTATCATTAGTTTATATACCCATTAAATCCAAAGAGTCATCAAAGTTTGTTGAAATTGATCGAACACCTTGAAAATAACAATTAAACCATTCTTTCAAATCATGATAACAATATCATTTTTTAATAACAAGTAAAAATATATATAGATTATTTGTAATATGAATTTCTATAAAAACAACCTTATAATCCTATAAATCTATATTCAACTAAAATAATGCTCGTTTCATTAGTAAAATCCGTTCATATTTTATACATTAATAGAGAAAATTATTTTCACACATTTATAAAACATCAAATTAGATCCATATGGAATAAATTTGAAAAAACTCCATTTAATATTTAGTGAAAGTAAAAAATTAGTTGAAAATGACAATTAATAGTATTTATAATATAAATAATAAAAATATTTAAACCTTTCATTAACATTGAAATTGATGGGAAATATTTTCAAATGAACACTTTTAAACAATGTTTGAAAAGAAAATACTTTACCTTATCTCCCAAATCTTTATATATGATCTCTAAATCCCAATAAAAATATTATATTAATTTTACAATTCATTTATATCCCTTTTAATGTTTGTTAAATTATCATTATTTCTTTATTTCATTAATTACTATAACATTATTTTTTACTAAATAAATTATTTTTACGTCTAGAGTTTTCAGGATGTTTAGTTCATAATCCCAAAACAGCTTCGATAGGTTCACTGTTAACATATGTTTTATTGTTAAAGTGTCTCAAAAATATTAATTGTGAAATAATTATTATTTTCTATATTAAATAAAATTTTATAGCTAGCCATAAAAAATACATGAAAAATAAACCACAATTCTTAATGAAGGTGGTAGTCCGTAAGTACGCTTAGGAGATGCTATCATTTTTAATGGGTGGAAGGGTACAAAGGTTTTATATATATTATCATTCTGAAAATGTAATTATTAAATTAATAAAATATATTATCATTTAATTGATCATAATACCCAACCATGATGGGTATTGATGACAAACAAAAGACATCACATCAGGGAGAAGGACACTAACACCAAAGTAATTATTTCATTCTCCATTGAATATAAAAAAAGATTAATAAGGATATTGAAATAAAAAAAATTAAATTAAAGTATATGGAATATACTTATTTTATTAAATAATCATGGTTAAGATATAATTTAATGATGTATAAGAAGAAATAAAGGGAAAGAACATGGTTAAGGGTTATACTTCTTCTTTATAAATCCTCCATTGGATTACACCATCAGCCATCATAGGTTGTTCTAAAGGGAATAAAAAAATATCTAGGATGTGGATAAAGAATATATGAAGCTATTATGTCCTATTGTTTATTAACAAAATGCCTCATGAGGTGTGATTAATAGATTATAGTAGGTTCTCTTTTATATATGATGTGGGTAGAAATCTTGAAAATACATGAAATATTTATATATAATATGTGTTAATGTCTTGTAATATTTATCCAATGTGACCTATATTACAATATAATGAATCTATGTTCATAATGAATTCAACCAAAAAAATTAGAAATGTTTTTCTGTCATTTTAAAAATTATCACTTGGTTTAACCCCCTTGTTAATCATGCTTAACCATAACCATTGTAATGAATTTTTTAATCTTAAAGAGGAATAGAAGTAATTTTTTAAAACAAAATAAGAAAATTAAATTAAAAATTAATTATATATGTTTAAATATTCCATAAAATTGATTAAAAAAATATTTTTACGATTTTGTAGTAATTAGAAAATTAATCATTAAATACAATTTTATCTTATTTCAAGGGAACTAAAAAATTTATAATTAATGAAATCAATAAAACCATGTAATTATAATACGAAAAATTTAAAAAATCCTTATAAACTATAATTATCCAATAAATTTATGTAATTCCAAAATTAATCCAAAACATATTACTTTTAATGTTGTAAAACATATTCACATTTTTTTCTACTGCTTTCCCAAGCGTTTGTCGGTGTTTCATATGCATTAAACTTAATTATATCATCACATAACATTAAAAATAGATTACTCTGAAAAAATAGTATTTAAATTAAAAATAAACATTTATTACCATTAATAGCATCATATTATTATTTTTTTGAAACATATAAGAGATATTAAAAAAGAGAGTCACATTGTGTATGCTTTCTTTACAGAAAATAATATAATGGTCATTATGAATGAAAAATGGAACCAAATTATCATATTTTAAAATATAAATTAAAAATTTTGAAATAATTTCATAAAATAAGGACGATTATATAATTATTTGACCTCATCACGTTTTTTTAACATTAATAAATAAATTTTAAACATCTTACCATGGTGATTTTTTTTACCTGGTTACTCTTCATAATAAAAAAATGATATTTCCATAAATAATAAATTTTAGAATAATGATT
The DNA here is from genome assembly GCA_963277665.1 of Viscum album. Taxonomy (NCBI): domain Eukaryota; kingdom Viridiplantae; phylum Streptophyta; class Magnoliopsida; order Santalales; family Viscaceae; genus Viscum; species Viscum album. Next base: position 1,414,557,417 of record OY728159.1, on the reverse strand, counting down.
GAAAATATTAAAATAATTTTTCAAAATTTAATATGTATATTTGTTATAAATTACTTTTAATATAAAAATAAAAACATGAACAAAAACAGTTTTTTTCCGAAAAACGCCTTTCAAGCCAAAAAATGTACTTTTTATAAAATCAAATATATTTTATATTATTTTGGAATTAGTTAAATAATTTTTAATAAAAAAAATTATATTGATTTCAATATAAATAAAATATATTATAAGAATATTAAATTACTTTATTTTAAGATTTTATTTTTGAAAAAGTCAGGATTTTCTCTATTCACTAAAAAATCAACTATATCAAAAGAATGCCCAAAATTTAAATTAAGATTAATTTGGAAGGAATATTTAAAAAATATTGTTCATTTAATAAAACATTATTTATAAAACTAATATAAATAAATATAATATTAATGCATGATATGCGATGAAAACCATTTTTAATGAAAATGTTTTTAAAGCAAAAAATGACTATATTATCATTCAATTCATAATAAAAACAATTTAAATGAATTATAATTATTTTTATTAGATATATAATCTCGTAAATTAATTAAAATATTTTATCAAATTGTTAATAATTTAATCTATTTATATAAAAAAATATTTTCTACATAGAAACAGTTTTAGGAAAAATATCTCAACCTTTTACATCAAAAGATTTATCATATTTTATAAACAATTGATAATAAATGTATTGATTAATTTTAATTTTATTATGGGAAAAATTATACATATATATCAAAATGGGTTTACTCATGTTCACACCCTCAAATCCAATGGTTATGTTATAATGGACTTATTTAAATAATAATAATTTTATAGTACAACAGGGTTAATTTGACCTCGAGGTTGCTTATGGTGTATGATATAAAACAAATTTTTATTACAAAATAAAATATAAATTAAGATATTTGGGTATTATAATAAAATTTCATATATTTCACATTAATATTAAATTTCCAAATAATATCACACAATTCTAAAAACTATTATCTTTAGTTTCTTTTAAGAGTATATTCATAAATAATCTATTTTGAAATTATTGTGAACATTCCTAAATAATCATGATTCAATAGACCCAACTTCTCAAAAGAAATAATCATCTCAATAACCTAATGTATGGAATTATAAGATTTTGGTGAGAAATATTTCTCATTTATGGTTAACATATGAGATTAAAATTGATTATCATAAGTTAAAATAAGTTTAGGATGTGGGGATGAGATAATAGTTCTATTCCATGAACCTAATAAAAAAAATAAAAACCAAATAAACATGGAGCGTACATAAAATATAATGACATAAGGATCTTATCATAACATTGTAAATGTGTCATCATAACATGATAACAATGAAAAATATAAGATTATGGCTTAAACATATATATCAAAATGTAGGCATCACTACCTATTCCCAATTAAATAGTGGAGCGGGAATCACTACCTAATTCCCATAACATTGTGGAGTATGAATCAATTCATGATTCCCACAGTATATTTATCATCAATAAATGACTCCCAATATTATTTCATGAGATATAAAACAATATAAAATGCATTGGAGGACTAAATAATTTTGATCCATCCATCACATAATGGACCGTAAGGGTTTGGGATAACACATCATTCACATTTATCACATGAACTATAACATCACCCAATAAATTATAGGGATGTAAAATTAACATATCACCCATTAAAAATTTAAATACATACATAGATGTTATAAGAGAACATGAAAACATTCATATTTATAACTTCACTTATATAAACGATGGAAAAGATATAGGGTTTTATGAAAAATTTCAGTAAAAATTTCTTAATCCGTTTAGAAAAATAAGATTTATGGTGGAATTAAAATATATCCCTATAACAATATAATAATAATTTAAGAATATTTACATATATTAAAAGAAACTTTATAAGAATAAAAACTCTGGATGACACCACATAATAAGGGACCAATAATTGGACTACATGACCCTGTGATTTCAATCCCACCAAAGGAAAGTATTATAAGATAATTTATAGGTAAATTAATAGAAACTATCTCCAAATTATATATAATTTTATAAATTTGAGATTAAAAATGAATAAAACCCCAAAAAATATTGTTTAGAAAATATTTCATAACCTTGTCTTAAAAATATGATGTTATAGTCCACGTTGAAAAATAATTTTCTAGTAGTCAACATGAAATTTATTTTATATGAGCAATTTAATATAAATACCTATAATTTATCATGGAAAAATACATAATGTTTTTTTCATATTAAATATATATTGAGATATAAAATATGTCATCATGAAAGTAAATATATTTTACACTATTTCTGAAATACTTTTATTGAACCAACATCATCAGAAGTATGAAAAATAATAGTTATTATAAAGAAGTAATTAAAAATAATAACTCCACATAATATTATACATGTATGGGTGTCAAAATTAGGATATTTTTGGACAAAATATGGATGTATTAGAAAATTTTCAATTATAAATGATGATGATTTCTCTTAAAAACTTTTAATTTTATTAAATAAAGATGTACATAAATTAAGAATAATTGGGGTAAACCCCCTTCTAGAAGGAGTTCGTGATAAATATATGTGAATCCATAGAAAAAAGTGATTATATAAAAAAATTAAATAATATGATTGAATGCATCAAACTTATTATAATGTTTTTCATGATGAATCATTTTAACTAAATTAATGGAAATTGAGTTAAGAGAAACCCTTATACCTTTTGTAACCTTCGAATCATAATCCTTTGAAAGTGAACAAATGAAATTGAAATTTACATATAATTAATAAAATTTATTCACGATAAAATAATAAATATATTCAAAATAAAAAACATATAAATAAATATGTTCAAAATAAAAAACATGTCTTAAAATTGTTTTTTGACAAAAAACGCATCTTTTAACTGTTGACCTGGATGAAAGAAATTTATCCGTCAGAATATAAAAAATGACCATATTAAATGATTATTTTTTATCCTTATTCATATTTACTAAATTTTTAACTATTTAATTATAATATAATTTTATAAATATCTTATGTAGTTGTTATTCATTTCCATAATCATATGCTAGTGATTTGAATTACTTGACACATGCATTTTAATACTGATGTAGACCCACGTACAATGTTACCAAGTTTATAACTCTTGAATTATTTAATATTTATAAATATATTTTCATTACTTATATATATAATTTCATTCCATGTGAGTTTTATTCATTCTCTACGAAGATAAAATCTGTGAACTACTTGTTTCAGGTAATTTACCAATATCAATAGATTAATTATAATGATTATTTCTTGTTATATCATATTTTTAGAATAATATTCTTGGAATATATTACTTATTAATTTTATGTATTTTCAGTAAATAAATTTTCATAACAATCAATGTAAGGGGGTGGCGATAAATGTACCACGTCATCCATGGATGTGGTGGTCGGTAAATACACACATAAGACATTTTCATTTTTGAACTAATTGAACGAAAAATGGTAAAAATGATTTAAATTTTGAAAATAATAATTATTCCATATATATTATATTTAATCATTAAATAATTTCTAAAAATCTATTATATATAGTGGTTATGTGAAATTTAATATGATATTAAAGGAAGAAGTAGTATGTAGGTAACAGGAGTTAAATTTTAATTTTTCTAATGGATGATAGGGTAATATATAATGCATATACCATGAATATAATAAAAAATTATTTTACTATTGATATATAGGTAATTAAATTAATATTTTTACAACAGTTTATATGGGACAGTGGATAAGAATAATAAAGATAAAATTTCTAGGAGTGGATAATAACCTGGTTGAGGATTTGACAATTCTATTAAAATAATTCATAGAATTTTAAGACATGTGCCACATTATTATAACCTAGTTATAAGAATCATATAAAAAATTATAGAAAATGTAAAATTCATATTTTTTTTTGAAATTTGAAATTATATATATAGCCTGATGTTTTTTATGTAATCTATTTTTTATATGTGAAAAATAGGGATTTTCCAGGTAATTGAATAATAGGTAAGGGGTAAGAATATAATTCCATGATAGTTATGTAGTTTTTGTAAGGAAATTTTGGTGAGACATGTATGTATAAATTGAAAACCTAAAAAGGTTTTTTAGAATTTTCTTTTTTATGTTAGTTCATTAAAACACAAGCCGCTTCATGATACTCTTTTTTACCCTTATTAACTTTGACTAAAAACATACCATGGTCATTTATTTTTAACTAGAAAAATATTACCCATATTAAAAAATTTGGATTTTATAATTTTTAATTTTACATCATTTAATACAATTAAATCTATAAATATGATAACATTTAAATATAAATTGAAATATATTATATAATAAAATTGTTTTGGAAGAAAATTGTGTTTTCAAAAATATTAATGATTATTAGTCTAATATTTTACTAATAAATAATAAAATGATTTTAAGGTATATTTTTTCAAATATAAATATTATATTTGAGTCATTATTTAATATATTTTAATTTAATTATCATAGCCAATAGTTATAAAAAATAATTTAAAATAAAAAATCTTGGAAAACGACTCTTTTATCAGTACCATGGTAATTAAATTTTATATTGACAACATATTTTTATCCATAAAAATAAAATTGAACTCATTGCCAAAAAAATTTATTCTAATTCAAAAAAATGAAATTCTAATAATAAAATGAAATATCTACAATTGATAAAAATTAATTTTAAAATATGTGTGCATATAGCATAAAAACAACTTTTAGAAAAAAAATTAATTCGAAAAGGTTTTTTTATCACTGACTGATTTTATTACTATTTAATTAATATATATTATTTATTTATTTATAATTGTATAATTTTTTCAATACATTGGTATTAAAATAAATCTTTAAATTTCAAAATTTTAAAAAATAAAAACACTATATGATGTATAAATATTTTAGAGATTTACATATTTATTAAATATTAGTATCTTTTACTTTTTTATAATATTTAATTTTTTATGATAAATTCACTACTTATGTATACCTATTATATACATGTATATCTATTGATTATATCTCAAATGACCATATTCTCATAACCATTTTTCCAATGACTATATTTAAAATGGCCATATTTCAATCTTATATATATAACAATACCCATCATTATATTTATTCACATCATTCTAAACCTACCTAAAATATTTTTAGTGATCATCCTTCTTTCTATAGTTGTGATTGCGGTTATGATATTGTTTTCCAACCAAAATGATAAATATTATATTTTTATTGTATTTTTATATACATTTTTTTTATTCTTCTGATATTTAATTTGTATTTATTTATTATTAAATCATCATAATGAATTAATGTTAATTTTGAATTTTAATATTTTATCTCAATAATATATATCATGGATGGTTGTTTTGGTGTGATGTGTTAAATAAGAAATCAAAATTAGTATTTAATTAATGAAAATTATATATAAATTCACTGGCTATCGATTTTCCCTCGTTTAATATTTTTTTAATAATTTTTTTAATTATCACATAGTAATAGAAAATTGATAATAGTGTGACTTAAGATATAATATATAGATAACTATCATGGAAATACTAAAAAATAATTTTCTTTTATATAATATTTATATATTTAATTTCACTAAATTTTTTTCAAAATAAAACTCTTAATTTTTCTATAATCCTTACACTACTAGATTTTTTCACTTTACCAACAGTTTTAAACCATTGGTAAAGGCCTGGAAACCGTTTGAATATTGTATACCAATGGTTCCATCATTCTTTGTCAAGTAAGGCATGACAATTGGCCTATACAAACAGTTCTGTGTAAACCATTGGTATAAGTGTCCAAATAGAAGGTGTACTAATGGTTTGATACAAATCATTCATATATGTGTGTTACACTTATACCAATGGTTAGAAACCGTTGGAATAGAGGGAATATGGGAAGCCATAAGTCTATACCAACGGTTTTGTTATAACCGTTGGTATAAACCTATACCAATGGTTATAACAAACCGTTGGTATAGTTATATTATAGTATCTATACCAACAGTTTTGAAACTGTTGGTATACAAAATCTCAACTCCACAGCAGCATGCCTCTCTCCCATATCCAGACCTGCAACAAGACAACAACCCCTCTCCAGACCTGCAACAACACCAATACAAAATCCCCATCCAAAGTATTCAAAATTTTGAAATAATTCCAGAATTTAGAAATTTAGAAATTTAGAAATTCAAATGCAAAAACACCCATAGGAGAAAAAGCCTATATATTATAGGAAATGCAATAACACCCTAAAGAGTATTGAAAATTTAGAATTCATTCCTCACTCAAACCACAACACCAACACACATAAGTGTATTCAAAATTTAAAATTCATTTCTCACTAAAACCACAACACCAATACACATAGGTGAAAAAACCTGCATGTTATAAGAAGCACATGGGATGTTTAGTCATGGTCTTGGGTTGAGTATCTTAAAACCAATAGAAAAACCTAGGTAGGGTGGCAAGTATCATGATACCCATAAGATAGAAAATGGTAGTGGTCATGTTCATAGACCTAGGATGAGTTATAGGAAACACATGGGATGTTTATATTCCTCTAATGATTATGTATCCATGTATAAATTGTTCCTGATGTGTTAGTGGGAAAAATTGGCCAATATCTACATATAAGATGGGTTACTCGAATAGCCTACAAGTTTTTTATAGACTTTTAAATTAGAATAAGGGGGTATGTGGCTAATTGTAATTTGCAGTCCTCAGTGTGATGTGAGATGAATCCCCATCTTGGGTAGTGGGTATGAATATTCAATTAAGTCTTTGGTATTGGGTTCCCATAGGGACTTTGGTTTGGTCCTAGAACCCTCTATTTGAGGATGGGATTGAGGTAATCAATGGGGATATGGTGTCAACATATGTATTCCTCACCATTGGGGTATTTTTATGAGACTTTGAAACTTATTTTTCAAGAATCTATGTGTCGCCTTGTTGACCAATTTGTTATATGGTATGCTTGAGTGTTCATAGTTTTCATATGAAATCACTATATGATATTTATTTGTTGTATGTTATTGTATATAATGAACGACTCGGGATTGAGAATTAGAACATGAGTGTTGGTGCATGTTTATGATGGGATGTCGTGACTCACTTTTAATATATGCAAATTATTAAAACTAGGTTAAGCCTTACCGATTTGGAGTGTAGAACTAAAAAATTGATTGACTTCAGATGGATCTATAGGGAGGAAGGAGTTCCCAACCTGGGTAAAGAGAGAGGGATCTAATTTAGACCAAATCAAAATAGAAAATAAAAAAATAGATGAAGAACATTAGGACTTACAGATTAGAACTGAATAATTGAGTAGGGGTTGTCCGGGGGGTGGATGGAAATCTGGGTTTTTTGTGGGGCTGTCTGGGGGGTGGGAGGGTTGTCCGGGTGGTATGGGGGGCTGTCCGAGGGGTGGAGGGATGTACGTGGTGGGTGGGGGCTATCCTGGGGGTGGGGGGCTATCCGGGGGGTGGGGGCCATTTGGGGTAAGGGGGGCTGTCTGGGGGGTTTGGGGTGATGTTAGGGGGTGGGGGTCGTCCACGGTGGGGGGGCTATTGTCCGTTGGGTGGGGGGTTGTATTTCTATTGGGTGGGGTCTTTCTAGGGTGGGGGCTATCTGGTGGGTGCGAGGGGGTATCCGGGGTGACGGGAGATGTCCGGGGTGGGGGGTGTCCAGAGTTAGTTTTCCGCCATCACGGTCACATGATACCTCTGATTGACGTGTCTTCTAGCCGAAAATTTCACAATTAACACACTCTTTATTGTCATCCGATTTCATGGTATTTCGAGGTCGTTCGACTGGTTTTGACCATCCCACACACGCTTTTCAAGTGTGCCAAACACCTAAATAAACATATTCTACCATCCCGCACAAACCACGCATCTGAATGACGTGTCATCTTTTCATACACCTCATGAATAATAATTAGGGTGTGTTCATGTGATTTCAAGTAATTCCTATATCATTTGGTATGTATTTGACTGTAAAACTCATGTTTTGGTCATTTACAACATGCGGAGTGTGTTATCGGCCACTACGGTCACACTACACCTCCGATTGACAAGAATTCTGCCCGAACATTTCAAAATTCACCCACCCTTTGTTTTCGTCCAATTTCATGGTATTCTGAGGTTGTTCAGCTTGTTTTAACCACCTCACGCACGCATTTCAAGCACGCCAAACACCTGAAAAACACTTATTCAGTTGTGTCGTGCAAACCACACATCCGAATGATGTTTCGTCTCGTCATACACCTCACAAATAAAAACTAGGGTTTTTTTTGATTTCATGTCATTCCGATGCCGTTCGGTATTGCATTTGACCGTTAAACACGTTTTTGGCCATTTACGACACGCAGAGTGCATTTTCGACCACCACGGTCACACAACTCCTTCGATTGAAGTGTTTTCTTGACGACCATTTCACTGTTCACCCAAAAAAATCGTCTGATTTCATGGAATTCTGAGGTCATTCTGCTGGTTTTGATCACCTCATGCATGATTTTCATGCATGCCAAACACCTAAAAACACATATTCAGTCATTTCATGCAAACCGTGCTTCCAAATGATGTGTCATCTTTTAGTGCACCTCAAGAATAATAATTAGGGTGTTTTTTTTGTTTCAATTCATTCCGATGTCGTTGGGTATGTATTTGACCGTAAAACACATGTTTTGTCCATTTACGACATGAAGAGTGCGTTTTTGGCCACCGCGGTCACACAACACCTCCGATTGACATGTCGTCTAGAAGACCATTTTTAAATTCACCCACCCTTTGTTGTTGTCTAATTTCTTATAATTACGAGGTTGTTTTCCTAGTTTTGACCCTCCCACGCACAATTTTAAAGCTCGTCAAACACCTAAAAAACACATATTCAGCTGTGGCGTGAAAACCGCACATCTGAATGACATTTCTCCTTTTATTAAACCTTAAGAATAATAATTAGGGTTTTTTCATCTGATTTCAAGTGATTCTGATTTCGTTCATTATGCATTTCACCATTAAATGCATGTTTTGGTCATTTATGACATGAGGAGTGCGTTTTCGTCCATCGCGGTCACACAAAACCTCTGATTTACATGTCATATGGCCAAACATTTCAAAATTCACCCACATTTTCTTGTCATCTGATTTCATGGAATTCCAACGTCATTCAGCCAGTTTTGACCACCCCATGCACGCTTTTCAAACGCGCCAAACACCTAAAAACACATATTCAGTCATGCCGCGCAAACCACATGTCTGAATGATATGTAATCTCCTTTTACACCTCACGAAAAAAATTAGGGTGTTTTGTGTGATTTAAAATCATTCTGATGTCTTATGGTATGAATTTGACCATTAAGCACATGTTTTGGCCATTTAAGACACGCGGAGTGCCTTTTCGGCCACCGAAGTCACATGACACATCTGATTGATATTCTGTCTGGCCGACCATTTCGCAGTTCACCCACCCTTTGTTTTCATCCGATTTCATGGAATTCCGAGGTCTTTCTGGTGTTTTTTACCATCCCATGATCGATTTTCAAGTGCGCCAAACACCTAAAAAACACATATTATGTCATGCCGTGCAAACCGTGCATACGAATGACGTGTCATCTTTTTATACACATCCAGAATAATAATTAGATCATTTTTTAAAGTATCTACACAATCTGAATGCATTTTTGTGGTTTTTTGTATGTCGGTTGTTGTTTTCACTTAAAATGTTGTCCATTTCAAAGAAAAGCGAGACACTTTGAGTGGTGTCAGCCACACCGCACCTCGGAATGAGGTGAGGTTGACTCATAGACTTCAAGAATGACCCATGGATCTTTTTCCTAAAGTTTCAATAGATTTTGAATGCGTATAGTTGGTTCTAAGTATGGTAGATGTTGTTTTCACTTAAAATCTTGTCCATTTCAAATAAAAGTGAAACAGTTTGAATGGTGCCGACCACACCGGCCCTCAAATTGAAGTGGGGATTACTTCAACACATCACATATGTCCCATGGATTGTTTTCCTAATGTTTCAACAGAATCTGAATGCCTTTGGTCAGTTTTCCATATGTCAATTTCTATATTCATTAAAATTATGTCCTTTTGAAACAAAAGAGAGACTTTGAGGGGTGGGAGCCACACTGTGCCTCGGATTGAGGCGAGGTTGATATGTACCCATCATAAATGATTCATGGATCTTTGTGTTGAAGTATCAACACAATCCGAATTCATTAGGTCATTTTTTTGTATGACAGTTATTATTTTCACTTAAAATGATGTCCATTTAAAATAAAAGTGAGATACTTAGAGTGGTGCCAGTAACACCACGCCTCGGATTGTGGCGGGGTTGACTTGTACACATTAAAAATGACCCATGGATCATATTCCTAAATTATCAACACAATCCGAATGCATTTGGTCAGTTTTACGTATTCCATTTGTTTTTATATAAATGAGTATCGATTTTAAACAAAAGAAAGACACTTTGAGTGGTACCGACCACACCGTGCCTCAGATTAGGGTGGGTGGGGGCTGTTCAGGGGGCTGTCCGGGGTCCAGGTAGGAGGGTGGGGGGGGGCTATCCAAGGTCTAGAAAGAAGGGTGGGTAATGTATCTAAAACTCTATCTAGGTATCATACATCGAATTCTGACAGGATTACGATCTGCTGCGGGGTGTCGTCCGGGAGCAGGTCCAAATCCTGACATTATCGCGGCGTGACTGCGGCGTGACCACAACATGATCGTGGAGTGACCGCGGAGTGACCATGGTGTGACCGCAGCATGACTGCAGTGCGACCCCAGCGTAACCGCGACGTGTTGGCCTGGTCCAACAACATCCGTGGGGCAGCATCTTTTGACCAGGATTCCAAATAAATCCTATGTAGTTGTCCTTCACATTATAGAAACTGATCATATGTTATAAAATATAGACTCTTGATTCGGGATTGTGGTATGATAAATATATATATTTTATATTATTTGTTTTTAAAAGTGGTATTAGGTAGTCGAAACCACTAATTGAGAGTCAAATTATCACAACCTAAACTATCACTATGAGTTTTCGCAGATAGCGCACCTCTGTTGGAGGGGTTTTATTATAAAAACACCAATTTATGTATCAAATAAAATAATTATATTAAATAAAACTTATTCAAGATATTAAATTAAATATAATTATGTATAATTAATAAAGAAGCTAAATTCAATTTAAATAATTCTAAAATTAATGAGTCTTCTATATTTGGTCAAAAATAAAGAGTTATACTGAATTTAAAAATATCCACACCAGAGTGATAAATTAGGTTAAAAAATAAAGAGTTATATAGAATTCAAAAATGTAATGGGTCAATCTACCCCTGATCACCATCACCATCACCACTGTCATCATCAGCCTCATCCTTGCCACCATCTCTGTCCTTGTCGTCGTCCTCGTCATTGTCCCCATCCTCGCCCTCGACCCCATCCTCGCCCTCGACCCCATCCTTGCCCTCGTCCCCATCCTCATCCTCACCCACATCCTCTTCAGCATCCTCGTCATCACTATGGACGTCAACATCTCGACCACCACTAGAAAATATGCCTAGTGAATTGGATAATGCAGCCATTGATGACATATATGTCTAACAAGCCGCGCTGGCCTCTGGTGGAAGTGATGAAGATAATGCTTTGATCAGTTTCAAAAATTATTTCTCCCTTGTTTGAACTTGTTCTTCCAATTCTGTGACCCTTTTATCAGACTTTCATGCATGATCCTTGACCTGTTCCAACTCGTTGGTACTAGAATTGATACCTAGAGAAGACCAAATCCTCGTTAGGACTATATTCTTACCAGGTCGGTAGCGTACTCAACCAGAGTGCTCATCTCCCACGACCTGATATAAATGATCGTGTGGCCAGAAATTGTCAGGCTCCTGGGCATCAAGGGCCTTTAAATAATCTTGTTAAAAATATTAATATATTATTAAATTTTAAAAGAGATATTAAACTTGGAAATAAAAAAATTAAAACATACAATCTTTTCTTGTACCGGTTCATTAACCGCAGTTCCATCTTTTTCCTTCTACTCGAGCAAAAAAAAAATTTCTCGAGGGATACGTCCTTAAATATTCAATTTTTGCTTCTGTAATGACATTGAAACAATATAAATTTCATGTATAATCATATATTAAATATTCAATAAATCACATAATTTATGTAGGAAACAATAAAAAGGGCATGTCCTAAGGAAAAATTATAAACAACTATATCACACCAGCAGCCTCTCATGATAGGTAATGTCTCCCACTCTATCACACCATCCAACACACAGATCATGCTTATAATCTCTCCAAAACTCTCCTATCTCCTTTAAATGTGTTGGTCGTGACCCTTCTTCATTATGGAAGATAAACTAAAGCTGACACCCAACATATCAATTCATATAAATACAAAAAAATACTACATTAAATCCAATAGATTTTTTACTTATATTTGTGACCACGCATTATCCTTGACTTCATGTGGCAGATGTCTCCAAGACAAATGGATGGCCTGAATGATGTCGGAGTATTTGGCTAGTGTCGCCAAAAAAACCCCGACATTCCTGCCCATATTTATCTATCATCTGTCCAACATCATTGTATTCAACCATAAACTATGTCTGGCAGTTCCATACCACACACAAGGAAGTATTACCCCTCCCTCATTTCCTATCAATAGATTAATCTACTATTAATGAAAAAAAATATCAGTACAATTTATAATAAAAATAAATTTTGTTATAAAAAGTTATTAGAGTTATATAAATATACTTGTGGTAGCCGGATCAATGGGAGTCACTGGATGTGCAGAATCTGAAGGAATATTCTGTACAGGTGGAGTGTCCCTTAGTGTACGCTCCTTAACCACATAATGTGTCGAAGAAGGAGTCGAAGAAGGTTGAAGATAATAGTTCAGAGATAATGAACTAGAAGAAAAAGATGATGGCATAGACGTCTGGGAAACTGGTAGTGTAAACATCGGAGGCCTAAATATCCCATGTGTCCATAAAGACAAACCAATATCAAAATGGGGCGTAGAAGATACGTATGTTGTAAGGGCATAGTCCAATCGGGTACGGCCAGTGGATCATATAACTCTCATGCCACGAGCCCTCATACCATCGGCCTCAGTATCGAGACCACTATATGATCGTCTAACTCTGACACCACCCCCTCCTACCACCAGCCTCTGTTCTGGGAGTAATACCATGCTCCTCTTCAGATATATCACGTCTCGGGGGTGGATCCTGAAATAAAATTTAACACAAAAGTAAACACATGATATTATAATTTATTGAAATATATATATTTGAAATAAAATACTCACAATAGGGATGAGTGGATGAATGACCATCTATGTCATGTGACGATTTTTTCTTTGTAATCTTTTCTGCCGCAACTCATCAATGGATGTCATTTCCTGCAATGAAAACAAATATGGATGTAATTAGAAACATATAAATAATGTGTAACCCAAAAAAAAAAGAAACCCATTATGATAAAAAAACATAAAGAAACAGAATATTTATGGTGGTTTAAAGGTAAGTACTGGGATACACACTCTAAATGATGTAGTTGAAACATGTAGGTGAGAACACGATTGTTTGATTCTATATATTTCCCACCACAACTTTGGGCTCACAATCAACTCTGACAATTAAGCTATTGGATTCATCATAAGTAATAAACATATTGATTCCAATTGCAGTAGGGATAGTGTCAACTTCATCATCACCATCATAAAAAACATGTCTTGGATTTACATCAATAATTACACAAAATTTTGGATGATGATGATCTTTGACATAAAAAACTTGTTTCAACATTAACGAAAACCCATATGGTTCATCGATGGAAAGAGTGTGAGTCATATCAATAACTTGAAATCCACAATCATCAATAAAGGTTCCTTGACTCATCATTGAATCAAACCAATGAAATTTCATCATTGTGACTCGACCATGTGAGTAAAAATCCAAAATTATTATTTTCTCCATGACTCCATAATAAGATACCTATTCAGAATGAGGTCTATTATCTGATGAACTAGAATAACAGTCTGTTGTGGCAGTTGGAATGACACCATTGTGCTATTTTCTCATGTTTCTTTCTCATTCGGCGATAATAAATTTGTACCCATTGATCACAAGTGTTTTATAAGCACGAACCATGGTATTAGGACCAAAATCCAAATATCTTATTTCCTTAGAAACAGAGTCTCCATGAAAACTTGATGCCGGAAATATAAACAAATAGTAAACTTAATTAAATATTATTTTTATTTAGTTATTACTAAAATGTTTTTTCCATCAATTTCCACCAAGCAGAAAACCCTTTACTATACAAAGTCTCTTTCCTACCAAAGATAATGAATGATGATTTCTATATATCAATTCATTATGTTCCCTATAGATAAAAATAATAATATTTTAACAAATATTTAAAATTACAAGAGATAACATAAGAGATACATTTACAATTTACATACTAGAGATACTCATCGAACAAATCACAATTGAACAACACTGTGTGATGTGTCATCTCTCTCTATTCAAGGCTTAATGTCCTCAATGTATATGATCCTAGAATTCCTCTTGTCTAAGGAAGTGATGAAAAAATGTGTTCAATTTGGTTATACTGTTCTTATTCATTTCTCATTGGTCTGTTTATTCTCGTAGAAAGATCAGACAAATACATTGAGTAGAAATCCATACATTCTTGATCCAAGTAACCGTTCATAATAGAACATTTAGGATAATTTCTATTCCGAACATATGATTTAAATGTGTACAAGTTTTTTTTCAGTTTGATACATCTAAAAGAATGAAATGGGTCCAAAACGTATTTCGGTTAGAAGATGGACAGTCAGATGAAACATTCATTTGAAAAATGATAGAGGGAATATTTTCTTTAACTCACACAAAATTAATGGTGTCTCTGCCAACATTTTTTGCAAGAAGGATTTGGACAACTTCTTAGCACAAAGATCTCTAAACAAATAGCACAAACAAATAAGTGAGACTCTTACATTATTGGATAAATATGAAAGATTTCTATTAGAATCAACTCATGGAAATGGACGTGATAATCACGAGTCTTCAAAGATTTCATCTTCAACTGTTTTTTGTTGACCCGTTTTGATATATTTCTTGAATATCCATCAGGAACATTAATAGTATCTAAGACATCCAAAAAAAATTTTACCAGGTGTCATCACATAAGAAGAAGATGGAACTTTCCATTTATTTTCACTCATACATACAGGATGCAATTCTGGTCTGATCCCCCAATCTACCAAGTCACACCGAGATCGTAAATCATTTTTTCCCTTCCCCTTGACATTTAGATGAATTGAAAGCAACATTTCATATATATTCTTTTCAATGTGCATTACATCTAAGAAATGATGTAACAAGTTGGTTGACCAATATGACAACTCAAAGAATATACTCTTCTTCTTCCAATTGTTACAGATTTCATAGGAAACATTTTTCATATTTCTAGATTTCATTACCCCCTCCCCAAATGAATAATTGAAATATTTTAATTCATTAAGCACATTAGTTCTAGGCATACGTTGAGGTGGATCATCAGTTTCCATGGTATTGTCAAATCTTTGATGATTGTTCCAATATGGATGGTTCATTGGAAAGAATCATCGATGTCCCATAAAACTAAAACTATAATGATATTTCAGTCTTCTCGATCATGTATTCTTCATACAAATAGAAGATGAAAATTTTTCTTTTGTGCTCTATCTAGAAATCATTTCATAAGCAGGCAAATCATTGATCTCCCACATAAGCGCAGCACGAATCTGAAATATGTCTTTCGAACATGCATCATATGTAGGCGCACCCACATCCCAAAAAAGTTTCAACTCTTTTATAAAAGGTTGAATGTATACATCTATATCATTGCCGAGATCAGAAGGGATAGATATCAGTATGCTCAAGAAAGTGTAATGATTTTTCATATACAACCATGGAGGATGGTTATAAATGTGTATGAAAACCGGGAATGTGTTGTGCGAAGTAAGAATATCCCCAAATGGATTAAAACTGTCACATGAAAGACCCAGTCTCATAGTATGCATGTCAGCTACAGATTCAGGATAACGAGCATCAAATCTCTACCATGAAAATCCATCTGCATTGTGAACCACCTCTTTATTATTCTTTTCTCTCTCGATGTTATGCCATCACATTTTTACTCATATTTCATCAGACATGAAAAGGTTCTGTAATCTAAGGATCAATAGAATGTTCCACATTACTTTTTCTGGTACACGAGATGGTGTTCCATTATCTTTTGGCTTCCATTGGGAGGCTCCACATTTGATACAATCATCTCTTTCAAAAGTTTCCTCCCAAAATAAGATGCATTCATTCGGGCAAGCATGAATTTTTTTTGAGAATCCAAGTTCATCAACTAACTTCCATGACATATAGTGGTTTAGGGGAATATCTGCATCATATGGATGTATGTCCTTCAAGAAGGTAATAATGTAATCTATTTTAGTATTTGAAATCCCATAAATAGTTTTCCCATGAAACAATCAGATTAAAAATTCCAACCTTTTCATTTTACCACATTGTAGATATGCTGGAGTCGTCGCAGCATCATTCAATTTTTTCACACTATTAACATCGTCATTTTCTTTGGATGAATCAAGTGTTCTTGTATCGAAATATTTTTGGCTAGACATACTTTCCTTCTCTTGATGCCGAATAAAAGGAAATCGATCACATATCAATCTCTTTAATTCAGTCCTATCATTTGGATCATCAACATTTTGAGATTCCATTTTCCCTCCATTTTGATACCACACATTATAGTTTGATTGGAAATAATATTTGGTTATATGATAGATAACTTCTTCACAACTCAACCAAGGTCATCAAACACAATTAGAACATGGGTAGTGTATGCGACCACTATCTGATGCCTTGTCAAATGAAAAATCTAAAAATCTGTTCAAATTATTTTGTGAATTTGTTTAAATCCGATTAGTTTCGTACATCCAACTTCTATTCCTTCTGTAAAAAAATGTCAATAAGTCATTTCAAAGTAATTAAATAATATTGAATTTCAATCAAAAAAATATTTTGGTAAATGAAAATTTATTACTTTAAATAAAATCGAAACTGACACATTACTCTATATGAGATTCATATTAATAAATACAACAAAATAATGTGTATATAAGAAAATAAGATACCGAATTTCTAATGCCTATTTTCAAGAATTGCCCAGTAAGATATTGGAAGTGGATCAACGAATACATAATCCTTAAGGGTAATGTTGGGAGTAGATGAGTTTTATACTTTTACATCTTTAGGGAGATTGGGATTAGGAGTAGGATGAGGATCACATCAAAAGTAGTTATGGCCTCATCTAGTTTCACCTTAACCATGGATTACAAGATCCTAGGTTTCAGGCTTTAGATCATAGGTTGGTTGGGTGTATTCATTGAATCATGTCCCAATTAATTTTGTAGAGGGACCTTCAATAGTTATAGGTATGGATTTGATTTTATTAATGCTATTAGTTCCCAACTGTACTACTCGGTCTTCACATTCATTTATTTCTGATCTCATTTTTTCTTTTTTGTGGTTCTTGATAGATTTTCCCCTTATTTTTCAGGGCATTAATACAATCCATTATAAGAGAATGGATCATTATTAGAAATGACTAATATTTCCTATAGTTGTTTTATGTTATATACATTAATGGTTTATCATGATATAATATATTAATAACATTGATGTTATTTTTGGTACGAGACAGTTTACATATTATAAATATCACATTGATTTTTATAATAAGTGGATTTATTTTACCACCCTAATGACTTGGATTACATTATTACTTGGGATTGAAACCTATAGGTATGTAGAGCATGTCCATGCATTTCCATGATTGGGTCAATTATGGCATAGATGGTAGGTGTGGTTATAATAATGAGGAGGCACTGATGTCTTGGTTCTAGGGAGGAGGGTGGGGAGGGGGCTGTCTAGGTTCTAGGAAGGAGGGGGGTTGTCGTGGGTCCAGAAAGGTGTGTGGGGGAAGTTTGGGTTCCATGGAGGAGGGGGGCTATCCAGGGTCTAGGAAGGAGGGTCGGGGGTAGTCCGAGGTCCAAGGAGGAGGGTGGGGGTGGGGCTGTCTAGGGTCCAGGAAGGAGGGGGGTTTTCTGGGGTCCAAGAATTAGGGGGTTTTCCTAGGTGGACCTCAAAACACCAAATGGGGTTCCACTCGATAGTTATGAGAATATATTATCCAAAAATATAAATATTCCACCTGTAAAAATGACAACTTTAAATCAGTGCCTACTGTAATTTCGTGACATTTAAGGGATATGTGTTTTTTGAAAAGCATATACATTACAGTGATGTTCATAAATGATTGTTTTTTCCCATATGTGTATGGAATTCAGTAACGAGGTTGATTTATTCCATTTAACCAATGTTATAGTGTAATTTTAGGATGAAATCTTGCATTTAACCAGTGTTCTAGTTTATTTTTAGGTGAGGTGAGTTAGAAACCATATTAGGCATGTCCTTAGAACATGGCTTCTTCTATTTAACCATGTAGTCTTGAATTTCAGGGATGAAATAGTTTTGACTGAGCTAATTACTACCCTCTTTATAGTATGGACAACACATCATGTGGGCATACCCATGATAGAAATCCATGTGTAAATGGGATGTTTTCAGCACCCCATTTGGCCAAACATACTTTTCACCATAAGGGATAGGCCATGTATATTTACAAGGATATCCAAGTCATGTACTGTGTGTACTTTCCCATGTACATTCCCAGGACAATAGATTATCATAGACACCATGTCAACTGTTATACACACCATGTGAACTGTTATAACATTTCGTCGTTATTATAACCATTAATAACAACTTATTAAACCACATCACTTGTAAAAGACAATCAAATTGAACATAAATCAATAATAATATTGGATATATCAAGTAAAATGAAGTCATAAAATATTACATCCTAAATGACGACCCACAACCATAATTAACAACCATAAAGATCTCCTTTAGGCCAAATTAAATGTTAAAACAACATCACTTGTCAATGAAAATAAAATTAAACATAAATAAATAATAATATTGGATAAGTAAATTGAATTCATACTATATTTCATCCTAAACGACCACCCAAAACCATGATTAATGACCACAATGATCCCCTTTCGGCCAAATCAAAAGTGAAAAAAACACATATGTACAGAAAAAAAATCAAGGAATCAATTGCTGATTTGATTTGAAGAAGAAAAAAATTCCTTGATTGAAGATGGATCGACATGTGGAATAAATTAGGAAGGAGGAAGATTGGATTTTGGGCACCAATCCAACAGAGAGGAACTACAATGATGTGGAGGGGGGATGAATGCTCGATCAGTATTTAGGGTAATTTTTTTCCAATGGTTTAAGTAAACTGTTGGTAAAAAAGTGATATGGAAGGCCTTTAACAACGTTTTTTCAAAACCATTGTTAAAATCATGTATAAAATCATCTATACAAATTTTTTACATAAACCGTTGGTATACATAGACATTCCCAACGGTTTACATAAACCTTTGGGATGTAAGTGTTGGTAAAAGTGGCATTTCTAGTAGCGTTATGAGTTTCTAGTGACATTCCTTTAATAGATTCATTTAAATGATCATGTTTACAACCACATACTATCAAAGAAAATGTCATATAAATACAAAAAAATAAATACAATGATGGCTTCTTATGATACCTTTATTTCAACCAATGACACTAATTGGTAAACTATTATAAAATTGGATAAACTTATAACACCTTCAGTTTAACTGGTGACTTCCATGATTATATTTATACTACATTTTTCAACCTAAAAATATTCATATCCCCCATAAGGATTCATAGAGAGTATGGCAATTAACTAAAATATATCCCATGGGAGTATCAAACATGGTGTGTAATTAGGCCAATTTTCCATTCATTGAGTGAAGATTGAGTTTTTTCCTAGATAATGTTTTCTATGCTATATCCCCTCGGTGAATCTATTTCAATGATTTCATCAACTGGCTAGTATCATAAAATGGATTTCATTGCTCTAAAACCAAAAAATCTCTAAATTACCAAATCTTAAGGATGTTATCCCATATGTAGACTTATCCATAGAATTTTACTGATCTTTTATAATCTTAATATTAAAAATAACTAAACTAGTCCCCAAAAAGAACTTTCCATTTATTTAATTACAATTGAGATTCCCATGATCTGTTGTGAAAAAAACAATTTTTACATATGATATATAATACCATTTGAGATATACAAATAATTTTTTAAATATATTTCACATTAATATTATATATATTACTAATATCTCATAGTCCTCAAAAACATTATGCCTAGTGTCTTTGGATAAGAGATATATAAAAAACATATTTTATAATGCCTTTGAAAATTCCTCCATAAATATACCCCTTTAGACCTCCCCATAATTATAATTAGTTATTGTAACAATTGTAACTCATGGAATAGATACATAAGAAAGGGGTGAGATTATATGCTCATTATGGTTGAACATAAGTGAGAACTGTTGATGATCGTAAGTCAGCATAAGATATGCTTGTGGTTTTGATAACATTATCAAGGTCCACAAAAAAACATTAAAAAATAGAGGAAAAATGACTTCTATATTCCCATAGTGGATCGAGTATTAATATCAAATTCCCATACAATATCGAGTATTAATATCAAATTCCTGTAATTTCCTCGTGACATATAAAATATTACCAAGAATGTTTGAGGGATATACCATTATGGGCCCATCCATACCAAAATAGTCATATTCCCATAGGTATTTGGGTTCTCTACCATTTTCTATTCATCAATTGAAAAATTAAATTAAGAAATACATTATAGGGATATATTATTCTTGTAAAAACAATAAAATAATAGAAATCATACATAATTTTTCCAAGAGAACTTGAAAAACTTCATATTTTTAACAAAAATTAACCATCCCATGAAAAATTGACGAGTTTAATGAAAAGAACCATGAAGAATTTCATAATCCATTGATAGAAAGCTGATGGGTATAGGCATAAAACCATACCCGCATTTTATCATAAGTAATAGCTATGTATGTTTTCATAGATAGAAAATACCTTTATTATAATACCACCTTCAAATGGCACCACCTAAGAAGGGATCAACAATTCGACAGCTTGATTCTATGAGTTAAAATCACTAGATGAATGTTTCTATTAGATAGTTTAGATGGTAATTCATGGAACATAAATCCAAAAGAGGTATAAATTTTATATTTTTACAGTAAATGTCATGAATAAATACAAGAAAATATTATAGAAAACATTTAATTACATTTTCATAAAAATTTGAAGTTAAAAGTAACATTCAAAAAACATTTTAATGAATGTAACATGAATTGGTTTTTTGAAAATAAATAAAAATAAGTTAAAATAATGGAGATCTAAATGTGTCATATTTCTTTTATAGGATAAATGATGAGTGGAAGATTAAATAGATTATTTTTAAGGAGGAATCCTTTTAAAATATTTTTCGAATACCTGTATTGAAACCCATTTAACCAAATGTATGATAATACATTAATTTTATAAAGTGGTAAAGATGAACATGGAAATTCCATGAGATAATATATATCTACATGTAAAAAAAACTTAAGGGAATATTTTTTTTCAATTAAATAATATGGAAATAAAATAAAAACAACCATTATAGATGACCTGGATTATTCATAACAATGTTCTGTTTTTAGGAAGAAATAGTTATATAAACTAAGAAGGATTGGGGTAATAAAACTTTAACAAATATTTAATGATAAATAAATCCAAATACCTATAAAAAATATGACAAAAAAAATAATTCAATAGTATTTTATAAAATACCAAAATTAATGTAATGATGTGTAAGAAAAAATATGACAAATCCATAAAACAAAATCAGTCAATGAAAACTCATTATAACATTGGTAAAATTAAAATCATATCCATTTTAAACATAAAAACAAATGAAAAATATTAAGAAAAATGAATAATTTATAACAATGATATAATATTCAACATGTGTAGTATATAATCCAAATAAATATAACAGGATTAGATAAAAACATGTGTCAAATATGATGTTTGAGATGAAAAATTTTTACCTTAAATCTCAAACTGTGTAAAATTAGATTATTTTCATTTATAAATATATAAAAATATTAATATATTATTTTAAATCCTTATTAATATATATTATCCTTTTTAATCAATAATTATAATCATTTAATAGTTATTTGTTGTTTATTTTCATCATTAGATATTAGTGATTTTGATTAATTTGAAAATGATTTATGATATAGATTTCAATCCACATACATTGACACCATGTTATTCTTTAATAGATTATTTATGGTACTATAATATATATTATTTAATGATTCATAAAGTTTAAATTTATTTCAATTTTTGTTTTATTCATGACCTATAAAAATGAAATTGATAAATTCCATGTTTTCGGTAATTTACCAATATAAATGAAATATTTTATAATCGTATTTTTTGCTAATGTCATAAATTTGTAATCATATTCAATATATATACCAGTTTTTAATATTATATATATTTCAAAAATAGATTTTCATAACATGTGGGGATAAAAAATGAAACACATTGTCTATGGAGGCTATAGTCCTCACGCTTACATTTTTGACATTTACATTTTCAACAAATATAAAGAGAAAAAGTTAGATAATTTTTTATTTATATAATAATAATTATGTCCTAGATATTATATTAAATCATTAAAAAAATTATCAAAACCACCCATTTAAGGTGGTGATGAAAATTTAAATTAGTCATTCATGGAGGTGAAAATCTACAAGTAACTCAAGTGACATTTAAATATTTTGATTATATTAAAGGGGGATATAAAATAGTTTTACATTGAGTATAATATAATTTATATTTAATATTTAATAATTATTCATTTTATAAACATGGTTATAGTAGTTTTAGAGTATAGTTTATAGGAAAGATAACGAAAAAAATACTATAGGTTGATAATGCACATGATGAGGATTTGAGTTTTCTCCTAAAATACTTCTTAGATTTGGAGGACATGTGCCACTTAATTTTAACTAATGTCTTATAAATGTGTGAGGGTATTATTATATTGGTAAATGGGAAGGTTTTGATATAAATTTCTAAAGATCGGTGTTCCATGAAGTGGTTGGTATGTAGATCCTTTTATTGGGTAAAACTAGGGATATTTCTTTGGGATTGAATGATAGATAATGGGAAAGAATGAAATTTCATAAGAGTTAGGTGAGTAAATGTTGGTGATATATATAGGAACCAATTTACAACCTAAAAAAGGTATTCTAGATAGTATTTTTGTCATGATAATTTATTAAAAAATCAATTTACTTAATGTTACTCATTGTTATCCTTACTAATCTTGATTAAAAAATTATTTTCGTAATTATTCTTAAGCTAAAAATAAATGATTAATGTGACCCAATAAAAATATGACTCCAATAATACATTAAAATGATAAATTAAATAATACATATCACAAAAGTCGCACAACATAATGAACTAATGTTTTAGATTCATTTATATTATAAAAATGGAAATTATAATATACCATACTTAAAAGCACTTATCAAAAATCATGATACTCAATAACCTTTTTTAGATATCTCACATGAAATATTCATCTTCATAACCTATATATTATAAAGATAATAAATTTCAGATCATGGGTTCTTATTAATGTAAATTAATGACATAATATGTGGAAAATATGTGGAATACATACATAAAATAATAAATGATTAGAAGACCCTAGTTGATAAAGAAACATGATATAGTAACATAATATCTTTAATGGATCACTAAAGAATCATAAAAAACTTGAACAACCTCAATAAACATTTAAATATTCATATAACATGTGGTCATTGCATAAAATGTGGATTAGTATAATATCAAGGCATAATCATAAAAATATTTCATTCCCTTGAAATGAAATGCACCTCTAAAATTTAAATTAAATTTATGAGAAACATGGAAATGTTGAAAAATTATAATAATATAAAAACAAGTATGATAAAATTCATTATACCACCAATTATGTGAACGAAATCAATATATCCACAGCTACAAATTTGAGCAAACACATTTTTCCCACATATATGTGTAAAAATCAATATTCCCTCTCCTAACTATCTAAAGTTATATAAATATTAACCCATGAATTTAAGGGTGATATAATACCCCACCCATAGAAATCTATACATATGTGTTCCACTTAAACACAATCATATACATATATTAATTGACCAATGAAAATATAATGTTTTTTTTCATATAACATGAACTTAAGTAATCAGGGATATAAAAATTTTATTTTATTAATGGAAAAATAACATAATAACATATAAAGTTAGATAAAAAAAACATCATGAGGGAAAAACAATACCTAAAAAACTGGATTGAAAATATATTTTCTTCACCAATCCTTTTAAAAAAATTTATAAACGATAAAGTGAAAATTATAATCAAAAAACAATTTTTGAAAGGAAATAGAATAATTTTTTAAACAAATTGTTAAAAATTGATAAAAATAAAAGATAATTTAAAAACCCTCAATAAAAATAAAATGTGGAGTGTTACATAAAACATTTTATTTTGAATGTGTGTAAACCCTTTTCTTCAGAATATGTTTTTTAACCGAAACAATAAAAGGCGTAGTATACATTAAATTTAAAAATATTAAAATAAAATTATAAGAATCATGTAAAATAATCTATATTTTGTTACCAAAAAATAATGTATAACATTTGTTGGAAGGGAAACACATAGATAAGGAATAAAAAATCATTAAAAGAAATGTTAATTATTCTTATCATAAAATCATTTTACGAAATGAATAGAATTATGATGAAATATTACGATTGATTCAATCATATTTTTACTTATATATTAGTGTATAAATACAACATTACAGTGTCATTGGTTATAATAGATCAATCCTGATAGTCAGTAGTCAAGGACTTATGATTATGACTTAAGGAAATGATTTATGTCATGAAAACCCATTATAACCATTATAACATTTGAATAAAAATTATAATAGAATTGTAAAATTAAATATAATTTTATCAAGATTCAAAATTTCAATAGGGTGTAATTTACACTATTGAATAAAAATCATGGTGTATAGATTAAACATGGCTCAGGGGATTCAAATTTGATATGAAGAAACCCTTACCTTTTTCCCTACATAATCAGATGTACTCTATGATTTGATATAAAAAACAAAAATATATTAATAACGTATATTATAAAAATAATCCTAATTTGAAACTTTTATAATTTTCATTTACAAAAATTATCTATATGTAAATTAATTAAATTTTTCCATTTACCCACACCATGTATATATTATTATGACTGTTTGTCATATCTTCTGAGGACTGGGGTAAGTATTAATTCTTCATCCAATGATGGTCATACAATATAATTAAATTCACTATAGTGTATGAATTATATTTATTTTTATTTTTTATTTCATTTCAATACTGATTTAGTTGTTATCATAGAAGATGAAATCGATAACAAATGTTTTTTGGTAATTTTTAACATATGAAGTGTGTTTTCTTAATTAAAAATTTAAATATTTATATATACTTTCTAGAACAATTAATAAATCTTTATTTACATATTTATATCATATTATACCAGTAATTATTTTTTCATCCTCATCCATGATATAATTTCATAGAATGTTTCAAGTTGGTAGTCAAACCAACCCAAACCTGAACATACCATGACTTTTGATGATAATAAAGTAATTTTGTTGTAATATAAATACAAAATTAGTATAATGTTATAATTTAGTGTTTATAATTTTGATTTTTTAGAATTATTACAGTATTATAATATTCAATAATGGATATAAAAATATTATTTAATTTTACATAATTATTTTCCTCGTAGGATGATTGTTTTGAATGATTGAATTTACGATATCATTTTTTTGTAATATCACTAATATATTCCTAAATTATATATACAGGGTCCATAATTATATCAAAAAAATAAATTTTATTCAATAATCCCATTCTCATGTCCATCCATTTATGGTTATGCTTAAATGAAAAATGAAAATCAGTCCACCTATAGAAGCGGTTTTTCACGTGTATGTGTGGTTAATGATTTTTTTCCTTAGAACTGGGGAAAAAGAAGTAATATATTTTATCATATTAGAATATGAAATATCTCATTTTTCTTCACCCTTTTTTAAATGGTCACAAAACCATTCTTACATGATCTTAATGTGCTTTATTTTTTCTATTATAATTTTACAATATATGTGATATTAAATTTTTTTTAACTATGTATGACTCACTACCAGACAATATCTCACTATTGTGGAAAACTCAAGATCAATGTGGGAGAATGGAAAAGTGTTGGAAATACTCTCAATCGACATTTATGAGTCACCAAAAAAATAAATTTGGTAATATATGGAATGATTCACCATCGTAGGATGACTCATTACTGAATTAGAAATTTAACAAAGTGTTGATCACACCTACCATCTGCGTGAAGTAACTTCCAGAAAAAAAACATTTCTATGTGTTCATATGACCTACTAGCTGACCCTATTCATTGTTGCGAGGAAATTCATCAAGAATCAAAATTATATA
This sequence comes from Viscum album, assembly GCA_963277665.1. Lineage (NCBI taxonomy): Eukaryota > Viridiplantae > Streptophyta > Magnoliopsida > Santalales > Viscaceae > Viscum > Viscum album. The sequence goes on along the minus strand of OY728159.1, from coordinate 1,414,530,558 downwards.
CAGATTTTATTAACTTACCACTGATTTGACTCACTCCCATCCTCTCTCACTGTAAGCTTGAATCACTTTATACTTAGTCACCTCCAGATCTAATCACTTCCAGAGACTATCTCACCATTCTAAAGAATCATCACTACTTTTTTGTATTTATTTTTAATTTAATATATCTAATGGCTATATTATGGTTATTAATTTTGAAATATTTATAAAATTATTCATTAAATGTTATATAGAGATTCAATAATGTTTATGTCAGACATGTTGTTTGAGGAGTAGAGGATCTTGATGATTCTCTGTAATACTGATACTATAAAAATTCCAAGAATACTTCCTCAGGAATATATGTGCGTTTAATAGAGAGAAGAAAATAAATATGTATAATGAGAGATATTCATTCGAATGTGATGTGGGATTTGAACATATTAAAGGAACTGAACAATTACATTTTCTAAGAGCTTATATGTTTCTTTATTCATTAATATGTCTGTAAAAGAGTGGTGTTTACATAAAAAAGGGATTAAAACACTATGTTCTAAAGATAATTTTAGAGAGATTACTCTAGCATCAATTCGGACCACTTTTAAAGAGTCATGAGCAGAAGAGATTATCAGACAAAGAAAAGACCGTCTTCTTAGAGATTTACATGTTGTGTTTATGTAATTTATTAACATTACAAGAAATTTATGTACTCTATATTTCAATACACACACATTGTACTCTACACTCAAACTAGTAGATACTAGATATCTTTTCAAAACTCTCTTAACCAATTTTACCATGTGTTTCGGTAGAGTTCTTGTTGTGACTAGTCTATTTTTTAACTCCCACGATTATGATAGAAGATGTCATGTGGGGCATTGAATGTTGTTTTCATTTTGTACACCATATCGAGGTTTTGAATCATAGATAATTTTTATATCTTATTGGAATTATGTGATTTTTATGAGGGGAATACTATGTCTTCCCTTGAGGCTAAACCTCTTATATTTATTTATGCTCTTCTTTTTTTTCAATATATCATATGATTTAAAAAATGAATTTATTTTAAACTGTAAAAAATAATACTACTTTGATAAATATCCTTGTTTTTTATTTATATTTGTTATTTATTAAGTAAATGGAATCCAAATGTTAATTTAATATCATATATTCTTTTAACCGAGACCAAATAAATCATTTAGAAATCATTGAAGAGGTTAAGACATATAGTGGAAAATAGTTTTGGTTAACTAGTATATTCTTAATCAATTGGGGTATATTTTAACATGTTTTTAATAAAAAAATTAATTGGATGCTCAATTTACCCCCTGTTGAGATAATCAATCCAAATAACATTTGGTATCAATGGAGATTATATTTAGTATCAATTTTTTTGAAATTTTGTTTTTTATTATGATTTTTAGTTGTCCATCAAATGTATAAAAATATAATAAATTCTAAATTTAATTCATTAAATTTAAATTACACAATAATTTTATTCTACCAATAGAGGTAGTTTATTTAAATGTAATAATTATTGTTAGTGGAAAATTAAGATGAAAATGTGTTTAGAAAGTAATGTTTTTTATTTATAGACTTCTTTAATTGGTATATATGAAATTCTTGTAAATTCTAGCATTACATGGACTAAGGCTACCAATCATGTTTAAATTAATAATTGCAAATCCTTGAATAATTTTTATTATGTTTTAGGAGATGAAGAATTCAATAGAATATCTTCTTATAAAAATACTTATTGATAATTGGGATACATTATCTATTTTACATAAAGGAACCAGAAATTTTAATGAAATGAGACTAAATACCAAAACAATTAAATATGATTCTCTTATGATGAAGTCCGATGAACTAATTTTTGGCATGTAATTCACGTTCTACAAAATAGTTAACACCATGAGATTCTTAGGAAATGTTGTATCTAATAAGGTTCATATTATGAGATTTCTTATATTTTTTCATAAAAGTTGTATAGGGAAACTTGTGTTAATTATTGAATCCTGAAATATTAGTTAACATCAATTTATGAAATTAATTTGAAGGTTTATGATGTGTGAGGATGATCATAAAGTCAATAGACAAGAATATTATGAGCTAAAATTAAAATCATTGTCTTTCTAGACAAATTAATACAAATAGATATAAAAGGAAAAGATTCAATCTAAATGCTCTGGTGATGATGAGTCACCACCAGAAAGTGGTGAGGAAATGGGAAATATGGCCAAAACATTTAAAAATAATAGAAGAATGAATTTTTTTATAAAATCTATTTATAAGGGAAAGTATGTCAATAAAAGAAGCTGTAATAAATATTGGATAAAGGATGAAAACAAAAATGAGATAACCTACTATGAATAAAAGTGACAAGGATATGATAAAATAGACTATAAAAAATTGAAATACAAAACAAATATGAGGAAGAGGATATAATATTAAAGAATCCAAAGAAAGATACAAGTATTGCCTCTGAGATCATATCCACCATCTTGAACTCTACTCATAAAGAGAAGTCTGACCATGCTAACATGTTATTCATGATGAAATTCTATAAGGTACCTGCTATATCTACTACTTTATGAATTATTAATTTTGATAAATCCAAAAGTTGACACAATGGAGGTGACATGTATCAATAATAAATGTCTGAATACTGTTGAATTATTTAGAAAATTGCCAATGAACATATGGATGAATATAATGTCTTGAAGAAACATCATGTTCAATCAAAAATTATTAAAACTAATGTTATAGAAGAGAAAAAAATTCTCAGTTTTAAAGGATAACAATGAACATAAATTGTCTAATGTACTACTGAAGAAGGACTTAAAAAAGATTACCAATAGAAGATAAACAATTTCAATTAATTTTGGTAAAAATATTTTTCTGAAGTATGTTATAGGTCTAGGATACTAACATGGATAGGGATGAATATTAAAGATCAATTTTTTACCTAAATATAATCTGAAATATATACTACTAGTAATTATTCTAGAGGACCTAATTGTTTTTTACCTAAAAAAATAAAATCTACTTATATGAAACCCATTAAAAATATGGGTTACTAAATCTTTAATTTCTAATAAGTCTTGACCCAAGAAAATCCAATTTCTAAAGTCACTGATCTTATAAACCGTGTTTTTTAGGAATGATTCACAAATATTTCCTATAGAAGTGTATGTAACTTGGATAATGAATATTCCTGACACATTATAAGAGTCTTCTATAGATTCAACAATATCATAATAGTTTATGGTGGTTGTATCACCTTCGGTGAATATTTTAAAGGGAAGATCATCAACCATTGTAAAATTGTTAACACTAATTCTATTCTAATTTTTAAAGTATTATCTTATTTACTTAAGTATAATATTCTAATAATATCACAATTATATTATGATGGTTTTCATGTAAAATTAGAAAACAATTATTGTAATGTTTTTAATTATAAAAAACGATTAAATATTTACTACTTCAATAAAGGATATAGTTTATGCTATAAATATTTATTCATTTATTTCTAAAAATGATTCTCATTTGAGTATCATTCATTAATATTCTTAGATTGGGCATTTGAGATGATGCCACTATAAAAACTTTCAAAAAGGTAAGAAGCATAAGATTTATTTTAAATCAAATATTGAAGCATCAATTACTCAACCTCTTGAGTTAGTTCATATAGATTTTTTGGATCATCGATAGTTTCCATTTTAAATCAAAAGCACCATGATTATTTAATTATTGCTAAATTGTATATGTATACTTGGGTATTATTTTATTTTCAAAAGAGTGAATCATGTTCATATTTCTCTAATTATTCTATATTTTTTGAAAAATAAATTGGACATAGAGATAATGATATAATAAGTGACCATGGCTGGGGGATTTAAAATTAAAAAATTGAATCCAATTTCTATCAAAATGGATTTTTTCATAACTTATATGCTCCTAGGAACCCTTAATAGAATGGAGTAGTAGAAATAAGAAATGAAACACTGCAAGATATAACCCAGATTATGCTTAATGAATATGACTTACATCTCCAATTTTGGGAAGAGTCTATGAATATAGACATCAATATAATAAAAAGAGTTTTAATTAAACATGTCTTGAAGAAAAATCCTTATGAACATTAAAACAATAAAGAATATATGGTTTATTACTTTAGAGTTCTTGGTTGAAAATTATGTATTCTTAAAACCAAGGATAATATGGAAAAGTTTCCTTCCAAAAGCGATGAAGTAATTTTACTTGGTTATTCAACATCTAAAAAATCTTATAGATTTTTCAAAATGGTCAAAGAATGTTAAAGAGTAAGATCATATCAAATTTGATAAGAGATAAACATATTAGTCTAATAATTCCTTAGAAACCATTAAGGATGATTTATCTTTTTTGAACATAAATTTCAAACCTTCTGACTATGCCCTAATGAAAAATTAAAAAAAATCATGTTATGATGAACTTTTGGGGCCTAAACCTAAATTAACAGAGAATCCTAAGGTGAGAGTCCCTTATTTTTCTGTGGATGTTAGGACCCTTAAAACCTATCCTTTAGATTCTTTATTTGGAGACTCAGATATATGTACACATACTAAATCATCTATAATAAATTGGGTTGAACATCAAGAATTCTTGAAGCAACACGAACCTATGAACAAATATTATTTAATTAATGATGAATTATAGGTAATGTACATGCATGATGAACACAAATAATTTGATATAAATAATGTATGGTAACTTGTTGACATACCCAAAGAAAACCGGACTATAAGCAATAAATGCATGTTTAGAAACATGGTTGATGAATCAATCTTGATAGTAAGGAATAATTATAGATTTGTTGCACAAGGTTATAGTCAATAAAGTTGTATAGATTATGAGGTGAAATTTTAACTAGTATCCAGACTTGAATCTATAATAATAATACTTTCCTATGTCGCTCACCTATATTTAAATCATTATCAGATGGATGTCATGTTTTAATTCATAAATTTGTATATGGTTGAGGATATTTTGGTTAGACAACCCTTTAGTTTTTCGAAAAACCAATTTTCCAAATTAATTTTTTATTAAAAAGGGATTAATATTGTTTAATAAACTCTCATTGAGATTGGTATGGTAAGATATAATCTTTTATTGTTACAAAATGTTTTTCAAAATATATAGCTGATATTACCCTTTTTTATAAAATGAATTTCAAATGGTGTTTTATTTATATGAATTTATGTAGATGTTATTATTTTTGGATCATCAAATAACTATTTTTTTACTGATTTTTTAAAAAATAACACCAAATAATTTTGAAATTAGTTTAATGGGTGAAATGAAATTTAATCTTAGTTTTTAAATATTCAACAATAAATAACTAATTATTTTGAATCAAAGTAAATATATTACAGTTATTCTAAAATGTTTTGGTATGGATGGAACTAAGAGTACTGTTACTTATATGATTACTACCTAAATGTTGGATCTTGATGATGCTGGGAGAGTAGTGGTTTGGAAAATTATAGATGTATGATTATAAATATTCTATACCTAAATTCTAGCTCACCTGATATTATGTTTAGTGTTAGTATGTGTGATCAATTTCCAGTAAACCCAAAGGAGTCACACCTGTTTTCTCTAAAATGATTTTTTTAATACCTCAAGAATACAAGTAGTTTTATATAATTCTATCCAAGATGACCAGAATTTGATATAGTTAGTTACACTAATGCTAAATTTTGTGGATGTATCTTATATAGAAAAATAACATGTGTATTATATAACCATTTAGGGATGTCACTATTATCTTGGTTTTAAAAAAAGTGAATTTTATTACACCGTCTATTATTGAAGCTAGATATAGAGATGTATGTAGCTATTCAGAAAATATTCTATGAATGAAACAAAAATTAGTAGAGTATATTTGTCAATTCATAAAATTTACCTATTAATTGTGACAACACAAGTGATATTAATATTTATTGGAATCATGTTTCTCATTATATAACAAATTCTATTTTTTAAGACATTACTTTTTTTGAGATATCATTTTCAAAAGGGTGATATCCCTCTTGAATGAATTGTTACAGAGATTGTGATTTGCTATATTTTTAATAAGTCTTCAAATATTGAGAAAACGAATCACATCAACAATGATTTTGGTATGATTAATTTTGATTGATATTTTTTTGTGATTCCACACTATTATGAACTTTTCACATTGGGATTTTGTCACAATTTTTATCTTCTCACCATTGTGAATTTATCACCATATTGAATTTCTAACCATTTTGAATTTCTCATCATTTTTAAATGATTCTCTATTATGAAATGTCTCACTATAGAAACTTCACACCGTTTATTTTTCACACTATTGGAAACCTCATTCCTTTGTCTAATTTTCAGTGAATATATTTAATACCCGTTTTCAATTTAATTTATGAATAATTTAATTGTATTATTTATTTCAATTTTATTCTTATTTTCAATTTTCAAATTTATAAAACCCTAAATGATACAAATTTGAACCAGTCTAATTTTAATTTTCACTCCTCTCCAACCCTTCCCACAAAACCAGTTGCAACCCTTTGTCCTGACTGCCATCATTCCTTATCTTCACCCAAAACGTTTGATATTTTCATCATGGTTAGATTGGAGGGATATTATGACCCTTGTCCTAATTATTTGTGTCCTTTTATAGAAATAATGATGAATCTATCCACTCAGTTTCTTTTAAGATCATGAATCCTGGTCTTAGGAAGTGGGTTATAGTACCCGAGAACAAAGTTCAAGCTGAATGGTTATTTTCTACAAAGTTATTAGTTATAAAAGTTATATAGGACCAAGGATGGATGGAATGGTTATCTTTTAATGAGATAACTTTTTATCCAAGGTTAGTATATCAGTTTCACTATTTTGTAGATTTCTGTTTCAAAAAAATAAATACCTGGTGCGAAGTAGGATTAATGGGTGTAAAATTGTGTTCTACTCGAAGAAGTGGTAAAGTTGTTTGAATGTTACTTATAAAGGAGAGGAAAAATACTATCAAAAAACCATTACATATGATAGTGATACTTTTTTCTATAAATATTCTCTAGAAAAGTTAATTTCTAATAGAATTATGAGATGTCCAGTTTACTCTGAGATAAATTGTGAATACCAGTTTCTGTTTAAATTTATCCAGTATATGTTGTTCCTAAGAAAATAATAATTTTCTACATTGAGATATGAATATTTTATATATTATGTCAGGTGAAAATAAAAGAGAGAAAAAACTTGTGTAGATATGTGATGTTTCAAATATTGGAAATAATCAATCCATATTTAAGATCCAACACCCTAATATTCCCCATCTTTACTTTGGATGTTCTAGAAGCTGAAGGTTTAGTTGCTAAAAATAATGAATATATTAGAGACTTTGGTGGTTTTTTCATTACATGAATTATTTTTAGAAGGATGAAGATATGTTTGGAAGCCTTGGAAAAATGAAATGGGCTGATTATGGTTAAATATTTCATGATAATTAAAAAAATTGTAGATCATCCTTCAAGACTAAAAGAACTTGTGGAACCTACCATAGAGCTAGATGAAATTATTGAATATTCTAATAGTGATGAGAACGAAGTGTTTTATACCATTGTATATGAAGAGTATAATTAATTGTCTATGGATGTAGGATGTTTCATTGATCTACCTCATATCTCTAAAACTACTAAATATGGTTTTCCTATTCCTCCAATGAGAGTCCCAGTTATAGAGAAACTCTTAAATGAATGTAGTGAGGAGTAAGAAATAGAAACATATTGTGATTAACAGTTCAAGATTTATTCGAAACCATATGATGAGAATGGGGATGATGCTGATGAAGTAGATGAAGAAAAATGAGGAGGAGGGGGTGGAGAAGAATATGAGGATAATAAAAATGGAAATGGATATGGTGATGATAATTGAAATGAAAATGGATATGGAATTTGTAATGATGGATATTCTGATGGACTTGATGATCCAATTAGAGTTTAATATGCTAACATACCTCAATCACTTGGTATATCTCTACATTCATCTAGTTCCAATTCCATGGAAAGTCTAATCCTGGTTAAGGATATAGATAGATTAGGAAGAGAATAAAAATAAGAATCAGTTATATTGGATTAATCCCCATGTATTTAAATTCATCAAAATATTGATGACCAGACAGTTTTTAAATAATGAGTACATGAAAATATAAATGTTTTTGGTGGTTGTTGAAATATAAGTTTCTCAGAAAATGATAGAAGTTCATCCTACTACCATTGACAAAATAGTTTTTGTTTAGAAATATGATGTACAAATGAGTGTGGTGCTTGTCAGTGGTATAATTTTTGAGTCTTAAGAAAGATATTTTTCTAAGTTGATGCCTCTAGTAAGGTAATAATTAAAATGATTCCCCGGGTATATCAGACTAGGTCAAGACAACGCAGATTCTGATGAAAAAAAGATTTATGATTTTAACAAGACTAGAGATTCTAAGGGATCATTAGATTCCCATATTGTTGTTGTAGAAAAATTAAAAATATTTTATGGTGTGTCTAATAGGTCTATTATTTTTACAACTTTAAAAACCCCTACTTATCTTTTAGTACTGGTGTAAGTTTTCACCAATGGTGACTAAGATAATTTTTGAGAAAATATTTTCATTACGTTTGATGTGATGTTGAAGAATGAAACTACATTGGAAATTAATATAAGTGATATAGATTTTAGGAATTTATTGAGGCTTCTGATTTAACATGTAAAAAATGAAATGAAGCTCCATATAATATAAGTAGTAGTTAAAAACCGAAGGATGGACAATGAGTTAGAGTCTGTGAAATATGTGTTAGAAGGTATCAAAACAATCTTTATATCTATTATGAATTATTTTCCTAATATGGTATAAAATCATACTTCAATACACTTTTATCTAGTTCTCCAAATCTAACTAATGATGTTGATCTAATCAGAACAGTCATTAGAGAAAAATTTCAAGCTTCTTCTTCTAGAGCATCATCTGATGTTTCTACATTACCACAAGTGACATTGAAAAAAATCAGACATAATAGTGACCATGTTCAGATGATGGTTAGAGAATACATGAATCAAATGAATTCTATCCAAGAAACCATAATGAAATCTATCAAGTATTATATTTAAAAGATTTATACCAAGAATAGGTTGAATTATCACTTGACTCAAACATTGAGAATTACTCCAGTGAACCAAGACATTAAAGTAAAAATAAATATGTTAAAGGTCATGACTCCAAAATTGTTACAATTTATGGAAGATAATAAATAGTTATTTAGTTTGATGGAATGTTGTGAAAAATTCATTATGGAATTTATCAATTTGATGATACCATTTTTACATGATTCTAGGACAACTATTGTGGACCAGGATGTTATTCCTATTACTACCCATATGAAATCTCCAACTTTAGTACCAGATTACTTCATATTCAGAGTTACTAAAGAACTCAATGCATTATTTTAATGAATTTCAATAATTTAGATCTACCACATAAAAAAATATTCCACAACTCAGAGAAATTATAGTCAAAGAGACTCCTTCCCTCACTAGTGTTCCTGTAACCATACCTAGAGCTCCTTCTAGATCTGTTGATAAAACTTATTCATTAGAAAATGGGAAGGGTAGAAAAAAATTCATTCCATCTACATATCAAGAGAATAATTTATGATCTTGGACATTGAGTTTTTAATATATTTTTTTTTGTAAAAAAAATGGATGTATCTTATTTTTTATGAAATTTAATTAGTTTCTTAGTGAAAATTATCTTATTCAAATACTTATCCTATTTTTTATTATTTTCTTGTTTTATTGTGCACTTTTTTATTCTTAATTAATCATTTTTATCATTGATACTACACTAATAATCTTTGAAATAATATTATTTTATTTTATATAATATTTCCTTTGATACAATATATCTTTATTTTTACCTTCAATGTCATGGTTTATAAAATCAAATGATTATAGATCATCATAAAGGTGGTATTATTGGAACCCTTATTTTAATGACTAGAAAATTGTTATTATTATTATATTAATGTGTTTTATGTTTTTTCTGCTTTTTAAAATATAAGACAGATTGCTGAAATTTTACTAAGTTCGTGTCACTTCCAGACACTGTTTGAATGTTGAGGGAAACTCACCGTTAATGTGGAAAAATGTAAAAGTTTTGGAAATAATCACAATCAGCTATGACTCTCCATTAGAAAATATATTTCATAAATTATGGAATGACTCACCGAAATAAGATGACTTATCATTGGACTAGAAATTTGAAAAAGTGGGGAACTCACATTCTGTCAGAGTGAAGTAACTTCCAAAATGAAAAGTTGATTATGTGTTGAGATGACCTGCCATAAATCATGAGGAATATATGGGAAGGCCATTTGTGAAAATGGAAATTTAGTACAGCATTGATCAACATACTGCTGAGTAGAGTCACCATCTGCTAGAATAGCCACCATATTGACTCACTACCAACCTGAATCACCACCAGATTCAATCACCACTAGATCAAGACACCACTAGAGTCTATATCACCATTATGAACACTGACCAATACTATTTTATATTAATATTTAATAAAATATTTCCAATGAATATATTATAGAGTTTAATTTTGAAACATATTTTTAACAATTTTTCCTTAAACGTTACATAGAGAGGCATTATGGATTGTGTGAGACATGGAGTACATGGGGAAGATGATCAATATTATTCTCCCTGATACTATTGTCATTAAAAGTTGATGAAGATTCGATAATTCATATATTAAAGCTAAATAAAGACTAGAAAATTCAAGTGTACACTAATAGATATTTAAGTACATGTGAAGTGGGATGAGAACATATTGAAAACCTGAACAATTCTATTTTCTATGAGAATATTCACATCACTTTCAATAACAAGAGGTTACATATAAAGGATTTAACCACGCTATGTTTTATAGAAAATTTCAAAAGTACACTGAAGATTCATTTTAGAGCACATTCAAGGATTCATGAGCTATAAAGATTATCAGATAGAGAAACCATCATATTCTTACAACATTACATTCTATTTTTTCCTATTTCATGTATATTATAAGTAGTGTGTGTAATCTGTATTTCTAAAAAAATATCTACTGAAAAGAAAAACAGGAATATAGTAGATATCCTTTACAATGTGTATTTACCAGTTTTCGTACGTGCTATGGTAGAGATCCAGTTTTAACATGTTTTTTGTTTTACAACCACTGTTATTATTGAAGTGGTCTTTTGTAACCTGGATATATTTTTTAGAGTTCTGCACTTGATCGAGGTTATGGATCATTGATTAGTGTTATATAATCTTCTTTGAAGAAGGTGACTTCCATGTGGAGAGTACTAAGTCTTTTATTGATATAGAACCAATGGTATTTATTTATATTGTCTGTTTTTTCTTTATTTTTGTATCATTAATACAAAATCTATTATAAATAGTACTCAAAAACACTACTCTATTAGCTAACATTAAATTATTTTTATATAATATTTTTATTGAGTAATTTGATTTCTAAGGTAAAATTAAATTTTCTATTTTTTTAACAGAGACCTAATTAATCATTGATAACTCTTCTAAAAGGTCAAGACTTATATAGATCTTGTTTTTTAATTAACTTTGTTTCTCTTCATAAATTAGGGAATTTTATTTTGACATGTTTTTCATAAAAAATTTTATTGTTTACTAAATTCTCCAAACTCTTATGATAATTTATCCGAAAAAAATCATTATTATAATAAATATATTCTCAATTATTGATTATTACAATCCTTGTAAGGTGGTGAATCTAAATGAAAAACATTGTGTCGTGGAGTCGATAATCGATACAACACACTATTCAAGTTTTAATATTTCATAATTATAAAGTTGATAGTGATTAATTTCTAAATCATTATAATAATAAGATAATGGTATAATAATTATTCTAATTATATATTACTTTAATATTTTTAACTCAATTTTTAGGTATAATTAAATAACTTAATGAAGTAGAAAAGAGAAAGAGATGTTTGGATCTTAAAACTCAATTCTTATATTAACTCCTTTATGAGAGGGATTGCATCATTGAGACATGTTCTATTGTGAATAACAAAACATATTTATGGTTTATAGGAGTATGTAGTAGAAGGATGGGTAGATTTTGGTACAAAATTAAGAGGTTTTGGTATTAGGGGAATTAAGGGTAGGAGTGCACATATTATAAGTGAAAATGAGTTTTATTTTTGGAAATTCCTAATAATTTTCAATAATGGGAAGAATCTCTTAAGAATTAAGGTTCAAAAATTGATAAATAATGAAATTTAAAGGATTTATGGTTGATAAAAATCACTAAATTTTAAATAAAAACATGTTTTAAACAATTTAATTCCATTACCTCTAAGGTTACTCATTTTTAGTATTTTTGTTTTCACTATGGTGAGTAATTTTTACAAAGTTAATTTATCCTTTAAAACTAGAAATAAATTCATTATTATTATATAATTTATAACTAATGATTATATATTATAATTAAATTTTTAAATTAAATTTATATAAGTGATAAACATTAATTTTCAAATACTAAATGTATAATGTATTAATAATAAATTTTATGAAAAATAAAACCAAAAATTATAAAATTTAAAAAGTTGTCTTATAATATAATACCAACATTTTTAAAATTTCTAATTCCCTTTGAATATAATTATCTGGCCTTATAAAATGGTTTTATAAGTTTATAATTCATACTTATAAACTAACAATGTCATAAAGTCATGGTATTTGTAAAAAGGTTATTTTTCACAGTTTATTTAAAAATAAAATGTTTTATAAAAAGAAAAAAAATGTATCAAAATAATATATTATTATTCACAATCCAAAAATCATATTTATTTTTTCAAATTAAATTTATATAATTTAATAATTTGATACTTAAATTAAATCCCATAATATAGTGGAAACTGTTAATAATGGAATTTTTTTTAAATGTTATCTATTATTTATTATGATTTCCTATTATTTACTAATAAACATTTTTTTAATAAATTAATCATATTAAAAATTATTTTTATTATTAATTAATCATAAAATAATTTGTTTTTGAAATAAAACAATAATTATATATATAAGTATATTTTTTCCTTTCTTGTTTCAGCTATATTAATTGTATTTTAGTAGTATTAGAAGTTGACATTATACCCATATTTTATAATGAGGTTAGTATTATTCATACCAACTAATTAAAAGAAAGGATTTAAATTGTTTATATTCAAAATATATCATTTTTTTTGTTTTAATTTCGTTTTACATGTGAAACATTCTATTACAAATATATGTACCTAGGGTTAATATGTAGTCTTATATCAGGTCATTGCATACTACCCCTTTTCATAATTACATACTAAAATTGTTTATTTGAGAAAATTTATAAGATGAATCAATATTTAGTTTTCTAATGAGGGATAAATCACATCTATTTATCTATAAATACCTTAATGTAAGTTTTTTGTTTCCTCTTATCCATTCAAGTTAAATACTTCTCATTTTTTATCCATAGTTTTTATTCCCATCCTTGAAGAGAAATTTGATCATATGTTGATTTGATATAAAAAATATGGTTTACTAATTTTATAAATTAATTAGGATCCATTTTGGTAGTAGTCTATTGTTTCAAAAAATGACATTATGTTAAACTAAATGGATAATTAAATGCTTCAAAATAAATTAAACATTATCTAATGATACATAAATCTTATGGATGTATGTTTTATCCGATGATAATATCATCAGTTTGGGTATTTAATTCTCTTAGAATAATTTTTTGCTTTACTAGTGTACCTAGAGTAAAATTAATGTATGAAATATATAACACTGTATTGGATTTCATGTTTAACATAAATTGGGGGGTGGTTCACTTTTTGAGTTGTGCTTTCATGATTATTCCATTTCCCTCTTGGTCTTAGAGGTTGGTGATATTCAACATCTTGGAGAGTCCTTATATTAGGGTATTGAATTGAATAATTAAAATGTTCCCCAAACATAATACATTTAATTTTTAATGGTATATTATGATGAACTCAATTTCATTAAACCATGTTAATCAAACTCTCCATTTTCCAATGATAATTTTATGCTTGATGACTGAATCTTCCACACGTGAATAATCTTTGAGTCCCATTGAGGTAATTATAATGATTGTTCATCAATCATGATTGACATATATGAAATTGGAAATTATTCCCTACAGTATATAAATCACTTGATCAATCGGGATACTCTATCATTCCCTCCATCCCTGTGTTTGAAAATTCTATTATGTTCACATTTTTAAATAAATTTCTTGAGAACTAATTTAGAATAATCACATGGGTTCTCATTAAAACTATAATTCTAATGGTATTTTCATTGATGAAAATTTCATATAACCTATCACAACCAAGGTTTCTTCTAGTTTAATCTGTTACTAAAACAAAACATGTTTACATGAGTAAAGAAAATTAACAATAGAAGGGAATTATCATAATCATAAATGTAATATTAATCTTAACTTCATTTATACTTCTATATTATTACATTATCCTATAATACCTTTAGTTCAAAATATATAAATCATACTTTAGCCTTTGATACTTTATACAGGGTTATCCTAATCATATGAACATAATCCCTCGATGTAAATCGGAAACCAATACTCTATTTAATACCATAAAAATTATATAATTAACAAAGTATATTACCATGGAGTGTTGAACCACATATATAGTTAGGCCTATTTTTCATGCACTCATAGATGATTGAGTTAATACCCAACAAGATAATTTCAGGTATATTTCCCCAATTTATACATTTCCTAGAGTCCACATTCGCTTTTTTTCCATAAAATGATGTATTTATTCGGAAAACATCTACATAAGACTTTACTAATATATCATAATTTCATCATACTCATCTCTAGGTTTTTATATATGGTTCTATAACCCTAAAACTAAGAGTAACTAAATATATATCCAAAAAGAAGAAAACCATTATTTTATACTAAATAAAGTTTTCCAAGATAAACATGGATTAAATAATTAATCTAATTATTTAAATAATATATCTCTCAAATAGTCACATAAACAAGTACACAAAAGTTTAGTGTCTTATAGAATAGATACATAAATAATTTAGTTTAGAAAATGTATAGTAAATGATGCATACTTTGACCTTGGTCTCGTTATCTATCCTTGAAAATTAATCATTATAATATTTTTGTTGAAAAAATAATGGGTTGAGCTTAGACACTTATTAAGGGAAACAATATCATAACAAGAACAGAAACATAAAGAAGACATAACTATCATAATAAATTATAAAAATAACATATTTTTTGAATAAAAAATCATATCATAGTAACAGAAGATATTAAATATATAATTATGGAATCATAATATATATGAGACAAAAAAATACATCTTAATTGTCATATAACCTTTGAAAATGAAAAAAAGTGTATAAAAGTTTAAAAAAATTTCATGTCTTGAAAACATGGGAATTAATTGAAAAGAAATTCATATTTTGAATTTATCATAACTTGATTAACTACTTGGAATTTTCAACAATCCATCATAATAAGTAAAATTATGTGATAAAACACATTATACCATTGCTTATGGGAACAATGTCATTATATCAATACATGTAAATGTTAGCAAACCCATCGTTCCCACACATGTTCAAAAACCTTGTTATGTGTACTCCTAACTATCTCATTAGATATAAATTCCAACCAATACATTAAATAGTGATATAGGACCACACCAATAACCTTCCATACATATGTGTGCCACATTAAATTAATAATATTCATTTATTAATGATCCCATGAAGAAAATAATGTGTTTTCACATAAAATGAACATATTTAGTCCTGGATATCAAAATTAAAATTATCCAAAGGAATCATAAAACAATTATATAGAAAATAAAATCAGAACATAACTTCATATGTGATAAACCATAGAACAAAATAGAAGTTAAATTACCTAAATTTTCACAAATCTATTTAGTTAATGTTATAAAACACAATGTGTAAATTTCATTAAAATACTATTTCGAGAAAGAAAAGATAATAATGTCATTAGAATTTATTATAATGAGTTATAATTTAATGATCCACGAAATTACATAGATTTATCAAATGGAAATGTGGATTGGTAGAAAAAACATTTTATTTTAAAAAGATGGAAAGCCTTTTTCCTAGAAATGCAATTCTTTGAAAACCCAAATAATAAAGAGAGTAATAAACAATAATTTTAATGTGGAAATTATCATTATCAGAATAATAGAAAATAAACTAAATCTTAATTCCCAAAAAGAGTAGATAACATAATCTATAAGAGAAAACATGGAAATGGAAGGAAATTCATTAAAAATTTGAGAATTATCTTTAACAAAAATATATTATAATGAAAAAATATAATCAACAAGGAATAATTATTTGGTTTAAAACATGGTTTTCTCCAAAAATTAAGATGTAAATAAAACATAACATCATCATTGGTTATAATAGATAAATGTTGAAATATTATTTTAGGTGAAGATTGATTATGACCCACAGAAGTGATTTGATTTAGGAAAACAACTTATAACATTTATAACATTTATTTCAAAACACCCTGAGAGGTAAAAATGTATGTATAAAATTTAATATCATAAAATATATTTGGATCATAATAGATAATTAATATATCAGACTATTTAAA
Source organism: Viscum album (assembly GCA_963277665.1). NCBI lineage: Eukaryota > Viridiplantae > Streptophyta > Magnoliopsida > Santalales > Viscaceae > Viscum > Viscum album. Next base: position 1,414,513,781 of record OY728159.1, on the reverse strand, counting down.
CCATTTATAAGCAAATATAGTGTATAGCATACACATTTCTCATGGGTTTAATGTTTGACACAAATTAACCCTAACCTCGCTTCCCTTCTTAATCGGATGCACTATAGGGTCCTTTCTGAAAAACCACTATATCATAATAAATAATTAAATGAAATATTTATATATAAAAATATTTTTATTTTTCTTTTATAATCATTATCTATATCTATGTTAGTTATTTATTCCTATTTACCCACACTAGGTGTTTAATGTTTTGATTATTTATAGTAGTTTCCTATGAGTAGTGTTAGTATTTTTTCCTCTTACAAAGGTAATCATAATAATTTCTTAAAATTTAATAAAATATATGACTTATAATTATTTATTATTTCTATATTTCCTCTCATGAGTATATTAGTCTTTAATCTTGATGTTTTAATTGAAAATGAACATTTTTGAAAGATTTTTAAACTATGAAGGGTATTTTCTAAATAAATTTGTTAAATATTGATATATCTTTCATAAAACCAAGAATAAATCATTAATTACAAAAACATATAATATTATAAAATCAGTTATGTTTTCGTACTCATCCATCATATAATTTTATATCATTCTTCGCGTAAGCATTCAAACCGGGCCAAAACTGAACATATAATGACTATCAATGATTATGAGGTGATTTAGTTGTAATATAACTACACTAGTAGAATAATTATATAATTTACAGTTTTTTATTATGATATATAATAAATATAAAATAATTATAAGATTAAATTATGGATAAAAAATATTATATAATTTGAATTTATGATTTTCCTCTTTGTACAGTTGTTATAAACGATTGAATTTATAATTTTCATTTATTAGTAAACTCATTAACATGTTATAAATTTTTTAATATCATTAAATTAAGTATATCATAAAAACCATACTTTTATTTAAAATAATTCTCATTTTTATCAATTTAATGAGGTGATGAAATGATAAATAGATATCAATCATCCCATAGTGGTCGTAGTCCATAGATACACAATGTTGATGATTTCATTTTATATAGAATGGGGGAAAAGGTGTAATACGGTTTACCATTAAAAACATAGAATATTACACTAATATAGTAATAATAAATTAAATTACTTATTAGGAAAAATATTTTTATGTAGTGAATGAAAATGAAAAAGGTTGTGATGTGGAGGTGGTATTCCTCACAACACCCAAATCACATTTTCGTTTTTATTAATGGAAATGGGGAGGGTGGTTAATGGTTATAGCATAAATATAATAAAATTAAATTTTAATGAACATAATTTTGTTTCCATATTAATATGGGGAAAAAAGTTTTAGGTTGATGAAATTCACTAAAAGTAATTGAGAATAGAATGTGAGGTTAAGAACTTTTATCTCACATCTTGGATTATATCATTTGCGTAGGGGACTAAACATTTGAGGCATGTTATTTTGGGAATAATAGAACTGATTTAATATAAATATGAGTATTTATAATATTATTGGGTATATTTTGGTCTAAAATGATCTGGTTTTAGCATGAGGGGAAGTGAGTAGAGTATTTCCCATTTTATAAGTGAAAAGGAGATACATTTTTAGTAAATATCCAATAAAATTATCCAGAAGTAACTGCCAAGGAAACTAGATCCAAAATTGATAAAATAATATATTTGATGGTAGATATGGTTGATATGTACCTATATAATTCCAATAGATAATTTTTTTAACATGTATGTCCCTTTACCTCTATGGTTACGTACTTTTACCATTTTTGTTTTTAGTTTAGTAACATGTTTTTACCAAGGTAATTTATCCATTAAGAATATAAACAAAATAGTCTTTACTATATAATTCAGCCTTAATTATTCGAAATTTGATATTAATTTTTTATTTATTTGAAAATGTGATAAATATTTATTTTAAAATACTAAATATAAAATGTATTAAAAAATGCTTCTTTTAAAATATAAATTAAACTTGGAAATGTAAAATATGTTTTTATAATTAATTATTTCCATTAAAAAAAGATAAATTCAATTTTAAAATACATTATTCGTCTTATATAAATGTTTAATAAATTTCAAGTTCATGCTTATTTACTAATATTTTCATAAAATCAAGTTATTTGTAAAAAATTTACTTTTCACTATTCATCTAAAAATAAAATGTTTTAAAAAAATCTAAAAATATATATAAATAAAATATTATTATAGTTAAAAATAATATTTCATTAATTTTTAAAATTATAATTTTAATATTTTAGAATTCAATATTTAATTAAAATCCAAAAATATAACAGAAAACTGATCATATTAGAAATTTTTTTATTGTAATAATTCATTATTTTTAATTATTATAATTTACTATTTAAATTATTTTTAATATATTATTTATAAGATTATTTTATTTTATTATTATTTATCAATAATATACATATTTTCTTGAAAAAAACAACTATTAAATTTTTTTTGAAAAATAAATTTTTCTTTGTTGTTGTTTTATCTATACTAATTGGATTTCACGAGTATTAATAGTTGAAATTATACTCGTATTTCATAGTGTCGTTTATGATATTCATATATGGCCTCTAATTCCATGGAAAATTTTTTATGGTAATATTCAAAACATATCTTGTTTTTTCATTTTAATTTAACTTTTCATGTAAAACATGTTATTAAAAAATATTTACTTAAGGATAATATATAGTGAAATCCTATGTCAAATAAAAGTTTAAATATCATTCCATATTTCATTTTTTTGATTCTTAATTTTTATTCAATTTAATAAAATTTAGTTTCTAAATATGATGAAATTTACTTTTATATTAAAAATATAATATATTGAACATATTTTTTTGTAGATAAATGAATGTTCAAAATATTAGTCTCTCTTAGGATTATTTCATATCAATGGATAATTATAGATGTGTTACAATATTTTTTTATATAAATATTAAATTCATTTCATTATTTAAAATAGATTAACTTAATTTACTTAGTTATAAATTACTAAAACACCAGTAAAAAATAATAATTTTAAATAACAATTTTATGAGCACCATTGTAATTGGTTATAGAATCAGTAGGTTATATTTAATACTGAAATTTAATTAAAATCATTATGTAATTTTAATATTAAGATTATAAATGTGAAATGTGTTCTATGAAATTCAATTTCTATAGATGATAAAAAATAATTTTAATATTAGCATCCATAACACATAAAAACAACATTTGGAAAAAAAATTAAAATAATAAAATGATTTTTTCATATTTTTTATAAAGTTAAAATAGAAACTTTAAACTTTTGTTGTATATATATTAATATATTCCACATTATTTAGTAGTGATCTACCTATTTAAAAATACACTTTATAGAAAAAATGTATAATTATTTGGAAAATGCGTTTTTTTATAAATGATTTGACTTATAATTATTTAATAATGAGTACCTATTTTATATGAATTAGTAAAATTTTAAAAATTATTTGGTATTAAAATTTCCCTTTAAATTTCATAAATTAGTAATTGTAATTATAATAATAAAATGTGTTACATTAATATTTTATAAATAATTTTTTAGTTAAATATTATATTATTGTTTCATTTTTTATTATTTATAATATTTAATTTTCTTACCAATAATAGAAAACATCAGTATCCATATTTGATAGTTGTATATCCCATGCCCATTTATCCAATTACCATATTCCAGCAAACATATTTCTAATGAACATATTTTTAAAATTCAGATTTCATTAATATAAGTATTCTAAGACTATTCATCACATTCATCCACTTTATTCTCAAAATTCATTTTAAAGTTTTTGTGAATATGTTTATTTTAATAGTTGTGATTGAGGTTTTCAACATTATGGTGAATCAGGAGGATAAATATTATATGATTTTTGAGGATCCCAATCCTTCACTACTGGGTTTGATACTAAAATATATAATTATGTAAATTAAAACTGATAAAAAGTGAGAATACATAAGCTAAACTTGATCAAATTTCAGAATAATATTATACCTCAAAAGAAATCCACATAACTCAGTGACCCATTTCATTTAGTGTATTTGAGGAAAAGTTACATAAGAATTTTATTTTATACAATACCTGTGAACATTTCACCATAATAGAACCATATTGAACTCCCATTTAGACATATCATATGACATAATCATATTTTTAACTTGTGAAAATAGAATCATAAGAAATGAGTGAGGTCATATTCATAGTAATAGTAACCACAAGTGATCATAATCAAAGATATTATGAGAGAATAAGATGAACATATGGGTTTAATATAAGTACATAATAAATTCATAACAATGAAAATGGAGTTTATAAAACCAGATTCATGAAATATAGAGCAGAATAGGATAATAAATGAATCAAAATAGTAAGGATACAAGAGTTAATAAATTTAATGCACAGTGTTCATATGGGACTGAAAATTTGGTAAGGGATTTTAGTTTTCAATTTAGTGGAAGAGTTAAAATATATACTGGGATATTGAATTGAGATAAAAAGGGTGTAGGGATGCATGAATAATAGCTATGTGAAACTGCTTGGCTCACCAGCTTGCTGGTGGCCAAACTAGTCAGCTAGTTGACCAAGAATGGACGGACAATTTGGGTTTTTTATAGGGAAGTTGATCGATTTTACACTATCAGGTTTTAGGGTGAAACCTCCCCATTTATCCCTATTTTTTAGACCATGTATAGGGGTCCAAACCCCATCCCTAATATATTAAACCCTTCGATTTTGGGTGTTTCTTGATCAATTATTCAATTATTTGAGGTATGCATTAGCCTCTTCCATCCTCCATTGATCTCGATTTCCCTTCATTCTAATTTTTTGTTTCTTTGAATATTTATTTTTTGGTGATTCAATTGGATCATGTAGGAATCACTATATTCTCAAGGATATTATTTTCATTCCATGTAGAGGGAATCTCAATATAATATTTGGGTATGGACATTCATAAAAATCATTAAAGGTACATAGTGGCACATATTTATATAAGGTTTTTCTATGAAGTTATTTTCTTGAAATTTTTTGGAGACATGATATTTCCCCAAATTTGAACCAGGTGTCTTCTATGGTCCTCCCATGACTGGTTCAACTAGTTTATAGTGTTTCTTGGTGAGCTATGGAGGTTTTGGGAGGTTATTTTATTATGGTATAAATTAAATTTTTAATTTTTAAATTTTTAATTAATTAATATTCAATTTTTGGAATTTTTTCTTAATAATTGTTCCCAGGTGATTATACATGTCTAGAAAGAACTTTTTCAAGGTTGGTTGCTATTTTTAAGGCCTTTGTAGGACTACCGACCCTTTTAATTAAAATGGATATATATTCATAAAATTTTGTTTTCTCGTATAATATCCCTATTGTTATTCTACAATTCTTATGTGGTATGTGATGTAGGGGTATGAAACTATATAAATTTCCCTATTATTTAATTGGGATGATTATATTAAATAAAATGTTTAATTTTAAAATTATTAATTAATTAATTATATGACTTGATATAAATGAATAAAATGCTTAACCATGTTATCCCTTTGGAACTCACTTAATACCCAAGTCATCGTTGGCCAAGTCCTAGACATCTTAATTTCCCTATAACGGATAAACCCTTTATAAATGGTGTGACCTATTGAGAAAAATGAGTAGAGAAAAATTTAGCATCTCTTATTGAGGAACCATGTAAACCACAAGTACGAGTGTATAGTGTCATGGAAATAAACAACCCTTGTACGAATTAGTGATCTCTATTGATTCCATAGAGCCATTGAGATCACAGTGTTGACTTGGGGTGAGGGAAGCTTCCCTATTTGATGTTACCAGTCCTATGTGGACTTACCTTATCCAGACCAAGATCAGTATGGGTTACTGGACCACACTACTGGGACCATGATGATTGAGACGGGCCAAGAGCCATCTATTCGGAATATACACTCTGTGGTGTACCCTAAGTGTCTGGTGTTCCCATTTATGTGATCACCTTGATGAGGAGCCTGATTCTATATATGAACAATGTGATTACCCAAGACATGAATGAGTTTGGGTACCTCATGTCATGAACCAAGCGGGGTCGCCATCTGACCCAGCGCCTGACCCAGTCTGCAACATGGCCCGAAGGGCATTCCCAATCCCCACGGGCTGGCACAAGTTCCCAGGTATCAAAAATAAAACATGGGAACGATTTACCCAAAATCAGAAACACAAAAACACTAATAAGATAAAGGTATTGAGACTGAAAAAAAACAACCAAAAGGGGACCTAGACTAAAAACAAATTCAAGGGTTTAAAAATTGAACCAACATCCAAAATAAAAAACCACAAAAAAAACTCAATCTCAAACTCAAACCTCCAAGAAACCAAAGAGGCACAACATCAACATGCCACAACATCAACCTACACGAGAAGACCATCAACGAACAGAACCACCATCACTGAGCATGGTGTCACAACCTAGAATACACAATAAACAAAGTCTACATACACCCAAAGGTGTATGTACGGTGTGAGCCAAAATCCTTGTAGGACGTCACCCAAATAAAAATGTTCCATGTATAAACATTAAATGACAAAAACATTTTCAGGCTAAATAAAAGAAAGGTACACCAAAGCTTAAATGATTTTAATAAATAGTTTCTATAACGAATACACCTTTGAGGAAAACAACTTAGATAAAATAAAACACCCTTGCTTAAAATAAAAACCCCAACCTTCACAAAAACCAAAAGCTGCGCCATATGCTGAAGGTGGGTGTATAGTAGCCTCGGAGAACCAAAAGTGGGAGAGGCCCTAAAGGTACTAGAAAAAGAAATGGGACCCTAGAACCTCATGTCTCGGTGAATAGTATAAGAATCACAACAATATATGTTCTCGTGAACGAGCCACTAGACAAGGCAACACATCCATAACCTCGTGGTCTCCGATCATCATCCAATGTTTAGTTAGTGTTGTAAGCATCAATCCAGCTAAGTGAAACTTGGCCGGAGCCACTCCCGAATCAATAGCATGCTAGTCTAGTCCACCCACCTAGTACCCAAGCTTCCCCTTTTTGTGCTAAATGTTGTTCCAATCTCACATTTCAGGTCAAACTCAAAAAAGTAAAACAACTAGGGTGTTACATAAATCAAATTCCACACTTTCACACACACAGAAAACCATTTGTCAAAGGACGCACTCCAAAATACTTTACTCAACTTAATTAAAACAATTTCTGCATTTCTAATAATTGTTTATTAAAAACATATTAAATTTTCATCATTAATAATTTTATTAAAACATATTATATTCTTTGTAAAAAAAATCTTTAAAAAAAATATAACACTGCTTTAACACACAAAACCACTCAACCCCCTTTCATGACCAAACACACCCAACACCACATCAAGAACACAAATTGCACACTTTTCACATTTTAAAAAAAACAAACTTTATAAAAATACTAGAACACAAACATTGCACTTTTCACATATGAAAAACTAACTACAAACATTAATAAACAATATAAATTGACTAAAAACAAGTTTCCAGAAAAAGAATGCACTAACTGAAAACATTAATAAACACTAGCAATTGATTAAAAACAAGTTTCCAGAAAAAGAACGCACCTGCACCGCATAAACATTCTACTAAATGAAAATAATGCATAGAAAAACTTCAAGATAATCAAATCCGCACCCATAAGAATTAATCAAGTGATATTATAAATTCACTAAGAAATAAAATTAACTTATAAAACATTTTTTAAATGCAGAACCACCTACCTCGACATCAAACCCAAAAAATTGATGTTAAAACTTCAAATTCTAGCGTGAAACCTCAATCACGCACCATTTTCACCGTAAGGAACCTAGTGTGAACTCAAAACATTAATTCGAAACCATAACATAAAATAAGAACTCAAACAAGATGGGTTTGTCCTAAAAAAATACCAAACCCTTTTCATCAAAATTAAACCAACTGCAACCTAAAAATCTAACCCGAAAACCCCCAAAACAAATGATCAAACCTCAAAAAAATACTCAAAACTCATTGTAAAACCAAAAACTCAAATATAGAAAAAATAAAAGAGAGGGCTAATCAGAGGGGGTGATGCCATCGGGCTATGCGGGCTCGGCCGGAAGGTCCGATTGCCAGAAAAAGGGTCAAACAGAGTGGGGAAAGGCAGGAGGCATGGGGGTGCGGCACTACGGTTCGATGGACAATGCAAGGGGGGCCGACGGATGAGGGAGATGGGAAGTCAAGGGGATGGTGGCTGGCCAAGAGGTTGGGCGGTTGTGTGAGCGGCCTGGTGAGGGGGGGGGGGTTCAGGCGACAGTGTGAATGGGGGAAGGCCGACTGGAAGGGGTGGTTTGGAGGCTGGTAGGGAGCAATGGTGCAGTGGGGGCATGCTGACAGGGGGTGTGTGCAGTGTCATTGGGGGAAGAGGTTGAGGGTGTTCGTCAGCTATCCATGGAGGGAGGAGGGCGCGATGTGGGGTTGCCGGCTGGGGAGAGAGAGCGGCGCAACCGGGGGTTCATGGGGGAGGCGATGAAGCCAACCAGTAGGGTGTTAGGGTTAGAGGGGGAATTTCAGCGCGACGGGATAAAAGAAGAAGGTAGAAAAAAGGGGGTGACGGGTTGGAGGGAAATTGAGGAAGAGGGAAGGAAAAAAACAAGATAAAAGAAAAGAAGATAAGAAAAATTAAGAAATAAAAAGAAAAGAATAAAGACCCAAAAAAATGAATAAAAATAATATATATATTTATATAACTAATCCACTTAAATATAATAATAATACTAGTTAGTAAGAATTATATAAACAATAGTATTGATAATAATAATAATAATCATAATAATAATACTAATAATGATAATGATAATAATAATAATAATAATAATAATTGTGACTTCTTATTTTATTCTATTTTTATTTTAACAATCATTAAATTTTATTTCTTTATTACTAATTTATTTTATTTTATTAGTTGACCAATGAAAAAGGTCATATGATGTCCTTGGTGAAGCTGCACGGCTTCGAAATCATGCTTCGCCCATGCGTCACATAATGACAAGCCCCAAAAAACTCATTTAGTTTTATTCATTTATTATTAATTCCTATTATTTAATTAGTTGCACATCGGGCAGGCGAGCAGGGAACTGAGCAAGGCCGTGCGGTGACCTAGGTGAGGGAGCACATCTTCGAAAGAGGCGCACTAAAACACTGTTGAGGCCAAAACGCTCATTTATCAGATAAAAAACTCCAATCGGCCTCAGCCCGTATTTCATATCAAAAGAATAATAATAATCATAATTAGATAAAAATTATAAGATGAAAATAAAAATTCAAAACATTATGAAATGAAAAGTTTGGGTGTGGATATTCTCCCCACCATAAAGCTTTTCATCCCCATAAAGCCACAACCAAGACTGAAACCCAATGAAGAAACTGATACCCTAGAATCTTCAAGTGAAATGAAGCAAAAGAATCGTGCTCAGAGGAAGTGACTCAAATGACAACCTCAAGAAATGTGTAAAAAGTCTTTCTGATGTGTGTTTCCCACCACAAAGAGATATAACGCCTCCAGTTGACTGATCCAGGAAAGCGACTCTCACACCTGCGGAAACCAACCTAATAAACCAAAACACCTCTAGAATCATTGAATGAAAAACACACCACTTTACTGGAATGAAGAAACAAGACAAACCCACATCCAAAGAATACTCCAATAACCAAACACTGAACTATCTCTAGAAACAAAACAGAATGGTCCAACATGGGAAATCCCGATGGGGCTCCCCACCATTAAAAACTTTCTGACACCCGAGACAAGACTAGAAAATCGATACGAGGAGGCCCAGGCGGACTGCCCACCATTAAGAACCTAATATCACCCCAGACGGGGTTAGAAAATCGACACGGGGAGGTCTGAACGGACTCCCCACCATTAAAGAAAAGTCCAACATCAATTCATTCCAGCGACATTTGTTCGATATCCAATGTGGGTCTCCCCTCCATTATAACAAACAGCAGATACAAAATTTTGGAAATTTTTTGATGGGGACCAAGCACCCCACCACAAGGGGTGGGGAGGGTCGGGCTCAACTACCGGGCGTCAAACCCACAACCCAAGACAAACCAACATCTTCACATCACTAGATGAGTACCATTACAATTTAAGACCAACTTACCCAACATATCCAATAAGGATAACTAAAGATGATTACCTTTTGTAGGACGCAACCCACGAGACTTTAAGATAATGAGACGACCATGCCTCCTTATAGCTACATGAAGCCTCACGCACCCAGCCTCACGCACCCAATCGGGTCGTTCGGAATGGAACAACCACATAAAACAATTTAAATTGCCTTCACCTTCATTACCGATGATAGATATAACACTGGGGTCTCATTCGATCCTGGGGTTCCTGACCATGCGCCAACTTCACTCCGAGACCTATGGCCGGAGCCCTGATGTTTGAAGCATCTCCTGCCTCGCAGTCAGGTATTGAAGACTCTTGAATAGAGCTTCTCCTTTTGGTGTCACACGCAATCATACTACAACTGAGGCAACACCCTCAGACACAACACACTCTGACATCCAACTGATCATACACAAAACATTCACCAACAAAAGAGATGCAATGGTGCATGCACATCACCCTTTGTCACACTGGATGAGAATACGACACCACAAATTGTCACCTAAAAATGACCATTGTTATTGAGATGATCATTATATGGAGAGGGACTTCAAACTTAGTCTTAAACAACACGTGATTCCTATAATCGACCATAGCATCCCCATGAGACTGGGTCTGCCACACTAGTGGCCTAACGTAGACCCTTTGTTAAATGAAACCAACGAAGAACCAAAGGTCATTTAGAATAGTGGTCAGCACCAACCACTCCAGCCTGCTTCCACATTTCCCCACTGGAATCTCCTTCACCGTTTCCAAACAACCATTCACTATCAAAGGAACTTCATGCTGCAATATGTCACCCAACATGACCATTGTGGCCGACAAAAGAACGACAAGCCTTTCAAGACATTGGTCAGCACCAATAACTCTGAACCGCCTTCACCCTTCTCTGCTGGAATTCCATTCACCGTTTCAAGGGGGAACCTTCAGATGCAACAACGTCAAACTTCATACCCGATGACTCAGACGACTCAAAGAGACTGAAACACCCTTCAGCTCCCATCACATCTATCATCCCGCTGTGAGAGGATCCGCTTAGTTATAAAATGGAGAGGTGGGTTCAATTCTAGAATTCAAGAAGAGATTCCTCTGATCAACTGGAGGGTCGGCCAACGGATATTTTCCTGTGTCCGCACTTCAATCACATGTCAATTCTTTATGGGGGGCATAAACTAGTAAATAAAGAAAACCATGGACCCAACCAAATTGGTCCAACGGTCAAGACATGAAACAATCAAACACAAATGTGCAGGGGGAACCATTGCAATGGCTCCCCGATGCACTTTTCAAAAAACATAATTAGCTACACGCATGCATACCAACTTACAAATCAGAATTCATACTTAGGGCACAAATCAGCCAATAGGATTCTCATCTGAAAACACCTCCCACCCAACATTTCCAAAACACAAGGACACACCACACAAACCTCGGTTGTTTAAAGTACCATACTTTTCTTTTAACAAAACTTTTTGAAAAGGGATGAAGCTGGTGGATTTCACCACCACCAATGGTGTCTCATGGGCCTCACACAAGCATGTTCTCATGCCACACTGGCACCAATCTCATGTCCCTCCAGGAACTCATCCGCTCGTTCCACTAACCATTTCCATTTCTATATACGCCCATGCATGTGGTTTCCCAGGAGAGCACCAAAGATCAAAACAAGACATTTCTATATTTTTTTTCTAGAACCGAAACATTCAGTCCACACTTTTAAAAACTCATAAATCATTTTCTTTTTAAAGGGATTCATTACAAAACATTTTTTAAGAACAAAGTATTTTTACATAGAAACTAAATTTCCTCTATTACAAAACAAAGAGATGAGGGACAATGAAATAATAAACTAGTGTCAATGGGTGATTAGAGCATATGGTTTGCGGCCATAAGTCAATCATGCCACTGGCCACAGAGAGTATTTTAGGATAGTGTCCCCGGCCCCACAAGACTTTCTAGACCCTACAAGATCACTAAGACCACTGACCCTACTCAGTTTTTATTTCCCCTAGACAAGATTAACCGTAATGACCAAAAACTCAGACAAACCTCAACATACTTTGGTAACTTTAGTCCCGCCACGAGGTGTGTTGGCCAGACACCTTACTCATAGTCAGGACGTCGAGTCCCGACAAACTTAACTCAAGTATACCGTGACCCTATCCCAAAATAACACGACCCATGAGAGAAAACATGTATCTCTGATACCATTTTTTCACGAACCACGTCGGGTCACCATCCGACCTGGCGCCCGACCCGGTCCGCGACATGGCCCGTAGGGCGTTCCCGATCCCCATGGGCTGGCACAAGTGACTGAGTATCAAAAATAAAAAATGGGAATGGCTAACCTGAAATAGGAAACACAAAACCACTGATAAGATAATGAAATTGGGACTGAAAAAAACTACCAAACAGGGCTGTAAACTAAAAACAAATTCAGGGGTTTCCAACTTGAACCAACATCCAAAATAAACGACATCAAAAGAAACTCAAACTCAAACTCAAACCTCCAAGAAACTAGAGAGACGCAACATCCACATGCCACAACACCAACTTGGACGAGAAGATCATCGATGACCAGAACCACCATCGTTGAGAATGATGTCACAACCTGGAATACACAAGAAACAAATTCTACATACACCCAAAGGTGTACATAGGGTTTGATCCAAAATCCTAGTAGGACGTCACCCAAATAAAAAGGTTCCACGTATAAACATTAAATAACAAAAACATTTGTAGGATAAATAAAATAAGTGGACACCAAAGCTTAAACGATTTTAAGAAACAATTTATATAAGGAAAACACCTTTAAATAAAACAACATAGGTAAAATAAAACACCATTTCGAAAAATAAAAACCCAAACCTTCACAAAAACCAAAAGTTTCACCATATGCTGATGGTGGGTGTATTGTAGTCCAGGAAAACCAAAAGTGGGAGAGGCCAAAAACTTATTAGAAAAAGGAATGGGACCCTAGAAGATCGTGTCTCAGTGAACTGTATAAGAATCAAAACAAAATACGTTCTCGTGCATGAGCCACTAGAAAGTAAAACACATCTATAAAATAGTGGTCTCTGATCATCATAAAATGTTTAGTTAGTGTTGTAAGCATCAATCCAGCTAAGTGAAACTAGGCCGGAGCCACTCCCGTATCACTAGCACGCTAGTTTAGTCCACCCACCTAGTACCCATGCTTCCCCTTTTTGTGCTCAATGTTGTTCCAGTCTCACATTTCATGTCAAACTCAAACAAGTAACACAACTAGGGTGTTTCATAAACCAAACGCCACAATTTCACACACAGAGAAAAACATTTGGCAAAGGATGCACTCAAAAAGACTTTACTCAACTCAATTAAAACAATTTCTGCATTGCTAATAATTGTTTATTAAAAACATATTAAATTTTCATCATTAATAATTATATTAAAAAATATTAAATTATTTGTAAACAAATTATTCTAAAAGAAATATAACACGGCTTTAACACACAAAACCACTCAACCCTCTTTCATGACAAAACACACCCAACACCACATCATGAACACAAATTGCACACTTTTCACATTTTCACAAAACAAACACAAACTTTATAAAAAACACTAGAACACAAACATTTCACTTTGAACATTTGAAAAAATAACTGCAAACATTAATAAACACTATAAAATGACTAAAACCAAGTTTCCAGAAAAAGAACGCACCAACTGAAAACATTAATAAACACTAGCAATTGACTAAAAACAAGTTCCCAGACAAAGAACGCACCTGTACCGCATAAACATATTGCTGAAAAAAATTCTGCATAGAAAAACTTCAAGATAATCAAATCCGAACCCATAAGAATAAATCAAGTAATATTATAAATTAACTAAGAAAGAAAATTAACTTATCAGACAATGTTTAAACATGGAACCACCTACCTCGATGTCAAACCCCAAAAATTGATGTGAAAACATCAAATTCTATCTCAAAACCTCAATCGCGCTCCATTTGCACCGCAAGGAACCTAGTGTGAACTCAACACATTAATTCCAACCCATAACATAAAATTAGAACTCAAACAACATGGTTATGTCCTAAAAACAAAATACCAAACCCTTTGCATCAAAATTAAACTAACTGCAACCTAAAAATCTAACACAACAGCCACAAAAACAAACAATCCTACCTCAAAACAAGACTCAAAACTCATTGTAAAACAAAAAACTCAAATATAGAAAAAAAAATAGAGGAGAGGGATAACCAGAGGGGGAGATGCTACCAGGTTATGCGGGCTTGGATGGATGGTCTGATCGCCGATAAAAGGGTCGGAGAGAGAGGGGAAAGGATGGAGGCATGGGGGTGCGGGGCTGTGGTTCGCTGGACAATGCAAGGGGGTAGGAGGGTGAGAGAGAGGGGAAGTCAAGGGGACGGTGGCTGGCTAGAAGATTGGGTGGTGGTGAGAACGGCCTAGTGAGAGGGGGGGGGGGGTTCGGGGAGACATCGCGAATAGGGGAAGGCCGACCGGAAGGGGTGGTTTGGCAGCTGGTAGGGATCAACGGCGCGACACGGGCATGCCGGAAGGGGGTGCATGCGGTGCAAGAGGGGGCCAAGGTTGACGGTGTTCGTCAGCTGGCCATGGATGGAGGAGGGCATGATGTGGGGTGGTTGGCTGGAGAGAGAGAGAGTGGCGTAACCGGGGGTTCATGGGGGAGGCGTCGAAGCTGGCCAGTAGGGTGTTAGGGTTAGAGAGGGAATTGTGGCGTGATGGGATGAAGGATAAAGAAAGAAAAAAGGGTGTGACGGGTTGGAGAGAAAGTGAGGAAGAGGGAAGGAAAAAACGAGATAAAAGAAAAAGAGATAAGAGAAATTAATAAATAAAAATAAAATAATAAAGAGACAAAAAATTAAAAAAAATATATATATATATATATATATATATAACTAATCCACTTAAAGATGATAATAATACTAGTTAGTAAGAATAATATAAAAAATAATATTGCTAATAATAATAATCATAATCATAATAATAATACTAACAATGATAATAATAATAATAATAATCATAATAAATTTATTTATTTTTTGTCACTTCTTATTTTATTCTTTTTTTAACAATTATTAAATTTTATTTCTTTATTACTAATTTATTTTATTTAATTAGTGGACCAACGAGCAGGGTCATACGATGGACCTGGTAAAGCCGCACGGCTTCGCAATTATATTTCGCCCATGCGTCGCATGATGAAAAGCCCTGAAAAACTCATTTAATTTTATTCATTTATTATTAATTCCTTTTATTTAAATAGTTCCACATCGGGCAGGCGATCGGGGAACCGAGCGAGGCCGCGCAGTGACATAGGCGAGGCCGCACTCCTTCGACAGCAGCGTGCTGAAACATTGTCAAGGCCAAAAATCTCATTTATCAGAGCAAAAACTCTAGTCGACCTCGACATGTATTTCATATCAAAAGAAAAATAATAATTCGAAGCAGATAAAAATTATAAGATAAAAATAAAAATTCGAAACATGACGTAATGCAAAGTCCAGGTGTTACACCTCAAGTGGGTTCCCAGTTTTTTTGGGGACCTATGGACTACAATAGGATAATTAGTGACATACTGACCCTAGTCCGGGTGTGCAATGGGGTTTGGATCCTGATGATGGGTTTGAGTGTTCAATGATATTATTTGATATGATAATTATGTATCATTTATTTTAGAACTATTTTATTCATTTCTTTTCAATATTATGAAAAATTATCATTTTGGCAAGTTTTGGTATAATTGTTTCCTAATTGACTATATAGTTTCTTTGAATAAAAATATGATATATTTTTCCATACCTTATTAATTTAAAATATATCATAAATGATATATTTGTATTATAATTTCATAGATAAATTTTTTTGATTCCTTTCTAAGATACTTTTTTAACACCATATCTCTTCCTTTGGGAATTTTTAGATTTTTTATACAAGTTACAAATAAGAGAAATCTCCAATTAGAGTTGGTGGATGTCCTTTATTCAGGGGACCTTGCAGTGGTTGTGGTGACCGATGGAGTTATGATCCCTAAATTAAACAAGGATTATGAGAATTTTCCTTGATTTTTGTCATGTCATATTTCTAATGATGTATTTCATTGAGATGCTTAACTCTCTAAATGCGGTACTTTCGTACTTGATGTGTGTTTTGTATATCAACTACTTATCCATTTATTATTATTTGTTATGTATTTATATATTTTTATTGTGTAAATTTTTTCCCATTTGATTTTTGATATAATACTATATGTTACTTGGCATCCTGTGGGGAAAAGAAATTCCCTTTGGGGTATGTATGGACAAGCTCAAGTATCAGTGTACCATGGTATCAATGTTTTTTAGTAAAGAATTAGTATCAAATTTTTTGATTTTTTCTCTTTCCTTAATGATGGTATATAATTTGAGATGTCTTGGTATAAATAAGGTAAGATTTTTAGGAATTAATATGTAGTTATGAATGAGTTCTTATACATCTCTCATCATAGAAATACTTATGTCACTGTGGGAATTGGGAAAAGTTTCCTTGCAACATAAATTTATCTGATCATATAATTTTTTCACATTTGAATTGAGTTTCTGGAAATAAAAAAGGTTTTAACTCTTTTTGATGGAATTTATATTCCAATAACTCTTGATTGAGTTGATAATTTGAGTATTCATGATGATGTCCTTTTTTATTATTTATGTTCTATAGTATAAAACCTTTGAGAAAATGGTTGAAATAGAAATGTGGGGAATATTATAGTGTACCATAGCAAGTGAATCCTCTATTTGGCCAAAATCATGTTGTGGTAGTAGTTCACACTTCCCAAGCCATAGACTTGGTATTTGTACCCATTATTATTTAGGTTCTAGTAGAGTAACCCTTAATGGATGAATCTAAAGACGAATATCCAGAACATATTCATTAATACCACATGATTTCCAAGGCTCAAATGATCATTAAGAAGAAAATGATTGGTTGAAATTTTTTGACATGATTTATGTGTTTTTTTGGAAACTCTAGAAGCTATAAGGGTGATGTATTCTACCATTAAACTTGAAGTACCTCGAAATAGGTGGCTGAATATGTGGTAATAGTCAATTAAAACATTTTATTGGTGTGGAAGGACATTATAACCCTCATTCTAGAATATGTTTTTTCATATTTTATGGTTGTGAAAATACAAATAGTGTTTCTTAACCTTTATTAGGATGATAATATTGTTTCTTATTGTAGGAACCAATTTTTAGAACATGTATAATTTTCTACTCAGGGGGAGACAATGGAGAAAAATGAAGGAACAATGATTTGATATGGATATAAGATATAACATATGATCAAATCAAATCATGTTAAAATTCAATTGTTATATAGATGTACTGGATAAATGATTTATGGATGAACTTGAAATGGAAGGCAGGCTACGGTTGGTGAGTCTATCTATTACTCTTAGTAGAGAATTAATTCGATTATTTAATTTAAATATAAATTGTGATGTATCAAATATTAGTTTTCAATAATATAATTCATACAAACTTACTATTTTTTCATATAAGTCATGTGGACTTACTTATATTATTGTAAAGTTAGTTATTCTAGGATGGTTTGTACAGAGGCACCCAAAATACATGGTTCATTTTTCTCAGGAAACCTATGAAATATCGTTCAACTATTTTCACTCCTATATATTGTAGTGATCTAAGTATATTCTAAAATTACTTTGGTGTAATCAGATTCTTCATAAATTGAGGGGGTTTTCCATAGGTACTTAGAAATACTCTTCTTCACACCATACAATAATCTCCAGAAAAAGCTAATGCAGGTCCAACAATAATGAGGGGTACTATCACTATAACTTCATCCTTAATGACTTATTCATTTGATGTTGGTGTATCTAACTAATTCATATCAACTCGTGTTGTTGATTTGATAAACAGTCATATGGATAAAATATCTTATGTGTTTTATATTACTATTCCTATCTGAATGAAGAGAGTAAAGGTTATTAGATGTCCCTCTTCTATTTTCTCTCTATCAGAGATTGACCTCACTTGGAATTTTCTCATTCTAAATATTAATCCCATTAACATAATTCTTTGAATGGATTGGATGACTTATCATAAGGTTTAGATTTACTATCATATCCATTGGGTATTATTTACTACACATGATGGGGTGTTCCATGTTTTTTAGGAAGAATGGTACCCAACTCCAATAAGAGACTAATTTTTTTTACAAATTTTGAAAAGGAAATATATATATTTTCATATAACTTAAAGAAGGTATATTTTAGTGGGGATATCTCTCTAGTTGTCATAAAATATCCTGATGTGTTTCTATATAATTTTTCTTCTTTTTAATATTATTAATGTGGGATTTTTCAATAGATTTAGTACCCAGTAATTATCCAATTAATATCCTTTATTACTATATGAAACCAACTAAATTGAAAGAGTTTAAAACATATTTGGATTATTTTATGAAAAAGGATTTATATACCATATTGTGACACCAAGGGTGGTTTTTGTTCTTTTTACAAATAATCTAGTTGAAACACTTCATCTTTATGTTCATTATCTAAATATCAATCAAGTTGTTATAAATAATAAATTTATACTTCCATAGATTGATGATATGTTTTAGTCTCCTTTGTGGAAAAACGGGTTTTCAATTACTGATCATAAATATGGTAACCAACAATTGAAATTATAAGATAAGGCATCCCAAAGACCACATTCCTAAGTAGGAATGGATATTATTTGTACCATGTTATGTCATTTGGTCTAACCAGTGTTCTTGTAGTCATAATAGAGTTGATGAGTATGACATTTCATAAGTACCAGGATTTGTTTATTATGGTATTTTCAGAAGACATATTATTTTACTCTATGTAAAAGGAGGATGATGTGAATCATCTATGATTTGTTCTAGAAATCATGTAAGATCATCAAATTTATGATTATCTTTGGAAATGTGAATTATGGATTCAATAAGTTATGTTCTTGGGAAATTTTCTATCTGAACATTTTATTTCTTTCAATCCTAAAAAGATTATGGTTGTTATAGAATGGGAGAAACCACAAGATGTTTTTGAGAGTTAGATAATATTCGGATGGGTAGGGAATTACATTATGTTTGTTACAGAATTGTTCATTAGGTTCTCTGATGACTTCTCTCACATAGAAAGGGGTGATGTTCTTATGGGATTCATATTTTCAATGTTATTTTGATGAGTTTTTTGGAACCCATAATTTTGTACCATGGTCTTCTTCATCAGTGAATTGAGAAGAGTATATCTTATTAAAATATAATACATATTTTACATAGAGGACTTATAAGGAGGTTTCGAAGATACATTCTTGAATAATAAAGGCTTGCTTTTGGGCTTTATTTAAATGGCATAATATTATGGACCTTATTATTCTCATTTTAAAAAAAAAATTGTTCGATTTATTTTAAGTGTTACCCTATAAAAAAATATTAGAGAGAAAAGCTAGTTAAGTGGATGGCTTTACTAGGGAACATGCAAAAGTCTCCTCAACCACTCTTGGAAGATATTCAACTAGCTACCCTACTTTCAAAGTGTGGTAGGGAATAATTTACACTATAAGTTTGAATGTCACATGAATGTGGTTCCTAAGAGGGATGTAAAATGGTGTGGAAATATCAATGAGGGTGTGTGTGCATGTGTTTCTAGTTACTGACCTAGGTGTCATTGTTCAATGAAAGTATGACTATTGAATAATATTAAATGATTACTACCTGAGTGAAAATTCAATGTGGGACAAATCCATCATATGGTATTGTTCATGAATTAAAATATATTTATAAAATGTATGGTTCCCAATCCAATCAATCCTGAAAATCCGATCATCCCCCCACAATACCTTCAACGTCCACTTGTCTTCCATACTTTCCACCACCCCTGGTTCGATATCACAAGCCACATTGGACTCCTCTATAAGATCTAACTAGTAAAATAATATTCAACTCTAAATACTTTGATGATGTCTTCAGGATTCCATAGAAAATATCTTCAACACTCTAGTTATCAGCATACTTCATTCATCTAGAATACAATCCTATTGATGAGATTCATCAATCAAATGAATGTTCATGTATCACATGATCATCCATCCACCAAGATTCCATGCATGGAATATATATATTGAGTGTATTAGTTAGGTTTGTAGAATATTAGGAATCATAATATTTGAAAATGGATCATGCTATAAAATTATAGACAACCATTAAGGATTAACATGATCAAGTGAGGAACATCACAAGAAATGTATACGAATATGGAATCCTGCCATTTTATTACATAACTTTACATTACATTTTACATATAGAGGATCTTTAATGTTTAGTGTCTTGGAAATCGGGAACAATAAAACTTGAATACAACATAAAAAATTCTTCTAATCCACTTTTAAGGCATTATTATAAGTTCTTTCTTTGTACAATTACTGCATCTCAAATCTTAGAGACATATATCAATGGAAAGGGTGAGCAAAAGACTCAGTAAGGAAAAAAAGTGAAATAGTTGACATGTGATCTTAACCAATATTAATAAGAACATGATAAAAGTCATAAAGGCATGAGAAATGGAAGAACCAGAATATCATAATAAAAAGAACAATAATAATAACTTGAATATGTGGCTACAACATTTCATTTAGACATTCATGAACATATCACCATGTTTTAGCATCGATGTGTTATAAAAATTACCAAGGTTATTCAGCAAGGTATCGTGACACTTGTCCTCTATTGAGATTAATTCTTTACCCAATGCATTGGAGTGCTATTAGGGAGAACCCTTAATATGACTTTACATTCATGTGATACACATATAACATAATAAAAAAATTTATAAATAACCTATATAGAATAAAATAAATGGGTTCATTTCAAAATTTTAACGTTTTAAGAGTCCTTAAAAATAAGATCATTATATCATTTATAACTAATGGAAGGGAGTGAGGGTTATATTTATGTCAATTACAGAATAAAAAATATCATTTTTATATATTTATGAACACCCATAGAAACTAAATAGGTTTGGTTATTCACAAAAATAAAACAAGAGAATATCTTGAAAGAAAGAGATAGAAATTTTTAGATGAAATTTCTGCAGCATAACGAATATATAACATGGTTTTAGAAAACATTGAAAAGGGAGGGGATAGGGGTCACCCACTCATATATAATTCATAATAAAGTATAAATTAATAATATCATGGTGATAAGAACATGGTATGTAAATTCGAATGGCATACCACATGAAAAGGAAACATGAAAGAAAAGAGAAGACGTGATTCCTTTTACGAAAAATTCGGCAGCCTAACAGCGTCACATAAAAATTAAGAAAACAAATTTGATGAGAGAGGAAATGGTATCTCAACAATTGGACATGAAATGGACTATAATGATAAAATATAAGAACATTACCTCTACATAAAGAGATGGAAATTAGAAGACACAACATAAAGGAAGTCATGACTGTAACACCCCGAGATTTTATGAAAAATATTCTTTTTGATTTCATTAATGTCTTGTGTTGTACGCTACACCAAAAGAATCTTGCACAACATGCATCCTTGGCTTGCCTTTCATTACACGCAATCGCGACCTTCCTCGATAATGTGTGTAGTACGCAATAACGAGTTTCACTAAACAATAATATGCTATTAAAATATTATTAAAACTAGCCGTTATGAATAGTAATAACCATTTTTTGAAATTTTGTAAATTTTATTTTTCAAAATGGACTTCATTTTTGGATTTGGAATATCGAAATTAACTTAGGGTGAAATTTTGGTTCTTTTCGGATAACTTTCATTTTCTGATGAATAGTGAAAATTACTAAATTTTAATTAAAAACAACCTTTTTAATCGAAATAATTAATAGTGATAAATTATTAATTTGATTGGTTTTAAAGTATATTTAGAATATATTTTTACAATTTAATACAATGTTGGTCATTGGATGTAATTTCACATTTAAACCAGACATTAACAAGTGTCAATCTTTTGATAGTTATTATCTCTTAAGAACACGCTATTTGTTTTGACGATGGGAATTAATTTTTAAAATAATTAATGCAACTGAAATGTTTTTAATTTGGTAAAATAGACATAATTTTTGAGTTCATAATATCAAATATAGCTTAGTCCTAATTTTTGGTATTTTTTTGGAAACATTCATTTTTTGATGAATAGTGAAACCACTAAGTGGTAGTTAAAAAAATGAATTTTTCATAAAACATAACCTTACCTTTTCTGTGAGTGTAATTTCAAAAATCCGAGAGACACGGTTGATGTCAGTAATTAAAATTTGGTTCAATGAGATGAAAATAATTTTTGGTAAATAGTAACTTTTTACTTTTTTTTACCACGGTTTAAAGTAAATAGGGTAATTAAGAGTAAAAATGATATTATTATTACCCTAACACATGTCCTAATTCTATTGGATAAGTTTAATTCGACCAAAAAAACCTTAGGAATAACATATGACTATTTAGGCCCACTTGGATTAGATTAGGACATTTATTATTAATTTATTTAAAGAAGGCTTAAAATAGTTAAAATCAAAGTTTAATAACTAAATAATTTTTAATATAGGGTTATACAAAAGATAAATTAGACTATAAATATTAATTAGAAAGATAAAACGATTTCATACATAATGATATTTTATTTTTTATTTTTAGACATTAAATAATTTAATTTATTTATGACACAAAGATGATGCAGTAATTATCTTATTAATAAAATATTGACATAATTGATGTTATAAATACCAAAATAATTGTAATTTGAGATTTTTTATGAATTTGACTAATTTTCTAGGTTAATATGACATGTTATTATTGATTTAATTATCTTTTTTCGAAATAATTATTCTGTTATGATTTTCACAAAAATCAATTACTAAATAGTGTCAAAATTGACATAAAATAGTTTTTAAAACAAATATTATATTATAAATTGTTCTTTTATTCCTAAAAATCTATGGTTCGGCTAAATGACTTAGATAAGGTTATATATATTAATAATAAACAAATTGGGGTTCGTTTGGCTTCTTATAGTAAGTTTATTAACCTTATAGTATAAGAACACAAGAAGACACGGTAAAAGTAAAATTATTTTACTTAATGTTAAATCTAAATTATAAGGTTAAAATAGGAATCTAAACTTGTCAAAATTATATTGGATGAGGGTATTTCGACCCATACCCACCTTACCTTCAATATAAATCAATTTGGAGCTATTTAAAACCGATTTTAACTTTATAATAAAATAATAGTTTTAGTTATTCCAAAGGTGCCCCTCTCCTCCCTTATAAAAGGGCACCCCCTCCCCCTCTTCCTCACACCAATTTGAGCCTTCAAGATCATCCAATACCTGACAAATTCTCTTCTACACTTACCTAGAAACATCATAGTGGTCCTGGTCTTCTTAAAAGTCCAATTATAGTGCCCTAAGAAGAGGAATCAAAGAGGCGCTTCAAAGAAGAGGTAATGTCTGTTACCGATTCTTTCAACTTTATTTCTTCTTCAACTTATTCTTCTTAGGTTGTTTCATTATGAAGTAATAACATAAGTACCACTCATATACTGATATGTTATTATAAGTATGAAAAAACCTTATTTCACCATCTATCCATCCTACGGAAAACGAAATCACCGTGCGTGCGTACGGTCGGAATACCGTCTCCACGCCGTGGTGTAATCTATTTTACACCACCACCTTACTTGGATGGGTATAATGGTGTACATAATAACTATATATGATTATTGTAAAGTGATATTGATTCTGAAATAGTATACATACACTCCAATACAATTCCACGATCATGAGAATGATATCATCGCTCGTGCGTACGTACGGACTACCGTCTCCACGACGCGATGAGATTCATTCTCCATGTTAACCATTCATGAATGATTATAAAGTATATATAATAGGTAATCATGAAATATATGACATAATAATGATACTACATTTATGTGTGTATATATGTATGTCGTCTACTTAATTCCATTCAACTCAATAAGGAAACGAAAACTACGTTCATGCGTACGTACGGCCTACCGTCTCCATGAACGGTGTGTTTCTTTCCATTTACTGATCTATTATATATATCTATATTCTGAATATATATTATATATAAATCATGTTTTATATTCTGGAATTAAGTAATCATGATCTAAGAAATCATATGAATAATTACAAGTCAAAACACGGATGACAAATGAAACGATTTTACCCAAAATGATCGTTAACATGGAATTTACAAAAGAACAGGTACAATAAAGTCATAAGTGAACCATATATAATATCATAAAAATATGTATGATTATGGAATAAGTCAGTAACATTATTTAAATCATTATACAGGAGGTTGGGACACTTACGAAGCAAATCAAACCTAAGGTAAAGGAAAATATCACAATCTCATTTTATCCGAGATTGTTTATACTTTGGTATTTAGTGGGGTGAATTTTATCATCCAAATCCATGTTTCCTCAATATGTAATATTATTTCCATCCACCTACAATTTTTTTAAATACAATATGACCCTTCGGTGAGATTTTAGTAAAATATATGAAGGGAATCTTTTGTCATTTTTCGTACGAGGTGCTTTTTGACTTTTCTGACAAAAGTACGAGAAGAATGTTTTCTTTAACTTATACGACATGAATGGATTTTTAAAAAATTATTTCCAAGAAGCTTACATTACAAGTTTTGAAGTTTATCAACTTCTTTTAGTTTAAAATTGTATGACATGTTAAGAAAGGAAAATGTTTTTGAAGTAGAAAGGATATTTTCTTCAAGAATGGAGATTCAAGTGTTTTATCAAAATTATTTTCCATCTAAGATAATATAGGGTTCTGTTTCTATCCCTATTATTAAATTGATTTGATTATGTTGTGATGGAATTATTTTTATGAATTCCATTATCTTATATGAATTGTTTTATGATGTCATGTTGTTTAAGAATCCCATTTTTATTACATGGATTATGCAATGATGTATGATTTATGATTTTGTGGCACACATAAGAATGGTATCATTATGAGATGGGTGGGAACTATATCTCCCTCAAATGCATTGGGTAATGTTTTTATATCTCATGAGATAGACATGGCTGGAACGGCAGGTTAAACCGGTTCAGTGAAACAGGACTGAAACGAGGAGTGAACTCGGTTCAGAAATGGACTTTGTCCACTAAGATAGTCTTGGCAATGAGTCTTGACTAATAAGAAATGATTCTCTATGATTATGTGTGTACGCCATACAGTTTCATGTTTTAAGTTATGATTAATGGAATTACATTTCACTACTATGATTTATCCCATGTTATGATATTATGATCACTTTTGCAGGTTATGATTTCCAAAATGTTATGTTCTTATGAACATGATGTATTGATATTTCTTTTGTTTACCCTTACTAAGAATTTTAGCTCACCCTTTTATGTTTTCTTTTCCCCAGGATATAAAGAAAGGTTTTAGGTAAGAAAAAAAATGGAATATCTTTATGGGAGAAGTTGAAGATCTTTCACCATGATTAGAAGATTACGTTCCGAGTTTCCAAAGACACTAAACTATTACGGTCCTTGTGCGTGTGTTTTTGTTATGTACTAAGTATTCCGCAAAAGTAATGTAATGTCCATGTACGTCAGTCTTCGGGTCTCTACAGTTGGTATCAGAGGAATGGTTTAGTCAACCTTTGGAAACTAGGATGCGAGAAGTTTAGTGAGATCCCTAGAGATATTTCTAAGGTATGTCTAGGGATGTCCCTAAGGTTAAGTATAAGTATAGGTTATAGTACTAGAATTACTATAACCCAAGATGTTGGATATTGAAGTTACTCCCCCTTTATTATATTATTTCCCCTAGCGTGATTTTTACCTCTCACAATATTCTTTTTGGGTTTTAGACGATGGCTGGAACCCGAAGGAACCATGTTGATCAATGTAATGGACAATGAAATGATTGTCCTCTCGAACAAACAAATGTTATGGGAGATGGAGTGAAAAATCTTATTGCTATACTTACACAAGCTATGAATCATTTTGGACTTCCAAATGAGTAGACAAGGGAACAATATTCTATTGAGTCCTTCATGAGGCAACATCCACCTTCTTTCAGTGGGTCTTCTGATCCACTTGTTGCTGAACAATGGATCAGTACTACTGAAATGATATTTTCAGTTCATCAATGTTCTGAACATGATAAATCCATCTTAACAGTATATCGTTTGGAAGGTGAAGCTGATCAATGGTGGAATCTTATCAAGAATATGAGGCAAAGAGATGAAATTGAATCCATGGAATGGGAAGAGTTCAAGAACTTATTTCTCAATAAGTACATCCCTCGTATTCTTCGAACAAAGATGGAGAAGAAGTTTCTTGAACTAAAACAAAAGGATGATGAATCTGTTGGTATATACGAAGTGAATTTTACAAGGCTTCCAAGGTATGCATCTGGCTTTATCATCCAACATGAAAGTAAAGTTGATCGATTCTTCAGTGGCTTAAAACCAAGTCTTCGAAGGGCATTAGCTATAAGAGACTTCATTGGCTATGAAGAAATTGTTCGTTGTGCTATCAAGCTAGAAATGGAAGTTGGTGTACTTATCCATCTCATAGTTTTGACAAGAAACAAAAGATGGAGTTCCAGGAGAAATCTCAGAATAATGGTGAAAAGAAGATGAATGTTTCCTTATGCTCAAAGTGTGGAAAGAAGCATGGTGAAGATTGTCTTAAAGGTACAAGTAAATGTTTCAAATGTGGAAAGGAAGGTCATCGGGCATTTGAATGCCGCAATGATGGGAAGAAGATGTCTAATGATGCAAACAAAGGAAGGGATACACAGAATGAACATACTACACTTCAATGCTTCAAGTGTAAGGAAATGTGGCATTATGCTAATAATTTCCCTAATCCAAGGGTTAGTGATGATCGACATGAGCAACCACATAAGGAAAAGGACAAAGGGAAGTCACATGCGATCACCATTGGCGATGTTGAAGATGACAACGATGTGGTGGAATGATTAAGTGTTTATGTAATGGGATTCCAAAATAATGTTTTATATAGTATCGTGGAATATTGGAATATTTATGTATTGGTCTATTGTGGTTTTCAATAATTTTATGGTACCGGTAACCCAGGAAAGTGATTGAGATATTTTTGGAAAAAAGATGATATGGGAATAATGAAGGGATAAGGAAAAATGAAATGTTTGACAGTATTCATGATCTCATGATTGATATAAGGACTAAGTGATATCATGGTTTGAGTATATAGAATTTTGAGGATTTTGGTTGGTGGAAAGAGTTAACTTTTAACATCATTCATGTTTTCAATAAGGTTCAATGGGTATTCATTTTTTTTTTCAAGAGAATACATGATTAAGGCCTTCGAATGTTTGGAATGTGACCAACAAGACATATCTTATGATATATGGGGATCAACGATGGTATTAAATCTCTGGTAATCATTTTCACTATATTATGAGAGTGGACTGCAGTATTATGGATAAGCCTAAAGATTGGAATGGATTATGTTGGACATAAGTTAGTATTGTTTAAGGATAAAGGTTTTTTCTATATTATTGATGGGATGTTATAGTAATATAGTTTTAGAAAAAGGACAACCTACAGGACGGGCGACAGCCCATCGTGACGGACAGGGCTGTGGGAATCGAACCCACAAGCGAAGTGCGACTAGCCATTATCACCTACCACTGGCCTACAAGAAGTCCCTGTTTAGTATAAATTAGTTTTATTACATTATTTAGTATGATATATGAAGTATAGGTCCATTTTAGGAACCATATATGATTAATCTCACTATAGATGGACTTATGTATTTTTTGATAACTTTTTAACATTTTGTTTGAGACAGATGGAATGACCCATCATTCTATCACATGATCTGCTAACACATCACGAATGAAAAATTCAACTTCATTTCTTTAAGAGATGAAGTGGAAATTGTCCAAAGAACGACCAATGGTGAGACTATACCAAAATCATGAAATTAATTCTTCTAATTCTAATTTCATCAACTTTAGGGAAAAGATCTTGAAAACCAAAAATGTTGTCCTAATGCTCTTATATCTAATGAATGAGATGATAACTTAGATCATCACAAATTTATGGGTTTGTGATTGCCAGATTTTCCATAGCCATGTTCTCTACCACTCTCCATCAGAACATGATGGTTAGATTTCTCTTCCATATGCATATTTTCACCTATGTGGAAACCCAGTGATTAGTTTATTTGGGTAACCGTTACGTTTCAGACTTTTGTATTTAAAGATTGGTTTTGGTATTCCTTTTTACGATGTGGGTTTCTATTAAAGAAACTTTCATGTAGTAAACCATTTATAACCCTGACGAATTTCGAGGGCGAAATTCATTTTAAGGGGGTAGAATGTAACACCCTGAGATTTTATGAAAAATATTATTTTTGAGTTCATTAATGTCTTGTGTTGTACGCTACACCAAAAGAAGCTTGCACAACATGCATCATTGACTTTCCTTGCATTACACGCAATCATGACCTTCCTCGATAGCGTGTGTAGTACGCAATAACGAGTTTCACTAAACAATAATATGCTATTAAAATATTATTAAAACTAGCTGTTATGAATAGTAATAACCATTTTTTAAAATTTTGTACATTTTATTTTTCAAAATGGGCTTCATTTTTGGATTCCAAATATCGAAATTAACTTAGGGTGAAATTTTGGTACTTTTCGGATAACTTTCATTTTCTGATGAATAGTGAAAATTACTAAATTTTAATTAAAAACATCCTTTTTAATAGAAATAATTAATAGTGATAAATTATTAATTTGAATGGTTTTAAAGTATATTTAAAATATATTTTTACAATTTAATACAATGTTGGTCATTGGATGTAATTTCACATTTAAACCAGACATAAACAAGTGTCAATCTTTTGATAGTTATTATCTCTTAAGAACACGCTATTTGTTTTGACGACGGGAATTAATTTTTAAATTAATTAATGAAACTGATATGTTTTTAATTTGGTAAAATAGACATCATTTTTGAGTTCAAAATATCAAATATAGCTTAGGCCTAATTTTTGGTATTTTTCTGGAAACTTTCATTTTTTTAATGAATAGTGAAACCACTAAGTGGTAGTTAAAAAAATGAATTTTTCATAAAACGTAACTTTACCGCTTCTGTGAGTGGAATTTCAAAAATCAGATAGACACGGTTGATGTCATTAAGTAAAATTTGGTTCAATGAGATGAAAATAAGTTTTGGTGAATAATAACTTTTTACTTTTTTTACCACGATTAAAAGTAAATAGTGTAATTAAGGGTAAAAATGATATTATTATTACCCTAGCACATGTCCTAATTCTATTGTATAAGTTTAATTCGACCAAAAACAACCTTAATAATAAAATATAACTATTTAGGCCCACTTGGATTAGATTTAGACATTTATTATTAATTTATTTAAACAAGGGTTAAAATAGTTAAAATCAAAGTTTAATAAGTAAATAATTTTTAATATAGGGTTATACATAAGATAAATTCGACTATAAATATTAAGTATAAAGGTAAAAAGATTTCCTACATAATGGTATTTTATTTTTTATTTTTAGGCGTTAAATAATTTAATTTATTTATTACACAATGATGATGTAGTAATTATCTTATTAATTAAATATTGACATAATTGATGTTATAAATACAAAAATAAATGTAACATGAGATTTTTTATGAATTAAACTAATTTTATAGGTTAATATGACATGTTAGTATTACTTTAATTAACTTTTTCCGAACTAATAATTCTGTTATGATTTTCACAAAAATCCATTACTAAATAGTGTCAAAATTGACAAAAAATAGTTTTTAAAACAACAATTATATTATAAATTGTTATTTTATTCCTAAAAATCTAAGGTTGTGCCATATGACTTATATAAGGTTATATATATTAATAATAAACAACTTAGGGTTCTTTTGGCTTCTTATAGTATGTTTATTAACCTTATAGTATAAGAACACAAGAAGACAAGGTAAAAGTAAAATTATTTTACTTAATGTTAAATCTAAATGATAAGGTTAAAATAGAAACCTAAACTTGTAAAAATTCTATTTTATGAGAGGATTTATAACCATACCAACCTTACCTTCTAAATAAATCAATTTGGAGCTATTTAAAACCACATTTGACTTTATTAAAAAATAATAGTTTTAGTTATTCCAAAGGTTCCCTTCTCCTCCCTTATAAAAGGGAACCTCCTCCCCCTCTTCCTCACACCACTTTGAGCCTTCAAGCTCGGAAAATCCCTACAAAATTCTCTTCTACACTTCCATAGAAACATCCTAGTGGTCCTGTTATTCTTCAAAGACCAATTATAGTTCCCTAAAAAAAGGAATCAAAGAGGCGCTTCAAAGAAGAGGTAATTTCCGTTACCAATTCTTTCAACTTTATTTCTTCTTCCACTTATTCTTCTTAGTTTGTTTCATTATGAAGTAATAACATCAGTATCAATCATATACTTATATGTTATTATAAGTATGAAACAACCCTATTTCACCATCTATCCATCCTACGGAAAACAAAATCACCGCGCGTGCGTACGTAAGGAATACTGTCTCCATGCCGTGGTGTAATCTATTTTCCACCACCACCATAATTGGATGGGTATAATGGTGTAAATAATAACTATATATGATTATTGTAAAGTGATATTGATTCTGAAATAGTATACATACACCCCAATACAATTTCATGATCATGAGAACGATATCATCGCTCGTGCGTACGTACGGACTACCGTCTCCACGACGCGATGAGATTCATTCTCCACGTTAACCATTCATGAATGATTATAAAGTATATATAATAAGTAATAATGAAATATATGACATAATAATGATACTATATTTATGTGTATATATATGTATGTCATCTACTTAATTCCATTCAACTCAATAAGGAAACGAAAACAGCGTTCATGCGTACGTACGGCCTACAGTCTCCATGAACGATGTATTTCTTTCCATTTACTAATCTATTATATATATGTATATTCTGAATATATATTATATATAAATCATTTTTTATATTCTGGAATTAATTAATCATGATCTAAGTAATCATATGAATAATTACAAGTCAAAACACGGATGACAAATGAAACGATTTTACCCAAAACGCTCTTTAACATGGAATTTACAAAAGAACGGGTAAAATAAAGTCATCAGTGAACCATGTATGATATCATAAAAATAAGTATGATTCTGGAATAAGTCAATGACATTATTTAAATCATTATATAGGAGGTTCGGACACTTATGAAGCAAATCAGACCTAAGTTAAGGTAAAATATCACAATCTCATTTTATCCGAGATTTTTTATACTTTGGTATTTACTGGGGTGTATTTTATCATCCACATCCATGTTTGCTCAATATGTAATATTATTTCCATCCACCTACAATTTTTTAAATACAATTTGACCCTTCGGTGAGTTTTTAGTAAAAGATATGAAAGTAATCTTTTGTCATTTTTCGTACGAGGTACTTTTTGACTTTTCTGACAAATGTACGAGAAGAATGTTTTTTTAACTTATACGGCATGAATGTATTTTTAAAACATTATTTCCAAGAAGCTTCCTTTAAAATTTTTCATGTTTATCAACTTCTTTTAGTTTAAAATTGTATGACATGTTAAGAAAGGAAAATGTTTTTGAAGTAGAAAGGATATTTTCCTCAAGAATGGAGATTCAAGTGTTTTATCAAAATTATTTTCCAACTAAGATAATATAGGGTTCTGTTTCTATCCCAATTATTACATTGATTTGATTATGTTGTGATGGAATTATTTTTACGAATTCCTTTATCTTATATGAATTGTTTTATGATGTCATATTGTTTAAGAATCCCATTTTTATTACATGGATTATGCAATGATGTATGATTTATGATTTTGTGGCATACAAAAGAATGGTATCATTATGATATGGGTGGGACCTATATCTCCCTCCAATGCATTGGGTAACGTTTTTATATCTCATGAGATAGACATGGCTGGAATGACATGTTAAACCGGTTTAGTGAAACAGGATTGAAACGAGGAGTGAACTCAGTTCAAAAATGGACTTTGTCCACTAAGATAGTCTTTGAAATGAGTCTTGACTAATAAGAAATGATTCTCTATGATTACGTGTGTACGCCACAGATTTCCATGTTTTACGTTATGATTATTGGGATTATATTTCACTACTATGATTTATCCCATGTTATGATATTATGATCACTTTTTCAGGTTAAGATTTCCAAAATTTTATGTTCTTATGAACAAGATGTGATTGATATTTCTTTTTTTTACCCTTACTAAGCATTTGAGATCACCCTTTTATGTTTTCTTTTCCCCATGATATAAAGAAAGGTTTTAGGTAAGAAAAAAAGGTAAAATCTTTATGGGAGATGTTGAAGATCTTTCACCATTATTAGAGGATTATGTTCCGAGTTTCCAAAGACACTAAACTATTACGGTCCTTGTGTGTGTGTTTTTGTTATGTAGTAAGTATTCTGAAAAATTAATGTAATGTCCATGTACGTCAGGCTTCGGGTCTCTACAATGACTTAATAGAGGAGGATGAAAGGATCCCTTACCTTGAAGTGTAACATCGAAATAATGAAGGTCGGGACCTTAGGAGGCATGATGGCACCTTGGGAGGACTCCTTGGGAGATAAAGATGTCAGAAATTCGTTGAGGAAGATTTTTGGAATGAAATGAATGAGAAAAATGGCTTGGTATTTATAGGAAAAGTGTGTGAAGAAATTATTAATTTCGAAGGGACACCTCATTGGTGGTATTTGCAAAACCATGGGCTTTCCCATTGTATTTTCCCATGGTATTTGTCACATGATACACCTCATAGAATATCACACTATTAATAAGTCGAAAAGAATACATACATCATTATTACATCATTAATTATGTCATTAAACACCCGAAACTCAAAACAACATTTCTACTATTCACTAAAAATTCAACTGTTTCAGAAACATCCATAAAATTCACTCTAACCAAATATCGATTCTTTGAATTTAAAAATAAATTCCATTATATGAAAATTATTTTCTAAATATTTTTAATTTAAGTTTTACATAAAATCATTATTTACTCCAAAAACACAACTTTAAAACTATAACTCATTTTGTAACACCTTAAAAGAGTAATCAAGGTCCCATAAATTTATCGTATAACTATAAGAAAAAAACGTAACAATTTATGATTAAATTTTATGAAAATACATTTGCATTTTAAATTAATAAATTATTATAAAATTGAAAATAAAATATTTTATAACATTCAAAAATACAAAAACTTAAACTATGATCATTTTTTCACTTTTAAGATGTCTAAAATGTATTTATAAATTCAAGGTTGAAGTTTATATTTTTCTTTTCAACTTACAATTCATTATTATTCATTACTATTCATATGGTTATGTTACTATTCCTACTTTATTATTCACTAAAAACCAATTTGATCGTATTAGACTCTAAATTTCATACAGAACACAACTGTAGAAGACCATTTCTTGAAAATCATTTTACATTATTAATTATTTAAAGAATAAATAAATATTTTAAATTACATTTTTTTCCTAAATTCATAAATAATACACATCCTATATTTATCTGGATATTTTAAATTCACAAACTTGGTCATAATAAGAAATAAAAATTTATTTATATTAAATGATTAAAAAAAGAGGCTAAGGTCTTGTTACAAAGCCCCTTATAACACCATCATAGGACCTAATTGTAAGGTTTGTTATGGTGATTGAATCTTGGGGTGGCTCAGACAACATTGTGTGAGTGGTGATTTTTATTAGCTTGAACTTCTCCTTTAAGCGATTCCATTCAAGCTTCATACATTGAAGTTCAACTTGGGCTTGGTCCAAAGCAATGCCCAGTGATTCTACCTCCTTCCCAAGCTCCAAAAGATGGGATTCATATGTCTTGAGTCTACTAGATGAGTCCATTAAATTTCTTTCTATATTAATTAACCAAGATAACTGTATTTATAAAAACAAAACATTAAGATTATAATTTCCAATGGTCATATTTATCAATGGTCATATAAAAGTCGAAAACCAACAGTCTCATTTTAATTATACCCACATTATTAATTAAAGGATATAGTTTTGTTGAGTATAAAGTAAAATAACACACAAAATTAGAAAAAAAAATATAATTAAAAAGTTTAGGTCATTACATTCTTCCCCACTTATGAAATTTTGTCCTCGAAATTTTTAACTTTTAACCTCTAAAGAGAAAAAAGGTGTCTGTACATATTCCTCATAGACTCCTCTGGTTCCAACATGGATTCGTAATATTTGTGGTTCCTCCACAATACCTTAACAAGGTGGGTGGTCTTATTGAATAGAACCTTGTCTCTATGATCCAAAATCTCCACCGGCTGCTCCTCATAAGAGAGGTCACATTCCAGTTGTACCACATCTGGATTTAGTACATGTGAAGGGTCAGGTATGTACTTCCTCAAGAGGGATACTTGGAAGACATCATGAACTTGAGCTAGATTTGGAGGAAGTGAAAGCCTATAGGCCACTGCTCACACACGATCAAGGATTTCATTGGGGCCAATGTACCTAGGGATTAGCTTCCCTTTCTTTCCAAAACTCATGACTCTCTTCCAAGGTGAAATCCACAGAAAGACTTTTCACCAACATCAAACTCCAAGTCCCTTCGACAGTTTTCGGCATAGCTCTTTTTCCCACTCTGAGCAGCCATAATGTGTTTTTGGATGGAATGGGCCATTTCTATCATCTCTTGCACAAGATCAGACCCAAAAATCCTTCTCTCACTAGCTTCATCCCAACAAGTAGGAGTTCTACATCGCTTCCCATATAGATATTCATAGGGTCCCATTTAAATGCTCGAGTGGAAGATGTTTCTATAAGGGAACTCAACTAAAGAGAGATGTTGAACCGATCCACCCATAAATTCTATTGAGCAAGTTCTCAGCATGTCCTCGAGTGTTTGAAAATTCCTTTTAGATTGGCCATCAGTTTGGGCTTGATAGGCCGTACTAAAATTCAATTCAGTGCTCAGGGACTATTGAAGAATTCTCCATAATTTTGATGTGAACCTTAGATTACAATAAGATATTATAGAAAGTGGGAACTCCATGTAGCCTTATCACTTCCTTCACATAAACCCTGGTATGTTGATCAAGAGAAAAAGCTTCCTGAATGGAGATAAAATGGACAGTCTTGGTGATATGTTCAACAATAACCCATATCACATTATTTCCTTTGGAAGTTCTTGGGAGAGCAATGATAGATTTCACAGTGATATTGTCCCACTTACATAATGGTATGGGTAGTGGTTGCAAAACCCTTTTAGGACGTTCTCATTCTGCCTTCACTTGCGGACATACTAGGAACCTTGATATGTAGTCAGCAATCTCCCTTTTCATATTCTCCTACCAATAATGATCATGATGGTCCCTATACATTTTAGTGCTACCAGGGTGTATAGAGAAGGTATAGGTATGAGCTTCATCCACCAGCTCCTTCCTTATTTCTTGAATGGATGGAACACATAGTCTTGTATGAAATTTTAGTACACCTTCTTGATCAGTATTGATCTCCGGAAACATCCCATTCTTCACAGCATCAAACTTCTTCTGTAACAAAGGATATTCTTTCTGAGCTTTATTGATCTTATCTAGTAGTGACAGTTGAGAAATAATTTGGGTAAGGGTTGATGATGCCCCTTCCCTTATAATTTCCATGTCCATCTTTACTAGGTCATTGATCAAAGGATCTCTTTGAATCCTCATCAGGGACAGAACAACTGGGTCTTTCCTACTTAATGCATCAGCAACTTTGTTTACTCTTCCAGGATAATAATGAATTGAACAATCATAGACTTTAAGGAGTTCCAACCATCTCCTTTGTCTCATGTTCAATTACTTTTGTGTGAAAATATACTTCAAAATTTTATGGTCTGTGTATATATCTCATTTCTCCCCATAAAAATAGTTCCTCCATGTCTTCAGAGGAAAAACAACCGTATCCATCTCCAGATCATGCGCAGGATAGTTCTTCTCATGAGTCTTCATCTTTCGAGATACACAATCAAGGACCTTGTCATTTTTCTTGGGGACACACCCAAGCCCTTTCATAGATGCATCACTACAAATAACGAATCCTTCTCTACTTGAAAGAAGAGTTAAAACAGGTGTAGTAAACAATCTCTTATTTAGCTCTGGGAAATTTTCTTCACACTTCTTTATCCAGATGAACATCATCCCTTTTCAAGTTACCTTGGTTAATGGATTAGAAAGTCATGAAACATTTTTCTCAAACCTCCTATAATATCCTGATAATCCAAGGAAACTACGAATATAAGTTATTGTTATAGGTTGAGGTCACTCCTCTATAACTTTTGTCTTTGTAGGGACAACTATGATTCCTTCATTGGTAACAATGTTCCCCAAGAGAACAACTTGTTTTAACTAGAATTCACATTTACTGAACATTCCAAAAATCCTCTCCTTCCACAGAGTTTGCAGAATAACCCTTATATAATCCTCATGCTCCACAAAACATTTTGAATATATCTAAATATCATCAATAAAAACTACCACAAAGTTATCAACGTAGTTATTAAAGAATCTCGTCATCAAATCCATAAAAATAATAGGTGCATTAGTCAGTCCAAAAGGAATAACAACAAACTCATAATGCAAATATCTTGATCGAAATACAGTTTTTGGAATATCTTCATTCTTCACCCTCAATTGATGATAACCAGATCTAAGGTCAGTCTTATAGAACAATTGAGCCCCATTAAGTTGGTCAAATAAGTCATCAATTCTTGGAAGATGGTATTTTTTATTTACTGTGATCCCATTCAGTTCTCTATAATCAATTCCTAGCTGCATCGATCCATCCTTCTTCATAACAAAGAGAACAATTGCACCATAAGGAGATACACTAGGGAGGATAAACCCCTTCTCCAAAAGATATTCACTACTATAAATATTATCTATACAAACGGTTTTGGAAAAACCATTGCTATAGGTCACTTATTTTCACCTATTCCAACGGTTTGGACAAAACTGATGGTATAGGTCCATTATAGAGATCTTATACCAACGGTTTAGCCAAACCATTGGTATAGGTTCCCCCTATACCAACGATTTTTCCAAAACCATTGGTATAGGTCCCAAAATCAATCAACCTATACCTACAGTTCTTAAAACCATTGGTATAGGTCTATACCAATGGTTTTGAGAACAGTTGGTATATGTACATGTAGTTTTAATGGAATATTCTTACAGAGGACATTAAATAAATAAAAATTTACTAGACTTATGATAATACATATATATATTTATGATATTATTTTCATAAAATTATGTTAGTTTAGTGGTTAGGACTTTCAATTACAAACAGAAGGTGCTGGGATCAAAACCAAACGAATTTTTATTTTTTGAATTACATATACCAATGGTTTTATGGAACCGTTGGTATTGATTTTCATATTACTTATACCAATGGTTTTCAAAACCATTGGTATTGTTCTACACAAATGGTTTTTCCAAAACCATTGGTATAGACCTATCCTCACGGCTTACTTGGAAACAGTGCTCCAAACCATTGGTATAGGCTATACCAACTGTTTAGAGGCCTATACCATTGGTTCCAAACTGTTGGTATAGGGTATATTTCAATTAGTTCATGGAGATGTTTCTTTAATTCATCCAGTTCCACATTTTCCATCCTTTATGGGGTCATTGATATCGGGTGAAATCTAGGTACGAGTTCAATGGAAAAATCTACCACTTTTCTATGGGAGGTCTAGGAAACTCCTCAGGAAATACATCAACATATTTTTAGACGATGGGTACATTTTATATCCATAAACTCTCATTGCCTTTATCTTCATCCATGATAAGTATATAGGAGGTTCTTCTAGACAAATATCCGGATGATATATCTCTCCTTGGAAGATAACTGTAGGTTTTCCATTCCAGACTACTGAGATTTCCTTAATCTACATTTGATCTTAGAATTATACATTGAGATCCAGTCCATCCCTTGTATAATGTTGAATTCCAGCATGGGAATGACTACTGGATTTTCGATAAGACTGTTCTCATCCAAGTAAATACTAGATTTTCTAATCACTGATGATGCTTGGATAATCCCACCAAGAGTCTTGACTGATAACTCTACTTTTAGAATATATGGAGTTGATTCTAAATTCTTTGCAAACATGGAAGAAATAAAGGAATATGTTGAACTAGAATCAAACAAAGTACTTGCTAGCTTTGAGAGAACAACAAGAGTACCTGCTACCACGCCATTTGGAGCTTCAACTTCAGATGTTGTGAGAGAAAAAGCAAAACATTTCTCCCCTGGCCTTTGTTGAGGTTGATGGTGGCTCCCCTCCACTACACTCGAATTTGGACAGTGATTATAAAAGTGACATTGTTTTCCACATTTAAAGAATTGGACATCAGGTAGGGAATGCACTATCTTCCCCTTCTCATTATTTTTTGGAAGTTGAGGTTTTACCTCACTATGATAATTCCTCACAATATGTTCATCGCTTCCACAGTTGTATAAGTTTCTGCTCTCGAGAAGGCAGTTCCCCGAATGCTTCTTCCCACATTTATTACACATGGGACATTGCACTTTCTTGCCTCCTCTTCCTTGATCAAATCTCCTCCCTAATCTTGGCTCTATTGATCTCTTTTTGGCGTTGGATTTATACGATCACTACATCTCACCAACTCTAGTTCAACTTTCATCACACATCGCACAATCTCCCCATAGATGTCATAATATCGGTTGGCTAGATTCTTCCGTATATGAGTTCTCAGTCCACCAAAGAATCTATCACCCTTTCCATTTAGATCCATGACAAATTAAGAGGTGTAATGTGAAATCCTTGTGAAATTCATCTCGTATCTTCCCACAGATTCATTCTCCTTCTGCTTCAGCTTGAGAAACTCCTCTATTCTTGTTCTCATAGAACGAGGGAAATACTTACTGAAGAAGATCCCTATGAACTCATCCAACTCCATAGCTTCAACCTCCACTCTTTGCCTTGTGTTTTTAATCAGCTCCCACCACTGATCAGCTTCTCCTCCTAAGTGATAGACAGCCACGGTGAAATTATCTTGCTCTGAACATCGGAGCATATAAAATATCTTCTCGATTGATCTGATCCATTGCTCTATAATCAATGGGTCAATCGATCCACTAAATTTTGGTGGTCGATGATGCATAAAAGACTCAATATAATGTTGTTCCCTTAAAGGTGATATCGGTCTCTAAGCTTCTTTCAAGTTATTTCCCTTAACTTGAGTCAGTTGGTTCATCATTCACATGAATGTTTCCACTCTGGCATCCATCTAAGGGTCATCAGCACATGGTCCATTGCGGTCACTATTTTCACGGTTCCTCTTATTGCCCTGCATTTCTAAAAGAATAAAAAAATAGTGAGAAACTTATTTCATTTATGAATTATTTAACTATAAAGGATTTATTTCTTAAAAATTCTTTAAACAATTACATTTCTATATAAATCATTCATAATGATTCATAAAAAGATTATTATTAACCAAACATATCCCCTGGGAGTGTCATAACCAAGAGTACAGAAAGGCTCTTTGTTGTGTACCAGGATACCCCAAGTCAAGCCCGAAACTCGTTGTCGGAGATTTCACTCCTAGGTACCTCTATTCCAGAGCCACCTCTACATACTCATATCCTGACAGGGATGTATTTTCTTGATAAACCACTTGCTTAATACTCACCAAAATACCAGGATGTTTTTTATAATTAATATTTTATATAGGATTATTCCTAAAGTTTTCATTGCCTAATTTCCATAAATATCAAAACTATCCTTTGATACCAACTATGGATTCCTGCCTTTTTATTACATAACTTTACATTATATTTTACATACAGAAAATCTTTAAACTCTAATGTCTTGGAAATCAGGAATAATAAAACATGAATACAACATAATACATTCTTCTAATCCAATATTAAGGCTTTATCGTAAGTTCTTCCAGTGTACAATTACTAAATCTCATATCATGGAGACATACATCAAGGGAATGGGTGAGAAAAAGGCTAAGTAAGGAAAACAAGTGAAACAATTGACATGTGATCTTGAGAAATATTAATAAGAACGTGATAAGAGTTATAAAGGAATGAGCAATGGAAGAATAGGAATATCAAAATAAAATGAACTTGAATCATAACTTGAATTTTTGGCTACAACATTTCATTTAGACATTCATGAATATATCACCATGGTTTAACCCTAAGGTGTCATAAAAATTACCAAGGTTATTCACCAAGGTATCAGGAAACTTGTCATCTCTAGATATTAATTATTTACCCATTTCTTTAGAGTGCTATCAGGGAGAACCCTTAATATTTCTTTATGTTAATGTGATCCACATAGACCATAATCAAAAATTTCATAAATAACCCATAGAGAATAAAAGAAATTTGTTTCATTTCAAAATTATATCGTTTTATGAGTGTTTAAAAATAAGATCATTATATCATTTATAACCCATGGAAGGGAGTGAGGGTTATATGTATGTCAATTCCAGAATCAAATATAACATATTTATATATTTATGAACACCCATAAAAATGGAATAGTTCTGTGTATTAATATAAATAAAACAAGATAATTTCTTGAGAGAAATAGATAGAAATTTGGAGATGAAATTTCTATAGCATAACGGCTATATAACATGGTTTTAGAAAACATTGAAAATGGAGAAGACAAGGGTAACCCACTCATAAATAATTCATAATATAGTATAAATTCTAAATAACTTGGAGATAAGAACATGGTATGGAAATTTTAATGACATACCACATGAAAAGGAAACATGAAAGAAAATAGAAGATACGATTTCTTTTACGAAAAATTCGGCAGCCTAACAACATCATTTGAAAATTCAGAAAACAAATTTATGAGAGTGGAAAGGGTCTCTCAACAATTATACACGAAATGGAAAGTAATGAGAACATATAAGAACATTCCCTCAACATAAAGATATTGAAATTAGAAGACACAACATAAATGAAGTCATGACTTCAGAGAGGAGGGTGAAAGGATCCCTTACCTAGAAGTGTAACTTCGAAAGCTTGATGGTCGGGACCTTGGGGGGATTGAGGGAACCTTGAGAGGACTCTTTGGGAGATAAGGAGACCCGAAATTCATTGAGGATGATATTTGGATTGATGTGAATGAGAGAAATGGCTTGGTATTTATAGGAATAGTGAGTGAATAAGTTATTTATTTATAAGGGACACCTCATCAGTGGTATTTGAAAAACCGTGGGCTTGACCATGGTATTTTCCCATGGTACTGGCCACATGGGACACCTCATAGTATATATCACTATTCATAAGTTGAGTAGAATGCTTACATCATTATTACATCATTAATGATGTCATTAAACACCCGAAAATCAAAACTGCATTTTTTTTATTCATCAAAAATTTAACTATTTCAGAAAAATCCCTAAAATTCACCCTAACCAAATATCGAGGATATGGATTAAAAAATGAATTCCATTTTATGAAAATGATTTTCTAAATATTTTTAATTTAATTTTTACATAAAATCATTATTTACTCCAAATATACAACAATAAAACTATAACTCATTTTGAATCACCTTGAAAGAGTAATCAAGGTCCCATAAAATTATTGCAATAATATAAGACAATAAATAAACAATTTATGATTAAATTTTATAAAAATACATTTCCATTTTAAATTATTAAATTAATTATAAAATTGAAAATAAAATATTTATGACATTCAAAAATACCAAAACATAAACTATAATCATTTTTTAACATTTAAGATGTCTAAAATGTATTTATACATTCATGGGTAAAGTTTATATTTTTTTTCAAATTACTATTCATTACTATTCATATGGGTATGTTACTATTCCAAATTTACTATTTACTAAAAACCAAGTTGATCTTATTAGATTCTAAATTTCATATAAAACACAACTGTAGAAGTCCATTTCTTGAAAATCATTTCATATTATTAATTATTTAAATAATACAAAAATATTATAAAATACCCTTTCTTCCTAAATTCATCAATAATACACATCTTATATTTATTCAGATATTTTAAATTCACAAACTTTTCCATAATAATAAATAACCTTTTATTTATATAAAATGATTACACAAAGCAGCTAAGGTCTCATTAAGTAGCCCCTTATAACACCAGCATAGGACATAAGTGTAAGGTGTGCTTTGCTGATAGAATATTTGGGTGGCTCGAACAACATTGCCCGAGTGGTGATTTTTATTAGCTTTAACGTCTCCCTTAGGCGATTCTGTTCATGATTTATACATTGAAGTTCGGCTTGGGCTTGGTCCAGAGCATATCCCAGTGATGCTACATCACTCCCAAGCTCTGACGGATGGGCTTTATATGGATTGAGTCTACTGGATGAGGCCATTCAATAATATTTCTGTATTAATTAACCAAGATAACTATATTTATAAAAACAAAACATTAAGATTATAGTTTCCAACTGTCATATTGACCAATAGTCATATTGACAAATGGTCATATAATAGTCGAAACCCAACAGTCTCATTTTAATTATACCCACATTATTAATTAAAGGATATAGTTTTGTTGAGTGTGAAGTAAAATAACACACAAAATTAGAAAAAAAATATATAATTAAAAATATAGGGTCGTTACAACGAACATTGTGAGAGATTCTAAATAGAATGTGGAAAAATTATGAAATTCATGTGAAGCCACATTGGCATCATGTGCCTCACATTAACAAAAGTTTATATTTAAATCATGGGAGTCGTTTGACATTTAAATCATCCATTGTATGAATCAAAAATATTAATAAATATGTATCATAGGAATTTTGTATCTATTGAGAATTTATTTTAAATCAAATCCATCTTATGAAATTGATCATGAAAATCACATGAATCCATCATGTGTTTTGGAAATTCATCTACTTCAACTTATCACCTTTGAATGGTTTACATTGAAGGAGGTATGATGATCCAAAGGCATTGATGTTTCTAAGGGAGGATCAACCAAACGGATCTTGTGAACTACAAGAATACATCGAAATATTATCTAAGGATCATGTGATTATATGGTGATGATCATGTGAGTTGATAAGACATCACATACTTTGAATGAAAAAAACATATGTTTCTATCATTATA
Source organism: Viscum album (assembly GCA_963277665.1). NCBI lineage: Eukaryota > Viridiplantae > Streptophyta > Magnoliopsida > Santalales > Viscaceae > Viscum > Viscum album. The sequence continues at coordinate 1,414,470,217 of OY728159.1, read as the reverse complement.
GGCTTATGCATTTAACATATATTCTTTACATGAATCCACTGAAATTTATCCAATATTTTCCCATCAAAATGATGAATGATAAAGCAAAAATCTTGAATTCTATACAATATATCACATAAATCCATAACATGAACAAACAATGATCATGAAATTCTCCTAAAACCATAATTTGAAGTCTCATAATTTTTCAACCATTTGATCATGAGAATCTTTTAAGAGATTTAATATGCCTTCTATAATGAAAATCATGTTAATATCTCCGCCCCTCAAGCTGGTTCACATCGAATATTCACCAATGAAAAAAAGTATAAATATAGGCACCTTTTTTTAATATAAACCCATTCTCTTATTTTAAAAATGAAAAAAGGGAGAGGAAAAAGGATACACATGATAGGAGAAAGAGAGGGTGTATAATATAGGAGGCATTGGGCTACATCATTCTGGGTAATTATCTAGGTAATCATAAGAACCCAAAATGAGAATCCCATTCTAAGACCTCATTGTGAGAACCCATCATGTTATACCTACGAAGATAAATGATCTCGTGATTATATAAACATCATGTGATAACCTAATGAAATCCTCAATTATGGATTCCACGGATGTGACTTTTATATAAAACTCCTAAATAGGTTCTTATAACCCCATTGTGTGATTCCCTTATGATCATACAACCTCATATACATTTTTCATGTAAACAGTACCAAATATGTGACCTTTACTTGAATTTTAACCCTCGGTTATATATTACACTTTCCATGAAAACCCTAGGATGTGTATCCTAGACATGAAATCTCAGTTTTCACCCCACTTTTATTACAAAATATTGTCTATGGATCCTTACCATGACACCCTTGGGAATGCATCATCAACCCATGGATGTGTGACCTTTCTGCATGCACATGATCTTGGATATTTTTCCAGGCCTCATTGTGCGGCTTTATTATGATCACACAATTTAATGACTCCTTAATGGTCTTATAATTCCCTCATGTGAATCATATTGTACATGTAATCCTTATGCATGAGAAAGGCCTTGTACATGTTAGCATTAATCCTGAGAAACAACATTTAAATGTAAGTATTTTCATGTTTTAGCCCTATAAAGTGCCAAATTTTATTAGAGGAAGATCCCAAAATATTTCAGGTAGTCACAACATACATGTCAGGTAGAAACCTCAGATATGTTAGTAACACGTCTTGGATATGTCAGGTAAACACACTAGAAATTTCCTAAAGATACCTTGGACATATCATCAAGACACCTTGTGACATTTCATCCTTGTTCGGCAGTTACAGTTTAACATACTACACATTAACCCTTGATAATGAACCTTAATCCTAGTGCCCCCTTTATAATGGAAATTTCCTTAATGGTTTATAGTTACAAACTCATGCAAAAATACTCACCTAATTCTCTTATAAGTTCATATGTCCTATGGAAAACATATTTAATTAACATTTTATGGTCATGATCTCTATTTATCCATCATACTGTAAAGAATGAATATGGAACGTGGGTGTCCAAACATGTATAAGTCCCTAACATTCCCAATACCAAGTGTTAATAATAACCTCCTAATGTGCAATCACCAATCCCGAATAATTAGTGGGTTGGGAGTTAATTGAACTATAAGTAATATAATTCCCCCTGAAATAGGATACATAGGATTCCTTCCCAAGGCTCAATCTCTAATGGGAATCCACCATTGGGTAAGTCCCTCAATATTCCCCAAAAACCTATAACACATTATACCTGAATTATCATATGATTATATCTTCCTCCCCTACCCATCAATGGAAAATAAGTGCTATTATACAATTGAATCCTCTTAAGTTAAATCCCCAACCATTCACTCAAATATGTTATACACATCATTAGGTTAGGGATAAATCGAACCATGAGAAATCATATTCCAATTATAAACAAGATATGTTGGATATTCTGTCCTAAGTTTGATGATTTATACCATATTTTCCATGATACTGGTATTAATACATCTTTAAGGGAGTCCTCATTATGTAATCCCCATGCAGATAATCTCTAATTCAAGGTGTATAATCTAATTTGATCTCTTGTTTCTCACACTGATCATGACTTATGTCATCTTAAAGATCAATGATGATCGTACCAATAGCATGATGAGGATAAACCCAATGTGGTATATTCATTTGGATGTAACCCTAATTTCATATCATCTTCACTCAAAAGGTCATACTCTCAATGAGGTAGTTTATGTAATCATTACATTCATTTGTCCCACACAATGCCTCGATAATTTCACCTTTTAAGAAACAAACACTCATAAGATGAACTCTGTAGAATATGATTCATTTATTTATATGATACATAGGTAGTCTCACCAAGGCATGAGCTTGATACTCAAAATCCAAATTCCTTCATATACACCATTATCTCATGATGTTAAACTACATAATGTAGTCTTGTCACATAAGCTTAAACTATGTAAAATAAACTATATAGATTTAGATTCCTTTTATCACATGATACTGAAGATACATATTTAAGGTTCAATAAAATATCCAAGACACCAAACACACCCTTTAATAATTATTAACAAAATATATCTATAATATGGTAATAAACTATAGTATTATAAATAGACAAGAGAATAGTTCTGAACCCATTGTAAATATATTTACTCCCATAAATACATGTTAATGATCAATTCATTATCATAGGGGTAACACATATCATTTTGGGGCATAGTAAATATTCAATAACATATATTAAATCTTTAATAGATTCCAATTATAGGAAAAAATTCCTTCAAAATGATTGTGATGATCCTGACTTCTCATCCTTTTGACCAAAGTGATTTTCTAATTTTAATGGGATTTAAAACCCCAAATGACCATATTCCTTTGGAATGTAGGCCCTTGGATCATTACAAATGTTGAAGCCATTGGGAGTTTCCATGAGAGATGAAAATGGTCAACTTAATGAAATGGATTTTTGAACCCCACTTAATCACCAAAAATCAATATTTTAGAGAAACCTCCATGTTGTTTATGGAAATAAAATATTCTACCTGATGTGAAATACTTTAATCATGTCAATAATTTCATGAGTATGAAATAATAGATTGTACATTTTTCATTAGTATATTTTTCTTCACATGTTTTACAAAAAAGGTGAGTCCTACACAAATCCTTTAATGGTTCCACACATCTGAAAAAAAATGATAAAAAAAGGGCCACCACTTTATCATTTAACTATTAATGTATTTAACCATCCATGTACTCTTTTATATGATTCTTCACTAATAATGTTCACTTTTCACTCTCTGGAATATTTTAGATTCATTAAATTTTAAATTATTTCTTATAATGGTACAATTGATGACTAGAAAACCTAGAAATGCATTTTGGGAACCTCTAGAAATTTTGAATAACCAGATATCATAATGATCATATGTGTCATCCGCTATTGAAACCATAAACCATTCCCCAATGTATGTTGTCACCAAATCCACAACTCATGTACAAGTTGGTGAGTATCATGGTCCATGAGTACCATCTCAGATTCTAGATCCTGACTTCGGATGCAAATATGAAATCCTCTATAAGATCATACATGCAGTGCCATATATCACATGAACAGAACTAGAAGAAGAGTTGGACCTTCTTAATAAATTCAATCTCCTAGGAACCATGTCCTTAGAGAATAGTAGAATAAAACTTCCCTATCCCAGAGAGGTGGGTGAGGATAACCAATACATAAACTCATTTTATGACTACAATTCAATAGGGAGATTTAGAAGAAGTTGTTCCTATCATAGCCACCCAAATTGGGGAATCCAATGGGAGAGCCTGATCATGGTATGAAAATAGAGAAACTCTAGAGATGTTTGGTTTATCTATTATAACAACAAATTTGAAGTCCATCATCAGGTCCTAAAAGTGGCCTAGAATCAATACCATATCGACACTAGCCAATAGACTTTAGCATCAACACAATTATCATTGGTGACAGTAGAACCCTAGGTGAAACCCCATCCCACACATCTTGGGGAATTTTTATAATTTTAAACCTCTAATAATATTCAATATGGTAATTGACACACCAAATGGTAAAACAGATGTTGACCCAACAATAGTTACAAAATAGACCATCACTCTAAATAAAACAATGGGAATCGATCAATCAAAGGTGATACACCATTAAAACATAACACTAGACCACATATTTCCCTATCAATGTGGTATCAATGAAATTTTAGGAATTATCATCAGACATGGATGAGAACACTTCTGATTAGCATAATTATATCATTCTAAAGACATCCAATTCATATCTAGTTTTCCCACCTTCTATCCCAATACTAGAGAAGATGGTCTCAATAATATTATTCATGAATCTACTAAAGGAATTGTCAATTCTACTGGAGTTTTAGAGTTCTATGATGATATAGAATATTTCCAATATATGAATTATATTTATTCTCTAGGATTCAATTTGATACTCCCATCATCATCCACCCACCATTCCACTGATAGAGGAATGTATGTAATTATGACTTCTTTCAGTCATACACTAACTGATGAAAAGGCCATTTTAATGGAATATTATTTCTCCCTATACTATTGATATAATGTGGATCTTCATGAAATAATTAATATAACCATTATATGAACTCTTTCTTAAAATGACATACCAACACCTGGTAAAGAGGTTCTCTTTCTAGTGAAGTGAGCAATCTCACAAGGATGGGTGTATTTTTATATTATTCACCACCTCATTTGGAGAAATCAAGATATTTTTCCACCTCAACCCAGCCCTCGAGGCTTGGGAAATTTTTATTTTATCAAGACCCCAATCACATATGTCCATTGGTATTTTCATATTTTCTACACCCTCATTAGGTGAACACTATAAATAGTTTGACCTCACCAATTTCCTCATTATCTCTTGGATAGTTAGGTTACCCCAATTAGTGGGATGCGTCTGCATCATCCAAGGCCCCCATTACTTCATCACATAACCTAAAATGGATAATGATGAGAGATTCTCATCCCAATCTAAAAACATAGCCATGTACCCATTTCAATATAGGAATAGGTAACACATGGGGGACACAATGTGGTCTCCCAACTCTTGATGATGGACATGGAAATGTATATTCATTCCATCCAAAGAATGTTCCTAGCAATATTTATTTTTCCATAGATGATGATTGGAAAGAGATATCAATAATGTGGAATCTACATAGAAAATATTATAATGTTCATGAATATCAATTCACCTAACACAAATTCCTTGAGAATAAAATATGGAGTTGATTTAAAATTAAGGAATGAATTTATAATGAGATAGATGATGGGATTTTGGAGCCAGAAACACATTAATCCACACTCCAGTTATATTAGTACTTCTTACAGAATGAAGGTGTTGTGAAACAAAATATAGGCCACAAATTTTCAAGTGATGGATGACCATATATCAATGTTTGATGAAACAAGTTAAATTTTTTTAAGACTTAGAATATGGCTATATACTTCATGATATATATAGACCATGATATCCTCAGGTTATCAATGTCTAAGAGACCCCTAGAGGAGGCCAACAATTATTACCTTAATTATTGTCCTTACCATCATATCGTGGATTATATGATTGAAAGATACTCTGTCATAATGATTTGGATCTAAATGTAGATAAATGAAGGGTTGATATAGTTAAATGATCCTAAAACTCATCAACATGTATAAGAATCATCTAATCACCCGTATAAAATCTGCCCTCCTGACATGTTTTTGAACAACTACATCCTAGTCATGGGACATTAAACTACACAACATTGTTCTGGTCACCTCACATTAAAGTTCACTATAACCTCCTAGTCTCATGAGATTAAACTATATTAAAAAATAATAGCCACATTACTTTAAACTATATAACCACATCCTAGTCACATTACATTAAACGTCAAGATAACCTCCTAATTGAGTGATGTTAAACTTCCCAATAATTCATGATGTGAACCTATAATGAACACATCCCTATCATATAACTATAATATTTTCAACCACTCAATCTATAGAAGATATTTTCCGGATCAATTGGAAATTATTGTGTCAATAAAATTAAAACAGATACAGTAAAATATATTTTCCAACAATATCAATAAAAACCCAATTCACCTTATTCTCCTGCTAAGGTTTTTACCCAATAGGTCACATACCAAGAAACACTGATCCAGGAACCAAGGATGCCTTATTGGATACAAAAACCTATGGAATAGAGGGAGAAATGGAATATACCTACATCCACTGACGAAGCCTGCCAACATATTATAATAGTAATTAGTGAGCGTGATTATATTTATAATTACACAAAAAATATTTTCTATTATATTTTGGAATTTATAATGAGGTACTTTTAGATCCAAAACCCCATACATATATCCCATAAAAATATTAAAATAGTACAAGGAGGATAAGAGTTGGTATACATTCCCATTCTAATAAATTAGATCATACAAAATATCCACGAAAATAATAAAATATATGCTTATATTATTTCACATACCCGTTTTATGTTATAATACATTTCAGTAGTGGCAGAAGAACCCCATTGTTATATTCCAATAATGATATAGGAATAAGAAAATATTCCTATACAAATAGCTAGAGTAGTGCATCATCATGATCAACATGAATATGTGGCTACTCCAAAGTTAGAACAAAATTTTTCCCCCAACATGGGGGATTGTTGATATATTTTGGTAAAATATGAGGAACATGACTGAGATTATACACATGTTTATATTGTGGCGTATCCAATTATTTTTACAATGAACTCAGTATAGGTTCACATTCATGTAAAAAAAATCCAATCACATACTCCAACTGCACATGTTAGTGCTTATAACCCTACTCCAATCGAGGTATATTAAAATTTTTTAGATCTTATATTATGGTATTCTCACATCCCTATCTATGAAGATACTTAGTATAATACTACATCATAAAGGACCTGGATGACATTCCCACAATAGCTGAGAAAATACTAGACCGACATCCTTCATTATTTATACAAGAGGACGCCCATACCCCTTATATCTGTTTGAATGTTCATTAATATATCAAAATGTGGAATATATATTTAAATCGGGATAATGGTCTCCCATCAACCATCATTGACCACAATATCAACACAACCTCCCATAGGTAGGATAATTCCCTCATGAAAATGTACAAGTTAACTAGAATACTATAACAAATTCATGTAAGTGGGATCATATCCTTGCAATAGAAGATGGTTATCAACATAATTTGATGCATGTCATGACTAGGCCTCGTATACTAGCTCAACTCAAAAAATAAGTTCAATATATCCCATACATGATGAAAAATGAGGCTCATATCCCTGACCAGAATACTTCAAGTGTCCTTGAGTCTATACAACACATATATGCAATACCATAAGGGTCTTTCTACCCATAAACCATAGAATAAGGTGATAAATACATTGATAGTACTTATCATTATAGTATAGTGATGCATTATGAAAATTTTAACATAAAAATCCAATGTGGACAACCTCACCAAGGTAATATGTTTTTTGGACTGGGAAATGCCCCATTTGTTTGGACACATTTGTAATGGGAATTTCTTGAATCAATGGGATTAATCATATATAGTTCTCCATCATCTATCAGCATCACTTCTCCTTGGATAGTTGGTGACACAGAGAAGAAACCTCTATTGTATACAAAGGTTGAGGCATATAACAAGGATCAAGATATGTCTAAAATGGATATATGGAGGGAGTTGGCTAGAAAAAACCTACCAACTATGTTTTTCCCTTAGTTATCTATGATTCTAAGGTCCCATATGATTCAATTGAGGACTGAAAGACTAACTTATAAAAACATTTGTAGGAAAGCCACCAACTATTGAAGGATAGACATGTCCCTTATCAAGGATATGAAGGCATACTCTAGATTATAAACACGCTATGTTATCATCTAGACATATCTTCATTCTCTGTGGCTCGAGGCCCAAGATCAGAAAATATTAAAAAACAAAAAAAACATGTTTACTTACATAGCATAAAAACTTTCTAACAATTGATTTCCAAATACCCATAACACATTTCAATCCAAGTATTGAACATATATCCACTCTATCATGGGAATATAAATAATACCTAAATACAATATCCTAAGATGACGTATCCATCAGAGAGATCATGGAACCGATGAACACACTGGATAGTTGGAAAATAAAATTACGCTCCTCATATTTTAGGATGAGAAGACACTATGAACAGAGAGATTGGGCCACCGATAGACTCCTAGTCTTAGAATGTCAAAAAAATTAGAACATATTTCAATCATGAAAGATGAAGTCATGAATTAGCAGATATCTTCCCATAATTATTGACTCCCATCAAAAGAAGATCTCACACCCATCCCACGCATGATAAAGTTATTTCCAAATTAGGTGAATTGAAATAGCATCCTCCATGGAAGCTATCCAAGAGTGAACCAATCACATATAGATGGTGTATTATTTTCCACCTCCCCCACCCTTGGGTTATTAATACCAAAGAGGGATCCGAAGAAATTTATGGTGGCCCTAAATCAAAAACATACCACTGGTAGGGGGTTTTTATCTAATTCACTACCCAAATAATCATGGTAACCTCAATAATAAGATCATATTGTGATGATGATGGATCCAAATAAAATCCATCCCATTGGGCTAGGGGAATACTGGTCCAATTTGATTCTACCAATGAAACCTTATTTATATAAGGTATCTTACCTGTTAAATCCAATACATCCCTCTATAATGAATTAAACGTACATGATCAATATATGTATAGTAGAATGTAATTTCCCCAACCCTATGTGAGATTCAGATCTACATAATAGAACCTTTTCAAGTACTATGTGTATCTTGATTCTTATTTCTATAAGATACATAGTGATGTTTGAATCTGAAATATTTTGTCAAGTCACAATATAAATGTAAAAATTCCCCCACATATAGATCATAAAATCATATTTAATTTCTTATATCAATTATTATGTGTGTCTTTATTCCTATTTTTTATTGATATATATTTATTTCATGATATCAAATATTAGTTTTATCCATTAAATTATTGAAAAATGTTCCCTACATGAATATGGGTCAATATTTTATACGTAAATTACCATATGATAACTAAGTGTGTCTTAATTCATGTTAAAAAAGGATAAATAGTGACACCCAAATATCAAAATGTGATCCCAACCAAAATATATATAAAAATACAACCTGTCCTGCTTACAGTTTGGGATTATGCAGTGAACTTTATGAATAACTATATGTGGCTTGATTAAAAATTATACAATATATTTAGTGATATATGGATCTCAATTAATGGGTTCAACTCTAATTTAAATAGAAAATACCCTTTACCTATATATAGGAATGACCTATGTAGAGAAGTTTTCATTGAAGAACTATTTATGGATTCATTCCTATAACCTCCAGATATGTAGTGATACCCATATCCAAAATCATGGGCCAAAACACAATATGTTAAAAATTCCATATACCTGCATAGGTACTTGAGATGTGTGGGGGAAATTCTCATGTAAGAATCACATGTGAATTTATTCATGTCACCACTAGATATATAGTAACACTAGGATCCTCCATATCAAGAATATCCATGATTTTCTAGGAACCCCAATCATGTCCCTTTATGAGATCATAATCTATATAGAGGCTCCAATATACATTAAAATTTGAACACCCCCTAAAATTCCGTTTTTATGAACTATCATACAACTCATTCGACTACCCAGTCATCCTTTGTTTCTCATGTCATGCATGAATTACATGATCTTAGGGAATTAAGAAATATACTCTAAATGGTGATATGAAGATGAATAAGGAATAGGGAATTTAATCCAAGAAATATGACATTAAAATTCATGATAAATTCCTAGTTTCATGACATTAAACTGCATGAAAACATTGTAGTCACATGACATTAAACTACATGAAAAAATCAAGTCACATGATGTTAAACTAAATGAAAAAAAGTATTCATACTAAAGAGATCATCCCCATGAAAAAATTTTATTAAAAAATTTCATGTTTTCCCCTCACAATGAGAATGTTTTTAATTATTAATGTCAATGCCTTTAGGGTTCTTGAACCCTTCTTTAATATTTCCTTATTTATAAATTACCTTTATATATTTGATATCTGATTTGATACCAACTAGTTCCATGAGTTGATATCCTTCTCTTCATACACCGTAGACAAGGATCTCTGCTTCTCATTTTCATCTCTATATGAAATTGGTAACTGGGAATGGTAATATGAAGGACCCCACTTGAATTTTCTAGTGAATAATGAAAATCATTAAATATTGTGCATAGAATATGTTTTATTACAACAGGATATCCCCTCTATGAAATCCATGATTAGTTTTCATAATTCCATGGATTAAGGGATTACACAATTATTTATTGTTTTCATATAGCTATCGGTATTCAACTCTCATTAGATCTCATATTATTAGTTTATGATATACACTTCTCACAACAAAACTATTCTTCTAGATTCAGATACCCCAGATGTTAAACATCTTTGTATCGTACACATTTTTAAACCAAGTTTAGGACATCGCATTCTAGATACCATTCATTTTGGGGGTATGTTTCCCCTACAAAGAACTATATTTTTTACCTTCAAAATCCATATATAAACCACATTTTCTTCCAAACAAACATCAGACCCCATTTTCTAGATTAAATCACTAGATACACTGATGTGATATTCTCTTGAAATTTCATATACCATGGTCTAACATCCTCCTAGTTTTCCTTTTCAGAATATTGGTAATTAGGTCTAACTAATTCAGAAGGAATCTCACTAGGTTTTTCTGGTGAATCATGCAATACCTATGGTTTTGTGCTAAGGTAATTTTTTGGTTCTTGAAGGGACCACACTAAAATTCAATGAAAAATAACAAAACTCCTCAGAGATTATGCCTATGGGAAATTTTTGTTACTTAAGGGACCCCTCTAGGATTTAACATAAATCCTATGTGGTTATGCCTAGTGGATATTTTAGTCCCATAAAAAGGACCCCCTTAATCCAATGTGATATTTCATTGATGGTGGGGTGTCGATCCCACTGATCATCAAAAAATCATTATTTATTTAAGAATTTAGAGACATTATTTTCTTTTTTCATTTTCACATGTCTAAGAAGGATTATTAATACATCAGTGTTTTGTGGATTTAAATTCCATGTCCTGGTCAAAAGAATCTAAACTATATCAAATTTATATATGAACTATGTGTGGTATAATTTGTTTTATCACATGTTATGTAGTGATGCCCGGATCTCAAATCATGGGACCAACAGTAATATAAAGAGAACATGAACCTCCCTATATAAATGTCATATTATTGTAGGGAATATTCCATATATGAACTATGGGTGGATTGATTCTCATCCCCTTGAGACACATGGGGAAGATATCATATTTTAGAACAGTAACAAATCCTTTCCTACCTGAGAATGATACCTATATAGTTTTATTTTAGAAAATGATCGGCCTTTTCCAAATAGTAATAGTCCCTTCATTCCCTACACATTATTTAAATATTTGTTGGGATATTTTGAATAAAAAAACATGTGTATTTCTTCCCATATTGTGGGATATGTTGTGACACGTAGATCATTCATTTTAGGACCAAACATGTGTTCTCATCACTCCCAAGAATGTACCTCATTGTAAATGAAATAGGTACGAGAACCAAATCTATGTTGGAGACAAATTTGTGTGGTAACCAAATGTGAATACCCATACATATTCTATATCAGGATATCCAACATGGATCAATTGACATCCAAATTTTCTCTTATTTCCCACAACTACCATGACTGTTGTGACATTAGGGTACTTGAGAAGTCGCTCTAACCACTATGATCAATGTGAATTCTATCCTAAGAGAGTGAACTATGTCTTTAACACATAACGATATTCAACATGAAATTGGTATTTACATTGAATATATTATACCCTATAATTTTCATGTACTTGATAATAACATGATTTATCACTTCAATAAGAATTGTTTTTCAATACACATTGGAGTATCCTTCCATGTATTTGGACCCTACTTAAATATTATGTTCTACATGAAATGAATCTATAACTTATATATTTGAGTTGATACCAAAAAATTATTTGAGTCAACATCATTCTCTTGGAATCCCATGATTCTTGGGATCCCTAGATCTTGGTTCCACAATTAGAAAACTGGTAATAAATATAGGTTAATCCAAAGGGTCACCACTAGGATTCAATGGTGAATAATGAAACACCTTGAATATTTCACCTTGTGGATGTTATAGTCCAAGATGAGATCCCCACCCCCTAAATCCATAAGACATTATCTTTACTTTGTGGGATATGGGCCCTCCACTATTACTAATTGTTGGGCCATACCCACCGGTATACACTTATCATTGTCTCAAATATTATTAGGTTGTGGTTTACAATTCCTGATGCCCAACTATTCATGTGGATTCAGATACCCTTGATGTTACACATCTATATATTATACTCATTAGAAATGAATGATTATAATATCATATTCGTATACGCCTTCATCCATGGGAGTGCATTTCCAATGAAGACACAATTTATCCAATCTATTCATTCCCCATAGTGATACATCCTAATTTCGGGAAGTTAAACTACATGACAACAACCTGTTTGCATGATGTTAATGTACATGGAATGTGGTCCATCTTATAGGACCTATAATTTATTAGAGTGTGGCATCCTTTTGATAAATATGTGATATATATGAATGATTCATCTCAATAAAAAATGATATAAAAATTATCTATCCATATGCATGATCTTGATCTACACATTATACCCCTTAGCTGACTAGGATGTTGAGGCTTACTAAGGGAAGAATAAAAAATGACTATCCCTATATATGTCCTATATCGATATAGGGAGACTCTTTTCATAAGAGATTAATTTGGTAGGATTCCTTATATTAAAATATTTATAGGGAAACCTAGGGGAGCCTAACCAAAGAAATTTAATATTCCCCTATTCTCAAGGCCACTATAAAGGACCTTAAACTACTTAAGGATGGATAAGTCATATAGACTCACTTCATCTATGTATAAATAAAATTTATGTATGGATTTATTTATTATGAGATATTTTTGTGTTGGATGGGATTTAGTACATGGTTATACCCAAGTAAGAATGCGAGAGGATAAATAATGCCTTCCACATATAAATTCCCCCATATGGTGAAAAGTGTGTTGAAGGATATCTTGAAAATATTAAAATTGGTTCCTACTTCCTTACCACAAGACATTAAACTGAATGGAAGACATCCTCATCACATGATGTTAAAATTATATGATATATTTATCCCCACTATGTGATGTTAAATTATACATTACATTATCCATCATCACTCCATAACAAAGGACAATATTATCATTACCTTTGTTAACCAAAGTTATAGGATTCATCCATTATATTTTAAGAACCTCAATCCATAAAAAAACTTATTTTTTCATGCTCCTCGAGTTATATAAAACCTTCCAAGTCCCTTAGTAAGGGTAAAAGATCACTATGATTGTCCATGTATGAGATGGATCTACAAGAGGGCTGTAAAGTAATAAACTGGAGGAATATTAGCCCTGTAATAAGTGAATTATGATCCTTGGGTTCCATGACATCATCATAGTGGAACTTATCAACATAGTGTGATTTGTTATCATCCTCATCAAGACTGACCATACCATTTCTCATGACCCAAGAACCTTGATCTATGAATTACAACATTTTCATATCCTATTCCATAGGATATTGTCGTTATCTGGACCTCAGTAACCCTAATTTGATTTTTGTGTAACACTCCCCAAATACTAGGTCCACATGAAACACAACATTATGTTGTATTCACATTCGTAAAAGTTGTACAACCATAAAATTTTTCCCCTGACATTCCAAATTTCATGATAGTAGACATTTAGTTAAAGATAAATACAACATTTCTGTTTAAAAACCTGAAAAGAATAATATGAGAAAAAAATCAGTTCTCCTCTCTCTAAACTCTTAATCTCTAGAGTTTATTAAATGGTTAGATAATTTATTAAAATGGCTCAAATCTTGTATGGACCTTCAAGTGGACTTAGTTAAAGATGATCCATGATCACTAGAACCCATTTTTTTGAAGAAAAAGTTTGAGTAGTTATTATCACATTTCCCTATCAAGATAATGTGTTAACTAGTTGGTGACATGACTTTCAATGTGCTCGCACACTTCTTAAATCATACATTTTCATAAAACACCTTTATTTCATTGAATCGTGAGATGAATCCATTAATTACAAGAGTTGATAAAATTCTATTGGAACCCCGTAGCATTGATTTTTTTCTCTTGGATCATACCTATAGTGTGTTAGCAACAAGGATTTATTTTTTGAAAGAATCCCACTAGGATTCACTATTGAATAATTCAATCACTGAAAGAAAGTTCTTATAGTATGTCTTGGACCCAATGGGAAGGCACCCACAAATTGTTATGCAATTATCTTGGATATGCATGATACTAGTTTCCATCATCACTAATGGTTGACCTATATCCACTATCCCCTATTTTTAGATGAATTAGATATTCGTAGACAGTGATTTATAATCCCCATGACTAGAATATTCAGGTGGATTTAACATCCTTGACATTACATCCCCATATACTATACCCGTTATAAAAGAAGGAACTCGATTTTCCATTCTCAAACCTTTTTATTGTTCTCACCGCATGACCAAAAACCACATGATGTAGGTCCCACATTTTACAATCATAAATAAGTACTACCCATATGGTGATATAACCCTTATGGGATAATATATCTTCCATACTAACTTCACTATTCATGTGTATAAATCATCATAAATAACCCATGACCCATATAAAAGAGTGTATAACCTTGTCAACATATGAGTTAGATCAATATAAATGCATCAAAACCCTCCACCAGATGCATCTTCTCCTTGTATTAAAACACCTTCAATTCATTTGAGACTTAGAAACATCAAAGAGGAACTTTACACCTCAGAGTGGTTCACTGTCATCCATTATATGGCTTCACCATTACACCACCATCTATTCAAACTCCAAGATATGTAATTTTACAACCCATATTCCAACTATCCAATATGATTTGGCCTCCCAAAAATTATACCACCATACATAAAACCAAATTTTACAAAGGATGAGGATTATTCAAAAACCTCATGAATATACATTGTTCAATTTCTTAATAATGTTGTGAGGTTTCCAAACCATTATTTCATACCCATCATACAAACAGGATTATTTCCTATCACTCGATCTACACTCGAAATGGCGACTGTGGATCTTCTATTGTATCTGCACTTGAAGGAAACAGAGAAGATAGTATGAAATGAAACGTCTTAAGCACAAAATACAAGAGTTAAGGTTATCTCCTTCATGGAAGCGCTGACAGGCTTTGAGCTACCCAAATCACCATCGATAAAATCTAGTAGTATCAAGAAATTGGAGGATGGTGGATTTTGTGTGGAAGAAGACTCAGCTGTGATCCAACAGGGAAATCAGCTATGTATGTTCTCTGTTATGGGTTGTGTCACATATCTTAAGGTGGATAAACCATGGTCCATTACTGATTTGAATTTTAGAATTGGATCTTGTTGGGGTTTCAATAATTGGAAACTTGTTCCAATCAAGAAATGTTACTTCCATATTTTGTTCTCTTCACAAACAGATTTGGACCGAGTATAGAATGTGGGTATCCTAAGCCTGAAACCATTCCTCCTTATACTCTCTTAATGGGACTTTGCGTTTAATCCTAACTTGCATAGAAATAACACTACACAAGTTTGGTTTAGGTTTTTTTAATCTGAACTTGTTTTTTAGGAACCCCCAAATCCTTAATGACATTGCTTCTTGCATTGGCACTCCTTGGAAAATTGACCATAGGACTCTTAATGGAGACCTTGGTTTGTGTTCTAGAGTCTTGATTGAGGTTAATTTGGAAACAAAACCTCCTCAATCCATTACCTTATCTACTAAGGATTACAATAAAAATTGTGAAGTTGGAATATTAGAGGCTCCCTCCATATTGTGAATTCTCTAAGCTCGCTGGGAATTCCATTCACAATTTCTGGAAAGTCCACAAACAGACTCCACAACTAAGCAATACTAGCTGGACTGAAGCCAAAGGAAATAGAAGAGTGAAACAGTCAAATTTAGAGAAACCTAAAACGTCAAAAAAAAGGTAGAGGACAAATGGGTTGTAAAGTCCAATTCATTTTTAATGTTAGACTTTGGAAAAGGTAAGTCATGGACTGTCCTAGTTGAGGTAGTGGATGCTGAAAAAATTGAACAGAACATTAAAAATTATATTGAAGACAAATCCTAGACATTTTTTCACACCCTCTACATGAAGATGATTTTTCTGACCTTCCCCCTGAAACAACTTCCCATTTGGTCCATAATATAAAGGATACAAACTCGGGTCCTGATGAATTAGGTTTTAAGATGCAGGAGATACAGGCTTCTTCCACTGAACTTCCCTCACACGATGCTCCTATCACTGCCGATGACACAGTTTTGCATCAATATTCTAATATTGTGGACAACAACATAAAGGGTGGGTTGTATTATAAGGCTTCCCTCTTGTCTTCACCTTCCAACAGGGATTTGAGGAAGAAAAGTGGTGACACCTCCCAATTATAACCTAGAGAGATGAATAATTCTCCTCGTGTTCATTATCCTAACAGTCTATTTTCCCAAGCATCTAACATGGAGGTTTTAAATAAGGAGCATCGTTACCCTTTGGATACACATATGGATTTGCAGAGTAAACAGAATATTACTTCAAAGGAGACTACTTCTAGTGTTTCAACCAGATCAAAGTCCACGATCAAAAAGGGTGGGGGGGAAACCCCAACAAAAAAGGGTATAAATGAATATTTTATATTGGAACTATCATGGGATTTCTAACCATGACACTTTTAATGTTCTTAGAAGATATATCACTACTCATAAACCTAGACTCTTTGTTATTGCTGAACCTAAAATAAATTATCCCTCTAGATTATAGCATTATGCCACCTTTGATTATTCCTTCCTAAGGTCTTGTATTAATAGGATATCTTGTGAATCATTATGGATTTTTTCTTATTCCTCTATTCAAAATGTTAATATCTACAATATTACTAAAAAATCAATTACATGTGATTACATCTTTGAAAATTCTCGTGTCTACACTACCTCTATTTATACCTACAATAGATATCAAAATATACGAGCTCTTTGGAGTGATATCTACCAGTTGCATATCACAATCCATAACCCTTGGTTTTTAGTTGTCGACTTCAATGCTATTATAGCTCCAAGTGAAAAAGGTGGCCCTCCTCATGATTCCATCTCCTCTAGGGAATTCAGATCTTGTATTAAACTAAATAACATTGCAGAAATTATCTTATTGAGTGCTAAATTTACTTGGTTTCGTAAACATTATAATAGGATTGTCTCTAGAAAACCTAATAGGGCATTTACTAATGACCATGTTCTTGATAAATGGGATAATATCTCTAGTATTACCCTAGTGAAGATTTCCTTTGATCACCACACTATTCTGGTTAGTTTTTCAAATAACTTAAGTAAGCCTAGGGATCCTTTCAGATTTAATGTTGCTTGGCCTTCTATCCCTGATTGTAGGGATATCATTAAATGTACTTGGGCTAATATTCATGATCAAAATAATGATTTTTCTTGTCTGTTGAAATTGAAAATGCTAAAACAAGTCCTAAAAAACTGGTGTAAAGAAAAATCTAATGATATCAATAATGATATCAAATCTATGGAAAAAGAACTTACTGAATTTCAAAACGAGAATTCCTCTTTTAACTTTTCTCATGATATTCAGCACGAAACAAATTTTTCCTCTCTGCTTATAAATTTACTTTATTTTAAGGATAATATTAAAAAGAAAGTCTTTAACTACAAATGGCTGAATGATTTGGATATGAATAATAAATTATATAATTCCCTTTATAGAGTGAAGAATGATTATAGGCCCCTTTCCTACCTTAGAGATGGGGAAAAGATTCTTGATTCTGAGGAAAGCATCGTCAATCACGTTGTCTCTCACTTTTACAATATCTTCAATGGAATTGATATAGACAGGGAAATTAGGCCAGATGTTATTCCGTCTTTGGTTACTGATGAGGATAACTTGTTACTTAATAGTACCCCTCTTGATCAGGAAATCAATGAAACGGTCTTTAGCCTAAAAGTGGATGGTTCCCTTGGGCCAGACATCTTCAATAATGGATTTTACCAAAACCACTGGGATGTTATTCAGGATGATGTTTGGCGAATAGTGAAAACATTCTTTTCCAATGGCACTCTTCCTCATGGACTTAATGATCAATTTATTTTCCTTATACCTAAAACTGATAATGCTAATGAAATTCACCTCTTCATACCCATTTCTCTCATAAACTCTATCTTTAATATCATTACTAAATTGATTTCCAATAGAATTACTATGATTAGAAATAGAATAGTCTCATGGAACCAATTTGGATTCATCAAGGGAAGATCCATCCAAGAATGTATTTGCCTTTCCTCTGATTCCACTAACCTCTTAAATAGGAAAACTAGAGGTAGAAATGTTGCTAATAAGATTTATATTACTAAGGCTTTTGATACCATTGACTAGAACTTCATGTTTAAGGTCTTTAGGATATTTGGATTTAATGAAACTTTCATTAATATGGTTAAAATGCTTTTCAATTTGGCTCAAATTTCCTTTCTCATTAATGGTTCACCTAGAGTTTACTTTAAATGTTCTAAGGGTGTTAGAAAATGTGACCCTCTTTCAGTTATTATTTTCTCTATTGTTGAAGACTACCTCAGTAGGATGCTCATCCAATCTTTAGAAAATCAAAGTATCAAACCTATCACAGATGCTAGGAATTTGATCACCCCATCAATCCTTCTTTATGCAGATGGTATAATTATCATTATTCAAGGTGACAATAAAAACATAAATAATCTTAATAATATCCTCATCCATTACCAAGATGTTTCTGGTCAGCACATCAATTGGAATAATTCTTACATATAATTTAGTAAAGAATTTTTCCCCGGTAGAAAACTCAACATTTCTAGTTTCTTAGGGGTCAATGAGGGTTTTCTACCCTTCACATACCTTGGTGTTCCTGTTTTCTAGGGTAGACCGAAAGCAGAATATTTCGTTCCTATCATTGATCAAATGCTTAGAGAGCTTTCCTCTTAGAAGGGCTCAAATCTTCTGATGGCTGGGAGAATTTGTCTGGTTAAATCCACTATTGTCTCAAAATTGGTCTACTCTATGATGATTTATAAATGGCCGAAAGGTATGTTAAAGTGCATCAATATCGACATTAAAAACATTGTTTGGACTAGTAGTACCTTGGAGATGAAATTGGTTATTGTCCCATGGGATACCTGCTGTAAACCAATTGATAAAGGAGGTGTTGGTATTAAGAATCTTGTTAAGTTCAATGAAGCTCTCCAAGATAAGCTTGCCAGGAAAGTAATTAATAATGACTATCCCTCTATAAATTTTCATAGAGATATATTTATAAATAAACTCATAAACAATGAGGTCTAATTTCTTACTTTCTCTATTTGGCCTTCTATTAAAAACACCTTCATTTCTATTGAGGCTAAATCCAGATGGATGGATAGTAAGGACTCTAATTTAAGATTTTGTTTTGACAATTGGACTGGTGCTCCCTTGTTCTACTTGATGTCCAATAACCACCGTTCTTTTCTCAATAATTATACCATAAAACATGTGATGAGCATTCCTAAACCTGACTTTCCTAATGAAATAAACCAAATTGTTGAGAGCAACCCCTTCACTAACACGAATGATTTCCTGATTTGGGAAGCTTCTCACAATGGAATGCTTGATTCTAAAAACTACTACAGAAATCTGTTTATCAATGAAAATAAAAATCTCTCCTAGATTAAAAACTTTAATAAACCTTGGCATAAACCTTAGATATTCACATTAGTTGGGCACATTTCTCATTACAAAATCCCCACATATGATTTCTTATAATCCTTTGGAATTAATATTTTCTCTAAATTTCGAATGTGTAATCATCAGAGAGAGGATATTAATCATCTTTTCCTTTCTTGTGATATGGAAACTGCTCTCTGGCATTATATTTCTGACATCTTTGAGTGCAGTAGGTTTTGGATAGTTCTATTACTCTGTAGATTCAACGGTACATGGACATTTCTGACTCCCAATAGATCAAAAATATTCTCCTTGCAGTTGTGATAGAGATTCTTTATGTAATCTGGTATGGTCGAAATACTATTATTTTTCATAATAAATCATTCCTAATTAATTTAGGTAAAATTAAAATTCTCATGGCCATCTTTGAGGTGGCCTCTATTCAAAAGGATCAATGTAGCATCTCGGTTCGTGATTTTGGGATCCTTCGTCGGATTGAAGTGAATGGGAAATATCCTCATCTAAAGCCTACCATTGAAGTGTTTTGGCTTCCTCCTCCCCCAGGATAGATTAAAATTAACATTGATGGTGCCTCAAAAGGCAACCCAGGACATGCTGGTTGTGGTGCGGTTTTCATGAAGCACCTGGATCAGACTCTTGGATGCTTTTATGGATATTGTGACACTACATCCATGCTCGAAAAGGAGATGTTGTGTGTTATACATAATATCTCTTTTATAAGGCATCGCAACTGGAACAACATCTGGATCGAGAGTGACTCCACTACTATTATCAAGGCCATTTGGAGTGGTACCATTCATCTTTCCTGGCAGCTCACTGCTCTCTGGATTAATTGTTTAAACTTTCATTCTAGGATCAAATTCATCTCAACTCATACCTACTGTGAAGATAAAAGGATTGTTGATGGGATTTCTGATATGGGTGTTTCTCATGCTATGACTTGGAGGGACGATCATCCTCCTGAATTACTCCATATCTATGTTAGAGATGTTAACAAAATTCCTTATTTCAGACTTATGTAATATCTTTTTTATCAAAAAAAATTGGTGTTTTGGTGATTAACGAGAACACTACCTTTCAAAAAAATCATAAGGTCGAATAGATTCAACCTAAAAGTACATGTTCCCATTAGTCTCTTAAGACATAAAGAAATATCCAATTGAGAGTGACACAATTCTCACTAGGTTGAATTCCCAAAAAGGGTACATGGTAAAAAATAGCAAAGCCTCTATTTTTTTTAGAAACACATGTTGTGTGATTCAAAAACATTTGGAATTTATTAAATTTAAAAGTAATAAAATTTATTAGGATGAAAATCCCAAGATGGGAATCTAATTCCTAGCCTAATAATATTTCCCCAAATTATTCTTATAAAAAATTAATGGATAAAAAAGGAAAAATATTATATGAAGCATTTTTTGGCCCTATAAATAATTAATATATGCTCACTATGACTATTTACCTATGAAAAAATATGAGTGAATCTCTATTCCTCAATAATTTTTGTGGAACATAGTCTCTTCGTGTCTTAAAACTACAATAGACTTTTCCAACCCATCAAGAACTAAAACTAATTAGATTTTCCTAACCTATGTAGCCTCAAATATTTCATGATATCCAAATATGTTCAATATCGCTACCAAAACATGGGCCCCTATTGGTTATGCCATTAAAAAGTGTTGAAATCCACTTTTCTACATATGAAATAGATCCATGTTAGAGGATTCACTTTTATGTTCTTAATCAATGAACCTATATCCCCTATGCATGAGATTTATCAACATATGAGTCTCACATCATCAAACTATGTATGGATTCATTCCCACTGATTTAGGATACTAAAGATATCTAATTTTCTTATTTTGGATCAATCCAATAAATTCATTTTCATCCCAATCCATTTTTCATCTTCATATTTTTTCTATTCCATATTTTAGAATGGATATTCCTATAGTTTAGAATAGTCTTATGGGAATCCTAATTTCTCGAGATGGATTTCCATTTATATAATTGAATGGTTTATTATTCTAGATGACCATACACCTTGAGTGAATATTCTCCTCTTGGTGGTTCTAAAAATTCCTCAGTCAACACCCTCCTCAAAAATCCTCTCATGAGGTTCATTATCTAAAAATTCTATATGTTAAATTAAATATAAATGTTATCTATTTTTACCTTATATTTTTATTCATTTCATTTTGAATGAATCAAATTCTCGCATGTGGGGTGGGTGATTTTGTTACCTCGCAAAATTGTGTACCGATCACATTTTTATCAAAGATTTGAGATGTGTGAAGCCTATTAAAATATATTTTATATTTTTTATATAGGAAATATAAGTAGGTTTGTAAGTGGTATTATTGATGAATGAAGGCATGTTATTAGGATTCATTTTATATGGTAACATATTATAACCCTTATTTGACTCATTTTACATAGATTTGATTCTAAGTATTTTTCATGTTACTTTATCCAAAAATGTATATGGCCATGATAGCTTACTAGATATCTCAACAAGGGAATATATAGGTGTTACCTTATCCATGTACAGGATATAGACAACTAGATGGCCTAGTGACTTTTTTGGGAAGGTATAACACACACTGTGGGAGAGAATGGAGCATACATGTGGTATATATGTGGGACGCATAATGATGTGGTGGGGATAGGGAGGGAATGAGTGTTGGTGTGTCTGGGTACCGACCATATTATTGTGACTAGATGAATGAATGACATAAGGAATAATATTAATTGCTCACTGATCGATATTAAAGTCTATTCTGGAAAAAAACACAACATAGGTATTATTCACCCATTAAAACAAATGTGTACAATGTATATTTCTCAATCCAATAAAGTATAGCCATATTATCATTCCCCATTGTTTTATTCATCTTTTTCTCATCTTTTTCACTCAATGACACCTCTGGATTATTTCCACAAGCCATATCCAATGTCTACTCAACTCCACTACCCAATCAAATAAGTACCATTGTCTTCAACTCCACATCCATTAACAACTTGTTTCTGATCCTAAGGAAACCAATTTTGACACTCTAATAATCGAAGTTGAAAATTAATCTTCCATGAAATACTACACATTTGTTTATCACATGAATGATGAATGTGTTTGTTTGGATGAATAGAATCCATAAATATTTATGAAAATGGATTGTGTAACAGAATTATTGACAACCATAGAGGCATAAAATGTTCAGACGAGGCTGGTCATCTAATACACATGAGTCCATCATGTGATATTATAAAAATCTAATAAAAATTATGATTTTCATTTGAATCCACACTGGAATCATGTAGATCATATGAAAAACAGTGTAAGCTTTCTTAAAGAGAGGCTTCTAACTTTTATAGATGTATTCATTTGAGTCAATCACATAAATAATTATGGATCATATGAAGAATGTATCCATTTAGAATTTAAAAAAAAATAATTATTTCATGTCAAAGTGATCGATAAAATTAAATGAATCCATCACATGATCAGAATATCTATTTCCCTCAACCTACAAAAAATTGTAGGGTTTACTTTGAAGGAGGTGTGATGATCAAAAGGAATTGATTTTCATATGGGTGGATGAACTAAATGAATCTATTAAATTATGATAAACCATCAAAAGGGTTTCTATGTATCATGTGATCGTATCATTATGATCATGGAATCCAAGATGGAATCACATGGTTCACATGAATACAATGTATGTTTCCTTCATGAGTGGCTTCCAAGATTTATAAATTTTCATTACATTAATCCACCAATTGTTTTCCAATTTTTTTATGGACATGATGAATGAAAATTTGAATATCATGTATTGTATGATGACACCATGTGAAGAATCAATGACCATGAAAATCAATAAAACCTTACATGTGAAGCATAAGTGTTTTTCTAGAATTTTAGGATGTGAATCCATTATGTGATCACTTATGCGTCCTACAAAGAATACCATGCAAATATTTCCACCACCTCATGTCAATGAATTTGGCATCTTCACCTTGAAAAGTGGAGGAAATATTGACCGCCTTTAACTATGTAAAATAATTCTCCTCTTTAATAAATGATAAGAGGAAGTGGAAAAAAAGGGACTAAAAAGAGGGTTTGAGATGAAGAATTGGAATATTGGAGGAAATGGGATACTACCATTGTTGGAATTATCAATGTAATCATGAAAACTTATCATGAGAAACCCATTGCGAGGCGACATTGTGATAACCTATCACATGTTCACTTAGAGGTCAGTTGATCACATGATGATATAGAAATAATTTGATAACCTCATGAGAGAATATGTTGAGTATTTAATCCATGTAGATTTTATATAAAACCCATGGATAGGTTTTCATAACCCAATATAATTACCCCCTTAGGATCATGTGATCACATACATCATTTTCATGCAAAAACTCTCTGACATGAGGCCTTGAAATTAAAGTGAACCCTCTAAAATATATTTGTTTCCATGAAAACACTAGTAGGTGAACCCTTGACATTAATCCTTGGTTATTCACACCACATGTTGCATAAAGAATTTTTTTTTGTTCTATCATGATACCCTTGGGAATGCAGCTTCAAACCGTGGATGTATGCCATTATTTATGTTCATGATCATGGACATGTTCAAGATATTATTTCATGTTACTCTCTTAGGATCTAATGATCTCATTACTTATCACTAGTATCGGAATTAAATTATGAAAAGAACCATGGAAATGTTGGACTTAATGATGTGTAAGGCCCTAGAGACGTCTGCTTTGATCATGAGAAAGGCCATGGACAAGGAGGCGTTGTATTTTTTCAGACCTATGACATGTAATATTTGATTAAGAAAATATCCATGGACATGACAATAATACACATTGAACATATTAGATAGATAACCTAGACATGTTAGGATGACACCTTATATATGTCAGTAATACAACCCCATACATGTCTTGTATACACCTTGGGAAAAGTAATCCATTTTTGGCGGACACACATGGACATACACCTTTTATACCCTCGACTATGATCTATTTCTAGAGTGCCCCATTTTTATGGGAAGTTTCCTTAATGGGATAGGGTTCCTAACACTTAGGACCTTATTTATGCAATTCCATCATATTTCCCTTTACATCATACAAAACATATTCGATGGACTATTTATGTTCTTCATATCTCTATATCCATCAGAGGATATGCAATGAATATTTAACATGGGAGTTCATCCTGTTATAAGTGCTTAAAATTACAAAAAAATCTTTGACAATAATAATAACGTAGTGTAATCACCCTTCCCAACCCATCAATGGGTTAATAGTTAACTAAAATATGATTATTCTACATCCTTCCCAAATGAAATATGTAAGACACCTTCCAAATCATTGAGCTCCAATTGTCATCCACCTTAGTGTATGTCTATAATTATCCCCAAAAACCTATAAATCATTGAACCCTAATTTTTATATGAGTCTATAATCCACCCCTTTCCATCAACAAAAATGAAATAACAATATACACAGATACCATCTTATGTGTAACCCCCACCATTTATTTAATAATATTAAACCAATCATTTGGTTTTGGGAAAACTAAAATTATGATGTCACTGATTCCTATTATAAATATGATAAATTGGATTCCACCCTAAGTTCTGATATCCATACCATATTCTCCATGAGATTAGTAATCATTACTATTTTAAAAAACCTTGGCCTACATGCCCCATGTGCACATTTTCTAATGTAATGTAAACAATCGTCCACTATCTCTTGTTTCTCTCACTGATCCTTAATCACATTGGATTATAGACTAGAAATGATTATAGAAATAATATGATGTGAATTCCCAAAATGTGGGAAATTAATTTGGATTTAATTCCAATTACAGATCATCTTCACTCAAAAGGCCATATTTCTGATGAGGTAGTTTAAGGTATCATTACTTGCATAAGTCCATCTAGAGGCCTCACCAGTGACACCTTTTACAATGCAGACACTCAATACCTAAACTAAATGGGATTAGATTCCTATCATCACAGAATACATAGGAAAACTAACCAAGGATTGGTCCTGATACTCAATATTAAAATGTCCTCACTTATGGTCATTCCATATAACATTAAACAATACAGTGTATTCTTGTCATATGACCTTAAACTATGACAAAAAAACAATGTGGGTTTTGACATCTATTCTTGAAGGATATGTATGAATAATATTAAAAGTTCAATCCCATATCCAACACACCAACTGCCTCCCTGATTAGTCCTAAAATCTAGAGTTCTTTAATATGTATATAAAATAGCACATCACAAATAGATATAAGAATAATTGAAAACCTTTGATACAACAAATTTTTCCCATACAGACATGATAATGAAAAATTATTTGGAACATTTGTAACCATTACAACATTGTATATTAGAAAGGATTCAATAACATATTTTAAATCTATAATATAGTCCAAGAGTAAAAAATAATTCCCTAAAAAAGGGTGTGACGAGCCATATCTCCCATCCACTATACCAATATGAGTTCTTTTATTTTATTATATTTAAAACCCCATGTTGTATATTTCATTTTGAAAGTCGGTCTAAGGATAATTAATCATGTGGGAATTTTTAGGAGTTTACATGAGAAAGAAATATTGTAAAATAGATATAAATGATTATGAAACCCCACTCAATTACCCACAGTTAAGTATCGAGAAATATCATACTATGTTTTTCGGAATCAATATTGAAACATATTTTTTTCATGAATTTTTGGATTCTTCGAGAGGCTGGAGAGGGATATGTGGTCTATTGTGAAACATCCAATTTTGGTATTGGATCCATTATCATGTAAGTAGAAAACATGGTGGGTTATGGCTCCAGAAATATTATGCCACATGAGAAGAATTATCCAACTGAGGTCATTGAAATCTAACCTATGATGCGTACACTTATGTGTTATAAAAATGGCCTTTTGGATAAATGTTTACTTTTTATTCTTTCCACAACATATTCATTTATATATTCCTTGAAATATTTTTACCTTCGGCAGAGTCCTTGGGTGGAGTGAATACATTCCTTCGATATAAACATTAGATACATACATTGTAAGGGTAATGTCCTTGTAGATGCTTTGAGATTGAAAATTCTAACCTAATACATTAATGAATCATTAAAATTGTAGAATATGATGGCTCTATTTACACTGTTGTATTTTGGAGTCCAGTAGGATGTGTTTATTATTGTGTTGACACACATTCAACCATCCTCTTAACTTATTGGGATAATTCTTTAGTACAAAAAATTGATGTTGAATACTATGGAATCATGGAATCTCTTTATAGTGGATAGACCATTAGAGAGTGGGAGTTCATCATTAGGACATCCTTTGCTTCTAAAACCCATATTCCATACCATTTCTCATCATAAAAATTATGATGGTGTATTTCCATAATTCCCATTGATTATTTCACACGGTTACCATGAAAAGATTCAATGACATATAGTGATGATCAATGTGTCTTTGTATAAGAGGTTGTGGGTTGTGATCAATATAAAGGCCAAAATTGATCATTTTATAACCATTCATGATAGAACTAATGTTTAGGACATGGGACAAAAGCATGTGCTTCATATAGTTAAACTTTATGGCATTTAATTTGTTATGGTTTATGATAGTAATCCATAATTCACAAATAATTTATAGGAATTCCACCATGAGGCATTAGGTTTCTCGGTGATATTGGGAATTTTGTATCATCCATATATGGATGGATAAAAAAATTATCTATAAAAATCTTGGAAGAAATGATTTATAATTTAATTATTGATTTTAGTATAGCTTGGGATAGTAGTAATGGTCTGATTGAGTTTTTCTACAAAAATAGATACTATTCATCCATCATTATGATGCCCATTTACGACTTGTATGAATACCCATGTAATCCTATATTATGTTGGTTTGATATTGGTTATGCATCCTTAGTGGGACATAGTTTTTTCCAATAGAAAATGAAAGATATATATTAGATTCATCATATAATAGTTACAGATCAATGTTTTCACAAATTGTATGATCGTCATCACAAATACCCATTGGACATTTTATTTGGTGGCCAAGATTTTTCGAGATTTTTACCTTGGTTGGGACCCTAATGAAATGGAAAATAGTGAAATACTACATTTAGATTTTTTGGACTTTTTGAGGTTGTGGAAAAAATTGTAAAGGTGGAACACCATTTAGTGAATCCACATCATTTATTTTCAATTTATAACTAATTTCTCATATCATATATCAAAATGTATCTCTCTTACCCAGCTCATGTTTTGATCTTGGAGGACCTTGATGTTGAACCTGATTTTTCTGTGATTAGTCATCCAGTCCAGATCAATTACTATGAGAGAAATGTTCTTCATACATTGTCAACACCTTTGGTTAGAGTGCTTTGGTAGCACAATTCTAATTCTCATCTAAATTAACCAATACATTAAATAAATAGATATCCCAATTTAATAGATAAATATTCACAGCATAATATATCCATCTATGCAAGAATCGGATATATCAAATGCCTTTGGAAAAAATGAAATTTAAACAATTGGTTTATAAAATATCATTATAATATCTCACTATGTTCTTTGTAACTTTCACCCATTATAGAAATATAAAAAATAACAGTTTTCATCATTTTATTGGAAAATAACCATAAGCAATGGTGATCTCATATGATCACTAAGAGTAATCTTGGGATATATCAATGATGGTAGAACCATAACTTGAGAAAACTGTTTGTGAACATTTCATTAACATTTTAAAATAATGTAAATAGTTTCATAGATCACACCCATGAGTCATGGAATATTTTATTGTAGATTGTAATACATAAATAATAAGGAAATGAAATATCATGGGCCATGAGTGAAAAATATTGTCATAAGAAATGGAATTGTGGCATACAGATAAGTATATAAAATCATTTATTTATTAGTCAATTAACCATTCCAATACCATCATTGTAGAACGTGTTCATTCCAAAAACATTTATAGTAGTCACCATTCACTCACAAGATTGTCTTAGTGGAAAACCAGCCTTATATAAATGGGTTTACTCCCCATTAGAATCCTAGGTATATCATGGGATATCATTCATTGGATAATTCATTAGAGTAATATATATATTCCACTAGTCACAAAATGAACATTATATATATGTGTGTCACACAATAATAAATTATTCATTATCTTAGAATCTATGAAAATAAATGGGTTTCATAATCATTTAGTATTACCATAACCCATTAAAAACAAAAAGAGTTTTATAAACAATTTATCATTTCATCACATTATAAACCGTGGAAAAGAATTGGGTTTCATAAAAATTGTTTCATCAAATTTTTAAACCAACAAGAGAAAAAATAATTATTATTCCTTGGATCATATCCCTTGTAATGAATAAGTGATTTTATAGGTAATTTTATTTGATGGATAGAAACACCAGTAAAAGATCATTAAATAATTATTTTGGAAAATAAACTTTTATGTTAAAATCACATATTACGAAAAGAGAAAATATAAAGGAATATATTTATAATTAGAAATTACAATGTAAAAATTTAAAGGGATATTGGATGAAAAAATCAGTCATGGACATGAGAAAATCCATTCATACCATATGAGTCAAAAACATTCATTTCACACTATTACAAAAGGGCTAATAATTACCTCATTTAGAAAATAAAAAGAAGATTCCATTCAAACCATTTTGTTAAAATCAAAATATGGGTAAATTTGAATTTTTGAAATAAAAGTATAGTTGTAAAAAAATTATAGAACAATTTAATAAAACATAGATATGTAATAAATTGGTTTTTTGACCTAGGAGAGAAATGTAGTTAATTTAAATAAAAACATATTTTTATTCTACTAAGTACATAAGTTCAAGAAATTGAATGTAAAATATGTATTTTAAAAAAAATATCCATATGAAAATAAAATTATTGAGTATCTTTAGGGATTAACCAAATCATTTAATCTTTATGAACTTAATCATAATCAATCTCAATAAAAAATGAGATTTTAACATAAAACCCTTACAACATTAGAAACATTTGAATAATATGACCTATGAAAAAAAATAAAAATTGATATATATTTAATAAACCTTAAAATCAAAACAATAATAATAAAATATATTCAACTTTAGTATATACACCACATAAAATAAATATATCGTTAATATGACATGTGTCCCACAGAAATAAAACTGAGATGAAAATCCCTTACTTTACATCCATATTTCATAATACAAATTGGAATCTCATGTATATTAAATAAATATTATTTATACATTAATTATGGAACTATATTCATATATATTATAACTTTTATGATTAACATTTATCCTATATCACACATTTATTATAAATTCTCTATTAAAATAACTATTTCTGGTGATATCTTCTTTTTTTCACATATGTTTTGGTTCAGTAGTTTTGGTCCATTTATTTGGTTCATGGTTATATTATCTATTTAATTTTAATCATGAATTAAATATCATATATATTCGTTATATACATTTCTATATCCATTCATAAATTTAGACATATAAAAAAACTAAAAATTCATGGAGGTGGTAGGTCGTATGTACACATGAATGTTGTTTCAATTATTCTATGGATAGAATGAAGTAAAGATAAATATTAATTAAAATTTATAGGATCATTATTATATCATATATATCACCTATATTCATAAAATTAATCCAAATTACCATCAGTGTAAAATACATATGAAAAATAAATCACATTGATTCATGGAAATTGTAGTTCACTTATACGCATGAATGACATTATTGTTTCAAAATGATTTGTATGGTAAGAAGGTATAAATAATATAATAATTAAAAAAATAAAATCTGTAAATATCTATCATTACCGTAATAATTACCATCTATAATATATGATTATGAAAAATTAATTGTATTTCTATGTGGATAAGATATGTCAGGTGTACGGACGAGCGATACTTTCACATATCATTTAATGGTAAAAACATGTCTAATGATATTTTATGGATGATAAAAAGTTAATAATATTTATGATACTTATGATATTTTTTATTAAAAAAAATATAGATATATATGAGGTAAATTATATTAGAAACAAAAGTGATCGGATAAGGTGATTACCGCTTCTTTGAAATGACTCCTTTAGATATCATATAGAAGCCTTTATGGTAGATATTCTAGGAAGAGAATAACCTATAGTACATGTCTAGGTAAGTGGATGAGGTAAAATTTAAGAGTTTTATCAATATATAATGATAATTTTTTTTAATGAAGTTATGGAGTGGGTACAATTTTATAATTGAGGAGAGGGATAGTTTTGGAATTTTGCAGGAAATTAAATTATAATAAATTCATTCTCAAAACAAATGCCTTCAAATAGACTGGAATTATAGACTAAGTATGGATAGTGTTTTAATATTATCTACCAATATAATTTTTACATGTTAGGGTGTATTTTGAAACGTTTTCACTTTGATTAACCATTAGTTAACAAATTTGGATTTTAGCGATGGAAAAAACATTTTCAATATTAAAGCATTTATAAATTTAATTATATGGTCCAAATTGACCAAAAATGGCCAATTTATGAAATTTAAGACAATATAATATCCACTTGTCTCATTTCACGTTTTTTATGATTTATAAATAATTTAATAATATATTATTTTGATAAAATATGTTTATTGTTAATTTTGATGCTATAAATTTAATTTAACAATAAATACAACAAGAAAAAGGGTGAATTCGAATATAATCACTTAAAAGTACCCTAAAATTTCAAATAGATTTGTGAAATTCTTGGAAAATATTAATTATCTAAAATAATATTTGTTTATGGTTTTTTAAACTCTGTTACTTTATTTTTCAATTAATTTATTAAAATTTGTGACAACATTGTACAAGAATTTAAGGTATTTATATACTACCTAAAAATTATAGATAAATTAAAAAAATGAAAATACATATATTAATCAATAATTATTCAATTATATAATATCAAAATTTATTTTAAATCATATCTATTTCATGATAAATTATTTAATATATTATTCTAATTTTTCTAACCATTCATAATCATTGGATAAAAATTTGCATATGCCACTACTATATGGTTTAAAATTTTGAATCTAACCATAAATAGAGTCTATAATAATTAATATATAATAAAAATTTTGATAAAGGAAATATTTCATCTCAAATATTGTTATTAGGGTACCAAATTTATCATTTACAGTGCTGCACAAGCTCCACATTGACACTCAAATGGATTTTCATATTTTTCAAGGATTAAATTATACTGTGTCTTTTATTTAATAAATTATATGTTATATTTCCATTATGTTATAAATAATTATTCATCCCATATTTTTATTAAAATTTGATATATTATTTTTATGTCTTTATGATATTATAAATGATACCATATTTCATAAAAGCATATTTTTAATTATTCCCCAATAATTTAAATCCTTCATAAAAATGACATAAAAGATTATCCTAGGATAAATTTTAATTTTTAAACCAAAAAAATAAATTCAATTTCATATAATTAAACTTCTATAACTAATATAAACTAATTTTAATATAAATATGTTAAACCCTATAAAAATTATATTTTTGAAAATAACGTTTTATGTATAAAAATGAAATTTTAAAAACTCAACCATAAATTTGATTCTAATGAAATTAATTGGATTATTAATAATAAAATATAAATACTTTTTTTCATTTTAAAAAATTTTAAAATAAATTTTAAATTTTAAATTTTTTAAATAATAATACAAATTTTAATTGTCATCAAAATTTTGAGTATTAACATTAATGTCATATTTTTAGAAATCTTACAAAAACACCCTAAGTTAATTTTCATATAAATTTTTTATAAAATGAAATTATATTTATTATTTGTTCTATATGTTATAGAAATTAATTATAATATTTTTTTATAAAAAGTAATAAAATCATTTTTTAATGTGATGTATTTCTGGAGCATAAATTAACTTAACTAAAACAAGAGTGATTATTTAGAAAGGAAAATTCAGAATATTTATATTTCATATTGAATTTATATACATTTAATAATGTTTTTATTCATTTATTAATCTTCTAATTTAATGGATAGGTTATAACAGCCACATTAAATAATAATAATTTGATAGCATATAACGATTTTTTAAACACTATGTTTCATATAAAAGATTCTATAAAATAATTCAAAATATTTGAAGAGAAATATTTTCTAATGTCTAAGGTTGTTACATTCTCCCCTCTCCCTTTAATAAAATTCATCCCCACAATTTATACTTGTGCTAGGTAATAAAAGGTTTGTTATTTGAAAACTCATTTTTTTCAAAACCCATATCATAAAAAAGAATTAATACAACTTTCCCTTATAGGGTGTTAAATGAATATAATAAGGTCACAAGAGAAAAAATGTTTCCCAATAGGAGAAAATGTGTGGGATGTGATAATATTGTGATGGATGAGAAAGCTAACACCCGAGGCCTTATACAGAGTGATAGAGAACATTATGAGGGGAATGTTAAAAACTATAAAACCATAAAACCTTGAACGGGTAAATGAACATCAATTCATCAAAATTGATGGTTATAGGGAAGTTGTTTTTCTGATGATCAAATAACATGTGTTTTGGCATTAATTTAGCATCTAGACTCAGATCATATGGAAATATTCTTACATGAAATGTATAATTTCGTCCTTTAATAAATTTCAATAATAATATAATTTTATTCAATAAATGATAAGTATAAGTGATAAAAAAATTACACCTAAACCACTAAAATAAATTTCAATGTATCAAAAAATTATGTCAATATATTCAACCTATATTTATGCATTAACCAAAACCAAAATTGGTTAGTACAAGATAATTATCAAAATAAAGAAACAACTATATGATGAAATATAACATTAATCTCCAAATACTTAATGACCTCAATAACATAAATATTAATTAATTTTTCTAATATAAAATACTATATCCAACAATTATTCTTAAATATTTAAAAAATTTGAATTATTTCTATATAGTATTTCATGTTTAATGACTTGTAATATCTAAGGGTTACATATTGTAACATCATTTACCTTGTTTCCACTGAAAGGTTTCTAGAGCCCCATTGGTCACATGGCCTCAAGCCCATATCAACAAACTCTAAAGGATTACAACTAGCTGAGAGTGCCTTTAGTGTGACTATAAGGATATTATTACCTCTTATGAGAGTGTGACATAGTGGTAGAAGTAAAAAGAAATTAATAATAGAAATTTTAAATCTCTCAAACAATAAATAAATGAACTAGAGATAACTATCCAAAGAAATATATATACAAAAAAATAATGATATAATCTCATAAACACACAACTTATAATGTCATGTGTATAAAGAAGTTAAAATAGGTAGCCATACAACATAACAATTCATGTAACAAAATATCAAAAACACCAAAAACTATTCATTCTATCATCATGACCCATGACCAAATCATGTGTTCCCTTGATTGGAAGAAACAATAAAAATACTATATCAGGGGCCATTTCCGTATCCCTACCCACAGTCATATAATCTTCTTGGGTAACCAAGGAGGCCAGAGTAGGGTTTGAGATAAAATCTCATTATTCCACCACATATAGTGTCTAATTTTTTCTAGTCACTAAATATATATTACTTTCAGTCTCTATGACATAATTTAATATTTAAAAGAAGAATTGTATGCAAAATACCCATAAAGGTTATGGTTCCCATGGACACTCGTACTCTTCTACCTAGTTTCGGCTTAGTTGGAATATATTTTAATAAATAGTTAGTCCTGTCACAATTAATAATTAAGTTCATTTAATTAAGAAGTATCATTTAATAATTAAATATCAAGACCTAGAATGTATCCCAAAATCCCCATATAGATATGGGATCAATATATTCCTAATAAATCCAACCATATGGTGTAAGACACTGACCAAATCCAATGTCGTGATTTTGATTGGACGGTGCGTCA
This sequence comes from Viscum album, assembly GCA_963277665.1. Lineage (NCBI taxonomy): Eukaryota > Viridiplantae > Streptophyta > Magnoliopsida > Santalales > Viscaceae > Viscum > Viscum album. The sequence continues at coordinate 1,414,435,029 of OY728159.1, read as the reverse complement.
AATAAGTCATTCCATTAATTAATCAATTTAGAACATCAGATAATTTTTTTATTTATCTATTTTGAATCCTTGTATCTCTTATGGAATATCATGAACCAAACATTCTAGTATCCCATCGATGGTGATCCTTATTTTAACCTAGGTATCATTGTAGGTGTGGTATATTGTCATCGATCTTTAAATCCACTCTTGTTAGTCCACTGAGGGAGCCCATGTGTCACCATTGGAGTATATAGTCAAATACACTCTAATTTTATCCTTGGTAGTCCATACAAGGAGTCTAAGTGTCAATCAAGTATAAAAAGTTTTTGTTTCTATAACACCCATAGTAGAGGAACTCACAAGCCTTAGAGAACCTCCATGCTCATGTCAACGATAAAAATCCAATGCTAATCAAATGATATATCAACCTGTAACTCAACCTCCTTCTGCTAAAAAACATGAGAAAACTCTAAATGATAAAGGTTAAGTTGAGATATGTGGAAGAAAACATTCAGGGATTGGTTCTTATGAGGTAACTAAACCCAATAGGCTACCATCCCAACCCTCTCAAGAATCCCAAACATCCTAACATATTGATGTGAAAGATTACCCAACCTCTTTCTCTATCTGTGACCTATCCTCGGTGAAACATATTAAAAGTCATCATCCCCGACCTCAGACTCTATAGGTATTCTATGGTGATCAAAATATAATTTATGTCAAGACATTCTATTATCCATTAACATCCAAAGAAAATAAACTTGATCCATATTCTCCAATTTGATATGGGTTCCAAGCATAGCTTTCTATCCAACCTCTATGTATCATGATGGTGATCGACATGGACTACCATAAAAATCATCATAAGGTTATATCTGTATAGTCTCATGAAAACGTTTTTTTGAGAAATAAACAATGAGTATATGCCTCACCCAAGATCCCCCAAAACCTAGGATACATGATCATAACATGTCCTCAAGAACCTATATCATTTTCTCTCACTGGCCATAAGTCTGATAGAGGCATTTCATGCTCCGAATCAACTATTTACCAAGGGACCTCTACAATCTCTACCGAAATATTATACTTAAACAAAGAGTCCCTATATGAAATGATATTTCTAGGGACCTGATGAATTCACACTATCTCGTTGATATACAACCTCCCATGATCATCTACTTAAAAGTTCTACATGATAGGTAGGAAATGAGTTACATATGTGACCTTGTCCACAAAAGAAAAAAAAACAACATCACTACCTCAAGGTGTCCTTGTAAAAATACTATCAAAATCCTTCATGAAATCATTCCATTTACACATGATAATAGGTAACTAATGTAAAAGTTTAGAAGACATGTATGAAACACCTGTAATATCCATATATCCCCAATAATATCCATATGTGAAATACGTTCATGGGATACTCCCAAGAAACTACAACTCTAACATTCTTTTGGTCAACTAATACTCATTTATTTGAGATATTTTGACCCAAGAAGATAATTTGATCCATCCAGATGTGGATATTTCTTAGAATACTACATAACTATTTATATCTCATTGTATCCAAAATGATCTCAAAATTTTTGGCATGGTTGTGTGTATTGTGAGAATAAACCTAGATAACATTCATGAAAACCACCACAAATGAATCCAGATAAGAATGAAAAACTTAGTTCATCAGTTCTATGAAATGTGTCACTGTGTTCGTAAGACCAAAAAACATAGCCAAATACTCATATAGAACATATCTTCTATGGAATTTTATGCAAGGTATGTCTGATGTTCCAATACACACATAAGGACTACCAGATATCAAATCAATTTACAAGAACACCCAAGGTCCACAAAGATGGTAGAAGATATCATCTATATATGGTAGATGATACTGATTCTTAACCCTTAGTTAGTTCAATTCCTGGTAGTCTACACATAGCCTACAGTTACTGCATTCCTTTTTTGAAAAAATGACCTTTGAACCCCATAGAGAAGTGTTGGGTCAGCTAAACCCATTTTCATATAAATGCTCTTACCACATATTGAGCTCCTATAACACCATCGTAGCCACCTTACAAAGAGGAATGGATACTAGTGATTCTTATATAATAATAACAATATATAACTCTACCTATCTCATTGGAGGTATTACTTAAATTTCATCTGAGAAAATGTCACTAAAATAATGAAACACTAGATGGATGACTTCTGGATGTGTTCCCAAGTCATCGTGATATAAACATGAAATATGGACTTTTATCCCACCCAGCCCATGATGCTAAGGTCCATCTCAACCCACTTGTACATCCCATTCATTATTATGAACAAACTTAGCTCCCTCTAGTTATGTGAAGGTTACCTATCAGCGATAACGATCAACGAAAGCATAAAAGGAAACCAACTGGTCCATCATGAGAATAATATCAAGACCTATCATCTTCAAGAAAATTATGTCCAATTTGAATTTACACAAACAAATCTCAAAGGTCACTCCCTACACTAACATATGTTCTTTGTTTGAATCCCCAAGAGAGTATCAAGCATCATAAAGCCATCTAAAAATTAAATTCTAATCCTAAGACTCACCATAATGGGAACATATATAATTCTATGAGAAGAAACTACATCAGATAGATATGATTTTAATGAATAGGCTACTATAATAGTACCTCTCAATGTAGAATTTCTGAGATCCTACTTCTTATGTTTTGGTTTCACTACATATATTTGGTTTGATCCATTACCTTATGATACAGTTTTTTTATCCTATGTTGATCCACCCTATTGTCCGTACAAATATGTTGTCTGACTACCGTGACCATGATCAGTACTTCGGTCTAATCATCCAACTATACTCTATCTCGAAACCTAATGAGAATATGTTAACCTCATTCCTTCATGTGGTATAGGTGAAGAACATTCCTCACTGGATTCTAGATGATAAGTTATGAAAAATAACATTAAATGACCCATCTTTCCATTGGATTAACACTCGAATGGGTCTCTCATGCATTTGGTATTGTGTATCCTAGTATAATACATGGGTGGTACCACACCAAGATAGCCATGTTTATGATTTGAATATTAATATCACCATGTTGAAGATCTAAATGGTTATTCATACTAAAATTCGATGTAGTATCAGATCTAGGTTCCAAAACACATTTCCCTCACCCCCAGCCTCTCTTAGGTTACACTCTATTATATGATCTAGATTCATTATTCCAAAAATAGTATTAATCCAAAAGACATTAACCTATGATTGGATGTCATTCCGAGACCACCCATGAGTCTCCTGACTTTAGGAAATCATTCACACATAATAATATGATTTAATTACTAAATCTCTTTAAAATGGGTAGAATAATACATAACTAATAACACGCCCTACCCCATGTGCAAGAACACTTAGGTGGTATTATCCCTCAACATTTTGGGATAGAATTTGTTATATAATGCAATATGAAAATCCATCTGAGAAATATTTCAATAATGATATTTCTATGTAATCACATCCCACCATCTCATGGAGGAATCATGAAACATATAAAAATTGATAATTACCATCCTCTCAAGAGGTATATCAAGTTGCTCTAAGATAGAAAGCTATGTATTTAGCCAAGAATATATAGACCTTGGTCATCCATCCCAAGAAAACATGCACATATTCTTTTGATGGAACTCATGTGTTAAATCTTCCACTATCAAGGCCGGTTGTAGTGATCCATAAGCATTCTACATGAAAAAAATAAAGATGTCATAGAATTATGCCTCTACTACTATGTCTATTAACACCACTATTGCCTCATCTAGAACTACTAAAGGATCTATGGGTATCCCATGGCCTACAACCTCCAGACCATGGTCATCTCCACCCTCCTGGAATGTGACTGCAGAATTTCATAGTGGCATATCTTAACAAATTATAATCACATACCTCAGATAAAGACATAAAAATCACTTAAAGTGAACATATTAAAATAATATAGGTCTAATACTTCTTATTTAAGAATCACACTCATCTTCATGCTCCTTGATTCAGTTATGGGCATTTTACATATCATAAAGAAGTATGGAATTCTATGTACTACCCACTATAATGGTCATGTATGTGTCAAGTTATCTGTTATAATAAAATTCATTTTTAATTTCATTCTCATATTTATTTATCATTTATTTTAAAAGGTTGAACCAAATGGTTCACCACTTATAATCCACAAGGACCAATACTCCTCCAAAATTTAAATATTGAATCAAATTAATTAACCCCATAACACGCTCTATTCCATGTGACTCATGGTCCAAGGCTCAATATGACAGAATTTGAGGCTTAGGGTGTCTATTACAGCCTGATCAGGAAAACAAATTCAGGGTATGGTAGGAAATGTAATTTCCTACCATGTTTTTCCAGTTTCATTCATAGAATATATATCACAAAATTGTTGTATCTATCCTGGAACATATCACAAAATCATACAATCAATCAATGCATCATATATGTAATGGAATTATGCATGTAATTTGGATTCTAACAGGTTCACAATTTGATGTAAGAGATGGAATTCCCTCATCTCATGAGGTTTCAACAAAATAAAACCCATAATAATATCAATGATAACATAAAAAATCAATTGTACTCCAAATGATGGAATCAAATGAACTGTATTTGTCACGATCATAAAAACTATAATTTCATTCGAGTTAATATGGAATTGTCTTATACGTGGGTCAACTTATTGCAAAATCAACCCATCACCAAACTCTATTACCTTACTATCCCTATCTATTGTTGCTAAATTATAAAATAGATTAGAAATATCACCTATGATACCACTATGTAATGTCCCAAAACTCAATTACCTTGAATGTTTCCATGATCTCGGTAGGTCACATAGCCCCAAGTACATATTCCCAAATGACAGAGGCTACAAACTATCATTGAGGTCCAAGGGTGTGTCTATAGGGATACTATTCCATCTAATATGTGTGTGAAACAATGGTAGGGTTAATAAAATTAAATAGTATAAGTAAGAAATCAATCATACCATAAATAAATAAATAGGAGATAAACATCCAAAGAAAAATTTACATACAAGAATGTAAGAAGTTATCTCATAAACATATTATATATCATTTCATATCAACAATTCAACCGAAAAATGTATCTATAAAACATGAAAATTCAGGTAAAAATACCAAAAGGCTAAAAAATATCCAAGCTAGTATCAGGAGTCTCATCCGGGTCTTGTGAATCTACTCTTAAGAAGCAATAAAAAACTATAGTAGGGATGTCACTATTATCCATACAAAGATTCATATAATCTTCTCAAGTACCAAATTGGATTGAGTAGGGTGTGAGACGAAATCATATTAGGCCACCACCAATAATGTATAATTCCATAAATTTATGTAATATATAATAATTAGAGTTTTCATGCAGTAGTAGAATTTTTAAAATCAATGTTGTATGTAAAAAACAAATAAGGGTCCAAGTTTACATGGATGTCTGTCCTCAGCTACATGCATTGTATGTTGACCGAATGTCCTTTAATAAACTATTTTTCCAATATCACATAATAATTAAGTTCATTTAATTAATCAATATCATTTTATAATTAAATATAAAGATATTGAATGTAACCCACTATCCCCTATAAGGTAATGTGATGAAGAGATGCTTAACCAGGCCAACTATACGGTGGAATACACTGACCAAGCCCAAACTTGTTCTTTCGGCTTGGTAGACATATCGTACAAATCATTTCATTAACTAATCAATTAAGAACCTGTGCTCATACATGGAATTATTTATTTGGAACCCAAGTATCACTCTTGGAATATCATGAACCAAACACCCTAAAAGTCCGTCCTTGGTGATCCTCATCAAAACCCATTCATTGTTCTAAGTGGGGTATAATGTCATCGATCATTGAGTCTATCCTTGGTGGCCAACTAAGAGAGTCCAACTATCTCCCATAAAGTATAAAATCATCTACCCATTGATTATTACATTGGTAGTCTCTATAAGGATTCTATGTTCTACTCAGGCATATAAAAATAAATCCTCTGAGTTTGTCATTGGATTTCTACTAGAGATTCCATGTGCCACTCATGTGTAAGCAATGTAGTAGCCACATGAGTCTATATATGGTTTTTTAAATGAACCCATGTGTCACTAAAGGCATTGGATAAGTATTCAATAATTTTAATTTAATTACACCAGCATTCATCAAATTGATCATTTTAATTAAACAACACATAAAAATTTGGCTCAAATCAAGGGATAATCTTAGAAGAATTAAGCACTTAATTATCTCATGTGGGCATTTAGATATAATAATAAATTAAAGAATAAGTGAGAAATAATTTGGGAAAACCAAGGGACATGGTCTTCCATTCCCTTTATTTAATATATTCCAATTATAATTATAATTAATCATTGAAACATCCCATGGAAAGGGGTAAACAACAAACTAAAAAGTTACCAACCCATAAACCACCCATGGAGGTCTAATTAAACAAACAACGCATCCATGGATTGGTTACAATTCAAGGTTATAAACATTTAATCAACTCTAAATGGTTTTAATTAATTATATAGATCATAACTATCCATTTTTATCCTAGAATAAATTTTATTTAAGTAGAGTCTCTCTGAAACTTATACACACAATTCAATGATATATATATATATAAACAGCGCAACATCACGGGAAAATCATCAGACCCCCTACCATAGGTCTATAGTAGAGTAATCAACTAATTTTAGCTCTTGGTTTGACTCATATTAAGAGAAAAACCAAGAATGGATGATGAACTTGGAAATAGAGAATATTATATTGCACATAAATAATTCTATTGATCAAAAGTTAAAAAAATAAGAACAGAAAAGGAATTGATTACTCCTCAGCATGGATCCAAAAAAAGGATAACAACTCTCAATTCAAAGCTCAAATGTTAAAGATCTCTGAATTCATAGCTTACCCTTCAATATATATATCTCAAACCTCACATATTACTATGAAAGAAAGTGGAATAAAATTTTGGTTATTAGATTAATTAATTGAAAAATGTTAATTTTCCAAAAATTTCCTAGGCCTCATGGTTAGCCCACATGGTTAGAAAATCCTTGAACCAATCATGAGCACAATTCTATATTGAGTGGAACCTCACATTTTTTTCTTGCACAGTTCATCTCACCCTGAGAAGACCATGTATAGTCCCACTATCAATAATAACAGAGGCCACCACATGAGAGTGGACCTCCATAAAAAAATATTTGAAAACCCATGAGGGACCTACTTTTTATCTTCTCAAGCCTCACATAGTTAGTCCGACCAAGCGTCCTATCCTGCATGGATTCTACTAACCATGCAGAATGCCTATTTTTTAAAAAAAGATAATCTCTAGGCTCTTAACAAGACCTAGACACTCTCTGATACCCCCAAAATAGAAATGGTTTTCACATTAGTCTGTAATAAAATTATACTGAAATTAAAAATATTCATACCTCATATAAAAATTCAGGACCTTACACACATTCCAAAACCCAATAAAACAACTCCCAAATATCATCAATCCACATGAAAAATTGTTATATAATCTTATAATTTTGTGAAATTCACCAAATATATAATGAATAAAATTTAGATACTAACCTGAAAGTTAATCCTTACCTTAAATATTAATATATCTGAAAATATCACCCTATCAATTAACTACTTTTCTTACATCAATATTATCTATATTCCACTATCTATTAGTCAACAATTAACAAATTATGAAATCAAATATCAACCCCAAAGAGTATTAAAACCTAAATATAGTATAAAAATTCAATCACATAAACATTAAATGGGGGTGTTGATTCTCATTTACTTATAATAGACCTTAAACTTGTCAACCCATGATGGTATCCATAAAATGTAAGTTATCCTCACCTAAAAAAATATATTATTCCAAAAATAACACAAAACTTATTCCTTATGTAAGATTATAACTATAGAATATTTTCCATAAATCTAAAAATGAATTAAATTGCAACAATGATAACATAAATCCCTTTTTATCAAATAAAATATCGATTTTGATGTTACCAATACCATCAATATCAATCATCAAGTTATATAAACTAAACATAATTGACCAACATCAGAAACATATTAAGGTTGATATTTCACCTTTATCATGTTTTCTAAAAAATATCACCTTACAACTAAATAACTTTTTTTGGTTATTAGCACCATTAAAACCATGTTTTCATATCTGTAAAAAAATTATTCATAACAATCCTATGATGTTTCATGATTTTATAAACAAAATATCATAAGTATAATAGTTACACAACATAATTATTGGATCCTAACTCATTTGAACTTCAACCATCCCACATCCTTCCTAGAACATTAACTACACATCATCATCTTATTCCCTAATACCTCTTTTGTAAAAAATGAATTATGATTCATTTATTAAGATTCATCAACATCAATTTAATCATTCATATTACATTTAACATTAAAAATACTTTTAAAAAATAACAAAACGTTATCACATAATTTGTCATCAACCATTCATTATTGGTAAAACCATTGAGTGTATAACCTTACAGATTCTTTTCTTGATCTTTTCCTCTTGAACATCAATTTTCATAATGAGATTACTTTTCACAATTAAAACATTAAATCATTGAGGATAACATTGGGTGACCACTGTTATTATCCATTATTCTAATTAGTATTTTCATTTTTTGGGAAAATTGATTATTTTTTTCCTTATTTTTCAGTCTCAAAACATCTTTCCATTCCTCTAAGATATTAACATGAGTGAATCATCTTATATTCTATAAATTTTGGAAGCTAAATCATCTCTCCTACATAGTCTTTAAAAAAACTCCATCTTTATCTTATTTGGTGCATTAGAAAACTCAGTAAGTCAAGAGTTTTAATACTATAATGTGAAATATGATTAGGAATAATCGCATGGTTTTATATTGAATCTCTTATTTCAATTGGTTTATTAGGTGGAATATCATTTCATTGGTTATTAAAATTACCATAAACAATATTTCGTCAGGTTATATCTGTTGACCAAAACTAAAAGGAACTATGTGAGAAACAATAATAGTAGTGGGAAACCACATAATTATTAACAATAATTTTAAATATATTTAAATCATGAAATTTTATTTTATGAGGCGTTATAATTAAACATGGTAATTCATTATTATTACTAAAACAATAGTATTTTATCATAAACAAATACATATTTTTCTAGGGTTCATAAAAAATTTATCTCATTATGATTTCTAAGGGATAACTATAACATTTTTTATATAAACTATAGAGACCCATAAAATTTCATAGATAATAAATTTATTCATTACCAAGGAAAAAAACATTAGAATGGGTAATATTAGATGCACAATAAAGGTAAATAAAGTTATAAATGATCATATAATCACAACATGAGAAAACATGTATGAGAAAATGAGACAAACATTTTAAAATGAAAACTTTTATATCAGAGATCATATTATTGAATCGTGGAATAAATCATGGTATTTTATTAAACATTTATCATAAAAAAATTAATGAAATAGATATATGAAACCAAAATATTGGAATAGGACTTGGATATGTGTCACAAAAATAAAAATATAAAATTATTTCCTTAGTAGTAAAAGATATTTTCCAACACTATCATAGAGGAATGGGTTCATTCCCCAAACCATCATAGTAATAACGGTTAACTCCCAAATATATGATTTTTTAAAAATTCCATTACTCAACATTAAATTCCTATTTTTATCAAAAGGTATCAATATTTTCCAAATGCATTAGAGGGAGATAAATGCCCCACAAATAAAATACTGAAAATTATAAATATGTGTCCCCCTGATCATAAAGCATTCATCATATCAGAACCCATGAAAATAAATGTGTTTCATAAATATTAAATTAAAGCATAATATATGGAGAATAAATGGATGTCATAAACTTTTCATCATTTAATTATAGGATAAACCATGGAAGTGAAACAGGTATTCCAAACATTGTGTCATAAAATTCGTAAACCATGTAAAAAAATGAAGTATGGTGTCCATTGCTCCAATATCCATAACAGTATAAATGAAATCAATGTCTTTTTCCTTTGATGAATATAAATACCATTAATAGAGCATTAAAATTTTCTTCATGAAAATAACCTTCCATTTTGTAGTCACATATTTAAATTCTATAAAAATATAAAATATAAAATTTTCTTTTCAAATAAAATTTTGAAATTTTAAAGGAAGCTTAAAAAATAGTCATTATGGTGGGAAAAATCATTGAAGCAATGTAAGATTAAAACAATGCATTCACTCATTTAAAAAGAATAAAAAGTACCTTATTCAAAAAATTACAAGAATATTCTAGTCTAACAATTTTTTAAAATTAAAAAAATGGGTAAAATTGTCTTTAAACAACCATATAATAATAATAATAACCTTCTTTAATTTTTATTAGAAAATATGGATATGGAATAAAAACTATTTTGATGGAAGAGAGAAATCAAGGTAATATTAAATAAAAAAATATTTTCAATATCTTTTGTATATAAGATGAGGAAAATTAAATTAAAATATTTATTTTCAATAGATAACTAGAGATTAATAAAATTAATGAATATCTTGAGAGATAATAATGTAATTTCTTCATTTCAAATATAATCATAAACAATACCGATCAAGAAAATGAATGTTACATAAAACCCTTACCGCTTTAGTAACATTTGAATCATAGGACCCATGAAATAAATAACCATATATATTTTTAAAACCCATTAAATTCATTATAATACCAATAAAATAAAATCATGTGTAGTATATGCACCATATAAATTATATAACTGGTGAATATGGAATGTTTCCAATATAAATAAAAGTGAGATGCAATTTCCTTACCTTTGGTCTGTCGTCATTAATATGCCATGGAATATCCTTCATAATAATGATAATGTTATTATAAATATAAGAAATAACCTGAGTCATATATATCATACTATATATGATTTACTTATAATATTTTATCACCTGTTTATTCATAGTTATATATTTTAATCAACATTTCGTGTGATATCTGATTCATTTTCCACATATGTTTTGGATTTGTAGTTTTTTTCTTATATATTGATCATCATTTTGGTATCTATATAAATTTAATAATGACATAAATATCATATATATTCATTACTTATATATTTATATTTATTCATAAAATTATATATACCAATATGAATTACCCCATTAATTTAGATGGTAGCCATGCATACGCATGGACACATTTTTCATATTTTGACAGACAAAAAAATGTAAAATATTAATTAAAAATTATTGGATCATTATGTTATCATATATATCATATATATTCATTAAATTCATCCTAATTATGACCCATGAAAAATATATATGGTAAATGAAACACATTTCTTCCTGGAGGTGGTAATCCACACATACAAATGAATGGCATTATCGTTTCCAAAAGGATTCGATGCTTAGAAGGTATAAAAAATATTATCATGAAAGTATTAATATTTTTAAAAAAATATAACATATAAATTTTTAACCCATAATAATACCCATCTATTAAATATGTTGATGAAAAATTAATTTTATCACTACATGTTGATGGTATGATGTATATATGCATGAGCGTCACTTTCACTTCACATTTGATGAAAAATTGGGTGTATAATGAAGTTTAGATAATCATAATAAAATTTAATCACCTTTATAAAACTTATTTTTTTATTTTATGATAAATACCATATATTTAGTGGTTATCAATAAGACAATAAAATAATGTGACCAGTTTAGGAGAAGACCAGTTCTTTGAAATAACTCCTTTTTATATCCTCTAAATGGATATATGGTTGTTCTTTTTTTAAGAAATTTAACTCTAAAAATTATATATTGATTTTGTTAAGGGAAACTGGTTGTGGATAGTCGAGATAGAATGATCAATGTAATGTAAATAAGGGAGGTAGGAGGTACCCTTTTATAATCGAGCAGAGTGACACTTTAGGAATTTCTTAAAATATTAAATTTAAATAAATTAATTCAAATGAAAAATGCTTACATACATCTAGGGTCAAGAAACTAAAAATTGTCAGAAATTTTATAATATCAACCACTACAATTTACCAATTTTTTTGTTCCATTTTAAACATTATTACTTTGATTAACCTATAGTTAATCAATTTTGATTTTAACTATGAAAACAACTAATTCAAAATTAAAGTGTAGAAATTTTTAATTATAAGGTTATAATTGGACCATAATGGGAAAATTTATTACATTATAGACTGTATTATATACACATTTTATTATTTAAATATTTTTTGTGATTTTTAAATAATTTCATAATATATTTTTTTGATAAAATAAAATTATTTTTAATTTTGACACTGTTCGTTTAATTTAATAAAAAACACTTCAAGTCAAAGGGTTAATTCTAATGAAATACACTAAAATATTCCCATAATGTCATATAGATTCAAAAAATTCTTGCGAAACATTAATTATCAGAAATTATATCTTTTAGTGGTTTTAAAAAATTTTATTTGTTTCTAATATTAATTAATTAAATGTTGCGTCATCATTATGAAAGAATTTATGGTTATTATTTAACACCTAAAAATTATATATAAATTAAAATAATTAAATTTTAATTTTAATTCTAATAATTAAAAATTTTATTTATTTAGTATACATTTCTAATAATATATATATCATGATTAATTATTTAATATGGTAATTTTTTTCTTCTCCAACCTTACGCAAACATTGCAAAAATATTTGGATATTACACATGTTATATAACTAAAAATTAATCATCTTACCATTATAATGATCTATAATAATTAATATTAAATAAATTTTTTTCAAGGACATAATCCAAATCAAATATTGTCTTCATGGGACCAAATTTAACTTTAACATAGTACTTCAAGCACTACGATGGCACTGAAAATGAATTTCATATTTAGCATAGATTAAATTATAAGTTATTTTTATTTTACATACATGTGCAAGATATTCAAAATTAAATTTTCATAAATTATTGATTGATAAGATTTATGATTTCTTAATATTATTTTCATGTATTGATGATATCATAAAAGATACTTCATTTCTTTAATGTAGTATATTTTACTATTCACCAAAAATTTATCTTCTTTATAAAAATATCAAAAACAACTTATCCATGGATAAATTTAACTTTATAAACCCAAAATTTTATACAATTTCAAAAAATTATGTTACTATAATTGATCAAAATTAATTTTAATGTAAATGTGTAAAATGGAAAAAAAAATCAGATTTTAAAAAATAATTAGGTATAAAAATGTTTTAACACAAAATTAAAAAATAATTTTATTCTTTTGTACTTATTTTGATTATTAATATTATAATAGAACTATTATTACTTTTAAACTATAATTCAAAAAAATTTCTTTTTTAATTTTTGAAACAAAAAATACAGTTTTTGAAAACATTTAGTATTTTTCACTATTTATTGAAATATAAAACATTTTAGAAAAATTTAAAAAATATCTCCATATGAATTTTTATATGATTGTTTATAAAATTATATCATTTTAATTAAATAATTTTAATATATTTTCCAAAAATTAATTATAATATTTTCTCTTAAAAATAACTATAATCATTTTTTATGAAGTTGTATTTATAGAGCATAAAATATCTTTTCTAAAAAATGAGAGATTATTTATAATGAATTTATAAATATATTTAAAATTATTATAAAATTTAGATTTTTTTATAAACTAGTTAATAAATTTCATATCCTCTAATTTAACAAATAGATTATAACTTTCACATTAAATAATAGTATTTTAATAGTGAGTCAAGATTTGATTAAACTTGGTGTTGAGTGTAACCCGGGCTATTTAAGAAATAAAAACTTTTTAAATAAAATATTGTAAAAAATATCAAGGTGTTACAACATGAGGCCTGAGATGATTGGTCACTAATGATAAAATAGTGGCCTCACCACTTTTATATGGAGTCTTCTTGACAAGAATTATGAGGAGAAAAATGTTATTATGGTGGGGAGGTTTTAAAACCAATTTACCGGCATTAAAATATATTTTTCTTTTTGAAGATGTATTTCTTTTTTGGGTATTATTTTGGGACTTTTGGGTGTGTTTTTAATTTTCTCAAGAGTTTTCGGAGGTAGTATGAAATTCTATAGTGGGATATTCCATGGAGGATCTATGTTGAGGTGTAAACCATATGCTTTTTCACATGAAGATAGAAGTTGTAGTGTTGTTCCTAGAGGTGTGGATTTGGTTAGTTATTTCATGTTTTACATCCTTGGGATGTAAAGGTGGGTTTTAGATTAACGTCTCTCTAGAATATTGATGGGGCTATGACATGGAATATTAAGATGTGGCTTAGAGGATGATTGTTCAAGTTGAGGTACTTCAACCATTTTAAGGGTAGTTTTGGCATGGTGTCTGGGTTGTTCCATATATATTCCAAGAGAATAGAAGATCTAAGCAATGGATATACCCTGTATTTGGGGGAAAGTTATCTTGGGTTGTCTACAACATTTCCTAGGGTTGGTGTATCTTTCTCGTGGTTTATTTCAACCTTCTTCATCATGGTTGTGGAAGCATACAATGTGGAATGTTTATTAAAAACATAAAATTCCCCTATCCATGATTATTCATAACTTCTCTTACTCATTCCTAATTCTACCTTTTGGATTTTGAAGGCATCCAAGAGGATTTTTGGCTCTTCTAACCTCCATTCATCTCATATTGAAGTAATTTCTGATGAAAATTAGCAGTCTATAGAAAGTGTGGTCTCTTTGGTGTCAAATATTCTACATTTTTATATATATCTTTATTTAATAGTGTCAAATTCTCATGATATTTATGGATTGGAACCTTTATATGATGGGATGTGTTTTTACGGATTCTTCCATGACCTTACTTAGCTTTTACTATCCATTTTAATTTCCATTCATGGTGTTTGGAGGATTTATCTTGTGATAAAATGTAGGTGGTTCTATAATGATTTCCCAACATATGGATTCATGATTCCTTTATTGAAAAGAAATTATATTTCAATTTATTTGTGATCTATGATTTTATTATTTAACTAATGTATGGATTTATGAATTAAAACCATTCTTCAATGTCTTTTATAGACTTGAATTTTTTTATTAAATATTTATTGAATTGTGAAATGATTTGATTAGATGATTTATCTTTACGAAAATGGATTAAAATTATTGTTAATTTATAAATTAATGACATTTTTTATATCTATGAATTGATTTAGATGTTGAAAAGGCATATTAAAACTTTAAAAACCAGGATACTAAGTTTTGAAAGATTTATTGTTATGAATTGTTTGATTTTTCAATGATTGATTGATATATTGAACCCTATGTTATACAGGGTAGTTTATGGGTTATTAGAAATATCACATGAGGAAATTGACTCCCAAGAAATATGATCTGGATGAAAACTCTAGAAAACCTAGTAAAAAGGGTTTTCCATCGATTGGGTCTTTGTCTCATTGGTATGAATCGAGGGCAGTGTGCACACCTGAGTCGTGATCAATGATTGAGAAATGTGATGCTTCTTAAAATAGAAACTAAAAAAATGTCTTTTGACATGGTTCTATTTTATGTTTTGATTTTATTATTAAATTCCATTAATTCTAGAACTATTTTATTTATTTTCTTTTTGTTTGATGAAAAATTTTCAGTTAACCCTATTTTGATATAATTTTCATTTATTTGACTTGAAATTTTACTTAACTAAAATCATGAAAATGATTTTGAATTTTTTTTCATTTTAAAATAAATCCTAAATGGTTTATTTGTTCTTTAATATCTTATGGAAGACATGGTCAGAACCTACTGGGCTATTGTTCTTATACCCTAACTTTTTCTTCTAGAAATTATTTATTTTATAATTCTATGTCTATGAAAAGGGAATTTACCATTAGTAGGAGGTAAGTGTTCTTGATTTATGGGACATTGGAGTGATAGAGGTGACCAGTATAGTTATTATTCACTTGTTTTATAGTAATTTTGAAACTATGTTTTAATTATTATCATGTTAACTTGAAAATGATATATTACTTCGAGATGTTTATCTATTAGCTTGTTGTGATTTTATCCTTGATCAGTGTATGGTGTATTTTATCCTTATCATTTTATCATTCGATCTTATAGATCAATGGTTTTTTCTTATGAAAAAATAATTCCATTTTTCATTTGATATGTTTCCAGGTGCTGGTCACCTACCTGTGGGAATCAGGAATGCCTTTTGGTCTATGCTGGGACTTGAATGAGTATCATTGTACCATGGTATCCATGTTGTTTTGTGAAAACCATGGAAAATAAATCTCTCATAGGGGATGCCTATATTTTCAATATTGTGAATTCCATGGATTTGGACTGTAGGGTTGATCCAATGTACTATGATAGTGATTTATAAGGGAATTCCACATGACATAGTTAGTTACTAGATATTAACATGATTGAAAAAATCTCATATGAGAGGTCCCTAATTATTGATTTGTATTCCATGGAGGCCTGTGTCTATTATATGGGGAGGCACAATCATAATGAAATTCATAGAAAGACCCATACACTATAATAATAAGGTATTATTGATTGAGGTTACGATTCTAAGGATTGAAAACAATGGAACATAGTAGGTGTGTTGGCACGACCAACATGAATTGATCAAAGACATTTTAGAATCATGATAAAGTAGGTATTTTAGGTAAATTGTTTATTTTTTTCAAAATTTATAATTTATTTTCGAATAATTCTAGATTCAATTTTCACAGCATTACATGTTATGTATGATACCACACTAGTGGTACCCTACTGAGCTTTTTTACTCACACCCAGATCAGGTAGCTACATCAATTGGATACGTGAGAAACTCAACAATTTCTATGTACACAAGTTATGTAGAGACCCTATGATTTCAATTATTGAGAGAGGGAATATGGAATATCATAGGAGGCGTGGATATGGAATTAATCAATAACAAAATATGGCCGCTTTATATTTTAATTTCCTCATTAATTTGTAAATGTGATCAGATCGGTGGAAAATATTTATAGCATGACTGTATGCCATGCGTCATTTTGATTATTGGACATAATTCCTATTTATACATGTTAAATCTAATTATTCTTCATTATATTATTATAAATATTTATTTAATTGTCACTGGAAACTCTAATATAGAGGGTATATTCTCCACATTGTACTTTCATAGACCACTGCTGCTAGTCGGTCTCCTTTGGCCTATATAGAGGGGTGCCTGAGATCATGTGATTGTCCAGTTTGATTACAATTATGGGTGATTCATGTTGGAATGTTAAAAAATCATAACAAATAAGTTTTCAATTTCTTATTATATGGTATATGGTAAAATGGAGACATTTGATGGTGTTACAGCTTGTGATGCAACCTGGACTGGTACGTCTTGAATACCTTTTTAGATGGATGTTCACGTTATCAGGGATGGGTATAAGTTCTTCATTTTGTACTATGAAATTATGATTTTCACATTGTGTGACTCACACGGAATTTTATGATTTATTGGTGATAATATATTGGATTTTTGGATCTTGTCTTATTATCACGAGACTAGTTCTGAATTTTTATCTTGGAATTTAGAGGAAATAATATTATCATGCATAATGATTAGGTATGTTAGATCTACATGATAATTATGAATTCCAATGTTTTATTTTTTTCACTAATGAGAGGCTCAGTCATTCACGATGTCTAAAACTTTTTATATAAACTATACTATTATATGTACTTGGGGGAATTCTACTCACTTTAATAAAAAAGTATTGGTATTTATTCATGATGGTAGTTCAATGGATCTATTATAGAATAAAAAATTACAGTGTTAATGTTATTAACTAGTGTAAAATTTATGTACATATAACATTGTGGGTTTCAATATGCACACGTGGCCTAAGGAATAACACCATGTAGGATTCTATAATTTTGGATGTGTTCCTCAAAATATAAGTAAGAAACTATATAGAATTTTACCATATAGAATGAGATAGAATATTATGTACATGATCCAGTGGGTGTGGGTTTTCATTGTATTGGATGTCTAGGATGTTTTCATTGTCCATATTAGTGGTGATCGGTATGTTCTAAATAGCTTGGGAACACCATGTGTGTTAATCCTATAGATAATTATTTTATTATATATTGGTGGTTTACATGATATTCTTGGTATTTAGGCATTTGAAACCCTAGAATTTGTGTTTTTTCATGTGGGATTATTTAATTTTTTAGATGGTTTTGTGGATGAAATAATGTCAATTTCAACCTTTTTGTGAGTACTTCATGATGGGATTGGTTGTTATAACTAGAAAACATGAGATATGAATCAATTTTTATTGAATTAAGTACTTTTTAATGATTAATGGAAACCCAACACAAGGGTTGGACCTAGTTTATTAGTTCCTTATGGATGGGAATAATGGGTATGTGATTTTGATTGAGACTAATTCTTGAGATGTGATCAAGGGTTTATGGAATATTGATGATGATTCCTTTTGTTCCCAAGAATCCTCTTGAGTGATTTGGTATCATGGGATGTTTTAGAGTGTAGGGTCATTTGGATTCCTAGTCTTGTGATTATTTGGTTGCACATTCGAGTGTAGTTTTGGAATAGGTAAATGATCAAGGGTTTGGAACAACACTTGAGGGTGTATAAGATATTTTATATCTAGATGAATTGATTTGAAGTAGAGAATGTTCAGTGGTTTATGTGTGTAATTATAAGAATGATGATGTTGTAATCAAGGAAGTTAGAGCCAAATAACATGACATATGGTAAAATGAGGTACATGTGGGTAAATATTATCCATTTTTTTAATTTTTAATATCTCATTAAGTTGGCCATTTATGATGATTAAATTATTAATAAATATTAGGATCATGAATCATGTTGTGTGATCAGGTAGTACCTGATAGTAGGACCATTGGTATGCATTAAATTAAGGAAGCACATATTAGATATATGTGATACTGATATGTTTCAATTTAGTTTTGACCATGAGTGGGATAAGGATAGATAGAAATTCATTGTGCTTCTTTTGGGATTCATAGGCGAGGAATTTGATGAGTGTGTCTAGGGTGGAGTGATACATGTTTGATAATGTAACCTTTTAAGGTTTCACTGAAGGACTAGTACTTGTAAAGACGTATGGTGTAGAGTACACCATTATCCATTTGTGGTGATAACCTTTTTTGTGATATGAATTTTGGAGGTTTATAAGAATAACATTCAAGTTATCTAGGAAGGTGTGAAAATTAATGTTTTTCATTGACGCTCATGTGAAACACACACACATAGTATCCTTACAACCATTTTTTTACCTCACGCATTGTATCTTCATATACCATCATCATACGCAATACTAATCCACTTCACACCCTGATCTAAAACTAAAAATATACATAAGGTTAGCATGTACCATAGGGTTTCTAAGAAGGTTGTGAGAAAAACATATTAGTAGGGTCACTTGTGGTGCTCTTAGTATAAGACAATATATATGTGTATGCATGAGGGAAAAATAATTAGTCCAAATATGTGTCTGAATGTCATGTGCTAATAAATATTCCATAACTCCCAGAACATTAGGGAAATGTGAGCTAACTTTCCCAAAATAACATTGGATCAAATTCACTCTAGCCCCATTCAGGAATCCACTTCATCATCTCATATATCTCATTAAATCATATTGATTCCCAACCCATTCCCAAATACTCGTCGTTAGGAGGCATCCCAATGGTGATCTATTTTCCAAAAGAACCATATAGGTTTATATGTTCATATCATGAATTATTACATTATTTACCAAGTTAGGGTCTGTTGGTTTAATCCCACATCATCCCCTATCCTAGCCCCATATGGATAACCACTTCCATGACCAGAGACTCTCAAGAAATTTTTATAATGAACATGAGAGGTACTCAAACCCAACTACTTAACAGTTATTCCATCATCCACACTATCCCATCCCAATATACTCAGTGGATGTAACAAGCACACCTACACAGCCCTAACATATATGGGGAGTTCATATAAAAAAGATATGTCCATGACCCACCACACAACTACCTAGATGATCTCAGGTCCACTAATCCTCATCCTCACTCCTAACAAAATATCATATTCAATGTATTGAAAAATGATTTTTCAAAATAATTATAACTAATTATACAAATTAATTTAAATACTCAAAATGAGTCAAATATAACTGGGTATAACCAACTTTCAACAATTTTGAGCAATGAGGTTTTGTCCACTACTGATATGTTCTTGAACCAATGACGTGAAAAAATGTCCAAATTATATGATCATTTCAATGGATAATTTAAAAAAACTCCAAAATCCTTAGAAAAAATAACACATAAAGATAATATTGCCCAAAAATTTCTAGAAACATTCATATATTATATGGATTAACCCATTACACAAGCCAAAAAATCCCCATTGATTATAATTATGTTCAGTATGGTTCAATTGAAATCATCCATTACACTAAAAAACTAGATTAAATATGAACTTCCAATGAGTGGGACCATGAATAAAATGTATAAATCATCACACCTATAAAAACTATTGGAATATTATAAAAATCATTTCCACTCAAGGGGGGAATGGATGAAGTTGTGTGCTGGTCTTCCAGCCCTATCGTCTTCATTCTTAATTGAGAAAAACCAATGGTGTTAGGGACCGAATTTTATTAAAAAAAATCTAGACACATTTTATGGAGTGAACCATAGACTCAATCCCTAAACCTCTAATATAGTGGAACACTACCTTATTACACCTGAATCTTCATAGTGTGAATTGATGTTCATGCCATGATTGGGCTAGTTAAACATCATTATACAATTCTAACCTCCATCCCTTCCTTTAATGCTCTCATGTACCCGTGAGGTTTCCATTTAATGCATAAACATTTCCCATAACACAATTTATAGATGTTAAAATTCTCAAAACCTTCATACTAGTATCATATCTAAAATAAATGATGCACAAGATAAAAAATTCAAGTTCCTTTCAAAAAATAGGAGCCCATAAATATGAAAGATATTCCAAAATCCCCCCATAAAACATATCATCCATGAGAATATACAGTTGTCCCCAAAGCACATCTCCTAATATTCCTAAATTTTTAATTCATTGATTATTGATAATGTTACACCTCAAAATTCCAAACATGTGTCCTCTATAGAAATCAAACAATATGATTAGATCTATTGTATTTTCCCTAAAAAAAATTGATTAGATACGCAGAAGAACATAACCATGCTCCAATGGATAATCACAACATGGATAACAAAACATCATGTCCAACTCTATGAAAAAGTAATAATCAGACCTCCATTTTCATGATTTACAAGAAAAATATTGATCACACAAGTTGATATTTCCTCAAAATAACCCTTACCTGCAAATAGTATTTTCATAAACCCCCACATGTAATGTCTTTATCATTTCCAAATCCATAGAACAAATATCCTATGCCACACTATTAATTTTAATTCCTACTAACACCATCATTTTGTTTCCTCACATGATTCACCCCTAAATCTAAAAATTACCATGGTTCCTAACCTAAATCCATATGCCTCAAAAACATATATTAATCAGCCTCAAAACACAAAGAAAATACTAAATCCATATTCCAATGAACTAAATCAAACCAACAGCCCCATTTAGATTTCAAATCCGGTACTACCCAATGAATTAGATATCAATGGATCTTACTTTACACTATCATCTAGGTGTTATATATATATTTCACTCATTGTTCTCACCACCTCCATGACTGTTTTTTCATTAAGGTTGTTCACCCATGACATATGATTCTCACCAACATATGTAATCATCATTATTTCTCACTAAACCTAACCTCTATACTCTACATGAAACAACATATCCACGACTAAACAAAATAACTAGATTTTTAAATTCCTTATATACCTAAGATCCAATAATAAACATCAACTGACAGTTATTCATTTCCTATCGACAACAATACTAAAAACATAAAATAAGAGACATAAAAAAAGATCACATCCTCTAACTACTAATGGTTTTCTATGTATAACCCATGGTTGGAGGTATATGAAATTTTTTATACCTTTTTATGTATATAAAGTGGTTGGGAATGAGTTTACAGAGTTTGGGATAGTTTTTAAAGGTTTTGGAAAATTTTGGAGGCCTTTTTAAGGCCTCAAGGTTTGAACATGGTTAAAGGAAACCATGTGAGGATCCCAGGTAACCATGACATATGCCACTTTTCAGATAGTAGAATCTTCATGGTTAGGGAAAAATTTGTTAAAACGTGCGTGCTAACCATGTGGTCCACTAAAAATGTTTTTTTAAGTAGGGTTAGATGGAATTTTCCCTAAATCACCCATTTTTTCTCCCATACAAATCCAACATGTGATTTATTCTTTTCTAGAGCTAGGGATTCTCTACCACTCATTTTGGAATTGATTTTAAGGGGTTTCCTGGTGGTTTGAAGTTTGTTAATCTTGGGTAAGTCTTCTCTCTTGGTTTCATTGTGGTTCTCCCTAGTTATTCCCTTCCCTCTCTTTTGGTTTTCTACATCTACTTCTGTTTCTTGTAGTTATAGGGTTATTGATGCCTTAAGTGATGATATTAAGTCTTTTTGATGATAGAAAAGGATATTTAGAGTGTTTTTGGTGGATCATTTTCCTATATATTTGGTGTGGTTTCTTGTGGGTCGATTTCACTGAAACCCCAATGTAGATGGATTCTCTCTTGAATCCACATTGCTTGAACTTGAGGACTTGTTTGAAATTAATTTTTTATATTAAATTTATGTTGAATATGAGGTGAAAATATATGTGGAAACTAATTTAGTGAGGGTTTAAGGATTTTGAGTAAAATGGGATATTGTGGGAAAAAGGGGTATTGTTGTATGATTTTAAAATGTTGATTTTTAAATTGTATGTTGATTAAAGTTTGGGATATGTTTTATGAAAGATGAATTTCAATACATATTTTTTTATTCAAATGTTGTTTGTCATGGAGAATATTTAATATGTGTTTTAAATAAATGAGGGATTTATTAAAGTGATTTAGAATGTGTTGGAATTGGTTGTGTGGATAATGTGACACCTTGGTGTGCTTTATTGTTTCTGGTTGGTTATGTATTATGGATCCTGTTGATTATGTGTGATGTGGATCTGAAGTCTCAATATAAATGGTGATGGATAATGGATGGAAGATCCACCATTAAGGATATGTGATTGGCAAGTACCACTACATTTGGAATGTAATAAACAACTATGGATGGGTTGTTCTACCATGTATAGTTGTCTTTTGTGTATTGTTATGAAAGATGGAAATGGTTGTTCTATAGGGTGATGGTAAAATGGATTTTGGCATGTTAGTGTGGATTTTCCCTTGTTTGAAATGTCTTAGTAAGGGTGTCTTTGGAATATCGTTAATTGTTGAACTAATAGTTGTTTTTTATAATTTTTATATATTATTGTGTTAATGGTGTAATCCTTGTGGCATGTGTGGGGATATCATATTGGAAAATACTACTATGTATTATAACTCACCCCTACTTTGGGACTTTTGTGATTTAGAAAATGTTGTATTCCGGGACATGGGTAAGAGTAAGTAATCTCATTTTGTTAGTGGTTCTTCATGATTATTGGGTGGTTTGGTGGTTCATGGAGCATGGAGCTTGACGTAGAGTAATATAGGGTTCTTTGGTTTACTATGGGCCTCTGGTTTAGTGTTCATCTTAGCGCAATGATTTTTTTTTGTGTTATTTGGATATATTGGTTTTTGTGAATTGTTATGAATTAGTTTGGTTTTATTTTGGTACTATATGTTTTGGTTTTCTATGTTAACATAAAACATATAGTTTTTTTGGTAATTTCTAGTTTTGTTGGTTAGCATACCTGATGGAAAAAATTATTCCCCAATATATTCATGAAGCCCTCAGTATGTATTTCTATCCTTTGGTACAATGTGGAAAACTCTTAAGACCAAGTTTCACCTCAGTGCCTTCTCAAGACAATGAGGAAGGGGTGGCGCATTACCAGCGGTATCAGTTTGTTCGTTCCTTTGGCTTTAATTATATGTCTTGGTGTTGAAATTTTATCTTGGTCTATTCATTGAGTCGGGACGGTAGCATGGCATAGGATTATCGTATCATGGAATGTATAGAATAAAATTATTTAGATAACCCTTTTATTCAAGACTTCATGTTACTAGGGATTTTGGTACCTACGTGTTTTGGAGATACTTATAGGCATAGGATATCTCATTTTTGTGGGTGTATCCAATGAGATGAGTATGGAATGCATGGTAAAAATGACTTCCCTCTAGGATTCATACTTCATTTGGTATAATTAATTATGTTATGGTATGAATATATGGATGTGTGGAAAACATAAAATTATTTCAAATGTGGGGATTTGAAATGTGAATAATTGTGGTATTCTGAAAATAGTTTGATTTTCAAAACATGGTGGATTTTTCTGAATAGAGAAACATGGGAAATGTGAACTTTTGTAAATCATGGTTTTGATAGTTTTTAGGTAATTGAATTTGAATCATATTAATTTTATTTCTATGGTTGTGGAGCGTATAGTTGTTTTTTGTTGATAGAAATGGAACCGAGTAGGCATCATAGAGACCAAATGGAGGAGGATGGAAAAAAAATATGGTTGTACCTGAGCCATAGGTGACCTGGAAGCTAGTGAAGAGTATAGTTCAATCGTTCCAAGCTGTGGAAAGTGGGAATAAAGCAAATGAACCAAGGTTGTGGATTAAGTGGTTTAGTTTCAAAGGCAGAATCCACCCATTTTTTTGGGGTGATTTAGAGCTGTAAAGGGATGAAGCATGGCTAAAAAGAATGAATAGGCTATTTTAATTATTGGAAATACTGTCAGAGATAAAGGTGAAGTTATCCACATACATGTTGGAAGATCATTCCCTTCATTTGTGGGATATGGCAGTCAAAGCTGAGATGGACCAAGGTGTGACATGGGATGGTTTTGAGGAATTTTCTAATAAAAAAAATTCTACCCTCATACATTCAAAATTCAGTGAACAATGGATTTATTTATATTGAAGTACGAGAACCTTTTGGTAACATAATATGTACCAAAGTTTATAAACATAGTATGGTTTTCACCCAATTTTGCAGGTAGCACATCTTTGATGTTGCGGATTTTTGATGTTGGGTTGAGGGAGGAAATTTGTTCCAAGATATTGTTGATGTGGTAAAATGATTACACTAAAATAGTGAATAGAGCTTCAATGGTCAACTGAGATATTTTGGAGCTACTTGAAGGGGAAGTATGTTGGTACCCATGGTGAATAGTGGGAACTCGAATTTTGGGTTAATGTAGAAGAGGGACACTTATTTCAAGAGTGGTAGTAAGATATAGAATTATGATGGTAGGATCATTGAATCTTCCTCCAAAAACATAGATTAAACATGGATGTTTTTAGTGTGTCACTATGGGACACAATATGTAGGATTGTGTGACACAACCTCGAGCATGTCCTAACTGTAGGAATATTGGGAATCTTCCGTAGTATTTCCATTATGCTTCAATGACAGGTTTTGGTGACACTCCTTAGTGGTTATAGGCATTTTATGCCTCGATGGAATGATGACAGAATCATACACCTCATCAGTAGAGTTGATTTGGTCATATAGATTCTAGAAATACCATGACACCTCAATAGGATAATAGATAGTAGAATGTAGAAATAAAATGGTTTTTCATAGCTTAACAAATTGTGATAGATGATCATATGGGACCATCCATGGTGCAAGGTATGGTTCTTTTGAATTCCATGTTCCTGAAAGCCTTGTTTGATATAGGTGCCTCCCAATATTTTATTTCTTCTTGTGTTATTAGTTTTTTGGGTCTAACTGTAGAAATTTTTCCATATTTTTTAAAACATCTAACTGGCCTGGGAGAAATAGAGTGTCTAGCCATACTATGTAGAGTGTTTTTCATAGTTGTGGATGACATTGAATTGATGTTGGATTACTCCGTGCTTGATATGAATTCTTATGATATAATCCCAGGAATGGAATGGTTAAAAATGTTTAATCCCCACATCGATTGATATTCATGAACGATTTGTTTTACAACAGAGGATTGTATTAGACACCTCTTTAGAGTGGAGAAGAATGAAAATATATGTTCAATAGACTTTTTAGTACCAGTTTTTTGGAATTATCTTGAATCATTTAGTGGATTCATCACTGTCATTAGTGGATATTTTTTAGCATATTTTTTCCCAATAGTTGTGTATTAGCTTATGGATATCTTTCCCAAATAATTCTCATGGTTTCCTCCTATAAGAGAAGTATAGATTGGGATAAATCTCATTCTGGGGACCTTTCTTATCTCAATTCCATATTACTATATAGAACCACCATAATTGTAGGAATTATAGGTTTTGTTGGAGGATCTAGACAACAAAAGTGTTCATCCACCCTAGCATGTCTCTGTGGGAAGTGCCAAATTTTTTTGTTAAAAAGGCATAGTTAACTCTACTACTCTATGTTGATTATAATAGACTTAATTAGGTTATGATAATGAACTAATATCAAATTCCATGCATTAATGATTTGTTTGAGCATTTTAGGGGACCTCAGTTGTTCTCAAATATTGAATTAAGGTCATTATATCTTAAATTGTAGGTGAGGAAGAAAGATTTTCCCAAAAACACTTTCAGAAGTAGATATTTCCATTATTAGTATGTGGTTATGCCCTTTGGTATAACTAATGTACTAGCGATTTTTAGGGAATTGATGAATGAAATATTTTTGAAATATCTAGATTATTTTTTGGTGGTATTTTTTGATGATATACTGTTGTATTTGAGAAAAATGGTGGAGACTAAGCAGCACATGGCAATTGTGTTGGGGATCATGAGAGATCATCTGTTGTATTCCTAATTTTCAAAGTGTAACTTTTGGATATAGTAGGTTAGATTCTTGGTCCATGTTATTTCTAATAAGGGGTTTTCAGTTGATTTAGAAAATTTAGAGGTAGTTATCTCATGGAAACAACCAAATAATTTTCTAGATATATGAAGATTTCTTGATCTAGCTTGCTAATATTGGCATTTTTTTAATAATTTATCACAATTGGACTCACCAAGGAAAGCATTGACAAGGAATAATGTTCCATTTCAATGGGATGAGCAGTGATAGAAATGTTTTTAAGAGTTAGATGGACTCATTACATCATCGTCAATATTAGTTTTTCCAGAACCAGAGAAAGGGTACATGGTATATTGTGACACATCAGGATCATGGTTAGGGTGTGTTCTTATGCAGTGGGATCATTTGAGAGAATATGGATCATGAATTTTGAGGTTGAATGAGAATGACTACCCAACACATGATTTAGAGTTGGGGGTAGTGGTTTATGCTTTGAAAATGTGGCGTCATTTTTTGTTCGGTGAAAAATTCATGGAGTTTACCAATCACAAGTCTATAAAGAATATTTTCTCACAAAGATATATGAAATTGTGGTAAAAGAGATAGATGGAACCTATTAAGATGTTTTATTCTTACTTAATTTACAAACCGGTTAAGGGAAATTCGGTGGCAGATTCATTATGTAGAAAATCATATTCTGAGGTGGTGAAATAGGCATCAGATCAATGGAAGTTGATGTTGGTCCTAGGAAACATGCAGTTGGAATGTGAGGACCAAGGTGATAGAGTGGTCTTCATTCCCATTTTTTGGGTCTTGACTTGGTTGGTTTGGTCAAAGTGGCACATTCATCTGATTCTGAGTGTACATTGATGAGGTCGAAACTCAATGGTAGGGAGACCATTAGGGTTGGAAACTAAAAAAGAATTTAGTTTTCTGTTTTTATAATAGATAGTGGTACCAATGGATTTTCAAGATGAAATTCATAGATATTATCATCATTCTAGATAGTCTATCATTCCAAGAATTCAAAATATATATAAGTAATTTAAATTATAGTTTTTGTGGGTTGGTATGAAAATGGAAGTGTTTATGTTTGTTATGAGATGCTTGACTTGTATGCAAGTCAAGGTAGAGAATTAACATCCCGCATGAGTGTTGCAGTCTTTTCCTATTCCTTTGTGGATGTGGGAACAAATAGTTATGGATTTTGTGATAGGTCTCCCAATAATGATCAAGAAACATGATTCCATATGGGTGATTTTGGATCGACTCACAAAGTTGTTCTATTTCATCCTGATTTATGAATCTCACATGGTGTAGTATCTGTTCAAAATCATTATCTGGGAAGTGTTAAAGTGGCATGGTGTTCTAGTTTCAATTGTATCAAATAGAGATCTAAGGTTCAAATATAATTTTTTAAATCCTTGTAGAAAGCCCTTCAGACATAGTTGATAATGAGCATGGTGTATCATCCCCAAATGGATGGCCAATCCGAGAGGATGATACAAACATTAGAGTATTTTGTAAGGTCTTGTGTGATGTATTATGGTGTTTAATGGGAGGATAAATTTCCATTGGTGGAGTTCTCCAATAATAAGAATTAATAGGTTTCAATACGCGTTTGAGGCATTGTATGGGAATCTGTGTCATTCTCTACTATATCATGTGTAAATAGGGGATACAACGATGATTGGACCGATCCGTGTACAATACACTATAGTTAATATCATGTTAATCATAAATAGGATAGAGATGGAACAAATTCATCAGAAATCATATGCAGACCATCATCTATGACTTTTGTCATTCTATGTTGTCGATCATGTGGTTTTTAGAATCTCTCCTAGGATGGGGCATTGTTGGTTTGGAAAGAAGGGTAAGTTATCTCTGATATTTTTTGGTCCTTTTGATAAACATGAGAATATTGGATAGGTGGATAATATTGTGGCTTTTCATCCATGGTTTAGTTTGGTGACAATGTGTTTCTTGTCTCGCTGTTGAATACTGAATTGTGACCATGTGATTCGATGGGATCTTGTTGAGCTGGAGCTAGGTGATTCTTTGGTTCACGGTCTAGTATGGATTGTGTATAGGCAAGATAAAGTCTTATGTGTTAAGATCATTGGTTTATTCCAGTTTTTGTAGCAGCATGATAACATTAAATAGGAGACTTAGTAGTAGGAGAAAGACATGGATGAGCAATGTCCTGAACTCTTTCAATAAAGAGATGGTTCTATACATTTAGAGGATGGAGAGTCCAATATTAGGGAGAATATAGAACTCCTAGAATGAGGTATGTGTCCTTTTTTATACTTTTTTAGGTATATTAAGTGGTTGGGAGTGGTTTTGGAGAGTTAGGGAGAGCATTTAATGGTTTTGGAAAAGTTTGGAGGCCTTTTTAAGGCTACACGGTTTGACCACGGTTAGGGGAAACCATTTGATAATCCTAAGTAACCATGAAATATTCCACTATTCAGATAGTATAATCCACACAGTTAGTGCATAGTTTGTTAAACCTTGTGAGCTAACAATGCGGCCATATAAAAATGATTTTTTAAATGAGATTAGTTGGGGGTTTTCCCAAACTCACGCATTTTATCCCTTATACGAAGCCTACGCGGTATTTATTCATCTAAAGGTAATCGGGTGATATCCCAATAATTTTGGAAGGGATTTGAAGGGGTTTTTTATTTATTTTAAGGTGGTTCATCTTATATATTTCTTATCTCCTATTTTTTTATGTTTCTCTCCAAATATATTATTCCCTCTATTTTGGTTTTCTAGATATACAATTTTTTCATATAGATATTGAGTTTTTGTTTCCTTAGGTGATGATATTAAGGCTTTATAATGATAGAGAGGATATCTATAGTGGTTTTGGTGGAGAATTTCCCTAGATTTTTGGGGCATTTACCTGTGGGTTGATTTCACTAAAATATAAGGTAGGTGTCTTTTCTATCGACTCAACATTGATAGAAATTGAGGCAATGTATGTAATTTTTTCATAAAGTTAATTGTGAATATGATATGAAAATATTTGTGGAAACCCCTTTGGTGGTGATTTGGTTATTTTGGGTAAAATGGTATATTGTTGCAAAAAAGGGTATTTTTTGAATGATTTAAAAATTTTGATTTTAAAATCAATAAGGGGTCAAATTATGGAATTTTTTTATAAAAATAAGAATTTCAAAAAAGATTTTTTTTAATTGAAATGTGTTTTGGAATGTAATTTAGAGAAAAAATCATTACTTACATGGACATTACATTAATCTTGAGTAATACTTATTACACGACAAAAACATATGCCTAAACATCGTATTAGTTTAGTGTCTCTGGAAACTCATAACATAATCTTCTAATAATAGTGAAAGATCTTCAACATCTCCCATAAATTTCTTCCACTTTTTTCCTATCTAGAACCATTATTTATATCCTAGGGAAAATAAAACATATAAATTGTGAGATAAAATGCTTTTTAAGGGTAAATATGGAGAACATAAAAAACCCGTAGTCATTTGAATGTAAAAACATGAACATAAAGTTTAAACATTAAAATTTTGAGTCAGGAAATAAATCATGGTAGTACCTAAGTCATAAAACATAAAAAAATCATTAACCATGATAGAATACAATGGGAATAAAACCTGAAATTATGGAAAACCATTAAACACGTATTATGATTTCCATAGTAGGCAACGCATTACTGTCCAGTGGATAAAGTCCATTACAGAACTAGGTTTACTTTTCATTCCATCCATTTATTACTGAATCGAATTTACTTGTCATTCCATCCCTGTAATTCTAAGCTATATTTATTTTTCATTCTATCCATGTATATATAATGAGATATAAATATTTACCCAATACATTGAAGGTAGATCTCATAATGAAACCATTGTTATGTGTTTCACAGAAACTTAAATCATGTAGTATAGCATAACCCATGTAATAAAATGGGATTCTTAAACATCATTCCATCATAACATAATCTCTATAAAATAAAAATAATTCCATCATAATTTAATAAAATAAAATTCATAATTGGGATAGAAACAAACCCCTATATCATTTAAGAAGGAAAATAATTTTGATAAAACACTTGAACTTAGTTCTTAAAGAAAATATCCTCTCTTCTTCAATAACATTTTCTTTTCTCAATATGTCATGAAATTTCATAAAAAAAGAGTTTAATGAAAAATTAACTTGAAAACTTTTAAATAAATCTTGATGGAAATAATACTCTATGAAATATTGAAAATACGTTCATGCCATATAAGTTAAACATACATTCTTCTCGCACTTTTGTGGAAAAAGTCAAAAAGTACCTTGTATGATAAATAGAAGAAAGATACATTCTATACCATGTGGTAAATTTTAAAAAAGGGTAAAAATGAATTTAAACATTCATGTAAGAATAGTAATCATTTTATGAAAAAAATTTATAAAACATGTATGTGGATGATAAATATAACCCCAGTAAATACTTATAAATAAACAATATTGGATAAAAATAGATTGAAAAAGTTATCCATTGCCTTAGGCCTAATTTTGTGTTTGTGTGTCTAAAACT
The DNA here is from genome assembly GCA_963277665.1 of Viscum album. Taxonomy (NCBI): domain Eukaryota; kingdom Viridiplantae; phylum Streptophyta; class Magnoliopsida; order Santalales; family Viscaceae; genus Viscum; species Viscum album. The sequence continues at coordinate 1,414,403,419 of OY728159.1, read as the reverse complement.
TCTATATAGTGGGTTTAAAAATAATATTAACTTCTAATAGAAAAATAATAATATTTATGATATCATATATTGTTCAATTACTACTCTATATTACCCATTCATTTGTCAATTCCATGTTAGAGCAACGTTTTGGTAATAATCTTTTCATTTAGGATAAGTGTTTGGAAATGCTATTATTCATATTATTATATATATTATGATTTAGATACTTCTAGAATGTTAAACATTATTTATATATAATATATATTAAGTATATAAATATATATAATTGATTGAAAAATTGAATGGAATACACCATTCATGGAGACTGTAGGTTGTATGTATGCATGAACGATGTTTTTATTTCCTTCTTTAATTGACTAGATGTAAATGATATATATATATATATATCCAGTAGAATTATTATGTCAAATATTTAATTGTTATTTATTATCTATACTTTATAATCATTCTTGAATGGTTAACATTGAGAATTATTCTCAACGCGTCGTGGAGACGGTAATTCATACGTATGCACGAAAGACGATATCATTCCCATAGTTGTTGAATGGTATTATAGGGGATGGTGTATAATATCTCAGAATTATAATAATGTTATAATAATCATATATATTTATTTTTTCCACCATTATACCCATCCATGTAAGGTGGTGGTGAAAAACACATTTACACCACGACGTGGAGATGGTAATCCGTATGTATGCACGCGTGGTGATTTCCTTTTTCGTAAGATGGATAAAAACCTAAATAGGTTTGTTTCATATTTATAATAACATATCATTATAATGGTGATTCTGATGTTATTACTTTATAATTAAACAACTAAATAAGAGTAATAATTAGAAGAATGAAATGTGAAAGAATCAGTAGAAGAGATTACCTCTTCCTCAACGTGCCTCTTTTGAATTTCCACATAGGGTAATAGTGTTGGTCTTTTGAGAATACTCCTAACTCCATAATGTTAATTGGTAATTTTATAAGATTATTGGATGTTGGATGGATGAGCTTGAAGGATAAACATGGAGTTAAAAGGATAGAGAGGAGGTGTCCTTTTATAAGAGAGGAGAGGGGCAATTAAATAAACTCTCAAAAATATTAATTTATAATAAAACAAATCCAGACCAAAAGACCTACCAAGTGTCCCTAATTCTAATATTATATGTGATAGGGTTGTAATCACCTCAAATAATAAATTTTTGACTACATATTTTGTTAATTTAAACCTTATCGTTTAAATTGACCCTTATTTATTCTATTAATGTTTAATTTCGGTAAAAACATTATAAATATGTAAGGGTAATGAATATTTACTTATGTGGTGTTAATTTTCCATAAATGGATATGTTATTATATTTTAGACCTTATAATTATCACTTTATATTTTTCAAATTTTTTATTATTTTAAAATAATTTAATAAAATATTATGTTTATAAAATATCAATAGTGTCAATTAATTTTTTAGAATCTAAATAAAATTCAAATAGAAGATAAATTCGAACCAAAATATTAAATATACTCCTAACATGTCATAGTGACCAAGAAAATTCATGGAGAACATTACTTAGTTCATATGATTTTTCTTTTCACATTTTTAATACCATTTATTTGATATTTCTATTAATAAAATAATTTCATCATCACAATTGTTTCATCATTAATGATAATGATTTAATCTCTAAAAATTATAAATAATTTTATATGATGTGGATATTTTTTTTATATTTTTATAGACTATCAATGGTCAATTTTGTCTTCTATTTATCTATATATTAACACTAATACCCTTATATAAAAAGAGATTGTGACCCTATGTCCATTTCATTAGTTTTTATTACATTTGTGTTATTTTCAAAGGTAAGTGGCAATAAAGTGATTCTGTTTATAACAATTGATGATAAGTGTCTAATTTAATCATAAAATATGATTTTTTTCAAGTGTTATGATAATTTTATAGTATTATTTTTACACTTAATTACACGATTCATCTTTAACCATGGTAATATAAATAATTACCAAAGTTTCTATTCATAATTCTAAACAATAAAATTTTCCTATTAACATAATATGAACCTAATAATTCCAAATATAGAATCCATTTTTCATAATAAAAAACACATTAGTTTTATTATTTTATTTAAAATTAATCATGTTGTTGAGAAAATGGGTTATAAAAGTTTAAACACTGCAAAATATTGGAATATTTTTACCTATGAATTGAATTTAAAATTAATTCTAATGATATAAACTACGTTAAATGGTAAAAATATATTATATTTATACTTAAAAACCATTAAAAAATATATTTTAACCACATCAATTATTTTGATGAAAAAAGTTGTTTTAAATTAAAATTTAGCGTATTTTCACTATTCATCAAAATATGAAAGTTATCAGAAAAATGTACAAAATTTATCCAAAGTATATTTTTATGTCCTTATTCCAAATAAAAAGTGTATATTTTAAAATTTAACTTATAAAAGTTTCATAAACTATATTTAAAATGGGTTCCCCCTCAAATGGTGGTAAAACTTCATTTTTTGTAAAATACTTCTTTTATCTTAAAAATTGATTATGTTCTCATATCATGTGTAAAATGAATTATAATGTTATATAAAATTAAAAACGTGGTTAATACTTTTCATAACGTCTGGTTTTTATAATATTTTAAAAATATATCATTGATTAGTGAAACTGTGTATTGTGTATCACGCAAGCTATTGAGTAAGATCACTCTTACATGTAACACAGGCCTTGTCAATGTTTCTTGTAGTGAAATATTCCTTTCATGTTTCATATAACATAATACAATCTTAGTTCATTTGTACATTGATATAAGTCTATACTCATTGTTCTGTGAAATGAATTCAATCAAAATAACTAGAAATTTTGTGTCACCCAAACCAAGAATAGTGTTTCTTATACTAAAAACTAATATGGTGTTATGTATAAGACAGGATAATATTAGTGTATCATACAACACACAGAATCAATGAAATTAAAATTTATCTATCTCATAAAATATCGTGGTGTTACATGGAAAATGGATAAATGGTTTGTTCAATAAATGGGGTATTTATTATAGTGATTTAGAATGTGTTGGAATTTGTTGTGTGCAAAATGTGTAGCTTTGGTGCGATTTATGCTTGTTTGATGGTTATGTATTATGGCTCTTGTTGGTCATGTCTGAAGTGGTAGGGAAATATCATTGTAAAAGGTGATAGATAGTGTATAAAAGGCCCACTACTAATGATGAGTGGTCAGGAAGTACCACCGGATTTGGAATGTAATAAATAGCCTTATATGGGAAGATCCACCATCTATAGTTTCCTTCTATGTGTTGTTATGAAGGATGGAAATGTTTGTGATAATGTGTGATTGTGAAATGTATTATGGCATGGTTTTTTGGATTTTCACTTTTCTGACATGTCATGGTTAGGGTGTGTTTGGCTTATCAGTAATTGTTGAACTATTGGTTGTTTTATATATTTTTTTATATAATTGTGACAATAGTTTTATCCTAATAACATGTGCAAGGAATTAATTTAGGGAAATACTACAAAGTTTATTACTTATCCTAGCTTTGTTACATTGGTGCTTCTACAAATGTTTTATTCTGGGACACAGGTAAGAGTATGTAATCTCACTTTGCTAGTAGTTCTTTTCAATGATTCAGTGTTTTGGTTGTTCTTGGAGCATTGATCTTGTTGTGGAGTAATGGAGTGTGACTTGGTTTACTTTGGGTCTCTTGTCTAGTCTTCTAATTATTACTATGAATTTGGTTCGGTATGGTTTGGTTGTATTGGTTTTTGGTAATTATTATGGATTAGTTTGTTGTCTTTTGGTACTATATGGTTTGGTTTTCTATGTTATCATGATCCAGGTTGTTTTGTTGGTAATGTCTTGTTCCGTTGGTTAGTTTAACTCAAGGGAAAATAAATTCCAAACTTATTCATAAAGCCCTCAGCCTTTATTTCCAACTATTGGCACCATGAGAACATCGCTTAAGGCCTAGTAGCCCCTCTGTTCCTTCTCAAGCAAATGATGAAGGGGAGGGTCATTACATGCTACCCCCAGAAGAATTTCCTTACCCCACTCCCCGATCGACACCAATGTGTCACAACACCATTACTATCATGTAATTAATACTTAGAAATCCACTTGGGTTGAAAACACTATCGTACCCTAATCCATCACCCATTTCATTGCTCATCACTGAGTGAAAAATCAAATCCCAATATACTCAAGGCTACCATGATCACAAGTGAATCCCACCATACTACTCTATAACACTACACAAGTTCATACATAACTGACTATTCTGAAATAGAACCACAACAAACTCATTTATATATATATTACTGAATGCACTTTCAAAGAATATCAACCACATATACATAACCTTGTACACTAAAAATTTATCCAAAATCATTTACAGTGCTTAATCTACTCCACCAATTAAAGAGTGACCTATTATGAACCTTATCCCAAGTACTAGACCACTATCCTACTCATTCTCACCTTAACCCAATGGTTTCTTTCTCCTTTGAAGCCTGATTTCATATCCCAATTGATGGCCCTATAAGTCATATCACTTCTTTATTAGGATCAAATCATAACGGACTAACATTTTCCTCATTTTTTTTGAAATTTAAATATCCAATTAAATATAACTCATTCCATAGTTAACCAAATGATTTACCAGCATATGGGAGACATTCTAAAGCTAAGAGAGTCTTCCCACACCCCCAATATAACACTAAAAGTTCACAAAAAAATATTGTACACGGAACCCAAATGATCTTTCACAAACATCATCCTCGACCTCAAAAAGGCTCCAAAAACATGATAGTATAAAAACCAATGAATTATTAATCCTTTTCAATAACTTTTCTATTATTTAGAATGAAATAATGAAGCTATATAAGAAACAATGTGTTAGTTTATATTGAAACAATATGTAACCAACCTCATTCTGAACCCACCAAGGTTCCACGTCTTCATGTAAACCCTTAATCATCCTTGGACCATTCCCTAGGAATCAAATAACTATACCAACCAAAAAAGGTCCATATAAATCCCTATGTGAAGTTTCCATATTTAATTTGGTCGAGAAAATCAAGATCCAGGATCCACAGAAACATTCTTCATAATAAATTTTCTATTTTTTACTTGATTAGAACACCACTAGTAAATTATATATGAAAATATTGTATAAGTTATTTTTTGTCACTATAAACAACAAAACCATGTTTCTCTAAAATCTAGTAACATCCAATAAGGTGTATACCGTGGATTTCCTATATGAAAAATATGATTCATGAATATAAGAATCTTTCCAATGGTCCAAGATAATAAACTAGAAATAACACCTCCAATATATTCATTATATTAATCAAAAATATTAGTAATAATAGTAAAAATCAAGAGAAAAAATATCATGCACCTATCAATTAAGACATCCCATAGTAAAGGTGTTCTTATTTATCAATCTAAGGTAAATCACAATCTATTACCCATTCCTAGACAACATATTTACTATCTATCCAAATAAAAAAGAAAAAAAGGATTTGATACTATTTTACCAAACCTAGGCCACTCAAACGTTTCCCTAACCAAAGATTTCCCAAAACACCAATCATGCCTCCCCATTTTATAGAGGCTTCGTACTAGTGGTGAGGTCCTAATTTGTACAATGGTGAGACTATTCGCTTTACGTAGAGTCATAAAATAGTTAAAAAATTTCAAAAATAATCCATCAAAATCATAGTATGCATTAAAAATCATTCAAATTTCTGTATAAAAATTAACCATATTGAAGTATACAATATTACATACACTGACCACCCTAACTTTTTTTCAAATATTACTCATCCATAGACCAAAGAACAAATATCATATCAGTCATGTAATTCCCCATGTTTAAGATCCATTAATCTTCATCATATAATTATATAGAATGTTTCTTTATATAATCAAAAGAAATTTTAATTGATTAGATAGTGGTCCATACAAGACATAAAAAATGACAAAGAAAAGTTATTCAATTGTGATGAAAACTTATAATAAAGGTACATGAAACAATATATCACATGAAATAGGTAATTAGACATCAAATATGACTATATCCATTAAAACTAAAAGAATTGTAATTTTCATTTTAATTGAATAGAATAATATCTTTAGAAGTAGAAACTACCCAGGTCTACTATCACCTTTAAGAATCACCATTAGTATAAAAACCCTTATGTGAGACAGAATAACACAAAATTATAAAGCATGTTGTGAGATTTAGATGAAATATATATAAATGAGAAGTGTGAACAAAATAAGTTCAGTAAGGTTATATATAAATACATATAAGCAAAATCTAAACATTTAAAATATTTTGAATGTAAATATGGTTTTTGAAAATATGATTGTTGAAGATATAGTCATAAAATAAATGGTTTGATGTCATATATCTAATATGTATTCTGAATTTTTTTTGTTTAGCAATAAATTTAAAATAATATAACTTGCAATGATATTATAATATGATATAAAAATATTATATATGTATATACATTATTTTTAAATATTAATAATATTAGTAAAATATAATATGATGTATAATCAAACTTTAAAAAAAATAATATCAATGAAGTAGTAAAATTAAATTTTATAATTTAAGTAATTAATGTTAATGGTATTTTTAAGGAGTATTTGGTATAAAATAAATGTTTCGTTTCATTTGAACCATTTTATTTATTATTATATATTGTATCCTTATAGTTTAATTTAAAACTTTTAAAATTATAATTTTGGAACAATTATGTTAACATATTTAAAATTATAAATTGATTTGAAATAATATTAAGAACACATAATGTTTAAAATTTATACTTTTTAATAAATGCATTCAATCTTTATATTTTTAGTTATATTTAAAAAACTAAATATAAATATATTATAATCTAAATTTTAAAAAATAACTTTATTTTTTATTTTATAATTTCAAAATTATCTTAACATTAATTTTGTATATTTTTCTTAAAAATTTATTTTTATTTGAATATTTAAATTTAAATATAATATTAATTTTTTGAAATTATTATTATATTTATTTACATTTAGTCCTATGCATGTGTGGTTTGTGTGAGGTTCGTTCTAATTGTATTCACAAGAACATAATATACATATTGGTGTATATGTATGACTTAGAAACTTTTAAATCATATTTTATTAAAAAAATTATTTATTTTATTGTTGAGTTGTTTACATTTTAAAATATTAATTATAGCATAAAAACATATTATTGGCATTTTAAAACTAAAGTAATATTTTTGACAGGATTTATTTTTATTTTATGCATTAATTAGGTTAAAATATGTTTTTAAAACTTTTATAAATTGAATTTGATGAAATGGAATTAAAATGTAGACTTTCTGGGCATAAATTATCTAATAAGAACCAAATTATTTTTAGGCATAATTTTTTTGTTACCTTAGGTAAAACATAGTTATCGTGAAAATTGATTAAATAAAAAAATTAATAATTCATTGGGTAAATGGATTCAAAAATGTTCGAAAAATGTATCTAACTGAGTTGATGAGAGATACTCAACCTTATCTCACCCAATACTAAATTATTGTCTATTTATTGGGAAAATTGACTTATTTAACTTGTTATCCATTTATAATAAGTTGAAATATTTCTGAAAATTACATTCCTTCTATCCATTATCATTCTTTTTCGCTCTCTTTATATTTTGATCAGAAGATATAATCCTATTCCATTCATTTCTAATGGATCATACAAGGAAATATCATAGTTCTAAACAAGAGTAATCATTATTAAATTTCTTATTTACATTAATTTTTTTAAATTAAAACACTCAATTCCATATGTGATTACATCAATATTAATTATATACTGAATGTTATTGTGTGATGTGAATAATCATTAACCACCATTTGTATCAACTAGAAATAATAATTAACATTAAATAATATAAGGTGTTTTCTAACTTTTAATTCATTATAAACAAATATAAATGGGCCACAACATATTATATTAAATTTAGTTATTATCTTTATATTGTAATAAATTAAAAATTCAAAACATTATAGATAAATAAAAAATATTATATGAATTTGAAAATTAGTATTTTCATTAAAATAAGGTTTCGTTATATTTTTTACATTCTATTAAAAGATTTATTTTTAAAATTTTATCAATATAAAATAAAACTCATTTTTAAATTCATCATGTAAAAATTTAATTGTTATGGGTTTTTGTGGATTTTCTAGATAGGTTGATTTTTTTGATAAATTTGGGATCTCCAAAATTGAAGTTTTTTTTATTTTATCACTCTATAATAATAACCTAAAATAATTAATAACCATTAGTGTAATAAAATGTGAAAACAAGGATCAAAATAATGAGATTTAAAAAATTCATTGCACATATAAAACCTCTGAAAAATATTTTTAGAACTAAAGAAAAATGTTAAATTAATATAAAATATGATTTTGATACTATATTTAAATATAATATTTTCATATTAAGGTTTGGTTTTGGATTTTATTAGAGATAAAATATAATAAAATAAACTCATAATAATTTTTTTTCAGTAAAAATAAATATCAAATATAATTTTATTTTGTATATATTATTCATGCACAAAAAAGTATATAACTAAACACTAATTTTCCATGATTAAGAGTTTTTATATTTAAATAATATCCTCCCACATTTATATATTTTATTTCATAAAATGGTTATCAAAATAAAATTTATAAGGTTAAAATTAGGTAAAAGTTCCAATTTTATTTATTTTCTTTGAAATTAAAAATTAATGTTAAAAATTAATTATCTTTGTAAAAATAAATGTGTAAATTTAGTATAACATTATGGAAATGTCTTAAATTTTTTAATAAATATGGATATAATTGATTGGATGAGATTTCAACTAACTAAGATTTGTTTATCCTATAATGTTTTCCCATTTTTGTCCTTAGACCTTAAAAAGGACATTACATTATTGAAAAATGTAAATGTGTTTACAAAATTAACCATACATTCAATTTTAAAAACATAAAACTTATACTTTAAAAGGTAAACTTATCTAAATAATTAGTCTTTCAAACAATTTGATTTTAATCTTCCAATAATTCTATCCTAATTAAATAGTACCCCCATAGTCATCCCAATGCATTCAACTTCAATGAGACTTCTAAGAATAATTCATATATCTTGTGTGAGTGTTTTCACCAATTTAGTTTTCTTATTAATTATATTATTCAAAATTTATTTTCTTCATGATAATATAGTTATTTTATAATAATTTATATAAATTTAATTTTACTATATTATGGTTATTACCTTTATTTATCCTAATACCAAATCCAATAAGAAAAATAATACAATTGTCCATGTGTTCTATGGACAAACACCGCCATGATGTAACTAGTATCAGTTTCCTTCACCAGCTTATAAGGAAATATAGAATTATTCTTTTAAAGGATAAAGAGTATCTTTATGATATCACTAAAGTTATTCAATAAAAAGATAGATAATCTATTATTGATGTAATCAATAAATTATTATCATTAATTTAATCATTTAAAATAATAGGACTAAGAGGATAACCGATTAATAAACGTTTGAAATATTTTTATATCCATTATTTATTTGAAATCATATTTAAAATTATGATATATAAAAAATTAAAACATAAAAAATTATCATTATGATTACAATATAATTATTTTTAACTTAAACTTTATCATAATCATCAATTAATATTGTTATCCTTATCTTTAGTTTAGTTAACCACAAACATGAACAACATTACACATTTATGTCCATGATGAATCTGAGAACTTATTTACTATTATAATATAATATTTCTGACTATCTAATGATTTTTTTTATTTTTTTTATTCATAATAATTATTTTATAAGTTAATTAAGAGAAAACAATTCACTAATCATTAAACATAGAAATATGTAAGTTATCAATTTCAACTTCAAGGAAAAAGAAAAAAAGACACGAAAGGAATTGTAAACATCTTAAATATTTATAAAGAACACCAAAAGGTAAATGTTTTATCTTTTAATTAATAAAATGGAATAAATAATGAACATGAACACCGCTAATATGAAACTAGTACAAATGATAAAAATATAAACACCTTATGTGGAAAATCAAAAGAATTAATGTAGAGAAGAACTATTTCTGAAGAGAATGAATGAAAATGGATTTGAGAATGGTTTTCAATTGAGTGATCAATATATATATGTTTGTGATATTGGTTTCTAATATACTTTTATGGATTTTAGGATAAGCAGTATGGGTTTTTATTTCAAATTCCTCTCTCTGAGGGAAGTTGTGTATTTTGAATCAAATTTCATATATGTGGTGTTTATAATACCTAATTAAAATATATTATCATTAATTATATTTTAATTATACTATTGAAAGTTCAATAACCATATTTCTACTTGACGGGATTTTATAAAAATGTTACTCAGACTGCAAGGGTTTTTAATCTATATTATGATTCATTTAGACATAATATATTTTGTGCACCATGTTTTATTTGGACGGTGTATTCACTACCCATTGAAATATTATTTCCTATACTTTTTATTTCTTGGGGTTTATCCAAATGATGTTCTCTAATTCATGTGGATATTGATATGTTTGTTTCCCTATCAGCATTTTTTTTTGTATCTCAACATTCATTCATTGAGTTATGATCACCCTTAGAACACATTTCATATAATTTTCACTAGTTTGGAACAAGTTTTTTCACATTAGTTTTTTTTTATGTAGTTTAGTATGTGATTTTATTGTAGGTGATGTTGTAAATAAGTTTTTAATGTTAGTTAGGAAATAGATGTTGTAAATTAATTTTTGTATCAATTTTTTAATACAATAATCATCTAACCGATATCAAAGAACATATTAATATTTGTTTCTCATTTGTTTTATCTAATATGTGACCAAATAAATGGGGTTTTCACATCAGTTATGAGATAACATGTCTGAAAATACATTTTTTTAAAAATAAAATTCTTATTTTAATCCTCCTCTCTATTTAAGACTAGGAAGAAGTCGAAAAGAAAGACCAATTGAACCCAAGAATAAAACATGCATAATTTTTAGCCGAACAATGAGAAAAACATGTTTACAATTAGAAATTTCAAGGTAAAAATATATAGTAAATATAAAATAAATTCTAATGAAACCTATAACATTATTTCCCATTCAATTTTCATGGGTCTCAAATACTTTACACTACATGTTCGAGAGTCATCAAAAATATGGAAATTAAAAGGAATGAATTTAAAATGTATTCAAAATAAAATGAATGAAATAATATGGAAATGTTTATAAAGAAATCTGACCTACTATAACAATGTAACTATTCCAATTGAAATTATTTAATATTTAAATCATAAAACATAATATCAACATTATTTTATTCAATCATGTTTATGAAAATAAGTTTTGAAATTTTTTTTAATTCAAAATAACATTATTAACTAATATATCTAATATTAACTTATTTTAAATGAAAATTTACCTTTTATTTTACATAATTTAGCTTTATGATATTCCTATTTTGTGGTAACTCAAAATAAATTTCATTCCCTATTGAAATATAAATCCAATAAAATAATTTTTAATTTCATTATTATATAATCATGAACTTCAAAAATTAAAACTTACATGTCCAAAAAAATCATAATTTTTTTCACTTCAACATAGATAGATCATAGCCAGTGAAGTTCCTTCTCTCGAGTAAAACACAACTAACATCTAATAGAAACTAATATAAAATAAAAATTATTGATATTGGTTATTATGTTAATATAAATATTCAACACTTTGTGAGATATTTGATTATACTATTGAAGATAAGAGACATATAACATTAAATAATTGCATAATTTTGAAATATTTCAGAAATATAAACTATCCTTTCATATCTTATCATTGTAATCAATATAAGTGAAATAAACTATGGGTTTATAAATCTATATACAATGAAATTTTCATTCTCCATACAAATCATATAAAGATACCTAATACAAAACAAACATAAGTATAAATTTTTAATAAATTAAACATTGGAAAATATTTATTTTAAGAATTACAATGAAAAAACATTAATAGTGTTGATTCCCTACCAATATCTAGATACAAGATCCATGATTTCATATTTTAAAATCTTTGAAGTCATTTCATTCCCACAAACACCAGCATCAATTAGAATCTCATAAACAACCCAGAAGAAATTTTTATATGTTGAAAATCTCTCAAGGATTTTAGAATCTGTATATGAAGTCATAATGCTTTTTATTTTTCGTTTTTCATACATTATTTCATTAACTATAATGTATTTTTATAAAAAAAATAGATTAATTTATAAAAATTAAAATTTTAATACAAATTCAATTCCAAAATTAAATAAAATATAAAATATAATCATTCCTCCATGGTAATATGTCGAAAAAGACTAGATAACCAAACTAAAACATGGATGATACTCAATCCAATAATTCTCACCCTATATATTGGTAATGGTAATCATATTGATCTATATATAATATCATATATTGTGACCATATGATGATCTATCTTTATCTATTGCTGGTAAATAAAATAAAGAATATAAAACATCATCCCATGTAAAATAATATAATGATGGGGATCATCAAAAAATAAATCATTATAAATAGAACGATATATAGGATGGGGTGTAGGATGAGGATAGTGGTAGTATGGTCTTCATGAGGATATGGAGGACTGGGAGCTGCTAGTGGAGGTGGAATAGTCAGATTAGTTGTCTGAAACTATCTTTTCTTGTCTGAAATCATTGACTTTAATGAATCTATGATCCTATCCACAATCTTCACATTAATATCTGGATTTTCATCTTCTAATGATTCTATTTTTCAAAAAATCCTCCAATGTATAAAATTTATAATTTGGAAACAATTTATTTCACCAATACACCTTCCGAGTATCCATGTACCTGGCCTAGGTGTTCAATATTTTCCAATGTTACAGCTAAAATATCATTTCTACCCCCATTCAAAAAGACCCCCTATGTTCTATTCTCCTCAATGTATTCATATATTTAATACTTGAAAAAATACATAATCAATCAAGATATGTATATAATTTTATTAACTTAATGAAAAAAATAATGTAAATGTCTCACAATCCTCTTAGCTATAACCCTCAACACTTTTATAAGATATTGTCAGTCCTTTATCATCCAATACCTTTTCTTGTTCTCATGTGTAGTAGGGGTAGGGGGAACCTGTATTGAGCATGAAGTCTCACCTCACATTTTTTGTAAAATTTAACCATTATTTGTTCTTATAATAATGTATAGTCTCCCTAATATAGTGTACGAGGGTATATGTTCATAGATTGGATCTCTTGATGAGATATCCTTGATTTCTATAAATTTAGAATAAATAAATCATTAATAATATCATTAATAATATCATTAATATAAAAACATCTAAAAGATAACATTTCACTTACCAAAAATGCTTCACATATTCAACATTATTTATTCCATGGATATTTATCTTTTAATGGATATATATCACATGGATTATGATGCTTCATGTGAAAATAAAATCAAAATTTCATGTAAGGGTGAATTTAAAATCAATATATCTCTTGGTATCTAATGATAAATGTTTCCTATTAACTCCTATAGTATCTGGTTTATCATATTTCATGTGTTCTGAAGGGGGAAAATATATATAAATATAATCATTTCAAGATACATAAAATAATAACAAATGAGGTTACGATAAAATTCTATTCCAATTGATATATTTTATCTTTTTCAAAACTTTTTAAATCTCAAATCAAAATAATTAATTTTCATTATCCTTCAATAATATAAAAGTCTTAAATTGTATTAAATTTTCCTTACTTTTAATATTATTATCATCAAATTATACTAGTATCCATTGGTCCTGACTCTAGGAAACTGATAATTTTAATAAAATTTTTTTTCTATATTTACCAACCATAAAAATCTTTTTTGGCCACATGGGGGTATATGTCTCTTGTAAAGAATTATGTAGTTAATCAATATTATCAAGTGTAGATTCCTCCCTAGAGGTATGAGTATGATCATCTATAGATGTATGTGGTGGATCGGAGGATTGAAATGGTATTTTCCTATAAATCAAATAAACCAACCATTAGTGCAAAAATATAAAAAACAACTATTATAGACTAATGTACATTAAAAACAGAAAAAATCAAACAAAAAAAGTAAAATACACTAAACTAAGTAGATTTAAATTCAAATTTTTGTGTAGTTCACTATTATTTTGACAATATTAATGGGAGATTAAAAGAAGTATAAATGAATGAAAATAAATCAAAATATGCATTCTGAATAGTGAAAATTCTCCAACCAAATAAATTTGTTTTTACACCAAAATATTTTTTTTTGTATAAACTTATTCAATTTTTATTTATTTTTAAATTATTAGAGTTTATATAACTGTTTTTCAATAAGAGAAATTAATAGATAAGTTACTTAAGGGTAAAAATGGTCAACTAGACAAAATAAAACTAATATAAATAGACAATTTAACTTATTAGGTTTAATATACATTTTAATAAAGAAAATAAAATTTAAATATATATCATTTAATGAAATTTATAAAATTAAACCACAAATCAAAATATGTTACGTACAGTATTTGTAATGTTCATGAGGATTTTTTCCAAATAAATTTGTCATTATCATTACATATGGTACAAATTGTGTCTATGATATACTCAAAAATATTGTATGTTAACATTTCCATTGAAGTATGGATCTCATATAAATCATCATATTCATCAAGTTTATCATCACTAACACAATTTTTTCATATTAAAAAAATAGGTCACTATATATCATATTTATTTCCAAAAAAATTTTATTTCAGGTGTTACTCTTATAAAAGTGTAATGGACCGGATTTTTTTAGGGGTCCATTACTTTGTCAAAATCTCGTGTTGGGTTTTATGGTCTGGGAATCTCAGTGAAGTTGGCCCAAAGGTAGGCCTACCGGTAGCCTTAGCCTACCAGTAGCAGGCCTACCGGTAGCCTTAGCCTACCAGTAGCAGGCCTACCGGTAGCTCTGTCTACCGGTGGCTCGGTCTACAGGTAGCTGCAGCCTACCGGTAGCTGAGGTCTACCAGTAGCTACACCCTACCGGTAGCTCGGCTACCGGTGGCTGTCGGCTACTGGTGGCTTTCACCCACCGGTATCTCCCAGCTATCGGTGGCTCTGGACTACCCATGCAGGTTCTCCCAATGGCGCTCCTTGCGCAATTAGGGTTTTAAACCCTATTTTGACTTCTTTAAGTGTGTTTTAAAGCACGGTAATGCCCCTAAATGTTTTAATAAAGTATTTAATGAATTAACGTGTGCGTCAGTTTAAACCGCCCGACATCTAATGTCATGTGGGGTCGCGTGGTCAACCCACGACCCCCGCTCTTTACGCGATTTCATGTTCTTATCTCAACCGCCCCTTCCCTTATAAACTAAAGGGTTTGCTGTGGATTTCTTCTTTTGTCGTTCACCATGCGCTAGATTACCCTTCCTTTAGGTGATCCACATCACTATGTGTGATGTTCCTTCGCCAGGTCTAAGCATTGATGAGGCGATTTTCATTCAGCATCGCTATCCGTTAAGTTCCACGCCAGGGCACAACGTCGATTGTTGACCAACAAGTAGGGAATTTCTCCTTCGTCTCTCTATTTTTTGTATCATGCGGGGTGGGTATGCTTTTGATTCTATAGAATTGGATAAAACAGACCTAAATAAAGATAATGAACTGGATTCTATAAAGAAAGAAGGGGGGATGTGATCGTTGATGCTATTTTATGTTATGATCTTCTTTGTGAACTATGTGGGCTTACGCCTTCTGAAAATCATGGTCATTGGTGGTCTTTCTATGTTCACTAACGAACCCTTTCATTTGGTGATGTTTAAATGTCTTATATTGTGGTTGTGAACCCTTTGTGTAAAGTAATTCTGTTAATTACGTATATTTGGCTAAATGAATTGGAAGCACCCGGATAAATCCTTTTCTGTGATTACCCCGGTTAAAGCACACGGAAATTGAAATCATGGAGTGTATTAAATATTATAAATCTGATAATACTGTTATGGCCCTACTTTGTGTCGGTGGTAGTGGTTTGGTTGTTTCCTTTTTACAGTCCGATTGGTGGAGATTTGGGAGGGGATGGGATCCCCTGTTTTTATACTCTCGGTGGTTGTGGAATTGGGGATGGGATCCCCTATTTTTATACGCTCGGTGGTCGTGGAATTGGGGATGGGATCCCCTGTTGTTATAGATTCAGTGGTTGTGAGTTTTAAGACCGGGTGGTTACCTTGTTTATATCACAAATTGGGGTGGGATCCTCTGTTGATGAAAAAACCGTTTTGGAGGACACGGGGTAGTGTCTTGGGGTTGTCTTTGGTTCTAGTACTTCAAGGGATCTCACTTATTCCTTTGTTTTTACGAATTTACAATAGAATTGGGTGTGGATACTTAATTGACATTTGGATGGTTTCTTTTCCTTGGTTATACTTATGGTGTTAGTTTCCCAGTAGTGTTTAAACTTATGTGAACATCATTAATGAACATGAAAATAAGAAAGGGGCAAATGGGTTTGTTGGTGAGCGTCATCACTCAGACCTGGGTGTTTTTTGTGTCCTTTAGGTTGGCTGAAGAAAAACTTAACTTGGGTGAGTGCTTGTTACCTATATATACATACTTGTAGTTTTGTTTTCTTATTCGCACCCCACCCAAGTTGAGCACTTAGTACCGAACACCCCCATTTCATGGGGGAGGGTGTTTTTCCCAACACTATTATTAGTTGCTGGTTATTAGCTTCTTTTTCTCCCTTTCCCAGATATCCCAAGTGTCTTTGGGCAGGCTGTAATGGCCTGAGGTCCATTATTAGCCCAAGAATCTTCCAGAAGGGTAGTGTGGGGATTGACCAGGTGTGTGCGGTAAGTGGTTTCCCAAGTGTCTTCGGGATGAGGCCCAGGTGTCTTCAGATGTGGTAGTGGATCTTCTAGCCTAGGTGTCTTTGGGCGTGGGGGTGGTTGTTCTGGCCTAGATGTTTGCAGGCATGGTTACAGTTGTGGCCCAGGTGTTTACGGGCGGGATTCGGTAGTGGGAATGCCTATCGTTGTGTCCTAGGTGTGTACGGGCGGGTGTGTCAGTGGGACTGCGGTGAGAATGGCGGGATTGGTTCGATGCGTAGGATGTCTCAATAACCAGTGGGAAAGTGGCTCGGGGTACCCAAACATCGATGTTCTCTTATTATATATATTACTTGTCTTGCGTTATTTGGGGAGTGTGCCTTGGTGAGGCTTGGGTGAATAGTTTACCTTGATAGGTGTTTGGTTTACTCCTTTTCTCACGGGACTTTAGTACGTTCCCCCACTTGTGCCCGAGAGTCATTGGTTTTCCCTACTGAGTATACTTGTATGCTCACCCTATGTATAAAACTGCTTTCAGGTTTCTAGGAGGACTTCGGGGATCGCGCAGGACCATTCTAGCTCGGACCATTGGGGTAGTTGCAGTTGCTCTATTCTCTCTTTCTTTGGTACTTACCTTTATAGTCACTTTTGTACCTTGTGGCTTTTAATTTTTTTGGAACATGCATCTGGGAATGGTTTACTTTAGATTTTACCTTTCTTTTAGTTTTGATGTTGTTGGGTTTCATCATCTTATCTCACGATCCTATAAAACAAAAAGTGGTAATGCCTTCCATTTTTGTGTAATATCTATACCCTTGGTGCTAGTCGCCACTCTGGGACCTATTGAAGGCGGGTCTCGGGGGTCATTATCTCTCCTTCAACTTAAAGAAGGAAGGGCCAGGAAATCTGTTGACCCTTCCCTCCTTTTGGTAAAGGCGGGTCTTGATAGAATGGTATCAGAGGGGAGGTTGAGAGACAGGATGGAGTGTGGAGTTAGGAACACATAGGATTGCATGGGATGGTAGGGCAACAGTTTTGGGTGACCTTGGTGAGTGAATTAGTCCAGGGAAGATTGGCTAGGACATGAGATTTTAGGGCCCCGCGGGATCTGATGCAAGGTCTCTAGACCTACCGAACTACCAAGTGAGGCCACGTTGATTGCAGGGTAGAGAGACCCCAGTAATGGTACATGCATCATAATGACTTGTGTTCTTGTGTTTCTGGGGTGTTTTGGGAATGAAGAATAAATGAAAAGTTTAAGAAGTTTTAAAAACAATATTCTGTACTACTTGGGCTTAGGCATTCCTTGTTTACCTTGCAGCTATGGCACCTGGAAGGTGATCGCGTGTGGTACAGGCGATCGAGGCCCCGCAGACTACCTTGGCCGATCGCTAGAGAGCTGACTGGGAAGAGGAGGAAGTCCAGTGGAAGAGGACTCTTCGGGCCTTCCAGCGACAGAACCTCGAGAAGTATGAGGTCAACACCTCTGACATGAGGATGGAGAGATGGCTAGAGGAGCTGGTGATAGCCTTCGGCTTGATCCAGGATCCGACCGAGTACTGGGTTCCTATGGCCGTCACCCAAATGCGGGGATCAGTGCATCACTGGTGGACGCTTTACCTAGGGGAGAGGAGAGAGGATGAGGTGGCATGAGCTGATTTTGAGAGGGAGTTCCAGACGGAATTCCTCTCTTCGACAATGAAGGAGGAAAAGAGACAGGAGCTACTCTCCCTCCAACAGGGGAGTATGTTAGTGAGGGAGCTAGGGATCAAGTTCAAGGACCTCCTACATTTTTCTCCGGACCTCTTTCCCGACGAGGAGTCTCAGGCAAGACATTTGGAGGAGGCACTCCGACCCTCCCTCCAGTATGTTGTTACCCCCTTTACCCTTCCGACGTACTTGGGGGTCTAGAAGAAGGCCGAAGTGGTGGAGAGGATGCATTCTCTAGGAGTAGTTTCACGAGAGGGTATCCAGCTGGGACCATCGAAGGGGAAGGCCGTCAGCACCAGGCCTCCAGCGTCAGGACCCTCCAGGTTCCGATCGGCTGGGAGCAGGCCGCAGCAGTTCCAGTTTCGATCCCCTGGTCCTCGCCCTTTTCCTTCGGGCCCGGGACCATGGTGCTTTGTATGTGGGAGCCCTGGATATCTCCGGAGTCAGTGCCCAGACCTGGTACTGCACGGCGGTGGTGGAAAGCCCCACCACCCACCCCAGCAGCAGCTTCCAGCCAGACCTTTCCAGCAGCATCATCAAGGACAGGGAGCTCCCGCTCCTCCGAGGGAAGATGTAGGAGGAGGAGGCCAACCTCAGATTTCTCCTCAGGGACATCTACCGAGGTTTGGTCGGGGAGGTGACCGGCAGCTGAGGGTCAGAGGAGCTGGGTGTGGATAGTTACACGCTGCAGAGGCAGTAGTTCCAGCAGGGCCGGAGGTTGTTCGAGGTACGATCAATTTTTTTAGTACCCTTTCTTATTCATTGTTCAATACCGGAGCTTCGCACTCCTTTGTTACACCCAGTCTAGCCTGTGCCTTGGGTCTAGATGCCGAGAGACTCCCAGTACCCCTGGTGTTCAGCACACCAGTCAGGGGTCAGACCAAATTGTTGTTTGTTTGTCGGGGATGCAGACTGATGATATGGCCACATCAGTCAGTTAGGGATCTTCTTCTACTACAGATACAGCCATACGATGTCATCCTAGGCATCGACTGGAAATTCTCTGTGTGTGCCTTCATTGACTATTTTTGAGGAATGGTTGTGTTCTCAGACTTGGGCGGCTGGCGTGTTACCTTCACCGACAAGTGGAGCAGTCAGAAGGGCAGTAGGCAAGTGGAACCCCTCCTCTCCTTGCTAGCCGAGATATTAGTATAACCAGTAGATACTGAGATGGTGGAAGTACCAGAGATCGTCCATGAGTTTATGGATGTATTACCTGAATAGGTGATGACTCTACCCCCTCGACGTGATATTGAGTTCGGGATAGACCTAAAGCCCGACGCTCGTCCTATTTCGATGGCTCCTTATCTTATGGGAACTTCAGAGCTAAGGGGGTTGCAGATCCAAATTGACGATTTGATGAATAGGGGTTATGTTCGGCCAAGTGCGTTACCATGGGGTGCTCCAGTGTTGTTTGCAAAGAAGGAAAATGGTGGTCTCAGGTTGTGCATAGACTGCAGGAGGCTGAATCAGGTGACAATCAAGAATCGCTACCCTCTTCCGAGGATAGACGGTCTTTTTAACTAGCTGAAAGGGGCAGGATGGTTCTCGAGATTGACCTACAGTCTGGGTATCACCAGTTGAGAGTGAAGGAAAGTAACATCCCAAAGATGGCATTAAGGTGCAGATATGGACACTTCAAGTTCATGGTTATGCCCTTCGGCGTTACGAATGCCCCAGCTGTGTTCATGGGGCTTATGAACTCCATCTTCCGGGAGTACATGGATCAGTTCGTGGTTGTGTTCATCGACAATATCCTGGTCTATTTGAGATCATAGGAGGACCATGCAGAGCACATGAGGACGGTTTTGGAGGTCCTCCGACAGCACTAGCTCTATGGTAAGTTGTCTAAATGCAAGTTCTGAACATGAGAAGTGGACTTCCTCGGGCACATGGTGTCTGATCAGGGGGTAGGGGTGGACCCATCAAAGCTTGAGGCAGTTGTTTCTTGGGCAGCACCCAAGAATGTGGCAGAGGTCTGCAGTTTCCTCAGGCTGGCAGGTTACTATCGGAGGTTCGTACCCAACTTCTCATGAGTAGCAGTCCCTTTGTCAGCCCTGACCAAGAAAGACCGGGTTTTCGTGTGGAGTGAGCAGTGTGAGTCAGCCTTCAGCTATCTGAAGGAAAAGTTGTTTAGTGCCTCAGTGCTGAGATTACTAGAAGAAGGGGCGGCATATGAGGTGTTCTGTGATGCTTCAGGAAAGGGTCTGGGATGTTTGTTGATGCAGCGACAAGGGGTGATCTCTTATGAGTCCAGGCGGCTACGCCCTCATGAGCGTAATTACGCCACCCACGACCTGGAGCTTGCAGGGGTCGTTTTTGTGATAAACTTATGGCGGAACTACCTCATCGGAGAACTCTTTGTGGTCTTCATAGATCACAAAAGCTTGAGTTATATATTCTCCCAGCGGGACCTAAACTTGTGACATTGGAGATGGGTAGAGTTCCTCCAGGATTACGACATTGAGATCTCTTATACTAAGGGAAAGGGCAATGTAGTGGCCGATTACTTGAGTAGGAGGACGCATAAGGATATGGTCTGAGAGTCAACGGATGCCTGGAAGGCGATGGAGGAGTTGGCTTCCTTACACCTGGATGTGAGGATGGATAGCAGTAGAGGTTTCCGGTATCAGATGATAGTGCAGTCATCTATGTTTCAGTAAGTGGAGGATTCTTAGTGGAGAGACCCAGAGTGCGAAGTGATGCGTGACCGAGTTGACTAGGGCAATGCTCCGGAAGGATGGACAAAGGATGGTTAGAACCGGCTGCTTTTCAGGGGATGGTTGTTTGTTCCAGAAGTGATGCACGACAGGGTTCTCAGTGGGTTCCACAACTCACCCCTGGCGGTACACCCAGGTGTTTCCAAGATGTACCAGGGACTGAAGAGACAGTTTTGGTGGCCCAGAGTTAAGCGAGCAGTGACAGAGTTTGTGGCCAAGTGCTTAGTGTGTCAGCAAGTGAAGGTTGAACACCGAGTTCCATGCGGCCTACATCAGCCTCTAGATGTCCCCGAGTGGATGTGGGACGACATCTCGATGGATTTCTCCATGGGACTACCCAAGGTCCAAGGGGGATATGACACCATCTGGGTGGTAGTGGACCGGTTGACGAAATCGGATCACTTTCTGGTGGTCAGGTAGTCGAGTGAAGTGGATGATTTGGTGCGAAGGTACGTGGATGAGGTGGTGCGGTTGCATGGAGTTACGAGGTCTATAGTCTCGGATAGGGATGCACGTTTTACCTCACGATTCTGGAGGGGTTTGCAGCATACTTTTGGCACCCAGCTATGCCTTAGAACTGGTTTTCACCCCCATGAAAATGGACAAATAGAGCGCACCATCCAGACCTTGGAGGATATGATGCAGGCATGTGTTCTGGACTCAGGGGGATCATGGGTGTGATACTTTCCCCTCGTAGAGTTTTCCTACAATAATAGCTACCACTCTACCATTGGTATGGCCCCGTTTGAAGCCTTGTACGGGAGGCTATGTCGTTCACCTGTGTGTTGGACCGAAGTAGGAGAGGAAAGCATCCTTGGCCTGGAGGTGGTGCAGAGCACGATAGATAAGTTTTAGCACATACGGGAAAGGATGAAGGCTGCGCAGGACCGAAAAAAATCATATGTTGATACCAGGAGGGGGACCTTGGAGTTTGAGGTTGGATACCACGTGTTCTTGAAGGTCTCCCCTCAGCATGGGCAGCGGAGGTTCGGCAAGGGGAGTAAGCTTTTTCCTAGGATAATCGGACCCTTCGAAGTGTTGCGGCGGGTCGGTGAAGTGGCTTATCAGTTAGCTTTACCACCACCACTACTGAGGATACATGATGTACTCCATGTGCCCCAGGTCCGTCGGTATCTGCACGATGATTCACACATCCTTGATTGGGTTGAGCTGGACATCGAGGACGATGTGACTTTTGTGGAGAGACCAGTGATGATCGAGGATTGCAAGGAGAAGGTGCTTTGTGGGAAAACCATTCCCTTGGTTCGTGTGTTGTGGAGACATGGTGGGCTTAAGTAGAGTACGTGGGAGAGGGAAGCACAAATGCATACCTAGTACCCAGAGTTGTTCTGAGTTTTGTTCCTTCTGTTGTGGTAGAACGTTTTGTCTTTTTGGCTATGAAATGTACTGGTTTTCTTTCCTCGGAATGTGTGTGAAAACCCCTGGCTATGGGGGAGGAGAGAACTCAACCCCTAGTCAAGACACATTAAGGTGGATGCAATTAAACCTGTGCGGGTGAGTCAGTGCCACCCAAAGTGGATAATATCTTGACATGGGGGAGGAGACTCCCCAACCCACATGCGTGGGTAGTTTGACATGGTATGTTGCTTCTTGACAGGAAAGTGTTTTTAATTAGAATGGGTTCACTCCTAAGAGGTATCTTTCAAGGTGGTTGTTCGGACCCTCTCTTTCCTTGTGGTTTGTTTTGATTCTCGAGGATGAGATTTGTTTAAGAGGTATCTGATGTAATGGCCCGGATTTTTTTAGCGGTCCATTACTTTTTGAAAATATCCTGTTGGTTTTTGTGGTCTGGGAGTCTCAGTGACGTTGGCCCAACGGTAGGCCTACCAGTATCCTTAGCCTTCCGGTAGCAGGCCTACCGGTAGATCTGTCTACCGGTAGCCTTAACCTACCGATATCAGGCCTACCGGTAGCTCTGTCTACCGGTAGCCTTATCCTACTGGTATTAGGCCTACCAGTAGCTCTGTCTATCGGTGTCTCGGTCTACCGGTAGCTACAGCCTACCGGTAGCTGGGCTACCGGTGGCTATCGGCTACCGGTAGCTGTCACCCACCGGTGGCTCTGGCCTACGCTCGCGGGTTCTCCCATTGGCTCTCCTTGCACAATTAGGGTTTTAAACCATATTTTGACTCCATTAAGAGTCTTTTAAAGCCCGGTAATGCCCATAAATGTTTTAATTAAGTATTTAATGAATTAACATGTGCGTCGGTTTAAACTGCCCGACCTCTAATGACGTGTGGGGCCGCATGGTCAACCCTCGACCCCCGCTCCTTACGCAGTTTCACGTTCTTATCTCAACCGCCCTAGACCCTTATAAACTAAAGGGTTTGCCATGGGTTTCTTCTTTTCTCATTCACCCTGCACTAGATTACCCTTCCTTTAGGAGAGATTCATTGCTATGCGTGATGTTCTGCACCTGGTCTAAGCGTTGACGAGGCGATTTTCGTTCAGTCGAGCCGCATCGCTATCCGTGAAGTTCCACACTAGGGCTCAGTGTCGATCGTTGACCAACAAGTATGGAATCTCTCCTTCTTCTCTCTCTTTTGTGTATCATACAGGGTGGGCGTGCTTTTAATTCTATAGAATTGGATAAACTAGACCTAAATAATGATAATGAACTGGATTCTATAAAGAAATAAGGGGGGTTGTGATCATTGATGTTGTTTTATGTTATGATCTTCTTTGTGAATTGTGTGGGCTTACACCTTCTGAAAATCATGGTGGTTGGTCATCTTTCTATGTGCACTAATGAACCCTTGCATCTAGTGATGTTTAAATGGATTATATTGTGGTTGTAAAGCCTTTGTGTAAAGGAAATCAGTTAATTACGTATATTCAGCTAAATGAATTGGAAGCACCAGGATCAATCCTTTTCTATGATAACCCCGGTTAAAGCACACTGAAATTGAAATCATGGAGTGTGTTAAATCTTATGAATCTGAAAATACCGGTATGGCCCTGCTTTGTGTTTGTGGTAGTGGTTTTGTTGTTTCCTTTTTACGGGCCAATTGGTGGATATGTGGGAGGGGATGGGATCCCTTGTTTTTATACTCTCGGTGGTTGTGGAATTGGGGATGGGATCCCCTGTTGTTATGGATTTAGTGGTTGCGAGTTTTAAGACCGGGTGGTTACGTTGTTTATATCACGAATTGGTGTGGGATCCTCTATTAATGAGAAACCATTTTGGGGGACATGGGGTAGTGTCTCGGGGTTGTCTTTGGTTCCATTACTACAAGGGATCTCACTTATTCTTTTGTTGTTGTGACTTTACAAGAGAACTGTGTGCGGATAATTAATTGGCATTTGGCTGGTTTCTTTTCCTTGGTTATGCTTATGGTGTTAGTTACCCAGTAGTGCTTAAACTTATTTGAACATCATTACTGAACATGAAAACAAGAAAGGGGAAATGGGTTTGTTGTGAGAGTCGTGACTTAGACCTGAGTACTGTTTGTGTCCTTTAGGCTGGCTGAAGAAAAACCTAACTTGGGTGAGTGCTTGTTACATATATATACATACTTGTAGTTTTGTGTTTCTTATTCGCGCCCCACCCAAATTGAGAACTTAGTACCGAACACCCCCATTTCATGGGGGACAGTGTTTTTTCCAACGCTCTTATTAGTGGCTGGTTATTAGATCCTTTTCTGCTCCCTTTCCCAGATAGCCCAAGTGTCTTCAGGTAGCCTTTGATGGCCTGAGGTCCATTATTAGCCCAAGAATCTTCAGGTAGGGTAGTGTGGGGATTGGCCAGGTGTGTGCAGCAGGTAGTTTCCCAAGTGTCTTTGGGACGAGACCTAGGTGTCTTCGGGTGTGGCAGTGGATCTTCTAGCCCAGGTGTCTTCGGGTGCGGTGGTGGTTGTTTTGGCCTAGGTGTTTGTAGTCTTGGTTACAGTTGTGGCCCAGGTGTTTGCGGGTGGGATTCGGCAGTGGGACTGCATGTGGTTGTGGCCCAGGTGTGTGCGGGCAAGTGTGGCAGTGGGACTGCAGTGAGAATTGCGGGATTGGTTTGATGCATAGGATGTCTCAATAACCAGTGGGAAAGTGGCACAGAGTACCCAAACATTGATGTGCTCTTATTATATATATTACTTGACTTGCATTATTTGGGGAGTGTTCCTTGGTGAGGCTTGGGTGGATAGTTTACCTTTTTAGGTGTTTGGTTTACTCCTTTTCTCACAGGACTTTAGTACGTTCCCCCACTTGTGCACCAAAGTCTATGGTTTTCCCTACTGAGTATAATTGTATTCTCACCCTACGTATAAAACTACTTTCAGGTTTCCAGGAGGACTTCGGGGATCGCGCAGGACCATACTAGATCGGACCTTTGGGGCAGTTGTGGTTGTTGTTTTCTCTCTTTCTTTGGTACTTACCTTTGTAGTCACTTTTGTACCTTGTGGATTTTACTTTTTTTGGAACATGCATGTGGGAATGGTTTACTTTCAGATTTACCATTCTTTTAGTTTTGGGTTTGTTGGGTTTCATCATCTTATCTCTTGATCCTATAAAAGAAAAAGTGGTAATTACTTCCGTTTGTGTGTAATTTCTATACCCTTGGTGCTATTCGCCACTCCGGGACCTATTGAAGGCGGGTCTCGGGGGTCATTATCTCTCCTTCAACTTAAAGAAGGAAGGGCCTGTAAATCTACTGACCCTTCACTCCTTTTGGTGAAGGAGGGTCATGACAAAAAGGATCGGCTGTGTATTATAATCTACTCAAATTAACTAGTGTCATTCTAAATTCATCGTCTATGATACTATTGTTACAAATTACCCAATTAAATTTAAAATTTAGAATACTAAATTTATTTTAATAAACCTCCCATAATTCATTAATGACATCATAATATTCACATGATACAGAGATTGGGTATTTGTCTTTGCCAGTCAAAAAATGAATTGATTTTGAAAATACAAATACACTATTATTCTAAACAATACTTTGATTATCCTGGTCATTTATATGAAATGTATAACCACAAATATTATACTCATACAATGTTATCAAATATAGACATGGACCTCCCAATAACCATATCAATATTTCACAGTGATCTGATATATCATGCATAGTCACTTAAAACCATTGAAAAAAACGTTTCGTTATGCTCATTCTAAATCCACATATATTTCATCTGTATATAATATTGTTTTAATACATTAATATGAAATGTTATATATGGATAAGTGTAAAACCTCATAGTTTTCAAAATAAATTTAATAAAATGCATGAATCAATAAGAACCAATGAAACAATACATTTTTTAAGGAGATATTTATTAACTAGCTGTTAAACATAGGTTTTCCACTTCTATTATTTGAATTTTGAAAAACAAACATCTACTATTGCGATCAGTAATTTATTTGATGTTTGATTGAACCAACATGGTTTTTTAGTGAATGATAACATAACCTTATTAATAGTATTATGATCCATATGAATACTAAATATTATTATTGTTTTATTATCTTATGGTTATAAGAAAATGGGATGTTGATTTATTTTTCATGGTGATAATAAATGATTTATAATTTTAAAATTGTAATTTTACAATAAAATTATGATTTTATTTAAAAATTAAACAAATCATATATAGAAAATTATTTCAAAAAAATGAATTTATTTTATAATTCTACATGTCAGAAAATGTTTACTATAAATTTATGGGATTTTTCTAAAATTCATGATTTTTTTTAAAAAGCTAAATATACTTCAATTTACCGTACATATACATTATATGTTAAATAAACAATTCCGAGCATCATGAAAGATGTAATCACCCTTGGTTTGAACTCAAATAATCTATTTTATATTTAGGGCCACATGAATCAATAATATTTATAGTCTTGATAAACAATATTAAACTATTGATTAAAATAATTGAAAATCCCTCATCTCCTCCACTATAAATACCACCCTCACTCCCATCTTCCTCTAACACCTCTCATGATTTTATAGTTTTATAAATTCTTCTAAATACCCTTCCCAAGACTCATCCCCATGTATGAAACCTACTAGACTCACCAAAATTCCAAAACCAACGGGCTTAAGGAGGATCTCAATGAGAGGAGGTTAAGAGGTAAACATCATATTTCATTTTCCTGTGTTTTCTTTTCAATTAATTTATTTTTCTAGAAACTCTTTATATCCACTTATAAAATAGGAATTAAATCTCCATTAAAATATATATTATATATTTTTACCATTTTTATGGAAAAATACACCATCATTCTTCCTCTCCTCTTCTTATAATTCTAAAAATAAATACATCATCCATGATGTGTCAATTTACCATAATTGTGGACGGTGTTTCTTCAATTTACTTTAAATCATTAAATTATGGTTGTAAAACTATTTTAATGGATCAAAAAGATTTTAAATTTCATGATATGACCTCTCTTATGTTCTGGAATTAACTTAAATATATAATTTCAAAGGTATATGATGAAATAAGTTTGTGATTGTCGCTGAACCACAATAATGATCTAAACGAATACCACTAATGAATTATCAAATGATTAATCCTCATAAAATATTTCCAAAATTGTTTCTGGAATCATTAAATATTCTAGAAACATATCAACACCATTTTCTTCCACTTATGTTTTTTTATCCATTCGACAAGAAAATCCATTACAAACCGACCATGGAAATCTTGTAAAGAACACAACCGAAATAATGGAAATAACAAAATATTATTAAAAAATGGGTCCAATGATGTTATAAAATTATCATATAAGGTGTTATAAACAGTATTATTCCTATTTAAAATATTAAATACAACCTTTTATCCATTATATAGGAGGTTCAAAGGCAAACTCTGTGTAAGATAATTCTTATCCCAATTTCCAATCTTTGGGTGAACCATCTACTTCATTAAATATGTGATACTAAGATTATTTATGTAATTAATTTCATTTACATTATGATGTATTATGGTTATTTACAGTTTACACACATAATCGTTCAATTCAATTCATTCTAACTTCAATTATATGACATTTAAAAGACTTTCCTTTAAAAATATCTTTTAAATTTCTATTTTTCAAAATTCAAAATAAATGATTTTAATGAAATTATTAATGTTTTATGTTTGTGTTATAGTTATTGGGAATAGTGTTTAATTAATGGTGGTACATATATCTCCCTCCAATGAATTGGTTATGAGTAATATTGAGGTTTTTTATATTGTTAGTTCAAGTTTATCTGTGATGGTTACACTATAAGGTAGTCCTGAGGGTTACATTTTAATGTAGTTGCGAGGGTTAAAAAATTAAGTAATTATTTCCCGAAGACACCCTTATTATCTATTTATGTTTTCTATGATTTATGGAAACATCATGTTAGACAATTTTAGTATATGATTCATTATGGGTGAGAATATTTTCTTTGTGAAAATTATTTCAAATGTTTATAAGTATTCATAGACTAGAAATTTATCACATTCTTTTTACATCCCTTATTGATATTTTGTGCTCATCCCATGTGTTAATTTTTTTTCATAGTGTGTATGAATTTTTATGAGAAAATAATAATCTAAGATGAATTTTTTGAATACTATACATGAAAATATTTTCATCTTTTTATTTCAAAATCATATAAAAATATAGAAATGAATATTATTTAAAAGTATACCCAATTTGTATTCATGAGGGTTGATAAGTGTGATTTCTTTCCAAAATTTTTAAAACTCTAAACGAAAAGATCATACGGAATGTAATGAAGTGAAATCTTGGTGAAATAGCAAGATTATTAAATGTTTAAGGGTGAGTCCTTACGTTAGGTATCAAATCACTGTTATGATCATTTGAAAAGTTAGTATGATGTTAATAGATAACCAAAAATGACTTTTACATTATGTTTATTTTGAAATGGTAAATTATTTAATGATTAACATGTTTATTATCTATGATATATCTATTTATAATGGTTTTCCATATAATAAAAATGGAAGTTGGAGATTGTAAGAATCAAGGGGTAGATATCGTTCTGAATCTGTAACTAGGAATGGGGGGAATTTGAACCGACCAGTTTGTGACATTAATGGCTCAACCAATGTAAAAAATAAATTGTGGTGGAATCCATTTAAGAGAACAACCAAAGATACCACAATGAAACCAGATGGTAGAGGTACATTTTATGATGCCCCAACATTATTCTATTAGTGGATCTTGGACACAATAATGGCTAAAGGTTAGATTAAATCCATTGAAAAGATATTCGATGTTAGGGGATCTATAGATAATCAAAAGGTTAGTATTTATATTTATCATTTCAATGTTAAAGATGATCAGTGGTGTTCAATGATCAGAAATATCTGGGATAGCAGGGACATTTAACCATTAGAGTGGGATGAATTTAAATGTCTTTTCCTTGAAAAATATTTTCCTATTATGTTTGGACAAAGGATGGAAAATAAATTACTTTTAATAAAGAAAAATGATGAAGATTTTGTGTCTGTGTATGATGCAAACTTTACCCGAATGGTGAGGTATTCCTAAAATATTATTCCGGAACTCGATAGAAAAATAAACCATTTTTAGTCAATGTTGAATCCAAGATATTGAAGGGAAGTGGATTCCCGTGATTTCAAATGTTATAAAATACTTGTCTGATGTTCTGAGATTGTAAAAATAATGTTTTTTTGATGATTATTTCTACATTGAATATAAGTAGAAGAAGATTTCTAGATGGAATGTGATGGGTAAGAATCAATCAAATAAATCTAATTACAAGAAATTTCAGTTTGTAGTTTGTGAAAATTGTGGTAAAAATAACCCTGGGGAATGATTTATCAAAACTGGGATGTGTTTCCAATGTAATAAGTCTAGACATATGGCCCAAGATTGTAATGAAAATGATCTTGAGATAAGTAGTGATAAGAAAACTGTAAAGTGTTTCAAATGTGGTAAGATGGGTCATTATTGAAATGCATTCCAAAATAAATATGCTAGTGATGGAATGATTCCAGACTATATACAGAAAGGTGCATTGAGCTCCCTTGTGACTATGTCAGTAGATGTAGGGCCATCTAATAATGTTGTATCAGCTCCAGGGAGATCAGTATTTTTCCAAGATTGACCTGAGATCTGGGTACCATTAACTGAACGTGTAGAAGGATGACATTCAAAAAACATCATTTCAATGTATATATGGTAATTAGGAAATTTTTGTTACATTTTTTGGTTTAACTATGGCACCAGTAGTATTAATAGATCATATAAATAAAATATTTCATTAGTTATTTCATTATATTGTGGTTTTTTCTATTTATGAAATTCTAGTATATTCTAAATGTAAATAAAAACATGAAAAAAATCTAATTGTCGTTTTTCAAACATTAATTGAAAATAAATTTTAGGGAAAATACAAAAAATATGATTTTTGGTTGCAACAAATTTCATTACTTGGTTTAATTGTTTCTAAATATGGAATAACTGTTTATCCTACTAAAATTAATGTTGTTGAAGAATGGCCAAGTACCACAATTATAACCTAGATTTATAGTTTTCTTGGATTGATAGGATATCACTAGAGGTTTTTTGAAAACATTTCATGGTTATCTATTCCATTGTCTCAGTTAACTCCAAAAGGAGTTAAATTCATATAGACAACATAATATGATGATTCTTGTTAGGAATTTTAATGAATGTTGGTGAATTCACTAGTTATGACACTACCTTAAAAAATGGTGACTTATTCATCAACAATTATACTTCATTAAAGGAACTTGGTTGTGATCTAATAAAGATAATCAGGTAATTTATTATGCTATAAAATAACTAAAACCTCATGAGTTAAATTATCCAACACATTATTTGGAATTAAAATCTATGTTTTTTTCTTTAATATTTGGTAGGAATCATTTATATAGCGGTAAATGTGGAATATATACTAACCAAAAAAGTATGACATATATATTAACTCAAAAAAAATTAAACATGAGGTAGAGAGGATGGATTGAATTGATAAAGGATTATTATTACACGATCAATTACAATCCAGGAAAAGAAAACAAAGTGGGGGGATACCTTGAGCCAAAAACATCATGAATAATTACTTATGTTACTATTGGAACAATACCCTTTGATTAATAATTTAATTAATTTTGGGTTGGATGCTATTGGGGCACAAAATTCGACTACATTGTTTCATGTTTTAGTGTAGTGATCTTTTTTAGAAAGAATTTGGTAAGTGTATAAGTGTTGGAACCATGGTGGTTCTATGCATGAATTGGAGTTTAGTTTGTGTTTGTTTTCAATCCTCTGTGGAATTTCAGCATGGGTGCCAGGAAAGTGATCATACAGAACAAGAAGATAACATTGTTGAAGGTGGCATTGTTTTCCAGTGTTTGCCAAATTTTTGGGCCTGAAATTCGACAAATGGAGAGAAGTGGTCTTTGGAAAAGAGACTTGCATGTCATTGACTTTAAGGAGAGGAAACTTGATCATATTTTGTTTTTCAAGATCAGAACATGAAAATATGGCAAAGAGAGAAGGGTGCCCAAGTTTTATGTTTGGTTATGAAAGTGACTAGGGCGGCAGAGACTAGCGCGCTGAAACTTGCGCATAGAGGGAAGACTTGAAAGCTGTTATGTAGGGTATCCAAATTCCTATATATATAGGTCAACCCCTCCTCATTCAGTAAAAAGTTCATACTTATAGAAAATCAGATCTCTCATCACGCAGGTGTAGTGGCCGTGCAAGTGGTGGTGGGTGGCGCAATTTGAAGTTTTGCGACTATGGTTTGATGCCTGTCCAAGGACGTTTGGGAAAGAAAGTGTGTTTGTCGCCCAAGTTTGGAGTTGGGGGATGAAGTTTTGCACAGGTGGTTTGGTCACACTTGCATGCCATGAGTTGAATAAGCATGACAGTTGAACTTTTCACGCCAAAACCGGATTTGGTGGAAAAGAATATGAGTCACACAAGTTTGGCGTTGAATAATTGAGGTTCATTCAAGTG
This sequence comes from Viscum album, assembly GCA_963277665.1. Lineage (NCBI taxonomy): Eukaryota > Viridiplantae > Streptophyta > Magnoliopsida > Santalales > Viscaceae > Viscum > Viscum album. The sequence continues at coordinate 1,414,370,992 of OY728159.1, read as the reverse complement.
ATTGAGGTGGACTTGTGCGCCGGCTTTGAAACTTTCACACCAGCTTGGAGAAGCGCACCAAGTGTTGTTGAAGTACACTGGTCTTTTTGGATCTGCATGAAACCTATAAGATTTCCTGATACCTTTGGTACAAAGTGAGATTAGTCTGTGGGTGGGAGTTAGACATCAACAGAGCATCTACAAACAAAAGAGGATGTATTCATTAGCGAAGATAAAGAGACCCTCATGTCTACAAACTGAGTGAGACTTTACCAAAGGTATTGAGCCAGGGGGATTCAACGGGAGTGACCTAAGGGACGCAATAAGCTATCCCTAAACCTTTGTAAAGGTAGTGAGCCTGGGACAAATTGTCTGTTCCCAAACCTTTGTAATCCACAACTAGTGAAGTTTAGTGAAATTTGGTACGACCGAAAACCTATCGGTGTATTCTTCTTGGACATGTCCCTTAGTTTTGAACCAAGTAAAAATTGTTATTTAATCTATCTACATGTGAATGTTTTCTTTCTAATCATTTCCATCATACATGTTTAACAAGTTCCTACCAACATGGGAACATGATCCATCACATTAAAAGAAAAATTGATCAACCTGATTCAAGCCTCCCCTCTCTGGGTGTCCCGGGGTCCTACAATTTGTATCAGAGTGTAAAGGTTGTTGGTGTTGAATCTATCCTTTTTCTTCATGGAGAATACAGTCAATGTCAAGGGAGTCCCTCTCTTCGATGGAAGTAATTTCCATTTCTGGAAGAATAGAATGAGATCTCATCTATGATCCCTTGGAATTGATGTTCTTTTTTTCACTATGCAAGTTATACATGTTACTGATCCAACAGGGTTGGCTATGACTGATGCAAATAGGAAAATTCTTTATGCAGATGCTAAAGTACAAAATGCTCTCACCACTTCTATTTCTGATCAGATCTATCTAAAATTGATGAGTATCACCTTAGAAAATTCCATGTGGGATAAAATTTAAAATATTTATAAAGGAGATAGAAAAGTGAAAGAGGTGAAACTACAAGTCCATCACAATAGGTTAGATGATTTGAGGATGCATCCTGATGAGAATGCATATTCTTTCTTCAATCGAACTACAGAAGTGGTTGGATCAATTTGGGATCTAGGTGAAGAAATCAAAGAAATAGACATTGTGAAAAAAAAATTAAGAAGACTTCCACCCCTTTACAATGCAAAGGTTTCAACCCTTGAGGAAATAGATCTTTCCAAACTTTCTTTGGATGATCTGTTGAGAAACCTACGGGCATATGAAATGAGAGTCAAACCAAGAGATGCTACTACATGAGTGAGAAAGGAAATGGCATTCCAATCCATAGAGAAACTGAAAATTTCAAATGATAGTAGTGGTGAAGAAGATGAAGAAAAATAAATTATTTCCCTCATTTTCGTGAAGTTCCAAAAGGGAAAAGGAAAATACAAATGGAAGTTACCTCTAACTTGGTTTCGTTATGGAAAAGTTAGGCACATTACTTCTCAGTGCTTAAAAAGATCGATGATGAGGATAGCGATGCTGAAAACATTGAGAAGCCTCAGAAAAAGTTTTTCAAGAAAGGAGACTTCAGACCTGGAAATAAATTTCTAAAGAAGAGTTTTTTTTGTGAATAAGAATATGATGATAATGAATTCTGTGAAGAAGAAGAACTAGAGTTTAAGACTGGGAACCATTCTTCCATGATGGCCACTATTGAAAAATCAGAAGATACTAGTAGAGAAAATCTGTTGAAAACAAGTACAGATCCTGAGCTACAACTTAAGGATTCTGTTCATAAGATTAATATTAAATTTAATATTTTCAATAAGTGGAAATAAATTATAGAGGAATCAATTGAATATGTTGATCAGCTTGAAGCTGAAATTTAACAACTGGAAGAATTTGTGAAAGTGAAGTCTAAAATCCTTGAAATAAATGATGATGTAGTTGATTTGAAGTTGAGAATTGAAGAGAAGGGAAAGGTCATCAATGACCTCACATCTATACTGGAAGAAAATAACAAGCCTGCTAAGTGTCTTTAGGAGGAAGTTGTTACTCTTACGAGGAAACTTGATACTGAATCAATTCCAAAAGAATCAAGGAAGAAAATACAGTTTGGAAGGTTCTTAGATGCTGAGCTGTTAGAGAGAGAAAAATGTGGCTCTAATGGAGTTGAAATTATTTTAAATGATAAAAGACCTGCCTGCATGGGAAATAGTGGAATTGGTTGTGAGGTAGAATCATCAAATGCTGCAAATAAAGGTGACCAAAATAATGGCAAGTTGAAAGTGGGAAATTCTTCTAATGTGATGAAACAAAATACCCCAATTCAATTTGAAATAAGAAAAGAAAATTATCCTCGATCCTCATGGAAAAAGGATCCCTCATACTATTATCCCACATAAGAAGAAATGAGGATAAATAGAAGTGAAAATATATTTCCTCTCATGAAGTGTCAGTTCTGTGGATATTTGGGCCACACCATGTCTTATTGAAAAGAGGCAAGAAGCAATCTAAATGGAGAAGATATAGGAATTCAACATAAGAGAAAAAATTCATATCCAAATTATTATAGAAGAAACAATTTCTATGGATATTTTTTTCGTTGTTCTAAATTTGGTCATAAGGCTGTTAATTGCAAGAAGAGAAGGGACATGGACACCTCATACCGAAGTCTGAGACAAGTCATGACTCATCACCAAGACAGTGTTTCTCTCATAAATAGGTTTTCTCTTCTAGAAGATGATTATGGGTATGAAGAATCTGATTATGTGGATGAAATAATTATAAGGCCATCAATTTATTATACTCAATCCAATATCTTGTGGAAAGAAAAGAAGAAGATCGAGAAATACTTCCTTGAAGAGGTGTCCCTCAAAGCTACAAAAATCAACAGTACTTGGATTCTAGATAGCGGTTGTTCATCTCATATGACAGTTAATGATAGCATGTTAATGGATATCAAAAGGATTGTTGATGGTACAGTATGATTTAGTAATAATGGTGCCTTGAAAATCAAAGGTAGTGGAGGTACTGAATTAGGTAATAGAGATCTAAAGAAGACTGAAGTTCTTTATGTAGATGGCCTACGCCATAATCTAATCAGCGTGAGTCAACTCTGTGACGTGGTACTAATAGTTACTTTCAATCAGAAAGGATGCACTATCAAGGGAAAGATAGGAAACTCACTTATGAAGGGATGCAGAACAGAAGGCAACTTGTATCATGTTGATAGTAATGAAAATGTTTGTTACATGACTGTTGAAGAAGAAAACAATTTGTGGCATTGGAGACTGGGACACATCAATCAAAAAGACATAGATATAATATCTAAATTGAGGTTTTTCGTGGACATTACCAACCTTAAGATTGAACGTGAAAGACCTTGTGATGCTTACATTCGTGGAAAGCTGGTCTACAGTTCATATCGGCCAAAGAAGTAAAGGGAATCTCATCTTCTTGATCTAATTCACACAGATGTATGCGGGATGATTAATTTTTATGGAACCCATGAAGAATGGTACTTTGTTCTTTTCATGGATGATAATAGTATAATGGCATGTGTAATAGTCATTCATAGGAAACAACAAGTTCTTGACTTCATAAAAACATATCAGTGAATCGCGGAGAATGATACTGGACGAACAATCAATGTGTTGGGATCTGACAATGGAGGGGAATACACATTAATTGAATTTGAAAATTACCTGGAGAAGCATGCGATACAACATGAGGTATCTATTGTAAGAAATCCACAACAAAATGGAGTTGTTGACTGTAGTAATTGACAAGTGAACAACATGGCATGAACTATGCGGATTGAGAGTTGTATTCCATGACATTATTAGAAATAGGCTTTTCAAGCTGCAGTATATATTCAAAATTGAACAGGACTTTATATGGGTGAGACAAATACACCATATGAATTGTGGCATGGAAGGATACCATCATTTAAATACTTTCGTGTTTTTTGAAGTAAATGCTTCATTAAGAACAAAGAATGAAATCAAGGGAAGTATAGTTACAATGCAGATGAAGGAATTTTCCTTGGATACTCAATGAACAGAAAATCCTACAAGTGTTTCAACAAGTGATTGGGAAGGATTGTGGAAAGCAGTGATGTTATGATAATTGAAGAGGAAACCACAAATGCATCAAGGACATCATATGTTGATGTCATAGAAACTGAGGAAGAAAGTGAACATAGAGAAAATACAAATATAGAAATAGAGGAGGTTGTGAAAAACACTAAGTATCCACATCATGATATTGAATCAGAAGAAGAATATGAAGAAGAAACTATGGATAGAGAGAATGCAACTGAATGGCACATGAGAAATTGTAGTGTTGAGATTGATCCATATAACATAATTGGGGATAGGAGTGCACCCACAAAAATATGGAGGATGAGGAAAAACACGCAATCTGTATTTCTGTCAGTTGTGGAGCCATCCTCATTTGAAGAAGCTATGAAGGATGAATCATGGGTAAAAGCCATGAATTAAGAGTTATATCTGATTGAAAAAAATCGTCCATGGGATCTTCTCCAGAGACTCGAAGGTCACAATGTGATTGGTACAAAATGGATCTTAAAGAACAAGTTTCATGAGCATGGATGTGTTATTAGAAAAAAGTCACACCTGGTATATAAAGGATACTCCCAGATTGAAGGTGTTGATGGTGAAGAAACCTTTTCTCCCGTGGATAGACTGGAGTCAATCAGGATTTTCCTTTCCATGTCACTCCAGAGAGGATATAAAGTACATCAAATGGATGTCAAGACAACATTCTTGAATGGTGTACTCGAATAAGGATTCTACAATGAATAACCAATGGGTTTTGTTCTTGGTACTGATGAAACAATGGTCTATAAATAGAATAAAGCTCAATATTGTTTGAAGCAGGCACCATGATCATGGTATTCCCAATAGGACTCATATCTCAAGAAGCTGGAATTCAAAAGAGGAGGAGTAGATCATAATCTATATGTGAAGAATTCTACAAAAGATCAATTCATGGTTCTAGTCTACGTTGATGATATCATATTTGGTGGTAGCAGGCACAAATCAGTGGATGAATTTTCTAATCACATGAATTCAGAATTTGAAATTTCTATGATTGGGGAGCTCACATATTTCTTGGGGCTGGAGGTGATTCAAAAGAAGGATTACACTTTCATTTCTCAGGAAAAGTTTGCAAGAGAGCTACAGAAGAAGTTTAATATGCAAGACTCCAAACCAATGTTAACTCTGATTGTAGTTGGAACTATACTTGGAAATCATGAGGATGGGACCTTTGTAGATCCCACTATGTACAAGAGGATCATTGGGAGCCTACTGTACCTGACAGTGACATGGGAAGATATTTTCTTTTCCACATGTCTTACAGCCCACTTTCAGAGTAATCCAAAGGAGGAACATATGGCAGCAGTAAAAAGAATCCTGAGGTATATTTAAGTTACTCTCAATTGTGTCTTATACTTTGTTGTAGGAAGGGACAGTGAATTATCAGCATTTTCTGATGCTGACTGGGCTGGAGATGTTGTGGATAGAATGTCTACTAGTGGTACGGCATTCTATATTAGGAATAAATGTGCTGGCTGGTCGAGCAAGAAATAAGAAAGTGCTTCTCTTAGTACTACTGAAGCAGAGTATATCTCTTCCACAAAGGCATGCACTCAACTTCTATTTATGAAGCAACGACTAATAGATATTGGTGATGAAGTGAAGTAACCAATGATAATTTCCAATGATAACAAGAGCACAATTGATCATACGAAGAATCATGTTCAGCATTCTCGTATAAAACATATTGAAATAAGGTATCACGTTATCAAAGAAAAATCTGAGCAAGGCGTGATTAGAATGGATCATATAGGAAGTGGTGAGCAAGTGGTTGATATCCTGACAAATCCACTCTCAATAGTTGTGTTTGAGAAGCATCAGTTGAACATCGGTGTTCAGCCACCTCCCAGTTCATAAGGAGGTTACACAATTCCACTCTCCCTAGTTATGTTAATTGTTTGTGATCTATTTATGGATGCAGTACAGGTTTGTGGGGGAGATACTATCCCGGGGGAGTGTGATTTGAGCTGTACAGTGAACAATTATCGGTCTTTGGGTTTATTTTCCATGGGGGAAAAAGGAATAAATTTAGGCATGAGAATTATGTGTCGGTGATAGGATGGGAAGAAATACTTTGGACATGTAATGCTTCTATGACATTGTAGGAGAATTTCTTAGGTGTCATTGAGAATTCCAAAACACGGGAACCAAATTCAAGCTTCCTCTCTTGTTTTCTACACCGAGTATTGCTCACTAAGACTTAGAGTGTTGGCTGAGATGATTCCTGCGTTTGTGGTTTGCCTATGGCTGGTGCTCTATTGAATTTATTTACTGATTTCCAACAAACCTAAATGGGGATATTGTTGGAACCATGGTCATTCTATGCATGAATTGGAGTTTGGTTTTTGTTTGTTTTCAATCCTCAGTGGATGTTCAGCATGTGAGATAGTCAAGTGATCATACAGAACAAGCAGATAACACTATTGAAGGTGCCATCATTTTCTAGTATTTGCCAAATTTTTGGGCCTAAAATTCGAAAAATGGAGAAAAGTGGTCTTTGGTAAAGATACTTGCATGTCATTGACTTAAAGGAGAGGAAACTTGCACACCTTTTGTTTTTCACGATCAGAACATGAAAATATGGCATAGGGAGAAGGGTGACCAAGTTTTATGTTTGGTCGCGCAAGTGACTAGGTTGGCAGAGACTTGCGCGCCGAAACTTGCGCGCCGAGGGAAGACTTACACGCCATTGCGCAGGGTATCCAAATGCCTATAAACACAGGTAGACCCCTCCTCATTCAGTACGAAGTTCAGACATAGAGAAAATCATAGCTCTCATCGGAAAGGTGTAGTGGTCGCGCAAGTGGTGGTGGGTCGTGCAAGTTGAAGTTGCACGACTTTTTTTGTTGTTGTGAATCTAAGGAGGTTTGGGAGAGAAAAGGTGTTGGTCTCCCATTTTTTGTATTTGGGGAAGGAAATTTCACGCAAGTGGTTTGGTGACACTTGCGTGCTAGGAGTTGAAGAAGCACGACAGTTGACCTTTGTGCGCCAAAACCAGTTTGGGTGGAAAAGAATGTGAGTCGTGTAGGTTTGGTGTTGAAGAAGTGAGGGTCATGCAAGTGATTGAGGTGGACTTGGGCACCAGCTTTGAAACTTGTGTGCCAGCTTGGAAAAGTGCGCCAGGTGTTGTTGAAGTACATCGGTCTTTTTGGAGCTACACAAAAGCTGGAAGATTCTCTGATACCTTCAGTGCAAAGTGAGATTAGTCTACGGGTGAGAGTTGGAATTCAATAGAGCATCTACATACAACAGAGGATGTATTAATTTGCAATGATGAAGATACCCTCACTTCTATAAACTAAGTGGGACTTCACCAAAGGCAGTGAGCTAGGGGGAGTCAATGGGAGTGACCCTAGGGATGCAGTAAGATATCCCTGAACCTTTGTAAAGGCAGTGAGTCCGGGACAGAGTGACTATGCCTGAACCTTTGTAATCCACAACTAGTGAAGTTTAGTGAAATTTGGTATGACTGGAAACCTTTTGGTGTATACTCCTTGGACTTAGCCCTTAGTGGTGAACCAAGTAAAAGGTGTTGTGTCATCTCTCTGCATGTGAATGTTTTCTTTATGATCATTTTCATCATACAGGTTTAACAAGTTCTTTCCTATGCGTGAACAATTACCGTCACATTAAAAGAAAAAGTGGTCACCCTGATTCACCCCTCCCCTCTCAGGGTGTCCCGGGGTCCTACAATAAGGAATATAATGAGTTACAAAAAATTGTAGAATTATTTAAAACGAGTAAGTTTACAAAATTCAACATTGATAAGGATTATTTTCAATTATATGGAAAAATATTATGTGTTCCTTGTGATTCATAGCCGAAGATATAATTATTGTGAATATCTCATTGTTCTTCATTTTTAGTTAATCCTGGAATCCAAAATATATAGATAGGCCTTATAGAGTATTATTGGTGTGATGGAATGAGAAGAGATATTGCATATTTTACTCTGAAATGTTTTACATGTCAATAAGATAACTTAGTGTGGTTGTTAAAAAATTGGATGCTTCATACATTATGAGTGCTAGAGTGTAAATGGAAAAATATACATATTGTCTTCATTGTGCGACTACCAAAGGCTTCTAGAGGAAATAATTCAATCTAGCTTATCGGGGATCGACTGAATAAATATGCCCATTTCATTTCTATTCAAGATACTATGTCTTTGGATAAGATTTATTGAATGTACCTCAATGATATTTTCAGGTTACATGGAGTTACACATTCCATTATATCTGACCATGATCCAAGGTTCAGTTCTTACTTTTGGAAAGTACTTTTTAAGTCATTGGTAAGGGAATTATATTTTTGTATATCTTTTCATCCTCAATAATTTGGGAAGTCAGAACTAATGATTCAGTGTTTGGGGGATATGGCTTGATCTTGTTTAATGGGTTACTATGGAAGTTGAGACCAAAATATTTATTTATATGATTTTTCTTATAAAAACATCATTCATTACAGTATAAAAATGAAACCCTTGGAGGAATTATATGGGAAAAAGTTTTGAACTCCATAATTTTAGGATGAATTTGGGGAAATGATATTGATGGGTCCATAATTAGTATAGGATGTTGCTGATAAAGTGAGGATAATTCAGCAACAAATGAGGACAACTCATAGTTGGTAGAAAAGTAATGTAGATAACTGGAGGAAATAATTTTCTTTGGAGGTAGGTGATCATGAATTTCATAGAATCTCACCATTGAAAAGGGTTTTGAGTTTTGGTAATAAAGTAATTCTAAGTCCAGGAGTCATTAGACTTTACGAAATCTTGTAAAATGTTGGACCAGTTGCCTACCGAGTAGCTTTATCTTTGAGTTTATCTAAGGTACATAATATTTTTCATGTTTCAATGTTGATAAAATATGTTCCAAGTTCATCTCATGATTTGAGCCCAGAAGTAGTTGAGTTGAAAGAGAACCATTTTTATAAAGGGAAATCAATTCAAATTGTTGATCTAAGAGAATAAGTATTACATAATAAAGTAATCCACTAGGTAAAGATTTTTTGGAGAAACCACATGGTTGAAGAAGCAACATGGGAATCTAAAGATGATATGAGGGAAAGGTACCCTCACTTTTTAAATAAGTAAATAAAATTGTGAGGACGCCATTTCCAAAAGGTGGAGAGAATGTAACAACCTAAGGTTTTACAAATAAATTTAATAAAATCATTGAAACACAAAGAATCTATGAGAAAACACATAGTTTTAAGGATATAGTAATAAAAATACATTAAACATATTTTTTCCACATCAATGATTTTAATTTTTAAAAATGGACATATACGATTGTGATCTGTATGTTTTTTAGAGTATGATATAACCAACATGATTTTTTAGTTAATAGAAACACATCCTAAATAATATTAATATGAATAGTAATCTGAAAAATATTAATAGTAAAACATATCATTATTTTTTTGTCTTATAGTTATAAGATAATGATATATTGATTAATTTTTCAATGTTGTATAATATGAGCTATAGTTTTAAAATTGTAACTTTTTCGAACAAATTATGATTTTATTTAAAAATTAAATTAATCATATTTAGAATATTATTTTTAAAAAATGGAGTTCCTTTTTGAATTCTACACATCAAAATATGTTGAGGGTAAATTTTTTGTATTTTTCTGAAACTCATGATTTTTCTATGAATAGTAAAATACTATAATTTAGTGTATACACTATGACAACCCTGCGTTTTATTACAACTTAAACATGCTTTATTACATAAAACTTCACTTGATACAAAAAATAATATCGAGAGGTTTAGTATCTTTGGGGCTTAGGATCATTATATAAAAACATTAAACTTGAAATATAACATCTTTATTGAAAACTTCCTTTACATGACCACTACATTTTTTCGTACTTAGCATTGCATGGGATAACCTGAGGACATGCATAAAAAAAGGGTGAGCAATAAAGCCCAGTAAGGGAGTACACAATGAATAACATGAGGAGTAAGATACATGTTAGGCAATAGGAATATTAATAGAGCATAAGAGTAACATGAACATAAAGGCATGATAAAGCATGATAATCATAACATGGAAATGTGGAAACAACACTTAACATTGAATTAGCATGAGCCAAGGCTCATTGCACATGGAGCATGAGTAAACCCTCATTACACTTGAAGCACGAGTAAACCCTCGTTTCACTTGAATTAGCATGAGTCAACACTTATTGCACATGATGTATCATGATACTATACTTTACCCAATGCATTGGAGCGCTATAAGGGCACACCATTCTTAAACATTTCATTTCATGCATAAGTGTGCCACATGGATCATAAAACATGGATTCATAAAACATAATCATTTATTCCTCGATAAAGGAATGTGGAATTCATACATGAAACTTTATAATCAATAAGTAAATATTCATAATGGTGAATACCCTTGATGGAGAAATGGGCATGGTATTCACTACACAATGATATTGGCTTAGAAAATCGGTGTGATTTCGGCAGCGTAACGGCGTGACATAAGAATTCATAAAAAAGGTTGATGAGAGAGAAAGGGGTTCCCTATCATATTTAAATGTAATGGACAGTAAGGAGGTCATATATATACATGTCCCAACAATTGAAATGTAATTTAGATTCATGATACAAAAGTATTGCTTGAATGTAAAAGAAGAGAGAGAAGTTCCTTTCGGAATTTCGGCATAGTAACGGGTGTACATGGGAGGCATTTAATGAGAGAGAAAGGGTTCTTCCATAATTCAAACAATAATAGGGCCATATGGGGGAGGTTAGAAACCATACTCCAACATTAATAATTGAAATTAAAAGGGAAATACAACTTAAATAAAATTGACAAAAAAGAGAAAGGAAGAAAAAACCCTTACTTGGAAGTGTGCTTCCAAAGGCTAGAGAGAGGCTTGTGAGAGGCTTATTGCAAGCTTGGGGCACCTTGAAAGGATTATAGAGAGATTTGGGCAGAGTTTGGATGAACTCCAAGGGATTTTAGTGAGGAGGAAGTGGGAGCTTGGGTGGGTTTATATAGGAAAAGTGAGAGAATTCTTTATTATTTAGGTTTGGGACCCCTTATATTAAAATAATCCAAACCACAAACCATCCCATGGTATTTGCCCATGGTTTCTGGAAAAGGAAAGAGGAAAACAATATTTTACAAGGCCAAGGTCCTAAATTATTAAAAAAAATAGGTTTTCTTATGTGGAGGTGAGTCACACTCCCATGGAAATTAATTTAAAAAGGAAAAGTGTTGAATAAGTCTTGAGGGGTTCATTAATGATTTGAAAAGTAAGTCAAACAAACCCAAAACCTCAATATTTTTATGATAAAACATATATTGGCAGAACATAAGGATTATGGTATTTTATTACATCGCCATTGGGTCATTATGATGTCATAAAACACATTATATATTTAAACGGTATTTAATTTTTTACCCAAAAATTTCACTGTCTCAGAAAATTATGAAAAATTCACCATTGGATAATTTTGATGTTCTGATTCCAAAAATAATATTTATTTTATCTAAATAATTTTCAAAATATGTGAATTTTCACTTTTAAAATGAAAACTGATATTTATAAAAAATTCACGGGTTTTGACAGAAATGGCTTTCAAACCTTAATAAAAATTTTAATTGCATTCATAAAATTATAATATCAATTATATTTAATAAAAATTAATTTAATATTAATAATAATATTTCATTAAAATATTATTTAATTCATAAATCCCTTAATTTAAAAAAATATAATTTTTAACTAAATAATAACCAAAAAACACCATTTGTACTTTAAAAACTATTTACAATGTATCAAAAATGACTAGAAATTATATTCATTATTATATACAAAAATAATGTACATGAAAATGGTACTACTTATTTGTTACATAACCCCTTAAAATAACCGCATAAGACTTAAGGGTAAGGTGTGCGATGGTGACAGACTCTTGGGGCGGCTCGGATAACATCGCTCGAGTGGTAATCTCTATCAACTTCCACTTTTCCCGTAGACGATCACGTTCGAGCTTGACATAATAAAGCTCATCTTGGGCTTGGTCAAGGGTGAAGCCCAATGATGCTACCTCTTTTCCGAGCTCTGAAAAATGGGCTTCGTATGGGGAAATTCGACTAGATGAGGCCATTGCTTCCTTTGTATGAGTAAAATTGTGTTCGTTAAAGCCATATATTTATACTACTCATGTGATCACTGTTCAATGGATATAAAAGTAACGGTCACAAATCTTAACATAAAACCAAATAATTTGACATCTTATAAAAACATTTTTCATAAAGAAACATTTAACTGGATCAAGAAGGATTTTCCATTAATGAAACTTTCGGTCGTTACAATATTCCCCCCTTAAGAAATTTCGCCCTCGAAATTTTCCTTTTCCCACACTAAAACAAATGTGGGTAACTCAGCTTCATCATATCCTCTGACTCCCAAGTTGATTCTTCAAACTTTTGGTTTCTCCACAACACCTTGACGAGGGGCATTGTCTTATTTCGTAGAACTTTTTCTCTAAGATCTAAGATCTTCACTGGTTGCTCCTCAAAAGAAAGATCATCTTCCAATTGTACCACCTCGGAAGAGCGTACATGTGAAGGGTTCGGTATGTACTTCCTTAAGAGGGATACATGAATGACATCATGCACCTTGACCATAGTAGGTGGAAGCACTAGTCGATAGGCCACAGCCCCAACACGATCAAGAATCTTGAAGGGGCCGATGTACCTTGGACATAACTTCCCTTTCTTTCCAAACGTCATGACCTTCTTCCACGGAGATATTAATAAAAAAACCATGTCTCTGACTTTAAACTCAAGGCCTCGTCGACGATTATCTGCATAACTCTTCTGTCGACTTTGGGCTACCTTGATATGCTGCTGAATGGTTTTCACATTCTCCACCATTTCTTCGACCATTTCTGGTCCAAGCAGTTTACGTTCACCGACCTCATCCCAACATGCCAGTGTTCTACACCTTTTCCCATACAGGGCTTCATATGGTGCCATTTGGATGCTCGAGTGGAAACTATTATTATAATAGAACTCAACTAGAGGAATATGTTGATCCCATCCTCATTTAAAGTCCATTGAGCACGCTTTCAACATATCCTCAAGTGTTTGGATAGTCCGCTCGGATTGGCCATCAGTTTGAGGATGATAGGCCGTACTGAAGATCAGTTCAGTATTCAGAGAATGTTGAAGACTCTTCCAAAACTTAGAGGTAAATGTTGGATCTCGGTCAGACACAATAGATAGTGGTACTCCATGCAACCATACCACTTCCCTGATATATATCTGTGCCAGTTGATCCAAAGAGAAATCCTCTCGAATAGCAATGAAGTGTGCAGTCTTTATAAGATGATCCACAACAACCTAGATTGCATTGTTGCCTTTGGATGTCCTTGGAAGTCTGGTGACAAAGTCCATGGTGATGTTCTCCCATTTCCATTCTGGTATGGGCAATGGTTGCATCATCCCCTTAGACATCTGCCTATCTGCCTTCACTTTCTGACACACCAGGCACTTTGATGTATATTTAGCGATCTCCTTCTTCATATTATCCCACCAAAATTTTTCTCGGAGATCTCGATACATCTTTGTGCTCCCTGGGTGAATAGAGAAATCTGAACTATGTGCATCATCCAAAAGTTTCTTCTACAGCTCCGGACTTGATGGAACACATAGTCTTTTCCCAAACCGCACAATTCCTTCTTCATTAACGTTAAACTCTGAGGATTTTCCCTTTTTGATAGCTTCCACTATTTCTTGGATTCCTGCATCATCCTTTTGAGCATCCTTTATCCTTTCCAAAAGATATGGTTGAGCAATCATTTGTGAAAGGATTGATGATGTTCCCTTCTTTATAACTCCCACATCCATCTTCACCAAGTTTAAGAACATTGGATCCTTCTCAATTCTCATCATTGATAGAATAGCTGGATCCTTTCTACTTAGGGCATCTGCCACCTTGTTCGCTTTCCCAGGGTGGTAATATATTGAACAGTCATAATCCTTGATGAGCTCTATCCATATTCTCTGGTACATATTAGGCTCTTTCTGTGTGAATATATATTTAAGACTGTTGTGGTTAGTATATATCTCACATTTCTCTCCATAGAGATAATGCCGCCAGATTTTCAAGTCAAAGATCACCGCCGCCAACTCCAGATCATGTGTTGGATAGTTTCTCTCATGGATTTTCAACTTCCTTGAAGCATAGGATATCACTTTATCATTCTACATTACCACACATCATAAGCCCTTCTTTGAGGCATCACTGAATACCACAAAAAGTTCCCCACTTGTGGGTAAAGTGAGCACGGGTGTAGTGATAAGCCTCCTTTTCAACTCCTTGAAGCTTTCTTTGCATTCATCACTCTAAGAAAACTTTACTCCCTTTCGAGTTATCTTGGTAAGAGGGTTGGACAATCGTGATAAATTTCTCACAAATCGTTGATAATATCCAGCTAACCCTAAGAATCTACGGATAGCCGTTACCGATGTTGGCCTCTTCCATCCCTCAATTGCATCTGTTTTGGAGGGGTCCACAGATATCCCATTGCATGTGATGATATGGCCCAAGAATGAGACTTCCTTCAACCAAAACTCACACTTGTTGTACTTTGCATAGAGCTTCTCCTTGCGCAAAGTCTCTAGTACAGTTTTTAAACGCTCCTCATGCTCCTCCTTTGTGTTGGAGTATATTAGAATATAATATATAAAGACTACCACAAATTTTTCAAGGTAATCTCTAAAGACTCTATTCATCAAGTCCATGAATATTGCTGGAGCATTGGTGAGTCCGAAAGGCATTACTATGAATTCATAGTGCCCGTACCTTGTACAAAAAATAGTCTTGGGGATATTTTCCTTCTTCAGCCTTACTTGATAATATCTCGACCGTAAGTCCACCTTGGAGAAGTATTGTGCTCCACGCAGCTGATCAAATAAGTCATCAATTCTTGGGAGAGGATACTTGTTCTTTATTGTAATTTTGTTAAGTTCACGATAATCGATGAAAAGCTGCATTGACCCATCCTTCTTCTTGACGAAGAAGACTGGTGCACCCCATGGTGATGCACTTGGGCGTATAAACTCTTTATCCAAATTCTCCTGTAGTTGTTTCTTCAGCTCTTCAAACTCAAAAACATCCATTCTATATGATGTCTTGGATATTGGTAGCGCCCCTGGTATAAGTTCAATTGAGAACTCAACATCTCTTCTTGGAGGAAGGCCAGGAAGTTCCTCGGGAAACACTTCAGCAAATTCCCTCACAATAGGCATTTCTTCAAGGGTGGTTTCTTCCTTGGACTCAATCATCTGAGCCAGATACGCGTGATCATAAGGTAGTAATATCCATGCTTGAGACGATGGAGCTAAAGGAGATTCATCTTCCTCCTGACAGTTGTAATGAATCGGGGGTCGATTATCTATATGGAGTGTGATTTCCCTCTCCTGAAAATTTATGTTGGCTCTATATAGGGAAAGCCAATCCATGCCAAGAATTACATCAAATTCCACCAAAGGGAGTATGACAAGGTTCGCCGGGAAATTCAATCCACAGATTATAACAGGGGAGGACTTATATTCATGGGATGCAATGATTGCCCCATTTGCCGTACTCACCGAAATCTTTACTTCCATGATTTGTGGTGGTGCAGGGATTGTTCTACTAAACATTTGAGATATAAAAGAATGCGTAGAACCTGAATCAAAAAGTATGTTTGCTATTATTGAATGAATAACTACCGTACCTGTCACCACTTCGTTGTAGGGGTTCACTTCAGCAGAAGTGATGGCAAAATATCTTCCTTGCTATCTTGGAGGTTGCTGGTTGCCTCCGATAACCCTTGGATTAGGGAACTAATTTGCAAAATGAACCGGTTCTTTGCATTTGTAGCATTGAACAACACGTTGAGGTTCGAACGGAGCGTTCCTCTCCTCTTTCGCAGCCGCGGGGCCTTCTTGCTAACAGTTAACAGCTAGGTGCCATTCTCTTCCACACCTGAAGCATTTTCTTGTCCCCCTAAGGAAATTTCCAAGGTGCTTCTTTCCACACTTTTGGCAAGTGGGGTGCTGGAAATTATTAGCACCATTGGATTTATCCATCGGCCCACCAGAATTGAATTCCACCTTATGATTCTTGTCCCCATGATACCCCTGTGATTCTCCGATCTCCATTTCAACCTTGAGGGCACATCGGAAAATTTCTTCATAACTGTCGAAGTCACGGATCTCTAATGCTTTCCGGAAACTGGGCTTCAGCCCACCAAAGAAGCGGTCAAACTTGTATTCAGGGGTAACGACAAAGCCGGAATCATATCGTGCAAGCCTTGTGAAGTTTTCCTCGTACGCTCCCATAGATTCTTCATCTTTTTTCTTGAGGGAAAGGAAGTCCCTTTCCATCTTAAGACGGAGGGTGTGCGGAAAATATTTATTGAAAAACATCTTCCGGAATTCCTTCCATTCCAAAGACTCAATATCCTCCTCAGGCTTAGTATTTTTGATCAACATCCACCATTGATCAGCTTCACCCACCATACAATAAGCCGCTAGGAGAACCTTCTCTTGTTCAGAACATTGAAGGATAGAGAAGATCTTTTCAATGTAGTTGATCCATTGCTCTGCGATCGTGGGATCAGATGATCCACTAAAAGTAGGTGGCCTTTGTCTCATGAAGCTCTTGATAGCGACTTGTTCTATCTTAGGGGGGTTTAAAGTTCCTCTTGACCCGTGTTTCTATTCAAAACTTTGATTTATCTAAGAGAGAAGCGTGACAAAGTTCGCGATTCCCGCTCCCATTGGATTGGGCATCTCATTAGTACAATCTTCACACTGATCTTCACAACGGTTGTTAGCCCGAGTTCTCCTATTACCGGACATTGGCTGGAATAAAAGGAAAGTTAGGGGTAACACATAAAGGGTAATCCAAAGACAAAAGTTGATGACATATAAATAAACTTTAATCTCTTTAACTCATGAGTCTATAGGATTCAATCCAGGCTTTTCATGAACTTCCTTCTAACATATATTCTTAGGGGAATTTTTCCATTAATAAGGGTTCATACTAAGATTGTGAATTTATCAAAAAATATCCCTTGGGAGTGTCTTAACCAAGAGTGCAGCGAGGCCCATTGTCGTGCACCAGTTCCCTTTTGAGTCTAGCTCAAAGCGGTATTTTCAGGTTTTACCCCTAGGATACATCTGTGCCAAAGCCGCCTCTACCTGCTCGTATCCAGATAGGGATGTATTTGTTTGATAAACCACTTACTTAGTATTTACCAAAACTTAGGGATGTTTTTATTATACTTAGTCCTATATCTAAGGCTTTACTAGGGTTTCCTAATCCCAAAAATAACTAAACCTATCCTCTGATACCAACTATGACAACCCTGTGTTTTATTACAACTTAACCATGCTTTATTACATAAAACTTCACTTGATACAACAAATAATATCGAGAGGTTTAGTGTCTTTGGGGCTTAGGATCATTACATAAAAACTTTAAACTTGAAATACAACATCTTTATTGAAAACTTCCTTTACATGACCACTACATTCCTTCATACTTAGCATTGCATGGGATAACCTGAGGACATGCATAAGAAAAGGGTGAGCTATAAAGCCTAGTAAGGGAGTACACAATGAATAACATGAGGAGTAAGATACATGTTAGGAAATAGGAATATCAATAGAGCATAAGAGTAACATGAACATAAAGGCATGATAAATCATGATAATCATAACATGGAAATGTGGCAACAACACTTAACATTGAATTAGCATGAGCCAAGGCTCATTGCACATGGAGCATGAGTAAACCCTCATTGCACTTGAAGCACAAGTAAACCCTCTTTTCACTTGAATTAGAATGATTCAAAACTCATTTCACATGACGTATCATGATACTATACTTTACCCAATGCATTGGAGCGCTATAAGGGCGCACCCTTCTTAAACATTTCATTTAATGCATAAGTGTGCCACATGGATCATAAAACATGGATTCATAAAACATAATAATTTATTAAATGATAAAGTAATGTGGAATTCATACATTAAACTTTATAATCAATAAGTAAATTTGCATAAAGGTGAATACCCTTGATGGAGAAATGGGCATGGTATTCACTACACAACGATATTGGCTTAGAGAATCGGTGTGATTTCGGCAGCGTAACAGCGTGACATAAGAATTCATAAAAAAGGTTGATGAGAGAGAAATGGGTTCCTCATCATATTTACATGTAATGGACAGTAAGTAGGTCATATATATACATTTCCCAACAATTGAAATGGAATTTAGATTCATGATACAAAAGTATTTCTTGAATGTAAAAGAAGAGAGAGAAGTTCCTTTCGGAATTTCAGCATAGTAACGGGTGTTCATGGGAGGCATTTAATGAGAGAGAAATGGTTCTCCCATCATTCAAAAAATAAGAGGGCAGTATGGGGGAGGTGAGAAACCATACTCCAACATTAATAATTGAAATTAAAAGGGCAATACAACTTAAATAAAATTGACAAAAAAGAGAAAGGAAGAAAAAACCCTTACTTGGAAGTGTGCTTCCAAAGGCTAGAGAGAGGCTTGTGAGACGCTTCTTGGGAGCTTGGGGCACATTGGGAGGATTCTAGAGAGGGTAGGGCAGAGGTTGGACGATCTACAAGGGATTTTAGTGAGGAGGAAGTGGGAGCTTGGGTGGGTTTATATAGGAAAGGTGAGAGAATTCTTTATTATTTAGGTTTGGGACCCCTTATATTAAAATAATACAAACCACAAACCATCCCATGGTATTTGCCAATGGTTTCTGGAAAAGGAAAGAGGAAAAAAATATTTTACAAGTCCAAGGACCGAACTTATTAAAAAATTAGTTTTTCTTATGTGGAGGTGAGTCGCACTCCCATGGAAATTAATTTAAAAAGGCAAAGTGTTGAATAAGTCTTGAGGGGTTCATTAATGCTTTTAAAAGTAAGTCAAACAAACCCAAAACCTCATTATTTTAATGATAAAACATATATTGGCCTAACATAAGGATTATGGTATTTTATTACATAACCATTGGGTCATTATGATGTCATAAAACACATTATATATTTAAATGGTATTTAATTTTTTACCCAAAAATTTGACTGTCTCAGAAAATTATGAAAAATTCACCGTTGGATAATTTCGACGTTCTGATTCCAAAAATAATATTTATTTTATATAAATAATTTTCTAAAAATGTGAATTTTCAAATTTAAAATAAAAACCGATATTTATAAAAAATTCACGGGTTTTGACAGAAATGGCTTTCAAACCTTAATAAAAATTTTAATTTCATTCATAAAATTATAAGATAATTTATATTTAAAAAAAATTTAATATTAATAATAATATTTTATTAAAATATTATTTAATTCAAAAATCACTTAATTTAATAAAATATAATTCTTAATTAAATAATAACCAAAAAACACCATTTGTACTTTCAAAACTATTTACAATGTATCAAAAATGACTAGAAATTATATTCATTATTATATACAAAAATAATATACATGAACATGGTACTACTTATTTGTTATATAACCCCTTAAAATAGCCGCATAAGACCTAAGGGTAAGGTGTGCGATGGTGACAGACTCTTGGGGCGGCTCGGATAACATCGCTCGAGTGGTAATCTCTATAAACTTCCACTTTTCACGTAGACGATCACGTTAGAGCTTGACATAATGAAGCTCAGCTTGGGCTTGGTCAAGGGAGAAGCCCAAAGACGCCACCTCTTTTCCGAGCTCCGACAAATGGGCTTCGTATGGGGCAATTCTACTGGATGAGGCCATCGCTTCCTTTGTCTGAGTAAAATTGGGTTCGTTAAAGCCATATATTTATACTACTCATGTGATCACTGTTCAACGGCTATAAAAGTAATGGTCACAAATCTTAACATAAAACCAAAGAAGTTTACATCTTATAAAAACGTATTTCATAAAGAAACATTTAACCGGATCAAGGGGGATTTTCCATTAATGATACTTTGGGTCATTACATATACAAATTATATGTTAAATACACTATTACTATATTCATGGATTATATAAGAACCCTAGTTTTGAAATAACATGCTCTTTTTACTATATAATATATCATTAATCAAGACTATTCATAGTCTTGATAATATATATTAAACAAATGATTAAAATAATTGAAAACCACTCCTATCCTCCACTATAAATACCACCCTCACCCCCTCTTCTGATCACATATCTCAATATTTAATAATTGACTAAAATATACCCAATACTTTTAACAAGGCTCCTCCCCACATCCACGACATGATTTCCTCACCAAAATTCTAAATCCAAAGGACTTTATAAGGATCTCATGGAGAAGAGATCAAATGGTAAAAATCCTCTTTCATTTTCATGTGTTTTCTTTTCAATTATTTTATTTTCCTATACTTGCATCATCACCCATTATTAAAGAGGCCATAAATTGATTGTATTATATATTTTTTTTCTTTTAATCATTTAATGTAGAATTCAACATCATTATTCCTCTCCTATTCCTCTTATTCCAAAAATAAAAACATCGTCTGGGATATGTCGATTTACTAACATCATGGATGATGTTTATTCAATTTCAATTAATTATTTCACATATGGATGTAAATCCATTTTAATTGTTGAAAATATTTTAAAGTGTATGATATGGCCTCTCTTATGTTGTTTAATTAACTTATATGCATAATATTAATGGTATATGAAGAATGAAGTTTGTGATTGTGGATGAACCGAAAAAATGATCTAAATCAATATCACTAATGATTTATCTAATTATTCATCCTCATACCATATGACCAAAAATGATTTTTGGTATAATTTAATATTATGGATACAAATTAAGACCATTTTTTCCAACATTTGTAGTTTCTATTTCATTCGACACCAAAATACTTTATGAACCAACCATGGAAATCCTGAAAAGCAGACACCTGAAATAATGGAAATAACAAAATATTATAAATAAATGGGACTTATGATGTTATAAAATTATCATATAAGGTATTAAAACATTATTATTATTACTTAAAATTTTAATACCACTCTTTTATCGATTATACAAGAGGTTTAAATAGGCCTTAAGTAAGACAAACCTGAGGTAAAGGAATTCTAAACCCAAATTTCATTCTTTGGGTTAACCTTCGACATCATTAATTATATTGTACTAAGATTATTTGTGTAATGAATTGTGTTGATATTATGATTTATTATTTGGATTTTTATTTTATACATGTAATCCTTTCATCAAATTAAATCTCACTTCAATTATATAATATTTTTAAGAGACTTTCCATTAAAAATCCTTTTTTAAAATTCTATTTTACAAAATTTAAGAGAATTTTTTAATGAAATTATTAATTTTTATGTTAATGTTATGGTTCTTGGGAACTATTTTTGATGAATAGTTGTACCTCTATCTCCCTCAAATGGATTTCGCTTGTATATGAAGGTGGTCTACTATATGGTTACTCCAATTGTAAATGTGATGGTTACACTATAAGGTAGCCATGTGGGTAACATAGTAAGGTAGAAGTGAGGTTTATAAAACATAATGTAGTTATGAGGGTTAAAAAATTTATTATCTAATTCCCCAAGAGACCCTTATGCTATATTTATGATTTCCATTATTGTTTTAAATCTCATGTTTCATAATGTAAGTATATGATTCTTCAAGAGTGAGAATTATGGCATTGTGAAAAGGATTTCTTGTGTTTATAAGTATTTATAGACTAATAGTTTCTCTCCTTCCATTTATATCTCATATTGTATTTTTTTTCTCATCCATTGGTTTAAAATGTTTTTCATCGGTTGTAAGAATGTGTAATAGTAAATAAGAAGAATATATGAAGGTTCTAAAGACTATCCATGAAGATATTTTCATGTTTTTATTTAAAGCTCTTGTAACATGAATGAAATGAATATTATTTAAAATTTTACCCACTTTATAATCTTGTGGGTTGATATGTGTCATTGTTATCCTAAATTCCTAAAACTCTAATCTTAAAATATCTTTTGGGAATGTAAATAAGTCAAATATATTAGAAATAACAATATTATGTAATGCTTAAGGATGGTTCCTTATACTGAGAACCATCTATATTATTCAAGACGTATATATGTACCATTTTGTCTATTAACCTATCTAATATTTTACTTTTCATCCTTGTATCTGATTTTCCGATAATTATATTGTTCATAGAGAGAAGTAGGCAAAGAAATGTGCTCTACAGTAGACAATTAGCTTGTAAAAAACTCTACCACCACCATAGAAATATACTGGTTAAAAATCATGGATTTAGGTATATGATAAAACACTATTTTATTGATTATTTTATTGATAATAAATGATATAATTTCCTCACATTGTGTTAAATATGTTTAATTAGAAGGTATTTGGTATTAGATCATTCATTTGAATATTTGATGAAAATTCCAGTTTTACCCTTTATAGTTCACTGTAGTATTTCAAAGATAAATATTTTTATATTTTTTATTTCAATCTGAAATTTTGTAACAGTGTTCCTAACATAATTACCTACAACTTTTATTCAGGACACTAGAGATAAAGAGTTAATTTGGTTGTTGAAATTGGTCCATGAAATCAACGTTGGGCCGGGCTCGCCAGAATGGAAGAGCTTCTGTATTGCAGCCATAACTCCTTCATATGGGCCTATATTGAGCCCAAATTTAGAGATTACATAGAGGACCCCTATCATCACAATTGATCCTTCTGAAAGAACGGCTAATTGATCAGTTTTTGTTTTGTAAAATGGTCGGTTCAAGTTGGCATAAAATATTTGGCCGAATTTCCACATTCACACTTGAAACAACTTGTAACCTCTCCTCCCCTCCCCTCTATAAATTGGAGTTTTTCTCATTTGTAGTGGTTTGGACGTGCATTGGGAGATTGGAGGAAGAGGATAATTTGTTTCACCCAAATTCTCCAACCATTGTAAGAGGGGTAGCTCTTGAAGCAAGGATCCCCTCATCGAAGCCTCCTTATCTTCTTCATTTTGTAATGTTTTCATTTGTGTAATAAACTTCATTGTTCTTATTTTATTTCTTCTCTTTCATTCTGTTTTGTTTAAATTTATTCTTCTATTAATCTTCCTCTTTGGGTTGTAATCAAGAGTGATGACAAGACTGGGTTATACCCTTTCAATCCTTTTCTTATGCAAATCGTCTCCACAATGACTACACCGCCCATGGAAGAGTAGTTATTTTTAGTAATCGGTCGACATCTCACCTTCTTAATTCATTTATTTTGAATCAATGATCTACTGTAATTCAATAAACATTATCCATTAATTGAGTTTTTAATTTAAATGAAACTTAGCTAGCAATTGAATATTTAACACAAAACACGCAAGGTCGGGAATTGTGTGAACTGTGAGAGCGCAACCTTAACCGGTAATTCAAAACCACATGGGATAAATTTGTAGAGTTAAAATATAATCCCTAAACTCAATTAATCCTCATTTCCAGAGTTGTTATGTGCCTTAATTTACCACTGACCATAATCTAATCTTAGAACATCAATCAAAGCAGGGTGTTGCGATTGCATGTTCCGAAGTTATCCTAGGGTTAAATTCACATCATCTTCGTGGTAAAGTTAATTCTCGAAGGGTTCGGGATTTAACAAATTAAGGGATCATAATTAAGTGAATGTTAATCTAAATGATAATGATTAATAATAAAGTGAAGAGGTAGAGTTTGATCGATTACGCCTTTTAAATAGATTTCTAAAAAAACATCTTCTTGTTGTGTCATTTTAATCGAAATTCATTTCAAAATTAAAAACAAAAAAATATACAATCTTCTTTCAGAAAACTTCTTCTAGATTCATAAACTACAACAAACACCAATCCTTTAAAGTAGTGTTTTTATTTTATTCTCTTTTATTTTATTTTTAAAATACCTCTAATAAGTTGTTAAATTCACTTCCTCCTTTGAGAGATGACCTTGGTCAGCCACTCTGCTGCACCTAAGTACCCCAAATTACACTAATCATTTGAGGGTGCCCATGACAGCGCTCTATCAAATTTGTGTCGTTGCCGGGGAGGCAAGTAATTATTTCAACCAATTAGAGGTATTTATTTTATTTTACATTTTATTCTCTTCCTCTCTTCTTTCTTCCTTCTTTACCCAATTTGATTTTTCTTCTTCTTCTTTTATTTTCTTCTACTTCGTTTTGGACCATCAACTCAAACTTCTAATTTTTATTTTACTATGGTCCACTTTCTTTCTTTTAATTTTTATTTGATCTATGACATGAACTATTCCCGAAGATCTTTTAGATCTTGACCTTGATATTGAACGTAGCCTTAGGGATCGAATCAGAAATTATCATTCTACGGGAAGTTTCAATATTCAACCAGTTGGTGAATTCCTCTCTTCTGGAAACATTGAAATTGGAAGCAATTCAAATTCAAACATAAAATAGGAACCAATGGCTGGAAACAATGGAAATGAACTTAATAGAACCATTCGAGAATTGGCTGCACCTGATGTTAACTATCAACCAAATTGTATTGCATACCCAAATCTCGAATCGGACTTTGAACTAAAATCTGGGTTAATTCACTTACTTCCAAAGTTTCATGGCCTCTCTAGTGAGGATCCCAATAAACATTTGAAATAATTTAATGTGGTTTGCTCAACCCTTAAACCAAGAAATGTTTCTGAAGATCAAATCAAATTAAGAGCATTCCCATTCTCACTTGATGGAGCTGCAAAAGATTGGATGTATTATTTACAACCTGAAGATGTAACATGTTGGAATGATTTGAAAAGTCTTTTCTTGCAAATATTTTT
Organism: Viscum album; assembly: GCA_963277665.1. Taxonomy (NCBI): domain Eukaryota; kingdom Viridiplantae; phylum Streptophyta; class Magnoliopsida; order Santalales; family Viscaceae; genus Viscum; species Viscum album. The sequence continues at coordinate 1,414,346,016 of OY728159.1, read as the reverse complement.
TCCATCATCAAGGACCACATTCATTTGAAAGGAGATATCGAGGATCAAGCAAGAACAATGGGAGTCAATGTATGAGTACTGGGAGCGATTCAAGAAGTTGTGTGCAAGCTGTCCACATCACCAAATCAGTGAGAAACTCCTCATTAAGTACTTCTATGAAGGACTCACACCTATGGAGAGGAGCATGGTGGATGTCGCAGCTAGAGGACCATTGGTGGACAAGACACCAGCAGCTGCACATGCATTGATCGACAAGATGGCTCAAAACTCCCAACAATTCGGTGATAGAGGTACACCACATGTTCGAGGAGTACATCAAGTAAGTCCTTATTCTCTTTAAAGTCATTTGATTGATACTAAGTTAGAAGAATTTACAACTATAGTGAGGAAGATTTCATTGGCTCCAAAGACATCCCAACCCCCTCCTTCAAGGCCATGTGGTATTTGCACTGAGACAATCCACCCAACTGACTGTTGCCCACAACTACAAGAGACAGAAGATTGTGCATCAGTGTTCCCTGGGAGACCGTTTCAGCAGCAACAACAACAACCATATCCCCAAAAGAAGTTTGATACAGTATACAACCAAGGGTGGAAAGATCAGTCAGACATGAGGTATGGCTCTAGACAACAACAAAGGCCCCATTTTCAACCAAACTTCTAGCAGCCTCCACCTTACCAACAGGGTTTCCAACAACCCCAAAGGAGATTCGAAGCTCAAACATCAACGAGTCATCAACAAGGGAATATCCAACACAAAGTAGACTCTAACGCTGATGATCTTTTGAAACAAATTCTTCTTAATCGACAGAATGAGCTGAAGAGTCAAGGTTCAGAGCTGAGACATTTGAAGACTCAAATGAGTCAGATTGCCACCGCCCTCCATGAAATTGTGAGTAAGAATTCTGGAAATCTACCTTCCCAACCCACTCCAAATCCAAAGGGGAATGTTAGTGCCATCACATTGAGAAGTGGGAAGAAAATTAATGATACATCTGGACCTACCATTCCACCGGGATTCACCTCTACTCTAGAGAAGCCACATTCCATACCAACTGATGAGCAATCCAAGGAGAAACATAAAGGTAAGAAAAAGATTGATGATGTACCTCCTAAACCCCTTAATTTTCCAAACAGGGTTGTTCAAACCAAGAAGATGGCTGAAGAAGCAATGCAAAAGGAGGTTTTGGACACATTCAAGTGTGTGGAGATCAACATTCCTCTACTTGAAGCCATTAAGAAAATTCCAAGGTATGTGAAATTCTTAAAAGAACTTTGTACCAATCGAAGAGGGCTCAAGGGAAATGAGAGAATAAACCATGGAAGGAATGTCTCGGCACTCATTACACCAACTCTATCAATGCCAACAAAGTGCAAGGATCTCAGGACATTCACCATACCATGTACCATAGGGGAGTTGCACTTCTCTGATGCTCTTTGTGATTTATGAGATTCAATAAATGTGATGCCTCACTCTGTATTCTCTTCCTTGCAGGTTGGTGAGTTGAATCCAACAAGAGTAGTGGTTTAATTGGCGAATAGAGCTACGGCATATCCAGCGGGAGTTCTTTAGGATGTACTTGTTTGGGTAAGAGACATGATCTTTCCAGCAGACTTCTATGTGCTTAACATGGAGGATGATCAGGTAAGTTCTCATGCCCCCATTATCTTAGGTAGACCCTTCCTCAAAACTAAAAAAACTATCATAAATGTCAATGAGGGTACACTTTCCATGGAGTTTGGAGATGAAGTTGTGATATTTAAGGTTATGGATTCCATGAAGTACCCCTTAGAGGACCATTCTGCTTTTGTTATCTCCCATTTTGAACCACCAAGTAAAAACATCATGGAATTGGATTATCCTATGCTTAGGGAGATTATGAGTATTGGTTCTATTTTGATGTCTAAGAATACTTCTACACCCATTTTTAAGGAACAAGACTCTCTAAGATTTGATTTTGAAATGGAATCATATTCTGATTTTGATCATGTGAACTCTGATTATGACATGGCGATTGAGTATGCTGATGGATTTGGTGCTTTATTCTCTGATTGTGATGATTTTTATTCTGATACTGATGTTCATTGTGCAGATATGTCATTTGCATTAATTTCTCCATCCATACATCACCCACCTACATTGGAACTCAAGCCATTGCCCCCAAATCTCAAATATGCATACTTGCTTAGTGGTGATAGATTACCTGTCATAATTGCTAACAATCTCTCTTTTGAACATGAAGAAAAACTTTTGAATCTTTTTAGAGATAACATTAGGGCAATTGGTTGGACATTGGAAGACATATCAGGTATTAGACCCTCCATTTGCATGCATAGGATTCTCTTGGAGGATGGGGCTAAACCGGTGATACAGCCACAAAAGAGACTTAATCCCACCCTCCTAGAAGTTGTTAAGAAAGAAGTTGAAAAATTACTTGATGCGGGTATCATTTACCCTATTTCTGACTCACAATGGGTTAGCCGTGTTCAGGTTGTACCAAAGAAAACTGGTTTCACTGTTATAAAAAATGAAAATGATGAGTTAGTTCCTGTGAGAGTACAAAATAGTTGGCGAGTGTGTATCGATTATAGGAAACTAAATCAATCCACTCGTAAGGACCATTTCCCACTTCCATTCATTGACCAGATGCTTGAGAGACTAGCTGGGAAGACACACTATTGTTTCTTGGATGGATTTTCTGGCTATTTTCAGGTTCCCATTGCAGTAGAGGACTAAGAGAAGACAACATTCACCTTCCCATTCGGCACATTTTCCTACCGAAGGATGCCATTTGGACTTTGCAAAGCCCCAGGTACCTTCCAGAGATGCATGGTGAGTATTTTCTCAGATTTCATTGAGACCTGCATGGAGGTATTTATAGATGATTTTACAGTTTATGGGTCCACATTTGATGAATGTCTCTCTAGTTTGGGTGATGTGTTGCATCATTGTATTGAGAAGAATCTGGTCTTAAATTTTGAAAAATGTCATTTCATGGTCGAAAAGGGAATTGTCTTAGGTCATATAGTCTCACAACATGGCATTGAAGTTGATAAATCTAAGGTTGACATTATTTCATCCCTCCCATATCCTACATGTGTGCGTGATGTTCGATCATTCCTTGGGCATGCTGGATTTTATCGACACTTCATCAGAGATTTTAGTAAGATCTCTCTACCCTTATCTCGATTGCTTCAAAAAGATATTGACTTCAATTTTGATGATTCTTGTAGGACTTCCTTTGATGAGCTGAAGAAGTGTCTGACCACTCCACCTATCATACAGCCCCCATGGTGGGGCCTTCCATTTGAGCTTATGTGTGACGCCTCCAACTTTTCGGTTGGAGAAGTCTTATCTCAGAGGGTGGAAGGACGTTCACATGTGATTGCCTATGCATCAAGGACATTGGATTCAGCTCAATCAAACTACACTACCACAAAAAAGGAGTTTCTTGCTGTCATATTTTCTTTGGATAAATTTCGTTCATATTTATTGGGCTCTAAAGTAGTTGTTTTTTCTGACCATGCATCTCTGAGGTACCTCTTGAAGAAGCCAGATGCAAATACACGGCTTATCCGTTGGATGCTTCTTCTTCAAGAGTTTGACATCGAGATAAAGGACAATAAGGGATCAGAGAATTTGGTGGCAGACCACATGAGTAGGCTTACTCACACACTAGAGGAAGACACCTTGGACCAGGTACCACTACGGGACACCTTCCCCGATGAGCATCTTTATTCCATCTTAGGTACGCATCCTTGGTATGAAGATTTAGTTAACTACATTGTTGCCTCTGAAATCCCTGCAAATTTAAAGAAACATCAATTCCAAAAATTAAAGAGTGAGTCAAGATTTTATGTTTGGGATGATCCATACTTATGGCACATGTGTAGTGACCAAGTCATTAGGAGGTGTGTTACCGATCATGAGTTTGAGTCTGTTTTGCATTTATGTCATAAACTTGCTTGTGGTGGAATCTTTGGACCCCAACGGATAGCTTGGAAGGTTTTAGACTCTGGATTGTATTGGCCTTGATTATTCCATGATGCCCATGTGTTTTGTAAGTCATGCTCTCGTTGCCAACACACTGGGAACATTTCTAAGAGACATGAGATGCCCCAACAACCCATACTATTCTATGAGATTTTTGATGTATGGGGCATTGATTTTATGGGTCCTTTTCCTAGTTCATTTGTATTTTTGTATATTTTGGTTTCTGTTGATTATGTGAGTAAATGGGTGGAGGCCAAGGCCACCAGGACTGATGATTCTCATGTTGTAGTGGACTTTGTCAAAGCACAGATTTTTTGCAGGTTTGGAGTACCAAAGGCCATCATCAGTGACCAAGGGACACACTTTTTCAATAGGAATTCTTCTTCCCTACTTTGGAAGCATGGGGTGACACACAAAACATCAACACCATACCACCCCCAAACAAATGGCCAGGCTGAGGTTTCAAATCGTGAGTTGAAACAAATCTTGTAGAAAACCGGGAAGCCAAATAGGAAGGATTGGAGAAAGCGCTTGGATGATGCATTGTGGGCTTATAGAACAGCATATAAGACCCCCATTGGTATGTCCCCATTTAGGATTGTTTTTGGGAAAGCATGTCATCTGCCAGTGGAAGTCGAGCATCGGGCTTATTGGGATATAAAGAAATGCAACATGGATTTAGCCCAAGCTGGAATCCAAAGGAAGCTGCAAATTCAAGAGCTTGAGGAGATTAGATTATCATCATATGAGAACTCAAGGCTCTACAAGGAAAGATCAAAAGAATCTCATGACAAAATGATCCAACAAAGGGAGTTTCATGTTGGAGAGAAAGTCCTCATCTACAGTTCAAGACTGAAGTTGATGCCTAGTAAGTTGCGTTCCAGATGGTTAGGTCCTTATGTTGTGACTAATTTTTTTCCTTATGGTGCAGTGGAGATCACACAAGAGGACACTGGAAGGAGCTTTACAGTCAATGGGTAATGTTTGAAGAGATACATTGAGGGACTTCCTACTGATGCAGTGGATTTTATCACACTACATGACGCCATCATCACTTGAGCACATCAGGTTGTTCCTAACCCTTTCACTTTTATATTATTTGTCCTATTTAAAAATTCTGCATTTCATGTGCATATATCATCTCATAGGTTCACAATGAGGACAAAGCAATATTTTAAGTGTGGGGGAGGGAACCTTTTAGTTTAGTAATTTCAATCGCTTTCCTGTTCAAAAAAAACCAAAAAAAATTTGTTTGTTTTTCAAATTTTGTGTGTTTATTTTATAATTTTCTGTGTGTTTTTTGAAACTTTTGGGCTGAAATGATTCTCATCACCATTTTTAAATCCATATCAATAAGTGAAACAATTTAACCCTTGAAACTAAGCTTAAATTAATGCTGAAATGACTTTGTTTCAAGGTCAAATATTTTGTAATTTCCTGAAAAGTACGCTGAATTTTGAATCCCATGCCAATCTCACTGTCTTTATATTTGAAATCACTTTCATGTGAGGCTTCTAAACCATTATTCTCATATTCTTTACATTCACCTCACTTCTTGAGAGAACCAAACCATACTTGATTTAACCAGAATTTGATCTATTCCTGTCAAAACTTGAGGGTTTGAGGTAATTATGTTTAAATGATTGAGGCATTTGTTTGGTATTAAAGCCCCTATTTCAAAGAATATTTTTTTATAATGGCCTACCTTGAATATTTAATCCTTGTATCCCTTAGAATCCATGCATATCCCATTAGGTTAGCCACATTAAAAGCCAATTTTCCCTATCCAACCAACTCTTGAAGTGAAATTGCATAATCTAGTTGAGCTTAAGTGTGGGGGGAGTTGTTTTGTGTTTTGCCACCACATTCTATGATACTTTGGGTGGAAAATTAAATTCTGAAGAGATGTGTTTGCTGCTGAAGAAAGTCATTATATTGAAAGCTGTGCCTTTTCTGGAGCATTCATGACAAGTGAAGCTGTGCCTTTTCTGGATCTTCTAATCGAGGTGGAAAGTTAAGCCCATCTGGAGCTTTCAAGAAAATCATGTTTGAGATGACTGAAATTTTTGATGCTGAAATGATGAATGGTGTAAACCTCTCATGACTTTTCATGATGATGGAGCTGAATTGATACTATGGGGATTGAGGAGAAGACCATATTTAAGTGAAAATTAGATTAATGCAATTTTGCTTCAAAAGAGTCAAGCCCTCCTCATTCAGTCTCAGAGTTTTCAACATCTTAATCCTACCAACCAAACCCCACAGAATAACCCTAAAAAGTCCTCACGATAAACATATGTCCTTGACTCACATCGGGTAGTGACGAAGGAATCTATCAAGCCTATGGTGACCCTTGTATGAGTTTGGATGAGAAAGACATTTCAAAAAAATTGATATTTGAGTGATGAGAGAAAAATCAAGTGAAGTAAGTGTTTTGTGCATGGGCGGATAAATGAAGTGGAAATATATTGAATGATATAAATGGAGAACTTGAAATAAGGTTTTTTATGAGGCATAATATCTTTTGATTCTTGTTGGGAAATTGATTGATCTCAAGGATATGTGTTTTAAAATTGGTTTTGATTTGATATTGATGTTTACTTGATATGAGATTTTTCCCAGGAGTGCAAAAGGGTAAGTGTGGGGGAGTTGATAAAACAATATTTTATTGATAATAAATGATATAATTTCCTCACATTGTGTTAAATATGTTTAATTAGAAAGTATTTGGGATTAGATCATTCATTTGAATATTTGATGAAAATTCCAGTTTTACCCTTTATAGTTCACTGTAGTATTGCAAAGATAAATATTTTTTTATTTTTTATTTGAATCTGAAATTTTGTAACAGTGTTCCTAACATAATTATCTAAATCTTTTATTCAGGAAACTAGAGCTAAAGAGTTTATTTGTTTGTTGAAAGAGGTCCATGAAGTCAAAGTTGGGCTGGGCTCGCCAGAATGGAGAAGCTTCTGTATGGCGGCCATAACTCCTTCATAAAGGCTTGTATTGAGCCCAAATTTGGAGAGTCGATAGAGGACCCATATCCTCACATTTGATCCTTCTGGAAGGCCGGCTAATTCACGAGTTTTGTGGTCAAATGGGCGGTGCAAGTTGGAATAAAATATTTTTCCGAATTTCCACATTCACACTTGAAACCACTTGTAACCTCTCCTCCCCTCCCCTCTATAAATTGGAGTTTTTCTCATTTGGAGGGGTTGGGACGTTAATTGGGAGATTGGAGGCAGAGGAGAATTTGTTTCACCCAAATTATCCAACCATTGTAAGAGGGGTAGCTCTTGAAGCAAGGATCCCCTCATCGAAGCCTCCTTCTCTTCTTCATTTTGTAATGTTTTCATTTGTGTAATAAACTTCATTGTTCTTCTTTTATTTCTTCTCTTTCCTTCTGTTTTGTTTAAATTTATTCTTCTATTAATCTTCCTCTTTGGGTTGTAATCAAGAGTGGAGACAAGATTGGGTTATACCCTTTCAATCCTTTGCTTATGCAAATCGTCTCCACGATGACTACACCGCCCATGGAAGAGTAGTTCTTTTTAGTAATCGGTCGACCTCTCACCTTCTTAATTCATTTATTTTGAATCAATGATCTACTGTAATTCACTAAACATGATCCATTAATTATGTTTTTAATTTAAATGAAACTAAGAAAGCAATTGAATATTTAACACAAAACACGCAAGGTCGGGAATTGTGTGAACTGTGAGAGCGCAACCTTAACATGTAATTCAAAACCACACGGGATCAATTTGTAGAGTTAAAATATAATCCCTAAACTCAATTAATCCTAATTTACAGAGTGGTTATGTGCCTTAATTTACCACTGACCATAAGCTAATCTTATAACATCAATCAAAGCAGGGTGTTGCGATTGCATGTTCCGAAGTTAGCATAGGGTTAAATTCACATCATCTTCGTGGTAAAGTTAATTCTCGTAGGGTTCGGGATTTAACAAATTAAGGGATCATAATTAAGTGAATGTTAATCTAAATGATAATTATTAATAATAAAGTGAAGAGGTAGAGTTAGATCGATTACGCCTTTTAAATAGATTTTTTAAAAAAAAACATCTTCTTGTTGTGTCATTTTAATCGAAATTCATTTCAAAACTAAAAACAAAAAAAAAATACAATCTTCTTCCAGAAAACTTCTTCTAGATTTATAAACTACAACAAAACCCAATCCTTTAAAGTAGTGTTTTTATTTTATTCTCTTTTATTTTATTTTTAGAATACCTCTAATAAGTTGTTAAATTCACTTCCTTCTTTGAGAGATGACCTTGGTCAGCCACTCTGCTGCACCTAAGTACCCCAAATTACACTAATCATTTGAGGGCGCCCATGATAGCACTCTATCAGTATATATTGATTTTTAACATACCATTTGAAAATATTCATATTACTTTTAAAAGGATTGATCCAAAATAAATATAATTGTCATTAATGATTTATTTCTCACACCAAATGATTTATTACATATATAATGATATTAGAAAAGATATAAAAAATACATTTTCAGATGAAAAACTAAAAAACTATTTAACACTGCAATTTTTTAAAAGAATTTAGATCAATCACTTTATTGAAAATCTAATTAGAGAAATTTAAGACCTTCATGATAGTCATTCTGACACAAATGGGCATTATTCTATGTAATAAAACTTCTAGAAGCTATTTCATCATTATGTGACAATTGTGATATTCCATACCTGTCAACTAAAAATATTTTAAGGACACAAATGATTTTACATTTTAATAATAACCTTGCAGCACGTTGATATATTAATGATGCTGATAATAGGTAATTCTACCCCTCTTGTATATTATATGAAATATGGTGGTATGAATGTTATCCTTATATTTGGAGTGGGAGCTAACTCCAAATAAATTCCCATTGACTGTAAGTACAATCTTATATTCAACCCATCTTTAGTCTTTACTTTAATACCTAAAAATGTTCTGATCTATCTATCGTAGATATTTTTCTCCATTTTTGTGACATCAACGTTAGGTTTGACCTAAATATATATTTGATTTTTTAAATCAAAAAAAATGTTTGTTTATTCCAAATATTTTTATCATTACCAAATTTATGTGACTTATGAATATCACCTCAATGATTTTCACCCTCTCAAAATAATGATCATTGAATTATGGTTTTGGAGTAATAGAAAATTGTTATGATCCATTGAATTACATTTTTTTAATCTTTTATAGGAGTGATCCATAGAAACAGAAATTTTATGACCCATGTACACTATTTTACTCTAATGATGTAATTGAAAATAATAAGTATGTTACTCACAAATTGGATAAGATTTATTCTCCTTAACACTATATCTAAAAAAATTCATATGTTTGGACGTCATTTTTAGTGAACATAATCATTACATGAAGTTAAAAATATTCATTTTTATATGGGTCATGTACACTAATACCATCCCCCATAAAAGTTTCAAGTCAAAAATTAATTGTTAAAAGAAAACATGAATATCATTTTTGATCAGTTTTGATCGAGAGATTAATATATTCATCATGAAATATTTATGCTTCATAAAAAATTCAGGAGATAACATTTTTATTACTAATAAAACTATTCATCAACTATGTTTTCTACTTAGTATTCGATATGGATTCATTCTATCTATTTACAGTCCATGTATGATATTTCAAACATCATTTACAAATGTATGTAACCGCCGATCAATTCTCACACACTCAGTTGGATGTCGTAATTTCCTATCATCTATCCAATCATCTCCATTACATCAAAAACATTTTACCTCATATGAATTTTTAAATAAATTATTCAAATGAGGAATTGTAAGAACATACCCCAATGACTTCATAGAGGTATCTATAAGTGCTAAAGTAGCCAATAATTTTTTTCATTCCACTTAAACTGTGACATCCTAAATTTAGAAAATTATTATACAAATTTGTATACCTTACTATGTAGCACAAAATCATTCAAAGAAAACTATTTTTATTTACCCTAATCCCACTGGGAATAGTATTTTCTTCATTTTACAGTGTGAATAAGGAATATCATTATCTTTTGGAATAATAAATTTCAATAGTGGGAGCAAAAATTTTAAACTCTTATCACTCAATCCACGTTTCACCTTCAAGTTAGTAAATAATTCCACCATCGATTAAACAATAAATTTTATACAACCATTATACAATGGTTTTTTAGCATCACCATATATATATAATCAATTTTCATTTATTTATCAATTTCTTCTACATTAATATCAAAAGTCATTTGATCAATTTGATTAGAGTTATCATATAGAAAATTACAATTATCAATAGATCCACAATTCATACTAGTTTCACAATGCCAAATCCAAGGGTTGTACCTTGGAACATAAAAATGACATATTAAATGATATTTGATCTCACTTATTTTTAACTTCTTCCTATTTAAATATTATAGGCATGTATTGGAAATCATGTGATTGTTTGGAACATTTAGTTTAGAAAATTACACAAAATAATCAACACCTTCCTCATATTCATCACATATTCAAAGTTACATAATCTATCTTTGATGCAATATTATCTAGAACAAAAATCAAAAATAAATATCTTGTATACACAATATAGTTGTGATAAAAGTGAGTAAGAGGGGGAAATAGTAGATTATTTTAATGAATTAAAAATACACATGTGTGGTTTAATTCATCAGTAAAATGATAACATAATTTTCAATAATATTGAATATAATTTATAAAAAATTAAAAACATTAATGATTAACATGAATATTAATTGGAATGATTATACAAAAATCAAATTAAAAAAAATGTAAATTTATATCAAATATATCATAATTTGGAAAATAAAAAATCATCAAATTTTATGAAATGATATATATATATATATATATTTGAGTAGTATAATTATAAATTCTTGAAAATAATGGAATATAAGTTTAAATATTATTGGTAAATCATGATAAGAAATTAATTGATGTAATATAAGGAAGAAAATATAATTAGGCCATAATCTCATTTTTCATTTTATTCTTAATGAAATAATATTAATGTTGAAATTGGAAATTATTGACCCTAATCAACTTATGTAGCATGTATAAGGGACCCACTTCTCCAAGTATTTTTCCATTTCAATAGTAGAATTTAATTTTTTGAGTCAAATAATAGTAACCTTGTCATTAGTTCCATAGAAAGATATATTATCCCTTATGATTTGGTTGAGTGAGTTATTATTTTTATTTTTTGGATTCTCAATGAATATGTGGATGATATTCAGTGTAATTTAAATGGAGAAATTTTATCCCAGAATATTGATTCATATCATCCCAACATGTTTTAGTTCATTAGTAAAATATGTGTAGTGGAGGAAAAATTCAATACTTGGTGATAATGCAATTTTTTGAGTCAATTTTTTTGTTCATATTTATAATATGAGGGGAAATTATTCCATAGAATCTGTGAATTTAGTAATGGATTTTAATTATAATTTAAATATTACATGGACTATGGTGAAGTCAATTTTTTGAAATTTTTAGCCTATGATAACAATGATCCATATGATGTATTATTAAAAGTATCATATAAAACAAAAAAAAAATATTTAGATTAGTGTCTAAATTTTTAGAATAAAATCCAAATCTTAATTAATATGATGACCATAATTTGATCTCATTCCTAAATGGCATAGTAATTTTGGAATACAATTGTAAGTGGTTCCAATAATCAATACATTCTATGCAAGTATCAAGATATTTCACTAACCCATAAGATATCCAAATATATCACACAATATTAATTTTTGAAAACATGATTCATGTAATGCTATCAGTCTTTATTAATTCCCATTCTATGAAAATAGAAAATAAGATACTTAAAATAAGCAACAAATAGTCCCAATTTGGTATTTACTAATAATTTCAACATTACATTGATATAAAATCATAGTATTTTGACAATATATTTAATATTTTATATTTCAATATAATAATATTTTCACATCATAAGAAATGTGTTGATATGCATATAAACCACCAATATGATATTATATATTAAATTGTATACCAATTGAAATATATATATATATATATATTAAATTTTATGATTAATAAGTAAACAATAGAATAATGAATGTTATTAAAATTTTATCATATACATATAAGTGCTTACATAAATAATGTATGAGTCACAATAATCATCCAAATAAGAAACATTATGAGTTTCAATAAAAAAATATAAGATATAATAATTTATAAACATCCTTGAAAAAATTCAAGGAAATTTTTTTTATGTATTATAAATGTCAACAAATAAAGATATAGTGTTTAAATATATTATTTAAAATAAAACATTAATATATAATTCATTTAACATAGCTTTATACTAAAATAAATGCATACCTATAGTAAATAAATATAGAAATGAAATATTTGAGATGAGAATATTTAAATTCAAATACACAATGATGGGGCTAAAAGACCCCTAGTGGTAATGAAGAAGGTAATGAAATATTTAAGTAGTTGTAATAGATAAAAAATAAATATTTGGGGCTTCTTCACCATTAAACGACCAAAAGAGAGGTTTGATGTGTGATCCATGCTTAATAGATGAGCAGATTGAATGTGGAATAATGAGCCCATGAAAATCGAGGACTTCTGAGGTTGGAAATATATGATTGGAGTCCATTTTATAAAATAGAATACATATTGGGCTTCCACTCAAGATAAAAGAGTCTTTATTTTCAGGAATGATTAATCTCAAAATGATTAGAACATATGATTCATAAAATTGGAAATGTTATGTAACATAATTTTTATGATAACTGATGTTAAAAATCATCCATTTCACATAGGATATGCGATAATTGATGTGAATAGTTAATTATTAATAGTTTACAATATTATTTATTATAGAACCATCGTGGAAAATCATCATTATCACATAGGTTATATAATATACAACATGATAATGAGAGAATTAAACTTTATCTAGTTGGTTATTATATAAATGGTGGGAAAAAGTGACATATCCATCATATTCAAATCGGTTATATAATAATTGATGTGATAAATAAATATAAATATATTTCTAATGTTGGTTATAAATAACATACCTAAAAAAGTCGATGTGATAAATGATTTTTTGACTAGAGTTAGGTATATTCTCCCCTTTGAATCTACAATTGTGTATTCTACCATTATTTAGGGATATACATTTCATATTATTTTCAAGTGATGTATTTTGATCATACTAGTTTTGACATAGTTTAATACTCATTTCTTTATAGGGTTTGAACATCACATTTTACATAACTCGTATTAGATGATGTTCACATAGAGAGAATGTTATTAATATAACATAGGGAAAATTATTAGTGTACCATATAATCCTATAATAATATTTATGATCATTGTAATGTCGAGTATGTATTTTTTTCCATCAACATTCCATCCTATGATGGGTTGTGATCATGGTATCCATTTTATTGACAAGAGGAAAATTATTTTCACATCATGTATTCTTATTCCATTATGAATGATTATTATAAGGATTAGTGTGTTTTGTTTTTCAATCCACCTTATTTATTAGGATTGGCTATGATAATGTTATACCAGCTATTTACTTGGGAGAATATTATTGACATTATTAATTATTATTGATATTATTAATTATTATTGACATCTAACCAAGGTTGATCATGTATTAATATTATTTATTCTTCATTATATGGATAAACATGATTTATTCTTCAAATTATTCATTGGGGAATGAAAGGAACTGTATTTATGATGCTCATAGAGAATATATTTGACTTAAAATATGTTATGGGTGGGGATCATAGATATATATTCTATAAATTCATTAATAGGTCTCATGAGACAAAATATGGATGGGTATTTAGTGAAAGTCATCCCAATTCTGTAAGATATCTTGATTATAGTCATGTTGACATGAAAGTTACTAGGAATAATTCCTTTATAGTTGGTATTTGGAATCCAAAATTATGGATTACATTTTTATGAGATCAGTATTATTGATATCTATGTTTTCATTTATTTTCACTAATATAATATTCTCTAAGTTTCAAGTTAATTGTTGATTCATTTTGTTTATATATTCCCACTATAATATTTTCCCCATGTTTGTTCCATTATATCCATTTTTTATATTTGTTTTGATCATTTTTTTAGAACATATTTTTTTTCTATATGTTATATGTAAAAGTAGTATATGTAAATTGTTTTGAAAGAATATTGTTGTGTTTAAATTTGTGGGATACATTGATGACATCTTATGGATTAACGAGTTTCATATATAGTGAAAAAAATAAACATTAGTTGAGAGTAGAATGGTATTTATTAATTTATGATGTTTCCTAAATCACTAAAGCTCTAATAATGAACTTGTGACGTCCTGGGCCTAGCTTCCCATCAACTCGGGCCCTGAGCCCGGTTGACCACATAACCCCTGGCTCGTCTCCTCGTAGGTCAGGGGCTGCCGACTAGCAGTGGGGGTGTAATGGTAAGTCAGTGGGGAGATTTTACCCCCCATGTCAGAGTACATAGCGGGATGGTATCAAAGTAATATAAATAGTGGAAACACAACTAATGGATAATAGGAGAAAAGGTAAAACATACCAACCAAGAAACAAAAGTAGAAAAACCCTGATAGATATACAAAAGCCCCATAGGCAATGTCTGATACAAAATGGATGCATGGCATGTTGATACAATGGAACCAGATGGAAAGCATACTATATAATAATACAAAAAGAGAACAAAACTTGTCCACGAGCATCCATAGCCAAGCTTGGTCCTCTGATCTGGATTTCCAGCTAGAACATACATGTATCTACAACCTAAAGCTGGGCCTTTTCCCCTACTAGTACCTACATCAGTAAAGTCTACACGGGTGCCCAGGGGGCTGCCCGGGTAGGGTGTCAGACAAGTCTTAGTAGACAGCCACCAACGATGTCTACATGTAATCCAAATAAGTTTTCGCAGTAATAGTGAGCAATAGAGTTCAAGTAAGTAAAGAAAAGAAATAAACAACTCTCATGCTCAGGTTCTAGAAGGACACTCGGCGGGTCTACCTGCTTCAGATAATAGATGGTATGTCTGAGTGAGTCACCTTCTTATTTAGAGATAGATATATATATATATTCACATATATATATATATAATACGTTGGGTAGGATCGAGACGGAACTCACAGATGTACTTAACCCAGGAGCAATGCTCTCGATCCTACCCCTGGCCCAACCTTGGAGAAACTCTCACGGTCTATCCCCAGCACGAAGGATTATTAATTATTCAAGGGAGCTCTCACAGTCTACCCTTATCCCGAATCCGTAACATACGGGAGCTCTCATGGTTTACCCCTGGCCCGAAGCTATATCATTTAATTAGGGGAGCTCTCACGGTCTTCTCCTAGTCTGAATTTGTATCATAGGGGTGCTCTCACAGTCTACCCCTAGCCAGAAGCTTAATCATTTAATTAGGGTAGATCTCACGGTCTTCCCCTAGCCCGAAGTCGTATCATAGGGGAGCTATCATAGTCTACCCCTGGCCCAAAGCTTAATCATTTAGTTATCATAGGTTATAAGGAATACACTTATTATAACCTTCATATCAATGAAACATGTCATTTCCATCTCACAATATCACATAATCAAATTTCAAGCAAACATGCATTTAATATAATAAAAGGGGTTTAGGATAACTCATCCTAGCCAAGCCCTAACCAAACCATCCCATTTTCCTCACATGGAAAATGGATTTCAAGACATATCCATCAAGTCCAAAGGTGAAAAAAGGCTAAAAATCAAGGTATAACACCTATGGGTGTCCATACTATGGTCATACAGTTCCCAAACACCCAAATGAGGGTAGTTCCCATAACCTCCTATCACAAGGGTCGTTTAGACAGTAAGCAGTCAATAATAATAAGAGTTTTGGTGAAAGGAAAACCTCGACATGTCAATATAATCTCAAGAACGAAGAAAACCCAAAAGGAGGACACATGATCACCTACCTTAGAGGTGTAGGTGTAGGCTCACTTGATATAGACCTCAGAATCGTAGTAGATTAGAAGAGATGTAAGTTCTAGTCCAATGCCTTGAAAATTGGTCATATGAGCCTACATCAAAATATCACGACAGAAGGAAATATTTGCTGAGGAGAAAGGGGTGTGTGAGGTAAGGCTTACCTTGGCCTTTCCAATGCTTCCGTCGAATCAAGGAACAGACACCGGATGAAGAAACCACAAAGAAAAGAGAGGGGGGTTTGGGAGCTCAAGGGAGGAGTTATTCCTCTGTTCTTCCCGTTGGAAAGAAAAAGAATAGGTTTTAGGCTTAAATAGATATTTAAGTGGAAAATGGTAAATTCACCCATAACTGGTCACACGATTTAGGCGCACGGTTTACAAAATTGTGCGCACCTCCCCTGCCTTCAAAATAAAGGCCGCACGGTTTAGGCACACAGTTTAACCAAACCGTGCACAAACCGTGTGCATTTCCCTGTCTTCAGACCAAAGGTTTCATGGTCGTGAAGCCTGGTTTGTATGGTCGTGCGCCCCTACAGGTGCCCCTGTTTGCAGCCACACGGTTTATCCTAAATCGTGCGCAGACCATTCGCCGGCCGTGAGCCACTATTTTCAAGACTATTTTTCAAACTCCTAGGCTCTGAACAAACCCCGGACACTCCCCGAACCTTCCTTAGAACATTACACACATTAAACAAGCTTAAAGGAAAGATTTTAAAGAAAAAAAATGATCCGTACCTTTTCCAAAGAGTCGGCTCGTTACAACCTCCCCTCCTTAAAGCAACTCGTCCCCAAGTTGGCCTTCTGAGGGTACGGAGTTGTCGTCAACGAAAAAATCCAACCATTGATAATGTATATCAAACTCCTGCTCCCAGGTCTCGTCCTGTACCCAGCTGTGCAACCATAGCACCCGTACAAGAGAGACAGACCTGCCATGGAGTGACTTCACACTCCGGTCAACAATTCGCATCGGATACTCCTCGAAGGAAGCATCCATATCCAGTTCAACCTCATCAGGCTGAAAATGTGACTCGGATCTGAAAAGTACCGGCATAGATGAGATACATAAAAAAAATTGTGCATGGCCTGATATCTCTGCGGAAGTATAAGCTGGTAAGCTACTGCTCTGATCTACTTCATCACCTCAAAGGGTCCTACGAACCTCGGTGAAAGCTTACCCTGCTTCCGTACACGTCTCTTCCCCAACCTGGGTGGGACCTTCAAGAAAACTCGGTTCCCAAACATGAACTCAAGAGGTCACCAGTGCTTGTTAGCATAGGACTACTGTCTAGACTGACTTGTCTGCATATTCTTTTTAATAAGTTGTATCTACTCTGTAGTCTCCTGCACGAGATGTGGTCCTAAAACAGCTGCCTCCCCTACTTGAATCCAATACAAAGGAGAGCTACAAGGCCTAACATATAAGGATTCATAGGGATCCATCTAAATGGTAGCCTTAAAGATATTTTTATAACTAAACTTGACAAGAGGAACGTGTTTCTCCCATGAACCTCCAAAATCGAGAACACAGGCATGTTACATATCCTCCAGTACCTGTATAGTCCACTCGGTCTGTCCGTCAGTCTGCGGGTGATAGGTCATGCTCAAAAGTACCTGTGTACCCAAGGCCTTCTGTAAACCCTGCCATAACTGAGATGTAAAAGGAGGATCTCTGAATAAGACAACAGAACGAGGTGCTCTATGAAGTCACACTATTTACTTGACATAAATCCTTCCCAAGTCATTAACCATGGTGGTCTCCCGCACTGGTAATAAATTCACAAGCTTCATCAGACGATCGATGATAACCCATATTGCACCATTGCCACGAGGTGACTTGGGTAATGTAGTTACAAAGCCCATAGAAACATCATCCCATTTCCACTATGGAATGGAAAACGGCTGAAAAAGCCCAGCCGGATGCTGATGTTCCGCCTTCACATGCTGACAGATGGAACAATGCGTGATGAAATCAGCTATCTCTCAATTCATGCTAGGCCACCAGTACTGTCATCGCAAATCACGATACATTTTGGTCATGCCTAGGTGAACTTCCCATGATGAGGCGTGATAAATCCCTCATCATCTCCTCTCTAGTGTCTGCTGGGACCCATACATTCCCACAGAACAATAAAGTATCAACTTTATCCACGGTCCAATCTGTAGAGGCATCATCAACGACACTTTCTCGTAAAAAAAGGCCTTCCGGATCCAATAACTGTCTTGACCTAACATGTTCCAAAAGAGTAGATGTTACCACGAAGGATGAGAGAACAGTCTAACCCTAACCCTCCTGAACATCAATGTGCATCTCCGAAAATAGGGCCATCATCTTCCACTCTTCATCAGATTCTCGAATTATTTGTGACTGAGTTTTCTGACTCAGCGAATCGACTACTGAATTTCCTTTCGCATGAGTGTAGGCCAATTCAAAATCAAAGGATTACAGGTACTTGACACACCTACGTTGCCTGAGATATAGATCCCAATGAGTGAAGATATATTTGAGGCTTTTGTGGCCAGTTAATACAACAAAATGCTCTCCCAACAAATAGTGTATCCAACAGCGTAAGGCACGAACAACCACTGTGAGCTTGAGGTCATGCGTTGGATAATTCCGTTCATGAGGCTTTAACTGATGAAAACCACACGCAATGACTTAATCGTTCTGTATCAAGACAGCTCTAAGCCCAATACCTGATGCGTCACAATATACCGTATAAGCCCTGCCCAGCTCCGGTAAGATCAGTATCGGCGCCGAAGTCAGTCTGCCCTTCAGTTCCTGAAAAGTTGATTCACAAGGTTACGACCACTCGAATCTCACCCCCTTTTTGGTCAAATTTGTAAGCGGTGCTGCTAGGCATGAAAAGTCTTGAATGAACTACCTATAATATCTAGAAATCCCCAAGAAACTCCTGATATCGAAGAAGTTCTTGGGTTGCTCCCAAGAGACTACAACACTCACTCTCAGGGTAAACTGAAACTCCAGACATAGAAATAATATGACCCAGGATGTGAACCTTATTTATCCAGAAGTGGCATTTACTGAGCTTAGCATAAAGCTGATGCTCTCTTAGTGTATTCAGCATGATCTCAAGATGGGTTGTCTGGTCGTGTCTCAGGCATGAATAGACAAAGATATCATTCACAAATACAACCACAAGATAATCAAGGTAAGGGTAAAAAATCTGATTTATAAGATCCATAAACACTATAGGTGCATTCATAAGCCCAAACGTCATGACTAGGTACTCATAGAGACCATACCTGCTCCTAAATGTTGTACGAGGTATGTCTGATGTCCTGAAATTCACCTAGTGATAGCCCGAGCTCAAATATATATTTGAAAACACCTTCGCTCCACGGAGATGATCAAAGAGGTCGTCAATTTGAGGTGAAGGATACTGATTCTTGATAGTCAGCTGATTTAACTTATGATAATCCACACAAAGATGAAGGTTACCATCTGTCTTCTTGGCAAAGAAAACCAGTGATCCCCAAGGGGAAGTACTTGGATGTATAAATCCTTTTCCTTCCAGGTCCTCCAGCTGACTCTTAAGCTTCAGAAGTTCCATAGGTGCCATACTATAAATACGAATGGTCACTAGTGCTGCTCCTAGTATAAGATCAATATTAAAATCCACCTATCGCACCAGAGGTAGGCCAGAGAAATCATCAGTAAAGACATAACTGAATTGCTCCACCACAGGTGGATAAATAGAGGATTGTAACCCTTGGTCATCGAGAAAAAGACCGGCAACCTATGTTGTGATACCACCTAAGATCTGGTGCTCCGGTCTTGCTCGTGCTTCACTAAGATCCTATTCTCCCTTATGTATATGTGTGTCACCCTCTGGTGACGTAAACGCCACCCTCCGATGATAGCAATCAATCCAGGATCTATAGGTAACTAACCAGTCCATCCCGATTATTACATCAAAACCTGCCATATCCAGAACATACAAGTTCTAAACGAAAAGGTAACCACCCACCTTGAGGGGAAAATTCTAACAACGGTGAACACCCTCTGAATGGACACCTAACGGGGTATCTAGCATACTCACACCATGATACGACTCAATTTCGAGGCCCAAACAATCCGTGATAGCCTCCTATATGAAATAGTAAGAAACGCCTATATCAAACAAAGCAGATACCAATGCAGAGGCAACTAAAATCGTACCTCATATAGTAGATGGCCCGGAATACTTCTCCTGCGGCGTAGGCTCGGCGGCATATAACTGGCTGGTACAACGATGCTGAGTCACAGCCTAACTACCCTAAGCAGACCCGCTCTGCTGGTACTAAGAGTCATACGCCTGGTTACTTCTTCCTCGACTGCTGCCACGGCCTGATCGACTGCTAGTATTCCAGCCGCCTGACTAACGTGATCCTGCCGATCCAGCACAGGATCGTGGAGTAGGTACAAATCTATTCTCACTAGGCACTAGAGAAAAAGTCCGTCAGAAACGTTGAAGGTGACCCATCCTGCCACAGCCTCTGCATTCCACTGGGTTCCACGGACATTGCGCCCTGAAGTGTCCCTTCCTCCCACACTGATGGAAAATATAAGAACTATCTGTGTTGGGAGCCTGACTGCTGCCTACCCTTTGGGAAAACTCAAAACGTATCTTCTGCCCTGAAGAAGACCCACTTGAATCTTTTTGTGCTGAAATTCCCTGGTTCGCACTATCCACTTCCCTTCGATTCCACTCAGTAATCAGATCTTGGTAAACAATCTCAAGAATAGATGTCAACTTGAACACTTTTACCTGAGACCAGATGGTATAACTCAGCCCATCCTCAAAAATCCTAGTGGCCATCAGATCATCGGCAGCTAGCGATGGGGAGAAACACTGCAGCTCAGTGAATCGGGATGAGTACTCCATGACTGTCGTGGTCCCCTATTGCAGGTTCATAAACTACCTAGCTTTGTCAGCTCTCAAGGTATGGGGAAAGAAAAATTCATAAAATGCTTCCTGGAAATCTACCCATACCATGTCTCCCTGCTGTCTCGACTGGGTGATGACGTCCCACCACCTTCTAGATGAATCACATATCATATAAACGGCTAATTTGAATCTCCACTAAGGAGGTGTATCGAGATGTTCAATGATGGTCTAGATCACCTCCATCCAAGACTCAACAGCAAGAGGTCTGTAATCTCATGAAAAATTTTTAGGATGATGTAACTGAAACACGTGGGTCAACTCTTCCATACTTGGGGTAGATCGCACGAAAAAGTCAGCAACTGATTTTCACTTAAGAGATTCTATAATTATAACCTCATCACAAATGGGCCATGACATCCAAGTGGATGTATGCAATTCAGATTGGACTGCTTACAGACCAGCCATTTTGACCGAGCCATAAGATTAGAATAGGCCTACTTTAGAGCAGACCAAACACATGATCTAAAATAGTGACCATACCCATTCTTCATTTTTTCATTAAATCTGATAATTAAAACCCCCATGGAGGGATGATGATTTGAAAAAAGCTTCCAGAAAAACTTTTGAATCAGAGTGTCGTTGAATATTTGAATGTCTTTAATACCCAATACCCCCATATGTATCGGCTTAATACAATCTTTCCATGCAGTGGTAACCAATTTCCTCTCATTAATTGAGCTAGTCCAAACAAAGTTTCTAATTTTTCTACTTAAATATTTAATCAGTGATCTTGAAAACATATACAGACAAAAGAAATAAACAAACATGGATGTAGTCACTAAGTTAACCAAAAAAATTCTCCCATCTTGGGACATGTTTTTCCCTTTCCAGCTTTATAATTGATTGGTGATTCGCAGCGTAATATTTTCTTAGTAAGCTATTTTAACTCTGTCCCAAAAAAGCGGTACACCTAGGTATGTGAATGTAAGGGATACAATTTTAACCCCTATCTTAGTTGCAATTCTGTTTTTCCTTGATATAGAAACTCCATCACCAAAAAACACATGGGACTTTCTCCAATTAATAACCTGACCTGCAACCTCCCCATAGTGACAGAAAATGCCTATGATACAAGAAATTGTATCATTGCTTTCCTTCCCAAATAGCAGGATATCATCAGTATAAAATAAGTGTGGAGGGGCACACATGTCCCTTGCAATTCTCATTTGTTGATACCATAAAAAATTAGCAAGATCAGTGAGGCACCTACTTAAATAATCCTCAACAAAAAAAACAACATACCAGAAAGAGGGTCAATCTCTCTAACACCTCTTGAGCATTGACGAAACCCTTTAGGAGAACCATTAACCAAAATGGAAAGTCTTACACTGGATAATATGGACCCAACATGATCAAGAAACCTCTGAGAGAAGCCATGCATCCTAAGAACAGTAAACAGAAAACTCCATCAAATGGTATCAAAGGATTTTGAGATATCAATTTTAACGGCCATGTTTCCATCCTTAAGCTTTATTTTAATAGATTTTACCCACTCAGAGGCAGTGAATAGACAGTCTTGGATATTTCTTCCTGGTACAAACCCATACTGATTCCTAGATATTAGTCCTTTGGAAATTTCACCCAACCACTAAGCCATAATCTTACTGATGACCTTTGGTATTGTATTCCCAATGGCAATAGGTCTGAAGTCTTTAATATCCAAGGCATTCTCCTTTTTATTCATTAAGGAAATAAAGTTTGAATTCATCCCATAGGGCATATAATATGACCTGAAAAATTCAATCACAACATTGGTAACATCAGTGTGCACAATATCCCAATAGAACATGAAGAATTTGTTAGTAAATCCACTAGGACCCGCATCACTATCAATGTTCAACAAAAAGATTGCATCATGTATCTCCTTTCCACTAGGTATGTTAATGAGCCTCTTATTCTATTCATAATAAATTGAGGTGTCAAAACATTGAATAATTTTATAAGAATTATCATTTCCAATATCAGAGTACAGTTTCACAAAGTAGTTCATCGCGGAATCAACAATATCACTCTCTGAATCAAAAAGACTACCATCAATGATAAGAGAATTAAGACTCCTCCTGGCCTTTTTTTGATTGTTAATGCAATGAAAGAGTCTTGAGTTCCTATCTCCTTCCTTTAACCACTTAACATTGAGTTGATTCTGAACCAGGCTTTCCTTAATGTCCAATATCTTGTCTAGTCTTGAAGCAGCCTGTATTTTCTCTGGAGAAGGGGCCTCTTGGGGGAGACCAGATTTTTGGAGATCTGATAGGAAATTTTAAGCCTCTCAGATATCATTTTCGATAGAGTAGAAGGACTCCTTACTCCATTTCTTCAACATAGACTTAACCAGCTTCAATTTACAACAAAGAATGTGTAAAGAGCTACCTAAGTAGCTAGTATTCCAGGTATCCAAAAAAACATCTCTACATTCAGGAATAATAATCCATGCATCATTTAATTTGAAAGGCAGAGGGGTAAACTAACTTTATTGGGAAATACCTCAAGAAGAATTAAATTGTGATCAGAATGTAAATGTGGTAGGGTTCTCCAAGTCACGTCAATTGCCCTGTTCTTATCACCCACTTGAACAAAGAATATGTTCAGTCTACTTGCCTGTCTCCCATTAATTGTGTATCTAATCCAAGTTTAATCAGAGCCAGAAATGGAAAACTAAACAAGGCTACATTTGTCAATGAAAGTTAAAAAAATCAGAAGCCAACACACGACATAAGTGATCTCCAGTTTTTTCCTCCGGCCTCAGAACCGTATTGAAATCACCAAGAAGAATCCAATTGCTATTCATGCACTCAGAAATGTCCACTAAGAATCTTCACAATTCTTGTCTTCTTGTGTCAATATTGAAGGCATAAATAAATGTTACTGCAAGAGAGGCATTATTAAAATGACATGAAAGAGTGACAGACTGAAAATCAGTCAAAATGGAGTTAACAAAGACACTGTCATGTTTCATCACCCAAAAAGATTCATAATTCCTAGTAAACTGATTGCTTGCAACCAGGGAGTATCCCAAGGAATCCCATTTGAAGGATCTCCAATTCTAAAATTTCATTCATGGCTCTGAAATGCCAACAAGAACCGGCCTATTGGTCTTAATAAGATGTCTAAGGGATCTGACTGTGGGGGGATTCCCAATCCATTGACAATTCTAGAAGGAATCTTCATTTTTTAACATGAGCCTAGTGCTAGGCCCATCATAATTTTTTTTGAACATCCTTCTCTATGAGAGGAGAGTCAGTACCATTAGAATCATCAGATATTTGGTCATCAAGCTCAGTTCCAGTGTCCTCCCCCACCGATTGCAGTAAGGAGAACCTGTTGGCCGAATCAACCTGGGCAGTCATCAGGCTAGCAGGCAGAATTATTTTTGTGGCTTTAGAGGAATTGACCTGTAAGAACTCCCCCTTCTTAATAAAACCTGGGTCATGCTCGGAAGTCTGGTGAAAATTTTTAGAGCCTGAAACATGATTTGGATCCCCCGTAGGAGCAACTCCCAGACCTGACTCCTAACCATTATTAGCATTAGAAGCAGAATCAACAACATTCTTTTCACCAGTAGGGACACTACCAAGGCTCTTAGACGGATCTACATCATGTGTTTCCATAGCATTAGCAGTAAATAAAGGGACACTGTCAGGGATTTCAACCAGGGCTACATCCTGGCGCTGTGTGACCTCTTCAGAAACTGCAATATCAGCAAGCACTATTGCAGCACCAGACTCACCCAAACTTGGAGCAATATTCGCACCTATCGATTGCCCCACTTCAATGTTTTGCACTCCATCCCCATCTAAAGTAGTAATAATTTCTGAGCAGGTAGAAGTGTGAATGCCCAGATGACCTGATTCAGGCTGCTTAGAACATGCAACAACCTCATGGATGGTCTTCACACTATTATCATCACCTTCCTTACATTGATCTCTGAATATATAGTTTTCATCATCCACCATCCCACCTTTTCCAGAGGCCCTGGATGGATCATTAAGATCTCCTTTATCCTCAATGGAATTACCACCATCCTTGAATTTCAGTACCTTGTTCTTGCCATTCCTACAGTTCGCATCATCATGCCCCTGGCCCTTACAAAGATTACAGATTTTATTTCGATTGAAGTCCAAAAGGAAATTACCAAAGAAGTGAAATTCAATAAAAATTTAGGCTTTCATTCATATATAATACCAAGAGTTATACTGTCATCTTTGGTGGTTAACACAACCGCCTCCACAAGAGAGGGAGCCATATCAACTTCGATTAGAATTCTAGAATAATGTCCAAAGGTAGGATTCTCAGTATGCTTATCAAGTAAAATGGGATTTCCAACCAACGAGGCAATATCCCAGATAATTTGGGGATGAGAATAAATCCAATTTAGATTACATACCCGAATTCAAATTTGTGCAAATGTTTTTTTCACAGTGCAGGGATAAAAATTCTGATCCCATTTATAAATTCGAAGAAAACCCGGCTTGAGTGAGACTGAGTGAAGGAACCAGGCATGACGCTTGAACTCATCTAATGGAAAAATGATATGATAGAAGACACGACCCGTTGTAGTCATCTTTCATTCATTAAAGCCCCAAATATCATCAATCCTTATCGTGAGTTCACTAAATTTCCATGGCTTCACCCCTTTTGGAATCACCACCCTTGCAATGATCGAGTATCTGTAAAGTCAAATCCGCTCCTCCACCGCATTATGATTTGAAGAGACATGTGAAACACGCCCTTTGTGAATAATTCTTCCCGAATTCATCATTTCACAATCAAGAAACGATGTGTTTCCCACAACTTTAACTGCATCCACAAAGCTCCTGCTTGATTTAGTCTCCCACGACACATCGGACTTCTTCTTTGCACAAAGGATGAAGAGATCTCCATGCCCCATGATCTCATCATGAAAATCAGCTTACTACCCGTATTCATCGACAGGAATAGGTGCACTCAATCTAGGGTTCGCGCTCTCCTCAGTTCCAGTCTCCGCCATGCTCATGTTGAAATAATAAAAAAAACAGAAAAAAAAATATTTTATCATCTTTTTTCAAATGACATTAGACAATATTTTAAAAATGTTTATTCAAATACAAATGTTAAAATAACAACATAAAAAACTTATTTTCCTTAAGTGAGTATCTAGAAATAAATATGTATTATAATGGAATTAGTAATAATTCTTAAATATCTAAGAATATTATTATATTTCTGTTATGATAGAAAATACGATTTTTGTATTCTTACCTAATAATGTTAGGTTATCTTTATAAAATAAAATAATTCTTGATACACTTGGATACTTTTATTAGTGAATGATATTTATTAATGATATTATGATATATTATAAAATATATGAGGATTATTTGAAACATCTATGGATTATTTATAATAAGTATTACTTTAAAGCTATCGAAACTTATATCAAATTGTATTAATAACCTATAAAAGTGATTTTATTATAAGGTTATAATTTTTTGGGATAAATTTTGAATAACACATTATTAAATTATGTATAAATCTTAATTTTATGATACAAATGATGTTGTGTTAATAATGGTTGTATTGATTTTGAAGATAATGTTAAATAGTAATTTGTGAAAGTGGGATGGATAATTGATTGTTTTTATTTTAGAATATGATTATAAAATTTTTGGTATTATAATATATTGTGACTATTGTGTGACCTTATGAAATATTGGTTAATACCATTATATGGTTCAAAATAGAGGAAATTATAAATAATATCACTATAGTTTATTATTTTATGGGTTCAAATAGGTTTGGGAAAAGGTTATTTTATTGAGAGAATATGATTATAGTATATACATACATGAGAATATAAAGGTATAAATTGATAATATTTTTTTAGGAATGATAAATTGGAATCAATAGAATTGATTTCAGTGATTATTAATTTTAAATTATACTAATAAATATTCTGAGAGCATGGGATATATATTTTAATGATCATATTATCCTAAATCATGGTATCCTAGCTTAATACAAAAATGAAAAATATTAAACTAAGAGTGATATAGGTTTAACTGATTCAAATACAACTTGATTTATATGAACTATAAAAAAACATGATCTTGTTATAAGTGATATATAATTAGGCTTATTTTTCTGGTGGTTATTTGTTGTAATTAAATTATAAAGATCATCACTAAAGTTGCCTATTTTTTAATGGATTAAACTAGATGGAACCATGGGTATGTTTGAAAACACAAACACATCATCACAAAACTACTTAATTGAATGGGATATGGAGTATGAAAATAATTCATTATGAAAAACCATCAATGAGGAAATATGATTGACAATATTAAAAAATTATAATTCCTAATCACACTAATGAAGTGAATGATAGAGTTACATTAAAGATAAATTAATGGTGATGATTAAGGAATGAATATTCAATTTCATTTATTTCAAAAAATTTAGATAAATCATGGGTCGGGAATTTTTTTAAAGAGATTGGTATTTACTATAAGTGAAAATAAATGATCCTAGACACACATATCAAAGAAAAATTGATAACCCAATAAATATTTTTTAAAAACTGACGGTGAGTTAGGTGTGGTGATAATCAATTCCAAAATCCAAATCTAATGAGGAAGACAATCATTAATATCCATGAGGTCAAAGAAAAGCCTTTGAAACTACTAATAATGAATCAGACACTGAGTTTTAACTCATGATTTTAAATTTTCCTATTCTATATAAGTTTTCATCAAATACTGAATATTGAGTTACAAATAAAAACCCTTATTGGTATGTTTTTGATATAAATACTTTTTTAGGATTTATAGGAAGTTATCCCTTAGAGATCTAGATCTTTTTTCAAAAGTATAATTCTATGTAAAATTAGAAATTGTCTATTTCTCATTATAAAGTGATTATATGTTTTTTTACATATAGTTAAATCTAATTCCATAAATAAAATAAACCCACGATGAACTAGATTTTGATAGTAATTTCATATTTCCCTTTATAAATTACTTTGATCTTATGAACAGAATTGTGAGAAAAAAATTATTTATGTTGGAATTTAACTACTTAAAATTCAAATTAATGTTAAATAAGAAAATGTGTTTGATAACTTTTCTTTTACGTAAAAATAGCAAAAACTAGCCTAAAATTATTTTTTTATAATTGACCTAATATGGTAGTCAATTAAAAATAACTACCTTTAGAATATATATAGTTAACATGATATTATGTTGAAAATAGGTATTTTTAATAAAATTGGTTTTATAAAAAATTTTAATTTCCAATTATATGAAAATTTGGAAAATTTTAATATTTTTAGTTGGTAAAAAAACCTATTTTTTTGAATCATCACATCAAAATTTATCTATTATGATTTTTGATAATTTTAAAAAAATATATTAATTTTAATTTGGAAAATTCATTATTTATAAAGTAATAAACTACATGATCTTATCACAATGAAATAATTACAAATAGGATTTGAAATAAATTAACTTTATATAATATAAAATTAAGAATACAATTTTTCAATTTGAAATATTCTCTATAAATAGAAACCTAGGACAAACATTTTAAGAACTAAAATAAATGTTTATTTAATCTTAATTTTTTTTTGGTTTTCAGTTTTAATAAATTATATATTAATAAAATTTGTGTTTTATATTGAATTATAATATTCAAAACATTTAGTCAATACATAATAAATAAACTCATTTCTTGTAAATCAATTTCAGAGGCAACTCTATCATATATATAAAAATAATTCTTAAAAACAATATTTCCTAAAAACAAGTTTTATATGATTAAGTTTATTTATTTTAGACATGAAATATAACACAATTATAAATTTAATTAAAATATAGTTTGAAAATTTGGAATTAAAATATTCTAATGTGGTAATATGTTCATTTTTTTATTTTTTCCATTAAAATTAATTTATATGGTTTAAAAAAATTTCTGGGTAAAAATAAAATGGAAAATTGTGTTTAAAATAGTGTAAAAGTAATAAAAAATTTAATAATAAATCCTTGAATTTAATATTTTATCATTAAATAGTCAAATAAATTCTTAACTTATTATTTTTTCTATTTTGTATCCTTGGGACCATGGAAAATACATTTCATTATTGAAAATTGTAATATTATTTAAAAAAGTGATCATTTATTCTTTTATAAGAAACACTTCCACTGTTAAAAGGTACACTTAATGATAAAAGAACACTTTCAAATTCAATAATTTCACTTTAAAAATTAAAATACCCCATTAAAATAATCCAACATTCATTCATATTTATCCAATTCCCTTCAAATTTAAGGATACTTGTATGGGAAATTCAAGTCTAACATGTGACTTTTTTCTAAACATAGTTTTCTTCTTAAATAAATTCATTATGATTTATTCAATACATAATAATAAAAGGATATTATTGAAAATATATACATTAATATTACTATATTAATGGTATTACCATTATTTATTAATATAATCAATCAATTTTAAAAATTGTTGGTATGTGTTGTGTGGACTACCACCTCCAAGACGTAACATGATTCGTCTTCCATTACCATGTTAAATTGATGTGTATAAGTATGGTAATAAAGGGTAAATATTATTTTTATGATTTTATTAATATTCTAGTATGATAAATTATTGATCCTATTATTTATATAATAAATAAATGACAATTGTTAATATGTTCATTTAAAACAAGAGTATTAAGCAGATAACCCATTATTTAAATTATGTAATCTTATGATATCTACTATATTTTTTATAATTTTTCAATTTCATTATATAAATTATGAATAAAAATATAAATTTATTTTTATATTATAGTTATATTTCAACTAAAACATCCCCTAATCAACCATTAATCATGGGATGTTCATGTTTATGTTGATTTAACCACCTAATTGAACAATACTATACATTTATGTCATATATTAGTATAATGACTTATCTAAATTTCTAATATTATATTAATGCGTATATAAAAAATTGTTTTATATATGTTCTATCAATATCGAATTCTTTAATTAGGAAAACAATCTTTGATTATCAGGAATCATCGGCTGATACTAGTTATCTATTTCATCTTCATGGATATATAATAAAACAATCCTAAAAGAATTTGAGGAATTATAAATAATTATAAATAATCTATAAAAATTTATTAATGATCTATTATTTATTAAATTTTATATAATAATGAACACATACACCATTATTATAAAACTAGTACAAACAATCAAAACTATATACAATTTAGGAGGAAAATGAGAAGAATTCATATAGATAATGAATAATTATGTGGAGTTTTTATCAAATTGAATATTTTTATAGTTATTAATTAGTTTATTAATATATATTTTTATATGACAAAGGAGGTTTATGTACATTCAGGGGATTCCGAAAAATAAATATGGGTTTTCATTTCAAATTCTTCTCTTTATGGCATGTCTGATATTATGCATGTAATTTCATTTATGTCATGTATATGATTCATATCAAAATAATCATACAATGCATTATCTTTAAATAATTATACATTATGTTCAATTAAAATAATTTTCTTTCTATGGGGTTTTATTAAATATTTCTCAATATAAAAGGGTTTTCCTGTTATGAATTTTGATTCATTGTAGAATAATACATTTTGTGAACCATTTTTTCTTTTTAAGATATATTAACTAACCATTTATATATTTTTATGATAATATTTTTATTTTATGGTATTTTTCATCAAAATAATGTTCACATATTCATGTATAAGCACATTCTATTTGTTCCTTAGTTGTATGGATTTTTTATTATATCTACTTTCATTCATTGGGTTATGATCATTCCCTTGAACATATTTCACATAAGGTTGGTTCACTCTACCCATTGATTGTATTACATAGAATTATATCATTCTTTATATAATATACATTCCTACCACATAAAACCTTTAAAAAAATATTCTCACCTCTTCGGATATGTTCTTTTGAAATTATCACATTCATTATCTGGATGGATTATGATCATTCTAGTGATGAATTAGCATTATGATCATTACACCCTATTCTGTGAACATCATATTATAAATAAATAATATTAGACGATGTTAACCAGAGAGAGTGATATTTTATAAACATGGGTAAAATTATTTTTGTACTGTATATTCCTATTTATATTTGGAATCTTATTGGAAAGTTTACTATGCATTATTTTAATATACCCATTGATTTTTTAGATGATTTATGGTCACATTGAATTTTTTATTGAAATTATGAAAACTATTGGAGTACCACATATTATTTTTCTAATATTTAATGTTGTAGGAAAGTTTACTATGATTTTTTTAACAATCCACATTCCTTCTCGTGATGGATTATGATCAGAATATCATTTTGATGTATATAAGGACAATTACTAACTTTCTTGATGATAATTGAACTCTATTAGTTGTTATCCATGTATTAATATTCCATAAAATTTATTATGTTGATAAAAATGTATTTATTCATCCAAATCATCCTTAAGTAAAGGTATGAATGGGTTTAAGTGTATTTATGGTGAATTTATTGGACTTAAACAATGTGATGAGTGGTGTCCAAAATTTTATATCTCCTTCATGAATCAACATGTCTCATAAGACAACCCTATTTTGATAATAAGGTATATATCTACCCAATTTATAAATATGTATAGATTTTAGTCTTGAAGAAAATTAATGTATCTTGGAATATGGCCTTGTTAATAGGTTTTTGCGTGTCCAAAACTATTACTTATTTTAGTATAAGATTAGTTTCATTGATATCCATTTTTGTTAATTATTGTTATGGATATCGAATGATATTAATTTCAACCTGATTAGGGATTAATGTTTTTTACCTATACCTTTAATAACATTTAATTCATTTTAATGACTAGATTTATTATGTAGTATATCTTTCCTTAATGAGAAGTTTGGATCACCCCTTTTTAAGTTTCCATTTACATAGGTCATGAATTAAATTAGTACATGTGACATGTTTAGAAGGATAGAATGTGTAAAAAAATTATAGAGGATATTGAAGCCTTATTATGGATACATTACTTTTCCATATAGTCAATAAATACATCCATTAGTTGACAAATAAATGAGATTTATTTTTTTATGATGTGTCCTAATTCTCTTAAGCTATTAACCATAAAATATCATTGAGATGTGAGACTTTTAGTAAATTTTATTTATTTTTTTGTTATATATGGATTTCTACAAAATTATATTTTTGGTATCAAATTTAGTAAATCACTTAGGCACTTATGATCACCAAATCTATGATTTCAAGTCAATTTTATCTCACCCTTCCACATTTTCCAAAAACAATAGAAAAAACAATAGTCGTGTGTGTCTATGTGAACTTCCACCTCTACCAAGGGTCATGTTTCATTTTACATTAACACAATACATGGAAGGTACTAATAATAAATATATAAAATTATCATATTTATATAATTTATTTTTTAAAAATAATAATAAACCATTTAGGCCATTTATACCAAGATAAGGAAATGAAATCATCATCCATGTATACATGCGGGATACAACTTCCAAAGAAGAATTATTACTTTTTTCTTCAGATAACTAACTCAAATGGATAGTCCAGATAATAGTATTAATGTTTAAATTTCATTATTGTTTTATTATCAATATTATTCTATAAAATAATTGATAACCAATTAATTATTTGAATAATAAATGATCATCATTAATTCAATAATTTAAAAACAGATTACTAAGAGGAAAATATTTTATCCAAATTATGTATTATTTTCACTTCCATTAATTATTGTTCTATATACTTTTTAATTATGAAAAATCACAGAAATAAAAACTAAATGATATCATAATTATTCTAGATTAATGATATTAAAAATTAATTGCCTAATAGTCATCCAATGATCTGGGTGTGTTCATGTTTGGGTCTTTTTAACTACCTACATATAAAATACAATGTAATTATATCATGGATTAAATTGAATACACAAGTAATGATGTAATATGATAAAAATATTTTAATAAATAAATTTTATATTTCTCTAATGGATACATCATTATATAATCCAATAATTAAGAAAATTCCCTTTATTAGTTAATAATAATTGAAATAAGCCTACGATAGATTTCATATTATAGGATTAAAATGAAACAGTAAATAATATAAATTTATACTTAAATGATCATAATAAATTGTCCATTTTAGTAAAATTGATTATTTCTTAAAGAAGAAATTTTGAAGAATATTAAATACTGACACTACTGCTACAAAACTAGGTTAAACCATTAATTTTATAAAACACACTATGTGATAAAATATATAAACACTATCTAATATATAATTAACAAAATTTATTTAATTATTCAAGATGTTTGGTATAATTTAAGAATAAATTAGGACCATGGTTCGGGTGTTCATCTCTAATTCTTTTCATTGAGACATGTTTTTATATCATGATTCTAGTTTAATTTATATGATGTATATACAACCTATTGTGTATATTATATAATGAAATAACATTTATTAATTTTAATATAAGTCTTATTTAATTCTCTATCATTCAATATGTTTTTATTTAAATTCCCCTCATGTAATAAGGGGGTTTCTTGAATCAAATATTTTCTTTGAGTCATAATCTATCCACGTGGATTATAATATTACAATATTGAAGTATCCTAATTAAAGACAAATTTAATTCATATTTCCATATTGTTTTCTTAGTAAACTGTGTTTCCCCCAAAATTATAATTCCTTAACCTGTCTAATGTTTTACAATAAAATAGAATTTTTATGAACAATTCAATCTATTTTAAAATATTTTTTCCCCATATAAATGTATTCAATTCATGCCAATATCCCAAACTCCCAATTTTAAACTCAATTTTCTTTTTATCTAGAATTATTTATATATTTTTATTTTTTCAATTTGATATAATGGTCCCACCATCACTTTTATAGTTTTGTTTTGTAATATGGTTATTTTGAAATATTCTAAAGGTTTTTCCATAATTACATACTAAATGGTTTTTTTCTTCCATTTAATCTTACCATATGACATCTATTTCATTTATTAGAGCCTCTATTAATTAATAAAATTTTTAAATGTCAATTTTTTTTAAATTTTTTTTATTCACCTTTTTAAAACCATTTTCCATTTTCATGGATCAATTATTAAATATTATTTTTAAAACTAAATGTTTTCAAAGTGTTTTGACATCATCTTTTTAAAACCATAACATCTTTTTAATAGCTTTACTATTGGATATTCTTTTACAGAAAGAAAATATTTTTAAAAAACCACTTCACCCATTAATGTAAATGAATCTTGACTGTGACGTTACCATATTATTAAAGGACAATGAAAAAGTGTTTTCTAAAACATATTTTATTATTTCAGAAAAATTTTACTCTCTATCTCTGAATTGATAATTTATTTGGAAATTATTTTTGATGATTCGTCCACTAAATATTTTTAATAAATTATATATTTTGGGGAATTTAATTTTGGGTATCATCCATTTAAATTCTTGAGGAAAATGATGGGGATACCATAATAATGTGTTTTAAAACAAATTTTTAATTCCATGGGTTCTTTATGATGTGATGATTGAAAACCTTTTCCCAGATATTTTCAGGATATAATGAATGATTATTGTCTTGTGCAATACATATCTATGGGTGATGATGGTTGGGGTCCAATATCACCATCTAATGAATTTTTTAAGGCTTTAAACCTCATTTGGAAATGATGTTAACATTGAACTAGATGTAGTTATCTATAATAACATTGCATTGAATACCAACACTTATACTTCTTCTATAATTTTATGTCATACAGTAATGTTAGGACCCATAGAACATGTTTATTATATATTGTTTCTGTATTTTTTTCCTTGTTAATATTTTTTATTTTGATATTAAATTCACTTCCATAATTAATTATGTATACCAATTATTTTTACATTTTGTTTTTTAGTAATATATTTCAACCATGTTCATGTTTTATCATAATATTTTAATCAAAACCCTAATAAAAGGTTTATTCAATTTTTTTTACTAACTATTTGATGTCACCCACTTTTTATGTCTTCCTTCCACATTTTATGACCATGGGAAAATATAATGATATGTTTAGAAGGTGGCCTAGTATATTTGGTGTGTGGAGAAATTTTTTACACGTTTTGTAAAATAATGATCATTTTTAAATAGTCCTAAATGACCCTAAAAATTTGAGTTCATTATATTGTGGGATTATATTTTTATATTTAATATTTATCTTATGTAAATGATGTAAAATAAAACAAAATAGGGTCACTATAATTTCTATCAGAGTATTTTTAAGTTAACATTGAGGATTATTTAGGGACAAGGACTTGATATCATTGGTGAAAACCCTATAGATTAGTCCAAGGGATAATTATATGTATTTTATAACATTATAATATATTTATGTTTAGAATATATGATTCTCCTAGATTTTAAATCCATGCCTTGATAATAAATGTTCATACACAATTTGGAAGAAATTTTATTACGGGTAATAACATAAAAAAGGTAATGTTGGGTACTTTCTCAATATTCAACTAGGGAACAACAAAAAGTCATGAATTTATACCTCATTTAATAATGTCGGGGATATGATATAGTTGATCACATGCTCTTTATGAACCATTCTAAAGCATTTATTTTCCATGTTACTTTGAGGGATTATGTTGATAAGTATTAGTTAAACCAATATAATTTAACCTATGTTAAAATGAGATTGATATTGGTTGAACTAAATGAAATACATGATTATGTGACGATATGTTTAAAATGATTTAATGTTGAATATATATTTATTATTATTTATAATGATAATTTCT
This sequence comes from Viscum album, assembly GCA_963277665.1. Taxonomy (NCBI): domain Eukaryota; kingdom Viridiplantae; phylum Streptophyta; class Magnoliopsida; order Santalales; family Viscaceae; genus Viscum; species Viscum album. The sequence goes on along the minus strand of OY728159.1, from coordinate 1,414,310,136 downwards.
CAATATTTTAAATGTATCATCAATTAGTGTAAACCATTTTTATTTAACCAATGGCTGAAATAATAATGAACCATTGGTACAGGGGATAATATGTATATTACCATAATAAAAAAACCCATCAAAATATAATATTGAGTAATAAACCATGTTATTATTCAAAACTAGTTATCAGAATATACAGTAAACAATGTCAACATAGTTGAGTTTCCAAACACTTCAGATAAGAAATCGATTGAGTCTTATATAATTACAAGTATTGGAGGTGATGCAGTAACGAAAATTAAATTCTCCTCTATTCTAAAATGTGGGAGGAAAAACTAATGGAATTTCATCAATTAGATTGAATTATTATTTAATTATAGAGAAAGGGTTATCGATCCCTAAACCATCAATGAAAAATAGAGAGTTTGGTTAACAATATTTATAGAAATAGAGTTCATCCTAAGGTACTATTAATAATTCAATGTAATATGTGTTGGAAACTAAGGAATTATACAAGTAAATTCTATAATCTAAATAAGAACCAAGACGATGGGAACCACCAACCTCTATGAATAAGTGGAAATTGGAATGCCTATGCATTTACTACTCCCACAGTGGATCCTCATATTCACAGTACACATAACCTCCAATATAATGTTTTAGATGTCCTATTGGAATTTGATTCTAGTAATTTGATAGTTATAGGAAGTATTCCAGGATCATTAAATCACCACCACAACTATTATACTATCAAAAAGAATAATCTAGGGGTATGATTACTATTATCTATTTTAATGTTAATAGGAATATTCCTTTTGATAATATTACTATCCATCATATGGAAACATTTAATTTGATTTTTTTAAAGATCTCTACATTTAGGAATTGTTTGAATAATGAAATAGCATTTATTATAAACATTGACTATCTATCATTGTAAAAAAAATTAATAATATAATATTATCTCAAATCATTTTATAGAATCTATATATTGGGGAAAATCCTATTATGATGAAGGAGATATGTTCCCTTAGTTTGTACGGTTGAAATTTCCCAAGAAATTATACATTCAGTCATGACTAACATTTAGATACTCTTATCTATTTTCATAAGTACGTTATAATTAATATTGTGATGATTTAATTTATTTATGAGGTAGAATATATATTCCCTTGTTTTTGGAGCTATTAGTTATTTATTTTAAAAAAATTAGTGAATCTATATCTATTATATAATTAAAATTAATTTTTTATTAGATATTAGGACATGAAATATATTAACAACTATAACGATAGTTTATAATATTAAAATGTAACCTTAAAAAAGTTACATGAAATCATGTATCACACACCATGTGATATTATACATCACACATGATAATATCTATTATAAATAAAAAAAAGTGAATAATAAAATTAATTTAATCTTATCTTTATATCTATAAAATCCCCTATATCACCAACATGTTTAAAAATTTATATTAGTAAAACAAAACCTACAAAGAGTAAAAATACCATTAAATGAGAATTCATGTTGTCACATAAAAAATGAAAATTATGGACATGGGATGGGTAAATGAAATTTGTTTAGAAAGGTTATATATATGAATGATGTCTATCTATTGGAAATATGGTTGTTTCAAATATGGTCATTGAAAATATTTTTGTTAAAAATATTGTATTTTTAGAAATGGTCATTGGCCTTAAATAAAAAATGTACACCATTATTGTGTTTTATCAATTAGTAAAATTAAAATAATATAAAAATTTAAATAATATTATGAAATAAAAATAATATGTGTGTGTGTGTGTGTCTATGTGTCACATATAAATAATATTATTATTATTAAAAATATGATATAATGTATATATCATTTTAAAATTTATAATTTACTATCAATGAAGTTGTAAAATTAAATTATAAAACATGAATAATTAATTTTAATAGTATTTATAAAATCATATTTATTATAAATATAATGAATGGAATTTTCCATGTCTTATTTTTGGATATTTTTTGGATTATTTTCATGACTATGAACTGAGATGGATAACGATCCCGAGACTCGGTGGGCTTGTAATAAATGTTTGAAATATATTAAATATATTAAATAGCACTCACATGACTTTTTCCAAAAAAATCGAATTACTTTGTGATAGAGGCTCGAATTAAGAATCTAAGGGCACCATTGAATAGTGAATTTAGATTCTACTCTAGTAGTGACTTAACCGTGTTATTTATGGGTCATTTGGGGAAAATTCATCATGGGAATGAAAAATAATAAAATAATAAAATAAATTTTTTATTTATAATTCTTGACACAATAAATAAGGTGTATTTAAATTGACTGTTACGGATAAAATCTAAGGTTATGTAGATATCATTAGAGGAATTGGAGAGATGGATAATAGAATATTAAAGTATTTTTCTCAGATTAATGGGGAATAGATTGTTGATTTATGCATTAGATATTTGAAGGATCTTACTAATTATCCTGGGATAACCCTATTCTTCAGTAGCGATTGATCTAGAATGAGGAAGGGAATTTTTTTTGATTTGGATTATTTAATTTTTGTTAATTTTTTTAAATTGAATGTTAATAAATTGACAAACAAATTGAATCATGTATCATGCGTATTTCATGATTTTTTTATCTATGGGGATTTATTGGGATAATTTCTTAGTGATTAAATTTTTGATTCATTGATTTTAATTATAAAATAAATGAATTGATATTGAAAAAAAAATATTCATGGTCTGTTCCTCTTGATTGTTCTTTCAAATTTATCCAATGATTATTAATTCATCATCTCTCCCACTGTTTGACATATTCCAATCAATCAATCAATGAACACTCTTTTTTTGGAACAACTATCCGATATCATAGATCTATGATAGGTATGATACAATGATGGTTATACATCTAAAGCGGTGAAGAATCAGATGACTATGTATCCCTGATTTATTGTTATTTTGCGCATAAGGGATAATGAAATATAAATCAATTTTTTGAGAAAATTGAAGGTCAGAACTTGTTGATTCAATTATAGAGTGGATCAGATGGGATGTTCAATTTATTTTTTGGCTAGTCAGTTCCATGATTTATGTTCGGAGGCACTAGAATGAACTCACAAAACTAGATCTGGGATTCTTGTAAATTCCACATTACAATACATTTAATCTAGATATACATGTTTTGTGGGACCACCCTTTGTGGCGACTAGGGTTTCATGAATAATATAAGTATGACACGTTATTTGACCTCTCTCACATTGTTTGTGGTCCCTCCCTGGTGACTTGGTAGGTTTCCGATAAGTACACGAACATTTTTTGGAGTACACGAGTTGGGGGAAGCATTTTATTCCCCCACACAAATGTGTATTGGTCCATGTACATGGGATAATCCATGTAATTTTACATATTCACATGTACACGTCCAATTTCATGTACAATCACATGATTATAGTACATGAGAAACCTAAATTCAGTGTACTTCTACATGGACATGGAAACTGCTTGAGACACATGTTGTTTACATGGGCAGGACCAGAGGTCAATGGACATGGCATGTAAACCCTTCTACATAGTTTGTAATTTATTATATATGGATTGGATACCTTGTCCTCTTATAATTGATTTTTTTTATGTTTTGTTCCCCTTATCCTTTTTTTGATGGTTGGTATGGAATCATCTCCAACATATCAAAAAGTTATCCAATCATTAGGATGTCTAGGATAGAGTCATCTGATTCCATCCATGAGGCCCAATGTGAGATCATCTATTCATCATCATTCCCTAGGTGGAGTTCTTTGTATCATCTAGACCAATATTATGCATGCATCAATCGTCCACATAACTGGTTAATCTAGATTGAGTTGGTGGTATTTCCCCATGGACTTGGGAGTGATCCTCATATGTGTATCATATGTCTTTAGACATTATCATGCACCTTATCAAGGAGGGTGACAACAAGAATTACCTCACAGACTGAAGTCATCAGGGATATCAAACTCAGAGGTGGGTTGTCCTAGATGAGTGCTTTTTGGGCCCTTTGAGCTATGATCCTAAGCTAGAATACTATGATTGTGAATAACCCGTAGACTATTTGTCTTTCATGAGTATATCTATATATCCTTGTTATATGTGCTATAGACATATACCTATGTTGAGATGATTTTATTTCATTTTTTGTATGCTTTGGGGTTTTTTTCTATCCTACTAGGTTTTGTTTTACTCATCCCTACATGATATTTTCCAGCACGTTTTGTGACTTGTGTAGATGATAGACATTTTAACTTAGTTTTTAGCCAACTAGTACCAGATAATTCTTAGTTAGATCATACCGACCATGGTGTGTTCATGTGGTATTCTGCTTGGATTCCTAATTTTACCTTCATGTTGGAACTATTTTAGACACATTGTAGTGGTCTTGTAATTGGCCCTGTTTCCTTTCCTTTAGTTCCTATTTTACTCTGGTTTTTGGATTTAGATGTATCCATTCATTTTTGTCAGTTTTTTTACATTTAAGCATTGTATCTGATTTAATGTGTGTGTGTCTACAAGTACATCAGTTAAGGCCTCCCATTTTACTGATATGGATTTTTAGTCCTAGTCAAGATCCCCATTCATATTTATGGAAGATTTGGGTATCTGAGTTATGGGCCATATTGGGGTGGGTCTTGAAAGACTGGTATGAGAGTTAGGGATCATACATTACGATATAGAGTCGGTGATATTGGTTTGGAGGAAATAGTGTTAAGTATTTGAATTTCAACTTTCAGTCTAGGGACTCCAGTATTGGTGTTATGGCTGAAATATCCAAAAAATAGGACTCTAATCAGTCTTTTTTCATCATGGAACAAGATAACATTGGTGGTATGGGAAAAATGGTTAATGCATCATATAATAGTGGGTTGTGGTTTCAATTTCGTTCTGGAGTTGGCTCTCTAGATATACTCACTGATCTTGTTAAATCAAGCTTAATATCATGATTCCTCCATAATATATTCTAGTGATTATTTAGCATCAGGATCATGAGGATGATCCTCTTAGTGACGGGTCATTAATTCAAGGACCAATTCAAGAGGTTTTACCTCTAGGTGGTGCACAAGCTATGAAACCACCTATTTAGTATATAATGGTAACCCCAATACTAGAAAAGAGGTGTATAAGCTAATCACACATCATGAGTTTCACTGATAGAGACCCCTCAGATTCTGAGGAAAGCCTGACCCACAAGTGGGTGAAAATAGTCTTGAGGTGGTGACATATGTTTTCTATCTATTTAGGACACCATCAGATCAATTAGTGGGTCTAGTTTTGAGCATTCTCAATGGATCAATAGGGTGATGGTGGGGTTTGGTTACCCTATCTTAGAACGGTGAGACTCTACTGTGGTCATAGGATGAGCGTATCTATATAAAGGAGTTATCTCTTTCTTTGCTGGGGGATGCAATTATCTTCGAGAATCAACAACTCAAGTATGGTGGTATGATAGTTGATGATTATTCATTGAGGTTTACTAACCTCTCTAGTTACTCAATGGATATTATTCATGATCAATAATTATGGGCTCAGACATTCGACTGAGGTCTATGTAAGGACATCTAGGATAGTTTCTCTCTTCAACAATTACTAATCATGTTGGGGGTACTATATTGATATTTTTTTCTTGATAGTTTCATGGATGAGGAGGTATAACCAGTGGTAAATATTGGAAGACATATAGGATAAGTGAACTCGGCCATAGAGAGCTGATCTTAGCCTTAGGGGAATGGATGTGTGATTTTTTTAGGACGAGGTCCATGGATGTAGGTTTTGTGGTTTATGGATCATAAGGTGGGTCTAGTCATCCCGAGAGTGGTATTGCTACTCGTGAAATGGTAGGGGACTTCTTTCTTGGGATTCTCTAACCCGCCATACACCTTACAAAGATATTGTCGATGTGATGTTAGAGTTGAGACAGTGGAAGTAGCATGTAAGCAGCCAGGGTGATAGATGTGGAAGAGGATCTAGGGGAATAGTATGAGGTGGTAGACACTTTGAATTGTTACCACCACCACCCATAGGTGGTCCATACCATGCTCATGGAGCTGTAGTACAGAGATAGGGACAGTTGTATCTAGTCTAAACATATGACCTAAAGGCTTCAGGAATGAAATGAGGCATGGTTTAAGTCTTTTCTACATTAGCTACAATACTGATAGACATATTTTATTGTCATTCCATATCTTCCAAATATCTTGTTTGAGAGTTATAGATTTTTATTGATCCCTTAGTTTTTCCAATTATACTTGGAGAATCCTACTAGAGAAGAGTCATTAATAACACATTTTTCCCGATAGTGATACCTAACACTTGGAGGCAAGAGTTTATATTAGAATCCCTCAGTAGAAATGTTGAGGTACTACAATATCATATTTGTTATCAATAGGTTGTCCATAGTTTAGGGCCAAATTGAATATTTTAGGCATATGATATTACATTTCCACTTTGATAGAACTATTTTTTCTTTTGTAGGTGAAAATAAAACCTAGACAGTACATGATGGACTCATACATAGAAGGGATTAGCCTATTACTCATTGTCTAAATAATATGACCCTTAGTGTAGTGGATTTTATGAGTATCTTGTTTCATATAGTGGTGGTGGAGAAATTTTCCCGGAGTATGTTCTAGGTTTACATCCTCCACCCAAAGAGATAGACGTCTAAATTTATATACAACCCGGGATGACAATGATATTCATACCACCATATTGGATGGCTCTCACAGAGCTTCACAAGCTGAGGGTGTTGTTAGATGACTTATTGAGGAAGGGATTTTTTAGACACAGGTTTTCACCAGGGGAAGCCCCAATTTTTTTCCAATAAGGCGGATAATATATTTAGGCTATTTGTGGAGTATATGTGACTAAATTTGATGACCCTAAAGAAAACATATCCACTATCGAGGATCGATGACCTATTTGATCTATTGAGAGGGGCATGATGGTTCTCAAAGGTCGATATCAAGTTTTCCTATCACTAGTAGTGATTACTAGATGAGTATATATTAATTATTACATTAATAAATCCCTATGGACACTCTGTGAACTTTTTGATTCCTTTTGGTGTGACGCACACCCCAGCAATGTTCCTAGGACTCATGATCCAGATCTTCTGGAATTTTTTTGGAATTTTTCATGGTACTATTCATTGATGATATCCTTGTATAGTCACTATTCTATGAGTATCACATGAGACCCTTGATAATAGTTCTTCATGAGCTCTGAGAGAACCATATTTATGGAAATATCTTTAAGTAACAGTTCTTGATTTGGGAATATCACTTTCCAAGACATGTTATCTCAACAGATAGATTGGTAGTGGACTGACCCATGGTCGAGGTTGTGTTATCATGGGAGCAACCCAACATCATGAAAGTTTTTTAGATCTTCCTTTCACTGGTATTCTATTATTTTATTTTCATATCTGATTTCTCTATGGTGGTTGCACCGATAATTGATTTTACTAGAAATCAGTATCCTTTAGTGTGGATAGATACATGCGAACACACTTTTCTGTTGTTAAGGTAGGGTTTGAAGAGTGCTCCTATATTGATATTTCTAGAATATGGTGTTCATTAATTAGTGCTTGATGATGCCTCAAGAACTAGGAATGGTTGTGTTCTGATTCTAAGGATTATAGTGATTTATTGTAGTTCATGTCAGTTGATACCATATGAGAAGATCAATACAACCCACCATCTTCAGTTATTAGTGAAGTATTAATAATAAATATTTTGGGGGAAACCTAATAGGTGAGAAATTTATCATCTATTCTGGTCAAGATATTCTCAATTACATATTCTCTTTGAAGGATCGTAACTTGAGATAGAGGTGACGGCTAGAGCACATGTAGAATTTTGAAAAAAAAATATCGATACTCTTAGGAAGTGGAATGTGGTAGTATATTGTCTTAGTAAGAGATCCTTTTCATAGTTTTTGAACTATGAATATAACCAATTAGCCTAATTTCAGTTATCCATTTTGAATGATGATAGAGAATCTTAACTTTTATTTATGGTTGTTACCCCTACACTTTTTCCGCAAGCAAAGGATGTAAATTTTTGGGATACAGACCTTGAGAACCGACATACTCATCAATCCAACCAACATGAACTGGATGTATTTTCTAATGGTGGGAGGAAATTTTTTATTTTTAATGAAATCGAGATGGCAGCAGTAATGTTGTGCTTGGAGATTTTGAGAAATTTTCATATGAATCCTCTAGTGGTATATCTAAATGTAGAAAGGATGCACCAGGACATCTGATGTCAGTTTTGGTCGTCATGGATGAAGAAATGAGTTGAAGAGTTTGTCTCTCAGTGCCTTGCCTATTAGTATGTGATGGATAATAACCAAGTTCTAGTGGGTTTAGGTCAAACCCTTGAGGTTCTAGAGTCAATGTGGGGTGGGATGATCAATGACATCATGACGATATTACCTTGTACATGCAAGGGAAGTGATCCATATAGGTGATCGTAGAAGGAATCACAACATTAGCCCACTTATTTTCAATTCTGGAGTATAGTTCAATAGAGATCATCAGATTCCTCTCTGTGGAGAATATATTATGAATCAATATAGTCACATCGATGATAATTTTTTATCATGATAGTCTCTTCACATCCTAGTGGTGGAAGGTATTGATGGATGGATTTGGGACTCCATTGCACTTGAGATTAGTATTACACCCCCAAACTAATGGCCAAACTGAGTAGACTATTCTAAATATGGATGACATACTGTGATATTTCATGATGGACACTGGTTGTAGTTATGGGGATAACCTATCACTGGTAGAGTATTTGTACAATAACATATACCATTCCACCATTGGTGTGGAATTATTTTAGTCATTGTTTGAATGAACCTTCATGTCACCACATTGTTGGAATGACCTATGAGAGTTATCACTCATGTTCCTAGAGTTGGTATGAGTAACTATCGATATGGTGTAGATAATCTTGGAGTGGATGAATATGAAACAAATTAATCAAAATTCTTCTAGAGATAGATGATGAAAGCCATTGGAATTTGGGTAACGGGGTAATGTTTTCCTACGAGTTTCAACCAAATTTGTATTAGAGAGAATTAGTTGTGGAAAGAAGCTATATCCGAGGTTTATCATCCATTTCTAGATACTGTTTAGAGATCATTAGGTAGAATACCACATAGCTCTAAAATCGCGGTTTGATCGGGTATATAAAATCTTCAATGTGTTTCATCTAAGGAGGTACCTGCATGATCCATCACACATTATCAATGAGGGTGAGCTAGATATTTAGGACATATATACATTTACTGTGTACCCAGAAGATGTCAAGGATTTAATTTAGAAGATCCTAATTGGAATTATATTCATTTATTGTGTGTCCCATGGTAGCAAACCAATCATTTGGAAAGAATGGGGGAGCAAATGAACATATTCATGTTTAGTATCGACATTATATAGTGTAGCCCTTGTTTTTGATTTTGGGGATGTAAATCCCCAATGTGGGGAGAATTTCATGACTCATATTTTCCATGTTTTATTTTTGGATATTGCATAGATAATTTTTTAGACTGGACACTAAGACAGTATGTGATTTTAAGGCCCAGTTTTACATAAATAAATTTTTGAATATTTTAAATATAATAAATACCACAAGCATGCATTTTTTCAAAAAAATGGACTAACATCTAAATGGTGGCTTAGATTAAAACTCGAAGGGAATATCTGAATGTAGAATGTGAGTTATACCCATGTCATTACTTAACCTTGGCCAACACATGTAATTTGCAGAAAAGTAACTACATGCATGAAAATATATAAAATAATTAAATAAATTATTATATTTCTAATTATTGACACATAGATTAAGTTTTCTTAAAATAGAAAATTATGAAGAAATATCAGGTTTATTCCTATAACCCTAGACCCATTAGAGAGTCGTTAGAGTGAATGCTGGAGGATTTTCCTTAGGATAATGGTTATCAGATCATGGATCAATGATCAACGTGCAATAGTTTCAATGGATCTTTCCAACGATCATGGTACAACCCAATTCACCATCAGAGATCAATCCACATAAAGTTAGTGTGGATGTTTGATTTGGATTCTTTTAATGTTTTTAATTTTTTTTAATGAAAATGAATCAATTGAAAGATAGATTGATTCATGAATCATGGATATTAAAAGATGGGTTTATTTTATGTGATTTATTGGGAAATTTCTTCATGATTAAATTTTTGATTCTTCAATTGTCATTTTAACAGAAATAAACTATGATCGACATGAAAATTGATCAAATTCTATTCCACATAAAGTATATTATTATTTTCTCCCTTGATTATTCATGCATAATGGGTGTTCTTAATTTTCCCACAACTCAACATATCCCAATCAATCAATCGTTAGATAACCATTTCTTATACCGACACCCTGATATCATATATCTGGAATCGGAATAACATGAAAGTGGTGATATTATATAATCGGTGATGAATCAGACATTTAAGGACACTCGATTTCATATTCTTTTATGCATAATAAATAATGACGCACAAATCCATTTTTCAAGAAAACCGTTGTCCATAGATTATTTTGATGAAAAAGAGGATTTTACTTGATATTCCTTTGATTTCACCAATAGGATGACCATCAGATTGGATAGAGGAACTATAATAAAAACATGTAACCAAATCTAGGATTCTGGGAAATTCTAAATCACACACAGTGTAATCTAGATCTATACACCCTATGGGCCCCCTATGTGGAGACAAGGGTTTTAGGAGGAAGATAATTATCACACAAAATGTGACCCCTGAACCACCATGTGTGGTCCCTCCCTAGTGAATCAATGTGTACCATGGAGGTATATGAAATAGGTTGGGGTATATTGGTAGTAGGACATTGTGTACTCCCCCATAATGACACAAGATAGACTAAGTACAGGGGCTCAGTCATGTACTATAAAAAGGGAACAAGTACATGGTATAAATCCATACACAGGCACAAAGCTAGAGTACATGGAAATATAACACATAATTTCATCATACATGGACATATATGGGGCTTGAGACAGGGGAAATTTACATAGATAGGAACCATGGTTCAGTGAAACTACATGTATCCCCTTCTTCATATTGTGAACATTATTTTAAATGGATTGGAGCCCTTGTCCGTGTATCATGGATTGGGGTTTTTCTACTAGGTATTGTTATACTCACCCATACATTGGCTTTTCCATTAAGTTTTGTGTCTTTTTCAAATAATCCACCATTAGACAGAGCCCTCGATGGACAAGGACTAGGCGGTGCCTTGTGAGACTGACAAAAAATGGATTTTTACTACATTATTAAGATGGTAATACCATTGTTACCTTTAGGTTGTAATTGTTTCCAATAATTTTTTGTTCCATTATATTTGGATCTGTTTACTTCTATATACACCCTGCTATACAATATTTATATGATTTATATATAAGCTATCACAATTGTTCAGTTTTTTTGATAATTAAGAATTGTGTAAGATTTGTGGTGTTCATGTGTGTACATGTATGTAGAATAAGTCCTTCCATGTTAGTGATATTCCCTCTCAACACTAGTCTTTAGCCTCCGCCCTATTAGAGGCGGGCTTGGTGAGTTGCAACACGGTACCCACATGGGCGGGTTGTGACTAAAAATTAATGTTTCTTTTCATAGAACTATTTTTTTTAATTTCTATATATTTTTTCTTAATATATTATATTTAACAATTCAAATGTACTATTATAGATGAAATAATATACTAACATCATTTAAATTAGAAATTGGTATGAAAAAATTTTATCAACACTTTATATTTAAAGGTTTCATATTTTCAATTAATGTAATTATTCATTGTATATTTTATTTTTATATATATAATAATTTTTTAATATTTAGAGACTAAATAGATAAAAATTAATTTATTTTTGGATTTCTAATTTCAAAATTATATTAGAATGATTTTTTTATTTTTCTAATTTTTTTGGTGTATAGGGAAATATACTGATACAATGACTTATATTCCATTAATAGTATAAAAGTACGAATTAGAAACATATGAATAATTTTTTTAGAAAATTTTTATTTTATTTTTTAAATTTATATAGTTTAAAAATTTATCACTATTTAAAAAACTAAGTCTGATATTTTAAATTCAAGTAATATTTTTATAAATAATTATTTTATTACATTATACGTTTATTATTTTAAAATTTTATTTTGACATATTTAAAAATTCAAATAGAATAATTGAAATTAAAATTAACAATAATTTAGTAAAAATTATTTAACATATACCAAATTATTATTTGGAATAAATATTACATAACCTTTGGTAAAAACTAGTTAAATCCGTAAATGTTTAAATAGAAATAATTAATAATTCACGTGGTAATGAGGTTCAAACGGAAGGAACCCGAAACACCCTGAGTGGGGGGGTGAAACAGGGGGTCAGATTTTTCTTTTAAACTGATGAATCTTGTTCCCACGTTGGTAGGAACCTGTTAAATCCATCTAAAAAGGAAGTGAAAAAAATAAACAATCACATGTAATGAAATGAAAAAATTTTACTTGGTTCACCACTAAGGGATACATCCAAGGAGCATATTTCTATAGTGTTTCAGTCATACCAGAAAACACAAATGTTCACAAGTTGAGGTTTACAAAAGTTTGACATTGTCACTCTATGCCAGGTGCACTGCCTTTACAATGTTTTAGTGTCAACAAATGGTGTCCCTTGAATCACTTCAACTAACCCCCCTTGCTCACTACATTGGAAAAATATTCACTTATTTTAATGACTTGAATGTCACTTCAATGGTTTAGCATTAGATAATAAATGCTAAATTATAAATGGATACTCTATTGAAGACTTGAAATCACCTACATATGTAATTTTTTTCCTGTACACTGATATGTTATGGAAATTAATTTCGCAAACTGATTTGGTCAATTTTTAGTCTTCCTTGGGTGTTCTGCGTACTGCTGTTGTTTCCATGTACCATTGTTGTTTTCACGTACCACGTCTATTTTGGGTACCATTTAACTGTTTCCACATACCATCCAGCTATTTCTATGTACCATCCAACTCCTCTGTGGACTATCATTCTCCATGTACTTCCCTACTCCATGTACCTCTCCACTCCTCTGTGTAAAGTCCTGCTTGGCATACTTCCTTGCTCAGCCATGTACTGTGAGAGAATCCTATTCAAACCATTCTCTCTTCCATGTATTGTTTTCCTTACATGGATGATTATATCTATATACCATCTTCATCTCCACGTACCACTTCAGACTTCAGTGAACTTCTTCCAGAAATTTTAATCTCTAATCTCATCTTTAAAAAAGGGGATTAATTCTCCTTAAATAGTCACATCACTCCGCAAATTTTTCTAATCCAATTTACCCAAATTTTCAATGTGGGATAGTTTGTAAACTGAACTACATCTGTGTACTATTAGCCTCCATCACATACCACTCTTGTTTTGCGAACGGTAGCGATTTTTCATACCTTATTCATTCTATGTATGACACACCTTCAATGAGTACCGATGTTGTGAAACATTTTCGGAAGAATTCCACATACCACACGCCTTCACCACGAAGGGTTGTTGTGAACCATTTTCGACAGCTTTTTTTGTACCACTTTCATTCACCACGTACCATCCATGCGAACCATTTTCGACAGCATTACACATATCGCATGCCTTCACCATGTATCGATCCGCGTACTGATCCATATACAGTTCTGTATGTAGCCATGAACAATCCCCAAACTACCAATTTTGAGGCCCAAAAATATGGAAAACACTTGGAAACTGCTCCACCTTCAATACTATTTTCATCCTCAAATTTATGACCCCAATATTTTCAAACTCCCATATCATCACTGTGAATATTGACAAAAAACACAAGCCAAACTCAAATATTATCAATGAAAAACCTTGGTTACAATAATATAACCCTTTGGTTTTGTTGGAAATCCTTTGATAAATTCACTATAGCTTAAACCACAATCAAAACTTTAACCTTCATGAATCAACTCATCCAAAACTCTAAGTCTATGTTAGAAATTCTCAGAGTAGAAAACAAGAGAGATGACTTTAATTGATTTCTCATCCATTTCTTTCTTCCCCCATTGTTTCATTTCCAGATTTTCCTTTTCTCTATAATTCCTCTATTAAGAAAGAAAAAGATCACTGTCTAGGGAATTTATCTATTCTCCCCCCTTGGATATAAATGTAATGAACTGAATATTGACTTGTTGAGTAAAAAAAAGCCCCTTGGATCCTATCTCTCCCATAAACCTACATAATTTCTAAAAATAGATTAAAACCCATTAAAACAACTGGGGGAGGGGAATCTCATAACCTCATTATATACTGGGAGGTGGCTAAACACTGAGGTTCTACTGATGTTTCTCAAACACAACCACTAGAAATAGATTGTTCATAATATTAGCCACTTTCTCATTAGTTCCCACATGGTTCATTTTTATCATACCTTGTTCAACATTTTCCTTGATAATGTGATATTTGATCTCAACATTTTTCATATGAGAATGATGAAAAATATTATTTATAAGATCAATTGTGCTATTTTTATCACATAAAATCACCATTGATTGTTTCACCTCAAAACCTATGTCACTCAGTTGGTGTTTCATCCAAAGTAAGTCAGTGTATAAAATGGTAGAAGATATATATTCTTAATTATTAGTATTAAGTGAAGTACTTTCCTATTTCTTACTTAATCATCCCACACATTTCTTCCCTATATTTAATTCTCCACTACGAATAGACTTTCTACCCACTACATCTCTATCCTGGTCATCATCAAAAAATGGTGATAATTCACTATCTCTTCCTGCACAAAATTATAACCCATATTTATGTGTACCTTGAATATATCTTATGATTATTTTCACTGTAACCATATGATCTTCCTTAGTATTACTCTAAAAGTGGGTCACAATGAAAATATTAATGACAATATCTGGTTGTGTCATTGTCAGGTACAATATGCATCCAATGATTATTCTGTACATGGTGGGATCCTCAAAATTCCATTGCTATTTCTTTCCGAGCTTTGATCCGACTACAATCGAAGTCAACATTGGTTTGGAATCATCCATAATGAATTTCTTTAGTATCTCTCATGCATAATATCATGATAAATGAATGTGTCATCCTTATTTTGAAAAAACTACACCCCTAAAAAGTATATGAGTTCACCAATCAAGAACATGTCAAATTATGATTTCAGATGATTAGAAAATTCATCCATTGAATCATGTTTGATTCCACAAAAAATAATATCATCCATGTTTAATGATACCATGAACTGATCCTTTTGAGATTTATTCAAATAGAGATTATGATCCACTAATCCTCTTTTAAACTCAAACATTTTATTATAAGAGTCTAACCGAGAGTACCAAGCTCGTGGTGCTTGTTTCATGCCACAAATAACTTTCTTTAATTTTCCAAACCTTGAGTTAGTTATTAAAAAGAAAGAACACTACGGGTTGTTCAATGTAGACTTCGTCATCAAATAATCCATTTAAGAATGTTCTCTTGAAATACATTTGATACACGTTATAATCTCTTTGGATTTCTGTGGTAAGAAATATCTTGATTGCCTCAAATCTTGATAGAGGAGAAAATTCCTCCTCAACATGAATGTTGTAGATTTGTTAATATACTTTACAGAATAAGTGCACCTTATTTCTGGTCACATTTCTATGTTTATCAAATTTGTTCTGGAAAATCAACTTCATACCAATCACAGTATGATATTCTTGTCTTTTAACATGATCCCATATCAAATTTTTGTCAATCTGATCTAACTAATCAGTCATTTCTTTCACCCATGACTCATCCTTTGTAGCCTCTTCAAATGAGGATGGTTCCAGAACTTATAAAAATCTAGATTCTGCATTATTTCTCATTTTTCATGTCTTTTTAGGTGAATTCTGATCCTCAATAATTTCGGACTGATCAATCTCTACTTGTCTATTTCTCCTTTGTGGTTCGACCAAATTTTATCAATATATGGAATTATATTTTGATTCTTCTTCAGATTCAACATCATGATGGGACTCATGAGAGTTCTTCACACCTTCCTCTAACTCTATATTATCATTTTTTCATGTTCACATTCTTCCACAAATTCCATCACATTAAAATACTAATTTGTTGAAGCATTCAGGTTTTTCTCTTCAGTGATCTCTACATCACCACTTTCCACAATTCCTCAAAAGCACTTCTTGATGAACATGTAAGATTTTATATTCAATGAGTATCTATGAAATATTCTTTCTTCTAATTTTTCACCATACTTCCCTTGATTTCCTCCTTTGTTTCAGATTAAGCATTTTCTTCCGAAAATACAAAAATATTTCAAAGTGGTCTTCCTTCATTACCACAATTTATATGGTGTCTTTGTTTCACCCATATATATCCCTATTAGATTTTGAATATACACTAAAGATTGTACTACCTCTTTCCATTAATATTGAGGAATACGACTCTCAATCAGCATAGTTTTGGCCATGTAGTTTATATGTCAATTCTTCCACTCAACAACTCCATTTTTATGGGGAGTTTTCACAGATTTCCCTCATGTAATATCTCTTGCTTATATATATAATTTTCAAATTCAATGGATGTGTATTCCCCTCCATTGTTAGACCGTAGGACTATGATCTTCCATCTGGTATCATTCTCGGTGATTCGTTGACATGTTTTCATGCAATCAATAACTTGCCTCATTAAGTGTATAATGATAACACATGCCATTATACCATTATAATCTACGAAAAGAACAAAGTACCTATCTCCATGTGTTCTAAAAACATTTATTAGGCCACATACATCTATATGTTGGAGGTCCAAGAGATTTGATGCCCTTTTCATCTTTGGCCGGTAGGAACTGCAGACCAGTTTCCCACTCATGCATGCATCACAAGTCTTTTCTCATTCATGCCTTAGATTAGTGATATCCATGACTATATTCATCTTAGATATATTTTTTGTTTCTTGCTGATTGATGTACCCAAATATCTGATGCCAGATGTTATTTTCCTCTCCTACTATGATGTATCAAATGTTCTCTTTGCTAGAAACCAAATATAAGTTTCTTTATTTTCTATATACTTTCATGAGAGAATTCCCAAAATTTCCTCTTATAGTACAACCATTTTGATTGAATTTCAAAATAAGAACTGAGTCATAGAGTTGACTCACACAAAGAAAATTGTGATGTAGGCCATCCATATACAGGAATTTAGTTTTCTTCATCTCTATATTAGATAGCTTAGTACTTCCACTTCATTTTATCTTCAAATCACCACAGTGACCAAACCTCACAATTCCATCAGCCTTTTTCTTGACATTCGTTTATATTTTATCATTACCCGTCATGTGGGATGAACACCAGCTATCAAGAATCCAGGTGATGTTTTTATATATATATATATTTGAGGGCTAATTCTGCTAAATTTTACTTTTCAATTTTCCTCTTTTCATTACATGAGATATTCGATTTAGAATAGGACATTGATGGTCTTTCAGTTCACTCTTCTATGTACATGGGTTCTTCATAGTAAAATTATTATCATAGAGTACCAATTCTGTTTGAAATGGAAACACTATCTAGTTGATGAGTATTGACTTGTCTCTAAGCACTGGAAAAATGTCTCATAACATACCTCTACCTCCAATACACAACTATATGAAAAATGTTATAATAGTGAAATAAATATCCTCAGAAATTATTTCTTCTAAAAGAAGTAGGATATTAATATGTTATCCATTGTTGAACTCCTAACTCTTCCACGTTGATATAGCTCATTGATTCTTCACAGTATGAAATGGTATGGCCCAGATATCCACAAAACTTACACTTCATTATAGAAATGTCTTCTCAATTATATTCCTCTTAATTTATTCTTCCTTAGGAAAATAGATTGACTGCATATAATTTTTTGGAAACTCAAAAATAATCTTTTATTCCCCTATCAGAATGATTTAAGGGTTTCGTTTTCAGCAGTTCTGGTAGATTTTCAACATGACCAACTTTCATTTTTCCTTTATTCTGTCTCACTTTATTTATAGCATTAAATGAATCATAAACACTACCAATTCCACAATTTCCAATGTATGTGGTTCTTTTATCACTCAATATCTTTTTAACTCCAATAGAACCACATTTTCTCTCCCTAGCAGCTCAGTCACTGAGATCCTTCCAAATTTTATTTTCTACTTTTCTTATTTTGAAATTGATTCACTTTCGAGTATACTTATCAGAGTAAAAAAATTTCTTCGAGTCCCTCAATACTCTAATAATTCTCCTATATTATCAAGGTAAGGTCATTGATGATGTTTTCTTGTTCATAAATTTTGTGTTTTAGTTCCACAACATCATCAGTGCTTTTAGGGATTGATGATTGTACTTTCATAAGTTCTTCCAGTCATTCAATTTATACTTCTAGGTGATCAATATATTCTGATGATTCCTCCACCATTTCATTCAACTTATAGCCTCTCTTACATTTTGTATCAGGCATACCAAAATCATCCTTATGTTTCAACATGGGATAAACATTATTAGTGAAATTTTTATCTCTATCTTTATCTATCAATGGATATGACTTTTCAATGGTATCCATCATGGAGGCATGGTTTCCAATTATAAATTTTGGTTCTTCTTCCTCATAGAATTCATTATCAACATCTTCCTCCTCATAGAAAAAACTCTTCATCTGTACTTTATTTACAAATATAAAGTTTCTTTTTTTGAAGAATCTCTTTTGATGCTTCTCCATGTTTTCAAGTTATCTCTCTTTATCCTCCAACTTTCAGGATCACTGAGAGGAAATGTGCCCAACTTTTCCATAGTGAAAACAAGTTAGAGGTAGCTTGCCTTAAAATTTCAATGTTCCAATCTTGAGATTCTTCAAAATGATAAAATGAGTTTTGTTTTCCTCATCATCTTCATATTCAATATCTCTTGAAACATTTAGATTGTCTATAGATTTGAATTACATTTCCTTCCTCACACGATTCATATCTTCTTTCTGGTTTGATTCTCATTTCATAAGCAGGTAGATTTATCAGAAGATCATACACTAAGAGTTTGGAGATATCTCTATCCTCAAGGGCTGACACATTTTCATTGTAATGGGGGGAGTCTTCTCAATATTTTATTCAATATTTCAATGTCTTTGATTTAATCATCATGTCCTCGTATTGCTCCTACAACTTCAATAATTCTATTGAAAAAGGGGTTTGTGTTCTCATCAGGGTGTATATTCATATCATAAATCCTATTGTGTAGTACTTGATGTCTTTCCTACTTCACTTTTATATCTCCTTCATAAATATTCTCTAGTTTATCCCGCATTTACTTTGTAGATTTCAAACTCATTACCTTTAGATAAATATGATCAGAAAGGGTTGTAGTGAGATAATTCTCTATTTTGGTATCTGCATCAAGAAATTTCTTGTCTGTATCTATCATCGTCAGTCCTGTAAAATCAGTGACATATATTACCTGTGAAGTAGAAAATAATAATTCCATTCCAAGAGATCTTAGATGATATCTCACTCTATTTTAACATATTTGAAAATTACTTCCATCGAAGAGGATAACTCCTCTAACATTGAAGAGATTCTCCAGGACATATAGATTCAACACTAGCAACCTCCCACTGATACAACTTGAAAGACCCCAAAACACCATGATATGGGAATGGTGAATCAGGGTGTTATATTTTTCCTTTCAATTGACTGATCTTGTTCCTATGTTTGTAGGAACCATTTAATCCTCTCTGAAGAGGAAGTGAAGAAAATTAAAAAATCACATGCCAAGAAATGACACAATAATTATACTCAGTTCACCACTAAAGGCTACATCCAAGGACCATATGCCGATAGTATTTCGGTTATACCAAAAACTAGTAATATTCATAAGTTGGGTATTAAAAGTGTTTATCATAGTCACTATGTGCCAGCCACACTACCGTTATAAGGTTTTAGGGATAGCACACTACGTCCCTTGGACCACTTCCACTGACTCCCCCTTGATCCCTACATTGAACGAATCTTCACTCACTTTAACGACTAAAAGGTCAATTCAATGGTTTACCATTAGATCATGCATCCTAAATAATAAATGGATAATCTATTGAAGTCTAGTAATCACCTACAGATATAATTTATGTTCACATACACTGATATGTTATGGAAATTAATTTCACAAACTGATTTGGTCAATTTTTTGGCATCCTTGGGTGTTATACTTACTACTGCTATTTCTATGTGCAGCTTCTGTTTTTGTGCATTGTTACTATTTCTATGTACCATCCTACTATTTTTTCATACCATCCAACTGTTTCCACATACCATCTAACTCTTTCATGAACATTCCTTCTCTGCGTACTACCCTACTCCACATATTTCTCTACTCCTCTACGTAATGTCCTGCACTACATACTACCTTGCTCCGCGATGTACTTCGAGAGATTCCTGCGTGAACCATGCTCTCTTTCATGAATTATTTTCCATGATCAAATGATTCTCTCTAACTACCATCTTCTCCTATGCGTACCACATCAAACTTCAAAAAATTTCTTCTTGAAATATTAATCACTAATCTCATCTTTAATAAAGAAGATTACTGCTCCTTAAATAGGTACATCACTCCATAAATTTCTATAATCTAATTTACCAAAAAAAATTATGTGGGACAATTTGTAAACTGAACTCTAACTATATACTATTAGCCTCCATCACATATCACTCATGTTTTGTGAATTGCAGAAATCCCATAAACCTTTTTAATTCCGCGTATGACACACCTTCACAGCATACTGAAATTGTAAACCATTTTCTTTAGCATTTTGTGTATTTCACGCCTTCACCATGTAGCGTCGTTGCAAACTGTTTTGGATAGCAATTCACATACTGCATACCTTCACCGCATATTATCATTGAGAACCATTTTTGATAGCATTATGTGCACTTCATTCCTTCACCGTGTAACTCTCTATGTATCGCTCCACGTACCATTCTGTATGCGGCCACGAACCATCACCAAACTCTTGATTTTGAGGCCCAGAAATTTGGAAAATAGTGGGAAACTGTTCCACCTTCAATATTGATTTTAGCCTCAAATGTATGACATCATTATTTTCAAAATCCCTTATCATCCATGTGGATATTGACAAAAAACACAAACCAAACTCCAATATTATCAACGAACAGCCTTGGTTCAAACAGAAACAATTAAAAAACATATTTCTAATTTGGGTTTTAGGATATTATAAATTATATCTCACTACCCACTAAATTATTTTATACTTCTTGTGTAAAATGACATGGTTAACAAGTTATCCATCAATATTAAGTTAAAAATATTTATAAAAATGAAATTCTTACCAATATTATAATAGGGTCCTATCACAAAGCCGTCAATGCCACTCAAAATATTTGAATTCCTCTTAAATATCTTTATTATTTACATCCCCTATAATCCTATGTAACTCTATGGAACTTATTTTCATATTATATTATCATATACAATCAACATCCAAGGGATATTTCATAGAATCATGAAGTACTAAATGTGAGTAATCATATTTATTTAAATTATTTCCTTTCTACAATAATTTTAAAAATATAATTCACAAATGAATTTTTAATGAAATTAGTGTTGGTTATATACTGAATTTTATTTGTTCTATGAGAACAATAATTAATACCATCTCCCATTTTTCCATTATGAAAAGTGAAAATGACATTTTTGTTTGTACATGTGGGCTACCGACTCCACAAACTGAATTGTTTCCTTATCCTTAACCACCATTAATGAATAGTCATATTAAGAAATTTTATATATAAGTAAAATATATATATAAATTATTATGTTCTAAATATATTAAACCATATTATATATTTTCTCCCATTTAAGATAAATGAAATCCTCATCAATGCATTCATGTAGACTAAAACTACTTGGAGCAATATATTTCCGTATTCCATTCCTTAACTATCATCGCTGGATTGTCATGGGAATGGGTTTAAGGGGTAAATATGATTTTTATGATTTCAATATTATTTTGGAATGATAAATTCTGGAACATATTATTGATATGATCAATAAATGATCGTCGTTAATTCAATCAATTAAAGGAAATCATACTAAGATAAAAAATTTCTATTCAAATTATGTAATATTTTTATATCTGTTGATTATTCATATCATTAAATTAAAATTATTATATATCACACTATTTACCACTAAATTATATTATTATGTTGAAGGTATAATTATATTGAAACCAAATCACCTCATAATGTTCCATTAGTCATGTTATGTTCACGTTTGGGTTCGTTTGACAACCTACTAGATCCATAATATGAAATTATATCATGGATGACTATAAAACATAATTTATAATGTATAATGATATAAATATTTAAATATTGATTTTTGTTTTTGTTATAGATTTGATATATCAATATGAGAATAATTAACAAAAAACCCTTCATTGGTTATGAGTCACTTGAATAAGATTATTATGGATTTCATCTTCTATGATAATGAATGAAAACTCATTAAAAAAATTGAAACTTTAAAGAAACTTAATAAATAATAAATTTTTGAAAATTTTTGACTTTTTATTTTATAAATTTCTAATAATATTTAATTTCAACATCGATCTAATGAATCTAGAATAAACCATGAATGTTATAATAATCCCAATATGGTTAAATAAGTAAAAACTACATAATTAATATATATAAGTATAAAATGATTATAAATGAGGATTGTACCTTATTGTAGTTATGAATAATTTCCTAGGTTAGGTTATTAATAAAATTAATTTAATTATTCTAGATGTTTGGTGATAGCGGAGAATGAACCTAGGCAAAGGATATGGGTTTTATATCAAAATTTATCTCTATGTGACATTTGTTTTATTATTAACCAAATTTAATTAATGTGGTGTGTATTATAATTATTTGAGATGTTATATAATGGAATAAATTTTATTAATTTAAATTTAAATTTAATTTATGAACTCTCTTCCAATTTTTTTTTATTTAAATTCTCCTCAAGTAATAAATGGTTTTCTTGATTGAAATATTTTTCATGAGTCATAATCACTCAACATTTATTATCATTTTTCATGATTGAATTTTATTAAAATATGATAATTTTTTTCTATTTAGATCTTATTTAATGGGTAAATCATGTTTTAAACAAAATTATTCTTCCTTAATGAATTTATTCTTTCAAAAAAAATAATTATTTTTAGAATAATTCCCATATCTGTTAACTGATTATTTTATCTATATGCATGTTTTTACATCCTAACGATTGTGTAATTTTTCTATTGGAAACATAAATTATTTTTTATCTCTAATGATCTTGTAATTAACATTAATTAATTATTATACAATGTTTTTTTATCCTATTTAATATTTTGGTTTTGATTAATGTTTTTTTTCCAATTCAAAAAATTTTTCCATCCTTTCAAAATCAAAGGTTTTGTCTTCAAATACATATTTCATTTTGGTAAAAAGAATTATTTTAAGATCTATATTATTTAATATTTTTTTACATTTATGACATTAAAGTGTATTGATTAATTGTTTTTGAAAATTCTCTTCATTTTCAAATCTCCATTATCGAAGAGTCCTATAATGACAATGACCCTAGTTTCCCATAATCGATGCCTTATATTCTTACATTGGAACTATATACATGAATAAAATCCAAAAAACCCAAATAGTTTGGTAGTATTGAAAAAATAGATACATATATGGTTTTATTATTACATTGGTAATTAAATATATAACAATATAATGGACAATAAACTACTTCATAGACACTTATTTAATGATTTCATCTTTATAACCTGTGGAAGGAGAAATAAATAAAATGGCGAGATCAAATGATCAGTAAGGATTATAGACATCAGAATCATGAATAAATAATTATTAACACATATTCAATAATGAAAAATAAATATATAATAGTAAATGAATAAATAAAAATTCCCTGTAATCTATAACTGTAGAAGTAAATGTATCCATAGATTTCATCATAATAGAAATCACATAGATTATAATAGTTTAAAAATTAATGAAGGGAATAACTTATTATTGGAATTCATTTATCTGAAACAAGATACCACAACCTTCAATACCTTTTACAAGATTATTTATAACTAAAGGTATAACCTTGTTTAAATTGGGAAAAAATTCTCATGACACCTACCAAGGCATCGATGGGCTATCTATAACTAGGACCGACCAATTTTTATATATCCAAAGCATTCCTTGATTATTTTAATGATCAATTTATTTCATGAATCAATATTACTTATCAATAAATATCTTTATTGAGTAAAAGAGACATATTGAACATTTTTTTCTTAGTCAATAAAATAGCATTCAATGTAAGAACCTTCTGTAAAAATGGAATATGTTTTATAAAGTAATTATATCCATGATACAATAAATAGAGATATTTAATTCAAATAAAATTTCAATCTTAAAATTATATGTAAGGGGTATTGGATACACCACATAAATATTATTAAGTGCGGAATACAAATTAAGTTTCAATAAAATTGAAAATTAGATGATGTCCCTTAACTTTAACTTCCCTTATGTCAAACAAGATTTTAAATCTTTTACAATTATTTAAATTAATTTATAAATTAATAATATAACTATATGAAATCATATATGGTACTCTAATGTCATGCAATCACCCATTTTTTGATAATATTTTTTCAATACCCTTTTTTGAGTGTTAATTGGTCTGTATTTTATTCATATTTTTCATTTAAAAATCTGTACTTGTGAAAAGGATTTATTTAAATCATATAAAGAATTATATTATTGTAAAAAATATCATACGTATTGATGAAAAAATAATTTTATAAACATTTTTGAATGGTGAAAACAGAAAATGATTTGCATCGTGTCATGGGGAGGGTGGGTCATACATTTTCCCGAGGGACAATATCATTTAATTAATGGTGAAATAGTGAGGAAGTGGGTAGTATATTAACATTTATATAATAAATATGAGGTATTAATTATCATATATATATAATATTTCCATGATTATACCCATCCAAAAATGGTGGTGATGAAAAAAAAAATTACACCATGGTGTTAAGACGGTAAGCCGTATAAACACAGACACGTGATGCTTTAGTTTTTTAAAAGGATGTATAAAAGAAAAAAATATGGAATATAAATTATTATAATAACATATAAAAATATATATAATACTTGTTTTATTAATTTATATTTTAATAAACACATGAAGATGTAGTATAATAAAAAATTTACTCAAATGTGTAGGTAAACACAATTACCTCTTCTTTGGTGGGTTTTCTTTAGACATCATCTTAAGGAATCTAAGGATTGTCTTTTTTGAATAAAAATACCTCCATAACATGAATAAGGATTTCATGAAGTAATTTTTTTATAGTATGGTTGAGATATAAAATTCATGGTTTAGATATTAAGTGAAGGATGACATTCAATTTTGTAATTGTGTTGAAGGGAACTTTAGGAATTCCTTAAAATATTAAAATTTATTTAATTTTATTCTTGGAGAAAAGACGTAAAAAAAATTAAATCACAGGTTATTTCATTATATTCCCAATATTATACCATTTGTCCTCATTCATATTTTTATGATTTTTAATTAATTGTATACTATATTAGATTCATTAAAATAATTATTGTAAAAAATAACACAATTTAATTCTATGATAGTTAAAACACCAAATAAAAAATAAAATTAGTACCATATATTTTATTATATAATAGAAATTACTTATTTATATATATATAATTCATGTATCATCTTAATTATCTAAAATATTATTCATTTAAATATTATTAATATCATTTATTTGCCTTTTCTATTAATTTAATAGTTAATGTATCATCGTTGTGAAAACATTTAAGGCATTTATTTCATCCCAAAAAATTAAAAATAAATTTACATTATAATAAAAATATTTATATTTGAAAATAATATTTATAGTTTAAAATATCTTCTTAAAAACCATATATTCAAAATTTACACTAATTAAAAATTATCGTTTGAAAAACTTGACTTTCATTCAAAAAAATATTATTAGGGACTTAAAGTCATCCATGTGAATCCAAAAGGAACCAAATTCGAATGAAGGATGATTAAGGACAAGTATTATTCATAAAATAATACTTATCTAATTTTTCTGGTTATTTAAAAGTTCTTATAATTTTAATTAAAATTAATTTATTAATTTTTCTTCTTTATGCACAAGCACTGCATCAACATTTCGTATGCACTAATGTTTATTATAATATATATAAAAATTAAAAATAAATTAAAATAATAAAAATAATTAATTTTTATCAAAATATTTTTTTAGATTCATTACTTCTTTATTTTTACACATATCAATATCAAGACAACTAATTTAATTTGTTAAATTGACTTTTCTTACCTAGTGCAAGCATTGTAGAAGCATTTGGATTCATGTTATATAATTATAAAATTCAATAACATCAATAAAAATGATCATTAATACATAATAAATATAAAAAACTCATGAAAATACTTTTTATCATGCAATTATTATCTATAAGGAACCAAATTTTACTTTTCCAATGTTGCACATGCATGGTGTCAACACTAAAAATTAATATAATATTTATCATGAAATATATTATAATTTACATGGAATGAGTTAATTTTATTATAAATTTATATTATATTTTAATGCATAAGTATTTATATAAGTTTAATAAATTTTAGATCATATATATGTTTTGACGATATCACAAAATATATAGTATTTCATAAAAACTATATTTTTTATATTTATCAAAAAATGAAGATTTGTAAAAAAATACAAATGATTGACTATTATATAATTTTTAAATTAATATTTAAAAAATATAGCTCATTTATTCAAATAGAAATGATGAATGTTTTATAATTTAGTTTTAAAATAATTGCACCCGTAAAACAATATAGCATTTTAATGTCTAAAATTGGATTCACTGAGATCTTATGCCTATAATATACATTGGAAGAATGTAAAAATAAATGATTGAATATATAATATATAAATGTCATTATGATCACTTATTAATTGTAAATAATTACTATATTATCAATTAGGTGGAAGATTATATATTTCATAATGTGGTTAATACTATTCATTCTCCACAATTTAAAAGTTTGGTAATAATATTTTACTATTTATTTATGCTTGAAATTGGGTGAAACATAAGATATTGAAGAGATTAAATTTAAAAAAAGACAATACATAAAATATTTGGGTTCTACATTCTCTCCTATTTCAATATATTGTGTCCTCTCAATTTGAAATCAATCCTCAAAAATCAAATGTTAATACATAGAAATTATATTGTGGGAAACCCACATTGTAAATATGGATAATAAAAAATCCTCTCAAATAGAGGGAAATTGAAATGTGATGGTCACCACTAAATTATATTTTCAAAGAGGATAATAGAAGTTGGAAATGAAAACCTATATTTGGGAGAGAAATCTAACTAACATGTTTTAATAGAGGGTGATTGGGAACGTGGTCATTCGAACGTTAACCACAATAAAACTTTAAATATTATGATGGGATAAAAGACTGTTGATTTATCAAAAATAAAACATAAAAAATAACTTTTTTGTTCAAAAATACTTTTGGTAGAGTTTAGGGTTTCTTTTAATATTCTTATAAGAACTTGAGAAAATATTTTTACATGATTACATTCTACATAATAAGAATAATCTCATGCTTTGGTTATGATTTTTTATTTTTTCAATTAATTTTGTACACTGAGTTATATATTAAATATTAATTTTTATTCCTTATGAACATTCGATTAATAATAATTTCCAAAATTAATTCATTTACTCTAAATATTAATTAAAACAAAAAAAATGTTTGCACATAGTATCCAATAAATGAAACATTAACATCAAAACATAATATCCATTTTTCAACTTAATCAATACAAACATTAATATTCATTGAAAATAAATTTTTCTACGTTTATAGTCTAAAAAAATTATAATGAAGGTCACTAAACATTAAAAATAATATTCACATCAGGTTTTCCCCAAACAACATAAGACATCTCTTTTTTTCATCTACCAAATATATGAATACCTTAATAAGATTTAAACATTAATACAAACATGAATACTTTGAAACATAAAGTCTCAGGTTATTGAATATATTTCTGTAAAACCAAACATCTAATAATCCCAATAAATATAGCATAAACCATAAAATCGCTAACCTCATTATTGGGAACTAATTCCATCCCATAAACATCCATTTATCGTTATTATTTTAATATTAAGATCATATTTAGGATTTCCTCCCCCAATAATGTTTATTAAAAAAGATAAACATTCCATAGAATAACTTTTATTGGATACAAGAAATATTCATCAAATCCCTTCAAATCCAAAAATTATATTGTATTGTAGTAAAATACAGATATATTTCATGAATCTTATCATATTACATTGATCCAAATACATGATATCACTAATCAGTCAACTTAAGATGAATCAATAATTTAAAATTGACCTTTATCCCTTTGCTTATTCTATTGAATAATCCCTTGACACATTAGAATTTTTTTGTAGAGTACCCCATATCCATAGAGTGGAAGCATTATACATTGGAAAATTAATTCTTACCATTGAAATTGTGAGAATAATGGATTATTTTCCTAGACTGAAAAAATACTTTTTTAATCATATATCAAGGTGTTTACATCCAAAATTACAACATGTGGAAGATAAATTATTTCCCTTCTTCCCCTTATGCATACTTTTCTTTTTTATCATCTTCTTCTTTTACTTCCCTTATAAATCATATGACATAGAGAGTTATTTTTCAATATTTTTAACATTTGATACCCTCTCGTCATATGATGAAAATATTTTGGAGAATAGTTCCAATCAGTAGATTTTTTTTAAACCACCAATGAAAAAATCAATCATACTCATTGTATTTTGTGCATTTATATTATTTCCACTCATTCAACTGGGGTCCTTTTCTAAAAATGGAATTAACTATCATAAAATAATGAACCATACTATATAATCTAAAAAAATGTGATTGTAAAATTAGGTATAATTAATCTCTAAATAATAATCATGGTTTATTTGAGAATATTTCCAAATTTTATCATAGGTTTTCATTCTTTAATCTATGATTTACTAATTCTTGTTCCCAATTTTTCTACTAAAATTCAATTGATACCAAATGTAAAGACCTAGACCTTAGTAGCATGACACTAGTCCCTTACATTATTAAATTGGAACTTGATAGAAGATAAAAATGTCAATGGACAAAAATGTTTAGTAGTATTGACAAGAAAGATAAATACATGGTTACCTTTTTAAATTAGTAATTAATCATATACTATAACAAAGGAAAATAAACTGCTTCCTTGAAAATTATTCAAAAACTTCATTTTCATAACCTAGGGAAGGAAAAACAAATAATAGGGTGAGATAAAATTATATTTAAGTGTTACATGCATTTTAATCATTAATCAATAATAATTGAAACATATTTAACAAGGCATAATCAATATGGAAAGGTAAATAACTAAAAAACATTCCATTTAATTAATAACCATATAATTAAATGAATCTATAGATATTTTCATAGTGAAAATATTATGGATTATAATAATTGAATCCTGATTGAAAGAAATTATTAATTATTGGATGTCGGGTATCTAGCACATGATACCACCACCATAAAGACCTTTCAATACATAGTTTAAAACTATAATTTGACACCCATTTAATTTGGCCAACTATTTGGTCATGTGAGACCTATTTATGCATCAAGTGGCCATCAATAAATGGGTATCATCCATGTATTTATGTAAAAATAATTCCTCAATCATTTTAATGATTATTTTAACTCATAAAAAAATATTACTCATTAAAAAAATAAATATTTTTTAAAAGATAGGGATTAAAAAATATTTCCTCAGCTAATCAAATAACATTCAGAGTAAACACCGTATGGAAAATTGTTATATGATTTGTATTGTACTCATATCCATGATAAAAATAATATAAATATATAATAGATATATAATTTCAAACTAAAAATTACCTCAAATGGGTAGTAAATACACCACATAAAAGTTATTAGGTTTACAATACCATGTAAGTCTCAATGAAATGAATATTGAGATGAAGTCCCTTACATTTTGCAACCCTTTTGTTGAACATTCTTTAAACTCGGGTATAATGATTTTAAGTAAGTTATTAATTAATTATTGAACAATATTATGTCATATATGACCCTATTATATCATCTTATCGCTGATTTCTTAATAATAATTTATCACTAACCTTGTTTTGGGTTTTAACTTCTTCATTTACCATTGGATTTTTTTTCCTTGTAAGTCCCATTTATTCTATATAATATATTGGTACATAATATCCAGAATGTTATTAAGGTTATATATATCGTATTTATTTATTATAAATATTTTTTTCATCATTTTTTAATGATGAACATGGAAAATTAATCGAGATGCATCGTGGAGCCGGGATATCATACGTACGCATGAGTAACAATATGATTCGCATAATATTGAAACTATAAGGAAGTGGATAGTACAATTATTTTTAAATAATCAACATAATGTCATAAATATAATATATAATTGTTATTTAAATCATTTTATCCATCCAATAAAATTGGTGATGCAAATAAAATTGCAACACGTTGTGGAGACGGTAAGTCATATATACGAATGTGTAGTGTTTTTGTTTTTTAATAGAATAGATAAAAGGTGGAATATGGTCATCTCATTAATCATAATAACATATTGGAATATATTTCATACTAGATATATTAATTTATCATGGAATAAACTCCTAAAGTTGATATAGAAGATGTAATGAACATGAATGAGTGGGTAAACACAATTAACTCTTCTTTAGCGAGCTTCCTTTAGACCTCCTATTATAGAATCCATGGTGGGAATTTGTAGTAGACCAAGGCATCCAACTCAGGGATAATTAATTTGATAACATAATTTATAGAATATGGTAAATCTATAAGGCTCAAGGTGGTGAAAAGTAGTAAATGACGGAGTTCCCTTTTATAATTGAGGTGAGTGGAACTTTATGAATTCCTTAAAATATTAAAATATATTTATGGATATTCTAGGGGAAATGGTTTAATAAATGGATATAAAGTAGTTGATATTAAATATTTGACCAAATATTATCCCATTTTGACTTATTCAACCAAAATTATTTAAATTAAAAAAAATTATTCATGAAATATCATTACTATATAATCTAACAATAGTCATTAAATGATTTTAAAAACCTCAAAAAAAAGAATCAAATTCAAAAAAAAATATTTAATTGTATCCTAGAAATTAAATTATTATCTAGATAAATCTTGAATCATCTTAATTATTTATAATTATATTTCTTAATGTATATAATATCATTTATTTTATATTTCCATTAATTGAATAATTACTCCATCATCATTTAACATTCATTGAAGGCAATTATTTCTTCTATAAAAATTAAAAAAAATATAGAAGTTAAATATTTTATATTTCTAGAAAAAATTTATGGTCGATCATTTTTACTAGAATAGAATATATAAAAAAAATTTTCCAATTAAAATCCATATTGGGAACATCTTTTGTTTATTTTAAATAAAATTTTATAAGGTTATTATAGTCATCCTTGTGGATCCAAAAGGTCAAAATTTTCAACAAAGGAAGATTTTTGTAGAGACTTATTCAACCAGTTATATTTATATAAATTGTTGGTTCATTTAAGGGTTCTTATAGTTTTATTTAAAATTACTAAATTGATTTTACTTATACTTGAACAAGAACTGCATCAGTACTGCATTAAGATTAAAGTTAATTATTATATATATATAAAAGTTTTAAAAATGATTATATTGAAATTAATTAATTAGTATCAATATAATTTTTTATATTCTATAATTATTTATATTTACTCATATCCATATAAATGAATCTTATTTATTTTGTTAATTTGAATTTTATTGTCCTGAACAAGCATTGCACAACAATTTGGATAAGATTCATGTTATATTACTATGAACTAAAAAAATATAAGTAAAATATATAATTTATAAAAAAAATTAATAAAATAACTGATAAAATACTTTTTAGGACTCAATTACGATATATAAGGATCAAAATATGACTTTTCCATCGCTACGTAGGAACTACGTTGACAGTGAAAATGATATTTATATATATATATCAGAAAATGAATTATAATTAATATTTTATGAATTATTTTTGTACAATATTTCTTTTATATTATCATAAATTATTATTTAAATAAGTATTATAACGTTTTATATCATAGTTTTTCTTTGACTATATCACAAAACATACCATACTTTATAAAAAACTACATTTGACTATTCACAAAAAATTGCTACTTCTCATTAAAATACCAAAAACTCACCATAAGATGATGTTGAAATTAATATTTCTAAAAAGAATTTATTTTCCCAAATAAATATTATAAAAGTTTCAAAAAATAGTTTCAAATAAATTGACCCATTAAAAAATGGTAAAACTACCTTTAGAAAAAATATTGCTTTGTTATGCATAAAATTAGATCCATTCTTATCTTATGCCAAAAAATATTTTTAGATGAATGTATAAATATATTATTGAATATATAATATATTAATTTCATTAATATTGAACAATAATAGTGATTAATTACTACATTATCAATTAGATTGACAATTATATATTTTATAATGTGGTTAATATTATTCATTACTACCAATTTTACTACAAGGTTATTATAATATTTCATTGTTAATTTTATCTAGGAGTTTCATGATATAGAATCTATTTAAGATATCATATTTAAAATGACACATTCTATAAAATATTGAGTTGTTACATTCTCCCATCCATCAATAAATTTCATCCCCACATTTTGAAATTGCATTTCAAAAATAAAAGTTTGATAATTGAGCGTTCCTTTGAGGGAAACCCACCTTGGAAATAAAGACCACAAAAAATATTATTAATAATAAAGGAAGATTAATGTTAAGGTCATCTAAATATTATACTTATGGGTATGATTATATAATTTGTGAGTATAAATAAAGACATGTAAGATAAATCTAACTATCATGTTTTGATTGAGAGTGATAGAGAAAATTTTTCATTAAAATTTTAAACATCAAGAAAACATAAATTTGTGATGGGTTAAAAAACCATTTATTTCTCATAAACTATGTAAATGGATAAAAAAATTAAAAAATAATTTTCATTGATCTAAGTGATACATTTAATATTCATATTAGAACTTTAGAATATAAACTTACTTTACTATTTTCCTTTCATAAGAATAATATTATCCATTGGTTATGTTTCTATCTATTTTCAATTCATTTTGTACACTTGGGGGAGGATATTCAAGATGAATATTTATTCTAGATTAGATTTTAATGAATGATAATGTCCATAAGCAATTTATTAATCCTATAAAGGTTTTGTGAAATAATATAAAATGTTGGCACATAGTATCATATAAATCACAATTTAACCACAAAAAATAATATCCAGTATTCAAATTAATATCTTCAAACTTCAATATTTATATAAAATAAATTTTTCCAAGTTCACACTCTAAAAAATTTATAAAAATGGTCAGTAAATTTCTAAAATCCACATAACATCATATTTTCCACAACAAAATAATGCAACTCTTTTTTCCATACACCATTTATAAGATTCACTTTATAACATTTAAAACATAATAAAAACATGGATACCTCCAAAAATAAATTCCATGTTGTATAAAATATTTTCGTAAATCCAAAAAGTCTAATAATCCAAAAAAATATAACATAAACCATCAAATCACTAAACATATTCTTAGAAACCACTATTATACCATAAAAATCTATTTGTAATTATTATATCAACATTAAGAACATATTAAGATCTCTTCCCTAGATCATGTATTATACAAAACATCAACTTTCCAAAAAAACACATCTCTTGGTTACAAGTATTATTCATCACATACCTCAAAATCCATAATAAAATTGCACTATTATAAAATCCTTATATGTTTCAGGATTATTTTCATATTTATTGGATCTAAATACATAAGAAAACTAAACCTTCCTCTTTAGGTGTATCAATATTTTATGATTTTCGTTGATCCCTTTCCTTCTTCTAGGGAATATTCCCTTTACCCTTTTGAAATTTATTTTCCTAGTTCTCCATATACTTATAGTGTAAGAATTGTAAGTTGGAAAATTATTTCTTACCATTCAGTTCATGATTATAGTGGATTAATTCCCCCCACATCAATCAGAATTATTTTTACATTCAATCATATATCAATTTTTCTTCCAAAATTATCACATGTCGAAAAATAATTTTATCCCTTCTTCCCTTTATCCATATTTTTCTTTGTCATCCTCTTCTTATGTCGCTTTAATTCGATGTCATAAGACTTAGTAATTTATTTTTCTATACTTTTATTATATAATACTATATCCCTAGATAATGATAATATTATGGGGACGGGTTCCCTTTATAATATATTCTTAAACCCATAATATAAATAATGATTTTTACTCTTTGGATTATGTGCATTGATACATTTTACATTATTTCATATAGGTTCCATTTCTAAAAAGGGAATCCACTAATATAACATTGAAAAACATAATGTATAATATCCAAACTAGTGAATGAAAATTTATGTATATCTAATTTGTAAATCCTAAGATTGGTTTTTTTGGGAATATTTCGAATTTCCATCATAGGTTTTTATTTTCTAATCTTTGGTTTCCAAAATATACTTCCAAATGTATATACTAAAAGTCCTATGATACAAACTATCATGACCTCGACCCCAGTAATATGAATCGGGTGCCTTAATTTATTACATTATCACTACATAAAATATTTAAATCCCAAATGATCTAATATTTTAGTATTATTGAATAACTATACACATAAATTGTTCTTTTATTACATTGTTAATTATGTATAGAACATAAAAAAGGAAAATAAAAAGTTTCCTTGAATCATATTTAATGATTTCATCTTTATAACATGGTGAAAGAAAACAGATAAAAGAGTGAGGTAAAATGTCCATTAACGGTTAATATTGTAGAATCATGAATTAATGGTAAGTGAAATATATTAAATAATGAATAATCAACATCAAAATGTAAATAACTAAACACAAATTCTATTTAATCAATAACAAGGGAATGTAATGCATCTATAGATTTTTTCATAGTAAAAATATCATGGATAATAATAATTGAATACAGAATGAAGGGAATGAATAATTGATGGAAATCATGTATTTGGAACATGAATAAACTACTGTAAAGACCTTTCATATGACATATTAATACTACAAGTAATATAATATTTAATATTTCCAAATTCTTTTTCTCATGAGACCTAAGGATTCATCAGGGGGGCTATCTAAAACTAAGACCCACCCTTGTCTGCATGTCCAAAGTGTTCTCCAAATATATTAACGATAAATTTAATTCATGAATAAATATTCTTTATTAATAAATATTCATATTTACTGAAATATATTGATTTAACAAGATTTCTCTAGTAAATCAAATAACATTCATAGTAAAAGTCGTATGTAAAAATGTTATATGGTTTACATAGAACTCATATACATGATAAAAATAATTTTTTTATTTATAGTAAAAATAATTTCAAATAAAGAATCATCTCATTGGGGTAGTAGATATGCCCCATAAAAATGATATGGTTCATAATACCAATTATATCTCAATATAATGTAAATTGAGATGATGTCCAATACCTTATGCATCCCTTTGGTTGAATATAATTTAAACTAATTTATAATGATTTAAATTATGTTATTAATTAATACTATAATCATATGATTTCATTTATGATTCTCTTATATCATTTTATCACTCATTTTTAATAATATTACGTCATTACCCTGGTTTTTCATGTTAATGCTTCATTTTCCAATGCATGTATTGTCATGTAAGTATCAGTTCTTATTCATATGATATTGTTCCATCATCTTTATAATGGTATTCACTTCATAGATATCATATTTATTCATTCCATATAGTTTCCCTTAGAAATGTCACTTCGTTACCGAGATCATTATTTTAGAAAGGTTTCCAACGAGTTTGTTCATGGAACCATAAACACACAATAGATCTGTAACCATAGGGACCTACTTTCCAATGGGTGGAACTCATTAGAGATTTTTACCCACTATTCTTAAGAACTCTCATTATTCAAGAGGATTGGCGGTCATTCTCATTAGACCATTTTCGATAGAACTATTTCCTACTCTAGGACTCTCATATAGCTTCATGATATGATCATTAATCCTTCATTAATTCCCAAGTATGATGTGAGTTACCCCAAATTAGCAATAAATTATTTTCATGTGTGGAATTCATAATCATTTGTATGTATTCAAGGTTCTTCATTATTGTAGATATCTTTATGTATTTGAGGTTCCCCATTAATTATATCTACTCATATAATACATAAAGATGATTTGGTCATTATTATGACTAAACTGATTTTCTAGCCATGCAGTGGGGTAATCGAGAGTTTATAGTTATATGGGTATATGAATATCACTTTATAATTTATCAACTTCTACAAAGACATAGGTTGTTATCTTTTGGGGATCGAACCAGTAAATTTTCTTCTTACATTTCCTTTTGAAAGGAATTGGAACCCATGTAGTTCGGTTCCACTTAATGGGTCACATCATACCATTTAAGGTGATGTGATGAGGACCCAACCATACAGTTTAACAGCATGTGGCAAGGATTTCTAGGAGGAAGGTTCCTTTTCAATTATTGGTGCAGGACTTATGTTGAAATAACCTACAGAATTTTGAAGGTATATTAATTTCCAAGATAAATTAGACCCTACTAGGGAAATTTATCAATGGAATAGAGTTGGTTTTGGATGTTGGGTTTTAAACTCTAATAGGATTCATACATATTCTATTTGGATGGAAATCAATGCCCACATAGTTTATTAGTGAGGATCCATACCTATAGAGGTCCTCATGGTTATGTATCATAGTGGAGTATGTCCCTTTAAGATGATAGGTTGGGGTTACTCTAAAGAAGGATATCCCTTGTGAAGGGTCCATGTGGGATGTTTTCACTAAAGGTGATTTGGGGGAAAATCTTAGGGTTTAATCCTAAGGAGGATACCCAGATTAAGAGAATTATAAATAGAGCTTATTTTAAAGGAGGATGCCCAATCAGCTCTGGCCTTAAGTGGGATTCATATTTGTAATAGTTATGGTGGGAAAAAGATTTCTTGTAGTTCATTATGGTTTATTGATTACTCCTAGAAGGAGGACCACCTTAGGTTGGAATGATTTCTCATTCCATGGATGGGATGATATAGAGCTCAAGCCTTGATAAGGATTCCAATTATTCCCAATTATGGACAAAATCATAGTTCTTGTAGTTCATTTCATTTTGGTGGATTGTGGGTATATTTTTATCATTAAAAACCTCTAAGAATACATTATTAATGATTTGTGTGTGAAATAATATAACGTTAAATACTCAACAAACCACACACTATCCATCTTTTGATAGTGGATGTCAAGGTTGATGTCAATAGAAGTGGCCGAGGTGATCATGGTAGAGCCTTGGGAAATGGAGGAATAGGATGAGGATATGATACATCTATATTTACACATTAAATTTGATGAGTTTATAAGTTAAATAAGGAATGATGGTTGAGGATACTGATTTGAGAGTGGATAGGGTTTGAATTCCCATCCCCTTTATGAATCAACTGCTATGAGTAAGAGAAGAGTGAAAAGGTGCAACATCCTACAAAACATTCTAGGGGATTACACTACAATGGATGCCCTAAAATTAGTTGTATAGTGTTGGATGAGGAATTAATTCCCTATAAAAATGAAATGAAATCATAATCCTCGCCCTCCTCACTATGAACCAGAGGCTCTAGATCTCAGAGAGGGGAAATGATAGAAGATTTATTATCCCTAAAATATGATATTCTGAACTCATCAACACTATCCCTTGGGTGTGGAACTACGTGACTGTGGATATAGAAATCTATAGATTCCATGAGTATCTTTGCCCTCTGGTAGGACATGTGTGGAAAACCTCTAACCATATAAATACAAATCCATATGGGAGACATGCTAATGTTCTTTTCCCTATGGTTTTGTAAATTTGAAGGTCTTTGTAGAGGTTTAAAAAGGTCCCTCAAAGAGAAAGGTTCCAATTAATAAGAGGCCCTTAAATGAGTGGCTTTTAGGGATTCCTAATTGAT
Organism: Viscum album; assembly: GCA_963277665.1. NCBI lineage: Eukaryota > Viridiplantae > Streptophyta > Magnoliopsida > Santalales > Viscaceae > Viscum > Viscum album. The sequence goes on along the minus strand of OY728159.1, from coordinate 1,414,271,641 downwards.
GGATCATATAGGAAAGAATTTGTTTCAAACCAATAATGATCATGCAAGGGGTGAACCACTCTAGGGGTATCCAAGAAACAGGGCTTGGGTGAATTTTTTGCACCTTAGGAGATGAAAACCCTGTATGACAAGAATTATGTTAGGCTTAGCTCAAGCCATCAATACTTTCCAAAGATATTCCTAGAAGTGTGTAGTTCATGTTCCTATTTGAGGAATGTATGTCTCTATAGTCCTCTTGAATAATGGGGTTGGGAGAATGAATGGTGCAAGTGTTTTTACAATAAACTCCATGAGGCTAAGCTTCACTATTACCCTTTTAATATCCCTTTTATGTGTTAGGAAACTACATTGGAGAGTTAAGAGGACTTAAGTGAATCACGTAGGATATTAGAGTATCAATATTTCTTCAAGTGAATTCTTTTGTTAAAATTATTACCGCCAATGGTATATTTTTAAGAAAATATGAGACTCTGGGAGAAGGTGTCTGGTTGGAAATGTGAGGTAGCATGCATTTTCTTGCAAGACGACAGTGATTTTGGAAACCTTGGGCAAATAATTTTTGGAAACATTGTGAATAATTGGCATTCTTCATCTACCTTATGTTTCTTTTTTAAGTCATTTCCCTTTTATACTTTTTTATTCATGCGATGAAACAGAGTGTTAACAAAATCCCACCTTAGAATTTTATCAAATTAAAGAAAGAGGGTATAATTAACAGTTAAATGGGATGAAAAGGGATATATTGATTACATAGTAAACCAGGTTTAGTTGATTATGTAGGTCTTCCGTGAAATATAGTCACACAGATAGGATTTCTCAACTATAAATAGGGCCTTCACATTACTGAAAAACTATCACCATTCGGAAATTTGTGCTCTCCCCATTCAATACATCTTCGCACGTTCCTTTCTTATTGAATATTTTTTTGTGTAGATACAATGTGTATTTGATAGAGATATGTGTGTTCCATAATATTATCAAGACACTTACAAGTTGAACATTCACTTACGCTCAATAATTCCTTCGTCAAAGTTTCCTTATTTATGATTTTTTTTCAAATTGAACCTACTCTAAAATAAACATGATATTTATTTTTTGGTTCAATGGATCCCAATAGGATCACAAACAGTGATGAGTTTTCTTTCAATAGAACTTCATAAATGATAAACATAGTAGGGAATGATTACTACGACATTTACAATACCACCCATCCTGATCTGTCAAGGTATCTGAAGAAATACGATCATGATTTTTAAAGAGTATTAATCTTCTACATTATAGTTACAACCATTTGTAAAAATTACATATGTCAGATTTGATGAATTTTCTCTAAGTCTCTTTGTTTCAAGATTATAAGAAATTCCCATAAACCAACATTTCCAGTGTATACACATATATTAATGTGGTGATCATCACCAAGGGCCATTTTATTCATCACAACCAATGTGCTTCAGATCTAAAACCACATACAATTAACTAAATTCACACTGTTATTCTTACATTTTTTGAGATTCATAGGAAGATCAAACCAATTAGTAGAAAATAAGTTAGGAAATTTGATTAGAGGGGGTGTTTAGGACGCATGGATGTGGGAATTTTGTGTACACAAAACCAATGCATAGTTAAAAAAATATCTATAAGGCATCGAAATTTATGAGTTTTTATGGGTAGGGAAGACCAATGTGTATAAGAATGATGATTTTGTGCTATAACTAGTGATCTGGTGGAGTATATAGTTAAATAATTTTCATGTGACGCATGAATATGTTAGAATTATCTTGTGGGATATTCACAAGATCAATGGGGATACGATCCTTGTAGGAATGTATGATGAATTCATTATACCAATGTAAATGTGGAATGTCACCAGTAGGACACCATTTTTATCACATGATCTGGTGAAAATAGATTACAATATCAAGAAAAAAATCCCCATGCCAGAAAAGATATTCATCTGGAGATGATGATGGGCTATTTCATGAATAATAAGGGTTAATGACCCTAGTGTGAGTGTCCAATGAGTTTTACCAAAGAAATTAAGATAAATTCACATGATACCTTAGATCCAATTCTTGAAAAATGAGAGTTTCACAAGTTTGGATATTTAATCAACACAAAAATTTCATTCAAGGCTTGTCCTATTGGATTTTTGGCTATGTGTCTTAGTACTTATTTATTGCCTTTCCATGATTCCAAAGTCAGTATCAGGCCTAAATCATTTGTTGTAGCAATCAATTTGGTAGAGATGAAAATGGAGGGCATGGACACCCATGTTTTGGAAAATATTCACTAGATCTTGTTGCACATTCATGGATGTAAGGATCAATTTATAATTTCAAGAGCATTCCACGTTTTGTGAGGAGCTATCACAACATATTTTTGGACTTATTCTTTGTATAGTGGGATATTATGCCTCGAGAGATCAATTTGACCATTCACTCCACATTTCTCTATTATTTCACTACTATCCTTAAATTCTTCAGAAATTAAAACAAGTATGAATTTATTGAAGGATTTCAACTTCATTCCTTATAGAAATCCACCCATTGGAATGTTTGTTGATGGTGGGATAGAAAACATAGAGCAAAGGACATACATGGAAGCCTTCAAAGAATGTTTTCTAGCAGCAAGGATCGATAGTGAAATCATATGTGAGGCCAGAGCTCCTTAACGATTTGAACGTGAATTAAAATGTCTTAAATTAATTAATGTATCCCCTCTGGTGCACGTTATATTATAAAAAAAATATTATGGTGTCTTAATAGCTATGGTTTCTTATATTTATATAACTGACAAGGTTGGTGATTAATCTACCATCAATTGCTATAGAAAATAGATTGACAACATGGTATGATGAAGAAAGGATTACATCATTCCCTAAAGGGGTAATAGACATTTTTGTTCCATAGGATTCAGTAATGAGGCATTTTAAGAAATAACCTTCTCATTTGAATGTTTATTCAACTCATTTAGAGGTAGATTCATCAAATATGTAGGGTGGGGATGATGAGGTTCTCGGTTCATCGATATAAACCCATGTGTGATATAATCCACCAACCAGAATCTAGAAGAATACCCCATCACCACCAACAGATTATTCACCTTAATGGTTTAGTCTCCATCAAAAATAAGATACTCAGTTTCAATTTTCTTGTCCACCATATGTAATGGATTGAATTGGGAATCTCATCAAATCAATGGTAGCATAATCATACTCTTATCAAGCCATGATTTATTCTGAATACAAACGATTATATGTGACTCAAACATGGAAGTACATGTCCTTTGATGCTAAATCCAAGTGGGATTTCCCATATGGTAGGATACATATTCCTGGGATAGAAGATCTTTGTACACCGTCTAGTATTTTCTTTGAGGATAATCATACTAAAATGGGATTCCATATTTGGGAGCTAGAAATTCTTATCTATGCAACTGATAATCGAGTCTTTTCTACAGGTCGAGTTAAGGATATAATAGATCTCGGTGCTATTGTGGGGATCAATCACTCATCTTTTGAGTAATGGTGTGACTTTTTCGATCCTGAAGACATATGTTATCTTCTTCTCAAACTCTTTACTACTTTACCTTTAACATTTATCTAAATAATTATTAATTAGGGGATATACGATTTTTATTTTCAGATGGATAAAGGAAAATAAAATTAGGTTTATTCTCCAAAGTTGGTACTACTATCGGGGTTACTAGGTCAACCATCAAATTAGAAGAATTATCTCTAGGCCAATAGGCCATAGAGGATGAAATGGTGGGAGATTTCAAACTATTGATACATATTTTTAGGGATGTTTATGTGAACCCTCCTGGGAAGAAGATAAAGAATAAAGAATGTCAAAGGGTTAAATCCATGTCTAAACTCTTTGTTATCATCAATAAGACTTCCTAACATCATTAATTTTTTTATTTTGATCAAGTGTTTAAAATTATTGGAAATGAATGAAATATTTCTATTTATTCCCTTAAAAAATTTAGGAATAATTCTTAGAGAAACAAATAAGGGGCTTCATACCAACCATATATTCGTGATAATGAAATAACTCCTCTGACTGAAGATGGGTCTAGGGTAGAGAATATATCATCTTATCATAGAACAGCCCATATCACTACTTCAGAGTGAGATAATACATATGGTATATCATAATTTCCTCATGAGAAGCTATATATCAGCGTATCAATTCTATTTATATAATGATTCATGTCTTTCTCATTGACCAAAGAATCCAAATATGACTAATTTTCACCCTTATGTAATCAACAAGGAGGATGTATAGGGTCCCCAGGCATCATCGGAGGGTCGTGAACAAACTTATCTATGTTATCCCATGGAAGATATTAACACGTGGATTAGAATTTTAATAGAGTACATTATGAATCTTGACAAGTATTATGATGAAATATTAGAACATACTAATATTCCTACTACTTTGGAAGAATTTGGGGTATAATATAAAAAACTAAATGGACCGTAGTATTTGTTTTTCATTAAATGAATATTCAAATTTTTGATTATCTAATCATGATTTGTTGGAATGCACATATTCATCCATGAAAACATCTATAGTGATGGTTTAGGGAGAAGATGTTGAAATCACTCTCAATCTCTGTAGAGACCCAAAGCCTGACGTACATGGACATTACATTACTTTTGCGGAATACTTAGTACATAAAAAAAACACACACACAAGGACTGTAATAGTTTAGTGTCTTTGGAAACTCGTAACGTAATCTTCTAATCATGGTGAAAGATCTTCAACATCTCCCATAAAGATCTTCCCTTTTTTTTCTTACCTAAAACCTTTCTTTATATCTTGGGGAAAATAAAACATAAAAGGGTGATCTCAAATGCTCAGTAAGGGTAAACAAAAGAAATATCAATCACATCATGTTCATAAGAACATAACATTTTGGAAATCTTAACATGAAAAAGTGATCATAATATCATAACATGGGATAAATCGTAGTAGTGAAATGTAATCCCAATAATCATAACTTAAAAAATGAAACTTTGTGGCATACACACATAATCATAGAGAATCATTTCTTATTAGTCAAGACTCATTGCCAAGACTATCTTAGTGGACAAAGTTTATTTCTGAACTGAGTTCACTCCTCGTTTCAGTCCTGTTTCACTGAACCGGTTTAACCTGCCGTTCCAGCCATGTCTATCTCATGAGATATAAAAACTTTACCCAATTCATTGGAGGGAGATATAGGTCCCACCCATCTCATAATGATACCATTCTTATGTGTGCCACAAAATCATAAATCATACATCATTGCATAATCCATGTAATAAAAATGGGATTCTTAAATATCATGACATCATAAAACAATTCATATAAGATAAAGGAATTCGTAAAAATAATTCCATCACAACATAATCAAATCAATGTAATAATAGGTATATAAATAGAACCCTATATTATCTTAGATGGAAAATAATTTTGATAAAACACTTCAATCTCCATTCTTGAGGAAAATATCCTTTCTACTTCAAAAACATTTTCCTTTCTTAACATGTCATACAATTTTAAACTAAAAGAAGTTGATAAACTTGAAAACTTGTAAAGGAAGATTCTTGGAAATAATTTTTTAAAAATCTATTCATGTCGTATAAGTTGAAAAAACATTCTTCTCGTACTTTTGTCGGAAAAGTCAAAAAGTACCTCGTATGAAAAACGAAAAAAGATTCCTTTCATATCTTTTACTAAAAACTCACCAAAGGGTAAAATTGTATTTAAACAATTGTAGGTGGATGGAAATAATATTACATATTGAGGAAACATGGATGTGGATGATAAAATACACCCCAGTAAATACCAAAGTATAAACAATCTCGGATAAAATGATATTGTGATATTTTCCCTTACCTTAGGTCCGATTTGATTCGTAAGTGTCTGAACCTCCTGTATAATGATTTAAATAATTTCATTGACTTATTCCAGAATCATAATTATTTTTATGATATCATATATGGTTCACTTATGACTTTATTTTACCCGTTCTTTTGTAAATTCCATGTTAAAGCGCGTTTTGGGTAAAATCGTTTCATTTGTCATCCGTGTTTTGACTTGTAATTATTCATATGATTACTTAGATCATGATTACTTAATTCTAGAATATAAAACATGATTTATATATAATATATATTCATAATATACATAGATATAATAGATCAGCCAATGGAAAGAAATACACCGTTCATGGAGACGGTAGGCCGTACGTACGCATGAACGTTGTTTTCGTTTCCCTATTCAGTTGAATGGAATTAAGTAGATGACATACATATATATACACATAAATATAGTATCATTATTATGTCATATATTTCATGATTACTTATTATATATACTTTATAATCATTCATGAATGGTTAACGTGGAGAATGAATCTCATCGCGTCGTGGAGACGGTAGTCCGTACGTACGCACGAGTGATGATATCGTTCTCATGATCGTGGAATTTTATTGTAGTGTATGTATACTATTTCAGAATCAATATCACTTTACAATAATAATATATATTTATTATGTACACCATTATACCCATCCAAGTAAGGTGGTGGTGGAAAATAGATTACACCACGGCATGGAGACGGTATTCCGTATGTACGCACGCGCGGTGATTTCGTTTTCTGTAGGATGGATAGATGGTGAAATAGGGTTGTTTCATACTTATAATAACATGTCAGTATATGAGTGATACTGATGTTATTACTTCATAATGAAAAAACCTAAGAAGAATAAGTGGAAGAAGAAATAAGTTGAAAGAATCGGTAACGGACATTACCTCTTCTTTGAAGTGCCTCTTTGATTCCTCTTCTTAGGGCACAATAATTGGTCTTTAAAGAAGACCAGGACCTCTAGGATATTACTAGGGAAGTGGAGAAGAGAATTTGGAAGGTATTGGACGAGCTTGAAGGCTCAAAGTGGTGTGAGGAAGAGGGGGAGGAGGTTCCCTTTTATAAGGGAGGAGAGGGCCACCTTTGGAATAACTAAAACTATTATTTTATTATAAATCAAATTCGGTTTTAAATAGCTCTAAATTGATTTATTTCGAAGGTAAGGTGGGTATGGGTTGAAATACTCTCGTCCAATATAATTTTGACAAGTTTAGGTTCCTATTTTAACCTTATTATTTAGATTTAACATTAAGTAAAATAATTTTACTTTTACCGTGTCTTCTTGTGTTCTTATACTATAAGGTTAATAAACATACTATAAAAAGCAAAAAAACCCCAAGTTGTTTATTATTAATATATATAACCTTATCTAAGTTATTTGGCCAAACCTTAGATTTTTAGGAATAAAATAAAAATTTATAATATAATATTTGTTTTAAAAACTATTTTATTTCAATTTTGACACTATTTAGTAATTGATTTTTGTGAAAATCATAACAGAATGATTAGTTCGAAAAAAAATTAATTAAATCAATACTAACATGTCATATTAACCTAGAAAATTAGTGTAATTCATAAAAAGTCTCAAATTACATTTATTTTGGTATTTATAACATCAATTATGTCAATATTTTATTAATAAGATAATTACTGTGTCATCTTTGTGTCATAAATAAATTAAATTATTTAATGTCTAAAAATTACAAATAAAATACCATTATGTAGAAAATATTTTTAGATTTCTAATTAATATTTATAGTCGAATTTATATTATGTATAACCCTATATTAAAAATTATTTAGTTATTAAACTTTGATTTTAACTATTTTAACCCTTCTTTAAATAAATTAATAATAAATGTCCTAATCTAATCCAAGTGGGCCTAAATAGTCATATTTTATTCCTAAGGTTGTTTTTGGTCGAATGAAACTTATCCAATAGAATTAGTACATGTGTTAGGGTAATAATAATATCATTTTTACCCTTAATTACCCTATTTACTTTTAACCGTCGTAAAAAAAAGTAAAAAGTTACTATTCACCAAAAATTATTTTCATCTCGTTGAACCACATTTTACTTACTGAAATCAACCGTGTCTCTCAGATTTTTGAAATTTCACTCACAGAAGCGGTAAAGTTAAGATTTATGAAAAATTCATTTTTTTAACTACCACTTAGTGGTTTCACTATTCATCAAAAAATGGAAGTTTCCAGAAAAATACCAAAAATTAGGCCTAAGCTATATCTGATATTATGAACTCAAAAATGATGTCTATTTTACCAAATTAAAAACATATCAGTTGCATTAATTAATTTAAAAATTAATTCTCGTCATCAAAACAAATAGTGTGTTCTTAAGAGATAAGAACTATCAAAAGATGGACACTTGTTTATGTCTGGTTTAAATGTCAAATTACATCCAATGACCAACATTGTATTAAATTGTAAAAATATATTCTAAATATACTTTAAAACCAATCAAATTAATAATTTATCACTATTAATTATTTCGATTAAAAAGGTTGTTTTTAATTAAAATTTAGTAATTTTCACTATTCATCAGAAAATGAAAGTTATCCGAAAAGTACCAAAATTTCACCCAAAGTTAATTTCGATATTCCGAATCCAAAAATGAAGTCCATTTTGAAAAATAAAATTTACAAAATTTCAAAAAATGGTTATTACTATTCATAAAGTCTAGTTTTAATAATATTTTAATAGCATATTGTTGTTTAGTGAAACTCGTTATTGCGTACTACACACACTATCGAGGAAGGTCGCGATTGTGTGTAATTCAAGGAAAGTAAAGGATGCGTGTTGTGCAAGATTCTTTTGGTGTAGCGTACAACACAAGACATTAATGAAATCAAAAAGAATATTTTTCATAAAATCTCGGGGTGTTACATTCTACCCCCCTTAAAATGAATTTTGCCCTCGAAATTAGTCGGGGTTATAAATGGTTTACTACTAAAAAGTTTCTTTAATATAAACCCACATCGTAAAAAGGAATACCAAAACCAATCTTTAAAAAAATGTATGAAACGTAACGGTTACCCAAATAAACTAATCACTGGGTTTCCACATTGGTGAAAATATGGATATGGAAGAGAAATCTAACCATCTTGTTCTGATGGAGAGTGGTAGAGAACATGGCTATGGAAAAGCCGGCAATCACAAATCCATAAATTTGTGACGATCTAAGGTACCATCTGATTTATCAGATATAAGAGCACTAGGACAACATTTTTGGTTTTCAAGATCATTTCCCTAAAGTTGATTAAATTGGAATTAGAAGAAATACTTTCATGATTTTGGTATAGCCTCACCATTGGTCGTTCTTTGGACAATTTTCACTTCATCTATTAAAGAAATTAAGTTGAATTTGCCATTCGTGATGTGTTAGCAGATCATGTTGTAGAATGATGGGTCATTCCATCTGTCTCAAATAAAAGGTTAGAAAAGTTATCAAAAAATACATAAGTTCATCTATAGTGAGATTAATCATATATGGTTCCTAAAATGGACCTATACTTCATATATCATACTACTTAATGTAATAAAACTAATTTATACTAAACATGGACTTTCTGTAGGCCAGCGGTAGGCGATAATGGCCAGTCACACTTCGGTTGTGGGTTCGATTCCCACATCCTTTTCCGACGCGATGGGTTGTCGCCCATCCTGTAGGTTTTCCATTTTCTAAAACTATATTACTATAACATCCCATTAATAATATCGAAAAAACTTCTATCCTTAAAAAATACTAAATTATGTCCAACATAATCCATTCCAATCTTTAGGCTTATCCATAATACTGCAGTCCACTCTCATAATATAGTGAAAATGATTACCAGAGATTTAATACCATCTTTGATCCCTATATATCATAAGATATGTCTTGTTGGTCACATTCCAAACATTTTAAGACCTTAATCATGTATTATCTTGAAAAAAATGAATACCCATTGAACCTTATTGAGAAACAATAATGTCGTTAAAAGTTAACTCTTTCCACCTACCAAAATCCTCAAAATTATATATACTCAAACCATGATATCACTTAGTCCTTATATCAATCATGAGCTCATGAATACTGTCAAACATTTCATTTTTTCCTTATCCCTTCATTATGCGCATATCATCTTTTTTCCAAAAATATCTCAATCACTTTCCATGGTTACCTTTACCATAAAATTATTTAAAACCACAATAGACCAATTCATAAATATTCCAATATTCCATGATACTATATACAACATTATTTTGGAATCCCATTACATAAACACTTAATCATTCCCCCACATCGTTGTCATCTTCAACATCGCCAATGGTGATCGCATGTGACTTCCCTTTTTCTTTTGCCTTAAGTGGTTGCTCATGTCGGTCATCAATAACCCTTGGATTAGGGAATTTATTAGCATAATTCCCCATTTCCTTGCACTTGAAGCATTGAAGTGTAGTAGGTTCAATCTGTGTATCCCTTCCTTTGTTTGCATCATTAGACATCTTCTTCCCATCATTGCGGCATTCAAATGCCCTATGACCTTCCTTTCCATAGTTGAAACATTTACTTATCCCTTTAAGACAATCTTCACCATGCTTCTTTCCACACTTTGAGCATAAGGAAACATTCATCTTCTTTTCACCATTATTCAGAGATTTCTCCTTGAACTCCATCTTTCATTTCATGTCAAAACTATGAGATGGATAAGTACACCAACTTCCATTTCTACCTTGATAGGACAACACACAATTTCTTCATAGCTAATGAAGCCTCTTATAGCTAATTCCCTTCGAAGACATGGTTTTAAGCCACTGAAGAATTGATCAACTTTACTTTCAAGTTAGATGATAAATCCAGATGCATACTTGGCAAGCCTTGTAAAATTCGCTTCGTATATACCAACAGATTCATCATCCTTTTGTTTTAGTTCAAGAAACTCCTTCTCCATCTTTGTCCAAAGAATACGAGGGAAGTACTTATTGATAAATAAGTTCTTGAACTCTTCCCATTCCATGGACTCAATTTCATCTCTTTGCCTCATATTCTTGATAAGATTCCACCATTGATCAGCTTCACCTTCCAAACGATATACTGCTAAGATAGCTTTATCATGTTCATAACATTGAAGAACTGAAAATATCATTTCAGTAGTACTGATCCATTGTTCGGAAACAAGTGGATCAGAAGACCCACTGAAAGAAGGTGGACGTTGCCTCATGAAGGACTCAATAGGATATTGTTCCCTTATCTGCTCATTTGGAAGTCCAGAATGATTCATAGCTTGTGTAAGTATAGCAATAATATTTTTCACTCCATCTCCCATAACATTTGTTTGTTCGGGAGGACAATAATTGCATTGTCCATTACATTGATCAACACGGTTCCTTTGGGTTCCAGCCATCTTCTAAAACCCAAAAAGAATAGTGTGAGAGGAAAAAATCACGCTAGGGGAAACAATATAATAAAGGGGGAGTAACTTCAATATCTAACATCTTGGGTTACCGTAATTCTAGTACTATAACCTATACTTATACTTAACCTTAGGGACATACCTAGACATACCTTAGAAATATCTCTAGGGATCTCACTAAAGTTATCGCATCCTAGTTTCCAAAGGATGACTAAACCATTCCTCTCATACCAACTGTAGAGACTCGAAGCCTGACATACATGTACATTACATTACTTTTGTGGAATACTTAGTACATAACAAAAACACACACACAAGGACCGTAATAGTTTAGTGTCTTTGGAAACTCAGAACGTAATCTTCTAATCATGGTGAAAGATCTCCAACATATCCCATAAAGATCTTCCCTTTTTTCTATACCTAAAACCTTTATTTATATCTTGGGGAAAAGAAAACATAAAATGGTGAGCTCAAATGATCAGTAAGGGTAAACAAAAGAAATATGAATCACATCATGTTCATAAGAACATAACATTTTGGAAATCTTAACCTTCAAAAGTGATCATAATATCATAACATGGGATAAATCATAGCAGTGAAATGTAATCCCAATAATCATAACTTAAAACATGAAACATTGTGGTGTACACACATATTCATAGAGAATCATTTCTAATTAGTCATGACTCATTACCAAGACTATCTTAGTGGACAAAGTCCATTTCTGAACCGAGTTCACTCCTCGTTTCAGTCCTGTTTCACTGAACCGGTTTAACCTGCTGTTCTAGCCATGTCTATATCAAGAGATATAAAAACTTTACCCAATACATTGGAGGGAGATATAGGTCCCACCCATCTCATAATGATACCATTCTTATGTGTGCCACAAAATCATAAATCAAACATCATTGCATAATCCATGTAATAAAAATGAGATTCTTAAACAACATGACATCATAAAACAATTCATATAAGATAAAGGAATTCGTAAAAATAATTCCATCACAACATAATCAAATCAATGTAATAATACGGATAGAAACAGAACCCGGTATTATCTTAGATTGAAAATAATTTTGATAAAACACTTGAATCTCCATTCTTGAGAAAAATATCATTTCTACTTCAAAAACATTTTCCTTTCTTAACATGTCATACAATTTTAAACTAAAAGAAGTTGATAAAATTGAAAACTTGTAAAGGAAGCTTCTTGGAAATAATGTTTTAAAAATACATTCATTCCGTATAAGTTAAAAAACATTCTTCTCGTACTTTTGTCGGAAAAGTCAAAAAGTACCTCGTACGAAAAACGACAAAAGATTCCTTCCATATCTTTTACTAAAAACTCACCGAAGGGTAAAATTGTATTTAAAAAATTGTAGGTGTATGGAAATAATATTACATATTGAGGAAACATGGATGTGGATGATAAAATACACCCCAGTAAATACCAAAGTATAAAAAATCTCGGATAAAATGAGATAGTGATATTTTCTCTTACCTTAGGTCTGATTTGCTTTGTAAGTGTCTGAACCTCATGTATAATGATTTAAATAATGTCATTGACTTATTCCAGAATCATAATTATTTTTATGATATCATATATGGTTCACTTATGACTTTATTTTACCCGTTCTTTTGTAAATTCCATGTTAAAGAGCGTTTTGGGTAAAATCGTTTCATTTGTCATCCAAGTTTTGACTTGTAATTATTCATATGATTACTTAGATAATGATTACCTAATTCCAGAATATAAAACATGATTTATATATAATATATATTCATAATATACTTATATATAATGGATCAGTAAATGGAAAGAAATACACCGTTCATGGAGACGGTAGGTCGTACGTACGCATGAACGCTGTTTTCGTTTCCTTATTGAGTTGAATGGAATTAAGTAGATGACATACATATATATACACATAAATCTAGTATCATTATTATTTCATATATTTCATGATTACTTATTATATATACTTTATAATCATTCATGAATGGTTAACGTGGAGAATGAATCTCATTGCGTCGTGGAGACGGTAGTCCGTACGTACACACGAGCGATGATATCGTTCTCATGATCGTGGAATTGTATTGGAGTGTATGTATACTATTTTAGAATCAATATCACTTTACAATAATCATATATATTTATTATGTACACCATTATACCCATCCAAGTAAGGTGGTTGTGGAAAATAGATTACACCACGGTGTGGAGACGGTATTCCGTATGTACGCACGCGCGGTGATTTCATTTTCCATAGGATGGACAGATGGTAAAATAGGGTTGTTTCATAATTATAATAACATATCAGTATATGAGTGATACTTATGTTATTACTTAATAATGAAACAACCTAAGAAGAAGAAGTGGAAGAAGAAATAAAGTTGAATGAATCGGTAACGGACATTACCTCTTCTTTGAAGCGCCTCTTTGATTCCTCTTCTTAGGGCACTATAATTGGTATTTGAAGAAGACCAGGACCTCTATGATGTTTCTAGGGAAGTGGAGAAGAGAATTTGGCAGGGATTGGACGAGCTTGAAGGCTCAAAGTGGTGTGAGGAAGAGGGGGAGGAGGTGCCCTTTTATAAGGGAGGAGAGGAGCACCTTTGGAATAACTAAAACTATTATTTTATTATAAAGTAAAATTCGGTTTTAAATAGCTCCAAATTGATTTATTTCTAAGTTAAGGTGGGGATGGGTCGAAATAATCTCAGACAATAGAATTTAGACAAGTTTATGTTCCTATTTTAACCTTATCATTTAGATTTAACATTAAGTAAAATAATTTTACTTTTACCGTGTCTTCTTGTGTTCTTATACTATAAGGTTAATAAACTTACTATAAGAAGCCAAACGAACCCCAAGTTTATTACTGTTAATATATATAACCTTATATAAGTCATTTGGCCTAACCTTTGATTTTTAGGAATAAAATAACAATTTATAATATAATATTAGTTTTAAAAACTATTTTATGTCAATTTTGACACTATTTAGTAATTGATTTTTGTGAAAATCATAACCGAATGATTAGTTCTAAAAAAGTTTATTAAATCAATAAAAACATGTCATATTAACCTATAAAATTAGTGGAATTAATAAAAAGTCTCAAATTACATTTATTTTGGTATTTATAAAATCAATTATGTCAATATTTTATTAATAAGATAATTACTGCATCATCTTTGTGTCATAAATAAATTAAATTATTTAATGTCTAAAAATTACAAATAAAATACCATTATGTAGGAAATATTTTTATATTTTTAATTAATATTTATAGTCGAATTTATCTTATGTATAACCCTATATTAAAAATTATTTAGTTATTAAACTTTGATTTTAACTATTTTAACCCTTCTTTAAATAAATTAATAATAAATGTCCTAATCTTATCCAAGTGGGCCTAAATAGACATATTTTATTCCTAAGGTTGTTTTTGGTAGAATTAAACTTATCCAATAGAATTAGGACATGTGTTAGTGTAATAATAATATCATTTTTTCCCTTAATAACCCTATTTACTTTTAACCGTGGTAAAAAAAGTAAAAAGTTACTATTCACCAAAATATATTTTCATCACATTGAACCACATTTTACTTACTAACATCAACCGTGTCTCTCGGATTTTTGAAATTCCACTCACCGGAGCGGTAAAGGTAAGTTTTATGAAAAATTCATTTTTTTAACTACCACTTAGTGGTTTCACTATTCATCAAAAAATGAAAGTTTCCAGAAAAATAACAAAAATTAGGCCTAAGCTATATTTGATATTAGGAACTCCAAAATGATGTCTATTTTACCAAATTAAAAACATATCAGTTGCATTAATTAATTTAAAAATTAATTCCTGCCGTCAAAACAAATAGTCTGTTCTTAAGAGATAATAACTATCAAAAGATTGACACTTGTTTATGTCTGGTTTAAATGTGAAATTACATCCAATGACCAACATTGTATTAAATTGTAAAAATATATTCTAAATATACTTTAAAACCAATAAATTTAATAATTTATCACTATTAATTATTTCGATTAAAAATTTTGTTTTTAATTAAAATTTAGTAATTTTCACTATTCATGAGAAAATGAAAGTTATCCGAAAAGTACCAAAATTTCGCCCTAAGTTAATTTCGATATTCCGAATCCAAAAATGAAGTCCATTTTGAAAAATAAAATTTACAAAATTTCAAAAAATTGTTATGACTATTCATAACGGCTAGTTTTAATAATATTTTAATAGCATGTTGTTGTTTAGTGAAACTCGTTATTGCGTACTACACACGCTATAGAGGACGGTCGCGATTGTGTGTAATGCAAGGCAAGTCAAGGATACGTGTTGTGAAAGCTTCTTTTGTTTTAGCGTACAACACAAGACATTAATGAAATCAAAAAGAATATTTTTCATAAAATCTCGGGGTGTTACAATCCCACTATTGAGGGGAATCCATATTAGGTATACCTTGAAACAGGAATCCACCTTGAGGATCATCTAGTTCATCCTGGGAAGACTTAGGCCAGTGTCCCTCAATAAAAGGTGTGCACCCAAACTTTTGAGGTTGGGAATGTTGGGGATGAATATTCTCGAGTAGTTGACCTTCTGTTGGGTATAGATCAAAAAATATTATGAAAATTACCGAATCTTATTATTATTTTAAAGTTAAAAATTATTTTCATTCATCATATAGGGCTATCAACTTCTATGGTTGTGTCTATCATTGTAGCTTCAACATCAACTTGACCAACATCAAAAGGTAAGGCAACCACTAGTTAAGAGTGAGTGGAATATGTAACTTCATTGAGTTCATTAATCCCAAATTATATTCCTCCTTATGAAAATTACAACGATTTGGATCCCATGTTGCATAAATCTATCTATATATCATGTCTCAAGGCTATGTGAGATATATTGAATATAATATCTAAGGTGGACCTTTAATAACTTCCTTCTAAAATCCCACAGCTTTCAGTTGAGTTTAGCATATTGAGATCCAATGGATTTGATTACCATTAAATTTATATTGTAGTGAAAGAGACTATTCATTAGTGGGAACAAGAGTGTAAGCATCAAAAAAACTTTACAAAGTCCAAACTGGTCACCAATGTTGATGATTTGCGAGATGCACTATCCCAAATGGAGGCCAATCATAGCACAAAACTGGTATAATTCATGTGAAAAATCAAGTAGAATACTTTTCAAATTCCACACCTTTATCAATAACTAACTGTCACTCAAATGGAACTCAAAAAACTTTACTATTTATTATGATAATGCCAAGAAGAATTGAAAAATTTTATTATGACTTCAAAGAAAGTGCTTATTTAGGATGAAGAAACTGAAGCTGGTTGGCTGGTTGAACTTCAATAAGATTTTGATGGGGCTCATGAGGCTATTAAACATATTAAGAGATATGTCGAGAGCCTTTTGTTGTATAAGATAGATATAATCCATTTTTTTGTTGTTCCTATAATTTCTCTTTAGAAATGAAATGAATTTTGTTTCCAACCATATATGTCAGCATCTTTTCTTTCTTCCTATAATAACTATATCAAAACTGATATTCAAATTATTATATTTTCATATCAATTAATCATTATGTCAGCTAAGACTTGATTTTTTTTGGAATTTCCCTTTGTGGGTTTTCATTATGGGGAGTACTACTTCTACTTTTTTTATCAGTTAAATGTCATTCATGAAGGACTAAAAGGTCAAGTGTTTTAGGTCGAATAGCTTTGGCCATGAATTTTCAAATTGTTACACAAACAAGGCTTGATGTATAGGAATGTTCTAATAATATTTAGATATTTACAAGGGGAATATGGAGATAATTATGGTGATCTCCATGTATAAAAACGGTAATAAAGAATAGGGAAGGTCTCTCCGGAGAATGAAGTCACCACTAGTTGAAAACCTATTACGAGGGTTGTTTTATACAAGGCTAATTGGGGAACGTTCTACATAGTCCTGTAGTGGTATCCTTAAGCAGAAAAGCTCATTATGGGGGTAACTTATGCAAGGGAAGCTTTTGGAACATATAGAATAGTTAGGTAATGTATTTTTGAAGAATTATTAGATTATATTACTGATGAAGTAATACTTATTAATATTTAAATGCTTAAGACAATAGTGTGAGGATTTTCCAAGGAATGATGTCTTAGAATAAAGGACTAATTTGTTCCAACTTAACCAATGAATAGGGAAAAAATCCTACATTAATTTGATGTGTGGAGGGATAATTTTGTTAGAAAATATATTTTTTATTATATGTCATGCATTTTAAAGTCATGCATCAATGACATTTGAGGTAAATACAGTTTAAAGTCATGTAGTAAAACAATTATGGTGTTGTGCAGTTTAAAGTCATGTTGTAATGACATTATGATGTGTTGTTTAAAGTCTCACAAAAAGTACATTATGGTGTTTTTAATTTATGTCCTTTATCGTTTACTAAAGGATTTTAGATTATATGACTATTTGTAATATTTCTAGAAATGTTACACTATATTTTGGTATAAAAGAGTATAGTTGTAAGCTGTGATTTAGAGATTTCTAAATCCGATGGGTGGTAGAAAAAGGGATTAAGAAGTTAAAGGAGGTATCTCCTGAGAATGAAGCTTCTACTAATTGAAAACCCCCATTAAAGGGACAATTTCTTGTAATTACAACTAGGGAATGTACTACATAGTCAATAATGGAATCCTTAGGCTGATGAGCTCGTTATGGGGGATATATATGCAAGGCCAACTAAGGAGTGTACTTCATAGTCATGTAAAAGAGATCTCTAGAATTTTTTGATTCTATCATTAAAATCCATTGAATATTTATGGGTATTTTTATTTTTTTTAAGTGTAGAGTTTTCTTTATAGATAATATACCTGAATATGAAAGGAGTATTTATAGTCAAGATTTCCAAAGAATCATTGAGATAGATTCTCAATACATGTTTGACCCAAGAGTGGGATGTACGGTGCCTATAGTTTCAGTGCATATGACTAAGACGATAATATTATGTAAACAATTGACAATATATACCATCAAATTGTCTGAGGTTATTCAAGTATGATTTAAACAAGTGAAAGGGGAAAAGTTTTAACCACAATCTAGGAGTTTTTCAGGTCTAAAAAGTGATATGGGACAAATATAAAAGTTATGACCACTGATTAACTAGTTCCAGTATGCAATAATAAGATATAAAGGGATAGAAGAGTCTTCTCCCAAGAATTAAGTTACCGCTGCTTGAAAACCCCATTATGGGGGATATTTTTCAATTCTAGCTGGAACACATTCTGTATAGTGAAATAGGGGAATCCTTAGGCCGAAAGTCCTATTATGTGGGGGAATTATGCATAGACAACTGGAGCACGTACAGCATAGTTAGGTGAAATATATCACAAGTATCAGATATTCAACCACTATGAGACATGGAAAATTTTTGAAAATCTGAAAGTATTCAAGATTAGGAGTATGACCTAGAAAAAAATGAACTTTCCAGTATATAAGGGAAATATTAGGACCAATATTTTCTATGAATTTGGATTCCCTTGCATAGTTATGATTTATATGTATAATGGGGACATCTCTTGTTTCCTTGGTGGGCTATCTAAGGAGAGGACCAAAAATAAAATCTCATTCCTATATTTTTAGTTTTATATAGGAATGGGGGTAATTTTCTTTTACCCTATGGTCAGAACCATGATTTAAGACATGTTCATCACTATATATCTCAATCGGAAATGAATAAATTCATACATAATTCTAGAGGTACTGTGTAGTTTGGAGTCATATGGTAAGGACATTGGTCGTGAAGTTCAACATCTTATTGAAAGGACATGGGTGATTTTGATGTGAAAAGGAATATTGTGGATGGACTTGGGTGTAGGACCTAGGTGTCACAACATATATTAATGGGGAAATAATTAATCCATACATAGTTCAAATAGATACAGGTTCATGTCTAATGTGTGAACTGGTATTGAATCTTCTTATATATATATAACTCATTCATGTGAGAGTAGGGTATTTTCTTTATTGTGATCTGATTGGGCATTGGATTTAATATTTGGATGTAACTATGTATCTTAATGGGATGAGAATCAAGGAACACGTAGGTTATAAAGATGTTCCCTCACCCTGATTGAATTCATAATTGGAGGATAATGGGGGTTTCTATGAATATAACTTCATACAAAAGATGATAACTCATATTGAATGTCCTCACATAGATCTGAATCATACATGGGAGAGAAGATGCATTATTTGCATCATGTTGTGATTGGGCCCAAGTTGTTTAGGTCGGGTGTCACTCTGTATCTCATATGAGTGAGAATCAATCAACACATTGTTATTAATGATGTTCCTTATGAAAGTATGATATATACACTAATAGTGTGGAATTTTATTTTAAATCTAGAATAGGGGATATAACCCATGTGCCACTAAATATCCCAATAGAATGAGAATCAATCCACACATAGTTCTTAGAATTCCATTTAGTTTAACATAATTTGGTTAGTATGAAAATAAACTAACATGAAGTGATAGAAATATTATGGGTGACCCCAATAATGAAATTATGGTCATCACAATGTATCTTGTAGGGGATAGAATCAATTGACATGTGGTCCTTGATATTCTTTCAATGTTGATCTGATTCATTCTCAAGAATTGTAGTGTCTTTGGGATTTAATTGTTTCTAGACCCAGGATTGGAGATTTGGGAGTCACTTCGTATCTCAAGAGGATGAGAATCAAGCCACACGTAAATCATGAAAGTCTCTAACCATATAAATCCAACTTTGATGTGAGAAAGGCGGATTTTGATAACTTACAAAATAATGGTTGGGCCAAAATCAGGATGTCTCAGTATCACCACACATCTCATTGTAATAAGAATCAATGCATAAATCGTGGAAAGGTTCTATATACAGATCTGGATCATGAATGTGGAAAATAAAAGGAAACATTCTATTCCAAAATCGCATCTGGACCCAATATTTGACATCTGGGTGTCACTATTTATCCTTTTTTAGGAATAATCAATCCAAACATAGTTTTTAAAAATTATCCCTATATTGGTTTGATTCATACACATAATGGGGTGAAGGGAATTTATTATTAAAAAAATTGTGGCTAGACACGAGATAAAATATATTGGTGTCACTATGTATCTCATAGTGTAATGAATAAAGCCACACGTAGTTCTTGATAAAGGGTCCCCACCTGAACCATGTTTTGATGTGAGGAAAAATGATTTTATACTTTTTATAAATTTTCCAGAATAAATATTTGGCTCAAGAAAAAATTGAATGAGAATAAATCCAAATGTTCTAAATGAATTCCCATTTTATATTTAGTTCATTAAAAATAGAAAGGAAAATTGTTTCCATATGGTTATGGTTGGACCTAGGATTTGAGATCTGGTTGTCACTTCATATCTTATTGAAATGAGAATCAATCCACACAATGTTCTTGGTGAACATCGATGTTTATCATCATGTAGTGAGGATTTGAGGACACCTAACATGAATGAAACATTACAGTTGGGCTTGATATAGAATATCTAGGAGTCACTACGTATCTTGGTGGGGAAAAATCAATCCACATGCAGTCATTAAATGTTATTCCCTATGCAGGTCTGATCCAAACCCCGGGAGAAATGGGACGCAAGTTCTACTGGGGATTGAAAATGAGGTGAGATAGGTTTAAATATAGAAACTAATAATATTTATAGGGACAATTAAATTTTTCCACTCATGGTATCTTGTTGACTTCATAACATCAAATAATGGAGATGTTAACTATACAATTTCATGTCATTTTGTGAGGACAACTAGTTCTATGCAGTTTAATGTCTTGCAGCTTGGACCACATGTCCTGCAGTTGATCATAATGTGACATGGATGATGATGCTTCATAGTTTAACATCGTAAAACATGGAAGAAAATGGTTTCATGTAGTTTAACGTCTTGAATCTAAGATGAACTCAATGTAATTACACAATGTACTTCTTTAGTAACATTGCATTGGTTGGAGTTGTAGTCAGTTATCCATCCATTGATATTAAGAAATAATCTAAATTAGAGTAGAACAAATTAATGTAGTAAGGTCCCTCCAATATTGGATAAGAAATTAGAGGCTTCTTTCCTTGTATTATCAGAGTCTTAAGGACAAATAACAATTTTACTTGGAAAGATGAATGAAGACAATCCTTCTTGTTAAAGGCTCATACTAGCAAGTTCTGATTGACCGCTAGTTGATTTAAGGTGTGAAATCTATTTTTGTTCGGTCACCCCATCTCATCCAGACATTTTTTGGATTTCTCATATACGGATATCAAGACAGAAATAGAAATATGGAGTGATAGAAACTGAACCTTAATAAAAGAAACTTCTTCTATTCCATTCACCAATGTGTACAGAGTCACTCGTATTATAGTACAGGTTGTATTTTGATAAGAAGATAAGTCATATAAGAGATTATCCAACCAATATTTCTTATCATTATCTACTATATTATAGAATTTTTTTGATAGGTACTTATTTAAATATTGTATCTATCCATTGGATGCTACATAATAGTGTTATGAAAGGATATATTTGATCATGTATTCAAGATATAGCTTCTCCACCTCAGCAGAACAAAAAGTGGTTCCATTTTCCATTAAAATGGTATAAGGGACAAAAAATCCTTTAATGATGTTATATTTAACAAAACAAACAATACTTATGGACTTGAGTTCTTTTAGGGGTATTTCCTCAACCCATTTAAAGAATAAATCAATATTATTATGGATTTTTATGAACTACTTATCCATTACCATAGGATATAGTCTAATAACATCCATTCTCTATGCAGAAAATGAACATGAGTAATTATATGTTTTAGTAACTCTGGGGTTTGATGGATGAAATTGTAATTCACATGGTAGGGATGACACATCATAGTAAATTATATGCAGTCCTGCATCATCAATGTCCCGAAGTATATAATCCTTTGGATTTGATCAAAAATCATATTCCCTAATTGGTGAGCACTACAGGAACCTAAATTTACTTTTTCTAAAACAGTTTCAATCTGTCCTCTATAAATACATCAGAGAAGGACTCTCTGAATTTCACTATTTTAGATGACATTAAAGTGATTTTGGCCAACATAAATAGTGATATTAGCCACTCCCTATCAGATTTGTTCTCTTCCAACACTATCGGGTGGAATTATTATGTCTTGTAGATATTATAATATATGTTTCATAAATATCATAGTAGGTCTATATGTCTTGAGGATGTTACTAATTTCCTTGATCTCTTATTCTTTGATCTGAGAAAAAGGTGAAATCATCTGATGATGGGTGAGAAACCACATGGAGGATCATATTATGGTGGAAACTATGGTAGAGGCTATCATGCCCAAATGATTTTGGTTTCCTATTATTTTGGATAACATATCTCAATGTTGAATGTGTTTCACCTTGGTTTTGACACATTTATACACATGCATGAAAAAATAATAGTTACTACTATGCGGAATAGTGTATAATGATTATGCAAGACTATCTATATCATATATCCAATTAAAGAAGGTTGACATAGTGTTATGGATTATTTTTTTCTATTAATTCATGGTATGTGTTTAATTGATTGATATAATGTATCATACATTTTGGTATGCCCTTGGTGTATGTTTTATCACCAAACAAGGGTGTGGGCCATTCTCTGATTGAGGATCCCACTATATGGACCACTAAGCAGGGAGAAGGAAGTTCATCAGTGTCATTCTGGACATATCAAGGATCATATAGTTTTCATATAGTTTTAATATAACATAGTATATGTTATATTTTACCTCATCATGGGCCCCAACCCAACTATTTTATATGATGGTGTTACAATTTTTCAGTTTATTTTTATTGAAAAACCTCCCACCTATTTGTCAACAAAAGTAACTAGACTTGGGGAGCT
Organism: Viscum album; assembly: GCA_963277665.1. Classification (NCBI taxonomy): domain Eukaryota; kingdom Viridiplantae; phylum Streptophyta; class Magnoliopsida; order Santalales; family Viscaceae; genus Viscum; species Viscum album. The sequence goes on along the minus strand of OY728159.1, from coordinate 1,414,248,342 downwards.
TGATTAAGCTTCATCATCTCCCAATTTCATGATTTAACATTGAAATTGAGTGTATTATTTATGTTTTTCCATGATAGATAAATTTTCTTCCCTTTCTAAAATTTTCCACTTTGTTCTTTGTCTCATGTTCCCCTATAATTTTTGTGACATGACTTAAAATTAATAGAGAATTACATTGAACTATGGTTGAAATCATCTAAGTATGATATTGATTTTTCATTGAATATCTTTTAGATATACTAAGAGGTGGAACACATGATGTTAAAGAAAATTTTGATGAAGGTGCATTGATTTGTGAATTTATTTATGTTTTTGGGTAAACTATATGAAATTGGAGATTAAATTGAAGATTTAAATTGGGATTTTATTATGCTTTAGGTATTGGTTATTTTATAGAGTGGAATGCACCTGATTTCTTGAGGTTTCAATGATCCTTTATATCTTAGTGAGTTTTTAGAAAATTTTCCAAATTTAATATATTTTTGAAATATATAATAAATCATTATAATTGAGTAAAATAATTAATTATATGTTTTTGCAATTAATTATTTAGAATTGTATCTTAAGATAGGTGGTCATGAGATTATATGAGCTAGGACATGCTGCCTCAAGGGTGATAGGGATTATTTACTAGATGAATACTCTAGGTTTGATGTATGTGGTCCCATGAAATTCTACCTTATTGTTTATGAATTTTTATCCAATGATAAGTTATATATGGAATTTCAACAAAAGTAATTTAAACATCTTGAAATTAAATATATTTTATTAAAAAATAAATTTCTTAAATGAGTAAAATGATACTGCCTAGGGAAATGACAGACCCTTCAATAGTAGTTGGTGTGTCGACCAATAATAGTTAGTTCTATGTTTATATATGTATTCTATAATATACAGGGGAACTAGAATGGGAATAATTAAATGAATTATGTATGGATTACATTATATAGTGTAGCAGCCTTGGTTACCTCTGAGTAGAGGGATGATCCATGGATGAGGCATGATTGGCTCAAGTATTCTTTATGAGATCCTTGATATTCCTTAAATACATCAATATGGTGGATATGGGTGTAGGGAAATTTTTCATACGCATATGATATGTAAGTACCTAGATGGGTGGTGCCTAGGTAGATTGATGTAGATTTAGTGAGAGGACTTACCTAGTGTGACTTTGGATGAAGATATTTGTATTTTCCTTATTTTTATACAAAGTATAGAGTGGAATTCAATATGATCATATTGAGATAGTGATTTGGTTATGATCACAATGAGGGATGATATGACTTATAAGTGATGGGTTTGGCCTTGAGAGATGTGAATTAGATAGTGAGACCCGTGTGGGGTGTTCAAATCATGATGTTATATATGTACCCTCGATGGGTTCCCCAATCATATAATGAATGTTGAGAATATTATTCGGGAAATAGGTAGTGATGGTGTTGGGAGTAATGGTTAAACCCGAATTAAGTTACAATCCTACTATCACAGGAGTGAAAATGATATTCTTGGTAATTTAGAAGCCAACCCTTAATACATGAAAAGTTTTAGGAAGATTTCCAAACCTTATATTTAGATTTTTGAGATATTACCAGAGGGATACGCTACCCTCGTTATTTTATAATTGAATATTTGATGTTATATGCAATCCTTGGGTGGTTTCTTAGTTATCATCTAATACACCAAATGATATATTCTAATTCCCAGGGAAATATCTATATTTTAATTTGTTATGCTAATCTGATTAGAATGGATTTGGTAATCCCCTAGGATTTAACTATTTCATATATGTAATGATAATTCCTTAGTAAATACCATTGGATTCAACATTATGACTATTGATATAGAATTTCATGGGAAATACCATTGGATTTGGTTAGATTTGTACCTATTTATAATTCCCTAGGAAAACCCCTTATATTTGTCTTTATGCTGGATGATTATGAAATACCTATGATACTAACTATGAACCAGTCATGGGGTTTGATACTAATTTATTTCATAGGATTTTAACATTTGAATTAGTGATTTTACAAGATTTTTTATTGTGGTGGATCCTAGTACTGGTGGGAATGATCATTTGACATGGTTAGAGAATCAACAACATTAGAAATGTATACATAGTTGATCCCAAGTGTTATGTTTTGAGCATGGGGATTATTAATGGTTAAATAATTCTATTTCCACTATATATTTAATTACTTATATGATCATTTCATATTTTTATACACTATACCTATTGGTAATGGGTGGGTCCCTATTCATGGTTCCATACATAATTATATTCCCACAATTCATGCATAGCCATGAAACAAAGTTACCTGAGTAGACTTCATTGATTTTTGGTTTAGGTTGGGTATAAGCCCAGTTTTTCATGACTTGGGTAGAAATATTAGATGAGATTCTTGATTGGGATGATCTATGGCTCACTGATGACTATAGTGAATCTTTTATATTTATTATTTTATTCAATATGTATATATGATTGGACTAGTGGGATATCAAATGATGTATGTTGGTATGACAGTGAGTCAGTATGACTGATTTCCTTCCAATGTTCATTTTATATATAATGATTTTATTTAAAAATTTCCCATAATTTTATTATTTATTATTATGGATTTTCTTTTTTATTTTTCAGAAATTTCATACTCTGATAAAAGATTATTTTCTCCCCTATGTAACACTATAGTCCATCATTTGTAGTTTGTAGACTCAAGAATATGGGGAGACATGTCTGATTTCCTAATAGATATTTTGATATGACTTTGATCCATGGTAATTTGATAGGGTGTTACATCCACTCTTGTAATCCCAATCTCATGGTTTTCCCCCAATGGAATCAAACCCACTTCCTTTTAAATGATTTTTATAGGGGAAGGACCATAACCTTATTATCACGTATCGATAAACTTATTCACACTGAAATACAAGACTCGCATATTGATATCAAAAACACCCTAAGAAACAGTCAAGTTAAGTAAAATTCATGAATCCCATTGGGATCAATAGAAAACCATGCGATGAACAATCGATAATTGAATATCCCATGTTTGAGGTGATGTAATAAAAATATCTGGAAAAAATAAATTATATAAAAAACGTTGAGAACCTATATAAAAAATTTCATTCATTGATCTAGAGTGGAAAATAGGTGTATCTTTCCCACTTAAATGTCTATATCCACTTCAATTGTGTTGATTTTATATGATCTTCCAAATTCATTTCGTTTTGGAGGATTCCAATTTCTATTATACTTACTATACCTTAGATAAGGTAATAAATTTTCATAATATATATATTCCAAACATTTGAAGTACTGATGTTTAATTGGTGTGTTTTTGGATCTTATTATCCTTAAAATATTTTACCATCATTTTCATACCTCTTTAATAATCATAATCTTGACAACCATCCACAACAAACATGAAACATATTCCTATTACTTCCTGTTAGTTTCTCGGATGATTCCTCCTACATTTTTGGTATATATAATGGCTAATTTTCTTTTCCAAATGTTTATTTAAAATGAACATTTTAGGAAACACAATTGTTCTTTACTTTCCTCCATATCCATGATAATAATATGGGCCCTAAATTCCCATTCCCATCATATGTTTACATAAATTTTTTACTTAAATCAACCAATATTCATTATGAATAATGCCTCTCAAATACATTGTTTAAGTCGACCATATAAATAATTGATCTTGCATTTAGGGTAAGTAATAATAATAAAGGAGTACCTTTGGGGTCACATGAAATTTCCATCACCAGAATGATCATATTAATCATCTTTTTTCTTTAAATCATGGAATTTTCCCTCTATTTTAATAGAGAGTGTTTGGGAAAGAAAATTGTTGAAGATTTTCTTTCATAAACGCCTCTCATTATATGTACTTAACTTATTATTTTTTCTTCATGTTACTCGGAAATATAAACCATTTGCCTATTAATCTATCCAAAAAAAAGAAAACAAGATTATTGTTTCACATTACAATCATTATATAATAAAAAATATATTTTCTGTCACGTTAATCCATTGGTATGTAATTAGTGGATGAGATAATCCATTAAAGGATAGTGGTTGATGATGCATGGAAGACATAATAACACATTTCTCATTTTTTGACATTTTTAAATGATCTACATTGTTGATATTTTTAGCAAAAATAAAGATAAAATATCCATGATTTATTTCACTATATCTCCCTTCCCTTTAAGTTTTTTATTGGTAAAATTAGATCATTTTTCATTACACCCATTATCATTCTCAATTATTTATAATACTAGTCAATCACTAAAAACATAAGGAATTACATGAATAATTGAGAATAATAAGATGAATAGTAAAACTCATGATTTATTACCCTAGGAATAAATCATTTTACCTTCTAATACTTTCAGTTTATACAAGATTTGATTAAGCTAGGTTCTCTTATACTTTTTAATATAGTTCTCAAAAATAATTATACCCCGATCCTATACCAACTAAGATGAAATATGAATGACATGAATATATATTTCATATTTTTTATAATTTAATCATTACCTTTCTATTATAAAAATAAAATCCATGAGTCTGGATGTTTTTCATCTTTAGATATGGCCAAATAAATGTCTTACTATACATTATTTATTTAACATAACAAATATAATTCATTACACATGAATTTATCTTAGGAATATTTCTATTTGTAATTTCATTTATATATGGAAACAATATGTAAGGGTGATAAAAATTTATATGTAAGGGAAAAAAATATCAATGATTTATAGATTATTAGACTGTAAGAATATGAGAAAACATGAACATAAGATAAATACCTTATTAAAAGTCACATGGGTTCATAAAAGATAATCATAAAAAATTATAGAATAAAATAAATCGTGAAATATAGACCTATAACCACAAAAGAATAATGTTAAAAGAATAATTACACTAAAAATAAGAATACTGAAACATGAGGTAATAGACATGAGCAATGTGGAATAACATAGGAATGTGACACATCCATATGCATATGTAAACCAAAAATTTGTGAACATAGCAATCGACAATAATATCTTTGGTATAGTTTGTGAAGTAGCTTACTGTAATAATTTCAACCAACATTGTTTAAAACAAATCTATAAAAAACTGATTCCATGCAAAACGTTATCAACATTTCAAAAAATAATCATTCCCACACACAACATTATAAACAAAACTAACCATAATCATTCCCTTGCCCAAAGATGTGAACATAGCTATCAACAATGATGTATATACAAAAAATCATTATCTCATGATATATAAAACATTACCCAATGCATTAGAGGGATAGTAATTTTTAGTTTGACCAATTAAAAAACTAAAACCCTACATAACTGTGTAAAAAGAACATAATAATACTTATAATTCCCTAATTGGTTAATCAACATATTATAATTATAAGATTTTTATTATAATCTATATAATGAATAAAATAGAATTTTGAGTAAGAAAAAGGATCATTTCATTAAAAAATATTCTATGTAGAATTGAAGAAACATTATAGGATATTTATTTTAATGAAAAATACTTTATAAAGGAAATGGAGAATTAATTTGAATAATTCGAATAAATATACTTTTATTTTTTGGTTATTTTTTAAGGAATAATTTATAATAATTTATTTAGTTGTAATGAAATTTTAAATAAAAATTTCATTTAAAAATATTGAAAATATGGAATGTAAACTTCTTAGAAAAAGATTAATAAAATGATAATAGAATGTTACCTTGTTGTAAATATGAAAAATTAAATTCACACTTGTATAATGGTTGTTAAAATCAATATCTAAATTATATTAATAAATCATAGGATTTGGTATAAATGAATATATAAAATCATTGGATAAATATTGTCGTGGTGAAGAAATATTTATAATAAAGAAACAAGAGATATGTTTGGCTTAACTTATAAGAATATTTTCAGTTAAATTAGGTAATCAATAGAGGTGAAATGGAATGAAGACAATTAAAACCTACAAATAACTATAGGAGAAGTAAATATATTTTTGTTTAGATATAAAGAACAAATAATTTCCCCCGATGGAAATTTAGTCAAAAACACTCTCAATTTTAATGTAATATTGGAAAAGAGTTCCTTAAGACTAGAGAAATACGTGAATAAAAATCCTTTGAATGATCAAACATGAAAATGAACATTATATACCATTATGAAATTTCTAATGATGATATTATAAGTAAAATAAGAAGATTATAAAAAATATAAATAAAATAGGTTCTAAATAATCAACATGTATCAAAGAATGGAAATTGTGATGAAAAACTGAAAAATAGACTTTCTATAGTTTAGGAAAAGTCTACCTCCCTATATAAAAAATTTCTATTTAATAATAATTTAAAAAATAACCAAATTCATATTTATTTTATTTAATGAAATTAATTTTTAATTTCTTTATATCTGACATGGAAATCGATCATTGTTAAAATTAATATTCAGGTGTTGATTGTTCTATTTTGTAATGTATGCTTTAGTTTGGTAGTTCAAGTTCTTAATCTATGATCACATGTAAATAAAATTCTTATATTCTATGAAAAAATTTAATATGTGATTAATATAGTTATGGATGCCCACAGACATTCCGTTTTTTGACAGTAATTGTTCACATTGAACCCTATCAAATCTTCTTCTGAACGATTATTTAATAAACCAAAGTGGTGAATTTATTGGTAAATATAAAATTAAATAATACCACTCACAAAAATATATATATATATATAAAATAATTATATTTTACATAATATTAAAATTATTTTCCATTGAATATTAAATTAGTAAGTAAATATTATAACATCATTCATGTTGTTGGAAAACTCGGGCATACAAGAAAATTTTATAATGGCTGAATGTGTTAGCATATCGTATTTTATAGAAATAAAATAAATTTAATAGAATAAAAATTATTTAAAATAATGTAATAATTTGTTAAATCTGATTTTTGAAGTAGTGTATTATAAATACATATTAGAATGATTCCAAAGAGGATAATACTTAAGTTGAGGTTTTAAATATTCTCATAGAAAGTCTCTTGTAAAGGACAGATTCAATGGCTCATGTGATGAATTTAATATACCAAACATTTAATAATATTACATTGGATAGAGTTTTTTCTAGGACTCAAAATAAAATTTATTTAATGGAGTTGGTTGAGAAGAATAGAGGAAGGATCTTCGTATAGTGTGTAAGAGTGGTATCTTCACAAAAACACATCTGATAATGTGTAAAAAATGTGTTTTTACATAGTAAGTGAATATAATCTAGAAATATAATGAATTCATAAATATTTTTGGTTTTTAATTAACCCATATACTCATTTAGATATAATTTTTTTAATTATATATCAGGTACTTACCCATTTGTTAAACATTTTTACCTCAAATTTTTGTTACTCTAGTAACTGAAATTTTATTATGGTAAATTTTTTTTGGAACAAATTTCAAATTTATCCCACTATATAATTTTTATAAAAATATTTAAAATATAAAATCCATTTTACTTTATTCATTTTCATACAATTATAAAAATAATAATTTTAAAATAATGATACAAAATGAATAAAACAAATTTTACAAAAAAATGTATTTTTAATTACAAAAATAAAATTAATATTGTCCTATTCTACGAAAAAATTATTAGATTATTGAAAATATTTTTGAAAATCAATATATATATATATCATTTTTTTAAAGAAAATTGTAGATAATTTATTTTACAAAAATTAATTTGTTTAATAATGATATGTTTAATTTATTAAAATAAAATTACATATCATATATTAAAACAATTCTTTAAAAAACATGCCTCTTAAAAATTACACGAAATTAATTATATTGAAATAATTTTTTTATTCTAATAATTAAATTTTATCAATCCTTTAGTGTTATAATCTTTCTATGATGCTTCTAAGCGAATAAAATCATTTTTATGGACTTTTTCCTTCATATTAACTCTTAATACTCCTAACACTAACCTATTCCAGGTTCACTTCTATTCCAAGTTAGTTCTTTATATTTCCTCAGTTACTAGACATTGTGTATATGAAAATTTTATAATCCTTATAACCATTTATTTGTGATAATTATATTTAATGAATTAAATTATAATTCTTCATAATAAATATATTTAATTATGCATTAACAATTTTTACATTCAATAATTATTTATTAGGTGTGAATTACATTATATTTAATTCACTATCAATAATTAATTAATATTAATTTATCAATTGGTTATAGGTTTATTTAATGGAAGTATATCAAGTGAACATATAGAGAATGGCCATTTATTTATGACCATATGTCTATTGGTTGTATTATTTTCCTATATATCTCATTAGAGATATCTCTAGAATCATTCGACATATTATATAATTTAATTTTTTTTATTTTTTTCATAAATATAAATTTTGTTATTCTTTTCAATTTGATTATTTATGGTATAATCATTATGGAAGTTTATAATGAGAATGATTTAAACAATGTAAAATTTATATTTACTTGTGGTAAAATACCATTTATAAATTTACAAATTATGTTTAATTTAGAAATATCATAATTCATTCCATTTTATAATCCAATTTTATTCCAAAATGAAATTAGGAATTTCTCATTTTTATTAATATCTCATGCGTCAAATGATATTAGATATAATTATTTTTTAAAGGGAAATAAATTCTAAAATAATTGGGTTTCAAAAAGGCCTTGAGGAATAACTATCAGTGGGAGGTTGAGTATGCTATTAATCATGTCATCGGTTTGGGCATAACAAAGAAGGAATTAATCTTATGATATGATGAGTATGACATATGATCCTGCAATTGAGATAGACAATTGAAATGTATGTCCAAATATAGATGGTTCATATTATGTTCTTATCTACATTTTGTAATGACCCAACCCTAGTTACCGAGAGTCGGTGATTTATTTTAATACATTATCGTGATTACAAGTAATCCAGTCCCAAAGGACTGATCATTTTTGTAGTCTTGGGAAATATATTACATACATGAACGTTATATTACACATTCATACATAAGACAAAAAATAAAAAATCCTTTTATAACACCATTAATCCCCTACATTAACCCTTCATATCAATCATAATACACTTTTTAGAATCCTGCGAAAACAAAACATAAAAAGGGGGTAAGATCAGATGCTTAGTAAGGGTAAATAATTTAGCAGAAGCTATAAACTTTTAAGGAAATATGTGTAATAAAAAAAACATCCTTTTAAACATAAAATTTAACAGAATATGGAAAAAATAAATCAAAAATTACCATATAAAAATTCACATGGATATTCTACTAGTCCAATAATCACATGAAATAACTAATTTCATAATGAGGGAATCCATAATGTCGGACATCATAACCACATAGTTAAGACCTCATGCCCAGAATACAAAAAAAAATATTATCAAGGACTTGTTCCAAGACACTAATTTTACTCATGAGACCTACCGATGCATCGAGGGGCTATAGTGGGCCCCACCCATCACTTACAAAGTCCAATGTATTCCTCATAAGAAAAGGTAGAAACATAACATAAATATTCTTATTAAAACTATTATAAAAAATTTCAGTACTTTAACCATAAACCATGAATGGTATAAAAATAGCACATACATAGTCAAAAATATCATAACTCATTCAATAAAATATAGAACATTGTATTATAATAAATAAATCTCAATCATGAATAATATCCAATAAAAGAAGTTGACATAGTTGAAAATGATCAGTAAAAGTCTTTGAGAGATATATCTCTTTTTCATGAAATCATTTAAAAGTAACAAAATTTTGAAATAAATACATTTAAATGAAATTCTTGAATAAATGTGACCCATACATCTTTTAATCTTTTTAAAGTTATTAACATTTTAAAATATTTTTGTCCAAATAAATAAATCCTTAAAACCATTTTGAAAATAGGGACATTGATTAGAATGATTTAGAAGAATAAATATTTAAACCATTTAAAGTGATGTTTTATTTAAATTGTACCTTAAAATAATCCTTTTTTAAAACTCTTTTATGAATCATGGACATGGATAATAAATATGTCCTAGTAAAAACTTACACATAAACAACCTCATATAATAATTAGATTGAGGAATTAACCCTTCCCTTGTACTTTAATTTTGTCGAGGGCATGATTAACCTCTTGTATAATGCACATGGTATGTTATTTATTTATAATAAATCTATATTAATATTTATTATATCATATATGATTCATTTATGACATTATACTAACCATTTAGTACTAATTTCCATGTTAAATAAAAATTTCAGGTTTTGATTGCTTTCTTTAACGTGCGTGTTTTAACATTCTATTCTTGATCATATCTCATAGATAAAAATTTACAAATTTCCAGAATATAAAACATGATTTATATATCATATATATTCATGATATAAAAATTTATAATAAATAGATATATGAAATAGAAACACCATTCACAGAGATGGTAGTTCGTACGTACGCACGAACATTGTTTCTGTTTTGTTATCCTATAGTATGGAAGTAAGTAAATGGGATATATTTATCTACATAAATAAATATTATTCTAGTAGAAATATTATTTCATATATTTAATATTTAATCAATATATAAATATTTTTAAAAATTCTTGAATAGAGATCTTTTAAGATGAATCTCATCGCATTGTGGAGACGGTAAGCCATACATACACACGAGCTAAAATATCATTCTATCGATGGTAAAAAAGTGTTTAGTTGGATGGTATATTATATTTAAAGAATAATTAACAAGTTATATTCATTATTTTAATTAATTATACTCATTATTATACCCATCCAAATAATTTATTATTGAATAACAAACTACACCATGACGTGGTGACGGTAAGTCGTATGCACGCACGTATGGTGGATTTGTCATCCATAGGATGGATAGAATAATAGATGTGGTTTCAAAATATTTATAATAAAATATCAGTTTTTATATTTTAGTGTATTTATTATTTTAGTATGGCAATAACAAAGAAAGATGAAGTGGAAGAAGAGGGAAAGAACATTGAAAGAGGTAATGAAATAATTACCTCTTTGTCGGGTGATTCATTTTGATTTGAACAAAAAAGCTTCATATGTTGGAATTATGATCAAAGTAAGGCATATAAGATAAATTTAGGGTAGTTGGGAGGATATTTGAGCAGGTTTTTCCCATGACATATGGCTTTGGAGGTGGAATTTAAGATAAGGGGAAGTACCCATTTATAAGGGAGGTGAGGGTCACTTTTAGAAAAGTTTGAAATATTAAATAATTATTAAATCAATTTAGGTTTCTAATAGCATCAAATAGATTTATTTCAATGATATAATGTGTATGGGTATAAAAAATCCCAACCAATAGGTTTTATAAAAGTTTATGTCACAATATTAACCTTGTATTTTTAGATTTAACTCTTTGTTAAATAGTTTAACATTTACCTTGTCTCTTTGTATTTTTATTTTACATCGATAAAAAAATACTATAAAATTTCACATGAACTTAATGTGGTCAATAAATGATATATATAACCATATATAAGTCCTTTGTCCAAATATTAGTTATTAGGAATATAATATCATTTAATAAAATAGATTTTTTTTAAAACTCATTTATGTAAATTTTGACACTATTTAGTATTTGTTTTTTTTGTTAGTCATAAAAATATAATTTCTTTGAAAAAAAATATATTGAATCAATCCAATAATTTCATATTAACCTAAAATATCTTTTATGGCATCAAAAGTCTCAATTTACATTTATTTTGTTATTTATAAAATCAACTATTTTAATAATTCATTAATAAGGTAATTACTGTTCCACCATGGTGTCATAAATAAATTTACTCATTAAATTTCTAAAAATTATAATTAAAATACTACGATGTAGGAAATATTTTTATCTTTATAATTAATATTTATAGTCTAATTTATTTTATGTATAACTCTACATTAAAACTGGTTTAGTTAATAAAAGTTTAATTTAACACTTCTAACACTTCTTTAAATAAAATATAATATATGTACTAATCTATTCCAAGTGGATAAAAAAGGGTTATATTTTTTCCCTAAGGTTGATTTTGGTCTAAATAAACTTATCCAATATAATTAGTACATGGGTTGGTGTAACTATAAAATTATTTTTACCATTAATTACTCTATTTACTTTTAACAGTGGTAAATAAAATTCAAAAGATATGATTCACCAAAAATTATTTTCATCATATTGAACCGCATTTTACTTATTGATGTCAACCATGTCTCTATAATTTTTTAAATTCAATTAATAGTAGTGGTAAAATTACATTTTATACATATTTACAAATGTGACTAGAAGGGTGGAAAAAGATGTTTAACAGTTCAACTAAATTTTATATATCTAATCTAATTAGAAAATGAAACCAATTAATTAAATTGGAATAATAAAGGTATTATATTTATATATTTACTTTAAAATAAATTATAATAAAAATATAAATTATTTAAATTAAATGATGGATTTAAACAATACCGTAGTGTTTTTCAGTATTCATAAAAAATTGATTTTTTTTTGAAAAATGAAAAACAATTACCCTAAGCTAATTTTTGTATTAAAAATTCAAAAATGATGTATATTTTAACAAATTTAAAACATATAAGTTGCATTAATTAGTTTAAATTTAATTCTCATTTTAAAAACAAGAAAGTGGATTTTTAATAAGTAGAAACTATCAAAAGATTAACATATGTCTATATACAATTTAAATGTGAAATTAATTACAATGACCTATATTATATTAAATGAAAAAATATAATCAAATTATATTTTAAAATCACTCAAATTTATAATTTATCACTATAAATTATTTTGATTAAAAAAGTTGTTTTTGATTAAAAATTAGCATTTTCACTATTCATCAAACTAATAAAGTTATTAAAAAGGTACAAAAAATTTATCCGAATGAAATTTTTTCCATCCTGAATCTAAAGATGAATTTAATTTCATTAAATTTAATATATAAAAGTTTCATGTATGGGATTAAAAAAATGTAATCCATTAAAAGGTAAAAAACTGCATTTTTTGAAAAATACTTCTTTTATCTGAAAATTTGAATTTGTCCTAATATTCTATCTAATAAATACAAATTTTGAATGATAAAATTATATTGGATATATATAAATTTTAAAATTTGGTTAATACAATTCCTAACAGCTTTTTAAATGGCTAGTTTGATAGGTCATGATGCACTTGTACTCGATGTTGCAAGTAGTATAAGCTATTGAATTACTTTAAATAGATAACATACTATGAAATCTTTGTTCATTACATTATACCCTTATTTAATATATTTCTTCCTCATAAGTCGAAATTATTTTTCATAAATAAAATTTTGAAAATATAAAATACTTTTTTGGAAAACTTATATCAGAAATAGGGTTAATAAAATTTAGTCTTAATAAGAGGGAAAGGGAAATGAAAAAGTCACCACAAAAAAAGTGAACAATAAAAGAAAAATTGAGGTCCTAAAAATCATCAGTCTATGATGATTTAAAGTATCATCGGTCTAACAAAACATATGGTGTTAGGATAACACATTTTTTAGATACTTTATTTTATTTTTTATTTTTTTGAAGAGGCAGGATAAATTTACTATCATGATAATAAATCAAGAAAACATACTTAATTTAATTACCTGTCATATTCATATTCTCATTAGTTTATAGTGCTTTGATCTATTTTCAGTTAATCCCTTACAGTAGGAAATAAATGTTAAAAAATGATTTTTTTGCCTGAAGCAGATTTGATAAATCACAAGGTCCACAAGAATTACCTTAATCATCTAAATGTATACTGAAAACCTAAATTTTATGTAAAATTATTCAATAAATCATACTTTAACCTAAAAAACTATATCAAGTGTTCAACTTACTCAATTCCAACCTTTAGAATTGTCCAAAACACTTGTGTCCAAACTAACTATCCAAAATTTTATATGGAAGGACAACATAACAAAATAAAGATCACTTTTATCACATAAAACCATGTGAATACCTTCATCATGTATTATATTAAAAAATGTTAAAAACCTTTATTACCATCAAACCTTATTTGAATAGGTATGTACTTCATTATTCCTTTTATAAAACATAGAATTCTAGATATACTCTTTAAATCCAAAAATGTTGTAATCTCCAACAATGATGGAATAAACAGACCATTAATTAGTTACAAGGTGGTCGATAATATCCAATATACATTATCCAACTCAATTATCTCCTATTCTAAAATCCCTACCTTTGTACCATGACCATATTATGGTTTATCTTTCTCTCGGCCATATATTTTCCAAAAAGTTTAACCAGCTATTTTTTCACTTTAACTGGTACCACATAATCTCAAATCCTTACAGAAACAGTACTACAGTACAATCCTTATATACTATACAATTCTTATAACTTGTACATCATTAATACAACACTAAAATGAAAAAATTGATTAATAAAAAATATAAGAACACTAATTATTCCTCTCCATCTATTTTAGTATCATAACTTGATTATTATCTAATAGAATCATTTTGGGTATACTTTGGTGATTGGGGCATTGATTCGCATTGTGACCCAACTCCATTCAGATGAATTATTGTACATTTGAAACCATTTTATTTCCCTTGAAATCACATACACTGTGTCCTTTTTCTCCACACTTATAACAAACTAGCATTCCCTTATTTCATTTACTAAGGATATTCATTTCACAGTTTTCACATGGGAAAAAATCCTTCTATCCCTTCTTCCCTTTATCAATATTTTTCCCTATCATCCTCTTATTCTCTTTCTTCCTATCAAATCCTTTGGGCTCAAAGAATTAAACACTTATCTTATTAACACATGATATTATTTATTCATATGATGAGAATACGTGGTAGACTATTTACCATCTAAATGTTTTCTTAAGACCAAGAAATATATTATCCTTCTTACTCTTTAGATCATGTGTATTTCTAGAGTTCTCTTTTATTCTAATGAACACCATTTCTAAATGAAAAAATACACTAGGTTAGATGATATCATAATGTATAATCAAAAAACTGGAAAAATCATCCACATTAAATGATGATTTACACACATATTGTCTCATAATCATAACATTGGTTTCCTTGCCAACATATTTACTCATAAAGCCTTTATAATTGTTTGTAATGAAAATGTGAATTGTCCTAAGCATATCCCCCTAGAGTGTTAGACCTGGTGCACTATAAGGTTTGTTTCATGTATCAGGATACCCCATGTCAAGCCTGAAACTCCATATAGGATTTTTCACTCCTAGGTACTTATATACCAAAACCACATCCACTTTTAGTATCTAGATAGGGATTTATTGCTTGAAAAAACTACATAATATCCAAATTACCAAATTTTTTGAATGTTCTTCTATACTAATCCTCAAAGTATTTATAAAGTAATGTTTCTAATCATAGTTTATCTAAATCTAATTTCATATGATATTTCTAAACATCCTCTGATACTGACTGTAATGCTCAGAACAAAGTTACCCAGAGTCGGTGAATTATTTTAATACATTGGCATTATTAAAAGTAATCAAGTATTGAATGACTGATAAGTTTAAAAGTCTTGAAAAATTGATCACATAAATGAATGTTACATTACACATTCAAACATAAAACACAACATAAAAAATCTTTTGATAACTCCATTATTCCCATTGCTTAAACCTACAAATCAATTAAAATACACTTCTTGGAATCAGGGGAAAACAAAACATAAGAAATGTGTGATCTTATATGCTTAGTAAGAGTAAATAATTCAGTGCATGGTATAAAATTTTAAAGAAATAATTGTAATAAAAACAACATCCTTTTAAACATAAATGTGTACATAATATGGAAAAAAATAAATAAAACATTACCATATAAGCATGCGCAAAGATATTCTACTATTCAAATAATCACATGTAATTACTAATTTCATAACAAGGGAATGCATAATGTCGGATATATTAACCACATAGTCAGGGACTTATGCCAAGACTACAAAAATATATTTTGTCAAGGCCTTATGTCAAGACACTAATTTGTCTCATGATACCTACTAATGCATTGAGGGGGCATATTGGTCCTTACTCATCACTTACTAAGTACAATTAATTCCTCATATGAAAAGGGTTAAACATAACATAAACATTCATATTAAAACTAGAATACGAAACATCGATACATTAACTGTAAACTCTGAATGGTATAAAAATAGAACATACATAGTCAAACATATCATCACTCATTCAACACAATATATAACATTGTATTATAATAAATAATCTTTTATCATGTATAATATATTTTAAAGGATATCGACATAGTTGAAAATGATCAATAAAACTTTTTGAGAGATATATCCATTTTCATGAAATGATTTAAATGTCACAAGATTTAGAAAGGAAGAAATTTAAAATAAATTTTTGAATCAATGTGTCCCGTACCACTTTGAAACATCTGAAAATAATTGGTATTTTAAAACATTCATGTCCATATAAATAATTCCTTAAAATCATTTTGATTACATGACAATTAATGAGAATGATTTAGAGGAATAAATTTTTAAACCATTTAAAATTGTTTTTTAGTTCAATATTACCATAAAATAATCCTTCTAAAAAAGATTTTATTAAACATGTACATGGATAAAAAATATTTCCCAGTAAATACTTACACATTAAAAATATCAGATAATAATGAGATTGAAGAATTAACCATTACCTTGTACATTTCTTTAGACGAGGGTACGTTTAACCTCATGTATAATTACCATAGTATGTTATTAAATTATACCAGAACTATATTAATATTTATAATATCATATATGATTAATTTATGAATATATATTGCCCATTTAATAATAATTTTCATTTTAAAGTAACATTTCGGCTAATAATCGCTTTATTTATCGTACGTGTTTTAACTGGTTGTTCTTGATAGTATCACATAGATCATGATTTACATACTTAGAAAATATAAAAAATTATTTATATATTATATATATTCAGAATATAAATTTTTATAACAGATATATATATTAAATGGAAACACCGTTCAGGGAGATGGTTGTCCGTACGTATGCATGAACGTTGTTTCTATTTTATTATCGTATAGAATAGAAGTAAGTAAATGATGTATATTTTTTTACATAAATATATATTATTATAGAAGAAATATTTTTTCAAATATCTCAGACATAATTAATATATATATTTTTATAATAATTCTTTAATGGTGATCGTTGAAGATGAATCTCATCACGTGGTGGAGACAGTAAGTCGTACGTACGCATGAGAGACAATATCAATATATAGATGGTAAACAGGTGTTTATCTGGAAGTTATATTATATATAAATAAACATTAAAATGTTATATTCATTATTTAAATTAATTAAACTCATTATTATACTCATCTAAATAATGTAGTGTTGAATAACAAACTATAGACGGTAAGTCGTATGTACGCACATATAGTGACTTTGTCATTCATAGGATGGGTAGAATAATGAATATGTTTTTCCCATATTTATAATAATATCTCAGTATTTATAAGGTACTGGATTTATTATTATAGTATGGAAATAACAAATAATGAGTAAGTGAAATAAGATGGAAATAACATTGAAAGAGGTGATGAAATAATTACCTCTTCTTTGGGTGCTTCATTTTGATTTGAACAAAAGGGTTCCTTAGATTTTTTTTGGATCAAATTAATACTTATAGGATGAAGTGAGGGTATTTTGGAGGATATTATTGTTGGGTTTGGCCTATTCAAATGGATTTTTAGGTGTGAATTTTAGAGAAGTTCAAGTGTCTTTTTATAAGGCAGGTGAGGGTCACTTTAGGAAATGTATGAAATATTAATTTATTATGAAATCAATTTCGTTTTCTAACAAATAAAAATGGATTATTTTAAAGGATAAGTTGTGGATGGGTCTAAATACTCTCAAAAAATAGGTTTTAGACATGATTAGGTCCCAATAATAACCTTATCTTTTTTTATTTATCTCTTGGTCAAATAGTTTAACATTTACCATGTCTCCTTGTATTTTTATATTACATGGTTAATAAACTTACTATAAATTTCTAAAAGAAACTCAAGGGGTTCATTAATTATATATATAACATTATCTATGTCCTTTGGCTGAATATTTTATTTTTAGGAATATTATATCATTTAATGAAATAGTATTTGATTTACAAATTCATTTATGTCAATTTTGACACTAAATAGTATTTGTTTTATAAGTCATAACAAATTAATTACATCAAAAAAATAAATTGAATCAATCCTAACATGTCATATTCATCTAAAAATTCATGTATGACATAAAAAGTCTCAATTTTCATTAATTTGGATATTTATAAAATCAATTATTTTAATCATTCATTATTAAGGTAATCACTGCTTCATCATTGTGTCATAAATAAGATTAATTATTAAATTTATAAAAATTATAAAAAAAATACAATGATGTAGGAAATATTTATATATTTATAATTAATATTTATAGTCAACTTTATCTTATGAATAACTCTATATTAGTAATGGTTTTGTTAATAAAATATAATTTAACAATTTTAACACTTATATAAATAAAATATAATAAATATACTAATATAATCCAATTTGATCAAAAAGGATAATATTTGATTCCTAAGGATGATTATGGTCGAAATAAAATTATCTAGTAGAATTAGAACATGTGTTAGGGTAATTATAATATCATTTTTTGACTTTAATTACACTATTTTCTTTTAACTGTGGTAAATAAAATTCAAAAGTTTTTATTCCCCAAAATTTATTTTTATCTGATTGAACCAAACTTTTCTTAATAATTTCTACCATGTCTCTGGTATTTTTTAAATACAATTCAGAGAAGAGGTAGAATTACGTTTTATACAAATTTGAAAATGTGCACAGAAGGTGGGTAAAAGACGTTAAATAGTTCAATAAAATTTTACAAATATAATCATATTATAAAATGACTCTAATAAATTAAATTGTAATAATATAGTTATTATTTATATATTTTTACAATAAAATAAATATAAATAAAAATATTTATTATCTAAATAAAAAGTCAGTTGTAAACAATAATGTAGTGTTTTTCACTATTTATCAAAAATTCAAAGTTTTCAAAAAAAATCCATCCTAAGATAATTTTGATACTAAAAATTCAAAAATTATGACTATTTTAAAAAATTTATAACATATAGGTCTCATTAATTAATTTAACCTTAATTATTGTTGTCAAAACTAGGAATAGGGTTTTTAAAAAGTAAACACTATCAAAAGATTAACATGTGTTTATATCCAATTTAAATTTGAAATTACTTAATATGGCATAAATTATATTAAATAATCAAAATTTAATCTATTTATAATTTAAAACATCCCAAATTCATAATTTAAAAATATAAATTATTTTGATTAAAAAAGTAGTTTTCAATTCAAATTTATTATTTTTCACTATTCATCAAAATATGAAATTTATCAGGAAAGTACAAAAAAATTATCCAACATATATTTTTAAGTCCCCCTTCTAAAAGATAATTTTATTTAATTTAATTTAATATATAAATGTTTTCATAATTTGATATAAAAAAGTTCTCCCTAAAAGGCGGAAAAACTGCATTTGTTTAAAAATAATTCTTTTTTCTGAAAAATAGATTTTTTTCTTATATTATGTATAATAAAAAAAATATGATTTTTAAAATTATATATGATATATATATAATTCAAAATTTGGTTAATACTATTCATAACCACTTTTTAAATGGCTAATTTGATAGGTCGTGATGTGCTTGAACTCGGTGTTGTGTGTATCGAAAGCTATTAAATTACATTAAAGAAATAACATACTATGAAATCATGGTATGTTAATCTTTTATATGAGGAATTATATTTTCTCATCCACTTATATGAATGACATGTGATTTTTCCATTGTCGTGGATGGTCTGTAATTTGGGGGTCGAGAATGTATGAGATGTGTAATGTCCCGAAATGTTATAAATAAATTTCCCCTTATACATTAATTTAATTTGTTATAATGTTATATGGTTATATAAAACACCTGAAATTATTTGGTTTTATTGAATCATATAATATTTAAAGTATTTTTATGTCGTATAACCATTGATAATATAGTCCTTAAATATTAAACATATTATTAGTATAAACGTATGGGTTTAACAAATCCGATTGACATAGAAAGAAGTATTTATGGACTCAAATAGTAGGAGAATACCATAAATATCTCATATATTGGAGAATATGATGGATATAAAATTTCTAGTATTTTCCCATAATAAATCCTAAGCTGAGATACAACATCATAAGAACATGAAAACCCATTTATGGGGGAAGTTCAAGCACATCGAGATCACATCACAACCCATGTATGATGTATAACCCCAATAGAATATCACCATCAGGAACCTAACACTTAGGGAATTTTTTGGTTTATTAAGTGGATAAGTATGAATACTATAATATATTGAATATGTCTATTATTTTTAAACAAATAATTTTTATATTAAGTTCTTCTTTAAGAATGATTTTAATATTTATACAATAATGAAAAAATTATATTTTAATATTTAAAATTATATAATATTTTTATTTTATTTAATTAATAGATTTTTGAAATATATAATAATTTATTAAAATATTATTATTAAATAATTTGTATAAATATATAAATGATCATATTATTTTTATGAAGTCAAATCTAATATTCATAGGGGTTCGAAAACTACTATTGTCAAAACCCCATCATTTCTCGATAAATTTATATAATTATATTAAAAGATAAAATTAACATATTTATAAAATTATTTTTATAAATTGAATATTTTTTTTCAACCATAAGGTTGAAATTATCTAATTGTAAATTTTTTATAATTTTTCGAGACAGCCATATATTTGGGAAAAATTTTAATACCGTAAAAATATATATTGTGTATTATGAAATAAAAACAACCCAAAATAATGAAATATATAAAAAATGGGAATAAATGAAAAATATTTTGTTTTCTATTTAAAATAATGTGATTTTATATTTATTTTACAAATTTTATTATTACATTAAGAATCCTGCAAAAACATTAATATATTTTATGGTTTTAAAATAATTTCTTTAAGAGTATGACTCACATCCACATTAGAAATAGTATAATTATGTGAATTTAGGAACTTAGACTCAAAAAATAATTAATTCCAATCCAATTTGGTAGAAACCTTTTTCAAAATTAATGGAAATCATTGTGGTTTTAGTTATATTATTATATAGAGTCCAAAACCTAAGATTGAGAAATAATAAAGAACTCGCAATTCATTTCCTATATAAACCCAACCAAGGACCCATTCTTATTCACTAAAAATATTCGGATGACTTCATTACTCTTTCATATCCTCTCTATAGGCCTCACAAGGATCCCCCAAGCTCTCAATAATCTCTTTTAAGGTGTTTTCAATCAAACTTTCTAGGTAAGGGATCCTCTCCTTCTCCTCTTTATTCAAGTTTCACTATTATCTTATGACATCAATTTCAAATTCCTGATGTTGGGATATGTTTCCCCATGACCCTATTAAAGGCCTTTTTTTTCAAAATTATCATAAACCTATCACCCTCTTATTAACATATTTTATGATTCATTAAGTAATTCTATTATGATGTTAATATTTCATAGTGATTTTCCATACCAAACAAATGTGTAGTGAATACCCATAACCATTTCCTATCTAGTGTGTGCACCATTATACACTTGTAATTATTCCATTTGGGAAAAAAATTATTGATTACAAAATCCCTGATCGTGTTATAAAATATCGTGATTAATTATTCCATTTTTTATGATTTATGTGGAAAACATATCATGATAACGAAATGAATGTGACGATTATTTCCAGAATTATATAGTGCTCCAATGTATTAGATGATGTTATAGTCTCATAAGACAACATGAATGGGATTATGGAGTGAACATAATCTATAAAGAGAATTTTTCTATCATTATTACTTTGTATTTTTCCTTGACATATGTATATTATTTAATGTTTTATGTTGTTTCCCCATTTCCAATGCTTCCTTTTTGATTATCAAGAGATATCATGTCTCATTGTTCATGGTCATGATTTCAATACTTTTATGAACTATTTTTATTCATATTGTCTAACATGTAATACATTCATCAAATTATTCCATGTTTATTCCCCTACTGGGATCTCAACCTTTTTTTTATATGTCCCCAGGTTATCCTAAGAAGTTTTAAGAATGATCATGTTAAATATTTTTTCAAAAAAGAATTTTTTTTTTCTTTTTAAAGTTTTCATGTAATGTACCTAATTCAAAAATATGATATAATTCTAGATAATCAATTCTGTATTATGTATAATGTTATTTAATAAGTCATGAAATAATGTGTACTAAAGATATGGGTTGTCATAGTTGGTATCAAAGGAAAAGTTTAGTTATTTTTTAGGTATTATGATTAGAAAAATATATTGAAAGCCTGAGTGATAAGACAATGTATATGAAAACATCCCTAAATTTTGATAAGAATATAGTAAGAGTTTTATCAATTAAACACACCCTAATCTACATACTACAAGACTATGTGGCTTTGGGAAAATTTTTTATATGGGTAAAAGTTGAAAACACTATGATGAGCTAGAGTTGACTGTGAACTCGTACATTAAAATGGGCCTTTCTACACTCCCAGTTTGAATATCCCAAGGGATAAAAATATTTAAATTCATATTCTTGTTATTATCCAACATTATATAAAAAAAATTACCAATAAGATTATAGGTTAGGAAATAGATCATGGGGGACATTTATTGAAGCCTATAAATTAATAAGTTAGAGAATAAATTTCATTTATTACTTATACATTTAATGTCAATAGATTCCCAATTTTTATTTTTAATTGTTTAAAAATACTAACCCCTAAACATCCCTTTATTATATAAAATATAATGAGGAATTAGGTAACTAACCAATGTGAATGGGAGCATGATGACTACCCCACTAAGATACCCAATCTGATCGGAGTGGGATTCACAAACTTAGTGATAATACTTTATCAGCTAACTCATGTTCAAAATAGAATCTTGTATTAATAAGTACATATAACTCCCAATAATAATGAAAAATATAAAATTGATCCATTTATGTGACAAAATCCAACAACATTAAATGAATCATATGATCTCATATTAAATTACAACAGATCAACTCCAGTGATAAGATATTATCTATCCTTCAATGTTCCAAACGATACAAGGATCCACTGGTTGTTTATCATATAGATGGTGACTCTGATTAGTGTTGGACAAATTTTAAGATTATGAATCCTAAGGAATATATTGAAATGATGGTTTGGAAGGGATTGTGAAAAATATTTTTCAACAAATATTTTCCCAACACTTTCCTACATAAAATGGAAAGGCATTTCATTGACCACCAAAAAATAAAAAGAATCTCTTGGGGGTGTAGGTGGAGAACATTACTATAGTTGCATGGTATGGATTTGACTTTTTCTTTACTTCTTAATTCAATTTTGGAAACTTCTTTGGTCGAATAAAACCTATTCTATGGAAATATGTATTGATCTACTACATTGAAAGATATACGAAAATTGTCTGGTGCGATGTAAAACTAAAAATTTAAAATAGATAATCTCAGGGATATCATGGGGATAATAAGAGGAAAGTAAATTTCATTTTAGGTGGTTTGATGGAGTAATATAATGGTGTTATGAAACTTCAACATCCCACTTGTCAAATGTATGGAAAGAAGGACCCGAAAAATTTCCTAAGAGGAATGAGGAAATGTTATTGGTGTCATAATGAAGGACACATATATAGAGATTATTGATCGAGGAAACATACTAATGTGATGATGTAAAGTAATTACCTAGAAAACCCTTAACTCATTTTCCATTTTTTTCAACTTTATGGAACCTATAAACCTTTAAAACCAATGTACTAAGACAATGGATTCTTAGGAAAACTAACAACCTCCAAGGAAACCAGGGTGATTTTTTCAAACACAACTACTAATGTTGATGCCCACAACAAAGTGGTTAAAGGATATCTAGTTATTGATTCACTAATAGAGAAAATTATTTCTTATTCTGGTTATAAATATCCATTCATATAATTATGGTTTATTAGAAATATTCAAACACCACCAAAATGCATATAAGTAGAGTTTACAGTGTAATGGAAAATGGGGAAATTATTTCATACCAAGTATATAACTCACCCTATCAAAATTTGTGGTATTAACATCCCAAATAAAAATTTTATACTCCCTTCATGGGAGTTTCATAAAATTATTTTTATTGATTGTATTTCTCTATATAGACAAAAAAAAATAGATTACTGTGAGAAGGAAATCGCATTCCATTTTGCAGATTTTCCTCTGCTTCTGTACAAATGTAGGAAGATGGATGATTCTTAATTAGAAAAAAAATACAAGGAATATAAATTATTGACCTATGTAAAACAATATATATCTCTAATGATTGATTCTATGGTAAGGATCATCCTTTAAGACATTCTCGTTGTGAGGGAACACACTGAAGTGTTTCTTGAAAAATTCCATGGTCTACCTCCAATTTGAGAGGTTAAATTTCCATTTGAAAATATGAACGGGGAATTACCATTATAAAAGAGTCCATATAGAATAGATATTTAGGAACATGAGGATATAAACATAAAACTTCAGGAAAATATTGATAAAGGGTTCATATTCCAAAGTGCATCACCCTGGGGTGCATGAGTCCTCTTCTTCAAGAAGAAAAATGGGTCAATGGACGTTTGGATTAATTATAATGAGATCAAAAAGATCACATTGATGAGCAATTATCATAATCCATATATTTATTATTTTTTATTAGATATGTGGAGAAAAATAGCTCTCCATGGTGGATCTATGGTTTGGGTATTATCTAGTTACAATGAAGAAACATGATATCACCAAGATAAATTTTAATACATGTTACGGGCATTATGTGTCCATAGTAATTCCATTCAGACTCACTAATGATCCAGAAATCATCATATAATTAATTAATAGAGTATTTAAGGATTAACTAGACAAATATTTCGTAGTATTTGTACATGATATTCTAATATACCCCAATAGAAAATAGAAGCATGGAGATCATCTGATCATTAA
Organism: Viscum album; assembly: GCA_963277665.1. Taxonomy (NCBI): domain Eukaryota; kingdom Viridiplantae; phylum Streptophyta; class Magnoliopsida; order Santalales; family Viscaceae; genus Viscum; species Viscum album. Next base: position 1,414,223,053 of record OY728159.1, on the reverse strand, counting down.
TCGAAAAAACATGATAAATGAGAAGATTTTTTCCAAGTACATCAAATGTGTGTAATGGTATAAGGAAATAAAATTATTGGGGAATATTATCAAAATAAATGGGGTATATTTTTTACCACGAAATAATAGATATAATTTAAGTATGGTTGAGTCTAACATCTATGACAGATATCTATAGTTTTCTTTAACTAGTTGGCTACTGTTATCAATTTGTGAGAAATTAATAATGATATTCAAACCCTCTAAACCAGATAACATGGAAGGTAGTTAGATTTTATTGGAATTATGAATGTTGTAATAGATTCATGACCATAAAAAATAGTCTTATAGCTACACATAGACTCAAACTACCCACAAGTGGAGAACTTTTCATGGTATATTATGATGCTTTGAAGAAGGTATTGGTATTTCTCTTAACAAATAATGAAAAAGGGATAGCTTATGCCTAAATTAAATTGAAATATCATGAATAGAAATACCCAAATAATGATCTATAGTTTAATGGAGTGATCTTATCATTGAAAATGTTGAAAAATTATCTATTTGGGGGAGAAGTGTGAAATATATACATATAAAAAAAATCCTCAAGTATATATTCACATTGAATAAGATGAATATAAGATAATGAAGATGGTTATGGATGAGCATGGAATATGATTTCTCAATACAATAACCTACTAAAATAGAAAATAATGTTTCATATGATATTATTGAAAATGATTCAATAATTTTTTCTTTTATGGAAATTGAAAAGGATCTGATAATCATATACATAAAAACGATAAACATGAGGATCATAAGAGAAAGAACCACATTAACCCTTTCAAAAATTATTTCCCAACCATCCCTTCTAGGGAAGATAAATGATTCTCAATGAGGTGATGTGGGAATTCAGAAGAAATTGGAATTTATAAAAAATTTAAATACTTGGAGTTCAATGTTAATGGTGAATGTGTTTTAATATTTGGGTCAACACTATGTGTACCATTAAATATTTATTTAAGGAGAAGATGTATAATTCACATTTATCAAACATCCCTATACATCTTGGAAGCATGATCTTGTAATGAGATCTCCAATACCACTATTTGTGGGATAATATGAAGAAGGATATCGTAGTGTTTACATCAAGATGTCTTGTATGTCCGCAAGTCAAGGTAGAAAGGAAAAATTACAAGGGGATGATGCAACCATTACACACACCTACATTTAAATGAGAAAACATCACCATGTAATTTTCAATGGTCATATGAATAAATCAACAAGAAAATAATGTTAATTTTTTTTTGATGGATTGTCTTAAAAATATTATTAACTTCATTGAAATCTAAGAGGAATTATCACTCAATCATATTGCAAGGATATAAATTAGATAAATGGTGTGGCAATATGGGAGAAATCTATCAATTATATTTGATCGAGACCCCAGATGTTCTTCTATGTTCTTGTAGAGTCTCCCAAATTCTCTAAATATTTTGATAAACATCATAAGGAATTATCACCACCAAAATGTTGTCCAATTTGAGTGGACTATCTGGACACTAGAAGTAATGTTATGATCATGGTAAATTGAAATCAAATAAGGATAGAACAAAATATTCCTCTGGTTGAGTTCTCATACATTAACAGTTTTCACTCAATCATCGAAATGGATTCATATGAATCCCTATATATATAAGTTATAGGACACTTATATGTTTGGATGAATTTGGGGGAAAAACTGCTAGGTTGTGAAATTATCATGAAAATTGTGGAAAGGGTCAAGACTATTCTGTATCACATAAATTCTTCTTAGATTCAGTATAATATCTATTATGAAAATCATTTAGGAGACCTATATATTGATGTTAGAGACATGGTATTCCTATTCATATCTACATTGAATTATGTGATGATATTTTGTAAAAATGGAATACTTAGTCCAAAATACACCAGTTCCTTTGATATCTTTAATCACATCAGATATGTGGCCTATCGATTAGCACTACCACAAAACATATCTCAATTACAAGTTGTATTCCATGTACCCCTCTAAAATAAGTACATACAAAACCCCTCACATGTAATCAATAAAAAGGGGATAAAACTATATAATGATCATTCCTATGAAGAGTATCTAGTGGAAATATTTGATCAAATAGATAATGTTTTATGAAATAATACAATTCACCTGGTAAAAGTGATGTTGAGTAACAAAAAATTTGAAGAAGAAACATTGGAATTGGAGTAGGTGTTGAAACCAAGTTACCCTCATCTATATTAGTGTGGGAACTTAAAACTTTTATGGGAAAATTCTGAATGGGGGAATATTGTGATGACCTGAACTGTTATAAATAAAATTACCCTTATGATTTAAGTAAATGTAATATTTTGTTATATGTTTATAGAAAAAACATGAACTTATTTTTTTTTTTTATATACTTTCAGATTAAAAATAATCTTAAGAATCAAAACCACTAATAATATTGTTGTTGAGAAATAATCATATGATTAGTATAAATATAGGCTTTTAACAAATCCAATTATCACAATTAAAAGAATTTATTGACTCAAATAGTAGGATAGTGCCCTAAGAAGCCCATTTTTAGAGCTTCTATAGGAGAAAACATATATAGGATTTTATATTAACCAATTCCAAGATGATATTCAACTAACTAGCCATGACAAAAACTATTTAGGAGATAAGTTAAAGATCATCCAATTTACAGTCCAAACCATGTACGTCGAACAACCCTGTGAAAATCTCATCATCGTGTACCCTACCAATAGGGAGTTTTCTGGTGTTTTTAGGTGGTATATATAAAGACCCAAATATTATGAATATTCATATTATTTCTAATTTAACAATTTTTACATTTACTACAAATTTATAAGTGATTTTGTTTTTATACAAAAAAGAACAAATTATATTTTAATACTCAACATAAATGGGGAAATTTATCTTAATTAATTAATTTATTATTTAAATTGATAAACCATCATTAAAATATTATTATTAAATAATATTTATTAATCCTAAATGATCATATTATTTTTATGAATTCAAATATTATTTTTATAAGGGTTTGAAAACTAATATGGAAAAAACCAAAAATTTCTCAATAAATGTCTATTTGTATATTTAAAGTAAAAATTAATATATTTAGAAAATTATTTTTTTTAAATGAATATTATTTTTTGAACTAGAACATCAAAATTATCCAATGGAGATTTTTTTATTTTCTAAGACATAAAAATTTACAGGTAAAAATTAAATACTGAATAAATATATTGTGTGTATTATGGAATCATAATGACCAAAAAGTGATGTAATGAATATGATGAAGGGTTTACATGATCAAATATAAGTTTTAATTTAAAATAATTTCATTTTATGTATATTTTATTAATTATATGAATCCAATATAAATCTTCCAAATTAGTTATTATATTTTAAGTTTCAAAACCATTTATTTAAGAGTATGACTCACTTCCACATTTGAAAGGGTATTATATTATTTATTTCATAAAGTGGTCATATAAATTTTTTAAAAACTATCCCCTTTCATAGAAACCATGTGAGAACTAATGGATAGTTTTTGGTTTTAGTTATTTTATTATATAAAGTGGAAAACCTAAGCTTGAGAAATAATATAGAATTCTTTATTCATTTCTTATATAAACCCACCCAAGGTTCAATTTATCTTCACTAAAAATAAATCTATCACATACTTACACTTTCCTACCCTCTATAAGGTACTCCCAAGGTTACTCCAATCTATGAAAAATCTCTTATAGTGCTTTTTGAATCACACTCTCAAGGATAGGGACCCTCTCCATCTCCTCTTCATTTATGTTTCCGCATTATCATATTCCTTTTATTTCCAATTACTAATATTGAGAAGTGGTTTTACATGTCCATATTAATATCCATTTAATGAAAAAATGGTTACATACACATTTCTATTTTATCAAAATAATTACTAAATATTTATGTAACTTTGTTATGCTACAAAAAGTTCACCATGATATTCCGTAAAAAACAAATGTGTAGTAAATACCCATACCTGTTTCTTATCATGAGTGGTTAGCTTTATAAATTTTTTACTTCATTGATTGGGGACTTATCTAAGAACTTATTTATTCCTTTTAGTTAAAAATATCTCCTTTTTAGGTTGTACATAAGTAAAGTGAGGAAAAACAAGCTGACTTGGGCTTCTAGACTTTTACACAATGTGATTGAGGGTTACACATCATGTAAATCTAGTACATGCTGTGTATTGATGTTAGAAGGATGTTTTAATGATGTAGAAGGGAAGATTGAAGAAAAGGGTAATTTTGGAATATATATTATTTTTATATTTATATACATAACATTCACTTTTCAAAAATCTTATAAAATGAGCAGTAGCCTTGTTTTCTTCTAACGGAAAGAACCCATAACCTGGGTATTGTGAACAGCAGCACCAGTGGTTCTTTTTACTATAGTTTCATCATCCAAACTCTGATTTGAACACTCTCAAATGCATTGTAACCTAATAGTTAAGCTCTTGATTAATCTTGAGCTACTATTCTTGATTTATTCTCATGAACTAGTTACTGAACCTTGACTGTTTATGCTCATTTTGTATTAGAGGTCATAGTTGGACATGGAGAGTGATGTGAGTATGAGTTAGGTGTTCTCATACATTTCACTAATTTTCAGATTGTTTATATATTATACACTATCGTGCACCCATTTTTGGGTTTTCCCTTTTTTTAAATTAACCCTTGTTATTTACTATTGTTGTTTATGTAATTAAATTTTTCTTTTAAAGCATGAATTGGGTATTTTACCTTCATATAGGGACACCCCTTGGGTGTGTTTCCCCTCAATGACCACATATGGCCATTTGTATTAGGATTCCTATGAGTAATTTTTTTCTCTTCGTGGGTTGTTAAAAATGGATTTTATTTTTAGATGGAATTTCATTTTACTTAATTTGTAATTGATTTAAGGGTTTGGGATTAGTTATTTTCACTATTGTCCCAAGTTATGCCTATGCTTATTTAGGCATTCCTAGAATGTTTTTCTCCAATTTTGAACCTCCCACGTGAGTTAGGTTATGCTAAGTAATTTTAATGGGTTTGATTACAGAATAGTATTTTTATGAATTATACACATGTGAGTTATTATTGTTTAAATCGTGAAATAATGTAATATACTTGTGTTTCTTGTTATATGATTTGATCACATGAGTATATTATTGTTAAATGCCAGTAATAGTATAAATTGAATGTGTTTCATGTTGTGGGTTTTACCCATGTGTGTCATCGAATATCCAAGACTTATGAAGTTGTTCGGGCTATTATGTTCATACCATGAGTGGGCCATGAGTGTAGTTGTTGGGTTCATGGATTCTTTACTTATTTTTCTGAGTAAAAAAATGATCATTGAGGGATTCCATGGATAGACTATATTGGATTTTTTTTCATGTCTTGAGTGATACCTAGGGCTTCCTTATAGGATAGCCGTTAATGGGATTAGTAGACATGTAATTATACCACACCTAGAGTGATATCAAAATCCCAGAGAAGTTCACCAGTAAGGGAATGTAGGATGGAAGTAGGTTTTCACTAAGTGTGATATTGGGTTTCCAAAGGGGTTCATCACGATGGGATTGCAGGTTGCATATAGAATTTCACATGGAGTGATAATTTAATACCAACATTAAAATTTCATGGATGGGATCAGGTTATAAATTGAATATTTTAATTAAATGACTTATGACGGGTCTGGTAAGACCCAGAAAATGCTTGGATTGATCTTCACTTACTAGTTTAGACATTCTTATGGGGTATGTGTTGTGTATTATTTTAGATGGGGGTTTTCAAGCATAGTCTGTATCCTGAGACTTATATAATTCAATGTAATTATATTTATTAATGAACATGAAATGAAGGTAAATGAATACCAGTGAAAATATGAAAATTTACATTTGAGTACTTCCTAGCATACTACTTTCATTATTGTACATTGCCTATTATATATATTCACTGATAGAATAGAATAGATCTTGGGTGGATACATACTAGGATTTAGTCTCATACCTTATTTCGGACATTTTTCTCAGCCAAAACAAATTATATTGTTACCTTTGTCGATAAGGGTAAGAACCATTCCTCAGGTACTTGATTTACTTTTAGGAGGAGGCGATCATGGGACCATGCTAAGGCTTCTGATTCTCTTAAGTCTGTTCTATTACTTTTTAAAATTTTGGTACTTGTGTCATGTATTATTTAAATGTTACATGTTTTGGATATTTTTCATAAAATTGGGACATAAAGCATCATCCATTGAAAGCTATGACATGTGGTTATTTATATTTTCTTTCTTCCATTGTTTACATCTGTTTCATGATATTACTACTTATACTATTGAATTGTTATTGTTTTGTTGTGTTAAACTCTTCCAATGAGTTCATAGTTTCCCTAATATCACACCTTGTCCCTTTCGGCTAGTCCGTAGCCTATGGTAGTTGGATAAATGCGCATGAGGCCATGGGGCCATCCGGGTATGGGAACCTAAAAGTGGCATCTAGATTAGAGAAATTAAAATATGATATAAGAGGGGTTCTTTTTATTTTTACCATATTATTTGGTGAAATTAGACAGGGATAAGAAGGAAATAGAGTTGGGTAATAAACTATGTCTGTGAGTAGCTACCTCATATACCGGGAAAATCCATACTTCCTAAAATTGAATGTTGTTTTCCGTATTTTGAGCGATTACAATGGATTTCATTTCACTTCTATTGAAGCACTAGTATTGTGCTATTATTATTGATATCATTATGGTTTTATTTTTTTTTAAGCCCATTGAGATGAGGGTATGTGATCTCATGCATCATATAGGTAGTTGTTATAAATCACATGGCATGAATTATTGCCATGCCATTAAGAGTGCATAATTGATTGCATGTTTTTTTGAAAGATTTTGCGATATATATGCATGATGTTGTGATAGGTACAATGATAGTTATAACTGCAATTGTGATAGGTGTATTGGTACGTGTTATGGTTCAAATTGAATAGACTCTATGATTTTATAATTGAATTGTATATTCCCTCTTAGATCAGAATTAGGTGGACCATGTTTTGGACTTGTATTGAATCATGATGAGATAGGCTATAGTTGTACGTCATTCTTTGATCCCTGATGTATGGTCCCTCTTGGATTAGAATTTGGTTTATCATGTTTCTATTTTAAAATGAATTGTGTAATAAGGTGCTATATGTGCGTGAAAAACTTTTATTATTTCCAAGTATGGGCCACCATAGAATAAAATTTGGAATACCATTGTTTTGTTTTGAAAAAAATTGTTCTGGGATAGATATATTGAGTTGCTTGACTTTCTATTCAAAAACCTAGACAACATGGCATGTCATGCTATTAACACATTCCATGTGGTATTCTCTTCAAGAAGAACATTTTTCTTAAGTAAACATTGTGTACTATGTGTAAACACTATGTGGTAAGTGACCATTTGTTTTTCCATGTGAGAGAGAACACAGAATAATGATCTTGAAAAGTACATGATAGTGTACTTTTTGTACACACTGTGTGGTTTTACACTAGCAGACTCCATATGAACTTGGCTGTGTAAAAGTACATAGTTAGGAGGGAAAACTTATATACATGTTGTATCCTGAAAAACACATTGTGTTCCTGGGGTGTTTACACACCCATGTTAGTGGAATAACATGGCCATTAAGGGATTATGGGTACATTCCATGTACACCTTTTTTGGTACCCATTGAGGTAATTTACCTGTTTTATTCTCCCTTTTTCAATTTTAGACTAGAGATTATTCCATTATGATTTTTTATTCATGTAGAGCACGGTGGGTAAACCTATAGAGTTTTATGAGAAATACTAATGGCTGTTTTGGGGTTTCTATTTAAATGGATAATGTTTTACTCTAGTTTTCATTTTTTGTTTTCTCCTAAGAGTGAGACTAAAGCGTGAAAGATTGGTTCAGTGTTCAGACCAACCATGTTGAAAGATTTGATTTGATAAGATCTATGATCTATATCTCTTTTATTTTTTCTTTTGATGATATTTTCCATGTGAGACATTCCCTTGAAGCCTATGATGTTGTGAGACCTATTGCTTCTAAGGATCCCCTAAGGGATACCTTCTCTTACATGTTGTTCTATGTGTTCCTTTTTGGATTACACACTCATGAATCTCTTAGTGAATCTATACTATAGGATTCCTCTACTAGTTATAGTTCAAGGATTCCTTGTAGGATTCTTCTACTTATGTGATTTGTAAGCATATTTATGGAATGAACTAATTATATGTTCATGCTTTATGTGGTTGAACAACTGCTATTGTGTTTCCTTTTTAAGGACCGAGGTTTGTTTAATGAGGACCTCAATGGTTTCCTTGGTTATTAAAAAGTAACTTACGTGCTAAAATTTCATTGGTACGGATTGTCAAAATTTTTAAATGTTTTAAAAAGAATTTAATGAAAATTTCCTATTTTACTTTGAGTTATTGAGCTAAATTAGTTTCTAGAAATTTTGACCGTAGTTAATCTATATTTTGTAGCATAGTGATGGGACAGGATTCTTATGATTTTCACGAGGCTATCCCATGGTAGGTAGAACCCCTTTAACGATTGTAGTGTTTCTTTCTAATGTGAGATTTCGGACATTGGTACCACTTTGGTTCCCTTCTCCCTAGTAGGATGTTTGGTTTTTAATAAGGACACCCTTTCTTGGATGGGTGATCATTGTATCATGACACTTGATATGGGATTAATAATTCAGGGATGCTCAGTTCAATAGGTTATACACGAATTGGGCATGGTCATCTACTTAGGAGGCTGTGTGAACATTTCTTTATTAAGTGATTGGAAACATGGTATATTGACATTCATGTAAATGGTTTTGTAGATTATGTGATCGAGTGACTATTCTTGCATGAACCATCTGGTATTAGGATGCATATAGTGGAAAACCTTTGAATATTACCCAGAATGTGTCATTCACTCTTGTAAACTATGGGTAGTATATGATTCCATACGTAGTACCCTTTGAGTGTTAAATGTTGAAATGATACATTGAGTTCGGTAAAATCATAAAGATGTGATATTTTGTGTCTGTTATTGAGTTATCTCCTGAGTAGAGTGACCAGAGAATTATGAAACCATGTTCGTTGCACTGATTAGAAGGACATTCTGGGATATGGGATTTTTGACATGCCTATTGCTTTAATTTCATCTTTTATACCAAGTGATAATAGATTGTGATTGATGTTTTTTGAATGACACTAGTGCATTTATGTTTGTTATGAACAAGCACATTAAGAGTGGCTGGTTATTTTTCTCAATTTCTAAGACACTCTTATGTGGGGAGAATCACATTGGTTTTTCGAAATATGTCCTTCTATGTATAAGGAAAAAAATCAAGGACCATTCAAAAATGGTTAATTCTAATTGAATTTCTTTGAGGCTTGTGAGTCATGTTTCATGTTGATACTTTATTCGAAGAATTAAATTGTTTTGGTTGGGTGTGTGCACAATCATTGTGAGGCACCGATGATAATGAATGGGCCTTGGTGGTGAAGCATGATCTATCATAGAAATTCCATGGGGTAAAGGAATTTTGGTCAGTTTAATTACGATACATCGTCAACTGAAGCCAAGTTTCTTTCAAGAGTCCGACTAGTGGTGGTTCGACTGTCTTTTTTTGTAATACTTGAGAAAGTAGTAGTGTTTCCATCCTTAAGAGACATAAATTTACCCTATCTTGACATCATACTAGATGCACTAAGATAGTGTTGGTTACATGCTTCATTACAGTTGAAATTCATTCACCTAGTTCGTGATCATTTTGGTGTTTGGAACTGATGTGTGGTTTAAATTAATATTGGATAATCATTAGTGATATTTCGGTTCCCTTGTAGGAACACCTTGAATAGAACCTGGATGATTTTCTTTTTCATTGATGTGAACACCAAGTGGATTCCACTTTGGGTTCGATCAATGTTCATATGTTGACTTTTTTATTCATACCATTGTATCACTTGTAACAGAGAGTATGGACCACCTTGGTGAGTTCCTTGGAATTAGGGTTGATGAATCTAAGGTTATCCTGGAGGTCTACATAGGCTTGGATGTGATTCATTTAGTAGAGATATTATTCTTATGTTATGGATCTGGTTTACTCTTTTTCTTGTTGTTGTCAAAAGGTTCCATAGGATAAGGTGTTCAGTTTCTATTGTAACACACCGGTCTCCTAAACGAGAGGTTTCTAAGACAAGTCATATAGTGATGGATTGACTCGTTATCCTTCTCGTTCCTTATGCATGGTTCATGTGAACCAGTTTGAACACTCCATCTATCTAAGGTGGGTGTGATGTGAAAGTTTGCAATTTCTTTTGAGGAAAGATTATGTGACCATTTTTGATAAGGTCAACCAGGGTACGATCACTATTTTCTATGAGGCCACTGTTATGACATAAGTTGTTTTAGGGTTTACGTAGTTAAAGGAAATTAATAATGGGAGCATTTATAGAATGATCAGTGGAATGATTTTTAGTTTTATCCAATGGTGGAGGGGTCAGGGTAATGATTCCATGTGAGTTGTTCTTAAAAGGCTCACAAAGGTTTCACTCTTCCTACTGATTGATGAAACCTTCAGTGTTGATGATCATGGATGTTTGTAAATATATGAGATTTTATGACTTCACAGTGAACCTCATTACATCATTTCAGATAGGGATTCCTCATTTACTTCTCATTTCTATAATGTGCTACAGAATGTGATGGGTACACAAGTACTTATGAGAAAAGCTTACCCCCACAAGATAATGACCAGTTAGAATACACAATTTAGGTCTTGGAGGAAATTATAAGGGCATGCATACTAGATTTTTCAGGTTCCTGGAAGATACACATCCCCTTGGTTGAGTTCTCCTATAATGATATCTTTTGTGAAACTTTTCAGATGGCGCCATAAAAGGATTTTATGTTAGGCCATGATGATCACCCATGTGTTGGTTGGAGGTAGGAGGGTCATCTATGATGGGACTTCTTCTTTTCCTAGAAACCACTTTATTAGTTTAGTTGACTTAGGAGTAGTTGGCTACTGTGAACTCTCATTAGAAATCATATGTTGATCACCACAGATGATGCATGGTGTTTGAGGTATGGGTTTAAGTTTTTCAAAGTGTTGCACCACGGTTGGGAAATAGAAGGATCAAGAGATAGGGAATGTTGTCACCATGATATATTGGGCCTTTCAATATTATGGAGAGGGTTGGTTCAGTTTCCTATCAGTTGTGGTTATCTAAGAGTTACTAATCCATGCATGACTTTTTCCACGTATCTCAGTTGTTCCAATATCACTCAGACCCATCTCACATTTTTCAGCTTTAAGAGGTTGAGTTAGAGGTAGAAGAAACCTTTGAGAAGCATCTGATACAAATTTTTGAACATAGAAAAAAGGTTCATCCTAGACATCCATTTCCTTTAGTACGAGGGCTATGTAAGCACATCCGAGTGTAGTACAAGACCTGGGAGTGGGAGGCTGATGTATGATCGCAGTGTTCAGATTTGTTCATAGATAATTCTTCACCACCCATGGAATGGAAATTAGGGGAATAATTTCTTTAAGGGAAGATTTTTTGAGAACATGGTTCTTCCTTAGAGGTACAGATCATTCCTTTTTTGGTAGTACTTAAGAAAAGTGGGAAAAATGGCCTATTTCTAGAAACTATATAGTTACACAATATGACATGGGGTTACAGTCCATGAAATCCCAGTATAAGCCATGTATTGAACTCGGAAGGTTGTTTTAATGACTTGGATGGAATGTTAGAATAAGAGGTAAATTTTGGCATCTACACGCCATGTATTTTCAAGTACATGGTGTTTAATTTTATATAATTTTCTAGAATTTGCAGTAGCCTTGTTTTCTTCTTACGGATAGAACCCCTCACTGGTGTGTCATGAACAGTAGTGCAGAAGCTCGTTTTTGCTCATGATTATTCATCTAAACTCTAATTTGAAGGTCATCAGATGTTATGAAACCCAATATATTAGCTTTTTATTCTTCTTGACCCATTCTTCATGATTTATCCTATCAAACTAGTTATCCAACCTTGAGTTTTTATGATAATTTCGTATGTCCACTCAATTCAAGGTTGAATTATAGGCCAAAGATGGATGAGGAGAGTCATACGAGTACGAGGTAAGTGGTCTCATGCCTTTCTCTAATTCATAAGTAGTTTATATATGTAGGAGTGTCTCACACCCATTTTTGTGGTCACTCTTGTTTTAGAATTAACCCTTGTTATTTTATTTTTTTTGTTTAGGTAATTGAATATGTTTTTTAAAGCATCAATTAGGTTGTTTTCCTTTATAAAGGGACACCCCATGGGTGTGTTTCTCTTCGATGACCATATATGGTCATCTGGACTAAGTTGCCTATGAGGAATGCATTGGTTTACCTTCTTGGGTTGTTAAAAATGGATTTGATTATTAGATGGAATTTTAAATCTGTTAAACGGTATTTGATTTGAATAAGGGTTTGGGATTAGTGATTTCCCACTTTTCCCTATGTCATGACTATGTTTGTTTAAGAATGCTTGGAAGGATTTTTTCTAACTGTGAACCTAACCACATTAGATAGGTTATTCAAAGGCCTTGTAAGGGTTTAGATTAAATTATTGGTTTTTTATAAATTGTGACCATGTGAGTTTTTATTTTTTTTAAACCATGTAATAGTGTAATTTACATGTTTTTCTTATTATATAATTTTCCCATGTGATTTTATTATTACTAAGGACATATAATAGTTAAAATTACATGTGGTTCTTATTGTGTGTTTTACCCAATTCTGTAATAGAAAGGAAAAGCCTTATGAGTTTGGTCATGATATTATGTTCAAGCCCTGATGGAGCTATAAGTGTAGTGGTTAGGCTTATGGAGGCTCTATTTAAAATGTTTAGTGAAATATGAAACATTGAGGGATGCCATGCATGGATTCTATTTTCGTTGGTTTCATGTCTTGAGTGATACATAAGGATTCCTGATAGGAAATCCAGTAATGAGATTAGTTGACATGGGCTTATACTACACATAGATTGATATCAGGATTCCATATAGGTTCAACCAGATGGGATTTTTGGATGTTGGTAGGTTTTCACCTTGAGTGATATTAGGTTTCCTGAGAGATTTGTCGAGATGGGGTTATAGGTTGCAGATAGAATTTCACCTAGTGTGATACTTGAATTCCATCTTTGGAATGTCATGTAAGATAATATGTTATAAATTGAATATTTAAATGAAATTACTTTTAACATGTCTGCCAAGACAATGAAAAATATTGGATTCAGTCTTCACTTACATATTTATATAGCCTTCTGAGGTATATGTTGTGCTTTATTTTACATGGGGGTTTTCAGGATTATGTTGGATCATGAGAATTATATAACTCAATATAATATAATTAATTAAAGAACATGAAATAAATTTAAATGAATACCAGTGCTTGTAGTGCTATTTACTTTTTATTACTTCTTACCTTATTTCTTTACACATTCTATTATATATATTTACTAATAGACTGGAAAAGATCATGGGTAGTTTCCTATATATATTTAGTCTCACACCCTATTTGGGTAATATTTTTGGGCACAAATATATTATATTGTTGCAGGTGTCAATAAGGGTAAAAACCCTTTTATGGGTACTTGATTTTCTATTAGGATGAGGAGAGTATGAGACCAATATGAGGCTTGTGAGGATTCCAAGTATCTTTCCTTCCTTTTTGTACTTTCATTAAATTTATCATGAATTACTGTACTGTATCTAGTTTTTTTTGTTTTCCTAGAAAATGTGATATGCAAAATCATCCTTTGAATTCTATGAAATTTATTTATTTATATTATTCGTCTTCTACTATTTACTTCTATTGCATGAAATTACTGCTTTTTTAAGTGAATTGTTATTATTACCTATATTTTTCACTCTTCAAATGAGGGAATAGGTTCCCCACTATCACATCTAAGCCCTCACTACTAGTCAAAATCCTCCAATGTTTGGGAAAATTTTTGTGAGGCTATGTGGCAAATCAGGTATGAGGATCATTAGAGTGGAACCCGAATCATAGACATTACAACTTACATGTATGTATCCCATAATCCTAGATCTTTGAATAAAATTTGATGACAAATTATTCGATGTTTTATGATCTATGTGGATCCCTTAATCATGAGAATGAAATGAATGTGATTGGTTTACCCAGAATTATATGGTGATCTAATGCATTGGGTAATGTTTTAGTCTCATGAGATTTCATGAAATAGATTAGGGAGTGAACATAATCTATCATGGAACTTTTCCCACCATGATGAATTGGATTTTAGCCTTAACCTATGTTAATGATGCAGTGTGTTAGGTTATATACACATTTCCCATGTTTCCTTTATGATTATTATTCTATATCACACCTTATTGATCTTGTTTATGATTTCACTCATTTTATCCCTTATTTATATGAATATTGTCTAGAATTTATTAAATAATTCTTATTAGAAGATTTATATTCCCTTAATAGACTTTATAGCTCACCCCATTCATATATATGTTGTCAAACATTCCTATGAAATTTTATGTATGAGCATGTTAGTGGAGTTTTCAATAAAGGTGATGTTTTTTCCAATTTTATGTTGTTATGTAAGGTACCCAATTCCCAAATACACTAGATTTATTGATATTTTTAGTTGTATTATGTGGAATCATATGTAATAAATCATGAAAAACTATGTAATGAATAGAATGGTTTTTATAAGATGGATATATGGAATTGAAATGGTCAATTTCATATTATCATTGGATGACACGAAAAATAGATTATAGAATTATGCATACTTTTATTTCATTTAGATGGGGGACACAATTATAAAGATACATTTGGTTGGTTAGGATTACACCAATTCCCTCTTTATATGGAGTGTTGTTGATGATTTTATATGGGCCTCCATTTTCAAATATTTATTTATCTATTGATTTATATATTTTTAAACATTATAAAGGCTTATAGGTTCATAATTTTCTATTATACAAATATGGATTGATCTTGAATCTGATAACTTCTATAATTTGTTTTTAATTTCATCCCAAAAGATATTTTGAAATATGTTTTCAAAAGTTATATTATATGAAATAATAGTTGTTGCAGTTAATTAGGTATTTCCAAATGTGTTTAATAAGAGATCCAATATATTTTTTCAGTTTTGATTTGTCATGTTAACATATATCAGATGAGATTGGGAGAATTTTCACAATAGTCAATATGTATTTAGTGAAATTCTGATATTGAAGGCAATATTACTTATATCCATTTGATATCATATGGTATGATATTGTGTGTAATAGAGTAAACTATATATATGAAAAAATTATTATTTTAAACTATGTAAGTATATAATATTATAAATTATAAATATATCATAAGAAATAATATTAGGTTGTCATATAGTTGACATAGACCAACCATAAGGATATAAATTATTTTGAACCATTCATCTAGAACTACTATGTGTCTTATAAGGTAGTCAAACATTATGTTTTAGACATTCCTTTGAATAGATTATCTATCAATAGAATTTGTGGGATAGGTAACATATGGTGGTTACGTTTGACATAAATGTAGGAATTAGTCATGTGTTTTTGAAATTAAAGAGTAAATTAATTCCTATGTGAGTACCCACATATCCCATACAAATGATTTCTAACATTAGTTTTGATGTCTTTTTGGTCCATATATAATCTCTTGGATGATTCTTCTAGCCTCATAAATATCAATACTTGTGTTATTATTAATACCATATGATAACATTTTATCATGGTTGTTTTGAATATATTAACTAAATTGTTTGTGTGATTTTGTGAACCCAGGGATACAAATTTGAGGGAACAACCATTTAGTTTTTCATTACTGATCAATAGAAATCACTAAAATATTGTATGTGATGTTGTGTTCCATGATGTAATGTATTCATTCTATATTTATAGTTTAACAAATCTTTATTTCATATTCTGTGTGTTATTTAGTTTTATTATTTCAATCCATGCTCAAATTTATTTATCATTAATTATTACTAATAAACCCTTCACACTATCCCCCATTATAGATATGAAGATTTTACAGTTAATATGATAATTTGATTAGACAGGGTTCTGGTACATCCACATATATCATGGTACACTCCTTCATCCATAGAGTATGAACATTCCCATATTCTAGGGAATGATCATCCCTATGGGATTATATTCACTCAATCAAAGCATATTTCATAGAGGAGGTGATTTTCTATAATATGGTTTCATATAGGAAACATGGGAGTTATGAGTTTCTAGGTATTTTGGGAATTGTGTATTTTGTGATATTATGGAGTTCCCATTGTCATTCAGTCATTATAAAACTAGGAATTTATGATATAGTATTATTTATGTACCCTTTTTAACTAGAAATATTTGATTTATTACTATGATATTGATGTTTTAATCTATATGGGTCAATCTAATATGATTAAATCTTGTTATAAATGAGATGAAGTCATCATTGGTGATGAGTTATCATAGAGGAGACTTTACTGTATCGATATTTTTCATAATAAAAAAATCATATATAATATTTTCATCATATTTAAGAAGAATTAATTTAATTTAATTTTTATTTTTAGGGAATCCTACTAGGAGTACCTATACATACCTATATAAAATAATATTTTCCACATATTTTGTTTTTGTGAAGATGATATGTAGTTCTATAGTGACCATGATGGATGTGGAATAGGTAGAGATGGTGCTATGTGGAATACCTTTATCTTTGATTGAGACAAAAATAATTGGATTTTTCATAGTAACACTTTTAGTGAGGTTGAATTTTATCATGATTTATGTATATTGTAAATAGGGATACAATCTAATGTATTTATTCTATTTTGAGTCATCTCGAAGTCTTATAATCAAGATATTTAACATCTTAGGCATACAATGTTTATAAAATTAGTTGTTTATTTATTAATATTCCCTTATAACTATATCATATATTAGAGTTTTATATCAAATTATTATTGGTATATGATAAGTCCTCCCATATATGTAATTATATCATGGGGTAGGATTCTACCCCCTAGATTATCACTGTTGGGATTGGGGTGGTCCACTTAGCTTACCACAAGCCTATGAGGTTGTCAAAGGGCTGGGTTATTTTAGAATAATTAATGTCTAAAGTGATTATTCATAAATTAACCATTAACATATAGAAATGGGAGAACACAACACTAAGGATTCTTTATAGGCCATCATAAATATTATAAATGAAACTAATCCATTTGAGTTTTTCTTATCACAATAAGAATTCAAATCAACTCATTTATATACAAGGGAAATTTTCACTTGGCCAACTTTCAATGTTTTATTGAGTTCCTAAAAAAACCTAGATAGAGATGAAATAATTATCACTACTTATCATACTCAAATTGAATTCAATGGGACCATTTGGTCTTTTAATTTTTTATTAATATAATTATTGATGTATATTAATGTCCCAGCCAAACCCAATAAGGCTGAAACCCTAACTACCCTAATTCCACCTCTATTGGCCTGTGGTTGGGGAAAAGCATTGAATGGAATAACTAATGTGGGAGGTCATTTACCAATGTATATGTACACACAAAATCCACTATATCCATGCATAAGTGTAGATGAATAATAAAAAAATATGAAAAAACAAGAGAATAAATCATTCATGGAAATACTCTAGAGAGTAAAATAGTAAGATAGTGTAAACTAAATAAGAAGGGTAAAAATACACACCTAATAAGATAAATTTACCAACATAAAAAAACTAGAAATGTAAATGATGAGAGAGTCCATCCCAAAATCTCCATTCTCTAACCACTGTATTCTTTCCAATGCACCAAGTATCCCTATACTCCTCTGTAATTTTCTTAAACCTATATATCATCATTATAAGACACAAAATGTGTGAGTAAATCGATTGGAGTGAGTATGTAGATACCTAGTAGGATTCCCTGAAAGATGAATGAGGTGTAATTAAAGACACGATAGGAAAAGATAGCTCAAACAAATGAAACAGAGTAAGGAAATCCTATGAAACATATATAGTTATACATATACTCAAAAAAAGAAGCACAAATGAGAGAGAAAGGGTACCTCTGTATCATAGACCGTCCAAGGAAAGAGTGTTAATAGCTCCAAAGGACCATCAATGATTCCAAAATTCTTGCATGTCTATCCATATAAGAAAAATTTTGAGCGCTCTTACCACACCTCTATGCCACATAGTCGAGGGGGTTTAATCTCCAAGAAGAGGACTCACTATCTAGTCCTCCAGGGGGTTCTACTCAGTGTAAGAAGGTCCCATTCCATATCTGATAGGGAAACCACTAAGTAGATATAGGTCCCATCCCAAAACTCCATAGGGGCTATGAGTCAATAGTTAGGGGACCCACACCAAAAACCCAAAGGGGTGGGTACCACTCAGTTGATAGAGGTCTCGAACCCTAATGACATTGTGGGATTCCAATAAGTAGATTGAGCACCCACACCCTAACATAATAATGGGTAACACTAAATATATTGAGGACCCACACCCAAAATCCATGGTGGGGACTAATCATTAGATATATGACCCCCACCATAATTCCATAATGGTACCACTCTATGATCATGCTAGATTGATATCATCATTGAGTGCCACCTAAAGAAGAATAACACTTGTAACACCTTTCATAATATCTCAAAATTAAATACTTGGGAAACCATTTTATTATACATAAAAGATCACTTGGGATAGTCTACTCAAGGGCCAAAATCTAAGTCCAGATGAAAGACATGCAAGAGGTAGAATGTTCCTTAAAAAGGAATAAATGGAACATAACTTCTAAGGGGACCCAAAAAAAGATTGGTAAACCCTTACACATATGTGTGTCCATGGAAGTAATGAAATCACTAAAATTGTATCCCTACATGGTGTTCAAGGGGACTACATGGAATTCTTCAGCCACTAGGGGTATTACTCATACTTCTGGTCTGGACCATGTAAGCTTGTTCATGTATACATACTTAATTACACAATATTTTATCCCGGATGATGTCTTATCCATGAGCTCTATCACATGGAATGTCTGCCAATGAAGATTAAAAAACCTGAGGTCTAGACACATGGTTTGAGATCCTTATTTTTTCCATACCCCCAGTAATGCAGACATAACCATACTTCACAACATATGTTAATCCCAATATATGTTGGGTAGTCATTATTTTTAGAAAAATATCATTTTTTTGATGATACTTGATCCTCCTTATTCAATTCGAAAATATACTTTAGGATATCTAGGATTGAATGGGAAGACCTCATTTTTCATTTCTAGTCATTTGTTTCCTATAAAAAAATTTTATGATCCAGATTCTCAATTCCCATAGATGCCTTATTCATCTCCCATACCTCACCAACTCTACTTCGGATACTGGATCCATGAAGCAATCAACTATAACTGATAAATCCTCCAAAGAAATCCCTAATTTTTAAAACCATTCGTTGCATGTAAATTTGCTACAAATCATGTGGTTTGATTTGGTTCGGTCCAACCCGACAATGTTGAACCATGGACCTATTTCAAAATTTCGATGAACGGGTGGGGTAAAAGCACCAAAAAAAGATTAACAATTGTCGTCCAATTATTATTATCTAGATAATATATATTTGGATCCACATGGTTTGAGACATGGAAATCAATTGAAATGTGATATGTAGGTGCATGTAAGGGCTTGAATTAATGCGGATAATTAGATATATTTTATAATAATAAATATAATTAATCAATAGGGATATGTGAAAAAAAATTAAAATCCCTACATAAAGATTGGGTCATTTTTCAATGAAGAATTCACTTTCAAATGAATAATATAGGTTGTTCTATTTTTTGTGCCTTGATTCACCTGGATCTAGGGTCTCATTTTAATCTTAATTTTATGTGCCAGTGAAAGGTGCTAATAATTGAATTTCAATGATCCCATTATTATGCAGAAAACACTAGATATCTTCCATAACATGGATTACATAGAGGGAATTAAATTTTTATGGTTTTAATGAATGATTGAATGGACTTATTAATTCATACAAGGGAATGGTCCATGCACGTAGGGTCCTCTCCATCAAATCCTCAATCTCCATTGGGTGATCTGTAAATGTGTCTCCATCCTTGATTCATATATTTTCTCATTTAATAATTCATATATGATCATGTATCTATCATCTCAATGGAAGGACATGTAAGGTTTCATCCTCCTGCTCTAACTGTGGGGGTATGGAGAGGTGGTAGAAACCTTTCCAACTATATGAAGGGTCTTGAATGGATTGATTAACCTTGTGGATATCTTGAATCCCCATATGAATCATAATAATCATCATTTTGGGGAGACTCCTAGGAAAATGTGATCTCATTGGACAAACTAAAAGGACCGATGACATTGATATGTGTTAGATTTCTTGTTTTTTTAGGCTTTCCTTCATCATCTCATGGATGACCTCAAACTTCTCCATTATCATATATACCATATCTATCCCAACAAGATATCCTTCACTGATCTCTACCTCAAATATGGTGACCATTGGGTTCTTCCATATAGGGCCTCAAGAGTCTCTATACTGATAGTATAGTTTTAGAAATTATTTTACTTAAACTCTGTGAATTGTATGTGGTCCTCCCATCTCTGACCAAAGTCTAACACACTAGCTATCAATAATCCTCCAACACCTAGATAGGAAGCTCAGTCTTCTAATCTGTCTTGGGTGGAAGGGTGTATTCTTATTCATCTAGGTCCTCAATACCTCTTATAGGCCAATCCCAAAATATTGAAATGAACCACACATCATGGTTGGAGATAGTAGTCAAGGTAACCCTGTGAAAGAGAACAACCATTCATACATACAAAATCCCCTGACACTCCATCAAACATTTCCTCCTAATAGAAAGTATTTTTGATGTCATTTTGAGTCAATAAACTATCCACTAGATGGAGTCATCGCCTCTCAATATCTATGGATTCCATGTTACCAATTCCATTGATGTCTCATCCCATTTCCACAGAGTTGTAATAAACCTTTTGAAATAGTGTAATCAGCCTTCACCTACTGATTGGTGAGGCATTGAGAGATGAACTCATCCATGGTCTATATCATACAACCCCCCCCCCCAACTAACACTAATGGTCTTTGTGCATCTAAAAGAGATGTGTGAAACTCTCTCATCACCTCCTCCCACATCATAACAGGGTCCAACGTCCATCCTTGTAAAATGATGATGTGATTTCCCCCATCATAAAATACATCTTTTGAATATATTTATGGAATCTAGTCATTCAAGACCTTATTTTCAATGTATGCCAACAAGGATTCTGTCACACACTTGAGGAGAGGGGAGTTTAGTGCCATCAGTTAAATAAAACATGCACTCTACTTCTTAACCAAGGTTAGATACAAGAAATCCAATTACTTAGATACCTCCTATACCAAATGAACATAGGAATACTTAATAAGGGTCTTAATCATCACATTTACCTTCCCACTAGTATATAATATCTCAAAGTCATAATTATATAGAAACACCAACAAGTGCCTCTGTCTCAAGTTCAGGTCTCTCTACATGAATACATACATGAGACTCTTTTGGTATGCGAAAAAAATTAGTGACATATAAGTTGAAAGTTCACCCACATCTTTATTGTGATGACTTCAAATACAATCCCTAGGTAATGATTTTTATATATTTTCTCATGGGGTCCGAAATTTCTCAACCAAAAATTGATAACATCTATTTTCTAAATCAACACAAAGTCGATCCCATCTCCAGAGGAATCACAATATAGAACATATTCCACAACCTCCTCTGGTAGTCCCAATATAGGGGCACTCTTCATCCTCAGACTTGACTCTTCTATGGCCCACTAGAAATACCCAATATTGGTAAACAGATGCCCATTCCACATTAGTTTGGTCAATGGAGATGAAATCATGAATAATTCTTCCAATAATCACATGTAGTACCCTACAAAACCCTAAAAAATAAAAACCTATAAAAAATCTTGGGAGGCTCCAATAAATGCACTACATCGATATTCATTAGTTCCATAGTTAATCTAATCTTTGAAATTACATTACCAATATGGTGAACCTCAAGGATCTTGAACTGAAAATTTGAGACATTTCCAAAAAAAATGGTTTTCTTTATGAAAATAATGGACCAACCTTAGGTGCTCTAAATTATCCTCCACTAATTCTAAGTATATTATTATGTTACTAAGGAAGATGACAATAAAATGGTATAAGTATACCCTGAAAATCTTGATTAGAAAATCCATAAACATAGTGGAGGAATTCATCACACCTAAGGGAATCACTTGTAATTCAAAGTGTCCACAACGACCTCAGAAAATAATATCTATAATATCAACATAGTGAACTCTCAACATGGGATAGGAAAGCCTGAGATCAATCTTCAAGAAAAATTTCATGCCTCATAACTAGTCAAAGAGGTCGTAAATCCTTGAATATGTGTACATATTCTTCATTGAGTCCTGTTTTAGTTGATTATAATCCACAAAAATCAATTATCTCCCATCTTACATTTTTAAGAACAACATTGGATATGCCAAGGGGGACATAGTAGGACTGATAAAAAATTTCACTCAAAGTTCATATATCTACAACCAGAACTCCCAAAGATTAGTAGGAACCATATGATATGCCACATATAATATTAGATCAATCTTGATATGAAATTCAATGAAAAAACTATCTTCATCCTATGTGGTATTTCTGAAGCATACTTGGGGAATACATCGATAAAATCCTCCTGGACTGAAGGAATCTAGATTCCTGAATAGCTTAATACACCGAGGAAAAACATTGAAAACTGATTGGTAATTTGTTGTAGCCTCCTGAAAAAAAAACCCAGTCATCCATCCTTGAGATCTCTCTCACTCCCTAAAGAGAATCTCATTCCATTGGTTTGAATACATCAAAATCATCTATGGTTAAATTTAATATAGCTTCAGACCATGGAAAAACAATCTGTACAAAAGATGAAGTCACGTGGTTTCATTTTTAAGACCAAAAGTTCCCATGAGATCCTTTACCCCCATGTGAAAACTCACACTAACAGAAGGACAAAAGATATATAATAAGTATTCCCTATAGTAACCTCATGAAAACGATACTATGATAAATCCTCAACTTGTATCTCTATCATTCACCCGGTGTAATGAGATGTATTAATAACTCCCTCCTATTTCTAACAGTGTTGAAGAGAGGTATAATTATCACATATCGTACCTCAAATCATATAATGTTCAACTAGCTCATACAAATACATAGCCTGATTTTTTTCATGTCCCTACTACCAGTTCACTATGCCAGATTTTGGATGTTTGGAAGTGGGGGTGGAAGGTTCTCATAGTGTCTTCCATAACCCATACCTCCTCCTCATGGAGAAAAACATACTCCCCTTCCATCTCCACACCCTTGGGGACCACCCTAATCACACCTAGGAGATCCTTAATCATAGAGATGCATCTTCCATGGTGTTCTATCCACTACCACCTTCCCTCCATAGATTTTCAGTTTGGGAAATCAGGAAACATGTGACATTACATGCCACCTACAAAACTCCAACCTCCTCTAGGCATCCCCAGTCCCATGCATGGTCCGTGTGACACATGACTAGGTGCCTGATTCTATTCATGGGGATGTCTATAGTGATGAGATTATGTTGTATGGTTCCTACTAGATTCTATAGATGAATCAAAACTATCATTACCATTTCTATCTCCAACTACATGTAGTCCCTCTGATAAGATTCTATCCATCATTAAATGCCACTCCAATGGCCCAATACGGGTGGGAATGCACAAGGGCACAACAATGTCATGAATATATCTATATATATCATGCTCAAAATACTGTTACCATGAGTATCAATCCTAAATCAAATCGATGGACTACGTTTTATGTTAAATTAACCTTATAGAATACTCTAAAATGGTCGTCCATCCCAGATACAACTCCTTTAGCTCATGAATCCAAACTGAGTGAAAGTAGGTTTCTACTCACAGAATAGATACTAAAATATGGTCCATGAGATTATCGACTCAACATGCATATGTGAAAATATACATCACCAGTGATCAGTTTCTCCCTAGAAATTTTTTTCTTCCATCAAAACCACATAATCATTCAGCTTTTGGATAAGCCTAAAGAAAGGATCATCAAATATATCTAATCCACTACTACCTATGGACCTGGAAAACTGTGAAACCTTAGTGGTCTCTGGTAATAGAAATTGTGTAGTGTTATAAAACCACTTCCACCATCATCATGATCTACGAGTATAGTCATATGCTATACAAGTTATGGTTATGCTACCTATCCACCTAGAGAAAAAATCTCATGTGGTGGCCCCTGAACAAAGCCCTCATCACTAATGGGATCATGTTCATGAAATACGATTTGTAACATAGATGGATATCATCTAAGAGGAATTTTGAAAATTTTATCAAGATTTTTCATAGTCAGAATAGAAAAAATAATTACATGGATATAAATCATTAAAAAAAATTCAAAGACTTAGTCATATATGATGCATGTACCATTGATCATGGTAATAAAAGTATCTATATTTTGAGTTTACTATATTATACCTAGATTCTTGTATAATGGATACATTTTTTTCTATACCAACAATAATTTCCCTAGACTAAAATATACACTTGAGACACCTAGACATTGTCTCCAAGTATCCCAAAAAAATTACTCATAAGAGGACTGGTCCAAAACACCATTTTCCTGAATGAAATACCATTGATACTAATATTTCATAACCCAACCCAATGGGGATTGAGAAATAATTAACCTAAGACCACCTTAACAAGCTTGGTGCTGATTATAAGCATCAAATGTAATTATTAAGATGGGAGGACTTTTCATAATGTACAACACCCAACCATTTACATGTTGGAGTGTATATAACTTGTAATAAAAAAAGCAATATCTATAGAATAAAGCATGTATGTAAAACCACTATAGAGTACAAGATTAAGATTGTGTAAACTGAAAGTAAAAATTTAAAAAATACAACCCCAATCAGATTGATGTCCAAATCTAAAAAAATAAAATATAAATGATGAGAAATCCCATCTCTGAATCTCCAAACTCTTACCACGTTATGTGGTCCAATGCCCCAGGTATACCAATAGTCATTAGTAATTGCTTCCCACATGTCTTCCATCTATATATGAAATGAAATGTGTGTGAAAATCACATGTAAGGGTCAGTATATACAAACCTAGTAGGACACCCAAAATGCTAAAGTGGGAGAATTAAAGGACACAATAGGAAAATTCATCACAAAACAAATAAAGAGGGTAAAAAATACAATGTCATGAATATAAAATTATATATATATGATCAACACAAGAATCGAAAATGAGATATAAAGGGGATCTCCATATCATAGCTCAGCCTATGAAAGAGTTCCAACAGTTCTAAAAGACAATCCATTATGACCAATATCTTGATCATCTATCCATATATGTAACTACATGGAGGCCCCACACATCTCTACTATTATGCTAAGTCATTTTTGTGAGATCTCAAAAAAAAGGTAGGCACCCAAGTCCTTCATGGGGAATCTACACTTTGTAAAGAGGACTTGTTCCCTATCCAAAAGGGGGAACCACTCAAAAGTTATAGGACCCACACCCAAATCCTATAGGGGTTACCACACAATAGATAACGGGTTATCACCCTAACACCATAGGGGGTACCAATCAGTATAATAAGAACCCAAACCCTAACTCCATAGGGGTACCACTTAGTATAGTGATGAATTGCACCCTCACTCCAACTAGGGGAACCGCTTTGTAGATAGAGGACCCAAACCCTAACACCAAAGGGGGTACCACACTAAAGATAGAATATTTAAACCATAATTATATATGGGGTACCACTAAGTAGATAGAAGAACCACACCCTGACTTAATAGGGTTATCACTCTATGATACTACCTGATCACTATCATCATCGAGTGCTGCCTAAAACGCATCACACATTGAAAGTCTATGATTTTATCACAAAACCCACTTCATAGGCCACAATCATATTCAATATCAAAAATCACTATAGATATGATTCTCATGGGCCAAAATCTAGGTACACATGAATGAGATAAAATAGGTATAAGGTTACTTAAAATGAAAAATATGTACATGGAATGTAAGGATAACAACATTTTATCATTTCATATGCTTCTTACTCTCCATGTCCGCACCTGTACATGGATTACTAAATTTGTATCCATATATGGGTTTTATGTTGAGTACGTAGTGTACTTAAGACACCTGTGGTTATGTACAATCTCTTAGTTGTGTCCACATGAGCTTTAATGTGTATACGTACTTTAGTACACAACGTTTCCTCCTGCACAGGGTCTTGGCAGTGTAATTTCTCAAACATCCTATCTATCTAGGAAGGGTCACATAGTGTGTAGCATAGAAAAAGGGTGTGTGATCCTTAAATTTTTACAAAATCTGATTATTGTAGATCTAGGGGTACTACCCATAGTGTGTTCATCCCCGTACATTCCATGTAGTTAGGATTTTATCAAAATATCATATCTATTCCATAGATCCTAGAACTTCTTCGACTGCTTCAAATATCACCTCTTGGCAACCTAAAAAATAACGGGATAACTTATTTCATCATTTATGTCTATCCATTGGCTGGAAAATAGATTTCTGTTTCACCCTCTCAATTCTCGTACACACCTCATTCATATCTCATATTGTGATGCCTTCATTTTATATCCTTTATCAAAAAATAAATCATTTGTAACTCAACAATCAATCGATCCCATCCTTGAATTTTCAAACTGTACATCACATGTTATTCCAAGATGCGATGAACGGTTGGGGAAAATCACCGAACTATATGTTTATCAATTTTTTTACATGCTTTCATAGCCAATTAATATATATTGGGATTCCAAAGATGAGTAATATGGAAATAAATTGAAAACTGATACGTACGCACCAGAAAAGGCTTGATTTAATTAAGATCAAGATATACTTATGATCATGCCCAATATATTTAATGAACTAGGGAAGAATCTAAAAATTAAAAATTATTGGATGAATATTGTATCATTAATTAATGAAGAACACAATTTTTATTGAATTAAAGAAGTCATTGCATTCGCTGCACCTCGATTCAAGTGGATATGTAGTCTCGTTGTCATATCATTTCGATCATCCAATGAGAGGTGATAGAAATCCCCTATAAATGAACCCATTATTATGTGGATAACCATAGACATAATTCAAATCAAGGATTAAATTTATTTAATTTGGTTTTTCTGGGTTTAATGAAGGAATTTATAAACTTATTTATTAATCCACTGATTTCACCCACCAATGATCGTTTTATCAAGTCACCCCATGCTGACCAATTTTAGGTCATACATAGGGTAAAACTCATATTCCATTCCTAGATGTGGTATCATATTTTTGATCAGAGAATTCATTTATGTGTCACCCCAAATTTCTTAAGAAATAATGTATATTTGATATAAAATATATTTATTATTTTTAGAAAAATAATTTTGGGCATACTGGAACTCAAACTCACACGTCTTCTCATCACCTAGATCAATTTATTACTAGATGTATTAAAAATTGTTATGATGAAAAAAGGGTCTCCATAATAAAATTTTATTTCTATTAATAACTTCATCTACTTGAATTCTCTAATAACAACATATACCACTCAAGAATTAAATTGTAAATATATAATCTTTTTTATTGGAAGAAATCGAAACCTTTTATAAGATATGATAATGATTAAGAGATAAATTTATTAATATATAATCATTCTCAAGAAATGAAAGAGATTATTCAAACCATTCAGTTAAAATATTAAGACTCATAACAATGACATAAAAACTATGATGACTTTGAAACCATGGATCGAGTTCACCCATATGTAACCTAACTAGGTTATACAAATAATCTCATGTTTACCACCGCATTCATTTAAGGATTTCAATTAGTAGTGAGGCTGTTTAAAGTCATGGTGGGGAGACTCTACCCTGTATATTAGAGTATATGAAAACTATGAAAAATAATTAATAATATAGAAAAAACCAGTAATGAAACAATAGAATAATATAACCTATATGAAATAAATAATACATATAATATAAAAAGATATATTCTAAAAATTTTATAGTAAAGGAAATGATGTCATGTCTCTACAAAATAGGGATTATTAGAAATAGGGAAAGAATAAAACAATAGAAAATACTATATAAAAATATAAAAACAAATACCAAATCCAAAACTCCAATAGAATCATGAGAACTAGATTGGTTATCTTCTCCAAAGTTTCATCCTAAATTCGAAAATCCAAAAAAGGTCGGAATTTCAAATTATTCCCACCTAAATCCTTGAATTTTGTTTCAGTCATCCACCCAAATTACGTGTAAGAATATGTCTGTAGGCTACCACTAAAAGTTTTTAAAACAATCTAGTTTGTTAAGATAATATGATCAATTTGAAGGTTCAATGAAAATTGGAAGAGACAAACTAATCTCAAGACATGTCAAGCTCAGGCTCCTTTAAAGGTAATGTATAACAATAACTCCTTCAGCCCAAGTCATATTTCTGAACAATATATCATAAGGGTTTCATATTTTAAATATAATGATTAAGATCATGTGTTAAAACCATAGATCTGAAGTGGAATGTTTAAAAATATAAATCAATGATGGGGAACACCATGTAAAATATCCTAAACAGGTGGGGATGAAGCATCCTATCTAACTAATCCAATTAAATAATGAAGAGTACCATGTACCACAGTTCCAAATAACAATGAGGAGTTCCATATCCAAAAAAATATTAACCAAAACCTGGTGGGGGTCACTTCAAATAATTACACCAAAGGATAAGGAGTGTCATGTCCAAAAATTCATAATAAATGATAAGGAGATTTGTTTCAAAAATCCCTTAAACATTTCAAAAAAACCAATTTTTAATTTCTAATAACTACAATAAAGTATTTAATTTATCATTTCTATATAATTCATGGGAAAAAACCCATCCCATATATAATTCATCACATTCCATTTAGTCATTTCATTAAAAAGGGATATGTATCCAAGGGATATGTGTCAAGGTCTTATCACTCACATTCCATTTGACCATTCGAATTTATATATAATCCAACCCACAGCAACACGTGTTCAGTATCATTAGTTAACCAACTTCTTGTTTTATTGAAAAAAGTCTCAAAAGATGGTATTCACACTTTTAACATATTATTTATTTCTAATACCACTCCCACTAAAATGGAGCATAGTCCTGACAGAGATGGGGGTTGTTAAGTTACAAGGAAAGAATGATGATTATTAACATTTAATTGAACCCGACATAATTTGAGTTTTAGGTTAAGTTCATTAAACTCAAACCATGTAAAAGGGATAATATAACCTATAGGTCATTTCCATGTTACAAATTTAATGGATATTAAATTTTTAGAGGAAAAAAGTGGAAATTCAGTGCACAAAACCCTCAGGCATGATAGTGACAACTAAGTATTTTCTAAAATAACCAAAACACCTACATTAGAAGGGTATATGAATACTTGTTTGACATTATCCCTAGATTATATATAGAATGAATTGGATTTGTTTGTATGATAATATTGAATCTATGAAAAATGGAAGACAACATATAGATCCATATAAAAATTAAGTAGAGGAAACTAATCGGCTACCTTCTTGACTCTGAAAGATCTCGTAGGGTCCGTAAAACCAAATTGAAAGATTTTTTTGTCTCTAAATCCATTGATGATCCAATCTTGATGACACACTCAAGAATAACTAATCTACAAATAAGGACTCTATATGATTACGATGATAATTATAATAATAATTCTACCAATATTTAGCTATATGCATACATTTATAAATCAACTAAAACTACTCAGATGTCTCTTAATGAGTTGAGGTCCCAATAGTGATACCTACCCTTCACCTTACTAGGGCATATGTGATAAAACTTTCCAACCAAATAGTTTTTTATAAAGATCCAAATAAGTATTTTAATGAAATATATTATTTTAAGACAACTAAAATAGAGAAAAATTCTTTTCATATGGGACACGAATGTCAGGCACACATGATCGAGGAATGTCCTCCGATACCATTATACTACACTCAGACATACCATCAGTCTGAGGGTGGTATTATACACTCAAAAGTGCATGTGTAACAAAATCCTTATATAACCATTTCCAAAACCACAATGTTGACCAAGCATGTATATTTTATAATATGGTACATGGGAAACCATGAAGGCATATAATAATTAAAACATAATGCTTCAAATGCTCATCCACGGAGTAATTATCCCAAATAGGTATGAAATGACTGACCATTATGAACCTGTCCACAATCACCCATATAGTTTCACATCCTTTAGTTGAATTTGGTGACACCATCCAATAATACATAGGTGTGTCATCCCATTTTCACTATAGAATGGGTAATGGGTGCAAAATCATAGTTTTCTGGTGGGGTTCTATATTCACATATCGAAATGTGGAACAATGAGTAATAAAACCTATAACATTCCTTTTCACACTAGGACACCAATACCAGCGGCATATATCATGATACATCATGATATATATGGGATGTAATTCATGTTTCGAATCATAAGATTCTCACATTAATTCCTCTTTCACATCTTCTAGAACCCAAATACACCAATGAATGCACATGATCTCATCTTTACAAATAAACAAACCAAGAGGAGGTTCCTCACCTAAAACACATTCTTTCAGGACCAAGACCTCAGGATCAGAAATATATCTCATAATCACTCAATTTTTAATGGAATAATTCCCTAATATATATGTGATTATAGGATTCCTGTAAAACTTTTGGACCTCCAAATGTATCTCAGATACAAGAGACAAAAAAACCATTAAATAAATTCTTCTTGAACAAATTTTTTCTTAGTTTTCCTACTCATAGAATCACCAGATGAATTTTCCTTCCCATCTATGTATGAAAGCTCAAAATCAATGGAATCTGGGTATTTAACTCATATTCAAAATTGGAGCTTCAATTCATAATGAGTTCATATGTATTTTAGTCTTTAATGGACCATGTATACTATGAACCCCTACCTCAAAAAATAATACCTCCCCAAATTAAAATAAAAGAAGAACTATAACTAGATCAAGATCATGAAACATGTAATTAAACTCGTGGGGCATAAAATAATGAGACAATTTTACCATAACATGATCCCATTACATAAAAAACTCCAGAGATGATTCATGATGCATAAAAATAATTTTTATAGCCTCTATCATGTTGGGGGAAAATTAATATTGACAACAAGGTTAGTATTCTGTAACAAATAAGTCTCAGCGATAGAACAGACACCCCAACATAACATGGTCATCTGTTCTGGCCCGCCAGGTACCACCAGTTGCCCCGCAGACACGTGTTTCCCACCCTAGGGGCCACCAACATGCTCGAACGGGTCATCTAAATAATTTCTGTCACCACATTCCAACACATGTCCTTTCTAGTGTGTTTTATCCTCAATCACACACACCTTGGGAAACTTCTATAAGTTCAGTCATCCTGATCACTACTCCAGGCCAAGAACAATTAACTGGGGAGTTCTAATCAGACATGATCCTAAAAATGAAGGTTCACTTTGTTGACATGAGTCATATCATTTAGTCATTTAACCCTTTTATCATTTATTGGTGTTATAATCCCCCCCCCCCTATAGAGCACTACGTCCTCATTGTGGGCCCTATATCTCAAACAAGGTAGTGCACCATACATAAGGCTAGTTACCACCTCTGATACCACTTTGTAACATCCCGGTTCCAAAATCCACCCAGAAGAACCTCATTATTTGTTTGTCAAATGGCCTCATGTGCATTTCCCCTAACACCAGAGAGTCAATACTAAAGCTGAACCAGAGGGGATAGACTATTAGTACTTCCCAGAGGGTTGCTTGTGTATTCTAGGTAGGACCAGAGGAGATAGGATGCGATTATATCCCAGAGGGTTACCAATTTGTGATTGTCTACTTACTTGATATGTTGTGATTAGTGATTTGAAACTATATGAATGTTTACTATTGAGTACTTTCTTATTTATTATTTCATTTTCTTATTACCTTCCATATATATTTACTGACTGTTAGGTACAGATCTCTTGGTGGTTTCCTACTAAGATTTATTGTCACACCCTGTTTGGGTCATGATTTTGGGCCAATACATTTTATATTGTTTCAAGTATAGATAAGGGAAAGTGCCCTTCTATTTTAGGTACTTGACTGCTTTGGAGCTGGAGAGAATGGGACCAAGATGAGGCTTGTGATGTTAAGGAGTTTTTTACTTCTTTCTTTTGTACATTGGATTAGTATTGTATTTCCACATTGTGATGTTTTTGGATGTTTTCCTATACATATGTATCATTCATTATTATATATGTGCTCCAGCTAGTTATTACTTTCAGTCTTGTACTGTTTACTTTTTTATGTTATTACACTACTAACACTATTGTTATCTGTTTATTTTCTATTGTGTTACTCTGCCAATAAGGGCATAGTTTCCCCACTATCACACCCAAGGCCCTTGCTTCTAGTTATAATCCTCTTGGGTTAGGGAAATGCATTTGAGGCCATGCGACCAACCAGGTATGGGGCGCCTCTGGGAGGCTTCCGGATCTGTGATGTTAAAAATTTGTATCAGTGGAATTATTTTCTCTTGACTTATTTTTGGAGACTATAGATAGGGATAATAAGTAATATGTACTTGGTAATAAGTTGTTCCCAGGAGTAGCTATCCCATGTATTGAGAGAATCCAATCTACCACGTTTATTACATGTTTTTTGGTTTTTTAATTTTACAGATGATTTGGTTCTCACCGTTGGGTGATTCACATGTTTTGTGTTGTTATTCTTGATGATATTAAGGTTCTATTTATGGTGCAACCTGATGATACGAGGGTATGCCATCTCATGCATCATATAGTCACTTTCTAGGGATCACATGTCATACATTATTTCTATTCCATTTAGGGTGAATTATCGATTGAATGTTGTTATGATAGGTGTTGTGCTAGATATGCATGATATTGTAATAAATACCTTGATATAATACATGTTGTTTGATAGGGTATTGTTTGTGTAAGGTTTTGTTTTAATGAATTCCAATATTTGGTTCTTGAGGTGTTATGGGCCCTCATAGATATTAATTTGGTGGATCATTACCCTGTTATGCTTGTTTGTGACATGTAAAAGATGCCAAAATTTGATTTTTAGGGAGTATGGTCCCTCACGAATCAGAATTTGGAACCTTAATTTTCTTTTTAGTATTTTTTTTGGGATCCAGAGTAGTTTCAGAGGCTTACTGTCTGGAAAAACCCAGAATACATGCCTTGTAATGATGAATACACACCATATGTTCTTTTTTCGGGAAGAAAATGTTTTTTGTAAGTACACACATTTTACCGTATGTACACATCGTGTATTCTCTAACTGTGTCTCAGACTGTGTCGGCATAG
Organism: Viscum album; assembly: GCA_963277665.1. NCBI lineage: Eukaryota > Viridiplantae > Streptophyta > Magnoliopsida > Santalales > Viscaceae > Viscum > Viscum album. Next base: position 1,414,189,330 of record OY728159.1, on the reverse strand, counting down.
ACACAGGTTTTGGAAATATTTGGTAGGACACTCCGTGTAGCGGCTATACATGTTGTGTTGTAGAACTATGTAATCAGCCATGTCACTAACAACATGGGGCAGTTGATTCTTTTCTAATACACACTATGTCCGTTAAGAACACACCGTGTAGTGTAACCTAAGTATCAGGTCGTGTCACTAAAAAAATGGGTCGGAGAAATCTTCCTAGTACATGCTATGTCCATCAGGAACACGCTGTGTAGTCTGAGCTGTGTATCTGGCCACGTCACTAACAACACAGGTCAGTGAAGATCATCTAGTACATGCTGTTTTTGGCACTAATATGAAGTTTAGTCTTGTTCTAGGAGAATAATGCGGCATAGCTATGTAAGGGAACATGGGTATTGGAAGAGGATTCAAGTACATGCCGTGTGTAAAGACAACACATTGTGTATGGGGTGTTACACGACCAGTTTTGGAAGATGTACATGACCATGTGAATGGTTTAAAGGAACACGTTGGGTAGTTGAATATACATGTCATGTATCAATGTTTTGAAAAACATGAATGTTTTCTTTCTCATGTTACCCACTTACTCTTCTAGTTTTCAGTACTTGATAATTTTGATCTAAGGTTTGAATTTGACCTTGGAGAGTCATGCCATCGAGACGTCCTCTAGTTGTATGCCAGTTGCAAGGCGATGATCAGACATAGAATATGGCTGATGAGGGACTACCAGAAGATCATCCTATTGTTCCATTCTTGGAAACAATCATCATTCCAGACACAGGTGCTAAAGCACAGTTCCGAGAGGGCTTTATGAGGTTCATACAGACATTCTGAGGACTATCGCATCCTGCACCTTCTATGGCAGAGTTGACGCGGGTTTTTTAGTAGCAGCATCCTCCCGCATTCATTGGGGAAGGAGGACCTCAGGCTATAGAGTCATGGTTAGAATCCATGCTTTCCATCTTTGAGCATCTTGAGACGCCTCTAGAGAGGAGGGTCAAGCTCGATATGTACATTCTTCGAGAATTCTTCAAGAGAAATTCGGATGTGATCTCATAGGCGGGACGACATAAGGTTAAGGCTTAGGGTGACTTCTAGTGTGATTTTTATGACAACTTCTATTCAGAGACATTGAGGGCTGATCGAGCCTAAGAGTTCATTATTCTGGAGTAGGATACCTTTATGTTATGATGTATTCTTCTCGATTCACTAAGCTGTAGCACTTCACACCTATTCCAAAAGGTGATGAGTTATTCCTAGCATGGAAGTTTGAGGACGGTCTGAGGAATGAAATCCGATCGTAGGTGAACATCTTCAGGTTGACTGCCATCACTTTTATCATCAACCAGGCCCTGATCACTGAGTGAAATTTGATAAATTTTGGAGTTGTGAGCTAGGGAGGTTCTATATCTAGAGTTAGTATCCATCCTTCTGATAGTAGGAAGCACAACAGGGGGTCTTTTCATGGTGATCCAAGGAGGCGAGACACTTCTTCTGGTAGGTCGGTGGTGTGTTACCAGTGTGAAAAGAGAAAGAATACAAGGCCACATTGCCCAAGAGACCCAGTGGAGTGCCAATATTGTGGCATGATGGGTCATCTTCAGTTTTTTTCTATAACTTCTCACAATTAGATGGTGACATGGGTTCTTCTATGACTCCCCATTCAGGAGCAGCACCACCAGTTTCCCATTGGTCTGGGAACTAGAGTTCTTCCAGTTGTTTTGGTAGAGGTGGAGATCATGGTTGTGGTAATTAGTCACCAATCTGTCCATGACAACAGGGTGGATTAGCTCAGAGTGCTCAGGTAGAGTCACAGGGCCGTCGTGCAGGTTAGGCATTTGCAGTGGAGCAGACCTCATAGGGGCAGGATCCCAGACCCTCTACAGTTTTATGTACGATCCTAATTGCCTCAGTTTTAGCTTATGATCTTTTCGATACAGAGGATTCCCATAGCTTTATATCTGTTGTTTTGTGGAGAGCCTTGGGCTCTATATCATTACTTCCACAGATGCCTTGATATTGGACACTCCGTTGGGGACAAGAACGGCTAGTGTCCATAAGTTCAAGGAGTTCCCTCTTGAGGTTGGCAGATGTCACTTCTTTTGGGACCTTTATGTACTAGTGATGACATGATATGATGTGAATGACGTGAACTTACATTTTTTTCATTAAACGGAATGAGGTCATGTCTAATTGTTAGAAACACCTCCTTCATCCGACTTGTCTGAGAGAATCCATACGACGCCGATTCTTACTCGAGCCCCCGATCGATCATATGTTCTCTGAATCGACCGTCGTCGATTGCGTTGGGATCACCTCGGTAAAAACATACTTATTCTAGATCTTTGTTTCCTAATTCATCCTCTTTAAAGAGTTATCCTTGGTTAAGAGTTTTGAGCGTTTTTGTAGATCTACGGTGTTCATGGGAGATTCAAGGATTGAGGATCATGTATAACGATCCTATAACAACAAGTTAGTTGGATTGTGTTGTTCCACTGAAAGTCTTTGAGTTATTTGTGAAAAAGTGCCCAATACCCTTGAACGGGGTATTGGGTGCTTACTATTTTAGCCCTGTTAATTTCCTTCTATGCTTGTATACTTGAATTGAGTTTAATTGAATGTGAATAGGGTTAATTGTAATGATTTGGAAGTGTTTTGCCAAGAATTTTCTATTTATGACCGTTTGGTCCTTCTTACCATGTTAGGCTTCCTGGTTTTCTTTCCATACCTAGAATTATAGAATGTAGTGATTTTTTTTATCTTCCATTATTTAATTATATAGACTGTAATCCAAGTAGTTCTTGAGAATTACTTGGGCCGAAAATAATTTCCTTTCTTGTTTGACTTACACAAGTCCATGATAACCTGGTGTAATAGACCATAGAGAGAATGGACGTAATGGATTCCACAGAGTGACTGTAGTTTCTCAACGTGGGCCACATGGAGAATGTTACGTAAGTTCTTCCCTAGAGTGCCTTTTAGTTACAAATATGAGACTATAGGGTGAATTAATGGTGATTGATTCTCCAAAGAGTCTGTACTAAAGCTGAACCAAAGGGGTTTGACAGTGTGTACTTCCTAAAGGGTTGCTTGTGTTTTTTAGTTAGGACCAGAGCGGATAGGTTGTGACTACATCCCAAAGGGTTACCAAATCGTGATTATCTACTTACTTGATATGTGGTGTTGAATTCTTTGAAATTGTATAGGAATGTTTACCGTTGAGTACTTCCTTGTTTACTGTTTCTTTTTCTTATTACCTACCATTTATATTCACTAACTGTTTGGAATAGATCTCATGGTGGTTTCCTATTGGGATTTAATCTCAGACCCTGTTTGGGTCATGCTTTTGGGCCCAAACATATTATATTGATATAGATATAGATAAGCACAAGAACCCTTTGACTTCAGGTACTTGACTACATTAGATCTGGAGAGCTTGGGACAAAGCTAAGGCTTGTGATGCTAATAAGTTGTTTATTGCTTTATTTTGTCATTTGGTTTAGTAGTGTATTTCAGCATTATGACATGTTTGGAAGTTTTTATATACATATGTATCATGCATCATTATATAAGTGCTTCATCTATTTATTACTTTCAGTCTTTCATTGTTTACTATTGTATGTTATTAGACTGCTTTCACTATTATTATCTATTTCTCTTCTATTTTGTTACTCTGCCAATGAGGTCATATTTTCCCCAGTATCACACCTAAGGCCCTTGCTGCTAGTCGGTAGCCTCTGGAATTAGGGGAAATGCGGTTGAGGCCATGTGACCAACCGGGTATGGGGCACCTTTGGGCATCTTCTGGAACCATGAAGTTACATATTCATTCATTTCCCAAGAGTTATTCTCAAAATATTCAGAAGATATTAATTTAACACCATTTATGTTCATGCATATATGAAATTCTATAAGTTGTGATAAATATTCAATGATGCAAATATTTTGTCCCATTAATCCCAAAAATCAATGGATATAAATGATGTTATTGGGTTATTCCAAGGAAACCATGACACTCCCATTCTTTTGACACATAAATACCCCTAATTCTAATATAATTTAACCAATGAATTGAACCATGTTATTATATAAGAGGAATTTTTTGATACGAGCCTATAGTTTATAGTCACACTATGTACTTAAAATGATCTTACAGTTTTTGGAATGATTGCTTCAAGTATGAGCATAAACCAATATTTCATCCATGAAATAATCCATTATCTAATCCAGATAATGGTGAAAACTTTATTCATCAAAGACGTAAAAATTTCAGGTTTTTTTATTATACCAAAATACAAATTCATGTACTCATACCATCCATAAATGATCTGAAATATCATGAACGGTATATCTGAGGTCCTAGATCACACATGATGATTTATTGATAAAAAAATTAGTAAGACCATATAGCCTCATGTCTAATCTATGTGGTCATATATTTAGGGTACTATCTAGATGTAATTATTTGAAATATGATTCAACTATTTTTAATCCGCACAAATCCTTAGGGTCATATCCTAATTCTTAGAGAAAATAATAGTAAAACCTTAAAATAATTACTGGGTTGGATAAATCCTTTGGCTTCCAACTCAACTAAAATCCTCTTGAGTTCATCATGCTTAGAAGGAGCTATCTTATTTGGAGGAATAGACACTGCATCCTCAAACAAAATTAGCTCAGTGGTAAACTCTAGGACTCTTTGAGGCGGTAGAAGTTTCTTTCTTAGTAACACGTCATTGAATCTATACACAAATACATGATGAAATTTTTTATATACTCTTCAATAATAATGAATCATTATAGATATTGGGGATAACTCCCAGTCCAACCCATGTTTCTTATATTAATCTCAACTTTCCTGAGCATCCCATTCTCTTTTATGACGGTAGCCATTTCCCTTTGGGGATATAAATGACACACTATTGTGATAACAACCAATATCAGTGTAATAAGGCAGTACCCATTCCTTAATGAGATTTATTTTAAATATCGTCATCTTAAGGATGAAAAGGCTCTATAAGAAATCGTAACATCCAATCTCAAGGGGACACTATTTGTATTGGTGCGAACTCTCATATCATACTCTAATTTGATTATTATGTTTTGTTACTCCACAAAAGTACTAGATTTCAAACCAAATACATTTAATATTAGAATCATATTTGAATTATTATAAAGATCCAATTTCAAAAAGTGAATATAGAAAAGTTAAGGATACTAATATCATACCTCATATTTTTAAATGGTCTGATAGTCTACTCCTCTAGTCTTGGATGCACTGCTTATAACTGGCTTGATCCACATCCTTGAGCTATAACCTGACCTAACTATGAATGAACACTCTACTGGTGCTAAATATCATACATCTACCTTCATTAATTTCATCATTTTCCTTGTCTTTCTAAGCCTGTACATCTCCAGCTTCTATCGTAGTGAAGAGGTGCTAATCTCACTCCTTAACTCAATGTTGGAGTAGATCCTCTCTCATAGGGAATAGGAGGAATTTCCCCAAAATCATATGGATATGGTTCAGTCTATTATAGGTTTAATACTCAATTATGTCATTATTAATATGAGGCTTTATGTGACCTAGTTTTTTCCACTGATGGAATACCACCTAACCACTTGTGTTGATACTCTGACCCCAACTACTCTGATGAGAGCCCTCAAGAAGACTTTTCCTACTACTAGATGAAGTAATTAACTACCCATAAATTGCCCTACCATTTCTAGTACCATCATATTCTATCACTTTTTTCTCAAATATAAGGGAATAATACTCAATTTATAAAATAGTATCCCATCAGTAGACATTCACTTGACATCGAAAGCCATAATTTAGCCCATCCTTGGAGAGTATTTCCTTATATATCTTATCACAAATTAGGATCAATGAAAAATGATATACTCATGTAAGTGATATGAATAGTCCATGATAGAAGTAAAACCCTATGGTGGGTGAATAATCTCACCTAATCATACATCACTCTTCATTTATAAAAAGAATAAATCATATAATCTAGACATGAATTCCCTATAGATAATCTCTAGATATAGACCTGTCTGGATTAGATAATATCACTAATTCATGGTAGATGCATGAAGAATATAAATTGAATGCTTGACATTCATTTCTATAGGTATATATAGATTCTCAGAAAAAGAAAAAATTCATATAACAATGATTCATTTTCCTAGGGCCACCATACCCCAAGAATGTAGGTGTATGTTCTTACTGAAACACACACCTCAACTATAATATAGTGGGTAAAGACTGTGGATATCCCTTCATTGGCTACACTAGGAAAAGTGATCCCTCTCTTAGATGATCATCAGTTATCAATATTGTCATAATAGGACATACTATTAAAGTTTCAACAATTGTAATTATTGGTGAGTCATGTCCAATAATTTTAGGAGCATCGTCATCACCAGTTTCACGGTGTTCAACTTAGTTTCTTCGTTAAGGAGTATCATTATAAATAAAAGTACACAGGTCCAAAAATTCAATAATTATACAAAAACATTTACTCATGGTAAAATTTAGGAATAAGGGATCCCCACTCCAGATATACTAACCCAACTACCTAAATCTCATGTAAGGGTGTGGTCAAGATCTATAGTTTAAATTAGAGGGGTTCCATTATATGGAGTGTCAAATAATTTTTTACAAAAATATTCCCTTTATGTTATAATTTTGATCCTCATTTTACAGATTCCATTTCATAAAAGAGTTTTAAATTTATGAAAATATTAAATATTTATCTAATATTTAGTTTGATGAGTTACCAATCATATGTTATAAATTCAAAACATTATTAATTAAAATAAAAACATATCTTCAACCTTAATTTTACATTAAATCTTATAATTTAACATTTCCATAGAAAAAAACTTAATAGATTACAATCAGAAACCATTTTATTACAAAAAACTAAAATTACATCTGATGTAATGAAATTATCATTGCTCAAACATATTATAATTGGTTAGTTCATGTTCCACCATCATGACATGTGGCAAAAAATTCTTAGGCTGATATAGACAATTTATGTATCCAATGTTTTTTATCAATGTTTCATATAAAAAACATTACTAAAAATGAACCATATATTAATTAATTCACATGTGGGATGTAGTAGGAAATTCAAAAAATAATGTAAACATAGAATGAAATATAAATGGAATTTAAATTATTGAGTTCTTATAATCAGGCATATATGATGCTCTATTTCCATAACAGGCCAAGGATATTAATTTGCAATCATAGAAAAATTATATACCATGTGATTCAACAAATGGTTAAATAGTACAACTATTTCAATAAAATAGCATAACATCATGTACCATCCCTGAAAATACGGATTTTCCCAGTATGTGTGTTAGATAATAATAATAATAGGATCATTATAAAATTATGTCATGTGATAGTCTCCTATAAAATATCCCAAACTAGAAAGGAAAATAATGTAAGTTCCAATATTACTTTCTGATATCCCATGAATAGTTCAAAAATATGTAATAGAACCTAGTAGGCGACATGGAATCAAGTTCTTCTCCCTATATGTTTGAGGCTTTCAACTAGTAATATGGGTGTACAGTGGTACAAATTCACACAAAAAACATCACTTAATTAACACGGGTGTTGACCATATTAAAAAATTATGGTCCTAAACTACACTCACTACTATAACATAGTAAACTGGTGGTGCGGGGTCAATCCCACAAGGATCGTTGGTTTTCAAAACAAAATTCAAAAAAAACCCTTGAAAAGATTACCCACATTTTGTCTTTATGATTGTGTTTTTTACAAAATATGGTATATAGACTTAAATTAGATAACTAAGAAGAGTTCTGTTTCAATTTTAGTGTTATTGTAAATGATAATCATAAACAAATCTTAGGATAGTCCTAATACTTATGTTGCATAGTGGTGCAAGATTAATGAATTGGATTTGGTCAATGTAATTGGATATATAAATCCTTTAACAATCCCTTGGTCAGGGTATAACTAACATACAAGTTGAATTACCCTTGGATTATATGAATAATTTATAACAAGATAATGTCCATACCCATATCATCTCCAAATAGGTTAGTTTTTTCCAATTTCACCTCCCATGTTCATGGTTGTGCAAGGGATTGTAATGAGAAATAATTTTTAAACTAATTACAAGCCATACTATTACCAAGGATCAAATAATGGATTCATTAGTCTCAAAAAACCCCATAATATCAACCCCTTTCCCTAAGTAGATTAGTTTCTCTTAATAGTAATGATAAAAACAAATGAAATACTTTTAATGTATCACATAAGCATGAAAATAATGGAAAATAAGAAATCCAACATTAAAAAATTGTAACTCCTTTAATTAATTGAAGGTAATAAAAATCCAATCATAAATATAATTAGAATGAATATAAAGAGAAGTAATGACATGTGTTGATGAAGAATGAAAAATGATATCAAAATATAGAGTTTAAAAGAATGTAGAAGTCCATCAGAAGAACAATGAAAAACAAATGACACATAATGTGAAAGGATTTAATATAACACGAGAAAAAATGAATTTAAATTTGTTTTGAAGGGGAAATAGAAAAAATCAAGAGAAAAAAATAGATAATAAACCCATGTTATGAACTCTTAAGTGTGGTGGAGCCACTAGAAAATAAATAATATTGATAATTACATGATGTGTAAAGCCTTCACAAAGTTTATTGCATTTAAGTGATTTTTTTTACATCTAAATGACATGTTATCAAGTTTTTTTTTGTATATTTGAGATCCAAAATCACCACTATAAATAACAAATCTAATGGGACATTCAAGAAAATATTTTAATCCATGAACTTCACCTGTCAAGTAATATAACATTCCATGTTTGTCACTCCCTTTTTTCCAAATTCTAATTCTAAAATTCACCATCTATGTAATGTATTTAAAATTCATGTATGGTATTTACAGAATTTAAAATTTTCACAGGTTGTTCTATGTGTCTAAATACATGTTTTCAATGTGGACTACATGTCATGTATGATATAAACAACATGTAAATACAATTTTTTCCATTTTCATCATGTATTCCTTTGATCCTATAATTCTTAATTCCTCTAAAAAGAAACCAAAACCTATTAAATTTTCGAATAAAACATGAATAATACTTTATAAAAGTGTATCTAATATGTATATATAAATTTATCTCTTCAAATTCCCTCATACAAGAACAATTATTTATCCTCAAGAAAAATATTATCAATAGGGATTCCAAAAGAAATTATTTTTAAAATAAGATAAATGAATTATAAACAAGAAAATAAAACAGTGTGTATGAAGAAAAGGTCATTCCTCTTTAATCAATGATATAAATAAAATTATTCATTCCTTATAGTTTATTTGTTTTTCAAAATTAATTCATCCATTCATTACAATTTCACAACTATTAGTTAAATGTTATTCACTTTTTTAATTTACCTCATACTAAATTTTCTCTCTTCATTCGAGACAAAATATAACTGGAGTTATTTCTCATACCATGAATCTATGTTCTAAACCATGTGAGTATATTTTTGGTAACATATTTACTTTATATAGATAAATAAATAATCAATAATGAATGTTTCATCAATAAATATTAATTGTCGTTGAGAATGGGGGAAGGTGGGTAGGGAATTGAATTCAAGATCGAAAGGAGGGTAAAAACTATAGTATAATGTATGAATGTCATAAACAGTGTAATGAAGTGACTCCCTCTAGAAAAATTGTTCCATGATTCATATCTCAAGTGGTTTCATGAGTATGTCTTATAGATTAGAAGAATGTTTCATGTTACTTTATTTTTTATTTTCATTATTTTCAAAAAATAAGGTATATCCCTGGTGTTACACCCATCCCTTAACCAAATATCATTCATTATAGGAATCATCAGTCTGGTAATTTTGTTTTTAACCATCCTAATACACATCCCAATACTATTTTCTTTTCCATCTATATTTTTTTCAATGTAACATGGTAAGAGAATAAAATTACAAAAGCTAATATGGAATGAGCCATATCAATAGGGTGATAGTGACTACATAATTATCTTCAATTATAATATACCATGTCCCCCACTAAAAAAAATCACCTACACATGATCAAAGTATAATAATGAATCATACGAAGATAAGTTTAGGAAGGGATAATATCTTGAAATGGCTCAATACTAACAAGGTTACTAATGGATACTATGGGATTAATATGTAATGGTGTATATGTGGGACATAGAAAAAAATTCTCACAATAATATCTTCAATAATTTTAAAAGTATATTTGTTCAATCACAACATCAATAATATTTTAATGAATATTATAATAGGTTTAAATTCCCTAGCTATATCCCAAGAAATATGCTCAAAATAGAATATTAAAGTGTAATTCTAGAATCTTCTCAAGAATGAGAGTATAAAAAATAACTATAAATAACATAGTTTATAAAATCTAGTAATAATTCTTTCAAATGAAATTGAATGAATAGTGAATTTTGATTATATTACCAAATTCATTAATCATTCTAAAAATTATAAACATTAATAAAAATGGGTTTTAATAATTTCAAATTTCACAATATATTTCACCTAAAATGTTGTAATGATTTTTATGTTTTAAAGCTTGTTTTTAATGAAAAATGTCTATGATATAGGTGAAAATAATCAATAGTCCTTGTGTATTGATAAAAAGGATGGATAAATACTCCCCCAAAATTAATATTAAATAGTGTTGACACTATTTTAGAATTCACAGTGGGAGGGATATCATTATAATCATAGACAAAAATGAAATAGAAATTATAAATTTATCTTAAGTAATCGAGATATCCCTATAGTGAATGTCCTTCCATAGGGAACTTATCCCAAGGTGATTTTAAATTTCAGCAACATGTAAAAATTTTGAGAAAAACAATTCCATCACATGATAAAAAAAATTCCACATAGATAAAAAATGGTGGAGTAATAAAAAAAGGTGAACATATTCAAAACTCGGAGAAATCTAGTTAGGTAAATGTTGTAATGAATTACAGTGATGTTCATAGTGACAAATGGATTTAAGATGCTAGAAAATATAAATAACAAAGGACCTAATCACACTAATAAAAATAATAAACAAAACAAATATGTTTTCCTTCTATATAGTGAAATTAATCATGTCATCAGATAGATGGATGGTAAGGAAATTAGTCAGTGTGTTCCATTTTCTTAGAAGTATGCTTCCTCCTGTATGAACATATGGGGGTTTTATTGAGCTTGTGAGGTTTATTGGTGGGATTAACTACCTTAATCATGTATCAAACATGAATCTCATGTTGATTAAAGTGTTATGTTGGAGTTAATATGATAGAGGGATAGGTTCATCAATAACCATAGAGGTGGAAAAAGTGATACACAAGAATAATGTCAAACATTTATGTGACAAAATAATCCAAAAAGATGTGATGAAAAAATATATTTCATCCATATATATAACAATTATACAATAGTAAAAATTAAATACAAGAAGTAATAAAAAATTGGAATCCCAAAAAGAGTAAAAAAAATAGGGTACCCAAACATTACTAGAAAGTAAAATCAAATTCATCAAGATATATATCCAACGTCCCCTCTAGAACAGTGTGTTTCTTCATTCAAAACTCCCAATATATGTCATCAATGTCTGATAGGTTTTCAGGATTGAATTATGAGTTGGTTACTGTGGTAATATAATCTGGCATGATTGAGGATGGTGGAGGTGAGGATCTAATCTAGACACATGCCATTTTTCTTTCATTTAGATTGATGAAGGACACCTCAAATGAAGATGTAATGGTGGGGCCCTTTCCCAAATGGGCCTTTACCACTACATACTCTTATTGGGTTATTAGATCTATAAAATCGGTGGTAGGTTGACAAGGGTAGGATGTGGGGTGGAGATGGATGATAAAGTATGGCCTAAAGATGGTGGTGGGTGGGTAGGGATATTGAAATATGATGGTTCTAGGAAGGGTACAGAGAGGTGGAGGAAATGATGGGACTTGTTTTATATAAGACACAAGATAGAAGGCCATAGGTTAGATGGAACAAAAGGTGGGGTGCCATTGTTGTAGGGCCAGTTGTGGAAATGGTAAAAATATGGGGTGGGAACTGTTGGAGGTGGTGGAGGTGGATATATGGGAACATGTAGTGATATATGTGGTAGTATGGGTAGTAGTGGTAGAGGTTATGTCATGGGTATGTGAGGTGGGTTAGCAACATTCTGGGGTAGGTGACTCATCATCTTCATCATGATTTCCAATAACCAATTAGTAATTGTGTACGTTCGTCCCAAAAAAACAATTTATTATGGAGAGAACTGTGGTTGATGCTCCCCATCGGGTTAAGGGAGTGGCAGGGCTGGGTGGACATGAAGGCATCAAAGTTTCCAAGATTTATATTTAATGAAGAATAATCCCAAAAATATACCACAATTATTCCTCTCTCGCGTATATAAGAACTCACCGAACTATTTAGTCATGTTGATAGTTGATCCACCCTTGTCGGATGTGAGGACAAACACCTCAATCTGGTTGATTCCCTAGTGAGGATTCTCTCAATCTAACCATACATTAGCAAATTCCAGATGGATAATCCACATGGTTTCATTGTGGATCTAGGTGAACATTGTCATGTGAGGACCATAGTGGAGTAATAGATCATTGGGGATCCATACCCAAATCTAACAAACATCAACCATCATAGTCTCGAGCTTCAATTTTAGGAAGACTAGGCAGGTGAAAATATTGGTAGAGTAGATTTCATGGATGATAGGAAAATAACTATGTTTGAGATCTTGATTCCTACCTCTATGTCTGAAATGGTATGATTATACTTCCATCTTAATGGTTTCCTCGTACTAAAGGAATAGATCCCTGAATGTTTCCTCACACACCTGGGTGATGGGTGAGAGGTACAGTCATTTAATGAGGTCATGGTCCTCCTAGTGGATGTAGATCCTCTCAAGAAATATAATTTACAACATATTTTTGTCCTTAAATTATTCCCTTTTAGATGGTTAAACATTACGTAGTGATCCTATGAAGATATGTAGAGGAAAGGGTTGTGGTGTAGGTAGGCAGCACCTTACGACCCATTGGAAGATGACTTTGTGCCTTTGGAAGCTGAATTGGAGGAATATGCAGAATCGTGGGTCATGTATGATGGAAATATAGGTGGTGGAGAAGGTTCATCCTTCCACTACATGGGTGGAAGATTCATATCATCATTTTCAAGAACATGTTATATGGGAAAGGTGTAGACCATTTGGTTTTTCCCCTGGGGGAGTGGAATTGTAGAGAAGATGAGGAAATGGAGATAAGGGGAGTGAGTGGGGGGAAAGATGATAAAGGTATGTGGAGGAGATGGATAAATTATAGTAGTGGAAGATATGATATAGGAGAAAATGGGTCTCACATGGAAGAATAATAGAGGTTGGGCACGACATAAACCTTTGTTTCACAACATCTTAACACCACCCCAAAAATTTCATGACATGTATTAGATACACAATTTGTAATTCTCTTTTTTTTTTATTTTTGTAGTGTGTGATATTTAAATGAAATATATTGTGTATATGTTGTGTATTTGGAATCTTCCTCCCCTAGTTGTGAGTGTTCCTTTTGAAAATCCAATAGTTATTCTAAAAACTTTCTATATACAAAACTAACATCTTCTAGCCTATTAAACCTACATTTGACTTCCTTCAAGTCATTATTTTCTTTATTTTCTAGAGATAGACATGTTTCTATGAATGATACATTAACAATTTGGAGGCATCCTATATAGAATGATTCTTGAAAATGTAGGGTATAAAATGTAGCTTGGCATTCCTCTTCAAAGGTACAGTGCAATTTTTATTCTTTTAAGAATTGGATCCCATGCCATCATTAGGTAGTTTCATAATTCTTATCTTACTACAACATGATCATACATACTATTATTAAGTGATATAGATGATAATTTAATGAATAATATCTTTTCTTAGTTCCTTGGACTAAATATAATGCAAACTATTCTTCAAAAACTATAAAAATCAGTCTCCCTTTGTTAACAGTAGCCAACACCCTCCCAGTGGTGAGAAATGATCTTCCAAGGTTGAGGGGAACATATCCTTATTCTTCCAAGTCAAAAATGAAGAACTCAATAGGGAAAATGAATTTACCAACTTTTTCTAAGGTAACCTTTAAAAATACATGTAGATACACTATTAAACTGTTATAAAATTGGAGTTCCTCCATTAGTGGTTCTAGTTCTCTGTGACCCATCTTCTTGAATACACTCATAGGAATGACATTAATACATTCACCTAGATCGTACAAGGATCTTTAAAAAATTTCATGACCCTAATTTACAAGGAATTGAGAAATTTATAGGGCCTCACATTTTTTTATGTAGATTCCATTGAACAGCTACATTGCACTCTTCATTTAGGAATATGACTCCTCAGTCCTCCATATTATTTTTTGGGAAAAAAGTCATTAAAAACGTTAATAAGTCGGTACATGATATATTTCCTCTATAGAGGGAATGATGATATTAATTTCATTAAAAATCATTAAAAAAATTATATTATACCTCATTTATTTTCAAATTCATCTTTTCAATAAAGGGAGGAGGTTGATTTTATGCTAGGGGTCTGACATAAAAAACATTCTTTTCAGGCTCTAATTTTGATGATGATTTATCAGTTTGTTCTACTTCTAAATTTTTCTCTTGGGAATCTTTATCATATTCTTCCAAATGATTTTTCACACCTATTATTGTCTATTTAATGACTATCATCATTTGAATCATGAAATTTTTTGCATTCAGCCTCCTCCCTTGGATGTGATTTTTTATTTCTAGGAAATTCCCCCGCTAGTCGATCATATAATTTTTTTGAGATATGATACATTTGATGCTTAATGTTTCACATAAAATCCTTTTGGTTTTTGATTTTTGTCTATTGAGTTTTAATCCTTTTCTCTTATTTCTATATAGAGGTAGTGATTATATTTCCATGATGGGATTTTAGGGGTGGTCGTATTGCAATGGGTTTTATAGAGAAATCTAGAAAGGAAACTTTTGAGATGGAAAAAATTACTAAAGCCTTGAATATGATTTTAGAAATTACAGTGGCATTTGGGGAGCTGGACCTTATGGTGGGTACCCAGGTGCTCCCCGCTTCCTTGGAGGCACCATTCAACTCCTTTGTGTATAATGACATTGTATTTATTAATACTATTATTATTGGTATGGTATTTACTGAATGTTTATTTATTAATGTTTATAGGGATGATGGAACAGTTACCAATATTGATTATAATTAACATAATTACAATCCTGGAATTTAGGTTTATCTATTCCTTCACTATAGTTTTGGTGTGGGTATGTACATCTGTATGTCTCACGTGATTAAATTTTCATCACCAGAGTAGGAGGGGTTGATGGTGAAATAGGTAATTATAATGACTCCAGCTTCTTTTTTAGAGATTTTACTTGTGCTTCAATACAGGTAGTCTCCTCCACCTGATAGATTACATATTTATGGGGTCCTCTATCAATTTTACAAATACTACAATTGTGGGAATATTCATAAAAAATTTATTATCCCATTTTGGGCATCTTAATAATGAGTCCTCTATCAGTAGTAGTGTCTACTATAGTTTGAGAAGAAAGATGGATTCCCTAGTAGAACATTTTAATATATATCCACACATCAAGTCTCTAAATATGAAATATGTTGGTAAGATCTATAAATATATCTCATGCCTCCCAGACTGATTCTCTATATATGTAGGTGTATTTTGGAATATTGATTCATAACATCCATTTTTTAATGGGTGGAAAATATTTTTATAGGAATTTCATGGCTAGATCGGCCCATGTCTTAATCGACTTAGGAGGCTTGAATTTTTATCCAATCTTTGCCTCTGTCATGTATTAAGAACAAGAAAACCTAGAGTCAAATTGTGAGAGATTACATGATGTAGTTAAAAAGGTATAAAAATCCTATAAATTTTTTTAAATATTTTCATGGGTGTCTCCACATTGTTTTCCACTTAATTGATCCATAATCTCAATCTCATGAATGAGTCTATGATTGATTTCAAAATTTATCATCTGAATTGGAGGGAATTGAATTATGGGATCAGTACCAGTTATAGATGGTAATCTCTAGTTCATTATAGTGCACACCTATAGTGATGGATGCTCTCCTTGATTGGTAGGTGGATGATATTTCATATTCTTTCTGTTCAGTTGTGAAGGATTGTGGCGATCACCATTGAAATGTGGTGGAATGCAGTTAAAGTCTAATCGATATCCTGATTGAATATTATTAGTTCCTAAACTTCAAGGCTCTTTTAATGTGTAAAAGGAAAATGATGTATGAACTAGAATAAATAAATAAATATATATAAATATATAATATGTAGGTATTCCTATAGAAGAATATTTTAAAAGGAAAAGGGGAAGGAAGAAGAAGAAAGAAGGAGTGGATTAGTTAATCCAAGGTTTAAACTGAAGGTTACAACACCTAGAGAATATTAATAGTCAACAATGACAAAAAAAACATTGATTTTACCTCATCAATCTTTAACTGTGTTCTGATTTTGAAAAGATTAAAAATTTATACACACAAACATTACTCACAACTAGGATATAGTAATGTGACAGTGCACAGTAAATCCTGCAAAGATCAATGGTTGGAAGGAAACCATTCAAACAGAACATTTTGAAAGTATTATCTATGTTCACACCTCATGATTGGGTTTCTATACAACAAGGTAGTCTGGATTGAAATTAGATAACTAAGAAGGGATTAGGGTCAACTTTAAATATGTTGGTAGAAGAAAATCTTAAATCTAGAATGGGATAATCCTACAAATCAGGCTGTAAAATTGTGAAATATGGGCCAATTGATTTTGGTCAAACCAATTGGATCTACCTATGTTTTAGTTATCCCTTGGTCTAGGTAAAACTAGTAACCTAGGTGAATTATTCTTATCTTCTATGTATAAATTATCATAGGATAATAGTTATATCCTACTCAACACCTTCTAGGTTAGGTTCGTTAAATTGCATCATCCATGGTCATGGGTATACAAGAGAATTTGATGAATGATTGCTTTTATCCTAATTACTATCCATAAGTTTACCAAGCATCCAATGCTGGATTTATTTAGCTTAGAAACACCCCTACACTTGAACCTTGACCCTATGTGGATTATCCATGCATTTTGTTAATGATCAAAAGAAAAATAATACTAAAAATAATACCCATAATCATAAAATGAAAGAGAAATATAAAATAAGGTATTAAAAAATTGTATTTTATCATTTCAAAAATTTAAAGAAACACAAATCCATTCAAACACTTTCTTGTAAAGAAGAAATAATCAAGGAACAACAAGACCTAGAATAGAATGGTTTTAGGTATCTCAATCAAGTGTCAAAATT
The DNA here is from genome assembly GCA_963277665.1 of Viscum album. NCBI lineage: Eukaryota > Viridiplantae > Streptophyta > Magnoliopsida > Santalales > Viscaceae > Viscum > Viscum album. The sequence continues at coordinate 1,414,171,858 of OY728159.1, read as the reverse complement.
AAAGTGGGTGAAAAATATATGAAGAATGGATAAAAATAACCAGAAATATAAATGAATTTAATAAAATTATAATAGGAATGTATTCCAATTTCTATGGAGTTAAAAACTGAGTAAAATGGGAGAATGAAAAAGAGAAGAAAATGTAGGAATGATGTCTAGAGCGGGGTAGAACTTCTAGAAAATAAATTTTCTTGACAATTACATGAAGTGTAATGGATTCAAAAAATGTACTAGCTTTAGGTGAATTTTTTCTAACATATACCAGTCATTTAATCAGGTCTCACATAAAATATTTGAGACCCACAACCACCTTAAAAAAATTTAACCTTTCAGGATCATCGTTAAAAATCAAGGACCGGATGGGATCGTCAACCATCTATGTTCATGTTATCTCTGGATTCCTTGTATGTGATTAACATTCATCGGGAATCAATTTTTTAAATTTTCACATCACATAAAGTTTTTAAATGTATTGTATCAGATTCACATCAAGTAAAATCATCCCTAGATATTCCATGGGTATATATACATTCTCTTAATGATAAATACACTACATGTATGATGTATAAGGTGTTTAAAGCCTATTTTTTCCATTTTCATAATTTCTTAAATTGAGTTAATAATTCCAAATTCCTTCAAAAGAAAACCTATACCAAGTAAATTATTGAATGAAATTTGTATTAACCTTTAGGAAATTATATCCACAATGTATATAAAAATTCATCATATTAGGTACAGTTCGGAAACTATACCCTCTTCATCAGAGTGAAGTGTAATGGTGAACAATAATAATTAAATAATCGTAATGTATAAATTGAAACAATGAAATACTATATAGAAATATTAATAGATAATATAGATAATATAGACTGGCATACTACATAAACTATATGATAAACAAAATGATGAAATATATCTATAAAAAGGGGACTATGATAAAAATATAATCAGACATATAATAATAAGTTCCATATAAAAATTCACCAAAAGAAAAAAAAGATATATCCAATAACATCATGAGCTATAGCTTAGTCCTATAATCTCAAACTATATACTATTATATAAAATCATGTATCTAGTAATAGGAACATCTTCTTATCCCCACATTCATCCTTGAACTTTGTCTAAGTACCAATCGGTTAACCAATTTGGGTTTGAGTAAAACACAGCACGTCACCACCAAACAGTTTATAATATTATCCAGTATATGAATATAAATTGGATGATGTGTATTTCTAAGGGAAATTTTAAGAGAAAAAATACACATAAGCCCTATTAGGATTATCCTCATCATAAGGACTTGTCCAACAATATTTATTTCATCATAAACTGGACTTATTAACCACATATCATGGTGGTCTCATTTTTTAAATTCAAGGATTCATTTAAAGCATTCAAATCCACGATATAGAGTTCCATGCCTGAAAATCCCAATTCACAATGTGAAGTTCTACATCCAACATAATAAATCAAGGGGGTGTGGAGAATCATGTAAATCTTCTCCAAAAAAATGATGTAAAGAAAAATGTACTACAATCTCAAATACAAGATGTTGTGTTCCATTTCCAACAGAGATTAAACAAGTGGGTGTGGATCATAATGTAAAATATCTCCTAGTAGAGGATGAGGATAACTGTTTCTAATATTTCTTTATAAACAAAGAGGGTATCCATGTCCAATATCGCTTATCCAATTCACAGTAACCAATTTTCAAGGTATAATAATAATAATAATAAGGTATTGAATTTAAAATTTTCACATAATACATTGAAAAAACCATCCAGGTACAATTAATATCAATCCATAAAGTCATTTCAATAGATTAGGGACAAGTATCCATGGGATAAGTGAAACAATTTTACCATTAAAAATTCATTTTATCCTTTTGACCATTCAAGTTCTGAGATAAGGAAACCAACCTCAACGGGTGTTCGGTCTCATTAATTCATTTGTAACTCATTAAAATGAAAAAAAATAAAAGTATAGTTTTCAACCATTTAACTTATATTTAAAAACATATCCCACTAAAAAGGGGAATCTTTATCACACCCAATGTTGTATTTTTGTCATAAGTAAAGAATAATTTTAATTTTCATTTAATTGATTCCACATGAAGTAGAGATTTAAGTCGAGTTCATTGACCTCTAATCATGTAAAAATGAATCATAGCACCCCTAGGTAGCTTTCTAGTTAACAAATTTAGAGGATATTAAATTTTCGATGTTTTTCAGGTAATTTACAGAATCCACCACCAGAAGGCAGGATATAAACAACTCGAATTTCCATGAATAGTACTAGGACACATACCACAGACCTATTAACGAATCCTTATATAATATGATCTTCAGATTCTGAAATGAAATAGAGGGTATGAAAATTATAAAAAACCCCTAAAAATATGATATATAATCTCTTATTTAAATATGGATAAATATGGAAATGGAAACAGTGAAAATAAATAAGAGGATTATTCAACATACACATAGGATTCCAATGCAAATTATACTGATCAAAGAGGATCTTGTATGAGGGAGATCCACTAAATCCTAGGATAGAGAGCAAGATAAGATCTCATCAGTGAATTTTCTATGTGAATGATAGAGGATTTTAAGGGCCTAGGAGTTACAAAAAGGGGGATAAATATAAATTTTACACATTTTAAAGGGGTGAATAAGTCGGATAATTGTGCACCAACTATGAATGACACATTTTCCATTTACATGGCCCTCACAAGTTCCATAGGTATTTTTAGTCAAACCATTCACACACTATGTCAACTGCATTGTACCCAAGAACACACCCTACATTGACTTGGAACATGGTTAAACATACCATACCTAAGTCACGTGTTCTCCCACAAAAATTTATTTCATGTTTTTCCCTATTGTGCATCCATCACTGAATTATTTCACTAGTTGATTGAATACCATTATGTACTTCATGGTTGAGGTGTATAGTAAGTTTTAACTATGAACCTCAATTATAAACTTCGCATATTCTTCTAAAACCAAGATATACAAGACCCTAACTGAATATATGTTTTCTTGAATACCCCATGACCTCATTAGTCACATTCTTTTAGGTAATAATAAAGGTTTATAATTAAATTTAAAAAATCTGATCCTTTAAAATAAATTAATATCTTACACTCGTAAACATTGGTATGAATTGAAGTCTTTTTTAGGGAAAATTATACCTTTAAATATATTTAAGGATAAGGTTCATGAGATTCAATAGTAATGGTAGATTGTTTCTCTAATTATTATACCCTTTTTGATTCTTGATCATGTACGGACTATAAATTGTTGATTAACTCTTCCACTAAATATCCAACAGTTGTAAAATGTATATATATGTATATTATTTTGGAATTACATGTTGGACCTATCACATATAATATGATAAGAGACTATACTAGTAAAACATTATCACTATTTTAAGACACAATAAGTGTAGATCATGATTTATAATTAATAATTATTATAAAATAATACATCTCAGATAGTGGTTATGCTCTTTGAATTTCAAATTTCGTCTTGTTTTTGGTCTTGGATCTCACCAGTGTGGTTACCGCTTCCTTTAACCATACTTTTAGAAATTCAAATAAAAATATAAATTTCAGTCAATCAGATGTAAATAATAATGTAGAAAGTATGATGTATTATTCCATACTATCTTTCATGAAGATCATACTACCAAGTATAACTATGAAACAAATGTAATATTATATGAATAGGTAATATATTTTAATAAAGGTAATAATATAGATGACATTGGAGAATAGTGTGAGGAAACATATATAGGAATTTCAAATAGTAATGTGATTGTAATATGGTTGTTTAATAAATAGAGGTTGGATAATTGATTTTTGGATATATTACCATTATGTATACATACATTCATTCGGTATATTAATGTTATAATTTGAATGTAAGCTTTATTTTAAAGTAAAAAAGGTATTATAATTAATATGTTTTCAATGTACTTTTCATTTATTAAATAATTATGAATTATAATTAACTTATAATAAGGCATTGCTTAAAATATTTTTTATTCCAAAAATATTATTTTTATTAGTTTTTTTTAGAAATTAAATCTATAAATTATTGTAAATTATTTATAAAAAAATTCATTATATATTTGTATAATCATATAAATTTCCATTCGTGAAATGTTAACAAATTCATTAAAATTTTAAAAAAACCCAATAAATTTTTATAAAGATAGATATTTTAACAATATTTTTTGAATATGTTATATGTTTTTATTTAAAATTTACCATTAGTGTAAATATAGTCTTACAATAATGAAATAGTATTTTTATTTTTTATATACGTTCTAAAATTTTCTAAGAGGATTAATATTTTTTATAAAAATAATAATTTATGAGTTGAATAGTGAAATACAATTGTAAATTTTAATCATGGTAAAAAATGTAAAATATAGAAGTAATTTTTCCTAAAAAATAAAAAATCATTATCATGAAATTATGTGTATGAGGAATGTATAAATTGTATCACATTATTCATTTTTTGGGATTTTTCCTTTCAAAAATTGCATTTCACATCCTTTAATTAATGGTTTTTTAATAATATTACACTCAAATTCATATATCAACGGTACCCTCCTATATCCATTCCACACCATACCCATTGTTCCTTTTCTATCAGATGTATTCCAAAATTCTCCCCCAGATGATCGTCTATCATGTTTGGGGGTCTATAGTCAAAAGTATATGATCCAAATTTCATATTTAAAACTAGGTACTTAAGGTAAGAACCAACCTTTCAAGACAGGTTTTATCATTTACTTAATCACTCTCTTTATATTCTTTCTCTTCCTCTTATTGGATATGATTTAATGATTTAATGAAAGTGAAATTAAATCATTATTATTTAGTAAAACAAATATTATAATAATATAAGAAAATATTATTACCCAATCATTCATTATAGAATGTCCTTAATTTATATTTCTAACCACCTAATTTAATGAGACTTCAATATTTTCATCATTAGTTATTATTAACTAAATTTAGAAAAAATATTAGAATATTATTTATGAATTAAAATTATAACTTTAATGAAATACCCATGGGACTCTAGAATTCGACATAACACAAAAAAACACACAAATATATATATATATATATATATATATATCCTTCCAATAATATTTATGGAGGTGATGAGAACATAAGAAAAGGGAAAACACTGAGATCTCCATATAAAAACAAATGTACTAAAATTTCAAAATATTAACAAGAACTAATTTTTATAACATTTAAAATACAATTTAATGTAATAAATATAAGTATAATTATTTATTATTATATTAATTAAAAATAAATAGGTTTTAAAATAGTATATTAATAAATTAAACATCATTATACATGGAGTTAGATCTCATTCAAGAAAACAAGGATCTATTGTATGGGGATTTCATAACTTAATCTCTTTTTATTGAGTTGAGATATTTTTTATTAACTGTGTTATTCTATATTTTAGATATTTTTTACATAACATGATTATAATTTGTTTTCTCTTGTTTTATTTAGATATTAATATTTGTTATAAAAATAATGAATGATTTTTAAAACATGAAATATGATTATATAAAATATTTTTTTATAATCTATGTTTAGTGTATTTCCCTTATATATCCATATTCTTTAATGTGATGAAACTGAATTGAGAACCTAAATACTTAGATTGTGGTTGTAATTAGACAAGGAAGTAGGTTTATTCTCTAATAAAAAATAGTTTACTACTAGTCTCATGTGATAATTTTAATATTTGAGGAATGATTTTATCCATTGTAAATACCCAACTATAGGAATCTAAAACAACTTTTATATAAAGACAAAAAAAACATCAACAAAATTTCATTTAAGGAGAAGTGAAATCAAATAAACAATGGTGGGAAAATTAAAATAGACTCCTGGATCGATGTGTCATTCCATCACTGTCAAAAATACCAATATAATGCTAGTGGTCCACCACCTCCTCTAATATACTATCGAACACCACCACACCCAACATCAAATCTGGTTCTAAAATCCATCACCTAGAAACCTTAGAGCCTCCCCCTTATCTACAACATGACTAAATAAATTTATATAGACAACAAGATATATAGTTATGGTTGTATAAAAATAACTTATATGATTCTCTAAAACAATCCATATATAGTCTCATTAAATCTAATTTCTAACCATGGAACTATTATTATGAATATAGTTTATGATCATTGAAAGTAAAACTATTTATCATAATTTTATATAACAAATGTAGATTATGAAACAAATATAACAAATCGTCTCCCACATAGGGTAACCCATCGTATTTTAACCTAAATATTCTTGAAATAAATATCTAATATAACCAACATAAACATGGGAAATAAATATAATTACATAAAATGAATTTTTAAAAATGATCATAACATAAACCTATTGTGGATAGTCACCCACCTACATGGTTCATTAATTTCATGGGTCATTTCATACATATAAAAAATAACTATTCAACTTCCACTCAATCCTAAATAATCATATATTCTATCCATACTTGACACTCCTTGGTTATTTTTCATACCCTATATGCTTAATTGAAAATAAATTTTTATATTAAAAAACAATTCCAAATAATATTTATCAAAACTATAAAAAAAATCTACAAATTCAAGATAATAAAAGGTGTATTTTCAAAAAATATTTTTGAAATTAAAACCAATCCAAACCACGTCTATCTGTTGAATTCAAAAAACCCAGAAACCAAATGTTTTATCTAATTTTGAAAACAAAAAACATGATTTTCGAAGAAACATCAATAGAATTATTTTAAGATTTATAATTTCAAAAAAAAACTAAGAGATAATTAATCACATAATAAGGAATCATCTTCTCATAAGGAATGAATATTATCAATATATACTAGATGATTACCATTAAATGATCTTAAAAACCTATATCAAATGTATATAACTTCAATATAATCATCTTGATCCAATATAAATGAATTTTAGATCATGTAACTTCCCTTAATGATTCAGAACTGTTGGTCAAAAATATTATATCCAATCCAATATGATAGATACGTCTAATGTAGAAGAAATAGATTAGGATTGATGATATATATCTAATAACATATTAGATCATTTAGATCAAAACTTAGATATATGTTTTATCTTTTTGATCGTAGTGAGAATTGAAATATTAGATGGATGTAAGTCCTTACTATCTATTTTTTAGCCCTACAACCATCCCATGTTGAGTTATGGTGTTTAAAAAATTTTATTGAGTTCACATTTTTTCTTAAAAGTGAAATATCAAAATGTGAACCCAACTATACTTTTAGGATACATGGTGATCTGAGACTCAATAGCATCCATGTAATATATTTTTCCCACTAAATATGAGATGAGCTATGGGTATTTATTTTCACCCAAGACTGTATAGTGAACATGCATTCTACTAAACCTTATAGGTGACCTACATTGTCATGCATTATATCCCTCGCAACCATAAACAATTATTGTGAGATTATGGAAATACTTCCAAATAAAAAAACATATCCAAAAATCACTAATACTACTTTATTATAAAACTAATTATGTAGCATTTCTCCACACCACAGTAATTTACATCCTTATAAATTTTGTGGTCCTTAATATCCAAGAAAACAATGACTATTGCTACGTCATATGATCATTTCACTCCCATGTCACCTACTAAGTCATTTTATTCTTCCATAGTACTATTATGAGCGGAATAATCCATCCTCTAAAAATCCTCTCACTCTACTCATATATCACCACTAAACTTTCTACAAAGTAATATCTAGTATTAAAATCTACCACCTCACAAGAGAGAATGTGCGACAAACCAATTTGATAGTTCATCTATTGAAGGACATAGAACACATTTTTTATTGATGAATAATATATTTTAATGTAGAGTGATAATACCCATATAATATTCATTCAAAACTCTCAAATGGACCAAACTTTCAAGGTCCCAACATCACTATATTACACCCATCAAACATGTCTTATCCGTAGAAATATTTATTAGATGACTATCTCTAACTGAAAACTATAATAGACATTAAAAACTATTATCATAAGGATAATGTGGAGTCTAATTTATCACTAATTACTTTAATATTAGGTGAAATGAAATAGTTATATCCTACACCCTTCTTAGACCTTAAATCATTCTCTCTACCAATTCAACATATTAAAAAAATTATTATCGTGTTATCATAGACAACTCCTTGAATTTCAAATTGCTGATTAAAATATTTATTATATAATAACTCTATATAATTCAATTTATTTTCCCATATTATCATAAAACCCACACATCAAGATCGAATAATGTCCTCGAAATTTTATATAGTTTATTCTATCTTACAATCCATACTATAGGGATTCGATGTACTCATCATCAGCTAGGTACCCATCAAATTTTAAAAAAAACTCAAAAATATTATTTCAAATCAGGGATCTATACCCAAGACTATAATTAAAGGATCAATATAAATATTAATAACTTTATCCATGTATAAATTACTCAGGTCCTTAGTTGACACTATCTTTTAAATTGTTATAATGTGGGTTGAATTTTTGATTCAATCGATAATCAAATATATCATATAATGATTCCTACATGATTTCAATAAACTATTCACGAATTCCACCCTAATAACCTCCCACTTCTTCATCATCAAGAAATATTCGACCAAAATTCCCACCAGTAACTTATGATCCATCTTTTTTAATTGTTCAATAAATCACTGAGATAGGTAATTACCTATATTCCCTTACATATATACACTATAGAATATTCATATGAGTTTATGAAACATCATCACCAATTAGATCCCCAATTTGATTTTTTGAACACAAAAATATCAAACTTCTTCATAATCAAGGGAACCAATTCTATTTCTCAAAATTAGACCATTGATTATACTAATAGTGAGAACCCTTCCATGGAATTTACAATATTTAATGAATCACCAGATATATTATATATAAATTAATATTATTCCAAATTTTAATTGACCAAAAATTGATAATTTGATATTTGTTTGATATAATATCATGTCACATCCATCTTCTTAACTATCAAGATGAAAACATTCAATCAATTATTCCGACTAAAACTCCTCATCTTATTCATTAACCGTAAAAGTATTAATAATCAATTCATCTGCCAAAAAGTTATTATTCCCTACAATATAATATAAGAAAAAATAAATGTTTTGAAGGCACCCAACCCATATCTAGTGCTTCCAGTTTATAACATGATCTATGAAGATGTTCCTTAGAATCAAGAGATCCTTGTATACTATGATCCACTCCCTAAAATACTAATGAATTTAGCTATTTAATTCATTAAAAAACAATATTTAACATTAAATAGATCATTTCATAATTTTTATATCTATCATGCAACTCATTATCTAGAGATGGTGGGAGTAACACTACTTGGCATTAAGAGACATCCCCAATAATCCAAAGGCTGGAAATAAATGTTGAAGGGTTTCAAACCATTTGGATGATGATTTTACCTTTAAGAATAAAACAACTAAAAAATAAATAACCAAACATACCACTATATTACTCATGATAACCATGAAAGACAAATCAACATTTTATATATCAAAATCATACTCAAATCATGTGCCACAATGGAAGTCTACAACATCAAAGTAAATAGTGGAGAATAAACTTATAAAACTCAAAGATGACCCCAAGACTCCATTATCCACAATCTCCATGACCCAACATCACTAAACATCCCATATATCACGATGTAGTGCTAATCATGTAATAATTTACCTTTTTCCATGTCCTCGCAAATGACATATGCAAAAGCACCAAATTTCACAGGGAAGGGTTAGAACTAAAACTCAATAGGTATTCCCCCAATGACTTCCCTACTCATGCCACTATGATAGAAGAGTTAGAAACATTTATATAAGAAGTTTATATAGGAAAATTTTTAAAATATTTTAAAACAAATTATAAACATGTTTTATATAAACATATTTTCTATTAAGAGTTATTTTCAAAAAAACAACAAAGAAATTCCTTAAAACCATTTCACAAGTTTCCTTAATCAATACCATTATATTACACATCTCTATAATACCAAATATGCATGCTTTGTGATGAATGTTCCATAATCATAAGAGGCCTCTCATTGGTATACCATGTCATCACATGATAATTATTTCACATCTTCCAATACACTTTTGGAACTGAGAACAAGGTCATATTTCAACCAATCCTCATAAATGAAATATGAACACCCATACCAATTATTCCCAAAATATATTCCAGTATCATCATGAAAAAAACATTTTAATAAAGAAATATTTTTATTGAAAACCCCTTTTCTGAAAAGACATTTAAAAAATCTAGTAAATCCATATTTTAAAACTTCCATTTTAAAATCTGGATAACTAAATCAATTTTCACATTAAATAACCACAATTCCACAATTTCATAGAAAACCATAAATCATCACTAAATAATATTTACAACATTCATGAACTGAGATTTCACAAACAATTATACTTAAATAGACCTATTTTAAACAAATCCAATCAATTATAGAAAATAGAGTCTAGAGTGAATCCACCAAGATCAAGAGTATTGGTGAAAATAATAAATTGAAGAAGAATAACAATGAAACCAAGTTAAATATCTATAAAATCACCTTCAATATCTCCCCCTGACATAACCAAGGAAAAAAATAAACTTATTCTATATCCAAAACCCTAGATCTACCCACATAGGGAATAGATCTAAGAAACTAAGAGAATACGAGAAGTATATCTAAGATAACATGACAAGAATGGTGAAGAACAATCACTTACTGCATGAATCGGGCTTCCACACACAAAGTGAAGATTTCGGATCGAATCTAATTCACATGGGTGTGGTTCTAAAACCTTAGAGATAGATGAATCCCAAGTTATGGTCGAATAAAAGGGAAAATGATCCACGTAGAGTCAAAAATATGTTAGATCCACATTTTTTGTTTCTAACATTGTCCCCACGCAAGGTTTAGTCGTATGATTAAACAAACTGTGGGCTAGCAGTGAGTTAGCTAATATATTAAAAAGTATCTCGCATGGACTCCTCATATGGTTTCCCTAAATATTATCCCATCTTGAAAAATCTACTTTACAACTTCCGCAACTCTTCCCAGTATCTCATATTCTTCTTCACAGTTTAGAAAAACTGTTTGAAGCCTGTGCGCCTCACTTTTAGCCCCAAAATCTCATTGAATGATTATCAAAATCACCCAACCTTCGCCATTATACATTATATACATCAAAATAATAACTAATGGGTTACATACATGGAACTAGGGGTTCTAAATTCTCTTCACCATTAGTCGTTCCATCCCTAGAAAGTAAAAAAAAGCATCATCTCCCTGAAATAGTTTCATCCAATTCTCTTTCATTTCCTTATCGCATTCCCATGTATCTTCCTAAATCTAACCATGATTCCATTAACCTGAACTAAACTGATTTTTTTCATGCAAGAGTTTCTCTTACCTATCCACAATTTTCAACAGGATATTTTCCAAAAAAAAATCACCTGGTTCTAGGTCAACAGGATCCCATGTGATCACATGGTCATGATTAGGTTGACACTTTTTCAACTGAGATACAAAGAACATTGTATGCACTGCACTAAACTATGGTGGCAAAATAAACTATTATTATACCTCTATATCCCATTCCAATATCTCTGTAGAGATATAATATATCTAATCCTTTTGGAAATCTATAGGAACATATGATCACTCATTGCATATGACAATGACCATCACAGATGACTGATATATGATTTCTGGGGGATCAATGCCATCTCCATAATTTTTATGAATTACTAAATCTTCTCAGTTGTTTCTTGGGAAAGGCTAAATCCAAATAGTGAATTATAAATGGTTTTCACAAAACACAGTGCATATCATCATGGACTCCCCTACAATACTTCAAAATGAGACATATGTATCAAGGCATGATGGATTTTTTTTATTTAATAACTCTACTAATGCCACATTCTCTTCCCATGAGACACCAAAATCCATTACAAAATCCCACAATAGGTCTTCCAATGATTGTATTGTATTTTAAAATTGTTCATCTATCTAGGGGAGATATTTCATAATCATGGTCAATTGAGTCCCACGGGATTTCTATAAGGACTTCCATAAATGAGAATTGAACCTTGGATCTCTATCTAACACTATAGAAACATTATTCCATGTCTCTTTACCACTTCTCAGATATTGATTTTGGAAGAATCCTCCAATGTATGAATAGGAATGAAATTATCTGACTTGGTGAGTTGATCCACTATCACCCATGTGGAATCGTGTTACCGATCCATTCTTTGTAGACCTGTAAAAAACTCCATATCAATCTGCTCCTATTTCTATATAGGGATAGGTAAAGACTAAAACATACCTATCGGTATCTTTTGATCTACCTTAACTTACAGAAAATTTAACCACTTTTAAACAAGATCATTCAACTTTATTTTCATACTGTTCCACCAGAACTGTGAATTAAAAGAATTATTAATTTTCAATATTCATGGATGAAAACCCATCTTGAATGGAGGTAGTCATGAAGAATATTTTTTTAAAAATCTATAGGTACAACCATCTAATTATTAGACTACAAAATCGATCTATTTTCTATCCTCTAGATCTCAATGGTCTCCATACCATTGAGTTTTGAACACATTTAATCATATTCATAATCAAATTTAAGTGCATCTTTTACCATAGTCATCAAATCATGATCCATGGAAAATCATTGGAAAATAGAAACATAACCTTATTCCTCACATTCTACATGCATGTCAGTTATGACCAACATCAAATGCCAATCATTTGAAGCTTCTTTTCCCAACATAGAATATGTCTTTCTTCTTAATTCATCATCCACCATATATCCTTTTCCTGGTGTACACATCAAGTCAAATTAAATCATTTGTAGGTACTCCATCCAACTCCTATTTCTCAGATTCAAATATCATTGTGAGAAAATATTTTTCATGCTTTTATGATCCATGAACACCATAAATTTCTCCACAAATAGATAATCATGGAAAGTTTGCAGGGAATGGATTACTATAGATAACTCTAAGTCTTGTGTTGGGTAATTCTTATCATGAACTCTCAATTTCATTATTCCATAACCAACAACATGGTTTTATTACATGATTACTCATCTTAACTTAGATCTTGAAGAATTACAATATGACTCATACCCATGTCCTAATTCCAAAAAAAATCAAGATAGGTGCTGATATAAGATAAACATTCCACTCATGGAAAGACTTCAGGAATTTCTCTGTCCATTAGAATTGAACATTATTCTTATTCAAAACTATCATAGGTTATTCTAGTCCTAATAAGTCATGAACAAAGAGCCATTAATAACAAGCAGGACCAATAAAACATCATATCTCAAATATGTTATTTGGTTTTTTCAGTGAGATAACAACGTCTATCTTCTTTGGATCCACTAAAACACATCTTTTAGATATTACATACCCAATAAAGTATACTTTTTATATCCAAAAACCCCATATTGGTAATTTGGAATACAAATGATAATCTATCAATATTCCAAACACTATCTCCAAGTGTTTCTTGTGTTCAATCCTAGTCCTTGAATATACCAATATGTCATCCACAAACACCACAACAAAATAATCTAGATATCATGGAAATTTGTAATTCATCAATTCCATAAAGACATATGGTGCATTAATAAGACCAAATGGAATTAACACATATTCATAATGTCCATATCTTCTTCTAAAATATGTTTTCAAAATATCCTCACTCAAAACTCACAATTGGTGATATCCTGATCGCCAGTTGCTTTTAGAGAACCACCATGCTCCCCTCAATTGATCGAACAGATCATCAATGCACTGTATTGGATACTGATTCATTATCAAAACATGGTTAATCTTATGATATTCTACAAACATCATTATATTTCCATATTATTTCTTCACGAACAAGACCGGTGCGTCCCCTAGATATGTTCTTGGTCGAATACAAAACTTAATTTCTATATCTCCCAACTATAATTTATGATCCCTTATTTTTTAGGTTTCATTTGATAAGAGGGAAGTTAGGTTGGACTATTACCTAGGATGATATCAATATAAAACTCAACTTCTATTATAATTTGAAACACTGGGAGTTTTTTCCAAAAAAAACAACTGGAAATTGATCCACCGTTTCTGGAAAATTGTTACCCTTGATCTCTCACATCAATTCCAATGTCAACAATACCAATTGGTAAGAGTTATTTTCCACTTATGGTGACATTAATCTCGTTGTACTTATCTTAACAACCCTTTCTCCATTGAATATATACTCAGTTCTTTCCTCATTTGTGAAACTTACAATTCTTCTATAATTGTTGATGTGAGACTTGAACATTGTGAACCAATCCATTCCTAGGATTACATCATAGACATTCATCTCTAACACTGATAAGTCCTATTTCAGTTTAGCTCCATCAATAGTAATAGAATATTCTCTACATAGAAAGGATCAACATTCAATTTGACCAAGATGATTTTGAATTTTTTACAAAGAAGTCATCATCCCATTTTTTAAACTTATCAAATAAAAATCGTGAGAATAAATGAAGGAATGTGACTCACCTATATCAAAAAACACTTTCATAAGGGTGAAATTAAAAAGAATCATACCTCTCACCATGAATGGTCCGACCTGATCATCCAAATCATTTATTCATCTCCATATAATTACTTATTTTATGAACTATGATCCTTGTTTCCTTACTGAGATTTCCCTTTCTAAGTCATGGTATTCCAATAATCTACATGGCTAGCTCTATTCTGGTGATGTGATATATTCTTCTTTCCTCACCTCATCGTAACATATGACGCTTTCGACACATGATAATTATTCAAAGAAACTGACCTTGGAGCACTATGAAAATAGATTTTAAGATGTCCCATCTTATTGCAATTATGGAATGGTCTTGGAGGTGTTGTACAATCTCTCTTCATTTGGTCGAAGGAACCACATTGGAAACATCCCACCTTTTTCATGGGACTCAGAGGAAGATTGAAAAATCTATCTGTCTGATTTTAATTTCCCCTCCCCCCTTTTAAGTAGGTGTCCCTCTTTCTATTTCTCCCAACATTAGAGTTACCATCATTTCCTGTGTGTATCTTTATAATTTCACATACCATATCTCCTTATATTTCATTTTAATCCACTATCACTCTATTCACAAACTCTATATAATCTATAATATAGAGCACATATATCTTCAAATGAATCCCCTATCTCAATCCTAATTAAATGATGCATGGATTCAAGGAAACACTAGTAGCACCTTATGGTGAATAGAACACTAAATTCATGAATTTATCCCCATACTCAATGAGGGAGATATTTTTTTTCTTAAAGCTGAAGAACTCTATCATCCTTTGATTCCTGAACGTGTGGGGATATAATTATTTATTGAACAATTCATCAAAATCTTACCAAATGAGGAATTAATCTACTCAAACCTATACAGCTAGATCCCACTATGAGCAATAAAGTTCCTTGAGCATATATGTTTCCAGTGTGACTTTCAGCCTTATGGGTGTGCTGGTAAAATCAAAGAAAAGATTCATCCTATTCAGCAACACCTTAAATTTTTATGGTTCCAAATCCCCTTCAAAAATGGGTGTATTATATTTTAGGAACTGCACATAATGATCCATTTATCTTCAAACATCACTCTAGTTCCACGTGACCATTTCATTAAATTATTGAATGATACTCTGAACCATCTCTTGGTTCAACAATGGCTCAGGTTCAACCACATTCTCTGTAGCTTTTTCTAGCTAGATTCTATGATGCCTACTGGGTGCCATTTTCTATGAGAACAAAAAATTCCATAAAATTAAATCTCTAGAAACTAATGACTTAGTATTTCATATTCTACCATATAAAATATAACAACACTTATTTTCTAAAAATAAACCATTTTTCACGTTCAACTGCTTTTTATAACCTTCAACATGCTATTGAAAATTGAATTATTTTTAAAATACACCAACTATTCTCTTTCCAATGTTTTTTATTTGAATACAAATGAAACATTTTTCTAAAATCAACACATTGCATTAAATAATATATCATTACTCAAAATTAAATATGCAATTCTAGTGGGAATTAATTCCTCTAATACATGTCTTGCTTATCTCGTTGGAAAAAACCATGAAAATGAGATTTCAATATCCTATAAGCATCTTCGAGATGCTTATATACCCAACTCCCTGGTAAATATATGTTCATCATAAAAGGATAGATATATCTCATTATGCTCTAAATTTCATGTCTCTACAATCCTACTACTTTTTAAGATTCCAATCGAGTGAATAAACAAGTATGAATTCAACTCTAAAACCAAGGAAATTGATGAATACTTGTTTCTCAAGGAAGAGAACAAGTCGATAGCACTTATATCAATTTTTTTGGATGAAACAAAACTGATAGCACTTGAAAAAACTCTGGTTCTCCCCATTGGCTTGAGAATGTATGAGCAATGCAACATGTCCTTAAGCGATATCCCCAAGATGCCAAAGGATGGAAATAAATGTTGAAGGGTTTCAAAACATTAAGGGAAAGAATTACCATTTAATAATAAAATAAATAACCAACAATACATAACTAAACATTCCACTATAGGAATCATGATAACCATGAAAGACTGCTCAACTTTTTATATATCACAATCATACTCAAATCTAGTTCCATAGAGGAAGACTAAAACCCCAATGCGAATTGGGAAAGATAAACTAATAAAACTCTAAGATGACCCCAAGACACTATTATCTTCATTCTCAATGCCCCAACATCACCAAACATCCCATGTATCTTGATGTAGTGATGAACATGTGATAATTTAACTTTTCCCTTGTCCTGATAAATGACATCTACAAAATCACCAAAGTTCCAAAGTAGTTGTGAGTACTAAAACTCAATAGGTTTTATTCTAATGACTTCCATACGAATGCCAATAGGATAGAAGAGTTAGAAATGTTTATATAAAATACTTCATATAGAACAATTTAAAAAAATATAACCAAATATAATGAATTGTTGTATCAACCTATTTTCTAACAAGATCTATTTTCAAGAAAAACAAAAAAAACAATGCCTTAAAACCATTTCAAATGATTCCTTATACAATACCATTCCATTCCACATCTTCACAATAACGACCATGAATGCTTATTATAACAGTTACATACTCATGAGTGGTCTCTCATTGATCTACCAAGTAGTCGCATGATAATTATGTCCCATGATCCATTACCCTTTGGGAACTAAGCACAAGGCCATATTTCAACCAAGCCTTGTAAATGCAATATGAACACCCATACCAATTATTCCCAAAAACTATTCTAATATCATCATGCCAAAAACATTTCAATAAAACACCATTTCAATTGAAAACCATTTTCCCTATAACCCATTTCAAAAATAAATCAAATCAATATTTTATAACTTCCATTTTAAAATCCTGAGAACTTAATCACTTTTCTCATTAAATCACCACAATTCTACAATTTTACCAAAAACCATAAATCATCACTAAAGAAGATTTATGGCATGCTTTCACCATGATTTCACTACCAATCATAATCAAATAGACCAATTTTAAACTAATCCAATCAATTCTAGAAAGAGGAGTCCATATTTAAGCCACATACCTTGAGATGTTTTGTGAAAATGTTAAATAGATGAAGAATGCCAATGAGACAATGTTAAATCTCCACAAACCCACCTTTGATTTCTTCCCATAACACAACAAGGAAAAAACTAAACATATTAAGTATCTATATTCTTATATATACCCACAAATGGTGTATATCTATGAAACTGAGAGGAGAGGAAAAGTAGATCTACGAAGAAATGGAAAGAACAATGGAGAATGAGAACTAACCGCAAGAATCAGGCTTCAACAAACCAAGGAATGGATTTAGCTCAATTTGAAATCACTTGGGAGAGGTTCTATATCTTTCGATAGAGAATAATTCTATGTTAGGGCCACATAGGTGGAAAAACAATTGATTTTGAGTCAAAAAAACTATTAGATCCACATTTTTTATCTAACTATGACCCCACGCAAGGTTTAGTCACATGGTTAGAAAAACCATACATTAGATACACTACTGGAATTCATGGTAATTATGAAGGCCTATTTGTGACGGGATCCCGTCACAAATAACCTATTGCAGAAAACCCTGTCGCAAATATGCTTCTGATTATATGTATTATATATACATAAATGTTTTTGCGATGGGCCCGTCGCAAAAACTATTTGTGACGGGCTCTTGTCCTGTCGCAAAATATATATATATATATATATATGTATATAACTTTTTGTGATGGGACCATCGCAAAAAATTATTTGTGATGGGCAAGTAGTCATGTCACAAATATGTTTTTAAAAATATTTAGTTAGAAAATTTCGACAGGACCTCATCGCAAACGGTCCGATCACAAATAATAAATTAATTTTTTTTAAATAAAATTTAATAAAATTACGATTAATGAAAAAATAATATTACTATTATTAAAACAATAAAAAATAAAACATATTAAAATTCTCAATATTCACAAAATAATATAAAAAAATAAAATATTAAAAATTAAATTATGTAATATTTTCACTGATATAAAAGACAGAAAATGTAAATAATTCATATTACAAAGTTAAATTCAAATTTTTTTAACATAAAAAAAATTTATTGGGGGTCGTCTTCTAGAGGAGGTGGATGAGATGAAGGAGCTGGTGTAGGAAACATCATCCCTAAACTACGAGTCTGGCGGCGCATGTACTCCATCTGCTCGTAATGCTGCTGCTGCCATCGACACATCTGCTCCTTGTAATGTTGTTCCTGCTGCTGCTGCCGCTAACACATCTCTTCATGGTACTTCTGCAAAGTCTCTATATACTCAACCTGAGATCGCAACTGCTCATGAGACTGTGAGCCAGAAGATGATTCCCCTCCATGAGCTCCTCTCGAGCTGGATGCTGACATCGCAGTAGTACCATAATAAGTACCAGGAGTCAAATGAGATTCGATGCCAACTAATCTGACCTTCTCAAATCCATACTGAGTCTCCTACATCCATGCCGCCTCATCAAAATGGTGAGCACTGATCTTCTCAGTCATCTCGTCCTAACCCTCATCCTGTGTCTGAGAGGTCTCAGCCTCATATGACTCCTTCAATAACAATTTAAAATTAAAATTGTGAAAATATTATATGAAGTTAATTGTCAAACTGAAAAATAATACTAACCACAATCTGAGGCTAGTGATCACCTCTAATATCTCCAGTGGATGGATCATTGTACATCCTCTGATAATTGTCAAACTCCTTAATATCGGGATGCTCTACTGCCTACAGAAATATAAAATAAACTGTTTATATTTAAAGTTATAAAAAATATTTAAAAAATATACATACCAGATGCTCTCTATGCTAACTAATTGTACGGCTACCAGCTCGATGTGTCACCTTCTTTCTCCCCAGGTTATGCCATCCCACTGAAGATCTCCTCTGAAATCTACCACCCAACCAGTGTAAACATAATCCATCCCAAACTTGAGATGAAATATACTCTGGTCAGTGGGCTCTGCATGACTCATCAAATTCGGTCACCCCTGCTTTCTTAATGGTTGTCCTTCTCAAATTGTGAAAAAACTGACGGAAACGGTCATGCATAGAAACCTGCCATGCCGTGTGGATATCGTCGTGCATGATATCATCGATAGGATACCATAAACCCAAAAAATAATTTATAATATCAAGTTTTTAATAAAATAAATTTCAAAATAAATATTATTTATTTCCGTACCAGCCAATGATGGAACATGTCGCATCGCACATCAACGGGAATTTGTTCTTATGTGATATATGGATGAGAAACATAATTGTGCAAGATAGATCTCCCATGCCCAATAGATACATGCACAAAACTATTACAAATGAATAAATAATCAAATAATTAGTATATATATATATATATATTAATGAAATTTAACTAAAATATACAGGTTACTATACCTCCGTGTGCGTGGATCGAAACCAAGATGTGGACGTCACTCGAGGATAAGGTTGGGAATCATCAGTCATGAAGGATTGTGCCCCCTCTACATACCCCTTAAACCGCCAGTAGGTCGAGGGTCAGATGATCCAAAATCCCCCTAATAAAATGGTAGGTCAGCCTCCTGCAACTCGAGAAATAGCTCAGGGTCCATCTGAAATACAAATTGATTGTTATTAGCAGATAGTTGAAAATAACTATTTTATATAGATATATATTAGTTATGATTATAATCAGCATTTAACTGTGTCAATGATCATCTTCATCCTCTTCTCCATAGCTTTCAATGTCAATGTCTTCATCTTCTTCCTCAGCATCATCAATATCCATATGAGTTTCAGTTTCATCATCTCTTATCATTTAAAATTCATATGTAACATCATTAACATCTTCATCACCATAAATCCTTAATTGTGGGGTGTCATCATCGATATTCACATCTCTTTGTGAATCAGATGGATTTTGAGCAGTCTCTTAAAAAATTTCAATTCCATCCACTTTAGTGAAACCACATTCATTTTGAGTAAACTGATTTTCCTGAGATTTCATTTTTATTATTCTCCACCAATCGCTCAAGTATCTTGAAGTAGCATAGTACTTTGCATAATAAATTTGATGTGCCTCTTGAGCCAGTAAAAAATGGTTCATTTACTGCAAGAAGAATTTTATATTTAATATTGATGATCCCATGAGTTGTATGAATACGCAATCCTCTCTCAGTATCTAACCATCAATATTTAAACATTGTTATGTAATTCCATCCTAGATAACACAGCTCAATAATTTCATCCAAAATGCCATAAAAGTCAAATTCAGTTTCTCTGTGGTGTAATCCTCTCAAGAAAACTCCAATGTTCATTGTTTTTTTTATTCCCCATATGCATGCGTATGAAATCGAAAACCATTCACCACATATGCATTATAAGATTTAACCATTTTTGATGGTGGGTTACTCAATATACACAGTCACTTATCAATTTAATCATCATATTGAGACACCTGAAATTTTTTAAAACAATTATAAATATAATAAATAATAAACGGAATTGATATTAAACCATCAATAATTTATGTTACCAATTTTTGAAACCATTGAGAACATTTTTTTTGTCTGTGTTCTTCAAGAGAAGCTGCTGTAATTTGTGGAAGTTGTTTCTTGATATGATTATCATATAACCTAAAAATAAAATAAGTTTAAATACTGTAATATAAATTATAGAATAAGTGATAGAAGCACTCACAGGATAAATGATGTCATTTCTTCACAGTTGAAAAGAACGTATGTATGACCTCTATAATGTTCATCATATGAAAGCCATCATTCATGAACTCCACTGAAACCAAGATTTGGCTGATTAAAAACTGTTAATTGATTCTCCATTTTTTCATTAACATTCCCCTCATTTCGTCCCATGCGATTGTGTTTTGAGGGATATTGAGATTCAAAATAATGAGATCAGAAAAAAAGAAATTTCCCCATGCAAATAAGCTTCAGCAATTGAGCCTTCAACTGATGCTTTGTTACATATTTTTTTCTTCAATTTCTTCATGCATCTCTCGAATAGGTACATCCATCAAAACTGTACTGGACCACCACATTTAGCTTCATATGGAAAATGTAATATCAGATGTTCCATTGAGTCAATGAAAGCCGGAAGAAATATTTTTTCCAGTTTACAAATAATTACAGCAACATCTTCTTCCAATTTTCTTAGCGCATCTTAGTCTATTGTCTCCGCACAAATGTCTCGAAAAAATATGATACATCTATTATTGAATTCCAAATCATGGAATTCAAAAAACCTCTAAATCAAATTAGCATAATTCTTTCCATTAAAACATGACAATCATGACTTTTTAATCCAGTAATATAACCATTCTTAACACATATGCCCAATTTGGAAGCATATCCATCTGGAAGTCTCAAATCTACAATCCACTGACAAAATAATAAGTGACTCTCTTTGGACAGTGTATAAGCTTCTTTTGGCTTCATTAACCTCTATGATCTGACATTTTCAGATAGTTCAAGTTCTGGTCGCCTGTAAATTTGGGCATCATCTAATCGTGCCATTACAGTATCTTTGGACTTACCTGGTGTATCCAAAACTGTATGAAATAAATTATCAAAATAGTTCTTCTCAATATGCATAACATCCAACATGTGGCGGACCAACAAATCAGATCAATAAAGAAGATCCCAAAAAATACTCCGTTTTATCCAATTATGTTTTTTACCAAAGGCATAAATTTTCTGTTGGTTAACTATTGGTCCAAATGTGATGGGGGGTAATGAAAATACAACTAATTTTAACTCTGTACCAGAGATCATCTTTAGAGGTTCATCCCTTTCAACTGTACCTTTTCTGAAATGAGATTTTTTCCTCCGAAAAGGATGATCGGTTAGAAGAAATATATGGTGACAATAAAAATAGGAAGATTTTTTTCCATTGACAAGCATAAAGGATTTGTTTTCTTTCATAAAGTGAGGACATGATTTCAAACCATGTGTACTCCAACCAGATAACATGCCATATGCCAAAAAGTCCCTAATCATCCACATCAATGCAGCTTTTAATATGAAATTTTGTTTCGCAGAAACATCATATGTATTAACACCATCACTCCACAATGAATTTAACTCATCAATCAATAGTTTCAAATAAACATAAATATTATTTTTCGGATGTCCTAGGATTAATAGAGCCAAAAATATATAAGGCTCCTTCATCAACATCCATGGAAGAAAATTGTACGGAGTTATAAAGACAGTCCAACATGAATACTGACTACCATAAGAACCAAACGGGCAGAAACCGTGAGTAGAAAGACCCAATTGCGCATTTTGGGCTTCTATAGAAAAAGATAGATGCAGACGGTAAAAATGTTTCCATGAATAACCATCATATGGATGATTCAATCTTTTATCAGTTGAAATCTTGGTTTTGTGTCATGACATCATTGACGTTGTGTTCTGAGACATAAATAAACACTACAACCTGGGTGTAAGGGGGAAATATCTCAATTGTTTTACTGGAATCGATCTAGACTTCCCTGGTTGAGCTTCTTTATACCTCTATTTTCCACATGTGGAATAACTATCCAATGAATCATTTTCGCCAGAATATATAATGCAATCATTTGTACATGCATGAATCTTCCGATAACTATGGTCGAGATTACGAATCACCCTCTTTCTCTAATAGTAATTTGTAGGCCACACATTTCCTTTAGGTAACATTGTTTTAACCAATGAAAATATCTGATCAAAACATTTTTTTGTCATTGCATTATCTATTTCAATAGCCATAAATTTTGTAACCGCTTATAATTTGCTTATCTTGCAACCAGGATATAATTCATCCTCAGCAGACCTCAACAACTCATAAAATTCAGATGGTGTCAACTCAGGAGTTAAATCAATATCATCGTGAGTTTCAGTTTGTTGCACAAATGGACTTACAACATCATGTACTAAATTTTGAAACCATGATGGATCCAGAATAAATTTATTAATATATCCTCTAGTACTACGTTCACCGTGTTGATACCAAAAAACATAATCTGGTTGAAAACCAAACTACAAGAGATGTCCCCCAACCTTGTCAAATGTGTCAAACGTTCTCAGAGAACATTTTTTACAAGGACACTTAATTGTTCCTTATGAAACATATTATGGTTTTGATGATGCAAATGCTAAGAAATCTTCAACACCCTCAATATATACAGGATTTAAACCAGAACCACTTGGATTTCTGCGCTGATTTATACAAGCTCAATCATCTAATAATAACTGATGTCGACTTCCTTGTTCCATATTTTTCTACATAAAATATAAAATCATCAATATTTTTGAATAATTTGAAATTATAAAAACACTATCTAAAAAAATAAGATAAATAATTACAACTACTTAATAATTACCATTAATTAAGGGAGACACAATTTCCAGTGGATTGACAGCTACTCTTTTGTCTGACGACTCATTTAATTGCATCTTTCTCACAATTTTTATTTCTAATTATTGCTAATTATTCCTAATTATTCCTAATTATTGCTAATTATTAAAAATTACTACTAATTATTACAAATTATTACTAATTGTTACTAATTAGTACTAATTATTACTAATCATTACAATTTATTACTAATTATTACAATTTATTACTAATTATTACTATTTGTTACTATTTATAACTAATTTAGCAATACTTAGCAATATGTATAAAAATGAAAACTGCTTGAATAATAAAGGGAAATTTGGTAATCATCATTATGGAGATGATTACAAATTTTCCCATCATTATCCAAGAAGAATTCATTTACTAATTATTACTAATAAAAAAATTATATTATCAATATTTATGAAAAAAGAATATTAATGTTATTAAAATAATAAAAAATTTATAAAATATTAAAATTATCAGTATTCGCAATGTAAAGACCCGTAAATTTCAAGGGAATTTTTTTTTCTTAATTTTCCTTGGAATTTTACAAGAATGCAGTTTCTGGTGGCACATGATTCCGAGGCCCGGTGTGCCCGGAATCATTTTCTGAAGTTTGGCTCAGGTACGTTCAGTGAACGAACGAGCGGGTTTTTCTAACTTTTGAACTAGTGATCAGAATCAAATTCTGAGGGCACCGATGGAATCGCAGCACTGGATTTTCTTAGAAACGCCTCTTCCGGAGTTGCGTCTGCTCAGGTGTGGTTTTTAAATTTTTGGGCTTTAAGTTAAGAAATAAAATAATGTGGTACGGCAAACTTTATTTTATTTCACTTAAAGTCACTTAAAGCCACTTAAAACTGCTTAAGATGAGTTGAAGTGGATAGGGTGGAACCCAAAATATCCTACCCTCTTGGTAGGATATTTGTGAGGTGGGGCCCGCACGAGCCCCACCGTTTCTTTTCCGCTAAGTAACGCACCTGCGAAAAACCCTATTAAATGAAAGTCAACTGACGCATTTTTTCTAAATTCTTAATGCCCCTATTAATTGGGCAGCTAATTTCATTGTAATTAATTCTATGAATTAATTTGTTCATTACCTACCTTTAATTTTCGTTTATTGGCATGTAATGAAATAAGACCAACACATGTCTTCTTGAGGATTGTTCATTGGGAGGATTTGACAGAAACTTTAAGTCATTCATCCTCCTTTGCGAAAAACGCGAAGAACGCGAAGAATGTGAAGAATGCCGGCCTCCGACGAAGGGCGACGAAGAATGCGAGACCCCCGGAGATCGACGTGACGCGACGCCGACGCTTCTTCCGTGACGTTCCATCCCCACGACAATCTTCGATTGACATCTTGAGGTAGGGGATTGCGGTCCTTTTAATTCATTGTGGATTATAACATCAACATGGATTTAATTGTTATAATTAAATCTGTATGTTCTTGATCCTCGGAGTTTGTCTACGCGACGCCGAGTACCATGCGACAACGACGCCCTTCCGCGACGCGACGATCCTTTTTCTTCCGTGATGGTCAATTCCGCGACGAACTCGCGTCCGACGACGACGTTGAGGTAGGGGTCGTTTTGAAAATGATAATACCCATGTTTGTTTTCCTCAAAGTCAAGAACGCGGACCAACCAATTAACAAGTTGGTCCTCAGATTATTATTGCGGGTCGAGGTTTATCAATTGCTGGGATTTATGGTGTTGTTTCAAACCGCTAACGCGGTGGGTGCGGACCAACGAACAAGTCCAAACCCACCTCTCTTTAGTTCTTGGTGTGAGGAATGGAGGACGATGACAAAACGGGCCGCAGAGATGATTTGTTGATTCTGTAGTGAACAATGGGACCCGGGATGAGCTACGGCGCAGACGGAAATGAAATCGGACCACTGGAGCAACTCTGGTGGCCCGCGGACTCCACCGGTGGCGCTGGCGGCCAGAGGCGGCAGCACCCCGGTGCACCGCCAGACCGAGCCGTCGCGGCTGAAACTACGGCCGCGCAGAACCGAAGGCAGGGACGCAGCCGGCTGCCGCGTCCGTTGGCGAGAGGCGGCCCCAACCGGGGCCTCGGATTCTTCACACGGGGGAAGCGCGCCCCCGCCCGTTGCTTCCCTCGCTCGGCCGAGCCGAGCTGAGCCAACCCGCCGGGCCGGGTCGCACCCAACCAGGTGGGACCCGGACCCGGGTCGGGTCGACCCGGGTCGGTCCGGGCCCAGACCCCCATTTCCAGACCTTTTCGGTATTTTACTCATAAATTTAGCTACGGGCCTCCAAACGATGCGCCGTCAGCGGAGATGCGATCCTTGGATCGAGACGGTCGTTTCGGTATATCACACTCAAGGTTTCGGAATACTTTGGGTTTGTCCGGGTTGGTTCGTACACGAAACCAACCGGGCCCTCGGAGAGGAAACGCTCATATCTTGAGCTTCAGACGTCCGTTTGACGTGCCGTCGACTTTGTTGAATTCCTCTAAGTGAGAAGGATCTTTTTTCTTACTCCGTCCAAGGTTTGGATGCAGGTGGAGTATGGTCGGGTTGGATTTTCCTTAAAAACCAACCGGGCCCCTGAGACGAAAAAGCCAATAACTCTCAGACCGGGCATCCGATTGACGCGTCGTCTGCGACGTTGAGTTCCTGTTGACGATACGGAACTTTTAGATACATAAACTCTGGACTATGTGTCAGTTGATGTATCAGCCTCTCGGCTCGTGGAGCGGACCCTCCTGAATGAGCTTGCTGTGTGCGGGAACCCTAGAGCTCGCAGCGACTGCTATTGTGACGACGACGACTGCGCAGAGATTCTCAGTGGATTCGACGGCGACGACTACAACACTCAACGAACCTTTGTGGGTCAGTGCTTTCGATCCTGTGTGGGTCCGATCCTATGTGGGTTAGTGCTCAGCGGTCCTGTGTGGGTCAACGCCTACAGATCTTGTGTGGGTCCGATCCTATGTGGGTCTTTGCGGGGGTTAGTTACCTATCGATCATTTGTGGTTCAGATCCTGTGTGGGTCTTTGCGGGGGTTAGTTACCTATCGATCCTTTGTGGGTCAGATCCTTTGTGGGTCATTGTAGGGGTTAGTACCTATCGATCCTTTGTGGGTCAGATCCTTTGTGGGTCATTGCGAGGGTTAGTACCTATCGATCCTTTGTGGGTCCGACGGTTTAGATGAATCAGTGGAAATATCTGGTCATCTTTATCATCATACAAAGAAGTATACCTGTGTGAGCTGAATCCTGTTTACTTTCTTTTGTGGATTGTGTTGTTCTATCTTGTGTGGATTTACGTTTTTCTTTCCTATGTGGACTGGGTTGTACTTGAGCTCGGATGTTGGAGCCGAGCGAGAATTGATGACTTAGGTATATGTATGGGCATATACCTAAAAAGTTTCAGATGTTACTTCGTGATTGTATCTTTCCTTTTTGGATTATCCTTTGTGGATTCTGGGAGACCTTTGGGGGTCTCGGGGTCCCTACTGAGTAGCTTATACTCACCCCTGCACGGGTTATGCCTGCACTACGTTGTGTTGGTTGCAGACGACAGACAGCGCTGATCGTGGTGGAGGCTTGCAGAGTAGGATGGTACCTGGAGGTGGACCACTGGGCGGGACGTACTCGGAGCAGTCGGCTGGACCCGAGGAGCAGTGGAGGCTTTCTGTACCCACCCTTCAGGTGGGATTTCTAGTGGGAAGCTCGACGTTGCAGCTTTACTTTTCAGTTGTTGTTTTCCCTTTCCAGTTGTACTTTACTTTCAGTTTGGGTTTGTATACTGGCCCACTTACTTTTCTGCACTTACTGTTGTACCAGTTTTTACTTAGTGTTTACTTCTGCCTGCTTACTCTGTGGTGTTTGTTGTTTACTTTACAAAGGCAATGCCTTCCCTTTACCGGGATTTACGCCTTGGTGCTAGTCGCCAGCCCCTGTCCTATGGAAGGCGGGCTTGGGGTAGTCACGGCACGGGCCCCGAGGACGGGTCGTGACACGCAACATGCTTTGCTCTATTCTTAACATGTTCAAATCTCAAAGGGTCATCAATTTTCAAGTCATGCGCAATAAAAAGTTTGTGTCAGTCATGTCCAATGTATACTCTATAACTGTACTTGCATGGTTGATCACCTCGCAAGTAGTGTTGCAATAGGATGAACAAATTAATGACATTATTGTCTCTAATAATCACCTCACATGACACTTTACATAGATCATTCTTCCTTAAAAATTTGAGGGGATATCAGTATCTTTCCCTTAAATATTCAAGGAAGAATGGTCTATGTAAAGGTTCATGTGAGATAATTCTTATAGATAAGAAGGGCATGACTTGGGTTGTCCTATTGCAACACTACTTGCGAGGTGATCAACCATCCAAGGACAATTATAGAGTTTACATTGGACATGGCTCACACAAACTTTTTATTGCGCATGACCTGACAATTGGCAACCCTTTGAGATTTAACATTTAAGAATAGAGCAAAGCCTGTTGCAAATATTTATAATTTTAATATTTTATAAATTTGTTATTACTTTAATAATATTAATATTGTTTTCGTAAATATTGATAATATAAATTTTTTTATTACTAATTATTGCTAATTATTGCTAATTATTGCTAATTATTGCTAATTATTGCTAATTATTTCTAATTATTGCTAATTATTCCTAATTATTGCTAATTATTCCTAATTATTCCTAATTATTGCTAATTATTTCTAATTATTGCTAATTATTACTAATTATTGCTAATTATTACTAATTTTTGCTAATTTTTTCTAATTATTGCTAATTATTGCTAATTATTGCTAATTATTGTTAATTATTGTTAATTATTGTTAGTTATTGTTAATTATTCATATTTATTGCTAATTATTCCTATTTGTTACTAATTATTGCTATTTATTGCTATTTATTCCTATTTATTTCTAATTAATTCTATTTATTGCTATTTATTGCTATTTATTGGTAATTATTGCTATTTATTGGTAATTATTGCTAATTATTCCAAATTATTGCTAATTATTGCTAATTATTCCTATTTATTGCTAATTATTCCTATTTACTGCTAATTATACCTATTTATTGCTAATTATTCCCATTTATTGCTAATTATTACTAATTATTACTAATTATTACTAATTATTACTAATTATTACTAATTATTACTAATTATTACCAATTATTACAAATTATTACCAATTATTACTAATTATTACCAATTATTACTAATTATTACTAATTATATCTATTTATATCTATTTATTTCTAATTATTACAAATTATTTCTAATTATATCTAATTATTACTAATTATATGTAATTATATGTAATTATTACTAATTATTACTAATTATTTCTAATTATTACAAATTATTACTAATTATATCTAATTATTACTAATTATTACTAATTATTACTAATTATACCTATTTATTACTAATTATTACTAATTATATATAATTATTACTAATTATATCTAATTATTACTAATTATATCTAATTATTACTAATTATAGCTAATTATTAATAATTATAGCTAATTATTACTAATTATATCTAATTATTTCTAATTATTACTAATTATAGCTAATTATTACTAATTATAGATAATTATTACTAATTATACCTAATTGTTCATAATTATTCCTAATTATAGCTAATTATATCTATTTATTAATAATTATTACTAATTATTACTAATTATATCTATTTATTGCTAATTATTCTTAATTATTCCTAATAATAGCTAATTATTCATAATTATAGCTAATTATTCCTAATTATAGCTAATTATTCCCAATTATTACTAATTGTTACTAATTATTACTAATTATTACTAATTATTACTAATTATTACTAATTATTACTAATTATATCTAATTGTTACTAATTATATATAATTATTACTAATTATATCTAATTATTACTAACTATATCTAATTATTACTAAGTATATCTAATTATATCTATTTATTACTAATTATATCTATTTATTGCTAATTATATCTATTTATTACTAATTATATCTATTAATTGCTAATTATATCTATTTATTGCTAATTATATCTATTTATCGATAATTATATCTATTTATTGCTAATTATATATATTTATTGGTAATTATATCTATTTATTGCTAATTATATCTATTTATTCCTAATTATATCTAATTATTAATATTTATATCTAATTATTACTAATTATAGCTAATTATTACTAATTATATCTAATTATTTCTAATTATTACTAATTATAGCTAATTATTACTAATTATAGCTAATTATTAATAATTATAGCTAATTATTACTAATTATACCTAATTATTCCTAATTATTCCTAATTATAGCTAATTATATCTATTTATTAATAATTATTACTAATTATTACTAATTATATCTATTTATTGCTAATTATTCTTAATTATTCCTAATTATAGCTAATTATTCCTAATTATAGCTAATTATTCTTAATTATAGCTAATTATTCCCAATTATTACTAATTGTTACTAATTATTACTAATTATTACTAATTATTACGAATTTTTACTAATTATTACTAATTATATCTAATTGTTACTAATTATATATAATTATTACTAATTATATCTAATTATTACTAAGTATATCTAATTATATCTATTTATTACTAATTATATCTATTTATTGCTAATTATATCTATTTATTACTAATTATATCTATTTATTGCTAATTATATCTATTTATTGCTAATTATATCTATTTATCGATAATTATATCTATTTATTGCTAATTATATCTATTTATTGGTAATTATATCTATTTATTTCTAATTATCTCTATTTATTCCTAATTATGTCTATTTATTACTAATTATATCTAATTATATCTAATTAATATTAATTATGACTAATTATTAATAATTATCACTAACAATATCAATTTCTTAATAAAAATAAAGAAAAATAAAAATCAATTGAAAACTAATTAAATTACAACTAATAAACAACAATTAAAATTATCATAAAAAATAAAATAAATGTAAAAAAATAAAATATAAATACCTTAAACTTTGATATTCTGAAGATATTGATGCCCTCCGATTGCTCTCGGATAAAAAATTTCAACTAAAAGAAAATTTTTCTTCGAAACTGAAGAATGAAAAGAGAGAGAGAGCAAGATCTGAATGATTTGGGAAAACACATATGGGGGTATATATAGGTTTGATAAGTGGCGATGGGGTTATTAACGATTGGTTTCCCATCGCAAATGGTTATATTTGCGACAGGACCCATCGCAAATACACTCACCCGCATTAATTACAGTCGGCGGTTAAAAAGTTATTTGCGACGGGTCCTGTCATCTTTTTGCGACGGGTCCCGTCGTCTTTTTGCGACGGGACGACATCCTCTCGCAACAAGTTATTAACCGTCGCCAGGTATTTGTGATGGGACTCGTCGCTAATACCCCTGCGTGGTTTGGCGTGCAAGCCGCGCGGTTTGGCACGCAAGTCGCGCCAAACAATTTGTGACGGGAGACGAAAACCCATCACAAATAATTGGTAATTTGTGATGGTGAAATTTTCCCATCGCAAATAGCTTCATGGACGGGTTATTTGCGACGAGAAAAAATCCCGACACAAATAGTGATTTTTCCCGTAGTGATATTTTCTTAAGAAGTTTATCGCTTTACCTCCTTACATAGTCTCCATAACCATGAACCCACAATTCCAAATCTACTTTCCATTATTTGAATCCCATCACGGTTTCTCATAGTCTTTTGCATGGTTTTGATAAACCATGTGTAGCCTGTATGCCTCCCTTTTAACCCCCAAAACTCCTTGAAAGTCCCCAATCACTAGCAAATTTCACCCTTACAATTTATATACATAAAAAAATAATGAAAGGGTTATATTCCAGCAACAAGGTGTCTACAATAATTTTTCTCATTTTTACATAACTAACGTGATCCATATGGAATGACCTTTCTTATTTGAGAACTCGCCTCAGTCCAGCAGTAGATGAATCACAATACAAGAAGAACCATTATTCTGAATTAGAAAACATCAAAAATAGTGAAGAACACATCCATCTTATCATCTTATTGAGTGATATTTGGAACTTCCCATCTTATTAAAAAGGAATTTTTATATGAATTGCATCCTCATAAATAATAACATTGAATTGTATTGAATAATGAATTTATAGTAACCTTTTATTCTAAGAAAAATCAAAATTTATAATTCAATATTATACTCAAAATTTGGAATAAATGCCTCAAAATTTACTTGTTCCACTAACAAATCCTTATAATAAATTATTTTCTCCAATAAATTCAATTACCATATCCATAATAAGTATTTTTATAGCATCACATACAATATTTTATCTTTTATAATGTGTATAAAATTCCAAAATTTCATCTCATGATCCTTCACTAATCTAGAATAAATCTCCAATTCATCTAAAAACCAATAATGAATATTTAATGGTATTTATGGCAATCATTTTTAAATGATGAAATAAAAATTACAATTGAATTGGTAACCAATAAAATATTACTAAAACATATTATTATAATTCCCTCCATAAAATACTATCTTCTAAATGGCCACCACTAACTCACATAACCAGTGATATCCTGATAAAAAAGATATCTTTTAAAACCACATAGTCTGTTCAACTGTTTGAATATTTCAATGATATATGGTATAGGGTATTTATTCTTCCTTGTTATATAATAAATGTTTATTTATTCAATGAATACCAATAATCTTCTATCAACATTCTCTATAAAGACAGCTTACTCCACTCAGGATGAAATAATTATTAAAATTAATATCCTTACCTTTAAAACCTTCAACATAGTATTTAGTTCTCATATCTACAATTGAACCATGAAATATAAATGGGAAAATATTAAACACATCCACAGAAATTTTTAATGGGGAACTCCCTATCTCTCTATGGTTGAGGTCTAGAGAAATCTTCTACAATGAAATCAAATAAATAATTTACCGCTATTGACAACTGAAATAGAGCATTAAAATTACTAATCCAATAATTAAAGCAGCTAGATGAAAAGTTAAATCACAAGGATCTTCAAAAATCATTCCTTCATGATTTTCATGAATTTACCACGTTCCTTGAAAATTGTGAGAACTATAATTATGAGACATAATGGAAAATGTATACTCAGATCAGTCTACAAGGGGCTCAAAAATTACCATAACATCCATTGTAACTATGAAATACAACATGCACTACTAGAAATACATGTATTTGCGATGGGATCACGTCACAAATGGCCTTTTGCGATGGGGCCCTGTCTCAAATGACCCGTTGCAGAAAATGGCATCGCAACTAATTGTTTTTGCGATAGGCCCGTCGCAAATAAATTTTTTTGCGACGGAAAATGGGCCAGTCGCAAATAGATTTCTGGTTAAAAAAAACAATTTTGCGACGGGCCCGTCACAACAAAGTATTTGCGACAGGCCCTTTTCCTGTCCCAAATAGTTTCTTCGAAGAGACTATTTGCGACGGGAATATATTCCCGTCACAAATAATAATAAAAAAATTAAAAAAAAATTAAAAAAATTATTTATTAATATTTAAATATATTAACCTATTTATATTGATATAAATATAATATTTATGTTATAAATATGTTTTTGAAAGGATATATGGAAATATAATATTAATTTATAAGATATTTAATAAAATAGGATTATAAAATAAATTAAAAAATATTTTTAATTAGTAATTATGTAATTTTTATCAATTAATAGTCATTTAATAACTCTTTGAATATAAAAAAAATAAAAAAATTAATGAAAGATAAAAAATAAGTTGAAAATGGAACTCAAACTTCAAACATCCATAACTTTTGATCTGGGACTACGTTTGAGCTCTACAGCATATCAAATCAAATCCTGCGATGAGCTCTACCGCCCTATGGATGGGTGAAACCCATCCAAGGTTTTTTCGAGGCCAACAAAGGCCTAGAAGGCCTCCAAAACTGAGTTTTTAGTCGGGGTACCCCGGTGTTTTACCATTCAAACAGCTATAAATTCTGATCTTGATGTCCGATAAACCTATACCATATATCATATTGAAGATCATTTCATGTTCTTCTATTTGACTGATTGTAAAGATAAAACAGACTCCTGGATTAGAAGTTATGGTCGTTTTAACATTCAAATGGCTATAACGTCCGATCTGGATGTCCGTTTGGCCTGTACCGCATATCATATCGAAGATCATTTCATGTTCTTCGATTTGAATGGTTGTGGAGTTGAAACGGACTTACGGATTAGAATTTATAGTCGTTTTAACATTCTCGATGGATTTTCACCCCCTCATTTCTATGTATTCATTCATAACTATAAATATATATATATCTGTGTGTGTGTGTGTATTTTATATATGTATGTATGTGTGTATTTATTTATAAATACACATAAAAAACATATTTTATAAATTTATTTAAAACTAAGTTTATAAATATATATTAATATACAAATAAATATACGAATAAAAATTTATAACTATATATATATATAAATAGATATAAATATATATTAATATATATATTAATATATGAATAAATATATATATATATATATATATATATATTCATATAACCAAATATATTTATATTAATTTAAATCTATATTAATATACGAATAAATATAACGATATATATATATAGATCATTAACTGTATAAAAAAATGAAATGGCTTAGTTTTAAAGGTTAATGGGCGCATGGGGAAGGTTTATTAATAATTATTAGTAATTATTATTAATTATTAGTAATTACTAGTAATTATTTGTATTTTTTCTTATTTTTCGTAATTTTTCCTAATTATTTCCTAATTATTCTAAATTATTCTAAATTATTACTAATTATTACTAATTATTACTATTTATTCTTAATTATTAGTATTTATTACTAATTATTAGAATTTATTCTTAATTATGACTAGTTATTAATAATTATTCCTAATTATGACTAATTATAATTAATTATTCCTATTTATTATTATTTATTTCTAATTATTATTAATTATTCCTAATTACCATTAATTATGAACAATGAATACTAATAATTTAAATTTATTAAATAACAAAGCAATCTAAACATAATTAAATTACAACTAATTAAGAATAATTAAAACTAATAAAAAATTTAAAATAAATATTAAATTAAAATGAACATAAACACCTTTAAAATTGATCTGAGGTTGATCTCTGATAGTTGTCGAAGACTTCAATATCAAATCCGGAAATAAAAATTAAACTTAAGAAACTGTGAACTCTAAAAATAGAGTTTTGAGAGAAGTAGAAGATAGAGTTTGAGAATGAATGAAAAAATGGATGGGGGTATTTATAGGTTAGCTTATTTGCGATGGGACTATTTGTGACGGGATACTCGTCGCCAATAGTAATATTTGTGATGGTACCCATCGCAAATACTTTAGCCCGCATTTATCACGGGCAACGGTTAAATAGTTATTTGTGACAGGACCCGTCACAAATAATAACCGGACGACATACTATTTGCGACAGGGGGAATATTCCCGTCGCAAATATTTTTTACCGCCACCGGTTATTTACGACGGGGGGTAACCCCCCGTCGTAAATAACATTCCTGCGGTTTGGCGCGCATTGCACACCAAACCTTTTGTGACGGGTGAGCTTTTCCCATTGAAAATAAGTACTTATTTGTGATGGGAAAATTCCCACGTCACAAATAAGTTTCTAACAGGACTATTTGCGACGGGATTTATTCCCGTCGCAAAAACCCTTTTTTCCCGTAGTGATGTATGGTTGCACCCAAATTTACCCTACTGGTAAAAGCGGTCGATGTAGTACTTGTAGGGGTCAAATTCACAGGGACCAAAGAAGTAAAATATGCTCTTCCATCTATCCTTTATGAGCTATAAAAATTTCAGGAAATTTGGCATAGCCGTTTGGAAGTTATGGTTGAAATGGTGGGACGACTTTAAGTGCATTAATGTCGGGCCCACAATTTAAATCTCAACTTCAGATCCCTTTATCATCATGAAAACTTCAGAATTAGCTCCAGACACAGTTTAATAAAATGATCCTAATATTTTTATCTTTCTACTGTAAAACTTTGAGCTTCATTGGGCTTGGTTTGTGGGCCCCAAATTTGTTTGATGGGCCTTTGGCCCATTATGCTTTTTCCAGAAAATTTATTCATTCAGGCGCAAATATATCCATCTTCCCTTAAGATTCATCCATCGGACCTAAAAGATAAAATGTTACAAATAAAGTGATCAATCATATCCCAAAATATCAAATTCAGAAAATTAATATAATGCTATCCACAAATAGATGAATGATTGGTCCTGAATTTTCATTTTAAACATTAATTTCATTTATGATGAGAAATGAAGTTCTATTTATTTAATGCACTAAAAACAATGTTTATGGACTTTGGAAAAATGAATATAAGGATATTAATACTGAATATTATCCAATTTTAGTGACTAATCACACCCCCAAACTTGAGTTTTTCTACTCCTGAGAAAAATATATTACAAATATGAAATTTGAATCCCCTTTTCCAAATACATTTTAATACACATTTCTCACCCAAAGACCTCATACCAAAAAAAATTATAAAACCCACAAAAATCATTTAAAATAAGCTAGGTCCATAATTATATCCCAAGACCAAGCCCATTCCTTTGTTCAAATTCATCACCACATTTCATCCAATTTCAATTAAGTATGATAAAGTGTTGTGCATCACAAAAGACATGGGGGACATTTTATTGTTCAAGGGGAAAAATGGAAGCGCTAGGTGGGAATCACATTAAACCTTAATATGAGTATCCAATTTTTTTTTATTTTTTTGTTTGTTTTTTTAACCACAATAGATATGAAAAAACTAACTTTGGGTAAGACAACTATGGATTCACAATCCCCAAGTACCGAACGCCACACATATTGTAAATTCCATGCTCTACAATAGAGATATAAAGCCTAACTCTAGGAAAGATAACTATGGAGTCACGATCCCCATGTTTTGGACGCCACAAATTTGGACAAAACATTGCTCTATGTGGTCTTTTTTTTATTTTTTTGGATACTCAAAATAAACTAAAAGTGACCCCAGAACCCTATGCTATAATGAAAGGGACCCAAGAACACAAATTTACACCCACGATCCAGTAGACGCGCATTGTGGAATTTTTATTAAGAGGATGAAAATGTAAACTTTTAAAAATCACATCAGACAACCGCACTTTCCAAAAACAATGCTCATGAAGTTAAACATGTATTAAAATTAGAATCAAGGCATGAAAAATTATTTGATATCTAAATTCAGAGTTTTCAATGTGTGTTATCATGTTTAATGTTAATGGAATTTTTCTTTTCATGCATGTTCTTATTAAAAAAATCATTTTTTATTTCATCTCCCCCCAACATAGACTAACATTGTCCCCAGTGTATAAATAAAACTTAGAAGGGGGTAGAGGAAGATGATAGGTGTTCTAAAATGAATTTTAAACAATAAACATGGAACAAATTCACCTAGTTTTTGAAGTTTAAGTTCATGATGCTCTAGATTACTCCTTTGATCTCTTGAGGGATGTAGGCACCCCCTTGATCGAATATGTTTCACCCAAAATAGTTCATGAACCATACAAAGAAGAAAAAACCAAACAAAACAAATAACACAAAGATTTATTTAATTCCAAGTATCAATATTTTTATGGTTTTCCCTGTTTTATTATTGTTATTTTTTTATAAATCAAACTGATGATACATTGTCTTCTTTATATTTTCTGGGTAAGGTATTACTCAGGGATCACACTGTGTGACACGGATGAATACGGTGCTCCCCTTTCATACCCATTCTTACTCATAAAATAAGAACAGGTCAACAAACTATTTTTTTAAATACCTACAAAAAATAAAATAAAATAAAATAAACTGATGATACATTGTCTTCTTTTAAATTTCTGGGTAAGGTATTACTCACGGATCACACCGCATGACACAGATGAATACGGTTCTCCCCTTTCATAACCATCCTTACTCATAAAAGAAGAACACATCAATAGTCTACGGTAATTTTTTAAATGAAAAAAAATGATTCACAGTGATTGGAACTATGAAAACCATGGGTTTCCTCCCATGAAGTGCTTTTGTTTAACGTCGTTAGCTCGACTTGAACCCCCCAACTTATCCAATTCCAACTTTCAAAATTTTCATGAACCCATCTTTCTCCACTTCAACTTTATTGAGATTGATTGTTTTTTTAGAATCTTTTCCTTGTATAAATCCATGTTATAAAATAAATCTAAAGATACAAGGAATGACATAAATGGTTGATCTAGTTGCATTTTTTTTCTTTCCTAAGACGTCAAGCTTCAATCTAACATTATTTCTTTCATGAGAATAATGTATGACTAAAGTATGTTCGTGGGTATCACCTATGATGGAATTATTATTTAGGTAAGGAAGGATAATGATTTTGAGTTCTGTCCAATTGTAATTTCCAAATGAAGATTTGAAATTTGAATGAATGTTAGTTTCTTCTCCAAAAAATTTAGAATTAATTGGTTTCGTTTGAAAATATGATTCATCCCCAGAAGTGTCCAGTTGAATTTTAGGAGTTTGTATTGGCTCAAAGTTTGGCATTTCTCCCAATTGTTCAGTGATTGGTGTTTTTGAAAAATCATCAATAGAGAAATATTCAGGACTCTCCATCAACAATGTCAAATTTCTCTCTTGTGAATACAAAAAATTAGTTTCCTCTTGATTTAAGCACCCATCAACAATTCCTTTATTATCTTCAGTTATCCCATATCCAAAGGTTAGTTCTTTTTTAAATTCATGAGTGGTTTTTGGGATAAAAGATTTTTCTATCTGTGATGAGGAAAATATATCCTGAGTGGGAATGGGTTCTTCATAAGTCTCAATAATTTGTATTTATAATCTCAGTGATGAAACTTCTGAATTCATTTTAACCATTTTTTCACACAAATGTTCAATAATTTATTCAGAATTAGGATTTATAGATGTTTGTACATCATGAACTTTATTAAGTTTGATCTCTTCAATAATCCTCGATAGGTATGGAAATCGATCTTTTAAACATTAATCATTACAAATATCATTCTTGTTATCAGTTGTGGGGTATTCATTCAAAGGTTGATCAAAGTAATTAAAAAATATTAGTGATTCCCAATGTGGATTTACTAATTGATTAAATCCTGAGTTTGTGAAGGGATATTGTTGGTTATACTCCATTGTATGTATTCAAAAAATTTGAATCGTGATTTTCAGGATCCAAAAAAATAGAAAGGAGGATAGAGAATAGAAATGGGATGAGAAAAGAGAAATGGGGGGGGGGGAATAGAAAGTGGTTCTAAGGTAACTTACATGGTCCCCGGCAACGGTGCCAAAATTTGGTTGCGCCCAAATTTGTCCTACTGGTAAAAGCGGTAGATGTAGTACTTGTAGGGTTAGAATCCATAGGAATCGAAAAAGTGAAATATTCTCTTCCATCTGTCCTCTATGAGCTATAAATATTTCAGGAAATTTGGCAAAACCGTTTGGAAGTTATGGTCGAAATGGTGGGACGACTTTAAGTGCATTAATGTCGGGCCCACCATTTAAATCTCAACTTCAGATCCCTTTATCATCATGAAAACATCAGAATTAGCACTGACCACAGTTGAATAAAATGATCCTCATATTTTTATATTTCTACTGTAAAACATTGAGCTTCATTGGGCTTGTTTTTTGGGCCCCACATTTGATTTATGGGCCTTAGCCCCATTATTCTTTTTCCAGCAAATTTCATCATTCAGGCAAAAAAATCTCCATCTTCCCTTAGGATTCATCCATCGGACCTAAAAGATAAAATGTTCCAAATAAAGTGATAAATCATATCCCAAAATATCTAATTCATAAAATAAATATAATTTTATCCACATACATATGAATGATTGAGCCCGATTTTTCATTTTAAACATTAATTGCATTTAAGATGAGAAATGATGTTCTATTTATGTAATTCACTAAAAACATGTTTATAGACTTTGGAACAATGAATATAAATATATTAACAATGAATATTAGCCACTTTTAGTGACTAATCAATGTATGACTGTATAACTAATACATCTCATAAAATATTTATGTAATTTATTTTAAGGGAATACAATAAACAACCAAACCATCATTATAATCTTTCTTAAAGTTGTATATTAATATTCAATGAAGAATAAATTAACTCCAAATTAACATTCAAGTGATATAATAATTATGAAGATATGTGTGAATTAGATATGATCATATGAAACATAATAATAACCATTGTATATGTGATCAAAAATCTTCCCCACACTGTTAAAGGTCCTTCCAAAATCATCTTTATCATATTCTTTTAGTGAAAAAATATGCCTAGGACATTATAAACATACCACGATAATGATTTATACTAGTCATGTTTTCTAATTTTACCTCAATATTCTTTTATATATCTGTGATCATTCTTAATCCATATGTATTTATGGTGCCACTAACTATAGCA
Source organism: Viscum album (assembly GCA_963277665.1). NCBI lineage: Eukaryota > Viridiplantae > Streptophyta > Magnoliopsida > Santalales > Viscaceae > Viscum > Viscum album. Next base: position 1,414,131,152 of record OY728159.1, on the reverse strand, counting down.
ACTAAATAGTGAAAATTTGAAAAACCTAATAAATAATCAATTCTATTACACATGAAACATATTCTATGTTTATTTTACAACACCATATTCAGTGTGTTGTGAGGACTAACTATAAACACCAATGTTTATTGGTTCAGTAAGAATAATCCGATCATTCTTTTTATGACTTCTTCCTTACTAAGAATAACCATTCATTTACTTTTGACCATTAGTAAAATTAATTCCTACTATAAGATGAGTAAAAAAATTTACACATCACATCTATCTTGTCCTTAAAATACTTAACTTTTTTTTACCACCACAACATAGGTTTTAAAATCATGAAATACCACCCTTTATAAAGTCTCTGGTTAAAGTATAATAAAAATCTTATATTCACTATAACTGTCATTAGTGGTCAAATTCATCACAAAATCAACAATTTATATATAATGAGAAACATAATTTTAAATAATCATTTTCTATTACTAAATCTTCAATAACTAATGATATTTCAAATTATTGAAATGAATAGATAATATTTAAAGATTAAAATCATCTATTATCCATACCACATCATCTATTTATCTTGGAATTCTTGTAACGCCCTGTCCCTAGTTACCTAGATTCGGTGCATTATTTTAATACATTGGCATGATTACAAGGAATCAATTCCCAAAGGACTGATCGGTTTAGAAGTCATGGAAAATAGATTACATATATGAATGTTACATTACACATTATAACATAAAAACAACATAAATAATCCTTTATGAACGTCATTATTACCTTGGCTTAACCCTGCATATAAATCACAATACACTTCATGAAATCCTGGTAAAAATAAAACATAGAAAGGGGTGAGCTCAAACGCTCAGTAAGGGTTATCAATACAGAGGAAAATTTTCTAAATAAGTATAAACATTCAAGGAAATTGATAAAACTAAAAAAAATATTTTTCAACATAAACTTAATCATAATATGGAAAATATAAATCAAAATAATTTCATTTAATTACTCACATGGATACTCTACTAGTCGAATAATCACATGAAATATCAATAACCACATTCATAATGATGGAATGCATAATTCCAGACTATCATAACCACATAGTCAAGGCCTTGTGTCAAGACTACAAATAAGATTTTGTCAAGGCCTTGTTACAAGACACTAGTTTGTCTCATGATACCTACTGATGCATCGAGGAGCTATAGTGGGCTCCTCCCATCACTTTCTAAGTCCAATACATTCCTCATATGAAAAGGTTTAAACATAACATAAACATTCGTATTAAAACTAGAATACGAAATATCAATACTTTATCCCTAAACCTTGAATAGTATACAAATAACACATCCACATCAAACATATAAAAAAACCTTAAATACAATATGGAAGATTTGTATCATAATAAATCATCTTCAAAAAAGTTTAAAATCCATCCAAGGATGTTGAAATAGATTAAAATGATTACTAAAACTCTTTGATAGAAATATCCTTTTTTATTAAAACATTTAAAAGTCAGACAATTTAGAAAATAATACATTTAAATACATTTTTCAATAAAAGTGTCCCATACCACTTTGAAACTTTTTAAACGAATTATCATTTTAAAAACATTCATTTCCATATAAATAAACCCTTAAAAACCATTTTAAAGACATAAACATTAATAAGAAAGATTTAGAAGAATAAATATTTAAAACATTTGAAATGATATTTTAGTAAAAAGGTACCTTAAAATAATCCCGTTGAAAACTCTTTCATGAAACATGGAAATGGATAATAAATATGTCCTAGTAGATACTTACATAAAAACAACCTCAGATAATAAAGAGATTGTGAAATTAACCCTTACCTTGTACTTTACTTTGGTCAAAAGTACGTTTAACCTCCTGTATAATGACCATTTTATGTTATTAGATTATACCAAAACCATATTAATATTTATTATATCATACATGATTCATTTATGACTTTATACTTCCCATTTAATAATTATTTTCATGTCAAATTAACATTTCGGGTAATAATCTCTTTCTTTATCGTACATATTTTAACTTGTTATTCTTGATCTTATCTTTTAGATAATGATTTAAATAATTCCAGAATATAAACTTTGATTTATAAATCATAAATATTTAGAATATAAAAATTTATAATAGATAGATATATGAAATGGAAAACACCATTTATGGAGACGGTAGGTCGTACGTACGCATAAACGTTGTTTCTGTTTTCATATCGTATTGAACAAAAGTAAGTGAATAAGATATATGCAAGTACTTGAATACATAAATACATACATACATAAATATATATATATATATATATATCCAATAGCATTATTATGTCATATATTACATATTTATTTGTAATATATATTTTTATAATCATCGATGAATGGTGAACTTGGAAATGAATCTCATCGCATCGTGGAGACGGTAATTCGTACGTACGCACGAGCGACAATATCATTTCATTATAGGTGTGTAATTGGATGGTATATCATATATACAGAATCATTATCATGTTATATTTATTATTTACATCAATTAAACATCATTATTATACTCATCCAAATAATAATGTATTGAATAACAATTACACCACGATGTGGAGACAGTAAACCGTACGTACGCACATATGGTGACATGTCATTAAAAGGATAGATAGAATAATTAATTTTATAGTAACATATTTATAATAAAATCACAGTATATATAAGATACTTGAGTTATTATTTTAAAAATTGAAACAACAAAGAAAAAGGAAGTGGAACAAGAAAGGAACTTGAAAGAGGTGATGGAATATTTACTTCTTCTTTGGGTTCTTCCTTTTGATTTGATAAAAAGGGCTCCTTAGTCTCACTTTATAACTAAATTAATGCCTCTAGGATGAAGTTAGGATAGTTTAGAGGGTATTTGGTCTGAGTTTGGTAGTGGAAAAAGGCTTTTAATGTGTGAATTAGAGAGAAGGGGGAGTTCCCTTTTATAAGAGGGGTGAGGGGCACCTTAGGAAAAGCTAGAAATATTATTTTATAATATAACAATTTTCAGTTTCTAATGGCTCTAAAATGTATTATTTAAAGTTTAAGGTGGATATGGTTCGAAAACCACTCAACAAATAGGTTTTAGATATGTTTGGGTCACTATAATAACTTTATCTTTTAGATTTAACTCTTAGTTAAATAGTTCGACATTTACCATGTCTCTTTGTATTTTTATATTATATAGTTATTAAACATAATATATACTTCCAAGAGACCCCTAAGTGGTTCATTAATGATAAAACTATCATAATATAAGTACTTATGTCAAACCTTTGATTTTTAGGAATAGAAAATCAATTAATAATATAATATTTCTTTTAAAAACTCTTTTATATCAATTTTGACACAATTTGGTATTTTGTTTTTTCTAAATTCATAACAGCATTATTACTTAGAAAAAAATTTATCTAATCAATCCTAAAATGTCACATTAACCTATAAAATTGTTTTATGGATTCAAAAACTTTCAAAGTATATTTATTTTAACATCTATAATACCATTTATTTGATTATTTCATTAATAAAGAAAATATTTCATCATCATTGTGTCATAAATAAATATATTTATTTTATGTCTAAAAATTAAAAATAAAATATAATTATATATAATTTCTCATTATATTTCTATTTAATATTTATAGACAAATATATCAACTATATAACCTCGTATAAAAATTCGTTTACTAAAATATATTTTCTTTTGTTATTTTTGTCTCAACATTAAATTTTTTAATATATGATGTCATTATCACTTCCAAGTGGCTCCATGGGGTACCAAAATCGACCCAAGGATTACCATGTTCAGAAATTACATATCCAATAAGATTAGGACAAGTGTTAAGGTAATTTTGTATTATTATAATATTTTTGTTTAACCTTATTTACTGGATTTACCCTTTTAACCACGATAAATAAAATATTTACTAAAGTAAATATTCCTAATGTCTAAAAATAAAAGTTAACTATTTACACAATTTGGACCTCCTAATTAAATATATGGAATACATTTTTCTAAATTCAAAACACAAAAGTGTAAGAAATTAATTTAAAATTAATTCTCGTTTTCAAAACAAAAAACGTGTTTTTAAGAAATAATAAATATCAAAAGATTGACACTTGTTTATTCCCAATTTCAAATTGAAATTACTTGAAATGACCAGTATTATATTAAATGGTAAAAATATATTCTATTTATACGTCCAAACAAATAAAATTTATAATTTAACAATATAAATTATTTTGATTAAAAAAGTTGTTTTTGGTTGAAATATAGTATTTTCACTATTCACCCAAATATGAAAGTTATCAGAAAAACACCAAAAAAATTATTGAAACTAAATTCTTATGTCCTAATTCTAAATAAGAAGTTTATTGTGTCAAATTGAATATATAAAAGTTTCTAATATTATATTTAAAAAGGGTTCACCATTAAAAGGCGGTAAAAGTGTATTTTTGAAAAATACTTCTTTTATCTGAAACAAATGAATTTGTTCTTAAATTATGTCTAAGAAACTCATAATATGGATTATAAAATTATAAGTATTATAAAAAGTTCAAAATTCATTTAATACTATTCATAACCACTTTTGAACGGCTTTTTTGATAATTCGTGGTGTGCTTGAACTCGATGTTGCGCATAGTGTAAGTTATTGCATTACTTTGAAGAAATAACGTACTATGAAATCATGGGGTGTTACATTCTTCCCTCCTTAAATAAATTGCGTCCTTGAAATTTAAAATTTTTTATTTGAAAATAAAAGGTTAAAAAGAGAAAATACCTTTGTGGGAAAACCCACATCAGAAATTGGGTTAACAAAATTTAGTCTTAATAAGAGGAAAAGGGAAATAGAAAAGTCACCACCAAATTATGATCTCGATTAGGAAAATATTGGTGGAAATTAAAGACACATAATTGGAGGAAAAATGTAAATATTTATAGGGAGTGATTGAGGTCATCAGTCACAAACAATAGTAGAATTGAGGGCCTCAAAGCCATCAATCAATGATGATTTAAAATATCATATGTTCAACAAAACATAAGGTATTAGAATAACAAATTTTTAGTTTTAAGATCCCTTGCCTAAAATTTAAGAATTATTTTCTTCATAGAATAAGAGAAGAAGAATATATATATATATATATACTTGACTAGTATAGTTCCATCCTTTAACTAATTTCTACCACAAATTCATCTCTCACTCTATAAGATAATAGAACTTAAAAAATATATTCTATTTATCCTATTCATATAGGGTTTCAAAAAAATGAATTTATAATTCATCTACCATACCTTTAACAAAACTACATTATTCAATCTAGGACATCATGTGGGCTTGTGGTAGGTAATACACCCTTGTCGCCCTTTGGTTTCGGGTTCAAGTCTCACGCCATTTCTGAACGTGATGGGTTGTCGCCCGACCTCTGGGTTGTTTTTTTATGGAAATCCAAAAATAACCTTAACAATAATATCCAATTTCAAACTCAATCCATTCTAACCTGTAGACTTATCCAAATTACTTCTATCCAAACTCACAGTCCAAAATTTATAAGGAAGTTAATCACAATGAAGATCCTTTTTTCCATGTAAAAACATGTGAACACCTTAACCATTAATTCTTTTAAAACATGGTAACTCCCTGAATTGCCATAAAACCTTATTGATTACATTCATTCTCCCTTATCCTTTATATAATACAGGATATATTCTTTATATCCAAAAATATTGAATATTCCAATAATGATGAAATAAAAAAATTATTAATCAGTTCAAAGGAAGTCAAGAATATCAAATATAATTTATCCAAATCAACTATCTCTTATTCCAAAATCACTACCTCATTATCAGGACCATATTAAGGATCACATTTCCTTCAATGATGTATTTTTCCAAAAAGTGTAGCTTACTATTAAGTCACTTTTCTTAAAACCATATAATCTCAAATCCTCAATAAAATAGTACTGCAGTACAATCATTATTTATCTCCATAATTCATATAACTACTTTATTTTTGATACAACACTCAAATGAAATAATTCTATAATAACAACATAAGAATATTAGTCATTCCTCTTCATTTGTGGTAGTATCATAACTTGATTATTATAAATAGCATCATTTGCAGTATACTCTGATGACTGGGAAATTGATTCGCCTATTGTCCCAACGCCTTGTAGATGAAGCATTTTACATTCAGAACATTTTTTTACCCTTCCAATCACGTACATGGTGTCCTTTTTCTCCACACTTATAACAAAATCTCATTCCCTTCAAGCATTTACTAAGGTGATTCTTTCCACATTTATAACATATGGGAAAATCCTTCTTTATCTCTACCATCCTTTTCTTTTCTTACTTCCCTTCAAATCCATAGGAATCAGAGAATTATTTACATATCTTCTTAAGACATGATATTATATCTTTATGTGTTGAGAATACATGGGAGACTATGTCCATTCTAAAATTTGGCATAATTCCATGAATGATATGATCCTTCTTACTCTTTGGATCATACGTATTGTTGGAGTTCTCATTCCTTCTATTGGGTGCCATTTTTATACAATGGAACACACGAGGTTAGTTTATGAAACACAATTCATAATTCCAAACATGTAAAATACCTAACGTAAATTGAACAGTTTATGGATATAATCCATAATCAGACAAATGTTTTCTTTGAGGAGGTATATACTCATAAACCCTTCATAGTGGTTTGTAAAGAAAATGAGAATTTTCCTAAGCATATCCCCTGGGAGGGTCATAACCAAGAGTACAGAAAGGCCTGTTGTCATTCACTAGTTCTCGTTCGAGTCTAGATCAAAGCGGTGTTTTCGGGTTTTACCACTAGGTACATATGTGCCAGAGCCGCCTCTACCCGCTCGTATCTAGACAGGGAAGTATTGCTTGGAAAACTGTCACGACCCATCCTCAGGGCCCGTGCCGTGAATACCCTAAGCCCTCCATCCATAGGCCAGGGGATGCCGACTAGCACCAAAGGCATAAATCCCTAAGCTGGGAAGGCATTGCCTTTATAAAAGTAACACACACAACAGAGTATGCAACAGGAAGTAAAGACTAAGTAAAATTGAGTACAAAAGAGTGTGATGGAAAGTAAATGGGCCAGTATAAAAACCCAACTGAACAATAAGTACTAGTAAAAAGGGATAGACAGCTGGAAGTAAAGAGAATATCTTGGATCATCCTCCGGGGTTCCTATTTGAAGGGTTGGTATAGATGGCCACCTCAGCACTCACGCCCGTCAGTCTCCTCTATGTGCCGACTCATCACAAGTTCCACCTCTGGGTACCATCTAGTTGTTGTGCTCTCAGCCTCTGTCAGTGTTGTTCGTCGTCTGCATCCAACACAACACGGTGCGAGCATAGCCCGAGCATGGGTGAGTATAATTATTCTCAGTAGGGACCCGGATACCCGAAAGGTCTCACAATATCCTCTAAGGATAAACAAAATGAGAAAGATACAATCACGAAGTATCAACCAACCCTACTTAGGTATATGCCCATACATATACCTAAGTATCCAGTCTCAGTTCGGTTCCAATTCTTGAGCCCAAGCACAGCCCAGTCCACACAAGAAATAAAGTCAAACACCACGATGATAATGGTTGAAAGACATGACTCAACTCACACAGGTATGCCACAATAGTAGAGAGATATAGATGATTAGATGTAGGCACTGGATTATCTAAGCTGTCGGACGCACATAGGATATAGGACCAGCTAAGCTCTCAGACCCACACAAGATACAAGACCAGCTATCTCGTCTAAACTGTCAGACCCACACAGGATATAGGTCCAGATATAATTCATCTGAGCTATTAGACCCACACATGATACAAGACCAGCTTTTCTCTCAGACCCACACAGGATAAAGGAATAGAAGTCAGAACTGCCGAACCCACATAGGATTTCGGTATAGTTCTCGTCATTTTCGAACCCACAGATGATTCTGGTACAGTAGTTTTCGTTGTCGGAACCACACAGGATTCTGTTACAAAAGTCATCGTAGTTGAACCCACACAGGATTCTGGTATAGAATTCATCGCAGCCAGCTCTAGTGTTCTTGCACACAGCACGCACGATTCCAAGAGGGTCTGCTCCTCGAGAAAATGGGATGATACATCAAATATCACGAAGTCCTGAGTTGATGTATCATGAAGTTCTATCTCGTCAAAAGAAACCCAACGTGACAGATAGCGTGTCAATCAGACCTCCGGTCTGAGAGTTATTGGATTTTCTATTTCAGGGGCTCAGTTGGATTTATGCTCGATCTGAACCCATCCATTTTCCAAAGATGTCCAAAACTCACTTAGAGTATCACAGAATGATTGCCTTGTCACAAGGGTCCCAGTGCCGCAGACGGCGCGTCGATCAGTTGCGTGGTCCAGAAGTTATTCATGTTTAAGCGAAATGAGCCCGGTCCATTAAGCCATTTGGGCTGGCGGGTCGGCCCGCCCTGGGTTGGTGGTTCCGACCAAGATCGGGGTCGGCCCGACCTATTTTGGTGGGGCTGACTCGACTGGGGGTTTTCCCCGGCCTGATGGGGAGCGACCCACCATCGGACCCAGCCCGCGGAGCAGGCCGGTCTGGTTTGCCTGGTGGCGCCAGGTAGCTCCGTCTCTCCCTGCCCGGCCAGCCGAAGCCAGCCGGTTCTGTCCTGCGCGAGTGGCCCGCACAGTTGGGCACTTTCTCTCCCATGTGGTTTCGAGGTCTTCAGCCTGGCTGGAAGGTGGTCGACGGGTTCACCGGCGAGCAGCCTGCATATTGTGGGTTGCCGTCTTCTCTTCAGAAGGGCACCAAGTGGTGTCGCGGTCTTCTGCCCGATCGGCAGTAACCGGCCAGTTTTTCTAGCATGCGGCCCACAGTTTGAAGGCGTCGGTTCCAAGCGGGCCGGCTGAATTGGCCGGCCGGTCGTCCCGCGGACCGGGTGGCCCGAGCGGCCGCCGGTCTCTTCACGCGACCAGCGCATGGCCACTGCTGCCTCGGGTTGCCGCCGCCTCCATTTGTTGTCGACTTCGGTCATCGTCGCCTCTTCCAACAACACCTTCATCACCAACACAAAAAAGAATCAATGGAGGGTCATCGGGCCACGTTTGTTTGGTCATCACCCTCCGCGTTAGGCGATAACAAATGTCCAAAGACAAACCCAAACATTCATCGAATAACGAGGTATAATTTTATTCATTTAAAATTATACAAAACCCCCTACCTCGATTCGAAGTTCGTTCGTTGACGACGACATCAATTCGTTGACATCGGGGTGCGTCTGAGGAGGAAGCGTCGTTGTTGGAAACGTTCTTCACGGACGGCGTCTTCTCCCTTGATGCGGAGGAAGAGGATGGTTGAGGGCGTTCCTTGTGGGCATTGCCTCACGTTCTTTCCCTGATTGAAGAAGGTAGGAGGATTTGCTTCACGTTCCTCCAGACGTGGAGCTTTCTCCATTGAATAACGGCATTCTTCATTGAGAGAATAATATTCCACCAAGAGTTTTTCCCAACTCCTTCTCAAAGTTCCACCACCCCCAACTAAAATAGTAGGCTTCCCTATTATTTTTTTATTGACAAGATTTTCAAAATTTAAAAGCTAGAATTTAATTAATTGAATAATTTCAATTCATTACTTAGTTGGTTAGTATACTAAATTAGAGGGGGAAGGTGGAGAGTTCTTCCTAAATAAAAGAAGGTTGGTGGCCCCATTAATTCAAAGGGGATTCCAATAGTTTAATGGGGGTTCTATGAGATAAAAGGTGGTTTAGGTGCTCGTGTGGGCCCCAACACACAATATCCTCCCATGGGAGGTTATGTGGGGTGTGGGCCCCACCTTAAACTTCCCTTTGGTGGATTTAACCACCACCTATACAAAATTTATATAACACATAAATTTTATTTAATTTAATAAGAATCCCCAAAATTAACTTTTACTTTCAACCAAATGCAACTGCGGTAGAGGTCTCCTTAAGCGAATACCGACATTGCAAGTTCAACGGTGTCCTCAAATTTCAATTCCAAGCACCGGTTCAAAAGATATAAAAACATGCATGTATTTTTACTGAACGTACCCGAACAAAACATCAGAAAATGATTCCGGGACACCGAGCCTCGGAATCAGGTGCCTTCAGAAACTGGGGACTCATAAAATTCCAAAGAATTTAAGAAAAAAAATTCCTTGAAATTTCCGGGTCTTTACATTACCCCCACCTCAGGGATTTACATCCCCGTAAAGCTAGAACACACACACTAGAGAAACAAAAGGGGGTACTGAACATGCATCTGAGCCTCCTGCTCTCATGTGCTCTCCTGGAGGTTCTCGTGCTGCCAGCGAACGCGCACCAGAGGAATTGATCATCCATGCAGGACCCGCTCTTGTCGATCCTCAATCTCCACTAGAACCTCCGTGAAAGTCACCCTGTCATCGATGTCCAGCTCCCCATGGTCAATGATGTGGGATGGGTCATGCACATATCTTCTCAACTGAGATACGTGGAAGATGTCGTGTACTAGGTGAAACTGAGGTGGAAGGGCCAGGTGGTAAGCCCCCTCGCCTACTCTAATGAGGACCTAGAACGGCCCGATAAATCGCAGAGACAACTTTTCACCTCAGCCAAATCTCTATATACCTCGTAAAGGTGAGACCCGTAGGAAGACGTGGTCGCCATCCTCGAACTCCAGTGGTCTCTGTCTCCTATCTTCATAGGACTTATTTCTACTTTGTGCAGTCTTCATCTGCTCTTGTATGATCTGCACCTTCTCCATCATTTCCTGCACCATCTCTGGTCCTACAAGTGCTGACTCCCCTGGGTCAGTCTAGCACAAAGGTGATATGCAAGGTCGGTCGTACAGTGCCTCGTAAGGTTCCATCCCGATGGTGCAGTGATAGTTGTTGTTGTATGAAAACTCCAACAAGGGTAAGTGATCCTCCCATCTGCGACCAAAGTCAAGGACACATGCACGGAGCATGTCCTCGAGAGTCTGAATGGTCCTCTCAGTCTGACCATCTGTCTGAGGATGGAAGGCGGTTCTCAAGCGAAGTTGCGTTCCAAAAGCCTCATGCAACCACTTCCATAGCTACGATGTGAATCGGGCATCTCGATCGGAGACGATCGTCGATGGCACACCACGACGCCATACAATATCCTGTAAGTAGAGGCATCCCAAGCTTTATACTGGGCCCTGCTCTCTGATCGGTAGGAAGTGGGCCGACTTAGTGAGTCGGTTGAGGATCACCTAGATAGAGTCGTGTCCTCTGGATGTGCGTGGAAGACCCATCATAAAATCCATGGATATCCCATCACACTTCCACTCTGGAACCTCTAAGGGCTGAACTAATCATGCTGGAACCTAGTGCTCCGCCTTCACTTGCTGAAAAGTGAGGTATCGAGAGACAAACTCTGCTACTGCCTCCTTCATACCTGGACTCCAATGCTGTCGTCTGATGTCCTAATACATCTTCACTAATCTTGGATGTACCGCTAGAGGGGAAGTGTGGAACTCCCCCAACACCTCCTCCTATAGTGAAATTGGTTCCATGGTACATCCTTTAAAGAGGATGACATGCTCCCCACCTTCAGAAAACCCATCAGGTGCATGCCTTGAGGATATCTGAGCACGTCGTGCCTCAGAGTCAATGTCCCCACATTGCACCTCTCTGACTCGCTGAAGAAGTGGATGAGTGACTATAAGAGACTGCAGCAAGGCTGATCCATCTCTATCCACAAAGGATATCTGCAACGCGGCCAACTGCTCTATCACCTCTCCTAGAAACTGAATACCTAATCTCCTGCTAAGAGAATCTACTACAATGTTCCCCTTCCCAAGTGTATATACTATCTCGAAGTCATATTCCTAAAGTAACTCAAGTCATTGTTGTTGTCTCCGGTTCAGGCCCATTTGTGAGAAGATATACATGAGACTCTGGTGAACAGAGTAGACTGTAAAACACTCTCTCATTAGGTAGTGCCACCATATCTTCAAGGCGAAGAACACTACTGATAACTCCAGGTCATGGGTAGCGTAGTTCTGCTCGTGTTGTCTCAACTATCATGAACTATACGCGATCACTGCTCGCTCCTGTATCAGGACACACCTGAGTCCGGTCCTTGTTTCGTAGCAGTAAACTACATCCCTACACCCTCCTATGATAGCCTCAAGATGGGTACACTGGTCAACTTTTGCCTCAGCTCCTGAAAGCTCTGCTGGAATCTCTCTGACCACACAAAGGGTTTCCCCTTCTTCTTCAATGTTGAAAGCAATGCTGCAACTCTGGAGAAGTCTGTAAAAAACCTCTGATAGTACCCAGCCAGTCCCAGGAAACTCTGCACCTCCTTCACACTCCTGGGTAGATCACAAGAAAGTATTTCCTCGATCTTCACTGGATCCGCTGCAACTCCAACCTCCAAGATGATGTGCCCCAATAAGTGAACCTCTCAAATCCAGAACTGGCGCTTTGAGAGTTTAATATTAATCTGGTGCTCTAGGAGTGTATCCAGTACTACCAGAAAATGGTAGGCATGCTCCTCCTCAGTAGTCGAGTAAATCAGAATGTCGTGGATGAAGACTATGACAGATCGATTGAGGTAAGGCTGAAAGATCATGTTCATGAGACTCATGAACACTGCTGGAGAATTGGTTATGCCGAAGGACATAACCAAGAACTCGTAGTGGCCATACCGACACATGAATGAAATCTTATGCACATCCTCATCTCGAACATTGAGCTGGTGATAGCCTGACCTGAGGTCTATCTTTGAGAACCATCATTCTCCCATGAGCTGATCAAAGAGGACTTCAATCCTCGAGAGTTGGTACTTGTTCTTCACGGTCACGTAATTCAGGTGACGATAGTTGACACAAAGTCACAAGCTTCCATCTTCCTTCTCGGAAAACAGGATCGGTGATGCCCAGGGTGAAACACTAGGTTAGATAAATTCATTTCCTTGCAAGTCCTCCAGTTTTACCCAAATCTCACGAAGCTCAGCGGGAGCCATCCGATATGCTCGAGTAGATATAGGTTTTGTCCCGGGGTACAAGGAAATGTAGAAGTATACCTTTCTACAATAAGGTAGTCCTAGAACATCATCAGGGAAAACATCTGCGTATTGATCAACCACAACAAGAAAACTCGGACTTCACACATCAACCGCTCCAAGGATGAGACTAACTAACTAATGTGTGATCGGTTGCCCCCTCATCTTCATAATTTCGTCCTGCACTGCAAACGCTCCCTTCTCGCTGGTGAAGGTAAACCTGGTCCCATCCGTGCGGATACACTGCACATTGCGCCTAATACAATCGATCTATGCATGGATTTTAGATAACTAGTCCATACCCAAGATGAATTCATAAGGCCTCGACGCTGCTGCAAGAAGATCCCAACTGAAGCTCTCACCTACTAGAGTAAGATCAAACTACCGGAACTAGTGCGTAATCATCGAGTCTACTCTCGTATGAGTATATACCCATAAGGAATGAGCCAACAGCTCCGTAGGAATCTTTGTGCTCTGAACAAGGGCAGTGAAAATAAAATAATGACTCACACCTGTGTCTATAAGTACTGTAGTGGGGGTGGATTAGACACAAGTAGTACCTCATATCATCTAAGGTGCACCATGGTCATAGGCCTCAACTACATGGAGCTGAGACCACCTCTATCCACCAGCTCCTTGTGGTCGGGGTGGACCTCCTGGTGGTGGTAGAGACTCAAAACGTCGTCCAACACCCGCTGCTCAGCCAGCTCCTCTTCCACGTCTGCATGCTCCTGGCAGACCACCATAGTCAATCCTATGCCTCTACCTGGGAGGTCACTCTACTATCTTCTACTCTTCTTCATGGCGGTTCGGACAGTCACGAGCCATGTGTCCCTACCCGCTGCATGCATAGCACTGCCTGCTTCTTGTATAGCTGACTCCGTCTCATGTTCCCCACACAACCGAACTTGTATCCTGGGATCACCCACCTGATGGCCTAGTCCGCTTGGACCTCTGCGACATCTGTCTACTGCCGGCTGAAGAAGACTCCACTACGTCTCGCCCTATGGTGGGTCTCGCTATTGGTGACTGCTCAATGAGAAAGCTCTCCACTAGAAGGGCTCGCTTTACCACCCTCGCCTACGTCGGGATGCTGAGGGGAATCGTCGAAGCCCGAATCTCATGCCTGATTCCCCGCTCGAAGGTCCGGGCCCTGAAGAATAGGTCCCGCACCATATCTGTGGAGTAGCATGAGAGGTCGGTGAACCTCGCCGAGTACTAAGCTACTGTCATGCTGCCCTGCTTCAGATGAAGTAACTCCTGAATCCGCACCGCACGAAGGGTGGCTGGAACAAACTCTGAGTGAAAGAGACTCTCGAAGTCTATCCAGATTAATTATTCCTCGTCATGCTCCTGGAACATCAGGATCCACCTTCTACCTTCTACTATGTGAAGGAGACTCACGACAAGGATCACAATAAGGTCGGCTAGTGTCCCTACCAAACTCTCACGATAGCCTCCAGCCAATCCTCAGCTGTCTGTGGGTCCGTCTCTCCCCGAAACTTGGGCGGCCTATGGCGCTAGAACTCATTCAATGCACTCAGGTGGTGTGCACTCTCTACTAATGGGGCTGGTGGTATCGGTGGTCCAATGGGTAGTGGTACCGCTATTGCCTCTGTTGTGATGGGGCCCTGCACCGAGGCCTCATCGCTCACTGGGCTACCATCTCGTACGTAACTCAGAACCCTAGTTGGATACCTTCGTAGGGCCATTATAAAAAGAAACAGGTGTTCCATGGTCTAAATAGTATACCATGCGAGCTGACATGAAGTAATCACAAAGAAAACTTTTTAAAGGAAACACACATGCAATCAGTGTTTTCGTGGACTGGGTCGGTAATTAGAAGTCAGGGTCCAAGTGTATGGATATGTCGGCTGCCGCACCATCACCGGTTTCCCTAAACTAATAACCACACTCAAAACACTTAACACTATTGATGTTAAAAGAATCATAGTATAAGTTTTGTGGTAGAACTGACCACCTCTGATACCAATTTGTCACGACCCATCCTTGGGGCCCGTGCCATGACTACCCCAAGCCCGCCATCCATAGGCCAGGGGCTTGCGACTTGCACCAAAGGCTTAAATCCATAAGCTGGGAAGGCATTGCTCTATAAAATTAACACACACAACAGAGTATGAAACAGGAAGTAAACACTATGTAAAACTAAATACAAAAGAGTGTGATGGAAATTAAATGGGCTAGTATACAAACACAACTAAACAAAAAGTACAAGTAAAAAGGGACAAACTACTTGAAGTAAAGAGTAGATCCTGGATTGTCGTATGGGGTTTCTACCTAAAGGGTAGGTACAGATGGTCACCTCAGCACTCACGTTCTTCATTCTCCTATGTGTTTCGACTCGTCGCAAGGTCCACCTCTAGGTACCATCCAGTCGTGGTTCTCTTGGACTCCATCAGCGTTGTCCTTCGTCTGCATCCAACAAAACAAGGTGCGGTCATAGCCTGTGAAGAGTTGAGTATAATGATACTCAATAGGGACCTCAATACCCACAAGGTCTCACAATATCCACTAAAGATAAAAAAAGGATAAATATACAATCACAAAGTATCAACCAACCCTACTTAGGTATATGCCCATACATATACCTAAGTTTCTAATCTCAGTTTGGTTCCAATTCTCGAGCCCAAGCACAACCTAGTCCACACAGGAAGTAAAGTCAAACACCATGATGATAATGGTTGAAAGAAATGACTCAGCTCACACAGGTATGCCACAATAGTAGAGATATATAGATGATCATATGTTGCCACTGGATCATCTAAGCTGTCGGACCAACACAGGATACAAGACCAGCTAAGCTGTCAGACCCACATAGGATACAGGACCACCTATCTCATCTAAGTTGTTGGACCCACACAGGATACAGGACCATCTATAATTCATCTGAGCTATCAGACCCACGCAAGATACAGGACCAGCTTTTCTGTTAGACCCACACAGGATACAGGAACAGAAGTCAAAATCGTCGAACCCACATAGGATTCCAGTATAGTTTTCATCATCGTCGAACCCAGGGAGGATTCCAGTACAACAGTCATCACTGTCAAACCCACATAGGATTCTGGTACAGAAGTCATCACAGTCGAACCCACACAGGATTCTGGTACAGAAGTCGTCGTAGCCAGCTCAAAGGTTCCCGCACACATCATGCTCGATTTCGGGAGGGTCCACTCCTCAAGCAAAGGGGATGATACATCAACTATCAAGAAGTCCTGAGTTTATGTATCCCGAAGTTCCATCTCATCAAAAGAAATCCAACGTGATAGACAGTGTGTCAATCAGACGCCCTATCTGAGAGTTACTCTTCCAGGGGTCCTGTTGGATTTACGCTCGATCTAAACCTGGACGTTTTTCAAATTCATCCAAAACTCACTTAGAGTATTGAAAAAGTATTTGCTTGTGTCAAGGGTCCCAGTGCCACAAACGGCGTGTAGATCGGTCACGCGGTCCAAAAGTTATTCACGTTTAAACGAAACGGGCTCGGCCCATCAAGCCCAGTGGGCTGGCGGGTCGGAACATCCTGGTTTGGCGGGTCTGACCTGACTGGGGGGTTTTCCCGGCCCGGTGGGGCGCGACCCACCAGTGGACTCGGCCCGCGGAGCGGGCCGGTTTGTTTCGCCCGGCAGCACCGCCTCTCTCTGCCTGGCCGACCGAAGCCGGCCAATTCATTCCTACATGAGTTCCCCACACAGCAGGCCATTGACTTTCCCATGCGGCACCAAACGACTCACAGATTGTGGGCCGTGGTCTTCTCTGTACCACGGCGCCAAGAAGTGCTGCGGTCTTCTACCCGACCGGCCATAACTGGCATGTTCATCTAGCAAGAAGCCCATGGTTTGTAGGTCGCGGTTCCCTCCACGCGGCACCTATGGGTGCCTCGGTTCCTAGTAGGCTGGCCAGATTGGCCAGCAGGTCGTCCCATGGATCGGGTGGCTTGAGCGGCTGCAGGACTTTTCACACGGCCGGCGCGCGGTCGCCACTGCCTCTTGTTGCTGCCGCCTCTAGTCAACACTGATTTCTGTTGTTGTCGCCTCTTCCAACACCACCTTCATCGCCAATAAAAACAAGAATCAACGGAGGGTCGTTGAGCCGTGTTTGTTTAGTTCGCACCCTCTTCATTAGGTGATAAAAAATGGCCAAAGACGAACCCAAACATTCATCGAAGAACGAGGTATAATTTTATTCATTTAAAATTATACAAAACTCCTACCTCGATTTGAAGTTTGTTTGTTGATGACGGCATCAATTCATTGACGTCGGGGTGCATCCAAGGAGGAAGCACCGTTGTTGGTGACGTTCTTCACGGGCGGCGTCTTCTCCCTTGATGTGGAGGAAGAGTAAGGATGATGGGCATTCCTTGTGGTCATCGCCTCATGTTCTTCCCCTGGTTGAAGAAGGTAGAAGGAGTTGTTTCACGTTCCTCGAGACGTGGAGCATTCTCCATTGATGAACGGTGTTCTTTTTCGAGAGAATAATATAGCACCAAGAGTTTCTCCCAAATCCTTCTCAAATTTCCACCACCCCCAACTAAAAAAATAGGCTCCCCTATTATTATATTGTTGATAGGCTTTTCAAAATTCAAAAGCTAGAATTAAATTAATTGAATAAGTTCAATTCATTAATTAGTTGGTTGGCATACTAAATGAGAGGGGGAATGTGGAGAGTTCACCCTAAATAAATTAAGGGTGGTGGCCTCATTAATTCAAAGGGGAGTCCAGGAGTTTAATGGGGGTTCTAGGAGTTAAAAGGGGGGTTAGGTGCTCGTGTGGGCCCCACCACACAATATCCTCCCATGGGAGGTTATGTGGGGTGTGGGCCCCACCTCCAACTTCCCATTGCTGGATTTAACCACTACCTATATAAAATTTACATAATAAATAAATTTTATTTAATTTAATAAGAATACCCAAAATTAACTTCCGCTCTCGACCAAACGCAACTGCGGTAGAGGTCTTCTTAAGCGAATACTGGCGCTGCGAGTTCATCGGTGTTCTCGGACTTCAATTCCGAGCACTGGTTCAAAAGATAGAAAAAACCTAATGTACCTTTACTGAACATATCCAAAAAAAACTTCGGAAAATGATTCCAGGCACACCGGGCCTCAGAATTAGGTGCCTCTAGAAACTACGGACTCGTAAAATTCCAAATAATTTAAGAAAAAAAGTTCCTTGAAATTTCCAGGTCTTTACAAAAACTCACAAAATCTCTTCAGTACCAAAATTCTAAGAAGTTATTCTATACTAATCCTCAATGTCTATCTTAAGGTAATGTGCTCTAATCAGAGTGTATCTAAATCTAGTTTCCAAGTTTATTCTTAAACTTCTTCTGATACCAACTATAACAACCTGACCCCAGTTACCTAGAGTCGGTGAATTTTTTTAATACATTAGCATGATTACAAGGAATCAAGTCCCGAAGGACCGATCAGTTTAGATGTCTTGGAAAATAGATTTCATACATGAATGTTACATTACACTTTATAACATACAAAACAACATAAAAATCCTTTATGAATGCCACTATTCCCTTGGCTTAACCCTGCATATCAATCACAATACACTTCTTGAAATCCTGGGGAAAATAAAACATAGAAAGGGGTGAGCTTAAATGCTCAGTATGGGTAAGAAATAGAGCGGAAAATTTCATAAATATTCATAAATATTTAAGGAAATGTATAAAACTAAAACAAAAGCCTTTTCAAAATAAACATCATCATAATATGGAAAATATAAATCAAAATAATTCCATTTACTTACTCAATTGGATACTCTACTCGTCTAATAATCACATGCAAAATCAATATCCACTTTCATAATGATGGAATGCATAATTCCAGACTATCACAACCACATAGTCAAGGACTTGTGCCAAGACTACAAATAGGATTTTTTTCAAGGCCTTGTGCCAAGACACTAGTTTGTCTCATGAGACCTACTGATGCATCGAGGAGATATAGTGGGCTCCACCCATTACATACTAATTCCAATTCATTCCTCATATGAAAAGGTTTAAACATAACATAAACATTCATATTAAAACTAGTATATGAAATCCCAATACTTTATCCCTAAACCATGAATGGTATAAAAATAACACATCCACAGTCAAACATATCACAAAACCTTCAATACAATATGGAATATTTTTATCATAATAAATCATCTTCAAACAGGTTAAAAATCTATCAAAGGATGTTGACAAAGATGAAAATGATTTGTAAAACTCTTTGAGACAAATATCCCTTTTTCATGAAAACATTTAAAAGTCACACAATTTAGAAAGGAAAACATTTAAAGACATTTTTTAATCAATGTTTCCCATACCACTTTGAAACTTTTGAAAGGAATTTACAATTTAAAAACATTCATGTCTATATAACTAAATCCTTAAAAACCATTTTGAAGACATGGACATTACGGAGAAAGATTTAGAAGAATAAATATTTAAAACATTTGAAATGATGTTTTAGTGAGAAACTCCATTAAAATAATCCCTTTGAAAAATCTTTCATGAAACATGGACATGGATAATAAATATGTCTCAATAGATACTTACGTAAAAACAACCTCGGATAATAAAGAGATTGTGAAATTAACCCTTACTTTGCACTTTCCTTTGGTCAAGGGCACGTTTAACCACCTGTATAATGACCATTGTATGTAATTATATTATAAAAAACCCATATTCATATTTTTTATATCATACATGATTCATTTATGACTTTATACTACCAATTTAATAATGATTCTCATGTTAAATTAACATTTCGAGTAATAATCTCTTTCTTTATCGTACATATTTTAACTTATTATTCTTGATCGCGTCATTTAGATCACGATTTAAATAATTCCAAAATATAAACCTTGATTTATAAATCATACATATTTAGAATATAAATATTTTTAACAGATAGATATATGAAATGGAAAACACCGTTTATGGAGACGGTAGGTCGTACGTACGCATAAACATTGTTTCTGTTTTCATATAGTATTGAACGGAAGTAAGTGAATAAGATATATGTAAGTACTTGAAAACATACATATATATATATATCAACAGTAGAATTATTATGTCATATATTACATATTTATTAGTAATATATATTTTTATAATCATCGATGAATGGTGAACTTGGAAATTAATCGTATCGCGTCGTGGAGATGGTAATCTGTACGTACGTACGAGTGAAAATATCATTTCTATAAAGGTGTGAAATTGGATGGTATATCATATATATATAATCATTATCATGTTATATTTATTATTTACATCAATTACACATCATTATTATACCCATCGAAATAATAATGTATTGAATAACAATTACACCACGGCGTGGAGACAGTAAGCCTTACGTACGCACGTATGGTGACATGTCATTCAAAGGATGGATAGAATAATGAATTTTGTTGTACCATATTTATAATAACATCACAATATATAGAAGATACTGGATTTATTATTTTATAATGTGAACAACAAAGAAAAAGCAAGTGGAAGAAGAATGAAACTTGAAAGAGGTTATGAAATATTTACCTCTTCTTCAGGTTCTTCCTTTTGATTTGATCTAAAGCGATCCTTAGGTCGGATTTATGACTAATGTAAGGTATCTATGATGAAGGTAGTATAGTTTATAGGGTATTTGGGAAGTGTTTTACAGATCCAAAAGTCTTTTAATGTGTTAATTAGAGATAAGGGGGAGTTCCCTTTTATTAGAGGGGTGAGGGGAACCTTAGGAAAAGCTAGAAATATTATTTTATAATAAAATAATGTTAGGTTTATAATGGCTCTACAATGTATTATTTAAAGGATAAGGTGGGTATGGTTCGAAAACCACTCAAAAAATAGGTTTTAGACAGGTATGGGTCTCTATATTAACTTTATCTTTTAGATTTAACTCTTAGTTAAATAGTTTGACATTTACAATGTCTCTTTGTATTTTTATATTATATAGTGAATAAACATAATATATACTTACAAGAGACCCCCAAGTGGTTCATTAATGATACAAATATCATTATATAAGTACTTTGGCTTATCCTTATATTTTTATGAATAGAATATCAATTAATAATATAATATTTTTTTAAAAAACTCTTTTATGTCAATTTTGACACTATTTGGTATTTTGTTTTTTCAAAATTTGTAAAAGCTTTATTACTTCAAGAAAAATTAATATAATCAATCCTAACATATCACATTAACCTATAAAATTAGTTTATAGAATCTAAACTTTCAAATTATATTTATTTTAACATCAATAATACCATTTATTTGATTCTTTCATTAATGAGGAAAATATGGCATCATCATTGTGCCATAAATAAATATATTTATTTTATGTCTAAAAATTATAAATAAAATATCCTGAGGTAGAAAATATTTTTAAATTTATAATGAAGATTTATAGTCAAATAGATCAACAAAATAACCTCATATAAAAATAGTTTTAATAAAAGATATTTTCTTCTGTTATTTTTGTCTCTACTTTAAGGTATTTAATATATAATGTCATTATCACTTCCAGGTGGCTCCATGGGGTCCCAAAATCGACCAAAGGATTCCCATGGTCATCCGGAATCATCCAATAAGATTAGTAAAAGTGTTAAGGAAATTTCATATTTTTATAATATTATTTTTTAACCTTATTTACTGGATTTACCCTTTTAACCACACTAAATAAAATATTTACTGAAGTAAATATTCCTAATGTATAAAAATAAAATTTACCTATTTACAAAATTTTGACCTCTAGATTCCAAATATGGGGTCCATTTTTCTAAATTCAAAACATAGAAGTGGCAGAAATTATTTTAAAATTAATTCCTGTTGTAAAAAAAACGTGTTTTTAAGAAATAATAACTATCAAAATATTGACACTTGTTTATGTCCAATTTCAAAGTGAAATTACTTACAATGACCAGAATTGGATTAAATGGTAAAAATATAATCTATTTATACTTACAAACAAATAAAATTTATAATTTAACACAATAAATTAATTTGAATAACAAAGTTATTTTCAGTTAAAATATAGTATTTTCTCTATTCACCCAAATATGAAAGTTATCATAAAAACACCAAAAATTTACTAAAAATAAATTCTTATGTCCTGATTCTAAATAAGTAGCTTATTTTGTCATATTTGAATATATAAAAGTTTCAAATATTATATTTAAAAATGTTTCACCATTAAAAGGCGGTAAAAGTGTATTTTTGAAAAATACTTCTTTTATCTAAAAAAATGAATTTGTTCTTATATTATGTCTAAGAAACTCATAATATGGATTCTAAAATTATAAGGATTATATAAAGGTCAAAATTCAGTTAATACTATTCATAATCGCTTTTGAATGACTTGTTTGGTAAGTCATGGTGCGTTTGAACTCGGTGTTGCGTGTAGTGAAAGTTATTGTATTACTTTGAAGAAATAACGTGCTATGAAATCTTGGGGTGTTACAATTATTTTACAAAAATATACAACCACTGATGAGCTTCACCATATTGAATTTTAGTAGTAAAATACTCTAATAATATATTCGAGGTGAACTAAAATTGGAAGGTACAATTTATATTTTCTATCTAATCGTTAGCTTTATGAAATCCTCCTGAATCCATTATGGTAAAATAATTTGGATCTCCAAATGATGATCCACTTCCATTGATATCTTTTAATTTATCCCATTTTATATAAAATAGATTAGTGAAAACAATGTTTTTAAAGAGTTTGTGATTACTCTCTATGTTCTTAACTCCTTCAACATATGCACAATCAAGTCCCATGTTCTAAACCTCTTTCTCATAAAAAAATCTCTCTATGTGGAAGAATATCTATAAAAAATCTAAGAAATAAATATTTGAAGAGGTAGTATAAAAAATTTCCCCCTACTGATCCATAAAACGACAAACCATTAGATCATAATTCTATGTCAAATAGGATCTATTCACCCAATAGTTACTTCATCATTATAAAAAATTAAACATCTATGAACAAAGAATTATAATAAAAAAAATATTTTGAAAATAAATATACTTTCAAAACCAATTGAAATAACCATTAAAAATAACTTTATGAATGCAAATAATTATCAAGAACCCAATTCCCATGTACAAAAAAATATCCCTACATATTATAATTCTTTATCATATTATTATTCCCATAATACTATGTCTATAGACACGTATAAGATATAATATTCCAATATAATACAAGAAATTCTTCATTTTACATGCCCTACTCTAACTAATGGACAACAGATGTTTTACCCAAAAGTGTTTGGTTTTTTATTTATATTAGTATTTTTTTAATTATGATGACCTTGGTCTCTAGTCCAAACCACATCCTATGAAAATATATTCAATTTTTTACCTAAAAAATGTTTTTTACATCCCTAATGTGGGACCCTTTTCTAGAGGATATTATAGGATAAACACATAATCTTAGTTATGTTCCCCAGTTTGAAGAGGCAATCAATTAGTGATTAGGCTCAAATATAATCATGAGGGAATGATTTTATCTCATATGAAGAACTATATAAATGAGAAAAATTAACATTAATTTGAAGAAAAAAACAACATCATAATTTAATTTATTGAAATAAAAAAATAAAATTAAGTGTATCATAATAATATATAACAAAATCATGTACTAATTCCACATGATAATATATCCAACTGAAGAAACCTAATTGAATGGTCTTACTCCACTAAAACATTCATTACTAAACTCCACCACATTCTATGTAAATTAATTTACTAAGACCTATAACCCCAACATCAGATCATTGCCCTTACTTAAGTTATATAAATTAAAATATACACATACACCATGTTGTGTGGGTAGTCTTGTGTATGAAAACATGACAGAATTTCCCAAAAGAACAGTCAGTAAATCCCTTACAGACTAATTTTTATCCATGCTACCAATTCCAGAAAATTTTGTTATAACATTTAAAAATTTAATTTTTAATCACTATTCAAGAAAATTAATGTAATAGAGGAAAATAATTAAACCAATAATTTTCTCACACTATTTAAACCTTCAGAGTTCACCCCAATATGAATGAAACTAACAAAAATATAAAGATATGAATACAAGAGTAGTAATGAAACTAAAATGACATGAAATACAACCTATGATCATTTCACACACCCGCTTTTGATCTTCACTCATCCATGCAGTTTATGAATTTCAAATACTATCCCATACATATCATACAGAATTATATAAATTCATGTATATTTAAAATACCAAAACCATCATAACATAATTGAATCATATTAGTCATTTTTTTAAAATAGTAAATTCAATTCCTAAAAAAATGTACTTTTAGAAAATACTTTCCCCAAAATAATTAATAGAAACTAGTTCATATATCATATAATTAAAGATACATGAAATTATATTTTCACAAACTAACTTTAAACCCAAAACCCATGGTTTACAAATGAATACTATTCTAATACCACTCCTATGAATAAATTCATAAACAAACAAACCTATAATGATTATATAATCCCGATAAACACCCTTTTTATAAAAGTAATTTCAGGTAAATTATTCAATAATTTATACATAAAGGAATATATTCATAAAAATAATAAAGAACACAATAAGGAACTATAATATCATATGGTGTGTATAGTATCCACCTAACATATAAAAAGACCATGTGGTGTTCCAAAAACCCTAGAACCAATAATAACAACTACAATATGATCCTCCAAAACATAGAATCATGAATGTGGGATCATGGATCATTCATCCCGAACATTATTCCAACCATGAATGGTTTATTTTCTAGAAAATAAGAGTTTAATTGGAATCATTCATGGTTACCTTGGACAACAAAAATATATTCAATAACATATAATTATTATAGGATCTACACTTCATTGACATATAGACCCCAAGATAGTACACTTTTGTTGTGAAATGTCTTCTACACCAAAAAAACTAAAAACAAATCCAAAAAGAAGTAAAATTCAAAGGTTGATTACATATAAATCTATAGTGTCACATTTATTAAATATTTTCCACTAAAATAGATATATTAATTTTAAATTAATTATTATTGTGATTTATTATTAAAAAATTAATATTAAATTTTTTTTATTACATTTTGAAATTTATTTTGAAAGTGATATTTAACATAGTTTTTATAATGACATTACAAAAACATTAAGAGAATAATTTTCCTTATTTTTTATTTATTTTTGTCTCTTTATATGATCCACCATCTAATTAGATTTTATTCCATGAAACATAATCAAAATTATATTCTGATATTCTTATTTTGTGATATTGAACTCTAGGTATTAGCTAATAAAAATGTGTATTTCTTCTTATACGATAATTTATGAAGAAATTATATAATCCATTTTTTCTGCTGGATAAACATGATGTGATTAAAATATGTTATTATTGTTTTCATGAATAACATATATTTATTATTAAATCATTATGTGATAGGTGAGACTAATATTAGTGATCCCTCTAATGAATAGGTTAAATTTTTTATATTAGGGGATGATTATATGAGTTATGGGGGGGGGGGTTATCCTAGTCAACTATTTAAAATATATATTTATCTATTATGTTTTGATGATCATAGAATGGATCCTTGAAAATGATATAATTTTATATTATCTTGCATGTGATACATCCCTAGATTATTTTTTTGGGTTCACAATTATTAATTTATAAATCAAAATTCTACATCCATGTTTTATTATATATTTTCATTCTCATTATTTAATGGACTGATGTTTTAATTTCATAATATATGGTTTTTCCATTAATTCTAATGGTCACCTCTTATGATTTCATTATTTTATTTACATTAAAATTCCATAAACATAGTATCATTTTTTTCCAAATTTTTATTATTAGAAGATAAACCATTCATGCATCAGTTTTGTTTTACCACATATTATGCTTTTAGATAACCCCTTTATTTTTCTATGTTATAAATTTGATTTGAAATGAAATAAATTTTTTAATAAGGAATAATTTATATGTAATGTTTTAGAATAAATTAATGTCATTTAATGAAATATGACGGATCTATAGCTCATATATGAATATAATAAACCTTTTTGTTATGGAAGTGTGACTAAAAAGTGAGTTTTAATATGTTATTATTTAAAATAATTCAATATATATATTTAATGTTTGGGTGGTTTCATTGTAAAAATTATCTTTAAAAATCGTGCTGATATATTCCTTTATAAATATATATATATATATGCTAATATAAAGCATTTTAAAATCTATAATACAATACCATTTTTATATATATATTTTTATTTTTCTAGTCACTAAATATCCTTATATGAAATAATTAAAATATCTTAATATATATTTATCTGTTAAATCTTAGAAACTAATTCCTTTTAATGATCTTGGATTTTTACTCAAGGGAACACTTTTATAGCCACCAAAAATCACCTCCAAGTGTTACAAAAATTAATCTCATCCATTATAAAATATTATTTTAAATTCATTCTCACTTATGTATAATTACTTTACCTAACTTAATGTTTATGAATAGTATAGGTAAATTTTTTTATTGGTATCATTTACAGTTATAAATATTCTACCCACTCCTATATAAAAGAGTTTTTTTAACTAATACTGAATTCTTTAAAAACACTTTTTATTAAATCCCTTTACTTAATTTTGTTAGAAAAAAAGAAAAAAAGAATAAAATTATGTAGTTATGGAAATATATTCAAAAAATGGAACAAAACATGTAAAGAATATAAATATAAGAGGCAAGGAAAATAGAATATTAGAAGTCATTGACACATTACCACTTCATCCTAGATATACATGTTAATCAAAAATGTTATCTAAATCCATCAATGTAGGTGATAGTATTTTATTTTTAACAACCTACCCCAACCAGAAAATTTTTCTTACGTAAAACATCGCAAGACCACATCAGTGCACCCTCTTCACTAGGTTATGGAGAATACCTCGATAGGTCTAAGGATATAACCTTTTTGGAATTTTTTATTTAATATCCCATTAAATCAAAATAAAAAATTAAATATCACAATATCAATAAGAATATGAAACCGATATAAACTTATTGAATATAAATTAACCAATATTACACAAATTATCCTATATGTCGTATATTCAGTCTTGACACTAAGGTAAAACTCATTTAATATATAATTATTAATAAAATGTAAATATAAACTAAAAAATGTTTCTAAAATGCTCTATATGACATTAAATGGTAATATTGTCATTAAAATTATGCCTCTTAAAATAATATCCAATGATAATGAATTTTCTTTCCTTTACCTACATTATCATTCATATATTATGTATGCCTATAAGATATGTACATACATGGATTGACTATATATAATTAGTTGATGAAACATCAACCCCATACTGACCTTGGTGTTTAACATGATCATATATAAATAAGGTAATAATTTTAAAATTTATTACTCTATTATTTTCAGCATGAAAATAATGTTTTAGGTTTAATATAAAAAAACAAAAAATTAATATAATTACATTTAAAAAATTAATATTACTCCAATTACATTTCTAAAATAAATTATCTAATAATATAGATCATGAAATCTCAAATGTGAAATTAAGTTCATCTATTGAAATTACCATTATAACTCAAGGCCTAACTAAATATAGTACTCACATATTTATTTATATAATTTATCTTCCAAGACTGAGGTCCCTATTGATGAAAAAATGAATATAATATTTCCAATTAATGTGGTTATAGAAATGTAACTCAAAAAATTATTATTGAACAATGAAATAATGATTTCTACAATTAGTCATCAAAAAATATAATTCATTCACTTCAAAAAAACACATGAAAATACCATTAATTGATCTAACATGTTAAAATATTAATTTTTTTATTCTAGTATACATAATTTACATAAATTATTTATCTTAATCTATTTCAAAACCCATTTAACAAAACAATAAATTCCATTAACAACACAAAAGTAAGCAAACCCCCAAACTGGATCGAAAGAGAGATAATTTTGAATTAGAATATGACTAAACCATACCAAATTATTAAAAAATGATATGCCCCTTATAGCTATCATCATCATAAATCCAAAATAATTAATGGATTGTGATTTTGACTTGAATTAGGGGGTATTGTCATATAATTTTAGGGAATGAAATGGGTATTTTAGGCCAAATTAAATTCATATAAATGATAAATATGATGAATAAAAGGGTATATTTATTGTAATGCCATGGATAAAACAATAATCATATTAACCCTTTTTAAAAAAACCACCTAGTGACCTACAAGGTACCTAGTATATTTCTACTAGATACCTTGGGGATAGCCATGGAAACACCCACATTTATCTCCCCCTAGTACCTAGTACAACAAAATAATTACATGATGGTACCTATTTATTAAAATCCAAAAACATTCAAATTATTTCCTTAAACAATCTCTTTCCCTCAAAGAAAACCATGGAATGTTCCAAAAAATATATTTATATTAAATATTTAAATATCAAAGTAAGATAAAAAACTATAAACATTAGTAAGTTAAGAACTCATCTTCATAGATATTTTCTTTATAGAGTGACACCAATAAACATCACAGTTGTATAACTCTTGCCAATTGGACTACAATTTAGCTTCTCATTCCTATGTTTCCTTTTTTAGAAATATATAAATTTATATAACATATACAAGTAGAATAACGGTTTACTAAAATTTATTCCCACAATGATTAAAGAAACATGATAGTATTTTTAATAAAGTGACACCATGTTTTATATCGATGTAATCACATAAAACCACATGAGATGAATCTAATTCATTCTTACTTAGCCACAACACATGAATGTAATCATGAATAAAACTATATTTTATATTATAAAATGATAAATATTAAATCACTTGGATATTATTTAGAATCTCAAGTGGTCTAATAAACCATGGTTATAACATTCCTGTCAAAAAATTATCGGATGGCCTAATTAATTAAAGACATGAATAAAAATGTGATATATGACATAAATTAATAAAGGATGTTATCTATAATGAATATATTAGTATTTCCTAAAATTATCCCTAAATATTATCTTTTTGATAATTTTAACCCAATAATATGTTTCATATACCATATAGGGAAAAATTAATTAAGACACCCTAAGTTTAATCAAAAAAATTATATAGACAACCAATATTCTATATAAAAATTCAAACAGTTCTATCTGAATAGATTAGTGGATAATATAGTTTCAAATATAACTTATTATCTCGACATGATCTTTCCATTATCCACTATAATTTAGATTACATGTAAGTATCATATTCTTCTAAATTTGATTATTACATTTAGACTGGATGAAATTCAGTGGATGAAAATTTATACATAAAATTATATAAGAACCCAAATATTTTTTGAGTCCATGAATTAAATAATAGATCAAAGTCACATCATTACCATACATATGATTATTTGGTATTCAATAAGGACTCATTATCACTATGAAATAACATATTCCTAGGTACCCAATTGTTTTTTTTCTCCCGTAATGGATGAAATTAAGTAGTAGTAGTCAATCAATCGATAATAATTTCATCCATAAAATATTGAGAACATAAAAAATCCATCAAACAGTCTATATTAACATTATCTAGTTAACATTATATAAATGGTAATTATTGAATCTCATTTACTAGTTTTTAAAGCTCATTATTCACTCATTTACATGCGATGAACCTTGAAACCTAATAAGTGACACTGTACTTAATAAATTTCCAATAATAATATATCAAAACATTATTATTTATTTTAATCAATAAGTATGATCATTCCATTTTCAAATATTATAGTCTCTCATACTTCTTCTCACTATAATAGATCCGTCCACCCTAGGTAATTTTATGATATACCAGATACAAATTATCTAATATCTAGTTTTCATTCACCCACAACATAAATAATGATGTGTTGTTCAATAGTCTTATAAAAACAAGTCCATTATCCATAGATACATAAAGATTTATCTTTATAAATTAATACATAATCTAATACTCCTCCTTCAATTAACACACTACACCCCCCACAAACATACTACATAAATAATTATCATTAATATATTTTATTAATAGTTTCTATATCATCAAAAAATTATAAATTTAAAGATATTAAACCCACATAATATTTTAATAATTTAAATCATTTTAAGAAAAAATATACCTCAAACATTAAATTTTGGTGAATGCCATAGAATTCTCACTGAATATAATATGTATCCAATATTATCATGAATTCACCATAAGATCTATCCCAAGACTTGTATTAGGATAAATATAGTAATGAAAAAATTATATTTTAATTTTTTTTAATTAATAAACCCTCATACATCAACAGTTGACTAAATAACACATGAAATATCATAATATACCTCATAATTCTTTCTAGGGATTAATAAAATGAAAATAATCTCTTATATTAACCACTAATTTAGAAATTTAAATAGAGACTCACATTTATCATTTAACTAAATCCTCACACAATTCCATGTCATTACATTCATCGAAATAATTAGCAATGTGAGTTTTGATATTAATCAATGAAAATAGCTTATAAGGGCCAGGAAAATATGGATCTGATAATTTTTTTTGGAATATACCATGTCCTCAAAACCACAACATTCTTTGGATGTACTACTATCAATGTTTTATAGAAAATATTCCTATGAAATTTTTCCTCTCTTATCTCAAATTGATATTTAAGGTATTTGGAATACAAGTGATGTTCTCTCTTTGAGTTCAAAATAATAACAAAAGGTTCACTATACTAATCATTGAATTATGGAAATATACATCGATAAATAAAATTACAAATAAATTAAAATTTAGATAGAAGACATGGGTTATCATAGTAATAAACATAGTTGTTGTATTAGTTTCCTTTAATGGATGCACAAAAAATTTAAATTCTTCATATGATGTGTAACACCTAAATTTTATTTTTAAATTTCACTATGTGTAAATCATTTATGCTTAATTTCTTCTAATACACACAACATATAACTTAAATTAATAATGAATAATTTCATGAATTTAGAATATTAAATTATAAAAGGACATTAATTTTAGAAAAAGAAGATGGAAAATAATTAGGAAAGGTATATAAGTAATTATACATCAAATAATTAAAAATACTACAAGGCTGAAATTCACATTTGTAGAATCATCCTTTATGATCATACCAGTAATTTTAATATTAAAAAAATACAACCTATTAAAAATATGATAAAAAGAGTAAGAAAATATATTTGGGAATAAGATAAATAATTTTAGGGAGGTATTTATGTAAATATATAAGAATGGCATTCGGACATTTGGTATATATTTTACACGTAGAACCACAAAAAAAAATATTACCCTTGTGATTATATTGTCTATATAGTTGTAATACTATTTTTTGTATGGATGACTATTATAAATTTTTTAATTATTTTATACTTTTATAATATTTGATAATTCTTTAAAGTGAGCATTATATGTGACCATCATTATATAACCATTAATATGGTAGATATAAATTGAACTAATCACATTTTGGGATTTATGTTAAAAGATGTTATGACATAAAATTGATGAAGTCTACCATTGGAGGCTCATTTATTTGAGATTGGGAAGGGTTATCATTATTGTGGATACCCCTAGACAAATCCCATTCTAGAATTCAATAAGTATATCATGAGAGGAATCGTCTAATGGATAATTTCAAGCTCTTTAAAATTACTATGAGATTCACAATAACTAAATAAAGACATGTGACTATGAAAATTTCATAAATCACCTTTATTTTTTTGTAGTGGCCTTGAGGGGTTTTTTAAAATAATTTGTGATGATATAATATTGTAATTAGAATAATAAAAGTCATTTTTCTTTATAATTAATTATCTTATTTATGTTTATTTATTAAAAAAATTGATTTTAAAAAAAATAACTTTTGATGAATGAATTTAATAAAATTACATCATAAATATAAAATAAATAATTTAATATAAATTAAATTAAAAATTGAATTTAATGGTTTGCAAATAAATAATAAAATCTAAATGAATAAAATCATTTATTATTGAGAATTTATTTTTTTAATTAATTTTATTTTTCAATTCGTAATTTATTTTCACCATAGTAAATGAAATTAATAAAAATATATTAATTTTAATGAATAATATTTATATATATATATATTAAAATATTTTTAAATTCACTTAATTATTATTACATCATAACTAACAAATATAAATTCACTTTTACACATAAAAAATGTGTTTTTTTAAAAAATCATGTGATCAAATTTTTTAAATTGAAATCAATATTTATTACATTCAAGGTTCAGATTCCATAAAATAGTTTTCATATTTGGAATAATCTTGTCAATATTTGGTAATCTTTTTAGTTATTTGTTTCGTAAAACAAAATATTACTGAAAAAAATAGAGTTACTATATTAAAAGGAAAAATGATATAAAAGGGTTCATTTATTGGAATAAAATCACAAAATATCTCTATACCTATATAAAAACTAAACCATAAACATTAAAATATATTTTGTTTTAAGTTAATAAGTCATTATCATAGATTTTACAATTTTTTTCTAGTTTATAGTTTTAAAGAATTATGCCATAACTCATACACAAAAAAAACAATCTAATAATAATAAAAACGTCACATAAGTATTAATTTTTTCAAAAATATGAATATTTTAAGATAAATAATAATTTATTTCCAATAATAATACTCACTAAATTCAACTTGACATCATTTTTTACCTTACCCATCCTTAAACCCAATGAGAAACAATTTTAAAACATGGTTTGAGTACAAATAATATCAATAAGGGATATAAATAGTAATGAAACTATTATTACTATGAAAACATGAAAACCCTTAACCTATTTACTTTTATATCAATGTGCATTGATACAAAGAAAGAAATACATTTTCAAATTAAAACACATAGTTTTTTCTTAAAGAAAATCATTAAATACCATAAAAATTATAGATAATTTATATAGGAATATTGGGACATAAATTTCCATATCAATCATACAAAAGTAATAATGATGCAGTCGACATCCATACCTAATGCATTGAAGGGAAATATCATCCCACCCATCCATGGTATATAATATAACCCCCCTTCATTGGTTTGTAATGTAACCACCCAACCGTGGTTTATTAGGTAACCACACATCCTTGGTTTATAACATATCTACTAATACTAGGTTTATAATTTATCCAACAATCAAAATAAATAACCACAAAGAACTATTGCATAATCATAACACTTAAAATCTTTCAATTTTCTACATCACATTCATAAAATATTCTCTTCACCATTGATAAAAAAATTAAGATATTAAAATATATTTCCATTTTAGTAACCCATTTTCAATACCAAAATATACAAGAAATTTAATGAGTCATTTATTTGAATATTAAATGGATTATTGTAAAGGAACCCAAACATCAAATAATGGTTATAGTGGTAGAAATTTATTTGTCTCTTTATAAATTAGAATATAACATTCCATTTATCATTTGTAAATAAAGTCAAACATTTCATACAAATATTACCTTTTTTTAGAATGTCATTTATTGAAAATATATCGATTTATAATAATATCATTCCTATTATAAAATTATTTTTAAAAACATAGAAATGGATGAAAACTAGAGTCAGATAGAAAACATTAAAAGAATTTTTTTAGGAAAAAACACTTATCACTTTCGGAACATTTGAATAAACATTCCCATGAAAGAATAAAATTAACAAAACCTTTAATACCATGATAATATATAAATTAATGATGTATAAATTCAATGTTAAATTATACATTCCTTATAAAATAATATATTTTCATGAAATCAAAATATACCTCAATGAATGGTAATTAAGAAAAAGTACCTTATGTTGAGTCTCACTCATCACACATGATCTTTATCTTCTTAAATAATAAACTTGTGTTAATTATTTAATGAATTAATTAAATTTTTAGAGGTTTTATTAACTATATCTCACATATTATGATGTTATATATGATTACTTAATCGATTATGTTTATGTATAATATTTCAATGATATTTAGGTTTTATATCAAATAAGACATCAGTAGGATAACTATGGTCATATAATCCATTATATAAAATATTAAAAAAAATCATAAGAAAATGATCGTATTTATACATAAATTATAATTTTATTACCGATCATTAATGATGAATTTTAATGATTGAGTACATTATGATCATGGAGATGGTAGGCTATAGATACACATGAGTAACATTTTCATTTTTTAATGATCATTATGGGAAGGAGTTATGAAATATTTTATATTTATATAATGATACTAATTTCATATATATTATATTATTTTGTTAATTATACTGATAAAAATCATAAATGTGTTGTGGGGATGAACATAGAGTCACATCCCTTCGTAAAGGTTGTAGTCTACATGTACACAAACAATGTTATCATTTTTTAGTGTAGGAAATAAAATGATAGATTAATCATTTCAAAATGATAAATATAAAAAGATTATAATAATTATATTATGTATATTAAACATTTTCACTAAAATTTTCCTTATTACCATTCATTTAAATTGTTTGTGATCAATATGTCAGGAATATAATTATAACTTATTATTCATGTAACATCAATAGTTTTTTCACGCAAAGGCTTAATATCTTGGAAATCTAATCAAAATAAAAAATCTAGGTAGTAATAGGGTAATTAAAAAATTATTTTTTTGGTTTTTTATAATTAAAAGGTATTCGATGGTGTGAATAGGGGAGGAGAGGGGAGGTCCATTTATAAGTAGTAAAATGAACACATATGAAAAACTACCAAGAAATTAGTCCAAAAGAATCACAAATGATAACCAATTTTCATGAAAAGAGATTAAAAATGAACTTATATTATAAATTTTTAAGGATAGTATTGATATATGTCTATAAAATATGATTTATAAATTATTTGGGTCATTTTTAACACCTATCTTTCTAATTTCACCCAATGGTAAACCCATTTTTACCTAAGATAGGGTAATTAATTTTTACTATTTTCATAATTAATTATGGTGAAATATTAATGTGAGCTTAGATTACAATAAAACATATTGTAATTAAAACTATGAAATCCATTTAACTTATTTAAAATCATATAAGTGTAAAAATTTAATATTTAAAAAACCTGCACACATGATGAAAAAAGGGTTTTCGAGAGGTGTATTCTTTGAGAAAATAGTTATTTTAAATTAACTCTATGAATAGTTATAATAATTTTATGAATATAAATTTATATATATATATATATATATATTATAGATTAAATTTAAAAAAATTCCCATTAGTGATTATCTGAATTAATTAAAATGGAAAACATTATGCATTTTAAAATAATTTTTTGAAAAACCCCATTTCAAAACCCCAAAAAAAATATAAACTAAAATCCAAAATAAATTTGTTGAAAAAGTAATTAGGTGGTTTTAATATATATAAATAATACAAATTTTATTTTAAAACATATTTAAAACATGTATGAACATTATAATTACTTAAATTATTGAAAATAAATGACTTTTTCCCAAAAAATCGGTATTTTTAACTATTCAATGAAAAATATATATATTTCAGAAAAAATACCCAAATTTCCCCCTTGTTAAATATTTAGATTATTATTTAAAAATTATATTAATTTTTTAAAACTAAAAATAAAAAATTAAGATATTAAAAATTTAATTAAAACAATATAATAATATAGTTTACTTAAAACTATTTCCTTTATTATTTCAAAATTAAATAATATATTTATGATGAATAATTTAATTAAACTGGTTTATTATATAAATAAATAGGTTATTATAACTTATCCATAATTTTTTTGTATGTTCGGATTAATGAATTCATCAGTATTATTTGTTCACTATCGATCTACTTCCCTTGATAAATATCATTCCTTATTCATTACAGATTGAGTATTTTGGAAAATTCCACTCTTTCCCACCTATAAAAGGAACACAAATTTAAGAGTATAAACCACTAATATACTCTATATTTATTTTTATATGTATCCAAATTTTAAAAACTAAAAAATCTCTCATGATTTGGAAACTCTTATCACAATGAGTTACAATTATTTTATAGTATTAGAATCTTTAAGATATTATTCAAGTCTGGAATGAAAATAGGACACATCTAACCATGTGCGAATATTTATTAAGGTGTCTTATTCTAAATTTCCATATATTTAGTAATTTTCAATTTTATTAACACATTTTACATTAAATATTGTATAATATTAAAGATTCACAACCTTAAACATGATTTTTTTCCTAAATTTTCACATACATTTCAAACAAATATAAACAATGTATCTAGAGGGCCATTCTATCAAGAAAAATAAACATATAAATACATTATAATTAATGAAAATATATCATCATTATTTAAAAAATAGTACTCTTAAAATACATTTATCTTATTAAACAATATAGGATACCCTGAGGTAAATTCATAAGGAAAAGGGTGTGCTTGAGATCATTGGAAGGGAATAAAAATGAAAATAAAGCATAACATGAGAGTCAAGAAGAATAAAATGATATAATAATGAGAATGATATTGTTCTTGGAAAAATAGAATAAGTAAATGAAAAAATAATATCAAGTAAAAATAGAATATATAGTAATAGAATAACACATTCTATCATAAAATAAATCAAGGGTCACTCCTAATACCAGCATCATATAGTTGAAAAAGCCTCATAGTAGATTAAGATCACTCCCTAATCCCATATATATCATCTCATGAAATTTAATACTTTACAAATTAATTATAGGGCAACATAATTCTAGTATAACCCTTATTATAAATGAAATCATCTATATATTTCCAAAATGAGGAAAATAAACCATATATATATCATAAGGATGTCCAAACCCAGGATATGGAATTGGGATTCGTAATTTTAATTCAAGTAATAACTAAAGGATAAGTCAAATTTATTCAAAAATGAAGAAGTAATTCTGTTTCTCTGGAATTAATAATTCAAATATGGAAATAGGCCTTGAATTTTTTATTCTAATATAGAAAATTTTTGAGAGTGATCTGTAAAGGAAATATAAAAAATAAACCACTTGTGTGGATTTGATAAGAAATTACCAAGGCATCTGTCAAAGAAAGAAATAACATGTTTTTTTCAGAAAAATAAAATTGAACAAAGTGGTATCTATAATATAATAATTGTTTAATATTTTATAAATGGAGAAAAAACATTTTATGGGAGTGAATCTTGACATGAGACATGAAATAGAGAATTTTTCATAAATCAGGATAACTGTGAAGTGGTAATATAAAGGGGAACTAAAGACATGGAAAACCTAGGAAATGAAAAATATATTTAAATAGGTATATATTTTATGTACATATATATAAATATAAATATAAATATAATAATTAAATATTAATAAGTTTATAAAAATGGGATACAAATAATGATAGTTTGTAACTAATAAGTAATGTGGATGGTGCTTATGATCCTTTATCTTGTGTCTTAATTCACATTGAAGTTGAACATAAATCCATGAATTAATAAAATATATTCATTAAATAATTAAAAAAATATATTATTTATCAATATTTAATTTCTTAAGATCTATTTATTAAATTTTTAATGTAATTTTTATATAGGTTCATATAACATTAGTTACTCAAGTTTTTTCGGCTAATTGGTCCTTAAAACTTTTGGTTTATTGAACTTGGTCATATTTATTGTTAAAAATTTCCATTTTCTATATAATTATAATGTTTTATTTACTTTACTATTAAATAAGGAAATTATTATATTTTTTTAATAATTATTCCAAAACAACCCCAACATTAAAAAGGTTACTCATAAAGTCTGTTTAAAGTGCCTAAATTTACTACAAATGTTTCATATTACTCAGAAATATATAATGATAAGTATTATTGTTCTATAATATTAATGGTATCCCAAATATCACTTTTAAAAATTAAAAAACATTCTAATTAATCCTTTATTAGTTTTCATGGAAAACAAAACATGTTATATCATGGTGGAAGTAATCCACACATACACACAGATGACACATTTCATTTACATGCAATGGGAAGGGGTAAAAAGTGAAATAATTATCAATTATTTTTTATAATAATGTTATAAATAATATATAATTTATTTAAATAACCACTTTAACCTAAAATTAAAGTTGGTGATGAAAAATATAACATGTCGTTCCTTGAGGTAATAGTCCACACATATGAATCACAACACTTTCAATTTACCAATAATTTTTGACAATGTTATATAAGAGATATTACAATAGTTTAATAAAAATAAATTGTAGTAATAGTTATTTTTTATCATAAATTCATGAATAAAGTGTAGTTTAGGGTTTTCAAATAAGAAAGGACCAAGAATTTTAGGTTGAGAGTATTACCTCTACCCAGTAAGTTCTCTATTGGGTAACTCCATGAGACTCCTTAGATTATTATTTTACTGAGTCCCGGAGATCAATATGTTTTTGAGGGGTTTTAGAATATAAAATATAAGATATTTGTTTTTAAAATAACCTTATAATGATATGATAAATAAAGAGGATTTAAGCTTCGTTTATATATAAATATAGTGATTTTTGGTAAAATCACATTACTTTTCAATAACATCATTCTATTACTCTTGGAAAATAACTCTAAAAATGACCAATAATGATGTTTTTGAAGATAATTGTAAAATTATCCATTGGAAATAATAAATCATACATTATTACACATGTTTCTTTCTTTTTCATGATTTTAAGCATCATTTTCTTATTTTACCCTCAATGCAATAATTGTACTTTCTCCCTCGATACATCATTTTATTGTCCAAAATTAACACTAATATTAAATAATAATTTTTAAATTATCATTTAAAATATAGAAAAACTTTTATAATATATAATTGTTAGGATTTGGATAAATTATGTTTAGTATTAGTGTACATAACCTCTAAAATCCATTTCTTAGAAGAAATTCATTTTATGGTTAAAATATATCTCCAAGATAAAAATTAATATGTTTTTATTTTCATGAAATAAATTAGTTTCTTATAAATCAAATAAATTTTATTTTTATTTCAGATCAATACAAAATATAAATTTTACAGAATAATGTTTAATTATATGAAAATACCAAAAAACATATTTATTAGAATTAAAATTTTACTGTTGTTTTATAATGTGAAAAAAAGATTGTATAAAATTAATATAACTTACTAAAATTAATATCATTATTTTTCTAGTAGAAATGTGTTAAATTATAATAATTTAACAAAATTTATGTTTCTATTATATATAGATAAAGTAATAAAATTCACTATTTTGAAAAAAAACTATATTTCCACCAATCATCTAAAAATATTTTTTAGAAAAAACAAAAAAATTACATCATAAAAAAATATTCTCATGATAAATCATGAAAATAATTTAAATTTTAAAAATTATAATTTTATAATTTATAAATTTATACATTGAATGAAGATAAATATAATAAAAAATAAAAAACTACTCATATTGAGAAATTTGATTTAAGAAAATATGAATTATTTTTCTAATTTAAAATATATTAATAATTAAATTAATGTTAATGCATATAAGTAATAAAAATTTCAAACTTATATAATAATATATTTAGTCTCCTAAAAAATTCATAGCATAAAAAAATAATTAATATAAAAATACATAATTTAGTATAAAATATATTAATATAATTATAATTATAATTATTAATTTATATCCTAACCCTTTAAATGTATTTTGCAGAAGAAACCTGCATTCAATGTAACAAACTTCTTATCCCACTATTTTATGTGAAGGAATCCAGACATCAAGGAGATAGATTTGAAACTCCATGCTAGAGATTTTAGCACATCTAAATGAAAAAATAATATGATATAAGCCATGCCCCAGGGAGAAACAAAAGTGGGTAGAGAAACCCCAAATCCTAGATAAGCAAACAACCAACTCATCCACTTTCAGCAGAGTAGAACCGTTCAAAAAAATAAGACAAGCAACAATTTAAGGTGCAGGGTATGGGAATTTTCTCGGGTTCCTCATTAATATTGATTTGATCTCAATATTGGTTGATCAATTCTTCCTCTCTACCAATGATGATGAATTTAAATTAAATATTGTTTATGAAAGGCACCCAAAATTATGCTCTAAATGAAATATTATCGATCATGACCGTGGAAAAAATAGGATGATGGTTGTGTGTGAGAATTTCTCTAAATCTGGTCATGACAAGAACTCCTACTTGAAATGATGTAAGAAATGAACTTGTTGTTGGTGGGCTACTCGTTATGGATCTAGACAGATTCTTATGTCCCCTACTGTAGGGTAAGATCTTCTAGGGGAGTTTGCTACAGGAAATGAGGTGCATAAACAAATCAATTGTTGGATGTTAGTGAAATAATTTGTATGTCATACTTTGGTTGAGATTAATGAATCTGTTGTGGCCTCTAAGAAGTTAGAGATTCATGTTGCTGATACAAGTGTTTAGGAAGATCAACCAGTGAATAATTCTGGGTCATTGGATTATTCAAGGCATGATGTCTAGCGAGATGAATGCCTTAATGAGGATCCTTATATGGGACAATTTGGCAGTGAAATTAATGTGCATATAGGGTATTTTTCTGCACCTCTTATGCATTGTACTGATAAGAGAAAGACCTAGGCTGATATTATTGGTGATTATTCACTGACAAAGGGTGAGGGAAGTGCAACAAGATATCTAAGTTGGACTTTGAATGATGCTTCTTTGATCTCACCATTTTTAGAAATAGTATAGTTCATTGAGAAACAAAATAAAACCTCACAAACTGATAAAGAGAAATTTAAGGAAAATGATTTATTTTAGATGATACATAGGATAATATCCTTTTATACAACATATTTATCAACCAATGGATATAGAAGTAGTTACTATCTTTGATCCATTTTATGATGAATTTTTTTCAACAACAATCTTGGAGATGAGGTAGGAACCCAAAAAACCATATTCATGGATGTGGTCGGGAGGGTAGGGATATAGTGTGAGGGAGTAGATTATATATGACTAAACTCACCCCATAGAAACATTAGCTAATAGAGATGTACATTTCACTTTTCATTCTATAGAATCCGCAATCATAATGGGAGTTTTCTACTAATAATGGGGATATTGATCATGATTCTGATCATGAATATAGATATCCCTGATGTATTACTATTGTTTATGGATGTGGTTTTACCCGTTGGTGACCCCATCCATTTTCATATTATTTTGTATTATCCTTTACTTTTCAATAAATTTGGTATGAGCAGGCTCTCTTTCTTCTTGATCCCTTTTGGTTTAATAGTAATCATAATTAATAACAATATATAACATTGGTATACCTATTTTACATGAGTATATCAAACTAATATTTCTTCAAATTCCATATTTTCAATGTCAGTATTTATAATGGCTATATTTACATCATCTAAAATGAATTTCAATATAAAATATTACTAAAACCATTCATTTTATTCACACTTTTTAATTAACACTTCACATTTATTGTGTTTTCATTTTATTGATCACAACATGGTTTCTTTTTTCATGATATTCTTTTTAATTATTGGTTTTTTATACCAATTTTGATTCTTAAAGATAATGATTATCGACGGGAATTTATGGTTGTGAATAAATTTTCCATTTAAATTTAATTTCCCATTTTACTTTTTGTTAAGGGTTTTAATCATCCATGAAGTGTAATAATCCATGATTTTCTATACATGTTTTCATGTTTCTTCACTATAATATTCTCCTTTAATTTAATAAATTGTCATTAGACTTTTCATATATTTTATTACATAATTTCATAATAAATATTATTTATTCTAAAATAATAGATAACCCTTTTTTTAATTATATGTAAAAATTAATGCCTTCTAAAACCTAGGTCATTAGATTCCCCCTTAAATAAATTTCATCAAAATAATTTTAATTACATCTAACTAACAAAAATAATTTGTATTTAAAGGATCTCCTGAATTAAGGTATTATTTATAATGAGATGATATCCTTACAAATATAGAGAATAATTATTTTGAAAATTAATTGGTGTACCCTTAATATTGATATTTTCTCCAACTATTTGATCCAATATATAGTCATTAATTAAATGAAAATTGATAAAATATCTTAGGATAATATTATGTGTGATTTTATTGTTGAAAAAAATTACTTTTCCACTATGTAGGGAGAAAATAAATACCAAAAAGAATAAAAAATATATCTAAAGGGATTATAATAAGACCCACAATAATTATAATCCCACAAAAGATGATGAATATTTAAATATTATTGGTAAAATAATTAAACCATCTTGTGTCAATCTCAATAATGATGACTAAAATATTGCTTTTTTGCATTAGATCTTGTATATTGATTCCATCAGTTTCTTTAAGATAATCACAGTCTAGTTCTTTTTAGATATTCCCCTAGGTTTATCCCCCAATATATTTTATAAAAAGAATATTGGATCTTATTTCCTTACTCATATTTCTCACCTGAATTTCCATGACTCTCCATACTTCTGTTCTTTTCTTTGTTTATGATTTCATCAATATATAAATTTTTAATAATATTTCGTGATTGTTGGTTTGAAATAATCATCAAATTTCTCAGTCCCTAATCATTTGTAATGGTTTTATCTTTAATACAATCAATATATTTTCCCTAAAACCAATTGTTATCTTGGTTTCCTATAGATACATAGATCACTAAAACCAAAATGGTTAACATAAGAGATGAATCATTAAAAATTTGGTGTAATTATCATAATCATAAAATAAATTCAACCCTTAAAAATATTGCTATTTTAAAAAATCATGTTGTTTTTCAATTATATTATTCCATCCAATATCACACTTGTTTAAATGTTAGGTAGTTAGTTCTCATAATATCTAATGAAATCCTTCAATGTAACTAGGAAATAAATCATTCACAGTGGTTTGAAAAGATAAATAGATCATCCAAAGCATATCCACCATGGGTATTAAATTAGTTTTATAATTAGGGATCTTTTTCATGAACTTGGTGATGATTGAGTAAATACCCAATATTGCCTTTTGGGGTATTACCCCTATTTAGATCTATGATAGTTCATTCATTGACTTATAGTGTCTCAATAGGGATATAATTTCTAGGAAAACCACAAACTCAAACCATTTCCTAAATTCATAGATGTTATCCAATAAATATACTTATGACTTTGATTTTTACTAATATGTTTTATACTAATCTCACAATGGACTAGAACATTATTTGATAGGAACTATAGAGTCCCACACCTTAAACACACATAATTTATGATTTTTAAAATCTTTTCCAATAAATAGACATCATAGATATAGAGTTTTATATTATTCATAAGATTAGAAACATAAATACATCATATTAAATGTAAAAACAGAATCATTATATAAAAACACACATAGTGACCCAAACTGCCTCATAACTTAAACTATATATCACACCCTGTGAAAAATACATAATGGAAAGGGTGGGCTATAAATCCTTGTAAGTGAGTAAACATAAAATGATGTATAACATGAGAGGGAAATAACATAACATGAAATCAAAAAGGGAATTATTATAATAATAAAAACATGACATAATGAAATGAAATTATAAGATCATTGAATCATTGAATATGTGAGAATATTATAATACAAGATATCCCAATCATAATTAAAGGGTCACTCTCAAGATCATAATCATAATGTGGAAAAATTCATATGATGGATTAGGTTTAATGACTCATCCCATAAATAGAATCTCTTGATATATATATATTTACCAAATGCATTTTAGGTTCATATAAATATGGATACTTCAATAACATAATGAAAATCATATGTATGTATTACAAGTGATGAAAATAAAAAATACATAAATTATATTCATGATAAATCCCATGAGAAAGAAGTGGGTTTCACAATTCTGATTCAAGGATATAAAAGATGATAAAT
Organism: Viscum album; assembly: GCA_963277665.1. Classification (NCBI taxonomy): domain Eukaryota; kingdom Viridiplantae; phylum Streptophyta; class Magnoliopsida; order Santalales; family Viscaceae; genus Viscum; species Viscum album. The sequence continues at coordinate 1,414,086,934 of OY728159.1, read as the reverse complement.
CATACAGATTCACAAATTAAAATGGAATTAAATTATTCAAGTATTTAATAATTGATAAAGGGTCATTAGTTTGAATGTGGTGTTTTATTTTATAAAATGATAAAATATGGAGAAGAAATAATAGAAATGAACTATTACGATTGAGTATTTATAAGAAAACTAAAGGATCTTTTAAAAATGGAAGGATATATTTTTCTAAATAAAATAAAATTGAACCATTATAGTTCTCCATAAAATATGAAGGCATTTAATATTTATTTTTGGGTTAAAAAAATTAATGGGGGTGATGCATAACATGAGACATGAAATAGAAATGTTCTGTTAAATATGGTTTTCATGAAAATAGAATTCCAAATTGAAATAAAAATATATATCACAATATAAATTAAAAATAAATTAATTATGTCGATATTTATGGGAAACATATAAATAAATATAATAATTACATTTTATGGAGATGTTATAAAAGGGATAAAAAAATATGGCATGCAACCAAGAAGTAAGGAGGGTGTTATGGATGATCCCTTACCTCATGTCTAAATATTCATTGATCTTGTAATTAACTTACTAAATGATTTAATTATATTCATTAAATACATACCCAATATCATTATTCATATATATTTAAATTCATAAGTTCCATTTTGTTTATTATATTATATAATTAATATGTGGTTTCTGCATATGTAATTTTTATGGGATTATTTATTAAATTACTCCATAACACTTTAGGTTAATTGACCAAGGTAAAAGGATTCATAAAATATATGCATGATCTCTATAATTTTATTTGATTATTCACTATATTAATAAATTATATTAATACTTTTATAATTTTATGGTTATCCCAAAATAGATCCACATTAAGAAAGTTTCTATGAATAGTCCATTTTAGGTTGTTAAAGTTAATATGTCCATTTCTTGTTACTCACTCATATGTAATGAAAATAATTAATCTTCCATAATATTAATGGGGTCCTGATTATAACTTTTATACACTAAATAAATTTTTTATGTGATCTATGTTTCTTGTTTGTTGAAAACAAGACATGTCCATTAATCATGGTTGCAGTCTGAATGTACACTTGGATGACCCATTAAATTTACATGGAATTGGAGGGGGTATGAAATTAAATTATTATAATTTCATAATTTTAATACATTTATAAATATCCTACTAGTTATTTAAATTAAATTTGTAATCTACCAATTAAGGTGGAGATGAAAAATTTTACTCATCGTTCATGGAGGTGGTAATATGCATATACACAGGACAATGTTTTCATTTTTATCAATGAATTTTATGGAAGGTATAAAAATTTAATTCCATTAGTAAAATGGAACTTTATGAAAATAAATTTTTATTTTGATTCATTCATTTATATAGATAATTTTATGGGTAAAGATAAGAAAATAACAAAAATGTTTGGTTGACAGTATTACCTCACCCATGAAAGTTCTACCTTGGGTAACTTTTTAAGGATCCTTAGAGTTTTTCCTTTGATGAGACCAAGGAATCATGGGATTGGGGAGATATTTGGGGGGATACTAGGGTTGTGTTTTAATATATCCAAATACTTGGAACAAGTAGAGAAAAAAGGATGAGGTGAGATCTAATTATAAGTAAAGATAGTGGCATTTTTCAAAGTTCTGTACACTTTTCAATCATGTCATCCTATTATTCAAGGAAAATGGCCCAAACAATGGCCAATATTATTTTGGGGGAATTGATAAGGTTTTTCCTCCTTATAAAATCTAAAATCATACATTTTTTCAAATGTATTGTCCTTTTTCACAATGTTAAACCACTTTGACCCTTACCTTTATAACTCCACTTTAAACCTTAGAAACAAATTTTATTAGAAAATATTAATATCAAAAATATTATATAATTTCGATATAATGATTTTTTTGTATGGAAATAATTTTATAAAGTAAAATTTCTATGATTCAAAGAAACTATTCTTATTAATAGCATAAATAATACATAAAAACATTTTTATAGAAAAAGATGATTTTAAGCATAAGATTAATGTGTAGGAATAAACTATCAATGTTTTTTATTTGCAAGGAGTAAATTTGATTATCATAGAACCAATAAATTTTGTGTGGATTAAAAATAAATCCAAACTTCAATTTTACCAATATAATATTAAATTTAATATAAAAACAAATAATAATATTTCTATTAGGATAAAAATAAATTTTTTTTTATATGGTAAAATAGTGGTTTTATAAATTTTATAAAACATCATTAAAATGTATAAACTTATTTGTTAAATAAGTATTTGGTACATTAATTTTTTTTATAAAATTCTATATCTCTCTTTTAAATTGAGAAATTAATAAATATCAGTTTTTTTGGAAAAAACGACATTTTCAAAGTTCATCTAAAAATCTTCACGATTTTAAAATCACTTAAAATTAGGCTTAAGATACTATTTTTAAGATAAGGATAAAATATGATTATTTTTCCAATTTATACCCTAATATTCATAATTTTATTTATTAAATTTAGATAAATATAAATATAAAGAGAAATACTTATATAGAGAAATGAGTATTTTAACATAAAGTGTTCTTAATATTATTTAACTTAAATTACTCATAAAATTATACTTAATTTATATTAATAATAAAATTTTAAATTATTTCAATGAAATATATTTAGTCTCTTAAATAATGAACAACACATGAAAATTTGTTTTTAGATAAATACCTCATAACATCAATACAATAGTAAATAATTAGTTATATCCCAATAATTTAATATTATTAATATTTTGGTATTATAATATTTCTATGAATTTAATTAAATAATTTTTGTAAAAATTATATTTTAGGGAATAAATATAAAATTTCATAATTAGATACTATATTTTTTATTTGTTATTTTTATTTAAAAATATATATAATTTAATAACATTACTAATAATACATAACTCTTTTATACATATTTGAAACATGTATATCTAATGAAAACTTATATAATGACATATTTTCAGTGGAAATATTCTATTCCTATATATAGTATTCATGAAAAAATATTTTTATTATCACTTCTCAAGTGACACATCTCATTTCAAAAGTACTAATTTTATATCTCATGTAATGATTTCTCATTTTATTAGAATATTTATCACTTTAGATTTTTTTTTATTAATGGTTATTCTAATGGTTAACCACAATCAATGGGAGTTTCTAGATATAATGATATTATTATTTTCAATCTGTTGTCACCTATTAAATATTGACATTTTAATGGATGTAATCATCCATGATGTTTATTAATCTATAGTATGAGATAAATTAATTCATGTAAAATAATTTTAATGTTTCCTTATTATTGAATAATGTTTCAATATCATTTTTCATGTCCTCTATGGACCTGTAACATTCTAGGTAATTGGACTGGGTCGGTAACCTCTCCATTTATGAATTTTTGTAATTCGTGGGTATTCTAATATTATTTTCTTGCTTCCATACTCAATTATATGATCTCTATTGACCCAGTATATTGTTTTCTAATGGTTTTATGGGTATGGTATAATACTAGAGTGTTAGGATGGGTTTTGGGTGTGTTGGATTTCCGATGTCCTAGTTTTTGGACTTTGAGGCTAAGGCACGTGACTTGGGGTAAATCGTGCAGTCTCTATATGCAAATTGTGTGGCCCAATTTTGTATTTTTTCATGGGTTGGCATACCATTTGGTTTGGGGTGCCCATCCATGTTAATAATACTGTAGTTTATAAAGTGGGATTTTTCAAGGTTAGTGCGTTGTTAGGAAAAAATTACTCAAGATACATTAGTAGTTCCATTTTGGCAGTACCTTTCTACTATATCACACATGGTATGCACACAAGTTGGAAAACCATTTGACATGACCATATGATTTATAGGATTAATTTAGTTGGTTCCAAATATTGGTAAAACCAATAAAAAAACTATGTGGCCATAATAAAGAGGTGAAATAACCTAATTTCCCCTCTTCTCTTTTTCTTCATTTCTCCTCTTTTTCTCCTCCTTGGTTTTGCACATAGTATGGGAGCTCTCCCATTTCTTCCTCACATTGGATTTGATCCCTCTCCTTCATCTGATCATTATTTTGGTCATCATTTGGTTCATTGGAATAAAATCCTTAAGTCTCTCCTGACACATGGTCCTCTTTTATTATTATTTTGACTTGTGGACAATAGAATCTGTTTGAGTCAATTTTCACTCTTTTCATGTAGTTCGAAGGAAATATTCATTTCTTCCAAATATATTAGATTTACTAGCTATGATCAGACATGCTTATATCTTTGACTATATAGATTTGGATTTTACCTTTCTTTGATATTTAGGGAGTATACTGGGGGATGAATTTTAGCGAACCAAGGTGATGACTGAGTAAGAGCTCATAATTTAATTGGTTGCTTTTAATTAATTAATTGGACCTTATACAACACCATTGGGAATATCCAAACAATATTTACTTTTGTGGGTCTAGTCTAGAGTCTATAAACCACTTGGGAAGTTAGATTATGTGTGTTAGACAATAAAATTGATTTTTTTGTTTAGTTTAATTACATATTTAAAGTTAATTAAATAATATATATATGCACATGAACTACTTATGATGAATAATTTAGTTCCAATGGAATGTGACAACCCCATCCCTCTATTTGAAATGGCTATTTCCATTTGGAAATATAGTGTTGTGATCATTAATATGGGATAGTCTTGAGTTTCTTGTGTGGTGTAATCATTGGTTGGGAGACATGGTCATCGTTTAATGTGGCTAGGTAATCGGGCTGAGGTAATGGCCTATGATATTTGATTATGTGACCATCGGATTTGAGTGAAATGTTCTCATGGGAATGAGGTGATGGTGTGGATGTGGATTAGGTACTATTTTGGTGATTTCCACTCACCCAGGATTGGCCAAATATCCATTTTGGAGTACTGTGCACACAAGATGACTTGGTGATAAGGTGGTTTGGAACACTTGTGTGGGTAGAGTTGTAACGCCCCAACACTATTTACCTGGATTCAGGGCATTATTACAAATCATTTTCATGATAACAAGCTATAAAATCTCAAAATACCGATGAGGATTGTAGCCTTGGAAGTAATGGATACATAAAAAAGTTTTACATTACATTATGAAATGAAAAACTACAACATTGTGTCTCCATTTAAAACACTTATATCTCTTAGATTATACCTAAAATTCAGTCATAATATACTTCTTCCCATCCTAAGAAAAATAAAACATAGAAAGGGGTGATCTCAGATTCTCATTAAGGATAACAATATAGCGAAAAATTTCATAAACATGATTAAACATTTAAGGTAATAAAGAAGACTAAAAAAAAGACTTTTAAACATAAACTTTAGTATTATAAGGAAAATATAAATAAAATAATTTCATTTACTTATTTGCATGGATATTCTACAATTCGAATAATCACATGTAATATCTATAGCTAATTTCATAATGATGGAATTCATAATGTCGAACATCATAACCACATTGTCAAGGCCTCATGCCAAGACTAAAAATAATATTATGTCAAGGCCTTGTTCCAGGACACTAGTTTATCTCATGAGACCTATGGATGCATCAAGGAGCTATAGTGGGATCCATCCATCACTTACTAAGTCCAATTCATTCCTCCTATGAAAAGGTTGAAGCATAACATAAAAATTCTTATTAAAACGAGCATAAGAAATGTTAATGCTTTAATTGTAAACCATGAATGGTATAAAAATATCACATCCACTGTCAATCATATCACAAAAACATCAATATTATATGGAAGATTTTATCTTAATAAATCAACTTCAGATGAGTATAAATCCATCAAATTTTATTGACATAGATGAAAACAAAAATATTTGAGAGAAATATCTCTCCCTATTTTGAAATCATTTAAAAGACACGTAATTATAAAAGAAAACATTTATTTTGAAAATATTCATATAAGATTTTATGGTAATCTTTAATGGTTTTATAACAGTGGAAAATAACATCACCTACTGTAAAAGATAAAAAACATTCTTACCTTTATTTTTTGGAAAGGACATAAAACACCTTGTTTGGAAAACAATGTAAAGATTTATTTCAAAACATTTTATAAAAATTCAAACCAGGGTATAAATAACTTTAACACATATTCTAAGAAATAGTAAAAATGTTTTGAAATAAATTTTTAAGAAACTAAGATATAGATTATAAATAATTATCAGTAGATGCTTAAGTATAAACAACCTCGGATAATAAAGAGATTGTAAAATTAACTCTTACCTAGTAATATTACTTAGTCAAGGGTGCATTATCTTTCTGTATAATCATTAAATAATTTTTATTAAATTATACAGGAACCACATACATTAATATTATATCATATATGATCTTCTAATATTTCCTTGTTAATAATATTTTAGTAGTATCATTGTTTTGGGTGTTACCTAATTCTTTTCTCATTATATGTTTCATTACGTAAGTCATTTTTGTTATGAATATGATGTATTCGATTCATATCCTTAATTATATTAAGTTATTAAAATTTATTTTACATCATTAAATTAATATTATTCTTGAATGGTTATGATGGGGAATTAATCTCTTCGCAATCGTGGAGATGGTAATCTGTAGGTATGCACGAGCGACAATATCATTATACTTATGGTGAAAGCAATTGTAATTTGACAGTATATCATATATAAACAATAATTAACATGTAATATTTATTATTTACATCAATTATAATCATTATTATACCCATCCAAATAATGAAGTGTTGAATAATAAACTACACCCGATATGGAGACGGTAAGTCGTACGTACGCACATATGGTGACTTTTCTATTCATAGGATAGATAGAATAATTAATATGGTTTTCCCATATTTATAATAAAATCATGGTATATAGAAGGTGCTAGAGTTATTTTTTTGGTATGTAAACAATAAACAAAGAGGAAGTGGAAGAAGAAAAGAACATTGAAAGAGGTGATGTAGTAATTACGTCTTATTCGGGTTGTTTCTTTTGATTTGGTCAAAAGGGCTCCGCAGGATGGATTTATGATCAATTTAAGGACTAGAGGATGAATAGAGAGTATTTGGGAGGATATTTCAGCAGGTATTTCTCTGTAAAATGGCTTTGGAGGTGTGAAATTATGAGAAGGGGAAGTTCTCTTTTATAAGAGAGGTGAGGGTCACTTTTGGAAAAGCTTGAAATATTATTTTATTATAAAATCATTTTTGGTTTCTAATGGCTCCAAATGGATTTATTTCTAGGATAAGGTGATTATGGGTCAAAATAATCTCAACCAATAGGTTTTAGAAAAGTTAGGTCACCATATTAACCTTTCCTTTTTTATTTAATTCTTAGTTAAATAGTTTAAACTTTACCTTGTCTTCTTGTATTTTTATATTACATAGTTAATAAACATACTATAAAATGCCAACCGAACATCAAGTGGTTCATTAAATGACATATATATCATTATATATGAACTTTGGATGAACCTTATATTTTTAGGAATATCATATAATTTAATAATATAGTATTGTTTAAAAAACTCATTTATGTTAATTTTGACACTATTTAGTATTTGGTTTTTGTAAAAGTAAAAAAAATATTATTAATTTGAAAAAAGATACATTAAATAAACCCTAACATGTCATATTAACATGAAAAATTAGTCGAAAGCATAAAATGTCTAAATTTTCATTTATGTTGATATTTATAATATCAATTATTTTAATCATTCATTAATAAGGTAATTACTGCATCACCATTGTGTCATAAATAAATTTTATTGTTTAATGTATAAAAATTATAAATAAAAAATTATGATTTAGTAAAAAAAATTATATTTCTAAAGAATATTTATATTCAAAATTTTCTTATGTATAACCCTATATTAAAAATGTTTTAGTTATTAAACTTTGAATTTTACACTTTTAACTCTTCTTTAACTAAAATAATAATAAATGTCCTAATCTAATCCATATGGATCAAAGAGAATCATATTTTATTTCTATGGTATATTTTGGATGAAAAACACATATCCAATATAATTATGACATGTTGTAGTGTAATTATAATATCATTTTTACCATTAATTTTCCTATTTACTTTTAACCGTGGTAAATAAAATTTAAATGTTACTATTCATCAAGCAAATTATTTCCATCTTATTGAACCACATTTTACATAATGATGTCAACCGTGTCTCTCATATTTTTAAAATTCAATTCATTGAAGTGGTAAAATTATGTTTTATGAAAATTTTCAAATGTGCCTAAAGGGTGGGTAGACTACGTTAAAAACTTCAATAAAATATTATATATCTAATCTTATTATAAAATGATTCTAGTGAATTAAATTAAAATAATATAGGTATTATGTATCTATTTTTAATTTAAAATAAATAATAATAATAAATTATTATTTAAATAAAATTCGGTCTTAAATAATAACCCTGTGTTTTTTACTATTCAAAATAAATTGAAAGTTTTCAAAAAAAAATACCAAAAATTTACCCTAAGATAATTTTGATATTTTGAATCCTAAAATGAATTACAATTTGAACAATAAAATCTATGAAATTTTAAATATTTGTTATTACTATTTACAAATACTTTTAAAATGGCTAGTTTTATAGGACATGGTGCGCTTGAACTCAGTGTTGCATATATCACACACTATTGTATTTTTCAAAGAGAAACATATCATGGAAGTGTGGGGTGTTACATTATTCCAACCTTCAAATAATTTCATCCCCAATATTTCTAGAATACTACTACATAAAAATAATCAGTTGGTTTTTCATCATAATTTCCTCAGGTTCCCACGTCGCCTCTTCCATTTTATGGTTTCTCCAAAGAGATTTTACCAGACAAGTCATTCGGTTTCTAAACACTTGTTCTATGGTAACAGAAATCTTGATAGTCTATTCACAATAATATAGATCGGGTTGGAGTTATATTTCTTCATAGGTGAGTACATGCCTTGGGTCAGGAATGTATTTTATCAACTATGATACATATAACACATCATGAACTTTGGATAAACATGGAATCATTTCCAAACGGTAAACTACCACTCTAATTCCTTCTAGAATTTCGAAAGATCTGATGTAAATAGGACTTAATTTAACCTTCTTACTGAATCGTATAACACAATTCCATAGAGATGCCTTCAAGAAAACATGATCTCTTACTTTAAATTCCATATCCTTGCATCGGTTATCAGCATAGCTATTTTTCCTACTTTGAGATTCTTTGATGTGGGTTTGGATAATCTTTACCTTTTTCATTGTTTCCTCAACATGTTTTGGGACTATGAGTTCTCTTTCACCAACATCATCCCAACAAGTTGGTGTGAGACATCTCTTTCCATATAACGCATCATATGGTTCGATCTAAATTCTTTAATGGAAGTTATTATTATCAGAAAATTTTACCAGAGATAAATATTGATCCCACATACCTTGAAAGTCATGTTATCAAGATCACAACATGTCTTTTGATGTTTGAATAGTCTGTTCGGATTGTCTGTCAGTTTGAGGGTGGTAGGGAGTGCTCAAACAAAGTTTAGTATCTAGGAATTTTTTAAGACTATTCCATAATCTTGATGTGAAATGGGGATCACGATCAAAAAACATTCAATAGAGGTACACCATTAATTCTCACAACATCATTAATATATAGTCCTGATAAACATTCAAGTGGTAAATCTTCTCTTATAGGAATAAAATTTATTGACTTGGTAAGATGATCAACAATGACCCATATTTCATAATTCCTTCTTGGAGTCTTCAGTATCCCCATTACAAAGTCCATCATAATATCATCCAATTTCCACTCAGGAATGGTAAAAGGTTGCATGAATTTTCTACAGTGTTGTTTTCTAGACTTCACCTATTGACAAACCATACATCTTGACACATAATCATAAATCTCCCTCTCCATGTTGTCCCACTAAAAATTTTCCTTCAAATCCCTTTACATATTAGTACAACCAGGGTGTATAGAGAAACTGGAGCTATGAGAATCATCCAATAATTTAATTTTTAGACCTGGTATGTCAAGGACACAAATCCTCATCCAAAATTTAAAAAATCCATTTTCATATATAAAGTCAATCAATCTAGCTTTATTCACATCTTTAATTTTCTTTTTAAACTCTTCATCATCTGTCTAAGAAATTTTTATCCTTTATAGTAAAGATGGATTTGAAACCATTTGAAATTTTTTTGATGTTTCACCTTCCATTATTATTATCATATCCATATTTACTACATCCATGAACATAATTTCCCATTCAACTCTCATCTTGTTCAGAACTCCATAATATTATCTGCTTAAAGAATCTACCACCTTATTTTCCTTCCCTGGGTGGTAGTGTATAGTGTAATTGAAATCCTTAAGTAGTGTAAGTGATCACCTTTTCCTCATGTTCAGTAATTTTTGTGATAAAATATACACCAAACTCTTATGATCATTATAAATATCACATTTTTCACCATAGAGATAGTGTCTCCATATCTTGAGAGGAAATATTACAGCTGATAACTCAAGATCACGAGTGGGATAGTTTAGTTCATGAATTTTTAGCTGGCGTGATGCATTAGAAATAACTCTATCGTTCTACATAAGGACACAACCAAGTCCTTTCTTTGAAGAATCAATATAAGTTACAGACCCATCGTTACCCAATGGTTGAGTTAAGATATGATAATTGACTAATATTCTATTTAGTTCTTCAAAACATTCCTCAAACGCTTTTTTCCAAACAAATTTAACCCCTTTACATGTGAGCTTGGTTAATGGGTTAGCCAATTGATCAAAATTCTGGACGAAACACCAATAGTAACATGCTAAACCAATAAAACTACATAACTTAGTTAAACTTGTTGGTTCTGGCCATTCTTGGATTTCCTTTGTCTTTGAAATATCAATAGCGATTTCTTCCTTTGAGATAATTTAGACAGGAAGAGAAATCTCCTGAATTCAGAATTCACACTTTCTGTACTTCCCATATATTTCATTTCTTCTAAAATTATTTATAATATTTCAAAGTGATTTTCATGATCTTCATAGATTTTGGAATATAACAAGATATCATCAATAAATTTCACTACAATGTCATCAAGATATTCCTTGAAAACTCTATTCATTATATCCATGAAACTAGAGGGTGCATTATTCAGTCCAAAAGGAATTACTGTAAACTCATAATGTACATACCTAGTATGAAATTAGGTCTTCATAATGTCTTCCTTCTTCAAACACAATGGATGATATCCAGATCAAAGGTCAATCTTTGAAAAATATTGAGCTCTATTAAGTAGATAATATAAATCATCAATGTGAGGTAGGGGATACTTGTTCTTTATTGTTATAGCATTGATCTCCCTGTAGTTAATGCACAACCTCATAGATCCATCCTTCTTTTTAACAAAAATAATAGGGGATCCACATACAAAAACACTAGGGAGAATAAATACTTTATTACTCAATTCCTCTAGTTGTTTCTTTAGTTCCACTAATTCCACAGTGTCCATTCTATAAGGGGTCTTCAATATGGGTCGTGAACCAGGAATTAAGTGAATGGAAAACTGAATTTATCATTCTGGAGGATGTCTGTGTAAATACACTAGAAACACATCAACATATTCTTTCACAATAAGTAAAACCTCTATTTCAAAAATTTCCTTCCTCGCACATATTTATTTCACTCTATTCCACCCCAATAATTGAATTTAGTAGATATTCTTGGGATGGATCTAGATGAGAATCATATGGGGATTTTTCTACTCTAAAGATAAGTCATTCCTTATCATCGTCAAAAATGGTAACCTCATTCTTATTAAAATAAATTTTCACATCATGGTCTGAAATCAAATCCATAAACAGGATTATATAAAATTCAATCATGGGTATGACAATGAGATCAGAAGATAAATCATGTTTATATGCCAAAATGGTAACTGATTTACAAAAAATTGTTACAATGATACTTCCCTTAGGATTTTTCACTAAAAACTTTGATGTTATATCAAATTGGAAATATCTAATTTTATTAAAAAACTAGGAAGATAAGAAATAATTTGATGGCCCAAAATCAAATAAAGCATTAAATTTGAGGAAACGATTAATGTACTTTCCACCACATTATTCAGAGCATCAACCTCTTTAGTTGTGACCACATAAGATTGGCCTTCCTCCCTTGTCCTTTTCTGAGATAAGTTTCCTTGGAACATAGGAAATTCATTTTCTTAATGGCCTATTTCCCTAAAAAAATCATTCAACATTGATCACCTCTTTCTTTCCCTTGCAATTACATGCTTCGTGGCCTTTTTTACCACACATTAAATAGACTCCCATTCCCTTTCATGAAAGTTCTGGGGTGTTTTATCCTACATTTCATGCATGGTGGAAATTAAAATTTTCCATTCATCCCCTTATTTCCATTTCCAGAGTGTTTGGAAGATCTCTTATTCTCTTTCTTTTCTTTAAAGTCATAAGACTACGAGAATTCTTTTTCTTTCTTGATAGCACATGAGACTATAACATCATATAACAAGAAGGATAGTGAGACTAATGAATGATGGAGAAATGGTTTTTACCCATCAATGAATAGATCAATCTTAAAATATGGGTAACATATATAATGTGTATAATTCCTTGACAACCATGTAAAGATAGCCTCATATTTTGCAACATTCTCATCCTCTTTTCCCCTTAAACTCAGAAATTGTCTTTCCATATCTGCTCAATGCTCACAAGGAAAAAAAATTTCAATGAAAATATCTTTAAACTCTCTTCATTCCAAATTTTATACTTCTTTATCCTCATTTTTGTTTTGAATTAATGACCACCATTGATCGGTACCTTCTATGAGGCGATAAACTACCATGAAAACTTTTTCCCTTTTTCTACTCCCAATAAGAATGAAATATTATCTTAAAGGAACATATCTATTTCTCAGCTACAATTGGATTTGATGTACCATTGAACGTTGGTTGTTGTGGGCTAATGAAGTAGTCTGACATTGATCCTCCATGTTGTGGATTAGGGTGCTCTATACGGGTAAGGTTATTATTCATAACCTGAGTGACTTGTCCAAGTATGGTTATAAGATGTTCAGCACGAGTTGCATCACCAGCTCTACTATAATTATCTTGAGTTAGTGGGAAATCACTATATGTGTTACATGCATTGAAATGGTTTTCATTCCTTCCACTAGGTGTTATTTCTAAATAATGGAAAACAATAGATTAGTTTATGAATCATAATAAACAATTACAAAAAAGTAAAATTCCTAACATAAATTGACCAACTTATGTATATAATTCACAATCATAAAAAAAATTCTTTGAGGATGTATATACTTATAAATCCTGTACAATGGTTTATAAATAAAAGTTGAATCATCCTAAGAATATCCCCTCGAGTGTCATAACCAAGAGTGTAGCAAGGCTCGTTGTCGTGCACTAGTTCCCATTTGTGTCATGCTCAAAGTGGTGTTTTTAGGTTTTACACCTAGATACATCTATGCTTGAGCTACCTCTACCAACTCGTATCTAGACCGGGATGTATTACTTGATATATTCCCAAAATATCTACATTACCAAAATACTAGGAAGTCCTTCTATACTAATCATCAATGTCTTTCTTAGGGTAATGTTCTCTAATCATAGTTTTTTTAAATCTAGTTTCCAAGGTTTGTACTAAATGTCCTCTGATACCAGCTATAACACCCCAACCCTAGTTACCTATAATAATTACATTATTATATAACATTGACATGATCACAAGGGATCAAATCCTGAAACACTGATTAGTTTATTATCTTTGGAAGTACAAGATACATAAATATATTTTAAATTAAATTATGAAATGAAAAAAAACAAAATTGTGTCTCTTTTGAGCACACTCATGTCCCTTAGATTATCCTTGAAGTCATTCATAATATAATTCTTTACATCCTGTGAAAAATAAAACATAGAAAGGGGTGAGATTAGATGATAAGTGAAGATAAAAATATAGCAGAAACATTCAAAAATAAGCATAAACATTTATGGTATTGTATAAGACTAAAACACGAGCCTTTTAAACTTGAACATCAGTATAATATAGAAAATATAAATCAAATAATTCCATTTACTTATTCACATGGATATTTTACTAGTCTAATAATCACATGTAATATCAATATCTAATTTTATAATGATGGAATGCTTAATGACAGAAACCATAACCACATAGTCAACGCCTCGTTCCAAGACTACAAATAAGATTTTTTCAAGGCCTTATTCCAAGACACTAGTTCGTCTTATGATACCTAATGATTCATCGAGAATCTATAGAGGTCTCCACCCATCACTTACTTAGTCCATTACATTCCTCAAATGAAAAGGTTGAAGTATAATATAAACATTCGTATTAAAACTATCATACAGAATGTTAAGACTTTAACCATAAACCATGAGTGGTATAAAAATAACAAATCCATAGTCAATCTTATCATGAAACCTACAATAAAATATGGAAGATTTTATCATAATAAATCAACTTCAAAAAAGTTTAAAATCAATCAAAGGATGTCGAAATAGATGAAATAAAAACTATTTGAGAGAAATATAACTTTCTATTTTGAAATCATTTTAAAGTCACGTAATTATAAAAGAAAATATTTATTTTGAAAGTATTATTATAATATTATAATGGGGTATTTGAAGGAGTTATAATGGTGGAAAATGGACGCACTTGTCGTATAAGTTAAAAAACATTATTACCCTAATTTGTCAAAAAGGTCATAAATCACCTTGTATGGAAAATGACAGAAAGATTCCTTTCAAACCATTTTATAAAAATTCAAACAAGGGTATAAATGACTTTAACCCATATTCTATTAAATAGTAAAAAAAATTGAAATAAATTTTAAGAAACAAGGATGTAAATTATAAATAATTCCCAGTAGATGCTTACATATAAATAACCTCAAATAATAAATAGATTGAAAATTTAACCCTTACCTTGTACATTTCCGTAGTCAAGGGTATGTTAAACTTCTATATAATAGTTAAATAATTTTTTTAATTATAACAGAACCCCATACATAAATATAATATCATAAAAGATCTTATAAAATTGCATTGCTAATAATATTCCAGTAGTATCATTGATTTGGGTGTTAACTGATTCATTTTCCTTTATATGTTTTACTACATAAGTCATGATTGTTATGGATAAGATGTATTTTATTCATATCTAGAATGATATTAAGTTCTTAAATATTATTTTAAATCATAAAAATAAAATTATTCTTGAATGTTTATGATGGAGAATAAATATCATCGCGTTCGTGGAGATGGTAATTTGTACGTATGCACGAGTGACAATATCATTATATTTATGGTTATATCTTATGTAATTGGATGGTATATCATATATACAGAATAATTAACATTTTATATTTATTATTAACATTAGTTATACTAATTATTATTCCCATCTAAATAATGAAGTGTTGAATAACAAACTATAAGACATATGTATGCACGTATGGTGACTTTTTCATTCACAGGATGAATAGAATAATGAATATGGTAGTACCATATTTATAATAACATAACAATGTGGATAAGGTACTGGATTCATTATTTTGGTATGGAAACAAAAATTAAGAGGATGTAGAAGAAGAAAAGAACTTTGAAAGAGGTTATGAAGCTATTAGCTCTTCTTCGGGTTCTTCCTTTTAATTTGATCAAAAGGGCTCTTTAAGTTGGATTTCTGATCAATTTAAGGCCTCTATGTTGAATTTACAGTAGTTGAGAGGATATTTTCCTAGTTTTTGGCCAATTCAAATGCCTTTGGAGGTGATAAATTAAGAGAAGGGGGTGTACCCTTTTATAAGATAGGTGAGAGTCACTTTAGGAAAAACATGAAATATTATTTTATTATAAAATCATTTTCTATTTATAATAGATCCAAATTGATTTATTTTGAGTCTAAGGTTTGTATGGGTTGAAATATTTTAAACCAGTAGGTTTTGGACCCATGTAGGTCACCATATTAACCATATTGTTTAGATTTAATTCTTAGTTAAATAGTTTTACTTTTACCATGTCTTCTTGTATTTTTATATTACATGGTTAATAAACCTACTATAAAATTCCAAGAGAACCTCAAGTGGTTCATTAATGACATATATATCATTATATAAGTCCTTTGGATAAGGAATATATTTTTAGGAATATTATATCATTTAATAATATATTATTTGTTTAAAAAACTCATTTATGTCAATATTGACACTATTTAGTATTTTTTTTAAGTAAAATAACATTATTACTTTGAAAAAATATATTAAATCGACCATAACATTTCATATTAACCAAGAAAATTAGTTTAATGCATAAAAAGTCTCAATTAAAATTTATGTTGATATTTATAATATCATTTATTTTAATCTTTCAATAATAAGGTAATTACTACTCATCATTTTTTTTAAAGGATATGAGACCTTGCCCAGAAAAGAAAGGCTTATTTATTAAAATAAAAAATACAACATACATGATCCTAAAAAAGGAGATCTATCCAAATCCATTTTCAAAAGGGGAAAAACATTAGGGAGATTATCATACCAGATGAAGTCAACACTGTTAATTCCATTGTTTGACAAATCATCTGCAACAGAATTAGTTTCCTGGTAGACATGAGTAATAATGTGATTCATAGATCTAAGGGATTCCAAGAAGTTCACCCAATGATTATAAATTTTCCAAGATAGATGACATGGTCCTTATCTGATGGGAAAGACAATAATTGTCGAGTCACTTTCCAACCAAAGATTATTCCATCCATGATGTTTGGCATGCTCCATTGCAACAATAATTCCCAGCATCTCAGCTTCAATTGAAGAAGCAATACCACAGGAAACATGGAAACAACCAATCACCTGACCATGATGATCCCGAAAAATGTAGATGTACCTAGAAGGTCTCATATTTCCCTTCGAGACACCATCTGAATTAAGTTTCATCCAACAAAAAAGTGGTTCTTGCCATAAAACCTCAAAAGTACCATATAGAGGTCTAAAATTTCCTTTGATTTCAATTCGGGAAAGAAAAGAAAAATCATGAATAGAATTGGCATAAAAATGTTTCTTAGGTAAGCTTACCACACACATCACAGCAAGGATTTTTTATAAAGCAGTTGTTATTGAGAAAGATGGATTCCTAAGAAGAACATGGTTCCTAGAAGGCCATATATAATGCAGCAACTTAGAAGTAGAAACCTAAAATAAGTACAACAACTGTGAAGAAAGAGAAAGATACTTCCATATCTAAATAATCTCTGCGTAGGATGTTATCATAGGAATTGAGACTTCAAAGATGTCCACTGGAGCCTTCCACATTGAGGCAGCAGTAACACAACAAAGAAACAAATGATCAACATCCTCTCTGTGTTGATGATAAAGAACACAAGAAGAATATAAAGAGATACCACAATGTTGTAGATAATAATCTGTTGGTATCTTTCAATGAGAAATTCTACAGACCAAATTTGAGTGAGATGCTCTAATGAGGTTTTTATGCAAATTAACCATCCAATTTGTTTCCAAGCTACAATTCAAAGAGAACTCATAATAATGATTTGAAGAGAGAATACTATTTACAGTAGGCTCCCAGGCCCAAAAATCATTCCTATCAGAGAAACAATGATTATTAACAATGTTGACAATGTGGCTCAGAAGACCCTTCAAGTTCCCAAGTTGATCCTTAACAGTAATGTCCAAATCTATGTTATTGTCATCCATCACAAGGTCTACCAGGGAATTATCTATCCATTTGATTTTCTAGAAATTAAGGCATGAATTTTTTAAATCTAATCATCTGGAATGAGAATCCATTGAAGAGAAGATGTACTTGAAAGCTGGCCAAACAGAAGAGTCAAGATGATTACTACATCACCATTGTGTCATAAATAAATTTAATTATTTAATGTATAAAAATTATAAATAAAATAACATGATGTAGAAAATATTTTTATATTTCTAATGAATATTTATAGTCAAATTTATATTATGTATAACCCTATATAAAAAACTTTAGTTATAAAACATTTAATTTTACACTTTTAACTCTTATTAAAATAAAATAATAATAAATGTTCTAGTATAATCCAAGTGGATCTAAGAGGATTATATTTTATCCCAATGTTTGGTATTGGTCTAAAAACACCTATCCAATAGAATTAGGACATGTGTTACTGTAATTATAATATCATTTTATCTTTAATTAACCTATTTACTTTTAATTGTTGTAAATAGAATACAAAAGTTACTATTCAAAAAAATTATTGTCATTCTATTTAACCACATTTTACATACTGATGTAAACTGTGACTCTCATATTTTTTAATTCAATTCAAAAAAGTAGTAAAATTATGTTTTAGAAAAATTTTAAAGTGTACCTAGAAAGTGGGTAAAAGACGTTAAAAAGTTCAATAAAATTTTATAGATCTAATCTTATTATAAAATGATTCCACTGAATTAAATTGAACTAATATAGGTATTGTGTATTTATTTTGACATAAAAATAATTTCAAATAAATATAATCCTTCTTTAAATAAAATTATGTTTTAAACAACAACACAATGTTTTTCACTTTTCATAAGAAATTGAATGTTTTTCGAAAAACACCAAAAATTTACCCTAATATAATTTTTATATTCTGAATCCTAAAAAGAAGTCAAATTTCAAAAAAATTATAATATTTCAAAAAGCTGGTATTACTATTCATAACTACTTTTAAAATGGCTAGTTTAATAGGTCGAATTGTGCTTGAACTCGGTGTCGCGTACATCGCACACTATTGTATTATTCAAAGAAAAATGTATTGTGGTAGCTTGTGGTGATACCTTTGTTCCTCCTTTAAATAACTTCTCCATCAAAATTTCTAGAATACTAAAGAAAAAAAATATTTGGGTTGTTCTTCATCATAATTTCCTCAAGTTCCCATGTGGCCTCTTCCATTTTATAGTTTCTCCAAATAACTTTTACCAGATGAGTCATTCGGTTTCTCAACACTGGTTCTCTAGTATCAAGAATCATGATAGTCTCTTCACAATAAGACAGATCAAGTTCTAGTTATATTTATTCATAGGTGAGTACATCTATTGGGTCTGGCACTTATTTTCTCAACATTGATACATGGAACACATCATGAACTTTGGAGATACCTGGCAGCATTTCCAAACGGTAATCTACAACTCTAATTCATTATAGAATTTTGAAAGGTCCAAGGAACCTAGGAATTAATTTACCCTTCTTACTGAATTGTTTAACACCATTCTATTAAGATACCTTAAAGAAAACATGATCTACTATGAAATTACAAATCCTTCTTTCAGTTATCAGCACAACTCCTTTTTCTACTTTGAGGTTCTTTGATGTGGGTTTGGATAATATTCACCTTTTCCATTGTTTCCTCAACATGTTTTGGGCCTAAGAGTTTTCTTTCACCAATATCAACCCAACAAGTTGTTTTGTGACATCTCTTTCCATATAATTCTACATATGGTGACATATGAATACTTGATTACATGAAATTTTTATTGGAATATTATACCCGATGTAAATACTGATCCCACATATCTTGAAACTCATGTTAGAAAGATCCCAATATGTCTTCTATGGTTTGAATAGTCCATTCTGATAGTCCATCTGTTTGAGGGTGGTAGGCAGTGCTCAAAAGAAGTTTAGTATCTTGGTATTTCTGAAAACTTTTCCATAATCATGATGTAAAATGGGGATAATGATAAGAAACAATCGATATGGGTACACCATGAAGTCTTATAACTTAATTAATATATAGTATTGATAAACATTCAAGTGGTAAATCATCTCTAATTGTAAGAAAATGTGATGACTTGGTAAGATGATAATCAATGGTCCATATTTTATCATTCCTTATTGTATTATTTGGTATTCCCATGAAAAAGTCCATTGTAATATCTTCCTATTTCCACTCAGGTGTGGGAAGAGGTTGCATGACTCCTCTAAGATGTTGTCTTCCAGCCTTCACCTATTGATAAACCATTCATCATGACACATAATCTGAAATCTCTCTCTTCATGTTGTCACACCAAAAATGTTCCTTCAAATCTATGTACATAATTGTGATATTAGGGTGTATATATAAATTCGAGCCATGAGCATCATCCATAAATTACCTTTTTAGATCAGGTATGTCAGGAACAAAAATTCTCTTCTGAAATTTCAAAATTCTATCTTTATATATGAAGTCAATAATCTACCATCATCCACATCTTAAATTTTTTTTTGAAACTCTTCATCATCAGCCTGAGAATTTTTATCCTTTCTAGTAAAGATGGTTTGGAAACCATTTGAAAAAGTATTGATATGTCACCTTACAATATTATTCCCATATCCATATTTACTATATCCATGAACATAAGATCCCTTTAAACTCTTATCTAGTTCAGAACTCCAGGATCTTTTCTATTCGAAGCATCTTCCACCTTATTTGCATTATCTAGTTGGTAGTGTATTGTGAAATCGAAATCCTTGAGTAGTTCAATACATCACCTTTTCCTCATGTTGAGTTCTTTTTTGTGAGAAAATATACTTCAAACTCATGTGATCATTATAAATCTCACATTTTCACCATAGAGATAGTATATCAATATCTTCAGAGGAAATATTACAACTGATAACTCAAGATCGTGAGTGGGATAGTTTTCTTAATGAATTTTTAGATATCATGATGCAAAGGAAATAAAACTATCATTCTTCATAAGGACACAACCACATCATTTCTTTGAAGCATCACTATAAATAACTAACCCATCATTCCCTGATGGTAGATTCATGATTGAAGCATTGAATAATCTTCTCTTCAATTCTTCAAAACATTCTTCACACTCTTTTGTAAATAAAAATTTAACCCCTTTACCTAAGATCTTGGTTAATGGGTTATCCAATCGAGAAAAATTTTAAACGAAATACCAATAGTAACTAGCTAAACCAATAAAACTGTGCACCTCAGTTATACTTGTCAGGGATAGAAATTCATGGATTGTCTTTATATTTGAAGTAATAACATGGATTTCATCCTTAGATATATTCTATCCAAGGAAAGAAATCTCCTGAATCAATAATTCAAATTTTTTAAACCTCCAATATAATTCATTTCATCTAATTGTTTTTAGAATAGTGTGCAAGTGATTTTCATAATCTTCAAAGCATTTTTAATATACCAATATATATTCAATAAACACCACTAAAAACTCATCAAGATATTCCTTGTATACTCTATTCATTAGATCCATGAAAAAAGTGGGTTCATTAGTCATTATAAAAGGCATTAATGTAAACTTGAAATCCCCATACCAGGTACATAATATTGTCTTCAGAATGTATTCCTTCTTTATGCACAACTTATGATATCCAGATCAAAGGTAAATCATTGAAAAATATTGATCTCCCTGATGTTGATCGAATATATCTCAATGCGAGGTATGGGATTCTTGTTCTTTATTGTTATATCATTGATCCCCCAGTTGTCAATGCACAACCTCCTAGATCCTTCTTTCTTCATAACAAAAAGTACAGGGGATCCCCATAGAGAAACACAGTGGGGAATAACTCCTTTATTATTCAATTCCTCTATTTTTTTCATTAGTTCCACTAGTTCCATAGTGGCCATTCTATAAGGGGTCTTCAATAAGGGCCTTGAATCATGAATTAAGTCAATGGAAAAATAAATTTCTCATTCTGGAGGATGTCCAAGTAAATTCTTTAGAAACACATCAATATATTCTTGCACAATAGGTACATCCTATATTTGAACAATCCATTCCTCACCCATAGTTATTTCACTATATTCCTCCCCAGCAGTTGAATTTAGTAGATCTACAAGGGGTCAATCTAGATGAGAATCATATGGTCATGTTTCTACTCTAATGATAAGGGATTATTTATGAGCATCAAAAATTATAACCTCCTTCATCTTACAATAAATTTTTACATCATGGTCCAAAATCCAATCTCTACTGAGTTTTATTTCAAATTCAATAATGGGTATAACGATGATATTAACAGTTAAAGAACACTTATATGACCTAATGGTAACTAATTCACAAAACATTATTTCAATGATATTTCCTTATAAGTTTTTACTGAAAACTCCCTTATTAAATAAAATTAGAAATATATAATTTTCTTGGAAAACTGGGAAGATATGAAAGAATGTGATGATACAAAATCAAATAAAACATTGGATAAATTTGAGAAAATGATTAGAGTACTTGCGAGCACGTCATTCTAAAATTCAACATCAGCATTTGTGATCGCATAAGCTTGGACTTTCTCTAATGGCCCTTTTAGACATAAGATTCCTTAGTGCTTAAAAAATTCATTTTCATAATTCCCAATTTCACTGCAATTTTAGCATTAAAAATTGATAGTGACTTTCTATCCCTTGAAATCACATTCCTGGTGGCATTTTTCACAACACTTGTAATAGACTTACATTACCTTCAAGCATATATCGGGGTGTTTCTTCCCACATTTAATATGGGATGGAATTTCAACTTTTCCCTTCTTCCCTTTATTTCCTTTTCCATAGTGTTTTGAAGATATCTTAATCTATTTCATTGCTTCAAAGTAATAAGTCTTAGAGAATTATTTTTCTATCTTGATATCTGATGAGACTATATCTTCGTATGATGATATGGATTGTAAGAATAATGTTCGACAGAGAATTGCTGTTAACCCATTAAGAATCAATCATTCTTACTTCTTGGGTTGCGTATATAATTTGTATCATTCCTTGATAAGCCTTTAAAGTTAGCCTCATACTTTGTGACATTCTTATCCTCTTTTTCCCTCAAAATCAAAAATTTCCTTTCCATATCCTCTCGATGCTCATGAGGAAATTATTTTCCTAAGAAAATCTTGGTAAAGACTCTCTATTCCACATTTGATACTTCTTTATCCTCCTCTGTGTTTCTAATTAATGACAACCATTGATCTAAATCTCATGTGAGGTGATAAACTTCCTTGACAACTTTTTCCATTTCCTACTCCCCAAAGCATGAAATATTTTCTCTAATGAACTTATCCATTGCTCATATACAAATGGATTAGTAGTTCCATTGAATGTTTGTGATTTTTTCCTCATGAAGTGGTCAAAAATTGATCATCTTTATTGTGGATATGGTTGCTTTATATGGGTAAGGTTATTCTTCATAACCTGAGTGAGTTTTCCTAGTATGGTTATTAGCTATTCAACACCAGTTTCATCACCCTGTCAATGATAATTATCATGAGTGGGAGGGAAATCCATACATGGATTGGGTGAATTGATACAATTTTCATTCCTTACACTATGTTCCATTTATAAACAATGGAATACACTATATTAGTTTATGAATCGCAAGACGTAATTCCAAACTAGTAAAATACCTAACAGAAATTGACTAGTTTATGAATATAATCCGTAATCATAAAAAAAATCATTGAGGAACTATTAACTCATAAATCCTTCATAAGTTTATATAATGAAAATGTTAATTATCCTAAGAATATCTCCTTGGAGTGTCATAACCCTGAGTGTTCTAAGACCCATTCTTGTGCACCAGTTCCTATTCGAGTCTAGCTCAATACAATGTTTTCAGGTTTTACCACTAGACACATTTGTGCCCCAGCTACCTCTACCAGCTCTTATCCATACAGGGATGTATTTCTTGGAAAATTCCCAAAATATCTACATGTGCAATATTCTAGGATGTTCTTATATACTAATACTCAAAGTCTATCTTAGGGTAATGTCCTCTAATCCAAGTTTTTCTAAATCTAGTTTCCATGGTTTGTAAAAAACATACTTTGATACCAACTATAATGCCTTGACCCTAGTTACATAGAGTTTTTTCTTTATTACATAACATTGGAATGATAACAAGGGATCAAATACTGAAAGACTGATCAATTTATTATCCTTGGAAGTACTAGATACATGCATAAGTTTTACATTACATTATGAAATGAAAAACAAAAGAAATTGTGTCTCCTTTGAACACGATCATATCTCATGGATTATCCCTACAAGTTATTCATAATATAATTCATCACATGTTGGAAAAAATAAAACATAAAAAGGGGTGTGCTCAGATTCTTAGTAAAGATAACAGTATAGCAGAAACATTCATAAATAAGAATAAACTTTTAAGGTAATATATAACACTAAAACACAAGCCTTTTAAACTTAAGAATCAATATAATATGAAAAATATAAATCAAATAATTCCATATAGTTATTCACATCTATATTCTTCTAGTTGAATAATCACATTTAATATCAATTGGTAATTTCATAATTATGGAATGCATAATGTTGGACATCATAACCACATAGTCAAGGCCTCATGCAAAGACTAAAAATAAGATTTTCTCAAGGCCTTGTGCCAAGACACTAGTTTGTCTCATGAGACCTACGGATTCATAGAGGAGCTATAGAGGGATCCCCCATCACTTACTATGTCCAATGAATTCCTCATATGAAAATGATGAAGTATAACATAGAAATTTGTATTAAAACTAGAATACATAATGTTAATACTTTAACCATAATCCTTCAATGTTATAAAATTAGCACATCAACATTAAATCATATCAAAAAACCTTCAATAAAATTTGGAAGTTTGTATCATAATAAATCAACTTCAATTATGTGTAAAATCCATCAATAGATGTTGACATAGATAAAATAAAAACTATTTGAGATAAATATCTCTGTCTATTTTGAAATAATTTGAAAGTCACAAAATTATAATAGAAAACATTTAGTTTGAAAATATTCTTAAAATCTTTTAAGGTAAGCTTTTAAGGTGTTATAACGGTGGAAAATTATTGCACCCACCATAGAAGTTAAAAAACATTCTTAGATTAATTTTTCAAAATGGTCATAAAGAACCTTTTTTGGAAAATGACAGAAATATTCCTTTGAAACCATTTTATAATGACTAACTCTTATTTTAAAAAAATATAAAAAATGTTTTGAAATACATTTTTAATAAACACTAATATGGATGATAAAGAATTCTCAATAAATTCTTACGTATAACAACCTCTGATAATAAAGAGATGGTAAAAAATAATACTTACCTTGTAATTTTCCTTTAATGAGGGTACTTTAACCTTCTGTATAATATTTAAATCATTTCTATTAAATTATAAAAAAATCTCATACATAAATATGATATCATACATGATCATCTAATATTTATTTGTTAATAATATTTCAGTAGTATCATTGTTTCGGGTTTTAACTGATTCAATTTCCATTATATGGTTTGTTATATAAGTTGTGTCTGTAATAGATAGGATGTATTATATACATATCCATAATGATTTTATGTTTTTAAACATTATTTTAAATCATAAAATGAAAATTATTCTGGAATTGTTACGATGAGGAAAGAATCTCATTGTGTTCATGGATATGATAATTTGTACATACACATGAGAAACAATATCATTATATTTATTGTAAAATCATATTAAATTGGATGGTATATCAAATATAAAAAATCATTAACATGTTATATTTTTTATTTAGATAAATTATACACATTATTATACCCATCCAAATAATGAAGTGTTGAATAACAAACTACACCACGACGTGGAGACGGTAAGTCGTACGTACGCATGTATGGTGACATTTTCATTCATAGGATTAGTATAATAATGGATATGGTTGTACCATATTTATAAAAACATCATAGTATGTATAATAATTGGATTTATTATTTTGGTATGGAAACAACAAAGAAAGAGGAAGTGGAAGAAGAAAAGAACTTTTAAAGAGGTGATGAAGTAATTACCTATTCTTCGGGTTCTTCCTTTTGATTTAACAAAAAGGGATCCATATCTTGAATTTATGATTAAATTAATGCTTATAAGATGATGTGAATGTATTTGGGAAGCTATTTGAGAAGGGTTTTTATGAGACAAATGTATTTGGAGGTGTCACATTAAGAGAAGGGGAAGTACCTTTTTATAAGAGAGGTGATGGTAACTTTAGGAAAAGCTTGAAATATTTGTTTATTATAAAATTTTATTATATTTCTAATGGATCCATATGGATTTATTTAGAGGATATGGTTGGGATGGGTAGAAATATTCTAAAATAACACCTTTTAGAAAATTCTAGGTCACATTATTAACCATATCTTTTAAATTTAATTCTTAGTTAAATAGTTTATCTCTTATCATGTCTTCTTGTATTTTTATATTACATGGTTAATAAACATACTATAAAATACCAATAGAACATCAAGTTGTTCATTAATGACATATCTATAATTGTATAAGGCCTTTATATGAACCTTATATTTTTAAGAATATTATATCATTTAATAATTTAGTATTTTTTTTAAACACATTTACATCAATTTTGACACTATTTAGTATTTGGTTTATGTGAAAGTTAAAAAAAATTATTACTTAAAAATAAAGACATTAAACCAACCCTAAAATATCATATTAAACTATAAAATTAGTTTAATTAATCAAAAATCTCAATTTACATTTATGTTGATATTTAGAATATAAATTATTTTAATCATTCATTAATAATGTAATTAATGAATCATCTTTGTGTCATTAATAAATTTAAATATTCAATTTATAAAAATTATAAATATAATACCATGATGTAGGAAATCGTTTTAGCTTTCTAATTAATAATTATATTCAAATTTATCTTATTTATATCTCTATATTAAAAATTGTTTAGTTATTAAACATTGAATTTTACACTTTTAACTCTTATTTAAATAAAATAATAATAACTGTCATAATATAATCCAATTAGATCAAAGAGGATAAAATATTTTTTATTATGGTTTATTTTGGTCAAAAAAACTTTATCAATATTATTATTACATGTTTTAGGGTGATTATAATATCATTTTTTCCTTTAATTAACCGTGGTAAATAAAATTCAAAAGATACTTTTCAAAAAAAATATTTTAATCCTATTGAACCAAATTTTACATACTGAGGGCAACAATGTCTCCTGGATTTTTGAAATTCAATTCACAGAATTGGTAAGATTATGATTTATGCAAATTTGTAAATGTTTCTAGAACGTGGGTAATTGACGTTAAAAAGTTTAGTAAAATTTAATACATCTAATTTTATTATAAAATGATTCTAATGAATTAAATTTAAACAATATAGGTATTATATAGCTATTTTTTCATTCAAATATATTTAAATAATAATAATAATTATTTAAATAAAATTCGCTTTTAAACAATAATATATTGTTTTTCACAATTCATCAAAAATTGAAGGTTTTTAGAAAAATACCAAAATTACCCAAAGTTAATTTTGATATTCCAAATCCTAAAATGAAGTTCAATTTGAAAATAAAATTTATAAAATTTTAAAAAATGGGTAATACTATTCATAACTACTTTTAAGATGGGTATTTTGATAGGTCGTGGAGCACTTGAACTCAATGTTCCATACATCATACACTGTTTTATTTTTCAAAGAGAAACGTATCATGGATGTTTGGGGTGTTACAAGCATCCCCAAATAGTGTATCATTGGTAATATATTTGGGGGTGAATGAAATAAAAATTCATTGAGAAGGCGAGGATCCTAAAGATTTCATCTTCTAAGTTGTCAATTAGGGGTTGAGGCCTACCATACTTAAGGCCATTAAGACATGATCATATTAAATGATGGACATAACCATTCCTTGGGACATCATGCATTGAGCCGATTATGATTTTACTTTGAGTAAAGTTATCATTGTTTTTTTGGATGTTGATCTTGAAGCTGATGGGTGCTTTTAAGATGGGGTCTAAGGGAATAGGTTTCGATTTTCTTTGATATTCGTTCAAGACGTTGGATACTCGAATGATGGCACAGGGTTCCAAGTGAGTTTGGAGGAACAACCTGAGGGTTCACCTGGGACTGTATGACATTAAAGGATGCCTTTATCCATGGTCTAAGGCCCCTTTACCTCAGATATTCTAGTTTTTTTTCATGTAAGGTGACAACTTCTTGGTGTATTGTGAGAACAGGTGAATTGTGTGTTTATTTATATGCATGTGCTGGTTTTTTATTTATTTATTGATCACACCTGCATAATCTTAAATAGAATGTATAAACACATGGGTGGCACCCTATATAGACTCATTGTCACACCCTACATGGGACCTTCAGTATGTGTGTATACATTATCATTTTTCATTTAGGTTAGGGTTTGTGGTCAAAAGATGGATCCTAGAATTTGAGTTCTCATGAATGTAAGGCAATAGCCCTTGAGGTTCTTAGCTGAGCTAGAGTTACCTTTTTTACTTTCATTTATGCTTCATCATGTTATGTGTATAAATATATCGTGGTCATCCATTGGTGACCCATTTACTACTTATTGTAAAATAGGACCAGTATTTGATGAAAGTTATATTTTTATATTCTATAAATGGAATGATGACGTGTTTATACATTTCCACTGTAATTTTTTATTACTTCAGTCAATGTATATTATTTATTGTACTTCCTCATTTGGAGGGTATGGTTTGAATCTTCTAATTATTTTTCCAGTATTATATATATAGATATATACTCAGACCACTATTATATAATCACATAAGAGTATATTCTCCCCACTAAAACACTATCACACCCTCTCCGATAGTTGGAAGTATTTGGCGTATGGGGAGGCATGCCTAAGGCCCAATTAAAATATGACCCAGGGGACTATTTGGAAGTGTAATCCAAGTTAGGGTGCTAAAATTAGTTAAGATTATTTGTTGATTGGGAATTAATAGAAGTGTTCGATTGACTAGTAATGATATTAAATTATTTTAGTTTTTAGGTGGTTTCTATTTGGGTTATTGTATACTAGATACTAGGATATCATCCGAACTGTATTTAGAACTCTTTCTTGGGTTCATGTAGCCCCATGCATGAGGTAATGACCATGTTTCCAGGGTGGTAATTATTGTTATATTATTTCGCATTTTACATTTTATTTTATATCCACCTCAAGTGGTGTAATTGGATTGTGATTTTACATATTATGGTTTGTGACATGTGATGCTTTTACTGGTACAGAATTGAATGAGATGTTGGACCCTTTCCCCCATATGGAAAGGGGTGTTGTGTTATTCTTGTTATGATTTTTTTAGGAACATAGGATGTTCAATATATATATTCTGGTTCTACAATATGAAAATCAATTGTGAAATTTTACATGTTATGTATTACATATGTTATATGGGCCTGGATATTATAATACCATGTAGGTATGATGGCATGGGGTGATGTGGATCAACTGGTTGGGCAGTGTGGTTGTTGGTTTCAGGAAACACGATTTGGTCGGATGGTCATGGATTGAGGGATATATGATACCATGCCCTAATATGGGTTGGTAATGATGCCATGAGGCTGGGATACCATAGGTCATGGTTGTGGTTGGGAAATGTAAGGGTACTGTGTTTACGTATCCTATTATCACATTCCAAATATATGAAATATATATATATATCATCTGGGATGTTTGACCATGTAATTTTATTAAGTGGGTTGACACCAAGACATCATGGATGGAGCATTGGGTAGGTGAGGATAGGGTGCTACTAATGAATGATAATGTTGAGACTACTAGGTTCAATAAGAGTAGGTACATGCTTAGGCTTAGGTACAGTTCCATGTACAGGAGGGTAAACTGCTAAATATGAAATATTTTGGGGCATGGATTGATGAACATATCAATGTGATCATGTTACATGTGATCCAGGGTACCGATAGTGGTGATCATGAAGAAAATCCTTTCATGGTGTATCATACTTGGGAGTTCTAGTCAAAACACCCCCACATTTTTAGGGTGAGGGTGGACCATAGGAGGCAAAGAATTTGATCAAGATGATGCAGATAATTATTTAGAATCTAGATTCACCTCTAGGGGGAATGGTGAAGCATTCTACCTATATATTTAATGAACTAAAAATGAACCAGTTGGATGTTCAGGTGTAGGCATGATTACATGAGGGACTATTCTAGAAGGATGTTGCTGCTAGGTTTTTTTATCATTTATTTTCAATGACCCACAGGGTGGAGTGAGTTCGAAAATTATTAAGGCTTCAGTAAGGTGAAATTTTAGTCATGGAGAATGTAGTGACATTCACTAAATTGTCTTGCTTAGCCACCGATATGGTGAGAGACAAATATAAGGACCCGGCCTTAAACATTACTTATTATTGAATTAAATGAATAATTCACATAGAGGATCTTTTCAGGTTTATAGTTTTAGAGAATTAGATCATAAATCATGCATTACATTCCACATTTAAACAAAGTGGTTAAATAAAAGATAGTATTCATTTTTTTCTCATCGACGAAAACATATTAAAAAAAACATGTATTCTTTCATGACACTGTCTTGACCCTATCATCACATCATGTAACATTCCCTTGACCTGTGAAAAACATTTCAAAAACTTGGGATGAGCCTAAAAATCTCAGTAACGGATATAAAAGTATGAAATGAAGACATTAGTCCATGTATGAAATAATACTTTACTCATAAAACATAATCACTTTAACATACCTCATCAAATCATGAATAAATCATATAAATCATAATACATAAAGGTAACTTGAGGCATTCATAACATTCTTACGTAGGGAGTAACCCTCTTGGTTACGTTTGGAATACCCATCACAGTATATTCCCTAAATCTATTTGGGGAAACCTTAACGTTTAACTCCTTTTCATTACCCAATGCATTAGAGAGCTATATCGGGCTCACCCACCCTTAATTTATCATGGAACCACCCGTCTTCATAATAATGCCCGAGAACCATAATAGAATCGTATCACATAAAACATGCATAAAGGAAACATAACATTTCCACATTTCAATCACAAGATATCAATATAACACATAGATATGATAAAAACATTATGAAAACCATTTTCAATACCAAAATAAAAGAAAAGTAAAACATGGTATTTATTTTTCATTCAAGAAAAAGTTATGGCATGTTGAGGAAGCTGAAACTCAAATAATGGTCACAGCGGCGGAGAAGTCGTTGTCACTGCATACGTACGACAAAAAAACATTCCCTTTTTTAGTTTAGTAAACGCTTTGTATAAAAATATTCCTTTTTAATAAACTTAAAAGTCAAAGGGGTTTATACACCGTATAAAATAAAGTTGTGTATAAAACAAAATATTCCTCAATGAAAGGAGATTGAGACGATGTCCCTTACAAAGACGGAATCCTTGGATTAAGGATAAACTAGTTACATAATTATGTGTGACAAACGAATGCAGAAAATATAAGTGGATATTAAGTGTAAAACAATCAGAGGTCATTCACACATATTCAAAGAACGACATATTCATGGAGTACAATTTTATCCCAAAGAATCAAAATTGGGTTAAGAAGTTCCCTTGCAAAAAATCGACAGCCCTACGACGTCACTTCAAACTTCGGAAAATGAGTTGATGAGAGATAAAAAGGGAATCTCATCACTTGGGCCTAAAATTTACATCAATAATGATATAGAAGAACATATCCCAACATTAGAATATGTAAATTAAAAGACCCAATAAAATATGTCTTTTAAAAAGAGGAGGGTGAAAAGTTCCCTTATCGACTTGGGTATCTTTGGAAACATACACCCCATGAAAGAAGGACAATACAACATTGATGTAAATACTCATAAACGAAAGTATATTACACAAAGAGTAAAATAATGGGCAGTACATATACCACTCAAAGGAAATGGTGGAAAATTCAGCATAAATCTCACAGGAATAAAAGTGAGATGAAAAAATCCCTTACGAAAACTCGACATCCTAACAGTGCCACTTAAAAATTCCAAAAATGGATTGATGAGATCAAATAGGGTCTCTCACCATATTAACATAAAATATACAGTAAGAGTAATTATAAAAGAACATCCCCCAACATAAAAAAGAGGATCTTAAAATAATTGACATAAAGGAGAGTACATAAAAAGAAAGAGAGAGGTTGGATCTCTTATCAAAATTCGGCAGCCTAATGGTTCCAATCAAAACTTCCAAAATGGATTGATGAGAGAAAATAGGGTCTCTCATCATATGAACATAAAAAGTATAGTAAGAGTAATATAAAATAACATCCCAATCATAAGAAAGATGAGATTAAAAGGAATTACATAAAAGTGTGTACCTAAAAATAAAGAGAGGGGTAGGATCCCTTACCTCGGGTCCGACTTGACTCAATCGTTCTTTAACCTCCTTAAAATTGGGTAACTCCCTTTGGTTTGAACCAAAAGGGTTTCTTGAAGAGCTTCCTGCCTAAGTTAAGGCTTCTAGGATGAGTAGAGGGATGTGGAGAGACAAAATGATCAGAGCTAGGCCAAGCCAAAGGCTTTAGAGGTGTGGTTAAGGAGGTAGAGGTGGGGTCCTTTTATAAGAGGAGAGGAGGGGCACTCTTGGAAAGGTATAAAATGTTACTTCATTTTCAAATGTGTTTTGGATTTTAAAGGTCACACATTGATGTATTTCGAGGATAAGGTGATAAGAGTTCAAAATTCACCCATCCAATAGGTTTTTCATATGTTTAGGTCTTATTTTTTACATTATCTTTTCATTTTATTTAAATCATTAATTAATGAGGTAATCGATGCATCATCATGGTGTCATCAAACATTTAATTTATTTAATGTCTAAAAATTATAAAAAAAATACTATGAAGTATAAAATCATTGTATCTTTCCAATGACTATTTATAGTAAAAAAATATGACTTGTATAACCCCATTTAAAAATTGTTTTAGTAAAACAATACATGTTTGTGTCATTTTTACTTTTACTTTAAGTAAAAGGCATTAATGTCATTATCTTACCCAAGTGGCTTCATGGGGTCCCAAAAATCGACCCATGGGTTTTATTGGTCGGCCATGACTCATCCAATAGGCTCAGGACAAGTGTCAAGGTCATTTCATAATATTAAAACATTATTTTTACCTTAAATTACACTAATTACCTCTAATCGTGATTAAAAACTTAAAAGTTACTATTCATCAAAAAATTATTTTAACACCATTGAACCATATTTTACTTCCTAATGAAAACCATGTATGTCGGATTTTTGAAATTCAAAACACAGAGGTGGTCAATTTTCATTTAAACGAAAAATCAGTTTTTTTAAGTACCACTTAGTGGTTTCACTATTCATCAAAAATTCAAGTTTTTCAGAAAAATACAAAAAATTCACCCTAAGCTATATTTGATATTCCAAATTCAAAAATGATGTCTATTTTAAAAAATTAAAAACATATAAGTTAAATTAATTAATTTAATAATTAATTCCCGCTGTCAGAATAAATAGTGTGTTTTTATGAAATAATATATATCAAAAGATTGACACTAGTTTAAGTCCAATTTCAAAGTGAAATTAATTAGAATGACCACTATTGGATTAAATGGTAAAAATGTATTCTAATTTCACTTTAAAACCATTTCAAAAGATAATATAATCATATAAATAAATTAGATTAAAAAGATGTTTTGAATTAAAATACAACATTTTTCACTATTCATTAAAAAAATGAACTTCATCGGAAAAATACCAGAAATTTACACAAAGTAAATTTTGATGTTCCAATTATAAAGAAGAATTTTATTTTGTCAAATATAACACATAAAATTGTCAAAAAGTGGATTTAAAAGAGGTTCTCCATCAAAAGGCAGTTAATCAACCATTTAAAGAATATTAGAATGTTTACGCTTAAAATTGGATTCATTCGCATTTTTAATCCTCTAACATTTATTGTAAAAAGTAAAAATATTTGAAAAACATATATAATCATTTTGTAGTCAGTTATGTTCATTCCCATCATTACAACGTCTAGGTGTTAACTATCATTTAAAATAAAATTATTTTATTATTAGAGTGCAACGTAAGATTTCAATGGAACCCGTTGTTGCGTATTGGGTAAGCCATCAAGCATAGAGTTCCATTTAAATTAATATTAAAATTTTATTCACAAATAGGGATAAATATAAAGATTTCATATTATTTATTTACCTGGGGTGTTACATCCTTCCCCCCTTTTGGGAATTGCGTCTTCGCAATTTTAAAATTGGGCTCGGAAACATCATTGATAGTCCCACATCGGAACAAGAGTCGGTAAAACAATCACTTTAAAAGAAAGAAAGAGAAGCACATAGGTCACCTTAGTTAACCCATACGAGGTTTCCATGTAGGAAAACATGGATATGGAAGAAAAATCAAAGGGTCATGTTCTGAGAGAGAGTGATAGAAAACATGTTTATGAGAAAGTTAACCACAAGAAAATCACAAACTTGTGGTGGGTTAAACGGTATTTGATTCCCCAGTAGGAAAAGTTAGTAGAAAACATTTTTGTTTTAAGTTACTTTTCATTGAAGAATTTATTCTTGATCTTAAGGAAACATACTTACTTGTCATGTTGACTTTCAACTTTTACTATATTTCTTACACAAACTCATACTTTCCCCAAATGATGAGTATTTAAGAAGACTTTTTCACATTAAGAGTACAATAATAAACTTCTTGAGAATCACCTAATCCACAAAAGAGAACTATATATCTCCCATGTCTTTAGACCCTCACCAAAACAAAAATTGTTAGAACAATATCAGATAATCCAGAAAAGGATAACCCTTTATAAAAAGAAAATCTATTCTTAATATCCAAAATTTGTCCAACAAAACCCAAAGATCAACGAGGACCATTTGATAAAAAACTTCTCCATAAAATTCTTCAAAGTAAACCAAACTAAGATCGAAACCCAAATATTTGAAGGATTTAGTCACATAGTCTTCCAAGGTACAAATTAACACTTATCTCCAAATAACATCAGTTGATCTAAAAGTCTCATATTTAAACCTAATCACATATCCTCCATGATAGGATAATAATTTCCATAGATAACCCAAAATAAACTTACTCTTAATTCATAAAATAATATAACTAAAAAGAATAAGTCATACTAACCAGGGCCTTCATGTAGTCCAGTGGTAGGTGATAAATACCAGTCGCACTTTGGTTGTGGGTTCGATTCCTACAGCTTTGTCCGACGTGACGGGTTGTCACACGGTCTGCGTGTTGTCCTTTTTATAAAACTCTAAAAATAACCCTAACATGTTTTAACCTCAATAGTTTCCTTATACCTCTCATTTTCATCCAAATTCATTACGATATCAACTTCTTAATTCTTGAAGTCTTATTTCACCACAATAAAATAAAATGATTCCCAAAATGAATAACAGCATACCTTGATCATGGTGTCCACTCGGTTTCATCGTCATCATGTTCACGTAGGTAGAAGTCCCATGCATTACAACAATGATTTAGATATCCTTCAAAATCATTTTCTTCCTCCATCCAAATACACCTTGTACAACATGGGTCATATGGGTGTTTACAGAAAAACAGTTTTGGAAAATAATCATGTATGACATATAATTCCAAAACATCTGATAAAACAGGATTTCTATAAAATAGTCAGACAGAATTTGAGTTGAAACTTTCTATTATTGGTCCTTTTAAAATACCATAAGTATGTGCTGAGAGACTATATTTTAAAAGCAAATATAAATAGGTTGCACAAGGGTCTCCTTCCTCAGCACCATTTTTAAAATCATAATATCATTCAAATTCTTGTGATAAGGTAAAATATTTGAAAATACCTTGATAATATTCACCTTTCATGAAAATATGAGAATATTGTTAAAATAGTATTTGTCTAAATACAACCCATGATCCATGATGATAAATAGGTATAGTGAAGGTGTTTGATATCTCAAACAACTGCTTGCAATTGAGTTATATGCAAGAAAAAGTTTTACAATCATCCGAACATAAATTTGCAATAATTATTTCAAGCATGTCATTAGGAAGAGATAGGAATGTCATTTGAGATCATCCTCATTCCATTCATAACTGACTTTACTTTACCTAAAAAAATTATAAAACAAGGATTTAACTGAAATAATAGATATAGGGACTAACCATGTGTCTAACAAAAACTCCTAATCCCTAAAGTTGTCTAAACCGACCTCTACTACCAACTATAAGGACCTGGCCTTAAACATTACTTATTATTGAATTAAATGAATACTTCACATAGAGGATCTTTTTAGGTTTAGAGTTTTAGAAAATTAGATCATAAATCATGCATTACATTCCA
Source organism: Viscum album (assembly GCA_963277665.1). Lineage (NCBI taxonomy): Eukaryota > Viridiplantae > Streptophyta > Magnoliopsida > Santalales > Viscaceae > Viscum > Viscum album. The sequence goes on along the minus strand of OY728159.1, from coordinate 1,414,050,649 downwards.
CATTTAAACAAAGTGGTTACAAAAAAGATAGTATTCATTTTTTCCCATTGACGGAAACATATTTAAAACAAAACATGGATTCTTTCATGACACTTCTTTGACCCTGTCATCACATCATGTACCTTTCTCTTGACCTGTGAAAAACTTTTCAAAAACTTGGGATGAGCATAAAAAGCTAATTAAGGGATATAAAAGTACGAAATGAAGACATTAGTCCATGTATGAAATCATACTTTACTCATTAAACATAATCACTTTAACATACCTCATCAAATCATGAATAAATCATATAAATCATAAGACATAAAGGTAACTTGAGGCATTCATAACATTCTTGTGTAGGGAGTAACCCTCTTGGTTACGTTTGGAATACCCATCACAGTATATTCCCTAAATCTCTTCGGAGAAACCTTAACGTTTAACTCCTTCTCATTACCCAATGCATTAGAGAGCTATATCGGGATCACCCACCCTTATTTTATCACGGAACCACCCATCTTCATAATAATGCCTGAGAACTGTAACAGAATCATATCACATAAAACATGCATAAAGGAAACATAACATTTCCACATTTCAATAAAAAGATATCAATACAACACATTGATATGATAAAAACATTATGAAAACCATTTTCAATACCAAAATAAAAGAAAAGTAAAACATGGTATTTATTTTTCATTTAAAAAAAAGTTATGGCTTGTAGAGGAAGCTGAAACTCAAATAATGGTCATGGCGGCGGAGAACTCATTGTCGCCGCATACGTACGAAAAAAAACATTCCCTTTTGTCGTTTAGTAAGCACTTCGTATAAAAATATTCCTTTTGAATAAACTTAAAAGTCAAAGGTGTTTATACACCATTAAAAGAAAGTTGTGTATAAAAAAAATATGTCTCAATGAAAGGAGATTGAGATGATGTCCCTTACAAAGACGGTATCCTTGGATTAAGGATAAATCAATTACATAATTATGTGTGACAAACGAATACACCAAATATAAGTGGATATTAATTTAAAAACAATCAGAGTTCATTCACACATATTCATGGAATGACATATTCAAGGAGTATAAATTTATCTCAAAGAATAAAAATTGGGTTAATAAGTTCCCTTGCAAAAATTCGACAGCCATACGACGTCACTTCAAACTTCAGAAAATGAGTTAATGAGAGATGGAAAGGGGATCTCATCACTTGGACCTAAAATTTACATCAACAAGGATATAGAAGAACATATCCCAAAATTACAATATATAAATTAAAATACCCAACAAAAGAAGTCTTTTAAAAAGAGGAGGGTGAAAAGTGCCCTTATCGACTTGGGTATCTTTCGAAACATACACCCCATGAAAGAAAGACAATACAACATTGATGTAAAAACTCATAAATGAAAGTATATTACACAAAGATTAAAATAATGGGCATTACATATACCACTCAAAGGAAATGGTGGAAAATACATCATAAATCTCACGGAAATAAAAGTGAGATGAAAAAATCCCTTACGAAAACTTGGCAGCCTAACGGCGCCACTTAAAACTTCCAAAAATGGATTGATGAGATAGAATAGGGTCTCTCACCATATTAACATAAAATGTACAGAAAGTGGAATTATAAACGAACATCCCCCAACATAAAAAATAGTATCTTAAAATAATTGACATAAAGTAGAGTACTTAAAAAGAAAGAGAGAGGTTGGATCTCTTACAAAAATTCGGCAGCCTAACGGCGCCAATCAAAACTTCCAAAATGGATTGATGAGAGAAAATAGTGTCTCTCATCATATAAACATAAAAAGTACAGTAAGAGTAATATAAAAGAACATACCAATCATTATAAAGATGATCTTAAAAGGAATTACATAAAAGAGTGTACTTAAAAAGAAAGAGAGGGGTAGGATCCCTTACCTCGGGTCCGACTTCACTCGATCGTTCTTTAACCTCCTTAAAATTGGGTAACTCCATTTGGTTTGAACCAAAAGGGTTTCTTGAAGAGCTTCATGCCTAAGGTAAGGCTTCTAGGATGAGGATAGAGATGTTGAGAGACAAAATGATTAGATCTTGGCCGAGCTAAAAGGCTTTATAGGTGTGGGTAAGGTGGTAGAGGTGGGGACCTTTTATAAGAGGAGAGGAGGGGCACTCTTGGAAAGGTATAAATTATTACTTCATTTTCAAATGTGTTTCAGATTTTAAAGGTCCCAAATTGATGTATTTCGAGGATAATGTGATAAGAGTTCAAAATCCACCCATCCAATAGGTTTTTCACATGTGTAGGTCTTATATTTTACATTATCTTTTCATTTTATTTAAATCATTAATTAATGAGGTAATCGCTGCATCATCATGGTGTCATCAAAAATTTAATTTATTTAATGTCAAAAAATTATAAAACAAATACTATGATGTAGGAAATATTTTTCTTATTCCAATGACTATTTATAGTAAAAATTATGACTTGTATAACCCCATGTAAAAAAAAATTTAGTAAAACAATACATGTTTGTGTCATTTTTACTTTTACTTTAAATAAAAGGCATTAATGTCATTATCTTACCCAAGTGGCTCCATGGGGTCCCAAAAATCAACCCATGGGTTTTCTTGGTTGGACATGACTCATCCAACAGGGTTAGAACAAGTTTCAGGGTCATTTCATAATATTAAAACATTATTTTTACCTTAAATTACACTAATTACCTCTAATCGCGATTAAAAACTTAAAAGTTACTATTCATGGAAAAAATTATTTTAATCCCATTGAACCACATTTTACTTCTTAATGAAAACTATGTATGTCAGATTTTTGAAATTCAAAACACAGAGGTGGTAAAATTTCATTTAAACGAAAAATCAGTTTTTTTAGGTACCACTTAGTGGTTTCACTATTCATAAAAAATTCATGTTTTTCAGAAAAATACCAAATATTCACCGTAAGATATATTTGATATTCAGAATTCAAAAATGATGTCTATTTTACTAAATTAAAAACATATAAGTTACATTAATTAATTTAATAATTAATTCCCGTTGTCAGAACAAATACCGTGTTTTTATGAAACAATATATATCAAAAGATTGACACTAGTTTAAGTCCAATTTCAAAGTGAAATTAATTCCAATGACCATTATTGGATTAAATGGTAAATATATATTCTAATTTCACTTTAAAATAAATTCAAAATATAATCTAATCATATAAATAAATTTGATTAAAAAGAGGTTTTGAATTAAAATACAACATTTTTCACTATTCATTAAAAAATGAACTTTAACGGAAAAATACCAAAAATTAACACAAAGTAAATTTTGATGTCCCGATTCTAAAGAAGAATTTTATTTTTTCAAATATAACACATAAAATTGTCCAAAAGTGTATTTAAAAGAGGTTCTCCATCAAATGGCGGTTAATCGACTATTTAAAGAATATTATAATGTTTACGCTTAAAATTGGATTCATTCGCATTTTTAATCCTCTAACATTTATTGTAAAATGTAAAAATATTTGACAAACATATATAATCATTTTTTAGTCAGTTCTGTTCATTCCTGTCATTACAACGGCTAGTTGTTAACTATCATTTAAAATAAAATTATTTTATTATTAGAGTGCAACGTAAGATTTCAAAGGAACTCGTTATTGCGTATTGGGAAAGACATCGAGCATAGAGTTACCTTTAAATTAATATTAAAATTTTATTCATAAATAGGGATAAATATAAAGATGTCATATTCTTTATTTATCTGGGGTGTTACATCCTTCCCCCCTTTTGGGAATTGTGTCCTCGCAATTTTTTAATTGGGCTCGGAAACATCATCGAAAGTCTCACATCAGAACAAGAGTGGGTAAAACAATCACTTTAAAAGAAATAAAGAGAAGTATAGAGGTCAACCTAGTTAACCCATACTAGGTTTAAATGTAGGAAAATATGGATATGGAAGAAAAATCAAAGGGTCATGTTTTGAGGGAGAGTGATAGAAAACATGTTTAGGAGAAAGTTAACCACAAAAAAATCACAAACTTGTGGTGGGTTAAACGGTATTCGATTCCCCAGTAGGAAAAGTTAATAGACAACATTTTTTTAAGTTAATTTTCATTGAGGAATTTATTCTTGATCTTAAGGAAACATACTTACTTATCATGTTGACTTTCAACTTTTACTAGATTTCTTACACAAACTCATACTTTCCCCAAATGATGAGTATTTAGGAAGACTTTTTCACATTAAGAGTGCTATAATCAACTTCTTGAGAATATCCTATTCCACAAAAGGGAAATATATATTTCCCATGTCTTTAGACCCTTACCAAAGCCAAAATTGTTAGAAAAAGATCAGATAATCCAGAAAAGGATAACCCTTTATAAAAAGAAAATCTATTCTTAATCTCAAAAATTTGTCCAAACAAACCCATAGTTCAACGAGGACCATTCGATAAACAACTTGTCCATAAAAATCTTCAAAGTAAACCAAACTAAGATTGAAACCCAAATATTTTAAGGATTTAGTCACATAGTCTTCCAAGGTACAAATTAATACTTATCTCCAAATAACATCAGTTTCTCTAAAAGTCTCATATTGAAACCAAATCACATATCCTCCATGATAGGATAATAATTTCCATAGATTACCCAAAATCAACTTACTCTTAATTCATAAAATCATCTAACTAAAATGAATAAGTCATACTAACCAGGGACTTCACGTAGTCTAGTGGTAGGCGATAAATACCAGTCGCAGTTTGGTTGTGGTTTCGATTCCTGCATCTTTGTCCGACACGACGGGTTGTCACACGGTCTGCGTGTTGTCCTTTTTATAAAACTCCAAAAATAACTCTAACATGTTTTAACCTCAATAGTTTCCTTATACCTCTCATTTTCATCCAAATTAATTACGATCTCAACTTCTTAATTCTTGAAGTCTTATTTCACCACCATAAAATAAAATGATTCCCAAAATGAATAACAACATACCTTGATCATGGAGTCCACTCGGTTTCATATTCATCTTGTTCACGTAGGTAGAAGTCCCATGCATTACAACAATGATTTAGAGATCCTTCAAAATCATTTGCTTCCTCCATCCAAATACACCTTGTACAACATGGGTCATATGGGTGTTCACAGAAAAACAGTTTTGGAAAATAATCATGTATGACATATAATTCCAAAACATCTGATAAAACATGATTTCTATAAAATAGTCAGACAGAATTTGAGTTTAAACTTTCTATTATTGGTCCTTTTAAAATACCATAAGTATATGCTGAGAGACTATATTTTAAAATCAAATATAAATAGGTTGTGCAAGGGTCTCCTTCCTCAGCACCATTTTTTAAATCATAATATGCTTCAAATTCTTGTGATAAGGTAAAATATTTGGAAATACCTTGATAATATTTACCTTTCATGAAAATATGAGAATATTGTGAAAATAGTATTCGTCTAAATACGACCCATGATCCACGATGATAATGAGGTATAGTGGAGGTGTTTGATATCTCAGACAACTGCTTTCAAGTGAGTTGTATGATAGAAAAAGATTCACAATCATCCGAACATGACTTTTCAATAATTATTGCAGGCATGTCATCAGGAAGAGATAGGAATGTCATTTGAGATCCCCCTCCTTCCATTTGTAACTGACTTTACTTGACCTGAAAAAAAAAGTTATAAAAAAAGTATTTAACTGAAATAATAGATATAGGAACTAACCATGTGTCTAACAAAAACTCCTAATCCCTATAGTTGTCTAAACCGACCTCTGATACCAACTATAAAGACCCAGCCTTAAACATTACTTATTATTGAATTAAATGAACAATTCACATAGAGGATCTTTTCAGGTTTAGAGTTTTAGATAATTAGATCATAAATCATGCATTACATTCCACATTTAAACAAAGTGGTTACATAAAATATTGTATTCATTTTTTTCTCATAGACGGAAACATATTTAAAACAAAACATGGATTATTTCATGCCACTTCCTTGACCCTATCATCACATCATGTACCTTTCCCTTGACCTGTGAAAAACATTTCAAAAACATGGGATGAGCATAAAAAACTCAGTAAAGGATATAAAAGTACGAAATGAAGACATTAGTCCATGTATGAAATCATACATTACTCATAAAACATAATCACTTTAACATAACTCATCAAATCATGAATAAATCATAGAAATCATAAGACATAAATGTAACTTGAGGCATTCATAACATTCTTACGTAGGGAGTAACCCTCTTGGTTATGTTTGGAATACCTGTCACAGTATATTCCCTAAATATCTTCAGAGAAACCTTAACGTTTAACTCCTTCGCGTTACCCAATGCATTGGAGAGCTATATCGGGCTCACGCGCCCTAAGTTTATCACGGAACCACCCGTCTTCATAATAATGCCCGAGAACCATAACAGAATCGTATCACATAAAACATGCATAAAGGAAACATAACATTTCTACATTTCAATCACAAGATATCAATACAACACATTTATATGATAAAAACAATATGAAAACCATTTTCAATACCAAAATAAAAGAAAAGTAAAACATGGTATTTATTTTTCATTCAAAAAAATTTATGGCTTGTAGAGGAAGCGGAAACTCAAATAATGGTCACGGTGGCGGAGAAGTCGTTGTTGTATTATACGTACGAAAAAAAAACATTACCTTTTGTCATTTATTAAACTCTTCATATTAAAAGATTCCTTTTGAATAAACATAAATGTCACACCCTGACCAATGCCTTATTTTAACTTAATTATTTTGGGTCTCGTTTTTGAATTTGTGTTTTGAACCGGTTTTAAATTAAAAGAAAATCTCGTTTTTATACGAACACGTGAGCGTATGCACGCCCTGCACAGCCCCTAATTTTTTTTTTGTTAAGGGATTGTTTGTTATTGAATGTTTTGTTTTTGAGACACGCAACCATGCGCGCGACCCCGCGCGTGAGACCGTGCACGGTGTCCGCTCTCAGGTGATAATTTTATTATTATTAATTTGGTTAATATTTTAATTAGGGATTTTTTATTCTTTCAGATTTTATTTATTTATTTTATTTCATTTTATTCACTCTATTTATTTATTTTTATTTCATTTTATTTATTTATTTCATTTCATTTTATTAATTTTATTTATTCATTTTTATTTCTATTTCATTTCATTTTATTTATTTATATTTCTATTTCATTTTACTTATTTATATATTTTTATTTTTATTTATTCTATTTACTCTTTTATTTTTTTTCTTTTGCTTTGCCTTAGGGTTTCATCTCCCCCCCCCTATTTCGGCGCTCTCTTTTTTTCCTCCCTGGTTCCATCGCGAGCTCCCTCCCCCTTCTCCCGATCTCGGCGCAACCGCCCCTCCCCCACCTTGAGCATGCCGCCGTCCCGGCCTCCTTCCAGCATCCGCACCAGGTGCGCCCGCCGCCGTCCCGGTAACCTCTGGCCTCTGCCCCAGGCGCGCCCGCCGCCGTCCCGGCCTCCGTCCGGCCTCCGCCTCAAGCGCACCCCCCCTTCTGTGCTCCCCTCCGGCGAGCCACCGCCGGTGCCCCGCTCTCCCTCCCTTGGTTCCCCAGTCGCGCGCCTCCCTCTCTTTGAGCCTGCCTCCCCGCTTGCTGACCGGATAGACGCGCCACCACCGTCCTTCCTCGAACCTGCTACTATCGTTGTCGCCATCCCGGGCACAGGCCGTCGCTGCCTTCACTGGTGAGACAACTCCCTCCCTCTCCTTCTTCATTTGGCCAATTTTTTTTCCTCCTTCGCGCTACATTATTGTATTTGGCCGAACCCTAGCCTGTTCGGTGTGCCTTCGATTTCCAGTTTTCCCCTATTCTAGGTTGGTGTAGATGGCCTCTTGTGGCCCTTCGGATTGTGTCCCAACAATTACCGCTGAAGGCAAGGCGGTTTCATGTGTTTCGGTCCATCTTGGGTCTTCGGTCACCATTTGAGGTGAGGATTATCTTATTGACTTGTTTGATTTAGTTGGTTTTTGATTCAATTGCTTCGATAATTTGTTTTTATGTTTCGCATTAGACCCCTTGCGGTGTGATTGACGTGCGACGAAGTTTGTGCCCTTCTTTTGTGAAGTTTTCCACACCGATGTAAGTTTTTTTTTCCACTGCTGTATTCTGCACTGTCCGTGATAATTAATTTGCGACTTGAAATGTTTAGTATAATTTTATTTATGTGGAATTTCATGAATTTGAGTTTCTTTTATGAGAAAATTTGGCATTTTGTGTGGGCAAAGCTTATTGTGTTTATTTGGGGAATATTTTTTACCTGCTTAAGTAAGTTTGGTGTTCTATGATTTATCTTTTTGGTGCGAAACTAGTATTTAAGAAGTTTAGTATTCCTTTGATATTTTATATCATGTTTTTATATAATCGGGTGTGTTTTTTGAGGAAAACCCATGTTGTTTTAATTGATGTTAATTTATAAATCATGAAGTTGGTTATTTAAATTATTGTAAGTGATGCGAATGATGTTTTGAAAGGTTTAGTATGATTTTGATTTTTAAAAATTAAAAGGGATTTGGGTGTTTTGAGGTATGTCCTTTGTTTCTTTATTCATGGTTATTTTATGATTTCTGGAATTGATTTATTTAAGGACATTAAAATTTCAAATCTTTCTCTGCTTGAGGGTTGGGTGCGTTTTCTTTTTCTAGAACTGTTTTAGGCGTTGTGCATGAAACTTTTCTGTGGAAAAACCCATGCTGAATTATTTATCAGTGTTTTTTTTAACTATGCAGTTCGTCTATTAAAATGTGTGTAGGCTGCAGATGTTGTTTTGGAGTTCTTTAGGTGTGTGCGTTGTCTCAAAATGGTACCCATGTGTAAATGACGATTCTTGGGATGCAGCGTATCTTGTTTCATCTGGGCGTTGCGCTTTGCTTCGTTGGTTTTGGGCCGCGCGTGTCGAGAAATCCCACATGTACATGCATAGGGTAAGACATATATATATATGTGCCATCTTTGTACATATTCCCTCATGGCGCGGGGAATATGTGCAATGCAGCCAGTGGCGCGTATATATATATGTATAAATGCATGTGTGTGTGCGCGCCAAGTGTCGGTTCGAGTGGCCATCGACAGATAGCGACAAGTTTGAGGTAGGTCCTCTATGCCTATGCCTTAAATTTGAGATTCATCATTTCTTGCTTGTTTTAAAAATATGCTTTACATTTACGCTATATACACATGCTATGAAATCTGGTTACGGTTGTTAGAAATGATTTCGCCTTTGATTGGGAAATTTAAATGTATTTTTAATGATATCGGTCTTAAGTGACCTTTTATTGAAAAATTGATTTCTTAAGTGGTTCTGAATTAGTAATGTGTATTTCCAAAGGTGTTTGGCCTTTTAGCTGATTGATTTTTAAAAGTGTACCCTTTATGTATTTAAGCATGTTTGGCATCTTAAGAATGTTTTATGAAAGGCCCGGTTGGCACTTTAAGATTTGGTTTGCGAAAATAGAAAACCCATTTTTAGTCATTCCCCCTTAAATTTGAAAATAAAATGTGATGCAAGTGTTAATGAGTGGTTTGTGATATGTGCCTAGTGTAAAGGCTTGTGTGTATTTATGTGATGTAAAGAGGGGGAATGCACTTAAGTAGGGAGTGCGGTGGTGAAAGGTTGAATGAATTTTAGATAAAGAAAGTGTAATGTACTTGTTTGATTGTTTAATGAAGAAAACTCACCACCATTTGAAATAGAGCACAATGGGAAAACCCGGGTATCTAGGTGGGTGACCAGGACTAGTACGCTAGATGACACGGCAGGGGTTCGTCTCGGTTTGTCTAGCAGGATTGACGCAACAACACTAACTAAACATATGAAATTCTGAGGGTCGTGGCCTTCTAAGCCACGTTTGCTGAGGGTCGTGGCCTTCTAAGCCACGTTTTCTGAGGGTCGTGGCCTTCTAAGCCACGTTTCACTGAGGTACGAGGTCTTTAGTTTCCCACTTGTTTTAGCTACCTATAGGGATTACCCATGGTGCTCACTTTTTGTTATGCTGCTAATGATGTAACTTTCTTTTCAGCTGTTTCATACTTGATGTCTTGTTTGTGAAAACCATATCTTAACCCAAACTGGTTTCTTTTCATTTTGAAATGTTAATGCATGCTCGAAACCTATTTTGAAAATGTAGTGGGAGTAAAAGGCTTTCCCTGAAAATTCAAACTTGTTACTTGAATTTGAGAAGAAGGAAAACACTATTTTTGTATATCTTATTTTCCAAACTGGCATTGGTTGGATTTCTTATTAAAGGCAGAGGCATAGGATGTGGTTGTTCTTGGCTTTCCTACTGAGCATCTCGGTGCTCACGCCTACTTTACTTTTCAGTTGTAGGTCTCAGTCTTGGATCGCTTTTGGAAGTGAGTGGTTGTCGTACCGTGTTGATCCACGGGGTCACCTGAGGTATGTCGTGTTTCTTTATTTATTCCTTTTTCTGCTGCACGTCGTTCAGTTTGTTTTCCTTTATTTATATGCTTGTTCAGTTTATGTTTTCTTGTCTTTTTCATGGGCCAAACCGTTCCCAACTGGTTTGTTTTGATGCCCGGCACTAGTTGTCAGCCCGTGGGGATCGGGAACGCCCTTCGGGCCATGTCGCGGACCGGGTCGGGTGTCGGGTCGGATGGCGATCCGGCCTGGTTCGTGATAATAAAAGTCAAATGGGTTTATACACCGTATAAAATAAAGTTGTGTATAAAACAAAATATTCCCCAATTAAAGGAGATTGAGACGATGTCCCTTACAAAGACGGTATCCTTGGATTAAAGATAAATCAATTAAATAATTATGTGTGACAAACAAATACACCAAATATAAGTGGATGTTAAGTGTAAAACAATCAGAGGTAATTCACACATATTCATAGAACGACATATTCAAGGAGTACAAGTTTGTCCCAAAGAATCAAAATTTGGTTAGGAAGTTCCCTTGCAAAAATTCGACAGCCCTACGACTTCACTTCAAACACCAGAAAATGAGTTGATGAGAGATAAAAAGGGAATATCATCACTTGGACCTAAAATTTACATCAATAATGATATATAAGAACATATTTAAACATTACAATTTGTAAATTAAAAGACCCAACAAAAGAAGTCTTTTAAAAAGAGGAGGGTGAAAATTTCCCTTGCCGACTTGGGTATCTTTCAAAACATACACTCCATGAAAGAAGGACAATACAACATTGATGTAAATACTCATAAAAGAAACTATATTACACAAAGAGTAAAATAATGGGTAGTACATATACCACTCAAAGGAAATGGAGGAAAATGCAGCATAAATCTCATGGAAATAAAAGTGAGATGAAAAAATCCCTTACGAAAACTCAACAGCCTAACGGTGCCACTTAAAACTTCCAAAAATGGATTGATGAGATCAAATAGGGTCTCTCCCCATATTAACATAAAATGTAAAGAAAGAAGAATTATAAAAGAACATCCCCCAACATAACAAATAGTAGCTTTAAAGAAGTGACATAAAGAAGAGTACTTTAAAAGAAAGAGAGAGGTTGGATCTCTTACAAAAATTTGGCAGTCTAACGGCGCCAATCAAAACTTCCAAAATGGATTGATGAGAGAAAATAGTGTCTCTCATCATATGAACATAAAAAGTACAGTAATATTAATATAAAAGAACATCCCAATCATAAGAAAGATGATCTTAAAAGTAATGACATAAAAGAGTGTACTTAAAAAGAAAGAGAGGGGTAGGATCCCTTACCTCGGGTCCGACTTGACTCGATCGTTATTTAAACTCCTTAAAATCGGGTAACTCCCTTTGGTTTGAACCAAAAGGGTTTCTTAAAGAGCTTCCTGCCTAAGGTAAGTCTTCTAGTATGAGGATAGGGATGTGGAGAGACAAAATGATCAGAGCTTGGTCGAGCCAAAGGCTTTATAGGTGTGGGTAAGGAGGTAGAGGTGGGGGATTTTATAAGAGGAGATGAGGGGCACTATTGGTATAAGGCCCCAGCCTTAATACTTACTTAATCTTGAGTTATTACAATATTACACATTGAGGATATTTTCAGGTTTAGAGTTTTAGAGAATTAGATCATAAAACATTCATTACATTCCACATTTAAACAAGTGGTTACATAAAGATAGTATTTATTTTTCTCATCGATGGAAACATATTTAATATAAAACATGGATTCTTTCTTGACACTTCCTTGACACTGTCATCACATCATGTACATTTCCCTTGACCTTTGAAAATCATTTCAAAAACTTGGGATGAGCATACAAATCTCAATAAGTGATATGAAAATATGGAAAGGAAACATGAGTACATGTATACATAAGAATCAATGAAATCATACTTTACTCATAAAACATAAGCACTTTAACATACCTCATGAAATCATGAATAAATCATAGAAATCATAATACATAAAGGTAACTTGAGGAATTCATAACATTCTTACGTAAGGAGTAACCCTCTTGGTTACGTTTGGAATACCCATCACAGTATATTCCCTAAATCTCTTCGGAGAAACCTTAGCGTTTAACTCCTTCGCGTTACCCAATGCATTGGTGAGCTATATCGGGCTCACCTGCCCTTAGTTTATCACAGAACCACCCGTCTTCATAATAATTCCCAAGAACCACAACATAATCATATCACATAAAACATGCATAAAGGAAACATAACATTTCCACCTTTCAATCACAAGATATCAATACAAAACTTTGATATAAAAACATTATGAAAACCATTTTCACTACCAAAATAAAAGAAAATTAAAACATGGTATTTATTTTTCTTTTAAAAAAAAGTTATGGCTTGTATAGGAAGCCGAAAATAAAATAATGGTCACGGCGATGGAGAAGTCATTGTCACCGCATACGTACGACAAAAACATTCTCTTTTGTCATTTAGTAAAACGCTTCGTATAAAAAAGATTCCTTTTGGATAAACGTAAAATTCAAATGGGTTTATACACCGTATAAAATAAGATTGTCTATAAAACAAAATATACCTCAATGAATGGAGATTTAGATGAAGTCCCATACAAGTATGGTATCCTTGGATTAAGGATAAATCAATTACATAATTATGTGTGACAAATGAATACACCAATTATAAGTGGATATTAAGTGTAAAACAATCACAATTTATTCAAACATATTCATAGAATGACATATTCAAATAGTACAAGTTTATCCCAAAGAATCAAAATTGGGTTAAGAAGTTCCCTCGCAAAAATTCGACAGCCTAACGACATCACTTCAAAATTCAGAAAATGAGTTGATGAGAGATAAAAATGGTATATCATCACTTGGACATAAACTTTACATCAATAAGGATATATAAGAACATATCCCAACATTAAAATATGTAAATTAAAAGACCCAACAAAAGAAGTCTTTTAAAAAGAGGAGGGTGAAAGGATCCCTTACCGACTTGGGTATCTTTCGAAACATACACCCCTTGAAAGAAGGACAATACAACATTGATATAAATACTCATAAAAAAATTATACTAAACAAAGAGTAGAATAATGGGAAGTACATATACCACTCAAAGGAAATGGTGGAAAATGTATCATAAATCTCATGGGAGTAAAAGTGAGATGAAAAATCCCTTATGAAAACTTGGCAGCCTAACAGCGCCACTTAAAACTTCCAAAAAGGGATTGATGAGATCAAATAGGGTCTCTCATAATATGAACATAAAAAGTAAAGTAAGATTAATATAAAATAACATCCCAATCATAAGAAATATGAGCTTAAAAGGAATAACATGAAAGAGTGTACTTAAAAAGAAAGAGAGGGGTAAGATCCCTTATGAAAACTCGGCAGCCTAACGACGCCACTTAAAAATTATAAAGAAAAGAATTGATGAGAGTAAGAGGGGGTATCTCATCATATAAAAATAAAAATTAAAGTATGTTTAATATAAAATAAAATCCTCCAACATAATAACATGGAGCATAAATTAAATGACACAAAAGAGGGTACTTGAAAAGAAAGCAGGAGGTCGGATCCCTTACCTCAAGTCCGACTTGTCTTGTTTGTTTCTTTATATTCCTGAATAATAAACTTTGGTCAATTTATAATTGATTAAGTACATCCTTTAAATATTTTTATTCAGTTCATATCACATATTATAATGTTATAATAATTGTTTAATAATGTAAGTTCATATCAGATGTTTTTGTCGGTGTTTGGTACATGAGTAAAAAAAATGAACTTGTTTGAAAATGATGGCCCATGTAGTTATAAGTAAATCATTTATATAATAGTATTAATGATTAAAATATCATATATATCCATTAAATATTCATTTTATACTATTCCATAACATTTGGAGATAAGAAAATGAAAAGCACCATTCAGGGAGACGGTAGGCCGTACGTACACATGAACGCTACTTTCATCTTTTTTGTCATATTAATGGAATTAAAAATAAATGAGATATATATATATATATTATAATTACATTATAATATATATTTAATATAGGTCACATATCTTCTTTAATTTCATTCTTTATACATTCCTTGTATTGCATTAACGAGTCACATCACTTGAGGGGGCGGTAGTCCACACTTCCTCATATGAAATTATCGCATTTGCACAACATGAAAAGAATAAAGGTATGTTTTAAAAATAAAATACATAAGCATATAGTAAACATAAATACCATAAATATCATATATAAAATACAGTTATATCATAATGGTTACCTTTAAAGGTGTTAAAAGAATATTGAACAATCATCGTTTCGTGAGGCAGAAAATTGCCAACCACAGAAACAGTATGTTGTTTAACCATTAGATGAAGGTGTGTGTAAGTGTAGCTAGAATAATTCACATTAAAACATCCTAGTATATTTAAGATACTGGTTTTGTTACAAAATAAAATAATAAAAAGAGTTTAGGGGGTTGGATAAGAAAAATAAAACATAAGAACACAAGAGAAAACACTACCTTTAAAATGGGTAACTCTCTTGGATTTAAGCTCAAAGGCTTCCTGGGAAAGGATTCTGCCCAAAGTGAGGCTTCAATGATAAATATAGGGATGTGTAGAGATTAAATGGGCAGATTTTGGCCGATCAAATGGCTTTGGAAGTGTGGGTAAGGTGGTAGAGGTGGGGGCCTTTTATAAGAGGAGAGAAGGGGCACTCTTGGAAAGTTATAAAAGAATACTTTATTATAATATGCTTTTCGGATTTTAAAGGTCCCAAAATTATATATTTCTAGGATAAAGTTATAATAGTTCTAAATACACCCATAAAATAGGTTTTTGACAAGTCTAGGTCTTATAAGTTACATTATATTTTCATTTTTTTTAAATCGTTAAACAAGGAGGTAATCATTGTATCATCATGGTGTCATAAATAATTTAATTTATTTAATGTCTAAAAATCATAAAAAAATATCATGATGTAGTAAATATTTTTATATTTCTGATGATTATTTATAGTCAAATATATGACTTGTATAACCCCATGTAAAAATTGTTTTAGTAAAACAACTCATGTTTGTGACATTTTTACTTTTACTTTAAATAAAAGGCATTAATGTCATTATCTTACCCAAGTGGCTCCATGGGGTCCAAAAAATTGACCTGTGGGTTGTCTTGGTCGTCCATGACACATCCAATAAAGGTAGGACATGTTTCTAGGTCATTTCATATTATTAAAACATTATTTTTACCTTAAACTACACTAATTATCTCTAATCGCGATTAAAAACTTAAAAGTTACTATTCACCAAAAAATTATTTTAATCCCATTGAACCACATTTTACTTCCTAATGACAAGAATGTATGTCATATTTTTGAAATTCAAAACACAGAGGTGGTAAAATTTCATTTAAACGAAAAAAAATCAGTTTCTTATGAACCACTTAGTGGTTTCACTATTCATCAAAAATTGAAGTTTTTTAGAAAAATACCAAAAATTCACCCTAAGCTATATTTTATATTCCAAATTCAAAAGTGATGTATATTTTAAAAAATTAAAAACATATAAGTTACATTAATTAATTTAATAATTAATTGCCGCTGTCAGAGCAAATAGCGTGTTTTTATTAAATAATAAGTATCAAAAGATTGACACTAGTTTAAGTCCAATTTCAAAGTGAAATTAATTCCAACGACCACTATTGTATTAAATGGTAAAAATATATTATAATTTCACTTTAAAAACAATTAAAAATATAATCTAGTCATATAAATAAATTATATTAAAAAGTGGTTTTTAATTAAAATACAACATTTTTCACTATTCATTAAAAAATGAACTTTATCGAAAAAATACCAAAAATTTACACAAAGTAAATTTTGATGTCCCGATTCTAAAGAAGAATTTTATTCTGTCAAATATAACACATAAAATTTTCAAAAAGTGGATTTAAAAGAGGTTCTCCATCAAAAGGCGGTTAATCGACCTTTTAAAGAATATTGGAATGTTTACGCTTAAAATTGGATTCATTCGCATTTTTAATCCTCTAACATTTATTGTAAAGAGTAAAAATATTTGACAAACATATATAATAATTTTGTAGTTAGTTCTATTCATTCCTGCAATTACAACGTCTTGGTGTTAACTACCATTTAAAATAATATTATTTTATTATTAGAGTGCAACGTAAGATTCCTAAGAAACTCATTTTTGCGTATTGGGTACGCCATCGAGCATACCGTCCCCTTTAAAGTAATATTAATATTTTATTCAAAAATATGGATAAATATGAAAATTTCATATTCTTTATTTTCCTAGGGTGTTAAATCCTTCCCCCCTTTTGGGAATTGCGTCCTCGCAATTTTAAAATTGGGCTTGGAAACTTCATTGAAAATCCCACATCGGAACAAGAGTCAGTAAAACAATCACTTTAAAATAAAGAAAGAGAAGTACAAAGGTCACCCGAGTTAACCCATACTAGGATTCCATGTAGGAAAACATGGATATGGAGGAAAAAAACAAAGGGTCATATTCTGAGGGAGAGTGATAGAAAACATGTTTAGGAGAAAGTTAACCACAAGAAAATCACATACTTATGGTGGGTTAAACGGTATTCGATTCCCCCATAGGAAAAGATAATAGACAACATTTTTGTTTTAAGTTACTTTTAATTTAGGAATTTATTTTTGATCTTAAGGAAACATACTTACTTATCATGTTGACTTTCAAATTTTACTAGATTTCTTACACAAACTCATACTTTCCCAAAATGATGAGTATCTAGGAAGACTTGTTTACATTAAGAGAGCTATAATCAACTACTAGAGAATCACCTAATCCACAAAAGAGAACTATATTCTTCCCATGTATTTAGACCTTGACCAAAAATAAAACCTAAAAGGTTAGTATGAGATCAGATAATACCCAAAAACGATAAAAAAATCTATTCTTAATCTCCAAAATTTGTCAAACAATACCCAAAGTTCAATAAAGACCATTCAATAAACAATTTGTCCATAAAATTCTTCAAAGTAAACAAAACTAAAATTGAAACCCAAATATTTTAAGGATTTTATCACATAGTCTTCCAATGTACAAATTAACACTTATCTCCAAATAACATCAGTTTCTCTTAAAGTCTCATATTGAAAATTAATTAACCTAATCACATATCCTCCATGATAGGTTAATAATTTCCATAGATAACCCAAAATCAACTTACTCTTAATTCATAAAACCATATAACTAAAAAGAATAAGTTATACTAACCAGGGACTTCACATAGTCCAGTGGTAGACGATAAATACCAGTCGCACTTTGGTTGTGTGTTTGATTCCCGCAGCTTTCTCCGACGCGACGGGTTGGCACACAGTCTGTGTGTTGTCCTTTTTATAAAACTCCAAAAATAACCCTAACATGTTTTAACCTCAATATTTTCCTTATACCTCTAATTTTCATCCAAATTCATTACAATCTCAACATCTTAATTCTTGAAGTCTTATTTCACCACCATAAGATAAAATAAAATGATTTCCAAAATGAATAAAACCATACCTTGATCATAGCGTCCACTCGGTTTCATCGTCATCTTGCTCACATAGGTAGAAGTCACATGCATTACAACAATGATTTATAGATCCTTGAAAATCATTTTATTCCTCCATCAAAATACACCTTGTACAACATGGGTCATATGGGTGTTCACAGAAAAACAGTTTTGGAAAATAATCATGTATGAGATATAATTCCAAAACATCCGATAAAACATGATTTCTATAAAATAGTCAGACATAATTTGAGTTGAAACTTTCTATTATTGGTCCTTTTAAAATACCATAAGTATGTGCTGAGAGACTATATTTTAAAGCAAATATAAATAGGTTGTGTAAGGGTCTCCTTTCTCAACACCATTTTTAAAATCATAATATTCTTCAAATTCTTGTGATAAGGTAAAATATTTGAAAATACCTTGATAATATTCACCATTCTTGAGAATATGAGAATATTGTGAAAATAGTATTTCTCTAAATACAACCCATGATCCATGATGATAACGAGGTATAGTGGAGGTGATTGATATCTCAAACAACTACTTTCAAGTGAGTTGAATGCTAGAAAAAGTTTCACAATCATCCGAACATGACTTTGCAATAATTATTGCAAGCATGTCATTAGGAAGAGATAGCAATGTTGTTTGAGATCCTTCTCCTTCCATTCGTAACCGACTTTACTTGACCTGAAAAAAGTTATAAAACAAGGATTTAACTAAAATAATAGATATAGGGACTAATCATGTGTCTAACAAAAACTCATAATCCCTAAAGTTGTCTAAATCGACCTTTGATACCAACTATAAGGCTCCAACCTTAATCCTTACTTAATCATGAGTTATTACAAGATTACACATTGAGGATCTTTTCAGGTTTAGAGTTTTAGAGAATTAGATCATAAAAATTGCATTACATTTCACATTTAAACAAAGTGGTTACATAAATATAGTATTCATTTTTCCCATCGATGGAAACATATTTAACATAAAACATGGATTCATTCTTGACACTTCCTTGACACTATCATCACATCATGTACCTTTCCCTTGACATGTGAAAATCATTTCAAAAACATGGGATGAGCATAAAAAGCTCAGTAAGGGATATGAAAATATGGAAAGGAAACATGAGTACATGTATACATAAGAATCAATGAAATCATACTTTACTCATAAAACATAAGAACTTTAACATACCTCATCAAATCATGAATAAATCATAGAAATCATACGACATAAAGGTAACTTGAGGCATTCATAGCATTCTTAAGTAGGGAGTAACCCTATTGGTTACGTTTGGAATACCCATCATAGTATATTTCCTAAATCTCTTCGGAGAAACCTTAGCGTTTAACTCCTTCGCGTTACCCAATTCATTGGAGAGCTATATCAGGATCACCCACCCTTAGTTTATCACGGAACCACCTATCTTCATAATAATTCCCAAGAACCACAACATAATCGTATCACATAAAACATGCATAAAGGAAACATAACATTTCCACCGTTCAATCACAAGATATCAATACAACACATTGATATAAAAACATTATGAAAACCATTTTCAATACCAAAATAAAAGAAAAGTAAAACATGGTATTTATTTTTCTTTTAAAAAAAATTATGTCTTGTAGAGGAAGCCAAAAATCAAATAATGGTCACAGCGGCGGAGAAGTCATTGTCGCCG
Source organism: Viscum album (assembly GCA_963277665.1). NCBI lineage: Eukaryota > Viridiplantae > Streptophyta > Magnoliopsida > Santalales > Viscaceae > Viscum > Viscum album. The sequence continues at coordinate 1,414,030,992 of OY728159.1, read as the reverse complement.
CATACGTACGAAAAAAACATTCCCTTTTGTCATTTAGTAAAACGCTTAGTATAAAAAATATTCCTTTTGGATAAACATAAAAGTAAAAGGGGTTTATACACCATATAAAATAAAATTGTGTATAAAACAAAATATGCCTCAATGAATGGAGATTGAGACGAAGTCCCATACAAAGACGGTATCCTTGGATTAAGGATAAATCAATTACATAATTATGTGTGACAAACGAATACACCAATTATAAGTGGATATTAAGTGTAAAACAATCACAGGTTATTCACACATATTCATAGAATGACATATTCAAGGAGTACAAGTTTATCCCAAAGAATCAAAATTGGGTTAAGAAGTTCCCTCGCAAAAATTCGGCAGCCTAATAGCTTCACTTCAAAATTCAGAAAATGAGTTGATGAGAGATAAAAAGGGTATATCATCACTTGGACATAAAATTTACATCAATAAGGATATAGAAGAACATATCCTAACATTAAAATATGTAAATTAAAATACCCAACAAAAGAAGTCTTTTAAAAAGAGGAGGGTGAAAGGATCCCTTACCGACTTGGGTATCTTTCGAAACATACACCCCTTGAAAGAAGGACAATACAACATTGATGTAAATACTAATAAACAAAATTATACTACACAAAGAGTAGAATAATGGGTAGTAAATATACCACTGAAAGGAAATGGTGGCAAATGTAGCATAAATCTCACGGGAGTAAAAGTGAGATGAAAAATCCCTTACGAAAACTCGGCAGCCTAACGGCGCCACATAAAACTTCCAAAAAAGGATTGATGAGATCAAATATGGTATCTCATAATATGAACATAAAAATTACAATAAGAGTAATATAAAAGAACATACCAATAATAAGAAATATGATCTTCAAAGGAATGACATGAAAGAGTGTACTTAAAAAGAAAGAGAGGGGTAGGATCCCTTACGAAAACTCGGCAGCCTAACGACGCCACTAAAAAATTCTAAAGAAAAGAATTGATGAGAGTAAGAGGGGGTATTTCATAATATAAAAATACAAATTACAGTATGGTTAATATAAAATAACATCCTCCAACATAAGAACATGGAGCATAAATTAAATGACACAAAAGATGGTACTTGAAAAGAAAGCGGGAGGTCAGATCCATTACCTCAAGTCTGACTTGTCTTGTTCGTTTCTTTATATTACTGAATAATAAACTTTGGTAAATTTATAATTTATTAAGGAAATACTTTAAAGATTATTATTAAGTTCATATCACATATTACAATGTTATAATAATTGTTTAATAATGTTAGTTCATATCATATGTTTTTGCCGGTGTTTGGTAGATGAGTAAAAAACTAAACTTGTTTGAAAATGATTGCCCACGTAGTTATAAGAAAATAATTTACAGAATAGTATTAATGATTAAAATATCATATATATCCAGTAAATATTAATTTTATACTATTACATAACATTTGGAGATAAAAAAAATGAAAAGCATCGTTTATGGAGACGGTAGGTCGTACGTACGCATGAACGCTACTTTCATTTTTTTTGTCATATTAATGGAATTAAAAATAAATGAGAGATATATATATATTATAATTCCATTATAATATATATGGTATATATGTCACATATGTTTATTAATTTCATTCTTTATACATTCCATGTATTTCATTAACGAGTCACATCTCTTGAGGTGGCGGTAGTCCACACTTCCTCATATGAAATTATCGCATTTGCACAACATGAAAAGAATAAAGGTATGTTTTAAAAATAAAATACAGAATCATATAGTAAACATAAATACCATATATATCATATATAAAATACAGTGACATCATAATGGCCACCTTTAAAGGTGTTAAAAGAATATTGAACAATCATCGTTTCGTGAGGTAGAAAATCGCCAACAACTGAAACAGTATGTTCTTTAACCATTAGACAAAGGTGTGTGTAAGTGTAGCTCGAATACTTCACATAAAAAAATCCTAGTATATTGAAGATACTTTTTTTGTTACAAAAGAAAAGAATAAAAATATTTCAGGGTGTTGGAGAAGCAAAATAAAACATAAGAACACAAGAGAAAACAGTACCTTTAAAACGGGTAACTCTCTTTGATTTAAGCTCAAAGGCTTCCTTGTAAAGGATTATGCCCAAAGTGAGGCTTCAATGATGAATAGAGGGATGTCTAGAGATGAAATGGTCAGGGTTTGGGCGAGCCAATGGCTTTGTAAGTGTGGGTAAGGTGGTAGAGTTGGGGGCCTTTTATAAGAGGAGATGAGGGGCACTCTTGGAAAGCTATAAAAGAATACTTTATTATAATATGATTTTTGGATTTTAAAGGTCTCAAAATTATATATTTCTAGGATAAGGTTATAAGATTTATAAATCAACCCGTCCAATATGTTTTTTACAAGTTTAGGTCTTATAATGTACATTATATTTTCATTTTATTTAAATCGTTAAATAATGAGGTAATCACTGCATCATCATGGTGTCATAAATAATTTAATTTATTTAATGTCTAAAAATAATAAAAAAAATATCATGATGTAGTAAATATTTTTATCTTTATAATGACTATTTATAGTAAAATATATGACTTGTATAACCCCATGTAAAAATTGTTTTAGTAAAACAACTCATGTTCGTGACATTTTTACTTTTACTTTAAATAAAAGGCATTAATGTCATTATCTTACCCAAGTGGCTTTATGGGGTCCCAAAAATCTACCCATGGGTTGTCTTGGTCGTCCATGACACATCCAATAAGGGTAGGACATGTGTCTAGGTCATTTCATATTATTAAAACATTATTTTTACCTTAAACTACACTAATTATCTCTAATCGCGATTAAAAACTTAAAAGTTACTATTCACCAAAAAAATTATTTTAATCCCATTGAACCACATTTTACTTCCTAATGACAACCATGTATGTCAGATTTTTGAAATTCAAAACACAAAGGTGGTAAATTTTCATTTAAACGAAAAAAAAAATCAGTTTCTTGTGAACCACTTAGTGGTTTCACTATTCATCAAAAATTGAAGTTTTTCAGAAAAATACCAAAACTTCACCCTAAGCTATATTTGATATTCTGAATTCAAAAATGATGTCTATTTTACAAAATTAAAAACATATAAGTTACATAAATTAATTTAATAATTAATTCCCGTTGTCAGAGCAAATAGCGTGTTTTTATGAAACAATAAGTATCAAAAGATTGACACTAGTTTAAGTCCAATTTCAAAGTGAAATTAATTCCAATGACCACTATTGGATTAAATGGTAAAAATATATTCTAATTTAACTTTAAAAACAATTCAAAATCTAATCTATTCATATAAATAAATTATATTAAAAAGAGTTTTTTAATTAAAATACAACATTTTTCACTATTCATTAAAAAATGAACTTTATCGGAAAAATACCAAAAATTTACACCAAGTAAATTTTGATGTCCCGAATCTAAAGAAGAATTTTATTTTGTCAAATATAACACATAAAATTGTCAAAAATTGGATTTAAAAGAGGTTCTCCATTAAAAGGCGGTTAATCGATCTTTTAAAGAATATTGGAATGTTTACGCTTAAGATTGGATTCATTCGTATTTTTAATCCTCTAACATTTATTGTAAAGAATAAAAATATTTGACAAACATATATAATCATTTTTTAGTTAGTTCTGTTCATTCCCGCCATTACAACGGCTAGGCGTTAACTACCATTTAAAATAATATTATTTTATTATTAGAGTGCAACGTAAGATTCTCAAGAAACTCATTGTTGCGTATTGGGTACGCCATCGAGCATAGAGTCCCCTTTAAAGTAATATTAATATTTTATTCACAAATATGGATAAATGTGAAAATGTCATATTCTTTATTTACCTGGGGTGTTACACTTGGAAAGGTATAAAATGTTACTTCATTTTCAAATGTGTTTCGAATTTTAATGGTCCCACAATGATTTATTTCAAGGATAAGGTGATAAAAGTTTGAAATCCACCCATCCAATAGGTTTTTCACATGTGTAGGTCTTAGATTTTACATTATCTTTTCATTTTATTTAAATCGTCAATTAATGAGGTAATCGCTGCATCATCATGGTGTCATCGAAAATTTAATTTATTTAATGTCTAAAAATTATAAAAAAATACTATGATGTAGTAAATCTTTTTATCTTTATGATGACTATTTATAGTCAAAAATATAACTTGTATAACCCCATTTAAAAATTATTTTAGTAAAATAATACATGTTTGTGTCATTTTTACTTTTACTTTAAATAAAAGGCATTAATGTCATTATCTTACCCAAGTGGCTCCATGGGGACCCAAAAATCGACCCATGGGTTTTCATGGTCGTCCATGACTCATCCAATAGGGTTAGGACAAGTGTCAAGGTCATTTCATAATATTATAACATTATTTTTACCTTAAATTACACTAATTACATCTAATCGTGATTAAAAACTTAAAAGTTACTATTCATAAAAAAATTATTTTAATCCCATTGAACCACATTTTACTTACTAATTAAAACCATGTATGTCGGATTTTTAAAATTCAAAACACAAAGGTGGTAAATTTTCATTTAAACGAAAAATCAGTTTTTTTAAGTATCACTTAGTGGTTTCACTAATCATCAAAAATTCATGTTTTTCAAAAGAATACCAAAAATTCACCCTAAGATATATTTGATATTCCGAATTCAAAAATGATTTCTATTTTACATAATTCAAAACATATAAGTTACATTAATTAATTTAATAATTAATTCCCGCTGTCAGAACAAATAGCGTGTTTTTATGAAACAATATATATCAAAAGATTGACACTAGTTTAAGTCCAATTTCAATGTGAAATAAATTCCAATGACCACTATTGGATTAAATGGTAAAAATATATTCTAATTCACTTAAAAACCAATTCAAAAGATAATCTAATCATATAAATAAATTATATTAAAAAGTGGTTTTGAATTAAAATACAACATTTTTAACTATTCATTAAAAAATGAACTTTATCGGAAAAATACCAAAAATTTACACAAAGTAAATTTTGATGTCCCGATTCTAAAGAAGAATTTTATTTTGTCAAATATAACACATAAAATTGTCAAAAAGTGGATTTAAAAGGGGTTCTCCATCAAAAGGTGGTTAATCGACCATTTAAAGAATATTAGAATGTTTACGCTTAAAATTGGATTCATTCGCATTTTTAATCCTCAAACATTTATTGTAAAAAGTAAAAATATTTGAAAAACATATATAATCATTTTTTTAGTCAGTTATGTTCATTCCCGTCATTACAACGGTTAGGTGTTAACTATCATTTAAAATAAAATTATTTTATTATTAGGGTGCAACGTAAGATTTCAAAGGAACTCGTTGTTGCGTATTGGGCAAGCCATCGAGTATAGCATTCCCTTTAAATTAATATTAACATTTTATTCACAAATAGGGATAAATATAAAGATGTCATATTTTTATTTACCTGGGGTGTTACATCCTTCCCCCCTTTTGGGAATTGCGTCCTCGCAATTTTAGAATTAGGCTCGGAAACATCATTGAAAGTCCCACATCGGAACAAGATTCGGTAAAAAAATCACATTAAAAGAAAGAAAGAGAAGTACAGAGGTCACCTGAGTTAACCCATACTAGGTTTCCATGTAGGAAAACATGGATATGGATAAAAATCAAAGGGTCATGTTCTGAGGGAGAGTGATAGAAAACATGTTTAGGAGAAAGTTAACCACAAGAAAATCACAAACTTGTGGTGGGTTAAACAGTATTTGATTCCCCAGTAGGAAAAGTTAATAGACAACATTTTTGTTTTAATTTACTTTTCATTGAGGAATTTATTCTTGATCTTAAGGAAAGATACTTACTTGTCATGTTGACTTTCAACTTTTACTAGATTTCTTACACAAGCTCATACTTTCCTCAAATGATGAGTATTTAGGAAGACTTTTTCACATTAAGAGTACTATAATAAACTTCTTGAGAATCACCTAATCCACAAAAGAGAACTATATATTTCCCATGTCTTTAGACCCTTACCAAAACCAAAATTGTTAGAACAAGATCAGAAAATCCATAAAAGGATAACCCTTTATAAAAAGAAAATTTATTCTTAATCTCCAAAATTTGTCCAACAAAACCCAAAGTTCAACGAGGACCATTCGAAAAACAACTTCTCCATAAAATTATTCAAATTAAACCAAACTAAGATCGAAACCCAAATATTTTAAGGATTTAGTCACATAGTCTTCCAAGGTACAAATTAACACTTATCTCCAAATAACATCAGTTGCTCTAAAAGTCTCATATTGAAACCTAATCACATATCCTCCATGATAGGATAATAATTTCCATAAATAACCCAAAATCAACTTACTCTTAATTCATAAAATAATATAACTAAAAAGAATAAGTCATAATAATTAGGGACTTCACATAGTCTAGTGGTAGGTGATAAAAACCAGCCGCACTTTGGTTGTGGGTTCCATTCCTGCAGCTTTGTGCGATGCGACGGGTTGTCACACGGTCTGCGTGTTGTCCTTTTTATAAAACTCCAAAAATAACCCTAACATGTTTTAACCTCCATAGTTTCCTTATACCTCTCATTTTCATCCAAATTTATTAGGATCTCAACTTCTTAATTCTTGAAGTCTTATTTCACAGCCATGAAATAAAACGATTCCAAAAATGAATAACAGTATACCTTGATCATGGTGTCCACTTGGTTTCATCATCATCATCTTCACGTAGGTAGAAGTCTCATGAATTACAACAATGATTTAGATATCCTTCAAAATCATTTTCTTCCTCCATCCAAATACACCTTGTACAACATGGGTCATATGGGTGTTCACAGAAAAACAGTTTTGGAAAATAATCATGTATGACATATAATTCCAAAACATCTGATAAAACATGATTTCTATAAAATAGTCGGACAGAATTTGAGTTGAAACTTTCTATTATTGGTCCATTCAAAATAACATAAGTTTGTGCAGAGAGACTATATTTTAAAATCAAATATAAATAGGTTTTTTAAGGGTCTCCTTCCTCAGCACCATTTTTAAAGTCATAATATGCTTCAAATTCTTGTGATAAGGTAAAATATTTGAAAATAACTTGATAATATTTACCTTTAATGAAAATATGAGAATATTGTGAAAATAGTATTTTTCTGAATACAACCCATGATCCACGATGATAATGAGGTATAGTGGAGGTGTTTGATATCTCAAACAACTACTTGCAAGTGAGTTGTATGCTAGAAAAAGTTTCACAATCATCCAAACATGACTTTACAATAATTATTGCAAGCATGTCATCAGGAAGAGATAGTAATGTCGTTTGAGATCCTCCTCCTTACATTCATAACTGACTTTACTTGATCTGGAAAAAAAGTTATGAAACAAGGGTTTAACTAAAATAAGAGATATAGGGACTAACCATGTGTCTAACAAAAAATCCTAATCCCTAAAGTTGTCTAAACCGACCTCTGATACCAACTATAAGGACCCGGCCTTAAACATTACTTATTATTGTATTAAATGAATAATTCACATAGAGGATCTTTTCAGGTTTAGAGTTTTAGAGAATTAGATCATAAATCATGCATTACATTCCACATTTAAACAAAGTGGTTACATAAAAGATAGTATTCATTTTATTCCCATCAACGGAAACATATTTAAAACAAAACTTGGATTCTTTCATGACACTTCCTTGACCCTATAATCACATCATGTACCTTTCCCTTGACCTGTGAAAAACATTTCAAAAACTTGGGATGGGCATAAAAATCTCAGTAAGGGATATAAAAGTACGAAATGAAGACATTAGTCCATGTATGAAATCATACTTTACTCATAAAACATAATCAATTTAACATACATCATCAAATCAAGAATAAATCATAGAAATCATAAGACATAAAGGTAACTTGAGGCATTCATAACATTCTTACGTAGGTAGTAACCCTCTTGGTTATGTTTGGAATACCCGTCACAGTATATTCCCTAAATCTATTCAGAGAAACCTTAACGTTTAACTCCTTCGCGTTACCCAATGCATTGGAGAGATATATTAGGCTCACCCTCCATTAGTTTATCACGGAACCACCCGTCTTCATAATAATTCCCGAGAACCATAACAGAATTGTATCACATAAAACATGCATAAAAGAAACATAACATTTCCACATTTCAATCACAAGATATCAATAAAACACATTGATATGATAAAAACATTATGAAAACCATTTTCAATACCAAAATAAAAGAAAAGTAAAACATGGTATTTATTTTTCATTCAAAAAACGTTATGGCTTGTAGAGGAATTCGAAACTCAAATAATGGTCACGGCGGCGGAGAAGTCGTTGTCACCGCATAAGTACGACAAAAAAAACATTCCCTTTTGTCGTTTAGTAAACACTTCGTATAAAAAGATTAATTTTGATTAAACTTAAAAGTAAAATGTGTTTATACACCGTATAAAATAATGTTGTCTATAAAACAAAATATGCCTCAATGAAAGGATATTGAGATGATGTCCCTTACAAAGACGATATCCTTGGATTAAGGATAAATCAATTACATAATTATGTGTGACAAACGAATACACCAAATATAAGTGGATGTTAAGTGTAAAACAATCATAGGTCATTCACACATATTCATAGAACGACATATTCAAGGAGTACAAGTTTATCCCAAAGAATCAAAATTGGGTTAAGAAGTTCCCTTGCAAAAATTCGACAGCGCTACGACGTCACTTCAAACATCAAGAAATGAGTTGATGAGAGATAAAAAGGGAATCTCATCACTTGGACCTAAAATTTACATCAATAAGGATATAAAATAACATATCCCAACATTAAAATATGTAAATTAAAAGACCCAACAAAATAAGTCTTTTAAAAAGAGGAGGGCAAAAAGTTCTCTTACCGACTTGGGTATCTATCGAAACATACAACCCATGAAAGAAGGACAATACAACATTGATGTAAATAATCATAAATGAAATTATATTACAAAAAGAAAAAAATTATGGTCAGTACATATACCACTCAAAGGAAATGGTGGCAAATTCAGTATAAATCTCACAAGAATAAAAGTGAGATGAAAAAATCCCTTACGAAAACTAGTCAGCCTAACGACGCCACTTAATACTTCCAAAAATGGATTGATGAGATAAAATAGGGTCTCTCACCATATTAACATAAAATGTACAGCAAGAGGAATTATAAAAGAACATCCCCCAACATAACAAAGAGTATCTTAAAATAATTAACATAAAGGAGAGTACTTAAAAAGAAAGAGAGAGGTTGGATCTCTTATGAAAATTCGGTAGCCTAACGGCGCCAATCAAAACTTCCAAAATGGATTGATGAGAGAAAATAGGGTCTCTCATCATATGAACATAAAAATTACCGTAAGAGTAATATAAAAGAACATCCCAATCATAAGAAATATGATCTTAAAAGGAATGACATAAATGAGTGTACTTAAAAAGAAAGAGTGGGTAGGATCCCTTACCTCGGGTCCGACTTGACTCGATCGTTCTTTAACCTCTTTAAAATCGGGTAACTCCCTTTGGTTTCAACCCAAATTGTTTATTTAAGAGATTACTACCTAAAGTAAGGCTTATAGGATGAGGAGAGGGATGTGGAGAGACAAAATGATCAGATCTTGGCCGAGCGAAAGGCTTTAGAGGTGTGGGTAAGGAGGTAGAGGTGGGGGCCTTTTATAAGAGGAGAGGAGGGACACTCTTGGAAAGGTATAAAATGTTACTTCATTTTCAAATGTGTTTCGGATTTTAAAGGTCCCATATTGATTTATTTCGAGGATAAGGTGATAATAGTTCTAAATCCACCCATCCAATAGGTTTTTCACATGTGTAGGTCTTATATTTTACATTATCTTTTAATTTTATTTAAATCGTTAATTAATGAGGTAATCGCTGCATCATCATGGTGTCATCAAAAATTTAATTTATTTAATGTCTAAAAATTATAAAACAAATACTATGATGTAGGAAATCTTTTTATCTTTCCAATGAATATTTATAGTCAAAAATATGACTTGTATAACCCCATGTAAATATTGTTTTAGTAAAACAATACATGTTTGTGTCATTTTTACTTTAACTTTAAATAAAAGGCATTAATGTCATTATCTTACCCAAGTGGCTCCATGGGGTCCCAAAAATCGACCCATGGGTTGTCTTGGTCGGCCATGAGTCATTCAATAGGGTTAGGACAAGTGTCAAGGTCATTTCATAATATTAAAATATTATTTTTATCTTAAATTACACTAATTACCTCTAATCGCGATTAAAAACTTAAAAGTTACTATTCATCAAAAAATTATTTTAATCCCATTGAACCACTTTTTAATTTTTAATGAAAACCATGTATGTAGTATTTTTAAAATTCAAAACACAGAGGTGGTAAATTTTCATTTAAATGAAAAATCAGTTTTTTTAAGAACCACTTAGTGGGTTCACTATTCATCAAAAATTTAAGTTTTTTAGAAAAATACCAAAAATTAACCCTAAGCTATATTTTATATTCTTAATTAAAAAATGATGTCTATTTTACAAAAATCAAAACCTATAAGTTACATTAATTAATTTAATAATTAATTCCCGCTATCAGAACAAATATTGTGTTTTTATGAAACAATATATATCAAAAGATTGACACTAATTTAAGTCCAATTTCAAAGTGAAATTAATTCCAATGACCACTATTGGATTAGATGGTAAAAATATATTCTAATTTAACTTTAAAGCCAATTCAAAAGATAATCTAATCATATAAATACATTAGATTAAAAAGAGGTTTTGAATTAAAATACAACATTTTTCACTATTCATTAAAAAATGAACTTTATCAGAAAAATACCAAAAATTTACATAAAGTAAATTTTGATGTCCCGATTCTAAAGAAGAATTTTATTTTGTCAAATATAACACATAAAATTGTCAGAAATTGGATTTAAAAGAGGTTCGTCATCAAAAGGCTGTTAATCAACCATTTAAAGAATATTAGAATGTTTACGCTTAAAATTGGATTCATTCGCATTTTTAATCCTCTAACATTTATTGTAAAAAGTAAAAATATTTGACAAAAATATATAATCATTTTTTATTCAGTTCTGTTCATTCCCGTCATTACAACGGCTTGGTGTTAACTATCATTTAAAATAAAATTATTTTATTATTAGAGTGAAGCATAATATTTCAAAGGAACTCATTGTTGCGTATTGGGTAAGCCATCGAGCATAGCGTTCCCTTTAAATTAATATTAACATTTTATTCACAAATAGGGATAAATATAAAGATGTCATATTCTTTATTTACCTGGGGTGTTACAACAACCCCATGGTGGTGAGGCATTTCGAGGACGGTTTACAGTATTCCATTCTGGTGAAGGTGAAAATAATCAAGTTAGGCTCATTCTAAAGGGTGGTGAACCCTGAACTCATATCTGAGGGAAATTTGCTGGAATGGTTCTTCTTGTGTTGGGAAATGACTTTAAACGATATTGGTGGCAACAATTCTGATAGCAAGATGAAATGTCTGGATGAGTTCTAATAGGGAAGTCATTCTAAGGACTTGAGAATACCACCTAGTAGTGGGTTATTGATGGTATGATTTATGTGTGGGTATCTAGGTAATTTCATGACTCAGTGTGAGCATCCTAGAAAGGAGTTTTGGGAATGTGTTTAAGTCGGCATCTTGACACGTTCTTCAGGAAGCCTTCTCTGACAACTGATAGTTAATGACACGGGTAGACTCAAAGTTTTGATATTGGACTGAGGTAGGTACTAGGTGATGGTTACTGAGTATTATCTTCACATTGAGGTCCTAATAGAGAATTTGGGATCCCTCAATGGGGTTCATGTTTAGTGGAAGATTCATCACCACAAGGAGGATTGAATTCTTGCATTCCGGCTTCAGGCTAGCTGTTTTCCGTTGAGTTTCCATCTTCTAAGAAGTTTGGTGAGATGATTACGGTCAATGGTATTACATGGGCGTAGCCATTGTATTTCCATTCTATTTTGGAATTTCCTTTTTGAGGAATTCTTATTTTCAGTGAATGATGTGCATATTATATATGTATGGACTAGAAAAATGTTATTTTGTATGTTGGAATCATATTAGATGTATTATATATATATATATAAGAGGTTCATGGCACCATTAATTATATGTGAGAATCAATGGATGCATGATTATTGATTTAAATTGTCATTTTGGTATTAAGAATAAGAAGTTTACTTAAGGTTTGTTTTCACATGGGAATCATTAGATGTAGGATTTGATTGAGGTGTGAGCCACCTAGACTAGTTTCATCATTTGAAGAGATGTGGGACCTTGTTAGTTCCATGTGTGACATGGACATTAGGTGGGCATCGATGCACTATGGGATTCTTATGGATGATGAGTATGTAATAGGATAACATGATGAGGTATTAGAGTTATAATGCATAACGGGAGTAATATTGAGTTTGGGAATGGATAATGGACCATTGTTTGATTTTAGTTTTGGGTCAGGTTGCAACTGTGGTAGGTCACTCCTACGTTAGGGACCCCCTTGAGGTATTTCTCCAGTTCCCATCTAGATGGTGTATACCACATAATTTTAAATTTCATGGGTATGTTTGGTACCATGTTGGATTTATGTTTTTTAGCCCAGGGATAGGTTATATTAATTTGGGGAGATTTTAATCTCCAGAGTATTTGGATTGGAAAAAAACCACCACATTTTTTCTTTTTGAAATTTTTGGGTATGAAAACTTATTTTTCAAGATTAGGAACCTAATTCGATGTTTTCTATATTCCCATAATCTTATTTGTGGATGGGTTTGGATGTTTGGTTGATGTTTCAGGTGTTCAAATGGGTTTTTGGCACATCGAAGGATAAGTTTTTAGAGTTGAGGGTTGATGCACACAGTTTGGGGTAAACCATATGGCCTCTTTGGGGAAACAGTGTGGCCAAATTTTGTATTACTAGATGGTTTGACATAACTTATGGGTTAGGGAAAATTACTATGATTATAAGTATATATATTTTGAAGAGGTCTTCTACATGGTTTGTGAACTTTTAGGAAAACTCTATGCAAGCTCCAAGGGTATTTCTATTTAGGCAGTTCCATATCACTATAGCATGTATAGTTTGTGTATGGGTTGGAGAAATATTCATTAAAAACATGAGATTTCTTGGATTAAAGCTTAAGGTACCACATAGTTGCTTCTTGTTTGGATAACTATGTGAGGTAATCATGTGACCTAATGAAAGAGTTAAAATGAAAATAAAAATTCCCCCTTTACTTTTTCATCATTTTTCATTTTTTCTCCTCCTTGGTGGTGCATACATTAGGTGAGCTCACCCATTTCATCCTCTCATAGGGTTTGATCTCTATCCTTTGTCTAAGATCCATTTTGGTCACCATTAGGTGGATTGGTACTGTGTCAGTAAGGCTTTCCTCACATATGTTTCTCTTTTTCTTTTCTATCACCTCACAGACTGCTAAATCCATTCGATTAATTTTTTCTTATTTTTAAGGAATTTTATGGAAACATAAAATTTTATCCAAATTGGTCAGATTTATATGGTATGATCAAATTTTCCTACGTCAATGACTCCAAGGTACATTTTTCATACCTATATTTGAGATTTTTTGAATGTTTGGGGGTGTGGATTTTAGCGTGTTGAGGGGTTGAGCGAGAAAGATCCCATAATTTTTTATATTTCTTCTAATTAATTAATTATACCATATTGTATGTTATTGGCCATTCCCAACCCATGTGTAACTGTGGGAGGCTAGGTTAGAGGTCGTAGACTACATCGGAGGTTGGGGTGATTTTTTTTAAATAAAATTTATTATTTATATAGTTAAATTTTTTATTTAATGTTAATTGAAATATATATATATATATATATGAATTTCATGTAATGAACTGTTGAGTTCCAATGGAACATGATAGGCTCATCTTGTGGTTTTAAATGGAAATATCAATTTTTAAATGTTGTGATGTGATTTTCATGATGATGTAGGCCCGAGATACATGGGTGATGTGATCATTGGTTCAGAGACATGGTAATTGGTTTAGGTGACAAGGCCATAAGGTTGAGGGAATGGACCGAAATATTAGCTTTCATGACCATTATATTTGAATGACATGAGTGTAATGGTAAGAGGTACTAGAGTTGAGGTGGTTTATATACTATTTTTTTAATTTTATCTCGACCATGATTTACCAAAGTATCTTTTAGATTCATGTGAAAATAGTTTGACTCAGTGATGAGGTGGTTTTGACCACTCATATGGGTAGAGGCCCAGGGTGGTGTAGCTTCATTAATTTTATTGGTGGTGATTACTGTAGAAACACACATGGAGGGTGGGGATCCTTTGGATGTCAGCATCGAGGCTATCAATTAGGGGATGAATCATATCGTTCATGGGGCCATTGGGCCAGGATAATTTCGGAGGATAGACAGTGACTTTTCTCAAGATGTCATGATTTGATCTGAATGTTATTTTACATTGAGTACATGTATCATTATGCCTCCGGATGTCAGATTTCAAGAGGATGGATGCTTTCGAGCAGAGTTCTGAGCTGCCAGGTTTTTATTTTTCTTGGGCATGAATTCGGGATGTCTGTTGCTGGAATCTTGAATAAGGAGAAAATTGGCATTTGTAGGAGGAACCTGAAGGTTCATCTAGGACTATTTGACATCAAGGGATTCCCTTATCAATGAGATAAGTATCCTATCTTTTTAAGTTATTTTGACATTGGTTGAGGGAGGTGAGAGCTTCCCGGTGGATTTTGAGCACCGATGAAGTGTGTGTTCATTTATATGAATATGAAGATATTTGTTTATTTATTATTCACACTTTCTTAATATGAAATGTACTTTACACACATGTGGTTGGTACCCCCACTAAGAGTCATTATGACTCCTATATGTGCCCTTCAAGATGTGTGTATATATTATTCTTTTGAATTAAGGTTTCGGTTCAAACTCAGGATCTAAATCATTGTTTTTGAGTTAGAATGAGTGAGAGGAAAGGGACCTTGACATACATTCCATTGCTGGAGTTACCTTTTGAGTTTCCTTTCTAATTCAGCATTTTATGTATATGTATATACTCTTTCTATACATTGTAGATCCATATACTTTTTAATGTACTATTTGACATGTATTTGATTCATGTTCTTTTTATAGATTCTATAAATTTAATCCTAATGTTTTTATTAATTTACACTTCTTTTGTTTATTGATTCTTCTATTTTATATTATTTATTGTTCTTCCGCCATTATCACATATGTTTTGAGTCTACTGAGAATTTTCTTCTGTTTCTTATTATATATATATATACTTGGACCATTATTATATTATCACCTAAGTTTATAGTCTAACCATTTTTACTCTTTCACACCCTCTATGATAGTCGACAGCCTTTGGCATATGTGGAGGTGTACCTACTTCCCAGTAGAAATATGGCCTAGAGATTTATTTAAAAGTGTCATCCAGTTTTGGGAACCGTTAAATTAATCTCTATTCATGTATTTATTTCTCTAAAAGAATAGAGATATGTTATTTATAATTATATGGAAAAAATTAATGGCCCCTAAAACTTTGGGTATTATAACAATTACATTTGTACATCCTATAACATTATTTACAATAGATTCAAGGATTTTTAAATCTATTTTTTCTTTCCTTAACTACTTATTCATACACCAAAAATATGGTAATGTATTTTTTTTTACTTCATTTCATTTTTTCTTTCACTCCATTTCTTATTTTACTATTCAATTCAATGTTATATATCTTCTCATAATTATATATCCCAAATTATATTTTATCTTTTAGTTATGGAGATTAAAATATTTATGGAAAATTATTTTTCTATATTTCTTATTTACTCTGTAAAAATATGGCATTAGTAATGACAATTATTATCCTATATATTTTCTATTTATCTACATTATTCATTTCCTCTCATAGATAAAAAATGTTTTATTTTCTAATTTTTAAAGATATATAGTTTTTCCCTTCATTACCTATTTTATTTCTATTTAGGTCTATTTTGAAAAATAAATATTCTAATTATTTTATCATTTTTTGTGTCATTTAATTTTTTATAGGTATTTAAAAGTATATTTCATTAAACTTCCATATAATTGGATTTTCTCTCAATATTTTGTATGCATTAATATCATTTCATTATATAGTTCCATCCCTCGTACAATTTTATAAAATAATCCCTTGTTTATCTCTTTTAGAAAATTAAAAATTAACTAGTAAGTATATTATAATAACTTATTTATGATGATGTCACTAAACTAAAAAAGTTAACATCTTTCCATTTTTCACATAAGTTGTCCTCTCTATCTCACAAATATTTTCCTCATATATAATTAAGATAATTGTTTAACCCTATAATCAATGATATAATATATTTTTGTGAGTGATTAATATTTTGGATTAAATCCATCAAATTATTGATTTTTAATTATGCAATATCGTTTGGAAAAATAATGTAACACATATTCTTTTCACTATTTTATTGTTATTTTATGTTTGGTAGTCTTCATGTTTCATATATATGTATTTTTTTTTGTTTTGGGATGAGTGAGCCTATAATTATATATTCTTGTAATTCATTATATAAATATAATAATCTCATGGGATTACAATATAAAATTGGTGGTTAATAAATTCCCACTATTTCTAGTAAACATGAGGAAATTCTAATTCAACAATGTCATGATCCATCTTCTTTTATCATTCTCCACTATAATATTATGTTACAAGTGGTTAACCAAAATTTATGATATGAATTTTTATTCATATGTCTATGATACATTAATATGTTATATTACAATGGTTCATGTTTATTGATTCAATGTTAATAACTAGTTGTTTACCTTATGATTCCATGATTATTCTTTTAAAATTCAATGTTCTAATTAAATTATATTTTATTATGACACTATTCTTTATGATCAACTCATTTGATTCCATGTTATTATTTGTTAACTATAACTCTCATGATCATGGTTTCCCACATGTTTTTTTTTAAATGGTAGTGCTTTGGTCAAAGACCATAGCACAATTTATTGATAAACAAAACAGGGTTACAAGAGGCGAAAAGATGGGATTTTTTTACAATCTCTATCAAGAAGGTAAAATAAATCAGAAGGAATAGAGTCCATCCAAGTCATGTGTTGATGAACTCCTTTGTTGGCAAGAGAATCAGCAACAGCATTTGCTTCCCGGTAGGCATGAGTAGCTATATTGTCCATCCCGTGAAGCAAATTCAGACAATTCATCCATCGTGTGGTAAGAGTCCAGGCCAGATTGATGTTGCCATTCTAGATGGCATGAATGATAGTGGTTGAATCACTTTCTATCCAGAGCTTTCTCCAACCTCTTTGGTGCGCAAAATCAACAGCATGAATGACCCCCAACATTTCTGCCTCCAGAGAAGAAGAGTGACCACAACCAACAAAGAAGCAGCCCTGACACTGCCCAGCTGAGTCTCTGAAGATGGCACCACAACTGGCAGGTCCAGGGTTGCCTTTGGAGGTGCCATCGACGTTCACTTTAATCCATCCTGGCATTGGAGATTGCCAGAATACTTCAAATGAGTGTTTGGGCTTTGGGTAGATGCCAGGAACACGGAGCTGTCGAAGAATCACAAAGTCACCAACTGAGTTGTTACAACAGTCTTTTTGTATTAAGGAAGCTTCATGAACCGCCAGAAGAATCCGAGCTTTCCCTGCATTAAGATTGAGACGGTGATTGTTGTGAATGAGGGCATTTCTGACGTACCAGATCTCATGAAGAAGCTCCGCCACTGCCGTCAGGAAAAGGTTTTTTATCTGCATAGAAATATCATATCTAGTACAATTTTTTATAAACAAGGAAATTGAGTCAGTAAAGAACCATCTATTATTAAATAATTCAGAAATATAATTCCAAAGAGCAGAGGCCGTCGCGCAAGATAGGAAGAGATGATTGGCATCCTCCCTATGTTGATTACACAGGCGACACTTAGAACAGAGTTGAATACCAAAAGTTTGGAGACAGGTTTCCGTTGGCAGACTATTATGGGCAATGCGCCAAATAAGGGTGAGCCTAGAAGGTTTAATCCAGGGTTTGTTAAATTGATTTACCCATAGGAAACTAGAGTCATTATCAGAGAAATTATGCTTATAATAATTCTTTGAATCCAGGATGCCATTGGTAGAAGGCTCCCAAACAAGGAAATCACCATTAGGAGAAAAAAGATGATTGTCAATAATTTGAGCAATATTGTCAGGGAGATCATGATGGTGAGATTGCAAAACCTTATTTATAGTCTGATTAGTATCATCAGGAGGATTATGTGACGGTAACAAGGATATCAGGGGGCTACCACACCAATTGTCACACCAAAAATTAATGGAAGAATCAGCACTGACGATCCATCTAGAGTTTTGCATGATCATATGATAAGAGTCCCGGATAGAGGGCCAGATGGATGAGTTGATGAAATTAAGATTACCTTTTAAGAGCTTAAAGAGGAATCTATGGTGTAGGAAATCAGTGGCCTTAGAGGTGGAGTTGATAATGTGCCAAGTGAGGCGGGCCTGAAGATCATCATTGAACAGATTTAGATTTTTTATGCCAATACCACCATTAGCCATGGGTTTACAGCAAGAGTTCCAAGGTATGGTAACAAGTTTCTTTTCAAAAATGTTTCCAGACCAAATGAAGTTCTTAATATAAGTGTTAATTTTTTTTAAAACACTGACGGGCCATTTATAAACCATGAAGGAATAGACCATTTTAGAAACAATGGTCGATTTAACCAAACAGATTCTCCCAGCCATGGAGAGAGTTTTGCCTTTCCAGCTAGCAAGTTGATTTGTGATTTGATCAATGATGCTAGCGAAGTAGGTAGCTTTGGGCCTACCCCAAAATATTGGAACACCCAAATAGTTGAAGGGCAAGAAACCTTCTTTAATACCCAGATAGGTGGTGATATTAGATTTCCTTCTTACAGGAAAATTTTTTCCAAAGAAGATATACGATTTGTCCCAAGAAATTGCTTGCCCAGAGATTTGTTCATAGTGAGAAATCGCTTGCTTAAGAACATGAATATTTTTTTATCCCCTTTGATGAATAAGATAATATCATCAGCATATAAAAGGTGGGTAGGGGCATTTAAATTCCTGGCAACTTGAATAGGTTTAAGCATATGTTGATCAACCAGCTTGTTAAGAAGTCTACTTAGGTAATCCTCAGCAATAACGAAAATGATAGCCGAAAGAGGGTCACCCTACCTGACACCCTTGGAGCAATTGAAAAAACCTCTAGGAGTACCATTAATCAGGATGGAGATATAGGCCGAGTGAAAGAGGGTCTTAATTCTACCAATGAAAGAATCATTAAAGCCAAAGTTTTTTAGAACTTTGAAGATAAAATTCCAGTCAATGGTATCAAAAGCCTTTCTGATATCAAGTTTGATTGCCACATTGCCCCCTCTTGTGCTTCTATTTAAACCATTGGTACATTCTGAAGTAAGACAGATACATTCTTGGATTGACCTACCTTTAATAAAGCCAAATTGGTTCCAAGAGACAATTTTATTGCAGATAGGAGCAAGTCTATTAGCAATAATTTTAGTAATAATTTTATAGATAGTGTTGATCAGAGTGATGGGTCTGAATTGGTGAATCTCAGAAGCATTCTCAACCTTAGGAATTAAGGTTAGGAATTGAGCATTGATTCCATGAGGAAGATGTCCGTGGGTGAAAAAGGACTTAACAAGGTTACAAACATCATTGCGAATTATATCCCAATACTTTTGGAAGAAACCATTGTTGAATCCATCGGGACCAGGAGCACTGTCAGGATTAAGACCGAAGACTGTGTCTTTGATTTCATGTTCAAGAGGGATGCTTAAAAGAGTCTCATTGTCTTGATCATCCACCATTAAAGGAATAATATCCGGTTCAAGATCAATATTTATATCAGGACCATTAAAAATGCTATAAAAGTACGAGGTGACATGATCCGCAATCGATTCTTCAGAATCAATGATCAGGTCATTTTTAATGAGCCTAGTAAGGGGGCGGTTGACCTTTCTAATTCTTTGAAGACAGTTATAGAATTTTGTATTTCGATCACCATTGGTTAGCCATTTAGTCCTGAAAGTTTGTTTACGAATATTGTCCTTGAAAGTAAGAAGGGAATTAAGTTTAGAAGAGATATTAGCTTCCAATTGAGGATCCATATTTAAATCTGAGTTTGTGTTCTGAGTCTGGATACGATTGAGTTCCTCTTCGAGATAGGAGATATCAGAATCAATTTGAGTATTAGAATTTTTGCACCAACCTTTCAGAGCCTGTTTGAGAATTTTAAATTTGCGTAAATAGGCGAAAGGATCATTATGATGTTTCATGGAGTTCCAGGTTACATCGATAAAGGTGACACATTCAGAGTTCGAGGACCAAGCGTTATTAAACCGGATATTAGTCCAATCCTTATGTTTTTAGTTTCACTAAGAAATTACATGGTGAAATATATCTAGATGATAATCAGGCATATATAATTTTTTAGAAGATTTTGATATAATATTTCGTTATAATACATTTATATTGTTAATAATAAAATACACTAATCAATTATCTTATAGTTTTGTTTCATAAGATTATGATATATCTTTAAATCATATTAACATTTTAAAATATAAGTTTATAATTTATTGTTAATGATAGTTTCTATCAGAGAAATTTTTAGTTATTTTTGTGCATTGGTTTAAGAATTAAAAAATAAATAACTTAAGTATTCTTATGTTAATGAAACTATTTTGTGGGTTAAAAAGTGGTTACCTCAACAAATACATATTATGGTTGATTTATAATTTTCATATTCTTTTCACTATGATTCTTCAAATTTATTATTATTTATATATAATGTTATCCCATTTAGTTTTTGTAAATTTTTGTATTAATGAGTAATCAAGTAAACAATGGTTATGATGGCCACTGTAGTTATTGTTGAAATGAACAACCATGTTGGATGAGAGATAGTGTTCAAACCTTTAGGGATATTCAATATCAGGTTAATAGTGATAAATATAACCAAATAAATATCTCAAATACACAAAATTACAAGATACTCACTATTGATTCCTTCTATAGATAATGGTTTTTACCCTTTAGTGGCCCTTACAACTCACTAATTGCTGATTAATGGATAAAAATGAAAAAAAAAATATTTTCTATTATTTAGTGATTGATAAATGAAAATTTAAATTTGGATGTTTATAATTTACATGTTGAATTAGAATAATAATTGATATTGATAAAGAATACGAGGGAAAAAATAATATAATGAATCATTCTAATTTTAGGAGTTTAACTAAATGTTTTATAAAAAACTTAATTCTTGAACACTTTGTGTTAATATAGATTGAAAACTATATGAGAAAATAAAAAGGTGGATGAATAAATTGGGAAACGTGAAGAAAACCTCAAGATATCTGAAATGACTACTTCACATTTTTATATTTACCCTCAATGTAAAATTGGTCATTTAATTAGTGGCATAAAATCTCATCCCTAAAAATAATTAGTTGTACGATATTTTTGTTTCTATGAAATGATTACTTTAGTAGATCTTAAAAACGAAATAGAAACTATAGGGTATCATTATTCTTATTCATGAATGGATAATAAATGAAAAAAATCATAGACATTAGAATAATAATGCTCAATGAGGATGGAGATTCAACTATGTATATGAAAAACAATTGAGAATAAGAATGTGGGAAATAAACTATAGGTAATAGGGAAAAGATTCACATGTAGGTGAATAGACTATAAGCAACATGAGTGTCAAAGAGATATAAGTATTTTTTTCCAATAATGGTTTGGAAACATTTGTTTTTAACATTAATAAATGTATTTTAGAATTATTAACTCAAAAAGAATATGGTAAAGAGTTTTGGAAATTTTTTAAAAACATTATTAAGTCATAATTCTATCATAATGCACAATTTTTCTAATATTATGGTAATTATATGTTATTTATTATTCATAGCATATATTGTTAAACAAATTTTGTTCTAAGAACACTATGGATACAAGAACTAGGTTAATATAGGTATTCTTTATGATGATGTTATATGAAATAAATTTGTAGAGTTTTATCATAGAAGTATATTTTGAAATCATATGAGGAAATTATAATAGAGAGAAGTTGTAAGGAAGGAAGCTGATAGAGATATATAAGATGTTCTACTATTTAATAATATATATTTATTTCTAAATGATATAGACTTTTTATGACATTGAATATAGAATTCAATGTCATCAGGAATAGTTATATTAAAGAGGCCAAAATGGGTTTGTAGAAGTCCATCAGGTAAGACATGACCCACTTGAAACATTAGGAAGGAGGAAAATTGAGTGTACCAATAGGGAAGGGGGTTGTAGGGGCTATTCTAAATAATAAAACATTGTATAAGGGGTTCCAACTTAAAAAATATAAAAATTAAAAATTATTTTTTTGAAAAAATACATTATATGCTTCCATTGAGTACCTGATTGACCTTCTAGAGCACTTTTCTTGTAGGCATCTCATCAAGTTCTGGTGTACAATAATTGGTACCTGGTGGCTCTACTACATAAAGTACCAATCCCACCACCACTCTAATCCTGTTCTAAATACAAAAAAAACAACTATACACATAAAAAACATAAAAACCCAAAAAATAATACTCCATGATATGTCTATATTGTCACATTTCCAATATGAATCCGAAATCTCGAAATATGGCATGCTCCTTGATTTACAATATTAAGTCCCCACAAAACTATTTGACATGTAACAATGTGTGTTATTATACACTATAACCTATAAAGTTAATTTTATGAATATCATCACATTATAGTCATATCCTCCATCTATTAATTGGAAACTTTCACTTATATTTTCATTTAAAAGATCGATTAGAAAATGAACCTTGAGATCCTTCTATATAAGCCACTATAACTTTTCCATCAAAACCATTGATACCCCCAAGCACTCTAATTTTTAATTTTTTGATAATATACCCAATGAAATTATAACACTAAATAACCTCTATTTATTTGATATCTTGTAAAAGTGATCCCATGAAAAAATAGAGTCCTTTAGGATCATCCATGCTTCCATAAATGAGTATGACCTTTTTTGGAACCCATCAAAAGTTTTTTTATCATTCAGTGAAACATTAACACCCATATTCCCTATATAGATAATATTGATCGATTTTTTCCATTATTAATAACATAAGTGGGATGAGAAAACAATCTTATTATATTTTTAGTATGGAGAACATCACATTATATTTATTACCAAGCCAATATTTCATATAATTATTCATTGGTTTTATATTATACATAGGTTTTCAGGACCCTTTATTTTATCCTAAAAGTAGTATTCTTTTAATTCACCCTATGAAAAATCATTTCACTATGCGTTTTCTATAAATGATTATCAAATTTTAACAATGTGTTTGAAAAAAACCTAATTAACCTAAAATATAAAAAGAAAAATGATCAACATTGATAAATACAGGCCTGAAATAAGTGTAATTTTGATTATAAATGTGATGGATTTATTCTTTCAATTATGTCCACTAGATGTAATACTATTATATGCTACCAAAAATATTTAATATGATCTTTACAATAATGGAAATGGAAAAATATGAAATAAAAATGACATTTTCTTCTTAAAAACCAACCACTACTCTTTGAGAGAGATCCTATAAATAGACATTGACATAGATATGATCCAGATGTTTCCAGAATAGTGATGACCTCCCCATTAATTTTGGATGCATTATCTTGATAAGAAAATCAACAATAAAAATCTAACCCATAACCTAAATAGCATAAACTGTCAAAAAACACATAATATAATTCTATAACTGAAAAAAGAAAATATTTACATCCAAAAACAAAAATGGAGTATATGAAATTTGGATGAAATATAGATGATACATGATCAGTATTAATATACTATAATTGATCAAAAACAACAAAAAATTACATTCTATTAATCTCTATGATACAGGGTGAATCACCCAATCCATCTCACCTCCACTCCATGAAATTATTGCAACAAAACCCAACACCACCTAGTGGTGCCTTTCCCATTTCCTACATCAGATAAAAAAAGTCTATATGTAGTTATTTGTGTGTTTTGGGTGAGATCACAACAAGCCCAATAGGATCCCTCCAAGTGTTCATTATTCATAAATATTTGGAGATAATAAATTCATGAATATAAATACATAAAATTGAACATTATAAATTTCTAAGATAAGAAGGGGAATTATGAATATATTTTTCCATGTAAAAACTAATAAATGAATCATAAGACATCCCTTTTGAATATAAAAAAAATAGACTGAAACCTATGATCACTACAACTATATAAAATACTAGATAAAATCATTGTAAAACCTATTTAATGGATATAGATGAATTCACTATCATGTGAGGGAACCACACAAGTTGATTCAATAGTTATGGAGACAAAAATAACATGTGGAAAAGACCTTGTCCTATTTTGGGTTCACCTTACTTATAACACCTCAACCCGAATCACTGGGTCTGATTTGGAATTTTACAGACCACATGCGTGTATCCATATACCCAAGAGGCTACCAACTAGTTGTGATGGTATGAGTCCCTCAGTGGGGAGACTGTACCCTCAATTTCATGTCATAGGATCAATATTAATGAATAAAGAAAATAATAATCTATTAGAGTACATACAGAAATTGATTAATGGAATACATAGAATATCTCCCAAAGTGGTAAGCCTATTTTGCTTATAATGTAGTAGACAAATAAAAAAGTAAATGTAAATAAACAACCAACAGTGTGGTACCTCGATGTTTGTCCCAATCTTCACCAGCTCCATACTTCACAGCTCAATTGTCATCACGAACCGAATCGGGTCGCCATCAACTTGACACACGACCCGGCCCGCGGCAAGGCCCGAAGGGCGTTCCCGATCCCCAAAGGCTGGCACAAGTGACCGGGTATAAATTAATAGCTTTTGGGAACGATTTACCCGTACAACAACTAGAAACAACCCATAAGTAAACTGAAATCTGAAAGCAACGTTACAACCACAAGTTTAACAAAATAGCCCGAACGGGTCTCAAAAAAAGGAAAAATACAACCCAAACACAACCAACTGCCAAAAAGGTGACCAAAAACCAAACCAGCAATAGTCACCTGGTGGAAGAATATCTCTGTCAGGCCTCCGCCACCAACGCCAAGTCAGATGAGTCAACTAACAACTCGGGCCACCGTGCTCAAAACCTTGGCATTTTTTCTACATCAGACATAATCAGATCTACTTACACCCAAAGGTGTATGTATGGTGTGAGTAACGCTGAATAGGTTGGAACCAAAGAAAATATTTCGCATGAAAAGGGTTAGATGACCAAAGTAGTTCACATTTTCAAATTTTAGGGAAAGTAAATAAATGCACTAACATCTTGATGTAACCTATTTTTAAAGAAAGGAAGACAGTTTCAAAAATCGAAAAAATGGGTTTTTGAAATTGAATGAAAAGAAACACTCTTACGTTTTAAAACCACAGGAGTCACCAACCAACCAGTGATGAGTATATAATCACACAGGAGCAACAAAAGTGGGAGAGGCCCTAAGTACTAATGCCATGTGGGACCCTAGAACCTCACGTCTCAGTGAACCATACCATACATTTCCTGTGAACGAGCCACCAGAAGGGAAACACCTCCGACCGAAGTGGTCTCTAGTCATCATCAAATGTTTAGTTAGTGTTTTAAGCGTCAATCTCGCTAAGTTAAACTGGGCCGAGGCTACTCCCATATCACTAGCATGCTAGTCTAGTCTGCCCACATAATACCCAGGCTTCCCCTTTAGTTCTCATTATTCCAAGTTCACCCTACTCATCAAGTTCAAGACACAAAACACAACATAGAACCACACAACATGCAAGAACTACGAAATTTCGAGGGTCAAATTAAAGTTTATCAAACATTTGGAAAACTGGTTTATAAGTTTTAAGAAAATAAAACAAC
Organism: Viscum album; assembly: GCA_963277665.1. Lineage (NCBI taxonomy): Eukaryota > Viridiplantae > Streptophyta > Magnoliopsida > Santalales > Viscaceae > Viscum > Viscum album. Next base: position 1,414,004,833 of record OY728159.1, on the reverse strand, counting down.
ACAACCAACAGTGTAGAACCCACTCTGATGCACACGAAGACTGTAACCAAGATCAATTTCAATTGTTGCATTCGTTCAAAAACCAAGGCACAACACAGTATAAACCCAGCAATCTAAACAAGACACTAATAAGAGTAAACCACCACGCTCTATCGGTCAAACCGACAACTCATAGCAGTATTTAAATAAAAGACATATTAAATTAATCAAACCAACAGACTAAAAGATCAAATTCCTGAAGCATGCGAAACCACCTACCTCAAACAGGTGCGAAAAGATACACGGCGCAAAACTCCCGTTGTGCAACGGTCGCACCGTAAGAAGCCGTCAAAAGGGTCCTAAAATAGTAGACCAAATCACCACGGTGCCAACCCAGAAAATATCAGCAAACCAAATAATTCAGTTGACCACTAAATAGGTTCAATAATAATTAAATAAATTAATCAACAATTAACCCAAAACCATTAAATAAATTGTTTATTAATTATACAACACTGAGACTAACCAAATTAATTATTTAACAATTTAACAACTTCGATTAAATAGATGGTTAACACAATCAATTAAATTAATTAACATTTTATCAATGTAATGATCATCAACTCAATCAATCATCAATTTAACCAGTTTTAAATAATAATAATATAATAATAATAATAACAACAATAACATAATAATAGTAATAATAATAACATAATAATAATAACAATATTAATATAATAATATTATCATAATAATAATAATAATAATATTGTAATAAAAATAATAATGTAATAATAATTAAAATAAAAACGTTAATAACTTAATAACTTATACGTAAATTTAAATCAATCCAAATAATTAAATAAAATAAAATAATAAAATAAAATAAAATAAAATAAACAAACCTTGTCCAGAGAGGGGAAAGGAAGGGATCCGCCCGGTGCGGCTTTGGAGGGAGGAAGTCTGGCACTGTCCAGCGGAGCGGAGGAGGGGGGGTGCGGCGGTCTGCTGGAGGAGGGCGGCTGAACAGGGACAGCGGGGGTGCGGCGGTCTGCTGGTGGAGGGCGGCCGAACAGGAAGGGGAGCGGCTCTAAGGGGAAGGGGAAGGGGAGAGCGGGTCTGGCGCAGCTTCGAAGGTATGGCGAGAGGAGGGTGTGGTGGCGTCTCGGCCCTGAGCGGAGGCAGTAGGGAGGGCGGTTGAACGGGGAGGTGCGTCCTGGGTGTGCAAGAGACAGCGGGCGGAGAGGGTGAGGGTGCGAGGCAGGTCGGGGCGCAGCGCTGAACTGAGATGAGGGGAAGGGGGAGGCCGGTGGGTGAGGGTGAGAAGAAAAGGGAGCTTGGGTGCTGGGTGAGGGTGGGGGAGAGGAGAAGAAAGAGAGAGAGAGAGATGCGTGGGGAGGAAGGAAGAGGAGAAATAAAGAAAAAAAGAAAAAATAAAAAAAAAGTGGTGGCTAGGGTTGCCATGGGGGGAAACAAAAAATAATAATAATAATAATAATAATAAATAAAAAGAAGTAATTGAAATAAATAAAGATAAAAGTCTTTAATAATAATTATAATATTATTATTATTATTATTATTATTATTATTATTATTATTAACAATAATAATAATAATAATATTAATGTTAATATTAATAATATTAATAATAATAACAATAATAATAATAATAACAATAATAATAAGAAAACTGAAGTTAATCATCTGGTGTTTGAAACGTCTGCGCAACAGACACCGCACGTTAAAATGGCAAAGCCGCACGGCTTCGCCCATGCCCTGCCCGTGCGCCGAGCGATGTAAGGCTCGCGCATACACATCGTTGCCATAACGGGCAACCCGCATCGGGTTCAGCCCATGCTACAACCAACAATTTAAGTAAACAGACAAATAATTCATGAAATAAAAATTTAAAATTAAATTTTGTACCTCAACGAAGTCCGGGCGTGACAAATCTCCCCACCATGGAAACTTTCCGCCCTCGGAAAGTCAGTTCGATGCCTGATCAGAGAATAGAAATGGGTACTCCTGATCAACCCACGACTTCCGCTCCCAAGTCTCATGCTCATCATTCCCGTTCTTCCAGAGAATATATACCAGAGGAATGGACTTTCCACATAGCACATTCTCCTGAGAATCCACTATTCGCACTGGTCGCTCAAACACAGATAAGTCGGACTCTATCTCCAGCTCTTCCCAATTCAGCACATGTGACGGATTGGGGTTGTACTTCTTTAGTTGGGAGACATGAAATACGTCGTGAATCGACATCAACTGTGAGGGAAAATCCAAACTGTATGCCACCTTGACAATCTTCTCAAGAATATCAAAAGTTCTGACATACCTCGATGGCATATTCCCCTACTTCCCCAAACGACAGTGACCCAAGCGAGGGGCCACTTTCAGGAACACTTTGTCCCCCACTAAAAACTTGAGATCCCGCTGCATCTGATCTGCATAGGACTTGTGGTGAATCTAAGCTGTCAACAACTGCTGCCTAATCAGTTTGACCTTCTCATACATCTCCTAAACAAGGCTCGGTCCCAAGAGTGAGGTCTCGCCCAGCTCAGCCTAACACAGAGGAGACCGGAAAGGCCGGCCAAAGAGCACCTCAAAGGGTGCCATTCTGATGGAAGACTGGTAACTATTATTATAAGCAAACTCAACCAGTCCCAAATGGCTATCCCATGAGACTCCAAAATCTAACACACAGGCTCGGAGCATGTCCTCCAGAATCTGATTCGCCCGCTCCGTCTGGCCATCGGTCTGCGGATGGTATGTCGTGCTCATCTTAATCTACGACCCTAAAGCCTTCTGGAGGCCTCCCCAAAACCAAGATGTAAAGCAGGGGTCTATGTCAGAAACAACTGCCGATGGCACACCATGAAGTCTGACCACCTCTTGAACATACAAGCGGCCCAGATCCTCTACCTTCGCTGTATCTCTGATCGGGATAAAGTGAGCTGACTTGGTTAAGTGGTCAATCACTGCCCAGATAGCATTCCTTCCCCAAGGTGTATGAGGCAACCCAATAATGAAGTCCATGGCGACCTCGTCCCACTTCCAGGTAGGAATGGGTAGTGGCTGGAGTAGGCCAGATGGCCTCTGATGCTTTTCTTTCACTTGCTGGCAAGTGTAGCATCTGGATACAAAGTCGTCTATGTCCTGTCTCATACCTGGACACCAGAACTGATGGCGAACATCATAATACATCTTGGTGGTACTAGGATGGACGGCCCACTGAGATTGGTGGATATCCGGCATCACCACCTTCCACAGAGACAATGGCACCACAGCACGGCCCTTGAAGCATAAGACCCTCTAGGAAGACAAATACCAATCAGAAAGAGTCTCCCTGCCATGAAGAAACTACATATATCTCTGACACAGCTCATCACCAGGCTGCTCCCGCTGAATCAACTCCAGAAGAGCAGGATTCAACTGGATGCTTGCCAAGAAAGTACCTCCACTGTGCTCCCTGCTCTCCAAGTGCATCTGGGCGAAGAGCCCCATAAAAGTCCACTCATCGCTGGACTTCCTCAATGCCTGCATTGGTACTTTTCTGCTTAAAGCATCAGCTACCACATTACCCTTTCCAGGGGTATAGAAAATATCAAAATCAAAACCCTGCAGGTACTCAACCCAGCTGCGCTGCCTCAAATTGAGATCCTTCTGAGAGAAAATGTAGGCCAGGCTCTTATGGTCAGAATAGACCAAAAACTTCTCCCCAAAGAGATAGTGACGCCACGTATCCAAAGCATGCATCACCACTGCCAACTCTAAGTCATGAGTTGGATAATTCTTCTCATGGGGCCAGATCTGGCGAGAACCATAAGCCACAACATGGTCATTCTGCATGAGCACACATCCAAGGCCCGTACCTGAAGCATCACAGTAAACCACAGAGCCCTTTCCCGACTCTGGTAAGGTCAATAGAGGGGCGGTGGTCAACCGCTGCTTCAACTCCTCGAAGGATGCCTGACATTGAGGGCTCCACTAAAACTTCACCCCTTTTCAGGTGAGTCTGGTCATGGGGGAGGCAAGTCGCGAGAAGTCCCGGACAAAGCGCCTGTAATAACCAGCCAAGCCCAGAAAACTCCTGATCTCAAACACATTTCTCGGCTGCTCCCATGACATAACTTCCATGATCTTCTCAAGATCCACTAAAACCCCTTGATCTGAGACGACATGCCCCAGAAACTTCACTCCCCTGATCCAGAATGTGCACTTCGAGAGTTTGGCATACATGCGATTATCCCGCAAAGTGCCCAAAACAATGCGCAGGTGATGCTCATGCTCCTCCTCAGATCCAGAATAAACCAAGATGTCATCCATGAATACCATGACAGATGAGTCTAGATATTGGTGTAACACCCTATTCATGAGCGCCATGAAAACTGCAGGAGCATTCGTCAGTCTGAAAGGCATGACCAAGTACTCGAAGTGACCGTACCTACTTTGGAAAGCCGTCTTCGGGATATCTGCTTCTCTCACCCTGAGCTAGTGGTATCCCGAACGCAAATCAATCTTGGATAACCACTTTTCCCCCTTCAGCTGGTCAAACAAATCGTCAATCCGAGGCAAAGGGTATTTATTCTTGATGGTTACCTTGTTCAATTTCTGGTAATCAATGCACAACCGAAGGGTTCCATCGGCCTTCTTCATGAATAAAACCGGTGCGGCCCAAGGAGAGATGCTTGGGCGAATGAATCTTTTGGATTCCAAATCGTCTAGTTGTATCTTTAATTCCCTCAATTCGATGGGGGCCATACGATATGAGGGAAGAGATATAGGTTGTTTTCTCGGCACCAACTCAATAGAGAACTCCACGTCCTGCTCTGGGGGTAAGCCAGAGAAATCATCTGGGAAGACCTCTGGGAACTCATTCACTACACGAGGTAACCCAACCTGTAAAACACCACCATCGTCCTCCAGTGCGAGCGACGAAAACTGATAAGAAAGATTTCCCAACTCAGGGATTGGAGGTCCCGTGCGTCCCGACCGAGGATCCAATTCCCCGTGAAATAACTGGGGAGTCCCATCTAGTGCTGTAAAACTGACTCGGCGCCGATAGCAATCAATGTGCGCCTGAAAGTGCACCAGCCAGTTCATACCGAGGATCACATCAAATAGGTCCATGTCAAGGACCAAGAAATATCATTCCATCTCAACTCCTGACACAGAGAGTGTGCACGATGGGCACCTAAGACCCTGCTCCCTCTTTTTTCCCAACGGTGCTGCCAACTCCATAGCAAACGATAACAGCTCGGTCGATAGGTTCATCAGATTCACAAGGCGAGCAGATATAAAACAAACTGAAGCACCAGTATCAAATAAAACTGTAGCTATAGAAGATGCAACAAGAATAGTACCTCGAACCGTCGAAGGCCCTGCATCAGATCTCACTGGTTCCTGATCCACAGCATGCAGTTTTATGTTCCCTGCTTGAGAACGACCGCTCGCCTGCAGCTCTGCCCTAATCTAGATCTGCCCAGAAGATGATCTGGTCCTGCCACCATGACCATCGAACCAAGATCTCGACATCCTGGTCGGCTATGACTGCACTGATACACCCCTGGAAGCTACGGATCCAGTCCCACTCTGGTAAGGGCGTACAGTCCCGCAAAAAACACTGTAGGTGCCCCATAACTCCACACCCATATCAAGGTCTGGGAGGATATGGACTCGCAGGTCGGATGTGCCCTGCCTTTCCGCACTTATGGCACACAATAGGCCTCACATCAGAAGCCTCAGATTATGTCTGCCTGGAGGGATGGCCTGAGATTCCACCACTCTTCTTCCACTGCTCAACACGCTTCCTCTTCTTCTTTGAGGAACTGCCGCTGCCCTAGCCTGATACTGATCCAAAAAACCCCGACTTTTCTCTCTAGTCAATCTCGGCCATTCAAGCGCTATCGACCACCTCAGCATAAGTCTTTAGCTTGAATAAGAAAACATGAGAGTGTATTTCTGGTCGAAGTCCCTTCTCAAACTTCCGAGCTTTCAAGAATTCGCTCAAAACTATCTCGGGTGTGTACCGCACCAGCTCAGCAAAGTAGTTCGCATATTCCATCACTGTCTGATTTCCCTACGAAAGCTCAATGAACTCCCGAGATCTAGCATAGGCTAGAAACTCTGGACAATACTGCTCGTTGAATATACCCTTGAAATCTTTCCATCTCATGTGCTCATGTTTCCCATCCTGAACCACTGATTCCCACAATTTGCGACTAGAACCCTCTAGCTGGAACGAGGCACATTTCACCCTGACTTCCTCGGGCGTGCCAAGGAAATAGAACATGCATTCTATCTTTTCAAGACACTCCTCTACCTCCTGAGGTTCTGAACTGCCTCGGAAAGAAGGAGGTTTGTTATTCAGAAACTCCTGATCTCTATCCTTCCTGGAGCCAGATTCTTCTCCTCTAGATGGAATAGGGGCAGGGGCAGGAGTCACCCCTTGTCCCAAATCCTGAACGGCTCAGACCATAGCCTCTACCAATCTTTGATCAAGCGGTGCGGGATAACTCTCTCCGGCTTCCTCCCATGGGTGCATGGGAGCTCTCCGGGGGGGCATCTTGCTGCACAGGGAAACATTCATAAAGGAGTAACATCAATATTACATATCTCAAGAGGAACCAAATTTTTCAACAGGATAAATAATCATCAATAAACCGAACATGCAAAAATGACTTCATGTCAAAACTCTACTTTCCTGCCTGGTGTCCACGTACAGTTTGCAGCCTATACGTACCACCTAGGAAAGAAGTCAAACAAGCACCCTGACATCCCATGGTGACTCAGTATCTGTCACGAGGCGTGCTGGCTAGGCACCCTACTCGCAACATAATTTCAGAGCCCCCTGACAGTCCCAACTTCTGTATAACCAGACTCACCCCAAATAACATAGACCAAGAGTTGACCTTCCCTCTGATACCATTTTGTCATGAACCGAATCGGGTCACCATCAACTCGACGCCCAACCCAGCCCGCGGCAAGGCCCGAAGGGCATTCCTGATCCCCACGGGCTGGCACAAGTTCCCAGGTATAAATTTATAGCTTTTGGGAACTATTTACTCGTACAACAACCAGAAACAACCCATAAGTAAACTAAAATATGAAAGCAACGTTACAACCACAAGTTTAAAAAAATAGCCCGAACGGGTCTCAACAAAAGTAAAACTACAACCCAAACACAACCAACTTCCAAAAAGGTGACCAAAAACCAAACCAGCAACAGTCACATGGGGGAAGAATATCCCTGTCAGGCCTCTACCACCAATGCCAAGTCAGATGAGTCAACTAACAACTCGGGCCACCGTGCTCAAAACCTTGGCATTTTCCTACATCAGACCTAATCAGATATACTTACATCCAAAGGTGTAAGTAGGGTGTGAGCAATGCTCAATAGGTTGGCACCAATGAAAAGATTTCACATGAAAAGGGTTAGATGACCAAAGTAGTTCGCAGGTTCAAATTTTAGGGAAAGTAAATAAATGCACTAACATCTTGATGTAACCGGTTTTTAATGAAAGGAAGATAGTTTCAAAAATCGGAAAAAGGGGTTTTTGAAATTGAAAGAAAAGAAAAACTCTTATCTTTTAAAACCACAGGAGTCACCAACCAACTAGTGATGAGTATATAATCGCACAAGAGCAAAAAAAGTGTGAGAGGCCCTAAGTACTAAAGTCGTGTGGGACCCTAGAACCTCACATCTCGGTGAACCATACCATACATTTTCCATGCACGAGCCATCGGAAGGGAAACACCTCCTACCGTAGTGGTCTCCATTCATCATCAAATGTTTAGTTAGTGTTGTAAGCGTCAATCCCGCTAAGTGAAACTGGGTGGAGGCCACTCCCGTATCACTAGCACGCTAGTCTAGTCCTCCCACCTAATACCCAGGCTTCCCCTTTTGTGCTCATTATTCCAAGTTCACCCTACTCATCAAGGTCAAGACACAAAACACAACATAGAACCACACAACATGCAAGAACTACGAAATTTTGAGGGTCAAATTAAATTTTATCAAACATTTGGAAAACTGGTTTATAAGTTTTAAGAAAATAAAACAACACAACCAATAGTGCAGAACCCACTCTAACACACACGAAGATTGTAACCAGGATCAATTTCAATTGTTGCATTTGTTCAAAAACCAAGGCACAACACAGTATAAACCCAGCAATCTAAACAAGCCACTAATAAGAGTAAACCACCACGCTCTACTGGTCAAACCGAAAATTCACAACAATATTTAAATAAAAGACATATTAAATTAATCAAACCAGTAGACTAAAAGATCAAATGCCTGAAGCATGCGAAACCACCTACCTAAAACAGCTGCGAAAAGTTACATGGTGCAAAACTTCCATTGTGCAACGGTCGCACCGTAAGAAGCCGTCAAAAGTTTCCTAAAACAGTAGACCAAATCACCACAGTGCCAACCTGGAAAATATCAGCAAACCAAATAATTCAGTTGACCGCTAAACAGGTTCAATAATAATTAAATAAATTAATCAACAATTAACCCAAAACCATTAAATAAATTGTTTATTAAGTATACAACACCGAGACTAACCAAATTAATTATTTAACAATTTAACAACTTCGACTAAATAGATGGTTAACACAATCAATTAAATTAATTAACATTTTATCAATGTAATGATCATCAACTCAATCAATCATCAATTTAACCAGTTTTAAATAATAAGAATAATATAATAATAATAAAAACAATAACATAATAATAGTAGTAATAATAACATAATAATAATAACAATATTAATATAATAATATTATCATAATAATAATAATAACATAATAATAATTAAAATAAAAACGTTAATAACTTAATAACTTAAACGTAAATTTAAATCAATCCAAATAATTAAATAAAATAAAATAATAAATTAAATTAAAATAAAATAAACAAACCTTGTCCGGAGAGGGGAAAGGAGGGGATCCGTCCGGTGCGGCTTCAGAGGGAGGAAGTATGGCGTTGTCCGGTGGAGCAGAGGAGGGGGGGGCGGTCTGCTGGAGGAGGGCGGCCGAACAGGGACAGCGGGGGTGTGGCGGTCTGCTGGTGGAGGGTGGCCGAACAAGAATGGGAGCGGCTCTAAGGTGAAGGGGAAGGGGAGCGCGGGTCTGGCGCAACTTCGAAGGTCCGGCGAGAGGAGGGCGTGGCGGCGTCACGGCCCTGAGCGGAGGTAGCAGGGAGGGCGGTCGAACGGGTAGGTGCGGCTTGGGTGTGCAAGAGACAGCGGGTGGAGAGGGTGAGGGCACGAGGCAGGTCGGGGCGCGGCGCTGAAGGGAGATGAGTGGAAGGGGGAGGCCGGTGGGTGAGGGTGAGAAGAAAAGGGAGGTGGGGCGCTGGGTGAGGGTGGGAGAGAGGAGAATAAAGAGGGAGAGAGAGATGCGTGGGGAGGAAGGTAGAGGAGAAAGGAAGAAAAAAAAGTGGCGGCTAGGGTTGGCATGGGGGGAAACAAAATAATAATAATAATAATAATAATAAAATAAAAAGAACTAATTGAAATAAATAAAGATAAAAGTTTTTAATAATAATAATAATATTAATAATAATAATAATAACAATAATAATAATAATATTATTATTATTATTATTATTATTATTAACAACAACAACAATAATAATAATAATAATAAAACTAAAGTTAATCATCCGGTTTTTGAAACGTCTGCGCAACAGACACCACACGTTAAAATGGCAAAGCCGCAGGGCTTCGCCCATGCCCTACCCATGCGCCGAGCGATGTAAGGCTCGCGCGCACACATCGTTGCCATAACGGGCAACCCACATCGGGTTCAGCCTGTGCTACAACCAACAATTTTAAGAAACAGACAAATAATTCATGAAATAAAAATTTGAAATTAAATTGTGTACCTCAACGAAGTCCGGGCGTGACAATTGTCCTCCATGGGGCCCTTACCCTTAACAGGATCTCAGGTCATGAAATCATCAAGCATACTGAAATTCCTAAATTGGGTGTAAGTACAAGAATTAGTAGGAAACAACTATTGAGTCCTTACTATAAGTTCATAAAATATATATAACATTATATATCATGAAATATGTGAATTATTTGTAAAAATACATGTGTTTAATCATCATGCGCTTTCAAATCCTCCATAAACCCTAGCCCCACATACTTTGGCACATTGCTGATATGAAATTAAAGAAGGTATGTACCTACATCAAGGACACATAGCACATACCACCATTTTTTTGGTTGTTATAGGAACATCATACATTACATATGGTCTATAATTGGTCATATTATCCTTTTAATCGACGACGACCCATGTTTGTTGGAGGCCATAACCAGTATCTTCTAGAAAGTGACTATGTTTTCTACTCTATAGGTGTATCCATGACCAATATTAAGTACATTATGACTATTTAATCATGGGTAAACGACCACTGGACTACATAACTCCCACCCTCAAGGCTCCACCTTTGTATCTTACTATCCTCTAGATAGCCACTATGCTTTCCCCTCTACAAGGGTCTCCATGCCCACAATTAATGAAGTTAGGACTACATTTGGTTAGTAAACCTTGTACACCCACCCTCAAGGGCCCACCTATGTTTCTTGGTACCAACAATGCAATTCCAAAGGCTATGCAATACAGAAACAAAACATGTTATATCAAGGAATGATAATTCACACCAAGATCCATGTCAGGATTATAACACATAAACATGTACTCCCATAAATACTCACACACCCACATGAAATTCAGATCAAGAATGTGTTAGTCCAACACAAACATCACATCATGATAACATCACATATATATCTATATGGCTCAAATGGGAATGAACCTCCCACCCCAAAATTCATTAAAACCTCTATGTTGTTTTATTATTATCAAAGGAAACACGTCAAAGTTTAAAGTTTTCTGTGCATCAATGCTTGAGGTATGTCAATTTTCAATAAAACCCAAACTATCTATTTTATTCAAAAATGATATAAAATATCAAATGTGATGACACGTTCTCTCTCCTGGATAATTTTAAAATTTTTGATTAAATTATTACATGCGATAATATTTTATCTCTCTGGATAATTTTAAATTTTCAATTAAAATATCATATGTGATAATATGTTTAATCTCCTACATAATTTCGGACTAGAATTTTCAATGTTGAAGGTGATAATATTTTTATCTATCATGTATGATTTCAAATTATCAAATAAAATATCACATGTGATAATATTATTACTCTACTGTATAATTTCAAACTATAATTTAAAATTTTACATGAGATTGTATATTTATCTCCCATGGATAATTTTAAATTATCGATAAAAAAATTACATGTGAAAATATTTTATCTGTCTTGGATATTTTTCAAATTATCTATTGAAATATTACATGTGATAATATTTTTCCCCACTTGGATAATTTTTAAATTATCATTTTTATAATTATAATAATTATCCTCTAACAATACACATAATTATCCTATAATTATTTTGATAATCTTGTTCGATGGTATTTACATTATATTTACCCATAAAAAAGAATAGAAATATCTCTAATGATCTCAAGTAATCATTATTTGATAATTTATTATAATTATCTATTAAGAATTTTTTAAAAATTCATCCTTTGATAAATTCTAAAAAATTATCTTTTGATAAAAGTTTAAAAATAATCATTTTATAATTTAACAAAATTATCATTTGATATTTTTTAAAATTGACCACAATATTTCATTGTTTTATCCATTGATAATTTTAAAAAATTACCTGTTGATAAATTATTACAATTCTCATTTAATAAATTTCTACAGACATATTTTCATTATTTATTTAACAATTTCCTTTGATAAAAAAAATATTTATCAGTTGATAATTTAAATAAATTTTTATTGAAATTTCTATTTTATTTTTATGTCATAAAAATTTATATTTTGATAATTTTTTAATTATATTTTGATAATATTGTGGATTATCACTTGATTATTTCAGTAATAATCATTTTAATTGGAAATGAAAAATTTCATTTATTTAAAGGATTTAATAAGGGAATATAAAATTGAATAAATTAGAATAAAAAAATTTGAAACTAACATTAATAGAATGTGACACCTCATAAAGAAGAGGAATACAACCATTACACACTCAATCTGATCAATGGATTCCTTTTTATTGCTTGTAGAATATATTTGGTGTCTCTTAGACTCAAAAAATTCAACAACCATGGAGATATGAGATCCTTCAATTATATGAATCTTAAACCATGTGTTGTCATTTGAGAAATTTAAAATACCCAATTTCAACCATTAATCAACCTAAAAATGAATGCATAGACATTGGTTTTTACATATTAGGGTGTTACTATTTTAATTGTTTCCAAAATAGTAGTTAATTAGAGGATTGAAAATCCTCCATGTGTTTTAATGGTGGATCAAGACTCATAAGATATAATATGAACATTAAATTTTTATTTGATTAATTTAATGAAATTAATTATTTAACCTAAATTATAAATAAATTCAAATTACCATTTCACATAAAAGTTATAGCCTGACTGGTGTATAACCTGCATTATGGACCCAACAGTGGTCTTATATTTCTCAAATGATGCAACATTTGAGATATATTAATTATTAATTATCTAAAAACAAAATTAAATAAATAATTAAATATAAAAAGGTTCATTTCACTAGAAAGGTGTCCAAACACCTGACACATACAAATTTCAGACCCCACCTAGGGTAAACACCATGTTTTGGACCTAACAGTGGTCTCAAATTTTTTATATGATGCACCTATTTAGAGATGAAATTATTTTTGTAAATTAAGATATTAAATTTTATTCAATAACATTATCTCATGAGTAAGGAATCCAAACGTCCGATGCCTTTGAATATTATACCCATCTAAAGGTAAAAACCATGTTTCATACTTAACAATGGTCTCAAATTTCTTATAAGATTAACCATTTTGTCGTTATCCATTTTTTAAAAAATTGAGAATGCATAATATTATATATTTAATATTTTTATTTAGTATTCCCCAAGGCTTTACATGCCTCAAAATATTTCACTAACTTAGTGTCTTACTCCAAAACGTTTTCACTAAATATTTCATCATGTTGAATATGAATCTTCTCTTATGAACAACCTTTAACACATTATTATGTTATTTCACTGATAAATCATTTTTTACAATTTTAGATAGTAATAATTTATCACAAGAGGGTTTTTATTTTTATTGTAAAAATCGGGATATTATGTTTCTCCCCCTCAATAGAATTCTCATCCTTGAGAATAATCTCCAGTGGTCTTTCCCAAAAAACTTAAACCAATGAGCTTGAATGTATGGATCATTTTTTCATAGATTTTCATGGATTATTACAAGATTCCAATAAAATGGGACTATTAGTATCGTTTTCCCTTAGTGTCATTTATCACTCTGATCAGTAATCCACATAGGATGCTCATTTTAAGATGAAACAGGCTTGACCTCCACATCTTTTCTATATATTATATGCCCATGATCAAGTATGTACCTCCATAAATGATAAATGTGGATCATGTCATGCATACCTTGCTAGTGATAAGAAGATCCATATGACATGCTTCTACCCATATCTAATGAGTGAGTACCACATCATTATATCCCTAAAACAAGCACTAATTATCACACTCTCATATTCTAGGGTTTCATGTCATCGTTCAATGACATATTAGAGGAAGGTAAGTTAGTCAAACATAACACTTATAGTAAGTCGAATATTGACATTGCTCAAAGATATTAAGAAATAGTAGTATTAAAATAATACAAAAGATCAAATACATAATCTAGTATGTACATTGTACGGTATGGAGATCCTTATCACCATCTTTTTATGATAGATCTATTCCATTGAAATGTCCTACCTTTTCTCTGTGATCATATATGAAACTTTACCGAGTCATCATCATTAGAGGATTTTGTATCATTTATGGGTTTCTCCACTCCCAGCTTATCCAGACCTCCAAGCACTCCTCTAGGAAACCATTGAGAAGAACATTTAAAATGGCCATCCTTGCCACACGGGTGGTATCCTGCCATTCACTTCCAATAAGTTATGTTATAATTCCCCTTCTACCCAAAATTTTAGCACCTTATAGAAAAGTTCTAATATGACCTTACATTCCATTACTTTTCTTCTCCTAGTATGTCTTTCTCTTCCCACCATCTGATGGGACTTCTATAGTAGATATGGAAAACTCAGTCACAATACAACCATGATTCCAAAGTAAGCCTATTGTCATATCCTCTTCCAATTCATTTTCAATGTTAAGGGACTGTAAAAGATCCTGAGATTATGTCATCAAGTTAATGCACCAAACAATACATCTGAGCTCCGGGCATAACCCTATCTTGAACATCAGATATTTCTATGCCACATTATTCACTTATAAAGGAGGAAGTGGATGTAACTCTATAAAATGTGAAAAGTAAGAAGATACAATCACATAACATTTTTGTAATTCAATGAGATACTCATCACAGATAGGATTCATTATTTTAGGTATGTATTGTTCAAGGAAAAACTTTTTAATGTTTATCTATGTAAGACCTTATCATCTCCCAACTTGACTCATAGAAGTCCACCATCTCCTAGCAGGTCCATGGAACATAAAGGTTCCTAGAATCCCTCAACCTTCCACAGTGGTCTGAAATAGCTTGAAAATTCTTTCTATATAGTCTATCCAATCCTCTACATCATGTGGACAACAAATCCCTTAAAATTTCACAGGATAATGAAGCAAGAAATCCCTAGCATGGTTGGTCATATTCCTCTGAATAGCTACACTCTAGATAGTAATCTACCAAAAAATTCCCAATTGAGTAGGCTTTGTAGTCGGGATAACTTATGCGGGTGCAAGATTCGGATAGAGTATGTACTTGAGTCGTTCATTAATTTTGAATAAATTTATTAAAATATAGTTAGGTTAAATATTCTACATGTTTAAACACATTCAAATATTCGTTCTTCATATCCTAGGAGATTGGAATCAAAATAAATGAGAGCTGAAATTTTCAGTAAGGATTACATACATTGGAAGATGTGTAGAATCTATAAGGAATAATTAATATGGATTGTTAAAAAAACAAACACACAATCCATTTAATGATCAAATTAATTATCATGATTTCATAAGAAATAATCAATATAGTAATATAAATAACATAATACACATGAAATTTAATCAATAACATTAGCACCAAATTTATTCATGGATAATATTAATGGAATAATATCATAGATAATAATTTCATAATTCCTAATAAATGAAAATATTAAAATCATTATTCATGTTCTCAGACAACATTTTATCTATACCATCAAGACCTTTACCTCAGATAGAATAATCTATGGGTTATTTTCTACTAGATCCCATTTAAGTCTAGATTAATGATTTTCCAAATGATACTATCAATGCATCACGAGGATATATCATTTTTCCCACCAATAAATGCATGTCCAATATATTCCTCTTATACTTATTGATCATTTTAATTCACCAACAACAAACCTTATCAGAAAATTCCCACCTTGAATAAAGAACATAGATTATTAATAATTCCCCAGTTAATAAAATAAAATTTCGCGTATATAACCATATTAATAAACGATATTATTTTTAAAAAATAATCATATCCATGAAAAATAGTGTGTATATTTAAGGGAGTTAGACTTTCCAATTACCACAATAAAGTTAATGTTTCAAGGGAATGTGAAAAACCAAAAAATTTAATGAATAAAATGATTGAAAATACTTTACCTAGCCAAAATGATCATAAACAATCAAGTTTGATAATTTTAATTATATTATTACTAATATCATTAGTTGATTATAAATAAAAATGGTTATTTTCATTGATGAATATAATTTCCATAAAAATATTATAAAATCCCTCTTAATAAAAATACTCCTTTAAATTTAAAAATATTTTTAAAAAAACCATAATATTAGGATTTTTTATTTTAGATGAACCCTAAAAACCTGTAATGGATACATCAAATTGTTGAGTTTTATTGAAAATTGAAAAATTCCAAACATGATTAATTTGTTAAAACAAATATTTTTTCACATTTTTGTATGAAACTTAAAAAAGGTACATTGTTTATAAAAAAATATGAAGATTTCATTGATACCATTTAATACATGTAAAACATTGGTTAAAATATCTTTAATAAATCAGTGGATAATAATAAAAAAATTCTATTAATATAATTTAGAATCTATGGATTTAAAAGAATGATAATTGTAGACCAAAGAGAGTAACAATGTCGGATTTCATTAAAACCAATTTATCAATCATTTCATGTACCAAATAAAATAAAATAGTAAAATTAATTTAAAATTTCATGAATGACTAGAGGATAATCAAATAAAATGGGTTCATTAAACAATTAACATATAGTTTCATTCAATGGAAATTCATGCAAAAAAAAATTCAAATAAAATGTGATTGTAAAATAAACCCTTGCAAAGATTATAATTTTTAAGTGAAAATTAATCAAATAAGTGATTATGTGTGTTAAATGTTAGTCCAGATAAAATATGTTGAAATAAAATATAGGAAAACAAATTTAATTACAGATATAATCATATAATATAAAAAATAAAGAATATTTAATATATCTCAATAAAAATAAATCCAATTATGGAATTCCTTACCTCTTGGTGACATTAATATAAAATCTACAAGAATAAAATAATAAAAATTAAAAAATATATTACCATTATGTATGATGTATTTATGATATTACATGTAAAATGGAATTTATAGATACAAAATCAATTAAAATGGTTGTATATCATGAAAATATGCCACAATAAAGGGAAATTGAGATGAAATCCATTATTTCATGGTTCCCTTTAGTTGAACAGGATTTAACCTCTATTATAATGGTTTTTATAATGAAATTTGTTTACAAAAGAACCATATTTATATTTATAATATCATATATGGTCTTATTATAATATTTTATCACCAATTTGTTAATAATATTTCTTTGTTTAGATTGTTTCAAGTGTTAACTGCTTCATTTTCACATGTATTTTTTGTTATAGAAGACTCAATTTTTCATCATCGGATATAGATCCATCATTTAAGGAGTTATATTAATGTTATAAATATCATATTTATTAATTGGTTACATTTTTTAAACCATTATTGAAAGTTTTATATGGAAAATGATTCACATTGCTTCATAGAGACAATTGACTGTATAATCGCCTGATCGATGATAGCATTCCATTCATATGTGAAAGGTTAAGGAATTGGATGGTATATTAATTTCTAATAATTAATATCTTGTCATATGTAACTTATATATTCATTTATTAAATCATTATTACTACCCATGACAGTTGGTGATAGAATAAAATTACATATATTCGTGAGGTAGTAGTCTCGCATACACACAAGTGTTGACTTTTTTCCCATTTTATGTAGCAGAAGAAGGATAAATATTATTAAATAAATATAATAACAACTGATTAAATTGGTTATATGTATATTATAATATTTTAATTTTTAACACATAGTTGATGTTGGAAAAAAGGATAAATAAAAAAAGGAACTTTGTAAAGACTGTTACCAACACTCATAATAACATCCTTTGGATTTCTTATAAAGGTCACTAGGGTTGGAAATTATGGGAAGAAAAGTTTAACTAAAATGTTTTAGAATATTATTTAGAGATAATTTTTTCTTGACTTTTCTATTAAAATGAATTTAAAGGCAATGAATAAGTGTTAGGAGGGAGTTCCCTTTTATAATTTAGTTGTAAATTTTTTAAATAATGAAAACTATTTAATAATTGGAAGTCACTATAAACCAAATACACAAAAAATTGACAAATAATGGTTTTTAGGTTAGATAAGGTCAATCCAAACCACCAAAACAAAAGAAAAATATTATTTTAAACATTTTATTCCTTCACTTATATGCTTACTTTGTTTACCATTTTATTTTTCAGTATAATAATAATTTTTTTAACCAATATAATTTATTAATTTATCCTAAAATAAAATGATATATAATAAATCATTTATAATAATAGATTATTAATATTAAATCCAATTTTTCAAATAGTAATTTTATTTTTTGTCGAAAATTAATTTTATCATAAGATAATGAAGTGAAAAAAACATAAGTTTAACATTAATAGAGGTAAATAAATTTCACTTTCACTACTAATAAATATGATCAAAAAATAAGTTAATAATATTATAAAATATTAAATATTATGAATAAAAATATGGAATATGTTTTATCAAGTTCAATTTATATAATTGGTGCAAGTTAATTTAAAATAAACTCATAAATCATTTCAAAAAAACTCGTTTTCAGGAAATGTATTTTTCAAACATAAGAGGATTTTAAATTAACTATATAACTATTCATTATCATCATATGAATTTAAATTAATATATATATATATATATTACATCAAAATTTCAATTAAATATTTCCATATTATTATTTATTTTAATCAACTAAAATTGTGAATCATTATAAATTTAAAAACAGTTGTCAGAAAAATGTTTTCTTCAGCCTAAAAATAAAACAATACCAAAATCAGATAGAATGATGATTAAAATGTTATAAATTTTTTTAAATTTAACTAAAAAATTATTATTATTTTTTTAAATAAAATTAATATAATAATATTAATAATAAATTACATAATTTATTAAAATTAAAAGATAGTTTTATAGAAACTGGTTTTGTCAATATTAACTTAAAATCAATCTTTTTATAAAAAAAATAAAAAATGTTGTCTAAGATAATTTTAAAATGATGAAATAATTTTATTAATTAATTTTATTAAATAAAATTTCTAAATCATTTATGAATTAATTTAAATTCCAAAACATAATATTAAAAATAAAACCATTCTTGACGAAAATGTATTTAGAAACACAAATAAGTCTACTAAACTTTTTTGTGATTATTCAATAATATTTTTTCAATAAATTTTTACTAATTAGGGCCTCTATCTATATATATTTCATAATTTTTTTAATCATATTCAAAACCTTTAATTTAATGGCTAGGTTATATTTATCCAATTCAAATAATAAATTTCATAGTTTATTTCTACTTTGTGTCACAGATCATACACATTATAAAAATCATTTTTATTATCATAAAATATCAGGTGGTTACATTACCCCCAATTTCAATGAATTTAATCATAAAAATATTATATTATGATTTTAAATCAAGTTTTTTGTATTTTATTATACCTTTGTTAAAAAAACCATCATAAAAGGGACAATAAAACTTCCCCTTAAAAGACGAAATAGGAAATATAAATGCTATTTGTAATAACATAAATTTAGTATTCCATGTTGGATAACATTTTTAGGATGTTAAGATATTGACATTTATGAAAATAATAAATAATTATAGAGATTCATATGGAACATTGATCATAAGAAAGTGAATGATCAAGATATGGTTAAGGTCTACAAAACAATAAATCTGTTATGAGTTAAATAACAATTGATTTATCAGATATTAAGGTAATATGATAACATATTAATTTCATGATCATTTTATTAAATGTGAAGGGATATTATATTATCGTTATAGATAAAACTATTAGAAATACTTCATTCAGTTTATTACAATATGAACAATTTCAATTATCTATTGTCCTCCGATTAATTTCCACTTTATCTCTTACTCAGTGGAATGAATATGAAATATTAATTTGTTTCATTCCAAAAAATATAAAATAATAATCTATTAGATTACATAATTACCAAATGGATTATGATATATTCCATTTATATTTACTAAAATCAATATTTTTATCACAATTAATCATATATGGATAAATAAAATACATTAATCTCTACAACATCAACAATAACACCCATAAATCATCTTTTTTTCATTATATATTTATATATTAGTAAAATAGATTAATTAAAAACATTGGCATGCTAACCAGTAGATCACATAGGCCAATATTAGATGCCACAACCATTCCATACATTAGTTGTGGGTTGAAGCACTGTGTCCTTACCAGATGTGATGGGTTATCACATGACTTGTTGGTTGTCCTTTTAAGAAATCAATTATAATATAATAATTCTATAGTTCCAAAAATTATACAGACCCATAATCACCAACAAATAAAAAATAAGATGATCCTTAATGTTCACCTATACCATTATTCTTATTTCAAAGAAATATTGGAATTATTCCTTAAATAAAATTTTCACTAAAAGATATACTAAATAAATTGTTTGTGTTTCGTTAAATTGCTTCCAAAATTTAATTAATTGTGATAACCTCCCTATCACATAAATACTAAAAAGGGTTGTTCATGACCATTAAATTATGAACAAACATAATCTCTTAAAATACTTTTGGTATCAATACATCTTAAATAAATCTTATATGAAGACATTATCCTTCCAAAATCAACACAATCCTTAGATGTTTCATGATTCGTATAACAACAATTCCATTGGTAAAAAATACATTACAATGTATTTCTTTAATCCCAATACATAAATACTTCAACCCTTTTACTTAAACATATGAATTTCTTTGGTCTTGTAGATAAGAATTATAAGAGGTCATTGACTAGGACAATTCCTAGGTTCCTCACATTTAATAAAATGATCTACAAATGGGTCCCTAGGATGAAAATTATTTATCTATGATGAACACTTATCTTTTAATTTGAAAAAATATATACTTTTTCCTTGATTTTCACATATTAATCCTAGCCCTATTCCATTGATACATTCTTACGGGTGTCACATTCCACATTAATGACATGAATGAAAACAAACCTTCATTCCTCCATGCTCGACATCACATAAGAAGTTAGAAAAATGTATCCTTCTCTTATTTGGTGTGTCTGAGAGTGTTTTAAGTTATTGGAAGTTAATAATATAACATGATTAATGATTTGGAATAATACTAATATATTTAACTCAAATAATCATCCCAATTATTTTTCATAATCACCATATTTTCTATCATATTCAATGTTAACATGATTCCTTTGGGTTCAAAACACTGACTAAAAAAAATAGTGTGAGAAACAATAATCATAATAGAAAAACGTGTAATAAATTATAGTATATATAAATCATTAAAACATATTTTAAATTTAAGACACATTAGGTTTAACCCAGGTTATTAATTATCATCGCATATTGAAATCCTTAATAATGTTATTAAAAAAATGTAACTTATCTAAATAATAAACCCAATGAGTGTTAAACCATGTGAATTTTATGTTTTTTTTTCATTCACCTCGTCAAAATCGAGTCAATTTCTAATGCGCCCTTGTTATATTGATTACCCCTATATGAAATTGTTCCAAAAACCACACAAACTTGCAACATCCTGAAAAAAATTTATTTCCAGAAGAAACCACATAATCTCTTGACAAAACATTAGGAAGCTCTTCTACACTTATACCGAAATTATACCACAGGGTTTTATTCCCTAATCAATGTTTTCCTAAATCTACTTCTTAAGATTTCAATAGAAACTATCTCTAATACCAACAATAAAAACCTTAACCCTAGTTTCCAAGAGTTTGTGGTTAGATTATTATATTTTTTCTATATACAATTGATCATATCCAAAAAGACCAAATGGTTTTAGAGTATTGGTAAATTTGATAAATACATGATTCATACATTATATTTTAAAACATTAAATACAACATATTGAAATTAAATATACTATATCCTTAAACTCATTCAAATATTCATTCATTATATCATATAGAAGGAAAAAAATAACTGTGAGACCAAATGCTATGTAAGTGTTACGTATAGTGGAAGATATCTTGAATCAATAAGGAATAATCAATATATCATGGTAAATAACTAAACTAAAATTTCATTTATTTAACATATTGAATATCATCATTAGACAAGTTAGTGTCAGTCTAGAAAGGTACATAATTGAACACACCAACAATTTAATCAATAACACAAACAAAAGATCCATATAGAGATATTATTATTGAAATAATCTCATAGAAAATAAAATAAAATACTAAATTAAGGAAATTATTAATATTGGATATCATGATATCAGATATCATGATATCTAAACCTCTAATACCTTTCATGGATATAGTTTAATCGATTTGTATGTATATACCAAATAAACATTTAATGATATCTTACTAATTCACCTATTGATACTATCAAGGAATTGATGGGATATATAATTTTATCCCCCACTCATCACTACATGTGAAATTCATTCATCACATACTGTATGATTGATTTAATTTGTGAAAAATATTACTCATCAATAAATGTTTTTACTAAGTAAAGAATTCATATTATGATTAATTCCCTCATTAATAAAATAAAATTCATGGGTAAATCACTATATTTATAAATGATATACGGTTTATAAAATATGAATATTCATGATAACGATTATGGATATATAAGTTGGATGTATTGTCTAATGATTAAAAAATAAAATGTTTGATGGGAATGCTAACAACCACAAAATTAATTGGGAAATTAAATGTCAATACTTTATCTAGACAAGCTAATAATAAAGAATATAATGAAAAAATATGTATGGTATCATTAAAACATATCCCTAGTGTATTATAACTGTAATAATGGGTTATGGTCATTTATGAACACAATTACTATTAATGATATTATGAAAAAATTTCTGATAAAAACACACTTTTCACTTTGAAAATAAATTTATAAAAATAAAAATATTTCGTAATATTAAGAAAGAAGTTTTTATTTTTAATGAAAATGATAACAATGTATAAAAATCCTCAAATAAATTTGTGATCACAATGGTTCCAAAATTCCATGCGTGTTGGGTATGTTAAAAGCACTATTCCTTAAATATGTTTGGTAAAAAAAGTCAAAAGATGCCTCATTTGAAATATTTTGGTAAGATTAATTTTAATTTTTTAATGTAAAACAATGTGTAAAAATTTATTTTATAAATCAACAGAGAATTTTAAAAAAAATATAGTATTTTTTATAAAAAAATGATTTTGGAGAAAAAGAATTTCTAATTAAAAAGAGAAAAATATTGGATTTTCTTATAAAACTTGTTCTCAATAATTTTACATACCAAAGAGATAGACAACTAAGTGACATAATATTGACCTATAATACATTAGAATATTTATAAGAACATTTCCAAATCCAATTGCTGAGTTATCGTGGGAATCTGAGGCCTGTAGAACCTAATATTGATAATTTCAGAATTAGTTAACATATTTTTTCAGGTGTGCATATTTTATATTGAAACATTAATAACTTTAAAGAGGTGTCTTGAATCATTAATATGATTTTGTGGTTGAGATTAGAATATTTTATTAACCATATGAACGACATGAAGTTTTCCTCACCAGACGTTTTAGTTCAAGGTGAGTTGGTAGGTCATTATGAGGTGGATTAATAATATCTAACATTACTAAATTTTATTAATAAAGGGGGAAAATCCCCAACAAAGTCACAGAGGCCTGAAATAATGAATTAAAAGAGACTCGACCCTTACAATATTAATACAGCCTGAGGGGCGAGAATCGGTAGTATCGTAAATTCTCAAAGATCGAGTAGGCATAGCCCAAGAGGCCAAGAAATCTACAACCATATTCCCTTCCCACCATGTGTGAGAAAATACGATGTTTCTTTAGAGGAGAAATTTTTATCAACAAACAAAATAGGTGACTTCCCATGGGGAAGGAATCCCCTCTTTGATGGATCTGATCAGAACCAATGAATCAGTCTCCACCATGCTTAGCAAAAAACCATGACAGAGACATATCTCAAGCCCCTTGAGCATGGTAGAAGCTTCAGAAATAAGTGAATCACCATGCTTGCACAAATCAATGGAAGAAAAAAAAATAATAGACCCATCTAGGTTCCGAACAACCCCACCACCCATCATACTACCATTCATACAAGAACCATTAAAATTCAACTTAGGGTCATGAACAAGAGGGGACCATCAAACCCACCAGCCTTTTAGAACAACCCTATTAATTGTGGTAGAAAAATGCCTATCCGTGATCATCTTAAGTGAGGGAGAGAGATTCAACTTCTTGAGAAGGGGAGCCAACTCGACCACCAAGGACTGAGCCCAAACCAACACTCCTAGTGCAGAGATCAAACTACTATCATGTCTACCCCTTTTGAATACATCCCAAAGACTTCGACATCTAGTGTCAAGGTGGATATCCATCTCCTTGTTTTAAGAAAAATTACCACCCAATCCATGTAACCAGGAAAGAAAGAAGCTAGAACATGACTGAATCTGGTTATCCAGTCTGGTGAGAAAACTGACGCCATGCCACATAGAGGACACCAGCCCTCCCTCGATGAAAAGATGGCCAAATGATTCCAATTTTATAAAACTATAATAGTTACATCGAGATAAAATAGATACACCCCATCTTTGTACCTCCAAATCCATTGGTAAGTATCAATTAAGAACACACCATACAAGGAAGTTAAGCTTAACTGGAATCTCAGCACACCAAAAAGCCTCTCCTGAAGTGTCATGCTCAATAACCCTATGCAGATCCTACTTTTACTTCTTTTAGGAGAAAAAAAACAGTGAAGGATGAAGTGAAAATTATCCAGTCTGGATCCAAAGAGGGTAAAATACTATTACAGATCTCTTGATTCCACGTGTTGAGGGTGGAACAAAGCAGATTCAGATGACTAAAAGCATGAGCATAGAATAGGTCAGGTATTGTACACCCAAGAAATCCTAGCACATATCCAACCCAAAAAAAAAAAGAGAAACTCCTCTCTATTCCTCTCCCCTTTGGCAATGATGAACAAACATTGGATCATTGCATTGGGGTACTACCAATCTCAATTTATGATGCCAATCAAAGTCATATTGAGGAGAGACAGGATCCAGGCATTGTTCTACACCCAAGGTTATGTGTTTCATCCTTAAGTTATCTGGGTTTTTTTAGTCTCTATCACCTTTGTTTTTCATATTTTTTAGGGTTTTATAGCCACATTTCAATTTATAGACATCTCCCATAAGTTTATCTGAAGGTTTCGTGTTGAACTGAGGAGAATTAGACATTTTGGGAGAAAATTACTAAGAATAATTACCATCTTCTTGGTGTTTAGTATAGTGAGAGACACTCTGTTACTCTTCCTGTTTTGGGAAGAATAGTTTTGGAGTATATACAATGTGTCCTAGAGTTACACATCATGTAGTGACCCCATGTCATGTGGCCTTGGGACATGGATTGAGATAACTATGTTAAAGTACATGACTGTGTAAATGTACATGACCAACTTAATTAGACAGTGGTTTCTAGCCACAAGAATGGGCAAGCCACATGGCCATGTGGCTGTTTTAACCAAACACTATTTGTATTATGTGATGCACGGCTTGTAAGGAACATGTTCATCTGGGCCATGTGGATGAGGAACACAGTCAGGGGATGGGTGAAGAAGGACACACCATGTACTGGATATACATGTCGTGTACCCTTACATGGATTGGAAAACTATATAAATGTGATATATGGCTAGGTTATTTGGTGGGTTCACATTCATACTAAACCCCAATGTACACAATATACTCCTTGGATATCTTATTGAGATATTATTCTTTCCCTATATTATTCTATGGGAATCATATTCTCTCTTTTGATTAGCCTATCCTAAGTATTTTTCCATGTAAAACACTAATGTGGACTCCATTTTATCCTAGGTGATATGAGTAGAAATTAATCAAGCACAAATCCGATAGAGAGGTACTTATCAATTAGTAATGATTAGAGTGGATCAATGGGTAGAAATCAAGGTGGTTCATAAAGAGATTATGGGATTGGAAGACCCATGTGGATTTAGGGAGTTGGTTACCCTTACATCTCTCATTTGGTGTAGATAGGACCACCTATGGCATGAGTGAGAGGTCATTTGCCTTTGGGTGGTTCTTAAGATTTTTTTAATTCCTAATGGATTGAGTTTAAGGTTACACATATCATTCAAAGAGTGGGAGATAGTACACCCTATCTTTCTAGGTAATGGTTCCTCCATTCTCATTCCCCAGATAGATTTGTTACTCCCCTACGTGACTAGGTAGCGGATCTCCTATCCTTGGAGACAATACTCCCCTATCGTGTAGTGGAGTGGGTCTTCTAGATCTGACATATCAATAGAGTTGGTACTCCCCTACCATGTTATGTTATGGGTCCTCTATCCTTGGATTTGGAACTCACCAATCATTTCAGGGTGTTGTTCCTCTATACGTGTTGTATTAGTAGAGTCAGTGTCCCCCTGTCGTACTAGGCAGCAGGTCCTCTATCTTAGGTTTGGGACTCCCCTATTGTGTTTGGGTATAAGATCCCCAAAGTGATCCAGTTGGTAGATTTGTACTCCCATGTGTTAAAATGGTGGTGTTCCACTAGGCATTGAGTCATACCCCCCTTTCATACTAGGGTGTACGTCCTCAACAATGGAGTAGTAATCCCTTATCTCCAAGTATCAGTGGGGATCGGGTCCTCCATTGGAGTTTTTGATCCATAAACTATTGAGTAAAATTATGAGGAGAGGGAATATCCTCTAGTTATGTGAGATACATGGTTAATAGTTAGTTCTCCCTTGACAGACTAATGGGTGAGCCACTCTATATAGGATTGATAGAGGATTCATGGGTTAGATAGGAGATAGTACTCCCTAAGCTGTAGGGAAGTGGTGAGTTGTAATTCCCTCAATTTTTTCAATATAAAGGATACACGTGGTGCATAGACTAGTGAATAAATCCATCAACAGTGTGAAGTGGTGATGTATGGGCCTCTCCACTCGGGTTTCTTTAGCTTTTGTAGGTTAAAAAGTATTAATAGATGGAACTCGGGTGATAGGTCTTAGAGATGGATCTTGTGAGGGTTTCTTGATGGAGTGCTTCACTCATATGTGTTCCATGTTGGATGGATAAGAACTTAGAGTCTGTTACCCTAGTTTTATATTACCATTATTGATTCAAGTAGAATTATACTAGTTTCTATGTGGTTGGAACCTCATGAGACTATGAGTCAGATATGAGTATAAATAGGTGATTTATGGGAGTCCTTACAGTTTTTTCACATTTTTAGGTTTAAATCTATTATATACTAAAATTACTTGTTATTTTTATCTGAGGATGTTTTAAGATTGAGTTTCTATCTAGATTAGGTTCCCTTGGTCTAGGTTGATGGGACTATTACCTTTCAATTTCTCTCATTTCATTTGGGGTTTTTGGGAGCCATAGGTGTATTATCATACTCACTCCTGTATGGGATTTTCCCGAATGTTTTGGGTCTTGTTCAGACCACATTCCATTCAATGGATTCCCCTTATGACCCGAAACAAGTAGTGCTTAGTGACTTAGACTAAATGAGGTGTTTACTAGAGATGGGATGGGGAGATTCATGGTAGTTTATTTTGACAGATTTCCCCTTCTTCTATAATGTTTTGATACCTTTATAGATTTCTTTTGTGTGCATATGTTTTTTTCACATTTTACACTTTCAATACATCTATTTTACTCTATTTTGGGATAGATGTACGCATGCATTTTTGTTTCCAGTTTTTTTATATTTCTACACACTTACATCAATGTGTTTATGGGTTTGTGTGTACAGGTACTCTAGGAAAAAGCCTCACATATATGTGATATTCCTTCTCATCACTAATCACCCTCCCTAGGCCTATTGGAGGTGAGATTTTGTAGTTGTGGCCCAGGGCCCATCATGTCGGGTCATGACAGAGTGGTATCAGAGCTGGGTCCACTTTGGGGATTTTATGTCTTGATGTTTGGATTATGTTTCATAATGGAATTTTTAGGGTTTTCATGTTAGAATATTATGCCATAGGTTCCGATTTTATTGTTGTGTCCAATATATCAATTAATTGTGACTTTGATAACCTATTTTTCAACATAGTACATTAGAACACAGGTTATAGGGGAATATATAGTGCATGAATTATATAATAATGGGTCCTTGGATTTTTCTTGTCCTTATTGAGTAAGATCCCAATGTATATTCTTTCATGGTGGTACACCATGAATTTTAATTTAATATACCTCCATTATGACCTCAGGATAGGGTTCCAGAGAGTATTTTTGGATACGGTCTTCATTGTGATGAGGCTTCAGTGTAGTGAACTAGTTCGGGGGAATTATCACCGGGTAGTCTTCTGGTGGAGGTTATACCTATTGAGCATATGGTTGTTCCAACACTTTAGGTCAAGGGTGTGTGCAGTCTTAGTGCACTTAAAAAGTTTTAAAGGTAGTTAACTCTTTGTATCTAGGAATATATATACACTAAGTCAGCTAATGACTAGATCGAGGTAGTCACACATGATTTCCTCCTTGTGAGGACACCTCCCGGTCGGATTTTGGTCCTAGAAGTTAGCCTTTTTCATGGTTCAGGCGGGTGTTGGTGGAGTTTAGTTATGTGGTCCCACATCAAGGTGACACGCACATGGGAAAAGTTTGAGAAACTCTTCAGGGAAGAGTTCTACCCAGCCATATTGAGATCAATGTGTATCTAAGAGCTTCTACAATGTTAGAAAGGTAGCATGACAATGTATGAGTTCTTTGTGAGGTTCATGGACCTATCGTGATAATCCTTGTATATGGTTTGGGATCAGTTATTTAGATATCAGACAATTGATAAGGATTTTTAGGGACTTCAGAGTAGGTATAATCTCCTTGTTCATTCTCTATTATAAAGTGGATCTAGATGTAACTCTTATCGTATAGAGTTTCCTGGTAGAGATACATGTATATATATCCCATAGAGGTGGTTATAAGGATGAGGAATTTATAAAAATAGGTAGATCACATATGGAAATATCTTTATGTAGGAGGCATACCCATGCCTAGTCTCAGACACCTGGTCTTGTGGCACAAGGGAAACGAGGGGGGTCAGGTCAGACACAAGAGACCCACTTTTACACTTTTCATAGTCCGAGACATCTTACTGTAGATTGTGAGAACCATAATGTGGTTGAGATGGAATCAACTGATGGGATGCCTTCAAAGAGTCAACATTTGGATCAGGGTGTTCTGTAAGATGGAAAATGAGGTGAAGGATCTATGATAAATAAAATGGTGGATGGAGGTTTGAGGTGTTTCCGCCACCACCCCTAGGTGGTCCACACAAGGATCGGGGAGCTATAGGACACGAGTGAGGATAGATATAGTTTATAGAGTACATTGACCCATAATCTCAAAGGATGAATAGATGTACAATCTATGTCTGTTCCACATTCTATAGAATTAATTGTTAGAAACACTTTTGAGGCACTCTTTTTTCTGATTACTTCTCATCGATTAACCAGGGTAACGTAGGGATTCAATGTAACTATGTGATAGTTCTATTTGGCATAGCTTCAAATTAATGATAAAGAGAGGTCCTTACCCCACCGAGACCCATTTTAGGGACATGACAAAAACTGTGAGGGAAATTAGTGGAACCCAAAGTGGATATCATCAATGTGTGGTGGATGAGCCATTCTAAAATATGTGTACTGGGATGGGTGATGTGTTGTTGGTTGTAAAATAGGGCCTAGTATGACCTAGTGTGATAATTTGGGACTCCCTTTATTGTTTCTTTAGTACCCTTGTGTGCCTGTAATAATCTTTGTATGTTAAACACCCGAGGAAGATGTGACATATTTTTATTTATCTTTGGAATCATGATGAATATGGTTTATTTACCCACAAATATAGGTCTTTGTGATGATATAAAAGTCAGGCAGTCTAGTCAGTGCTGCCTAATGTTGATAGTATTGAGGTGTGTAGAATGATTTCATTAGACATGTGTGTTCAGTTAGAGGTTGGGCACTCGAGATCCATTCATGGAACTAATACATAGTGGTCTAGTAATACCTAATGATGTTTTTGTAGAGTATATTGGTTTTATACCATCCATATAAATCTAGGAAGCCACCAGTGGTCGTGGTGGTGTTTTTGGTTTGGGTTACACCCCTTTTAGTAGAGGAAAATATGCATATGGAATACCACATGATTTCCATATATAACTTTTCATGGTTGGATTATTCTACTCTCATGTTTTTTTGGTACCCTAGTGTGCTCGACTTCAACCTTCAATTCTAGACACTTGAGGGGGATATAGTTTAGTTTAGTTCACCCACGAGTGGATGTGAATTGTGGGTTTTCATTAGTATCTTCATCAGGTTAGTGAGGTGTTGTACCGCTATAACCTATTACTATAGATGGTCCATGGTTACTGTTGTGTTTTCCACCTGTCACAACTGAGGAGAAATTTTCCCTTTCATTCCATGATGTTGTATAGGATGGAGATAGATGTGAGTGTGGTTTTTCCTTGGTGGTTCCCCCTAGTTCATGCTTCGAAAAATCACGAGAAACCCTAGTGAGATCATCATCATAGGTGTTCTAGTTGAGATATCATTTTATTCCCCAGTGCCTAGGTTTTTGAAATTCAGGGCTAAAAATCCTTGATGGTGGGGAGAATGTATTTACTCATTATTGACATGTATGAAATCTAAATATTTATAAGAATATTTTCAATGCCTGGAACTGAGTTGGAACAGGAATTTGGGCCTAGAGAGCCTCAAATAGGTGATTCAAAAAATATTAAATTTATTTTTTCATGAATGAAATTTTTTATTGGAACATGAATTACATCAATGTTGGATCTTGTATTTGAAATCTTAGGTTTCATTTGAGATTAGAACATTGTGTTTACCCTAGTTAGGAACAAATTTCATTCACATTGATTATTTTAGATAAAGGTTAGTTGGAGGGGATTTGCAAATAGGTTTAATTGATTAAATGAAAATGTAATTCAAACCTTAAATAATCCCTCCCCTCTTTCATATTTGGTTTGCATGAACCAAAAGAAGATTGAATCATGTCCTACTCTCTCCCCTTTGTAGATGAAGAACTAAAGTCGAATCAACACAAAAAGGTGTTATCATTCTCAGTTTATGACATCGATTGTCATTAGATCAAGGATAAGTAGGATCTGTGCGTTGTTCTACACCCGAATTATTGGTTTTTCATATTTGAGGTATGTTTTTTGAGTTTTGGTTGTGAACCCCTTCGTTTTTCATTATTTTGATGCTATAGATCTGTATTACTATTGCTAGAGGTCCCTCCTAGGTCGATCTATGAGTTTTAGGGTGAGCTGGGGAGAATATGGAATTTTCCAAGGTAATTACCCACTATAAAAAAACATCTAAATGGTTTTTATTCTAGTGAAACATGTTTTTTATATCTTCCTACTCGAGAAAGAATGATTTTGGGGTCTATAGACCATTACCTAGAGTTACGTGCAGTTTATTAACCCCCTTCCATGTGGCCTTGGTACATGGCATGGGATAGCCTTGTAAAAGTACATGGCCTTTTAAAAGTACTTGGTAAAAGTATATAGACATGGAGTTTTAGAAATAGGCATGATCAAGACACATTTCTAGGTAATATTTTAGCCCAAAGACCCCATGAAGTATGGAATGCATGATATATATGGGACACAAAGGTTCAGGCCATGTGTAAGAGGAAAAGGCTTGGGGCTGGGTGATGTGGGACACATTGTGTGATCTCTATAAACACCATGTACCCTTACATGGGTTTGAAAACCATGTATATATGAAATGTTCAGATGCATGGGTGGGTTCACATGCTGTGTGGACCCTAGTTCACATCATGTAATCATTTGCAATCATCTTGAGATATTCCACCTTCCAAATCTCTTTATCTATGACTCATATTCGAGATTTCTATTTAACCATCATGATAATTTTTTCATGTAGAACGATATAATGGACACTGTTTTTCCCTAAAATAAATGATGTGGTCAAAATCAATCATGATTCTATAGAGTCAATAAGGTTTCCTTATGAAACATCAATTCCTTTATGTTTTGAAAATTACAAACACTCTATCTAAAGGATAATTTTATTTTCCTTATTAAACAAAATGTTCCTTCCCCAAGGAAAATATAACCTTATAATGTTTTTATTGTTCATGTTGTAGTATCTATAAATCTAACTCTTTTCATTCTTAATTGTAATGTTCAAATTCACACTTAAAACCTCATAATTCTATAAATTCATAGATATAGAGTATTTTTTTTCAGGTTCCAAATTCAGACTCTGAATTCTCTAAAATTCAGCCTCAGAATTCTCTGAAATTCAGACACCGAATTCTCTAAAATTTAGAATCATAATTCTCTAAAATTCAGACTCTGAATTATCTAAAATTCAGACTCCAAATCCATTGAAATTCAGACTCCTGATTCTCTAAAATTCAGACTCCGAATTCTCTAAAAATCAGACTCCGAATTCTCTGAGATTTAGACTTCGAATTCTCTGAAATTCAGAGTCCAAATTCTCTGAAATTCAAATTAAGAATTCCCTAGAATTCAGACTCTAAATTTCATAGAATTCAGGTTACAAATTCCATAGAATTCAGGTTCAAAATTACTTAGAATTAAGACTCCAAATTCCTTAGAATTCAGGTTCCGAATTCCTTATAATTCAGGTTCCTAATTCCTTAGAATTCAGGTTCTGAATTCTTTATAATTCAGACACCGAATTCCTTAGAATTCAGGATCCAAATTCTTTAGAATTCAGGTTCCCAATTCCTTAGAATTAAGACTCGGAATTTCTTAGAATTTAGGATCCTAATTCCTTAGAATTCAGGTTCTAAATTCCATAGAATTCAGACGTTGAATTCCTTATAATTTCGGTTCAAAATTCCATAGAATTCAGGTTCTGAATTCCTCAGAATTTGGGTTCTGAATTCCTCAGAATTCAGGTTCCGAATTCCTCAGAATTTAGGTCTTGAATTCCTCAGAATTCAGGTTCCGAATTCCTCAGAATTCAGGTTTTTAATTCCTTATAATTCAGGTTCCGAATTCCTCGGAATTCAGACTCCAAAATCTATGGAATTTTGATTCCGAATTCCTTGAAAAACTGAATTCGAATATACAAGAAATATAGAATCCTAATGTTCTTAGACTCCAAAAATTATTTTCCCCAAACTACGAAAAATTATATTTGGGTGACAAATAGTATTTTTCTTACCTTTTTTATATTTATAAAATGATGTCGTGTATTATGTTTCTAACTAACCATTGTTTGAATGACACGTATATAGGTCCCACTGAGATTCAAGGAAAAATATGATTGTTGGAGGAGGGAGCTGACCATTGGAGATGTGCCTATAAATAGGATCTCAATTGAATGAGCTCACAACTTATGAACATTTCAACACAGAGATTGACTGATCTACAACTCTAGAGATTACATTTTGTTGAAGTGATTTCTAGAGAGAGACACTCTCACCCTTTGTGCATACTATTCATCTTGTTTAGATTTCTTTGTGTGACTCTGAATGTTGCTAAGTATATTCTAGGGCTTCCAGTGATAGGAATATAGATTTGTCGACTACCTTAAAGTTTGAGGGCTTCTAGGGATAGGAAGACAGAGGTTTCGATTACATTAAAGTTCAAATACTTCCTTTATAAGAAAGTCAGAGGTGCCGACTACCTTGATGTGAAATGGATTGTGGGGATAGTAAGACAGACTCGGATTTTTTTATCAAGGGATTACTCTGGTGTGGGTAAGATAGACTTTCTTGAAAATATAAATCAAGGGATCATTATCCAAGGTTGTTGGATATGCTACTCTTTGGGTTAAAATATTTCATACTTATTACTTGTGTTGTTTCATGTTTTTTTTCATTTCATTTGATTAATAAGGAAAGTATCCTATCTTATACATTCTTATATATGTAATTTGATTAAGTAAGATTCTATATTCTTTACGGTAGAATCATTGTCCTTGTAAACTTTTGATAAGATTCATTTTTGGAACCATATTTCTGGAATCTAGCAAGTTTGTAGAACTAGTTTTATTTCTGTAACCATACTTCTGGAATCTATAAAGATTTTAGAACCAAGAGGTTTTGTGAATTTTATAACACCCCAAGATTTCATAGTACGTTAGTTCTTCAAAGTAATTAAATAACTTACACTAAACGCAACATTGAGTTCAAGCGCACAACGACTTACCAAACTAGCCGTTCAAAAGCGGTTATGAATAGTATTAACAGAATTTTGAACTTTATATAACCCTTATGATTTTAGAATCCATATTATGAGTTTCTTAGACATAATGTAAGGACAATTCATTTTTTCAGCTAAAAGAAGTATTTTTCCAAAAATGTAATTTTACTGCCTTTTAATGGCGAACCACTTTTTAAATCCAATATTTGAAACTTTTATATATTAAATATGACAAAATAAACTTATTCTTTGGGATTGGGACATAAGAATTTTGTTTCAATAAATTTTTGGTATTTTTCTGATAACTTTCATATTTGGGTGAATAGTGAAAAATAATATATTTTAACTGAAAACAACTTTTTTAATAAAAATAATTTATAGTGTTCAACTATAAATATGAATGGTTTTGATGTATAATTATATTATATTTTTACCATTTAATCCGATTTCATTCATTATAAGTAAGTTCACATCCAAATTGGACATAAAAAGTGTCAATCTTTTGGTAGTTATTATTTCTTAAAAACACGCTTTTTGTTTTGACAACGGGAATTAATTTTAAATTAATTTATGCCACTTGTGTGTTTTGAATTTAGAAAAATTTATTTCATATTTAGAATCAGGAGGTCCAAATTGTGTATATAGGTAACTTTTATTTTTATACATTTTGAATAATTACATCGGTAAATATTTTATTTACCATGGTTAAAGGGTAAATCCGGTAAAAAAGAGAAACAAAATAATATTATAAAAATATTAAATTACCCTAAAACATGTCCTAACCATATTATATGATACCTTTCTGACTATTTACATCTTTGGGTCGATTTTGGGACTCCATGGAGCCACTTGTAAGTGATAATAACACTTTATATTAATTAAGTTAAAGAAAATACAAAAATGACATAAGCATATATCTTTTAGTAAAAAAAATTTACATAGGGTTATAAATGTTATATATTCAACTATAAATATTAATTATAAAGATAAAAATATTTCCTACATAATGGTATTTTATTTATAATTTTTATACATTAAATAATTAAATTTATTTATGACACAATGATGATGCAGTATTTTCCTTATAATGAAAGAATCAAATAAATGGTATTATAAATGTTAAACTAAATATAATTTGTAAGTTTTGATGAAATACACGAATTTTATATGTTAATATGACATTTTAGGATTGATTAAATGAATTTATTTCGAATTAATAATGTTTTTAGTACTTTAACAAAAAAAATTATAAAATAGTGTCAAAATTGACATAAATGAGTTTTTTAAAACAAATATTATATTATTAATTAATATTTTATTCCTAAAAATATATGGTTAGACCAAATGACCTATATAATTATATTTTTATCATTAATGAACCACTTTGGGTTTTCATGAAAGTATATAGTATGTTTATTAACCATATAATATAAAAATACAAAGAGACATGGTAAATGTCAAACTATTTAACTAAGAGTTAAATCTAAATGATAAAGTTAATATAGTGACCCAAACCGCTCTAAACCCAATTTTTTGAGTTCTTTCAGACCCATCCACACCTTATCCTTTAAATAATCCATTTTTGATCCATTAGAAACCGAAAATTATTTTATTATAAAATAATATTTCTAGCTTTTCCTAAGGTGCCCCTCACCCCTCTTATAAAAGGGCACTCCCCATTATCTCTAATTCACACCTTCAAAGCCATTTGGATCTGCCAACCTCTACCCAAATACCCTCTCAACTATCCTCTATTCATCCTAGAGGCCTTAATTTAGTCATAAAGCCAACCTAAAGATCCATTTTGATCAAATCAAAAGGAAGAACCCAAAGAAGAGGTAAATATTTCATCACCTCTTTCAAGTTCCTTTCTTCTTCCACTTTTTTTCTTTGTTTCTTCCATTATAAAATAATAACTACAGTATATTCTATATATTGTGATGTTATTATAAATATTTTGTGACCAAATTCATTATTTTATCCATTCTTTTAATGACATGTCACCATATATGCGTACGTACGGCTTACCGTCTCCAAGTCGTGGTGTAATTGTTATTCAATGAATTATTATTTGGATGGGTATAATAATGATGTGTAATTGATGTAAATAATAAATATAACATTATAATTATTCTTCATATATTATATAACATCCAATTATATATTATTTTAATATCAAAATAATGATATTGTTGCTCGTGCGTACGTACGGATTACCATCTCCACGGATGCGATGAGACTCATTCCCCCATCGTATCCATTCAAGACTAAATATCATTTGATGATTAAAAATAATGATTAGATAAATTATATCATTCTGGATATGAATAATATACATACCATCCATAATAAATATGACTCACATAATAAAGAATATAAAGGAAAACGAATTTGTTAACACCCAAAACGATGATAATATGAAGATATTGTTAACAAAGAAATGTTAAAAGATCATATATGATATCATATTAATATATATGATTCTTTTATAATTTAATAACAATTATTTCACCATTATACAAGAGATTAAACTACCCTCTACGAATGAAAAGGTACAAAGTAAGGGGTTTCTTATCTCACTTTTAATTCCATGAGATTTCCATTGTTCACTACTTATTTATTGCATGTGGTATGTGTACTGCCCATGATTGTATTAATTGTATAATATAATTTAATTTATTGATATTTACATCATCATTGTATGATCCTTATTTCATGGGTGTATGTTTTGTAAATTACCAAATCGATAAGGGAATTTGAAATATTAATTTCCACTCATTCGGCTTTACACATACTTCATTGATTATTTTACTCCAAGATTATGTGTGGAATCACTATTCATTTTCTTATGTCATAATTTCCACTCCCCTTTCTATGGATATACTTTGGATACACATAATCACACCATTGATAAAATTTTAAAGTCATCTATATGAACTTGATAAGAGTAATTTTAACTCAATCTCCATTTATTGAGTTAAGCATCCAATTCATTGGTGTTGTTTGTACAAGAATATGTGTGAAATTCCTATGATTGATTTACACTAAATATACAATAATATTGAGTGTATTTATATTTCTCACACATAATTATGTCATTAATTTATCCTTAACCAAATCATATGGTCTTTATAATAGATTTCATCTCAATTTACATTCCATTGAGACTTCTTTGTTTTTATACACCAAATCACTTTTATATGGTGTTTATAATGTACTTTGACATAGTATATCATGAATCCATTTATTATCAGGATATTATAAAGTTTTTATTACCTAAATTATTTGTATCCAAGTATCTCTCTTTTGGTTAGGAACTCTAAATAAAATATCATAATAAATGTTTTAAAGATTTATTATTCTAAATCATTCTCATTAATGTCCATGTTTTAAAAATGGTTATAAAGATTTATTTATATGGACGTTAAAGTTTTAAAATTAAAACTTCTTTTAAAAGTTTCAAAATGGTGTGAGACACTTTGATTCAAAAATCTATTTTTAAATGGCTTCTTGAGAAATAGTGTGACTTTTAAATGTTTTCAATAAAAAGGGGGATATTTCTCTCAAATAGTTTTGATGATTATTTTCATATTTGTTGATATCCTTCATTATTCTCAATTGAGGTTGATCTATTATAATACAATCTTCCATACTGTGTTGAATGAGTTATGTTGGACTTTGGATGTGCTCTTTTTATACCTTTCATGGTTTATGTATAAATTGTTAACATTTCGTATGCTAGTTTTAATAAAAATGTTTATATTATGTTTAAACATGTTCATATGAGGAATGCATTGGACTTAGTAAGTGATGAGTGGATCTCGCTATAGCTCCTCGATGCATCGGTAGGAATCATGAGACAAACTAGTTTCTTGGCACAAGGCCTTGACAAAATATTATTTGTAGTCTTGGCACAAGGCCTTGACTATGTGGTTATGAAAGTCTGGAATTATGCATTCCATCATTATGAAAGTGGTTACTGATATTTCATGTGATTATTCAACTAGTATAAAGTCCATGTGAATAAGTAAATGGCATTACTTCATTTTATTTTTTCCATATTATGCTGATGTTCAAGTTTAAAAGGATTTTGTTTTAGTCTTATACACTACCTTAAATGTTTATGCTTAGTTATGAAAGTTTCTGCTATATTGTTATCCTTACTGAGCATCTGAGCTCACCCATTTCTATGTTTTATTTTTCCCAGGATGCAAAGAAGTATATTATGACTGACCTACAGGGATATTCTATGTGATCGTAGTGTTGTCTGTGGAAACAATTTTGTTGTAGTATTCCATTTTATGATGTAATTTAAACCTTATGAATGTATCTAGTACTTACAAGGCTACTAAACTAATCGGTATTTCGAGACTTGATCTTTTATGATCATGCTAATGATAAAAAATAATGCATCGACTCTGGGTAACTGGAGTCGGGGTGTTACAGTTGGTATCAGATGAAGTTTAGTACAAAGCTTGGAAAGTATATTTAGATCAACTCTGATTAGAGCACATAGCCCTAATATAGACTTTGAGGATTAGTATAGAAGAACTTCCTAAAATTTTGGTATTGTAGAGATTTTGGGAGTTTTCCAAGAAATGCATTCCTATCTAGATACGAGCAGGTAGAGGATACTTTGGCCCAGATGTACCTAGGGGTAAAACCCAAAAACACCACTTTGAGCAAGAATTGAACGGGAACTGGTGCACGACAATGGGTCTTGCTGCACTCTTGGTTACCACACTCCCAGGGGATATTCTTAGGATAATTTACATTTTATTTACAAACTGATTTGAATTATTTTAATATAAGATGAGAATAAATGACCTTGGTTAATCCTAAGGTGTTTCAAATTAAAAATATGGTGTCATGATATTCTCTAAATGATTATATGACTATTATTACTCACACAATGCTTTCTAGTTTTAGTCAATGACTGGATTCCAAAGAAGTCATAGTAACTTTGATAATGTTGTACAAGGTGGGAAAGGTGGGGGAAATGAGCAACAAAATGGAATGTTGATAGGCGTAAAAGATATCGTGTTCATGCTAAATCAGTTTTCCAAAAATATTATCAACAAAATATATATTAACCAACTCCCGGACTCAAAAAAGAAGATAAAGGTGACGAATGGTAAGATCTCTTGCAGTGGAGACCATGGAGAAAAGAATCCTAAATTTCC
The DNA here is from genome assembly GCA_963277665.1 of Viscum album. Taxonomy (NCBI): domain Eukaryota; kingdom Viridiplantae; phylum Streptophyta; class Magnoliopsida; order Santalales; family Viscaceae; genus Viscum; species Viscum album. Next base: position 1,413,965,573 of record OY728159.1, on the reverse strand, counting down.
ATCATGTAGGAAATATGGAAGGAGAAACTTGGGAAAGTGTCTCAATGGAATAAATAAAGGCTTTACGTGTGGTAAAGAAGGACATAAAGTGAAAAATTTCCAATGAAAAATTTAGAGTACTATGGAAGAAAATAAAAATGGTCCCAAGAATCCATTTACAGTCATTTTCCATAAATGTAGGGGACCTGGCCTTTACCCGAGTGAATTCCCTATTCGATAGGATATTTTCTTGGTCAAAGAAGAAGCTATATGGAAATAAATGGTTGGAGAAATATTTGAAAGTATTAGTTATCCTTGTTGATTGGATTACTTTGGAATAATTTTCTCTTGTATTTATAACCCTACAGTTTGTCATGTGAAAATGATATTTGAGGAAGAATTATCTTTTCTCTTGTGTATATGGTTATAAATAACCATTTGGTTTTATATGATCATTGGGTTTGAGGTAATTACATGATATTACATTTTGTGATGAAAAAGCAAGGTATGAGATTAAATTTTTGGATAAATTATGTTATGTTTATTTTGAGAAATTTATCTCATTTTGATAATGTTATAAAATATAGTTTTTGAAAAAGGACAACATGTAGACCGTGTGACAACCCATCGCGTCGGACAAATCTGTGGGAATCAAACCCACAACCAGAGTGCGATTGGGATTTATCACCTACCACTAAACTATGTAAAATACCTGGTTAGTGTGACTAATTATTTTTAGTTAAATGATTTTATTGATCAATAATAAGTTAATTTGGGATCTTATGTATTATCAAATGAATACCCTTAGTATAGGAAAATGATTTGGTGATTAAGTGATAAATGTTATTTTGGAAGATGTTCACTTTGTTGGGAACACCATATGCCCAAGGAAAATATAATACTATGGGATTTCATTTGAGGAGTTATGGTGGATTTTTATCTATGTTTTTATTGTGTATTTATAGTGATTTTGGGTTATTTATGGAAATTATTAACCTATAATAGAGAATATGTGATTAGGTTAATTACTTTTAAGTATGTGACTTTAGGAGTAGTTGATGTCATTTGGAGATACAATTTAACGTGGAAGACTACATAACCAAATTCTTCTAAGTTTTGGGTTTCAATATTAGTTTGGGTTATATTGAAGGATTTTAAAGACAATTGTTTATTGAATGGTATTTATTTAACTTTGGGGTATTGTTGGTTTAATTTTAGAAATTAAGATTAGTGTTTATTTCTCTAAAGGAATATACTTTTGGGGGATTATCAGATCTTGTACTAACCATTTTGGTTTTTGTTAATCTCTAAAGACAAGGTAAATATATAGTTTATCCTTTTTGGATCATGTCATTCTCTTGAAGTTTATTCTATCTCTTCTGGTGTGAACAAGTCTTCTTGAATAGTCATCATTTAAAAAAATGATTTAGTGGTAGAAATTTATTAAATAATGAAACTCTACTTAAAAAGTAAGTATATCTCTTTATGTTATTATTCAATCTCAAAAATAAATTCCTCATCTTTATTAAATGTAACTTAAAACAAACAAAAAATGTTGTTCATTTAATTTTCCTACTAGGAAACTAATGACCACTTGTCACATCACAAGTTTGTGGTTTTCTTGTTGTTAACTTTCTAATAATCATGTTTTCTATCCCTCTCCATCATAACTTGACACTTAGTTTATCTTCTATATTCATGTTTTCCTACATGTAATCCTAGTATGGGTTATCTTGGGTGACCTTTGTGCTTCTCTTTCTTTCTTTCAAAGTGATAGTTTTATTGACTCTTTTTCCTATGTGGGAATTTCCATTATATTCCCAAGCCCAATTTTAAAAATTGCAAGGACTCAATTAATTGAATGAGGGAATAATGTAACACCACAAGATTTTATAGTACGTTATTTCTTCAAAGTGATTCAATAACTTACACTACACGCAACATCGAGTTCAAGAGCACCATGACTTACCAAACTAGTTGTTAAAAAGTGGTTATGAAAATTATTAATAGATTTTTTAACTTTATATAACCCTTATAATTTTAGAATCCATATTATGTGTTTCTTAGACATAATTTAATCAAAATTCATTTTTTTCAGATAAAAGAAGTATTTTTCAAAAAATGCAACTTTACAGCCTTTTAATGAAGAACGACTTTTTAAATCCAATATTTGAAACTTTTATATATTCAATTTGAAAAAATAAACTTCTTATTTGTTATCGGTACATAATAATTTAGTTTCAATAAATTTTTGGTATTTTTCTGATAACTTTCATATTTGGGTGAATAGTGAAAAATAATATATTTTAACTGAAAAAAACTTTTTTAATCAAAATAATTTATAATGTCAAACTATACATATGAATGGTTTGGATGTATAATTAGATTATATTTTTACCATTTAATCCAATGTTGGTTATTGGAAGTAATTTCACTTTGAAATTATACATAAACAAATGTCAATCTTTTGGTAATTATTATTTCTTAAAAACACGCTTCCTGTTTTGACAACGAGAATTAATTTTAAATTAATTTCTACCACTTATGTGTTTTGAATTTAGAAAAATTGATTCCATATTTAGAATCAGGAGTTCCAAATTGTGTATGTAGGTAACTTTTATTTTTAGACATTTGGAATAATTACATTGGTAAATATTTTATTTACCATGGTTTAAGGGTAAATCCGGTAAATAAGGGTAAAAAAATAAAATTATAATAATATTAAATTACCCTAACATGTGTCATAACCCTATTATATGAAACATTTCCTACCTTGGGAATCTTTGGGTTGATTTTGGGACCCCATGGAGCCACTTGTAAGTGATAATGACACTTTATATTAATTAAGTTAAAGAAAATACAAAATTGACATAAGCATATATCTTTTAGTAAAAAAAAATTACATAGATTTATACATGTTATCTATTTAACTATAAAAATTAATTAGAAATATAAAAATATTTCCTACATAATGGTATTTTATTTATAATTTTTAGACATTGAATAATTAAATTTATTAATGACCCAATTATGATGCAATATTTTTATAATTAATGAAAGAATCAAATAAATGGTATTATAAATGTTAAAATAAATATAATTTGAAATTTTTGATAACCTATATTAATTTTATAGGTTAATATGAAATTTTAGGATGGATTAAATGAATTTATTTTGAATTAATAAAGTTTTTAAGACTTTAACAAAAATCAACTATTAAATAGTGTCAAAATTGACATAAAAGAGTTTTTTAAAACAAATATTATATTATTAATTGATATTCTATTCCTAAAATCTATGATTCTAAAAAATGACTTATATAATGATAGTTTTATCATTAATGAACCACTTGGGGTTCTATTGAAAGTATATAGTAAGTTTATTAACCATATAATATAAAAATACAAAGAGACGTGGTAAATGTCAAAATATTTAACTAAGAGTTAAATCTAAATGATAAGGTTAATATAGTGACCCAAACCTGTCTAAAACCTATTGGTTGAGTATTTTTAGACCCATCACAACCTTACCCTATAAATAATACATTTTTGAGCCATTAGAAACCGAAAATGATTTTATTATAAAATAATATTTCTAGCTTTTCCTAAGGTTCCCCTCACCCCTCTTATAAATGGGCACTCCCCCTTCTCACTAATTCACACCTTCAAAGCCATTTGGCTTGGCCAAAATCTGACCAAATAACCTCTCAACTATCCTTCCTTCATCCTATAGGCATTAATTTAGTCATAAATCCAACATAAGGATCCCTTTTGATCAATTCAAAAGGAAAAACCCGAATAAGATGTAAATATTTCATCACCTCTTTAAAGATCCATTCTTCTTCCACTTCCTTTTCTTTTTTGTTTTCATTATAAAATAATAAATATATTATATTATATATACTTTTATGTTATTATAAATATGTTACAACCAAATTCATTATTCTATCCATCCTTTGAATGACATGTCACCATACGTGGGTACGTACGGCTTACCATCTCCACGTCGTGGTGTAATTGTTATTAAATACATTATTATTTGGATGGATATAATAATGATGTGTAATTGATGTAAATAATAAATATAACATGATAATTATTCTACATATATGATATACTATCCAATTATATATTATTTTAAAATCAAAAGAATGATATTGTCGCTCGTGCGTACGTACGGATTACCATCTCCTCGAACGCAATGAGACTCATTCCCCATCGTATTAATTCAACACTAAATTTCATTTGAGGATTAAAACTGATGTTTAGAGACATGATATTATTCTGGATATGAATAAGATACATCCCATCCATAATAAATATGACTCACATAAAAAAGAATATAAAGTAAAACAAATCCGTTAACACCTGAAATGACGATAATACGAAGAATGTTGATAAAATAAATCTAATAGAAATATTATGTTTATCATCATTATATAATGCTGTTATTTTTAGTTGGTGTTATGTTGTTCATGGATGTTTCACCATGTTTTGGTCATCAGTGACTTGGGAGGTATGAGAAGCGTGATCCAAATTTTTTGGTACCTTTTTAGGTTCTTGATTAGGTGGTGAAAGTGGCTTATCATTTTTCAATTATTACAAAGTTGAAATCGATATATAATGTGTTCTTTGTATCATAATTGTGAAAGTATCTTACCAATCTATATCACATACTAATCTAGAGTGATCTTGAAGTTAATTATGTTTTCTCTAGGACTGATCATCCAGTCAGGATTATTGATTCTAAAACCAAGTAACATCATGGTAGGAAGATACATTTCTTTTGAGTGGTAAGGAATCATGATTCTGATACTCATAAGACATGGGAGAGAGAGGCATTGATGAGATAGTAGTGGAATCATGTTTTTGACATGGATACTTCTTAAGAGGTATTATGTGGAAAGAAAATTTCTATGGTGGGGAGGTTGTAACATCCTATTACTATTTTCAGGTACTCCTTGACCCTTCTTTTTAATCGTGGTTTAATGGGGGGTTTTTTGCGGTTTTAGGGGAAACATGAAAAGTTTGTAATTTTCTAAGTTGTTCGCATTTGGTGGATGGTATTCCTAAACCATGTTCCCACCTGAGGAAAATCATGAAAACCTATATAGAAGTGGTTTGCACAGTTTCTACACATTTTGAAAAAATAATTCCCACTAAGTAGAAACTTGTCACCCCATTAGAGGGGGGCTTGGTTAGGTAGCACTATTTTGAAAACTACAAAGCCCCTATAGTAAACTTATCTCATAGAATTTTTTAATTCCAAAAAAAAATAAAAAATTCTTTAACCCCCCATATGAACCCACTCAAGATTAGATGTCTTATTATGTCTTTAGTTCTCCCAATAACCCATTTTGAATCCTCTAAAACTATTATAAGGTGGATATAATCTTAGTGAACGTCATCTTATTCCTCTCTAGTAGGGGTTCTTCACCCATTACTTCACTCCCAATCTATTATTATCTCCTCCTTTGGGATTTTTAAACCATATTATTCTTTATATATCCAAACTCTTTTGTTTTGGATCTTGAATCTAGGTTTGATTCTTGGATCTATGTTTCTGACATTCTTCAATAAATTTTCCCATTATGGGTGTTGTTTTTTGTTATCCCCTGATCTATGGTTGGTGGTTCTATTTAATATTTTCCAATTAATTTAAACTTGAATTTATTAATTGTTTTATATTTCATTCAATTAAATTGTGAAAACCAAATTTTGTGTGAATTAGAATTTTAAAATGATTTGGAATGAGAGGTTGGGGATAACTTCCAATTCCAATGCAATTAAAATTTGGTGTGTAATTTGAAATTGATGGATTTGAAAAAAATTGATTTGTGAAACTGATTGGAAATTGGTATTTGATAAAAAATTCTTAAAATATTTGATAAGAACCTTGGTTGGTTTTATCCTGAAAAAAGAAAGAATTAATTACCTGACCATTTTTTATTGGAAATTGGCATTTTGGAAATGAAAATAGTGAAATTTTTCTTTAAATGGTTTTAAAATAATTTTCATGTTGTGGATTTTTTGTTAGATAATATTCAAGATTGGGTATTTATTGAGTTATTATAGAAAAACATGATAGGATGTGAATTCCCTTGAAACATATTAACGCTTGAAAAATCTAACAAAAACATACCTAAAAAAGTTATCATTAGTAGTATGTTGATGATTCCTCTTTAACCAATGTATGAGGGACATGTGTGCACATTTACATTATCACTATTTAAGTGTGTGAGGATCCCATAACCAAGAATTATCATACCATAGTATAGATGATCATGTTTCTCATTATTCCCAAATGGCCTGAAGGCCTTCATTTTTGTTGATTTTTGATAACCCCCTTTTAAAGGGATGAGGGGGAACCCTTACAAGGCCTGAAGGCTTAGATATTACATGGCCTGTACAATTAAGAGATATTACATGACCCTAAGTTCTTAGGGAATTCAACTAGACTATAACTACAAGGAACTACCCCTCCCTAGCATCTCCATCATGATGGTAGCTCTCCACATTTTCATGGTGGAGAGCACGGGCTAGTCCTGATGTAATATCCATGCCCTCTCATTCTTCTGAATCCATTAGTTCTACTCTGGTGAGTTTACATTGCTCAGAATCCTCCTTTGGGGCTTCTCCTTTTTTTAGAGTATGTCTGGGGAAACTGCACAAATAATGTGGCTCGAAGGCCTTGAGGTGGCCCGATGGCCTTAAAGGTGGCATGGAGGCCTTACTGTCCTGAAGGTATGGAATGACCGAAGGCCTTACGGACTCCAATACAAAATCTGGTGGCCCAAGGTAAATAGTTTTGACTACTACAATACTGAACAGTACCTACTACAGTAACCCAGAATTGTGCCTCTGCCTGGTTTTCAACCTGGGCCTCTTTGATGCACTTAGAGAGACCTCACCAACTAGGATGAGGATCATGTTATTTCATTTTTATTATTATTATTATTATTATTATTATTATTATTATTATTATTATATTTGAATATAATACATATTTACACATGCCTTGTGGATTTTTATAAACTGCTTTATATAAAATGATTATTAAGACATTGTTTGAAATGTTTTATCAATTTAAATGAAAATTTTAATGATCCATGTTTTAGACCAGATGAATATTTGATGGTTTTTGAACTTTTTCAATTATTTAATAGGTTATTTTTAAAATCGACCATCAAAACTTAATTCTAGAAGTTGGGACCTTTAAAATTGATCTTTTTGGACTTGGGTGAAGGCCTAAAGAGTTTATAGGATGTATTGAGGAGTATCAGGAGAGTCGAACCCAAAAAAGTCAAGTTTTATAGACCTGAAGAGGGTACACTATTTGTTTGAAACCGTATTCCCCACATTAGGAAATCATACAGGCGAATACATGTGAGGTAGAGGTGTTATTCATAGCCTGTGTACAGTTTTTCAAACTGTGTTCCAAGCTTCACAGTTGGTGTTTTGAGGCAGTACCTTAACACTATTCATCACACGGTCTACATGGGGTTTGGCTAACTATGCAGGAAAAAATGTGAGAGTGTAGTTTCTTAAATAGGGAATTATTCATGGTTGGCATATGATTTTCCAAACTATGTGTATTAAATTGTATGGTTTTTATTTTAAAGAATGTGTTTAAAATTAAAATAAAACGAAAATAAAAATAAAAACCCAAACTACCTCACCCCCTCTCTCTCATACATGATACTCAAACCCCAAGGGATTCCCCTTAAATGCATAAACCTCCATGTCACATCATTTTATCCTCTTATCAATCTTTCCATATTTATTTGTGTTCATCATCTGAGTTGTCGAGGTAATCCCTTTATTCCCTTCTCCTCCCTATTTATGGCTGATTTTCAGCATATCTTTTTCCCTAAAGAGTTTGGTAGAAACCCTAGGTCGAGGGTTCACCCTGAATTCAATTTTCATCAGTTTTAGGGTTGTTTTAATGGTTTTCCAAGACTTATTCGTATATGTTCTAGCAACCACTACTAAAGGATAAGTGGTTCGCTTTGATTAGGTTTTCTGCCACCATCCGAGGTGAGGTTTTGTTCTTACTGCTTGGATTTTCACGATATAATTTAGGATCTTTATTTGTTTCAAGGTTACAAGTAATTATCGTGTAGTGAATTGGACCCTACCATGTGATTCCGACTTATTGGGTCTAAGTATACTTACCTGCATATGCATAGGTAAGTATGCCTATATATATAGGTTCCTTAGTTATGTGTATATTCATCCATGGAAGAGAATATACATGTATGGGTCTAGGTGTGACTATGTGTGTGTGTGTGTGTGTTTATATATGTGCGTGAAAATTCACACATAGGTGAATGGATACTAGTATATGTATATAATCATATATGTTAGGATCCCCTTGAACATGTTCATGGCCATGCAGATGTGTGCATAGGGGATAGGTGTTACTATATATATGTGAAGGTACATATGCTCAATTAGGTTAGAAGTAGATTTAAGTTAAAAAGTGTCATGATCTAAAGTGTTTAGCTTGGTTCCACCCTGAGGTTGAATCCCTTTCCATCCCCTTTTAATATTATTAAAGAATTTTTTAATTAATTATCGCATTGTTCTTAGATTCTAATTAATGTAGTATGGTTTTGATTAAATGATTAATTTATAATGTTAGTGAAATGATCAAATGTGATAAATGGTTTTTTGACAAGAAATGTTATGATTCTATAATAAAACGCCTCTAACAGAGGTGCACTACCTTCAAGATAAAAATTAGAAGTTCGACTTTTAGTCTTACTTGTTTCATCACATTAACACTTCTTTATGCTTTTACCTTGGTTAATAATGTATTGTTTAGGGATTTGGCCTAATTTGTAAATTTAATGGCCTGCCTTATAAATTGAAGTTACCATGTATGAATTTTCCTTTATTCCAATGACACTTTTCCTTGTTAATTGAGCCATAGACATGGTGTTTCCATGAGTAAATGAATTAAATTTTTAAAATGAAAGATCATATGCATGTTATCATGCTATATAAATAGAATAGTCCTTTTAGGAATTTTCCCCTCCAATGTTAGCATCCCCTAAGTGCTTCCATGAGACATACCACTTGGTCCTCTAGTTTTTCTAATCGAATGAGCCCAAAAGGATTGAATAGCATTGATGTATAGGTTGGTTACCACATGCCTTTGCTAATGTTTAATAGAAAATCATAAGAGAATTATTCTTTTTATATTGAATTATGAATAAGGTCTTGAATAATGGGATGAATAAGAGTCTTTTCCTTATGCATTGTATTATAAATGTAAATGATGGTGTTAAATGAACTATGATAAATTGTCTCTGTATGGAAGGAATTCTTACCCCATGCCAGTTTGATAAATTTTTTATGGATGGGATGAATTCTTACCCCATGGTAGTATATTAATAATTGTGTATTAGATTAAATCTTACCCCATTCGAGTATGATAAATTGATTATAGATGAGAGGCATTCTTACCCCATTCCAGTATTATAGTTTTTGTTGATGCAAGGAATTATTACCTCATGCAAGTTATAAATGATTATGGATGACAGGTATACTTACCCCATGCTAGTTATAAATGATTATAGATGGGAGGCATTCTTACCCCATGCTAGTACTATATAAACATATTTGTATGGGAGGAATTATGAACCCTTGCTAGTACTATATAAACATCTATAGATGGGAGGAATTATTAACCTCGTGCTAGTTATATTCTATTTATGGGTGGGAGGAAATATTACCCCACACCATTCATTATCTAAATAAATATAAATATATTTATATATAGTGACATGATTATACTATTATTCTAGAAATGATCTGAAGCTAGTATAGTCATCAGGTGTCCCTTAAGAACTTTTATGGGTTACATTTATTTATACGGTTTTGTTTACTAAATTCTCTACACCTATACACTATTTTAGTTTATATTTCACTATCTGGATTGGGATAGACACCATGGGTACTATCTTACTGAAATTTCATCTCACACCCTTCTTCAGTACCCTTGGTACCAAATTAGCCCTTATATTTTCAGGATCTAGGTTTATTGTTTTATTTCTTGTACATTGGAGTTAGGAGCAAAGGACTGAGATGGAGCTTGGGATGCTCATAGAGATTTACCATGGGGCTTTGGAGTCTTTACTTTATTATTGTATTGTATTGTAAAGAATGTTGAATTATTTACTAATTTCAGTTATGTATCATCCATGCATTGTATAAACTTTCATTCTCCACTTTTAGAAAATTGCTACTATTTTCCTTTTTCTACTGTATTTTATTTATTTACTACTTCCACTATCCATTGTTGTATATTATTAGATAATACTATTTTGAAACTCTGATATGATGGTATTTTCTTGCCAATATCACCTCCTGAGACCCTCACAACTAGCTGGAAACCTCTGGTGTATGGGGAGACGTGGATGAGGCAATGTGACTAAGCGGTCCAGCTACAAGTTTAGTGGTAAGTCGAGAAGGTTCATTACAAAGTGGTATCAAAGTTTTTTTCTTTCCTTTGGTTTTACTATTTTGGGTTGGTAGACCAGAGACTAAGAATGTGTTGGAATTTTTTTAATATATTTTCTTTGGACTGATCACCCCAATATGGGAAATGATCATGTGACCAGGGCTGGGGTTGATTTTCATATTGTATGATGTTATGATTGATATGATTTCACCTTGAGTGAATTTTTTATATTCTGATTCTTAATGATTTATATATATTTTTTCATTTTTACCCTTGGAATGATATGAAAAGGAAATTTCAATGCATGCATCATTCTAGGCACAAAGTAAATTCACATGTCATACATAGTTTCATGCCATGTAGTTATATTATAGTTATCCTATTGACTTGATTTTGTGCCTTGAATAATATTTTATTTATCTATGTTATATTGTTCTTCTGTGTTACTAATTACAATAACATTCTATGTTTGGTTAATAAGTAATCATTTTATGGGATTAAAATATATATGGGTTCTGAATAAATGGGAACCAATTTTTGATTATAATGTGTATAGGCACCTTATAACTGGAAAATGGTAACCTGTAGATTCAAACCATATTGAGCATAATATATATACATGATTAGTACATTTTATAGAATGTAAAGGCTTCTAATGTTTAAATGATAAAGTTAACTGGTCAGTAAACGAGAGCCAAATTCTAAACTACAATGTGTATGGTTGCTTTATAGGTTGGTAGATGACCATTATTATAGCTGGACTATTATATGTTTGATAATTTTATAATATGTAATGAAATTGGTTTCGATTAATGGGATCCAATTTTCAATCCATGGAGTGTATGGGAGCTTCATGGGATGGGAAATAGAAACCCATAGGGTCAAACTATTTTTATTTGATTATGTCATATTATGAAAACTTATAAATGTAAATAGATATCTGATTTATAATTTGAAATGAATTGGTAATCTGCTAAAGTTTCAAATGGAACCAAGTCGGTTAGTTGGGGGAATACATTGTGAGATGACCCATTTGGGTGTTTGATTTTCAATAATTATGTAGCTTCTTTTGGGTTGCTTTTTGAAGAAGTTGGGATGGTTAAAATAGGACCCTCATTGGTCACCTTAATTGTTAAACAGTTCTGTTTTTCTCAATTTCTTAATAAATATGGGAGGTCTAGAAATGTTTAACGGTTAAAAGGGGATTATTATGATACTTTCAGGTTTTCTTTGAGCATTTAGTTAAAATTCAAGTGCCTGGTTATTTGTTTGAAAAGGGTACTTGATGTCATGAATTGAATATTTTAAAGTGAATAAAATATTAAATGTGATTAAATATAAAGGAATTTGAAATGGAACCTATAGTGGTTTATACTGTTTAAAACCCACGTATATGGGTAGTTTTGAGTTTCTCTTTGAGTTTCCTTAAAATTTAAATGTATGTGTTTTCCATAGGCATTGTTTCTTTTGAAATGGCATAGAAGATCATATTTTGAGAGTGGTAAAAAAATTGTCATGAACTAATTCTTGAGTCAATGCTCATTCTTTGTAAGGGGATATCCCATGGTAGGTATCACCATTAGAGCCTTTAAGACTTTCTTATGCTTTGAGTTTTCTAATGTTTGGTGTCATTCGAGTGTCGTTGTCCTTAGTAGGACTTTTAGTTTCCAATGAAGCCCTTGTTCAAATGGGTGGTCATGTTTCTTTGATCATATTCATATATTTTGATGTTGTGATTGTGTCTTGGAGGATCATCACATGATCATTTGAGTTGTTTGATCTATTTTCCTTATGAGAATCTTGTTTTATTTCCATTTTCAACCAGGACACTCCTAAGGTGGGGAGTGTTTTTTTGAATCTGTTAAATGTGTCCTTCCAAGTAGAAGGAACACTAAAGAGTACGATTTATAAATGTTCAGTTTTTACATGAATTCCTTAGTGGCTTGTGAGTCTTAAATCATGTTTATGTGTCGGTTAGGGAAGTTGAGTTCCTTCTTTGAGATTCATTAGTTGTGGTATGACTATTCTCTTTTCCAGTAATTTAGTATATTTGAATTAAATTTGTTAAAATAATTTTAGTGCACTTGTGTTTAGTGATGAGAATGTCCCCTTTATTGTCATCATCCTAGATTCACTAATAGAGTGTTAGTATTACGTTGTTCTAAACCATTAATATATATTGAGATTTATGGTTCATTATATTTTAGTTTTTCATGCTAAATTCATGGTTTATTTAATGGTTTGATCTTAGAAACATCGTCACAGGTCAGGTGTAGGCTTCATTGAATGTGTTTTTTCTAAAAACAGGGTTCCTTGGAGGAATTTATTATGTCTATATTGAAATACATCATCTATATAAGTTGATTATTCTTGTAAGTAGTCATGTGTAGATAGCTTGACTTGGGGTTATTCTTTTTTAATGTCTATTGTTAGTGAAAAAACATTTTTTAGCAAGTCATAAGCTGGAGGTGAGTGTGGTTGGTGTCGGCTGAGGATTTTCATGAAAATATGGATTGACCTGGGCTTCGAGGTAGATGGAGAATCGACCATTTTTTTCATTTTAAAGTCTTGTTAGGAGTGTCAAAAAAATTATTATGATTGTGTTTTATAATGATATTCTAACGGTAGTAAGTTTGTGACTTCGAATTGGTCCTTTTAAACATTAAAGCCTAAGGTGGGATGTACCTTTGGCCAATTACTTGATGGGATAATGACATGATAGTGTTTCTACCTAAATATTCTTGGGTTAGTGTCATCTTAGTGTTCATTTGGGAAATGATAATTTTCTTGAGGTTTAGTGTATTATGTGTCATTTTCCTTTGAAATTATTAAGGGTGTATTGGGAGTTTGGAAATGTAATGAAACCATTTGAATGAAGCTTCATGAACCTTGTAAATCATGTGAGGTTTAATTTGTTCCCAAAAGATTCTCTAGGATGATAATTTAAATGGTGGGAAGGATGTAATGATCCATGTTTTAAATCATATGAAAATGTGAAGGTTTTGGAACTTTTTCAATTACTAAATGGTTCATTTTTAAATCTTAAATTTGTAACATGATTTCAGAATTTGGGACCTTTAAATGTGATGTTATTGTACTTGGTTGAAGGCTTGAGAAGTTTCTTGGGTGTATTTAGGATTTTCTAGAGTACCAAACCTAGAAAATTCATGTTTGGAGGACCTTCAGAGGGTGAACATTTTGTCTAAAATCGTGCATCCCATGGCAGGAAACAGTGTTGGCTAATGCTAGTGAGGCAGAGGTGTTGTGCACACCCTACGCAAGGTTTTACAAATTGTGTGCCTAGCAAAATGGTTGGTATTTTTAGTAAGTACCTTGAACGTTTTCAACACACGGTCTTCACATAGTTATCCTAACCATGTGGGACAAATCATGTGAAGGGAGTTCCTTAAATAGGGGGTACCTCATGGTTTGCAAAACCATTCAGCTTGAACAGTGCAATGTGTGTTTTAAAGAAATTGTTTAAAATTAAAATAAAAAGAAAATATAAAATAAAAACCTAAACCACCTCACCCCCTCTCTGTCATACGCAATGTGAGCACCCCCATGGGGGTTCCCCATCGACACACGACCCTCCTATTCATGGCCTCTTCTCCTCTCATCAATCAACCTAGATTTCTTCACAGTCTTCATCTAAATTGTCGAGGTAAGCCCTATCCTCCATTAAAAACCCTATATCCAGCCAATTTTCAGCCTCTCCATCACCCTATGAAGTTCGGCCAAAAACTTAGGTCAAGGTTTTACCCCTAATTTAGTTTTTCTTTATTTTAGGGTTGTGTGAATGGTTTCCTAGGACCTATTCTTGCATGTTCTGGAAACCATCACTGAATGTGAAATAGTTCTCTTTGATTCATGTTGTTGTCACCATTTAAGGTGATGTTTTTCCTTGATTATTGGGTTTTCACCATCTAATTTAGGATATTTATTCATTTGAAGGTTCCTAGTAATTACTATGTAGTGTGTTGGACCATGAAATGTGATTTTTAGTCACTGGGTATAAGGTTACTTACCTACATATTCATAGTTAAGTATACATATATTTTTAGGTTTCCCTGTTATGGGTATATTCATCTAAGGGAGTTAATAAACAATTATGTGGCTAGGTGTGCCTATGTATATATATGAAAATGAATACGTAGGTGAGTGAAGACTAGTATATGCATATAAGCATATATGAAATGATCCCCTTTTACATGTTCATGACCATGAAGATGTGTGCATCTGGGATAGGTGTCCTTATAAATATGTGAAGGTGCATATGCTTAGTGTGGGTAGCTAAAGATTTAATTTATAAAGAATCAAGAGATGAAGTGTTCGTCCTGGTTCCACCCTGAGGTAGGATCCATTTCCAGACCCTTTTAATATTATTAATGAATTAGTTAATTGATTATCACATGTTGGGACCAAGTTGGATGGATAAGGAAGTTTGAAGAGTTAGCCTTTGTAGAGTGTTGTATTTTGTTATCAAAATAAGATAAATCAATTCACTTTGTAAAAGGACCATAAATCAGATGATTCTTTGCTGATTTGTATTTTACAATAATCACAAGTTTTGAGAACCTATGGTGAAAGTCGTATGAAGGATAGAGAGAGTAAAGAAGTGTTTTTGGCAAAACACATTTCAATATCATACTATCCAAAAATGACAAAGGCAAGAAGAAGGTGCGCAAGTGGCGGCGCGCAAGTGGTGGTGCGCAAGTGTCGGAGCACAAGTGTTGTATAAGAACACAAGTCATATTTCAAATATCATTATTTTAGAAATATGGCAAAAGAAATAAAGTGGCATGCAAGTAGTGACGCGCAAGTGGTGGCACGCAAGTGGTGGCGTGCAAGTGGTGGCGCGCAAGTGGTGGCACACAAGTATTGACGCACAAGTGTAAGTGGCGCGCAAGTCCTATTTTAAAGATCATCCAATCAAAATATGACAAAGGAAATAAAGTGGCGTGCAATTTTGAAAGTGGTGCGCAAGTCAAGAGTGTCGCGCAAGTATTGGCACGTAAGTCTTGGCGCACAAGTGTATGGGCGTGTAAGTCACCAAAATTCCTATAAATAGATGACTCGCCTCCTCATTTTTTAATGCTCAAAACTTAAGAGAAAAATTTGAGCTCTAAACGTGCAAGTATAGAAAGTGGCGTGCAAGCTGAAGTAGCATGCAAGCTAAGGGTTATTTATAAGGTGCACAAGTAGAATGTCGTGCAAGTCTACCATGCAAGCCTGCCACGCAATTCTACCACACAAGTGTTGGCACGCAAGTCTTTCATGCAAGTGTTGTCGTGCAAGTCTGTCGTGCAAGTCTGCCACACAAGTCTTACCGTGAAAGTTGTAGGTGCACAAGTATAGGGCATGCAAGTAGAAGTGGGCACACAAGCTATTTTGCTTCAGGGGTTCCTTCCAGCTTCTGGGTAGGAAAGTGAAGAATTTATTTGAAAGATTTGATTTATGTAAGATCATTAAGAAGAATTGATCCACTGTATGACCCTATTTGTTCTAAGAGGGAGCACATGCACTATTGAATTGTTTTCAAAGTGCTACACGAGTGTAAGGGTATATCCTACTCATTTTATTCCACATCAAATGATTGTTTTTTGGTGAATTGTGTGGTACTGGATTGTTTCCATACCATACCAAGGACGTAGCTACTCTTGTTGAGTAGTGAACCTTGTAAATCTTATGTTCATGTGGTTGTGTGTGTTCAGTAGGGAAGAAACTCTTTAACCGGAGGTGAAGGTTGTTTCAAAAATGGGAAACTTAAAAAGAAAAATATATCACTGATTCACCCCCTCCCCCTATCAGTGATACTTGGATCTTGACTGGGAACTTCAATTGGTATTAGAGGGACAGGTTCCCTTCGTTTATTCTTTGCTGAAGTGGTTGAATAGTAGTTGTGATAGAGAATCTAAATTGCGTGAATATCAAAGAGGAGATGATGGAATGTTTCTTGGCTATGCTCCAGAAGGAAGAGGATATATATGCCTCAATAAAGAAATTGGAATAATTATTGATTCTTCAGATGTAAAAGTTGTTGAAAATGCTGAGAAAGAAAAGAATTCATATGTTGATGTTGAAGTTGAGCAGGATAGAGAAGATTTTGTTAACAATTTTGATAATAATGTAGACTGTGTTAATCCTACTCTAGAAGAGGAATCTGACTCAGAGAGCTCAAGTGATGAAGATGGACTTCAAACAACTCATCCTAGGTTGATGAATCAAGTGGAGGCTCAAAATATTGTTGGAGATAAAAATCAGAGAGTCCAAACAAGAAGAACAAAAAATACCATATCACGTACTTCTCTTTATTTGAAAATTGAACCGAATGATGTAAATGAAGCATTTGAGCATCCAGAATGGGTTCATGATATGAATGAAGAGCTTGATTAGATAGAGAAGAATGATACTTGGGAACTTGTACCCAAGCCGGACAACAAGAACATTATTGGTACAAAATGGGTTTTTCAGAACAAGATGAATGAAGACGGTAAAGTAATAATAAACAAAGCAATATTGGTTTGAAAAGGGTATTCACAGATTAAAGGCATTGATTTTGATGAAACCTTTGCTCCAATGACAAGATTAAAAAAATTATAATCTTTCTTGTTATTGCTGCACAATGAGGTTACAAAATCTTTTAAATGGATGTAAAATCCGCATTCTTGAATGGTGACCTTGAAGAAGAAGTTTACATTGATCAACCTTGTGGATTTTTTATTGGAAAGGATGAAAGTTATGTGTGTATGTTGAATAAGGCTTTATATGGGATAAAACAGGATCCGAGAGCATGGTATTCTAAATTAGATACTTGCTTGAAGAAGATGAACTTTAAGAAAGGGAGAGTTGATAGCAATCTCTACATCAAGGAATGTCAAGAGTTTTCACTGATCATTATTGTTTATGTCGATGATATTATATTTTCAAGAAATGATGAAAGATCATGTGAAAAAATTGCTGAGGAGATGAAGAATTTATTGGAGATTTCCATGCTGGGAGAAATGAAGTACTTTCATGGGCTACAAATTTCACAGAAGAAGAATCACATTTTTCTATCTCAAGAAAAGTATACTAAGGAACTTCTGAAGAAGTTTGGCATGGAAAATTCAAAACCAGTTTCCACACTGATTTCAGTTGGAACCAAGTTTTCTAAATATGTAGAAGGCAAGGAAGTTGATCAGAAAGAGTTTCGGATACTGGTTGGAAGTCTGTTGTATTTGACTGCCTCATGACCCGACATCGTATATGTTGTCACTTTATGTGCAATATTTCAGAGTACTCCTAAAGAATCACATTTGATTGATGGAAAAATAATTCTCAGATATATCAAACGCACAAAAAATTTTGGAATCAGGTATGATGGATCTAGAAATATTGATCTATTCGGGTATTCTGATGCTGATTGTGCAGGAAATGTTGATGATCGAAGATCCACATCTGGTGGAGTTTTCTTTCTGGGGAAAAGTTATGTTATTTGGCATACCAAGAAACAGAATTCAGTAACTCTTATCACAGCTGAAGCTGAGTATGTTGCTGCTACTCAAGCTGCAACTCAGCTAATGTGGATGAAGACTCAGTTAGAAGATCTACTTGTTGAAGTAAAGCTTCCATTTCTCGTGGGTAGTCATAATCAGAGTGAAATAAATCTTACAAGAAATCTAGTACAAAATTATCATTCAAAACACATTGATATAAAGTACCACTTCATCAAAGAGCAGGTGGAGAAGAATGAATTGAGGCTGGAGTATGTTCCTACATCTGAAAAAGTTGCTGATATATTCACAAAACCGTTACCGAAGGAACCATTTTCAAAATTGAGGTTGAACATGGGTGTCAACCTCCTTCTCATCAAGGTTAAGGTACGTGTTTCTTTCCCCACTCTCATCTTGCCTTTGGATAGTGTTGTCAAGGGGGAGAATTGTTTCATAAATCCATCCTTATAGATTCATGCATAAAGGGGGAGTTGTGGGTAAGCTGTGATTCCAGCATGTATCTGTGTGAAGTATTCTAACTGTTTATTGGAGTGGTTATAGGAAACAATGTTGTTTGTTTTCCAAGAAAGTTGAAGAAGTGAAGAATGATGAAGTAGAAGCTTGAATGATGTTAAATAATACTGAAGTAGAAGCTTGAAATATGTTTTGAAGAAGGCTGAGGAGATATGATCATGAGATTTCATAGTCACTACCTTTGGACAGCATGGTTTTGGCTGTCAATAATTCTTGTTTCCTACAAATAGTTAGCTCACGTAGGCTTAGAATTGTTGATAAGTAATCCATTGCATAAGTTTACAAAGTTCAGTGATTTATTAATCTTGGTTGACAACAAAATCCAAAGGGGGAGATTATTGGGACCAAGTTGGATGGATAAGGAAGTTTGAAGAGTTATCCTTTGTAGAGGGTTGTATTTTTTTGTCAAAATAAGATAAATCAATTCACTTTGTAAATGGACCATAAATCTGACGATGCTTTGCTGATTTTTATTTTACAATCATCACAAGTTTTGATAACCTATGGTGCAAGATGTATAAAGGATAGAGAGAGTAAAAAAGTGTTTTTGGCAAAACACATTTCAATATCATACAATCCAAAAATGACAAAGGCAAGAAGAAGGTGCGCAAGTGGCGGCGCGCAAGTGGTGGTGCGCAAGTGGCGGCGCGCAAGTGGCGGCGCGCAAGTGACGGCATGCAAGTGTCAGCGCGCAAGTGTTGTATAGGCACGCAAGTCATATTTCAAATAGCATTATTTCAGAAATATGGAAAAGGAAAGAAAGTGGAGCGCAAGTAGTGGCGTGCAAGTGGTGGCGCGCAAGTGGTGGTGCGCAAGTGGTGGCGCTCAAGTGGTGGTGCGCAAGTATTGACGTGCAAGTGTAAGTAGCGCGCAAGTCCTATTTCAAAGATCATCCAGTCAAAATATGACAAAGGAAATAATGTGACGCGCAAGTTTGAAAGTGGCGTTCAAGTCAAGATTGTCGCGCAATTATTGGCGCGCAAGTCTTGGCGTGCAAGTCTTGGTGCACAAGTCTTGGCGTGCAAGTGTATGGGCATTCAAGTCACCAAAATTCCTATAAATAGACGACTCGCATCCTCATTTTTTAATGCTCAACACTTAAGAGAAAAATTTAAGCTCTGAAGGCACAAGTGTAGAAAGTGGCGCGCAAGCTAAAGTGGCATGCAAGATGAGGGTTATTTATAAGGTGCGCAAGTAGGGTGTCGTGCAAGTATACCATGCAAGTGTTGCCGCACAAGTCTGCCGCCAAGTTTTGTCATGCAAGTCTGTCATGAAAGTCTTCCATGAAATTCTTGTCGCGCATGTCTTGTCGCACAAGTTGTAGGTGTGAAAGTATAGGGCGCGCAAGTAGAAGTGGGCACACAAGTTTTTTTGCTTTAGGGGCTCCTGACTGCTTCTTGGTAGGAAAGTGAAGAATTACTTTGAAAGATTTGATTTTTGTAAGCTCATTAAGAAGAATTGATCCATTGTATGACCCTATGTGTTCTAAGAGGGAGCACATGCACTATTGGATTGTTTTCAAAGTGCTACATGAGTGTAAGGGTATATCCTACTCATTGTATTCCACATCAAAGGATTGTTTTCTAGTGGATTTTGTGGTACTGGATTATTTTTGTACCATACCAAGGACGTGGATACTCTTGTTGAGTAGTGAACCTTGTAAATCTTGTGTTCCTGTGGTTGTGTGTGTTCAGCAGGGAAGAAACTCTTTAACTGGAGGTGAGGGTTGTTTCAAAAACGGGAAACTTAAAAAGAAAAAGATATCACTGATTCACCCCCTACCCCTCTCAGTGATACTTGGATCCTGACTGGGAACTTCATCACACAGTTCTTATATTCTTATTTATGCATTATGTTTTTGATTAAATGATTCCTTGATAAAGTCAGTGAAATTATTAAATGTGATAAATGGTTATTTGATAAGAAAAGTCATGATTTTATAATAAAATCCCTCCAATGGAGGTGCGCTACCTTCAATGTAAAATGTATAAGTTTGACTTTTATGCTTGCTGAATTAATCACATTGATTCTTTATTATGCTTTTACCTTGGTTAATAATGTCCTATTTATGGCTTTAGCCTACTTTTTAATTGAATATCTTTCCTTATAAATAGAATTTACCATGCAAGAATCTGCCTTTATTCTAATTACACCCTTCCATTTCAATTGAGCCTTAGACATGGTTTTTCAATGAGTAAATTAATTAAATTAGTAAAATGAAAGAGCCTATGAATGTTTAATTGATTTATAAAGGGATTTTTTCTTTTATGAAATTACCCCTCTAATGTTATAATCCCCTATGTGTTTCCATGAGACTTACCGCATGAACCACCAGTTTTCTAATTGAATGATTCCAAATGGATTGATTGGAATTACCATATTGAATTGTTACCCCATGACATTGCAACTGTTTAATAGAAAACCATAATATAATTATTCTTTTTGTATTGATTTATTAATATAGTCTTGACTATTGAAATTCATAAGTGTATTTTCCTTCTGTATTATATTATAAATGTAAATAATGGGGTTAAATGGTCTATGATAAATTGTATTTAGATGGGAGGAATTATTATCCCATGTCATTATTGTCACGACCCATCCCAGGGGGCCCGATCCGCAACTCCCCAAGCCCGCCTCCAACAGACCAGGGGCGGGTGACTAGCACTGAGTAGGCATGCTAATAACATGGGAGGCATTACCTAAAAACATGTACACGCGCACACACATCTCCAAGCCCGACAAGCTGAAAAGTAAAAAACTATTAAAAGTAAAAGATTCATGCATACACTAAAAACCAACCAACAGAGTACAATAGGGATGTAAAGTACAGTAAAGTAAAACCATGGGCCAAAAGTACAAGCCCACCAAAAGAAAGTCTGCAACAAGTCCAACTTGTAGAGAAAGGTACTGGGACTGCAACTCGTCGCCGAAGGAAGGCACCTCGGCCTGTCTGATTTCACTGAGCACCGTCCGATCCTGGTCCGCCTAGAAACTTGTCAAAGGCTCGCTCGTCTACACAAGACACGACACGTGCGGGCAAAGCCCGTGCAGAGGTGAGTATAACAATACCTAGTAGGACACCCCGAAAAACACAAAGGAAAAAATAAAACAAAGGAAAATACCATGAAGAAAGGTACAGTCAGCTCTACACAGTATATGTCTATGAAAAATACAACAAGAACATCCAGATATACTCATACACTGGCGACCATCGTGAAACCACCACTAAGATCCAGCTCAAATATTCCACTAACCATACCATCGGGAGGACATACGCCTAGGTCTGAAGATAGAGGCACAAAATACTCATTCTAGGAGAACACACTCCACAAGTACCTTGGGGACAAGATGCTCAGATGAGGATCACAGCCAAGTCATGGGGTGATTCCGACAACTCAATCTAAGCTAATCCGCTAAGTAGAGGATCAGCGCCCGGGTAAAGTTGGTCACGTCGATACCAAGAACTCTACCTAGGGTTCCAGGAATGAATAGAGGATCTAGCTCTAAGTCTCACCGAGGGGATTCCAACAACTCTATTCAGGGAGTTCTCCTGAAGGGATCATACTCCTGTATAAAGGAATTGATACCAGAACCTTCATGGGATTGCCAAGGGTACGAACCCTAAGAACTTGTCCAAGTCACTGAAGGAAAGTGGCTCAAGCCATGAAGAAAAGTTACATGGAGTGTAGTATGGTTACACATCATGTTACTTGACCCCGGGTACGGCCCGAATAAAAGGCCTGTGTCCTTCGTTCAAGCCATGTAAAACCAAACTACACGGCGTGTAGTAAAGTACATGTCATGTTCCTTGACACCGGGTATTTCCCATCTAAACGGCCCGTGTCCCTTGGCTTGTCAGATAGAAAACAACTACACGGCGTGTAGAAGAAATCACATGTCGTGTTCGAGCACCGGGTTCACTCCGTGTACGCTGGCCATGTGCCCAAACAAGGTCTTTGACCGTGTCCGTGTCGCCTGCCCGTGTACCAGTACACGGGGTATCCCGTGTATCTAGCCGGGTCTGGCCGGGGAGGGGTATACACGGCGTGTCCAAGTCCGTGTACCTTGACCGTGTCCGTGTACTCTAGGAGTACACGCCGGGTAACCCTTCCGACGAACACATGCCATGTAGCCCATACTACACGGCGTGTAGTCGAGAAAATTCCAGAACTGCATCTTCCTCCGTGTGCCTCGGCCGATCTCCCGGATCTCGATTCTGTCATCCGTTCACCACGAAACTCCAGATACCGGGTCACCTAGTCTTCATGAAGCCAAATCCGTGGGTTTCGGGCCTTCAATAGGTTCCAAAATCCGATTCCAACCATCCGAGAGGAAATCATCTGAAGAACGATTTCTTCCGATCCACTTCAATCCATCCGCTAAAACTATCGTTGCACCTCCGCAAGACTACTATGGTGTTGATCCTTCAATTTGGGATCGTTGCGTCACAGAATGGATGCACAACGATCTGTTGTTCATTGCGCCGCGAAGAATGCAAAGAACACTCATGAAGAACGCGAGAATTTGGGGAAGAACACAAAACAAATCGAGAGGGACGAACCTCGATCGATGTTCGTGTCGATCTTGGTTCGTCACTGTTAGAAGGTTGAACAAAACCAAACAAATAACAAGAATCAAATCCCCAAAAATCCCTGCAAAATCCCATCCCACAAGAATGACTGATCCGTGGGCTAATCTGTTTGTGGATTAGTCTGCGTTCATCGTGGAAATCAAAAACGGAGAAGAATTAAAATCACAACAACATCCTACCTAGATTTTCTGCGTTTTCCGATGAAGATCCGCTTGCCGCGTCGTCGTCGCAATCGAAATCCGTCAAGAACATCACCACCACGTTGGGGATTTCCTCCAGAGCTTTCCCAGAGCCTCCAAAAAATTTTAGGGTTATGGGGATTGTAACCCTGATTCCCCTGCAAAATATCTATTTAAAGATAAGACATATTTGACGTAACAAGATTTAATAAAACATTTTAAATAAATATTTTATTACAGTTATGTCCAAAAACCATATTTCACCATCGACCTACGCCAGCCAAGGTTAGGCCTCGCCCAAGGTAAAATCGTTGTTCTGAACGCAACGGTGCCCTCGGATTTCTGCTCTGAGCACCCATTCGGGAGTTACTCCACTTTTTCAGGAAAACCGCATGCGCGCATAATTTAATTATTAAATTAAATTCAAACATTTGTTCTGGGCTCACTGGGTCTCAGAACTGCACGTCGTCTCAAAGCTTGGTCTCGAAAATATTCCCATATAATATTAAAACAATACATGGAAAAAATCCGGGACATTACATCACACCCCCATTAGGGATTTTACATCCCCGAAAATCCCAAACATGGGCTACTCAAAAAGATGTGGGTACTGCACACGAATCTGAGCCTCCCGCTCCCACGTTCTCTCCTGGAGATTCCCTTACTGCCATCGGACACGCACCAAGGGAATATCTTGCCCATCAAGGATCTTCTCATGTTGATCCTCGATCTCCACTGGCTACTCAGCAAAGGTCACTCCATCATCGATGTCCAGCTCGCCCCAGTCGATGATGTGCGACGGATCATGCACGTACCTCCATAGATGCGACACATGGAAGACATTTTGTACCCGGTCCATCTGATGAGGTAGATCCAAGCGATACACCACCTCGCCAACTCTACTCAGAATCTGAAAAGGGCTAACGAACCTCGGAGATAGCTTGCCGCCGTGGCCAAATATCTGCAATGTAACATCCCAAGTAAGTAATGAATAATAGATATTTTTATCTATGTATATTAATGATTAATATAGTGTTTTAGAGGCTTAAAATGAAAATAAATACAATCTTATGCATGGAATACACTAATATTCTTAAAAGATTGTTTTACTGCCTTTTGATGGAAAACCCTTTTTAAATCTATATTTTGACAATTTTATAAGCTATTTTTGTCAAAATAAACTTATTATTTATAATTGGGACATCAAAATTTACTTTGTGTGAATTTTTGGTATTTTTCTGACAATGTTCATTTTTTAATGAATAGTGAAAAATACTGCATTTTACATCAAAACTGCTTTTTAATCTAATTTATTTATATGATTAGATAATGTTTTGAATTGGTTTTGAAGTGAAATTAGAATATATTTTTATCATTTAATCAAATGGTGGTCATTGGAATCAATTTCACTTTGAAATTGGACTTAAACTAGTGTCAATCTTTTGATACTTATTATTTCATAAAAACGCGCTATTTGCTCTAACAGCGGGAATTAATTATTAAATTAATTAATGTGACTTATATGCTTTGAATTTTGTAAAATGGACTTCATTTTTGAATTCGGAATATCAAATATAGCTTAGGTTGAATTTTTGGTAATTTTCTGAAAAACTTCAATTTTTGATGAATAGTAAAACCACTAAGTAGTACTTATAAAAACTGAATTTCCGTTTAAATGAAACTTTGCCATCATTATGTTTTGAATTTAAAAAATCCTACATACATGGTTGTCATTAAGAAGTAAAATGTGGTTCAATGAGATTAAAATAATTTTTCGGTGAATAGTAACTTATTAAGTTTTTAATCTCGATTAGTGGTAATTAGTGTAGTTTAAGGTAAAAATAATGTTTTAATAGTA
This sequence comes from Viscum album, assembly GCA_963277665.1. NCBI lineage: Eukaryota > Viridiplantae > Streptophyta > Magnoliopsida > Santalales > Viscaceae > Viscum > Viscum album. The sequence continues at coordinate 1,413,940,487 of OY728159.1, read as the reverse complement.
TGAGATGAGCTTGACACATGTCCTAACCTCATTGGATGTGTCATGGCCGACTAAGAAAAGCCATGGGTCAACTTGGGGACCCCATGGAGCCACTTTGGTTGGGAAATGACATAAATAATTTTTTATTTAATGTTAAAGTAAAAATGACACAAACATGAGTTATGTTACTAAAACAATTTTTCTATGGGGTTATACAAGTCAGATTTTTGATTATAAATATTCATTAGAAAGATAAAAAGATTTCCTACATCATAGTATTTTTTTTATAATTTTTAGACTTTCAATAAATTAAATTATTTATGACATTATGATGATGCAGCGATGACCTCATTATTTAACAATTTTAATAAAATGGAAAGATAATGTAATATCTAAAAGCAAAACATGTCCAAAACCTATTTGTTGGGTAGATTTCGAATCCTTATCATATTATACTCGAAATATTTCAATTTGGGACCTTATAAATTCGAAACACTTTTGAAAATAAAATAATAGTTTCGTGATTTCCAAAAGGGCCCCTCCTCTCCTCTTATAAAAGGCTCCCACCTCTACCTCATTTCACACACTCCTCAAGCCTTTGTATCGGCCATCCCCTGCCCATTTACTCTCTCCACATCCCTCTCCTCATCCTAGAGGATTCCCTTTGGGCAGAATCCTTTCAAAGGAATCCTTTAGTCTCAAATCAAAAGGAGTTACACTTTTAAAGGTAATTCATTCTCTCATGTTTATTTGTTTTATTTTTCTTCTCCAACCCCCTAAACTCTTTTTATTTACTTCTTTTGTAACAAAACCAGTATATTAAATATACTAGGATTTTGTTATAAGATTTATTCTAGCTACACTCTCACACAACTACATCAAATGGTTAATGAACATACGGTTTCCGTGGATGCTGAAATTCTGCCTCCCGAAACGATGATTGTTCAATACTCATTTAACACCTTCAAAGGTGGCCATTAAGATGTCACTATTTTTGTATATAATATATAATATTTTTATTCTTTCCTTAAGCTTCTGTATTTTTAATTTATGGCATACCATTATTGTTTCTATTATGGGTAAACACGATATCTTCATTTTAGGAAGTGCGGACTACCGCCCCCTGAAAGTGATTTGATTCGTTAATACCATATGTGGGATGTGAAAAGGATAAAGTTAATGATATTATATATTTCATTATAATGGAATTATAATATACTCTTATATCATTATGATTCCATTCCAGAAAATACGAAATAGAAATGGAAGTAGCGTTCATGCGTACGTACGGCTTACCGTCTCCATGAACGGTGCATTTCATTTCTTACCTATAAATGTGATGTAATATTATAAATACATGTATATGATGAATATATATGATATATATGTTATCCAAATCATTAATATCATTCTGGATATAATGAACCTTTGACCAAATTAACAACATGTAAGTGTAAGAAGTCTATTTTTGACTTAAGAACCAAATACCGACAAAATGAACATTATTAACTTAAATGATTACAGGATGTTCATAACATGGTATAAAAGGAATAATGAGCTTGAAAAAGGTTCTTAATCAAGTAGAGATTAACTCAAGTTTATTATTCAGGAGATTAAAGAACGGTTGGGTCAAGTCGGATACGAGGTATGGGACTTCGTCTCAATCTCCTTTCATTGAGGCATATTTTGTTTTATACACAACCTTCTTTTATACGATGTATAAACCCCTTTGACTTTTACGTTTATCCAAAAGGAATATTTTTTATACGAAACGTTTTACTAAACAAATAAAGGGAATGTTTTTGTCATACGTATGCGGCGACAACGACTTCTCCGCCGCCGTGACCGTTATTTGAGTTTCAGCTTCCTCTACAAGCCATAATTTTTTTTTTAAAGAAAAATAAATACCATGTCTTACTTTTCTTTTCTTTTGTTATTGAAAATAGTTTTCATAATGTTTTTATATCAATGTGTTGTATTGATATCTGGTGATTGAAAGGTGGAAATGTTATATTTCCTTTATGCATGTTTTATGTGATACGATTATGTTGAGGTTCTTGGGAATTATTATGAAGACGGGTGGTTCCGTGATAAACTAAGGGTGGGTGAGCCCGATATAGCTCTCCAATGCATTGGGTAACGCGAAGGAGTGAAACGTTAAGGTTTCTCTGAAGAGATTTAGGGAATATACTGTGATGGGTATTCCAAACGTAACCAAGAGGGTTACTCCCTACGTAAGAATGTTATGAATGCCCAAGTTACCTTTATGTCTTATGATTTCTATGATTTATTCATGATTTGATGAGGTATGTTAAAGTTCTTATGTTTTATGGGTAAAGTATGATCTCATTCTTATGTATATATGTACCCATGTTTCATTTCCATATTTTTATATCCCTTACTGAGCTTTTTATGCTCATCCCAAGTTTTTTGAAATGTTTTTCACAGGTCAAGGGAAAGGTACATGATATGATGATAGTGTCAAGGAAGTGTCAAGAATGAATCCATGTTTATTTTAAATATGTTTCCATTGATGGGAATGAAGAATACTATCTTTATGTAACCACTTTGTTTTATATGTGGAATGTAATGGAAGTTTTATGATCTAATTCTCTAAAAATCTAAACCCGAAAAGATCCTCAATGTGTAATCTTGTAATAACTCAGGATTAAGTAAGGTTTAAGGCTGGGGCCTTATAGTTGGTATCAGAGGTCGGTTTAGATAACTTTAGGAGTTAGAATTATATTAAATGATTATCCAAAAATATTTTTTTTATGGTCAAATTGAAGTGATATAGCATTTGAAGATTACCATGTTGCTTCATTTAAGACACGTTTGTTCAGAATGGTTTTCCGCAGAGGAAACAGGGAAGCAGTGCTAGGAAGGCATGCAGAAGGAAATAACCTTCTGAATCAGCATCCTAAGATAGTCGGAATTGGAACTGAACAGTTTGTTTTAGTGATGGTACAGTTGAATCAAGCGATAAATGGCGGTGGTATCCATGCACGAGATCAACCAGACCAACCGCAGAGGAACATGTCAGTGGTGGAACATTTTAGGAGGCAACATCCCCCATCATTCAGAGGATCATCTAACCCTGTGCTAGCTGAAGGGTGGATTAAAGCACTGGATAAGATTTTTGATGTCATGGGGTGTTCAGACAATCAAAAGGTTAGTCTTGCTATTTACCATTTGGAGGGTGAAGCAGATCAGTGGTGGTCTATGGTTGAAAATATCAGGGACGCTGATGAGATTGATGCTCTCGACTGGGATTAATTCAAAGGTATGTTTCTTGAGATGTATTTTCCTAAGGCTGTTCGACTTAGGATGGAAAATCAATTCTTGGAATTGAGGCAAGAGGAAGACTCAGTGGCTACCTATGAAGAAAGGTTCACTCGATTGGAAAGGTATGCTCCAAATTTTATCTGAGACCTTGATAGTAAAATCAATCGTTTTTACTCAGGATTAAAGCCAAAATATCGAAGGGCATTAGCTTCTCGTGAGTTTAAAAGTTATGAAAAGCTTGTTCATTGTGCTGAGAAGGTGGAAATGGAGTTTTCCGATAATCAAGTGTTCTATAACAACCAACAGAAGAAGAGACCGAGGTGGCATGAGAAAGGTAAGAATTATTCAAAAAAGTCTGATGGTAAGAAAACTAAGTTTCTAGTTTGTGATAAATTTGGCAAAAGGCATGCTGGGGAATGTCTTCTGAATTATAGAAAGTGCTACCGATGTGGTAAGATGGGACATAAGGCTCGTGATTGCACTGAAAAGGATCAAGGTGAAGGTAAGACCAAATTTGATTTACAGTTAGTGAAATGTTTTAAGTGAAATGAGATGGGTCACTATCCAAATGAATGTCTGAAAAAGAGCTTGAGTGATGGGAAGCAGTTAGACTACAAGCAGAAAGGGGTGGTGAAATCCTTTGCAGCTACTTAAGCAGATGTTGGGCCATCGAATTAAGTAGTATCAGAAGTTAAAAAGAAGATTGGTGAATGCTCCAGTTTTGGAACTTCCTTCCAGGAATGGTTAGTTTGTTATATATAGTGATGCTTCATTGAAAGGACTTGGTTGCGTCCTAATGCAGAATGATCAGGTAATTGCTTATGCTTCACGATAGTTGAAAACTCATGAGGTAAATTACCCAACACATGATTTGGAATTAGCTGTTGTTGTTTTCACTTTGAAAATTTGGAGGCATCATTTGTATGGAGTAAAGTGTGAAATATATACTGATCACAAAAGATTAAAGTATATATTCACTCAGAAAAAATTGAACATGAGACAAAGGAGATGGCTAGAATTAATCAAGTATTATGATTGTACAATTCACTACCATCCGGGAAAAGCAAATAAAGTGGCTGATGCTTTGAGTCGAAAAAGTAATGCTTCATTATCAATGTTGCGTTTGGAACATGATCCTTTGGTTAAGGATTTGATGAACTTTGGCATAGAAGTTGTGGGTGCAGGATGTTATTCTGTTTTGTTTCAGGTATCAGTGAGATCATCTCTATCAGATAGAATCAAGCAAGCACATAAGCAAGACAGTGAGTTGCAGAAAAAGGTAGAGCTAGTTCAGAAAGGTAAGTTGCCTGAATTCAACATTGATAGTGATTGTGTTTTGAGATTTGGGAAGAGATTGTGTGTGCCTTGTGATTCACAGTTGAAGAGAGAGTTGTTATGTGAAGCTCATAGTTCTCTGTTTTCAGTTCATTCGAGCAGTACTAAGATGTACAGAGATCTGCGGGAGTATTTCTGGTGGGATGGAATGAAAATAGATATTGCTGATTTTACTGTGAAGTGTTTGACATGTCAACAGGTTAAAGCAGAGCGACAGTTACCGAAAGGGATGCTTTAGCCTTTACCAGTGCCAGAGTGGAAATGGGAGAATATATCCATGGACTTTGTTGTGGGATTACCGAAGACATCTTGAGGTAATAATGCAATCTGGGTTATTGTTGATCGCTTGACTAAATCTGCTCATTTCCTTGCTATACGAGATACTTTTTCCCTAGATCAAATTTCCCGTTTGTATCTTAAAGAGATAGTTAGGTTGCATGGAGTTCCCCTCTCCATTGTATCTGATCGTGATCCCAGGTTCACTTCTAACTTTTGGAAAGGCCTTCAGAAGTCGTTGGGTACTGAATTAAATTTTAGTACAGCTTTTCATCCTCAATCAGATGGGAAGTCGGAACGAACAATTCAGACCTTGGAGGATATGCTACGAGTTTGTTCTATGGATTATCAGGGAAGTTGGGACCAACATCTTTCTTTGGTTGAATTTTCATATAATAACAGTTTTCATTCCAGTATACAGATGGCACCATTTCAGGCATTATATGGGAAGCGGTGTCGAACTCCAGCTTTCTGGGATGAAGTGGGTGAAAGGAAGTTGATGGTATCAGAATTGGTAGAAGAGATGGCAAAAAAAGTTCAGCTGATTTAGAAGCACATGAGAACGGCTCAGAGCAGGCATAAGAGTTATGCGGACAACAGGAGGAAGGATCTAACTTTTGAGGTAGGTGATCATGTTTTTCTCAAGTTTTCTCCTTGGAAAAGTGTGATGAGATTTGGTAAGAAAGGAAAGTTGAGTCCAAGGTTCATCGGACCATATGAAATTCTGGAGAGAGTTGGATCAGTTGCATACCGAGTGGCTTTACCTCCGAGTTTATCTCAGGTACACAATGTTTTTCACGTTTTGATGTTGAGAAAGTATATGCCAGATCCATCTCATGTTTTGAGTCCAGAGGTAGTTCAGCCGGAAGAGAACCTATCTTATGAGGAACAACCGGTCCAGCTTCTTGACCACAGGGAGCAAGTGTTACGGAATAAGGTGATTAATCAGGTAAAGGTTTTGTGGAAAACCCACATGATGGAAGAGGGAACATGGGAATCTGAAAATGCAATGAGGGATAAGTACCCCCATTTATTTGATAAGTAAATAAATTGCGGGGACGCAATTTTATAAAGGGGGGAAGGATGTAACATCCCAAGTAAGTAATGAATAATATATATTTTTATCTATGTCTATTAATGATTAAGATAGTGTTTTAGAGGCTTAAAATGAAATTAAATACAATCTTATGCATGGAATACACTAATATTCTTAAAAGATTGTTTTACTGCCTTTTGATGGAAAACCCTTTTTAAATCTATATTTTGACAATTTTATAGCTATGTTTGTCAAAATAAACTTATTATTTATTATTGGGACATCAAAATTTAATTTGTTTGAATTTTTGGTATTTTTCTGACAATGTTCATTTTTTAATGAATAGTGAAAAATACTGCATTTTACATCAAAACTGCTTTTTAATCTAATTTATTTATATGATTATATTATGTTTTGAATTGGTTTTGAAGTGAAATTAGAATATATTTTTACCATTTAATCCAATGGTGGTCATTGGAATCAATTTCACTTTGAAGTTGGACTTAAACTGGTATCAATCTTTTGATACTTATTGTTTCATAAAAACACGCTATTTGCTCTAACAGCGGGAATTAATTATTAAATTAATTAATGTGACTTATATGCTTTGAATTTTGTAAAATGGACTTCATTTTTGAATTCGGAATATCAAATATAGCTTAGGGTGAATTTTTGGTAATTTTCTGAAAAACTTCAATTTTTGATGAATAGTGAAACCACTAAGTGGTACTTATAAAAACTGATTTTCCGTTTAAATGAAATTTTGCCATCATTGTGTTTTGAATTTCAAAAATCTGACATAAATGGTTTTCATTAAGAAGTAAAATGTGGTTCAATGAGATTAAAATAATTTTTTGGTGAATAGTAACTTATTATGTTTTTAATCGCGATTAGTGGTAATTAGTGTAGTTTAAGGTAAAAATAATGTTTTAATAGTATGAGATGAGATTGAAACATGTCCTACCCTCATTGGATGTGTCATGGCAGACCAAGACAAGCCATGGGTCAACTTGGGGACCCCATGGAGCCACTTTGGTTGGGAAATGACATAAATAATTTTTTATTTAATGTTAAAGTAAAAATGACACAAACATGAGTTATGTTACTAAAACAATTTTTATATGGGGTTATACAAGTCAGATTTTTTATTATAAATAGTCATTGGAAATATAAAAATATTTCCTACATAATAGTATTTTTTTTATAATTTTTAGACTTCAAATAAATTAAATTATTTATGACATCATGATGATGCAGCGATGACCTCATTATTTTACGATTTAAATAAAATGGAAAGATAATGTAATATCTAAAACCTACACATGTCCAAAACCTATTGGTTGGGTAGATTTATAAGCCTTATCATCTTATCCTCGAAATATATCAATGTGGGACCTTATAAATTCGAAACACTTTTGAAAATAAAATAATAGTTTCATGATTTCCAAAAGTGCCCCTCCTCTCCTCTTATAAAAGGCCCCCACCTCTACCTCATTTCACACACTCCTCAAGCCTTTGTCTCGGCCATCCCCTGCCCATTTACTCTCTCCACATCCCTCCCCTCATCCTAGAGGATTCCCTTTGGGCAGAATCCTTTCAAAGTAAGCCTTTAGGCTCAAATCAAAAGGAGTTACACTTTTAAAGGTAATTCATTCTCTCATGTTCATTTGTTTTATTTTGCTTCTCCAACCCCCTATAATCTTTTTATTTTCTTCTTTTGTAACAACACCATTATCTTCAATATACTAGGATGTTTTTATAAGATTTATTAGAGATACAATCTCACACAACTACATCAAATGGTTAAAGAACATACGGTTTCCGTGGATGGCGAAATTCTGCCTCCCGAAATGATGATTGTTCAATACTCATTTAACACCTTCAAAGGTGGACATTATTATGTCACTATTTTTATATATGATATATAATATTTTTATTCTTTCCTTAATCTTCTGTATTTTTAATTTAAGGCATACCATTATTGTTTCCACTATGGGTAAACACGATATCTTCATTTTAGGAAGTGTGGACTACCACCCCCTGAAAGTGATTTGATTCGTTAATACCATATGTGGGATGTGTAAAGGATAAAGTTAATGATATTATATATGTTATTATACTGGAATTATAATATACTCTTATATCATTATGATTCCATTCCAGAAAATACGAAATAGAAATGGAAGTAGCGTTCATGCGTAAGTACGGCTTACCGTCTCCATGAACGGTGCATTTCATTTCTTACCTCTAAATGTGATGTAATATTATAAATACATGTATATGATGAATATATATTATATATATGTTATCGAAATCATTAATATCATTTTGTATATAACGAACCTTTGACCAAATTAACAACATGTAAGTGTAAGAAGTCTATTTTTGACTTAAGAACCAAATACCGACAAAATGAACATTATTAACTTAAATGATTACAGGATGTTCATAACTTGGTATAAAAGGAATAATGAACTTGAAAAAAGTTCTTAAGCAAGTAGAGATTAACTCAAGTTTATTATTCAGGAGATTAAAGAACGGTCGGGTCAAGTCAGATACGAGGTATGGGACTTCGTCTCAATCTCCTTTCATTGAGGCATATTTTGTTTTATACACAACCTTCTTTTATACGGTGTATAAACCCCTTTGACTTTTATGTTTATCCAAAAGGAATCTTTTTTATACGAAGCGTTTTACTAAACAACAAAAGGGAATGTTTTTGTCGGACGTATGCGGCGACAACGACTTCTCCGCCGTCGTGATCGTTATTTGAGTTTCGGCTTCCTCTAAAAGCCATACTTTTTTAAAAAAGAAAAATAAATACCATGTTTTACTTTTCTTTTATTTTGGTATTGAAAATGATTTTCCTAATTTTTTTATATCAATGTGTTGTATTGATATCTGGTGATTGAAAGGTGGAAATGTTATGTTTCCTTTATGCATGTTTTATGTGATACGATTATGTTGAGGTTCTTGGGCATTATTATGAAGACGGGTGGTTTCGTGATAAACTAAGGGCGAGTGAGCCCAATATAGCTCTCCAATGCATTGGGTAACGCGAAGGAGTGAAACGTTAAGGTTTCTCCGAAGAGATTTAGGGAATATACTCTGATGTGTATTCCAAACGTAACCAAGAGGGTTACTCCCTACGTAAGAATGTTATGAATGCCTCAAGTTACCTTTATGTCTTATGATTTCTATGATTTATTCATGATTTGATGAGGTATGTTAAAGTGCGTATATTTTATGGGTAAAGTATGATCTCATTCTTATGTATATATGTACCCATGTTTCATTTCCATATTTTTATATCCCTTACTGAGCTTTTTATGCTCATCCCAAGTTTTTTGAAATGTTTTTCACAGGTCAAGGGAAAGGTACATGATATGATGATAGTGTCAATGAAGTGTCAAGAATTAATCCATGTTTATTTTAAATATGTTTCCATTGATGGGAATGAAGAATACTATCTTTATGTAACCACTTTGTTTTATATGTGGAATGTAATGCAAGTTTTATGATCTAATTCTCTAAAACTCTAAACCCGAAAAGATCCTCAATGTGCAATCTTGTAATAACTCAAGATTAAGTAAGGTTTAAGGCTGGGGCCTTATAGTTGGTATCAGAGGTCAGTTTAGATAACTTTAGGAGTTAGAATTCTATTAAATGATTATCCAAAAATATTTTTTTATGGTCAAATTGAAGTGATATAGCATTTGAAGATTACCATGTTGCTTCATCTAAGACATGTTTGTTCAGAATGGTTTTCCGCAGAGGAAATAGGGAAGTAGTGCTAGGAAGGAATACAGAAGGAAATAACCTTCGGAATCAGCATCCTAAGATAGTCGGAATTGGAACTGAACAGTTTGTTGCAGTGATGGTACAGTTGACTCAAGCGATAAATGGCGGTGGTATCCATGCACGAGATCAACCAGACCAACCACAGAGGAACATGTCAGTGGTGGAACATTTCATGAGGAAACATCCCCCATCATTCAGAGGATCATCTGACCCTGTGATAGCTTAAGGGTGGATTAAAGCACTGGAGAATATTTCTGATGTCATGGGGTGTTCAGACAATCAAAAGGTTAGTCTTTCTATTTACCGTTCGGAGGGTGAAGCAGATCAGTGGTGGTCTATGGTTAAAAATATCAGGGACGCTGATGAGATTGATGCTCTCGACTGGGATGAATTCAAATGTATGTTTCTTGAGAAGTATTTTCCTAAGTCTTTTCGACTTAGGATGGAAAATCAATTCTTGGAATTGAGGCAAGAGGAAGACTCAGTGGCTACCTATGAAGAAAGGTTCACTCGATTGGCAAGGTATGCTCCAAATTTTATCCGAGACCTTGATAGTAAAATCAATCATTTTTACTCAAGATTAAAGCCAAAATATCGAAGGGCATTATCTTCCCGTGAGTTTAAAAGTTATGAAAATCTTGTTAGATGTGCTGAGAAGGTGGAAATGGAGTTTGCCGATGATCAAGTGTTCTATAACAACCAACAGAAGAAGAGACCGAGGTGGCATGAGAAAGGTAAGAATTCTTCAAAAACGTCTGATGGTAAGAAAACTAAGTTTCCAGTTTGTGATAAATGTGGCAAAAGGCATGCTGGGGAATGTCTTCTGAATTCTGGAAAGTGCTAACGATGTTGTAAGATGGGACATAAGGCTCGTGATTGCACTGAAAAGGATCAAGGTGAAGGTAAGACCAAATTTGATTTATAGTTAGTGAAATGTTTTAAGTGCAATGAGATGGGTCACTATGAAAATGAATGTCCGACAAAGAGCTTGAGTGATGGGAAGCAGTTAGACTAAAAGCAGAAATGGGTGGTGAAATCCTTTTCAACTACTTAAGCAGATGTTGGGCCATCGAATTAAGTAGTATTAGGAGTTAAAAAGAAGATTGGTGAATGCTCCAGTTTTGGCACTTCCTTCCCGGAATGGTGAGTTTGTTATATACAGTGATGCTTCATTGAAAGGACTTGGTTGCATCCTAATGCAGAATGATCAGGTAATTGCTTATGCTTCACGAAAGTTGAAAACTCATGAGGTAAATTACCCAACACATGATTTGGAATTAGCTGTTATTGTTTTCTCTTTGAAAATTTGGATGCATCATTTGTATGGAGTAAAGTTTGAAATATATACTGATCACAAAAGTTTAAAGTATATATTCACTCATAAAAAATAGAACATGAGACAAAGGAGATGGCTAGAATTAATCAAGGATTATGATTGTACAATTCATTACCATCCGGGAAAAGCAAATAAAGTGGCTGATGCTTTGAGTCGAAAAAGTAATGCTTCATTAGCAATGTTGTGTTTGGAACGTGATCCTTTGGTTAAGGATTTGATGAAATTTGGCATAGAAGTTGTGGGTGCAGGATGTTCTTCTGTTTTGTTTCAGGTATCAGTGAGATCATCTCTATCAGATAGAATCAAGCAAGCACAGAAGCAAGACAGTGAGTTGCAGAAAAAGGTAGAGCTAGTTCAGAAAGGTAAGTTGCCTAAATTCAACATTGATAGTGATTGTGTTTTGAGATTTGGGAAGAGATTGTGTGTGCCTTGTGATTCACAGTTGAAGAGAGAGTTGTTGTGTGAAGCTCATAGTTCTCCGTTTTCAGTTCATCCTTGCAGTAATAAGATGTACAGAGATCTGCGGGAGTATTTCTGGTGGGTTGAAATGAAAAGAGATATTGCTGATTTTACTGTGAAGTGTTTGACATGTCAACAGGTTAAAGCAGAGCGACAGTTACCGAAAGGGATGCTTCATCCTTTACCAGTGCCAAAGTGGAAATGGGAGAATATATCCATGGACTTTGTTGTGGGATTACTGAAGACATCTCGAGGTAATAATGCAATCTGGGTTATTGTTGATCGCTTGACTAAATCTACTCATTTCCTTGCTATACGAGATACTTTTTCCCTAGATCAACTTTCCCGTTTGTATCTTAAAGAGATAGTCAGGTTGCATGGAGTTCCTCTCTCCATTGTATCTGATCATGATCCCAGGTTCACTTCTAATTTTGGAAAAGCCTTCAGAAGTCGTTGGGTACTGAATTAAATTTTAGTACAGCTTTTCATCCTCAATCAGATGGGAAGTCGGAACGAACAATTTAGACCTTGGGGGATATGCTACGATCTTGTTCTATGGATTATCAGGAAAGTTGGGACCAACATCTTTCTTTGGTAGAATTTTCATATAATAACATTTTTCATTCCAGTATACAGATGGCACCATTTCAGGCATTATATGGGAAGCGGTGTCGAACTCCAGCTTTCTGGGATGAAGTGGGTGAAAGGAAGTTGATGGGACCAGAATTGGTAGAAGAGATGGCAGAAAAAGTTCAGATGATTCAGAAGCACATGAGAACAGCTCAGAGCAGGTAGAAGAGTTATGCGGACAATATGATGAAGGATCTAACTTTTGAGGTAGGTGATCATGTTTTTCTCAAGGTTTCTCCTTGGAAAAGTGTAATGAGATTTGGTAAGAAAGGAAAGTTGAGTCCAAGGTTCATCGGACCATATGAAATTCTGGAGAGAGTTGGATCAGTTGCATACCGAGTGGCTTTACCTCCGAGTTTATCTCAGGTACACAATGTTTTTCACGTTTCGATGTTGAGAAAGTATATGCCAGATCCATATCATGTTTTGAGTCCAGAGGTAGTTCAGCTGGAAGAGAACCTATCTTATGAGGAACAACCGGTCCAGATTCTTGACCACAGGGAGCAAGTGTTACAGAATAAGGTGATTAATCAGGTAAAGGTTTTGTGGAAAAACCACATTATGGAAGAGACAACATGGGAATCTGAAAATGCAATGAGGGATAAGTACCCTCATTTATTTGATAAGTAAATAAATTGCGGGGACGTAATTTTCTAAAGGGGGGAAGGATGTAACATCCCAAGTAAGTAATGAATAATAGATATTTTTATCTATGTCTATTAATGATTAAGATAGTGTTTTAGAGGCTTAAAATGAAAATAAATACAATCTTATGCATGGAATACACTAATATTCTTAAAAGATTGTTTTACTGCCTTTTGATGGAAATCCCTTTTTAAATCTATCTTTTGACAATTTTATAAGCTATGTTTGTCAAAATAAACTTATTATTTATGATTGGGACATCAAAATTTACTTTGTGTGAATTTTTGGTATTTTTCTAACAATGTTCATTTTTTAATGAATAGTGAAAAATACTGCATTTTACATCAAAACTGCTTTTTAATCTAATTTATTTATATGATTAGATTATGTTTTGAATTGGTTTTGAAGTTAAATTAGAATATATTTTTACCATTTAATCCAATGGTGGTCAATGGAATTAATTTCACATTGAAATTGGACTTAAACTGGTGTCAATCTTTTGATACTTATTGTTTCATAAAAACACGCTATTTGCTCTAACAACGGGAATTAATTATTAAATTAATTAATGTGACTTTTATGCTTTGAATTTTGTAAAATGGACTTCATTTTTGAATACAGAATATCAAATATAGCTTAGGGTGAATTTTTGGTAATTTTCTGAAAAACTTTAATTTTTGATGAATAGTGAAACCACTAAGTGGTACTTATAAAAACTGATTTTCCGTTTAAATGAAATTTTGCCATCATTTTGTTTTGAATTTCAAAAATCTGACATAAATGGTTGTCATTAATAAGTAAAATTTGGTTCAATGAGATTAAAATAATTTTTTGGTGAATAGTAACTTATCAAGTTTTTAATCGCGATTAGTGGTAATTAGTGTAGTTTAAGGTAAAAATAATGTTTTAATAGTATGAGATGAGCTTGACACATGTCCTACCCTAATTGGATGTGTCATGGCCGAAAAAGACAAGCCATGGGTCAACTTGGGGACCCCATGGAGCCACTTTGGTTGGGAAATGACATAAATAATTTTTTATTTAATGTTAAAGTGAAAATGACACAAACATGAGTTATGTTACTAAAACACTTTTTATATGGGGTTATACAAGTCAGATTTTTGATTATAAATAGTCATTGGAAAGCTAAAAAGATTTACTACATCATAGTATTTTGTTTATAATTTTTAGACTTTAAATAAATTATTTTATTTATGACATCATGATGATGCAGCGATGACCTCATTATTTAACGATTTAAATAAAATGGAAAGATAATGTAATATCTAAAACCTACACATGCCCAAAACCTATTGGTTGGGTAGATTTCGAAGCATTATCATCTTATCCTCAAAATATATCAATGTGGGATCTTGGAAATTCGAAACACTTTTGAAAATAAAATAATAGTTTCATGATTTCCAAAAGTGCCCCTCCTCTCCTCTTATAAAAGGCCCCCACCTCTACCTCATTTCACACACTCCTCAAGCCTTTGGCTCGGCCATCCCCTGCCCATTTACTCTCTCCACATCCCTCTCCTCATCCTAGAGGATTCCCTTTGGGCATAATCCTTTCAAAGGAAGCCTTTAGGCTCAAATCAAAAGGAGTTACACTTTTAAAGGTAATTCATTCTCTCATGTTCATTTGTTTTATTTTGCTTCTCCAACCCCCTAAACTCTTTTTATTTACTTCTTTTGTAACAACACCAGTATCTTAAATATACTAGGATGTTTTTATAAGATTTATTCGAGCTAAACTCTCACACAACTACATCAAATGGTTAAAGAACATACGGTTTCCGTGGATGGCGAAATTCTGCCTCCCGAAACGATGATTGTTCAATACTCATTTAACACCTTCAAAGGTGGCCATTATGATGTCACTATTTTTATATATGATATATAATATGTTTAGTATTTCCTTAAGCTTCTGTATTTTTAATTTATGAAATACCATTATTGTTTCCATTATGGGTAAACACGATATCTTCATTTTAGGAAGTGCGGACTACCGCCCCCTGAAAGTGATTTGATTCGTTAATACCATATGTGGGATGTGTAAAGGATAAAGTTAATGATATTATATATGTTATTATACTGGAATTATAATATACCCTTATATCATTATGATTCCATTCCAGAAAATACGAAATAGAAATGGAAGTAGTGTTCATGCGTACGTACGGCTTACCATCTCCATGAACGGTGCATTTCATTTCTTACCTCTAAATGTGATGTAATATTATAAATACATGTATATGATGAATATATATGATATATATGTTATCCAAATCATTAATATCATTCTGGATATAATGAACCTTTGACCAAATTAACAACATGTAAGTGTAAGAAGTCTATTTTTGACTTAAGAACCAAATACCGACAAAATGAACATTATTAACTTAAATGATTACAGGATGTTCATAACATGGTATAAAAGGAATAATGAACTTGAAAAAGGTTCTTAAGTAAGTATAGATTAACTCAAGTTTATTATTCAGGAGATTAAAGAACGGTCGGGTCAAGTCGGATACGAGGTATGGGACTTCGTCTCAATATCCCTTCATTGAGGCATATTTTGTTTTATACACAACCTTCTTTTATACGGTGTATAAACCCCTTTGACTTTTATGTTTATCCAAAAAAATCTTTTTTATATGAAGCATTTTACTAAACGAAAAAAGGGAATGTTTTTGTCGTACGTATGCGGCGACAACGACTTCTCTGCCACCGTGACCGTTATTTGAGTTTCGGCTTCCTCTACAAGCCATACTTTTTTTTAAAGAAAAATAAATACCATGTTTTACTTTTCTTTTATTTTGGTATTGAAAATGGTTTTCATAATGTTTTTATATCAATGTGTTGTATTGATATCTGGTGATTGAAATGTGGAAATGTTATGTTTCCTTTATGCATGTTTTATGTGATACGATTATGTTGATGTTCTTGGTCATTATTATGAAGACGGGTGGTTCTGTGATAAACTAAGGGCGGGTGAGCCTGGTCTAGCTCTCCAATGCATTGGGTAACGTGAAGGAGTGAAACGTTAAGGTTTCTCCGAAGTGATTTAGGGAATATACTGTAATGGGTATTCCAAACGTAACCAAGAGGGTTACTCCCTACGTAAGAATGTTATGAATGCCTCAAGTTACCTTTATGTCTTATGATTTCTATGATTTATTCATGATTTGATGAGGTATGTTAAAGTGCTTATATTTTATGGGTAAAGTATGATCTCATTCTTATGTATATATGTACCCATGTTTCATTTCCATATTTTTATATCCCTTACTGAGCTTTTTATGCTCATCCCAAGTTTTTTGAAATGTTTTTCACAGGTCAAGGGAAAGGTACATGATATGATGATAGTGTCAAGGAAGTGTCAAGAATGAATCCATGTTTATTTTAAATATGTTTCCATTGATGGGAATGAAGAATACTATCTTTATGTAACCACTTTGTTTTATATGTGGAATTTAATGCAGGTTTTATGATCTAATTCTCTAAAACTCTAAAACTGAAAAGATCCTCAACGTGTAATCTTGTAATAACTCAAGATTAAGTAAGGTTTAAGGCTGGGGCCTTATACGCAACCCTCGTCGAGGTGAGACCCAAAGGAACACATGGTCTCCCTCCTCGAACTCCAAAGGCATCCGCCTCCCATCGGCATAAGACTTTTTCCGACTCTGTACAGTCTTCATCTGCTCCTGGATGACCTACAACTTTTCTGTAGTAGCTCTCACCATTTATGGTCCCATGAGTGCTGACTCTCTTGGGTCAGTCCAGCAAAGTGGCGACCTGCAAGGTCGCCCGTATAGAGCCTCAAATGGTGCCATCCCAATAGTGGAATTATAACTGTTGTTATATGAAAATTCCACCAGTGGTAGGTGATCCTCCCAGCTATGACTGAAGTCAAGTGTGAAAGCTCGCAGCATATCCTCCAGGACCTGGATGGTCCGCTCTGTCTGACCATCAGTCTGGGGATGAAACGATGTGCTCAAGCATAACTGAGTCCCAAAATCTTCCTGCAATCCCTTCCACAATCGGGATGTGAAACGAGCATTACAATCTGAGATGATTTTGGATGGTACTCCATTAAGTCGAACTATCTCCTGCACATAGAGACGTCCCAATCTCTCTACTAAACTCTGCTCTCGTATGGATAGGAAGTGGGCCGACTTGGTGAGTCAATCAATGATCACCCAGATGGCATCGTGTCCCCTGGACGTGCGTGGTAAACTTGTCACGAAGTCCATAGATATACCATCCCACTTCCACTCTGGCACCTCAAGGGGTTGAGTCAAACCTGCTGGCACCTGCTGCTCAGCCTTTAGTTGCGGACAAGTAAGGCATCGAAAAACAAACTCTGCCACACTCTTCTTCATCCCTGGCCACCAGAACTGACGTCGGAGGTCCTGGTACATCTTTTCCATGCCTGGATGCACCGCCAAAGGGGATGTATGGAAATCCCTTAGAACCTCCTCCTGCAACGTTGTCGGTACTACCGTGCGCCCTCTTAAAAGAACAAGGTGCTCCCCACCTTCCGAATATCCATCAGCAGCATCACCTATGGATATCTGAGCATGTAGAATCTCACAGCTAGCATCCTCGCGTTGTGATTCCCTGACTCACTATAAGAGTGTAGGGGTAATAGCCATCGACTGAAGGTAAGCTCCCTCATCTCCATCCACGAAGGAAAACTGCAAAGAGGCCAACTACCTTGTCACCTCATCCAGCAACTATGAACTGTATTTCCTACTAAGAGCATCTTCCACCATGTTCCCCTTCCTAGGAGTATAAACGATCTCAAAGTCATAATCCTGGAGGAACTCAAGCCATCGCCTCTATCTAAAATTCAAATCCTTCTGAGAAAAGATATATCTGATACTCTTGTGATTAGAGTAGACGGTGAACCGCTCACCCATCAGGTAGTTCTGCCACATCTTCAATGCGAAGACTACTGCTTCCAACTCAAGATCATGGGTCGCGTAGTTCTGCTCATGTTGCCTCAACTGACGTGAGCCATAGTCAATCACCTCTTGCCTTTGCATCAGGACACAACTAAGCCCGGTTCCTGATGCATCGCAGAAAACTATGTACTCGACACCCTCCTCCAGTAATCTCAAGATCGGAGCACTCGTCAGACTCTATCTCAACTGCTGGAAAGCCTGCTGGAATCTCTCAATCCACATGAAAGGTTGTCCCTTTCAGGTCAAATCTATCATGGGTGCTGAAATCCTGGAGAAATAATGGATGAATCTTTGATAGTAGCCTGCCAACCCAAGGAAACTTCGCACCTCCGTCATGCTCCGGGGTGGCTCCCATGCTAGCACTGCCTCCACCTTTTATGGGTCCACTGTTACACCATCTGCTGAGATAACGTGCCCCAGAAAGTGGACCTCCTATAACCAGAAATAACACTTTGAAAGTTTCCCATACAACTGGTGCTCTCGGAGTGTGTCTAGAACCATCCTTAGGTGTCTCACGTGCTCCTCCTCGGACACAGAGTACACAAGTATATCATCGATGAAGACCACCACAAACTGGTCTAGATAAGGCTGAAAGATCTGGTTCATGATTCCCATGAACACTTCTGGGGTGTTCGTCATGCCAAAGGGCATCACCAAGTACTCATAGTGACCGTAGAGACATCTGAAATTCATCTTCGGTATATCCTCCTCCCGTACTCGTAACTGGTGATAGCCTGATCATAGATCAACCGTCGAGAACCATTGTGCCCCTCTCAACTGGTTGAAGAGGTCATCGATCCTCGGTAGTGGATACCGGTTCTTCACGGTCACCTGATTTAAGCGCCGGTAATCCACACACAGCCTCATGCTCCCGTCTGCCTTCTTGGAAAATAGTACTGAGGATACCCAGGGTGAAACACTGGGTCTCACAAAGCCCTTCTTCTGTAAGTCATCAAGCTTCATCCTCAACTCACGAAGCTCTGCAGGAACCATCCGATAAGCCGATGCCAATATCGGGGTCGTCCCGGGTTGCAACTCAATGTAGAAATCTATCTCCCGACGGGGAGGTAGCCCGGGGACATCCTCCAGAAAGACGTCCCCATACTCATCCACAACTACTGGGAACCGGAAACTCATAACATCTGTCGCGCCGAGGGAAAGGCTAGCCAACTGATGTGAAATTGGTTATTCCCTCCTATGTATGAGTCCATCCTGTGCTACATGGGTCTCTCTTTCACCAACAAAAGAGAACCATGTTCCATCACTGCGGACAAATCGCACCCTTCACCTAAAATAATCAATCTAGGAATGAACTGTGGATAACCAATCCATGCCAAGAATGACATTGTAAGGCCTCGACGCTACTACCAAGAGGATCCAACCGAAACTCTCGCCTCCAAGGGTCAGGTCACACTGCCTGCAAATGTGTGTGATCTCTGAATCTTCTCTAGTTGGCGTTTCTAAGCGTATGGGTCAAGTCAATGGCTCAACTGGAATCTCAAGGTCTCGAACAAGATAATCAGCCAGAAAGGAATGACTAGCACCTGTGTCTATCAATACGGCTGCCAAGGTAGAAAAGACACAGATAGTACCTCTAATCATTCCTAGAGTACCTAGGTCATAAGCCTCTGCTGCCTGTAGCAGTCCCTGCCTCTGTCCACCGCTCCCTGAGCCTGGGGTGGACCTCCTGAGGGTGGTGGTGGTAAAGGGTCGAAATTCCGACCACCTCCAGCTGCTCTCCCAGCTCATCTGCCACGTCCTCCACCTCGCGGATCTGCCTGCTCTACACATTGCCTCTGCCTCGGTGGTCCATCCACTACTCCTGTGTCAGTAGTACGGCGGGTCGGACAATCTTGAGCGAGATGTCCCCTGCCATCACATGAGTAACATCACCTCTCTCGAGGATGGCTGGATGTGCCCTGTGAACCATGTACACCTGATCCCAAATCCTGGGATCTCCTCTAGAAACGTCTCCCGTGCCTGGGTCCCTGACATCAGCTTCCTGCCACTGAGGTCTCTGCTCTAGCTCGCCCACTACGGACAACTGTCGGCTGTCCCTGCTCCTCCAGGAAGCTCTCGACCACCAAAGCCCGCTCGAGCACCCCAGCATAAGTAGGAATGATCATAGGGATGATTCTAGCTCGGATATCTCTGCGCAAGCCCCGCTCAAAAGTCTGAGCTCTGAAGTACTGATCTCTGACCATATCCATCGATTACAGTGAGAGGTCGGTAAATCTCGATGAATAGTCAGCCACCATCATGGTTCCTTACTGGAGCTGAAGAAGCTCCTGTATACATACTTCTCTCAGGGTAACAGGTGAAAACTCCTCTATAAAGAGACGCTCAAACTCCGACCATGCAAGAGTCACCTCATTGTGAGTCTGGATGACCAAACTCCACCATCGCCCTGCTAAGCCCTACAGAAGGCTCTCTTCCAGGATCACCATCTGGTCTGCTGGTGTCCTGAACAAAAGGAAGACTCTGGTCACTGCCTCAATCCAGTCCTATACTTCCTGAGGGTCAGGCTTTCCTCGAAACCCAAGGGGTCACTGTCTCTGAAACTCGTGGAGGGAACTCAGCCTACGCTCCTCCTCCACTGGTACAGCAGGCGCTAAACACTGCTCCACAGGGGGCGGGATAACTGGAACGCCACCTGGTGGTAGAACTGGGGGATCTGGTCCATGTATTGAAGCTTCATCACTGAGGGGGTCATCCTCATGATCTTGTTGTTGGATCCTAGCGGGTGCGTGTCACGGAGGCATCCTGTTTAAGAAACAAGATGTATCACAGTCAGTGAGTATATCTGGAGAGCTGACTTAAGAAGGACATGGAAACCACAACCCATTTCTATATGATGCAAGTACCATTATTTTTCTTTTCCATGCTACCGGTGTTTTCATGTTCCAAGTCAAAAAGCAAGTTATTAGAGTCCTGGTGTATGGATACATCGGTCGCCGCACCAACACTGGGGTCCCTGACCTAAGAGCCGAACTCGAAACACTTAACATTGTTGCCCCAAACCATATCACAGACTCTCAGTGCTAAGGTGGAACCAACCACCTTTGATACCACTCTGTCACGACCCGTCCCAGTGGGGCCCGAGCCGCAACTCCCCAAGCCCGCCTCCAAAAGGCCAGGGGCTGGTGACTAGCACCGAGTAGGTATGCTACTAACATGGGAGGCATTGCCTAAAAACCTATACATGCGCACACACATCTCCAAGCCCGACAAGATAAAAAGTAAAAAACTACTAAAAGGAAACGATGCATGCATACAGTAAAAACCAACCAACATAGTACAACAGGGAAGTAAAGTACCGTAAAGTAAAACCCTGGGCCAAAAGTACAAGCCCACCAAAAGAAAGTATACAACAAGTCCAACCTATAGAGAAAGGTACTGGGACTACAAACCATCGCCGAAGGAACGCACCTCGGCCTGTCTGATTTCACTGACCACCGTCTGGTCCTGGTCAGCCTAGAATCTTGTCAAAGGATCGCTCTTCTACACAAGACACGACATGTGTGGGAAAAGCCTGTGTAGGGGTGAGTATAACAATACCCAGTAGGACACCCCGAAAACCACAAAGGAAAAAATAAAACAAAGGAAAATACCATGAATAAAGGTACAGTCACCTCTACACAGTATATGTCTACGAAACATACAACAAGAACATCCAGATATACTCATACATAGGAGACCATCATGAATCCACCACTAAGATCCAACTCGAACATTCCACTAAGCATACCATCGGTAGGACATACTCCTAGTTCTAAAGAGAGAGGCACAAAATACTCGTTTTGGGAGAACACACTCCACAAGTACATTGGGGAGAAGATGCTCAGATTAGGATCATAGCCAAGTCATGGGGTGATTCTGACAACTCAATCTGAGCTAATCCGCTAAGCAGAGGATTCGTGCCCAGGTAAAGTTGGTCACGTTGATACCAAGAACTCTACCTAGGGTTCCAGGAATGAATAGTGGATCCAGATCTAAGTCTCACAGAGGGGATTCCAAAAACTCTATTTAGGGAGTTCTACTGAAGGGATCATACTCATATATAAAGGAATTGATACCAGAACCTTCAGGGGATTCCCAAGGGTACGAACCCTAAGAACTAGTCCAAGTCACATAAGGCAAGTGGCTCAAGCCATGAAGAAAAGTTACACGGCATGTACTATGGTTACACGCCGTGTTACTTGACCCTGGGTACTGCCCGAATAAATATCCTGTTTCCTTCGTTCAAGCCATGCAAAACCAAACTACACGGCGTGTAGTAAAGTACACGTTGTGTTCCTTGACACCGGGTATTGCCCGTGTAAACGGCCTGTGTCCCTCAGCTTGTCAGATAGAAAACAACTACACGGCGTGTAGAAGAAATCACACACCGTGTTCGAGCACCTGGCTCGCTCCGTGTACGCTGTCCATGTGCCCGTACATGGTCTCTGACCTTGTCCGTGTTGCCTGCTCATGTACCAGCACACGGGGTATCCCGTGTATCTGGTCGGGTCTGGCCGAGGAGGGGTATACACGGTATGTCCATGGCCGTGTACCCTGTCTGTGTCCATGTAATCTAGAAGTACACGCCGGGTAACCCTTCCGATGAACACACGCCGTGTAGACCATACTACACGGCGTGTAGTAGGGAAAATTCCAAAACTGCGTCTTCCTCCGTGCGCCTCGGAAGATCTCCCGGATCTTGATTCTATCGTCCGTTCGCCGCGACACTCCAGATATTGGGTCGCCTCATCTCCGTGAAGCCAAATCTGTGGGTTTTGGGCCTTCAATTGGTTCCAAAATCCGATTCCGTCCATCTGAGCAAAAATCGTTCGAAAAATGATTTCTTCCAATCCGCTTTGATCCGTCCTCTGAAACCATCGTCGCACCTCTGAAAGACCGTTGCGGTGTTGATCCTTCAATTTGGGATCTTTGTGTCAGAGAATAGATGCGCAACGATCCGTTGTTCATCGCCTCGCGAAGAACGCGAAGAACGCTCACGAAGAACACGATAATTTGGGGAAGAACACACAACAAATCGAGAGGGACAAACCTCGATCGATGTTTGTGTCGATCTTGGTTCATCACCGTTAGAAGGTTGAACGAAACCAAACAAATAACAAAAATCAAATCCCCAAAAATCCCCACAAAATCCCATCCCGCAAGAATGACCGATCCGTGGGCTAATCGGTTCATGGATTAGTCCGCGTTCATCGTGGAAATCAAAAACGGAGAAGAATTAAAATCACAACAACATCCTACCTAGATTCGCTACATTTTTCGGTGAAGATCTGCTCTCCGCGTCGTCTTCTCCGTCGAAATCCATCAAGAACGTCGTCACCGCGTTGGGGATTTCCTCCAGAGCTTTCCAAGAGCCTCTAGAAAATTTTAGGGTTATGGGGATTGTAACCCTGATTCCCCTGCGAAATATCTATTTAAGGATAAGATATATTTGACGTAACAAGATTTAATAAAACATTTTAAATAAATATATTATTATGGTTACGTCCAAAAACCAGATTTCACCAACAACCTGCACTGGCCAAAGTTAGGCCTTTCCCAAGGTAAAATTGTTGTTCTGAATGCAACGGCGCCCTCATATTTCTGGTCCGAGCACCCGTTCGGGAGTTACTCCACTTTTTCAGGAAAACTGCATGCGTGTGTAATTTAATTATTAAATTAAATTCAAACATTTGTTCCGGGCTCACTAGGCCTCGGAACTACATGCCGTCTCAGATCCTAGTCTCGAAAATATTCCCATATAATATTAAAATAATACATGGAAAAAATCCAGGACATTACAATTATGATAAATTTTTTATGGATGGGAGGCATTCTTACCCCATTATAGTATTATAATTATTTTGTATGAGAGGAATTATTACCCCATTCTAGTATTATAAATAGTTTATCAACAAGAGGCATTCTTACCCCATGCCAGTATTATAATTGTCTTGTATGGGCGTCATTCTTACCACATAAAAGTCATAAATGATTATGTATGGGAGGAATTATTACCCCATGTATGTTAAAATTTATTATGGATGGGAGGAATTCTTACCCCATGCCAGTATTATATAAATATCTATGGATGGGAGGAATTCTTACGCCATGATAGTACTATATAAACTTATATGGATGGAAGGAATTATTACCACATTCCAGTTATCTTTTATTTATTAGTGGGAGGAATTATCACCCCATTTCATTTCTGATATATATATATATATATATATGTAGTGACATGATCAGATTATTATTCTAAAAATGAGATGCAGTTGGTATAGACATTAGTTGTCCTTTAAGAACCTGGACAGGTGTTATTTATTTATGTAGTTTTGTTTACTAAATTCTCTATACCTATACATTGTTTTAGTTTATGTTGCACAGTCCAAATTAATCTAGACCCTATAGGTGCCCAACTACTAAGATTTCATCTCATAACCTACTCAGGTACCCTTGGTACCTGAGTATCCTGTATATTTTCATGATGTCAGTTGATTTCTGTATTACTTATACTCCAGAGTTAGGAATGAAGGACCAATCTAGAGATTGGGGTGCTAATGGATATCTCTCATGTGGATTTGTTATATTTTCTTATTATATTGTATTGTAATTAATGTTGAGTGGTTTACTTCTTTCAATTATATATCATCCATCATCCATGTATTTTATAAACTAGAGTTGGCCACTTTTAGTAAATTGCTACTATTTTTTAAACTATATTTCATATATTTACTGCTTATATTGTCTATTGTTGTATATTATCTAATAATAACACATTAAAACTCTGATATAAGATGTCCATTGTTGTATATTATCTGATAATAAAACTTTCAAAATCTGATATGAGTGTATAGTCTCTCCACTATCACCTCTAGAGACCTTTTTTTTCTAGTTGACATCCTCAAATGTATGGGGATACGTGCTTTAGGCCATGTGACCAATCGGTCTGACTATTGTTTTAGTGGTTAGTAGGGTCAGGAAATTACAAAAAGCATAATTTTTTAAAATATTCTGTTGTACTTCCATGTCTATTTGATTAGTAATTAGAAGCATTATTTGGTTAATTATTGTGGAAACTTATTATGGAATACGTGGTGAGACCCTACTAGGATTTTAGTTAACACCCTACATTTTTCTTTAAGCATTTGTAAAATTCCTTATTCAAAGTTCAATAAAGGGGAAATTTCCACTTGGAGGTGGTGGTTGTTGTAGATCATTGAAAATTTGAGAGTTTTTTCTATTGGGACTTAGGTTTCTTTATCTTGTTACCATAGGTTTATCTACCTATTTTACTTCTGGTGTTGTTCTCCTAATAGAGTTTTCTTTTGATCATACTGACTTGTATCTGTTTCTTCCACTGTTTATGTAGAAAAACTATTCCCAGATTTATCTTCTATGATTTCATGTACTAATCTCCAACTTGTGGGGTTCGGGAATGCTCTTCAGGCAATGTTAGGATCAACTTGAGTGTCATGATACCAGGGTGTCCAGGGTGGTTCATGAAATAATATTTGGTCCTTCTAGAACATAAGAGTTGAATCTCACCATAAAGGACTCATGGGTCTTTATGAACTCAAATATGTTCTTTATATAAACCAAACACTCCTAAAGTTCATTAGGTCCCTTGTTGGAATGGAACATCAGTTTATTTTGTCCCATAAACTATTGAGCATGGTCCAAGGACCATGTCTTATCTTAATCACCCACATGACCAAATTATTGGATCTTATTATTCACTAAATACACCAAACCCAAATCAAGAGGAGGTTTCACCTATGTGGTACTCACCATACTACCCACTCTATAGTTATATGGTCACTATTTTGGAGGAATTATTTGTAGTATATAGATAATAACCTCCATAAAGAATAATTCACTCTCAAAACACATCAAAAGAAATAGAAGGAACCTCTATAAAGTTTCTTAATAAGAAACATAAACATAAAAAGAAAATCAAAATGAAAAAAGTGAAAAGTGAAAAGGTGAAAAATTTTGATCATTTCCCTATGTGCACAGTTTGCTTGCATGGATTAAAAAACCATGCTCCAATGATGTGGGTATCAATGGAGGTTGGAATAAAATTCCCTCTATGTAGTGTATCTAGAAACCACATTCCTTATTAGTACTCCTCCTCCATACCTCCCTATATCAACACTAAAATCAAAACATCCCTCAAGATCTCCACGGGCCTCAACACCAACAAAGAAATACCTCAAAGTATCATCAAAAAACACATAATTGGTCTCAAAACATGAATAAAATCCTAGAACTTCCATGGAAACATGAGGTTCAACATGAAGAATAGCTAGTTAGGCACTCCCCCACTCCTACCTCATGAATCTCGATAGTTATACCTCCATTCTACCAGTAATACCCAAAATAAACCCACAATGATACCATTTTGTAATGAACTAACCCAAATCCACCAAACCTTTCAACTATGCTAGCCCACCACATGACCAAAAGTGTGTTATAGGTTTCCACAGGTCATCAATAAGAATAGATCTTAAATAATAATCTCTTATGAATGCGTTTTCCTAGAGTAAACTATAATTACCCATCCATGAAATAGGATAGGATCATCGATATCATCATAATATATAGAATAAACTAAAATATACGGATTTTGAAATAAGGACTAAATAGATACAATAATATACAACATACATCATATACAAAACATTCAATAAAAGTACATAGAAATTGTATCTCTACTCAAAATCTAAGGAATAAAAATAATTTGAACAATACCAAACAAGGAATATTCATACCTCCCAATAGATAAAAAATCAATATAATTACTCTTAATGAGTCAAATCAGTGAGATAGAATCTCCTCCACTAAAAAAAATATGGTAGTAATAAATAAGAGACACCTAGGTGTATGGTTCCCTAACCATTACCTATTTCTTTCAAAATAACATCTCTATGCCCTGAAGGGAATATATAATTTGTGAGGAAAAAATAAAAATAGGATACAACTAGGATTATATTTATTTATTTTAACTATGAAAACTAATAAACTTGTTTGAAAACTAACTTTCAATAAAAAATAATTTTGATACATTTTGATAAAAAAAAATCCTATTAAATACATTTAGTTTTCCTTCTATAGATTATTCTCTAAAAAACCTCCAACATAGAACAAAAAATTAATTAGTGTAGAAGTCATAACATGATAAAAATATTCATTAATAGATAATTAATGTGAGAATAGTATCAAAATCATATAACCATATAAAATAAAATTGGTATAGAACACATAATATTGAATCAACATGGAACTAATCAAATTCATAAAGAATAATAAATCTTCCAAGCATGAGTAATGTTAACTATAGTCTCAACCCACTAGGATCTAATGTGAG
The DNA here is from genome assembly GCA_963277665.1 of Viscum album. Lineage (NCBI taxonomy): Eukaryota > Viridiplantae > Streptophyta > Magnoliopsida > Santalales > Viscaceae > Viscum > Viscum album. Next base: position 1,413,913,363 of record OY728159.1, on the reverse strand, counting down.
TGAGTCTAAAAAATATACTCTACAACTAAACAAGGTATATGTTCTCATTGTCTTCCAATGAACCAACACTAAGCTCTCACATGTTTTCATTGTAAAAAAATGGATACTCTCACTATCTTCCAACCCAAATTCTCTCAGAGTCCCTTGGAAAAGAAATTGATTTTCCCATAGTATTTATACCCAAATTCTCTTGTGCTCACTTGGAAAATAAATGGATATTCTCATGGACTACATTCCCAAAAGCTCTCACCATCCCCCATAAAACCCCTTTCTCACACCTTGGTTCACCCATGTTCCACTCCATGCCAACATATTCAAAGAAAGTGTCATAAATGAAAAACTATTTTAGAAGAAAACTTAACAAACGAAAATGTAAATTTTAAATAAATCACCTTTCTCTAGTTAAAACCATTTACAAAAATAATTTAGAAGTCAACTTAGAACTATAAATCATCTTTAAGTCATTTTAATAAACACATTTAGTTTATAAAAGCCACTACAATTTGGAAAATCCTCTTTGAATAACCAAATTTCCATACCAATGGCTAAAACATATAAATCATTGGATAATAACTAAAAATAAATCAAACAAGTGTCACTTTTATAAATAGAAACCATAGGAGATTATAAATTTAAAGGTAAGCTATAAAAAATGATTAAATAGTGGCACTTACATCAGAATCAGTTCTGAACTCATCACCTTCAATAAAAACCACTCAAGATAAGTGGGAGAAGTCCTCACACATCTAAATTTAAACCACTATGATCTCAAGGTGATTCTACCTGGGTGATAAGGATATATTCCAAGCCAAGGATGAGGGTTTGTGCATGATGAGGATAAGAAATGAGTCAATATGGGATAAAATAAATAAGGTAAATTGGTAAAATTAAAAAAAATGAGTTTAATGGGTTTAATGGTTTATAAGAATAGTTAGGAATGTTGTGCCCCAACTTTGTAGGGATATTACCTCTCACATTGACCAACATCTCAGACACGCCTAGGCACCACACGGTTTGAAAAAACCATTCTCAAACAATGATAAATTCCACTATCACCAACCAAAACCCCTTGAAATATTATCCACAAAGTTGGAAAAATATGTGATAATATTTTTCCATGGTTATTATTCACCCAAAATGATTTTTTTGACCCTAGACACTAGGAACCTCCAAAGGTAACAAAATGGTTAACAAAGACCATATTTTGGATAACTAATGACATGGAATTGTCAAGGGTCCCTATGTTCTAAATTATAATATTTATAAGTAAATGATAATTATTTTACATTAATATTAAATTCAAAAAAAAATTTCCCTTTTACTTGAAAATAAATTTTTTTACAAAAATATGTATATTTTAACTATATAGTCAAAAATAAATCTTTTTAAAAAATCCTGAAACTCCACCCTAAGAATATAAAGGCATTCAAATTTCAAATATAATACCAATTTCCTAAAATAAATTTTATAAAAATGAAATAATTTAATTATAATTTTTTGGTACTAAAATATTGGAAAAATCCATTTTTTAAGAAAAAATATTTTTGAAAAATAAAAAAAAATTACTGAAAATTGTGTATTTATTTATTATGAAATAGTCAATAAATTTTTAATTATTTTTAACCATTATACAATGTTTTAATAAAGTTATTAATAGTACTAAAATGTACCCATTTAATGGTTAGGTTATAATGGATTACTATATTGTGGTTTATTTAGACTTAGGGTTGTGTATAATGAAATCTATCAAATACCACATATTTGTTACATATAATATCATGCAGTGTTAGAGTGATATATTATAAAAAATAGTAATTTATTTTATGAATCAATATGGACATGGGATATAAATAAAAAATATTAAGAGAATAAATGTTCCTTTATAATAACATATTTATGTGGGAATAAACAATCATTAATGATATTTTGATAGTGAAATATAATATAACAATAATATTTGTGGAATTACATATTATATTCATGGGATATAAATAAAAAATATTGAGAGTATAAATTTTTTAATATTTTTAAATAGTCCCATGATTATATAATTGAGTTTACAGTAACACTTCATATGGAATGGTTGGAAATTTTTTCTTTTCTTGATTTGTAAATAATTAAAAAAAATTAAGATAATTATACATAATTATTTATAAATTATTGAATTAAAAATAAATTGTTTATTGAAAATAAATACAATATATTATCAATGTTATGTTCTTATCATAATCCACAATGAAAATACTATTTATCTTTTCATGTATGTGATTAAACAATCCCAAATAGTCAGACACTATATGTTATGTTAAAACTACATTCATATATAGTTATAATATAATTAAATTATAATGGTGTTGGTATTATTTTAATGATACTCATGTGTAAAATAATATTAAAGGATAATAAATATATATTCTTTCCACTTACTAAATTTAATCTTAAACTCCATTAAAACCATATATTTGTTTTAAAGGATTTGGGGATCCTTTTTGATGAGTGAGCCATTGAAATATTATTAACATTTATGGTGAGGTAATTTTAGATGTTAATGGAGTTTGAATAAAATAATGATTGTAGTTTGGAATTTATAGAGGGTAAAATTTTTATATTATTTATGCATTTTTTTAAATACTAATTACTCTAAAAATAATAACTAAAATATATCAACATAGTAGTAAAAAACATTTAAAAAAATTCTATTTCACTATATCATACTAAAAATTTTAAGAAATTATTTAGTAACATTAATTAATTTTTTCCTAATTTTAACCATTTTAACTCATTTTTCTATTTTCTAATATTACATACTTTTTAACTCACTAAATTTTCTTTTTTCAAAAAATAGAAAATTGATATTATTACCTAATTTCAACATGATTTTTAAAATAATAAAATTCATTTTTTAAGTTAGAATCTACAAATTTAATAATAAAATCTTATTATGTGATATGTTTTTTATAAAAAGTATCTTATTTATGAATTTAATGATTTTATTCATATTTGAGTGAAATTTTTATTTATATTATAATTTTTAATAAAATTTAATATATATCTATATATATACTAATTAAATGATTCTCTAAATGTGGTATATATAATTTTCATCAAAATGTTTCAACTTCCAGCTAAAACCAGTCCTAATGAAAATTGTTAAATATAGGATTATGTAATAAAAGGGATACAAGGGGTTAGAAAAAATGTGTATGAATAACACCTCTAGAGTCCAATTCCACTAATTATGAAACATTATTAGGCATTAAAAGTGACCACATTGGGATAAATACCATAATTTATCTCCTCACATGAGCGTCTACCACGCGATTGGCCTATCTATAAACAAATGCCACGTGTACATTCTTCATACTAGATTTTTTAAGATAATTAAGTCACTCTGTTATGATTCCATGATCTCACTATAAGGTCCCCTATAGTGACAGATTAGTTTGATTCAATACATATTGGACTCCATTCAAATATAGAGGAAAATGTGATTTCATGGATCATCGCCCAAAGTTTCGCTTGATGTGAAATTTCATTTCAGATGAATTTAAAAAAGAAACCCTTGATGAAGACAAAATGGTCTTGGAATACAACCCCATAACCAAGAATACATGGAGTGTAATATGGAACAACGTTTACATTAGCATTGATACATGATTGAATCAGTGGAATCCATATTATGCGTTTTGATATTAGTGATTTTTTGGGTCCACCTATGACACATAGAGTACATAAATTAATGGGATAAATGGCATTATTGTTCATTTTACCTATTTTAAATATTGAGGAATCATTTATATATTTATAAATGAAATAAATTAAGATTGGAAGAGAGGAATACTAGTTATGGAATACAACCACATTTCTCATCTTCTAAAAAATTTCATAAATCACATTCGAGGTAGATAGCAGTTGGTTTAAAACACAATATCAGAAGGAGGTGTCCATGATGGATTTAATTAATCTATAAATCATTCTTCTCCTAAAAAAATTATTTATGATGACCCATTATACATTTTCCTAATGTATCGAAGTAAAGGATCAGCTCTTAATGGTGTGTTTCACATTTTCACAATTTCACAGACTAATCACATAGGTAGAGGAAATTTATATACCTACATCTTAAATTGGTGAATCAAGGGGGTTTGGACACACCATTTCCTCTAGATAATGGTAAATATGGATTGGAGTATTAATTTATATTAGAAATGAATCATCTTACTGGATGAACTAGAATTGTGCTCAATACTAGATCTATAAAAGTCCTAGGAATTGAAAGTTCCATTTCTATTAACAGTATACACTATAATTTCATTATCAAAAAATTTATATGAATGGTTCATCAGTATTATATCATATGGTATGAATTGTGTGTTCACAAGGTTCTCCTATTTTCATATAAAATTGAGATACAGTGGTACGGTTGGGGTACATCATACTAGTCCTTAATCAATCAATCTAGTCATTGGGTATCCCAAATATTGATTTTGTACTTATTAAAAACACAGAATTTCGATTTTGAAATTAGGTTCTAGTAAGGGTCATTGGAAGAGGGACAAACTAAGGATGACACATAATTTTGGTAAGTCGTTTTTTAGCATTGGTAGAATTATACACTAAGGAAATTTAGTGATTAAAAACTATAAGTGAGGAGATTCCATTTGAAAATTTTAATGAAGGAATTTTTATACTTTCATAGGCCTATAATATCAATCCCATATATATCAATGGGTTGGACACACTCCTTCCATGAAAAAATGACCATCTTTTTTTTCATGCTCACTTCCAGTCCACAAGAAGTTAGGAATCATGCCATGAAGCTTCTTGATAAGGTTTTTGGTACATAAATAAATATATAATGTGTAGAAAAACATTTTAGTGATGAAATTGTTGATTAAACAAATTCAACCTACATGTGATATAGAATTTCCTTTCTATTTTTCCATTTGTTACATAATTTATTATTAGATATTATCTATGTCATTTCCCTTTTTACATTTCCAAAATAGAGGGATTTTTATTTAATTAAAATAAAAGGTCCCTCTCTTACCCCTAAGGGATTTGGAAACTCTATTTTTTCCTGAAATCATTATACCCTAATCAAATAAGATAGTGTATTTGATGTATTGTCTAACAAATATCTAATAATGAATGAAGATTACTATGATGGATTTTAGGGTAGACATTGTGGTCTGATAAAAAATTGAGTACGTCATTAGAATATAAGATATTTGAAGTTGAAAAAATATTTCATCCAACCCTGATTAGATTATAATGTACATGACAAACATGGTCACCTAGAAACTGAATTAAATAATCAACATCCAGGTTAAAAAATAATTACTAACATGGTATCTCCTTTTCTAAACCATATAGATTAATCAAAAAAGACTCTTGGAGATCCATTGATTAGAATAAATATTTTTTCACTCATAATAATGAAATTGATCGTCCTAATGATGGTAGGTATAATTATTATTTGAGAATATAATAATACAACTTTTTGGGAATATATGATATTTTAAAAAAATAATACCTTTTTATTTTATTTTTGAATTAATTATAGTATGTTATGTATATGTGAACTATATTATTTTTTATATATTAACATCTTAATTTAAAATGTTACATGGAAATAAAATTGGAACAACATACCTATTATACACATGTATAATAATGGAAAATATTTTCAATGATTATATATCTGATGAACATATTACAATCATTATATACTTTAACAAACACATATATACAATTACATACATCTCTAAATTCATTAACTATAATCACTTCAACATTTCTGTTATATTTCAATTTTATTAGTATTTCTATAATTGAACTAGATATAATTTTCTTTATGGGAGGCCACAAAGAGGAATTATTCAAATATAAAATATTTTTAATCACTTTAGGTTTTATTTCTCACTTATTTTTTATAATTTTAACTAATATATCTTTAATGAAATATATTATAATTTATTTTTTAATTACATATTATATAATATTCAAAAATTGACTCGGTGTTTTCCCTTGATGTTACATGTAAGAGAAAATACCCAACACATGGGAATTATTAATACTAATTTTATAAAAAATATATTGGGTTTCAATGTCTCTCCCAATATAAAAAATAATTATTACTCAAAGTTACATTACAATAATGAAAATATATATCATAATGTAAGAAGCATTAGATTTCCAGGTTTTCATATCAATCCCTCTATATTACGATTTCTCTGTAGAACATTGTCATTGTGAGTGGTCTTGATTTGTGGTGAATTTTATCTATGATGCATGATATCCCCTCAATTATTCTGAAAAAGAGTGATTATGCTCTAAATATACAACATATGAGTACAACAGATGTGATTAATCATATATATTATACTTAAAAGGTGAACCATGAACCATATTAGAATATTCTAAGAGGTTTTGATGAAGTTTAAATTGAGTGTCTATATTCCCTATGTAAATTAATCATTTCTATATGGATTCTATATCTAGGGTTCAGTAATCCCATCATATTGATGTTCTCAACCTGCTACCATGGTGATAGTTTTGGGAGTACTATATCTCACTTGGCTAAATGATGATATATCTTCTAATTTATAAAATATTTTTTTAATAAAAATTTTCAAAATTTAATATAATATTCAATAGATTAATTTTTCACTGTTATTTCAATATAATTTCTTATTATAAACTAAATAAACCCTCAATTATATTCTTGGTATGTCAAAGATGAACATATATGTAACCCCGAGATTTTGTGAAATGTTTGTTCAATTAAATTTAATCATATCTTTATTTAGATTTAGATACAATGATGAATTTATCTTTCATTAAATACAACTCTAAGTTTGTCTTCTATTATATATAATACCATGTTTATCTTTAGTTACATGCTACACCAAGTCTAAATGAATTATGACATACTATTAAAATATTATTATGACAGTTATCATCTACCCATTGGAATGGTGGGTATGTATAGTATTAATTGAATTATGAATTTATATGGTTTACATATTTATATATTATGAATTATTTGGTTAGAAATTAATATAAAATTAAAATAAAAACCTTTTAAAAAGGAATTAATTTTCTGGAAAAATATTTCATTTTACAAAAATGAATCTTACAATAATAAATTAAAATAATAACTTTTTTATAGTAATTTTGATGAAATTTATATATTATATATTCATTAAAATTTTTAACATTTATCTTATTTGTTTTCTAAGAAAGATATTATAATAAATCTAATTTTACACTTAAAACTATACTTTCAAAAAAGTTGTTTTCTCACCTTTAGTGCAAATATTTTAAAATTAATTTTTTTAAATTTTAGAAATTTTATTTGAAAAAATAAAATTAATATTTTATACTTTAATTTAAAAATTATATTAGGTTAATGTTTTGATATTTTTTTCAAAATTTTAATTTATTTAATGAATCTTTAAAAAACTAACTTTTAATTGAAAAATTCATTTTTGTTTAATTGATATGTAAAGTTAATTTGTATTTTAAATTTATTTTAAAGTAAAATAAGTTCAATTATAAATAAATTAATCCATTTTATTTCATTGGAATCAACTTCATATTGAATTTGAATATTTAAATTTTTCAAACTTTTGACCATTTTCTCTCTAAAAAAAATGTTATCTCAACACATTTATAAGATTAATTTTCAATTAAAATATGAAAATTCAATGAATTAAATTTCGATAAAGGAATTAAATATTTTTAGTCAGAATAATTTAAAATTTATAATTATATAAACATAATTTTTTACCAAATTAAATATTGGGAACAATAAAAATTAATTATTACGAATAATGTAAAAACAGATTTACCTAAGGTTAAACTAAGATGATAAGGGATAAAATGACTTAAAAATGTTTCTTACACCCATTGTACTACCATAATTTGGCATTATCTCATATTTTTCTATAATTTTACATTTTTTAGGATTTTTTTATTATAAAATTGTTTTTATGATTTAATCATTTTAAGAAAATACCAGTGTGTCACTCATCTCACTTATAAAAGTATGCACACTCACCTCTCTTATTCACAATATAGACCGTTTTTATTTGGAAAATTCATTAAAAAATCACTTCCCTAATTACCGCCTCTCATCCTAGAATACTTATTTTTGACATAAATCCAAACACATAAGTATTTTGGTGCAAACATAAGATGATACCCTAAGAATAAGTAATGTTCGTCAACAAGTGTTTTTTTTATTTCTTCATCTGCCTCCAATTATTATTATACATGATGAAGTTACATCATTAGTGTATTACATAAACTTGTGTTTTTTATTTTATGGTCATGTAAAACATACAATGCCACTTCCATCAAATGGGTCACAAAATCATCTTTCGTGTGTATGGTGGACTACCGCCTCATAAACCGATATCATTCATTTTTCTATTACCACCTCTCAAGATTTGGCGTGATAGTGGATATAAAGTATATATATTTTATTTATAACCATATTATATCTCTTTATTAATTGTATAATATATACCTTTTTTACTTTCAATTCCATATGGGATATGATAACTTCACTCTAGTGTATGTCTAACTACAGCCTCGTGAAGCAATGTGATTTGTTTTTTACAAGTGCTTTACATAAAAGATAATATATTAGGCCCTAATCTTAAACATTACATAATATATCTATTTAAACTATATTTCACTTCTTTACATTCCCCAAGATCATATTAGTTTATAGTTTTAGAATATTAGGACATAACTCAAACATATCAACCCACAAGAATACAAAGTGGGTACCATTAAAATAGTATCCATTTCATCCTAAGAATAAATTGTTTTACACAAAATAGTAACATGATTTCATTGAAAAATCATCATAACATTAAATGTAACTTCCTTTATTCTCTTACACATAATTATAACCTATGAAAAACATTTAAAAATATGGGATGATCATAAAAAACTCAATAAGGGATATAAAAATAAGGAAGGAAACCATTAGTCCATGAATACATACAAACATATGAAATCATTTTCATAAATACATAATTCTCACCCATAAAGTATCATATAATTACTTTATGAAACATGATATTTCCATAAAAATAGAAAAAATAAATAAAACATGAATTTATCATGGGGAATTAATTTCTTAAAATTTTAAACCTCATGGATAACATATAATTTTTAACCCTCACAACTACCTTACAATATAACCATCATGGCTACCTTATGGTGTAACCATTATAGTTAAATTTGGAGTAACCATACATTAGACCTCCAACATAAACATACACAATGAATTTGAGGGAGATATAGGTCCCACCCCACTCATAAAAAATTCCCAAGAACCATTAAATAATAATAAAACATGAACACTTTCCCAAAACATTCATTTTTAATTTTGTAAAAATAGAAATTTAAAAGATAATTTTTAAAGAAAAGTCCCTTAAAAATATCATATAATTGATATGAGAATTAATATAATGAATATAATATGTTTATAGACTATAAATAAACATAATAATACATAATATAAACAATTTTAATTACATAAAATAATATTAATACTATATAATCAATGAAGTATAATATTAACCGAAAGAATGGAAATTGGGTAAAGAATTCCCTTACTTCGGGTCCGTCTTACTTAAACCATTATGGAACCTCATTTATAATGGTTAAATGGGTGTTATTAAAATTTTATAGAAGTATAATAATGTGTATAACACATTATATAATTATTTTAATACATAATTCATCCCATTTATTAATAATATTTTGTTATGTTCATTGTTTTGGGTGTGTGATTTACATGATTTCCATGGTCGATTTGTTAAGTATTTTCTTTTCGAATGGAATCAGAACTCTAGAAGTGGTATGAAATGGTTTTAATATTTTTACATAATATTAAATTATTCCATAAATTATTTTAGTTATATGTTATGAGGATAAATCATTAGATAAATCAGTAGTGATATTCGTTTAGATCATTTTAGCAGTTCTTCAATAATCACGAACTTGTTTCATCATATTATTTAATATTATGCATATAAGTTAATTACAGAACACAAGAGATGGAATATAATAAACTTTAAAATATTTTTCAACCATTAAAATGTTTTTTAAACTATCTTTGAATTAAGTAAAGGAAATTGAAGACATATCATCCATGATGTTGGTAAATCAACACATCATGGATGGGGTTTTTATTTTTAGAATAATAGGAAGAAAAGAGAAAGAATAATGATGACTTTTTCCATAAATAGGATAAAAATGAATAATATATATAATAATAGATATTTAATGCCTCTTTTATAAGGGTAGGAAATAATATTATAAGAAAAGAAAATAATTGAAAAGAAACCCCAAGAAAATGAAAGAGGATTTTTACCCCTTCATCTCTTCGTCTCTTCTCCTTGAGATAATCCTTAATACCTTTGTTTTTTTCCTTTTTGTGAGAGAATAAGGTATTCGAAATGGGGAAGATACTTTCTAATTGCATTGGGCATAATTTACACTATTATAAAATCTTGATATTTGTGAGAGGAAGAGGGGGTTAGGGTGGTATTTATAGTGGAGGTGATGAGGGGGTTCCATTATGTTAATTTGTAGTCAAATATTTTTGCTCAAGACTATGTATAGTCTTGATTCATGTGACCCAAAACAGTAAAGAGAGAATTTTATTTCAAACCAAGGGTGATTACATCATCTATGATTCTAAGAATAGAGTATTTAACTGTTAATATATATATGGTAAATTACTATATTTCACTATTCATCAAAAATTCGAGTATTTCAGAAAAATCCCAAAAATTCACCATATCCATTTTTGATTTGTAGAATTAAAAAATGAACTCCATTTTATCAAAATAATTTTATAAATATGAGAAAATTAATTTTTAAATAAAATCATAATTTATTCCAAAAATAAAAAATTTTAAAAATATAACTCATTTTATATCATCTTGAAAAATTAATCAAGATCTCATTATCTTATAAACTTAAGACAATAAAATAATAATATGAGTTACTATTCATAAGGTTCATATTACTATTAATAAGGTTATGTTACTATTCATCATAAATCAAGTTGGTTCAATAAAACTCCAAATATCTTACTGATCACAACCGTAGATATCCATTTTTCAAAATTCAAATCACAGAAGTGGAAAAAGTATAATTAATGGATAGTTTATAACTATCTCCTTCAAAAAGTTTCATTATGTAGAGACTCAGTGTTTCATTCATTTAAATTTATTTTTTAAAACTTTGGGGTGTTACATTCTCCCCACCTTCTATAAGTTGCTTCCTCCCAATTTTATTTACTTATTAAATAAGTGAGGGTACCTTTCCCTCATATCATTTTCAGATTCCCATGTTTCTTATTAAACCTTGTGGTTTCTCTAAAAAACCTTTACCTGGTGGATTACTTTATTCCACAATACTTGTTCCCTTCGATCAATAATCTGAATAGGTTTCTCTTCCTAAGAAAGGTTCTCTTCCAGATGAACTTCTTCTGGGCTCAAAACATGAGATGAATATGGCACATACTTTCTCAACATTAAAACATGAAAATAATTGTGCACCTGAGATAAAATCATAGGTAGAGATACTCAGTAGGAAAACAATCCAACTTTATCCAGGATTTCATAAGTTCCAATGAACCATGGACTCAGTTTCCCTTTCTTACCAAAATCCATAACACTTTTCCATTATGAGATTATAAAAAAACATGATCACCTACCTCAAAAGAAAAGTCTTTCCACAGGTTATCTCCATAACATTTCTACTTACTCTGAGATATCCTCATATTTTTCTAGATCATCTTCACTTTCTCAACCTCTTCCTCTACTACTTCTAATCCCATCAACATCCTTTCCCCAACTTCATCCAAAAATTTATCGTTCGAATTTATTTCCCATATAATGGATAAAAAGTTTCCATATTTATACTAGAATAAAAATAGTTATTATAATAAAATTTAACTAAAAAAATATATTGATCCCAAATTCTCAATTAATCTATTGAATAAGATCTAAGCATATCATCCAAAGTCTAAATCATCCATTCTGAATACCCATATGATTTAGGATGAAAAGCAGTATAGAAATTTAATTCAATTCACAACAACTTATGAAGGATTTTCCAAAACATAGATGTAAACCTAGGATCATGGTCAAATGAAATAGAAAGAATAACTCCATGTAACCTAACAATCTCTTTGAGGTATAGTCAAGAAATCTAATCCACATACATAGTTTCTCGAATAGGATGGAAATGAGAAAACTTAGTCAGAAAATAAAAAATAACCCAGACTGCATTGTTACCTTGAGAATTATTTGGTAGTCTCACAATTAAGTCTATAGATATATTTTCTCATTACAACTCTGGAACAGGTAATGTCTGAAGCATACCCATCATTAATTTCTTATCTACTTTAACCTATTAACTTTTCAAACATTTCAAGGTAAAATCTGAAATATCACTTTTCATTCTATCCCACCAATATACTCTCAAAGGTCTCTATAAATTATTGTGATACTAGGATGAAATGAAAATGCAAAATTACAAGCTTCACACAATAATTATATCTTCATTTAAGAATCACATAGGCATATGTAATATCTTTCCAAATCTTATAATAAAATCTTTATCAATGTAAAATTCTATTAAGTTTCCCATTTTAACCAATTCTACCTATTTATTTTACTCTCTATCTCCCTTCTGTGCTTTCTTAATTCTGTCTCACAAAGAATATTGCACTGAAACATGAAACAAAATAGAATAATTACTTACACCAACAAATTCCAATCCCAAATTCATTAAATCATTAATCAAAGGGTCTAATTTCATCCATAACATAGTAAATGATGCATTATGTTTTTGACTCGTGGAATCTGCAACTTAGTTTGCTTTTCTAGGATGATAATTGATCATGAAATAATAATATTTTATTAATTAAATCTATATTATATTCCTCATATTTAATTCCTTTTGAGTAAATATATATTTCAGACATTTTTTGTTAGTATTTATTTCACATTTGGATCCATATAAATGATGCCTCCAAATTTTTAAAGCAAAAACCACATCTGCTAATTCCAAATCATGTGTGGGATGATTTAACACATAAGGTTTTAGGTGTCTTAAAGTATATGAAATTACCTGATCATTCTACATCAGATCACATCCATATCCCTTTAATAAATCATCATTATAAATGATAAACTCATTATTTCTGGAAGGTAAGTTCAGAACTGGATAATTCACCAGTCTTCTTTACAGTTCCTAAAAACAATCATCACATTCCTTTATCTAGATAAATTTAACTCTTTTAGAGTTAACTTAGTCAGTGGACTAGATAACCATGATTTTTTTCAACAAAGCTTTGGTAATATCCTACCAAAAAAATAAAACTATGAATCTTAGTTATATTTCTTGAAATGTTTTGGTCTACAACAACTTTCTTTTTAGTAGGATAAATAGTTATTCCATATTTAGAAATAATTTGACAAAGGAAATAAATTTTTTCCAACCAAAATTCACACATGCCGAATTTTCCATACATTTTCTTTTATTTTAAGGTTTGAAAAGCAACCCTTATATGTTTTTCATGATCTTATTTACTTTTAGAATATAACATAATGTCTTCAATAAAAATGACCACAAACATATCCAACAACTTATGAAATATTCTATTCATAAGATCCATAAATACATTAGCTGAATTAGTTAACTCAAATGACATAACAACAAATTCATAATGACCATATCTAGTTTAAAAATCTATTTTTTAGAATGTCATCCAACTTCACCTTCAGATAACGATACCTAGATCTCAAGTCATTCTTGGAAAAATATTGAGCTCCCTGGAGCTGATCAAACAAGTCATCGATGTGAGAAAAAGGATACTTATTTTTAATAGTAATTTTATTCAATGCTCTATAATCAATGCAAAGTCTCGTGGAACCATCTTTCTTTTTTACGAACAAAATAGGATCTCACCATGGTGAAGTGATAGGATGAATGAATCATTTATCAAGAAACTCCTACAACTGATTTTTAAATTCAAGAAGTTTCATTTGAGACATTCGATAAGGTATATTTGAAATTGGCTTAGCATGAGGAAGTAAGTCAATTGTGAATAAAACTTCCTAATTAGGTATAACACTGAGTAACCCATTAGGAAAAACATCAATGTATTCATTTACCACTAGAACATCATTAATTTGAATAGTTCCCTTCTTTTCAACAATATGAGCAATATAAGTTTCATTTCCATATTTCAATAGTTTCTTAGCTTCATGATATGTTATCGATTGTATATGTTCATTATTTTATATAAACTAAAACACTTTCTAAAAAACAACTTCTGTTGCTCTAAAATCAATCTTAGCATGATTAACATAAATCCAATCCATACCTAGAAAGACATAATACTCTACCAAGGAAAAAACAACAAGGTTTGCAGGTAACTTATTTCTCAAGATAACAAAAGGTAGATTCTTAAAATGACTTTTGGTTGTAACATTTCCCCTTGGTGTTTTAACAATAAGTTTTAGTCTCATTTGGTTAGGTGATATTTCCAATTTAATAGACAATTTATTAGAAATAATGGAATGTGCAGACCCTATATCAAACAATACTTTAGTAAGATATGAGTAAATAAACAAAGTACCTAATACCACTTAATTGGATGGCCCAACATCTTCTAACTTAGTTGAAAAAGATATCACTACACCTTTTTTCTTATATTCTAGTGTCTTTCCATCACTCAGATCTTTCTTTGGGAAGGAATTTACATAATAACCCATCTCACCACATTTGAAACACTTTACAGTTCTCTTATTAGAATTGATATTATTATCAAATCATTACAATATTGGGACATATGTATAATCTTACCACATTGAGAATACTTCCCAATTTTGTTAAGTCATTCCCCAGGGTTATTTTTACCGCACTTTACACAAATTGGAAACTGGACTTTCTTGCCATAAGATTTCTTTTCTTGATTCTTACCCATAACTTCCCATATCGACCTATTCTGATGTTTTTTTAAGTATAAGTGATCATCAAAAAAACTCCATTTCTACCCTCTCATATCATTGAACAAGTTTCTCAAAACTTTATAATTTTATGGAGTCCAATGCCCTTCAGTATCTTATCTTCAATCCTGTTTAAAATCGGTTGAATTTTCTATAAAGATCCCAAACAAGATTTGGAGCATTCATTGCCAGTCAGGTGAAGGTTTCATCATACATAGCCACTAAATATTCCTTCGTTTTCCTTAATTCAGGAATTTATTCTCCATCCTAAGTCAAACCACCTTAGGAAAATATTTTTCAAGGAAAATACTTTTAAATTCATCCCACTCTAATGATTTCATCTCTTATCTATCCCTGATATTCTTAAAAAATGTCCATAACTGATCTGCTTCACCTTCATAATGATAAATGAAAAAACTAACTTTTTTGAATTTTATGAACATCCCATAACATTAAATATGTTTTCAAAAGATTTAATCCATCCTTCATCCTCTACTGGGTTAGAAGAACCAATGAAATTAAGAGGGTGTTTCTTCATAAAATGTTCCACTATCATCGACTTCATTTATGGTAGCTTTGGTTATTCTCTTACATAGATTCCACCACCATTTAAATCCTATAATAGTGGATCTATTATTGTTATAAACTTATCAGTTCCAATTCCCACCATTCATGATTATGGGTTTAGAAAGATATCAGCCTCTAGGTTCCTTCCAACACCAGCTTCCCTATTCCTTCTTTGGAAAACCATTCTGAACAGACATATCTTAGATGAATAAAAATGGTAATATTTGTATTCTATACCATTTAAATATAAATATAAGGTAAAAATAATTTATGATATTCTGTTAACATCATACTAACTCCTAAATTTATCTAATTTTTGATCTGATGCCAACTATAATGACATGACCTTAACCATTACATAATATAGCTATTTCAACTAGATTTTAGTTGTTTAAATTCCCAAATATATTTTTAGTATATCTTTTTATAAATTTAGGACATAACTCATACATATCAACCCACAAGCATACAAAGTGGGTACCAATAAAACAATATCAATTTATTCCAAATAATGAAAATTTTACCCAAACCAACAATATGATTTTATTGAAAAATATGCATAATATTTAACATGACTTCCTTCATTGTCTTATAAATCCTTATAACCTGTGAAAAACATTTATAAATGGTATTAAACTAAAAATATCCGTAACGGATATAAAAGGAAGGAAACCAGTAGTCTCTAAAAAATTACAAATATATGAAATACCCAATAAAACATTAAGATATCATGGGTAATTAAAAACTTACAATTTTAAAACATGTGTCTACCATATTATTTATAACCCTCATGGCTTCCTAACAATGTAATCCTTACAACTACCTTATAGTGTAACCATCATAGTTACATTTAGAGTAACCATACGGTTGACCTCCAACATAAAAATTCCCAATTAATTAAATGGAGATATAGGTCACACACTTCTCATAAAAAATACCCAATAACCATAAAATAATCATAAAACATGAACACTTTCCCATAAATTTTATTTTATTTTTTTAAAAATAGAAATTTAAAAGAGGATCTTTAAAGAAAAGTCCCTTAAAAATATCATATAATTGATATGATAATTAATATAATGAATTTAATATGTGTATAAAATATAAATACACATAATAATAAATAATATAAACAGAATTATTTACACAAAATAATCTTAGTACCAAATAATAAATGAAGTATAAGGTTAACCCAATGAATAGAAATTAGGTTATGAATTAACTTACTTCGGGTTATTCTTATTTAAAAAATGTTGTATAATGGTTAAAAGGGAGTTATTAATATATTATAGAAGCATAATAATGTTTATAACACCTTATATGATCATTTTATAGCATCATTCAGCTCATTTATTAATAATATTTTGTTATTTCCATTGTTTCGAGTGCGTACTTTACATGATTTCCATGGTTGATTTATAAAGGATTTTCTTTTCAAACGGAAGGGAAACACCATAAGTGGAATTAAATTGTGTTAATATGTTTCCATAATATTAAATTTTTCCATAAATTATTTTTTTTATATGATATGTGGATGAATCATTTGATGAGTCATTAGTGATACCTGTTTAGATCATTTTAGTGGTTCTTTGATAATCAAGAACTTGTTTCATCATATTCCTTTAATATTATGAATATAAGTTAATTATAGAACATAAGAGATGTCATATAATAAAAATTAAAATCTTTTTCAACCATTAAAATGGTTTTACAACCAGATTTTATGTAATTAAAGGAAATTGAAGACAAATCATCCAGGATGTCGGTAAATCAACACATCACAGACGATGTTTTTATTTTTAGAATAAGAGGAAGAGAAGAGGAAGAATGATGATTAATTTTTTCATAAACATGATAAAAATACCTAATATATATAATAATGGAGATTTAATTCCTCTTAGATAAGGGTAGGTGAGGATATTAATAAAATAAAATAATTGAAAAGAAAACACAAGAAAATGAAAGAGGATTTTTACCTCTTGATATCTTCTCCCTGAGATACTTTTTAAGGACTTTGGTTTTGGGATTTTAGTGAGACCAAAAGGTCTTGTACATATGAAATAGTCTTGGGAATGGGGTTGGGAAGAATTTAGAATGTTCTCAAAGATTTAGAGGTGTGAGAGGAAGAGGGGGTTAAGGTGGTATTTGTAGTGGAGGAGAGGAGGGGTTTTCGTTATTTTAATCATTAGTTTAATATTTTTTCTCAAGAATATGAATATTATTGATTACTATGAACCAAAACATTAAAGATAGAATTTTAGTTTGATCCAAGTGTTCTTACATCATTAATGATGCTATAAATATTATATTTAACTAATATTGTATAAATAAGGTAAATTACAGTATTTCACTATTCATCCAAAATTTGAGTATTTAAGAAAAATCCCAAAAATTCACCCTAACCATTTTTTGATGTGTATAATTCAAAATGAACTCTATTTTATCAAAATAATTTTCTAAATATAAGAAATTTAATTTTTAAATAAAATCATTATGTATTCCAAAAATAACAATTTTGAAACAATAACTCATTTTATATCACCTTGAAAAATTAATCAAGATATTAATATCTTAAAACCTTAATAGAATAAAATAATAATACAATTTACTATTCATAAGGTTCATATTACTATTCATAAGGGTGTGTTACTATTCGCTAAAAATCAAGTTGGTTCTATTAGACTCCAAATATCTTACTGGTCGTAACTATAGATGTATGTTTTTCAAAATTAAAATCATCGAAGGATAAATATTATATTTAATGGATAGTTTAAAATTATCTCCTTAAAAATGTTTCATTATGTAGAGACTCATACTTTCATGAATTTCAATTTATTTTTTAAAACCTTATCGAGTTCTATAATAAGTATATATATATATAATATAAATGGAATAATTTTTATGTTGATAAAATATTTAATATTTTTAGAGGATAATGTTTCATTTTAATTCTTACCTTTTCACTTAATAAAGGATGATAACTTCATTCATGTACATGTGGACTACTGCCTTCCTGAAGTGATATGACCCTATCTTTTCATCACCCCACTACAAGTATGATATGTATAAGTATATTTTAAAAAATAATATGATATTTATGACATTATTATAATTATTTAAATATAATATATTTCTTACCATATTTTCATAATGATCATTGAAAAATGGAAGCGTTACTCATGCGTACGTACGACCTACTGTCTCTCTGATCACAATGTACACCATTTCTCAAAATAAACATTCATGATTGGTCCTAAATTTATAATTGATGTATAAATATGTAAATTATTTCATTATTATTATTATATATATTATTTAACCATTATAAATGTAAGAGTACCTAAAATAAAAAATCAAAACGTATATGAAAAAACAAAGTGGATATTACCCAAAACATGATTTTAACAAGGAATTTTTCATAAATTGGTAATAAAATGTCATAAGTAAATCATATATTTTATGATATATAAAATTAAGAATATGTAATATAAGTATAATATTAATATATTTACTATATATTATTTTTTAATGTGTATGAAGTAATTCGATGCGTATGGTAAGTGGTTTTTAATCTCTCTTTTATTTTTTAGAGATGTATATAAGTTCACCACTCATTTATTTTGTGTGGTTAATATACTACCCTTTGAAATTTTATACTATCAATACCATTATTTTTTGTATATTTAAAGATTAATATAAGGTTATTAATTATTGAAAATTTTTATTCAAACAATTCTTAAACTGATATGTAATTTCCATATCAATTTTCCTTCATTTTGATATATATCATATTTTGGACGTATCTTCTTATATGAGGTGCATATAAAAAACCCCTTTTATGTGTAATATCATGAATTTTTTTATTCTCATGATATTTTTAATTTAATTTAATTTTATCCTTTCATGGGTCTTATGATTTATATTTTCCATGTTATAAGAGTTTGTTTTGCAATCTCATTGTTTATAGGGATTTCTCATTATTAAGTATCCAATATTTAAATCTTATGATATACATCTCAATAATTATAATTATTTTTTTCACCTCTAGTTATTCATGAAACTTTAATGTATTAATATCAATTTTCTACTTTATGGTTCTCAATATAATTGATAAATTTATTTAAATAAAAATCCGACTTAATCTATCTCTCATTGGTTGAAAATTTATTTTAATTAAAAACAATGTTTTCTAAAAATGGTTACAAAAATGTTTTATTATTCTCCTATGATTATTAAAAGTAATTTTTACCCATTTCCTCCTTTTAAAAAAAGAAATCATCATGTATCTTTCCAAATTATTTCATTTTTATTTTAATCAAAAATGTGAAAGGAATAATTGTCTTAACATATATAGAATTAATAAAATATCACTATCCTCATGACCATTATTTACTTCGAAGATTCATTAATAATTTTTCAATTAAATTTTCAAAGAAAATTATTTTCAATATTTTATATGTTTTAAGAATTTTTTTCAAATAGGAAATTATACTTTCCCTAATAATTGTTTTAAATGATTTTTTTAAATCTACCATTATAATTTTCAAAGTATATTTTCAATGAAAAGGATTTTCAAAATGTTTTATGAATTTTTAGTTTTAAAAAGATGTTTTGTAGGAAAATTTGTCTTCCTAAAGAAACGATCCAAGTGATTCATATTTGAAAATAATTCCCCATATAATTTAAAATCCTTTGATATAATGTATGCTTTAATTTTGATATAAAACAAGGATACCATTCATATTATTTTTGTCAATTTTTTATGTTTATAATAAAAATATGTTTATGTAACCCATTTAACTTCTATAGGTTATAACATGATTTAACACTTATGAAACCCTCAAGTTTTCATGAGTTGTATAATGATGAATTGATGAAATTATTATATAATCTTTCTATCTTCCATAAGTTATGTTATGATGAAATGTTTTTGAGTAAATTTTCATTTCCTGGGGTATGATATGGTGGATGTTTTAAGATCTTATGAAACTTGTAAATATGATTTTCATTATGTTATGGTGGTTATATTATTACTAATGATGTTTTTTATCTTATAACCAAAGACATGGGGACATATATATCTCTCTAATTCATTAGTTAAAGCTTTATATCACAATAGATTTACATGATTGAATTGGGTGGTGAACTAAGTTTATTAAGGTACATTTTAAACTATGATGTCATGGGAGTTATCCTTGACTACTATGGTGGTTTTGGAGTTAACTCATTACACTATATGCAAATATCTTCCAATAGGGTTGGGGTGTGTCCCATATAGAAGGTTTATCTTCCCATAGAGTTCCCTTATATGTTTTGGCAATGAGACTTGACTACTAAGGAAATGATTTTCTATTATTATATTTATTTTACAATTAATTGTCTTATGAAACTTTTATGCTATAAGGGAGAAAAAAAATTATTATCTAATGCTTCATTTCATATGGACTTCCATTCAATATTCCATGACTTGGGATTGTGATCTTTGATATGCGGGGTACGGTTTTCAAATGTTATGTGTGTGTTATCATACCCTTATATTTATTTTTGTGCTTATGTATCTCCATTGATTAACCTTATTGAGCATCTAAGATCACCATTTCTTATGATTCATTTCCTCAATTTATGAATAATGGTTTTAAGTAGGAGAACTAAAGGGAAAGATATTTATTGGAAGAAATTTAAGACATTTAATTAATTAAGAAGTTTAGGTTCCAATTTTTCAAAGGCACTAAAGTATTATGGTCCTCAAGCATGTGTTTATATAATATAATTAATATTCATATAAAACTATGTAATTTAAAATATATGATAATATTGTTTCATTATTATTGGTATTGATAAGTATAGTTAACCTATGGAAACTAAGATGAGAAAACCTCACTGAGATCCCTAAGGACATGTGTAAGGATAATTCTAAGGACGAGTAAAATTATAGGAAAATGTACTATAATTTTGGTAAAGGATAGAATGAGTGGTATTCAAGAAATTACATCTCTACTTAGATACTAAAAGCGGGTATTTATTTTGATCAATGTTAACCGGGGGTAATAACTTAAAAAATGACACATTGTGCTGGAATTGATGATCTCTTAGTGCCTGACAATGGGTCTTACTACACTCCCATGGATATGATTTTGAAATTACTTAAAAATTTAGGAACCATAATAAAGTATTTTATTTTATGAAGAATATGAATGAACTATGATAAAGAAAATGTGTCATAGATTAAAAATAAGGTATCTTGATTTAGACCTCCTAAATGATTTCTCAAACTATGTGATTTTCCATTATGATCATTGTTTCTCATATTTTGGTTTCTGGTTTTATTCAATGGATGGAACCAATATTAATAGGGTTAATATTGAATGTGAAAAATGATTCACTAATGATATGAAAAATTAGATATTTACTAGATTATAGGATGTTGTGATTTTTCCTAATTAGTTTCATGGAAAATGATTAAGAACATGTAACATAAAAAACTCTCACACTCACTAAAGAATAGAAGAAGAGTAATTTATAAGAGTTTAAGTAGTGGTGGCCATGGATGAAAGAAGATTTCATTTTCTTGTTTTCAATAATGTTGGAATAAATACCCAATTGTATGTCTAATAGGGAAAAAAAGAAGTTTTGAGTGTATAAAAGGAAAAAAATAATTTAAAATATGATGAAAAAGTAAAATTTTAGTTAATGCAATGGATGGAAATATTGGTATCCCTAAATTATTATCAATATTTAATTTTTTTTAATATTAGAAGTATGGGAACTATGAAAATTAATTTGATAGGGGGAATGATCATTAAATAAATAAATAAGTTTGTGTGATTTATAGTTATATTACTAATGATGGAGATACTACAAATGACATATAAACGGAAATATGAATTAAATAATATGATTATGCATCTGATTTAATGGTTTGAGAAGGAATTGGGGTGATTTAAGTGTTTATGTATTGTAATTAAATAAATTATGCATAAAATATATATAGGTATTGTTCAGTATATGTTTTTCATTATGGATTTCCAAGAATATTAATAATGGTTCTAATGACCTATAAAAGTGATTAAATGGAAATGTGATGTTTTAAAGATAACTATTCATATTTTCTAGATGTATAGATAATTATGATAGTATAAATATATGATTTATTTGGATAAATTAAATTTTATAGTATTGAGTTCCTTATAAATGATTGACGATTTATTAAAAAAGTTTTTATACTATCATTGATGGAGTTTATATAATTTTTGGATTTAATTAATATTTCAAATAATATTTTTTTATTTTAGGAATGAATAAAAATGCATGTTTTAAAAAATGGGTTATAGTAATTAAATTTTCAAGAGAATACATCATGAAGGTATTCAAAAATCTAGAATGTGGTAATTAATATCTATTTGAAGTTATTTATGGGATTAATGATATGTTCTTTTTTGGAAATTTTGTGACCTTATTTCTATTGTTTTGGAATTTAAAATTTCTAAAGGGTCATAAGGATAATCATTTCTAAAATGATTTATCTTGAACATTTAATGGGGTTTTATATATTAGTGTATTATTTAAACATATGAATATTTATGAATATTGGATAACATATACTGACTATTTTTTTTATGATAATAAATATATATTGATGGAATGACATATTATTCTATAAATGTATCATATGATTCATTAGTGCTTCCGGTATAACAAATTCACCATCTTTTCTTGGAGTAAAAATTTTAAAGTGATCAATGCATATCCAAATGGTAAGATTATGATTATGAAATGTAATGAAATCATATATGTATATATTCCCTTGAAAATTCATCAAAATTAGGAAAAGGATCTTGAAATAAAAAAATTTCTAGTTATAATCATTTTTTATAATATTAATAACCTTTTCATAACTATTTTTATTATGGATTTCTAGTCATTAACCTTCAACCGGTCACCCAATTTCTTTTTATCAATGATATCAATCACTCTCTATATTATCTAAACTTTTCATCCATGTCCAAATCTTCACTTACTAGCTCTGTTCTTCTATAATTAAATATAGTTATAAGTTAAATTAGGCAACCATTATATTTTCAAATTTTAATTTTAAGGGATTTTTTACTATTCATTTTAAATATGTGGGTTTCTATGAAGTAATTTTCAAATGTTAAACCTTTGATGACAAAGATGAATTTCTAGGGTGAAATAAATTTTAGTGTGGGTTGAATTTAAAACCCTGATAATTTGTGAGATATATATTCAATTAAAATTAATTATTTCAGTATTTTTCATTACCTAAAATTATTAGTTTAGATTTTTTTACATGCAACACTATGTTTGTCTTTTGTTATGAACAGTAACATGATTATCTTGTATTACATGCAATATAGTGTTTAAAAGAAATGTGATGTACTATTAAAATAATATTATAATAGTTATCTGATAACTATTGGAATTGTGGTTATGAATAGGATTAAATAAATAATGAAAATTTATTATTTACCCATTTATATATAATTAATAATTTTGTGAACAATTAGTTATAAATGAAAATAAAAACCTTTTGAAAATTATGGAATCCATTTTATAAAAAAAAATATTTATACACCTAAAAAAATTTACCTCAAAAAAATAAAATCAATAAATTTTAGTGAATAATTTAAATTAAATTTAAATATCACATATTCAATAAAAATTTTAACATTCAAATTTTTTTCTATTGAAGATATAAGAGGATGTCCAATTTTACACTAAAATAGTACATTCTAAAGAGTAATTTTGTCTTCTTTGACACAATTATTTTAAAATTATTTTTTACCAATTTTAAAAAATTTATTTGAAAAAATAAATTTCATTTTTTAAATTTTAATATCCATAATAATTTGTGATAAATTTTTGGGATTTTTCTGAAGAGTCATTTTTTATTAATAATGAAAAATAATAAATTTAATTTCAAAAATGCATTTTCATTTTATTTATTTATAAAGATATTTTATATTTTATATTTTTTTAAAGTAAAATTAGTTATATTTTACAAAATTTAATCTAATTTATGTCATTGGGAACAATGTTTTTGAATATTGATATAAAAAATTTGTAACATTTTGAATATTTTCTCTTTAAAAACTCACTTTATCATCGTGTCTGTAAGATTAATTTTAAAATAAATTTTCCACTAGTGCGATTTTAAGTTTGAAAAGTGATTTCAATGTTTTTAATAAGAATAATTTATAATTTATAATATATTTAACTTAATTTTTTCACAAAATTAATTATGTAAGTAATGAAAAATAATTATCGCGGTTAAAGTGAAATAGGATTTATCTGGGGTTAAAAAAGAAGATATTTGTTAAATAAATACCTGAATATTTTCCCAACACTCATTGGATAGAAATATTTAGACCCTAAATATTATAATATAGATAATGGAACATTTTTTTTGTCTTTTATCATCATAAAAACGCGGGTATGATTGAAGCTTTTCAAAAAAAAATTATAAGTGTGCTACTCAAATCACTTATAAATGGAAACCCACTCTCTTCTCTTATTCACAGCAAAAACCCATTTTATTTTGGACAATAAGTAAAAAAATAACATTATAGATTCCATCAACTCCTCCTATAAGAATTATATAGACATAAATTTAACAAGGTAAGGATTCTAGGATAATGTTATGGAGGCTACTTGAAGAAGTTGTAGCATTCATTAATGATTGTTTTTGTATTATTTCATCCTACACCTACTTAAATTCATATTAGACCATGGTTATATAATAACCTAAATATATTCTATATACTAAGATATTTTTATGTTAATTTAATGTCCTAAAACCATATCCATTTCCTTCAAATGGGTAACGAAATTGTCATTCGTATGTATAGTAGACTACCACCTTGCAAACCGGTGTCATTAGTTTTTCCATTAACACCACTCACAGTTTGGTATGATGATTTATATAAAGTATATATATGATATTTATAATATTATTATACCTATGGATTCATTATGTCATATATAATTTTTTTACTTTCCATTCCATAGATGATATGATAATGTCACTCATTTGTATGTTGGACTACCACCTCGTGAAGTGATGTGACTCATTTTTCACTAATGCTTTATATGGAAGATAATAAGGATAAATATATGTTATATAAATGACATAATTATGTTATGAATGACATATTTATAATTATTAAAAAATAATATATCATTTTATTTCTTATCATATTACTCACTAAAAGATAACAATATCATTCATGTATATGTGGACTACCGCCTTCATGAAGCGATGTGCCTCTCTCATTTGATCACCGCACCACATGGATGATATTTATAAGTATATTAAAATAATTAATTTTTTATTTATTATATTATTATAACTATATAAACATAGTATATTTCATATCACCTTTCCATAATGATCATCAAAAAGTGTAAAGTTTACTCATGTGTACGTACGGCATGTCATCTCTGTGATCGTCAAATACTTTATTTCTCAAAACCATATTTCATGATTAATACAAAAATTATAATTTATGAATAAATATTATAATTATTTCATTATTATTTTTCTATATATTATGAAACCATGATCAAATTAAGATGGCCAAAAAATGAAAAATCACAACGTATATGAAATAAAAAGCGATTATTACCCAAAATGTGATTTTAACAATGAATTCCTAATAAAATAGTAATTAAAGGTCAGAAGTAAATAATATATGGTATGATATATATATATTGTTTAGTAATATTATAATAATAAACTTATATTTATTATACATTATGTTTTAATGAGTATGAATGAATTCATGACTTACGAGAAGGGATTTTGATTCTCTTTTTTATTTATGAGAGTCATATGAAAATTCACCACTCATTTATTTTGTGCGGTGTATATGATACTCCTTTAGCATGTTATTTCATCAATCCAATTTATCATGATATCTAATGTTTCTTTTTATGTTATTCTTTATTTGGTTTTATGATACAGAATATTACTAAAGCAATATGGGATTTATTCAATATTTTCCTTCTTTGAAACTTATTTCATGTAATACAAGTATCTTCTTTTATAAGGTGCATATGATTACCCATTAAGATTTAATATCATTAATTTGATATATAATATGATATTTTATTTTTTAATTAATTTTATCCTTTCATAGGGGTTATAATTCAAATTCACCAATTGGTAATACCCTTATGTTACAATCTTGTCGTTTATCGGAACTGTTCATGATTATGTATCTAATGATAAAATATTATGATCTACCTCTCAAAAATTATTATGTGTTTTCTTATCCTATATTTATTCATGATATTTTTAATTAATAGTATCATTTTTCAAATCTTTGGTTCTCTAAATAACTAATAAATTTTTTTAATAAAAATTTGAATTTATCTCTCTCTTCGGTCAAAAAATTGTTTTCTTTCAGAACCATGTATTATAAAAAAGTTACAAAAAATTTATTATTATTATCCTATTATTTTTAAAAGACATTGTTACCTATTTTTATATATTTATAACAATTTTTTGAAAGGAATATTCATGTATCTTTCAAAAAAAATGTTTGTTTGTCTTTTACCAAAAATGTGAAATAAATCATTGTTTTAATGTGTACGACATGAATGAAACATCCTCTCATCATGACTATTATTTTCATTGAAGCTAAATTTTTATTTTTTGAAGATTTTTTTCAATGAAAAGTATTTTCAAAATTTTTTATTTTTAAATAAAATTAAATAGGAAAGGATATATTCCTCAAGAAATTTTTTAAATGATATTTTAAATAATCCTTTATATATTTTAAAAGGAATATATTTTAAAAATGTTTTGTGATTTTTTAGTTTTAAAAATTATTTTCAAAGAATAGTTATCTTCTTCAAGAAATAGTTCAAGCGATTTATCTATAAAAATTATTCCCTATCTCAGATGACATCATTTGATATAATTAATGTTTTATTAGGGATATTAACCAAGGATACCATTCTTATTATTTCTCCAATCGGTTTATGTTTATTATGAGAATATTCTTATTAAAACAATTTATCTTTTAATAGTTAAACCATTATATAACTATTAATAAAACATCTTCTTTTTATTGGTTATGATATGAATAAATGATAAAGTTATTATGAAACTAGTTTCTCCACCACATATTAGAATATAATGAAATTATTATAAAACCCTTTTCATTTCATGGGATATGATATTATTAATGTTTTATAAACTTTTGGGACTTATATTTCTGATTTTCATTATTTTAGTGTGTTTATGTAATAACCAGTGATGATGATTATGCTATAACCCATGATAGTGGTAATATTATAAACAATGATTGGTGAGACCTATATCTTCCTATAATTTATTGGGTGGGGATTTATTTCACATGAGATAGATTAGACTATAATAGGTAGTGGAATTAGTTTAGTAAAGGACTTTTTCTGGTATGATAGTCTTTGTAGTGAACCTCAAATACTATAATGGTTTGGGGAGTGAACCCATTCTACTATGAGGAAGTGTCTACAACTATGGATGGTGGTGTGTCCTACCCAGGAGGTGTAAAGTTCCATAGATTACCCTTATATGTTTTTAATGTGATCCTTTACTACTATGTAAATGATTTTTCATGCTTATGGATATGTAATAATTCAATGTCTTGTACTAATTTTATGCTCTCATGGATCATGTTCTTTTATTTTCTTATGTTTCATGTATTATAAACTACAAATATTTATACCATGACTCAATATTATGATCTTGATATGTATGGTGTGGTTTTAAAATGTTTTTTTAATACTCATATGTCCAAGTTATGCTTTTATATTTCCTTTTTTGCCCTTAGTGAGCATCTGAGCTCACCCTTTATTATGTTTCTAGTCCCTAAGTTATGAAGAAAGGTTTTAAGTAGGATTACTAAATGGGATGATAATTATGGGGGATATTTAATGTCATTCATGAATTAATAATAATTTGTTCCAAGATTCCAAATGCACTAAACAATTACAGTCCTTAGGTGTGTATTTATATAATGTAATGAATATTCATCTAAAAAAATTTAATATCCATTTATGATAAGCCTATTTCACTATGATCACTTCCAAAACATTTAATCATATAATTATTCTTAAATTATTAAATAGAAAAAAAAATTTAATCCCAATTTGTATTATTTATTGATCCCAAACACCCATGAATTCTATAAATAATGATCATGAAATATATTCAAAATGGAAAATGGTCCTTTCAGATTAATCATTATTTTGATAATGGTAATATTTAATAATATTCAGTTTTTCATCCTATATTTTTTGAAGACATATTTAAAAAATTGATGGAAAACATGGATATTGATTTGATACAATTAAAATAGAGACTATATTATACTCTAATAATTATATATTGTATATAATTTTATTTTTATTGAGTGAGAAAACTCATCCATATGTAATGAAAAGTGATGTAATTATATTTCAAAAAAATATAATTATTCACATTAGAGTTCTTTAGAAGAGCTATGAAAATATAAATGGTATTTTTATCCAATTTCAATAATGGTATGAGTAATGGATACATTTCCCACTGATAATTGAAATTTTTTTACATTACAATATAGTAGATGAGGAATCTTGATGTATACTCTTTATTCATTATCATCATATTATGCCATAAAAAGTTACAATTTAGGTATCATTACATATTTATACATATATTTTTAGTCAAAAATGATAATTGATGTGCATTGTTCGAAGTATATTTCTTCATTTATTGTTTTTATAAAACACATACTAGTGTTCTAAAACTCATAAAAACATTTATGTTAAGTATGTACAGAATAATATTTCCCAAATCTTTCCATATATTTATATCATCCTTATGTTCACTATTTAAACATATATGGATGGATGTGAAATAATTTCTCACTATTAATATTTAAAAACTTCTTTTATTATTCCAATTTTAATACCTTTAATATCAATTATAATTTTGCCTCATTTGATACTCATCGTGGATAAGGAAGCATGTCGTATTTTTTCTAATGCATCAGCCACATTGTTTTACATATAAGGATGGAACTATAATTAATATTCATAATAGGTAATCCACCCTAATCATCTCTTTTAACACATGGTAAACACATTTTATGTGAATATATGATCTAAATTATTTTGAACAAAATATATTTCCTAAAAACATACTCCAAATTGTATAAGTGGATCTAGATAAATGTCAATTTCATATGATAATGGATCCATTATTATCTTTTATATTTTGTTTTTAATCCATAATTGATATTGAATACATGTTTAATATGTTATCGATTTTTTTGGAGGTCTTAAGGAAGATAATACTATGATCTTGTTTAAGAGGTTATATTTATTGATATGTTTTGATTGACTGTTATATGGTGAAATTAAGTATTTGGTTTTGGTGTGCTTGATACTTGGTGGAGGTTCTAGGGGTGAATTCCTAGTGGTCTAGGCCATAAGGTGGATATAAAAATTAAATAAGTATATGGTTGTAAATTTGAAATTTATTTTTGGTAGACCAGCTTAGTAGTTCCATGTAGAGAACTTTTTCTAGCATATGTCAAATGGAAATTTATAGGATTCATTTTCATAGACCCATTATAGGTTTATTATTAAAGATGATTGTTTTATGAATGGGTTTTGGGTCATCCCATATTCCCTCAATACATACCCATTGTGATATATTGATCATATGTTCCTTGGTCATGTTTACCTATAAATTAAGGTAAGAGTTCATCGATGTTATGTAATCCCTATTCATCCTCTTATTTTACTAAATTTGTTATTTGTATGAAAGGAATTTTGTGTTAATTCATCAAAATTATAGAGGAATACTTATAAAGTAATGTGGATCATTCATGTCAGGGTAATAGGTGTCTCATAGGAGTTGATCATAAGTAGTTCAATGTCATTTTGTTTTTTTCATGTTCTTGTCTTAATTTATTTTGGGAATTTGTAACAATTATAATATTGTTGATTAAATAATTTATGTTGGATCATGGTTATTCAAATTTTACTCAACATGGGGGGTCTTCCATGAGTATACCACACCATGTTTCATGATTTTCCAATTAGTACACATCACTCAGAGATATATTGAGTGGTATTTCATAATTTTATAATTATTTAAAAAAATTATAAATGAATATTAAATTTTTTATAATTAATTTTAAATCCATATAGATGACATATACGCTTGGTCTTATAGATGGTTACCAGTTGAGTATTTGATAATAATTTTCAAGATTGGAAAATCATTATCATCGATATAACTCTATATTTTTGGAATTTGATCCATTATATTACATATTTTTATATTTAGTAATGTATTTTATGGATTTTAGGTGTCGGTGTATTGGTGTTGGTGGCTAGTGATTGAACCATGTCATGTTCTCATATTTTAGGTGTATCTAACTTGTGGATTAGTCTCTTAGTGAGTCCTTGTGTGCTTCTTCATTACTTTCTACCCAATGATGGATAGTTATTCAATATTAGAGGCTTGATTTGAGTGGATTTTAATCCCAATGAGGGATTCTATATTTGAGTTATAATGTTGTAGTATTAATTATAATTTTCATGTCATGTGATGATCATATTGAGTTATTAGTCAGGATTATACTTTTTATAGTCCCCAATAACCATGAAATACTATGTGTAGTGTTTTGTAATTGATTTTGTTTCCTAGATGTTTTTATCTTTAATGAATCATAATGTAGTTTTCATTAAATTAAAATAATTTTCCTCAATTAATAATGGAATGAATATTATGATATTGTTAATCTCATGGATTAAAATTTAATGGTATTTTGATATAACTTATTATATTTTTTTATTGAATGATAATGGATAAGATATACAGCCTTTCCATCTTTAACTAGGGTACTTTTAGGTGTATCTTGCATTGTATTTTTAATATTTTCAGTTGTTTTACCATTTTTTGTGAAGAAATGTGACATTTTTATGTGATATATTAGGACCATTTCTATCCTTACTATGATTTTCTAGTGATTTTTTGGACCATGAAATAATTATGAAATATTATCACTATTATGTTTCTATTCTACAATATATTTTTATTTCCATTGGTTATATGTGGAATGAGACTCCACCTATTCATTTTATCACCCTGGTTATTCTATGACATAGACATTTTTCTTTATTTTTCATAAATCAAGGTACAATATACATGTTATTTATTTTTTCAAATAATGGGAATATATTCACGATAGTTTACTTGTTCTTATATTGTTTGATGACATTTCATTTTTATTATATAAATTTAAAAATTATTTTCATTTAAAATTTATCCATTTAATATTTATAGTTTTGGGACAGATCCCAGATTTTCCTAGATAAATATTACATTGGATACTCTTCCCACTATTAATTATTAGCTATGGGATATTGTCTCATTTTTCATTATTTAACACTTCTATTATATATTATTTTTATTATTATTTCTGTATTTTTTTTATAGTTTCAATATACTCACTTCCCATACATTGATATTTATATGGAATGTGATGTTATTACCATTCACATGTTATTAATTATTTCTAGGGATTTCATGCATTCTTATAATAAATTTATCATCCAAATGGATGTGATTACAACTTATGTGATACTGATTTAGGCTAGGTATATTATACATTATTTTTTCATTATCTTAAAGATATTAAGAATCTAAGAAATCTAGAACATTTCATTTGGTAGTTCTCTATTATAGTAACTTTTATAGAGTGTACTTATAATTATATCTACAATTCACAAAAACTGTAGCTTCAATAGTGTAATGTTATAGTTCATAAAAATTGCACTACTATAGTACCTATTACTGATAATATTTTAATTTCAATAACATCACACACAAAATGGTCATTCTAAGGTTATCTACTATAAAACCTTATGTATGTATATTATATATATTTTTCATATGAATAATTATTTTTACCTATTGAATCAAATAAAATGAGTATACGATAATAATTTAATGATATACAAATGATTTTATTATAGTATATAAAAAAATATTTTCTCGAATAGTAAATTTTTTAAATAATTGATTTAAATTAAAAAAATATAAAGTATGTGCAATTAAAATTCTTAGTAGATTAAATGAACGATATTAGCCATAGAATAAAAATGTGTTCCTGATATTTAAATTATTCTACAGAGGATATGTAAATGTTATCTATATCATTTAATATATTTAATAGATAATAAATATATAGAAATATCTAAGTTATAAAAATACAAAAAACATTACTTTTGGAATAAACATCAGATACTGAGTAATTAACATTAAAATAAATTTATAAATATTAAAGTTGTATTTGGGTCATTATTTTTGGGTTAGAATTAAAATATTGTAAAATATAAAATGTTTTTGGGATTATTAAATGATTGTGGGCTATATATATATATATATGAGTGTTTTCTATGCCTAGTGAAATGTACTTTATATGATATTTTATTTTATACATAAATAAATTAACTAAGATTTTTTACCAATATAATATTTTCATGTAAATATAGATTTTTATAATTAAAATTTATTTGAATGATCAATATATAGGAATTACAACATATATCATAGAAAGAAAACAAATTTTTTATTTGATTATATTAGTAATTATCATTAATTATATAATTATTTAACTGTATGAAATATTGATAGTAATGAAATATGATTAACTATTGAGTAAAATACATTAATTCATTGTATATGTATGAATAATTAATTAATAATGATCACATGGTTGCTTTTAGAGAATATTAAATGCAATAGAGAACAAAACAACTTCGAATTTTTCATCTATCATGAATCATGGTACATAAAACTTTTAAGTTGGATACAAAGTTTCATCTAGAAAGGATTTAAAATCCCTCTAAACTATATAAGTTATTTGATATGGTTGATAACCAGTTTTTCAATACTAATAAATGGATAGTGGTACCTTACCATATACCCTTTTAGTGTGAAACTATTTTCATAGAATAGAATAAAATAGTCCTTTTTTATTTAAAAATCAATGAACTGTTTATAGTGTCATTTGTTATTAAAATACATAATCTCATATGATATTACTATTTTCCATTCAACCAATTTTATCAAATTTTTAGGGTAATTTAGATCATTGTTAATCCACCCCATGATTTAATCTTCAAAATGTATAATAATGGTTATCCCTCTTTTTCTTTGATTTCATGTTATTTGGATATAAGTAAACTAAATTTGAAAAAAATATTATATTTTGTTAATAAATTTTATAGGTGGTTGAATATTTTATTAATAAATTATTATAAATAGTAATACATAGGTATTTTAATAGGAAATTCCTCCTCTCAAAAATATAATTTAATTTTATAGGTTTGTAGTGGCCTGGGGTAGAGTTATACTGAATGAAAAAATATATTATTATAAATAATTTTTATTTTCTATGAATCTATATATAACATGGTGTTTGATTAAATTTATATTTTTACATCATGAATATTTATAATTTTAATGGTTTTCCTTTATTTGGATACATATTTTCTATTTGTTATTTTATATTGGAATATATCAAGATAGTTATTTTAATTTCATGAATATATTTATAACGTCTAAATTTTAATGATATGAGGAAGGGGATATATCTTAATAAAATTTTCATACATGTGACTCATTTAATTGATGATGTTTGAAACTTATTGGTATAGGGTTGATAAAATCCCTCATAATGTTTTCTACCCTTTTAAAATATGAGTGTGCATTTGGGAACATGATTTGTTTTCCCCTTTCCTTATACCAATGTACCATAAGCATAAAAACATTTATTTATTAGTTATAGTGGAAAATATTCATAGGATTTCTTAAAATTGGAATAGTGTATTCCCATTGTAGCATTATTAATGGAATAAATCTCATAAAAATATGTTACATTTATTTTGAAATTATATAGTTAAATGAATGGTTTAATATTTTATTACCTTACTTTATTTTTTTTATAATTTCATATAGTATGTGATATGATAGATATATATGGGTTTGGTAGTGATTACTTACAATGTATAAAGTAACGGAAAATAGCATGTGTCTTATTTGATGTGTATAAACTATGTTTTTAGTGATCTATGAAATTGAAATGAAATGATACATTAGGGTTTATGAACCCTAAATCTTGAAATTTTACTAGCTTCTAGATCAAGTTGTTCTCAACCTCTATGAAGAATAACATAGGTTCTTTTGTGTTACATTTTCCATATAATATATATGGTATCTAAATTTACTAAATTATAGTGTCATTTTTTTTGTCTAATAGTTTATGGGAATCAAGATTATGTATTTTTTTTTTGTTTCTATTGGTCTATATAAAAATTATTTTTTTGATATATTTGTACTCATATTATTTGTACCCATTGACCAAAAATTATGAGGTATTAAAAAATTTATACTTATGAACTATTCATGATATATTTTTAGAATAAGTATCTGTTGTTATATATTTTACTCAAATAATTGAAAATCGCTCCCAATATAATTTTATTTATCCATCTATGATTAACCCATCCTTTTGAGATCGAGAAGCATATTCTTTATCTTCTTTCCTTTCTAGGAAAACCTTGAAATCCATAATGGGTCATTATAAAAAAATCAAATAATGTATGGGGAAGTTGAGTATAGGGCTATCTAGGTAGTTAGAATGATTATTCTCATGAATTAAACAATAAATGTACTTTTCATGTATAATTATGATGGAATAATATGTTATTAGAGTAATATGGGTTTGATTATGTCATATTTTCTAATAAATATTTTTCTTTTGAGACTCATGTATCATGTTTATCCATTTTAAGGTATGAAATTATTGGATACCATCACATTAAATAATTATTTTCCTTTTAATTAACTATATTAATATTTTCAAAATTTTATTATTCAAAAAACTAAATTATAAATAATTTCCATTATTGAATTATTTTTTTATTTATTACATTAATAACATGTAACAATTGATTTATTTTAAAATTAATACCCTATAAAATCATTTTTTATGTTTAATAAATAATTTTTGTAAATATAGGTTTTGAAAATAAATATTAATTTGTATATGTATTGTTTGGGAATATGAATAATGTTATTTTTTGTAGTGAATGGGTTTACTCAATCAATTATGATATTTAATTTTAATTAATAATTATATTCTTAATTAAATGATAGTGATAGTGTGAATCCCAACATTAATATTGTCTATAAATCTATGAGGACCACCTATATCCATAATGGAATAGTTTTTTGTCTCTTATATACCCTATTCAATTACATCCCCAAAATTTTGAGGATATATCAGGCTACTAGATAAGAAGGAATTGATTGAACATATATATTACATCAATGAGATCATTAAGAACCTTGATTGTGTCATTGTATGACCATAATCTATTATTCATAATTGGGTTGTTTTTAATTGTTATTAATTTAATATAAAATATATTTAATTCATAGGAATAACCTAGAAATATAATCAGGACTTGATAATTGAAAAAGTACCATGTAAATTTTTTTGAGAAATATATCTGGAATTCAGGGAAATCATGGAATTGAAAATCATTATGATGATAAATGATATAATATTAACTAACCTATTACCTAAGATGGAGCCAAATTATATTCCTCCATATCATATAAGACCTACTAAGATTATATAGAAAAAAATATATATTCAAGGTTACTGAGGAAAAGTGTTTTATAGTATTTATACTTTACCTTGGGATTATTTTAAACTCTTCTCTATGAATTCCTCTAGAAGATTTTACTAATGAATAGATTATTAGGGACTAAACAATTTGATGATGAAAAAAATATCAATTTATAGGAAATTAATATTTAATGTATCCACTCAATGGAACTATATTATTTAAATGATTTAATTTCACTATAGATATCATGAAATTCATGTAAGATTATAGGATATCCCTAAAGTAAAGATTCAATGCTAAAATAGAAATTTTGAGTGTGTAGTAATTTATTTTTTTACTACTACTTCAGTATGATACATGACCAGCTAAAAGGTAATATATCACTAAAATGTGGTGTGATGAACATGTGAATCTCTTTAAATAATTACTTTATTAAAATTAAGATCGTGAATTGTAAAATTCATTGGAAACATCCTTCTAAATCTCACTTTCACCCATATAAAACTAAAATGATATAAATATATGAAAAATAAATTTACTATGTCTACCACAAATGTGGTTATATTCCCATTAATGTGTCTATTTCTGATTGAATAATGATATTTTATCACTAAAATAATGTGATTAAATGTGAAGGGATGAATATATCCATTAATATTATTAAGTCTATTGGATATGGGAAAATTAAATCCCCAACTCTATCAAATCTATCGATGTGATTATAAGTTAAGGGTAGAATAAGTTGATGACTCTAGTAAATCTATCACTATGTAGATATTCATATATGTTCCCAAAAATTCTAAATTATATTCCCCTAACACTGTAAATATGATCCTCATTTGAAATATATGATGTCACAACATCTATGTGATGTCAAAAACTATTTTTTCCATTATATTAATGGCACCACTTCATGAACATCATCCATCTTCTTAATCTTTTATAATGATCAACTTATTCATGGGAAGGTGCATGAATTCATTATACTCTTCCTTTTGATCATTCTTGAAATATTTTATTACTATTTATAGGTACTTCTAAACCCCCTCTATTGATCATTATTTGGATGAGTTTCATTTATGAGTGTTTTGGGTGAAATTTTGGGAATTCTAAAGTACTTTTGGGTTGTACATGGTTGGGACATGGTTTTTCCAAACTGTGTGCCCTACTTGTTTAAATTTTTCAAACCCAAGTTGTGAGGGTTTACATGGTTGGTGAATTTTTTGACAAACCATTCACCCACCAAGGTGAAACTGTGAAACCCCACCAGCAAGGGTGCATATTTTGACAAACAGTACAACCATTCTTAGGAAACCTTGCGTTCATCTTTTAATTAATCCTAAAATTCATTAAAAATTTTGAATCACCCTTTTTATCCCCTGCTCAGTTCAAAAAGAACCTATAATATCTTTCCTGGTCTTTGGGTATCTTAAGGGATAATTTTATCTCCTCCAAACACCTTACAAGGTAGATTAAAGCAAGGTAATATTCAATCAGTTATTTTTTGGTAAGTTTCCTCTTCTCTTTATTTATCTCTAGCTCTCTCCTATCTCCTCCCTAGAGTTTATTATATCTCCATGTTTTATAGGATCTATTATAATTTGTTTTAGATCTTGAATCTAGGTTGGATTCATAGATCTTCATTTCTGACATTCTTTATTGGAGTTTCCAATTTTGGTATTTGTGTTTTGTTGTCTTGTGATCTACAGTAAGTGATTCTATTTATGGTTGGATAATTAATCTAACCTAGACTTTCTTAATTGTTTTATTTGCTTCAAATTAAATTTTGAAACCATAATTCTATATGGATTTGAGTTTTAAATTTATTTGGAAATAAATTAAGTAAAACCCCCAATTTTCGTGAATTGGGGTGTATTTTGGATTTGATGAAATTGATGGAAAATTGTGAAATTTAAACTTTGGAATTTAAATTTTGAAATTGATTTCGAGGTTCTATTTTTGAAAAATTTAATAAATTTTTTTTATAGAAACCCAATGGTTTTATCTTGAAAAAATTCATGATTTGATTAAAAACTGATGTATTGATTTTTAAGTATAAACTGGAATATTGAAATGGAAAAATCATTTGAATTGTATTTTGAACCATTTTGAAATAAATTTCCCATTATTGGTTGATGTTAGAGCACATTAAAGCCTAGGTAGTTAGTGAGTTATTTGGTACAACACTCTATTGACTCTTTACAACTCTAATAAGACCTGGTGTAGTAGTTCACATCCCAGATGGGATAGTGATGAGTCCTTTTTAACTAGTGTCTTAGGGACATCTGTACACGTATTATCGTGCTTCACTTATTCAAATTTATGTGGATTCAACAAATTAGAACTATAATACCTCTTTCAAGATGACCATGTTTCTCATTTTTGATTATGTGATATGTATTCCATTATAAACTATGTTACCAATGCCTTATGAATTTATATAAAATTTTTAATATAAAATGTTTAGTAATCCATTGTTTAAAATATTTCCATCATTTGAAATGTAAAGCATGATTTGTTTTAAATAATATTTTGAAATTCCATGGATGTTTATTTAAAAGTTTAAAGCTTTATTTGGTTAATTAATTGTGTCCAATTTTTACAGAATCCTTGGTGATACCCTACTGGTCTTTTAGCTCACATTCTAATTATGCCTTTGGGTGTTTTTAGATTATCTTATTATAGGTTTGATAAAGGGAAAAATTACACTTGGATGTGATTATTATTATTGATAATTGTGTCTTGAGTTGCTGAGTCCATTGAGAAGTGGGATGTTTATCCTATTTTCTAGAATATTTTGGTTGTTCTTTGGGTTTATTTACCTGTTTGACTTTTGATATAGTTCTCACTGTGAAGTTTTTCTTTTATGCATACTGACTTGTATCTCTAGATTTTTTCTTTTGTGGATAATTTTTTATCACATTCATGTTGTGTGATTCCAGATGCTAGTCACCAACCCTTGGGAAGCAAGAACACCCCTTGGGATGTGTCAGACCAGATTGGTTATCTGGTTGCCAGGGTATCTAGGCTGGTTCATGATAATGTGGTATGAAATGTGAAGGTTAAGCATCATACCTTGACATTAGTGTGTATTTGTGTAATATTTTCAGGACATAGGTGGTAGTTGTGATTGAGTTCCTAGACATCTTTGATTACAACAACCCTTAAGTCCCCATGTGTGGTTTAAGAGAGTCATATTGAGGATTAGTTCTAGTATTCTTCTTTAATTTGATTTGGATAGATTTAAATCCCAATATTGATTGTCTATATGATGGGATTAATTTTCCTTATTACTCTGTTTGAGTGTTAATTTGATGTATTCAATACTGCCTACTAATTTATTATTGCATCATTCCTCTAAGAAGACATGGGTATAATATCCATTAGGAAACTGCTAGAAAACCTTAGTGATCAAATCCTCTTGTGGAACAGGACCAAGTTAAGGTTATCATGTGTGTTATCCAATATCTGGGACAAACACCTCCATTAGTTCCCATTTAGGCTCTAGATATGGAATATCAAAGGGATGTTTTATAGAATCATGATCCAAAGTTATTTTTCCAGAATCCTCTAGTGTTATAAGGATATAATAATCCTTAACTGGATGGGGAATGGTTGTGGGATACCATGATTTTTTTGTGTTCTTGGAGACACCGGTTGAAATCAAGGTGAAATGTACGAACCTCAATCTAGAGGGAACTAGCTGAAGATAGTTGGACAATATGGTGATAAAATATTGTCACAATGGATTAGAGTGGAAAGAAATAAAAGTTATTTTCACTGACCAATTCTTTTCGTATTCTATGGTGTTGGTTAAGGCTTTAGAGTTCATCAAGATTGAGTAGGCTAACAAAATAGTGAAAAAATATTAAAACAATTTTGGTGATACTGTTTTGTTTGCACCTAAAATTGTGTCGTATAAAAAGATGAAGACACTATAGTTCAAGCGGAGTCTTCAATATAATATTCATTCTCGGGTCATCTTGATAAAGAATACTTCTTATGCTGTTTTTCAAGATAGAGTGTTAATAATTGGGATAAATGTGGCTGGGGAGTTGTGGTTTACGAGAGTTCCTTTTTCTATCAATTTCAGTTCTATGAGTTCCCATAAATGGAAGCAGAAGAATGAAAATCCTCATGGTGGTTCTCAATAGAAGGTTTTTTCTATACCTTCTACAGTTCATAGAAGATTACCTTTGATTTTATACCTATGTGATATTATTGGGAACTCAAAATGGGTTTGCATTAAGGCCCCCGAAGTATGTGGTTCATGTGGATTCATAGGTCACTTGTAGAAGTTCTTCCATATCTTTTATACTGAATATAGTGTAATGGGATCATTATCTCCTACTAAAACTATGTTTCAATTATATGATTTAGTAATAAAGGGTTTACAACCATATTTCTATTCAAATAAGCTTATTCACGCAGTGTAAGAGTCTCTAGAGGAAGTAGTTATGGGTTCAGTGATTGTGGGAGGTAGCATCACTATAGATTCATCATTAGTGACTAGTTTATTTGATACCAGTTCATTTAATTCATTTATATAAACCTATTTTTAAATTTTCTAAATCTTTATATGGATATTGTTTCTTATGTGATGGATATTACTACACCCCTTAGAATGAGGAGAGAGGAGGGTCTCCATAATACCTCTTGAGTTTTATAATTGTAATATTTATATCTTGCTTGATATTTTATGGTTCTTAACATGAAAACTCTATAAGTAATATATGGTATGGATTTTCTTATTTCCAATAAATCCTAGATTGACTTTTATCTTCGATGGGTCTCATTTACTGCACCTAATAGGGTTTTCCATATCTTTCAGGGAGAACAAGAACCAAGTTTGATTATAGCTAGGAATTCCTATCCAGAGTTGGGAAAAGTAATATATGTGTTCACTTTTTATCTGGATTTAGAATCATTTAGAAGTGGTGTCTATTAATTTTTCATCAATTTTCCCAACATTTTTTCATTCTTATTTATCAATTTTTCCACCTGTTTGGGAGGTAAAGTTTTATATTGATTAAGTTTCATGTATTTAGCTAGTATCTATTCTTTCTCATTGAATGGTGCCCATTGAAATGAAAGAGTTAAATATTTTGTTATTGAACTTCTATATAAATTTTTTATAATCTCGAGTGTTTCACCTTAGGTGGCACCAGTTCTCCTTATTAATAAAATTGATGGGTCACTTCGCCTATGTTTTGATTACCATAAACTCAATCGAGTCACAGTAAAGAACATGTATCTGTTTCCACAAATTAATGATCTTTTTGATGAGTTTAATGGGTGAAGTGGTTATCAAATATTTATCTTTGATTTGGTTACCACTAGTTGATAATAAAATACTCAGAATTTCATAGAATTTCTTTTTGGAGAAGGTATATCCATTATGAGTACCTTGTCATGAAATTTTTCTTACCAGTTCTCCTATAGTATTTAAATATTTAAGGAAAAGAATTTTCGATGTGTATCCTACTACTTTCAGGGTAGTATTTGTGGATGAAATCCTTCTTTACTCTATGTTCATGGAATGTCATTTGTTTCATCAGAGAGAAGTTTTGGAATTTTTTAGAAATCATTGATTATATTCTAAGATATAAAATTTTGATTTCTAGATTCGAGAAGTGATTTTATTGGTACACATGGTGTCAGAACAGAGTATCTTCATTGATCTTGATAAGTTTAATTCTTTTATTGCATGGGATAATCCAAGAAATGTTTTTGAGATATAGATATTCTTGGGTTTAGCTGGATATTATTGTTGGTTTCTTTAAAACTTCTCAAAGTTGACTTCTTTGATGACTACTCTAACTCAAAAGGTAGTGAAGTTTTCTTGGGATGAAAAATTTCAGAGTTTTTTTTTTTGAGATGTATCATCTTTTGAAAAATACACCAGTGTTGACTCTTACATGGGTCGAGCATGGCTATGTGGTCTTCTTTGATGCATCATGATCGAGTTTGGGTTGTGTTCTTATGCATAGTGATCCTGTAATCGGTTATGGATCATGTAACATTAGGACACATGAGAAGAGTTACCATACCCATAACCTCAAACTAGGATCCATGATTCATATGCCTTATAGTTAGTGTACTTGCCTTTTTAGAGAATGGTTTATCATTTATTATGACCACAAGAGCATGAGGTAAACCTTATCTCAAAAATATATGAATCTACTCTAAAGGAATTGGGTGGAATGCTAGAAACCTTTTGACTGTCACATTGACTATACCCCAAGGAAAGGGAATATCATTATAGATGCATTGAGCATGAATCTTACAACCCTATCCATGAAAGAATCATCAAAAGAGTATAAATTGATGTCTCTTTTTTCACAATTGAATATTAGAGTTTGGGAATTAGGGACTGAAGTTGTTTTGTCTAGTGTTTGGTTGACTTCTGCTCTTTGTGAGAAAATATTTCAAGAATAGTATCATGATGACCAGTTCCATAGAATTAGATTCTCTATTAATGGTTAGGAGACCATTGTTGACTCTTTTTTCGTCACGGAGTAATTCCAGGATATTAGAATCTTGTTTTTTGTCATTAGTGGGATAGAAATATGTGATGGGGGATTTCCATAGTTCCTAGTGCAGTGAACCCAAGAACCATGAAGATATTCTCTGACATGAGG
The DNA here is from genome assembly GCA_963277665.1 of Viscum album. NCBI lineage: Eukaryota > Viridiplantae > Streptophyta > Magnoliopsida > Santalales > Viscaceae > Viscum > Viscum album. Next base: position 1,413,870,396 of record OY728159.1, on the reverse strand, counting down.
CATTGCTTTTTGTGTCCATGTATCAGATGGGGAATTTCATAATTCATCTCTCATTTTTATACATTCTTATATGTCAAGGCTGAGCACCATAACCCTTTGGGTTTTCTTTAGAAACTTCCAGTTACACCTTGGAAGTGGGATGAGAAACCTATGGAATTTGTTGTTGGGGTTCATCATACCCAAAAAAAATAAAAATGTGATATGGGTTGTGATCGATATGTTGACTAAATTGGCTCAGACTATACACATTAAAACCAAATTTGAAGAGATGGGAAATCTATACGTGAAAGATATTTTTCATTTATAGGGAGTTCCATCTTCTATTGTTTCTTATAGAGATCCCTAGTTCACTTCTCTCTTTTTGGGTGACATTTAAGATGCATTGGGATCTTAATTCCTTTAAGTATGGTTTACCACCCACATTCATATGGCCAGATAGAAAGAGCTATAAAAATTCTTGAGGATATGCTCTACACCTATGTTCTTAAATTTTGTGGGGAATGGGATGACCATCTGGGGATGGTTATGTTTTATTATAATAATAGTTACCATTTTGTGATCAGAATGGCCCCTTTTGATACCTTGTATGGTCAACCTTGTAAAAATATACTGTGTTGGTAAAAAATTGATAAAAGTTACTTGGTTAGAAGGATATTTTTTCAATAGGTGATAGTAAAGATTCAATTGATTCATTGAATTGTGTTGATAGCACTGATTCAGTTTAAGTATTATGTTGATATTTTCTATAAACCATTGGAATTTTCAGTTTGTGAATAGGTGTTCTTGAAAGTCTCACCGAGTTTGGGTCATCAATTTCTTGGGAGGCAAGGGAATATTTCTCCTCATTTTTTTGGGAAATTTTTAGGTTATTGAGCTATTAGAGAATGAAACATATTATTTAGAGCTTCCACTATAGATGACGTCAATACATAACTTGTTTCATGTATCGTAGCTCAAAAATTACCTTTTTGATCTATCTCATGTTCTAAGCTGGAGGGATCTTGATGTTGATTTGGATTTATCTATGACTGAGCATCTAGTTTGGATATTTGATTCTAAAACCAACATACTTCATGGGAGTATGATACCTCTAGTTCAAGTGCTATGGAATCATAGTTCTGATACACATGAGATGTGGGGGAGGTAGGCTCTAATTAGAGAGCATTTTCCTCATCTTTTGTCATGGAATCTTCTTAATAAGATTAATAGGAAAATAATGTTTCTATGGTGGGGAGGTTGTAACATCCTATTACTATTTTCAGGTACTCATAAACCCCCTCGTTTGAACATGCTTTGTTTGGGTTTCATTTAGAGGTGTTTTGATTGAAATTTTGGAAATTATGAAGGGATTTTGGGATATTCATGGTTGGATCAGTATTTTCTCAAACCATGATCCCTAATAGAGAAAACTATGAAAAAAATTTGTGGTGATAGTTTTCACAGGTGGGGCATTATTTGAAAAATCATGTGCCCACCAAGTACAAACCATGAAACCCCACTAGCAGGGGTGCATGGCTAGGGTTCATGGTTTGACAAACCATGAGGCCCTACCAAAGAAATTATACATATAGCTTTTAGTTAATCCAAAAATTCATTACAAATTCCCCCCCCCCACCCCCATTTATCCCCCACTCAGACCTAACTCATATTGGAATGTTTTACTGCATCATTGAGTCTCTCAAGGACTCTTTTTTGGGCCTCCAAACCCCTTTTATGGTGGATCAAAGATAGGAGATCATCATTTGGTCCTTTCTTAGTAAGTTTTATCTTCTCGTTCTCTATATCTCTCTCTCCTCTCTCCTCAATAGGGTTTATTAGATATCTCTGTTTTTATAGGATATAATATAAATTGTTTTAGATCTTGAATCTAGGTTTGATTCATGGACCTTCCTTGCAGCCATTATTTATTAGAGTTTCTTATTTAGGACCTTATGTTTTGTGATCTATGGTAGGTGATTCCATTTATGTTTCAACGAATAATATAAACTTGAATTTCTTCATTATTTTATTTTATTTCAATTAATTTGAAAAAACAAAAATCGGTGTGGATTAGTGTTTTAAATTAATCTGGCATGAAATTAAGGGAAACCCCCAATTCCCATGAATTGGGATATAATTTGGATTTGATGAAACTAATGAAAAATTGAAGATTATAAATTGTCGAATTTAAATTTTGAAATTGTTTTCAAGGTTCTATTTATGAAAATTTTATTTAAATGGATTTGATAGAAACTCAATGGTTTATCTCAAGAAAAGAAAATATTGTATTAAAACCCTATGTATTGGTTTTTAAAGAGAAATTTTTATATTGAAAATAAAAAATGGATTGAATTGTTTTTTAATAGTTTTAAAATAAATTTCCCATTATTTATTGATGGTTGAACACATTCAAGACTAATTATATAGTGAGTTATTTAAGATAGCACTCTATTGAAGCTTTACAACTCTAAAAAAACCCAGTGCAGGAAGTCAAATCCTCGATGGGATGGTGATGAGTCCTCCTTGACAAGAATCTGATGGATGTTTGTACACATATTTTCATGATTCATTAATTTTAGTGTGTGGTAATATCATAACCTTGAAATATCATACCTATTGGTATATGATCGTGTTTCTTTTTTGGATTATGTGATATATATTCCATTGTTTGTAAACTTCTTTAAAAATTCCTTACGAATTTATTTAAATTGTTTTATATAAAATGTTTATAAATCCATTGTTTAAAATTTCTCTGTCGTTTGATATATAAATCATTATTTTTTATAAATATGCTTTGGAAATTTTATTCCTATTTATTCAAAAATTGAATGCTTTATTTGGTTAATTAATTATGTCCTCTTATTATAGAATCCTTGGTGAGACCCTATTGTTATTTTATCTCACACCCTACCTATGCCTTCGGGTGTTTGTAGATTATCTTCTTCCAGGTTCGAGCGTAGTGAAAGAACAACTTAGTGGTGGTTCTATTTATTGATCCTTGAGTTTCGAGATGCTAATTTCATAGGGTAATGGTTTGTTTACCCTATTTTCTGGTACTTTGATGTTGTTCTTTGGGTTTGTTTACTAATTTTACTTATGGTACAGTTCTTCATATAGAGTTTTTTTGTGTTCATACTGAGTTGTATTTCTATATTCTACATGTTTCCAACCCTTGGGGACTGGGAATTCCCTATAGGCTATGTCAAGAGTAGCCTAGTTATCAGGGTACTAGGGTATCCATTTTGGTTCATAAAAGTTACATAATACTTTTTTGAATCATTGAAAATAGTAGATACATATGTGTCTTTATACTATTGATTATCTAGGGAAATGACACCTAGAAATTGCTTTTTCTTTTCAATATAGCATAATATTTAAAAGCCGTATATTCAACAACATTTAAATTAACACCACTTCTTTTATTAGTCATACAGTTTTACCAATTGAATATTTTATTCTTTAATTCAGATATGTATTTCAATCCTTTAGGTTCTAAAAAATAATTTCCCAATTAAAAATATGTCAAATGGACTTCTGAAAAAGGATCCAATTTTGATATTAAATAGTTACTTGAAGTATTATATTTTGAAATCCTGGAATTTTGTTCTATGATTCTATCAAATTTTTAATAATTTATGACATTTTCTAACTTTACTTGAATCATAGTTCAATATGCAAATTTAATCTATGTATAAAAACTCATCATCGTCGAATAAAAATCTCTATAATTCTATCATTTATTAGAACTAATAAATCTTATATATGAAAAAATATATCTTATGTGCCACAATAGTGGGCCCAAAAATCATGCATATCCTCATAAATATATTTTGTATACTTTTGAGGATATTATACATTCCAAGAATAATATTATATATATATATATATATCTAATTATCTTATATGTAATAAAAAATATCACTTATATCATAGTATATTTAACACATGTAAAAGTTATATACTAAAATATCATTTGTATCAATTAAAAGATATGATGTACTATAAATTATATGTATTTTATGATCTAAATATAGTTTATATTCTTATAATATCTTACATATAATTTTAAGAACATTTTTTCTTTCATTTCAATATGAACATCAGCATATATCCACTCTACACCACAAATATATTCTATATTCATGGGAATATGTTACATATTAATATTAATGTCTTATGTACCACTACTAGAATGTTACAAACCATATCTTATTCTAATTATTTTCAAAATTTTATAAAAACAATGCATCCCAATATTCTTATTTGGGGATTTATACTCAATTACTATTATCTTCATCCACTCAAATTCTTCTCAAATCACATTAATGACACATTTAAATACAAAAAAACATTATATATAAAATTAAATCATGCTAAATCATGGTTGAGAATAAATAAAAAACACATTAAAAATTTTTATGGTTACTTCATTCTCCACATTTAGATTTTTTTTAACCCCAACATCTCACACCAAATATCATAAAATCATATCTTTTTTCATAGAGAAGTATCATTCAACCAAACTACATCAAAAAGAAACATATGTGAGATATTTTTATTCCCATATAAATATTAAATTATGGAAAAGATAATTTTATTCTCTAAACCTCAATCATCTCAAATACATCTTCTCCTTGTAACAAAAACATCTTTGGATTAACAAAAATTAATACAGAAGAGTTGAATACAATTATTTACCATTGGAAATAAAATCCAATGGAAACTAGAGAATGCTAAAACTCCCTATAATAGAGGGGAAGGATATTCATTAATATTCATCCTTAAGAATTAAAATGTGTCATATAGTATGTAATGTCTAAAAATATTAGCAATTTAATCTCTTTTAGTAATTAATTCTAGCATTTCATCTCTATTTGGAACATTTCCTCTGATAATGAGATATCAAATTTGTTTGTGGTTGATTTTGTAGTCATACACAGTAATATTGAAAAGATAAAATAGACTTTAATTATAACATGATATTCTTATTTGATAATAAATTTTAAATTTCTAGTCTGGAAGTCTCACTTCATCCAATTCCCTTATATAGATAGCTACATACCTAGACTCTGTGGTATATATAGTCACTGGGTTTTTCTTCTTATAATTCCATCTCTTGTAGTCTTATAATATACATATATATATCACATTAAAATTATTTCTAATAATTAAAATCACCATTCCAATCTAATCTACTGTATTCAAATGGGTTTAGGTTGTAACTACCTTTCTCGATTCACAAAGAAAAGAACAATTCATTGTATGACCTCATGTGCATGTCTCTATATAAAAGATGTTATTAATTAGTTGATAGGGTTGACATTATAAAAATTATGTATTATACCCTTGATATAATGTTACCATCGATAAAAATTAAAATTTATATACTGATAAATAAATCACCAAAAGAATGAAACATAATATAATATAATAGAAAAATACATAACCTTAAATATTATAGTATGATAAAAAATCCATACATACATGTCTGGAGGATCCCCACATGTGGGTTTTAAATAAATTTGATTAATAAATGAATTTGAGGGTTTATTGGCCCTGAGATATTGGTGAAACAAACATTTTTTTTGGGGGCATAACATATCCAAAACTAAGATAATATAATTCAAGTGAGGAAATTAAAGTATCTATGAGAATCAAGAAGATATAAATAATATCATTGTGTTCTACTTTATTTCTCCCCCACGTAGGTATGAAGATTACCAAAAAAAATTATTCCTAGACTCTATATGTGGATCATAAAATCCTCTAACTATTATTTACCCATGTATGTCAACTAATTTTGGAAAATAGGGTGGTCAAACCCATAATAGTTATTATTAAGGGTTTTATAGAAAGTATCTTTCCTCCTTGGACACCTAATAATTGTGGATAGAATAGATAATGGAGAAGTAAACTTTATATAATTATATTTGAATTCACATAGTGACCAAATAGACTTAAAAATCATAAGTTATGGTCATTTACACATGTGATTCATTTTTCATCGATATAATAATGTTAATGTGTTATTTTCCTTAATATAAATATGATTGTTCATGAAAGACCCATCCATTAACCATCAATATGTAACTACTACATGGAAACATATCATCTTCAAGGTAATGAAACCCATTTTTATAGTCTGACTGAAGTCACTTGATTTTATTCTTTTTTGTGTTGAGGTACTGGTGATAAATTATAGATATATAGTAATTTCCCATCCTTTGAATCACTTAGTTACATCACAATTAACATAATTTTTGATCACATGATGTTATCACTTTGTAGATAGATGATGGATATTTTTTATGATCACATAAATATTTTATAACCACATATTCTGGGGTGGATGTTATGAGGTATATCCTATAAATACCTAATATTCATATCAATAAAGTACATATGGGAGGACATTGATAATGTTTTCGATTATAAAACCCCTATGTCTACCAGAATAATTGGTTTATTTAGAGCGGTCATACTTTAAGAAATCCATTAAAAAAGATTATACATAACTCTAGAGTTTAATATAGAGATATGTGGAGTTTACTATAAATAATATACATGGAATAATCGCTATACAAAAATATTTTCTTAGTTTCCTGAATAAGGTATTTTATGAATGACTCATGTGAAGGTTCTTTATAATCGAATCATGTGATTTTATTTTATGATGGATTCTCATGAAATAAATTTATATAACATTCTTCTAATAATATATGGTAAGGACTCCCATGAGTTTCCATATCATAGAAAATTTAATGTTAATCCTTTCAAAAACCATCATTAAAAACCATAATCAAACTATGCCTTTTATCATAGAACCTTACATTTTATAAGAAATTTGCAAAACCTATAGTCTTCTTCATCTCTGTCAAATAGTCCCACCACTTGAATAATTTAACCTATGGTGGTTCATATTTTAAATTAACGCAACTAAAATTATCGTAGCCTCTCTATCATTCATCCTTCTACCTTTTTAATCTACTTAGTCTAAATTTATATAAATTACCATATTAGATTCCATTAAATGAGGTTAGAACCCAAAAATTACTACTCTATCAAGGAATATTCCATATCCTATGGAGATATATTACCATTATATGAACACCTACATACATCACATAGATCATGTATTACACTAATCATATATATCACCTAGATTTAAAATCTAACTTATAAGGATAACTATTTATTATATTCAGGTAACCTCTTGATAAAAACGTCTTTAATGGTAGTCTAATGGTGAGATATCCTTTAAATAATGATTCTAATACTCATTTAAACATATCACTTCTCCACTAATATCTATTAATCCCTTTTCATCCACATAGTAATCCAATGATATATATAGGCCTCCAATTAGGTGTAATCCCCACACCCTTTCTCACTGGGTCATAGTCCTCATGAGTCTAGAAATGCCTCCCTATCTATGAACAAAAATATAGTAGGTGGGTAGGTCCTTCCATATAGGTGAAAGATCTAAAACTCTCTTTACCTAATTCCATTATAATAATGAGTAGTTTTGGGCCACCAATTATGTGTTAGTAAAAACCATACCTTATTGTATATATTAATTACCAAACATCATGAATAGAAAATGGATTCAAATGATTAAGTAAAACACTAACCATTTCGAAAACCCTTTCTCATAGATTACTTGATACATGATTTCAAACTATATAGAATATTTTCTTTCCATGCAACATTAAACTTTATGGACTGTTCATACCACATAAACCAAAACTATGAAACTAAAACTACATTAGAATTGTTTCATATTAACAAAGATACATGGGAATCCTATCTATGGTTGAATCCCAATAACAAATATGACCCTATAAAATGACCATAAAAGAAACGTAAATAGAACCTAGATGTATGGACTTAAATTTCAAATCCCAGGATCCAATAATGCATTTCCATAAATGGGATTTAATTTCCCAAAGACAAAAAACCTTCAAAGTAACTTCACTTCAATTTCCATTGTTTTATTTTAATAAAAGACACTTTTAGGGTAAGTGGGAACCGAGCAAAAGATCCATAGTTCACGTATAACCCCCATCCACATGACACACCTCATACAAAATTCAAAATTAAAACTTTCAAAATTAAAAACCAAAATTCAAAAATACAACAAAAATTTACATTGAACCACAATCTACCCTCCTCGATCCAACCTTGAACCTCACCACACTGCCATCATCATTTCACAGGCCGAACAATGCATCATTGTAACTTCTATCACACCTCACATAAACAAATACATCATTCTCATCATCATATCACCATCCATCACTTCTCCAACGTCATCCACCAGAATGTAGAAACCCATCACAGAAACATTATGACGTCCAAAAATACTAGACCATTGTCATCATCAGTTGAACCCAAACTTGTATTCAATGGTTGAATCATCATCACTATCAACCTCTTGAAGCCTCCCACTCGACTAACAACCCAAATAATCTTGAAGACATCCACGTAAATCCTCCTTGGAGAGAAAGGAAGACTCCAAGATTTATAGTAGAGAAAAATTTGGCATTTTTTGGGTGAAGCAATGGAAATAACCTCTGGGAATAGTCGACACTAAAAAAAGACAACACCGGCAGAGAAATAACAAACAACCTCGAAACAACTAAACAATCAGTAGAAAAAACAACATACCAAACCCACCACAAAACACTTCCAAATATACTTAACACTACATTGAGGAAGGAATAAAATATGTAAATAGAACCAATTAAACCCTAAAGAAAATGGTATCTAGACAAGAACATGTAAAAACCTATAAAGAAACCAAGAAAACAAGGTGAAAATGAATAAGAAAATAAGATTAAAATGGGGTTTAAACCCTAAAAGTATAATAAGGAGATGTGAGGAGATCCACAACCACCAAACTATAATTCCCAAAAACACATTGAATCCTATACTCTTAATATGACCTAGAATGGACCTGTTGATTGTGAGTTTAGAGCACAGAAGCAGCCAAGAAAGAACCATCACACCATAATTACCTCATTAAATTACAATATGTTAACATGTAAAAGAATGATAGTAAACCCCTGAATCATATATATGTTCACATTAATGCATGTATTTGATCTTTTACAGTAATAGTATTAAGAAGTATAGATAATAATTATAGGAAGGATTCATGAATACATAAAAATCATTTTTAGATTCCCATAGTATGTAATAGTTATATCCAAAATGAGAGATATGAGACTAAAATCAAATATTATAGACTAATGAATAAACGCAAGAATTATAGGTACATTATCAATGATATCCTTCCTCTAGAATTCCTAAAATGGTCAAAGTCATGGTTGTGAATTGGAAATATAATGGTTTACCTAACATGAATACTATACCTTTAAATGTGATTGATTGGACTTACAACTTAATTTTTTAGTATCTATTAATTATTATCTTATTCATGATACACATTATATATTTTAATAACTAAATTATATCAAATTATAATCACCAAATTCATTATTCAATACCATACTCCCTGGGAATATTGGTAATATATGGAAGAAACCTTATGATGTTATGGAAAACTATTTGACATGATAGAAATTTTCCTTAAGTAATACAAATGTCATGTTCATGGAGCCACAACATATGTAGTCATTTTCCTGTATCCTATATATCTATATATTTAATTTTTTGGTTATATATTTTAATCTCAATCACTCCCTCTTAACATTGGAGGTGGTATGAGATAGCCGCATGATAGTGAATCCCTAAGGTACATATTAATAATGATTGTCTATAATGAAGAATGTGCCTCATTTGGAGACATCCAAATTCCCTGAGTGAGTGTCTGAGGAAGCACACTATTGTTTACCTTCTATATCAAAGGGAGAATGAGGAGAAAGTAAACTATATCCTTGAAACCAAGAATTACTTTACTGAGATAGATATTGAACATGGTCATCATCATATATGTGCAACCCAAACTGTACAAGAACTTTATAGGATATTTTTGTGGTATTGGTTATCCAGAGTATGACACCTAGAATGATATCTTATTAGGGGAAACCCATTAGTATAGCATGAAATCCTATTGATTGTGTGGACTAATGGTCATTCCTACTGATTATTATTTATAAATATTAATTTTTACCTTGGGGAATCATCCAACTATTTCAATATATTTTTTCAATGAAGCAATATAATGTCTACCTTTGTTATTATTATGATTTTAAGAAAGATGTTCACCACATCATGGAAATTGTTCAAGATATACCATGGTGGGATGTTATTTAGGGTCTCCATTGGTAGTATGTCACTTTAATTCAACATGAGGACATATAAAATTCTATTCTTACCTCGATCACAAAGACCATGGATTCTGGGAAGAGAGCCACCTAATTGTAACAGATAATAAGAACTCATATGTGAGGCCATTCCCATGCTATTTACAACAAGTTTGTAGAAAACTGATGTATCCAAAAAAAATTACAAGGTAATTCTTGTATCATAAGTAGTTGAAACCCATATAGATTGAAAAAAAATCAAGGAATATGGGTTCAATATACCCATCAATATTTTTTAAGTGAATTAATGCATACATATTTCCTCGTAGTGGAATTCCACAAAATCTATTTCATAAAAAAATACATGCCTATAAAGAAAATATTGTTTTAGATATATGTATGGCATATGTTGGGAAACCCTATCCAATAAATGGGGGTATTTTACCCATAATACTATCTCTAGTATCATCCATTGGAATTATATATAACAAGATTACATATATACCTTCTATGAGGAAATATTTTAATCTTACCAATGATCTCTCATCAGTAAATATCATTATTATTAAACCAAATAATTTTTTGGTACATGATATGATCAAATAACATGAAAATAGGATACACATATAGATAATTCTACTCTCATAGAGATACTTTCACAACTCGACCCCCTGGGGAATCTTGTTCGGCACAAACTAGAGTGTGAAACCCAAATCCAAACTATGAAAAGTCAAGGGATGGAGAATATAACCATGTAGAAAATCATAAACATAAGATGCCTTTTCCTAAAGTACCTATAAAAATAAATAAATCTCCATACACTAGTATAATGTGGAAAAGATAAATAATGGATACTGTATATTTATGAATAACAACTAATCCCACATAGAGATATTAATGTCCAATTAGTTGAAGATGGAGGAAAACGAGAGGAAACCCTCGTCACCGCACCTCGTAGCTTCGACTGCCCTATCTCACCCACGCAGTGTCAATCTTCACTCGTTTGATGCATTTCGTCTCGAAAATCAAAGTTTTTCTGATCCAGAGGAAAAGAAGAAGGATCATGATGTGTTGAATAACATACCCTCTTTCAAGAGTTTCTCGGGGGGATCTTTCATTCCTCTTGCAAATCGCGCACCCCATCGAATCATTCAGAAAGGGTCAACAGCACATGTTTCAGCAACGGAGGATGCAATAGCTTCTAGGATTGATCTGTGCAAGCATTCATTTATCGCTCTCATCTCCTTAATGAAAGGTATGAAACCCTGGCGGACTTCTGATCTCATCTCTCGGCTAGCTGATATTTGGGGATTCAATGAATTCAAATGCGTGTCCCTCGGTAGCGGACTCTTTCACATTCTGTTTCCTTTGGCGGAGCTCAAAAGTAGTGCTTGGAGTATCGGCTCCATCAATCTCATGCCAGGTACTCTTAGACTTCATGAATGGAAATTTAATTACAACTTTCTTGATTTTAAGGATACCTGTGCGCAAGTTTGGATAAAAATACACGGTCTCAACTGGGTATTATGGCATGCTGAGATTTTGTTTGATATTGCATCTGCTATTGGGATTCCGATTAGAATGGATCATGTTACAGAATCAGTATGCTATGGTCATTTTTCTCGGGTCCTAGTAGAGATTGAACTTAGTTCTACCTTAATAGATAAAGTGATTTTATCTACTCAATAGGATGATATTTGTCTTCGGATTGAATATGAAATCACTTCGCCTTTCTGTGTTTCTTGTCAAATTATTGGGCATGAAGAATCTTCATGCAGAAGAAATGTTATTTGTGACAACTGTAAAATTAAAGGGCATGACTTGCAACACTGTAGGAAGACACCCAAACAAGGTATGGCACAAAGCATTGAGCAGAATAAGACGGCTGCTGTTATTGGTAATGATTCTGCTGAAAAGTCTCAAAGGTCTCTCGATGAACAGGCCAAAAAGGGATGTTTTGAAGAACATAATAAGACCAACTCGAAAAACAAGAAAGTTCTCTTATCCTGGGAAGATATTGCTGATGATATCCAGCTACCCATTGATGGAAATTCTGGTATAGATGATATGAATGGAGCCTCATTCAAAGAAATTTTGACAAGAGGTCTCAAATATGAGGAAGATGATGAATCAATTGATAGCCTAGATGACTTGGAAAATGCTGCTCAAGAAGATGCAGACTCCTACCTAAGACAAGAACAGATCTTGGTCAATTCCAAAAGTAGAAGAGGCAAGGAAAAGCTAGACCTTCCTATCTCAAGGAAATTTAAAGAAAGGAAAGAGGTCTCTGGTCAGTCTCTGTGTATAGTAGATAGAGAAACAACCATTGTTTCTACAGTTTCTCATGCCTCTCTTATGGGAATCTCCCCTCTAGAAGGTACTCCTAGAACCCAAGTTAAGTCCACTTTATTCCATGGTTTTTCATCAAAGTCTATTGCTAGTGTTTCTTCACCTTTACATGATAAGGAAGGTTGAGATACAACTTGTCTTACAGACTTGTTATCTTCTAAAAAGTCTATTTCTCAGGATATCAGGGGCACCCATAGCAAGTATCATAAACCAGCTCCAACTGGGCAGTATAAGCAGACAAGTTCGGAAACTGTCCAAGACTCCCCTGAACTGCATGTGGTCATTCCCAGTCTGGAGGGCAAAAAAAATGACATAATTTCAAGATCATCTCAGCCTTCACCAAGCTGTGACACCCCTCAATCTCAAATTCAGAATGTTATAAAATAGGTGAGTACCTATAATTCGTTTGAATTACTTGAATCTGCTAGTAGTGATGATGATAGGAAACCAGTGGAAGATCGGGATGGAGTTTAGTGTGTGAACATGGATGTAATGTCTGAGATCCCGGATGATGGTGGAGGTCCATGGATACAGGCAAAATCTGGGCAGAGGGGGAGACAACCAAGTGGAAGGGGTACTCAAACATCTCTTCACAGTATGAACACTCGCTCGCGAGTGCTCTGATGACTTTTTTATGGACCTGTTTTGTTGTTTTCACCTCTGTCTTTACTCCTTGTATGACTTTCTATTTTAATAATAGGGGCCTTTGTGCCTCAACCTTCTTAAAAAAATTAAAAAAAATAAAATAAAAACAAATCCCACATAAATGTGTAATAAAGTGAATGAAAGAGTAAAGTGAAAAAAAATACCTCCATTACTATATAATGAGTTCAACCTACTAAAAAAAGTGAATTGTTGTCAAGATGAAACTCCTAGAATCACTATCATTCCATCTAGTGAAACTATTCTCCCCTTATCTTGGTCCTCCTAGGCCCTCATCAAAAGTATTATCATCTACATAAAAATGAATCATGATGGAAGCACCCATGTAAGGGTGAGTATTAAAATAACTAGTATGGGACCACTAAATCACTATATAAATCATTTAATAGAGTCGTATCAAAACCCTAAAAGGTGATTCAATCATAAAGAAAGACAAAAACATATATATGCTCATACATATAAAAAAAAGTCTCAATGTAAGGTCATGTCCACACTACCAGCCTAAGATTCTACCCAAGCCTCATAGGTCATATTTTTATAAGGGAACTCACTTATAGAGACTCAAAAACCCTATAGGAACTCATATGATAAGTCACAATTGTCAGACCTTTAAATTTTTATATACACACTATAACTCATAATATGTTAATACATAGGTTGGGGTCACACCCAGAAATTGTGGGGGATACTTAACCTTATATGGAATAACTAGCAACAAAGGGGATCCCATGGTCTGAATGTTTGAAATAGGGCACCTATCCCAAACTAGGGATAAATGATAAAACATAATACCCTAATCCACATAGATGGATTCCAAAATTTATCCAAACCTTACATATAGAGGGTGTTTCTCATCCTATCCCCATGACAGGATTCTATATTGTACCCTCTTAAGGACAGAATAAGGCTAAATGCCTATACTAATATTGAAATAGGACTATGGGGATTGAGAGATCAAACCTTCACTAAAATGGACCTATAGTATATACAAGGCACACATGTAGTGTCCTACTAAATCTGGTCATGCTCCAACCCATACCTATTTATTATGGTTCACACATATGTACTCTGGTCATGTCCATGTACATTAGATGTGTCCATTCCCATATTCCTTATGGTATATTTAGATCCACCAGTTCAGGGTTCACATAGTAGGTGGAAATGTCACAAGCCTATGTGATATTTGTCTACATGTATAACCCTAATGTAAGGGGGTCTAAACAATGTTCATTATTCAAAACTACATATTGTGTAGATCAGGATTTCCATTAAATCCCACATATCTCTCATGACATCACCCACTACATTAAAACATCTAATTCAATCATGATCCTCACCCTAATTCTTGGATCTATGGTTGACCATTCTTAATCCCTCATTGTTGGAAGGATTTTGTCCAATTTTGTGATCGAAATACAATTCACATCACTCCTGACATTGTCCAAGTACCAATTCCCATGAAATTGAACTCCATTTATTCCAGCATCAATCATCCATCATCATCATCAATAATCAAACACTTCTAAACTCCATGTTATTGATTCTATAATAGTGATTCATGGATCCTGAGAATCCTGTATTAAATTTTGATCCTAGTTAAAATTGATTCATTGGTCAAACAAAACAAAAATGATGAATAGGGAATAGTGGGATAAACCTCAAAAACACAATAGTGAGTTATTATCATTGTCCAGTATTCAGTTTATCCTTATTCATTGATAAAAGAATCTTAAATTTTGTTAGAAAAATGAATTGTTTATCATTTCCAAATTTGAGGATGATATGGAATTATATTTAAATCAATAGAGCGATCTGGGAATTAATTTTCTAAAATTATTAATTCACCATCACCATTGATAATTCAATAATGGGGATTAATATAATAAAATCAAATTACTTACCTTAATATAAGATCATTCTCTAATGAGGAGTGATTATATATCATTTTTATTGGCGATATCTGAGAACTCCATTGACAATATCAATCACCTTGATACAATGATCATCAGTCAATGGTTCTTCCATCATCCAACAATTCTCTAGTCAATGGTCATATAATCTAATTTCTAGGGTAATATCGTTAACCCTAGGATTTTTCAATGGACATGATTAAATAGATTATATTTAGATTAAATTAATTTAATATAAAATTGCCTATTTAATTTATTTATTTTTATTTTAAATTTCCCATGACTACACCTAAAATAACATCAAACATAAAAAAATATTAAGTCACACCTATAGAAAAACCCATGTTTTAAATTTAATGGATGTCTCAATTTTCCCATTTGATTCAATTTTTTAGAGGTATTACATATTTTTAGAAGAAAAAATTATATGATATAATATTTTTAATATTTTTAATATATCAACACTAGTCCTCCATGGAATATTGAATCACACACTGACATCATACCTAACTATGAAAATATTATTAAAATAATTTAAAAGTGTTACAGGGGAAAAGAGTCATTAAATTCTCCCCATATTTATTTTTTCATCTTGAAAAGAAAATGGATACAAAAAATGATAACATTACTGAGAAAATATTTGTTTTTATCACTCCCAGGTTCACTCTTGAAGATTCTCATGTGGATATTGAACATGAACCAAAGGAATCGTTCATCCATAAAGGATCTTCTCCTACTAAACCTCAATAGTCACTATGTTTCATAAGAAGGTAACTTCATCTTCAATATTGGGCTCACCATAGTAAATAACATGCAATGGGTCATGAACATATATCATTAGCTATAACACAAGGAATAAATTGTGCACCCATTCTAAAATTAGTGGTAAGGCTCAATGATATGCCTCCTCTCCAACCTTACACAATATATTGAAGGGGCAATGAATATAAATGATACCATTCTGCCTTATCCAAATTTCAACAATCCTAATCTTGTTGGGAGCTTAAGAAACATGTTATGTCCCTCATCAAACTCCAATGACCTCCTTCATCAGTCTGTATAGAACTTATGACAACTTTGGGAAGTCCACATCTCCTCCATGATTTTCAGAACCTTATTTTTTGTTACCCACACTAACTCTAAGAACATAACTATTTTCAATTATGGATCAATCAAGAAAAGTGGTTACCTATGGAGTATCCCATACATGGTCTTGAATAGTTTAATATTTATGGTGGAGTGGTAGAAGTTTTTTTATGAAAAAATCACCAAGGATTGATGATCCTCTAACTACATCCAACATCCATCATAAATTCCTATTTATTTTCCTCCAAATCATGAATGGACCACTCTATCTTGTAATATGACTAGGGATAGAACACTATGAATAACCAAAAATATTTCCCAAAGTGATCCTATAATCCCAAGTATAATTTGTATGTTAATCATGATTAGTGTTATGAAATGATCATTCATTGAACACTATAATATTACTCAATCTACTATATATACGGGAACCTCAAAATCTCCATGGAACCCTAATATCATAAATCTAAGAATTGAGGATAAATGGTTTGTATGTTTATGATCAACTAGATAGAATTATGGCATATAAACGATCATGAATTTCTATTCATGAAATAAAATGGTGATACAGTCCCACTTCCACTCCAATACCTAAATGTGTTGGGATAAACCCACTAAAACCTGGTGCCTAGGCTTCTTCTTCTAGAATGTGAGTCATTGATGGATAAATCACAAAAACAGTTATTTATACATGGACACAAAAACTGATATCAATGATTTTTGTATATTTTTTCCACTATTGGATGAACCTATAAGGGTGATTTATGAAAATCCCTTAATATCTCCTAAAAGATCATAGTAGGTACCATCATTTGTCCTTTGAAATGTATGAGATTTTCCATGCCATTATAAAATCCATATTGACCATGTCTAGTGTATAACATGTCACAAAAGAACTTAAAATCAATATCCATACATTGTGCCTCCTCGACATGTAGATGAACTAGAGGCATAAAAACTATCATCTAAATATATGATACACTAACCTAGTGCATTAGGGATAGCTACAATAAGGAAAATTGCTTTGTTTTCTTTCTAAAAAATTCCAAACATGATTTTTTTTACTTATATAATATTCCACCATATTCATCTTCTTGGGTGTATTAACTATATCAAATTTATAATCATGTAGAAAATAAATCCACTACCTCCACCCCAAGTCAATATCTTTTTAATGTAATATATACCTAAGTTTTTAATGGTCAGTGTAGATGATGAATCACTCTCACATAGTATAGTTCCACTAAGACATCAGGGATAACACCGCTGATGCCACATCTATGTCATGGTTTACTTAGTTATACTCAAGCAATATTATATTCTGAAACCCACAGCCAATCACTATCTACCACTATATAAAAACACATATAAGCCCAACTCTAGAGGTATCACAAAACAATACATAATTAATACCCTCATCTAACAATATAAAAATGTGGTTTCTTATTAACCTCTATTGCAGTTATTTAAAATCATGTAGACACATCTTCTTCCATAAAAAGGATACCCCTTATGCACTAAATAATTCATAGGTGTCTCTATCCTATATAAATAATGCATGATTGGTTGATAATATCCTAAAAACCTAATGATGATCCAAACCTAAAATGTTCTCTTGGGTGACTCCCAATATAGAACTACCAGGTAGGGGTCCACTACTAATCCCTCCCCATAGATGAGATGTCCATGGATTTTAACCTATCAAATATAGAATTAACATATTTATATAATCCTATAAAGATAGTCCTCTTAGGTTATTCCCATAAACATACTCAAATTCCTTGCCTTCTCTTAAAAATATTATTAGTACAAGAGTATTTCATTGATGAATACTACCATCAACCCATCCAAGAAGCAATAAAAGAACTGATTAATGAGTTCAATGAACATTTTTGGGATTTAATTTGGTTAAAGGGAATCAAAAAGTACTCATTTTAACTATAGTGATACCAGAATTTCATCATCATAATATCTACCTCTTGAACATGGAGTTGGTGGTAACTTATTTTGAGATCAGTCTTCGAGAACCACCACACCACTTTAAACTAGTTGAATAGTTCATTGATTCTAAAAAGTGTATACATATTCATTATAGTCTCCTGATTTAGGTTTTGTTAATCCACGCACAAACTCAATCTCTCATATGCCTTATTGGTGAAAAAATTGGAACTACCTAATGGGGCACACTATTTCTAATAAATCCTTTCACCTACAGATCCTATAACTACACCATCATATCTCTCAACTCAGTGGGGGTTATTTGATATGATGGAATATATATTAGGATAGTATCTAGGTGTAGGTCTATAAATAATTCAATATCTAGATGGGAAAGTAATCTTTACATGTCCTCAGGAAATATGTTCTACTTCTCCTCAACCACTATAGGAAATAGAAAGGTCACGTCACTTAATTCTTCAAAGGACATACTAGATAACTAATTATAAATTCTATGTATCATACTATATAGGGCCCCGCCCAAATCATCTTGGGATTCCTTCTCCCCAATGATGAGAAATATCATTTCATCAACTCAGATTGATCACATCCACCTTCGAAAATAATCAATTTCTCTATGAACCATGAAGAGATAGTCCATACATAGAAAGATGTCATAAGTCCTAATCATAGTCTCAAAGAGATCATGTATGAATATCTGACCTCTAAGAGTAAGTTCACACAATCAGATGGTTTTTTTGATCATTTAATCCCCCCCATTAGGAGTCTCCAATTGTTATGTTCGATAAAAATTTTCATTAGGAATTTATAGATATTTAACATGGTATGCAATAAGAAAAAGTGTGGCTCTAAACTATTTCTATAAAAACTATAGATAAAGTAATGAAGACAAATATAGTACCTTGGACCATACCCCTATACTCTATGAAATGATTATCCACTACTTGAATCTATCAATGATCCATACCACCACGTTTATATTTCAAGATAAGACCACCTGGAGGTTTCAATGGTGATTAAAATCATAATTTAAAACACCTACATGTATTATCTAAGATCATATACCATGTACTCTGCCCTTGGGAACCCATTCTCATTCCACTTCCTCTACCTAGGAAGTACATCGACCATATCCCCGTTGGCTGAAAAATGGGTTGGGAAATTTAATCTGATATGATATTTCCCATCACATGTGAAATTCATCATCTACCATTGTCGATTAGATCCACCCTGAGTAACCTTTAATGGTCAAATTATTATTCTGATACTACCATTTATTTTGTCTCATATTCTTGGATCCCAATATATTATATTGATTACCAACTACTGATTTCATATCTCTATGGTGGTCACTACCTAAACCAATGGTTAGAAACTACTCTGCAAAGAATCTATCCAAAAATAAGGAACATTATAATAATCCAACATAGGAAGGGATGAAATGAGATACAAATTCCTCTCATATATATCAATGAGGTCCACACATAATGTAATGTTATCAAAATTATCGATCATGATCAGTTTCTATATAATATCCTGAGAGGTTAGTGATACTCAATGTGTACTCCATTACTTTCATGCTACCCAAATAGAGCTCCAAAATCTCATGGTTACATATTTATAAAAACATCACTAGATAAACCCAACTCCTAAGAGGTTCCTAAACTCTATACATGTGAGTGTCACCACATCATGGGTTTGCATCATCATGATACACCATATCCATGTCAGCCTATGGAGAAGGCTCACCGATAGGACCACCATCTGATCAGGAGGGGCACTAACAAGGAGGAAAACTCATCCTATTACCTCAAGATAGTACTATAATACCTATTATTCTGATTAACCCTATAAAATAAGTAGTATTTACTTATATAATGAATGATGTGATCTAAAACCCTAAACTTCATCTTCTAGTACTACAAGAATAAGTGACTACTAAATATGTGTAATGAATATCAAAAAATAACATATAAGAACCCACTAAGATGGGGTCCACTTACCCTGTATCTAAGAAATGATATAACTGCTTCGACCAATGGATGACTGATAGAGACTCACACCCAGAATGACATGGAGGGATACAAGACTCTATCCAAAATAAATTAGTATAGGGAATAACTCAAACTATTCTCAAGGAGGGATTGAACCCCTCATCCTCCTAGGGATAGACATAGGGAGCCAACCCATATTGAGGATGAAATTGAAATGAGGGGATCTTGGGATCCAACCTTCCCTAGAATGTGAGAAATATCATGACCAAGGGACACACAACTTGTCCCACTACATATATTCATTCCACATCCCATGATCATGTACTTCTGCCCATTCCCGTGTACTTTGTTCATAACCATGTACACAGAACATGTTTGTGTTTTTGTACCCAAAGGTAAACACTAGGTCACATGGTTAAGGCTCTCCCAGAGTATGGAATATTTACATGACCATGAGATATTTATATTTACACATTAACCCTAGCCACTACATATGGTGGTGCACATGGTGTGAATTCACCCAAACTAAAGGCCATGTCAATCATGATTTCAGGAAAATAAAATATCTCTCATGTATCCTGGCATGAACCACTAATGACACCAATTTTACCATGATCACGTATATAATTCTTTTATATAAGGTGGATTAGGATTTAACTATTATAAAAGGGTAGATTCAATCCCCTTATTTTATTGAAAAATAGTTATGTTCGATCCCGGCATCACCCAAGTGCCAAATCCTTTGAAACCGAACTCCTTCATTTCTAATTTCAAACTTCCATCATCATCATATTAAATAATCCATTCTTTGTAAAAATAATTTTGATGATTTCACTACAATGGTCCATATATTTTGAGAATCATACATTAAATTAGGCACCCATATAATGTTGAATCACTGGTCAAATTATACATCAATTATGAATAAGGAATAGTTAGAGGAATACAGAAAACAAAAAAGTGATAAATGAATATTATAAATTGAATGGTTTGGTCTTCATTCATTAATGGAAATTATGGAAAATAATTATTAAAATGAATCAATTCTCAATTCCTAATTCTATAATGAAAATAAATCAACCATAAGATAATAAAACTAACTATGAATTAATAAATAAAAAGGAATAATTCATGTTTCTTGTAGAGAAATAAATAAATGGGATTTAAACAAAAATAAAATTGCCTACCTAGATACTATATCAATCACTAATAAAGAAAAATTATATGTTTATTTTATTTTTTGATATCAAATATCTTAGTTGACAATGAAAAACTCCTCAAGGCACTGATCATCTATCTATGATTCTATCATTATCCGCCAATGATATTGTCCATGGTCGACTCCTCTAATATAAAGGGTTGTAAATTTATCCCAAATAGCTATATTTATCCATAATTAAATAGGATATATTTAATTCACGTGAATTTTATAGAATAAAAATTATATAAATAATTTTTTGTTTATTAATTTTTTAATGAAATTTGTTAAACGAAACATCTGATGTAAACAAAAATTAGGTCAATCCTTAGATAAAACCAACATTATATATTTAATAGAGGTTTCCATTATTCCATATAATATAGTATTTAGAATATTTTCCTTTTTTAAGAAAAATTCCATGCACATGATATAATATGTTCTATACTTTTAATATATTAATATTGTTTCTCCATGGTCCCCAAAATCCTATTCTGACTCCATGTCTATATATGAAAATATTATTCAAAATATTCCAAATTGTTACATATAGTTATAGATACTAAATAAAAGTATAGGAATGTGGAATCAATGGGTATCCCAAGATTTAGGATACACAGTGAGTGTTCATCTTTAAACCACTTTAAAGAATAACACTAAAGAAAATGTAAGAGTTGTTTCCAAACCCCCAAACCACCCATAACCTAATAATTTGGTTGTATTATTAATATAAAATAATTATTCTCATCCTAATGAAAAAATAATGAAACTCGACCATATAAAACCTGAATTCATTAGGGTATGTTTTCCCCATGGGTTTGATTTTAAATCCATGTCGATACACAGCACTGATAACTTTCTCTAATTAGGGGAGTTTTATTAACACATACAAATAGAATAAATTAAAAAAATAAACATTAGGAAATATAAATGGGATCATTTGATGATATCACTTATTTATTATCAATATTTCCCAACACATAGAATATATCAAATGTTTGTTTGGGAATTGTACTGGAGGCTGACTTATTTATTGGTTTCCATTTAATTACTAGATTTATTAATCAATCCTATGGATTATTAAAAGTTAAAAAAAATTATAATTGGGGATATTTTCATTTCCCATGTGGGTGGATTTTAATCCTCACCCACCCATTTTTTGGAATTCAAGTATAATTATATTTTATGGAATGGGAGATCTAGAATGAACCATTTTTCTTCCTTGTGTAGTAGAATGTTTTTAACCCTCAATGAACAAATTGTATCCAATATTATATTTTTTTAGAACTTAGAAACTCCAACATCTTTTTGTTAAAATAACCATATAGGTAGGTATATTTAATTTTTGGAAGATCTTATCCATAAATTCCATTGCCATTTTAGCTAGACTAAGAAGAAAATAAAAATCATAAACCAATTTAAATTCAAGAAAAATGATAATAAATTATTATTGTATTTAATTAAATGATTAAGGTGTGTGTAATATTCCATGTAAATAAATATTCTCTATAAAATATTACTACATATTTTTGAATAGAATAAACTAGGTTTTTTTCAATAATGTTCATTACTCAAAATTAACATTGGGGTTTTTTAGAGTTCAAGAATATAGAACAATAACTGAATAATTTTATTCAAAAAACCATTTTAGGAGATGATAATAAAGAAAACACATGTAAGAACAACTCAAGGTGAGTAGAATAGTTTATTAAACCCTCAATTAGAAAATGTTGAGGTAGTGTGACCATGGACACATGAAAAGTTAAATTTATCCCATTTATAATGATTAGGTTGATGGTTACTTCATACCTTCCTTATAGTGTATCCAAAAAATATTTCCATAAATAAATAATATAAATAAAGTAATTTAGAATAATCACTAAAATTTATTATATATCCACCATGTCAAGGGTTACATGATTCTATAATTTTTTATCACAAAAAATATATTGAATAATATAGTAAGTTATAATGAAGTTTCATTAGAGAGTCCCTAGGAGACCATAAAAACGAACCAACCATTTTCAATGAAGAATAAGAAAAGGAAAAGATTCACTATTTGGGGATACAAATTATATTAATATTTTTATGTTGTATATATATATAGATCATGTTCATGAAATCATTGGGGAATGAATTAATAAAATATTTAGAAAACCCAATTCTCAAATTATCTCTAACTATAATACCTTCTACGCATATCCCTATAAAATATTATTTTATTAGAACATGCATGACTAAGTGATAGATATTTCTTCCTAGATAATCAAACCAATAAGGAATAATTTTTTCTCAATGCCCCCCACAATTGATTGAATGTGAACCATCCCACAAAAAATGATAATATTATGAAGAGGTAGATTAGATTTCATCAACCAATGTTTTTTGAATAATGAAAAAGCTTTCCAAAATGATTATTTTTTATAAAAATAGAGCCTCTATTTCATTAATAATTAGAATTATTTAGGTCTGAATTATTTTCAAATAACAAAAATTATTGGAACTTTGACATATATGATCACATAGTTATATAATTTTATAAGGGTCGTCAAGATTACCTATCCTCTGCTCAAAGAATGGTTGATGAATAGCATGTTGATATTTCACTTTCCAGTAAATAATTCATTATTAACCATTTATATTCCACTAAATTAAGTGTTATAAAATCATGTCCCTAAGGATATTAGGATATCCAGTCACTCTAGTCCATTCATAACCTCCAATAATCAGTCACATGTCTATGGTTTAGGAAAGGAAATGATGTTATCATATATTTTATCTATCATCTCATAATGATGAGGAGGATATTTAACCTAAGGATATATATCATATATTCACTAAGAAAATAACAATATGTGGCTTGTAGTATCAATAATTATATTAATAAATATTCCATGTGGATAAATTTTAGAATCCTATAATAGTGTTCCTTATTATAGTGAAGTAACTTATGTAACACACTTATATTTTTAAATAATAACATTGTATTTGATATCATATGTGACACACAACACCAATATTAGTATAAAATATAACTATAACACCCCAAAATTCTAAAATAACGTTGTATTTAATAGTGTGTATGACACGCAACACCAAGCGTAGAAAGTAATATAACATCTAAAGGATTTATGATATATTTAATAATTCAAATCAATCAATTAAATTTCTTGTAATGAATATAACACTGAGTTAGCTTTCATTACATGTAATAACTACTTTGTTCGATAGTTTACATAACCCACAAGACCGAGTTTTACTAAACAAGAATTTATTACTAAAATATTATAATTTAATATAATAAGATATAACATAGATATTAAATTAGTGGTTATTAATAAGATTAAATAAATTATAGACATATATTTTTGAATTAATTTGTTAAAAATTATATAGAAATGAATAACAAAACTAATTGAAAATATAGGAAATGTTTTTATAAAGAACTATTTTTATGATTTCAAAGGAATATTATCTTAATAAATTAAATAAATTACTATTAGTGATTTATATTAATTGAATATATAAATTATACATTCAATCAAGTATTTTTTAAATTCATCCAATTGATTTGTTAGTCATAAGATAAGAACAAACCCAATATTATGCATAAAAAGCTATATTTTTATAAAGGAATTTTTAGTTCCTTTTAATAGATCCCCTATTTTAAACATAAATTTTTAAACTTTTATAAATTTTATTTGAAAAAATAAACATTATTTGTTAAATAATAACATAAAAATTAGGTTAGGGATAATTTTTGATATTTTTCTGAGAAGTTTCATTTTTTATCAATAGTGAAAAAATACTGAATTTTAATTGAAAACTACTTTGTCTTATAATTTATTTATAAGAATAAATTGTATTTTAAATTGGTTTTAAATAAAAATTAGATAAATTATAAATAAATTAATAAAATTTAGTACATTAGAATCAATTTTATATTTAAATTGGTTTTGAAAACATTTCAATCTTTTGAACATTTTTAATTTAAAAACTCGTTTCGTCATCTCATCTATAGGATTAAATTTAAATTAATTTCTTCTACTTATATAACTTAAATTCAGAAAAAATTGATTAATTATTTGGAATAATAATATTTTATAATGTCTAATAAAGTAAATTATTTTTTTATCAAAAATATTAGTGAATGAAGTAAAAAATAATTAAATTAATTAAGGTAAAATTAAACATAACAAGGGACTAAACCTTAAACTTAAGAGAAAAAATAAGCTAAAAACATTACCAAACCCTATTTTATGGAAATATTTTGACCATATACCTGATTTTATATAATTATTTTTATTATTGGATGAATATTATGTAACGGTTGCCTATCAATAGTGTTTACCTTTTTATATTTATAAGAATTCCACTCCTCCGCTATAAAAAGGTACTCACCCCTCCTACTTATTAAAACATATCAAGACATTTGGATAATCTAAAATCTTCCCAAATAATATACCTAAATACCTAAACTCTTCCTATAATCCTAACTTTGGTATGAAATCAAACTGATAAAGTCTTTTGGTATAAACCAAAAGGAGTTACCTAAATAAGAGGTAGTGTTCTTCAACAATCAATTCTGCTTCATTTACTTCTCCAACTGTTAAGATATCTTTTTATCATCCTTATATAATAAAATATGTTACATAAATGTACTGATATGTTTTTATTATATTATTTATACCTATAATTTTACACACATCCATAAAATGGGATACACAATCATCTTTCATGTGTATGGTGGAAAACTGTCCCGGGGAACCGATGTCGTTCATTCTTCCATTACCTCATTTAAATATTGAAAATAATTAAGAATTTACAGTTCATATATGATATATATGGTATTTATTATTTATTTATTATTATATAATTTTATATAACACATACCTTTATGTTTTCTTTTTGTAGGAATATGATAACTTTGTTTGTGGATGTGTGGACTACCACCTCCTCAAAGCGATGTAATTCATTCACACAATACATGGAATATATTAAAGATTAATTTAATAAAAATATGTGACATATATGACATAAATTTCATATTATAATTATAACATAAATATATATAACATTTACATTTTATTCTTTTAAATATGAAAAATAAATGGAAGTAGCGTTCATGTGTACCTATGGCCTACCGTCTCCATGAATAATGGATTTCATTTCCTATCTCTAAAAATTATGTATTTACATAAATAAAAATATAATGAATTTATATAATATTTACATCATGTTTTCAATTTTTGATATTATTAAATCATTATCTATTTAATTGGAACAAAAATAACAAATCAAAACATACTCAAAAAACTAGGCAATTGACACCAAAAAAGGTGAAAATAACAAAAGATTATTAATGAACGAATTATAATATTTTATAAAAGGACTATATATGATATCATAAATGTTAATATGGTACATTAATAAGTTAATAACATACTTAAAATCAATATATAATAGTTTAATGAGTTTTTAACTTGAAAAAAGTATTAGGCAAGGTATTTAGGCTCAATTTACATTCTTGTGAGACTTATTTGTTATAATGCACCAATTCACTTTAATGTGGTGTATATATTGAACCTTTTTCCTTTAATATCATTATTCACTAATAGTCATTTTATTTTAAGTTTCACTTTGAATTATCTCACCCAAGTGGATTGGCTTTAAAATTACAAAGTTGTAAAAGTTATATTATCAATCTTAGTTTCTTTTCTAATTGTTAACTTTCTATTGAAACAGTCACTCTATTGTAATAATTTTTCATTGTAAATTTCCTTAAATATACACATTATTATGTTATTGATATTATTATTTCTGAAACCAAATACCATTTTTACATATGGCATTTACTTTGACATTTATTTGATTATCAATGAAAATATTGATAAATTCATATTCTTTATTAAATACAGATATTTGATAAGGCATGTTTTTTATTAAATAAATAAATTATTCAATATGATGAATTATTTGGACTATAAGTGATAGGTGGGGCCCAAACTTTATATATCCCTTTGATGCATTGACAAGTTCTCATGAGACAAATCAGTTTCCTAAATTAAACGGGTTTCGACTAGTAGTTTTTAACCAACTTGTAAAAGGTATTGATGGTATAGGTTTTCATGTATCTCATACATGATTTATAATAATTAAGAATTTATATCATTTTTAATTCAATTATTATTATTATTATTATTATTATTATTATTTATCCCTGAGATTTTCTCTTTGACATTATCTGTCAAATCATTTTATTCTCAGCTTATTGATTAAATGGAATGTGTTTCAGTTATCTACCATGTCATATTAATTATGACCTATCTGATTATTTTAATGGAATTTGTTCTCATTTATTTACCTTTACATGTTGATTTATTCTCATTGATTCATTATTTATTTTTTTGTACTTACTCTTACTAAGCATTTGATCGCACCCTTATTATGTTTCATTTCCCCTGGTTATAAAGAGGAGTCCATTGAATGAGTTTCAACAATGATGTTTTTTTAATTGTATTATGTATCATGATTTGTTTTTTATTCCCAAATTATTATGGGAATCATTTATGTAATATGGTATTCAAAAATTATTAAATTATTCAATCCTTCCAGATTTGATTCCTTGTAATCATGTCAATGTAATAAAGTAAGGCACTAGCTCCAAGATTCTAGGGTTGGGGCATTACGATAATACCCTGAGACTATAATAGAAGTTTATTTTTAAATAAATCTCTTCAATATATTATGTTACACACAATACAAATATTTTCTTTCGTTACAAGTAACATTGAGTTTAGTTTTCATTAAATGTAACACCCAGTTTAAACGAAATGTAAAATATTATTAAAATATTATTATTTAATATAAAAATTATAACCAAACCAATAAATTAGAAGTTATGAATATTAATAAATAAATAATTAAAATTATGGTAATATATTGATTATAAATTAAATAATAATCATTTAAATAAAAAAAATAATTTTGAAAAATAAATATATTTCTAAAATATGGTATAATCACGCTTTACGCGCATAAATTTAAATTAATTTTTACAACTTTTAGAAAATTTATTTGAAAAAAAATAATATTTTAAATGGGAATAAAAAAAATTATCTTATGATGAATTTTTGGGATTTTTCTGAAATATTTCAATTTTTATAAATTGTAAAAAATACTAGATTTTAATTGAAAACTATATTTTGTTTAAATAATTTACAATGTTAACTTATATTTTGAATTTTTTAAAAGTAAAATTATTTCCATTTTATATAAATTAATACAATTTATGTCATTGGAATAATTTTTATATTTAATTTTGATATAAAAACTTTGCAAAAATTTCAATTTTTTATCTTTAAAACATTGTTTTCTCGTCGCGTTTAAGGGATTGGTTTTAAATAAAAAAAATAACTTATATGAATTAAATTTGGAAAAATGTATTGAGTTTTTTCGAATAATAATAATTTAAAATTTTTAATAAGGTTAACTTAATTTTTGACCAAAATGAATAGTGAATGTCGTAAAAATTACTTACCACAGTTAAGGTAAAAATGGGTTTACTTAGGGGTTATAATAAAAGAATAAGGGTAAAAATGACATATAAAAATTCCTAAAAACTATTATCAAGACATATTTCTACCATACCACCTATAATGTTTTAAACATTCCCATTTTGGATCCTTTTTAAAAATTAAAAACATGGGATCACTCAATTCCTTTCAAAAATATAAAGCATGTCTTATCCCCCACTTATAAAAGGCCACCCACTCTCCTCTATTATTCACACCTTCATACCACATTGTATCTTATAATAACTACCTAAATCACTTCCAAGATTCACTCCCCTCATCTTAGAATCCTTATGTTAGGACAAAATCTTACCAAACAAGGATTTAGAACAAACTCAACGAGGATACCCAGAGAAGAGTTACTGTTTTTCAATAAGTGTCCTTATTTAATTTCATTATCCAACTCCTTCAGTTATTATTAAATAATGATAATATAATAAAATAAATATATTCCATATACTTGTTTGTTCTTATAAAATTTTCATGAACTAAAACAATCTCCACTTCCATCTTATGTGTTATGAAATAATCATTCATGTGTATTATGGACTACCGCCTTGCGAACCAATGTCATTAATTATATCATTACCAATTTTAATGGTTTTTTGAGGAAAAGAATCATTATATTTAGATGATATTAATGAAATATAAAGGGAAATGGAAGTTTAAAAAGAATATTCTTAGAGATTATTCTTCACTCTAAGGGATAAATGATTGAAGAAGTCTTCAAGATCAATGCCCCAAAGTATGAGGTCTTGAGAATATATGATAGAATGATCTGAGTTGATAAAAATGAGGATAAAAGTAATATGATCAATAAACAATAAAACAGTTTGGCTCAAGGAATTAATGAAATTAAGATCAATGTAGAGGAATATATCCAAACATGGGATAGGATGACAAATTATCATGAAGATATTATCAAGGATGATCCGAATACGCAGGTAATCACACATCACTCGGAGTTATATAGGGTGTTTAATTCTAGTCATCTTATTTTCATATTTAATAATTTTTTTGGGTTACTTCTGTGTCTAACACATTTTTTATTACTTGCGTTGTTTCTCACTTTTTCCAAAAAGTGTTTTTGAAATAAAAAAATTAATTTGATGTTACAACTTCTTTTCATTGGGTCATATAAGTTCTCTATTATCGTTGATATTATACGATTATGTGTATAATGAATTTTGATTACCATATTATTTTTACACTTGTTTCATGTTTATTTAAATTTTACACACATAATGGATTAATTGATTAATTATCACTTCAACATTATGATCATTGAAAGTATTTATTTCAAAATCTCATTATAATCGAGTTTTTTTACTCTTGAATTTTAATTTAAGGAAATTATTTGACCATTTCTGAATAAACCCATTTTATTTTATTATCTTCTAGTTATTCAATGTATTTTAATGTAATATTAAATTTTTTATACTCATAAGTACTTAAATTAATTAATAAAATGTATTTAAGAAAATAATATTCCATTTCACTCTTTTTTGGAAATCTGTTTTCTTTCAAAACCATGTTTTCTAAAAATGTTTTAAAAAAAATTATTTTCAAAATAATTTATGAAATTATTTTTCACCCATTTTTACACTTTTAAAAAAAAATTCAATGGAAGATTTTGTCTTTACCAAAATAATTCCCATTTTCCTTTTATCAGAAATATGAAAGGA
Source organism: Viscum album (assembly GCA_963277665.1). Classification (NCBI taxonomy): domain Eukaryota; kingdom Viridiplantae; phylum Streptophyta; class Magnoliopsida; order Santalales; family Viscaceae; genus Viscum; species Viscum album. Next base: position 1,413,839,731 of record OY728159.1, on the reverse strand, counting down.
ATCTTATTTTTGTTTTCTGAACAATGTACTTCCATAACCTTCTTAAAGTGAAGAAGGAATCTTATTTTTAACTTGTACGAAATGTATAGAATTACCTACCATCATGACTATCATTTATTTGAAGCTTAATTTCCATGTTTATAATGATATTTTACTGAAAATGTTTTTAAATGTTATTTTCAAAGAAATGTATCGTCAAAATGTTTTTAAAAATAAAATTAATATTTCCATAAATAATGTTTTTAAATATATTTTTATTGTATTATGTTTATAAATTACAAAAACACTTTATTTTTACTCCAACGGGTATATTTTGATACCATCTTTATTATTATTTAGGACGGTTTATGATTATTTTGACCAATGATACTATTTAAATTAATTTCCATTATTCATTTTGTAGTCATTAACCTCCCCTTGAAATATCCAATTTTCTTTCATCATTGGATATTATATTTCTATTAAATATCTATATTATTTATCATGGATATTTTTATTTCAAAAACATTATTCTGTTTTAACATATAGTGTTTACATTTAAAGTTATTTTTTGTTTGGGTAAATATTGTTAAATTCGTATTCTTTACTCAATATGGATATTTAATTATATAGATAAAAATTTATGAATTAAATCAATTATTTGATATATGAGGAATTATTTACCCTTATAGAACATGTGTGGGTCCCAGATAATGATATCCCCTTAATGCATCGGTAGTCTTATGGGAAGAATGTGTTGTCCAACCTTAGTTAAGTGGGTTTAAAACCATTAGTTTTTAAATATCTTGTGAATTGATCATGATGTAAGAGGTATCATGTCCCTCATAAACATGACATCCAATAATTAATAACTAAATTCATTAAGAGTTTATTTATTATTATCCATGATATTTTCACTATGATATTATCTTTGGATGCATTTCATTTTATGTTTCTTGAATAAATGGCATGTATTTTTAGTTATTTACATGTCCATGTTGATTATGACTTATCTAGTTATTTAAATGGCATGTGTGCTCAGTTATTAAACTATCCATATTGATTATTTCTTATACAGTTATTAAATGGAATATTTTCTCAGTTATTTATCTTTCTATATTTATTATTACATATTCACTCATTTTCATGTCATGTCTATTTAGTTATTTAACTTTACATGTTGATTATAATTATTGATTAATGAAAGATTTTGTTGTGCTTAACCCTTACTGAGAATTTTACCTCATGTGTTATTTTTCCTCTACCTAGGAATCAATTAAGTTTACTATGATTGATATGTAGGTATATTCTAGATGGAGTATATTTATTCTCTAAAAAATTATTTTGTAATTTGTGTCATCAAATTTAATATAGGAATCATGTATGTATCTAGCTAACCAAGACTCCTAAAATATTTGATCCTTTGGGATGCAATTACTTGTATCTTATTTCAATGTAATAAATTACACAATAGCTCCATGATACTGGGTATGGGGTTTCTAATTTTGGTATTATATAAATTTTATTATAATTCTTGGTAACTAGATTTTGGAAAACATTGATTAAATATCATAACCCTATCATATACTTTGATGATAAGTATTTAAGAACATTTTAATGTTTTGGTAAGGTGGATATTCTACCATTTTTACTTAAAATATATCCCAGTATATATACTACAAGTGGACATGCTTTTATCATAGATGATCATTGGGGTAATAACTCTAAAAATAGTGCATTGGATAGACCCTATTATCACCTGGTGCATGATAAAGGGCCTTACTAGGCACCTAGATTTTCACTCCATGGGGATATTCTTAGGATAATTCACTTTTTTTATAAGTATTTATGATAAATAATGTACTAGTTTCAACCTAAGGTGTCTTATATTGAAAATAATGTGTCTATAAGTAATGGAAAATCTATTTTTTTGAAAAAGTAGGTCATAAAGAAAAAAATATATTAGGAAAAATGAAGAGTATATTGGAAGGAAATAATTCTCATCTTAAGGGTCCATTTATAGTTAACTGTCTGATTTATAGAGAACCTAGGAATTATCTAATTTAATTCCCTCTTCTAAAGTTTAAACCCTATACCTGGTAAGGATCGATATTGAAATAAAATGTTCAATGTAGTTATGTATTTTGATTCAAGAATAAAAAATTTAAATCATTTTACTTATGGTGTTCTGGTTATAAGAATCATGAAACATCTATGGATATTATTAAATTTAAAACCATATGTTTATTTATTAATATTAGAGTTTTGGATATAATAATAGGTTATGATTTTATGATTGATCAGAAGTTAAAATTCTTAAACACCCCTTTTTATATTTTATGTGATTAACATATACCATGATTAAAGATATTTTGGGGGAAATATCTGGTTATAAAACTCATCAGTTTTGTATATGTTTTAGGTAAAAGTTAGATTTAAGAATACTAAATTTTTATTTTAAAGAGATTATTTTAAAGGTATTGATATACTTTAGATTTAATATGATCATTCATAACATTGTAATAATATTCAAACAGGTCTATTATAACATGAAAATAAAAATAAAATATTTTATTTAGAAACAGAGTAAAAATGTTATTTAATGATTAATTTTATTTCAAGGATGTCTCTCTTTTTTTTGAATTTAATGGAACTATATTTATATTGTTTTAGAATTGGAAAACCTAAATTCTAGGTGAAAACCCATAGAATCCAATAATATCACGGGTCTTGAACCCATGACCAAAATAGGATAAGGTTTTAGCCTATACCATTGGCCTACTTCATGCCCTAGTTAATATTTCATTGTCTTTGGTTAAATAATTTGATGAATAAATATTAATGATAAACTAGTAATATTAATTTTGTGGATATTAATTTACTAGATTTTATAACATGTGAAAACCATATTTTTTTGGAAAATATTTTTAGAGATATTAAAATACTTTTCACTCTTTTATGGATTATATGAGTAGTTAAAATTTAATTTGAGTAATTCAACCATAAAAATTTCATTTTGATATTTATTTACTAGAATAAGAATTAAAATGGAATTTGATTTAAGAACAACAAAAGGATTAAATAATAATTCTTAAATATAAATATATCAAGTATATTTCCTTATATTCTTAGACAGTAAAATAATTTCTTAACTTTAGGAAAAATGATTTGGAAATAAAATCTTATTATATTATCATAATTTCTGATGGTATCAATGATCCTTTCACACCGATTAGATCTATGTTTTTTAGGTTCTTAAACTTTTATTGAAAATTCAATTTCTTATGAACAATGATTTCCATCACTCCCTATAATTATTTACTCTTTTCCTCTATTTCCATATCTTCACTTTCCAAAAATGTTCTTGTTCTTGGAAATTGAGTTTTATGTTATTAAATATGATATTTGTACTCCCCCTTAAACTCTTGTTAAGAGTATATCTTATTAACTCCTTTTATGATTTTGGTTTTTAAGAAAATAATTTTCAAATATAAAACCCTTGATTACCAATATCAAGTTTAAATTTTGAGGACAGGGTTTATTTTAGGTGGGGAGAATGTAACACCCTGAGATTTTAAAATAAGAACATTATATTGAATAGTGTATCTAAAACATTTCACTAAGATTAGAAGAAAATATAACACCCTGATACATTAATATTTATTTATTTTTACTAAAATATTTTCAATAGCTTTCTTTATACATAATAATAATTTTTTCTTGCATTCCACACAGTACTATGTTTAGCTTGTGTTACACACAACATCCAGTTTAAAAAAATATGAATTATTATTATTTAATATAATTGTTATAACATAACCATTAAATTTTAATTTATGAATATTAATAACTAACTTATGAAAATAATTTTTATCTATTGATGACAAATGAAATAAGATCCTTTTAAAAGATAAAGAAATACTTTTAAAAAAATAGTATTTTTATAAAAATAGTTTAATCATGATTTATGAAATTTAATTTAATTTAATTTTTAAAACGTTTTGAAAAATTATTTTATAAAAAAAATAATTTTTGAAACTATATTACGAAAATTATTTTAGGGTGAATTTTGGGATTTTCGTGAAATATTTCATTTATTGATTAATAGTGAAAAATACTTGATTTTAATTGAAAACACTCTTTTAATTTAAATAATTTATAATGTTAAATTATATTATAAATTAGTTTTAATTTAAAATGAGTTTAATTTCATATATATTAATCCAATTTAGGTCATTTTAATAATTTTTATATCAAATTTGATATAAAAACTTTGTAAACTTTTGGACTTTTTCTCTTTAAAAACATTTTTTCTCATCTCCTCTATAGGATTAATTTTAAAGTGTATTATCTCATTTATATGAATTTAATTTTTAAAAATTTATTTCATATTTGGAATAATAATAATTTTTAATTTATAATAAGGTAAAATTAATTTTTGACCAAATTGAATAATGAATGTAGTAAATATTATTTACTGTAATTAAAATAAAAATGGGTTTATTGGGGGTTTAACTAAAATGATAAGGGTAAAAATGACCTATAATCATGTCAAAAAATCATTTTGTCAATATATTTTGAAAATTAACCCTATTAGGTTTGATAATGGTTCATTTTTAACCCTTGTGATATATGAAAATCTTGGGAACACTCAATTCTTTCGAAAATACCATGTGTGTCGTCCCCCTCTTATAAAAGGCCCCATATCCTATCTTATTCACACCTTCAACCCACTTTTTTAAATATTTAAATACCCAAATAAATTCCCAAATTCCCTCCCCTTGTTCTATATGCCTTATTGCTAGAATAAAGACAACCTAGGAAGGGTTTAGTGAAAATCCAAGGAGGATGCCTGAAAAGAAGTTAATGTTCTTCAGCAAGCATCTTTATTTTATTTATTTCTCCACCTTCTTCAATTATTAATAAATTATGATTATATCATAACATTATTATATTATATATGTTGTGATGTTTTTATAATAAGTTCATTAACTAAAACCATCCTAAATACTATCAAATGCATTACGAAATCATCATTTGTGTGCACTACAGACTAGCGCCTCGTGATCCGATGTCACTCGTTCTTCCATTACCAACATTCACGGTTGTGTATGATGATGGATATATTGTAGATATATGATATTTATAATATATTTTTACCTATTTAATTATTATATCATATATATATTTGTTACTTTATATTCTGTATGGGATATTATAATGTTGCTCATGTGTACGGAGGACTACCACCTCCCAAAGTAATGTAATTCATATTTCACTAAGGATTTACACGGAATATAATAAGGTTAAATTTGATTTTTATATATGATGTACAATAAATAATTATGATATTAATTAAATTTTTATCATTATATAAAGAGAATACATATCATTTTCTTTCTCAACTTTTCAGTCAATTAAATATGACAATATAGTTTGTGTATGTATGGACTACCACCTTTATAAAGCGATGAGACTCTCTTTTCATCACTACACCACATGGATGATATATTTAAGTATATAATATGATATTTATGATATTATTATAATTATTTAAATATTATATATAAATTACCTTTTTTCCATAATGATCACTGTAAAATCGAAACATTACTCATGCATACGTATGGCCTACTGTCTCGATGATCGTAACATATTTCATTTTCCATAACAATATTTCATGATTGGTTTTAAAAGTCAAATTGATGAAAATATGAAAATTATATCATTATTATTATTATTTTGATGATATAACTATATAATATGTGAAATAAAAAAATCATTCATGATGAAATATGCATGAGAAAACATGGAAATTAACACCTCAAACAATAAAAATAATGAAATATTATTAATGAAAATGCAATAATATGTTAAAAAATAATCATATAAGATGTTATAAATATTAATATGGTTTTTTTAAGTGAATTTTTTTTAAAACCACTATAAAGTGGGTTAAAGAACATTCAACCAAAATAAAGTGTGAGATAAGTGATTTCATCTCAATTTCATTTCATTGTGGTATATTATAATTTTATACACATAATTTCTCTTATATGGGGTATATATTTCCCCTTTTACATGTAATATCATGGAAAACCGATTATTCAAGGTATTTTATGTTTTAATTCATTTTTTACATATATGGGGATTTTAATTTAAAGTTACTATGTGGTAATTAGTTTCATTACTCAATTTCATTTCATTGGGTTATCTTACTTTTTGTTGTCCATTATATTCTATGATTATGTATATAATGAATTTTTATTTTATTTTATTTTTATTTCCAATTATTTTATGTGGATGTATAGTTAATAAACATAATCAATTCATTGATAAATTTTCACTTTAACAATATGATCACTGTAATGGTTTATTTCATAATCATATTCTAATTGAGATTGTTTACACATGAATTTCAAATAAAGGAAATTATTTGAACATTTCATAATAAATCCATTTAATTTTATTTTCCTCTATTTATTCATGATATTTTCATTTAATAGTTTCATTTTTAACTATTTAGAACTTAAATTATTTAAAAATTATTTTTAAGAATATCCAACATCATTTCTCTTTTTAGTCAGAAATCTATATTCTTCCCAAACCATGTTTTATAAAAAAAATAAAAAATGATTATAAGATTTAAAAATGATTTAATAAATTAATTTTCACCCATTTTTAATCATTCAAAAATGTTTTCAAGGTAATCTTATTTATTTTTAATGCAATTCCCATTTGGTTTATACTAAAAATATGAAAGGAATATTCTTATAATTTTACAAACAAGGCACTTTCCTACACTTTTTATAATTTAATAGGGATGTTATTTTAAACATTTACAACATGTATGGAATTACCCACCATCATGGACATATTTTATTTGATGAATCATTGCATTTTTATAGGTATAATTTGAAAGAAGATGTTATTAAAATTACGTTTTAAAGAAAAGTATTTTCAAAATTTTATTCAAAATAAAAAAAGGATATTTTTGACAATAATGTCTTTAAATATATTTTTATGGTATTTCTATTCATCAATTTCAATAATACATTATTATCACTCCATAGGTTATATGTTGATACTATCCTTATTCTTCCTTTGGATGGTTTATGATTATTTTAATGAATGATAGTATTGAAATTCACTTCCTTGTTTCATTTTGTAGTCATTAACCTCCCCTTGAAATATTCACTTTAATTTGATCATTAAACATTAAATTTAACCTAAATATTCATATTTATTATTATTGATATTCTTATTTATTGAACTATATATCACTTTAACATATGGTGATTAAATCAAAATTTATTTGTTTATTTGTGGAAATATTGATAAATCTATATTCTTTAATAAATATTTATATTTGATAATAAGGCACATTGTTTATGAATTAAATAGATTATTCAATTACTAGGGAGTGATTTGGAACTGAAATACATGGGTTGGTCCCTGTTAATGATAAGACCTTGATGCATATGTAGTATCATCAGAAAAAATCAGTTGGCTAGACTTAGTTAAATGGGTTTCTACCCATCTATTTTAAACTGCCTTGAGAAAAGATCTTGACAGTAAAGATATCTTGTCCCTGGGAAACATGATCAACAATAATTAAGAATTGAATTAATTAAGAGTTATATTATTATTATCTATGATATTTCCATACTGATGTTACCTATGGATGTATTTCATTTTCATTTTATTGATTAAATGGAATTTTTTTTCAATTATTTACCTTTCTATGTTGGTTATGCCTTATCCTATTATTTTAATGGCATGTGTTATAATTTTTTTACATTCCCATATTTATTATTCTTTATCTAGTTATTTAAATGGGATGTACTCTTGGTTATGTACCTTGATATATTGATTATTTTATATCCAGTTTTTTTATTGGAATGTGTGCTCAGATATTTACCTTTCCATATTGATTATGCTAATTGATTAAGTATAGCTTCAACTACACTTAAACCTAACCGAGCATTTGAGTTTACACTTATTTTGTTTCCTTTACCCAGGAATCCATGAATTTTACTATGATTTATATGAAGGTATATTCTAGATATAATAAATCTATTCTCAAAAAATATTATGTTTTAATTCTTATTTTCAAATGTATTATGGGAATCATGTACATGTATAGTTTACCAAGACTGCTAATGTATTCAATCCTTTGGTATGAGATTCCATTTATCTTATTACAATTTAATAAACCAAACCTTGGATCTAGGATACTAAGTTCAAGGTCGTTATAACATAGCCCATAGTTCAGGTTAATTTTTATATTATTCACCACATCATCAATTGTGTTCCAGAGATCATTCAGCTACAAAAATCACCAAAAAATACATTAGATGTCCAAATATCTCCAATATATAGGTGTAAATTTTGATTTCTTGATCTTAAATAGTTTCCTTATCACCCCCTCCCCCCTATTTACCAATAATAAGGTATCAGTGCCAATATATAAATTTCAAACATGTTCTAATGGAAATTAAGGTATATATGCAACTCAAATGGAGAAGTTTGGTCATACATCACTTAATAATAGATGAAGCATGGAATGTTCCTTCCAACCAAATAATTTTTTCATGTACTAAATATATACTATAGTGAAATATTCAATTAAACCACATTGGTTAAATTGAATTGAGGGGGTGATTTGAGACTAAACTATAATTAATTACCCCAATACTGAATATTATCCGATACAAGAAATAGGTGAATCATAATTGACGATTGTAATTAGAGTTATTTCATGAAATAGACCAGATACCCTAGTACCTTGATACTTGAGTAGAAACTAACATGGACTTTACGTCATTCCTGATCCCCATGGGTTAGAAAATAGAACCTGAAATCATAAATGATCATATAGAGAATGAATTTTCCACAAAAATAGTAGAATATACAGATATAAGTCTATATACTCAAGCTCCGTCAGGAGAAAGTACCAAAAACCAAATAGGTGTAACAAAAACCAATAACCACAACATCCTCTATGTACATAGAGTCTCTAAATACAAATATAACAAGAGTCAAAACACATAAATCCAAAATTATCAATAACATCCACCTTTTCCAAGAGATTCTTTCCCAATACTTTAACCTGCAGAATAAAATATACCAAAACCCAAAGGAAAAGGTAGGTTGTGATCTAAGAAACCTAGTAGGGTATCACTAAGTGTTCCATAAAAATATTCAATAATAATAAACCAAATCATTCTTTCATTTTTTAATTAAAATAGGTATAGAATTACAGTTACATATATAAAAACAAAACATGATTCCATTTCATAATGATGGAAAATATTTCAAACATTGATTAAATAAACACTTTATATAAAATAATTTATATAAATTAATATAAATGAATAAAATAGTTTCATAGTTAATGGAATTTATAATCAAAATAATCACAATAAGAACCATGGTCATATACCCTATAGTAAGAGAGTTTCTAGTTAAAGGATCATCACACTCTCATATCAGTGATCATGGAATATGTGTACACACATCCCTCCAATTTCACCTGAATAAGAATTGTCAATATCCCACTGTGGATAAGGTTTTACTAACTATATTTTTTTTAGTATTTTTTATTTCAATCCATTACTATGGAATTAAAATTTTAGCATTATTTTCCCAAATAACCCACAAACTAACAAGCCTCGCATGTTCTCAATTATTAAATAAAAAAAGTGAAAATAATTTCTTTTCAAATCCTCAATAATCCTTCACAATTCAATTTCCCATTTTTCCTTTTCAAATTCTAATTCAATATTAAAAACAAAATAAGGTTTTTTAACAATTTCATGACTTTTCCTTAAAAAACAAATATTGTATTTTTATCAATTCAATTTTTATAATTTTTCTAAAATTAATTCTCAAATAAATTCACAAATTCCATCAATTTAAAATTACAACCCAAATTACAATTCAATTATAATTGGGGGGTTTTCCTAAAATTATTTTCCAAATCAATATCTATTCTAATTCTCATAAAATTTTATTTTCATAAATAAATTTATTTAAAATTAAATCAAAAAATAAAATCAATTTTTAATTATTAGGACCAATCTAAAATGAAACCACCTACCATTCTTCATAGTATCAAAAATAAACACTCACATTGAGATTTTCCAAAGGCGAACGACGAAAATAGAGATCATGAAATCCAACCTAGATTCAATATCCAAATAAAAATAGTTTATATCACATGATGATCTAACAAACCCTATGGGGTAAAGATAGAGATAGGTAGGGAGAGAATGAAATGGAGGATAAACACTTACCGAAGAGGGATCCAATGAGATATTCCATGATTTGATCCACATCAAAAGGGGTTCATAAGAGAGAAAAAGGGGTTTTTGAGAGACTAAAAGACCTAGTAATTTTTTTAAGGTAGATTGAGGGTTGATCAGGGGATAAAAAGGGGTTTGGGGAAAATTTTAATGCTTTTTTGGAGTAAAAAATAATGTCCATGCAGTTAGTTTTATAGGGACACACAATTTAAAAAATTGTGGGCCATAATTATGTTCTCCTCTACTAGGCTGCATGGTTTTTACTTTTTGGGTGCATGGTTTGTCAAAAAGTGCATAAAATGTGAAAAAACCCATGGTTCTAGGTTTCGCGATTTTTACTGGGTGGTCACATAGTTTGGGAATACAATGTGTCAACCATTCATAGCGTAGAAACATTCAAATATTCAAATTTCCACAAAAAACAACCTGATACAACCCATAACAAAATAATGATCAAAAAGGAGGTTCAAGGAGCACAAAAAATAAGTAACATGATGTTATAGCCTTCCCACCATAGAATATTTTTGTCCCTATAAAGCTTGTTAAGAAGTTTCATTATTGAAAAGATGAGTCCATTTCTCTCTCATAAGTGCCTCCCTCTACCAAGTATCATGTGTATCAGAACCATGCTTCTATAGAATTTAGACCGAATTTATTTTCCTCCCATGAAGTAACTTTATCTCATAATAAACTATCCTAACCATATTCTCATTATTAGATAATTCATGTTGAACATCAAGATCACTCTAGCTCAAAACATGGGATGGATCAAAAAGATACTTTCACTATAGTGATACATAGAACACATTATGTATTGATTTCAATTGTGTGAAGTAATAAATGGTGATGTACTTTCCCCACCTTCCAAAAACCTTCAAATTTTCCACAAAATTAGAATTATGAATCCATTACCGCCTAGTATGTCAATGACTTAAACGAGCATAAATATTCAAGAATATGTAATTTACAACTTATAACTCCCAGAGTCTATGATGATGATCAGCATAAGATTTATACTATTAATGTCCCATCAACGTTCTCTAATGAATCAATAAAATCTTTTCTGACATCTCTTAAACCAATATTAGTCCAACCAAGTAACATTCAATGATCTCCAATTAATAAAACTGATATTTACAAGGTTATCCATTAAATGCATCAAAATGATCCATTCTATTCATTGAATGGTAACTATTTTTATAAGTGAAATCAACCGGTCCAAAATGATCATCCTAGGCTCCACCAAAATTGAGTATGTAGGCACAAATCATATCTTCATGAACCTATTTCCCTCTTTGTCTGGATATCCATCTATGGATGGTATACCATACTCAAAAAATCCTGAGATCCAAGTTCCTCATAGAGGCCTCCCCAGAAGAGAGATGTAAAATGGTCATCTCTACCAGAGACTATAGAAGATTGAACTTAATAAAATTGAAAAATGTATATCACATATATATTTACCATATCCTTGACATTGGTTGTATCAATAATGGGTATAAATTTATCTGATTTGGTTAGCATATTGATCACAACCCATATCACATTCTTCTTTCTTAGGGGTATGTGAAAACCCAACCACAAAGTCCATAGATATCTCCTTACAATTCTAATTTGGAACTAGAACTGGCTGAAGAAAACCCAAAAGTCTCTATAGCTCAACTATGTATTATTTTCAAGTATAACAATGAGATAAAAAATCAGAAATATCACGTCTCATGCCTAGCCACTAGAATTGATGTATCGCATCATGAAACAACTTTGTGGTTCTTGGGTTCACTAATCACTAGGAATTATACAAATCCAACATCACAACATTATCTAATGATAGCAATATGAAAAACTGATTCTGAAAACATAGAACACCCTCCATAGAGAATGACCACTAAGAAATGGTTTCCCCACCATAAACAGAGTCTCAAATTCCATGGATTTCATCATCAAGATGTTGTGATTAAGGAATAAACTAGAGAATATGGGAGGTATAATTAACAATATTCAATACAATCTTATACCATACTTCCCAAAAACCTATATAAATTTCTATAAAAATATCCATCAAGTTCCCCTCTTCAGATGATTTCTTCACATCCTGGGTTGAAATTTTCCTGATCAAGGAATCAACTACAAAATTCCCTTTCACTAGGGTATAGGCTATAGAAAAATCAAAAGACTATAGGTACTCCACCCAATTATGATGGTGAAGATTTAAATCATTTTAAGAGAGTATATATCTCAATATCTTATGGTAAAAATACATGATAAACCTTTCTCTGAAAAGGTAATTCCACCAACTCTTAAGAGAATGCACCACAGGTACAAGTTCAAGGTCATAGGTCGGATAATTATTCTCATGTGGCCTAAGCTACTGAGAGACATAGTAAATGATGTGATCACCCTACATAAGAATACATCCCAAACATGAACATAATGTTTCACAGAAGACCACATAGCCTTTCCAGACCTATGGAAGAGTCAACACTGGTATAGAAATAAAAATAAATTTCATCCCATCAAAAAAATTTGAAATTTATCATCCCTATAAATATTTACCCCATTCTAAGTGAGAGATATAATCATAGAATTCAAATTTGATAAATCCTTTACAAATTGGTGATAATAACCCAATAAATTCACTTCTATAATCCAGAAATCACATTTCCATATCTTAGTATAAAGTCAGTGATTTCTCAATAATTTCATAGCTGCTCTCAAATGATGGACATGATCCTCCTTGGACTAAGAATAAACCAAGATTTCATCCACAAAGACCACCATGAACATATCAAGATACTCATTGAATATCATTCACCAAATCCATAAATATTGTATGAGAATTGGTTAGATATAATGGAATTTCATGTTACTCATAATGACCATACCAACTTTGAAAGGTAGTTTTCTAAATATCATATTATTTTATCCTCAACTGGTGATAACTTGATCATAGATCAATATTAAAGAACCAAGTCAATGCTTTTAGTTGGTCAAATAGATCAACAATATGTAGCAATAAATGTTTTTTATTTATCATAACCCAGTTTAGTTTATGGTAATCAACACATAGGGAAAGTGTTTCATCAGCTTTCTTATCAAAGAGAATAGGTTCCACCCAAGGTGACAAACTCAAGAATATAAATATTTTCTCTAACATATCATCCAACTGAGTCTCCAACTCATTCATTTCTTCCATTTCCATACAGTAATGAGGTATTAACACTATTTTAATACTAGGAAATAAATCAATAGAAAAATCTACCATCCTTACCGGTGTAAAAATAGATAAGTAGGAAGGGAAAACATCAAGATATACAGTGAAAAATTGAGGGAGATAGTCACTCATTGATTCTCACTTTAGCTCAAAAGAGAAAGATGATATTACTTTCCCCAACTATGGATAAGAATGTCTGTATCTACTCGACCTCTTGTCCCACTCTCACTGAAAGATATGTTACACCCCATCGGTCATGATAATGGAGGCCCGTTGAAGATAGCAGTAATTTTTGGATTCATTAGCAATGATCCAATCCATCCTGAATATTAATTTAAAAGGTCAAATGTTGAGAACCATAAAATCCCTAGTAATATAAAACTCTAATAAATATAAGACACAAGAAAGACAATGGAGACCCTTCTCTCTCTTCATTATGAGGGGTGTATTAATATCCATAACATAATATAAGAGATTTTTAGGATGATTTAGTATGTTCACAATACGATTCTATATAAATGAATGATATGAAAAAGTATAAAATAAAGAATTCAATAATGATGAATCTTTAGTGATGGTACATATCACGGTCATTGGACCTGTATCATCTAACTCTAAAAACTCCTCCACTACATGAAGAATGTTTGATCTGAATACCTATGGTTGGAACACCTTAGACCTTGAATCATTGTATTGTACTTCATTACTTTTTGGTTTTGATGAGCTTGTTCTACTATGTGGGGTAGAAAAGATATAACTGATCTTCTGTAAGTGTATTGAACATCCATAGGGATTACAGATATCAGGTGCCTTAGTGAAAACCCATTCTAAATTCCCATACATTCCACACTTGAAGAAAGACAAAGGGCCTCTTCTGGGATATAAAGTGGGTTTAGAAGAAACCTATTATCGATAACCACTACAAGACTCATCATGCTTGCTCTTTCCTTTATAGGAACTCAGAGAACTACCACTAGGAGAAAAGGGAAATATTTTCAGCTCTGAATTACCAGCCAAATCATGCTCAACCATCAATTCCCTATGTAGTACATCAATATAAGAAGAGCTATTCAGTAAGAAATTTTGATAATTAATATCAAATAAAAGTCCCATATCAAACCATTAAGTATTCATATTTTCATTCGATATAATCTCTGGTGAAATTTGCATAACCTTATAAAATTAGTTCGCATGCTCCATCATGGTCGTGTCATCCATCTCAAGTTTGATAAAATCTATAGCCTTAGCTAAAACCATGGAACCTGGATAGAACAATTTGGTGAAATGATCATTGAATTCATTCCACTCTAAACACTCATTATTCTTCACCATCACCATCATATCCCACCATCTCCTACTAGTTCATTCCATCTTAAAGGTTTTACAGTTCTCCTTGGTCACATTAGGAATCTCCAAGAACTCAAACAAAAGATTAATCATTCTTTACCAATAATCAAAATCTTTAGGATTATTTAGGCCTTGGAACACTAGTGGATTCTAGAGAAAGATCTCCTGATCATGATTCCAAGAGTCATACCTCTGAGGTTACACATCTAGAACCTGAATGGAAATGGGTGGAGGTTTCTATCCCAAAGCATAGATAGCATGCATAATAATCTCAATGAGATTATAGTCCATGGGGGGATTTTCTCATTGTTGTTCATTGGAATATCCTTCTGGATACTATTCACATGCCTTCTTGGAGGCATGATTATACACAACATCAACAAACAACATTTAAGACATCATAAGATTACTAAGATCAACACCTAAACTAGATAAATAGTGAAATTAATCCCATCATATGAGTTATCAATATTTGGATTTTTAACTATCAAAAAAAATATTTGAAAGAGACTAGATCTAGATCAATTTATCTCTCAAGACACATTTTCCAAACCACCTATGGTGACTTAAGGATCATTAACATGAGAGATCACTAAGAACATGCTCACAACTACCTACAAATTCTTGACAAGATATTACAAACTACATACTGAAATTAATAAAATATGTTTAACATGTATCTACGATACCACATTATCACAATCTAACTCAGATACCCTAGTACCCTAATGCCCAAGCAGAAACTGGCTTGTCCCAAAGGGTGTTCCTGATCCCCATGGGTTGGAGACTAGAACCTAGAATCATAAAAGATCAAGAAGGAACAAATTTTCCACAAGAAAAGTGGAAGAAATAGATAAAATTCAGTATGATTAAGATCAACAGGTAGAAAGTACCATAAATAAAACATGTATAGCAAAAACTCCTAAACTGTAACATCATTTAAGTACTCATAGTCTGACAAGACAAACATCCCTACATTCACAACACTTCATGACCAAATAATTAATAGCATCTACCTCTTTCAATATGTGTTTTCCAATTTCTCATACCTGGACGAAGAAAAACTAAAAACACCTAAAGGAAAATTTAGGGTGTTAACTAAAATTCTAGGTAGGGTCTCACATATTATTCCATAAAAATATTTCATAATAATAAACTAAATTTTGATTTCAATTATTAAATAAAACATTAATTGTTGTATATTTTCATACCTAAAGAAAAACATTCTTCCATTTTAGAATGATGGATAATATTTCAAATTTTGATTAAATAAACACTTTATATAAAATAGTTTTTATAAATCAATAAGAATGAATAAAATAATTTCATAATCAATGTAATTTATAATCATAAAATCTACAATAATAACCATGGTAATCTTCCCTACGACATGATAGTTTCCAGTTATAGGATACTCACACTCTCATATCAGTGGTAAATGAATTATGTGTAAACATATCCCTCAGGCTCATCCTGAATAGGACTCATCAATGCCCCACTGGGGATAAGACCTTCCAAAGAAGATTCTTGTTAAAATTTTCATCATAAATCTCTTTTTAGGAAATTACCATCCTATCATGCTTGTCCCAAATAACCCACTAGCTACCAAGGATTGAATATAATTTTAATTAGTTCAAAAAGGTAAAATCATTTCATTTCAAATCCACATTCATCATTCAAAATTTAATTTTCCATTTTTCCTTTTTCAAATTACAATTAACATTCAAAACCAAAACATGGGTTTTTTAAAATTTCATTACTTTTCTATGAAAAAAAAATCTTAGGTTTTCATCAATTTAATTTATGTGAATTTTCTAAAATAAATTCTAAAATTTCATAAATTTCAAATTATTCCCCAAATCAAAATTCCATTGGAATTGCGGGTTTTCTAAAAATTCCCTACCAAATTAATTTCAATTCCAATTCAAATCCAATTACGTTTTCATAAATTAATTGAATGAAATTTAAATCAAATTAATAAAATAAAGGTTTAATTATATGGATCAATCTAAAATAAAACCACTATCCTTTATTCATGGAATCAAAACTCAACACCCATAGTAGTATTTTACAATGATCAATGACAGTGATTGACATTAATAAATCTATAATATCCCAGACCCAAACAGCCACCCTAACAGTGCTATCGTTCCAAGTGTTACTGAACTTAAGTA
This sequence comes from Viscum album, assembly GCA_963277665.1. Taxonomy (NCBI): domain Eukaryota; kingdom Viridiplantae; phylum Streptophyta; class Magnoliopsida; order Santalales; family Viscaceae; genus Viscum; species Viscum album. Next base: position 1,413,822,713 of record OY728159.1, on the reverse strand, counting down.
CACCTCCCCGAATGCCAAAGGATGATGACTAACAACGAGGGTATAAACAGGTATTTGGGGGAGGTTATACCCACTGGTAGGAAGATGAAGGTACCATTTTGAGAATAATTTATAACATGTAGTGGAGAATAAATGAATCAATAGACTGAAACCAGACCCACAGAGCGGAAGCTCATCCAATAGCAGATAAATAGCAGAAGCAATATATGAACAAAATTGGTAGAAAGTAAACATAACTACATGCTAGTAAAACACTTGTAGACATTAAAATAACCAATCATGCATCCATATTAGGTCATACATATCAATATAAAAAAAAGGGTTCCCATGGATAAACATTATAGCTACATACAAAATAAACAAGATGATGTTGAAAAAGAAACTAAGAAAAAGTAAAACTCTATCTAGGAATAACCTCAAGGTCCATACCAATCTCCATGAGAAACAGTACTACAATCCAACTCCTGAGGTTGATCCTTTACCTATACATAAAACCATAAAGTCTACCATGTCCCGAAGGGCCTGTGTTGGGTGTTAGATGGATTTTAGTAGGATACCACCTAATTTTATGTACCAATCATAAGTTTTTAAGTAGAAAATATCACTAAAAAGGATAACAATTTAATGAAATAATGAGTACCACCTCCACTGGTACTCAGAATCCACCAGGGAGTGTCATCTACTTCTTTTAACGCTAGAATCTCATAAGCAAATAGATTCATTATCCCATGGACCAAGGTAATCTTACAGTCACAAATCCTAGGTGAACCCGTAGGTTCCACCTCAATCACATAGCCCAGCACCACGTGCCCCCTGACACCTCATGTCTCAAAGTACCGACATTGATTAGTCACTGAAAGTGGATAATATTAATTTTTAATATCTTATATTCATTGTTCCAAAGTCCATAAACATTTTTTTTAGTGCATTACATAAATAGAACTTCATTTCTCATCAAAAATGCAATTCATGTTTAAAATGAAAATTTGGGCCCAATCATTCATTTGTTTATTGACAATATTATATTCATTTTATGAATTTGAAATTTTGTGATATTATTGATCACTTTGTTTGGAAAATTTTATCTTTTAGGTCCGCTGGATGAATCCCAAAGGAAGATATAGAATTTTGCGCCTGAAGGCAGAAACTTGCTGGAAAAAGCATAATGGGCCTAAGGCCCATCAAACAAATGTGGGGCCCATAAACCAAGCCCAATGAAGCTCAAATTTATACAGTGTAAAGATAAAAATATTAGGATCATTTTATTAAACTGTGTCCGGAGCTAATTCTGATGTTTTCATGATGATAAAGGGATCTGAAGTTGAGATTTAAATGGTGGACCCGACATTAATGCACAGAAATTTGTCCCACCATTTTGACCATAACTTCCACAAGGATGAGCCAAATTTCCGGAAATTTTTAAATCTCATATAGGACATATGGAAGAAGATAGTTTCCTTCTACAACCCCTCCGGATTCGGCCTTCTGAATTTTAGAATTCACACGTCAATATAGCGGATGAATCTGGACAGTTTTCCGGGTCAAATTCGAAACATCAATTTCATTTTGATTATTCACCCTCCATTTGACTCTATTAATTGTTGGGGGGTGAATTAATTATTGGGGGATGGACCTAAGGCTCCTAATATGCCTATATAAGGAGCTATTGGTGAAGGTAATAGGGTGGATATTTTTTATATCATCTTTTGTTGCTTGTTTCATTGTAAGGTTATGCTTCCAAATTTCCTTTGTAATGTTTTCCATTTCCATGTAAGTTTTTTTTTGTATCTTTATGTTCTTAATCAACTTAATTCACTTCTATATTTTCCATTTCTTTTATTAAAACTTTATTATCACAAATCACAGTGATATCTCTGTGTTGTTGTGAATTAGTTCACACATAAGTGTGAATTTCATTCACACACACGGAGGAGTGCTCGTTATTTCCGCGGTTTTAATTTCTTCAATCCAATTCTTGTTAGCCATCTTCCGCCCACCATTGAGAGTATACCATCAGTGGAGGGATAAACCCTTAATGGGATGATCTTAGGAGGATTCAAAGGCTGGATTTAATGTTATTTTATGAACGAATTGTTGTTAATTGGATAATTAATTTAAGACATCCATTCTTCAATTATTTCTACTATTCATCTTTACTGTGTTTGAGCAAACTAAATTCAATTACTAAATGAAAATATACCTCGGAGAGATCATGAATTTGGTTCTCTAAGTGTATACGGGATTATTAATTGTGTTCAATAAGCACCAAACCAGAAAATGATGAATGTAATGTTATTTTTGAAGAATGGATTCATCAAAAATTAATAAAACCAAAATTGTATAATGAAGTAAAATTCATTCAATCCACCACGAGCATAATACTAATATCAACCCATTTCCATTTAATTGAATTCACTTAGGTTTATTAGTGTTCTTTAAAAACCATCCAAAATCAAACCCAAAGTCGGCTACTTCATAGCCCATCCTTCACACAATCTTAGCGTCTCAAGGTTACTTCTTCGGTCCCTGTGGATTCAACCCCTACATGTACTACATCGATCGCTTTTACCAGTAGGGTAAATTTGGGCGCAATCAAATTTTGGAACCGTTTCTGGGGACCAAGTAAGTTCCTTAGACCAAAAACCTTCTTTTCTTACCCCCATTCTTCTATTCTCGTCCCAATTCTCTTATCTTTTCCCTTTCTCGCTTTTTTTTTTCTTTTGGCGCATGTCCGCCTACACCCGCGATAACTCAAACAGATTAGTTAGGGTGGATACTCCTAGGGCTGGGGAGTCAAGAACTAAAAGAGGTATATTTCCTTTAGATCCAAATCTTCCTAATACTCCAAATTCAGACGTTGAGTTCGATACAATGGAGAATCTCCCACAAAAACAAATCATAAACCGGGGAGGGAACCAAAATGACAGGCAAGACCCTAACTTGGGAATTGTTGCAGACCCGACCATGAATGACTACCTCACACCAACCTGGACCAATGCACCCTCATTCATTAGGCATGATAACGTAGGATATGCCCAATATGTTTTCAAACCCCATGTCCTGAACCACCTTCCAACCTTTCATGGGATGGAGTCTGAGATGCCTTACCTTCATGTTAAAGAATTTAATGACATTGACGAAACCATGTGCCCACAAATCAAATTGAATCTGCTAAAATGAGACTTTTCCCTTTTTACCTTAAGGACTGAGCAAAGAATTGGTTAAACAATTTGAGACCAGCATCCATTCACTCTTGGGACCAACTTCAACGAGAATTTTATAAAAAATACTTCCCCAATCACAAAACAATTGCACTTAAAAAGATCATACAAAACTTTTTTGAAAGAGAGGGAGAAACATTCTATTAAACATGGTAAAGGTTCAAGGACACATTAAACATGGTACCACACCATGGTTTCTTAATCCCAGAACAAGTGATAATTTTCTATGAAGGGTTGGGTCCCGGAAACAAACAATTCATTGATATGATGTGTAATGGAACCTTCAAAAACAAAGCCCCAAATGATTCTTACGAGTATCTAGAAAATCTTGCTGAACAAAACCAAACATGGGGAACATCACCATACTATGAGAAGCCACCCAAATCTGGTGGAATGTACAATCTTGTAGAAGAAGAAAACCTTAAAGCAAAACTTGCTGCACTCACAAGGAAAGTTGAGGAGATTGATCTTAGGAAGGTCCACAAAACCCAAACTGTTGAGCTTGTTTGTACAATTTGTGAAAAGAATGACCACAAGACTGATAATTTCCCAACCATTCCTTCCATCAAGGATGTTCTTTTAGGAGGACCACCAGAAGAAGTTAATACAATGAACTTTCAAAAGCCACAATTCATGAACACCTTCAATCCAAGGTATAATGACCATCCGGGCTTTCGTTGGAAGGACAATCAACAACCAACACAACAACAATGTATCAACCCATACCCTTAACAAAACTTTCAACCTCATAATCAGTTCCAACCACAACCTGTCCAATTCCAACATCCTCATGTCCAATATCAACAACCTATCCAACAACCCATTCAACAACCTATCCAATAACCAAAGTACCCTAACCAAAGTACCCTCCTGGGATAAACCCACAATCTCAAGCACCAACCCAAAATGTTCCAAAAAGCCTACTAGAACAACTGTGCAAAAAAATGGACAAAATGAACTCAGAATTATCATCCATTAAACAAGAACTTCAAACCATAAAAACTGGAAAGGCACCCATGCCCACACAGGCCATTCCACAAAAAACATCAAGGGGAGAGACAAGTTTCACTCAAACAACTCACGAACAATTAAAGGCTGTGACAGTTTTAAGAAGTGGGAAATCAATTTAAAAACCTGAACAGATAAGTCAGAAACCATGTGAAGCTTCAAACTCTAATGAAAATTCAAATGAACTACAAGATCAAACTGAAGAAACTGATAATAATGTGAATGAAACAACACTTCAACAAACTCCACAATCTGCACCATTTCCTCAATTCATGAGGGGGAAAACCAAGCCTGGATTGATTGAAACATTGAGGAAAATCTTCTCACAAGTCAAGTTGAACATTCCCCTTCTCGATGCCATCCAAACCATACCTTCCTACTCAAAATACCTTAAGGACTTGTGGACTTTTAAAAGGAAATTTTCACATAAAAACCAAGTCCTTTTGGATGCTAATGTGAGTACCACCATTCAAGGGACCATTCCTCCTAAGATGAAAGACCCAGGATGCCCTTACATAAATGTTGAACTAGGAGAGAACAAAGTTGTCAAAGCCTTGTGTGATCTACGTGCTAGTGTGAACCTCGTTCCTTATGCCATGTACTGTCAGTTAGGTCTCGAAGAACTCCAACCCACATCTGTCACTCTTCAACTTGTTGATCGTAGTGTTCGAGTTCTAAAGGGGATCTTAAAAGATGTTTTGGTGAAAGTTGAAAATTTCATTTACCCTGCTGAATTCATTGTTCTGGACAATCACCCAAGATTAGGTCCTAGGGAGCAAACCCCAATCATACTTGGTCGTCCCTTCCTTGCAATAATCAACTCTGTAATCTGAGTCCGAAATGGGAACATGACCATCACCTTTGAGAACATGAGTCTAGACTTGAACATCTACAATAAAAACTCTCAAATTGGGGATGATTAAGAGATCCATGAGGTTAATTGGATTGGTAGTGTTGATAATTAACTCAATGAACATCAAGGAGTTACCGAAGGATGGTTAAGTCACGAAGAGATTGATTTTCTTTATTCACATGAGGGAAATTTTCCTCCTTGGATTGAATCTCTTTCAGACAGCTCTATTGATGAATTTCTAGAATCACCAATCAATGATACCATGGTTGAAATCAATAAAATTGAGTCCATAGCCATTCATGACACTACTCTGGAAAATTTAGTGGATGAAAATTCTGTTCACAAGGAATCAATTTTGTCAAGAAATCTGAACAAAGAAACTAAGTTCAATACAAAGTCTCATCCATTCTTGGAAAGTCATGACCAATCTGATCTTTAATTTAAAGTCTTACCTTTATCACTAAAGTATGATTTCTTATGGGACAATCAATCCTTTCCTGTTGTCATTTCTTCCTCCCTTGAAGCCAATCATGAGAGGATTCTTCTAGATGTTCTTAAGAGACACAAGAAAGCCATTGGATGGACCCTATCTAATATCCCTGGGATTAGCCCACTTATCGGGACTCATAGAATTATTCTTGAATCTGAGTCAAAGCCATGTCGTCAACCTCAGAGGTGACTCAATCCTAATATCATGGAAGTAGTGAGAAAAGAACTTTTGAAATTGTTAAAAGCTGGTATCATCTATCCTATAGCTGAGAGTGAGTGGGTTAGCCCAATCCATGTGGTTCCAAAGAAGACTGGAATCACAGTAATAACCAACAAGGATGTAGAGATGCTTCCAACAAGGGTCAGTAGTGGATGGAGAGTTTGTATTGACTATAGGAAGCTCAACTCTTGTACCAATAAAGACCATTTCCCCTTACCCTTTATTGATCAAGTCCTCGAGCGAGTGGCGGGTCATCAATTCTATTTCTTCCTAGATGGATTCTTAGGGTATAATCAAATCTAATTCTCCTTAGAGGATCAAGGAAAAACAACCTTCACTTGTCCGTTTGGCACTTTTTCCTTCAAGCGCATGCCCTTTGGGTTATGTAATGCCCCTGGTACCTTCCAGTGGTGCATGATGGGAATATTCTCAGATATGGTGGGGGATTTTTTAGAGTTATTCATGGATGACTTCTCCATATTTGGGGATAATTTTGAGGGATGACTTATAAATGTTGAAAAGGTTTTGTCAAGGTGCGAGGATAAGAATCTCATACTAAATTGGGAAAAATGCCATTTCATGGTAAGGGAAGGACTTGTTCTAGGTCATCTGGTATCTGGTAGAGGGATTGAAGTTGATAAAGCTAAGGTAGACATCATTAGTCACCTTCCCTCTCCTAAAACTATTAAGGAAGTGAGGTCCTTCTTAGGACATTCTGGTTTTTATAGAAGGTTCATTAGGAATTTCAGCTCTATTTCTCGACCACTTTGTGCTCTATTGGTAAAAGATGCTCCATTTTTATGGACAGAAAGCTGTGAGGAATCATTCTCTACACTCAAGTCAACTCTTATATCTCCACCTATAATGCAATCTCCAAATTGGAAACTTCCTTTTTAGCTCATGTGTGATGCAAGTGATTTCGTTGTAGGAGCAGTCTTAGGACAACGGTGTGAGAAAACTCCACATGTCATTTCTTATGCAAGCAAATATTTAAATGATGCACAAATAAACTACACCACCACTGAGAAAGAGTTTCTTGATGTTGTCTTTGCCTTAGAGAAATTCAGGTCTTATCTCTTAGGATCACCCATCATTGTCTTCACTGATCATTCAACCCTAAAATACCTTTTCCAAAAACAAGATTCTAAGGCTAGATTGATTAGGTGGGTCCTTATTCTTCAAGAGTTCTATTTAAACATTAAGGATAAAAAGGGTGTTGAAAATATTTTAGCTGATCACCTCTCTAGGATTGAATTCAAAGACAACTCACACCACCTCTCTGTGTCTGATTCATTTCCCGATGACCACCTCTATTCAATAAGTGATTTCCCTTGGTATGCTGACATAGAAAACCATTTGGTGACGGGTGACATTCCAAAATTCATGGGGACCCAAGCTAAGAGGAAATTCCTTTCTAATGTAAAACACTATGTGTTTGATGATCCTTACCTCTTCAAGTTCTATCCTGATCAAATCATCAGGAGATGTATTCCCGAGTCTGAGCAAGAGTCCATTCTAAAATTTTGTCATGGAGAGGCATGTGGAGGCCACTTTTATACAAAGAAAACCACTACAAAGGTCCTACAAAGTGGTTTCTACTGGCCGAACCTCACTAAGGATTCCTTCCAATTCTACAAAAGTTGTCCTCAGTGTCAGAAATTTGGATCCATTACCAAAAGGAATCAAATGCCCCTCACTCCCATTCTGGTCGTTGAAATCTTTGATTGTTGGGGAATTGATTTCATGGGACCCTTTCCAAACTCTAAGGGATACCTATACATCCTCTTAGCTATTGATTATGTATCAAAATGGGTTGAAGCCATTCCCACTAAGTCCAATGACCACCATGTTGTGATCCGATTTCTGAAAGGGCATATATTTTCTCGATTTGGAATTCCTAGGGCTATAATCAGTGATCATGGAACCCATTTCTGCAACCACCCATTCTCTTCACTCATGTCTAAGTATGGTATTACTCATAAAGTTTCCACTGCATACCATCCTCAAACCAACGGTCAAGTTGAGTTGGAAAATAGAGAAATTAAGCAAATTCTTGAAAAAACTGTCAATCCCTCTAGGAAAGATTGGTCTGAGAAACTCTTAGATGCCCTTTGGGCATATCTAACTGCTTTCAAAACTATCCTAGGCATGTCACCGTATAGATTGGTTTATGGAAAAGCATGTCATTTACCTGTTGAAATTGAGCATAAGGCCTTTTGGGCAATAAAAAAATGAACTTTGACATTTCTTTGGCTGAAACAAAAAGGAAATTAGATCTTAATGAACTCGAGGAACTTAGGATGGAGGCTTATGAAAATTCAAGGATCAATAAATCTAAAGTTCAAGCCTACCAATCTAGGAATCTCAAAGTTAAACACTTTGAACTGGGAAAATTTGTGCTCTTGTATAGTTCAAAACTTCATCTACACCCAGGAAAACTAAGGTCCAGATGGTCTGGTCCATACCTAGTGCATCATGTGTACCCTCATGGGGCAATAGAGATTCAGGATCCCACAAGTGGTCATGTCTTCAAAGTCAATGGTCATAGGTTAAAACCATTCATTGAATCATTCAATAAACAAGAAACCAAGGAGGAGTTAACTGAGCCAACATATGAACCAGAGAAAAATTGATAGATTTAGGGTACAAGTCGGTCTAACGACGTTAAACAAAAGCGCCGCATGGGAGGCAACCCATGGTTTTCATGTTTCCAATCACTGTGAATCATCTTTTTTTTCCTTCTGCTTAATTTTGTTATTTTTTTTATATATAGACTGTTGACCTGTTCTTCTTTTATGAGTAAGTATGGGTATGAAAAGGGAGCACCGTATTCATCCGTGTCACGTGGTGTGATCCCTGAGTAATACCTTACCCATAAATTTAAAGAAGACAATGTATCATCAGTTTATTTTATTTATGTTTTTGTAGGTTAAAAAAATTATACTCTTGACCTGTTCTTCTTTTATGAGTATGGATGGGTATGAAAGTGGAGCACTGTATTCATCCGTGTCACGCGGTGTGATCCCTAAGTAATACCTTACCCAAAAATTTAAAAGAAGACAATGTATCATTAGTTTGATTTAAAAAAAACATGAAAATGATGGTACTTGGAATTAAATAAATCATTGTGTTATTTGTTTTGTCTACTTTGTCCTTCTCTTTATAGTTCAGGAACTATTTTGGGTGATACATGTTCAATCAAGGATGTGCCTACATCCCCAAATAGATCAAAGGAGTAATTTGGAGCATCATGAACCTCAACTTTAAAAACCAGGTGAATTTGTTCCATGTTTATCATTCTCAATTTCATCTTTGAACTCCTCTCCTACCCACTTCTAACTTTTATTTTCTTTAAACACTGGGGACAATGTCATTCTAAGTTGGGGGGAGATAAAAAATGATTTTTTTTTATTTTGTGAATAAAAACATGCATGAAAAGAAAAATTCCATTAACCATAAACATGATAAACACACATTGCAAACTCTAAAATTGGATATCAAATAAATTTTGCATGCCTTGATTCTGATTTTAATGCAAGTTTAAGTTCATGAGCATAGTTTTTGGAAAGTGCGGTTGTCCGATGTGATTTTTCAATGTTTAAAATTTCATCCTCTTAATAAAAATACCACAATGCACTTCTACTAGATCGTGGGTGTAAATTTGAGTTCTTGGGTCCCTTTCATTATAGCATAGGGTTCTGGGGTCACTTTTAGTTTAATTTGAGTATCCAAAAAAACAAAAAAAAATGACCACATAGAGCAATGTTTTGTCCAAATGTGTGGCGTCCGGCACTTGGGGATCATGACTCCATAGTTGTCTTGCCCAGAGTTAGGATTTATATCTCTATTTTAGAGCATGAAATTGACAATATGTGTGGCGTCCAGCACTTGGGGATCGTGACTCCATAGTTGTCTTTCCCAGAGTTAGTCTTTTCATATCTATTGTGGTTAAAAAAAATCAAAAAAAAATCAAAAAAAAGGATACTCATCTTAAGGTTTAATGTGATTCCCACCTAGCGCATCCATTTTTTCCCCTTGAACAATAAAATGGGCCCCATATCTTTTATGATTCACAACACTTTATCATGCTTAATTGGAATTGGATGAAATGTGGCGATGAATTTGAACAAATGAATGGGCTTGGGATTGGGATATGCTTATGGACCTAGCTTGTTTTTAATGATTTTTATGGGGTTTCATAATTTTTTTTGGTATTAGATATTTGGGTGAGCAATGTGTATTAAAAAGTTTTTGGAAAAGGGGATTTGAATTTCATATTTGTAATTTATTTTTCTCGGGACTAGAAAAACTCAAGTTGGGGGGTGTGATTAGTCACTGAAAGTGGATAATATTAATTTTTAATATCTTTATATTCATTGTTACAAAGTCCATAAAAAAATTTTAGTGCATTACATAAATAGAACATCATTTCTCATCAAAAATGCAATTCATGTTTAAAATGAAAATTTGGGCCCAATCATTAATTTGTTTTTTTACAATATTATATTCATTTTATGAATTTGAAATTTTGGTATATTATTGATCACTTTGTTTGGAACATTTTATCTTTTAGGTCCGCTGGATGAATCCCAAAAGAAGATGGAGAATTTTGCACCTGAAGGCAGAAACTTGCTGGAAGAAGCATAATGGGCCTAAGGCCCATCAAACAAATGTGGGGCCCAGAAACCAAGCCCAATGACGCTCAAATTGATACATTAGAAAGATAAAAATATGAGGATAATTTTATTCAACTGTGGCCAGAGCTAATTCTGATGTTTTCATGATGATAAAGGGATCTGAAGTTGAGATTTAAATGGTGGACCCGACATTAATGCACAGAAATCTGTCCCACTATTTCGGCCATAACTTCCAAACGGATGAGCCAAATTTCCTGAAATTTTTACAGATCATATAGGACATATGTAAGAAGATATTTTCCTTCTACAACCCCTCCGTATTCGGCCTTCTTCATTGTATAAGTCACACGTCAATATGGTGGATGAATCTGGACATTTTTCCGGGTCAAATTCGAAACATCAATTTCATTTTGATTATTCACCCTCCATTTGACTCTATTAATTGTTGGGGGGTGAATTAATTATTGGGATATGGACATAAGGCTCCTAATATGCCTATATAAGGATCTATTGGTGAAGGGAATAGGGTGGATATTTTTCATATCATCTTTTGTTGCTTGTTTCATTGTAAGGTTATGCTTCCAAATTTCCTTTGTAATGTTTTCCATTTCCATGTAAGTTTTTTTTTTTGTATCTTTATGTTCTTAATCAAATTAATTCACTTCTATATTTTCCATTTCTTTTATTAAAACTTTATTATCACAAATCACAGTGATATCTCTGTGTTTTTTTGAATTAGTTCACGCATAGGTGTGAATTTCATTCACACACACGGAGGAGTGCTCGTTATTTCCGCGGTTTTAATTTCTTCAATCTAATTATTGTTAGCCATCTTACGCCCACCATTGAGAGTATACCATAAATAGAGGGCTAAACCCTTAATGGGATGATCTTAGGAGGATGAAAAGGCTGGATTGAATGTTATTTTATGAAGGAATTGTTGTTAATTGGATAATTAATTTAAGACATCCATTCTTCAATTATTTCTACTCTTCATCTTTACTGTGTTTGAGAAAACTAAATTCAATTACTAAATGACCATATACCTCGGAGAGATCATGAATTTGGTTCTCTAAGTGTATACGGGATTAGTAATTGTGTTTAGTAAGCACCAAACCAGAAAATGATGAATGTAATGTTATTTTTAAAGAATGGTTTCATCAAAAATTAATAAAACCAAAATTGTCTAATGAAGTAAAATTCATTCAATCCACCCCGATCATAATCCTAAGATCAACTCATTTCTATTTAATTGAATTCACTTAGGTATTTTAGTGTTCTTTAAAAACCATCCAAAATCAAACCCAAAGTCGGCTACTTCATAGCCCATCCTTCGCACAATCATAGCGTCTCAAGGTTACTTCTTCGGTCCCTGTGGATTTGACCCCTACATGTACTACATCGATCGCTTTTACCAGTAGGGTAAATTTGGGTGCAACCAGAAATCCTGAAGGCATGCCCAAACAATAGTATCCTAGTCCCAAGTACCCCTACTCGTAATCTCACATCGTTCCATGGAATAGCATCCATAGGAACAACAATATTTGTCCTCAAATAAATATCGATGCCCATGGCCTCGAGCATGGAGAGCCTCATCCCCCAACCTGATAGCCTCATCACTATCAACCGAAGGCTCCTCACATTCCACGTGGATTTCTACAGCAAGCACCCCCAAACCAAAAATTCCTAAACTACTACTATTGGGTGCCTCTACCCACACGAGTGGTCACAACTTCTCATTACGGTGTCTACCTATGTACACACAACTCAATTGGAGATTTTTCTATCACTGGTGAGAAACAATCACCAAATAAATAACCTAAGCCACACCATCTCTGGCATGTTGTTCCCCTATGACCATGTCACTCAAATTCGATGGCCATGCCATCCAAGTATCCTAGGCCTTTCCCAATCTAATAGTCACACCGCCTCAAATAGACATCCTCAATGCCCAATATTGTGGTCAAAAACCCCCCAAGAAGAATTGGTCCATGCCCAACCAGTGATCAACATCACTCAATCCCGATGTCCATGCCATCACAACCTTGGGTCAAGCCCATCACAATCCTAACGGTTTTATCACATGTAATCCCAAGCATTACATAAATATAATCACATTAAAACACTTTAAATAAATAATTCAATTTAAGCATATTGAATTACACTATCTAACATCTATAACATAGCAGCACTGAGGTCTTGAATGCCTCTAAATAGTTTAATCAAACTTAAATAATTTAAATATAATAGTTTAAAACAAAAAAACATTTATAACAATTTTAGAAACCTCCATCCAAACAACCCAATGAGCAACGACCTATCACCCAGCCTCGATCATGAAATTCAGATATGGGGAATGCTCAATGGCATCCCATGAGTCTAACAATCAATTCAATGTGAAATACCACTTATAATGGTCTCACACAAAATACCCATCATTGAGCTAAAAATCCACAACCCCCAAATGTCCGTGAAAACTTAGAAAAAGGTATGCACCACCTACCTTATTCACGTATGACACCCCTCATCCATCATTGGCCTCTAATTTAGCCTAGAATGGGGTAGATTTACAAAATGAGCATAAACGGTCAAGATCTGATCACTAGGTTGAGAAATGAAATCATGAGAAATAGATCAAGAGGAATCAAGAGCTTACCAATGGGGTTCTAATGGATCTAATGACGTTCAAACTGGGGTCTAGGTGAAGGATTGGGAGAAAAAAGAGTCTCAGTCAACTAGTTCATGAACCCGGGTGATCCCTACTGCCTCTCTACCATAAAACGAGGTTACTTCCTGTTTTAACCAAAAAATAGAAAGTACACAGTGTGTACTTAAATATACATGTCATTTATATGGTCATGTTTCCCATTTTCTCTGACTTACTTTCCATGTCATTAAAAAGTCTTGCTGACATCAGTACACGGTGTGCACTAGTAAGTATATGGTGTGTACTGTGTTAGGCCTCTCTTCCTCTCTAACATACATACATTCCTTGTATGTCCATCACACATGGAGTGTACATAGGATTACATGGTGTGTAACCCCAATTATTTCCATGTAATAGGCCTGAAGCTAGTACTAACCCTATTTTTTCCATTTTCTTATGTACTACCCAAAAAAAGAAATTTGTGCCTCAAAGGAAGATCCAAGTTCTTACAAACATCCCCCCTTAAAGAAATTGGTCCCCAAATTTCCCTTCCAAGGGTGGTGAATGAAAACTCTAGAACAACTCTGACCCAATTCTCAAATTAATCAAAGGTACATTGACTTATTTCTGGAACCATAGTCCTCCGGTGATACATCATCACCCATGCACCTCATCAGGTGCTCCCATGTCACTTCCAACACAAAATCATATCCCGCACCACATCAGTGCCTACCTCAAGCCCATGGAACCCATGTAATAACAAGGTCCCACATCCCTTGGATGCTCATAAAAAATATGGTGCATTTCACCTCAATAATAACTACATCCTCGATGCCCTAATTCCTAGGGCTCCTCAAGTAACTTGCATCCAACGATGCCCCGATGCCTCAGCACCTCAAGTAACCAACATCCAACGATGCTCCTAATGTCAAGAACCTCATATATATAATCAAGCACTCGAGATGGTTCCAACCCACTGACCAGCATCTAGTCAGTCCATATAAATCATGTTCACCTCATTCACTCAAAATGGACAAACCTCAACAGGCCATGCCAAACAAAATCAAATATAAAATCATGGCCATGCCCACATCATACCTTTAACCATCATCAGCTCACCAACCTACTCAACCCTTGGAAACTCCATGGATTTCACTTGTCCTGACATACGGCTACCTGAATCCTAACCTCCTTGTGGTATTCACCAACCACTAGCCACCGACCCCATGGTTGGGTCCCACTCTCTCAGCCATGTCCTCTTCATGTAGCTAAACCTTGGATATGATCACCTGGTATCGATCTTGATATGAACTCTAAAACATGTGCCTGCTTTGGTCCCTATTTTCCAGCTGTCTAAGAGGGATTCCTATAGAACCTATTAAGATGACCAACCTGACCACATGCCCAGAACTCCTTTGGAGGCCTATCACACTGAGTCTGGACATGACCTGGCTGCCCACACAGAAAGAAAACCACTACTGAATTTCCATGAGTTGGTCTACATGAGTCCTTGGTCTGACTTCCTTGCTGAAACTCATCCCGACCTCATTTCCTACCATCTGAACCATCACCTAATGTTGTCTCCCAACCCATGTGAGACATGACTATCAAGTTTCCCTCAGCTATGTGCACCAGATTCACCACCTCTGAGAATGAGGCCAACCTAAATATGTTTACCTACACCCAGATGGCATGTTGTAATCCATCTTCGAAGTGTCTCACCCTCAAGGTGTCATCACTTACCATCTCTGGTGCCAAATGAGACATCTCAATGAAAGTATTTGTATAGTCCATGATGGACTTGTCACCCTACTAAAGTCTCAAGAACTCCCAAGATCTCTCCTCCCTTGGTGTATCAGAGAAAAGGTGCTTAAAAAATCTATCCTCAAAGTCCTTAAAGTCCATTCCCTCATGTCTATGAGCCTGAACCTGTACATCCCACCAGTGCTTCATCAATCCTCTGATAAAATATGTCACCAGCTTGACCCTCCTCCCTGGAGGCGTATTGAGATGCTCAAAGATCATCTTCTTTCTCTATATCTAGTTCTTAGCCACCTAAAGACCACCCTCGCCCTGAAAAATTGGTGGGTGCTGCACCTAGAAATCCTAAGTAAGGAAATCTATATAGGGATTTGTTCCCTAATAACTGCTTTAGATCCCCTACAAAACACGTACTAGACTATATCAGAGCTTCTCATTGAGCCATGGTATGAATTCTATCATTCCTGGAAACTGCCCTACCTACACTAGATCATGCACCTAATCCTACCCCTAAGAATGTACCTACGGCTCAGGGCCTACCTGCCCCTCAGGGGTTTGAACTTGATCATTATCTTGTAGTATAGTACCGTCACATGCCTGATGCTCCAATAATCTATCTAGGAGGAACCCTCTGAATACCATAAAATGGTCAAACATTCCATATATATAACAATATATTCAATGTAGATTGGGAAATCAATAAAGAGTCAGTGCCTAACAACTATCCTTACTCTCCCCCATAGGAACCATGCCCCACAGCATCCCGACTTCATAGCCTCCTTACCTACCCTTAATAGAGCCATGTATCACAATATCCACAGGACACACTCATCCATAAAAGCACCTTTTCCTCAATTAGACAACTGAGTTTCCAAATCTTGGTGATCAAAATCACCTCAACCATAGTACTTTTCTGCTCTTATAAGAGCCAGACCCATTCCCCATGCCACATGAAATTTCAAACATATATATAAATCATGGAATTTCACATTTACACATGTAATTTGATATTATTCACACGGTATTATCACTTCAAAAATAATACATGCAAATATGAAATTGAAATACCCTAAAAATGTTCCTATCAAAAGCTAAACAACCACATCTTGTCTTACCAGGCCAAGGTCCAACTTTCCTTTACCACACTGGGTCAAGGGTCACATATCACAACCAATAATCATCAAAAACCACGTGATACACAAAGGTTTAAATCTTATATAAACTATAATCTAAGAAAAATAAAAACAGTATAACCCACCCAAAGTAACTCAATCTATTCCTCGTATATGGGGTTTTTGGCACCCATTCACGATTTCAAAATCAAGTTCCAACAATAAAATATCTCTATTATACCATAATCCAAAATAGTAAACTAGTAGAAAAGAAAGGTAATCTCAATATCATTAGTATCTAGACAAAAATTTGTTACTAAATCCCAGTCAAGAACTCCTCTGATACCAATTTGTAACATCCCAGACCCAAACAGCCACCCAAATAGTGCTATTGGGCCAGGTTTTATTGACCTTAGGCACACCTCCTCAAATTCTAGATGCATATGACTATAAACAAGGGTGTAAATAGGTATATTGGGGAGGAAATACCTCTGGGAAGAAGATAAAGTTAATTGTCCAAGAATAATAGCATAACATGCAGTGGAAAATAAATGACTCAGTAGACTTGAACCAGAACTATAGATCAGAGGAACATCCAATGGCACATAAATAGAAGAAGAAATATAGAAATAGAATTAGTGGAAATTAAGAAAAACATCATGCCAAAAAAACACTTGTATCCACTAAAACAACCAACCATGAATCCATGGAAAGTCATACATATCAATATAAGAGAAAGGTTCTCATGGATAACCACTATAGCTATATAAAAAATAAGCATGATGATGCTGAAAAAGAAACTAAATAAAAGTAAAATATATTTAAGAATGAACTCAAGTTCCATACCATCCTTCATGGAAAATAGTACTATGATCCAGCTCCTGAGGTTGATCCATTACTTGTACATAAAACTATAAAGTCTACATGCATCTTGAAGGGACAGTATAGTGTGTGAAATGAATCTCTGTTGGATACCACCTAATGTTGTGTACCAAGAATAAGTTTTTAATCAGAAAATAACAATAAGAAAATTAAATATTTCAATGAAATAATTAATACCACCTCCACTAGTTCTCACCAGCCACCAGGGACCGTCACCTGCTTCAGAAAATGCTAAAATATCATAAGAAAAGAGATTCCTTGGCCCATGGCCCAAGGTACTCCTATAGTCACAAAGCCTAGTTGAACCCTTAGGTTCTAACTCAATCACATAGAATGGAACCACATGCCCCATAACACCTCATGTATCAAAGTACTGATGTCCTGAAGGCATGCTCAAAAAATAATATCTCGGTCACAAGGACCCCTGCTCGTAAGCTCACATTGGCCCATGGCATGAAAACCAGATGGACAATGATGCTTATCCTCAAATAAATATCCAGGCCCATGGTCTCAACAACGGAGAGCCTCATCCCCCAACCCGATATCCTCATCACTATCAACCGAAGGCTCCTCACCTTCCATGTGGAATTCTATGGAAAAAAATCCCAAACCACTAAATTGTGACTATTAGGGGCCTCTACTAACATGAGTGGTTAAAAACACCTCATCACATATTCTACCTTTATTCATGTGACTCAATTAGCACTTTATCCATCACAGGTGAGCAGAAATCACCAAATAAATAACTTAATCCACACCATATTGGGCACATCTTTCCCCTACGACCATGTTGCTCAAATCCTATGGCCATGTCATCCAAGTATCCCGAGTCTTTCCCAACCCGACAGTCACACTACCTAAAATTGATGTCCTTGATACCCAATTCCATGGTCAAAACCACCAAATAAAAACTATTCCATGCCCAACCAATGATCAACATCACTCAATCTCGATAGCCATGCTATCCCAACCTCAGGTCAAGCCCATCCCAACCCCAAGGGTTTCAACACATGTAATCCCAAGCATTACATAAATATAATCACATTAAAACACTTTGAACAAGTAATTCAATTTAATCATATTGAATAACACTAGCTAATAGTTATAACATAGCAGCACTGAAGTCTTGAATGCCTCTAAACAGTTTAATCAAACTTAAACAATTTAAATATACCATTTTAAAAAAACTAAACATTTATAACCATTTTGGCACCCCGACCAAAATAACCCAGTCAGAAATGCCTCTTATCCAGCTTCACTCAAGTAATTAAGGTATAGAGAATTTCCAACAGCATCCCATGGGTCTAATAATCAATTCAATATGAAATAATAGTTATAACGGGTCTCACTCAAAATACCCATTGTTGCAAAAAAACCACAACCCCCAAATGTCTGTGAAAACTCAAAACAAGGTATGCATAACCTACCTCATACATGTATGAATCTCCTTTTCCAACATTGACCTCTAAATCAGACTAGAATATGATAGATCTACAATATGATCATAAATGCTCAAGGTCCAATAAATAGGTCGAGAAACGAAATCATGAATAATAGCTCAAGAGGAATCAAGAGCATACCAATGGAGTTCCAAAGGACCCAACTTTGTTTAAATCAAGGTTCGGATGATGGATTGGGAGCAAAAATGAGTCTCAATTGACTAGTTTATGAACCCAGGGGAGCCCTACTGCATCTAATCCATAAAATGAGGCTACTTATTATTTTAACTAAAAATTAGAAAGTACACAAAGTGTCCATAAATATGCACGTCGTGTATATGGTCATGTTCTCCATTTTCACTGAGTTACTTTCTAGGTCATTAAAAATTCTTTCTGACATTAGTAAAATGTGTTCCCTAGTAAGTACACAGCGTGTACTAGGTTAGACATCTCTTCCTCACCGAAATCCCTACATGCCATGTATGGCCATCACACATGGATAGACTACATAATGTGTACTTTGGATTACATAGCATGTAACCATGTGTCTTTCCAAGTAACAGGCCTAGAGCTAGTACTAACCCTTTTTCCCTTTTTTGTATGTACAACCCAAAAAAAAACTCATACCTCAAAGGAAGAATCAGGTTCTTATAAAATCCAACCTATATTCAAGATCCAAATCAATGGAGTTTAGATCCATCAAACATGTGATTATCTAACAAACCTTATAGAGGAAATAATGGAAGAGTTGGAGAGAAATTATGGGAGGATAAACCCTTACGAGAGAGGTATCAAATGAGATCTTCCATGATTTGATCCTCCAAGGAAGTGGTTTGTAGCAGACAAAAAGGGTTCTTGACAGCCTCCAAGACCATGGAATTCATTCTAGGTTAATTTTGGGTTGAGAATGGGATAAAATGGTTGTTATTGACTTTTTTATTGAATTTTCAGAATAAAAAAATATCGTCTAGATAGTTAGTAGGGGTTTTAGACAAACCATGTTCCCTAACCATGTTCCCCTACACTAGGGTTCATGTAACGAACAAAACTTTTGAATAATATTTGTTTCATAAATTTGTGTGTTATTTCATTTTATACTCCACAAAACTATATCCCTTAATTAATGAAGTGATATCGTTGGGTTTAGACTATTATATGACCATTGGTCAATTTTACCATTGGAAACTAAACACTTAACATTACAATTATTGTTTATAAATACAAGTGGTCTTGGTTAATTAATACAAAAAGAAGAGTTGATGGCCTCATCCAGTAGACTTAGGTCGCATGAAGCCCATCTTTCAGAGCTTGGGAAGGAGGTAGCATCTCTGGACTTTACTCTGGACCAAGCCCAAGCTGAGCTTCAACATGTGAAGCTTGAACATAATCACCTAAGGGATAAGTTCAAGCTGATAGAAATCACCACTCAGTAAATGTTGTCCGAGTCGCCTCAATATTATATCACCAAAGCACACCTTACACTTAGGTCCTATACAGGTGTTATCAGGGGATATGTAACGACGCCTTAGATACTTTTTGTAATCCATTGCTATAAATAAAATGGTTATTTCTTATTATGGTAAAATTTGTGATTTTCAAATGTCTGGATAAATATAGGATAAATATTTTTGATGAATACTGGAAAAAGGGTATTTTAAAATATTCATGTAAACATTAAATAATTAATAATGTGAAATTATTTTCAAAAAATGGTCTTCTATAGGTATGATCAGTAAGAAATTTGGAGTCTAATAAGATCAAATAGATTTTTAGTAAATAATAAAGTATGAACAGTAACATACCCTTATGAATAGTAAATTGCCTAAAAAAATAGAAACTTCTCCCATGAATGTATAAATACAATTTAGATATCTTAAAAGTGAAAAAAAAGATCATAGTATAAGTTTTGTTATTTTTTTATGTTATAAATAATTTGTTTACAATTTTATAATTAATTTAATAATTTAAAATGGAAATTTATTTTCATAAAATATATTCATAAATTGTTACTTTATTTTAGTATGGTCATATGATAATTTTATGGGACCTTGATTACTTTTTCAAGGTATTAAAAAATAAGTTATAGTTTTAGAGTTGTTTTTTTTAATAAATAATGATTTTATTTAAAAATTAAATTAAAAATATATAGAAAATTATTTTCATAAAATGGAATTAATTTCTGAATTCAGAGAATTGATATTAGGTTAGGGTGAATTTATGATATTTTTATAAAATGTTTTGTTTTTTGGTGAATAGTGAAAATACAGTTTTGAGTTTTGGGTGTTTAATGACATCAATAATGATGTAATAATTATGTAATAATGGTATAATCATTCTGGTCAACTTTTTAATAGTAATATATGATATTAGGTGTCTCGAGTGGCCAATACCATGGGAAAATACCATGGGAAAGCCCATGGTTTTGCAAATACCATCGATGAGGTGTCTCTTGGAAATTAATTAAACATTCCCTCACTTTTCCTATAAATACCAAGACATTCCCTCATTAATATCATTCAAAAATCCTCCTTAATGAATTTATTATATTTTTAACTCTCAAGGATTCCTCCCAAGGTACCATCAAGCCCCCCCAAGGTCCCAACCTTCAAGCTTTCGAAGTTACTCTTAAAGGTAAGGGAACCTTTCACCCTCCTCTTTTAAGTCATGACTTCCTTTATTTTATGTCTTCTAGTTTCCATTTCATTATGTGGGGGTATTTTCTTCTATATCTTTATTACTTTAAATTTTATTTCTAATTTATGAGATACCCTTTTCAATCTCATCAATTTATTTTTCTGAATTGTAAGTGATGTCGTTAGGCTAACGAATTTTCGTAAAAGAAATCACATTTTTTATTTTCTTTCAAGTTTCCTTTTCATATGGTGTGTCATTCAACAACATGATATTATTTATTTTTATTTTGTACATATAATATAAATGATTCATTCATTTATGGGATACCCTTCTCCCATCTCTTTTTATTGTTTTCTAAAACCATGTTATATAGTCGTTATGCTGTAGAAACTTTGTCTCAAAATATCTCTCTTTTTCTCAAGAAATTATCTTGTTTTATTTATCTAAATACCCAAATATATTTTCATTTATATAGTTATTCATCAATACATAAAATTGATATATTTTATTCTGTAATCGACATACATGAAACCCTATTTCCTTTTCCAAGGGTTATAAAATATATAACAATCATGTTTATAAGTACTTATAAAACGTCACGATTTTGAAGTGAAACCCATCACTTTTACTCTCTATGGGTTATTTTGGAAATGTTTGATTATGATCTATGTGGATCACATGAATATAAATACATATTAATGGTGTGCCCTAATATCACTCCAATGAATTGGGTAAAGAATTTAATCTCTAGAGATGAAAAGTTTCATGATACCTTGGTGAATAACCTTGGTAATTTTTATGACACCTTGGGGATGAACCTTGGTGTTATATTCATGAATGTCTAAATTAGATGTTGTGGCCACATATTCAAGTTATTATTCAAGTTATTTTCATTATGATAAGCCTATAATTCCATTTCACATGGCTTTATATTTTTTATCAAGTTCTTATTGATTTCACAAGTAAAATGATTCCCAGGATTTCCTTAATGGGCCTTCTACTCACCCTTTCCTTTGTTGTAAGTCTCCAAGTTATGAGATGCAATAATTGTACTTAGTAAGAACTTATGATGAATCCCTCCAAGTTTATTAGAAATTTTTTTATGTTTTCATGTTTTATTGTTCTTAATTTCCAAGACAATAGACTTTAAAGATCCTCTATTTGTAAAATGTAATGAAAAGTTATGTAATAAAAAGGAAGGATGAAATAGTTGGTATCAAAGTAAAGTTTAGTTATTTATGGAATTTAGGCTATAAAAAAATATGAATAACCCTATAGAAAATTTTAAATATAGGAATACTTCTTGGTATTTTGGTGAGTATTGAGTAAGTGGTTTTTCAAGAAAATACATCCCTGACTGGATACAAGCAGGTAGAGGTGGCTCTGGCACAGATGTACCTAGGAGTGAAAACTCTGAAAAGGAGTTTCAGGATTGACCTAGGGTATCCGGGTACATGAAAACGTGCCTTGATTCACTCTTGGTTATGACACTCCTGGGGGATATGTTTGGTTAATCATGAGCTTTTTATGAATCATTGTGAAGGATTTATTGAGAAATGTAATTATTTAAATCATGAAGTTTTAAGAAATAAAATATTTTATAGTTAAAAGATTCATAAATGAAATAATCTTCTCACTAAGGTTTTATTCTTTTAGAAAATAGAAGGCAGTAGTAGGAACCGTGAAAATAGTGATCGTAATGGATCATGCGCTGATATCTCTCTGATAGAAGCTGGAATGGAAACTTTCAGGTGAATGATGAACCAACTAACTCATGTTATGGGAAATAACTTGAACCAATATTAGAGACTAATATCACCGTGAAGGGAACAAATTTCTGTTGAATCCTTTATGAATTAACGACCACCAACATTCAGTGGATCTACTGACCCATTGATTAGTGAACAGTGGATCAGTATTATTGAGAAGATCTTTTCTATGCTCTGTTGTTTGAAACAAGAGAAGGTTGCCTTGGCTATTTATCACTTAGAGGGAGAAGTTGATCAGTGGTGGGAATTGATTAAAAACAAAATTCCAAGAGTGTAATTTGAATCTATGGAGTGGTAAGAGTTCAGAGAGATATTCTTCAACAATTATTTCCCTCGATCGATGAGAACAAGAATGGAGAAGGAGTTTCTTGAGCTGAAGTAGAAGGATAATAAATTTGTGGGAAGCTACGAGATGAACTTCACAAGGCTTTCACATTACAACTATATATTTTTCATGGATCCAAATGGTAAGGTTGATAGTTTCTTCGGTGGACTAAGACCTAATCTACGGAAGAATCTAGCCAACTGAGATTATGATAGCTATGAGTAGATCATGCAAAGTGTGATGAAAGTCGAACTTAAGTTTGTTGAGATGCAATGGTCTCATAAATCCAATGACAAGAAAAGATCAATGGATCCAAGCTTAGGGAATATATTTTATCAGGGGAGATAAATCAAGAAAGTTCAACGTCCCACATATAATAAATGTGGGAAGAATCATTCAGGGAACTACCTGCTCGGGAGTGGTAAGTGCTAAAAGTGTGTTAGAGATGGCCACATTGCGTGTAATTTTTATAGTGAGGTGAAGAAAAAACTTCCCAACACTAACGACAAAGGGAATATGGTGCAGCCCTTACCTGATGTCCAATGCTATAAGTTTGGACAACTTGGTAACTTTTCCAATCACTATCCAAATACAAGGGTAGTGGAGGGGAATAACCATCAGCCTCAATAATGGCCAAGGGAACAAGGTCATACTTTTTCAATCACTACGGCCAAATTTGAAGTGCCAAATTATGTGGTGGTGGGTACTCTTTTTGTTCTCTCAAATCTAGAAAGTACTTTGTTTGATTCTGGTTTTATGCATTCCTTTATTTCCTCCAAGTTTGCAATGAATTTAGAATCAACCCCCAATTTTCTAAAATTAAAGTTATTAGTAAGGACTCCTGGTGTGATTATCCAAGCATCGTCAATGTTTAGAAACTCTAGTATTTACTTTAGTGATCACAATATTATCTCAAATCTAGTAGTTATTCCCATGCTGGAATTCAACATTATACTAGGGATGGACTGGATCTCAATGTATAATGCTAAAATCAAATGTTGAAGCAAGGAAATATCAGTAGTCTTGAATGGAAAACCTACAGTTATCTTCCATGCAGAGATATCTAAACCTGATCCTTTTCTAGAAGAACCTCCTATATCTTTCTT
This sequence comes from Viscum album, assembly GCA_963277665.1. Taxonomy (NCBI): domain Eukaryota; kingdom Viridiplantae; phylum Streptophyta; class Magnoliopsida; order Santalales; family Viscaceae; genus Viscum; species Viscum album. The sequence goes on along the minus strand of OY728159.1, from coordinate 1,413,798,610 downwards.
TATGGAGTTTATTGGGGAAGAAGAAGAAGGAAATGAGAGTTTGAGGATAGAAAATGTCCCCATCATCCAGAAATATGTTGACATATTTTCTGAGGAGTTACCCAGACCTACCCTAGAAATATAGGTAGATTTATCCATTGAACTCATACCTGGATCCCATCTGATATCAAAGACCCCGTATTGGATGGAAAATATGGAGCTGGAGGAGTTAAAGAAATGAATCCAATATCTTTTGGAGAATGGTTTTATCTAACCGAGTGTGTCTCCTTGGGGAGCACCAGTTCTCTTTGTGAAAAAGAAGGATGGATCGATGCGGCTATGCTTTGATTATAAAGAACTGAATGGGATCACAGTGAAGAACAAATACCCTCTTCCAATAATTTATGACTTATTTTACCAACTTCGTGGGGATCAATTATTCTCTAATATTGATCTTCGATTTGGTTATCATCAATTGAGAGTAAAGAAAGAAGATATTCCAAAAACTACCTTACGATCAAGATATGGGAATTATGAGTTTGTTTTTATGCCCTTCAGACTAACAAATGCACCTGCTATTTTTATGGATTTGATGAATATAGTCTTTAAGGACCACCTTGATAACTTTGTGTTAGTTTTTATTGATGATATTATGATATATTTCAAAAGTCGTGAGGAGAATGAGGATTATATAAGGGTTATTTTTATAACTCTATGGAAGGAGAGGCTTTTTGGGAAGTTCAGAAAAATGTGAATTCTGTTTATAGAAAGTTACTTTCTTGGGGAACATTGTTACCAATGAAGGAATCACAGTTGACCCTGTAAAGACAAAAGTTATATAGGAGTGGCCTCAGCCTATAAAAATAACTAAGATTCATAGTTTCCTTGGATTAGCAGGATCTTATAGGAGGTTTTTCAAAAACATTTCATAACTTTCAAATCCATTAACCAAGTTAACTCAAAAAAGGGTCAATCTCATCTGGACAAAGGAGTGTGAGGAAATTTTCCAAGAGCTGAATAATAGATTGGTTATTGCACCCATGTTACTCTACCCTCAAATGGAGAAGGATTCATTATTTTTAGCATTGAATATTTGAAAGGTCTTGGGTGTGTCCTCATGAAAAATGAAAAAGTCATTGCTTGTGTATCTCGATAGTTTAATACTCATCAGAAGAACTATCCTATGCATGATCTGTAGCTGGTTGCGGTCATTTTTTCTCTGAAGATATAGAGGCGCTATATTTATGTGGAGAAATGTGATATATACATAGACTATCAAAGTTTCAAGTATATTTTCACACAAAATGAATTAAACATGAGATAGAGGAGATGGTTGGAACTTCTCAAAGACTATGATTGTTCAATTCATTGTCATCCTAGAAGAGCAAACAAAGTTTCTGATTCATTAAGCAGGAAATACCCAGTTGTTATTTCAATGATGAGGAATCAAAGAGATCCTTTGATAAATGACCTAGTAAAGCTGGACATTGGAATTATAAGGGAAGGGACATCATCAACCATAACGCAAATGATTTCTCAAATGTTATTACTAGAGAAGATCAAGAAAGCTCAGAAAGAATATCCTTTGTTACAGAAGAATTTTGAGGTTGTGAAGGATGGTAATTTTCCTGAGTTCAATATTGATCAATAAGGTGTACTTAAATTTCATACAAGATTATGTGTTCCATCTATTTCAGAAATAAAGAAGGAGTAGATGGATGAAGCCCATATCTCTACTTTCTCTATACATCCTAGAAGCACAAAAATGTATAGGGACCTTCATGATCATTATTGGTGGGATAATATGAAAAGGGAGATTTCTGACTACACTTCAAGGTGCCTGGTATGTCACCAAGTGAAGGCAAAGCGACAACTTTTTAAAAGGGTATTGTAACCACTACCCATACCAGCATGAAAGTGGTACAATATCACTATGGACTTCATCACTGGTCTCCCGAGAACTTCCAAAGGGAATAATGCGATATGGGTTATTGTGGACCGTCTCACCAAGACTACCCATTTTATCTCCATTTGATAAGATTTATCTCTTGATAAAATTGAAAATATTTATGTGAAGGAAGTGGTAAGGCTGTATGGAGTTCCACTTTCTATCATATCTTATCATGATCCAAGATTCACATCAAAATTATGGAGAAGTCTTCAACATGCTTTGAGCATTGAATTGAATTTTAGTAAGGCCTATCACCCCCAAAATGATGTCCAATATGAAAGGACTATTCAAACACTCAAGGATATGCTGAGAACATGCTCAATGGAATTTAAAGGTGGATTGGATCAACATCTCCATTTAGTTGAGTTCTCTTACAACAACTGCTTCCACTCAAATATTCAAATGGCACCCTATGAAGATATATATGGTAAGCGATGTAAAACTCCTACTTGTTGGCATAAAGCTAGTTAGAGAAATATTCTTGGGCCTGATCTTGTGCAAGATATGATAGAAAAATTCCATGCCATCAAACAATGCATTAAGGCTACTCAAAGTCCAAAAAAGAGTTATGTAGACAACCATCAAAGGGACTTGGAGTTTGATGTTGTTGACAAAGTATTTCTTGGAATTTAACCTTGGAAGAGATTCATGAGGTTTGGGAAGAAAGGGAAGCTCAGCCTTAGGTACATTGGCCCCTATGAAATCCTTGATCGCGTAGGAGCAGTGGCCTATGAGCTTGCACTTCCTCCAAATCTAGCAAAATTTCATGATGTCTTCCACGTATCCCTCTTGAGGAAGTACATACCTGATCCTTCACATGTACTAAATCCAGAGGTTGTACAACTGGAACATGACCTCTCTTATGAGGAGAAGCTGGTGGAGATCACGGATCACAGAGACAAGGTTCTACACAACAAGACTACCCACCATGTTAAAGTGTTTTGGAGGAACAACAAATGAAAAGATGCCATGTGGGAACAAGAGTAGTCTATGAGGCATAAGTACCCACACCTTTTCTCTTCTTGGGGTATGAGTTCAAATTTCAGGGAAAAAATTTTTTAAGGGGGAAGAATGTAACAACCCAAACTTTTGAATAATATTTTTTTCCTAAATTTGTGTGTTATTTCATTTTATACTCCACAAAACTATATCCTTTAATTAATTAAGTGATATCATTGGGTTTTTATTGTTATATGACCATTGGTCTATATGAACATTGGAAACTAAACTTTTAACATTATAATTACTTTTTATGTATACAAGTGATCTTGGTTAATTAATTTAGAAAGAAGAGTCGATGGCCTCATTCAGTAGACTCGGGATGTACGAAGCTCAACTGTCAGAGCTTGGGAAGGAGGTAGCATCTCTAGGCTTTTCTCTGGACCAAGACCAATCTGAGCATCACCATGTGAATCTTGAATAGAATCACCTAAGGGATAAGTTCAAGCTGATAGAAATCACCACTCGAGTAGTGTTTTCCAAGTCGCCTCAAGATTCTATCACCATAGCACACCTTACACTTAGGTCCTATGCAGGTGTTATAAGGGTCTATGTAACGAGGCCATAGATACTTTTTTGTAATCCCTTGGTATAAATAAATTTTTTATTTCTTATTATGGTAAAATTTTTGATTTTCAAATGTCCGGATAAATATAGGATGAATATTATTGATGAATTTTGGAAAAAGGGTATTTTAAAATATTCATGTAATCTTTAAATAATTAATAATGTGAAATGATTATCAAAAAATAGTTTTCTATAGTTGTGATCAGTAATAAATTTAGAGTCTAATAAGATCAAATTGATTTTTAGTAAATAGTAAAGTATAAATAGTAACATACCCTTATGAATAGTAATGAATAGTAAATCTGCCAAAAAAATAAAAACTTCACCAATGAATGTATAAATACAATTTTGACATCTTAAAAGTGAAAAAAACGATCATAGTATAAGTTTTTTTATTATTGTATGTCATAAATAATTTATTTACAATTTTATAATTAATTTAATAATTTAAAATGGAAATTTATTTTCATAAAATATAATCATAAATTTTTACTTTATTTTCTTATGGTTATATGATAATTTTTTGGGACCTTGATTACTTTTTCAATGTATTACAAAATAAGTTATAGTTTTAGATTTGTTTTTTTTAATAAATAATGATTTTATTTAAAAAGTATATTAAAAATATTTAGAAAATTATTTTCATAAAATGGAATTCATTTTTTAATTTAGAACATCGATATTTGGTCAGGGTAAATTTATGATATTTTTATAAAATGTTTTATTTTTTGGTGAATAGTGAAAATACAGTTTTGAGTTGCGGGTGTTTAATGACATCAATAATAATGTAATAATGATGTGATAATGATGTAATAATGATTTAATCATTCTGATCAACTTTTTAACAGTAATATATGATATGAGGTGTCTCAAGTGGCCAATTCCATGGGCAAATACCATGGTCAAGCCCATGGTTTCGCAAATACCACTGATGAGGTGTCCCTTGGAAATTAATTAAATATTCCCTCACTTTTCCTATAAATACCAATTCATTCCCTCATTCATTTCATTCCAAAATCCTTATCAATTAAGTTCTAGTATTTTTACCTCCCAAGAAGTCCTCCCAAGGTTCCCTCAATCCCCACCAAGGTCCCAACCTTCATGCTTTCAAAGTTACTCTTCAAGGTAAGGGAACCTTTCACCCTCCTCTTTTAAGTCATGACTTCCTTTATGTTATGTCTTCTAGTTTCCATTTCATTATGTGGGGGTATGTTCTTATATATCTTTATTACTGTCTATTTCATTTTCAATTGATTAGAGACCCTTTCCACTCTCATCAACTTATTTTTATGAATTATAAGCGACACTGTTAGGCTGTCGAATTTTCATAAAAGAAATCACATTTTCTATTTTCTTTTAAGTTTCCTTTTCATGTGGTGTGTCATTCCAAACCATGATATTATTTCTTTTAATTATGTAACTTTACTTTAAATGATTCATTTATTTATGTAATACCCTTTTCCCTTATCTTTTTATTGTTTTCTAAAACCATGATATATAGTCGTTATGCTGTAGAAACTTTGTCTCAAAATATCTCTCTTTTTCTCAAGAAATTCTCTTGTTTTATTTATTTTAATACCCAAATATATTTTAATTTTGAGAGGTATTCATAAATACATAAAATTTAACTATTTTCTTCTAGAATAAACATACATGAAATCCTCTTTTCTTTTCCAAGGGTTATAAAAGACATAACGATCATGTTTCTAAGCACTTTTAAAACATCACAATTTTGAAGTGAAACCATTTAATTTTACTCTATATGGGTTATTTATGAAATGTTTGATTATTACATATGTATATCACATTAATATAAAGACATATTAAGGGTGTTCCCTGATAGTGCTCTAATGCATTGGGTAAAGAATTCAATCTCTATAGATGATAAGTTTCATGATACCTTGGTGAATAACCTTGGTAATTTTTATGACACCTTGGGAATGAACCTTGGTGATATATTCATGAATGTCTAAATTAAATTTTGTAGCCACATATTCAAGTTACGATTCAAGTTATTTTCATTATGATATGCCTCTACTTCCGTTGCACATGTCTTTATGTTTTTTATCAAGTTCTTATTGATTTCACAAGTAAATTGATTCTCTTGCTTTCCTTACTGGGAATTCTGCTCACTCTTTCCTTTGATGTTTGTCTCTAGGTTATGAGATACAATAATTTTACTTAGGAAGAACTTGTTATGAATCCCTACAAGTGGATTATAATAATTTTTTATGTTTTCATATTTTATTGTTCCTGATTTCCAAGACACTAGACTTTAAAGTTCCTCTGTTAGTAAAATGTAATGAAAAGTTATGTAATAAAAAAGTGGGATTCCATAGTGCATGGTTTCTATTATGTATGAAAATGGTTTTTCAAATATAGTTCCAACTATGAAAATTCACATTGTCTAGTGTCTCATAATTTTCACTAGGTGGGTACATGGTTTGGGAAAACCATGAACAGCCTAGAAACTTCCAAAAATTTCAACCTTACACCTGAAAAAACCTAAGACAAATCCAAACCAATGAATTATAAAATGGAGGGTCGAAGAGAACATAAAATCCAATAATAGGATGGTACAACCTCCCCATAATAGAAACATTATATCTCCAAAAAGCATGTCAAGAAGTTTCCATTTTGAAATAATGAGGCCACTAATCTTTCATCAGTGTCTCCCCCTCCCAAGTATCATGTGTATCAGAACCATGCTTCCATAGCATGAAGACCAAAGTTATCTTCCTCCCATGAAGTAACATTGTATCAGAATCAACTATCATGGTTAGATGCTCAGTCATGGAAAATTCAGGCTCAACATCAAGAACATTCCAACTCAAAACATGAGATGGGTCATAATGATACATTTGCAGCTATGATATATAGAACACATTATGTGTTGATGTTAACTAAGGTGGAAGTGTTAAATAGTATGCCAATTTCCCTACATGCTCAATAACCTCAAAAGGCATCACAAAATGAGGAGCAATATTCCCTTACATATGAAGATTTCAATGACCAAAATGAGGTGAAACTTTCAATAAAACCTTGTCACCAATTGAGAACACAAATTTTCTATGATGAAGATCATCATAATATTTATATTTCCTCTATGTCATCAACATTATCTGACGAATCAACTAAATATTTATTTATGTATCTTAAAAAAATCTCAGTCCAACCAAGAAACTTTCACTGATCTCTAACAAATGCAATACATAATTATAAGGTTGGGCATACAAAACCTCAAAAGGATCCATTCTACTCACAGATTGGTAACTATTTTTATTTACAAACTGAACCAGTCCCAAATGGTCATCCCAAGCTCCACAAAAATCAAGGATATAGGCACAAATCATATCCTAAATAATCCATATATCCCTCTCTATATGGTCATCCTTCTATGGATGATATGTTATACTCAAATGAAACTAAGATATCAGTGCCTCCTGGAGGAATCTCAAAAATAAAGACATAAAATAAGGATCTCTATCAGATATTTTAGCATATAGAACTATGTTTAAATGAACAATCTATCTCACATAGTGAGTTCCCTATACCTCAAATTTTCTTGTACCATGAATGGGTATAAAGTGAGCTAAATTGTTTAGACTATTTATCACAAACCATATCACATTATTATTTCTCGAGGTATGTATCAACCCAACCAAAAAGTCCATATATATCTTATCCCACATAAAAGTTAGTATTAGAAGTGGATGGAGAAAACTTGAAAGTCTCTGGTGCTCATCCTTGACCTGTTGGGAAGTCTAATAATGATAAAAAAAATAAACAATGTCATGTCTCATTACTGGAAACCAGAATCGATGCCACATATCATAAAACAACTTTTATGTTCCTAGGTTCACTGCATAATATAAATTATTTCAATACACCCATCACATCTTTCCTTAAAGCTAATGATATGAAAAACTGATTCTAGTAACATAGAACACCCTATATGGAGAACGACCACTCAAAAACAATTTCCCCATGATAAATACAGTCTCTAATTCCATGAAATTTATCATTAATCTACTATTCCTAATGAATCATCTTGAGAATATAGGATTTTTACCAAACACTATCCAAGACAACCTCATCCCTGCTTCCTAAACTCCTATATGAAATTGTGTAAAAAGATCCATCAAGTTACACTCTTCGAGTGGTTATTTCACGGCCCGGGTCAGATCTTTCCTACTCAAGGCATCATATATGACATTCCCTTTTCCTGTGGTATAGAAAATGTTAAAATCAAAAGATAGAAGGTAATCCACTTAATGACTCTAGTAGATATTCAAATATTTTTTTGAGAATATATAACTCAATATCTTATGGTCTGAATACAAGGAAAATCTTTCTCTGAAAAGTTAGTACCACCAACTCTTAATACCATGAATCACAGTTGTGATATCAAGGTCATTGTTCAGATAATACATCTCATGTTTCCTAAGATTCCATGATCTATAGGAAACAATGTGATCACCCTATATAAGAACACATCCCAAACCCAAACCTAATGTGTCATATAAGACCACATATCCCTACCTGACCTCTGAAAGAGTCAGCACCATTTCATAATTCAAAAGTCATTTCAAATCAATAAAAAACTATGGCATTTTCCATCCAAATAAAAATTTACCCCATTCTAAGTAAGAACGGCCATTGGAGAAGCCAAATTTGAGAAATAATTTACAAACTATAAATAATATACAATTATCCCCAATAATCTCTAAATCTAAAAAACATTATGTAGTTTCTACCATGTCATAATAGATTTAACTCTATCAAGATCAAATGAGATTCTATGTATCAATACTAAATGACCCAATAAAATAACTTCTTGAATCCATAAATCACATTTCAATATATTGACAAAATGTCGATGATTTCTCAACAATTTTATAATTTCTCTCAGATGGCACACATGATCCTTTCTAGACTAAGAATAAATCAAGATGTTATCCATAAATACCACCATGAATGTATCAATATACTCGTGAAATATCTTGTTCATAAAATCTATAAAAACTGTAGGAGCATTGGTTAGACTATATGGCATGATAATATAATCATAATGGCCATAAATGATCCATAAGGTAGTTTTATGAATATTAGATTATTTTATTCTCAACTAGTGATAACCAGATCAAAGGTAAAACTTCAAGAACTGCTTATCCACTTTTATATGGTCAAAAAAATCATCAATCTATGGAAATAGATACTTGTTCTTTAACATAACTTGGTTTAGCTTTCTATAATCAACATATAGTTAAAGTGTTCCATTAGCCTTATTATCAAAGAGAATAGAAAATTCCCAAGGTCACACACTCAGGCATATAAATACATTCTCTAACATATCATTTAAATGAGTCTTTCACTCATTCATTTCAACTAGGGAGATATGGTAAAATTTTATAGACACTGGTTGAGTTTCATGTACTAAATAAATAGAAAAGTCTACCAACATTATTGGTGGAAAAATAAATATGTATGAGTGAAAATGTTGGGAAACTTGATGAAAAATAGAGGGAGATTATCACTCAAATATTCTTATTCCAGATCAAAATAAGAAACTGATATTCCTTTCCCCATCTCTGTATAGGAAGGTTCGTCTCCACTCGATCAGGGGTCTCACTCTCCTTGAAAGATATGGCACACCCCACCGGGCACCGAAAAGGATTCATGTCAAAGATATAAGTTAATTTGAGCATCATTAGCAATGATCCAATCCATCATGAATAAGGAATTAAGAGGTTTCATGCTGGGAACCAAAAAAAACCCAAGTAAGATCAAACTTTGATTAAGATATGACCCAAGATGGACAACAAAGCCCTTAATTTATCTTCATTCTGAGGGGTGTATTAATATCCATAACCCATGATAAAATATCTGTAGGAAGATTTTTAAGGTTCAAAATAAGAGTCCAGATAAATGAATGATATTCACCAGTATCAAATAAAGCTATTAGTAAATATGAATCTATAGTGATGGTACCTCTCATATTCTTTGGACCTATATCAGCATACTTTGGAGGCTCTTACACTACATGAATAAGCTTAATTAAGGATGCATATTGTTGTAACCCCTTAAATATTAATGCATCTAATTGCACATTAGTACTTTTTTGTTTTTATGTGCTCATTCCATTTCATGGGGAAGAAAATATGTAACAGAACTTATGTAAGTGTCATGAATGTCCATAGAAACTGCAGATCTTGGGTGCCTCAGTGAAAACTTATTTTGAATGCCTAGTGTTTCTGAATTACAAGTAAGTCAAATGGCCTCTACCAAACAAAAAAATAGGTCTATAAGAACTATGTTGTTTAGAACCACCATGAAACTAGTCAAGATTTTATTTCATTTAAAGGAACTCAAAGAACTTTCACTGGAATAAAAGGGAACTATAGTCATCCCAGACTTACCAGACAGATCAATTTTATCCATTAATTCTATATCCATCACATCAGAATAATAAGATATATTTATAAAGAAAACCTATGAATGAATATCAGATCAAAGTCATGTCTCAAACCATAAAGTATTCATCTTTTCATTAGATAAAATCTCTAGTGAAAACTTTAGAAGCTCAGTGAATTAATTTTCATACTCTGTCGCCATCCTATCAACCAACTTCAGTTTAAAAATATCCATATCCTCATAAATCACCACATAAATTGGATAGAACTGTTTGGTGAAAATAAAATTAATTTCCTTCCACTCTAAACCCTTGTGCTTCTTTTTCATTGCCATTATGTCCCACCATCACCTGCTAGGTCCTTCCAGATTTAAGGTGGAACATTTCACCTTGATTTCATCAAGAATCTCTAATAACTCAAATAAATGATTAATAATACTCAACTAATCCTTAGTCTCTTGAAGATTATTTGAGCCTTGGAATGCTGGTGGCTTATGGTGAATTAACTTCTAATAATTATTCCAAGACTCATCCCTCTAAGGTTTTATAGTTGGATCATGAATGGGGATGGGTGTCAGTGCCTATCCCAGATCATGGATAACATGCACAATAATATTAATGAGATTTTGTTCCATGGGGAGATTTTCTCACAGTGGTTCATTGGTAGCTTCCTCCAAGATCCAATTCTGAAGTCTTCTCAAAGGCATGCTTCTATAAAACATTATCATACAACATTGAAGACTTAAAAATATTGCTCAAATAAACACTCAATCAAGATAAATAGGGAAACTAATCCCATCATATTGGATATTAAGATTTTTATTTTAACCTATAAAAATAAATAGTATGTAAAAGACTAAAACTAGATCAATTTATTCCTCATGGCACATTTAGCAAACCACCCATGGTGACTTAGGGCTCATTACGATGATAGAAAGAAAGGAACATCCTAGTAACTACCTCACAAGTCCTAAAAATATATTCTAAATGGAATAAATACATCAAGAAAATATTCTCAATATATATCTCTAATACCACTTTATCTCAAACTGGACCAGATATTCTGGTACCCTAATACCTGATCCAGAACTGACATGGCCCAAAGGGCATTCCCAGTCCTCACAGGTTGGTGACTAGCACTAGGAATCATACAAAATCAAAGAAGGTATTAATTTTTTATTAAAATGGTGGAAGAAATATATTCAAGTTAGTATGCTCAATATATGAAGGTATAAAGTATGAAAAACCAAATAGGTATAACAAAAACTCAAAACCAGAACATCATCGAAGTAATCAGAGTCTGACAAGACAAACATCCCAAGATTTACAACACTCCATTCCCAAATGATCAAGAACATATGTTTCCTCTATGAGGAACTTTCCCATTTCTTGGACCTGGTAGAAGAAAATTTACAAATTTCAAAAGGAAAAAGTTGGGTGTGATCTAAAAAGCTCTATAGGGTCTCACCAAGTGTTCCATAGAATTATTTCATAATAATAAACCAAATCATGATTTCAATTTTTAATTAAAATATGAATGTAATTATAGTTTAATATATAAAACAAAACATGATTCCATTTTAGAATGATGTAAAACATTTCAAACATTTATTAAATAAAAACTTTATATAAAACAGTTTATATAAATCAATATGTATGAATAAAATAGTTTTAGGATCAATAGAATTTATAATCAAAACTGTCACAATAAGTACCATGGTCATCAGTTGTGTTGTTCAATAGTTTCTAGTTATAGGATCCTCACACAATAATATCATTGATCATGGAAATATATGTACACATGTAACTCAAGATCAAGCTAAATAGGACTCATCAACATCTCATCAAGGATTAGATCGGCCTAAAAAAATTGATAGAGTTTTCATCATCAATACGTTGCTAGAAAATTACCATCCTATTGTTCATTTCCCAAACAACCCACTAACTAAATTATCTCGCATTTTTTAAATCAATTAGTTGTAAAGGGGGAAATTATTTCATTTCAAATATACAATCATTATTCACAATTCAATTGCATGTTTTCCTTTTGAAATTCCAATTCACATTCAAAACCAAAACACGGGTTTTTCATAATTTCATTAAACTTCCATAAAAAAATCTAATATTTTGTTTTCATAAATTAAATTTAATCATTTCTTCTAAAATCAATTCACAAATCAATTCACAAATTCCATAAATTTCAAATTTTTCCAGAAATTCTAATTCCATTGAAATTGGTGGTTTTCCCCAAAATTCCCTTCCAAATCTATTTCAATTTCAATTTCCATTCAATTGAGTTTTCATAAATAAAAGGAAATAAATTTAAATCAAATCATAAAAATCAAGGTTTAATTATATAGTGAAATCTAAAAATAATCCACCTTCCTTTATTCACGGTATCAAAACTCAACACCGGCAGTGGGATTTCCCAATGAGGAATGATGAAAATAGAGATCATGAAATCCAATCTATAATGAAGATCCAAATCAAAGGATTTTAGATCCATCAAACATGTGATGATCTAACAAACCCTGTGGAGGAAAGAAAGAGATATCAGGAGAGATATAATGGGAGGAGAAACACATACCAGAGAGGGGTCAAATGAGATATTACATGATTATATCTTCCAATGAAGGTGTTTCAAGGATCCAAAAAACTCTTATTGAGAGCACCCAAGCCCTTATAATTCCTTCTAGGTTATTTAAGGGTCGAGTGGGGGATGATATAGGGTTTCCATAAATTTTTAAATAATTTTAAAAAAAAAACATTATTCGCATGGTTAGTTGGGTAGGGCCTCACATTTAGAAAAACCATGTGCCCTAACCATGAACCCCTCTATTGCGGTGCACAGTTTCTAATATGTGGGAACAATGTTTTCCAAACCATGTGCCAACTATGCAAACCCCCATTGTATAGGGTTACACGGTTTTCACTGGGTGGGCACACAGTTTGTGAAAACCAGGCACCAACCGAAAACAGCCAAGAAACATCCAAAATTTTCAAATTTCCACCCAAAACAACCCAAGACAACCACTAACCAATGAATGATGAAAAGGGATGGTCGATGAGTACCTGAAAACCAGTAATAGCATGTTACATGTTGATAGATCAGTTAATAGGTGAGATAGCGTTATCTGAATATCTGCCTTAGCTATATAAGTATAACGATCCATACTTTACATACATTGTTAATACTTTAAAATTGAAGCATAATTATTACAACATATAACAAAACCACAAAAGGACCGTATAGGTATAGTGTCTTTAGAAATTGGGAAACATAAACAACTGGTTCATAAAGCGTCTACACTGTCTCCCATTTATTTCATCATATCTATAGTTCCTTTTGGCATATCTTACTTAATAACCTTCTTCCTGACCAGGGGAAAGAAAACATATGAAAGGCTGAGCTCAAATGCTTAGTAAGGGTAAACAAAATAAATATCAATCACATCATATTCATAAGAACATAACTTTTGGAAATCTTAACCTGCAAAAGAGAGCATAATTTCATAACATGGGATAAATCATAGTAGTGAAATGTAATCCCAATAATCATAACTTAAAACATGAAACTTTTTGTAATACACACATAATCATAGAGAATCATTTCTTATTAGTCAAGACTCATTTCCAAGACTATATTAGTGGACAAAGTCCATTTCTGAACCGAGTTCACTCCTCGTTTCAGTCCTATTTCACTGAACTGGTATAACCTACCATTCCAGCCATGTCTATCTCATGAGATATAAAATCTTTACCCAATTCATTGGAGGGAGATATATGTCCCACCCATCTCATAATAATACCATTCTTATGTGTGCCACAAAATCATAAACCATACATCATAGCATAACCCATGTAATAAAAATGGGATTCTTAAACAACATGACATCAAAAAACAATTCATATAAGATAAAGGAATTCATAAAAATATTTACATCACAACATAATCAAATCCATGTAATAATAGGGATAGAAATAGAACCCTTTATTATCTTAGATGGAAAATAATTTTGATAAAACACTTGAACTCCATTCTTGAGGAAAATATCCTTTCTACTTCAAAAACATTTTCCTTTCTTAACATGTCTTACAATTTTAAACTAAAAGAAGTTGATTAAAAATAAACTTGAAAACTTGTAAAGGAAGCTTCTTGGAAATAATTTTTTAAAAATCCATTCATTCCGTATAAGTTAAAAAAACATTCTTCTCGTACTTTTGTCAGAAAAGTCAAAAAAGTACCTCGTACGAAAAACGACAAAAGATTCCTTTCATATATTTTACTAAAAACTCACCGAAGGGTAAAATAGGATTTAAACAATTTTAGGTGAATGGAAATAATATTAAATATTGAGGAAACATGGATGAGGATGATAAAATACACCCCAGTAAATACTAAAGTATAAACAATCTCAGATAAAAATGAGATTGTGATATTTCTCTTACCTTAGGTCCATTTTGCTTCGTAAGTGTCCGAACCTCCTGTATAATGATTTAAATAATGTTATTGACTTATTCCAGAATCATACTTATTTTTATGATATCATATATGGTCATTTTCTTAGCTTCTTAGTAGTAATATTTCATTGCTACCTGTTATTCGGGTGTTTATAACTTTTTATTCTTATGCGTGTTTTGTCGAATAAATTCTTATTCTTATCTTTAGGTTATAGATACCTCATTTCCAGAATGGTATTAGTGTAATATATATCATATTAATTCATTCAATTCATTTATATAATCATTATTAAATGAAGATCATGTAGAATGAGTTGCATCACATTGTGGAGACGGTATTCCGTACGTACACACGAGTGATGATATCGTTCCTATGATCGTGGAATTGTATTGGAGTGTATGTATACTATTTCAGAATCAGTATCACCTTATAATAGTCATATATAGTCATTATTTACACCATTATACCCATCCAAGTAAGGTGGTGGTGGAAAATAGATTACACGATGGCGTGGAGACGGTATTCCGTACGTACGCACGTGCGGTGATTTCTTTTTCCGTAGGATGGATAGATGGTGAAATAGGGTTGTTTCATACTTATAATAACATATCAGTATATGAGTGATACTGATGTTATTACTTCATAATGAAACAACTAAATAATAATAAGTGTAAGAAGAAATAAAGATGAAAGAATCAGTAACGGACATTACCTCTTCTTTGAAGTGCTTCTTTGAGACCTTATTTTAGGGCACTAAAATTGGTCTTTGAAGAAGACCAGGACCTCTAGGATGTCTCTAGGGAAGTGGAGAGGATTAATTGGCAGGGTTTGGCCGAGATTGAAGGCTAAAATTGGTGTGAGGAAGAGGGGGAAGAGGTTCCCTTTTATAAGGGAGGAGAGGGGCACCTTTGGGAAAACTAAAAATATTATTTTATTATAAAGTCAAGTTCGGTTTTAAATAGCTCCAAATTAATATATTTCGAAGATAAGGTGGGGATGGGTCGAAATACTCTCATCCAATAGAATTTAGACAAGTTTAGGTTCCTATTTTAACCTTATCATTTAGATTTAACATTAAGTTAAATAAGTTTACTTTTACCGTGTCTTCTTGTGTTCTTATACTATAAGGTTAATAAACTTACTATAAGCAGCCAAATGAACCCCAAGTTGTTTATTATTAATATATATAACCTTATCTAAGTCATTTGGCCTAACTTTAGATTTTTAGGAATAAAATAACAATTACTAATATAATATTTTTTTTAAAAACTATTTTATGTCAATTTTGACACTATTTAGTAATTGATTTTTGTGAAAATCATAACAGAATTATTAGTTCGAACCAAGTTAATTAAATCAATACTAAAATGTCATATTAACCTATAAAATTAGTGGAATTCATAAAAAGTCTAAAATTACATTTATTTTTTGTGTTTATAACATTAATTATGTCAATATTTCATTAATAAGATAATTACTGCATCATCTTTTTGTCATAAATAAATTAAATTATTTAATGTCTAAAAATTACAAATAAAATACCATTATGTAGGAAATATTTTTAGATTTCTAATTAATATTTATAGTCGAATTTATCTTATTTATAACCCCATATTAAAAATTATTTACTTATTAAACTTTGATTTTAACTATTTTAACCCTTCTTTAAATAAATTAATAATAAATGTCCTAATCTAATCCAAGTGGGCCTAAATGGTCATATTTTATTCCTAAGTTTATTTTTGGTCGAATTACACTTATCCAATAAAATTAGGACATGTGTTAGGGTAATAATAATATCATCTTTACCCTTAATTACCCTATTTACTTTTAACCGTGGTCAAAAAAAGTAAAAAGTTACTATTCACCAAAAAATTATTTAATCTCATTGAACCACATTATACTTACTGACATCAACCGTGTCTCTTGGATTTTTGAAATTCCACTCACAGAAGTGGTAAAATTAAGTTTTATGAAAAATTCAGTTTTTTAACTACCACTTAGTGGTTTCACTATTCATCAAAAATTGAAAGTTTTCAGAAAAATACCAAAATTTCACCCTAGGCTAATTTCGATATTCCGAATCCAAAACTGAAGTCCATTTTGAAAAATAAAATTTATAAAATTTCAAAAAGTGGTTATTACTATTCATAACGGCTAGTTTTAATAATATTTTAATAGCATATCGTTGTTTAGTGAAACTTGGTATTGTGTACGATGCAAGCTATCGAGGAAGGTCACGATTTCGTGTAAAGCAAGCCAAGAAAGTGTTGTATAGAAAAAGATTCCTTTGATGATTTATATAACATAAAAGTCTCGGGTGTTACATTCTACCCCCCTTAAAATGAATTTCGCCCTTGAAATTCGTCACTTTGTAACAAACAGATGAGGATACCTCTCCCTCATTATATCCTCAAGCTCCCATGTAGCTTCTTCTAATTGGTGGTTCCTCCATAAAACTTTCACCAATCGAGTGGTCTTGTTTCGTAGGACTTTTTCGCTACGATCCAGAATCTCTATCGGTTGTTCTTCATAAGAAAGATCTTGCTCCAGCGGTACAACTTCTGAGCTAAGTACATGTGAAGGATCAGGTATGTACTTTCTCAAGAGAGATACATGGAACACATCGTGAACTTGAGAGAGATTCGGTTGAAGCGCCAATCGGTAAGCTACCTTCCCAACATGATCCAGTATTTCGAAAGGACTGATATATCTAGGGCTCAACTTCCCCTTCTTTCTAAATCTCATGACTCTCTTCCAGGGAGATATTCGTAAGAACACTTTATCACCCACTTCAAACTCTAGGTCTTTTCTTCGGTTGTCGGCATAACTTTTCTGTCGACTCTGAGCTGCTCTTATGTGTTGTTGAATATATCTGACCTTTTCTGCCATTTCATCAATGAGATCAGGTCCTAATAGCTTTCGTTCCCCAACTTCATCCCAGCAAGTTGGAGTCCTACATTTCTTTCCATAGAGAGCTTCATAAGGAGCCATCTGAATACTGGAGTGAAAGCTATTATTATAATAAAATTACACCAAAGGTAGGTGTTGATCCCAACAACCTTTGAAATACATAGAGCAAGCTCTCAACATATCTTCTAGAGTTTGAATTGTTCTCTCAGACTGACCATTTGTCTGAGGATGATAAGCAGTGCTAAAACTGAAATCTGTATCCAGAGTATGCTGAAGACTTTGCCAGAACTTCGAGGTAAATCTTGGATCCCGATCAGATATAATAGAAAGTGGTACTCCATGCAATCTTACCACCTTTTTTACATATATCCCGGCAAGCTGATCCAGAGAGAAATCCTCTCTAATAGCAATGAAGTGTGCAGACTTTGTAAGACGATCAACTATGACCCAGATAGCATTATTGCCTTTGGATGTTTTAGGAAGTCCTGTGACAAAGTCCATAGTGATGTTTTCCCATTTCCATTCGGGTATGGGTAATGGTTGTAACATCCCCTTAGACTTCTGTCTCTCAGCTTTAACTTGTTGACAAACCAAGCATCGAGAGACATATTCAGCAACATCTCTTTTCATGCCATCCCACAAGAAGTACTCTTTCAGGTCCCTATACATCTTCGTGCTTTTAGGATGAATAGAGAATGAAGAACTATGAGCCTCATCCAGCAGCTCCTTCTTTAATTCGGGGATGGGAGGAACACAAACCCGATTCCTAAACTTTATTATCCCATCACAATCAAGGTTGAATTGAAGAAAATTTCTCACCTTCTTTTGTAACTCGACATCTTCTTTCTGTGCCTCTTTAATCTTCACATGTATAGATGGTTGAACATTCATTTGAGAAAGATAAGATTTTTCCCCTTCCATTATAATTCCAAGATCCATCCTTTGTAAATCCATAAATATTGGATCTTTTGTGATCCTCATCATGGATAAATTGGCATGGTCTTGTCGACTTAATGCATCGGCCACCTTGTTTTCTTTCCCAGGGTGGTAATGGATTGAGCAGTTGTAATCCTTAATCAGCTCCAACCATCTTCTTTGACGCATATTCATCTCCTTTTGTGTGAAAATATACTTTAAACTTTTATGATCAGTATAAATATCACACCTTTCACCATAAAGATAATGCCTCCAAATCTTTAATGCAAAGATTACCGCAGCTAACTCCAAATCATGTGTTGGGTAATTTTGCTCATGGATTTTCAACTGTCGTGAGGAATAAGCTATCACCATATCATTTTGCATAAGAACACACCCCAATCCCTTCTTGGATGCATCACTATAGATCACAAACCTTTCTCCACTACAAGTCAGTTTGAGCACAGGTGCACTGGATAAACTTCTTTTCAACTCCTTGAAATTCTCTTCACATTCCTCCGTCCAGACAAACTTAACTCTTTTCCAAGTCAACTTGGTGAGTGGATTAGATAATCATGAAAAATATTTCACAAAACGTCGATAATATCCAGCCAAACCAAGAAAACTTCGGATCTCAGTTACTATTGTTGGTCTCGACCATCTTTTGATAACCTCTGTTTTTGATGGATCCACAGATATCCCCTCTTTTGAGATTATGTGACCCAAAAATGCAACTTTTTGAAGCCAAAATTCACACTTGGTAAATTTGGCATAAATCTTCTCCTTTCTCAGGGTCTTCAATATAATTCTCAAGTGATCTTCATGTTCTTACTTTCTCTTTGAATAGACAAGAATATCGTCTATAAAGACTACCAAAAATTGATCAAGATAGTCTCTAAAGACTCTATTCATCAGATCCATGAAGATAGCAGGGGCATTAGTAAGACCAAATGGCATCACTATAAATTCATAGTGTCCATACCTTGTACGGAAAGTTGTCTTTGGTATATCCTCCCTTTTGACCCTTAATTGATGATACCCTGAACGAAGATCAATCTTGGAAAAGTATTGAGCTCCGCGTAGTTGGTCAAATAAGTCATCAATGCGTGGGAGAGGATATTTGTTCTTGATAGTGATCTTGTTAAGTTCTCGATAATCAATGCAGAGTCTCATTGATCCATCTTTCTTCTTAACAAATAGAACAGGTGCTCCCCAAGGTGACGCACTAGGGCGTATGAATCCCTTATCAAGATTCTCTTGGAGTTTCTTCTTCAATTCTTGCAACTCAATTGGGGCCATTCTATAAGGTGTCTTTGAAATAGGCAAAGCACTCGGTACGAGTTCTATTGAAAACTCAACTTCACGATTTGGTGGAAGACCCGGTAATTCCTCCGGAAAAGCATCATCAAACTTCCGTAAAATGGGCATATTCTTATTCGTGAGTTTCTCACCAACCATTTGAGATAAATAACCTTCATTTAGTGGAATCAAGACCCATAAGGTAGAAGAAATTTCCACTGGAAGGTTATGTTCATCCTTGCATTGATAGACGATCATAGATTGATCTGGAATATGAAATGTGACTTCCCTTCTTTAGAAATTGATATTAACTCCATATAAAGAAAGCCAATCCATGCCAAGAATCACATCAAATTCCACTATAGGAAGGATCACAAGATTTGCAGGAAGCACTTTCCCACAAACTTCGATCGGAGAAGAATTATAAACTTTTGATGCGACTGCTGTGTCATTAGGTGTTGTCACAGCTAACTCAACATCTAATTGTTGAGGTAATATGGTGATACCCTTAGAAAATTCTTCAGAAATAAAAGAGTGGGTGGATCCAGAATCAAATAAAACATTTTATACTTTAGAGTGGATGGTAAGTGTACCTTTCACCACATCATTATCATACTCCACATCGCTAATAGAAATTACATGTGACTTTCCTTTGTCTTTAGCCTTAAGAGTTTGTTGACATCGACCATCATCATCAACCCTTGGATTAGGGCATTTATTGGCATAATTCCCCATCTCCTTTCACTTGAAACATTTAAGTGTAGTAGGTTCATTCTGTGTATCCCTTCCTTTGTTTGCATCATTATACATCTTCTTCCCATCATCGCGGCATTCAAATGCCCGATGACCTTCCTTTCCACATTTGAAACATTTACTTGTCCCTTTAAGACAACTCCCTCCATGTTTCTTTCCACACTTTGAGCATAAGGGAAAGCTCATCTTCTTTTCAGTGTGTTCTTTAGATTTTCCTTTGAATTCCATTTTCCTCTTCTTATCAAACCCATATGACTGATGGGTTACTCCAATCTCCATCTCAACTTTGAGATCACATCGAACGATTTCCTCGTATCTATTGAAGTCCCTTATGTCAAACGCCCTTCGAAGACTTGGTTTTAAACCACTAAAGAATCAATCGATCTTACTCTCAGGTTGGATAATAATACCAGAAGCGTACCTTGAAAGTCTTGTAAAATTTGCTTCATAGGTACCAACAGATTCATCATCCTTTTGCTTCAGTTCAAGAAACTCTTTCTCCATCTTTGTTCGGAGAAAATGAGGGATGTACTTATTGAAAAATAAGTTCTTGAACTCGTCCCATTCCATGGACTCAATTTCATCCCTTTGCCTCGTATTCTTAATAATATTCCACCATTGATCAGCATCTCCTTCCAAACGATACACTGCTAGGATGACTTTATCATGTTCAGAACATTGAAGAACTGAAAATATCTTTTCAGTAGTACTAATCCATTGTTCAGCAACTAATGGATCAGTAGACCCGCTGAAAGAAGGTGGACGCTGCCTCATGAATGATTCAACAGAATGTTGCTCCTTCCTTTGCTCGTTTGGAAGTCCTGCATGATTCATAGCTTGAGAAAGTTGTGTGAGCATGGCTACAAGATTTTTAATTCCAGCTCCCATAACGTTTGGTTAATCAGGGGGACAATCATTGCATTTCCCGTCGCATTCTGCATTAACACGATTCCTTCGGGTTCCAGCCATTAACTAAAACCAAGAAGAATAGTGTGAGCAACACTAATTATAATAGGAAAACCACATAATCAAGAATAAAATTTCACACTTAAGGTCTTATCCTAGGTTATTCATGGCCATTTCTAAAACACTAAGACTGTGTTCTATGCTTAGAATTATCCTTAGGGTTCTTACTAAGGCTTTCACATCCTAGTTTCCAAAGGTTGACTATACCTTTCCTCGGATACCAACTATAACGACCCATACTTTACATAAATTGTTAATAATTCAAAATTGAAGAATACTTATTACAACATATAACAAAACCACGAAAGGACCGTATAGGTATAGTGTCTTTAGAAACTGGGAAACATAAACAACTGGTTCATAAAGCGTCTACACTGCCTCCCATTTATTTCATCATATCTATAGTCCCTTTTGGCATATCTTACTTAATAACCTTCTTACTAACCTGGGGAAAGAAAACATATGAAAGGGTGATCTCAAATGCTCATTAAGGGTAAACAAAAGAAATATCAATCACATCATATTCATAAGAACATAACTTTTGGAAATCTTAACCTGCAAAAGAGAGCATAATTTCATAACATGGGATAAATCATAGTAGTGAAATGTAATCCCAATAATCATAACATAAAACATGAAACTTTGTGGAATACACACATAATCATATAGAATCATTTCTTATTAGTCAAGACTCATTTCCAAGACTATCTTAGTGGACAAAGTCCATTTCTGAACCGAGTTCACTCCTCGTTTCAGTCATGTTTCACTGAACCGGTTTAACCTACCGTTCCAGCCATGTCTATCTCATGAGATATAAAATCTTTACCCAATGCATTGAAGGGAGATATAGGTCCCACCCATCTCATAATGATACCATTCTTATGTGTGCCACAAAATCATAAACCATACATCATAGCATAACTCATGTAATAAAAATGGGATTCTTAAACAACATGACATCATAAAACAATTCATATAAGATAAAGGAATTCATAAAAATATTTCCATCACAACATAATCAAATACATGTAATAATAGGGATAGAAATAGAACCCTTTATTATCTTAGATAGAAAATAATTTTGATAAAACACTTGAACTCCATTCTTAAGGAAAATATCCTTTCTACTTCAAAAACATTTTCCTTTCTTAACATGTCTTACAATTTTAAACTAAAAGAAGTTGATTAAAAATAAACTTGAAAACTTGTAAAGGAAGCTTCTTGGAAATAATGTTTTAAAAATCCATTCATGCCGTATAAGTTTAAAAAAACATTCTTCTCATACTTTTGTCAGAAAAGTCAAAAAAGTACCTCGTACGAAAAACGACAAAAGATTCCTTTCATATCTTTTACTAAAAACTCACCGAAGGATAAAATAGGATTTAGACAATTGTAGGTGAATGGAAATAATATTACATATTGAGGAAACATGGATGTGGATGATAAAATACACCCCAGTAAATACTAAAGTATAAAAAATCTCGGATAAAAATGAGATTGTGATATTTCCCTTACCTTAGGTCCGTTTTGCTTCATAAGTGTCCAAACCTCCTGTATAATGATTTAAATAATGTTATTGACTTATTCCAGAATAATACTTATTTTTATGATATCATATATGGTCATTTTCTTAGCTTCTTAGTAGTAATATTTCATTGCTACTTGTTATTCGGGTGTTTATAACTTTTTGTTCTTAGGCGTGTTTTGTCGAATAATTTCTTATTCTTATCTTTAGGTTATAGATACATAATTTCCAGAATGTTATTAGTGTAATATATATCATATTCATTCATTAAATTCATTTATATAATCATTATGAAATGAAGATCATGTAGAACGAGTCGCATCACATCGTGGAGACGGTATTCCGTACGTACGCACGAGTGATGATATCGTTCCTATGATCATGGAATTGTATTGGAGTGTATGTATACTATTTCAGAATCAGTATCACTTTATAATATTCATATATAGTCATTATTTACACCATTATACCCATCCAAGTAAGGTGTGGTGGAAAATAGATTACACCACGGCGTGGAGACGGTATTTCGTACGTACGCACGCGCGGTGATTTATTTTTCCATAGGATGGATAGATGGTGAAATAGGGTTGTTTCATACTTATAATAACATATCAGTATATGAGTGATACTTATTTTATTACTTCATAATGAAACAACTAAATAATAAGAAGTGGAAGAAGAAATAAAGATGAAAGAATCGGTAACGGACATTACCTCTTCTTTGAAGTGCTTCTTTGAGACCTTCTTTTAGGGCACTAAAATTGGTCTTTGAAGAAGACCAGGACCTCTAGGATGTCTCTAGGGAAGTGGAGAGGAGTAATTGTCAGGGGTTGGCCGAGCTTGAAGGCTCAAAGTGGTGTGAGGAATAGGGGGAGGAGGTTCCCTTTTATAAGGGAGGAGAGAGGCACCTTTGGGAAAACTAAAAATATTATTTTATTATAAAGTCAAGTTCGGTTTTAAATAGCTCCAAATTGATAAATTTCGAAGCTAAGGTGGGGATGGGTCGAAATCCTCTCATCCAATATAATTTAGACAAGTTTAGGTTCCTATTTTAACCTTATCATTTAGATTTAACATTAAGTTAAATAAGTTTACTTTTACTGTGTCTTCTTGTGTTCTTATACTAAAAGGTTAATAAACTTACTCTAAGCAGCCAAAAGAATCCCAAGTTGTTTATTATTAATATATATATCCTTATCTAAGTCATTTTGCCTAACCTTAGATTTTTAGGAATAAAATAACAATTAATAATATAATATTTGTTTTAAAAACTATTTTATGTCAATTTTGACACTATTTAGTAATTGATTTTTGTGAAAATCATAACAGAATTATTAGTTCGAACCAAGTTACTTAAATCAATACTAACATGTCATATTAACCTATAAAATTATTTTAATTCATAAAAAGTCTCAAATTACATTTATTTTGGTGTTTATAACAATAATTATGTCAATATTTCATTAATAGGATAATTACTGCATCATATTTGTGTCATAAATAAATTAAACTATTTAATGTATAAACATTATAAATAAAATACCATTATGTAGGAAATATTTTTAGCTTTCTAATGAATATTTATAGTCAAATTTATCTTATTTATAACCCCATATTAAAAATTATTTACTTATTAAACTTTGATTTTAACTATTTTAACCCTTCTTTAAATAAATTAATAATAAATGTCCTAATCTAATCCAAGTGGGCCTAAATGGTCATATTTTATTCCTAAGTTTGTTTTTAGTCGAATTACACTTATCCAATAGAATTATGACATGTGTTAGGGTAATAATAATATCATCTTTACCCTTAATTACCCTATTTACTTTTAACCGTGGTAAAAAAAATAAAAAGTTACTATTCACCAAAAAATTATTTTCATCTCATTGAACCACATTTTACTTACTGACATCAACCGTGTCTCTCAGATTTTTGAAATTCCACTCACATAAGCGGTAGAATTAAGTTTTATGAAAAATTCAGTTTTTTAACTATCACTTAGTGGTTTCACTATTCATCAAAAATTGAAAGTTTTCAGAAAAATACCAAAATTTCACCCTAGGCTAATTTTGATATTCTGAATCCAAAAATGAAGTCCATTTTAAAAAATAAAATTTATAAAATTTCAAAAAGTGGTTATTACTATTCATAACGGCTAGTTTTAATAATATTTTAATAGCATATCGTTGTTTAATGAAACTCGGTATTGCGTACGACGCAAGCTATTGAGGAAGGTCACGATTTCGTGTAAAGCAAGCCAAGAAAGTGTTGTATAGAAAAATATTCCTTTAATGATTTATATAACATAAAAGTCTCGGGTGTTACAATAAGAATGGTGATTAGAATACACAAATTACTTGAAAGTGTTAGGGTTATCCATCTCTCAGTGATTTATTAAAAAATAATATTTCAATTTTCTTATGCATGTGGTTGCATATTTCACAAGTTCATTATATAATAACCTAATTGATCGTCTGATGATAAATTCTCCCAAGTAAAAATTTATGAATGATCACCCATATTTCTCTTCATACCACTAACTTTTGGGATATGTGACAGAGGGAGGATTTGTCTTTAATGATTTATACATAGGTAGATAGAGGAAAATATGATAATTTTTAGTAATCCCATTATTCATGAAATGATCAAATGATTCAATTTCACTAATAAATAGGGGAATCATTATAACTACCCAAAGTTTTATCAATGAAAATCTCTTTTTATAATCATTCCTTAAATTGTAATCACATTAGGAAACACAATGACATATAATGATACTAAATAATATTTTACCATTAAACATAATTTTTTTTCAACTTCTGTGTTTTGAATTTTGAAAATATGACATACACAGTTGCATCCAGGATGATTTTTGGTGTCTAATAGAAAAGACATGCTTTTTTTATGAATAGTAACCCGAACTTATGAATATTTACCTACCCTTATGAATAATTTACTAACATATGATAGTATATATAAACAATTTAATTTAAAGTACGGTATACCTATATCTTGGAGTAAGTAAATAAATGATTTTAAATTGGTATTTTTTTAATAAACTATTATTTTATTTAAAAATTTAATTTAACATATTTAGAAAATTATTTTTGAAAAATGAATTTCATTTTTGGATTCTATACGTAAAAAATGGTTAGGGTGAATTTTTGGGATTTTCTGAAATACTTGAATTTTTAAGAATAGTGAAATACCATAATTTACAAAATGAGTTAAATTCATGAATTATAGAGTCATGGGTGATGTTATGCTGATGTAAGCACATTTGTTTCGGATTCACATGATAAAATTACTGTATTTATTCATGTAGCACTCACTATTACTTGTCTTGAGGTAAATTAATAAACTAATGATTAAAATATTTGGAAAACACCCCTCCCCTCCCATATAAATACCACCCTTCACACCCTCATTTTATCACACCTCTCAAGCATAAATTCTTTCCTAAACACTAACCAAACATCTTCCATATACCCCTCCCCATGTACAAGAGATTCTGGTCTCATCAAAATACAAATATAAGGTGCCTTAAGGAGGATTCAAGAGGTAATTCTCCTCACTCTCTCTTTTCCTTTAATTTCCTTTCAATCTCAAGTTCTTTTCCTAATATCTTACCACCTATCCTCATTTACATGGTATTGTAACTCTAGTATCTTAAATATAATGGAATTTTATTACACTAATGGGATAATATATCATCCAACCCCCTTCTCCTCTTCTTTTTATTTTAGAAAGGAAAACATTGTTCGAGAGGTGTTAATTTATCACCTTCAAGAACGACATGTTTTCATTTTCCTTTACCACCTTCAGATTTGGTCATGAAATAATTTGTATGGTTGAAAAGGATTATTTTATATGTATTATATCCTATTTAAAGTTCTATAACTAACTTATGTACATATTACTAAATGATTAAACTAAACAAGTTCATTGTGATCGAAAAATCGCCCGAATTAACCCAAATGGTCATCATTAAATTCTTATCAAATGATTAATTCTAATGTTATATAATATATATATATATATAATATCATTTCAAGTTATTTAACATCATAAATAACATATAATTACAATTTTGGATGTTTATACACTTTTTAAATGAACTTCCATTCTTGAATACAAGTGAACCGTTCATGAAAACTATGAAAACGAACATTCATGAACAATGAATTTAAACTCTATAACTCATCCAAAAGCCTATAAATTAACTTAATAAGACCATAATGAATTTTATTAATGTATAAAATGTTCTTTAATTATTAATTAATGAATCTAATGTGGTTATATAGGACATTAAAGTGAATAAAGCGTTTGGATACACGGTAAGGGGAAATTCTCAAACTGAACTTTCTTTCTTCAGGTTATCCCTCTTTCACTCCATTTTTGGTATGGTTAATATTTATAAATCATGTTTTCATAATTATATTACATTTTTTGGGATATAAATGTTTTAAAATGGAGTTTATTTCAAACAAAGTGTTTTCCAAAATAACTCTTCATTCAAAAACACACCTTTTACTTCTCACTCAAGGTTCATGGTTCTTATATCAAGTATGAAATTTCCTATTTCTTTTGGGAACCCAACGATTATGAATTTTTTCTTATGAGATGAAATTCATTCCTTTAAATGGGTTATTTATGTTAATTATTGATATATGTCCTATGTGGCATGCATGATAATGAAAATGTTATGATGTGACGGGTGCGCCCAGAATTATATAGTGAAATATGAATGTTTGAATGTAACGGGTGCACGTAGAATTATACAATGATCCAATGCATTGGGTAATGAGATTAATATCATGTGTTAAATTGAAATTATGCATGAACATGATGCTATATTTTTTCACAACTATATGTGGTAGTTGAACAATGAGACATGATGCTTCATTTTTATGCATTTCCACATTTCAAGTCTTTTATTAATTCTTACTATACCTGAATGGTCCGAAGGCCTTATTTTTTTTATTATGGATAATCCCCCTTTTAAGGGTTTAAATTAAACCCGTACATGACCCGTAGGCCCAAGGCACAAGGCCCGACAAACCCGCAATACATGACCCGAAGGCCTAGAGCCATAACATGCCCAATACTTGTCCCGTAGGCCCAGCCCACTTGAACTGCCCCTCCCTAGATTTCTGCGTCATTGATCATCTAGCTCTCCACTTTGCATTGTTGATCGGCTAGCATTGCCTCATACAAAGTTGTACGGTGCATGGTCCCGATGGCGGCTTCCATACCCTCTCATTCTTCCAATCCAGTTAGCTCTGTATCTGGTGGCTGCTACTCATGTTTCTCTAATCCTCTTCTGTTCCCTGTTCTATATGAACTGGGTTACTCCATGGTCTGCGTGACCTGAACGCCCTGAGGCCTGAAGGCATTTCATGACCCAAAGGCCCTGGAGACCCTTAGGCCCAAACCAGTGGCCTGAAGGTCCAAATCAGGTGAAAAGTTCCGGCTGCTACAGTACCGAACAGTAACTGCTACAGTATTGCTACAGTACCCCAGAAATTCGGCTCCACCCAGTTTTGAACCCGGGTCTCTTGGATGCCAAGTAGGAGCCTTTACCACTCGGGTACGGGCTCGTTGGCAATTATTAATGCTTACTATCATGTTCATGATCCTATGCCTATGTTATGAATATTCATACCCATTGTTATTTTATTCATATCTATCCTCTTACTAGGCTTGTATCTCACCCATTTTTTATGTATATTCTTAGGTGAATACTTGTACTAAGAAGTATTCAAAGTCCAATAAGAAGCTAGAGAAGATGTAATTAAATAAACATTTATGTTTTTTGTTGTAAAAATTATGAATGATCCTAGTTTTCTAAGACACTAAACCTTTGGATCTTGGTTGTTTAATTCGATTATTTTGTTTATCTTTAAAATTATGTAATAGTAATATAAGGAAAATATGGTTCAATATAGTTGGTATTAGAGCACGGTTTAATTAATTAGGGAATTAGGATTAGTAAACCCCAGGGAAAACCTATTGTATGAGACTAAGTTAAAATGTGCACACTAGAAGATTTTCTAAATATAGGGATTCCATGAGATATGATTTTAGATTAAATTACACAAATGAATAAGTTATTTATTCATGAATCATTGACTTATTTTTTTAACCTTTTCTATTTTATAAAATGGTGAGAACTAGGAGAAACTAGGCCAACAACCCATGCGAGGGCCAATGCAACGATTGCTCGAATGACTTACCCAATTCTTTGGGAGGTGGAGTTCAAAATTTCATGGTGATGCTTACCAAACTATCTCAGGTTATGAATAATAACCTGAATAATGAGGAACATCCTCCTTCTCCAATTAGGGATCAGCTAGCTATCGAGTGTTTTATGAGGCAACGACCACCAACATTTAGTGGGTCTTCCGATCCACTAGTTATAGAACAATGGGTCAAATCCATGGAGAAGATATTTTATGTGATTCACTATTATAAGATGGAGAAGTTGAAAATGTCCATTTATATTCTAGATGTAGAGGTCGATCAATGGAGGGAATTGATTAAGAACACCAAGACAAGAGAACAAATTGAAGAGATGGAATAGGAAGACTTTAAGATCATGTTTCTTAACAAGTATTTCCCCAGAACTCTTCATATAAAGATGGATAAATAATTCATATAGCTCAAGAAAAATGAAGTAGAATCTGTCAAGACCTACGTAGAAAATTTCACAAGGCTTTCAAGGTAAACTTTGGATTTTGTTATCAAAAATGATAGAAATATTGATATATTATTTTCTGGATTAAAACTAGACCTTCAAAAGGTTCTTGAAATTTGTGAGTTTGGGAGTTATGAAGAATTTGTTCAATGTGCCCTCTATATAGATATGGAGTTTATAGAATGGTCCCATGGATATGGTGATAAGAAACGAAAGGTGGAGTTTCAGGTCAGAGGATCTAATGAAAAAGGTGGAAAGGAAACCCAACCATCCACATGTCAAAAATTTGGGAAGAAGCATCATGGGAATTTCCTCAAAGGGATAGGAAAATTCTTCAAGTGTGGTAGGGAAGGCCATAAAGATCATGACTTTTGAAAAGACATGAGAAGGTAGGAGAATGTTGTGGAGGAAAGGAAACCACCACCCATGGTCCGATGCTACAACTATAAGGAGCAAGGGAAATATGCAAGCCAGTGCACTAAACCTAAATTCCTTGAGGGAAATCAGAATTAGCAGCCGCCAAATCCAAAGGAATAAGGGAAGGATTATTCCATCACTACTACGGAAGTTTATCATGAAAATGAAGTCATACAAGGTAAATTTCCTATTCACTCAAGAATGGAAAAATTATTATTTGATTCTAGTTCTACACATTCCTTTATGTCTTGAAAGTTTTCAAGAACTATAGAATCAAATCCTTGAAACCTTGAAGTAGAGATATCTGTAAAAACATAAAGTACTGAAATCATTACAACCCAAATGTTTGACTCTTATCTTGTCAGTGTATGTGGGAGGATTATTCCAGTGAATCTCATAATACTTCCCTTGGTGGAATTTGATTCTATAATGGGAATAGATTGGATATCATTATATAGATCACATATAAACTGTCGATAAAAGAAAATATCTTTTTATATTATGAACCATCCCATTCTTCTCTATAAATTCAAGGAGGATCATGAATCTCCTTTGAAAAATCCCTCAACGATGTGGGTGTTTATTCCATGTGAAGAATCATACCTTGATCAAATGGTTGAGTCAAAGGAAAGTGTTGATCTAGCAGAAATGACCATCATGAATGAATATGATGATGTAATTCTTGAAGAGTTACTCAGACTTCCCCCAGATTGTGAGGTATAGTTCTTCATAGAACTTATACCTGGAGCTACTCTTATCTCAAAGTTTCCCTATAGGATGGATTCTATCGAACTGGAGGATTTAAATAATCAACTACAAGAGCATTTGTAAAAAGGGTTCATATGCCCTAGTGCATCACCTTGGGGTGAATTAGTGTTCTTTGTGAAGAAGAAGGATGGAACAATGTGGTTGTGTATCAATTATCGGGAACTTAACAAGATCACTATAAAGAACAAGGATCATCTTCCAAGGATTGATGACTTGTTCGATTTGTTTAGAGGAGCTCAATACTTCTCAAAAGTGGATATTTGTTCTGGATATCATCATCTAAAGGTGAAGAAAGAAGATATTCATAAGACTACCTTCTTTACATGGCATGGGCACTATGAGTTTCTGGTGATTCCCTTTGAACTTACTAATTCCCCTACAATATTTATAGACTTGATGAATAGAGTCTTTAGACATTACCTCGACAAATTTTTTGGTAGTGTTTATCGATGATATTATAATCTACTATAATATCAAGGAGGAACATGAAGAACATCTAAGGATTTTGTTGGTGACATTAAGGAAGAATAAGTTATGTGCCAAGCTTAGAAAATGTGAATTCTGGATGCAGTGTGTTGCATTCTTGGGACATGTGATCACAAGAGAGGGAATTTCTATGGACCCTTCAAAAACAAAGGCAATTGAGGAATGTCCTATACCCAGTAGTGTCCCAAAAATATGTAGTTTTCTTGGATTAGTTGGGTACTATAGACTTTTTGTGATGAATTTCTCACGATTGTCTAGACCGCTAACTAAGTTAACAAGGAAAGGGGTGAAGTATTTCTGGATGGATGAATGTGATTAAAGCTTTAAGGAGCTAAAGAGAAGGCTGATCACTACACTTGTAATCACATTAGCAAAAAGTGGAGAAAATTTTTTGATATACAGTAATGCTTCAAAGAAAGGATTGGGTTGTGTACTCATGAAAAATGATAATTTTATAGCCTACACCTCACTAAAGTTGAAGATCCATGAGTAGAACTAACGATCTAGAGTTGGCAGCCGTGATTTTTTCCTTGAAAATATGGTGGAACTGTTTTTATGGTGAGAAGTGTGACATATACACTTACCACAAGAGCCTAAAGTATATATTCATGCAAAAGGATCTCAACATGCGTCAAAGGATATGGTTATAGCTAATCAAGGACTATAATTACTCTATTCACTATCATCCTAAAAAGGCAAACAAGGTAGTTGTTTCTCTAAGAAGAAAATAACCTGCTACTTTATCCATGTTATGGATTGAGAATGACCCTATATTCTTGGATATGAAAAGAATTAATTTGGAAATCATAAGGGCTGGGGATACATCCTTCCTTTCCCAAATTATTGAGCAACCATCAATCTAAGAGAAGATTATAGAGGCACAAGGGGATGATATAGAGTTGAAAAATAAGGTGAATGTAGTAAAGGAAGGGAAGATGTAAGAATTATATATCGACGATGATGGTGTGATTCTATTTAGAATGCAGCTTTTTCTTCCTTCATCACCCAGGATAAAGAAGGATCTATTAGATAGTGCACATAGCTCAACAATATCAATCCATCCTGGTAGCACCAATATGTATCGAGATCTCTGAGAACACTTTTTGTGGGATAACATCAAGAAAGATATTGCAGAATATATCTTAAGGTTCTTTGTATGTCATCAAGTTAAATCAGAGCAAAAAAGGTCAAAAGGGATGATACAACCATTGCCTATACCCATGTGGAAATGAGAGAATGCCACTATGGACTTTGTAACGGGTCTCCTGAGGATGATGAAGGTAAATAATGTGATATGGGTTGTGTTTGACCAACTCACCAAGACTTACCATTTTATCTCTATTTGGGAAGATCTCTCACTTCAACAACTTGCAAAGATATATGTGAAAGAAGTGGTGAGACTGCATGGTGTTCCACTCTCGATTGTCTCTGATCGTGATCCAAGGTTCACATCTAAATTTTGAATGAGTCTTTAACATGATTTGAATACTGAATTAAATTTCATCACAGCCTATCACCCCCAAACTGATGGCCAATCTGAAAGGACTATCTAGATGCTTGAAGTCATGCTAAGAGCCTACTCTTTAGAATTCAAAGGTGGATGGTATCATCGTCTCCTATTGGTTGAGTTTTTATACAATAATAGCTTCCACACAAGTATTCAAATGGCTCCTCCATATAAATCTCTATATGGAAAGCGATATAGAACTTAAAACTATTGGGATGAAGTTGGGGAAAGAAATATGTATGGACCTGATCTTTTACAGGAGCTGATAAAGAAGGTTCAAGCCATCCAAAAACAAATAAAAGCTACTTAGAGTCATAAAAAGAGCTATGCTGACAACCACTGAAGGGACTCGGAGTTCAATGTTTGAGATAAAGTCTTCCTTAGAATATCACCATGGAAGAGAGTCATGTGTTTTGGAAAGAAAGGGAAGTTAATGCCAAGGTACATTTTCCTCTTTGAGATCCTTGAACGCATAGAATATGTGGCCTATCGGCTTGCAATTCAACCAAATATGTCTGAATTTCATGATGTGTTTAATGTATCACTCTTGATAAAGTACATACCAGATACCTCACATGTACTAAACTCAGAGGTGGTACAACTGGAAGATGATCTCTCCTATTAGGAGCATCTAGTAAAGATTCTGGACTGGATAGATAAGGTTCTACACAACAAGACAAGCCACCTTGTCAAAGTGTTTTGGAGGAACCATAAGTTTAAAGAATCAACTTGGGAACCAAAGGAGGCGACAGAGGAGAAGTACCCTCACATATTTGTGTAAAATGAAATTTTGAGGGCGAAATTTCATAAGGGGGAATAATGTAACAACACAAAGTTTATCAATGGAAATCCATTCTTATAATCATGACTTAAATTGAAATCGTATTAGGAAACACAATGACATATAATGACACTAAATACTATGTTACCATTAAACATAATTTTTTTTCCACTTCTGTGTTTTGAATTTCAAAAATCTGACATACATGATTGCATCCAGGATGATTTTTGGGGTCTGATGGAACGAACATATTTTTTTGGTGAATAGTAATATACCCTTATGAATAGTTACCTACCCTTATGAATAGTAACCTACCCTAATGAATAGTAAACTTACATATGATAGTATATATATACGATTTAAGTTAAAGTATGATATTCCTGTATCTTAGAGTAAGTAAATAAATGATTTTAAAATTGTATTTTTCAAATAAACTATTATTTTATTTAAAATTTTAATTTAACATATTCAGAAAATTATTTTTAAAAAAATGGAGTTTATTTTTTGATTCTATATGTCAAAAAAGGGTTAGGGTGAAGTTTTGGGATTTTTCAAAAATAATTGATTCTTTATGAATAGTGAAATATGATAATTTACAAAATAAGTAAAATTCATGAATTATAGAGTCATGGGTGATGTTATGCTGATGTAAGAACATTTGGTTCAGATTCACATGATCAAATTAATGTATTTAGTCATGTAACACACACTATTACTTTTTTTAGGGAGATTAATAAAGTAATGATTAAAATATTTGAAAAACACCCCTCCCCTCCACTATAAATACCACCCTTCACACCCTCATTTCCTCACACCTCCCAAGATTTAATACATTCTTAAAATCTACTCAATCATATTCCCTAGCCCCTCCCCCACATCCAAGATCTTCTGGTCTCATCAAAATACTAATTCAAGATGCCATTAGGAGGATTCAAGAGGTAATTCCCCTCTCTCTCATTTCCTTTAATTTTCTTTCAATTTCAATTTCTTTTCTTAATATATACCCACCTATCCTAATCCACATGGTATGGTAACTATTGTATCTTACATATATTGTAATTTTATGATAATAATGGGATAATATATCATCCAACCCCCTTCTCCTCTTCTTTTTATTTTAGAAAGGAAAATGTTGTTCATGAGGTATTAATTTATCACCTTCAAGAAAGACATGTTTTCATTTTCCTTTACCACCTACAGATCTAGTCTTGAAACAATTTTTGTGGTTGAATCAGATTATTTTATATGAATTATATCCTATTTAATGTTCTGGAACTAAATTATGTACATATTACAAAATTACTAAACAAAACAACTTCGTTGTGGTCGAAAAACTGCATGAATTAACCCAAACGATCATCATTAAATTATTATCTAATTATTCATTTTCATGGTATATAAAAAAATTATTTATAAGATAATTTCAAGTTCTGTAACATCATAAATAACATATAATTTCAATTCTTTATGTTTATCCACATTTTAAATGAACTTCCATTCATGAATTCAAGTGAACCATTCATGAAAACTATGAAAATGAACGTTCCCTAACAATGAATTTAAACCCTATAACTCATCCAAAATCCTATAAATGAACTCAATAAAACCATAATGAATCACATTAATGTATAAAATATTATTTAATTATTAATTAATGAATCTAATGTGTTTATACAAGACATTAAAGTGAAGAAAGCGTTTGGATACAATGTAAGGGGAAATTCTCAAACCCGACTTTCTTTCTTTAGGTTCTCCCTCTTTCACTCCATTTTCTATATGGTTACTCCTTAAAAATAATTTTTTTCATAATTATAATACCTTTACTAGTATATAAATGTTTTAAATTGGATTTTATGTCAAACAAAATGTTTTCCAAAATAACTCTTTATTCAAAAACACACCTTTTACTTCTCACTAAAGGTTGATGGTTCTTGTATCAAGTATGACATTTCCTCTTTATTTTTGGAACCCAATATTTATGAATGTGTTCTTATGAGAGAAAACTAATTCCTTTACATGGGTTATTTTTGTTCATTATTGATATATTTTCTATGTGTAATGCATGATAATGAAAATTTTATGATGTGACGGGCGCATCCAGAATTATATAGCATAATATGAATGTTTGAATATGACAGATGCACTCAGAATTATACATCACTCCAATGCATTGGGTAAAGAGATGAATATAATGAGTTAAAGTGAAATGATGTGTGAACATGATTCTATCTTTGTTTACAACTATGTGTGGTGGTTTACCACTAAGACATGATGTTTCATTTTTATATATTTCCACATTTCAAGTATTTTATTAATTCTTATTATCATGTTCATGATCTTATGCCTATGTTATGAATATGTTCACCCATTATTATATTGTTAATATTTATCCTCTTACTAGTCTTTTAGCTCACCCCTTTTTGATGAATATCCTCAGGTGACTACTTGTACTAAGGAGTATTCAAGGGCCAATAAGAAGCTAAAGAATAAGGAATTAAATAAATGTCCATGTTTTATGTTGTAAAAGTTATGTATGATCCTATTTTTCCAAGACAATAAATCTTTGGATCCTAGTTTTGTAATGTTATTATGTTGTTTATCCTTAAAATGATGTAATATTAATGTAAGGAAAAATAGGGTTGCTATAATCATGCCTAACATACCATGTTATATGAATAATTTCCCAACAACATGGCATTAAAAATTATATCATTAGACTTTATTTCCTAATGTTAAGTTGAATAATGTAAAATTCATCAAATATGACTTTAAACTGTTCAGAATAGTCCAGAAAACATAAATTTAGTATATTCTTATAGGTACATTTCATATGAATTTGATCTACTTATAGATTCCTATTTCATACAGCCTCAAATAATATATTCCTCCCCTATTAATGTAAGGGAATGATCTATATAAGGGTTTTATTTATAATGTGACACTAATATATATGTTATTAAAAACTATCCATGGTTTCATTATTCTACTAGGATTTATAGGGATCTAACAAAATTTTTTATTGGTAGTGAAAAAATAATATCAATCCCAAAAAAATGATTTACATGCCCATATAAATGAAATATGTGTATAGTGGAATGATAAACTAGTCAATGTATCATACACTAAATCTAAAAATTACACCATTTTTATCATAAAATGGGATTAAGGAAGTTCATTGGATTGATTTTCAATGGACTCCCACCTCTATAGGTATCTATGAGTTGGAATTGAATCATTCATCTATTAAATAGGATCATCCATTCTCTTATCATGTTCTAGTACCTCTCAAGGATAAAAGTAATTTTTAAAGAATAGTTTAAGAATTATTGAGTATAAGTGTAATTATATCATGAAAATTTTAGTTGGGGTGATGTGGTAATTTTTTCATTCCTATTTTAATGTATTTATGTAAGTTTTCTCCCTCTACTCTTTTTCTAGTATAATGAATATAGAGTAATTATCCTTAGATAGATGTGTTCTATCTTTTGTCTTCCCCTTTGGATTCAAGGTGAATCGACATTAATTTTATCATTTCTTAGACATGGTATGTCCCACTAACCCTACACTACTAAAGATAGTTCTTTTATCGATGCTAGAAAACACTTTTTATAGCACTAGTAAAGCATTGTTAATCACATCAAAGATAAAGGAGGGTCCCCTTTAACAGTGCTAAAAAGAACTGATAAAAGGTGACTTTTATTCATACTAAAAAAAGCATTAATAAATTCCCCATTTTATCTGTGCTATTTTATCATTGATAAATGGTTCCTTTAGCAATGCTCTAAGTAGAACTGATAAATGGGTCCTTATCAGTGCTCCAAATAGCACTGATAAAGGCCTAGCTTCTTGTGATGTGTTATTTATATAACATCACATCCACCAGTAGCACCTGAAACTATACATCACACACATGCACACTACCTAAACAACACATCACCTGTACATTTTACATAATAACAAAGAAACACACAAAATGTTTTGGAAAACAATTCTATATACATTTCAAACAATTTTTTATATAATTACATTTAAAAAAATTCAACAAACAGTCAAAAACATTAATGTTTTATCCTTTGACATTTGTGATCCCCTCTCAAAAATGTCTTCCCATGGTATTAGTTACCGAACAAGTCATCCCAAATCAATTAAAAGGTTCCACCTATATAAGAAAACAAATATTATGTTAGTAATACTATAAATAAATAAATTAAACATTAATATGAATGAATACATTAATAAAATGTCAATTTTTAATAAAAATAAACACTTTGAGTGATATAGGTCACACTATGTGTCGTATTGAGGTGGGTTTGATTTCTACACGTCATAAATGAGTTATGGATCATTTTCCTAAAATATTAAAAAAATCTGAATGGGTTTTCTTGGTTTTGAGTATGTCCCTTGTTTTTTTACTAAAATGAAAATTAAATTTAAATGAATATTTGGACTTATATCAGTCATATCATTAATTAGATTGAGTTTTGGTTGATTCCTACATGTCACAAATGACTTATGGATCATTGTTCTAAAGTATCAAAAAAATCTGAATGGGTTTTCTCGGTTTTCTGTATGATAGTTGTGTTTTTTCACTAAAATATCATTTCAAACTAGAAACACCCATTTTGAGGCATACCAGTCACATTATGCATAATTTTGAGGTGATAATACTTTATACATGTCACAAAGGACTTACTAATCACTCTCCTAAATTATGAATACAATTGGAGGGAATTTTCTTGGTTTTTAGTGAGTGAAACGTTTTGAGCTAAAATGTCAATTTTAAATGTATTATGGACGCTTTTAGTAATACTAGTCACACTGTATGCCAGATTAAGGTGTGGTTGATTCTAACACATCAAAAATTACTCATGGATCATTGTCTTAAAGTATCAAAATAATACAAATGTGTTTGCTCAATTTTCATTATATCACTTGTTCTTTTTACTTAAATTAATGTCAATTTTAAATAAAAAACATATTTTGATTTATATCAGTCACATCGTTAGTTGTATTGAGGTGTGGTTGATTTATACACATAAAAAATTACTCATGGACCATTGTTCTCATTTATCAAAACAATACAAAATTGTTTTCTTGATTTTTAGTATGTTAGTTTCATTTTTTACTCATTTCAAACAAAAAACATGCTTTTTGAGTCATAATGGTCACATTGTGCATCGATTTGATGGGAGACTACATCATACATGTCAGAAAGGACTTCAAAATTATTTTCCTAAATTATGAAGAGAATAAAAAATCATTTTCTTGGTTTTTAGTGAGAGACATGTTTTGAGCTAAAATGTAAATTTTAAACTGATAACAGACACTTTTAGTCATACGGTTCACACCATGCATTGGATTGAGGTGCGGTTGATTCTTACACGTCACAAATGAATCATGTATCATTATAATAAAGTATCAAAACAATCTGAATGTGTTTTCTTGGTTTTGAGTATTTTATTTGTTCTTTTTACTTAAATTAATATCTATTTAAAATAAAAAGTCACATTTGGATTTTTAATGGCTCACATCATGCATCAGATTGAGGTGGGGTTGATTTCTACACAACAAAAATGAATTATGGATCATTTTCTTGAAGTATCAAAACTATCAGAATGCATTTTCTCAATTTTTAGTATGCCAGTTTTGTTTTTTACTAAAATATCATCTCAAACTGGAAACACACATTTTGAGTCATACCAATCGCATCGTGCATCGGTTTGACATGATACTGCTTCATACATGTTACAAAGAATGTATGAATTTTTTTCCTAAATTATGCAGACAATTAGAGTGAGTTTTCTTGGTTTTTAGTGAGTGATGAATTTTGCGTTAAAATGTCAATCTTAAATAGATAATGGACTCTTTTAGTCATATCAGTCACACCATTCATAAGATTGAGATGTGGTTGAATCCTACACATCACAAATGACTAATGGATCTTTTTTCTAAAGAATATAAACAATCCTAATGCGTTTGATCAGTTTCTAGTATGTCACTTTTTCTTTTTTCTAAATTAATTATTAATTTATTATAAAAAGAGACACTTAAAGTCATCACAATTGCACTATGCATCGGATTGATGTGCGGTTGATTCCTACACATAAAAAATGACTTATGCATAATTATCCTAAAGTATAAAAATAATATGAATGTGTTTGATAAGTTTTTAGTATGACAGTTGTGTTTTTTTACTAAAATATCATCTCAAACTGGAAACACGCATTTTGAGTAATACCGGTCGTATTGTGTGTTAGTTTGACATGAGACTGATTCATACACATCATAAAGAACTTATGGATCATTTTCCTAAATTATGAAGAAAATTGGAGTGAGTTTTCTTGGTTTTCAGTGAGTGGCGTGTTTTGAGATAAAATATCAATTTTAAACTGATAATGGACACTTTTAGTCATATTGGTCACACCATTCATTGGATTGAGGTGTGGTTGTTTCCTACACATAAAAATTGACTAATGGATCATTGTATTAAAGTATATAAACAATCCAAATTCTTTTTCTAGGTTTTTATTATGCCACTTGATCTTTTTGCAAAATTTATTGTTAATTTATTATAAAAAGAGATGCTTGAAGTCATAACGGACTCATTATGCATCGGATTGAGGTGAGGTTGATTCCTACATGTCAAAAATGAATTATGGATCATTTTCATAAAGTATTAAAATAATCTGAATGCATTTACTCAGTTTTTAGTATATCAGTTGTGTTTTTTTACTAAAATATCATCTCAAACTGAAAACACATATTTTGAGTCATACTGGTTGAATAGTACATAGTTTTGACATGAGATGGTTTCATAAACATCAAAAAGAACATATGAATTTTATACATAAATTATGAAGACAATCGGAGTGAGTTTTCTTATTTTCAGTGAATGTCGTGTTTTGAGCTAAAATGTCGATTTTAAATTGATAACAGACACTTTTAGTCATATCGGTCACACCATTATTTGGATTAATCTGGGGTTGATTCCTACACATCACAAATGACTTATGGATCATTTTCCTAAATTATCAAAACAATCTGAATGCATTTTCTCAGTTTTAAGAATGCTAGTTGTGTTTTTTACTAAAATTAATGTCAATCTTAAATAAAAAGAGACACTTTGAGTCATACTGGTCTCATCGTGCGACATATTGAGGTGAGGTTGATTATTACACATCACAAATGACTTATGGATCGTTTTACTAAAGTATCAAAACAATATTATTGTGTTTTCTCAGTTTTTAGTATGCCAGATGTGTTTTTTACTAAAATATTATTTCAAACTAGAAACACGTATTTTGAGTCATACCAGTCGCATCGTGTGTCATTTTGAAATAATACTTATTCATAGACATCAAAAAGAACTTATTAATTTTTTTCTTAAATTATGAAGACAATCGGAGTGATTTTTCTTAGTTTTCAATGAGTGACTTTTTTTGAGCTAAAATGTCAATTTTAAACTGATAACAGACACTTTTAGTCATATCGATCACATCGTTCATTGGATTGAGGTTTGGTTGATTCCTACACATCAAAAATGAATTATTGGTTATTTTTATAAAGTATAAAAATAATCCAAATGTGTTTTCTCAGTTTTTAGTAGTCCAATTATGTTTTTTTACTAAAATTAATATCAATTTTAAATAAAAAGAGATACTTTGAGTCATACCAGTCACACTGTGTGTCAGATTAAGGTTTGGTTGATTCTTAGAGATAAAAATGACTTATGGATCACTTTTCTAAAGTATCAAAACAATACTAATGCGTTTTCTTAGTTTTTAGTATTCCATTTGTGTTTTTTTTACAAAAAATATCATCTCAAACTGGAAACATGCATTTTGAGTCATACTGGTCGCATCATGCATCGGTTTGATATACAACTAATTCATACACATCACAAAGAACTTATAATTTTTTTGCCTAAATTATGAAGATGTTTAGGGTGAGTTTTCTTTGTTTTTAGTGAGTGACATGTTTTGAGATAAAATGTCAATTTTAAACTAATAATAGACACTTTTAGTCATATCGGTCACACCATTCGTCGGATTGAGGTGTGGTTGATTCCTATATGCCAAAAATGATCGATGGATCATTGTCTTGAAGTATCAAAATAATATAAATTTTTTTTCTTGGTTTTCAGTATGTCACTTGTTCTTTTTGCTAAATTTATTGTTAATTTATTATAAAAAGAGACACTTAAAGTCATAACGGCCACACTGTGCACCGGATTGAGGTGCAGTTGGTTACTACACATTAAAAATGACTTATGGATCATTTTCCTCATGTATCAAAACAATACAAATGCATTTTCTTAGTTTTTAATATGCCAGTTGTGTTTTTTTACTAAAAATACTGACAATTTTAAATAAAAATAGACACATCGGGTCATACCAGTCACATCTTCATGCTATTTCTTTACATTCTTCCATCAGGTATTATGCCCATTCTTTTCTAAAAAATCTATCTCATCTTTTGAATAGGATTCATTCTGACAATCATGGTAGTACTGAAAAAATATAAATACACAAAGGATTAATAAATATTTTAAATGAAATAGTAATTATCTTTGAAAATACCTCTTTAGGGATGGAGCTTTGTTCATGGAATGTGATCTCTTTCATAAATTTATAAACATAATAATCGTAGTCTCTATCATTTGTTTGTTTCGAACACTGTAGAACCATTGATAAAAATAAGTAATTTTTTTATGTGTTTGGATAGTGAAATCTTATTATATATACCCTGATTTGTATCCAGTTGTAGTACTTATGATGTTTCTTATCCTTTTCCCCTGGACTCAATCCATGATGTAGATGATATTCATGTACCACCATATCATAAAAAAATCCTCATTAAAATATAATATAAATTATATAACTAGTTTTTTAGTTTTAAAATGTTAGATGTAGTACAAATTGATAAAAACACCATCTTTTGTGGTTGGTTTTTTAGATATACATGCATTGAATCTAAGAAATAAATCTTTGGAGTATCCAAATTGACCACAATGAGCATCCAATGCTGCCTAAAAAAGTAATAAGTAATGAAAGAAATTAAAATATATTTTATATTATTAAATGGTACAGTTTTATCCCTACATCATTAGTATTAGGAAGATTCTGTCATTCGTATTTTTGTTGTTAAACGAATTGAGTAGGCCTAATACTATTTCACCCTATTTCTTAGATTCTATATCTATTTGTTCTGTAGAGGTGACGTGAGTGTCACAACCCGTCCCCTAGGGCCCGTGTCGTGACTACCCCAAGCCCGCTTCCTGAAGGTCAAAGGCTGGCGACTAGCGCTGAAGGCGTCAACCTACAAGTGGGAGGCATTTTCCTGAGTACCTATATGCACACACACACCCAACCAAGTCCCACACACTAAAAAGTAAATAGGTATCACGAAAACAAAGCTAAATACAAGTACAACTAATATGAGTGGTCCAAAATAAAAACCAAATAAAAGAACTAAAAACAGCAAAGTAAAAAATGGAAACTCTAATGGCCATCTGTAGAGAACCCCACATGATCGTGAGAGTAGTGTAGATACTAGAAATAAAAGTAGAACAGCCTGTCCACCCAACCCTATTGGGACTCTCCTGGTCATAGGCCACCAATTCCACCATTGTAGCATTTTTCAGTCTCATCTCCCTGAGCACCTCTAGGTCCTGGTCCACCAAAGTCTATCAAAACGTCTATCATATGCACCAGACAAAACACATGCCTATGAAGCCCGTGTATGGGTGAGTAAAAAAATACTCAGTAGGTACCCCAAAACAAAAAAGGAAATACCACACAAAAATCTTAAAAGTAAAGCATGAAGCACAAGACAGCTCACACCGGGTATCCATTTAGGGTAGTGATATAAGAATCATTAGTCACATCATCAAACACCTTGAC
The DNA here is from genome assembly GCA_963277665.1 of Viscum album. Classification (NCBI taxonomy): domain Eukaryota; kingdom Viridiplantae; phylum Streptophyta; class Magnoliopsida; order Santalales; family Viscaceae; genus Viscum; species Viscum album. The sequence goes on along the minus strand of OY728159.1, from coordinate 1,413,755,308 downwards.
TGCTGGGGAACTTATCCTCTATCGAGTACAGTGGGTCTACCAAGTCACACATAAGTAATTCCCACTAACCTTGGAATGCTTAGGTACACCTCCTTATTGTGTATTGTGGGCCTCCAAAGTCACATAGAAGTGCTTCCCACTAATCTTGGCCAACTGAGGTACTCCTCCACGTCACGTACTGTGGGTCTGCAAAGTCACACAGAAGTGATTCCCACTATGTGTCATGACCTGTCCCCCAGGGCCCGTATCGTGACTACCCCAAACCTGTCTTCTATAGTCCAGGGGCTGGAGACTAGCACCAAAGGCGTAAATCCCTAAAGCTGGGAAGGCATTGCCTTTATAATTGTAAACAAACACAACCAGAGTACAAGCGGAAGCAAACACTAAGTAAAAACTGTGTAACAAGTATGCTGAAAGTAAAGGTCCTGGAAATACAAGCCCAATAGTAAAGTACAAGGAAATTACAAACAGGTACAACTAAAAAGACAAATAGCTGGAAGGTGTCTAGCAGCTCCTAGATCATCAACCACGGATCCTACCTAAAGGGTAGGTACATATAGCCTCCTCAGTGCTCTGCATCCGTCCGCCTCCTCTAGGAACCGACTCATCATGAGGTCCACCTTCAGGTACCGTCCAGTCCTTGTACACTCTGCCTCGGTCAGCACTGTCTGTTGTCTGCATCCAACACAATGAGGTGCGGGCATAGTCTGTGCAGGGGTGAGTATAACGATACTCAATAGGGACCTCGAGACCCTCAAGTTCTCACAAAATCCAACAAGGATAAACCACAAAGTATTATTTCAACGGATAACCATTACTTAGGTATATGCCCATACATATACCTAAGTTATCAAGTAACTCGTCTCAATCATGAGGAATACACAAAGGTCATTGACTCAGCTCAAACCAGGATTTTTATTTATGAAACCATGGCTGCTGGAGAACTCCTCCTCTGTCGAGTACAGTGGCCCTGTCGCTACTCTGAGGCACTACTCACTAACCTTAGACTGCTAAGGTACTCCTCTTGTCGAGTATCGTAGGACATCTACGTCACACAGAGATGCTTCCCACCTGGGGTCTGCCGCCTCACACAGTAGTGCTCCCCCTAATAGCCTACAGAGGTACTCCTCCTGTCGATTAACACAGGTCTGCCACCTCACACAGTGGCGCTCCTCCACCATGGGTCTGTCGCCTCACACAGTAGCCCTTCCCACTGGGCTATTTGAGTCACTTTGAAATGAATCGGTCAAGCAGTCGTCAGGTCTCAGCCAACTACTAGTCTCTATACTCTGCCCGCTCATCTCCGGGAGGGTCCGCTCCATGAGTAACAAGATGATACTCTAAGTACCATGAAGTCCCACGAAGAAGTATCTCAAAGGTCCGCCAAGAAACAGAAGACGTGTCAATCGGATGCCCGGTCTGTTAGTTATTAGTATTTTAGTCCCGGGGGCCCAGTTGGATTCGTGTACGAACCAACCTGACTGTGACTCAACAATACCCCGAACTCCAATGGGGTATACTCAAAGGAATGACTATGCTCCTAGAATACTGGAACCACTGACAGTTCATCAAACGGACGTCCGGTGCCAAAGATATGGCCCAAGAAAGTAAAGGAAACGGTATGGTCCCAAGTCCGGTCCGACCCAGTCAGACTGACTCGGCCCAACTTAGTCCGGGTCAACCTGGTATGGGTCGACCCAGACAGACAATTTGGGTCTGACCCGGCCCGTTGGGTGGTTCAGTCTGCTCAGTTCGGCCCAGTCTACTGGGCCCGGCCCAGCGCGCCCCGGCAGGCCGCACGCTGCCCGCGCGCCCCGACGCCCGAGAGGCCAACGGCAGGCCGTGCGGGGTGCGGGAAGGCCGCGGGTGCACCGAGAATGGCGCGGTAGGGCGAGGGGCGCGGAGCAGGGTGCTGGGGTGCGCGGTTAGGGTGTCGGGACGCGCCGGGCAGGGCGGCCTGGGTGCGGGGGTGCTGGGCAGGGCACCGGGGGGGCACTGGGGGGGCACCGGGCCGGTGGCCTGGGCACCGAGCAGGCGGCCTGGGCGCCGGGCAGGAGGTCGGGGCACCGTGCACACGGCCTGGGCGTCGGGCAGGCGGTCGGGGCACCGTGCATGTGGCATGGGCGCTGGGCAGGTGGCCTGGGCGCTGGGCAAGCGGCCCGAGCACTGGGCGGCGCCGGGCAGGCGGTCTGGGCGCCGTGCAGGCGGCCTGGGCGCCGTGCAGGCCGCCTGGGTGTCGTGCAGGCCGCCTAGGCACTGTGCAGGCCACCTAGGCACCAGGCGGCGCTGTGCAGGCGGCTGTGGCGCTGGGTGGCGCCGTGCAGGCGGCCTGGGCACCGGGCAAGCAGCCTGGGTGTTAGGCAGGCGGCCGGGGCGCCGATCAGGTGTCCTAGGCATCAGGCAGGGTGCTGGTGGGCTGGGAAAGTCACGGTTTCAGCCGGATTGCACGCTGCGCAGTGCACGGGTAGGCCGATCGGGCTCCGCTCGGCCGGCAGCGCGGTTCGCAGAGGCCGTGGGTAGTGCGACCATTATCTGCCACCTTCATTGTTGTCGCCTCATTGTCATGCCGTCATTACTTCATCATCGACTCAAGGTTCTGAAACCATAAAGGTTGCAGTTTGGTCGGGTCGTGTTCGTTCAGCCCGAACCCTCCACGTTAGAACGATAGAAAGCGGCTCATTAAGTTGATTCAATGTGAGAGGATAAAACGTTAAACAACTTAAAACACACCCCTACCTTTTGATTAATGGGTGATCGTTCGTTGACGTCGTGGTAGGTTGGTCGTCGATCCGTGGTAGACGATCACGTACCACGTCGAAGGGGTCCGAGGAAGAAGGTCGGAAAAGAAAATCATCGTTGGTGTTCTTCGCGTTCTTCGCATTCTTTGTTGGGAGGGGCGTAATCCTCCAAGTGTTGGGTGACGCGTCTCTTTTCCAGCGTTTCGCCGCTTGATGAAGTCATCCCAAAACCTTCCCCCATTCCTCCTTTATATAGGAGAGGGAGGGTTTGTCTAAAAATACATTGGCACATAATTCAAATGGTAGAATTAATTAACCCGGCTCCACCAAATTAATTGCACGAGGGGTGTCACAATTAATTTTGAGGATGTCAAGAGGTTCCCCTTAATTAATTCACACGCGTTGGTGCAATTAATTAAGGGAGATGCCACAAATTCAAAGAGGAGGTTTTGGCCATTAAAAGGGGTGGTGGTGGCACCATTAATAGGGGGAGTTGAGAGGTTATGGTCTCCTCCCATTAATAGGGTTCGGGTGGCCACGTGTGGTCCCCACCACGTTTAACCTCACATGGGAGATTGGGTTCAGGTGGGCCCCACCACCATAACCTCTCATGGGAGGTTAGGGTGTGGAGGTCCCACCACCAACTCCCATGTGGAGGTTCCAACTACCCGCACTCACATGGCGGCTGGAATAAAATAAAGTGTGGCTACACTTTATTTTATCATTTTTTTTTAAATCCAAAAACTAACTTTTATTCCCGACCATCTGTCGTCGAGGTGAAAGTATTCTTAAGTGAATATTGGAACTTTGTGTTCAATGGTGCCCTCAGATTTCAATTCCGAGCAATGGTTTAAAAGTTATAAAATGTCGTTCACATGTTTACTGAACGTACCCGAAAAAATGTTTGGAAAAATATTATCAGTCACCCTCGACCAACTGTCATTGAGGTTAGGCTCAGACTAGGTGAAACACGCCCCAGAGAACCCAACAGTACTCTCAGATTTTCAATCTGAGTTACCTTTTAGAAGTTATGAATTTTACAATAAAATAATTGTCACTTAATTATTTTATTTGTGGTCAAAAACTAACTTTCTCTAGTGGCCCTCACCGACCCAAGTTAGTATCTGCTTAAAGAAAACCTACCCTCACAAGTTCAGTGGTGGTCTCAGATTTTTAATCCTAGTTACCATTTGTGAGTTATAAGAATTTGAAAAATAAAATAACTTTATTTAATTATTTTATTTACAGTTATGCCATTTTTGGGATTTTTCACAGGAGGCCCGTGCCGACTAAACTTAAGTCACGCCTAGGGTAAATTCATCGTCCTGAGCGCAACAGTGGCCTCAGAGTTATGATATGAGTAACCATTTAATATTTATTCTAATTTTCAAGAAAATTGCTTATGCCTGTTAATTTAAGCTTAACAAAACTTCGACGGATCATTCCGGGCACTTTGGGCCTCGGAATCGCACGCCATCAGAAACTGCGGACTCGTAAAATTACCATGTATTAAAAAAATTCCATAGGAATTCTGGGACTTTACACTATGGTCCTGCAAAGTCACATAGAAGTGCTTCCCATTAGTCCATAGTCGAGTCACAAAAAATCAAAAGTCAACAGTCTTTAGCTATTAGCCAACCATAGGGTTCCATACATGGCGCACTTGGAAGAACCAATCATCAATCCATTATTCACATATAAACTTCCATGAAAGCCTTATCAAGTAATTCCAAATGATCCACCTCATCGAGAGGGTCCCAACGCTAACTCGTCAATTAGACGCTCGATTTGAAAGTTATTATCATTTTAGTAAATAGGGGTCGGTTGTGTCTTGGTTCGACCCGATCGGACTGACCTGGGGGTCCCGCATACTCTAGTTTAGTTACAACTAACTTGACCTGACCCAGTTTGGTTTTGGTTCGGTCTGGTCTGGCATAGCCAATGGGCCAGGCCCAAAGGTCTTCATTGGGCCCGACCCGGTTTGGTCGATGGTCCATCCTGCCGGGTCACCTGGCGACCCGGTCTCATCCGGCCCGGACCAAAGGGTGTAGGTCTGGCCTACTGGTGTAGGTCTGGCCCTCTGGGTATGGGTTCGGCCCGCCAGTGTGGATCCTGCCCACTAGGTCACGGGTTCGGCCAGCCGATGTGGGTCTAGTCCGCTGGCTGGGGGCGTGGCCTGCTAGATGGGGGTGCGACCTGCTGGGTGGGGGCATGGCCCGCCAGCCTGAAAACCGGCCGTACGGGTGACCGGTGGTGCACACCTAGGACGTGGAAGCCAGCCACATCCCCTCTCTACTGGCCCCACGGATGTAGGGACTTCCTCCTGTCATGGTCACACAACTACAAATACCAGCTCATCCAGGTGCCCTGGACATGGGCCACCCCTCCACGTGGTGCCTGCCTGGCACCACGTCACGCCGTTGTTGCCATAGCTAGTGGGTTGTGACCTTCTTCCACCACGCTGCATCACCATCCTCCACCTATGGCTACCGCCGCAGGCTACCAACACCAGCAGTTCCCTCATCGGGCCACCAGAGTTGCTCCAGTGGTCTGTTTTCCATTATCTAAGCACCCACGGTCTTTGTGGAATTTTCTCTTTACTATAAAGGTCTCAAACCCGGCTTGTCGTCGATTCAGATGTTTGGCCACAAAGAAAACACGCGGCGAAGGGGCTCGGGCCTTGTTCGTGTCAGCCCGCACCCTCCGTGGTAGAAGTTTATAATCATGGGAGGTCCAAGGATTTCAGTCCAATAAAAAAATGATAATTTCGACCTCGGTAAAATAAAATCCTAAAAAAAAGTTACCCTCTCTCATAAACACACGATTTTTGGATCAACATGTTCATGTGTTGATCTACGTTCATTGTTTCTAGAATAAGAATAGGGAATAACTTGCACAAATTAAACCCTTAACTCATTGACGTTTGTTGTCACAACGTTTCTTCCTTGAGATTCCAAGAGGTTTATGGTGTTTTTCGTTCTTTGAAGTTTTTCGAAGTCGATGAAGTCCCGCCAGTGTTTGTTTTTCTTCGTTAGGGAGGAAATACATTGGAGGTTTTTCATAGAATCATCATAGTTTAATCCTCATCCCACCAACATGTCAACTATTAAAAATAAAACACGTCACAACATTTCTGTTACGCTGCGACATCGCATCGTTACACTATTTCATTTATGAAACAGTGTCGCTCTTATGCGTCATTAAATTTTCATTACACTACGTGTTAATGATCCATTAATGTGCCTTCACTACTAGAATATTGGGCTTTGAAGCCACTTGACAGGGGAAACCGCCTCTGGCGGTCGCTATAGGTACCCAATAGCGACTGCCATTGGATGTCGCTGCCCTTTGTAAAAAAAAAATTGGGCTTCGGCGCCCCCCCCCCCCCTCCATCGCCCTCGAACTAGCCCCCCCCCCCCCCCCCCCCCCCCCGTCGCCACCCTCCTCCTCCCTCCCCGCACGCCCTCCCTCACCGCCCTGCCTCGTCGCACACTGCCCTGCCTCACCGTGCGCCCCGCCGCCCTCCACCGCTCGCCGCTGTCGCCGGCCTCCACCCTCTGCCCTCATCGGCCTCCACCCTCTGTGTGCCCTCCGCCCTCTTCCCTCCCTCTCTGGCCGCCCTCCGCCCTCCAGCCATCCTCCGCTCCCCTCTGGCGTCCCTCCTCCCTCTGGTCTCTGCCCCCTCCATATCCTACCCCTCTGCCCACCAGCCTCCAGCCTCCGACCTTGGCCCTCTGCCCCCTCGGCCCTCCCCCCCCCCACCCTGGATGGCCCCCGCACCACAGACAACCCCCCCCCCCCCCCCCGCACCCCAGACATCCCCCCCCCCCCCGCACCCCAGACAGGCCCCACCACACCCCAAACGCACCCCCCCCCCCCGCACCCCAGACAGCCCCCCGCACCCCGGACAGCCCCCCCGCACCCCAGACACCCCTCCTTGCACCCGAAACAACCCCCCCCCCCCCCCACCACCCCAGACACCCCCCCCCCCCTCGTTGTCTGTCCCTCATCCCCTCACCGCCTCCTCTCCTCCAGCTCCCCGCCACCGCCGCCGCCCGTCCCCTCCCTCGCCACACCGCCTTTGGCTCCGGCTCCACTTCACTACCTCTCCTCTCCCTCACAGAACCGCCTTCGGCTCCCCTCCCTTCCAGGTTTATAGCACAATCAGGTATGACATGGTCTTTCACTTACATTATTATTTTATCAATGGTTCATAAACAAATGATTAGTATTTATTTTAAATATAATTGATTTGAAAAATTCAAATGTAATAAGTATTGTGTAAATGTTTGTTATGCAGATATTATTATGGATAAGTGTTGGATTGATCTTCCAAATCAAACATCTAGATAATATTTCAATGGCATTATGTAGTTTATTGACTTCACCAGAGGATTTTAAGGTGACTATATTAGTTTTCCATGTAGAAAATGTGTTAACAGATATCAATTCACACGAGATATTGTGAGGGAGCACCTATTCTTTAAGGGATTTCTGAAAAATTATAATAGTTGGACTCATCATGGAGAAGAATATGTTCATTTTCAAAATACAGATGCAGCTCATATAGATGTTGATGCAAGGATGAATGATCCAATGCATGAAATGCTTACTAAAATGGTACGTGGGTTTGATCTTGAAGGCATTGACATACAGAATCTTGAGACCGGTGAGATAAATCTTTGCTCCGGTGTATATTGTGATTAGAGGAAGTTTTATGAAGCACTTGATGATGCAAAAACAGAATTATATCCTAGATGTACTTCTTACAATAAACTGTCGTTTATCGTGGAGTTGTTGCATTTGAAGACTTTGAATAATTGGTCAGACACATCATTTGACATGCTTTTGTTGTTATTGAAAAAGGTTCTTCCTGTTGATGCTAAGATTCCCGAGTCGTATTACCATGCTCGTAAGTTGACAGAGAACTTAGGTTTTACATATGAGACCATAGATGCATGTGCAAACAACTGTATGTTGTTTATAAAGGAAACTGCCCATTTGGATATTTGTACGGTTTGTGGTGCTTCTAGGTGGAAAGAGAACAGGGGAAATAAGACTCATCAAAGTCAAATTTCAATACAGGGGAAACCGATTGCCATAAAGAAAATGTGTTACTTTCCTCTTAAACCTAGGTTGAAAATATTTTTTATGTCATCTAAATTTTCTAATTTAATGAGATGGCATGTAGAAAGAGTTCATGAAAGTGATATGTTAACCCACCCGGCAGACTCTCATGCATGGAAGGATTTTGATAAGAGACATCCCGACTTTTCTAAAGATGTTCGTAATGTCCAATTGGGATTGGCAGCAGATGGTTTCAATCCATTCAAGTCTATGGTTGGTGCAACTCATAGCACATGGCCCATGGTGTTGGTTCCATATAATCTTCCTCTGTGTCTTTGTATGAAGAAACAAATTATATTACTTTTCACTCTTATTTATGGACCTAAAAGTCTGGGGGATAATATTGATGTTTACCTTCAGCCATTGATTGATGATTTCAATGAATTTTGGGGCGATAGTGTGATGACTTATGCGAAACGAATGAAATATTCAAACTGCAGACTATTTTATTGTGGAAAATCAATGACTTCCCAGCTTATGCAAATTTATCAGGCTGTAGTATGAAAGGGTAATTTTCTTTCCCTTGTTGAAATAAAAGTAAAAAATCTGTATGGCTTAAACATTCCAAAAAATGGGCATACATGGGTCACAGACGTTTTCTCCCCCCTAAGCACAGGTTCAGAAAGGTTAGAGCGGCATTTGATGGTTCTAGAGAGTTCAGCCCAGCACCAAATATCATGATAGGAGTCGAAATGTTATCGCATATTGAGAAAGAAAACATCAGTATGGTATATAAAATTCAGGATTTGGTGGCTCCTCAAGTACGTAATATTAGTTTTGTGGGTAGGAAGTGCAGTCACAATTGGAAAAAGGAAATTATTTTTTATAGTCTTCTGTATTGGAAAACTAACATGCTGAGGCATAATTTGGATGTCATGCACATTGAAAAAAATGTTTGTGATAACATATTGTGGACCATTTTAGGTGTCAGTGGAAAATTAAAGGACCATGTTAATGCATGCTGTGATTTGGAAGAAATGGGTTTAAGGAAATAGTTGCATTTATAGTTAGCTGAGGGAAACAAGGCATATATGCCTGCTGCACAGTATACAATGACTACAAAGGAGAAAGAGACATTTCTTTCCATTTTGAAGATGGTCAAGGTGCTTGATGGTTACTCTTCTAATATTTCAAAGTGTTTGAATCTGACGAGCAAGAAATTGCAAGGGTTGAAAAGTCATGACAATCACATACTACTTCAGCAGTTGATTCCAATCGCAATTTTTGATTGTTTATCCCCCAATGTTGTTCAGCCATTGATTGAGATGAGTAATTTTTTTAGACAGGTTTGTTTAAGAAATCAACGAATGAGTGATTTAAAAAGTTTACAGAACCGAATTGTACTTACACTTTGTCACTTTGAGAAACTCCCCCCCCCCTTATTTTTCGATGTTATGGTCCACTTGAAAGTGCACCTAACTAATGAAGTAATGGTTGCTGGTCCAGTTCAATTTAGGTGGATGTATCCTATTAAACTATATTTGAGTACATTGAAAAGATTTTTACGCAACAGACCTTGTCTGGAGGCATCAATAGCCAATGGTTATTTGATGGATGAGTGTACTAATTTTTTTACAGAATATCTTACGGATGTTGAAACAAAATTAGTTAATCCCTATCGGATTCATGATGGTCCAGTTGGAGAAGGAACCACATTTGATATGGACAACATTGAGTGGATACAAGCACATCGATATATCTTGTTCAATACTCCATCAGTTGCACCATTAATGCATTAAGTATCTTATCAATGTGCTTGTATAACTTTTACATGTTTTTTTCATAAGTTGATCATTTAAACATCACTTTATCATTTGCAGGAAACACATTAATGAGATAAAATAAGAGATGTATCGTGCGACTGAGTTGAAAATTCAACAATCTCATTATGCGTCATTTCATGATTGGTTCAAGGATTATGTATGTATAAATTGATTTTCATTATGAGTGAATTATTATACTAATTTATTTTTTCATATATCAGTATTGAATTTTATAAATTATATAGGTTCGTAAGCTGAGGGAGTTAGGGGACCCCACGCTAACTGAAGAATTTATCCAACTAGATGAGGGTCCATCTATAACAGCTCGTCGTTATAAAGCTATTGATGCTAATGGTTTTCGATTTCGCATTAAAGATGTTGACGACAAACGAGAAACACAAAGCAGTGGCATCAGATGTCCATTTGTCGATTCTGGTTATTACTATGGTCAATTGATAGACATCATTGAAGTTGTATACACACACAGTTTGAAGTACATATTGTTAAAGTATAATTGGGTTGATCTAGTGCGTGGATGTAAAGTCGATCGATATCAGTTTTCATTGGTGAATTTTAACTATATGTTATACAAAAATAATGAACGAGTTGAGAATGAACCTTTCATTTTGACATCACAAGAGGAACAAGTATTCTTCGTTACTTTACCTTCGAATCTAAGTTGGCAAGTTTTTGTCAAAATGTCTTGGAGAGGAGTGTTTTTATTTGAAAAAGATGAACCCGAGACTGTTCTGTTTTTTTACCAACAGCTTAATCAACATATCGTTGTTCAATGTGAAGAAAATATTTATTGGGTCAGAGCGGCTGTTGAAGGAGAAATGGTCGATTTTCATGATTAATGAAAGGTATAATTGTTTTCCCGTTATTCAGTATTGAATGTCCTAGTATATCATAAATTATCTAACCATTTTATAAATCCTTGTAAGTTTTAATCCTCACTTTTGGAAGTTTATTCAGTTATAAATATTTATGGTGATTTTACTCTTGGTTTATTGATGTTATTGTTGTTGTATCTTCCCTTTGAGGTATTCTTCATTTGGTTCATGTGCTGCATGAATTTTTATTAATTTTATCTAAAATTTGTCTATGCATTGACTGGTTTTGTACATAATTTGTATATCTGTTTTGTTAACTTTCTGATTTTTTAAAATTCATTCACAACTAATTATTCAATACATTTTTTGTTTGATTAACAATTTTACAATTTTGATTTTTTTAAGAACAATCCAATTTATCTTTTAGACACTTTGGATAGTCCCCTTACTAATGTTTTCTATGACTACAGGCATGTCAGGGGAAGAGGCAGCAGATCCACATCATCCATCTGAGGCATCTATGACTCAGGGTCGAGGTATGTTTGAATTTCATTGTCTCTATTTTTTATGTAATTGATAAACATATATATATATATATATATATGTATATATATAACATCTGTCAAATTATATATAAAATTTCAATAGGATCAGACTCGATTGCTTCTTCCTCTTGCAAGAGAGGCCCCGGTCGTGGCATTTTATCATGGAATTCCAACACGATGATTGATGTTTCATTTGATGAGGTATTTCATCCTGTGGGACTGAATTCCCCTACATTTATTTGTTAGCTGGGTCATATCATACGTGGCCCACATCGATTTCCATTGACCACGCGTGACTGGGCTTCTATCCCTCAGGACACATTAGATCGTCTTTGGAGGGAGGTTCAGGTAAGAAGACCATTTTACTTTATTCTCTATGTATAAATAATACTAATATGTGTGATTTTTTTCTTTATAGAAAAATTTGAAAGTATGCCCCAAAGAGTTTCGGCCCGTGTGTATGAGAAAATGCCGTAAGATGTGGTAAGACTATAAAGGCAAAGTGAAGAGGAGCCTCTGGGTACCAAATGTGGGTGCCCTAGACATTCTGGAAAAATTCCCGAGCGGTGTCCTCCCAGCTCAGTGGCATGACTTGGTTTAATATTGTTCTACTGAGAGTGTTGTAGTTTGTATATTTATTTTGGTGTATATATATTTTTAAGAATGTGTGATTTGTTTGAAATTTGAATAAATTGAATGTATGAGGTGTCAGCACGCCATTATGAGAATCGAGCATTGCAGGGACCACCTCACAGGCTCGGGACTCATCATCTGTCTCAGATCCGACATGAGGTATTTATTATTCATTTTTTAATTTATTAATTAATATGGTTTTGTGTTTATATTCTATTCATATACGGTTTCAGGAGCAAGGTGTACTGACTGATAAAATGTCAGTGTGGATGATGACTCGTGATCGCAATGATCCAGAGGTTACAGCATTGATATTAAGTGCTTGTACTTACCAATACTTATATAAATATATATATTAACATATATATGTATGTATATTTAAATATTTCACAGGCTCAATTTGAAGCTTAGTTAGAACATCTGCCAGAGGACCAGCAACATCTTCCCATGCGAAGGGATGAGATCTTTCATCGCATTATTGGTCGGGACGGGCATGGATATAGTTTGACCTATAGAACAGGGATTACTCATTCTATAGTGTCATGCGCTGCAGTTTTCGGTCCTGTTGTTGCTCAGATGACACAGCAGTTGTCAGATTTCGAGGCACAGCTGCGCGCTTCCGAGGAGGCAAATGCGCAATTGACCGCTGAGGTTAGAGCACTGCGGGAATATGTGCGTCCAGGTGATGGTGCATAGGATCATATGATGCAGGTTTATACTATATTTATTTATTTAATTTAAATTATTTTTGTTATGAAAATATTCATAATGTTTATGTGTTGTAGGCCCCTGGCCCACCAGATGGAGGTAGCAGTGATGACCATGCATGACGCATCATATTTACGAGGTGTGTTTTTGTTTTTACCGGTGGGATTGTTATTGATGTATAAGTTGGGTTTCTAGTGATATTTTTTGTGATTTGGGGGTATCATGTGTGTTTTGGTCTGACACAATATTTTTGTGCACGAATTGAGAAGTAACCATGAAACTGATTAATGATTTGGATATTTTTTGTTCATTTAATTCTTTAATGTTTTAAATTGCATGTTCTGGAATAGTTTTGAAAAAACATGTTCTATAACCACCCCCGGACAACCCCGCCCCCCACCAACAGACAGCCTCCCCCCCCACACCCCCGGACAACACCCCCCACCCCCAGACAGCCCCCCCCCCACCCCGGACAGCCCCCCCCCCCCCCACCCCGGACACCCCCCCCCCCCCCACACCCCACGGACACCCCCCCCCACCTCGGACAGTACCCCCCCACCCCTGGACAGCCCCCCCCCCCCCACCCTGGACATCCCCCCCCCCCCCGAACACCCCCCCCCCCGGACAGCACCCCCCACCCCCAGACAGCCCCCCCCCCCCACCCCGGACAGCCCCCCCCCCCACACCCTCGGATAGCCCCCTCGCACCCCCCGGATAGCCCCCCCCCCCCCCACCCTAGACAACACCCCACCCTCGGACAGCCCCCCCCCCCCCAGACAGCACCCCCCCACCCCCGGACAGCCCCCCCCCCACCCTGGACAGCCCCCCCACACCCCCATACATCCCCCCCCGTACAGCCCCACCCACCCCGGACAGCACCCCCTACCCCCGGACAGCCCCCCCCCCCACCCCGGACAGCCCCCCCCCCCCCCCCCCCGCACCCCCGAAGAGCCCCCCCCCCCACCCCAGACAGCCCGCCCCACCCCCATAATCCTAGTGAATCTCAACCATCATGCATAAACAGAAATAAAAATAAAATAATGTTTATAGAATCATCCACAGCTGACCTCAACATCTTATCCCAAACCAGGATTCCACATCGATTCATATTATAATGTAACACTCGCAAGAATCATCACCCAAGCACACACACTCACTTAGGATCATTCTATCAATAGGGCACCCACTCGAGTCCTTAGTTTCTATATGTATGAAGATGCATTCCTATTGGGATCCTCAGCAGTTCGGCGTGCTCTTAAAGGACGTGTTGGGTCATCAAAATCACCCGAACGACCTTGAAATGCCACGAAATAAAACGACAACAACCGCGGTGTGAATTTTGAAATGGTCAGATAGAGGGCATGTCAATCGGAGGTGCCGTTTGACCGCGGTGACCGAAAACACGTTTCTGGAGTCATAAAACACCAAAACGGTGTGTCACAGTTGAATTCAAATCAAACATGCTCTGAATGACCTAAAACTGCATGATAACGATAGGAATATTATTTTTGAGATGCAGGAGGAGACGACACGCCCATCGGACATGCGGTGCATGCGGTACGACCGAATGTGTTGTTTTCAGCAGTTTGGTGCGCTCTAAAAGGGTGCACTGGGTGGTCAAAACCACCCAAACGACCTCGTAATGCCACGAAATCATACGACAACAACCACGGTGTGAATTGTGAAATGGTCGGATAGACGGTACATCAATCAGAGGTGTTTTTTGACCGTGGTGACCAGAAACGTGTTTCTGGAGTCATAAAACACCAAAACGGCATGTCGAGGTCAAATTCTGAGAAAATGTGCTCCGAATGACCTGAAACTGCATGAGAACGATTGGAATATTATTCATGACATGCAGGAGGAGACGGAACATCCATAGGACATGCAGTGCACACGGTACGATCGAATGTGTCGTTATCAGCAGTTCAGTTCGCTCTAAAAGGAAGCGTTGGGTGGTCAAAACCACCCGAACGACCTCGGAATGCCACGAAATCATATGACAACAACTGCGGTGTGAATTTTGAAATGGTAGGATAGACGGCACATCAATCAGAGGTATCGTTTGACCGTGGTGACCGAAAAAGCATTTCCGGAGACATAAAACACCAAAACGGTGTGTCACGATCGAATTCAGAGAAAAAGTTCTTCAAATGACCTGAAACCGCATGAGAACGATAGGAATACTATTCTTGAGATGCAGGAGGAGACGGCACATCCATCGGACATGCGGTGCGTGCGGTACGACCGAATGTGTTGTTTTCAGCAGTTCGACGTGCTCTAAAAGGGCGTGCTGGGTGGTCAAAATCAAACAAACAACCTCAAAATGCCACAAAATCATATGACAACAACCATGGTGTGAATTTTGAAATGGTTGGATAGAAGGCACGTAAATCGGAGGTATCGTTTGACCATGGTGACCAGAAACGCGTTTCTGGAGTCATAAAACACCAAAACGGCGTGCCACGGTCGAATTCAGAGAAAACGTGCTATGAATGATCTGAAACCACACAAGAATGATAGGAATATTATTCGTGACATGTTGGAGGAGACGGCACATCAATCGAATGTACGGTGCGCGTGGTACGACTGAATGTGTCGTTATCAGCAGTTCAGGACGCTCTAAAAGGGCGCGTTGGGTGGTCAAAACCACACAAATGATCTCAGAATTCCACGAAATCATACGACAACAACCGCGGTGTGAATTTTGAAATGTTCAGATAGACGGAACGTCAATCAGAGGTGCCGTTTGACCGAGGTGACCGAAAAGGTGTTTCTGGAGTCATAAAACACCAAAACGGCGTGTCACGGTCGAATTCAGAACAAATGTACTCCGAATGACCTAAAACCACACGAGAACGATAGGAATATTATTCGTGACATGCAGGAGGAGACGGCACGTCCATTGGACATGCGGTGCACACGGTACGACTGAATGTGTCGTTTTCAGCAGTTCGGCGCGCTCTTAAAGGGCGTGTTGGGTGGTCAAAACCACCCGAACGACCTCGAAATGCCATTAAATCATACGAAAACAACCGCAGTGTAAATTTCAAAATGTTCGGATAGACGGAATGTCAATCGGAGGTGTCGTTTGACCGTAGTGACCGGAAACGCGTTTCCAGAGTCATAAAACACCAAATCAGCGTGTCACAGTCGAATTCAGAGAAAACGTGCTCCAAATGACCTGAAACTGCACAAGAACGATAGGAATATTATTCTTCACATGAAGGAGGAGACAAAATGTCCATCTAATGTGCGGTGCATGCGGTAAGACCAAATGTGTCGTTTTCAGCAGTTCGGCGCGCTCTTAAAGGGCGCGCTGGGTGGTCAAAACCACCCGAACGACCTTGGAATTCCACGAAATCATACAATTACAACCGCAGTGTGAATTGTGAAATGGTCGGATAAACATCATGTCAATCAGAGGTTTCGTTTGACCGTGGTGACTGGAAACGCGTTTCCGGAGTCATAAAACACCAAAACGGCGTGTCGAGGTCGAATTCAGAGCAAACATGCTCCGAATGACCTGAAACCGCACGATAACGATAGGAATATTATTTGTGACATGCAAGAGGAGACAGAACGTCCATCGGACGTGTGGTGCGCGTGGTACGACCGAATGTGTCGTTTTCAGCAGTTCGGCGTGCTATTAAAGGGTGCGCTGGGTGTTCAAAATCACCCGAACGACCTCGGAATTCCAAGAAATCATATGAAAACAACTGCGGTGTGAATTGTGGAATGGTTGGATAGACGACCCATCAATCAGAGGTGCCATTTGACCGCAGTGACTGGAAACGCGTTTCCGGAGTCATAAAACACCAAAACGGCGTGTCGAGGTCGAATTCAGAGAAAACGTGCTCCGAATGACTTGAAACCGCATGAGAATGATAGGAATATTATATGTGACATTCAGGAGGATACGGCATGTCCATCGGATATGCGGTGCGCGTGGTACGACCGAATGTTTCGTTATCAGCAGTTTGGCGCGCTCTAAAAGGGCGCGCTGGGCGGTCAAAACCACTCGAACGACCTCGGAATGCCACGAAATCATACGACAACAACCACGGTGTGAATTTTGAAATGGTCAGATAGAAATCACGTCAATCGGATATGTCGTTTGACCGCAGTGACCGAAAACGCGTTTCTGGAGTCATAAAACACCAAAACGGCGTGTCACGGTCGAATTTAGAGTAAACATGCTCCGAATGACCTGAAACTGCACGAGAACGATAGGAATATTATTCGTGACATGTAGGAGGATACGAAATGTCCATCGTACGTGTGGTGCATGCGGTACAACCGAATGTGTCGTTTTCAGCAGTTCGGGGCGATCTTAAAGGGCGCGTTGGGTGGTCAAAACCACCCTAACGACCTCGGAATGCCACTAAATCATACAACAACAACCGCGGTGTAAATTTTGAAATGGTCGGATAGACAGAACGTCAATCAGAGGTGCCCTTTGACCGCGGTGACCGGAAACATGTTTTCAGAGTCACAAAACACCAAAACGGCGTGTCGAGGTCGAATTTAGATCAAACGTGCTCCGAATGACTTGACACCGCCCAAGAATGATAGGAATATTATTCGTGAAAAACAGGAGGATACGGAACGTCCATCGGATATGCGGTGCGCGCGGTACGACCGAATGTGTCGTTTTTAGTAGTTCAGCTCGCTCTAAAAGGGCGCGCTGGGTGGTCAAAATCACCTGAACGACCTCGGAATGCCACGAAATCATACGAAAACAACCGCAGTGTGAATTTTGAAATTTTTGGATAGACGGGACGTTAATTGGAGGATTCGTTTGACTGAGGTGACTGGAAATGCGTTTCTGGAGTCATAAAACACCAAAACGGCGTGTCGAGGTTGAATTCAGATTAAACTTTCTCGGAATGACCTGAAACTGCACAATAACGATAGGAATATTATTCGTGACATTCAAGAGGAGACAACACATCCATCGGACTTGTGGTGCGCGCGGTACGACCGAATGTGTTGTTTTCAGCAGTTCGGTGCGCTCTTAAAGGGCGCGCTAGGTGGTCAAAACCACCCGAACGACGTCGGAATTCTACGAAATCATAAAACAACAACCGCGGTGTGAATTTTGAAATGTTCAGATAGACGGCACATCAATCAGAGGTTTCATTTGACTACGGTGACCGGAAACGTGTTTCTGGAGTTATAAAACACCAAAACGGTGTGTCACGGTCGAATTCAGAGAAAACCTACTCCGAATGACCTGAAACCACACGAGAATGATAGAAATATTATTCTTGACATGAATGAGGAGATATCATATCCATCGGACGTGCGGTGCGTGCGGTACAACAAAATGTTCCGTTTTTAGTAGTTTGGCGCGCTCTAAAAGGGTGCGCTGGGTGGTCAAAACCACCTGAACAACCTCGGAATTCCACGAAATCATACATCAACAACCGCGGTGTGAATTTTGAAATTTTCGGATATACGGGATGCCAATCGAAGGTGTCGTTTGACCGTGGTGACCGGAAACGCGTTTCCGGAGTCATAAAACACCAAAACAGCGTGTCACGGTCGAATTCAGAGTAAACGTACTCCGAATGACCTGAAACCACACAAGAATGATAGGAATATTATTCATGACATTCAGGAGGAGACGGAACGTCCATCGGATGTGTGGTGTGCACGGTACGACTGAATGTGTCGTTTTCAGCAGTTCGGCGCGCTCTTAAAGGGCGCGTTGGGTGGTCAAAACCACCTGAATGACCTTGGAATGCCATTAAATCAAACGACAACAACCGCGGTGTGAATTTTGAAATTTTCGGACATAAGGAACATCAATAGGAGGTTCTGTTTGACCACGGTGACCGGAAACACGTTTCTAGAGTCATAAAACACCAAAACATCGTGTCACGGTCGAATTCAGAGCAAACGTGCTCTGAATGACCTGAAACCACACGAGAACGATAGGAATATTATTTGTGACATGTAGGAGGAGAATTCATGTCCATCAGGAATGCGATACGTGCGGTACGACTGAATGTGTCGTTTTCAGCAGTTCAGTGTGCTCTTAAAGGGCGTGTTGGGTGGTCAAAACCACCCGAATGACCTCGGAATGCCACAAAATCATACGACAACAACCGCGGTGTGAATTGTGAAATGGTTGGACAGACGACACATCAATCAGAGGTGTTTTTTGACCATGGTGACCGAAAACGCATTTCCGGAGTCATAAAATACCAAAACGGCGTGTCACGGTCGAATTCAGAGCAAACGTGCTCCGGATGACCTGAAACCGCACGAGAATGATAGGAATATTATTCGTGGATGTGCGGTGCGCACGGAAAACATTCATTTTAATACAATAAAAAACACTTTCCTAAACTAAAGTAAAGACTCCAAAATAAGAAAAACAAATTCAAAAATGATAACATTTCTTAAATTGGTGGTTTTAAATTATTATAGCACCCATGAGATGTCAGATTTCATTTTATTATAGGTATATAATAACTGAATAAAGATGTCAAATTTATGTTTGTTTTGTTTTGTTTTCTTTGTATCTTATTGTAGGTTTTTAAAGGAGATGGTTGTGGATCGTTGAAGCATGTATATCATTTATTGTTTATGATGATCTTGATGTTTATTGTGTTTGGATTTTTTTTCATTTTTTATGATTTATATCCTGTTTTTTTATTCTGTATCATGAATTTTTTTTAAAAAAAAAATTCTAGTGTAGCGACCGCCATTGGTGGTCCCTGTAGGCCGAAGTCTCGGCCACCTTCAGCGATCGCCAGTGGCGGCCGCTGTAGGCCGGATTTTCGTCCGACTTCAGCGACCGCCACTGGCAGTCGCTATAGGCCAGAATTCCGGCCGGCTTCAGTGACCGCTGCAGTCGTTGTAGGCTGACAATGTCAGGCCTAAAGTGATCACCAGTGGCGGCCGTTGGGCGGTCTCTACAGGCCAATAGCAACCGCCAATGGCGGTCCCTATGAGTGGAATTTTTAGTAGTGCTTGTTGCTGCCACATCGCTGCATCGCAACGTCTCTGTGTCGCCTCTTGTCGATGAGAAAAGAAATAAAATAATTTTTTATGTTATTTTATTATTTTTCTCAAAAATTCCAAAAATTAACTTTTTCTTTCGGTCTTTGTCGGCTGAAGTTAAGTCCTTTCTAGGTGAATCTCAGCATTCTGAGTTCAACGGTGCCCTTAGATTTTCGATCCGAGCATCTTTTTAAAAGTTATAAAAACTCACTCACATTTATTTAAATGAACTTTAAAGAAAAATTTTAAAAATTAACTTTCATCCTCGACCCGCACCGATCGAGGTTAGGCTCCGCCTAAGGGGAACATGCCCTCATAAGCTCAATGGTACTCTTGGATTTCAAATCTGAGTTACTGTTTAGGAGTTATAAGGATTTGAAAATAAAATAATGGTTACTTAATTATTTTATTTACAGCCAAAAACTAACTTCCACTATTGGTCTGTGTTGGCCAATGTTAGGATAATCCTAAGGAAAGCATACCCTCACGAGCTCATTAGTGGTCTCAAAACTTTAACCTGATTCACCGTTCATGAGTTATAATTATTTGAAAAATAAAATAAAATAATTTAATTATTTTATATACGGTTATTCCATTTTCGTGTTTTCTCACTGGAGGCCTACACCGACTAAACTTAAGTCTCGCCTAGGGTAAAACTACCATCCTGAACATAATGTTGCCCTCGTATTTCTGATCCAGGAACCTATTTAAGATTTATTCAACTTTTTCAGTAAAACCAATCAAGCATGCTATTTAAAGCTTAACATTTTTCAACAGATCATTTCAGGCACTCTGGGCCTTGGAATCGCACGTCATCTCATTTCCTGGTCTCAAAATAATTCCATATAATAAAAATATTATATATAAATTTTGGAACATTATAGTGAGGACTAACGAGTCCAAATTTTTGTTCATTGGGAAATACCTTCAATTTTTTTTTCATATATACACCTGTGAAAAATATGAAATGTATTTAATCATAATTATCATAGTATATCATCTTTTTGAAAATAAAATCGTGAAAACATACCTCATGTATACATTTACAACTGATTCACCTAGCCAATCATGTTGGAGGATTTCACTTACATTTTCAACACTAATGAAATCTAGATATTCCCCACTATACATATTTTCATAAAAAATAATTGTGTGAGATCCACTGTCTTTCAACTTTGTATTAACATGAGCCTACAATGATAATAAATGTGGATATATAATGGGTGGGTTTAAGGTTCTTTGGTAGATCTTTTTGATCAGTTGGTTGATCCTTGAGATGGTTTTGAGTTGTTCTTTCTTTTCACCTTTTCCTTGTGTCTGTCTGTAATAACATTCATCGGTTCAAACCTTTTTCATTAAATTTTAAAGGTCTATATAGAAAAATAAATTTTAAATTAATACCTCCTTGCCGACATGTTTTTTTACAAGCTATGATTTCCATGCAATGAATGTTCCAAGAGATTGTTCAAACTTGTTAATATATTAATCATCAATTGGAACAGGTAGCTCGGTGCTTGGATCATGGGATACATTAATCAACACTTTAACATGACCCGTTGGAAGCGTTCTATTGTGTACCATGGAATTCAGGATATTGAACATCGTATCCCTCGCTACAAGGCGATGGGTTAGTGTTTCTAGATATAAATCATAGTCATTTTTACCCTATACAATATCATTACAGGAAAGTTATCAGTGTCTATCTGATTCACAATTCATAGAAATAATTATTAGGACATTGATTACCTCAGCTAAGACAATTTTTTGAGAGTAATGGATCACCTCAAAGCTAGTGGGGTGTGGGGAAGGATCTTCGCGCGCTGGATGTTCTTGAGTTGTTTCTTCTCCCCCCTGCCATCATATTTTCCATGAACTCTCTCTGCATTTTCATATGTTCTTCAATTATAGATATTAATTCTCTCATTATTTTTATTTCTTTACTTTTATCTTCCAATTTTTTACAAAAAAATGTTTGGGGTGTCACCCTAAAACCCGCACCTCTGATGCGGCCATACTTTCCTGGCAGTTTCCAGGCCACTAAAAGCATGTACGCATCCAGTTTGAATATTATTGATTCCTGTGACTATGTCAGATAGAAAATATAGGAAAATAATTAATAATTTTTATGTAATATTTATTTAAAGAAAACAAATATTTATTATGTCATACTTACACATGTTTCCCACACTTTTTGTGTGTTTTCATCTATTAGTATCCCATATTTTTTCTATGCACACCTCCTTCCATAGCACATGGTGTGGTATAGAAGTGTCACTAGATTTGGATTCATCAATCTACATATAAATAGAGGAACATTGTTATGGTGTTGTTTTATATCACATAAAAGTATTATGGTATATTTAAAATATGTACCAATTTTTTTTCAAGAGAAGCGTACCCCATTCTTGCTTTACGGTAGGGGTATGCTGGTTTTTCTGCTCATTCCTTATTTTCAGTACTCGGTTGTTGTTTCATAAATAAAAAAACTATCAATCAATGTGATGAATACACATATCTTCAAACAACATATTACCAAACACAATGTACCTAAAATGACTACTCCACACAATAGCTAGTAAACACATCCCATGCTCCTTGGGTTATCTGGTGTTCGTAAATAGGAGGTGGGTGTAGGTTTATTTTCCCTTCAACATAATCAAGATAACATTTCATTAAAATTATGCTAAATCCTCTGTGAATCCTTCCAGTAACCCTTAATACATAGTCCGTACATGAGTCATCCACTATAAATGCACTCTATAAGGGATGATGAAGAGTAAGTAAATGTTTCATTATTTTATTTATTAATAAATTAAAGAAATGATTTCATAATGTTACCGTAATATCTCCCCACATCAGTGACTTAAGCCCGGTGACAACATGGTTCCATGATTATACATCAATTTACACGTGTTTCCGAGTGACGATTCCAATGTAACTACTGAACATTCCCTTGTTGGGGTTAACATGTTGGTCCCACTTATTCCATTCAACCTCGTATTTAATGACTCTCTCTTTTTCCTTAAATATTTTTTCTAATACCATTAAACTACAGTGCTCCTGTATTTTGTACGTCGCCAGTGTTTCATTGCCTATAATTTATTCAGTTTCAACATCATCAATATGTTCCTCTAGAGTACTAGCATCAGTATGTGTAGATGGTGGTTGTACCTCTACATTGGGAGAAGCAGTAATAATAGGTTGTGAAACCTATTGGTCCTATACACTGTGAGTTGCAGCAAGTTGAGATACCCATTGTGCCTCAGGATTGGGAGTATCATCATGATCAGAAGTCATTATATTTAGAAGTGGTTTAACATTTTATTTAGATTACATAAAAGCAGAAATGAACAGATAATAACATAAGGTAACACGATGTATATTAAAAAAAATATATAACCTGGTTATTGAACTCTTTTTTAAGGATGAAGGGATTTGACCCCACTATCGACCATCCAAATCCCTTCATTATTTTCTCCTCTAACATACAAAACAACATCTAAATTTGGACCGTTTTGAAATGATTGTGACATCCCAATGAAAGGGTCATCATCCATTGAATTTTCATATGATCCTTCAATGGTTTTAGTGTATAATAGAATAATTGACCAGTTGCAGTTTGCGGGATCTGGAACATAAAATACTTGTTCTTCGTTTGATTCTATTATAAAAAATTTGTCTTTGTACCCTTCCTTATTGAAATCAACTTTCATGAATCCCAACTCATCTATTTTAACATAACTTCTATTATCAACCCACTTGTATTGAAAAATAGACACTTGAAAGTTCATATAATCCAAATCCTATATTTATTTGCTGATGCCAAATTATTACATATTCACATAAATTGGATTTATGTCCTTAGCACTAGAAACATGCATCACTTCATCTACAAGTGTAACTTCACTATTCTTCATGGTACTATCTCCATCATGTTCATTAGTATAGAATGTATAACCATTAATTACATAAGAATTATAAGATAATACATACACACTTGGTCCTCTAACTAGCATCGAAATCATTCTAAAATTGAGTTCGGATTTTCATTTAACTCCTTAAATATATGGCCCCAAAACCATCCTATAAACTATTGATTATGTGTATTTGATATCCATTTTTCATCCCTTAATGGATTCAAATTCCTAAAAATTTATTTGTGGGATTTGACATATGGGTCAACCTTAAAAATATTATGAATAATGTAAAGGTGATCCTTCTCCTGATCTGCAATATTGATTGTGAGAACCTCTCTTCCAAAAATTCCTTCACCCACATACCACCCAATGTGATGAGATTTCGGTATACCAATGCTTTCCAAACCATATAGGAATTTGGTATAGAATTCAACAGATTCCTCAATAATATATCACTATACAATACAACCTTTAGGCTTACTTAGATTTTTGACATACCCTTTAAAAATCATCATATACCGTTCAATGAGGTACATCCATCTATAGTTTACAGGACCACATGGTTGAATCTCTCCCACCAAGTGAACCATCATATCAAAGAATTTCGGTGGGAAGAACATTTATATTTCACATAATATGACTGAAATTTCTCTTTCTATACTCAGCAATTTCGTCAGGTCAATAACTTTACTACATATATCTTGGAAGAAGAAACAGAGCTTCGTTAATGTATAGCGTACATTCTTGGGACAAATAAAACATAAATCTATAGAAATTATATCTTGCATCAAAACGTGGCATTCATGTGATTTCAGACACTTTACCATTAAATTTTTCAAAGACACGATGTTCTTGATATTCAATAAATACCCCTCTGGAACCTTTACGGCATTCAAGAAGTTGCAAAACTGGTATATCTCCTATCTATAAAGAGTGTGAGCAGCTGGATAAAGAAAAGTTCGTTTTTCACCCTTCACTAGCACCAACTCTTCTTGCATTCCCATGTCAACCATGTCCAACCTAGCCTTAATTTTATCCTTTTTTTTACCAGGTGCATTTAGTAACATGCTGATAACACTGTCACATACATTTTTTCAAAAATCATAACATCCATAAAGTGTCTGATGTACATACAATTCCATTATGGTAATTAAAAAACTAATCTCTTCTTCCAACTAGTTTTTTTATGGTTTTTCAAAAATAGTTTATGAAAAGTAGTGTACACATATTTTACTTTCTCAAACAGTTGATCACCAGTTAGTGGAGATGGTGCTATATGTTCTTATTAACTTTAATCAAATGATGTCGTCCAAGATCAGTACTTCTATCATCGGGGTAGAAATATGCATTGTCCTAGAAACAGATTTTTTATTAATGTTTCAACCTAATTGATTGTGTACCTTATTCGTAGATGGGACACCCATGAATTCCTTTAATTCTATATCCTGGAAAATTCCCATAAATAGAAAAATCATTTCTCATCCCATAAAACATGGATCTCAACATGAAATATTCATTTCTATAAGCATCATACAATTTAACACTTGAATCCCAAAATAATTTCAAATCCTGACTCAATAGATCCAAATAAACATCAATATAATTACCTAGTTGTTTCGGTCCTGATATAATCATAGATAGCACAATGTGTTTTCATTTCATGCATAACTACGGTGGAAACTTATAATTTACCAAAATAACTGACTATGTACTGTGAGTGATTCTTTAAAAACCAAAAGGATTCACTCCATCTTCAGATAACACAAGATGAAGGTTTCTCGGCTCATTTACAAAATCAGGATACTCATGATCAATTCTCTTCCACTAAGGAGAGTCTGTCGGGTGACGTAATTTCCCATCTTTATTTCTTCTGTCTGTGCGCCATGTCAATTTCCCTGTGGTCTCCTCACTTCCATATAGGCACCTAAACCTTGAAATTATTGGAAAGTACCATACAACTTTTGTAAGACTGGATTCATATTTCTTGTATCGAGAATAACCACAGTTTGAGCATTCTCTAAGTGATTTTTGGTCCTTGAGAAATAGTATACAGTCATTTGAGAAGGTATGTATTCATTCAGAGATCATACCCATAGAACTTAGAATTCGTTTGGCGTCGTATGTTTGGATCAAGATCTCATTATCTTCTGGGAGAATTTCATTCAATAGATAAAGTAATTCTGTAAAACTTTTGTCACTCCATAAATTGCCTGCTTTCAAATTATACAGCTTTAATATGGGTGATAATGTTGTATATTTAGTGAAACCACTATATAAAGGCCTCTTTGCACAACTCTTTAACTGATCAAACAATTTTGGGCAATCACAAATTTTATCTTAAACTATCCTTTTCATTTCATCAATACAATCTTCGTCATAATTCACATATGTAATCACGTCCTTGATATGGTCTTCTTCATTGTCCACACTTGTAATCATATCAATGATCTATAAAATTCGTTGTTATCCCAGTTACTAGCTACATTCTCTTTTTCCCAATGTTTATTCCAACATTTATAACTTCGATATATTCTGTGATAGATCAAGTGTTCTTCCAACTCCTATGGACTAACTTGTCTTGATTAACAACATTGTAAACATGGACAAAGGATTTGAGAAGGGTCATACGCATGATATTTTTCAAACATGATAAACTATTTCACTCTATCTTCATACTCTCTTGTCAAGTGATTGGAATCCATCCATTCTTTATTCATATCCATCCTATTTGATTTGGTAATATTAGTATTTAACAAAATAAATACACAAAATATCGATATAATGTAATGGTTTTCCTAATTATATAAAAATATAAACTTAAAATATTATTAAAAAACTATAGTTAAAATGTACTTTGAAATCTATTTAAAAATCACACTTGAAAACTCATTAAAAAACAACCATTTACACAAATCCCTCTTAAAAATAACATGTCCTTTTTAAGATAAATCAATCAGTTCTAAAAATTCTTTCACAAAACCACAATTCCTTTTTTTAAGCATTCAAGACCAATTCATGACTCATCAATCTTAGTCATTTAAAATGAGTGACATCCCTATAAGAAACATTTTAAAACACTTGAATCATTTTAAAAGATCCACTTATGAATTTTCACAAAGACATGGATCTCAATACAGGCATTTTATAAATGATACATAGAAAACACCTCAATTCATCCCAAATAAATCAGTGTTGTATGATTCCATCACATTATTCTAAAGTTAGGTGTAATAATAATAATTTCCAAAATTATTTGATATTGTTCTCCCAGCCATTGGATATCCCTTATCCATGCTTCCATTGTCCAGTTATATCAATTATCCTTCACCACAACACCATATTCCCCACTGATATATTCCATAGTCAGTTACCACACTCTTAACCATGAAACACTTATGTTACACTTTACTATAAACACTGAATTATCCCAATGATCCTTTTCTCACACCAAATCAATTGATTTTACACCCTAAGAACAAGGTATATGTCTCTCACATGAAGTACTATTAGTTCCTTCCTTTATAATCAGTCATCAGTTTCACCCTAATTAAACTCCAACTTAAACTTGGTGTGTGAGACTTCATCAATTCATGTAGGGTTTTCTCCACTAACTCAACACTAATACAAGACAATTTCATAATGCATATGATCTAGATCTATAAAAATACATTTACATAAAGTTCTTTATCATGTGATCTTAAATTTCACTCAATATAATTCCATTTCAACTAAATTTGAACTACATGGCATCTTAGATGACCTTTAAACTTCTTAGAGAGGTCCATTAGATATGTCCTGACACCCCAACCACCAATATTAGACCCATTCAATGAATTCATAAGATTCATACTCCCTTCCCCATAATATAGTAACCTCATCCATATCTGGTCCTGAAATCGTAGACAATAAACATGGATAAAATAAATTTAATTAAAACTACATTCCAATTCAAATAACATGAGTTATTATTTACATTATTCTCATTCCCTATTTGAAGGTGTTAGAGCGCTCCTATATATTTAGGCCCATTTTGGTAGTAACATCATACC
Source organism: Viscum album (assembly GCA_963277665.1). NCBI lineage: Eukaryota > Viridiplantae > Streptophyta > Magnoliopsida > Santalales > Viscaceae > Viscum > Viscum album. Next base: position 1,413,727,981 of record OY728159.1, on the reverse strand, counting down.
CTTCATCATTGGTTTGTGAACTATGTTCATAAACTCCATACACCCCTTCCTGAGGTTGTTTATACTAATATAGTTCACTACTCATTCATTCCAAGTTGTCACCTTGCACATACCATTAAATAAACTACCTCACCTTTTATTGAATAAGAACTATAACCATAAACTATCACTACTAAAAATTTGACCTACACCCATGGTTTCAAACTGTGGGTATTGCCCCTAAAACTATGGGTATAGGCTATACCCATGGTTTTAGGGAACCGTGGGCTCCCAAGGCATCAGGATAGCCCCAGAGCAATACCCACAGTTTAGAAAACCATGGGTATAGGTCCAGTCCACTGTGGCAGTCACCATTACACCGTGTCATTCACCTATACCCATGATTTTAAAATCATGGGTATAACTTTGACAAAAAAAACGTGGTCGCGAGATTCAATCATTGGACCGGTTGTCTATTCCTCCTACACCTAACCAGTAGCCCAAAAATATTATTGGTATATAAATATATATTTAGTTATATATATTTATATAAACTATGGCCATAGGTATCAAACCATGGGAATAGGTATTCCCGTGAAAAAAAAAATTGTGCCTCTAGAATTTTTTTTCGTGCCATAAGGCGGGAAATCTATACCCATGGTTTACAAAAATGTGGGTATATGTCTTCAAAAATCAACCCTATACCCACGGTTTCTGTTAAACCATGGGTATAGGTCTTGAAAAACTACCCTATACCCATGGTATTTCCAAAACCATGGGTATATGGGAGCCTATACCCTTGGTTTTGGAAAAATCATGGTTATAGTTTTTCATACTTTACCTATACCCACGGTTTTCCAAAAACCATGGGTATAGGGGTGCCTATACCCACGGTTTAGGTAAAAACATGGGTATAGTTTCCCATACAATACCTATACCCAAGTTTTTGGGTAAACCGTGGGTATAGGGGTGCCTATACCCACGGTTTTTTCCAAAAACATGGGTATAGCTTTATTTTCCAATAGTGTATGTGAACCTCTCTTAAATGATTTATACACTAGTATTAGGTTCTCCAATCATGACATTTTTACATAAACTACATTATTATGTAGATCACCAAATCTTTTTTATAAAATTTGTATGAAATTAAACACCAACATCATTTTGGTAAAAGTTGTTTGATCGTAAACATCAGTTTCATTAGTCTAGATTGCACGAACTCAAACTCTAAAAGGAAAGAGACATGGTACTCGCCCTATTGAAAACATTAAAATGGAATACTAGGAAAAATTCAAGTCCCCACCCACTAGGTATACACATATCCTAGTTCCAAATCTATCATTATAGAAATAAATGGATTTGGCATGAAATTGATGGAATTGAAAGGTTCATTTTGAAAGGATAACTTCCAAAATATTCTTAAATTCCCATTGATGACAAATGATGGATAATTTTATATCTAGTGTTTGTCATCCCACATAAGCCAGGTCAGTTGGATTTAGAGTTATCACCGCTATTAACATCTATGAAAAAGAAGCAGATGTTTTATCCAACAAGTTTCAATTGTGATGCTCTCATGATTATTGGAGAAGTGATGGCACTATCATTAATAATATAAAACAAAATTTAATTGTTGTAACATGTCCATGAAATGTAAAAAGTGATGGAAAAAAATGTGTTGTGGGGATCTCAAAGATAATATCATCAAATAAAAAATAATCATTGGAATCTCACTAGATCCTAGGATGTTAAAATATTAGACATATACTAGAATAATCAACAACCCAAGGTTTCCCATATATACCAACACCATCAACAAAGAGATAAGGCTATCACATCCCTAACACTATAGATGAAGCAACATGGGAATTACATCACTAACTGTATGGGAAAAGCAATAAAAGAATCATGTTCAGTGACTATGACACACAAAATATCAGTAACATAGTTTCCTTGGGTTTTTATGCATAGTAAAAGCGGAGCTATGAAAAAATTTGAACATGATCAATTTATAAATTGATAATAAAACATATGCAATAAACCTCGTCTCACATCCAACACCCTCTAAAAAAATGTTGCGTGACTTTAATGAGTGATTATTCATAACTAATAAAATGATCTTGATGAGGTTCCAACCCACCACATTCATTTTCACGTGGATTCACCATTTGATAAAATGTTGCATGACTTTAATGAGTGATTCCCCATGAAAACACTGATCTTGATGCCTTGAGCCTCATAGGAATCGTTAAATTGATCTAATATCCTAACTGACTGACAAATAAATGTCAAATGAATTTACCTATCTAGTTTAGTAACCTCTTTCACTAGCCACTTAGATCTCAACCATGTTCCAACACAATAATGATTCCACTCCCTCTTGATAAACACCAATTTATTCCTGAGCTTGAAGCCCACACCTGGTTTCATTGTGAGCTACATCTGAATCAAGCATCAGAAATTTAACATGGAATTAGATAATCTTAGGTCTATTGATAATCATCCTATTAGAGTAAACATGATCGTTCATCATCCAACCTTAAGAAATACCATGACCCTAACCACAAGAGAGGTCATTTAACACCTAACTAGGTATATTCTCCCCACCATAGGTTTATCCTTATCGACATGATATGACACTAACATAAGTTTACATAGCCCTTAACTATTCCATCATTGAATGCAAAGACTTTATGTGAATTTACATTCATTTCTGACTGTAAATCTATGATCCTAGCACTACACATGCTTGGATTTCTCAAAAATTAATACACTGAATTCAAGGACCCTTTATTTATGCATATTACATATTTCAATAACATTGATGTGGGTTATGAATTCCAACATAGATGGGTCTTGTCCCCTCAACCAAGCAACACAACTGAGTCAAGAAATCACCACCAATGAAAATCATTAGTTGACTTCACAATGGTACCCCAATTCATTATCAATTTCATCTCCTACCACTGATACATTTCTAGTCACAAAATCCCCATACCATCTAATCCATGTGATATTCATGCCAAATATATTAGCTACTAATAATTGGGGTGACCTTGAACTAAAAATATTAGTGACTTACTATCAGTACTTCCTCTGAGTTCATTGATAGAACCAGAAACAACCTCAATCATCTTCTCCAAACCCTTCAACCACTATTTTAATTTACCCCGCATGTAACTATAAGATAAACACCCACCCACCATATATTCTCCAACAAGGCATGACAATACCACTATTTACTCTAACAGAATGATTTTTCCATGAATCATTGACCTTTGATCCCAGAATCACTTACCTTATAATATTTCCACAGAATAAGGAATCAATACCACCAAATAATAGCAATCAATACACATCATACATGCATCAAATAATATCAATCAATACACATCCCATAAAATGGAAATATACTATAGAAAACACTAACCCAATCATTTTCTAATTAGTGTGATACAATTATATGGAAATTTTTTTTAATATAGTGATAGCATACCCTTACAGTGGCAGCAGTAGGGTCCGGTGACGGCGGAGTCGTGGTAGGTAGCAGCGACAGCGACAGCGGAGGTCTTTGCAGCAAATGTGGGGTTTGCGGCAGAGGAGTGGCGGATGAGGGTTCGAGGCAGAGGGGGGTTCACGACAGAGGAGCGATGGAGGAGTGGTAGACGTGGTTTCCTGGTGGAGGAGTGGCAGATGAGGGTTCACAGTAGAGGTGGGTTCGTAGTGGAGGCGGAGTTTGCGGCGGCAGAAGAGGCTATGGTGGAGGAGGGGTCAGCGGTGATGGAGTTGGGGTCAAGACAAAGCAGAGGTCGGCGGCGCAGGGGTCAGCTTCCGCGAAAGCTTGAGGGGTGCGAGAATGAAGGAGACTATTATGGTTTTTTATAAAACATGGTGAACCTTTTATCAGCGCTAGCTAAAAAACACTGATAAAGGTATGTTTTATCAGTGCTAAAATAAAAAAGCGGTGATAAAACATACATTTATCAGTGTTTTTATAGCGCTGATAAAGATAGGCCTTTATCACCGCTAAATAATCGTTGATAAAAATTGTATTTATCAGCGCTAAATTTGTAGTGCTGATAAAGAGACCTTTTATCGGATCTTATTTAGTGATGATAAAGACATATCTTTATCAGTGCTAAAAAAGCGCTGATAAATATATTATGTTAATAATTTATTAATATTAATATATATATTTATAAAATTATATATATGATAAATATTTATTTATTTATTTATAATTATAACTATAAATAAATACATTTATATTTATATTTATAAAATTATAATTCAAATAATTATAAAATTATAAGAAATATAGTTATTATATTTATAATCTTAGAATATATATAATAAATATATTAATTATATATATTTTAAATATTATAGATATATAAAATTATATTTCTTCTAATTTTATAATTATTTATATGAATATATATTTATTTATAATTATATGAATATATATTTATTTATAATTATAATTATAAATGAATATATAGTTATTTATTTAAATAATTATAAAATTATAACAAATTAATATTTCTAATTTTTATAATTTTATTAATATATATATTTAATATATGTATTATAATTTTATAATTATTTAAATATATATGTATTTATTTATAATTATAAATATAAATATTTGTATTTATTTATCAACATTTCTATATATTTATAAATATATTTATTTAATTATATATAACATTATATATGTAAATAATAAATATATTTTTTATAAATTAATAACTATTTAAATAATATTTATTTATTTTTTTAAATAACTAATAAACATATATTTATTTATTTGTAATTAAAAATTATAATAAATAAATATTTATTTATAGTTGTAATTATATATATATATTTATTTATTTAAATAATTATAAAATTATAAAAAACATATTATTATATTTTTTTAATTATTTAAATATATCTACATTTATTTCTAATTATATTTATAACTATTTGTATTTATTTATAAATATTTTTATATAAATATATATAATTAATATATTTATTATAATATTTTATTATTTAAATATATCTATATTAAATTATGAATTATAATTATACATATTTGTATTGATTTATAAATATTTTTATATATTTATAAATAGATTTATTTAATTAAATTATAAATTTATATGTAGTATAATAAATATATTTATTATAATTTTATAATTATTTACATATATATAGTTATTTATAGTTATAATTATAACTATAAATAAATATATTTATAAATATTTGAATATAATTATATATATATATATAATTATAATATATATTTATTTTAATTTTATAATTATTTAAATATATATATATAACTGTAACTATAATTACAAATAAATATATTTAAAACGTATTTATATATAATTAAAATTTAATAATTATAAATACAATAAGTATATTTATTATTTAAATATATTTCATGTAATTTTATAAGTATTTTTGAGAACATAATAGTATATATGGGTAACATGAATTAATCATATACCTAATAAAAAACGAGCTATCAATGAACAACATGAATAATAAGAAAGAGTATAATATATAAATGAACATTATGATACATAACATAGGCACACATGATCAATATATTTATTGACCAAATTCATTGGAAACACATATATATTTAATAATTAATATAAATATTTATATTTAAAAGGGTATTTATATATATTAATTATAAATAAAATAAATATAACAAATATAACAAATATTATAAATATAATAATCTAAAAAATATAATTAATTAATATAATAAATCTAATACATATAAATCTAATAAATCTATAATAAATCAAATAAATCTATTAAATCTAATAAATCTAATAAATCTAATAAATATATTTATTATTTAATGAAATTTATTATTATCTTATAATTATTTATATATATATATATATAATTATAATCTTAGAAATGCTTTTTTTAAAACATTATATATATACATTTGAATTATTAAAAAATATATATTAATTATAAACATGCGTTTTTAGTTAATGTATACAAATAAAACATTATTTTTAAATATAAATATAATAATTTTATATATATTATTATTAAAAACTTTTATCAGCGCTAAATATACCGCTGATAAATGAATCGTATATCAGCCCTAAGAAAAGCGCTGATAAAGGTATACCATATATCAACGCTTTTTTAGTGGTGATAAAGGATACATGTATCAGCGCTTTTAGCTAGTGTTGATTAAGCCTCCCCTATCAACGCTTTCTACTTAGCACTGATAAAAGGATGCACTTTCCTTGCCCCGTTTTGTGGTAGTATTATCCATTCCTTTCAATAATTCATTATCCTCTTGTTCCAACTTAAAGGTTTATTCTAAATTTTGGTATTTCTTTGATGAAATTTTGAAATATATATCAAAAACATGTCTTCTAAATGTTGTAATCCTATATCACCTAACTTAGTGTATTTATTGTTAGTTGGTTATATTTTGAAATAGTTCGTTGTATAGAAAATTTATTAGTGCTTTTTCATTTTGGGTATCAATATACTAATTCATAGCTCCAAGTATAGATATGATTTATTATGATTAATAATTAGAGGAATTATTTTGCTATTCTACATAGGTTTTGCTGGGGATCGATTATGTTTTCAATAAGGCGATTTTTTGATTTATGGGTAATTGAATGTTATTGATTATGGATTATTTTTTGGTGATGTATAGGGGATTCTATGATCTGATTGGGGTATGGGTGATGAAAAATTATGGATAAGTTAATGGTAGGTTCTTCTAACACATGTAATTCCTTATGGGCTTCTTTTGATTCATCTTGTACTTTTTTTCATAAAATAATAATTAAGACTCTTTATTTTGATCTGATTGATCAATTATTTCATGCAATACCATGGTTGTAAATTCAAACGACTAGTCTCGGGAAACATCATTTAATTCATAGAATGGATTATTTTGTAAAATATATACATTTAAAATTCTGGTTTCAAATGCATTGTGATAAATTGATAAATTTTAATAAGTGAATTGAGTTTTTCTAGAAAGTTTTGTTGATGATATAATTTAATATATGATTAAAACTATTATACATGGATGATGTCTAAAATTCATTTCCCTCATGTCACTTTTTGATTGAACATAAAATGTATGCAAAATGTTTCACAATACAATAAATCATCTATATACTAATAATTAAGGGAATTATTTATTTTAAATGGAACTCAAAATGTGATTATATCATACTGTGACTCTACATGCTTTGCAGGGTGTTGAAAATTTTTTATGATAAAAGTGAGTTAAGAAAAAAAGGCAATTATGGGTGTACATGTATGTAGAAATTTTTTACACAAGATTGTTGAACATGAATTGTAAATAGATTAGACATATCTATATAACCTTATTGTGGGCATATGTATTCCTTTAAGGTTCGTAATAAAAAATAGAAAATCCTATCAAGTGAAGAAATGTGGGAATTTGGGTGGGTGTGATTATATGTGAAATTAAAAAATTCCTTATTTTGAATTTAACATATATTATTAATGAAATAATTGATTCCCATTTTAACCTGCATGAGTTATATGAAATAAAACAAAACTATTCAAAAGTTAGGTGTTTCAAAGATGACGAGGTGACATACAGGTTGACTTCTACAAACTATTATTGAAAACCATTACTTATCTCTTTTAATAAATATCTTGACCTGCACATGATTTTATGGATAGCTTTTGACTTATAATATCGACGGGGTGCACGCCCGTAAGGAGTCCCCATCCCACACGCTTCACGTGTCGCACACCTCTCCCACTCCATCCCTCCGATTCTCCACGCTCCTCACCGTCCCCGCACGCCCGCAAGGACTCCCTCCCCCATTCTCTACTGCAAGGACTCCCCCTCCCACGCTGTGCACACCCCCGCACGCTCCACATGCTGCAAGGACTCCCCACCTTCCCTGCATGCCCGCAAAGACCCCCGCTCCCATTCTCGCCCGCCACCCTCCCATTATCCACGTGCTACGCGCCCACAAGGACCCCCCTCCCACGCCCTGCCCACCCCCACAAGGTCCACCCTGCGCACGCCGCATGGAGAAACAAATCTGCCTCCGCTTATACTCAAAAAACGTGACCAGCTAATCGGGAAAAAATGTCTCACGTCCGTACGTGGACCTCAGGGTAAGGATTTTTTTTTAAATACGTTTTTGAAAAAAAATATTTTTTAAAAAACGTCCAGGTTGAAAATATTTTTAAAACTGCCCCTCAAAGGCGGCAGGCGCGATGCCGCCTTTGCGTTTCGGGGCAAAGGCGGCATCGCGCCTGCCGCCTTTGGCCTTTACCCGAAAGGCGGCATCCGCGATGCCGCCTTTCCCCTAAAAAAAATTTTATTTTTATTTTTTATTTTTTGTTTTGTTATATATATAAATAAAACAAAAAAATTTAGCAGAATTTCTCTGCTACTAAATATCCAGCGGTACTGCCATTACAGCAGTCTGGATTCTGACAGAAACCCTCACCCAGACCTCCCTTTTATAAGATGCCTTACCCTGAAAATCATTCTACATTTTCGATGTGGGATTCAGGTTCTCCTTTTCCTGCGCAGTACATTCTGCATTTCCGATGTGAGATTCTGTTTCAAGTGCGTGACTTTGAAAGACAATAAAATATAAACTATAAGACCAATATAAATGAAATTTTAAATATTGATTAAACATATAATTAATAGTTGAAATCAAAAAGAATTTCCTTAAAAATGATGATGCAAAATAATTTATAATGTTTCAAAACCGCTTACTTGAAATTTAAAAAAGTTTCAAGTACGTGAATTTGAAAGACTATAAAATATAAAATATAAAACGAATATAATTGAAACTTTAAAGATTGATTAAAGATATAAGAAATAGTTGAAAACAAAAGGATTTTCATAAAAAAGATTGATAGAAAATAATTTATAACCTCTCAAAACCGCTTACTTGAAATTTAAAAATGTTTCAAGCACGTGAAACTGAGTGACTATAAAATATAAACTATAGAACAAATATAATTGAAACTTTAAACATTGATTAAACATATAAGAAATAGTTGAAAAAAAAGGAATTTCATAAAAAATGTTAATGGAAAATAATTTATAAGCTCTCAAAACCGCCTACTTGAAACTTAAAAACGCTTCAAATACGTAAATTTGAACGAGTATAATTATATAAGTAATAATTAATAAGTAATAAGTAATAATTATAATGAATAATAATAATTAATATTTATATCACTTATTAATAATTAATAATTAATAATTACTAATTACTAACTAATTAATAATAATTATTAATTATATTACCAATTAACTAAATAATTATTATATATATAATAATTAATAAGTAATAAGTAATAATTATTAATTATTAATTATAATAAATAATAATAATAATTAATATTTATATTACCAATTACTAATTAATAATTAATAATTAATAATTACTAATTACTAATTACTAATTAATTAGTTACAATTATTAATTATATTACTAATTAACTAAATGATTATTAATTATATTACAAATAATTATTAATTAATAATTAATTAATCATTATTAATTATTAATTAGTAATTATTAATTAATAATTAATTAATAATTAATTAATCATTATTAATTATATTACTAATAATTATTAATTACTTAATTAATAATTATTAATTAGTTAATTAATAATTATTAATTAGTTAATTAATAATTTTAAATTAGTTAATTAATTAATAATAATTATTAATTAATAATTAATTAATCATTATTAATTATATTACTAATAATTATTAATTAGTTAATTAATTATTAGTTAGTTAATTAATAATTAATTAATAATTATTATTAGTTAATTATTAATTAGTTAATTAATAATTATTAATTAATTAATAATTAGTTAATTAATATTTATATTACTAATTATTACTAATAATTATTAGTTAATTATTATTAGTTAATTATTAATTAGTTAATTAATAATAATTAGCTAATAATTATTAGTAATTAATTAATCATTATTAGTAATTAATTAATAATTATTAGTAATTAATTAATAATTAACTAATTAATAATTAACTAATTAATAATTAATTAGTAATTAATAATAATTAACTAATTAATAATTATTAATAATTAACTAATTAATAATTAATTAATCATTATTAGTAATTAATTAATAATTATTAGTAATTAATTAATAATTAATAATTAATAATTAATTAATAATTAACTAATTAACAATTATTAATAATTAACTAATTAATAATTAATTAATAATTATTAATTAACTAATTAATAATTAACTAATAATAATTAACTAATAATTATTAGTAATTAATTAATCATTATTAGTAATTAATTAATCATTATTAGTAATTAATTAATAATTATTAGTAATTAATTAATAATTATTAATTAACTAATTAATAATTAACTAATTAATAATTATTTATTAATTATTACATATATAATGAATAATAATAATTAATATTTATATTACCAATTAACTAATTAATTACTAATAATTATAATAAATTATAATAATTAATATTTATATTACTAATTAATAATTAATAATTATTACTTATTACTTATTAATTATTATATATATAATAATTATTTAGTTAATTGGTAATATAATTAATAATTATAATTAATTAGTTAGAAATTAGTAATTATTAATTATTAATTATTAATAAGTAATATAAATATTAATTATTATTATTCATTATAATTATTACTTATTACTTATTAATTATTACTTATATAATTATACTCGTTCAAATTTACGTATTTGAAGCGTTTTTAAGTTTCAAGTAGGCAGTTTTGAGAGCTTATAAATTATTTTCCATTAACATTTTTATGAAATTCCTTTTGTTTTCAACTATTTCTTATATGTTTAATCAATGTTTAAAGTTTCAATTATATTTGTTCTATAGTTTATATTTTATAGTCACTCAGTTTCACGTGCTTGAAACATTTTTAAATTTCAAGTAAGCGGTTTTGAGAGGTTATAAATTATTTTCTATCAATCTTTTTTATGAAAATCCTTTTGTTTTCAACTATTTCTTATATCTTTAATAAATCTTTAAAGTTTCAATTATATTCGTTTTATATTTTATATTTTATAGTCTTTCAAATTCACGTACTTGAAACTTTTTTAAATTTCAAGTAAGCGGTTTTGAAACCTTATAAATTATTTTGCATCATCATTTTTAAGGAAATTCTTTTTGATTTCAACTATTAATTATATGTTTAATCAATATTTAAAATTTCATTTATATTGGTCTTATAGTTTATATTTTATTGTCTTTCAAAGTCACGCACTTGAAACAGAATCCCACATCGGAAATGCAGAATGTACTGCGCAGGAAAAGGAGAACCTGAATTCCACATCGAAAATGCAGAATGATTTCCAGGGCAAGGCATCTTATAAAAGGGAGGTCTGGGTGAGGGTTTCTGTCAGAATCCAGACTGCTGTAATGGCAGTACCGCTGGATATTTAGTAGCAGAGAAATTCTGCTGAAAATTTTTGTTTTATTTATATATATATATATATATATAAACAAAACAAAAACAAAAAACAAAAATAAAAAATTTCAAAAGAAAAATTAAACTTTTTTTAGGGGGGGCAAAGGCGGCATCGCGTCTGCCGCCTTTGAGGGGCAGTTTTAAAAATATTTTTAACCTGGGCGTTTTTTAAAAAATATTTTTTTTTTAAAAAACGCATTTAAAAAAAAAATCCTCAGGGTAAGGTTCCGTACGTGGAGTAAGATCTGTTTTTTTCTTGCACCGTTTTTGTTGGACCATAATACACTTCCTCTCGTGAAAATGTTTTTAAATAAATTATAACCATAAAATGTTTAATTAAAAATGTTATTATAAAATATTAATAACAAATTTAAATATAAATTAATTAATAAAAACTATTATTATAAAATATTAATAATAAAGATAAATAAAAATATGGTACGTTAGTTTATATTAAGATATTTTCAAATGTTTTAAAATGAATTAATGTGACATCAAATTTTAATCTAATCAATATATTTTAATTAAATATTTTATATTTAATAACATTGTTTATTAAATAACATTTTAATAACATTTTTTATTAAATATTAATAACAAAGATATTTTTAATGTGTTAATCGTAAAAATAAATAAAAATACAATACATTGAAATGTGAATGAAATTTTGCACTAAAAGTTTTCAGTGGAAAAGATTTCAAAGTAAATCCTCAATGTAATTTTTTGATGAAAATTTACATTTTTTATTTATGTATTAATATATCTGCACAGAACATTTTCAGTGTAAGTTTTCACTACAAATTTCCACTGTAAGTTTTCCCTTGAAATTTTCATTTGAAGGTTGCACTTGAATTTTTCAATGGAAGTTTGCACTGCAATTTTCCAGTGAAAGTTTGCGGTGGAAATTTCTGTAGTAAATTTATAATTCAAATTTTCAACACATTATGTATGTGTTAATATATTTGAACTAAAAATGTAAACAAACTATACAGAAATTTGCATTGGAAATTTAAGTGGAAATTTGAACGAAAACTTCCTAGTGACAATTTCCACTAAATGTTTATAGTGGAAATTTTCAATATAAATTCTCAAAGAAAATGTACATTTTTTATTTATGTAATAGTAAGATTTGTATTAGAACTATAAGTGATGAAAATTTCCACTGTAAATTTCCTGTGAAAATTTTCACTAGATATTTACATTAGAAATTTGCATTGCAAGTTTTTATTGAAAAATTACATTATTTATATATTAATATATTTGTACTGAAAATTTGCTTTTTTGATAATAAAATTTTCAATGCTTTTTTTATTTATTGGAAATTTGCACTATAAAGTTTCATTCAAAAAATATATTTTATATTTATGTTAGGAAATATATTTTGTGTGGAAAATATGTATATAAAATGTGCTATGAAAATCAATGTGGAAATTTGGGCTACAATTTCTAGTGGAAATGTGTAGTGAAATTTGTCAATGAAAATTTACGTTGAAAATGTGCGGTGAAAATTTACATTGTTTTTTATATATTAATATATTATGTATGCATATACTGAAAATCTGTATTATAAATTCCCAATGAAAAAATAATCTATATGTTTATAATAGGATACATATGATGTGTAGGAAAAAAACATTGGAAATTTCCAGTGGAAGTTTTCAATGGATATTTCCAATGGAAATTTCCACTAGAATTTTGCATTGTTTATTTGTATATTAATATACTCTCACTTATAATATTAATAGACATTTAAATTGCATTTTTTACTTACGTATTAATATATTTTCATTGTAAATTTAAGTGAAAATTTGAAGTGTAAATTTAATGTGGAAATTGGCAGAGGAATTTTCCACTGGAAATTTCCAGAGGAAATTTAGACGGGAATTTCCAGTTGAAATTTAGATGCAAAATTCCAATGGAAATTTCGATGGGAATTTCCAACAATGACAACATAAAAACCCCCAAAAATGCCTAACGAAGGCATTTTCGTCCAAAAACCCAACCTAAGGGTCAGGTTCAAGTGTCCAACCTGAGACGATTTAAATCCCAACTCACCTACTTCATTTATGAATATAAAATTGTGTTATGTTATATATTAAAAAATTAATATATTGTATGTATATATATATTTAATATATATATAGTTTATATTTTATATTTTATATTTATATTATATTTCATGTATATATACATGTTTATATTATATTGTATATATGGTTATATTTTACATATATGTTTATATTTTATATTTTATATATATATGTTTATATTTTATGCTTATATATATGTGTGTGTGTATTTTATATCACACACATACACATATATATATATATGTTTATATTTTTTAATGTTTTATGTATAAATTTATATTATATATTTATTTGTTTATATTATATATATATATATATTATATGTTTATATTTTTTATATATATCATATGTTTATATCAATATATATATAAGTTTATATTATATATATATGTGTGTGTGTGTTTATATATATGTGTTAATATATGTGTGTCCGTGTGTAAATATGTATATGAGTATGTATACATATATATAATTATAATGATAACTATATATATACACATACATACATACATACATACATACATACATATATATATATATATAATTAGTCATCTTCTGAAACATTTGTAAAAATGTCACGAAAATGACCACATTTTCTTAAAATCGTGACTAGATTTAAAATATGTATGTTTTTATGTGTAAATATATGTATATATATTTATATTTATATACTTATATATGTATGTGTGTGTGTTTGTTTATATATAAAAATATTTTTATGTTTATATATATATATATGTTTATATATGTGACTGTATTTATATATATTAATATGTATATATATATCTAAATATATGTGTTTGTGTTTATATATGTTTATATACATGTGTCAGTATTTAAAAAATCAATAGTATATATATATATGTATGTATATAATTATATATATATATTAATATACATAGATTGCTATATATATATGTTTTTATTTTATATTATATATATATGTAAGTTTATATTGTATTATATATATGTGTGTGTTTATATTTAACATATATGTCTATATTTTATATTATATATATATATATATGTTTATATATCTATATGTTTATATTTTCTGTTATATATATATGTGTGTGTTTGTGTGTGTGTGTGTGTTTATATTTTATGTTTATATATATATATATGTGCGTTTATATGTTTATATTATATATATGTTTATATGTTTATATATATTATATGTTTATATTATATATATAAATCATATATTTATATTAATATATATATGTTTATATTTTTTTATATATATGTATATATATATATGTTGATATATATATATGTTTATATATATAGATATATGTTTATATATATATGTGTGTGTGTGTAAATATATATGTGTATGTATACATATATATATAATTATAATTATAAATATATATATATATATATATAATAAGCAACGTTTTATTAAAAAGGTGACTAAATTTAAAATATAGATGTGTTTTTATATAAAAATTTATGTTTATATATTTATATATATGTTTGTGTGTGTGTGTTTATATATATATATATACATATATATCTAAACATGTATTTAAATCAATGCAGGGAAATGAACTATATAAATAAATATATTTTTAGCGATGTTTTCAGGAAACATCACTAAATCTAAAAATTAGCAACCTTTTTAAGAAACATTGCAAAAAACATCGTTAAATTCCTATTTTTTTGTAGTTATTATCTATGAGTAGTACTATTCATGGTCTGGCAATTAGTGACCTACTAACGAACATGAGATACTACCCATTTCAGTCATAAAGCCTTATATGACTTGGTATAAAAAAACATTGAATTTTATCCCAGACATATCATAGAATTGGAACAATTTTTCTCCTGTGTGGCATGAATAAAATAGTTTTATTATTAATTCCATGTTTCTTTAATACCATTAAACGTATTTTGAATCTTTAATATTACTTACATAGATTTCACGTGATTATATTATATTTATGGAATTGAAATTCACGTTGTTTCATGAATACTACTATGATATATGTTCAAAGGTCTACTTTCTCCATCTATTGGGTGTACTGGTTGTTATGATTGAATTATTTGGAGCATCATTATGTCTTTGATGAATTTTTAGGGTGTTTAGAAATTCATATATCTCATTTCTATAAACAGTAAGGAGGTTAAACATGTAATGAGCATTACATAGTTCCATATCACAATGGCTACTCTAATATCCACCATTCCCCTATTCCATAAGATGAATGACCACTTTTTTTTACTCTTTTATTTAGAATATACCATTTCCTATGTGATGGGATTGTAACCGAACTACCATTGGGCTAGGTTTTACTAGGACGAGTGACATGATTTCCATACAAATCCCATCTTAGATTCTCTATCAAGGATTAAATCAGGAATGCACTACCACATATCCAGACAAGGGACGTGCTAGCTTTTATCAGCGCTAAGCAGAAAGTACTGATAAAAGGGGGGGTTTTATCAATGCTAGCTAAAAGCACTGATGAAAGTTTTTAATAAAAAAATTATTAATTTATAAATATATTTATAATTATGAATATATATATATATGTAAATAATTTTAAAATTATAATAAATATATTTATTATGCTTATTAAGTTATAAATATGTATAATTAAATAAATATATTTATATATATATGTTTTTTTCTTACTTTCATTAAAGAAAGTATCCTCATTTCATGCTTCAAAAGTGTTTAATCACTAATTGGACTTTTCAATGGTTTTTTTTCATTGAATGGAAGAAGTTTTATTCTTTATATGTAGTATGATATGATTTGGTTTCCTTATTGTTTTGCTAAAATTAAAAACTATTATATTCTAATGTATTTTAATATATTTTTTTATAGTTATAATTATAAATAAATATATATATATATATATATATAAATGTAAATAATTATAAAATTATAATAAATATATTTATTATACTTATAAAGTTATAAATAAACATATTTATAAATATATACAAATATTTATAAATAAAAAATATATTTATAATTATAATTACAAATAAATATAGATATATTTAAATAATCATAAAATTACAATAAATATATTAATTATATATATTTAAAAATTTAAAAATCAATAAATATATTTTTTATAATTTTATAATTATTTAAATAAATAAATAAATAAATAAATATATATATAATTATAATTATAAATATAAATAAATATATACATATTATAATTTTTTAATTATAAATAAATATAAATTTATTCATACCTATAAAAGTAAACAAATATACATATATATAATTAAATAATTATAAAATTATAATAAATATATTTATTACAATTATAATGTTAAAAATATATATAATTAAATTAATATATTTATTGTAAGGGACTGAATCCACATGGATTAACCCTTTACGTGTTTTCGAAGGTCGAAGTGCTCAGAGGTGGCTCAGAAAATGTTTGGAGAAGTTCGGTTAAGTAAAAGCTAGAAGGAGTGGACTATACGTCATGTAACAACATTACACGATGTGACATCCTGTTTCACGGTGTGAAATAAGGGTTCACGACATGAAATACTTTGTGGTCTAAAAAATAAAATAAAGTGTGGAGACGATGCATTTTTCAACGGAACTCGACCTTGAGGCATTACATGACACGAAAGGGGGTTACATGTAATGTAATACCCCGACGCTATATGTTTTATGTGTTTTCCAACAACTCAGTTTTTTCAAAACTTATGGCTACAACAGCTCTCCCTCGACCCCAGGCGACTCGACAACCCTCTCTTCAGTGTTTTGGGGATTCATTCATCAAGGAACGATCTCTAGCTCACTCCTTCGATCTGTCTTCTATATAAGGTATGATCTACCTTCGTTCTCGATGTTTATTGGATCTGTTTCCTTCCATTTCTCCTTGCCATGTGATGGCACATGATCCTCATGTTTCCAATGGTGTTTTCTTGGTGGTTGGTTGGTGCGGTTATACCACGTCATCCTCGGGTTGATGCAGTTGTTGCGGGAGAGGTGATCGTGATCCATTGCTTTGATCTGTTCTCGTGCGAAGAATGTCAACGACCTTTTGAGGTAGGGGATTCAATTTTTATCTATATATTTAAGTGAAATTATAGAATTATCATAATTTATCTCCTTGGATCACAATGAAATTGACCCAATAATTATATGAACCAGATTAACAAAATTGGTATCGATCACGTAGCGATGTTGTTTTATACCGTGATACCGGTTTTCCTCTTTATTTTCTATATGGTGTGATATGTAGGACATGTTTGATTTATCATGTCATTCTTGAAGTAAATTGGTAAAGAACATACATCCATAATTAATTGATAATTAATTGGCTAAAAGATAAAGATGCATGTTTAAAGAATCCAGTTGTTGTTGTTGTAATTTGATGATAATCAAATTGATGCATGTGAGCATGTTTAATTTAATTATTTGATGATCCTGAAGAATTTTGATTCTTGTTGATAAAAGTGTTAAAAGGCATGTTAAATAAATTTGGTGATAGCTTGTGATATCTTTATTTCATAGGTTTACCGTATTTGGAACACATGAATAATGAATCAGTTAATTCAATATGGAATGAGAACTGGTTGTGTGATAAAGTTAATTCCTTATAGGGCCTGAGTTTCCCGCTTGCTTGTAAAGGCTGAGTGCTTATGCTTTGGATTCGTGAGAGCTCATTGTGTGTGAAGGTTGAATGCCTTGATTTGGGGTTGATATCTTGTTCCTATGTTTGTTCCCACTGCTTATGATGCACTCTAGATACGAAACTTGTGGTTGTGGGGGTAGCGAGGCTCATATGTGACATGAGCCTAGGATGGATGATCCTGAAGGGATATTGTGGTATGTGGGGGCAAGGAGACCCAATGGTTGTTGCAGCAGTTGATGCCTATAATGGTGAGATGCATCGGTTTATGCATGTGGGTGGCGGGGAGGACACTGGGGATGATGGAATGTGTTGAAGCTGGACTTACCCATTGATGTGAAAGTGGTTGCTGTTGAATATGTTGTTTTCTTATTTTCTTTACCTCCCCACTCCTTAAGGTATATGATCTTGATTAACCTCCTTCCAAAATAGGTGTAGATGCATGGGGCATGGGATGTGCTTTCTATGTTTAGATTCTTGAGGATGGATGGGTCTACACTCATACTATTGGTGGAAAATACTCGAAGGGTAGCTCATCTACTCACCATGTTGAGCCCCTTGAATTTGGTAGCTTATAATGCTTTCTTAGAATACCTAGAATTATGGAAAATGGTAATTTTGTTAAATAAATGAATAAATGATGTTCAATTCATGGGGTTGGATCTTGCTAGGATGCAATGTTGAGGTTATACTTCTGAGGAACTGTGGACTCAGTTTGGTTATGCCTGTAGGGCATGGGTCTTGGTAAGAATGATAATTAAATGTAATGTGGAATTGATGATGGTTAATTAATGGTAAAAGAATTATTTAATTTAAAATGAAACTGATAAAAAGGGATAAATTAACATAATCTATCTCTTTAAATGGTTGTGTGCTTATAAGATATCTAGTCTTAGAAGTGGAAGCCAGAAGTCTGAGAGATGTTAGCTGCAGTTTAGTCTGAGACTATATTTTTCCCATAGTGTTTTTGTGAGATATATTATATCCTGTAATTTTTGTGTTTCTATATGATACTACACCCTGTCAGTTAGGGAAACTGACACCCCAGAGATTCTGAGCCCGGGTGCGAGTTTTTTCCAACATCTTAATGGGAGGATGGATGGCTGAATACCCCATTTGGCCCAACTCTCTTCTCTTGGTAGTTACTTATGTTGGTATGCAAGATGTTTAGTTTTCCCCATATATGTGTGTAGAGGGATGTAATGGATTTTGGTTATTCACACACACATATTCTAGATATAGTTTCAGACAGACTAATATAGTTGTAACAAGTATAGACTGTGATGGCTTGAGGATCCTTATTTGGTGTATGGAGTGTAACAACTTGAGGTATAATACCTGAAGTATGATAAATGTTACACAAGTTGTGATCCTTATTTGTTATGTGGATGTGGTGGTGTGATGCACAAGGTGCATATTGACTCATGATGTGCGTGTTGTGGTGCTTCACCCAGGTTTCTGCGGGCAAGATTTTTTTGAGAGAGATGCTCAGGACATGCGACACTGGGGAAAAGAGGCAAACCAGAAGTGAAGTAGTAGAGGGGTACCCTTGATATTTTTTTATTATATTATATACTCTTGTATGTGATACTAGGTGAGAGTAGCTATGGTGAGCCTGGGAACTTAGTATACCTATTTAAGTGATGAGTTTGTTTCACTTGTTGTTCACCATGCTTTAGGATGTTTTCTTTACTTTTGAATGAGAGGCTCCTGAGAGGATCCTACTGATTATACTGTTATACTCACCGTATGATATATAAACTATTTTTTAGGACTCTTGTAGAATGTTGTAGATCAGTCTGGTTACTACTATCTTGGGGGGTTTTCAGAATCTGTTTGGGATTCTTGGTCACTACTGTTTCACATTCCTTTGGTATTTGTAGTTTTCCCCATTTAGTTGTAGTAGTTTTTCATGAAATTACATATGTCTACTTGGTATTTTCTTTTATATTGTAGTATGATCAGGAATTGGTTGGTGTCTATCTTATCTCTCTCTTTCTCATGTATTCTCTTAGAGGGTAATGCCTCCCATCAGTGTGTTTATTATACCCTCAGTGCTAGTCTCCATCCTAGGGCCTACTAGAGGTGGGACTCTGGTCATTATCTCTCTTCTCACATTTCTGACCTAGGAGGGGTGCAATTTTTGGGGATGGGGTTGTGATAGAGTGGAATCAGAGTAAGGTTGAGGTATAGGATGGAGTTTGGAGTTAGGCACAGGTGAGATTGCATGGGTTGGTAGGGAAACGATGTTAGTCATGTTTAAAAAGTGCTATAAACACTGGATACCGGATAAGAAAAAGGTATTTAGGGCCCCTTGTGATCTGATTCATTGGACCTTTAAGTTTACAAAGGCTACTGAATGAGGTGATACTTGTTACAATGTAGAGACTTAGGAAAGGATCAATCATCATTATTCTTTGCACCTATGTTTTAATGGATATAACATATGATATGTTAACCTAAATGAATAAAAAAAAACATTTAATTAATGTTAAAGTCCTCCATATTCCATTTTTAGAAGATTTAAATGTTTGTTCTTTTGTAGGTATGGATCCAGGTTAACGTCTCCGTCAGGTCCATGTTGATGATGTTCAGCAGGTGGTGCCGGTAGATTGTTGTAGAGTAGAGGTTGATGAAGACGACACTTGGAGGAGGACACTCTAAGATTTTCATCACCAGAGTCTATATAAGTACAGGGGATCTATTTCAGAGGAAGTCACAGAAGGCTGGTTGGAGTAGGTTAAGATAGCTTTCAGTTTGATCCATTCTTAGAAGGAGTACTAGGTATCGTAGGTTGTGATGATGCTGCATGGGGTCGCGATGCAGTGGTGGTTCTTGTTCATTGGGGATCACAAGGAGTCGGTAGTCTTGTGGGAGAAGTTATGAGAGGTGTTCAGATCTGAGTTTCATTCTTTGATTGTGAAGGCGGCCAGTCTACAAGAGATTCTTACCCTTCGGCAGGGGAGATCCAATGTGTGAGAGTTCGAGATCCATTTCAATAAACTTATGCGATATGCTTCAGATATATTTTTAGATGAGCAGGCTAGGGAGATCCATTTTGAGGAGGCTTTTCATCCATAGATCCAGCACTAGGTAACCCCGTTTATAATAAAGACATATCTCGAGGTGCTGGTGAGGGTAGAGTTTATCGAGATGATGCTAGCTAGAACCAGATTATTATTAGAGAGGAGTCACCAGGATTCCATATGAAGTAGAGTTGTGGTCCTGGGTTCCTAGTTTTCAGTAAAAAAGAGTTTTTAACCATTCAGGGGTAGGTCCCAGCTATCTATATCTCATTTCTATGGGGGTGGTGGCTCTCAGTCCTATTCCAAAGAATCTGGTACTTGTTTTTGTTATGGAGGCTAAGGTCATCATCGGTGTGAGTGCCCGAACTTTCTAAGCAGTCAGCATGTTTTAGGTGTTCCACTTCAGGTTCCTCCATTTAGGAAGTTACATCCGAGACAACAGTAGTAGGTTTCACTAGTTTTAGATTAGTATATAGCATACAGGTCATGTAGGGGATAACCTTAGGATGATCCCCATCCTTATAGAGAAGAGTACGACCATATAGGTGGTTGTTAGTAGGGTCAGAGAGGTCATGGAGTAGGTCGTGGTTAGCTTCATGCATTAGCATTTCCAGTGCCAACCAATCCAAATGTCATTCGAGGTACCCTTTGATTGTTTTCTACATGGTGGAATTCCTTGTTTGATTCCAGAGTGACACACTCCTTCATATCACCTTCCCTTTTCCATGCTATGGGACCTGAGGTTGTGAGGCTTCCAGTTCACTTGGCATTGACTACGCCAGTTGGAGGCTGAGCTGACTTGTTTGAAGTATGTAGAGACTATGAGATAGTTCTGGGACAACACCACTCTGGGGGTTATTTTCTATGTTTAAAAATACAACCATATGATATCATCCTCAACATGGATTGGTTGTATTCAGTGTAGGCTATCATGGATTTCTTTAAGAGGAAGGTGGTGTTATTCGATTCTGATGGAGTTCTAGCAGTGTTTGTTGGTGATCGAGACCATCATATGGGTCAGAGGCATGTTCCATCATTGTAATCCTTGATTATTGAGATGATACTAATTTCATTGAAGTTTTAACACTTGGTGTTTTCCAAGGATGTAGAAGAGTATCCTGATGTCTTTCCAAAAGAGGTTGAAGAGTTACCCCATCAATGAGATATCAAGTTTGGGATCAAACTATAGCCAGGTGTCTCTCTTATCTCGATGTATCTGTATAGGATATCACCTTATGATTTTCAGAAGCTACTAATATAGATCTATGGTCTATTTCAGTGTGGATTTATTTGGTCAATCATGTCACCAGGGGGTGCATCTGTTTTTTTATGAAGAAGGTCGGCGATACTTTGCAGATGTGTATCAATTATCATCACTTGGAAAGAGTGACAGTGAAGAACCTATATCCTATTTCACAGATTTATGATTTATTCATTCAACTGAAGGGTGAAATTTGGTTCTTGAATATCAATTTACATCCAGGATATCATCAGATGTGTGTGAATGAGTGGATATCCCGAAGACTGCATTCTGTTGTCGTGATGAGTATTATGAGTTTGTTGTGATGTTGTTTGGTGTGATGAATTATCCAGATATGTTCATTGGGTTAATTAACACTATGTTCCATGAGTTCCTAGATATGTTCATGGTGGTATTCATTGATGACATCCTTGTGTAGTCCATGTATGAGGAGGAGCATCCAGAACATCTGCATGTCATTTTGGGAATTCTTCGTCGACAATAGCTATTTGAAAAGTTGTCGAAGTGTGAGTTTTGGGCTTGAGAAGTCCATTTATTGGGGCATTATGTATCATATAAGGGAGTATATGTGGATCCATTAAAGTTATAAGAATTTGTGTCTTGGTCATCCCCTAAGGAAGTGGTAGATGTGCAAAGTTTCCTTGGTCTTGTAGGCTATTACAGGAGGTCCTTAACTGATTTATCTTAAGTTGAGACTCCTATAACAACATTGAAATTAGGAATTATGGTGGACCAATCAATGTTAGGAATATTTTGAGTATCTAAAGGATAAGTTGGTCAGTGCTATGGTTATTTTTCTACTAGCATAAGGAGTTTAGTTTGAGGTTTTCTGTGATGCATCACGTCTAGTGTTAGGCTATGTATTGATGCAACATAGATCAATTGTTTCTTATGGTTCTTGGAAGTTACATACCCATGAGTGTAACTATTCCACCCAAGATCTTGATTTGGAAGTGGTGTGGTTTTCCATGAAGTTTTGGATACATCACCTCATCAGTGAGCATTTTATAGTCTTCAACAATCATAATATCATGAGGTATGTTTTCTCCCAACGCGACTTAAACTTGTGACAACATCTGTGAATGGAGTTCTTACAGGACTACGACTTCGAAATTTTGTATACACCTGGGAAGGGGAATTTTACTGCTGATTCACTAAGCAAGAAGTCTTTTAGTAATTCATTGTGTGAATTGGGAGATTCATGGAGAGTAATGGAAGAACTATCAACATTACATCTCGATATGGGATAAGTTGGGGGCATGGGTTTTCTTTTTTAGATAAAGGTGCAGTCATCTATGGTACAACATGTGGAGGAATCCTAGTTGGGGGATCTTGATGTGGAGGTATGGAGAGACTGAGTGGTTTGTGGAGAGACCCCTAATGTTTGGTCGGAGGATGAACAACACCATGTGTTTTTTTTCAAGGAATTCTTTTTGTTCCTTTGGGGATGCGTGATTTGGTTCTCAGAGAGCTCCATAGTTTTTCCATAGTGGTACATCATGGCATGGAAAAGATGTAACAGGCCTTGAGGAGTCAGTTTTGGTGTCTTGGGTTGAAGCATACAGTTTCAAAGTTTGTGTCTTGATGTTTGGTCTTCCAGAAGGTGAAGGTCGAGTACCGTGTTCCCGGGGTTTGCTCCATCCATTAGATGTTCCTCAGTAGAAGTGGGAGGACATCTCGATGGACTTAGTTACTATTTTACCTTGAGATTAGGGAGGATATGATTCCATATGTGTGGTAGTTTATTATTTTAATAAATTATCTTACTTTATAGTGATCAAGGAGTCGATCTCAGTGGAGGTTTTGTTGAGGAAGTATCTGTAGGTGGTGGTAGGGATCCACAGAGTACCGAGGATGATCATTTCTGATTGAAATCTTCTTTTTAACTCTAGGGTGTGGAGAGTTCTCCAAAATTATTTTGTTTCTTAGATATTCTTTAGCACTTCTTTTCATCCACATATGGATGGTCAGATAGAACAAACCATCTAAACTCTTTATGACATGTTGCGCCCTTGTGTCCTAGATTTTGGAGGTTCATGGATGAGGCACTTACCCTTAATAGAGTTTGATTACAACAATAGGTTCTACTCCACCATCAGTATGGAAATTTTTGAATCTTTTTATGGATGACCTTACCATTCTCTGTTGTACTAAACTAGGTTCGGAGAGTTAGCAATTCTCAAGTTGGAACATTCGGAGAGTTAGCAATTTTCAAGATGGAACTGTTACAAAGTACGATAGAGATGGTTCAGGTGATTCATGAATGGATGAAGGAAGTGAAAGATTGTTTGAAGTCATATTATGATAATGGGAGGAGACTTTTGGAGTTTTAAATTGGGGATCACGTGTTTCTAAAGGTGACTCTTAATCGTGGGTAGCAAAGGTTTGGTCGGGAGAGTAAGATTTCTCCCTAGTTTTTTGGGCATTTTGAGGTGTTGGATCATGTTGGATCCATAGAGTATCGGGTATCACTTCCCCCATAGATGAGATGTATACCCAATGATTCTCACATGTTTAAGCTTCTTAGTTATATTCATGATGACTCTCATGTCATTGATTAGGTAAAGATCGATGTTGATGATGATGCGACCTTCGAGGATAGCCTGTAGAGATCCTGGATCACCAGGAAAAGGTATTGTGTGGGCATGATATCTCCTTTGTTCATGTCTTGTGGCATCACAGTGGCGTGGAGTATAGTACATGGGAATGTGAGTCACAAATACATGCTTAGTACCCTGATCTGTTTGATGTTTAGATCTTCTCTTATAACATTGTTTTTTTAGTGGTTGTAGACCCTTTCCATTTATGAGATGGATTTATCTTGTTGATTTTTGTGGTTTTCACTCTTTAGAGAGGTATCTCCCATGGGAGAGTGTTTAGGATTTGGTTGTGGTTGTTGCATGTTTTTATGCTTGTTCCTCTAGTGAATCAGTTGAGCTCCTATAGTGGCGAGAGCCTTGAGAAATATCTCACGGGGTGGATGTTCTAATGACCCCTTTCTGTTTCCTCTCTAGGTTGGTTTTAGATTCTTGAGGATGATAATGTTTATAAATTTATCTTATATAAGGTACCATATCTGCATGGATCAACCTTTTTCATGTTTTCAAAGGTTTAAGTGATTGGTAGTGGCTCCAATTTTTTTTTGAGAAGTTCAGTTAAGTAAAAGCTGGAAGGAGGGAACTACATGTTGTGTAACATCATTACACGACATGATATATGGTTTCATAGGTTGTTTCACAGTGTGAAATAAGAATTCAC
The DNA here is from genome assembly GCA_963277665.1 of Viscum album. Lineage (NCBI taxonomy): Eukaryota > Viridiplantae > Streptophyta > Magnoliopsida > Santalales > Viscaceae > Viscum > Viscum album. The sequence goes on along the minus strand of OY728159.1, from coordinate 1,413,702,217 downwards.
GATGTGAAATAATTTGGGGTCTAAAAAATAAAATAAAGCATTGAGTCAAACCATTTTTTAGTAGAACTCAACCTCGAGGCATTACATGACATGAAAGGTGGTTACAAATCGTGAAATTCCCCAACACTGCATGTTTTAAGTTTTTTCCATCCACTAAGTTTTTGTCAAAACCTATGGCTGTAGAAACTCTCCCTTGACCCCAAGTGACCCGATAACCCTATCTTCAGTGTTTTGGGGATTCCTTCATCAAGGAATGATCCTCATCTCCCTCCTTTGATCCATAGCAATCCGTCTTCAATATAAGGTATGATCCACCTCTGTTCTTGAGGTTTCTTTGATATATTTCTCTTTTCCATGTGATGACGTGTGATCTCCATCTTTATAATGGATTTTTCAAGGTGGATGGTTGGTGTGGTTGTGACACGACATCCTCAGGTGGATGTAGTTTTTACAAGAGAGGTGATCGCGATCCATTTCATTGATCTGTTCTCATGCGAAGAATGTCAATGACCTTTTGAGGTAGGGGAGGACACTTGGGATAGTGGAATGGGTTAAAGATGGGCATACACATTGATGTGAAAGTGGTTTCTGTTGAATCTATTATTTTTTATCTAATATAATTCCCCACTACTTGAGGCAAATGGTCTTTCTTACTTTCCTTCCAAAAGAGGCAAAGACGCTCGAGGAATTCCATATACTTTCTGTGTTTAGTTTCTCGAGGATAAATGGGTCTATAATCCTTCTATGGGTGGAAAAGACTCGATGGGTATCTCATCTACTCACCATGTTTATCCCATTTCATTTGTTAACTTAGAATGATTTCATATAATATTTGTAATTATCGAAAATGTTAATGTTGTTAAATAAATGAATAAATGATGCTTAACTCGTGGGGTTGGAGCTTGCTGGGATGCAATGCTAAGGTTATAATTCCAAGGAACTATGGACTTGGTTTGGTTATGACTGGACAACACGAGTCTTTGTTAGAATGATAATTAAATGTAATGTGGAATTGATGATGTCTAATTATTTGTCAAATAATTAATTAACGTAAAATAGAAGTGATAAAAAAAGGATAAAGTAACATAATGTAGATCTTTAATTGGTTGTGTGCTTATAGGATATCTAATCTTAGCAGTGGATGCTAGGATTCTGAGAGACGTTAAATGAAGTTGAGTATGAGATTTGGGTTTTCCCATAGTGTGGTTGTGAGATATATTATATCATGTACATTTTTTTGTTTCTATACGCTACTCCACTGTTTCGGTTATGGAAACAAACACCCTGAGGATTCTGAGCCCTAGGGGGTGTTTTCCCCAACATCCCAATGGGAGGATGGATGGCTGAATACCCCCTTTGTCACCACTCTCTTCTCTTGGTAGTTACTTGTGCTAGTATTCACAGTGATTAGTTTTCCCTATATATTTGTGTAGAGTGATGTAATGGATTATGGTTATTCACACACATATATTCTGGATATAGTTTCCTATGGACTACTATAGGTGTAACGTGTATAGGTTGTGATAACTTGAGGATCTTTACTCAGTGTACAGGCTATAATGGCTTGTGGTATAATAATCGACGTATGATACACATTATGCAAGATGTGGTGGCTCCTGAAAACTACCTGGTTACTTTGGTTACATGGATGTGGTGGTGTGATGCCTGTGGTGCATGTTGAAGCATGAGGTGTGTGTCGTGGTACTTCTCTCAAGTGTCTATTGGAAATCCTTTTTTAGAGGGAGATACTCAGGACATGCAATGTTAGAGAAAAGCAGCAAACCAATGGGGAAGTTCTAGTGGGGTACCCTTGATATTATTTATTATATTATATAATCTTGTATTCTATACATGGTGAGAGTATCCATGGTGAGTCTAGGAACTTAGTATAACAATTTATGTGATGAGTTGGTTTCACTTGTTATTAACTGTGCTTTAACATGCTTATTTACATTTGCACGAGAGTCTCTGAGGAGGATCCTATTGAGTATACTGTTACACACACCCTACATTATATTAACTATTTTTTTCAAGTCACTTGGTGAAGGTTGGAGATTAGGCTAGTAACTACTAGCTTGGGGATTTTGCAGGAGCTGTTTGGGCTTCGTGGTCACTTTCGTTTTACTTTCCCTTGGTACTTAAGAATTTCCCCTTTCAGTTGTAGTAGTTTTTTATGACATTACATATGTGTACTTGGAATTTTCTTTTATATTATAGTCTAATCAGGAGTTGGTTGGTGTCTGTCTTATTCTCTCTTTCACATGTGTTTTCTTAGAGTCTAATACTTCTCATCAGTGTGTTTACTATGCCCTTGGTGTTAGTCACCAACCCAGGGCCTACTAGAGGCGGGAATCAAGGTTCATTTTCTCTCTTATCACATTATCGACCCAGGAGGGTTACACTTTGTCGGGAGGGGGTTGTGACATTAATAAATATATACAAATATTTATAATTATAATTCTAAATAAATATAGATATATTTAAATAATTATAAAATTATAATAAATATATTAATTATATATATTTATAAGATTATAAATATAAAAAATAAATTTCTTATAATTTTATAATTATTTAAATAAATATATATATATAATTATAACTATAAATAAATATATATTTATTATAATTTTTTTAAATTATAGATTTATATAAATATAGATTTATTATATATTTATTATATTTATAATCTTATAAATATATGTAATTAATATATTAATATATATAAAATCATAAATATATGAAATATAGTTATCATAATTTTATAATTATTTAAATAAACATATATAAATTTAAATTTATTAAATAATTATAAAAATAAAATAAATATATACAAATATTTATAATTATAATTCTAAATAAATATATATATTAAAATAATTATAAAATTATAGTAAATATATTAATTATATATAATTATAAATATAATAAATATATTTATTATAAATTTATACTTATAAATAAATAAATATTTATTTATAATTTTATAAATATATTTATTATATATATAAATATAAATAAATAAATATTTATTTATAGTTATTATTATAAATAAATAAATACATATTTATTGTACATATAATTTTATAAATATATATAAAAATATAAATAATTTATTATCATTATAGATTTATCATCACTAAAAAAGCACTGACAAAGACATATTTTATCAGCGATTTCTATTTTAATGCTGATAAAACATACCTTTAGCAACGCTTTTTAGCTAATGCTGATAAAATGTTTACACGCTTTTATAAATAAACCCTAATAGTCTCCCCCTTCTCTCACACTCCTCAATCTATCATGGAAGCCAACCCCTACCACCAAATCCTACTCCTCCTCATCCACCACATATCCATCCTTTGCTGTCGTGAATCCCTCCTCTACCTCTAAACTCCACCTCTGATGTGAACCTCACCTTCGCCTCAAACCCCACCTCCACCGCACACTGAACACCACCTCTGGCCTAAACCCATCCTCAGTCATGAACCCCCTCCTCCGTGTACCTCACCTCTACCACTAAACCCCGCCTCTATTGTGATTCCCTCATGCACAAACCCACCTCTTCTTCAAACCCCACCTCCTCCGCGAACCCCTCCGCAATATCTGTCACCACCTAACCTGACTTCGCCACAACCGAAGTAATGACTACAATAGTATAAATTAAACATTTATAGTTTCTATTCATTTCTAGTTTATGCATTTTTCATTTATATATCATGGTGATATTTGTTTTGGGATTCTTTCTATTGCATTTAACAGGTGTTGTTAGATCATTACGAAACTATAAAATTAAAATTCATCTATATTTGGATCCATTTGGATTCATACAATATTCATATGAACTTATTTTAAATCTAGTGGATGAACTTCTTATACATTTTTTAGTTTAGGATATTTTGGTGGATATGATGAATCTGGTTGTTCAACTCATTTTCATTGGATGGTTTGACTCATCTATATATGATATAATGTCTTAATTTGGTAGATTGGTTCTCTTTACAAAATTATTTTTTCTATATATGATGAATTATAATAATCTTATGGATAGTTTTTAAATTGATGGATTATATTAATTGTAATATAATGAATTGATTTCTTAACATATATAATCTTAAATTTTTTTCTACTGATAACCTGGAATAATCAAACCCTTAAATAATATTCTGGTGAAATAGTCATCTTCTTCTGGTTCAATAATCTTCAATTTTCAAAAAATTATATAATTATATGTGTATGTAACCTTAAATAATCATCTACCATGGACTTTGAATAATGAAATTATTTAATAATCATATGGTTTATTAACCATATTTTGGAATGGTTTTTGCTGAGTTCATGAAATAATGAAAAACTTTGTTGTAAATTTTGATGAATTTACAACCATCAAATAATTTGTATTCTCAATAATTGGAGATTATTATTTTTTTATGACTTAGTCATTGAATATGATATGATGATAATAAACCAGGATACATCAGTTTTAAAAACTAAGTTAGGTTTTCAAATTGTTTCTTGGTTGAACATGCATGATATAATTTGAGTGATTACCAAAGAACTATATATATGGGGTATTACTCAATCTTAAAACATTAATAATAAGATTAAGGATTTTGATTTAAATTATCATAGTATTCATGGATTTATTTTGAATGATGATTCTATAGAAATAATTGAATACCAAGAAAATTAACTTGATATTAAACTATTAAATAGAGAACAAAAATGGAATTTGATATCTAGGATTTATTATATTAATGATGTATATAAAAAATACTTATTTATTTTATAAAAGATACATTGGTAGATGGATTAATAACCATATTTCAATTTTAAAGGCTCATAATCGTATGTGGGTTGATACAAATGAAGGCCTTAAGAATTTAATAACACATTTTTATCAAATAATATTTTCTTCTCAGCATTATTTTATATCTAAATATATAAATTATTATTTTATTAAAACTTTAACAAATTATATTAATGAATTATTAACAATTGATATTCAATGTTATTAAGTGGTTGTGGAATTTAGGTTAATGCATCCATAAAAGGTACCTAACATAGATTTTCTTAATAAATTTTTCTTTTAAAGGATATATAATATTTTGGTACTTGATGTTTTTAATCTCACGAATGAGTTTTTTAGAGGTAATAATTATCTTGAGACTTATAACGATACTCTAATCACTTTGATTATAGAGGATACTGATCTGAGTTTATTTTAGGATTTTAGAATGAATAGTCTTTTTAATGTCATTTATAAATTATTTTTGAAGATTTTAGAAAATAGACTATAGAAAATCATACAATCTATTAATTTAGTATCATAGTTATTTTATTTTTTTTTACTTTACACATGATGTAATTAAAAGTATTGGGAGAGAAATATAGATTCTTCTAGTGACTAGTGGCATAAAGAAATTCTTTGTGTGAAAGGAATGCCACTTGGGAATTTTTTGATTATGTAATGGGTTCATGCTTATAGATTTTATTAGGTGTATTTATAAAATAAGGAACCAATAATACTTCATATTAGAGATATATAGATTTTTCTTGGGGTGTACAACCAATTGATTTAGTGTGATCCAAGGATCGTTGGGATAATGAAGTGTTTGTAGTAAACTAGAACATGAGTGTTTCTTGGTTGAGAGTGTGGTCACTAACTATGGAACATATCCATTGGGGATTTGGTGTTGTGGTAAAGGATAATTGATATTACTAGACAATGAAATCATGTAACATCACAAATTATTATAGAAAAAAAAACATGGATCATGCTATATGTTTATATTTTCTAAATATTATAACTTATAATTAACAATATATAGATGACAATAAAATTTAGGCAGGAAAGTACACACTGGACATGGATAAGGGATATCGAATGGTGGGGAGAAAAATATCAAATGATTATGGAACTATTATTATTACACCAAACTTTGGAATAATGTTATTGAATCATACTAAACTTATTGATTTAGGATGAATTGAGGTGTTTTATATATTTGGTTTTCTAATATATATTTGAAATTTTATCATGTTTAACTATGGCTGTTGATGTGTAAGTAGATGATTCAATGTATGTTATACCATATTGACATGATAAAACTTTTATAGCTTTATATTTTATAAAATTTTGGTTATTTTTTTATTCATGTATCTTTTATAAAGTGCCTCTCTTGGGATTTATGTCTTCGTGAAAATTCCTATGTGGATGTTTTAAAATGATTTAAGTGTTTCAAAATGTTTCTTAAAAAATTATATGTGTTCAACATAACATTTTTTGGTTTTAAATAGGTTTTAAATTATTTAAACACTTTTCATGGAATTAGGTTTCATGTTATATGTTTTTCAAATCACCTGATTGAATTTTATAAAGAAATGTGAATGTCTTGAAAGCGTATTTAATGCTGGTTTCATTTTAACAAAGTGTGTGTGAAGTTTTAAATGAAAAATTTTAAAATATAGAGGTTTTACCCTCATCTTAAATGATTATTATTTTTGGGTCATGAAGTTACCTTGAATTATCTAAAAAAATGGAATTTTGGTTTTGTGAAAGAGTTTTTGGAACTGATTGGTTTATTTTAATAAGGGTGGTTTATTTTAAAGGGGATTCTGTGTAAATTTTTGGTTTTTAATGGGATTTAAAGTGTGATTATAATTTTTTTTAAAAGTACATATTAAATGTAGTTTTTCCAAAATCATTTAAATTATATTTTTATATAATTAAAAAAACCATTACAGTATATAGGGAAGACAAATAGATTGATAATAACACCATGTTAAGGGCATGTCACTAACTCTATCCAACCCATATGATATCCATCATGAAGTCACTCCTGAAAAAGATGAATTAATGTTTAACCCCATTACAACTCAAAAACCTACTTTGCATCCAACATCACCTGCATGGTTTAAATTAGGTTACTCCTCTATAATTACATCTTTTTTCTGGTTTGGTGTTAGCTTCTATGGGGATGAGTCCTAGAAAATAAAATAAAATAATAAATATCATTCAAATGTTGAGTTAACCTTATTTTAAAGGCCCCTATTGTGTATTTATTTTGTTAAATATTAATATTACCAAATCAAATAGGATGGATATGAATAATGAATGGACGGATGCCAATTGTTTGACAAAAGAGTATGAAGAAAGAGTGAAATATTTCATCAAGTTTGCAAAATATCATGCTTACGACCCTTCTAAAATCATTTGTTTATATTTAAGATTTTTTTATTCAAGAAAATTTATTCAAGAGGAGTTGTAAGAACACTTTATCTATCATAGAATATATTGAATTTATAAATATTGGAATAAATGTAGGGAAAAATCAAATGTAGCTAATGGCTGGGATAACACTGTGTTTTATAGATAATATGATATTATTACAAGTATGGACATTGAAGAAGACCGTATTGAGGAATTGATTACAAATGTGAATTATACTGAAGATCATATTGTGTAAATGACAAGTACAGTTGAAGATGAACTTCGTGATTGCCCAAAACTGTTTAAGCAGTTAAACAGGTGTGTAAAGGCACCATTATATACTGGTTGAACTAAATATACAATTTTTCTTCCTCCAGCTGCTTAAAATATTTCCAGGAATGAGAGATATCTGTTTTGTAACATATTGAATGAAATAAAGGTTGTAAATGGGTATTCATTGAATATAAAGAACATCGTGTCAATGAACGATTTAAAGTTAAAGGGACTGAAATCACATGAGAACTGTGTTTTGATTCAAGATATATTTCCTATATCTTCATATTGCATTTTCCCAAGAATTTATATCATGCATTAATTGAGCTTTGTTTCTTCTTCAAATCTATATGTTAAAAAGTTATAAACTTGAAAAAATTTCTGACTATGGAAAGAGAAATTATCATCATATTATGTGAATTGGAACTGTTATTCCTGTAAAAATTATTTAATATGTTGGTTCATTTGGTGAGAGAAATTTGACTATGTGGTCCTATACATTATAGATGAATATACCCCATTGAATGGTATATGAAGATATTGAAAGGGTATGTAAAAAAATAAAGTCGGCCAGAGGGTTGTATTAAAAAGCCATATATTGTTAAGGAATATGTTCAATTTTGTACCAAATACCTAGCCTGTGTGGAAAGCATTGGTCTACCAAAATATCATCACACTGGGTTCCTTGAATGTGAAGGAATTTATAGAAGAGATATTTTCATAATAAACATTACAAATTGAGAACAGGCTCACCTTTAAGTTTTACACAACATATTGGAGGTTTTCCCATATATTAAAAACCATAAAGAAATTATTAGTTATTTGAATCAATGAAGGGATGAAATATGTATATCAAATACACATAATCAACAATTTAGAGGATGGTTTTGGGACTATATTTTTAAGGAGTTAGATGAAAATAAGGATTCAAATTTTGAACGAATTCGATGGATAGACAGAGGACCATGTGTGTATATATTATCTTACAATGGTTATTTAATTAATGGTTATACTTTCTATAAAAATGAGCATGATAAAGACAGTACCATGAAAAATAGTGGAGTTACACCTATGGATGAAACAATTCATGTTTTTGGTACTAAGTAAATAAATCCAATTTATGTGAATATGTCATACTTTTAAATCATAAAAAAAATATGGGAGTTGAATTATACAACATTACAAGTGATTATTTTCAATGAAAGTGGGTTGATAATAAGATTACTATTAAAATAGATGAATTGGGATTCATGAAATTTGATTTCAGTAAGGAAGGGTACAAAGGAGAACCGTTTATAATGGAATCACATGCATTACAATTTATTTATAATCTAGATCCCAAAAAATGAAAGTGGTCAATTGTTTTGGTATCGACCAAAACCATTGAAGGGTCAGACGGAAATTCAACTAACGATAACCCTTTTATTAGGGCGTTACAATCATTTCACAATGGTACCAATGTAGATAGAATTTTTTTATGTTAGAGGAGACCACAACTAAGGGATTTGGATAGTTGATAGAGGGGTTAAATCCCATCATCCTTTAAAAAATAAAAATATAGTTCAATAATAATATTGTTTATTTTTGTAATATACATCGTGTTACCTCATGTTATTATCTTCTCATTGATTCATTTATGAAATCTAAATTAAATGTTAAAAAACTTCTGCATATAATGACTTCTGCATGTACTGGTGCTCCCAATCCTAAGGTAAAATAGATCTATAAACCTGATGTTTCTCATAGTATAGAGGAACAACAACCTTTTGCACATTTTGGTTCTCCCATTCCTAAGTATCAATAGGTTTCTCAACCTACTATTGCTTGTAGTGCATAGGAACAATGAACTTCTGCACATGATGGTGCTCCCATTATTAAGGATCAATAGGTTTATCAACCTTATGCTACTATCAGTGCAGAGATACAATAACCATCTACACATTCCGATGAAACTGCTCCAGATAAATATATTGACGATGCTGAATACGAGGAAGTGTTAGGCGATGAAGGACCAACTATGCAGAAAAAACCGGAGTGCCATAATTTGATAGTGTTAGAAAAAATAATTAAGGCTAAAGTTAAATTCATCAAGTACGGGTTTAGATATAATTCTTAGGGACAACTTGTTAACCCCAACAAGGCCATGTTTAGTAGTCACATTGGAATCATAACTCAGAAATGTGTACCGATTGATGTAGATTCGTGAAACCATGTTGTACCCATGCTCAAGACACTGATGTGGGAAGATATCATGGTAAAAATATGATATAATTTATTTTTTTTACTAAAAAATAAAATAATGAATCATTGACTTACTCTTCATCATCCATTGTAGGGTGAATTTACTGTAGATGAACTATACAAGAAATATATACTAATGCTTACTGGAAGGATTCACATTGGATTTCACACAATTATAACAAGAAATCATCTTAAAGATGCTGAATGGAAAATAAAATCACACCCACCACTTATCTATGAACACCTGATAACCCAAAAAGTGTGGGATTTGTTTACTGTTTATTGTGCATATGTGTATTTTTAGATACCTTATGGATAATAATAGGTTGTTTTTCGATACATGTATTCATCACTTTGATTGATTTTTTTTATTTATGAAACAGTAATTGAGTGCTGGAAATAAGGAACAATCCACAAAACTATCATACCCCTACCGTAAAATAAGGATGGTGTACGCTTCAATTGAAAAAAATGGTATATATTTTAAATATATCATAATAATTTTTGGTGACATGAAAAAAAATCATAATTATGTTAGTATTTTAATATACATATTGATGACTCCAAATCCAAATCCACTTTCATACCATACCATGTGCTTCATAAGGAGGTACGTGTAAATAAATATGGGATACTACTAGATGAAAACACACAAAAAGTGTGGGAAACATGTGTAAGTATTATATAATAAAAATTTGTTTGGCATTAAATATCTATTAAATAATAATGATCAATTATTTTCCTATATTTTTTATCTAACAAAGTCACATGAATTAGAAACAACTATAATGGATAAAAAAATACTATCAGTGGACTTGAAGTGGTCAGAATAGGATGACCATGTCAGAGGTTCTAGTTTTGGGGTGACTCCCCGAACATATTTTGTGAAAAAAACAAGATAAGGATCAAAGTGAAGAAATGAAATGTATGATAGAAATACTAGCTACCATTGAAGAATAATTCCAATGGAAAATAGATATAATGAAAACTTTTATGGGGGGGGATAAAAGATAATAATAAATTCATGAATATCCACCCTGTGGAGATCCCACCCCACACCCTACCAACTATGAGCTGATCCATTACCCTCAATTAGATTTCTTAGAAAATGTAATCAATGTTCTCATAATTTTTTCTATGAAATGTGAATCTTATAGACACTAATACCTTTCCTATACTAATATTATATAGGGTGATAATGATTGTGATTTATATATATCAACACCCACCCATGACCTTATAGTAAGGGCTATAATGTTTAATATCCCAAATGACAAGCTACACAGCAGACCACTCCCACTAGGTTATGTGAGAGTGTCAATTAGAATAGATCACAAGCTGAGTACTGAGCTACCTTTTCCAATTGATGAGAAAGATATTCATATTGTCGAATTTTTTTTGGAACATTCATCGCATGGCCATAACATCTTGAAAAAAAACATATCGACAAGGAGGTATTCTTTTCCAATTTACATTTCAAGATAAACTATTAAAAATTAATGAAAAAATTTCTAAACTGATGAATGTTATTACAGATAGAAAAAATGAAGGGGATGAAATGAAAGATCATCTCAAAACCATCTAAAGGATCTACCAAATGATCAAAAAGATCTACCAAAAGCACTATTACTCCACCCGTTCTATATTCGCATATAATATCATCAAAGGTTCATGTGGAAAAAAAGTTAAAAAATGATCATAATCACATAGTTGATTTTGAATAAAATATATATGAAGAGGAAGTTCAAGACTTCATTTGTGTTGAGAGTGTAAGGGAAATATTAGACTATGACTGGCTAGGTGGTGAAGTTGTACATGTATACATGAGGTATGTTTTCATGATTTTATTTTCAAAATTTTGATATATTGTGTTAATTATGACTAAATACATTTCATATTTTTTGAAGGTGTATATATGAAAAAAATTGAATGGATTTAACCATGATTTTTTTTGGACTCGTTAGTCCTCACATCTCCTCTACAGAACAACCAAAAATTGATACAAAAAAGGATAAAATAGTGGTAGGTTTGATCAAATCATTTGAAAGAAACATTTTGTATGAAAACCTATATTTAATACCAATGATGTTGGGGTAAAAATCTACAATTTAATCATATCAAATAATTTTTCATTTCTTTCATTACAAATTCCATTTTTTTATATAGCATTGGATGCTCATTGTGTTAAATTTGGATACTTCAAAGATTTATTTATTGGATTCAATGCATGGATATCCAACAAACCATCCACACATGATGCATTTTTTAAATTTGTAATACACTATATACAATATTTTATAACTAATCATCAAGTTATATAATTTATATTATCTTTTAATGAGGATTATATTATGATATGGTAGTGTATCATTATCATGAAAAATAAGTAATGAGGCCATGTGATAAGGATGAGAAAGAAGACAAGTAAAACAATATGAAAAGTACCAGGGTATATATAATAATATTTCACTATCCAAACACATATAAATACAAATTAGTTATTCTACTTAATGTTTCTACAGTGTCTAAAACAAACCAATGGAAAAGATTCTAGTTATTATGTTGGTAAATTTATTAGAGATATTATATTCCATGAAAAAACTAGCATCCCTAAATAGGTTCTTTTTAAGATAATTACTATTTCATTTAAAATATTTATTAATTCTTTATGTATTTTTATTTTTCCAGTACTACTATTACTATAAAAAAGACTCATATTCACAAGATTATATAGATGTGATTAGAAATGAATAGAATAATACCTAATGGAATAATGTACACAAACAACATTAATATGTGACTTACATAGAAGTAATGGATTGTTTTATACTTATGTTTAATTTACTTCTTTTTAGTATTAATCACATAAGAATTATTTTATTTTATAGGCAGATTCCTTTGATTGAGTCAGGGAAGTTTGTTCAAAAATAATCATGATCTTGAGATATTGGACTTTGAGGATGCAATTGACCTACTCAAAACCAAGATAAAAGAAAAAGTGACCAATATCACTCAAAGTGGGTCTTTTTATTTAAAAGTGACATTAATTTATGTAAAAAGAACAAGAGACATATTGAAAAATGAGAAAAAACATTTAGATTATTGTGATATTTTAGGACAATGATCCATGCATCATTTATGATGTGTAGGTTTCAAGTACACCTAAATACGATGCACAGTGTGGCCGGTATGACTTTAATTGTGTATTTTTATATTAAATTGACATTAAATTTAGAAAAAAAGAACAAGTGACATACTGAAAACCAATAAAACGCATTCATATTGTGTTGATACATTAAGAAAATGATCCACGATTCATTTTATATGTGTGGGAATCAACCAAACCTCAATATGATGTACTATGTGATCAGTATGACTAAAAGTGTTTGTTTTCAGTTTGAAATTTCCATTTTAGTTAAAAACATGTCAGTCACTGAAAACCAAGAAAACATTCTCTGATTATCTTGATAATTTAGGATAGTGATTCATAGGTCATATTTGATGTATATGAATCATTCTCATATCAAACTGATGAACGATGTAATCGGTATGACTCAAAATGTGTGTTTCTAGTTTGAAATTACATTTTAGTAAAAAAAAAAACAAAAATAGTATACTAAAAAATTTATAAAATGAATTTGGATTGTTTTGATACTTTAGTAAAATGATCTATACGTAATTTTTGATGTGTATGAATTAGTTGTACCTCAATACGATGCACAAAGTGTGTATTATTATTTAAATTGACATTAATTTAAGTAAAAAAGTGACATACTTAAAAATGAGAAAACACATTTGAATTGTTTTGATATTTTAAGAAAAATGATCAATCCATGAGTCATTTTTTATGTGTAGAAAGAAAGAACACATCAATCTGATGCTTGGTGTGGCCAGTATAAATTTAAGTGTGTATTTTTATATTAAATTTACATTAAATTTAGCAAAAAGAACAAGTGAAATCCTGCAAATCGAGAAAATGAATTTGGATTGTTTTAATAATTTAGGAAAATGACCCATGAGTCATTTGTGATGTATAGTAATCAACCACATCTCAATCCAATGCATGGTGTGACCAGTTTGACTCAAAGTGTCCCTTATCAGTTTAAAATTGACATTTTAGTTCAAAATGTGTCACCCACTAAAAACCAAGAAAACATGCTCCGATTATCTTGATAATTTAGAAAGGAGATTAATAAGTCATTTTTCATATGTATGAAGTAGTATCACATCAAAATGACGTATGATGCAACCGGTATGACTCATAATTAATGTTTCTAGTTTGAAATGAAAATTTAGTAAAAAACACAAATGACATACTAAAAAACAATAAAATGAATTTTGATTGTTTTGATACTTTAGGAAAATGATTTATAAGTCATTTATGACATGTAAGAATCAGCTTCACCTCCATAAAACACTTAGTGTGGCTGGTATAACTTGAAGTGTCTCTATTTATTTAAAATTGACATTAATTTAAGTAAAAAGAATAAGTGACATACTAAAAACTAAGAAAACAAATTCGGATTGTTTTTATATTTTAGGAAAATGATCCTTGATTCATTTGTAACATGTAGAAGTCAACTGCACCTCAATACGATGCACAGTGTGATCGACATAACTCCAAATGTGACTTTTTTATTAAATATTGACATTTTATTAACGTATTCTTTAATATTAATGTTTAATTTATTTCTTTATAGTATTACTAACATAATATATTTTTTCTTATATAGGTATAATCTTTTTCTTGGGTTGAGATGATTTTTTAGGAAACTGATACCATGGATGGAAATTTGTAAGAGGGAATCATGGGCATCAAAAGATGAAATTTTGATGTTTTAAAATATTTTTTGGATAATTTTAAATGTAATTATACAAAAAATTGTTTGAAATGTAAATAATAGTTTTTTTGTATATATCATGGGTGGAAATTTTTGTATTCATGATGTCAATTAAATTTATATACATTGTTTGAAATTACAAGTTGTATATAGAATTATTTGAAAATATAGGTTTTTTCTAGGTGTGTTGTTATATTAAAACCACATTACATCCAACTAGGCCTTTATTAGCTCTATTTGAAGTGCTAAAAAAGGGTACCCCCCTTTATCAGCACTATGATTAACAACGTTTTTAGCATTGTTAAAATCCTATTTTCACACTTTTAAAAGGCACATGTGTTGTAGTGATGATAAATATAGATCCTCCTATTATAGTGTGTTATCTTGTTATAACCATTGATTTATATATACTATAAAGACCCAAACATTTAACACATAATATTACATTATTTTTAACATAAACATCCATTAATTAAAATTCAAATATCATAAGGCCTAATATCTTTTAGTGATTTTGTTCATAATATATCATAGTGGGAAAAAAATAAAACATCATTATTTTATTAACCATAATAAGATCTAAAATCATTTTGAGGTCCTAAAATTTTATAAAATAACATAGGGAATACATATATAAAATGGGGTGAGCTAAAAATATTAGTAATGAAATATACATGACAAGGAAACACAACGTGTGAGTAAAAGGTAAAATATTATATCATAAAAGAGAAGGCTCAAGAGTAATCACATGGGAGCATTACATAATAATATGGTATCATAAGACCATATAATCATAAGAAATGTGGTAGTGACATATATAATAACATAAACCTAAGTCAAGGGTAACATCCTTGATAATATCACATGGTGTATATATTCCCATAATGGATTAAGATTACACCTTAATCCCATACATGATGTATCATGAGATTAAAAACACTACCTAATGAATTGGAGAAATATTTGGGAACACCCATCATAAAAAGTTCGCGATTCATGTGTACTACAAAACAAAATAAATAAAGATTCATAACATAATAATTTCATCAGGATAGATTTTTTTTGGCATAGACTTGTCTCATATCATTATCAAAATAAATTTTATGATGAAGAAATTTGAGAGATGAACATTAGGAAAGTATTAAAACATTAAAATAATGGATAAAAAGAAATTTAAATAATAAAGGTAAATATATATATATATATAATTTATAATCAATCCATAACATCAATGGTTTTCATCGTTTTAAAAATGTATTTAATTTTTTACATGAAATAAATCTTTAGAAAAATATAGTTTTTACTTTTAAAATCAGTTGTAAAACTAAAAATTTCCATAATATTAGGAAAAAAGTTTTCATTGATTATAAACCTATATACATGTAAATTAATCATCAATGAAATGTGTTGTCATTATGAAGTTAAGGTTCCATTCATGACGAGTATGTTGGAAAAAAGATTAAATTTAATTTTTTTTATAATAAAAGACAAAAAGAAATTGTTTGGAAAATTTCAGGAAGATTCAATTTTTTTAAAAATAAAAAAAATCATGTGTAAAAATAAATTTTATGAATTATATATAAATATTAAAAATATTATTTTTTTTTGAAAATATTGATTTTTATGAAAATAATTTTCAACCGAAGAGAGAAATGAAGTAAGTTTTTATTAAAAAATATTTCTCAATCATTTTAATTATCAAAGATAGAAAAATGGTAATACTACTTGAAAAGTTCATAAATAAATATAGTAGAAGAAAATTAATGGTTTTTATTATATAATTATTAAATAATTTCCAACAATTTAAATTTAAGCATAAGCAATCTAGATTAAAATGATATTATATCATAAACACTTATAACATTGGTAACATTTGAATCATAAACCCATGAATAAAGTAAATTAATTGTTATATAAAATTCAATTAATTATTATATATTAATGATTTCACATATAAATGGGTAGTATATACACCATTTAAAATAAATTAAGTGCAAAAAATAATATTTTTATCCAAATAAGACATTATGAGATAAAAACCTTAACTCGAGTCTATGATTTTACAGGTATATATTTTATCTCCAATATAATAAACCAATATATATTATCTATTGTTATAATAATTTTATCCCTTATTAATCCATTATACTAAAACAATGTACCATGTTTATTTTAATGATGTGTTTAATTAAATAATCAGTAATGCCCATGTTGGTTGTTTTGAGGACGTTCAGATCATAATTTCATAAAGGAATCAGTGTGTTGAACATTAAAAAAGGGTTCATTATTCCATAATCTAAAAAATAACAATGAAGATATAATTATCATTTTAAAAATAATTTATATATATTAAAATAACCATTAAATTATGGTAATGAAAAATGAACTATGTTAAAATAATGGAGATGGTAGGTCATATGTACACATGTGTAACATTTACATTTTTCGATGAGTGAGATGAAAAAAAGGTTATAATTATATAATATTTACATAATGATTATAATATCATAAATATCATATTATTTTTTTAAAATATAGTTACATTTACCATCCTTGTGATTCTATAATATAAAAACAAATTGCATAGTTTCACACAGCGGTTGTCCCCTGTACACTGGAAAAACATTATCATTTCTCTATGGATAGTAAGGTTAGAGAGTGTATAATGTATTAAATTTATATAATTATTAATATGTAATTAATATCATATATAAATATTAAATCCATCATCATGAAAATTCATGAGATGTAAGGAGGGAAAACGAATTACATCAGTTCGTAAGGCGTTAGTCCACCATACACACAATTGATGGTTTTGTTTCCCATTTAATGGAAGTGGATATTGATTTAGGGTATTAAATTAGAAAAGTAACATATTAATATATGGGAGATACTTATGATTTTATATGATAATAATTGTGCATTAATTGAAGTATTTAGAAGAATAAATATAAAAAAAATGTCTGGTTAAGAACGCTACCTCTTTTTCTGACAACCACTATAGGATTATACCTAATGACTTATTAGATTTTCTTTATGATCAAGAAAAAGCCTATATAAAGTGATAAGGTAAGTAAATAATGTTTTTATTAAACCATAAATGGATTTTTTAAGTGATTGAAGGATATGAGAGTGGGTGGGCTTTTATATAAATGAGTAGTAGCATTCTTGAAAATACCCAAAACTATTCAAAAATTGGAAGTCACTCTCAAGAAATATGCATCCAAAATTGAAAAATAAAGGATTGTAGGAGAGATAATTTCTAGAAACATATCTACTAATCAAAATAAATATGTTTTAAACATACAATTACATTTACCCCCATCGTTTAACCCCCAATAAACTAGTTTTATGATTAACCGTGGTAACAATCATTAAATATTTTTACTATTAATCTTGAAAAAAATTAATTTGGCCTTAAAATATTATATTAATTTTGATGATTCCAAATATAAAATAAAGTTCATCAAATTTAAATCCCATAAGGGAGATAATTTAAACTTAAATTATGCTCGAAAATGTCTCAAAAAATGGTATTTAAGAAATGTTGTTTTCAAGAATTAGATGATATTATAATAACAATATCACAAGTAATAACAATTAAATGGATATAAATTAATATTTATAAATATATTATCTTTAAATTTAAATGAACTAATTTTTCATTAGGTGTTATCATTATTAATTAAAAAGGAGAAACACTATGCAATTCAAAATAGTTTTCTGAAAAATATGTTTAATTCAAAAAAACAAAATTATATTATAATCGAGTATAGAAAATATTTAAATGTAATTAATTGGATGAAATAAAACAAAATAATAATTAATTTATATTTAAATCATATTAAAATAATAATGATAATTTTAAATTACATAATTCATTAAAAAGGAATGATAGTTTTATAAAAATCGAAATTTTTAACTATTCACTGAAAAAAGAAATTTGTTTAGAAAAATACCAATATTTACCACTATGTTAATATCAATATACTGAATAATTTTTTTATAATTTTATAAATTATAATTTCTAAAATTTATATAAATTTATTGAAATATTTTCTTAAAAAAATCAATAAAATTCATTTTTGAAAGAAACATTTTTTTGTAGAATAAAATATATTTATTAAAAGGTTAGTTCTTATTAAGAATTTATTAATAAATTTATATAGGAATTTTTTTATATTTTATAAATTAGATAATACTATTTGACCATCAAATTTAATAGCTAGATAAAATCTATAATGTTTATATAATAGTATTTTTATAATTATATATTAGTTCATTTACAATCATTGTTGTGTGTTGTATATTATATTAAAGATAGTGTTAATTTAAAATATTATTCTAACCCCTTAAATAAATATAGTCTTCTCAATTGTAACTTGATCTCATTAATTAAGGGTTTTACATTTGAAAATTCCATCTGTGCAAAAACCATATCGTAAAAAGGGTTAATAAAGCATCCCTTAAAAATAGGGAAAAAGAAACAAAAAGGCCATATCGAATAAACTATGACTGCTTTACATGAAGGAAAAATTTGGCAGAATGTGAAAATATGGACATGGAAGAAAATCCTAAATAACGATAGAGTGTGATAGTTTTCATTGATAATATGAAAGTGAACGATGAAGATAAATTTTAAAAATAAAAACCCATAAATTTGTGATAAATTAAAATACCATTGATTCATCATATTTTAAGGTAATAGAATAAGATATTTGTTTCAAGATCATTTTCCTAGAATTGGTGGATTCTTTTAATTTCAGGATATAGAACACCAAAAAATATACTTACGTGATATCTTTTTTATTTCTTAATTTTTTTGATCCTTTGGTTATGTTTGAATCACTTTCAACTTCACATATTACTCTAAGGAATGAATATCCAATATTATTTTTTATGACCAAAACACTAAAATTAACTTTTAATGGATCATAATATATATAAATTAGTACCAATATATTCCTCCAATGATTATTAAAAACAAAATAGTTAGCACAATTTAAGATAATTCACAATATGAATATGAATATATTAATATCCAAAATTCATCAATAAAATTAATGTTTAACATAGATCATTCCTTAAATAAATAAAACTATATAAATAATAACCACAATATTCTTAATGTGGAAGAAGGTTTTATCCTCTAATGGTATCTCATACCCTTTAACATACATCTCTAATATCATAGTAGCATTCTTCGAAAATACTTCTTTATGTTCAACATAAAGGTTATATGTATCAGGACATAATAAAAAATCCAAAACTATCATTTATCACATAAAAATAATAAGAATTGAAAATTATTTTATCCTTTAATATTTTTCCCAAAATCAACTTAATATTTATCCACAAAATCATTAATGCAAAAAAATATCATACTAACAAGGATATACTATAGTCTAGTGGAAAGCATTGCACCCTTTATGCCTTTCAGTTGTGGGTTCTTGCCCCATGGAATTTTCAGATATAATGGGATTTTTCCAACAAGAGGGTTTTTATTTATCTAAAAATATATTAATATAATTCCTATAACGTTCCAAAAAAATTTATAAACATCCAAAATATCGTCAAATCATGTTTTAACCTCTATGGTTTTCTATACAGATTATCTTTAAAAAAATGAAAAAATCATAATAAAATATAATTACATTAACATAAATGATTTAATAATCCCTAAATGTTACCAAAACCATTAAACACATGTCCAAAAAATATAATGGCATTATACCTCAAATAATATTTTTAATAAAAACCTATTAACCCTAAAGGTTCTATTAACATAAATGTTTCAAAAAATATAATCAATCATCTTAGACATCAAAAAAAATTAATTCCTAAAAGGGGTATTTATTCCATTAACATTATGATTAACCTGATATGTAACTTCCCAGCCAAGATTAAACTAAACTGATGCCCCAAGATGGTTTTCCATAAAACCCCAAGAGTGCCTCCTCATATACCAAAGGATTCAGACTAGTAGTAGGGGTCTAAGGAGGAACTGTGAGGAGACTATACCCCTATATCAGAGTGCACAACATAAAGTAAATAACCAAATTTCATACACATCATAGTTTCTAGAATAAATAAATAAATTGAAATATAATCATGTTATAAAATAATTTAATACAATAAATTCCATAGCATTTATTCCATAATTACATCACTGATATCCCACTAGGCTGATCACATATACAAAAATAAAAAACTGAAAAATAAATACCTCGTACTCTACAACCAACTCTGATCCATGTCACATACCCAATATCTAGTACCATGTCGACCTATTCCAACTCAAATATTAGACTCCAAATGAATATACCAATCAATCATGATATCCTGGGAATCTTCCCTATCCATCATGCATTTGTTCTCATCCATAAATAATACATAGGGTCTATACATATACCTGTGTGCACATACATGGGTTTAGAAATAAGTCTCATCATTCCAACCCAATGGTGATCTTATAACCTATATCCATAAGTGAATTATCAATAAATTTTCTCTATCTAACAAAAACATAACTGAAATAAATACAAAAAAACAACCATTCAACCTTAGGTCCTTAACGTGGATCGACCATACATATTTATACAAATTCCAAGGTGTCACTAAGAATATATAATTGAACTTTCATCCCAAACTACACATGGGAACTTCATCCATGGCTACCCTAATAATTTTTATGATACCAAGAACTCACCCATGAAATCCAATCATTCAGCATCCTAATCTATGGAAACATATCTAAATTCTTTATAACTAGAATCGTTATCTCATTCATTGTTCCTTGAATCATTTTTATAAGGTACCACACAAAGGAACTACCAAAAATTAGAGTATTAGTCTACCAACTTACCCATGTATCATTTACAATCATGCCTCAAGTATTTTTCAAACATAAAAACCATATATAAAATGAAATATTCTTATAGAATTATTCCAACATTTAAAACATACATCAAACATTAGTACCTGAACTATCAATCCAACACCTAAAACAGAGATGTTAAGAATTAATCCACCATCCATCCCAACTGGTATGCCATCATTTACTAGAGTATCAGTTTTGAACATGTACAAAAAAATATATTATCTGTTCCTAGAGACTCTACCCGATACATACTTTATATAGTGTACTGTCTATTCTAGGAGAATCAATCCAACATCTTTCCACGAACATGGAAAATCCCATCCCCTATATTCAACATTGTTAAAAAAGTTCCTTGATCTTAAATCCAAGACTCAAGACACAAACAAACTATCAGTATAGATATACGGAATCATGTATGTCCTTCAAAACTATGGGTAAGGAATTACATGACCAACACCCTAAAATATATGCGAGGACCTCCATGACCTACACATTAAACCATGGGTGATTTCCACTATGAAAAACACCCTAAATCATGGGTTATGACTTCCATTACCAAAACCCTAAACCATGGGTGGGGACAACCATGACTGATACCCTAAAATATAAGTTAGGTATACCTTGAAAATCTCTATAAACCATGGGTGGGGATCACCATGGCTATCAACTTATACAATAGGTGAGTACCATAATGAACAACACCATAAATCATATATAGGGAACACCAAGTCCACCAAACTCATCCATATCATAACATGTCCACAAGTGTAAACAAGACTCAACATTAACTACCAGTGAAAGTATTTAATGGAATGAAAAAAAATCATGCCCATCATCACATCTCAGCCTCACCGACTAATGATTTGATTTGGGTCCCAAGAGAAAAACTTTTAATAATACCACCCAACCAAAAAATCATCCTAGGTTTTACTATGAATAGGGTTTCCACTAGGCCCTCCGGGTCATCACATATAAAGTAATCCCTCTATGGGTCCCCTAGAACAGAACATAAGTGGAAAAAACCATTGTAAAAACATTGGTAACAACCAATATATCATAAAAATTATCATATCTTAAGGATCACACATCCCACCTCATTCTATATCATTCCATGACCTCATCGAACTCAAAAACTGTAAAACCTCATAAGGGAGATGGGATTAAACCCAACCCATTCCCAAGTCACCTTAGGTTGGATCGTACACCAAACCTATCCACCACCACGAGTCACAAATCAGTCCTGCTAACCAAATACTGTCACATTCTAGTAGAAATTTAAGGTCTCTAATAAACTCATGCTAAATCATCCAATCATCCTCATGACCCCTGCATTTGTCTCATCCCATGTCTCACACTTAGGATATCACCAAACTCACTTTTGTAGTAAAGCATCTACATGCCCCAAAATACCTATTATGATTCCTCAAAACTAACCAATGGTTAAATCATTATGATTTGTGTGAAAAAATACTCAAAATTAAATCCTATTATGTCAAATTATATCTTTGGGACACAATATCACTCTAACCCCTCTGTAGGGAATAAAATGGCTAGTACACATCGTGTATTCCAAAACCACTATCCAGGCCATGTACCCCCACATGTCTTGGGTATTTTGTGGTATAAACATGTACTACTACATGAATATGGAATAAATGGTAAATATTTTTGTACATCTACATGGCCATGTAACCCTTATATAGGGTTTCTCCCCATGTAACTGGGCACCCAACCATGTCCCACTACATGATGTTTACCAAGAATACACGATTTTTAGTGCCAATATTTTACCACCCTTGGTACCCGAACACATGAAAATGCACCACTAAAATGAATGTACCCATAGTACATGTACTTTAGTACCAAAATTTATTCTTACTTGAATGGGAAGAACCCATGATAGGTGTTCTTAAAAAATATTCCATGTGATTTGGGTTTCCAAATGGGAAACGCCTTTGAATCTTCTAAAACCCCAATTTTTCCATGATTAAACACAGATCGACCACCATGGGGTCCTTAGTTGTCATAATAGGGATCTATAATATAATAAAAACACAACTTGGGGGATCATGGAATAAAATACAAACACTTTTCTACCTCAAGGTGTGAACATCAAAACTTCTAGTTCAAATCCTCTCCCGGATGATGTTGCACCTTGATCTGGTCTCGATCTCCTCCATGGATGATGTCTAATGACATATCTTACACCTCCCCTCTGATTCTGGATTCTATAGATATGGGGATCCACCTACCCCTTTCTTTTAATGTGTGGGAATCCTCAAATGTGTGGGGGTGGTTTAATTAATTAATCAATCAGTTAATACGATAAAACCCATTTAAAACACTTGTCTAAAATCCTAAAACCCAAAGAGGGTTTATATGATTCCTAATAAAACCACCTCGTTACATAATCAACAATGAATTCAGAATCACAATCCAAATCTTAGTTCAAATGATATATCCACCTGAACCCGTGTGAAAAATTTCATATTTAATTAAATAAATATTAAATATTCCACCGAAACTCAAATAGCTCATAATTCCACCAAACTCCTATATAAGGGTAAACACCCTATTATGTGTCCAATATAGTTGTATGAAAAATTATCCAAGATCATTAACTAGGGTAAAATTATAATTTTACCCCTCATGAGCAGCTGAATGAAAAAAATTCAAATAGATGATCAAAATTCAAAATCTAGATAAACTTGGGTCTCTAAATTTGACATGTCAACCAAAGACACATTATAATTAACCTATAATATCCATGATTATAAACTATTAAATTGATTCATGATGTTTTAAAATTTCTTTTGAATTTCAAAAACATTTCCCTTCAGAGTGTCAAACCAAGAGTGCGACAAGGCCCATTGTTATGCACTTTGTCACATTTGAGAAAAATCCAAATGCACCCTTTTCGGTGTTATAATACCTAGGTAAAACTATTCTAGAGACACTTCCACTTTTATAATAAATATATGAATATAATTTCTTGTAATCCACTTGCTTAATCCTTCACCAAATCTCTAGGATATATTCCTATACATTGTCCTTTCCTTCTAATTATCCTTAGAATTATCCTTATAGATTTCAATAAAGTTTTGTCATATTAGTTTTCAATGGTCTACTATTTTTTTTTGATTCCAACTATAATGAACTAATAATTTTACGCATATTATTACATGATTTTGAACATAAAAATCCATTAATTACAACCAAAATATTGTGAGGCCTAAAATCTTTGCAAGGCTTGGTTCATAATACATCATTGAGAGACTGAAATATAAATTTTTTATTTTATTCCTCACAATGTGATCCAGAATCATTTAAAGCTTCTAAAAATGCATGGGATAACCTAGGGAAACACATAGGCAATATGGGTGAGATAAAACTCCCAATAAAGGAATAAACATGATAATTAAACATAACATGTGAGTAAAAGGTAAAAAATGATATCATAAAAGAGTACCAGAGAGTAATAAAATGGTAACATAATATAAAAAATGGTACCATAATATCATGGAATCATTTTAAAATTAGAATTAAAATATAACATGACATTAAAATGAGTCTAGGATAACTACCTAGGAACTATCTCACGGTATACAATTTCTTATATTGGATTAGGTTAACACCATAATCCCATACATAAAATTTCATGAGACTAATAACATTATCCAATACATTGGAGCACTCTCTGGGAGTAACCATCATTATATGTTCATGATTTAAGTATACCAAAAAAAGGAAATCAATCATAATTCATATTATAATAATTATCCATTTAAATAAAATGGTTTTTATAATCTTGTCTCATATCATAATAAAAATAAATTTCATGATGAAGGCATTTTAGAGTTGAACAAAAGTCATGTATTACTCCATCAAAATAAGGTTAATATGCAATTTACATATGTGTGAGAAATATATACATAATTTCAAATAAATATGTAACATCCTGATTCCGGAAGCCACCCAGAGGTGCCCCGTACCCGGTTGGTCACATGGCCTCAAGAGCATTTCCCCAATGTCAGAGGCTACTAACTAGTAGTGAGGTCCTTGGGTGTGATAGTGGGGAAACTATTACCTCATTTGAAGAGTAACATAGTGGAATAGAAACAAACATACAATAGCAGAAGTAGTAAATACCCAAAAATAGTAAACATCAGAAGACTGAATAATAAACAACTGGAGAATATATATATATATAAAATGATGCATGATACATATGTCCAGGAAAACACAAAAACAAGTCACAATGCTGAATACAATAGTACTAAAACAAGGTAAAAAGAAACAAATAAAGACTCCTCAGCATCGCAAGCCTAAGATTGGTCCTATTCTCTCCAGCTCCACTGCAAGTCAAGTACCTGAAGTAGAAGGGTGCTTGCCCTTATCTATACCTGCAACAATATAATCTATTTGGGACCAAAATCATGAACCAAACAAGGTGTGAGACTAAATCCCAGTAGGCAACCACACGAAGGTCTATGCCTAACAGTCAGTGAAAATATGGCAGGTAAAAGTATGGAAAGCAGTAAACAGGAAAATACTCAGCAGTAAACAATCCACAGTCCGATATCAAGAAACAACTGAACACAACAGGTAACCCTCTGGGAAGTAATCACAGCCATCCCCTCTAGTCCAACCTAAAAAGTACAAGAAACCCTTTGGGCAGTGCACTCGTCCTAACCCCTCTGGTTTAGTCATAATAATTCATAAATACTCTCTGAGGAAGCACTCACAGTCAATTCCCCTTATAGTCTAAGGTAGTCAAGGACTCTTTGAGAAAGCTCACACAGTCAATTCCCCTTATATACCCAAGGTCACGAACTCTCTGAGGAAGCTCACTCGGTCAATTCCCCTTACAGCCCAATCCGTTCAAAGACTCTCTAAGGAAGCACTCACCATCAATTCCCCTTATAGTCTAGAGTAATCAAGGTAATTAGAGAAAATAAAGACTCTCTGAGGAAGCTCTCATGGCCCATCCCCTTATAGTCTAAAGTAGTCAAAGAGTCTCTGAGAAAGATCATTCAGTCTATCCTCATATAGTCTAAAGTAATCAAAGACTCTCTGAGGAAGCTCACTCAGTCAATTCCCCTTATATTCTACTACACCAGGTTCTCATGACCCTGTGTAAGTCAACGAGCATACCAATACAATATGGCCAAAGTAAACCTATATAATTACTTGGATAACAGTTTACAACATACCAGGCATGTCAGAATACAACTCTCCATCCTATAACAACATGCATGAAATATAGGCACGGTGGCCAAACTGGTTAAACTGGACCAAACGATCATAAACAAAACATGCATCGGAAAAAAATATAAAGCATAGAAAATCAACCCTATTCATATCCAATTAACCTCTACACAATCATACAAGAATGGTAGATAAACAATAGGGCTAAAATGGTAAACGTGCAATACCCCATTCATGGGTATGGGATGTTTTTTCACATAAAATTCAAAGACTTCCTACGGAAAGGCACAAACCACCTACCTTGGTGTTGGGTGATCGATATATGTGAAATTTGAGGCTTTAATCACCTTAGAACACCGAATATCTAAAAAAACATCTAAAACTTTCAACCCACAATATCTCATGAAAGAGGAGGAATTGGAAAACGATGCTCTAAGAGAAAAGAGAACTCACCAATGCGATTCCAATGCAACCGACAGTGTTTGATTAAGAGGACGAACACATGCTTGGGGGTTCTTCAAAGATTCACGGTCGTACAGAGCTCTCGGTTGAATGAGACCTAAAAGAAGATCGTTCTGGCGATTAGACGCTACCCCGAAGCATTTAATGAAAAAAAATACACGACATATACTTTTGAAGTACACAGTGTGTACTTTCCTTTTCCATATTCCGATTTAGGTGGCCTCCATCTCATGCCCACATGGCCGTGTGTGTGTCCATGACACGACCATCACACAGCCTCCTACGGTAAGGCAGTACATGATGTGTACTCATAAAGTACACGACGTGTACTTCTAAAATTTCCATAGTTACCTCTTTTTCTAAAAAATGACCAGAAAAAGAAAAAAATACCTGAAGGAAGATCCAGGTTCTTATGAACTTCCCCCCTTAAATAAATTCATCCCCGAATTTCCCTAGAAAGGCGTAGAAGAAGAAACCCCGAACAGCTCCGACCACTATGCCCGTACATCGGCCTCCCTCTCCCAAGTATTGTCCTGTACCCGACCGTGTTGCCATAGCACTCGTACTAGAGGAACAAACCAGCCACAGAGAACCTTTGTACTATGATCCACAATCCTGATAGGATTCTCCTCGAATGATGCATCCGCTTCGAGCTCAACCTCCTTAGGTTGAAAAACATGAGACGAGTCTAAAAAGTAATGTCAAAGCTATGAAACGTGGAAGACGTCATGCATAGCCCAATACCTCTGAGGTAACTGCAACCTATATGCAACCATCCCAACTCTCTCCAACACCTCAAATGTTCTGACGTACCTCGGTGAAATCTTACACTATCTCCTAATCCTCTTGTGCCCCAACCTTTGTGCGA
The DNA here is from genome assembly GCA_963277665.1 of Viscum album. Classification (NCBI taxonomy): domain Eukaryota; kingdom Viridiplantae; phylum Streptophyta; class Magnoliopsida; order Santalales; family Viscaceae; genus Viscum; species Viscum album. The sequence continues at coordinate 1,413,674,231 of OY728159.1, read as the reverse complement.
CACATAGGAAAACCTGATCCCCAACCTCAAACTCTAGAGGTCATCTCTGCTGATCAGAATAAGACTTCTGAAGAGACTGTGCAGTATCCATCCTATTCTGAATCAACTCTATCTGCTCTGTGGTCTAATGAACAACACGAGGTCCCAATAAGGCTGCCTCTCCTACCTCCAGCCAATATAAGGGTGATCGACATGACCTACCGTACAAAGCGTCATAAGGTTCCATTTGAATAGTTGCTTGAAAACTATTGTTGTAGGAAAACTCCATAAGAGGTATATGCTTCTCCCAAGAACCTCCAAAATCCAGAATTCATGCTCAGAGCATATCTTCAAGCACCTGAATCGTACGCTCGGACTAGCCATCTGTCTGGGGATGGTATGCTGTACTCAAAAGTACCTATGTGCACGGAGCCTTCTGAATCCCCTATCGGACCCGAGAAGTAAAATGCGCATCCCTGTCTGAAACAATGGAGTGTGGAACTCCATGAAGACGTACAATCTCTCAGATGTACAATCGTCCCATCTCATCAACATTGAAGGTCTCCTTGATCAGCAAGAAGTGAGAAACCTTCGTAAGTCTGTCAATGACAACCCATACTACATCATTCCCTCGAGGCGACCTCGGAAAACTGATCACAACATCCATTGCGACATCGTTCCACTTCCACTAGGGAATGAGTAACTGTTGTAGAAGTCCTGCTGGTCGCTGATGCTTCGCCTTCACCTGCTGACAGGTGGAACACCTCATGAAAAAACCCACAACATCTCTCTTCATACCTGGCCACCAATACTGACGGTGTAGATCGAAATACATCTTGGTGATGGCAGGATGAACTGCCCAAGCTGAGGAATGAAAATCCCGCATCAGCTCCTCGCGTATATCTGTTTCCACCCATACGCACCCCTAGAAACATAAGATCTCATCCTTTCCTATGGTCCATCTAAGAATAGGGTCCTATCCTGACACAAATTCCCGTATGACTAGGCCTTCAGAATCTGATAGCTGCCTCATTTGAACTCGATCAAGAAGGGTAGAGGTAACAGCTACAGAAGAAAGAAACGTCTGCCCCTGTCTATTGAGCACCTCCAAATGCATCTCAGAGAACAGATCCATAAGCTTCCACTCACTGCTGGCCTCCTGAACTGCCTGTATCTGAGTCCTCCTGATCAGTACATCAGCCACTACATTGCCTTTCCCAGGCGTATAGGCAAGCTCGAAATCAAAGGACCGTAGGTAATCAACCCACCTCCGCTGTCTCAAATTCAAATCACATTGGGTGAAAATGTACTTGAGACTTTTGTGGTTGGTGAAAACCACAAAATTCTCTCCCAGAATTTAATGTCTCCAACAACATAAGGCATGAACAATTGCTTCCAACTCGAGATCGTGCGTCGGGTAGTTCCTCTCATCTAGCCTCAACTGCCGAGACCTGTACACAATGACTCCATCTCCTTGCATAAGCACAACTCCCAGCCCGATACCTGATGCATCGCAGTAAATAGTATAGCTCTTTCCCGACTCTATAAAAATTAGTATCGGTGCTAAAGCCATCCTCCCTTTCAGCTCCTGAAAGGATGACTCACATGAATCTGACCACAAGAACATTTCACCCTTCTTAGTCAGACCATTCAGTGATGCTGCTAAGAGTGGAAAGTCCTATATGAAGCGCCTGTAGTATCCATCCAGCCTTGGAAAACTCCGCACCTCAAAGACGTTCTTCGGATGCTCCCAGGAAACTAATGTTCTCACTTTTTATGGGTCTACTGATACACCTGTCTTTGAGATAACATGACCCAAAAAGTGAATCTGATCCATCCAAAAGTGTCATTTTTAGAGGTTATCATATAACTGATGCTATCTCAGTGTACTCAGAATGATCTCAAGATGTGTGGCATGGTCATGTCGAGTGTGAGAGTACACCAAGATATCATCCATGAAAACAACCATTAAAGAATCCAAGTATGGATGGAACACTCGGTTCATCAGTGCCATGAAAACTACAAGCGCGTTCGTGGGACCGAACGACATAACCATATACTTGTATAGACCATACCTACTCCAGAAAGATGTAAGAGGTATATCAGATGGCACTACAAAAAAAGGACCGCTATAGAAGGGGTTATTTTTGACATTAGAAGGGGTTATAACCCCTTCTGAAGACATTAGCGGCGGTTATGAGGAATCGCTGCTAATGTGCCCGCCTACTGTTAGTAGAGGCGATATTAAGGAAGCGCTGCTAAATACGCGATGAATTTAGCAGCGTTTACATTAGAAGGGGTTTAAACCCCCTCTAATGTTGACCAAAATTTATAGTTATTAGAGGCAGTTATAGCCCGAACTTCCTCTAATAGAGGCATTAGGGGCAGTTTTAACCGCCCCTAATTGATGATTGCATTAGGGGCGGTTGTGTAAAACCGCCCCTAATGCTTCTATTTTTTTAAAACCCATGTTGTGAGTATCCCCAGTCCCGGTCACTGTGTGTCCTCCCCCCATCCCGTTCAGTGTGTCAGTCCCTCGGTATTCCCGTGTTCACCCCGGTATTCCTATGTCTCTGTGTGTCCTCTCGCGGTCCGTGTCTATATTCCTTTGTCAGACCACGGATATCCTGTCTGTCCTCCCCTGGTTCTTCCTGTCAGGCTCCCCAGGTATTCCCATGTCCCTCGGTCCGTGTCTGTCCCCGCGTCCCTGAGCCTGTCAACCCCATGTCCATCCCCCGGTCCGTTTGTCTATCCCCAGTTCAAGCATCATAGGTCCGTGTTTCTGTCCCCAGTTCAAGCGTCCCCTAGTATACCACCCCTGGTTTTCTCCTCTGTGACTGTCCTGGTCCAGCCCCCAGCCCCCTCTCGGTCCTTTTATTCAGAGGGTTTATAAAATTTATTAATAGGTGGGATTCGAACCTCGTTCCACTACATTTAAAGCCTACGACTAAACCACTACCCCACATCCCTTTTCTTTTATATACTACTTATATTATTCTATTTATATATATTAATAAGTTTATTAACATATAAATTATTTACATAATATATTTAAATTAATATAATAAGTTTATTAAAATATGCATATATATTAATAAATATATATATATTAATAAATTTACACATAATTTATATATTGCTGTATTTATATATAGTAATAAGTTTATTAAAATAGACATTATTAAAATAATATATTTAAATACATATAATAAGTTTATTAAAATAAGTATATATATTAATAAACATATATATATATATATATTAACAAATTTACACATAATTTATATATTATTGTGTATATATATATTAATAAGTTTATTAAGATAAATTTTTTTTGCATAATATATTTAAATAAATAACTTGTATCTATATTTATATAAATATAAATATATGTGTATATATATATTTTATACACAACTATATAAATTATATATTTACATATATTTAAATAAAATTATGTATGTATGTATTTATAAATACATTTATATCAAACACACACAAACGCAAATGTGTATTTATATATTTATTTGTAATTTTTTATATTTATTTGAATACACACACACACACACATATATATATATATATATTACCCAAATATATTATGAAAATATATATATACATATTATATTTATACGTACATAACTAATATATATATGACATATTTATATGAATATAATATATTATACATTTTATAAATACATTCATATATGTATACAATATATACTATAAATATATATATTATGAATTTTTAAAGAAAATAGTAGGGTTTCACAACCCCTTTGATCTCTTAAATTATAGGGGGTTTAACAACCCCCACTAATGTAAGACATTAGTGGGGGTTCAAGAGGGGATTTTGAACCCCCACTAATGTCTTACATTAGAGGGGGTTTTGAACCTCCTCTAATGTATTACATTAGAGGGGGTTGTGAACCCCCACTATTTTCTAAAAAAAAAACAAATTTCATATAACACACACACACACACACATATAACACCTCTAAAATCCAACTGAATATATGTATGTATGTATGTATGTATGTATGTATGTATGTAGCGCCTCTAACCGAATATATAGTGCAAGTAACTAAATATAAAACACCACTAATTATTAAAGTAGTGATAGTTTTAACGTAACCATCTCTAAAATCCAACTACATATTAAAAAAATGCTAAAAATTTTAGAGGGGGTTGTGAACCCCCTCTAAATTTGATGATTAGAGGGGGTTGTGCAGAACCCCCTCTAATGTTACAAAAAAATGAATTTAGAGGGGGTTGTGCATAACCCCATCTAAATAACCCCCTCTAATGTACTATTTTTTGTAGTGTGGTATAATGAAAAACTGATGATAACCGGACCTCAAATCGATCTTTGAGAACACCCGGGCTCCTCAAAGCTGATCAAAGAGATCATAAATCCTCAGTAAGGGATATCGGTTCTTGACCATCAACTGGTTCAACTTCCTACAATCTATGCAAAGCCTGAGAGTACCATCTACCTTCTTTTAAAAAAGAACAGGCGAACCCCAAGGAGAAGTACTGGGTCAGATGAAACCCTTTGCCTGCAACTCCTCCAACTGCTTCTTGAGCTCCTGTAACTCTGGTGTAGCCATCCTATAAGGAGGAATGGACACAAGTGCCACTCCTGGAACAAGCTCAATAAAAAATTCTACCTCACGATCTGAAGGAAAACATGAAAATTCTTCTCGAAATACATCCCTAAAACGATCCACTACTAGAGGAAAGTCTAACTGTGAAGTCCCCTGGTCATCCAGATATAGACTAGAAATATGGGTTGTGACTCCCCCTAACCCATGATGCTCTGGACCCACTCTACTCACCTGGACATCCCACTCACCCTTGTAAAGAAAAGATCCACACTCTGGTGATATGAAACTCACCCTACGACGATAGCAATCGAAGACTGCCTGGAAGGGAACTAACTAGTCCGTCCCAAGAATGACATCATATCCTGTCATCTCTAGGACATAGAGGTCCCATAGGAAGTGACACACACCAAACTCTAGAGGTAACTCCTCTCATTGATGTACACTATCCGTTCTAGTCCCCAACGGTGTGTCTAGTGTCAAGATATCGGCAGAAGAAAAGATACAGAGCCCAAGGATCTCCACAAAGTTACAGATATAAAGGTATGGGAAGCCCCTGTTTCAAAAAGAGAAGAAGCTAAAACTGAGGCAACTAAGATCGTACCTCGAACTGTAGAGGGTCCGGGATCCTGCTCCTGTTGGGTCTGCTCTACTATAAAGGTCTAGCCCGCTCCACAGCCCTATGACCCTGCCTAACCACTCTGAGCTGATCCACTCTGCTGTCACTGATAACCTGGAGACTGACCACCATATCCATGACCTCCACCTCGACCTGAACGGTCGGAAGAACTCCAGTTCCCAGACTGGGGAGAAACTGGTGGTGTTTCTCCTGAACGCGATGTCATAGAAGAACCCTGGTCACCAGCTGCTGGTGAGAAGATCTGATAGAACCGCTAAAGATGGACCATCTTGCCGCAAGATCGGTACTCCACTGGGTCTCTTGGGTAGTATGTCCTCATATGTCTGCCCTTACCGCACTGTTAGCACACCACTTGGCTACCATAAGATGCGTCCTACCTACTTTGATCTCCTCATGTAGACTTCCTACATCGCTTACTGCTATCTGTAGGAGGAACACTAACTCTAGATGTTGAACCGCCCGGGCTCACTACTCCAGAATCCTTCAAATTTCTCTATGTGATTAGAGCCTGGTTGACAATAGAGGATATGGAAGTCAACCTGAAGATGTTCACCTAAGATCAGATGTTGTGCCTCAGACCATCCTCAAACTTCTATGCAAGGAACAACTCATCACCTCCTGAAATAGGTGTGAAATGATGCAGATCTGTGAAGCGATAGGAAAACTCCATAACAGTAAGAGTACCCTGATCCAAACTCATGAACTCTCAGGATCGATTGGCCCTCAAGGTCTACGGATATAAGTAATCGCAGAAGATGTGCCGAAACTCCTCCCAACTCATACTCTGCTGGAATCCCACCTGTGAGATCACATCCCACCACCTCTTGGAAGAGTCTCGAAGCATGTAGGTAGCGAGCTTCACCCTATTATCTAGAGGTATCTCCAGATGCTTGAAAATAATCAACATGGCTTCTTGCCATTACTCTACATCCTAGGGTCCTCCATCCCATGAGAAAGTAGGAGGATGCTGCTGCTGAAAGACCCATGTCAATTCTACCATCAACGGGGAAGGAGGCAGCGCTCCCTGAAAAGTCTGCATCATCCACATGAAACCCTCTCTAAATAGTGAATCAGCACCCATGTCAGGTATAACTGTTGGTGCCAAGACTACCACAACTGGAGGATCTGTAGGAAGTCCTTGATCAACCACATCTAGTGTCTGATCGCCATCTGGAAACTGACGTACAACCGAAGGACGTATCGGTTGCATGACTCTGCAAGGTCAAGCGCACACCTTAGATCAAGATTAAAAGGAACTAAAACTCAGAAGTGAAAGAAGGGAATAGGAGAAAGAAAACATTCAAGTTTTACAAAATGTGACTACACAACGTGTATATACCCTACACGGCATGTTCCCACAAGCCATTCACATGGGCATGTACTCCTGCCTAAACTGGTCGTGTAACACCCCAAACACATGGTGTGTTGTTTATACACATGGCGTGTACTTGAACTCTATTCACCTACCTGAGTCCTTCTACACAACTAACCCACACAGTTCTCTTAAAACATGACTAAACGACGTGTTATTTCCAAACACATCATGTACTAAACAAGCTTCAGCGACCCGTGTTGTTAGTTACACGACCAGCTACATGGATCACTCTACACAGTGTGCTCTAGGTAGACACAGTGTGTAGTTAAAGGATTTCTCCGACCCATGTTTTTTGTTACACAATTGGATACAAGGTATCTACACACGGCGTGCACATCCAGCACACAACGTGTTTTACCAAGATTTTCACAACCCTGTGTCTTTTTTCACATAGTTAGTGACATGGTTAAGGACTACATGATGTGTACATACAGTACACGGTGTGTACTCAAGAAAAACAATTGTTCCTTCCCGAACAGAAGGACACACGGCGTGTGTTTCAACATTACACGTCATGTAATATGGGCTTTCCGGACAATAAGCCTCAGAAACTACTCCGGAGCCCAGAAAACACTAAAAACAAACATTTTAGTGCCAAATTCTGATCCATGAGGGCCCATAATCCCCGCGAATGAAAGTTTGGCATCTTATGCATGTTATAAACAAGCAAGTCAAAGCAGTGATCCGCCAAGTTCTGGTCCATGAGGGCCCATAACACTTCAGGAACAAAAAATTGGCATTCATTCCAGAAAAAAAATTACACAAACAACATTCTACCAAATAACAGGTATTTTATCAAGGAATATATCACAACAACATGCATACTCTACACAATATCTATCACAACAACATGAAATTGCTAATGCACCCTAAATGGCATGGAAAAATGCATGACATGTGATTTTCTAGAAAGTTCCTATATAATGCATGAGATGGAATACCCTCATCTTATCGGGTTGCAACAGAAATTGAACCTCAATAATATCAATGATAACAGCACAATACATGTGAGTCACCCAACAGTGAAAATCAAATCAACTGTAAAATTGAAAAACTAGAAAAATTGCAATAACGATGTAGATTGGATTTTCCCTGTACACGGGTTAGCTACTACTAAGGACAACCTATTACCAAGTACCTATTCCATCCTATCCCTGAATATAGGCTCCAAACAGTAATTCAAGAGAAAATAATTCCTCTGATACCACTTGTAACATCCCGGTTCCAAAATCCACCCAGAGGCGCCCTATACCCGGTTGGTCACATGGCCTCAAGCGCATTTCCCTGAACGCCAGAGGTTGCCGACTAGCAGTGAGGGTCTTGGGTGTGATAGTGGGGAAACTATGCCCTCATTGGTAGAGTAACACAACATAGTAGAAACAAACATACAATAGCGAAAGCAGTAAATACCCAACAATAGTAAATAGCGAAAGACTGAATAATAAACAACTGGATCACACATATATATAAAATGATGCATGATACATATGTCTAGGAAAAAATACAAACAAGTCACAATGCTGAATACAACAGTACTGAACCAAGGTACAAAGAAACAGATAAAAACTCCTCAACATCGCAAGCCTAAGCTTGGTCCCATGCTCTCCAGCTCCACAGAAATTCAAGTACCTAAAGTAGAAGGGAACTTGCCCTTATCTATACCTGTAGCAATATAATCTGTTTGGGCCCAAAAGTATGACCCAAACAGGGTATGGGACTAAATCCCAGTAGGTAACCACTCGAAGATCTATGCCTAACAGTCAGTGAAAATATAGAAGGTAAAAGTACGGAAAGCAGTAAACAGGAGAGTACTCAGCAGTAAATAATCCACAGTTTGATATCAAGTAACAGCTAAACATAACAGGTAACCCTCTAGGAAGTACTCACAACCATCCCCTCTGTTCCTACCTAACAAGTAAAAGAAACCCTCTGGGCAGTGCACTCGGCCTAACCCCTCTGGTTCGGTCCTAAGAATTCATAAAGACTCTCCGAGGAAGAACTCATAGTCAATTCCCCTCATAGTCTAAGGTAGTCAAGGACTCTATGAGGAATCTCACACAGTCAATTCCCCTTATAGCTTCAAGTTCATAGACTCTCTGATGAAGCTCACTCGGTCAATTCACCTTATAGCCCAGGTCGTTCAAAGAATCTCTAAGGAAGCACTCATCGTCAATTCCCCTTATAGTATAGAGTAATCAAGATAATTCAAGTAAACAAAGACTCTATGAGAAATCTCGTATGACCTATCCCCTTATAGTCTAAAGTAGTCAAAGAGTCTCTGAGTAATATCACTCGGTCTATCCCCTTATAGTCTAAAGTAATCAAAGACTCTCTGAGGAAGCTCACTCGGTCAATTCCCCTTATAGTCTACTATACCAGGTTCTCACAGTCCTGTGTAGGTCAACTAGCATAGAAATACAATATGGCCAAAGTAAACCTATATAATTACTTGGATAACAATTTACAGCATATCAGGAATGTCAGAATACAACTCTCCATCCTACAACAACAGAAATGGAATACAGGTAATGTGGTCAAACTGGCTAAACAGGACCAAACAGTCGTAAACAAAACATGCATGGTCAAAACATCCAAAGCATAGAAAATCAACCCTATTCATATCCAATTAACCTCTACACAAGCATACAAGCAGGGAAGGCAGACAATAGGAATAAAATGGTAAACACGCAATACCCCGTTCATGGGTATTGGGCGATTTTTCACATAAAATTCAAAGACTTCCTACAGAAAGGCACAAACCACCTAACTTGGTGTTGGGTGATCTATATATGTGAACTTTGAGGCTTGAATCACCTTAGAACTCCGAAGATCTAAAAAAACATATAAAACGTTCAACCCACGATATCTCAAGAAAGAGGAGGAATTGGAAAATGATGCTCTAGGAGAAAAGATAACTCACCGATGCGATTCCAACACAACCGACAGTGTTCGATTTGGAGGACGGACGCACGCTCGGGGTTTCGTTAAAGATCTGCGGCCGTACGGAGCTCTCGGTCGAACGAGACCTAAAAGAAGATCGTTCTGGTGATTATACATGACCCCGATGCATTTGATGAAAAAAACAAAATACATTGCGTGTACTTTTAAAGTACACGTCATGTACTTGCCTTTTCCATACTCCGCTTTAGGTGGCCTCCATGTCCCCCCACACGGTTGTGTGTGTGGCCATGACACGGCCAGCACACGGCCTCCTGCGGCAAGGTAGTACACGACGTGTACTCATAAAGCACACAACATGTACTTCTAAAATTTACAGAATTTACACTTTTTCTAAAAAACGACCAAAAAAGGAAAAACATACCTGAAGGAAGATCCGGGTTCTTACAAGATCCATAACAAAAAAAATTTGGTCATTGTTGAAAATGTCTTTAAAAAATTACATGTAATACATCTTCAGAAAAATAACCTTTTAACTTTGAAAATAAATGTTAATTTTTTTCCAGATTATTAGGATAAACATTTCATTTGAAATTAAAATTGTAAAAATTTAAATGATTCTTGAAATTAATGAGTGTTCAAGATCATGGGATGGTTCCATTCATGTTTTATATGTTAAAAAAGAGAATCCTTCCACATTTTTAAGAAAAGTCAAAAAGTTCCATGTTTATAAAATTATAAGAAGATTCCATTTTTAAAAAATATGTATAAATAAAAAAAGGGTAAAAACGACATTGAAAAATCATTATGGAATATTAATAACATTAATGAATAAAATTTTAGTAAATATGGATTGGAAGAAAAAATATTTTCAATTGAAGATATAAATGAAGTAATCCTTTTTTTAAACATTTTTCTAATCCATTTTAAGTATAAAAGTGTTGAAATTTTTACTGTTACATGAAAATTTCATTAATAAATATATGATAATAAAATGAATTCTTTTTATTACATAATGAAAAAATAATTTCCTAAAAGGTAAATTCAATCATAAAAAATCCCAATTAAAATGATATTAAGACATTAACCTGTACCAATTTGGTAACATTTGAATCATGATTTCCATGAATGAAGTAAATCAATTTTAACTTAAAATACCATTAATTATTAATTTTTCATGATATATTATGTTATGGGGAATTATAACCACCATTTAAAATAAATTATGTTCATAAAATAACATTTATCTCAAAGTAGGGTGTTTTGAGATGAAACCATTACCTTGAGTCCATAATTTTTCATGTATTTATTTTATCACTTGTATAATCTACTAATAAAAGTTATTTTTTTCTTAAAATCCTTTAACTTTGTTAATACCTTATAAATAAAGAATTTACTTCATTTATCTTAATAACATATTTAATTACATATTCATTTATGTCCATATTGGGCGTTTTGAGGATGCTTAGTTCATAATTTATAAAAGTTATCAGTGTGTTGACTAGGGAAAACCATGAAATAATTAACATTTTAATTAATAAATTACTCTTTTTAAAATTCAAACAAAATATAGTTATGAAAAATTAACTAAGGTACAATCATATAGGTGATATTCCATACATACACATGTGTAACATTTCCATTTTTCAATGATCTAGTTGGAATTAAGGTAGGTGTTATTTTATATTTAAAAAATGATAATAATTTCATAAATAACACATTTTTTCTTTAAATACACTTACATATATCATCCATGTGATTCACTAATAAAAAGGAGAATCACATCGTTTCGTGAGTCAATAGTCCTCCATATACACAAACAACATTATCATTTTTACATAAATGGTAAGGTATGAAATTATATGAATTATTAATTTTACATAATAATAATTATTATATCATTTATATCTTATATAAATAATTAATCCATCATCATGAATATAAATTAGTGGTGATGATTGAAAATGAATTACATTGATTTACGTGGTGGTAGTTCTCCGTACACATGATTAATGGTTTCGTTTCCCATTTGATGTTTATGGAGATAAATTTAGGGTATTATATTAACATAATGACATCTTATTGTATTTTATATTCTTAGGTTATTATATGATAATGATTTAGTAGGATTTTACGGAGGTGGAATAATAAAAAACACAAAGATTCTTGTTTATGAACACTACCACTTCTTCAGACCACCTCAATAGTATTATAGAATAATCCTCCTGAGATTTGGTTTATGATCAAACCATGTACTCTAGGATGTAGGGTGGGAAGTAAAGAATGAGTTTTTGAGGAAATGGTTGTGGAATGGATAGGATAGTGGGATCCCTTTTATAAGGGGGGGAGAGTGACATTCTTTTTAATACCCAATACTATTCAATAATAGGATTCCAATCTCAATCCATGTGTATCCAAAATTAAAAAATAAAGAATTTTAGGAGATATAAGTCAATTCCAGACCTCTACTATTCAAAATAAATCTCTTTTAATCATGTTATATGATTTTCTATTTAGTTTATCCTCCTAGAAAATAGATTTTTATATTAACCATTGTAACATATTTTTAATATTTTTATAATTCATTATGAAAAAAATTATATTTAACTTATTATATAATATAAATTATTAATATTCAATATATTTATTCAATTTTATTAAATTAAATTCATAGAAGTGGAATGATATAATTTAATATTCTTCCCAAAAATATGTTGAAAGAACAAAAAAATTATTTTTCAAGCATAAGATGATATTATAATAACTATATGACAAATAATAATAATTAAATTAATTCCAATAAATTTTTATAGATTTATAATATATAAATTTAATTTAAATAATTTATAATTAGGGTTTATATTAATTATTTAAAAATTATAAAAATTATGCACTTCAAAACAGTTTGTTGAAAAATGTGTTTAAAAAACAAAAATAAACTTATATTAAAATACATTATAAATATTATTTAAACACAATTGAGTGGATGAAATATAACTAAATAATACTTAATTTTATTCTAAATAATATTAAATTAATAATTTTACATTAAAATTTATAAATTTAATAAAAAATGATAGGTTTACAAAAATTAGTATTTTTCACTATTCACTGAAAAAATCAAAATTATAAAAAAAATCAGAAAATTTCACTGTAAGATAATATAGATTTTCTAATATAAAAACTGATTTCAATTTTATTAAAAAATATTTCTAAATTTTTAATAAATTAATTACAATATTTACATTCAAATATCAATTTACATTATTTTTATGGGAATATATTTTTATGGAATAAAATAACTTTATTAAAAGTTGAGTGCTTATTAAAAATATATCAAAAAAATTATTTAAATTTTATGTATATTTAATTAATAAGTTAATACTATTCAAGCTAACCAATTTAACACCTATTTTAAATCAATCATGTTTCTATTATAATATTTTAATATTATATCACGGTTCATTTAAACTCAGTGTTGTGTGTCGTATACACAATTTAATATAGTGTTCTTTTAAAAATATATAGTGTTAAATTATAACCTTATTAAATATGTTATTTCCTACATGTTTGAACTTATTCTTCCTAATAAATGGTTTGACATATGAAAATTTCCTTTATGGTAAGCCAACATCATAATAGTCTTAATAAAACATTCTTTTAAAATAAGGAAAGAAAAGTATGATTATCATATCGAATAAAACATGACTAGGTTTTCATGTATGAGAAAATTAGTGGGAAGTGAAAATATGGAAATGGAAGAAAATTTTAAACAAAAATGGAGAGTTATATAGGAAATTGATCATATAAAACTGAATGATCAATAAAATTTTAATAACCATAAAACCATAAATTTGTGATGAATTAAAATATAATTGATTAATCAGATATGAAGGTAATAGAGTATCATTTTTGTATGAATATCCTTTTCCTATAGTTAAGGTATTATTTTACTATCATGATATACAATACTATATAATATATATACATGATATCATTTAATTTCATATACAAAATTTTATCCTTTGGTTGTTCATCGATCTCTTTCCACATCACCTATTACTATACAGAATGAATATCCAATATTTATTTTTTATGCATGAAGAATTGAAATTAATTTTAATGGGATATTAAGATATATAATAGTTTACAATACATTCCCCTCATATTTATTAAAACCAAAATGAACAGTATATGGTGAGATAATTCCCAAAATAAAAATGAATATATTAATCACCAAATTTCATTAATAAAACCAAATTGTTAACAAAAACAATTCCTTAAATTAATAACCCTATATCCCAAATAACCTCTAAAACCTCAAAATTAATTAAGTTATTAAACCCAAAGGCTATCTCATACACATCAATACGTATCTCAAAAATCATAATAGAATTATTCTAGAATAATCATTAACATTAAACATAAAGGTTATATATATCTCAAACCAACAAAAGATTTCCAAAAATATCATTTATCACCTCATAATCCTAATAATTAAAAGAATTATGATCCTATAATATGTTTTCTGAAATAAACATAATATTTATCCACCAAATTTTTTATGAAAAAAAATCCTATACTAACCAGGACATCACATAGGCTAGTGGAAGGCACTGCATCTTTGTCACTATTCTATTGTGAGGTCATTCCCTATAGCCTTTCCAGATACGATGAGTTATCACTTGGACTAAAGATTTTCCATTTCATAAAACTATATTAATATAGTCCCTATAGTATTCAAACAAATTTTATAAATCCTCAAAATCATTAAATTAGTTTTTAACTACTAAAAAAATCCTTTACAGATTAACTTTCCCAAAAAAATAAAATAATAATAATACAATATTATTACATTAACATCAAAAAAAGGTGAAACCTTAAAGGATAAAAATATAATTAAAATTAAATCCATAAAATATAATGTCATTTTTCATCATTTTTTAATAAAACCCATACTAAACCCAAGGGTTATATTATCATAATTGTCTTCCAAGATACTCTTAATCATATTTGAATTCCCGAACATATAACCTCAAAAGAGTTATTTATGCATTTTTAAACATGATAAATGTTAGACATATAAACCCAATACACTTTTAGTATAATATGGGTCATCCATGATTGTCATCTATTCATCTCCTTCCTGATTGTTTGTAAAGATATTGTGAATTTCCAAAAATATTTCCCCTGGTTATATCCAATTAGGTGTGATAGAGTACCCATTATTTCACACCTAGTGATGATCGAGTCAACTCTCAATGTTGCCTATTCAAAGTTACTACACCAAGATAAAACTATTCCAAATAAGAATCCACTTGTAATATCCAAACAAGGATATAATTTCATGGATACCACTCTCTCTATCATTCACTAAAATTCAATGATATTTTACAATACGTTTTCTTATCAGAATTATTATCCATACACTTATCCTTAGGGTACATACTGATGATTCCTGATCATAGTTTCCAAAGGTTAACTAAAAATTTGATATGATACTAACTATATGATCCTGAACATCTTACATATATTATTAAATGATTTTTAATGTAAACATCAATTATTTATAACCCAAAGAATGTGAGGCCTAGTGTCTTTGGATGAATAGGTTTTTAATACATCAAAATGAGAATAAAATAAAACTTTATATTTTTAAACATAATGAGAGTGAATATCATTTTGATCTCATAATACTAAATGGGATAACCTTGGGGATCACATAGGAAAGAATAAATGAGCTAAAATTACCAGTAAGGGAATAAACAAGATAACAAAACATAATGTTTGAGTCAAAGGTAAGACATGATATCATTAAAGTGAATTTTCTATATTAACCATATAGAAGAATAAAATAATGAAAATGGTATGAAAAGATCATACAATCATATTAAATTTTTCAGAAATATATAACTTGAAATAAACATGAGTCTAGACTAACTTCCTTTATTGTATCACATGGTAGAAAAAGTCACATAATGGATTAGTTTCACTATCTAATCCCATACATGTTGTATCATGATACCAAAAATAGTACCTGATGCATTGGAATTTTGTCTGGGTGAACCCATCATAACATTTTTGTGATTTATGTGTGCCACAAAACAAATTCAATCAGAAGGGATAACAAAAAATTACCCATAGAATAAAAATAGGATGCATAGCCTTGTCTCATATCAAAATCAATAGTAATTTCATTGTGAAGGAATTTGAGAGATGAAAATAAGGAAATTATTACTAAATCACCATAAGTGAGAATAAAATATGTATATATGAGTGTGAAATATATACATAATTTATAAGTATTTCATTTCATCAAAAATTTTAATCACTGATGAAAATATCATTAAAATATTACATGTAATACTTTTTGAGAAAAATACCCTTTTTTATATTTAAAATCACTTTTTAAAAAATAAATTTCCCGAATATGAGGATTTTATTTCATTGAAATGAAAAATGTTAAATATTAATTGATTCTTTAATGAAATGAGTGGTCGTGATGGTGGGTAGTTTCCTTTCATGTTGAGTACATTGAAACAATGATTCCACTAATATTTTCATATGAAAAGTCAAAAAGTATTTTTTTGGAAAAAAAGTAATATTAACTTTAAAAAAATTTACAAACCCATTAATTGGTAAATTTTAATTTAAAATATCATTGGATAATATTAAAAACATTATTGGAAACATCTTTATAAAATATGGATTTGGATGATAGAGGATTTTTGACCAAAGAGAGAAATGAAGTTGGCTTTTCATAAAAACATTTTCACAATAATAATATGTAACAATGGAGGAAAATTGTATTATTACATGAAAATTTCATTAATAAAAATATTATAATAAAAATAATTGGTTTTATTAAACAATGATCAAATAATTTCCTATAAAGGAAATTCAATCATAATTAATCTCGATAAAAATGAGATTGAAACATAAACCCTTACTAGTTTGGTAACTTTTTAATTATAAATAACATGAATTAAGTAAATAAATTATAACATAAAATACCATTATAATTTAATGATTCATGATATAATACTTAAATTGGTGGTATATAAACTGTTTAGATGAAATTAGGTACATAAAAAAACATTTATCTCAACGAAGGATGATTTGAGATGAAACCCTTACATTGAGTCCATGTTTTGCTATGCATTCCTTTTATCTTGAGTATAATAAACTTATTTAAATTATTTATACTCATCAGAAAAATTTTAAGGTTTAATAAATTATACATAAAATATTTATTTCATTTATTTTAATGAATATTTTCATTACATAGTTAGTTATGTCCTCATCATATGTTTTGAGGATGCTCAGTTCATAATTTCAAAAATGGAATTGGTGTATTGACCATGTTTAAAGGGGTAATAAATCCATTTTATATTTATTAAAAATAATTTACTAATTATCATTATTGCACATAATATAATTTTAAAAATAATCCTGAATTATTATTTTTAAATATGAACTACATCACAATCATGGGGACGGTAGGCCATACATAAGCATGTTTAACGTTTCCATTTTTGAATGATCATGATAGAAATAAGTTATGTCTTATTTTAAAATTATTTAATCATAATATCATAAAAAATTTCATATTTTTTTAAATACAATTACTTATACCATCCATGTGATGCATTAATAAAAAATCAATCACATCGCTTCGTGAGGTGGTAGTCCACCGTACACACGAACGACTTTATCATTTTTCCAAGGATGGTATGGTAAAAAAGTATATGTTGTATTAAAATTATATAATGATTACTATTTCATCAATTATTATATAAATATTAAATCCATCATCATGAACATTCATGAGAGGTGATGTTGGAAAACTAATTACATCCATTCACAAGGATGTAGTTTTCTATACACATGATCGATGATTATGTATCCCATTTAATGAAATTTGGAATAGATATAGGATATTCCATTAATATATTAACATATTATTATATTTTATATAATTATGATATTATATGATCAATATTTATTATGATTTAATAGAGGTGGATGATTAAATAAAATAAAGATGCTAAGTTAAGAACGTTACATGTTCTTAATACCTCCTCTATAGGATTACACCTAAATCCATACAAGATTTTTTATTTCATAAATAAATGGTAATTAGGTTGTGGATAGGGAATTAAGGTAGTGATTTGAGAAGGTCTTATAATAACCAATGGGTTTTAAGTGTGTAAATGAGATGAGAGGGGGTTCCATATTATAAGAGGGGAGGAGTGGCATTTATGTAAATACACAAAACTAGTCAATAATAATACATTACTCTCAAGCCATGATCCTCCAAAATATTATAATAATAGTGTGTAGAAGATATAATTACATAAATACACCATTAAAAAGAAACATTTTTTTAACTATGTTATTACATTTACCTCATTAGTTAACCCCCCGGTTAAACCGATTTTAACAGTTAGTGTAGAAATAATTTTTCCCTATTTTTACAAGTAATTATGACAAAAAAATTTAAGTTAACCATATTATATAATATTAATTTTTATTATTCAAAAATTTAATTCCATTTTATCTAATTTAATTCACATATGTTTGAGAATTAAATTTAAAATTAAAGCTGTAGATGTTTCGAAAAAATGGTTTTATAGGAAATGAAATTGTCAAGCATAAGATGATTTTATAATAACTAAATGAAAATTAATTATATTTAAATTAATTTAAATTAAAATTCATAGATATATAATATATAAATTTCATTTAAATAATTCCTTATTAGTGATTTTGTTAATTAGATAAAAAGTTAAAGTACTATAAACTCTAAAAAAACATTCAGAAAAAAATGTGTTTTAAAGACAAAAATATAATAATATAATATTTGAGTATAAATATGATTTAAATTTAATTAATTAGATTAAATACAAATAAAAAATACTTATTCTACATTAAATCATTTTAAAATTTAACGGGACATTGAAATTACATATTTTATTAAAATAAAATGATAGATTTACCAAAATCTATATTTTTCATTATTCATAGAAAAAAGAAACATTTTCAAGGAAATACTAAAATTTCACTATAAGTTAAAATAGATATTATGATTTAAAAATTTAGGTTCATTTTATAAACAACATTTCTAAAATATCTATATATTAGTTATAATATATTCTTAAAAAAGAAATCAAAATCATTTTTGAAGGAAATGTTATTTTTATAGAAAAAAATATAATTATTAATAGATGATTGATTATTATGAATTTATCAATAAAGTATAATAGTATTTATACTTATATTTCATAATGTTAAAATACTATTCATACCCACCAATTTAAAAATAAGGGTAAATCAGTCACATTTATATAATTATGTTTTAATATTATATCACGATCATCATCTGGAGATGGAGGAGTTTGAAAATAAAGGGAGCGCGAACCCTAGATCGGGTATACCTGTTCCCGTTGATGAATCAGGAAAGAAAGTTGACTGTCAGGCTGGGGCTATGGATTGCGTTGGGCATAAGGATCTCTTCAGCCTTTGTGCAAAGAAAAAGCCTGATGTGCTTCAGGAGGCAAAATCAAATAGGATCTTTGTAGATGTTGTTAAAGGTGTGGGAAATATCTCTTTTCTTGATTGTGAATCTGCAACCTCGGGACGAATTATACGAAAAGGAAGTGTTGCACATGTCTCTGCGAATCAGAATGCGGTTGAATAAAAAATTAATCTATGAAGATACTCAATTATTTCAAGAGTGGTAATTCCCAAAGGGGTGAAGCCATGGAAGTTTAGTGAGCTCACGATGAGTATTATTGAAATTTGGGGTTTTACTGAATGGAAGATGACAACAATGGGCCGTGGATTCTACCATATTATTTTTCCATCCGATGAGTTCAAGCGGCATGCCTGGAGTCTTGGCTCCGTCCTTATCAAGCCGGGTTTTCTTCAAATCCATGAATGGGACTGGAATTTTGATCCCAACACTGTGAAAAATACCTTCGCACAAATTTGGATTCAGGTGTGTAATCTGAATTGGATTTATTGGCATCCTCAAATTCTTTGGGAGATTGCCTCATTGGTTGGAAACCCCATTTGGCTTGATAAATAGACTGATCATCCTACCTTTGGAAATTATGTGAGAATATTAGTTGCGGTCGATATGGATATCACTCTAATTGAGGAAGTGGTGTTTAATACTCAAGATGACAGTCACATCCTTGGTATAATCTATGAGACAAAGGTTAAATTCTATTTTAATTGTCACTTATTTGGTCATACCCTCTCGGAGTGCAACCGAAATAAAACCTGCAATATTTGTAAGGTTCGAGGCCATGATGATGAAAACTGTAGGAATAGAAAGAACAAGGAAATGGAATTCAAGGATGGTTGTAATCTCAATGGTGATGAGGAATCTCTTAATGATCCTTCCAAAGCCTCTATAAACGGTGGTATGGTGGGTGATAAAGGCCCTATGGATAATAATCTCTTTGAGGAAGCTGATGAAAATGGTGAGAAGACTAGTACTGAGATTGATGAATGTTCTACGGAACCTATATTGGGTCACATTGGCATTAATACTTCTAAATGATTATAAATTCCTACTGTGGTCCCTTCAAATGGGGATGGTTCAAGGGAAAATGAAGGGAGACAACTTCAGGATGCAGATAAGGTCATTACCCCCACTGATTCTGATGCTACTGTGGTGTTTGCTGAAGATCATGATGTAAAACCCGGTGAAGGGATACATTTTCAAGATGATGACCTGACTGATGTCCCTGGCATTTCCCATACTGATCCAAATATTGATGATATGATTTGTGAATAACATGATGAAAAACCTACTATAGATCTAGATAATCTTGTGAATCAAGGCCATGATGCCGGTCCTAGAACAGATCCTCCTATGACTCAAGGTCTTGTTGAAGGCCCTGGAATGAACCCTGATCATGATGCAGTTCTAGATTCTGCTTCTGTTTAACTAGGGGAATTCTCACAAGTCCATATTTCTAAGGCTGGAAAAAGAAAATTACCTTCTAGCCTTTTTCCTGTTCAAGCTGATTTGACTAACAAATTCTCCCTGTAAAACTCGATGGGGGAGGATACTGGACCTGAAATTACTGATCAAATACCAGTTACTGCTGATGGTACTGGAATTCTTCCCTCTGATAATGATGCCAAACAGATGAAAGATGTGCCTATCACTAGGATCAGGTCAAAAAAATGAAGATTCTCTTCTAGAATTGTCAAGGGATTGGGAATACTCCCATGGTCAGATCCCTTAGACATCTTATTATGATCAATAAGACAGTATTAGTTGCTATTGTAGAGCCAAGGTTGAAGTTTGAGAATTATATCTCCTTTAAATGGGATTCTATGGGATATTCCCTCATTGCAATCAATCAATTCAATGGGAATTCTGAATCTCTATGGGTACTAAAACATGACAGTGTTGTTGTTAATTCTCATTTTGACCGATTTTCAATCTGTCGCTCTTTCATGTTGTAATAATAATGTCTCTCTTTCAGTAACTTTTGTTTATTCCTTCAACCTTTACACAAGAAGAAGATCATTTTGGAGAAATTTAGTTGATATTTCTAAGTATGATGAATAGTTGGGTTCTTCTTGGTGATTTTAACACAGTTCTGAGGCCTGATGAAAAAACTGGCGACTACATCTATCGTGCTTCAACCTATGGTTTTTTAACTTGAATTTATAAATTTAGTCTTGATGAGGTTCCCATTTCTGGTGCTGACTATACGTGGAGTAGATACACTATTAATGGGATACATGCAAGTAAATTGGATAGGTGCTTTGTGCAAGTGGATGATAGGAATGGGGCGATTGATGTGGCTGAAAGAACCCTACCACAACCACATTCTATTCACAATCCCATACTTCTTGATGTCTATCTCAATAAATCAAGGTCATCCCCTCTTCCTTTCAAATTCAATAATGCTTGGCTTGTTATTCCTGGGTGAAGAGAGATTGTTTTGGATGCTTGGAAAAGTGTTTACTTGGGTAGCTCATCGCACATTCTATGTTGTGAATTGAAATTAGTTAAGGAAAGGCTGAAGCAATGGAGTAAGGAGTCCTTCTTCTCCCTTGATAGTGATATCAGAGAGGCCAAAAATACCCTATTAGAAATTCAAGATACTAATATGTCTTAAGATGTTCCCTCTCCAGAGGAATTATATGCTGCTTCAAGTCTGGACAATTTGTTGGCTCTTAAGGAAAAACTGGTTCAATATTAGGTGGTTAAAGGAAGGAGAATAAAATTCAAGACTCTTTCATTGCATTAACAAGGAAAAAAAGTCCAAGAGGAGTCTTAATTCTCATAGCATTGATGGAAATATTTTTGATTCAGAGAATGATATTGTTGATACTGTGACAACTTACTTTTCAAAGTTGTACTCAGATATTAGAAATGATAATTCTGATAAAATCATCCAGTGCTTTGACCCTTCTATTGAAGATGATCAGAATAAGAGGCTTGTTGACATACCTAGTTCAAAATAGATACACAATTCCCTTTTCTCACTGAAAATTGATAGTGTTTCAGGTCTAGATGGCTTTATAATAAATTCTTCATGTTTTACTAGGATATTGTGCACACTGATGTTACAAATTCCATGAATGAATTTTTTAGATAATCTTATATGCCTTTTGGGATGAATTAAAACTTTGTTGCCTTAATTCATAAAAAGGAGAATGCCTTGGACGTAAAATATTTCAGACCTTTTTCTATTGGGAATACAATACCATAGGTCATTAGTAAAATTATGGCTCAACGGTTGGGTGAAATTACTAAGGGGCCTATCTCTGGGAGTCAGTTTGGGTTTGTATCAAGGAGAAACATAAAAAATTGTCTTTTTACTGCCTTTGAGTGTGTGAAATCTATGAAGAGAAAGGTTAAAGATGGAAATATGGCCTTAAAAATTGACATTTCAAAATATTTTGATACCATAAGATGGATATTTCTGTTCACTATTCTCAAAATTCATGGTTTCTCATTGAGGTTCATTGATCTAATTGGATCCATTCTCTCCAGTGCAAGGCTATCTATTCTGGTCAATGGATCTCCTAGAGGATTTTTTCAATGATCAAGAGGGGTCAAGTAGGGCGACCCTCTTTCTGGTATCTTGTTTTCTTTTGCTGAAGATTATTTAAGTTGGTGCCTCACTAATCTTGCTAATTTTGGATGGTACCAACAAATAAAAATTGGAAGGGATTTGTGTGCTCCTTCACACATACTTTATGCTGATGATATCTTTCTTTTTGGGAAGGCTAGAAATGGTACCATATCTTGTATTAAAGGAATTTTATCACATTATGAAGAGGTCGTAGGTCAGGTTATTAATTGGTGAAATTATTCTGTGTTTTTTGGTGACGAAGTTATTATATCAAGGCAAAACAGAATTGCGATGAAGCTAGGAGTTAAAAGGGGATCTCTACCATTTACATACCTTGGTGTACCAATTTTTTGGGGCATATTAAAAATATGTCATTTAGAAAATATTGCGTTGAAAATCACCAATCAATTGTCAAGATGGAAAGGGAAAAATATGTCTCAATCTGGGAGAATATGTCTGGTAAATTCAGTGATTACTTTAATGTTTGTTTACTCATTTTCTCTGTATATGTGGCCAAGATCTCTAATTAAAGAGTTAAGTGGCAGAATTAGAAACTTTTTCTGGACCAGATCAATTCATGAGAAGATATTGGTTATAGTTTCCTGGAAAGACTGTATTAAGCCAGCATCAATGGGAGGGATTGGAATTAAAGACATCAGGATCTTCAATGACACTCTGATTAAAAAGTTCTCCTGGAAAATTATTTCAAGTCTTGACCCCTCTATGGAGTTTCTAAAAATTAGATTTATTGGAAAATTATAGAATGGATATGTCAATTATATGATATCCTCTATCTGGACTGCTATAAAGCAGGACTATTCTGATCTTATGGCTTGCTCAAAATGGATGGTCTGTAAGCAGTCCAATATGAATTGTTGGACCACCACTTGGTTATCCCAACCCATTTGTGATGAGATTGTCATTTCATAATCTCTTAAGATCAAATCAATTGCTGATTTTTGTGCAGATCTGAAGCTTACTCAAATATTTCCTAACCACCTGCGCATGGAAGTCATGAGGTATTACTTTACTGATTATGATGTCCTGGTGTGGATTCCCAATCTGAATGGCATTTTCAACACAAAGGAATGTTACAATTATCTTTATGGTGACTCGATGCATCCCCCAAGCTGGGTTATGGGTTTTAATAAACCTTTTATTCCCCCTTCACAGTCTCTGCTTATCTGAAAAATATGAAAAAATAGTCTCCCACTGCAGTATTTTTTTGCAACGTATTGGGTTGTCTCTCACCTCAGTCTGCTCTCTATGCTTGGAGGCAGATAAAACCATATCCCATATCTTTATTTCTTGAAAACTCACTAGCAGGATCTGGTATTATATGCATGATATTTTTCACTACTGATTTCATTTTCAATCGGTTTATGGATTAATGATGGCCATTGGTAAGGCTAATCTTAGTGATCAATTTCATGATCTTCTTTTGACAGCGTCTGTGGCTATTATAGACTTCATCTAGAAGTCCATAAATGACCTGCTATTCAAAAACATCCAGCTGATATTTCATACTGGTGTCTTAGCAATGAATTTTTCCTTCCTCATGGCTTCCAATATTCAAACCGGTAATATAAGAAATGATGTTTCTAATATAGTTTTGTTGAGATCTCTTGGTATTAATGTAAAGGTGAAGAAACCACTGATGGTGAAATACATCTGATGGATACCGCCTCTTCCACGGTGGATAAAGGTTAATGTTGATGGGGCTTCCTCTAGTGCTCCAGGGACCTCTAAATATGGTGGTGTATTCTGTACATCTTGGGGGTTTGTAAAAGGATACTTCTTCCATTTTATTGGCAATGGGTTCTCCATTTAAAGCAATCAGGTATGCTGTCCATTTTGGTTAGAATGATTTATGGATAGAATCAGATTCATCTGTTGCAATTCAAATTCTAAAGGATCGATCGGGGAATGTTCCATGGAAGATTCTACTGGTCTAGACTAATTTCCTTTGGCTTATTGACTCATTCTCCCTTGAAGTCACACATGTTTACCCTAAATCCAATCAAGTGGTGATGCTCTTGCGAAAAGGGAAATTAATGAAGTCACCTCCTTTTAGTCCTTTGTGTCACTTGATTACTATGATAGTCTTGTTCATGTGAATTATTGTGGTGATTTTTATACTCATCTTTGTAGAGCGACTCTGTGATGCCTTGTCATGTACTTTATAATTTTTATTTTATTTCCCTAGAAGCAGGTTCGCATGACTCCTAACTTTCTTGGTAATATTATATCATGTTTCATTAAAACTCATTATTGGTTGTTATATAATCTATCAAAGATAATGTTCTTTGAAAATCATAGGGTGTTACATGTCCTTTTATTGTATCTAATTCATTCTGTGTTTTGTTAATCATTGTTTTTAAAACTATTTCTTTTTATTATTATATAATTTTATAGGATGATATGAAGTGCATACCAAATATTGTCTCATATATATTATAGTATTCTTGGTTTCATATAATATATTATATAACCACATAGATTACATGTACTTTAGTGGATTTTTAGATTCATCACCTATATTCAAGGTACCTTGTTGTACAATCAGATTTTTGGATTTACTTGGTCTTACTACACTACAATAAAAATTGGTTTTAGCGGTGGTTCTGGTAACCGCCACTAAACATTTTTTTAAAATGGTTTTGTGGTGGTTTATTATAAACTTCCGTGAAACATTTTTTTTATTTTAACGCAGCTGACCCTTCCCCCCCACCCCGACCCTGCTTCTCCCCGCTGTCCCCACTTCCCTCGTGACCCCAACCCCCTGTTACCCCTGTGACCCCGCGACCCCGGCCCCCCGCGACCCCAAAAACCCTGCGACCCCAGGTGGCATTGAAGATATTTCTCATAAAATTTACTTATTATATGCGTATGTGGTTGTTCCAATTTAATTCTTTACTATGTTTTGTGTTCTTGAGTTATAAAAGTGATATTAGGACTTATATTGATGTATTAAACCCTCTAAGGACTTTGTTGGGCCCATTGATGTTTGAGATCGTACCTAGGTCTACACTTGGGTTATGAAAACCCCTCAAGGTTGGTGAAATATTTTTTAAAATGTTGCAATAATATAATTATGAAAGTGAATGGGTGGAGAATTGTAAGTTGGTATGTAGTCAAGGTTAATGGGATATTTGAAATATGGAATTGGTATTTTTTTGAAATGGCTAGTTGGATTCTGAAATGGATTAAAATAAGAATTTTTCACTTTGATTTGGTTATGGTTTTCCATGAAGGACAACAATGTATTGAAAGTGGGTATTGTTTTGAAAATGAGGTGTTGACCTCAATGTTATTGGAAAAAATGGGTTATCTTAATAGATTTCAAATGGTGATTAGTAATGAGGGTGTGGTTCCCCTTTTTTGAAAATGATTTAAAATATCTTTTTATGTTTGTAAATAGAAATGAAATTCTTTTGGACATGTTGAGTTTTTAAAAGAGGAAGACTTGTTTTTTGAAGGGTGGATTCAAGATTATTTCAGTTGAGTATCTTGAATTGTGTTTTATTCCATGATTTGATTTTAAAGATATGTTGAGAACATAGTCATTTAAATGATATATGGGTTAGTGAGATAGAACCCCCGACAATTAGGTTGGCATGTTAACTTTTTTTATTAAATGAAATAAGTGATAAATTTGTTTTGTTGATGACATAACATAAGGGGAATTTGATATAATGTGATTGTGTTAAATGGGTTAAGGTATGAAATTGATATATGTGATAAATGAGTTGTGATTGTAAATGGAATATATGTTAATGGGTTATTCATTATAAATGGGATATAAATATTCAGTTATGAGAATGATCATTGAAGTAGATTGATATAATATATTATTTAATTATTGGATGGTAACCTAGAGAAATCATTTGGAAAGATGTTGGTGTGTCAATCCACTATGATAGGAAGAGTTACATTTCATGTTTCATTGGCAACAATCAAAATTTTTAACACTAACTAGTCCTTGATTTTTTCAACCACAATTAGTATATCTTTAATTCTAACTGTATTTAGAAATAAATCCCAAGTGAATTCATGAAGATCTCTATATAGAGATGTGAACACTACCTAATAATCTTGGTGGACTATACCAGCATTAAATCCCACCATGTAGTTCATACAAAAGATTAAATCAATGAAATACATGTATATGATCTGAATAAACTAGATAAATTATACAGTAATAATAGTCATGTAGAATTATATCCATTTCAATCCTCCTCACTACCACTATCTATGAGGTGTGTTGAAACTGATGGTATGAGGAATAGTTTCCACATGTTGATTAACAATAGAAGAATGATGGATGTATCCAATACAAAAATATCATATATGATATCCATAATTTCCATATTTTGACAAATGGTACCCCAAACCATATAGGAATTATGTTTCTTGTTCATGATATCCTTCACTTATGTATAAAACTACTTCTCAAATGTCAAAAGATAGTTATTGCTTCTCTAATGAGGCCCATAATAATAAAATTAATTGTTCCTAGATTCCTCTTAGTTTTCCTAAGTCTTTTGTTAAGAACTAGTCTAATAGGACTATTCCATCTGAGCATACAAAACCAGAGGTAGAGTTGATCTTGTTGCACCAACTGGTCATAGAATTTTATGAAAATATTTTTTAAGATTCTCATTCATGGAACAATGGTATAAATTCTATAGTGGTGATATGAATTGGTAAAATATGGTATCAGGAATATGGATGATCTCATAATTAATTATAACTCAATAAAACTAATCATAATGACCACATAAGAGGGGAATAAGGTGTTAGATAGTAGAATATGTAGGATCTCACCTAGGTGTTCTAGAATATGTCTCTGTAAAATAATAGTAGTATTCTCATTTTAATTTAATAATTCCTTGATAATCATTAAAGTATTTTTATAAAAAAAGGAAATCAGTTCAAATTTCCCAATAATTCCAAAAAAATTAAGGTGTAGATACGGTCTTAGAACATGGGTCATTTAGTTTATGGTCATGAATCCCATACCATTTGCTTTGTGATTTAGAGTCACAGAATCAGGACCAATTAAGGGTTACATCCTGCTATTTCTATGCTTCTTCATCAAGATTGGAAACACTATTTTTTTCCTCATGAACTATGATTCCAACCTAGTTATGCTTATGTTACTTTTTGTTATCTAATATTATATTTTTATGCTATAAAGGATTTCAAAAGTCAAGGGTTGAAAATTTGGATATTTGGGAGAAACATGATAGGAATATTGTTTAGCATAACTTTTATTATTGACCATGTGGTAATTGAGTAATATGGTATTATTAGCCCACTGTTTCTCTTTACCAAATAAAGTTCCCCTATCCCAAACACTAGAGGGTTCATATCTAACTCAGGGGATCATCTATATTATATTATGTTTCTGTAATCTTACACTATCGTATATATGAATCTATTTCTCTATTTAGTAGTACCTATGTATTTTATTTTTTATTATTATTGTGTAGGCACATTGTGATATACATGGATAGAAGCTGGATCACATTACCGAGGAACACACCTTAGTATGTTAAGGGTTTGAATGAGTTTTTAGATTTTTCAATTTCTAATCAATCCATTAAAGGGAGAATAAGATTTCCATGTCCTAAATGTAAATCTAGAACATGGTTGAAGAGAGATGAAGTTTATGAACATTTAATACTGAAGCAATTCCCTGGTCAATACTTGTGTTGGGTTTGGCATAGATAATTGAACGTTACAGAAAGATTGAGTACTGATGTTAATCCACAGAATGAGGTCCCAAGTTCATCGATAATGGAAAATGAAATGCAAAACCTCATAAATGATGCATTCGGCACTGCAAGACACCACTATCAGCATCAAAACATATCAGAACAACCAGAAGAGGGTTCTACAAATTGCAATGTGAAAAGTGATGTTTTTGAGACTGTAACACAAGCATATCAAGATTGTAACATATCATTGGATCCTCCTCTTGATTCTATGGATCCAAATGCAAGAGAAAAACTCACTGAGAAAAATGTGTTTCATGATTAATTGACGATAGAAATCAAGAGTTGTATAGTGGGTGTTTGAAATATTCAAATATTTCATTTCTGCTGAAGTTCTACCATATCAAATGTCTATGTGGAATTACAAATAAGGCAATTTCTATGATATTGGAATTGATTCATGATGTATTTCCTTAAGAAAAAATCCCAGAATCTTTTTATGATATGAAAAAAGTTGTTAACAAGCTTGGTATGAATTATACAAAAATACATGTGTGTCCCAATGATTGTATGCTTTATTGGGGAGAGGATTCAAGTAGACAGAATTGCAAGAAATGTTCTTCTTATAGATGGAAGTAAAAGGGTGATGTTGGAAGTCTGAATAAACATAATTTCATGGAGAAGAAGAAAAAGAACACACCTAAAAAGGTTTTGCATTACTTTCCCTTGAAGCCTTGATTGAAAATATTATTCATGTCATCGAAAACCACTGAACACATGAAGTGGAATTCTGTAGATAAAAAAAATGATGGGTTAATGAGACATCCACGAGATTCCAAATTATAGAAGACATTTGATTCATTACATCTATATTTCTCAGATGATCCTAGGAATGTTCGATTGAGATTGGTTGCCAATAGATTCAACCCATTTGGGACTTTGAGTACCAATTATAGCATTTGGCCAGTTGTTTTGAACCCTTATAATCTTCCTCTGTGGATGTGTATGAAACAGACATCTTTTTTCATTTAGATGATTATTACTAGAAACCAAATTCCTGGAAATGATATTGATGTATACTTGCATCCTTTTCTTGACAAATTGCAAGAATTATGGAGCAACAGTGTTGAGACATTTGATGCTTCTTCTAAAACAATGTTCAAAATGATTGCTGCTTTAATGTGGACCATTAGTGACTTCCCTGGGCTTGGAAATTTATCTAGTTGGAACACTTACATAGGTTTGTCTTTTCCCATTTGTAACTTTGATTTTGATCCCAAATGGCTACCTCACAGTAGAAAATGGTGCTTCTTGTGACATCAAATATTTCTCGATGCATCTAATAGATTACCGATGAACAGATCAAAATTTAATGGTTCCATTGATCGTAGACCACCTCCAAAGTTGTAAACTGGTTCTGAAATATTGAAACATCTTGAAAATTTTGAAACATAATTTTGGAAGGTTCATCATTTGAATGATAGCGGAAAATGGGTCCAAAGTGCATCGTCTGGTGAAATCAGAATGCAACATTAGAAAAAAAAGTATATTCTTCAAACTCCCATATTGGGAATTTAATTTGTTGAGGAAAAATCTTGATGTGATGCATATTGAGAAGAATTTCTGTGATAATTTTATTTTCACATTACTTAATGAGCATAGAAAGTCGAAGGATAATCTCAATGCTCGCAAAGACTTACAAGTAATGAACATAAAACGTGATCTCTGGCCATCTGAGAATGAAAAGTATGCTCCGGCCATTTTTTCAATTAAAAATAGGGATAAAGATACATTCCTTAGAATTTTAAAGAATGTGAAGGAATCTGATGGGTATTCGAGTAAAATCTCGAGGTGTTTTGACTTGAAGAATCATAAGTTACATGGATTGAAAAGTCACGATTCACATATTTTTTTACAACAGTTACTACCATTGACATTACGTACATTATTACCTGAAAAATTTACTGTTGTTGTACACCAATTTTTCACATTTTTCAGGCAATTATGTGAGAAATCTATACATCCATTTTAGCTTGATAACCTCCAGGAGAGGTTTGTATTGACCCTTTGTGCAATATATATGATCTTTCCTCCATCATTTTTTACTGTCATGATGAATTTAACTGTGCATTTGGTTAAGGAAGCTAAATTAGGAGGTCCCGTTAATTATCGATGTATGTATCCAATTGAGAGGTATTTTATTTATATGTTTTTCATTTAAGTAAAAAAAAAATTGGCATTTAAATAAATGCATAATATTATTATTTTATTTCATAGATATCTTGGGAATTTGAAAGAATACGTGAGAAATAAAGCTCAACCAGAAGGCTCTATTGCTGAAGGCTATTTGGCTGAGGAGTGTCTTACATTTTATTCCAGATATTTGGATTATATTGAGACAATATTTAATTGTGTTGGACATGTTGACGACACATCAAATCAATCTCAAATGCATCAGAAATCAAAAATATTTCCTGCTATTGGCTGATCAGTTGGGAGGACCTCAAATGTGATACTAAAAGAATTGGAATTATGACAGGCACATAGATATGTGCTGCTGAATAGTGAAATAATAGATCCATTTATTGAAGAGTTGAGTATAAAAACAAAGAGACGAATGAGAGGACAAACATGAAATGAGAAATATATAACAAAATCTATGAATAAATAGCTTGTAGAATGGTTTGCACGACGTATAAGTTCATAAATATTTCAATAAATATGAATATTATATTGACACATACATTTTGTAAATATATTAAATTATATTTATTTTTTCAGATCATGAATACTGATAATCGAGAATACTTATCAAAATATTTTAAGTTTCTTTCTAGAGGTCCTATAAAACAAGTTAGAAAGTTTGACACTTATAATGTGAATGGATTTAGATTTTGTACAGTCGATCGAGAAGTGGGTTTGAAAACACAGAATAGTGGTATATTTACATTTGCTGAAGTGGGATACTATGGAAATATTCATGGTATTATTGAATTAAACTACCACAGAAATTTTTATGTTATTTTATTCAAATGAAAATGGGTCGATATTATCAGAGGTGTTAAAAGAGATTCCTTGCAATTTACTTCTCTGAACTTCTCTCACTTGATGGATGTTGGTGATCATGAACTGCATGATCCATATATCTTAGCATCGCAAGAAAAAATGGTATATTATGTGAATGATGTTGTGGATGAAGTGTGGAGTGTATTTGTTCACGTAATACAAAGAGATTTATATGATATGGGTGATGAAGTGGCAGATTTGACCTCTGAAATTGAATTTCATCAACAATAGGAAGCATAATTATTTGTCCATCATGATATTGAAAATATTAGTCTAGTAAGGATAAATGAAGTGGATGAAGCAATGGAGAAGGAAACTAACATTATTGAAGGGGAAAATGATTGTATGTACAATTATTTATTCATTCAGCAACCACTTGTTTCATTTCTGCAGTCATTCATTATCATTGTTATATATATTTTTTCTGTTAGTACTGGGCATCTATTATCATTTTTAATTTTTTTCCTGCATATTTTTTTTGAAATATATATTCTGAACTAAATTTTATTTTATTAAATGATAGGAATGCCAAGGAAAAAGCGGCACACTATTTCATCTAGTTTTGCGATAGATAACGATCCATCTGGCTCCCTCCCCACGGCATCTGAGGCACCAGCTGCCTACACCCCTGCCCCATCTCTCCCTACACCATCTCTCACACCATCTGTGGGTGTCCCATTTGAGGCTGAGTCATTGAATCCCCCTTCAGAAGCCTCAGCAGTGGGGCGGCGACACACCCCTTCCAGTTCATCATGGACATACTAGAGTGTCACTGTGATAGGTACACATTTTAATTAAATAAATTTATTGCGTTTTGTTTATACTAATTGTTTGCTCATTGAAGATGACAAAAATGCAACCATGAAGAAAAACTTAAAAAGTTCAGATGTTTGGAATATGAATGGAAAGAATATAGTCATTCCATTTAATTCTTATGGGGTCCCTATGGATGAGGTCGTGGGGTTACTTGGCTAGATTCTAGGCCAGCTGGGAGCGGAGCCCATTTCCCTTCCTATTTCTTATGATGATTGGATACATATGCCTCCAAGCTGGAAAAATGAAGTATTTGATTCCCAAATAATGGTAATTTTATTACATTATGGTTTAATTAAATGTCATGTTACTAATATGTTCAAAATGAATTTCTGTATACAGATGTTCTTCCACTTTACAGTTTCTGATGTGATAGCACGAAAGTGGACGTTGAAAAATCTTCGTAAGAAATGGAAAGATTTCAAATGGATATTGTGGTGTGATGTCAATTATACTTCATTAAACATGCAACAAATGTATGAGAAGCTACCCAGTGGGGTACCGAAAGAACAGGGAATGTTTTTGTTGACAGACATCGTGATGAGAAGCGGATGGTATTGAAATATATATAATTATATTATCCTCTTTTTACATTTATACATGTATATGAAGAGAAGATGACATTGAATACATTACTGTTAAATTTCATTTTATTTATTTCAGGATCTCTCAAG
This sequence comes from Viscum album, assembly GCA_963277665.1. NCBI lineage: Eukaryota > Viridiplantae > Streptophyta > Magnoliopsida > Santalales > Viscaceae > Viscum > Viscum album. The sequence goes on along the minus strand of OY728159.1, from coordinate 1,413,641,350 downwards.
ACAAAATGCATTAAACCGGGCTAAGCAAGTCATCCCTCACACTGCGGGCTTAAAAATATTTTCTATAAGACGAACGACATTGGTAGTATTTTAATTATTTTAAATATTTATAAGAAAATATTATATATTTAATATATTGGATTGTTGATTTATCTTTGCTTAGTGCAGTCACAGATTTTAGGGCACAAAGCATCCCGAACTGAACAGTGGTTGGATGTTCACAAAAAATCAGATGGAAGTTTTGTTAATGAGTCTGCCAAAGAAGTTGGGGTATGAAGTAAATTTTTTATTATAATAACTTATTATCAATTTTTACTGTGTTAATATATATTGATATTTGATTTATTGGTAAAAATTAAATAACTACGGGATGCCAATCCTAGGAAGTCCTACTCAGTCTCCCAGGATAACCCAGTTGCTAAAGTCCTTGGGAAGGAGCATCCTGGTAGAGTGCACAGGATGAGTTTTGGACCTGTACCATCTGAGGTATTTGGCATGCCACCAGGGATTCTAGCTTCATCTACACCTAGTTATAGTCAGTCCATAACTGAAGATGCTCAGAGGAATATTTCTTCTCTACAAAGCATAGTTCAAGATCAGGGGGCTCAGATATCCGTTTTGCAGCAAGTGATGACTTCTATACATCAGTAGATGAGAATATGTGACCCCGATGGTAGTGAATCGACTCGTGGTCAGCAGGTAAATCAAAAAAAATCAAAATCATTTAGTTTGATAACTTTTATTAGTTTTAAGTTTTACTATAAATATGCAAAAATATTTAATTTTCAATATAATGTTCTTACAGGTGACAACAGAAAGTGAAGATGGAGGTGGAGAGGGTGATGATGCATCATCGAATCGCGAGTAGAGTTGTATTGTTGATGTGCTGAAAAAATATGGGAACAGTTGGTTTGTATATGTACCATGTGTGGCACATAGTTGACACCACATATTTTCATGTCCTAAAATTTTCTTGATTTATCATGTTTCCTTTTATGAATTTTATTGATTTATGATGTTTCCTTTTATGTCTTGATTTCTCAAGTGTGGTATACATCATTCCAGTTAGGCCTGTGTTTGAGTTGGTAGTCGAGATTTTGGATGACTAGGAGTTAAACCCATTGTTGATGTGTTGAATAAATTCTCGATGATTAATATTATAATATGTAATTATTCAATATCATCATCCAAGAAGGTAAACCCTTCTGGAGTTGGTATCCTATGACACCATGAATCACAAAAACATGTGGAATGATAACTCTTTATTATGAACTATTTTCTATGAAACCAATAGAAAATGATTTTCATATTCCATAACACAAACATAACCTTGTTTTCTATTTGAGCCTAATATGATTCATGTTATATAAATCCTGATTTACTAAAATTATTCATGAATATATAAAACATTAAATGTCGTTCCATGAATAAAACCTTAGAAAACAATAATATATCACAACTAGAGTATCACCCAAGGTGAAATAACATCCAACTATAACATCAAACAACAAGAACAAAAATCCCACACTGAGAACCTGGTTTTTCCCCCATATATGGGTTAGATAATCCCACAAAAAAACACATTAACAAGGAATGAAACACCTTAATATCATATAAAAATTTCAAAAAAATTATTCAATAGAAAATAAAATGGATTTGATACAACATTGTGATTCCATTACCTAGGTTCCACTAAACTAGTTCCCCAAACCAATGTGCCACATGACCATAGGAATGCCTCCTCATATACAAGAGGCTTCCTACTAGTATTGAGGGTCCAATGAGGTATGTGGGGATAATATACCATCTTTACCAGTGTAAAACAATAGTATAAATCAATTTAAATGATAACAAAGTATGTTATAAGAATAATCATGCATGATGTATTCAATTCCAAAAATTGGGTAAATCCCCGAAACCAATATAGTAAACATGTAAGTTCATACAAGTGTCATGTGTTAAGTAAAAAAAAAAACCCCATAAAAATCCTAAAATGGGTCTTGATGTCCATCCAATTCCCTCATACATGCTCCATACCATATCCCAAACCAACCATCTATCAAAAGGATTTTCCCTTATACTTCCCTACAACCATGAGATCTACTCAGGTATCAATGGCATACTAAAAAGGGTGTGAGTATAGGTTAATAGGACACCACCAATAGTGTCTAAACAAATAAATATTATAATAACAATAATACTATATACATAAGTACAATTAAATAATGAACAAGGAATAAAAGGTAAACAAGTTCTATAATTAAATATCATGCATTTAACCCTGTATATCCTTCAGTTTTATGATGACATCAAATCCCACTAGACCTTATTCAGCCATGTAAAATTTATATTCCATTAATATAAATGGGTTTTACATTTTCATTAACAACAATGGTAATTCATTAATAATTTCAAATTCATATACTTTGGTGCACTAATCAGTTCACTCACATTATACACATAGGCTTTAGTGTCTAGAAAGCCATGTCAATACACTATCCAAGCATAGGAAACTCCATATACATCATATCAAGTCCATTATGTCAAATTTCATGTCTATCCATCCCACATAAAAGATAAGGAATTCCTTGTAAAAAAATTCTTACCCATGGGTGGGATCTACTATGTCCCTCATCATTTACTAGTCCATCAATACACATTCCACAAGGTCAAACACACTTGACCTTTTTAACAAATTACAATATCAAAAGTGAACCTATTTCATTTCACCAATATTCACATAGTTTATCACTTTCACTGCACTTAAAATAATTCCATAACTATCATATTTTACTATCCATTCATAATAAAAACCATTGTATGTATTTTCAATTCCATCTTATAACATGGATATTCCCACATTTTCCATTCATTATTTATCCCCTTAGTTATCTCACAACCCATTTAACCATAAAAAGTTTTGATAAACAACCACTTATTCCAATTTGATATCCTTGAAAGGTCCGACACATCATTGAGTTGATGTTATTTTATGAGATTGTGTCTGGTTTGTCTTGTTTGATTTGTTTTTCAGGGCAGTGGTGCAGTGGAAGCAACAATTTTTTTTTTTCTGGTCAACTTTTCACGGCAATTTCAACCACTGAAAATAATATACCGGAAAAACTGTAGTAGAGGTTCTAACCGCCGCTATAGAGCTGCATCCCCCTCCTGCATTCTGCGGCGGTTATAACAACCGCTAATAAAATAAAATCTGGGTTTCGTAAGAACCGCCGCTAAAGTGGAGTGAACCGCCGTGAAATGCGGCAGCTACAATGCTTTTTTTAAACCACTGCTAAATGGAAAAAACCACCGCTAATAGTTTTATGACACCAAATTTAGCGGCGGTTTCTGTCAACCACCGCCAAACCATTTAGCGGTGGTTTAAACCGCCGCTAAATGCGAAAAAACTGCCGCTACATGGCGGTTTTCTTCTAGTGCTATTCTGGTCATTATTGATATGAGTTGACTTCCATTTAGTGATTAAAAATGATGTAAGATATCATGTTTAGAACTTTTCCCTGTACACCAAGGACACGTTTTTTCCCAAACCATGAATGATTGTTCATATTTCATGTAAGATATTCATGTAGATGATATTGTTCAATTTTCATTACTTTTAATTTCCTAGTCCTGAGTAGTTAATTTTCACCCCAATTATACTCCTAGACCTAAAACACTATTATCCAACCCCTTAGGATTACAGTTGTGCTCTTATGGTCTTATGGTGGATTGATCATAGTACCGCATGAGTGATTTAGGGAATGATCAATAAAATAAATGTGATAGAAAAATGAAATATTTGATAATGTGAAAGTTAATGAATGTTATAATAAAACAAAAATATATAACAGTGACATGAGTTTTTTTTTAATTATGAGATGCAATGAAAATAAAAAATGATCCTTTCTTAAATTAATTACTTGAAGTATCATATTAAAAATAAATTATTTTGTAACTTTTTTGGGAATGTATAATTCAAGGATGTTCGGTTGTCTTTATAATTGATTATTTGAATTTATGTTTCTAATGGATACTTTAAAATCTGATAACATAAATTATTATTATTATTTATTCAATATAATTTGTATGTGTTGAATATGATGTTTTTTCATTCCAACGATATGAACATATATGCATTAGGAAAAGATATATTTTATGGGTTGGGTATTTTATAGTTAAAAAAATATCATGACTGTAAAGTGTTTACTCAACATGTTTGGTGTAATTTTAATAGTATAAATGTTTTAATTATTTTATTATGACAATTAAAAATTATATTTATTTCATGGAAATTAAGGATTAATAACATTTTATAGAAGAAAACAATGTCTTTATTTTTTATGATCGTAAAAAAATGAAATAATTGATGGAAGGGAATGTGATTTAATAAGGATACTATATTGAGTTTATGAAATTCAAAGAAAACAAACCATATCATCTACCTATATAACATTGAATATAAAATATATGGTATAAAAATATCCCTACACCATGAAGAATACTATGTCATGGTGGGATTATATTAGGGAATAATGGATTATATAAACAATTTCTTGGATATATAATATAATGGTATGATTTAATATGAATTAAAATATTAAATTCAAAAACACAATATAAATGAAAAAGATTACAACATGCCATCATTAAACTGAGAAAATTATTTAAGAAGATATATAAATCAATCAATTTCTTTGTTTTCTATATCAAGGATTCAAGATGTGGAATATTTTATATTAATGGTAAAGTAATCTAGGATAGAGAAGAAAAAATTATAAGGAAACATTATCTAAACCTCATAGAATGATTATGAACATGGGTTTACTATGGGTAGAACTTATGGTATGTATTTTATTCCAAGAACATGTATGTCATGAGTATATTATTCCTCTTTGAAAAAATATATATACGTAAAGGTCATTGAAATCAAAATTTGGAATAATGGATGAATGAATAATTATGGGTTTTATTTTTTTGGTGGTTTTTTCTATCTACACATTAATATTTTATTGTAAATAAATGTAATTGTAATTATATAATAATTTTTTATTGAATTAAGATTTTTAAATTTTATATATGAACTAGTTTCATTCATATTATTTTTCTCATAAATCGAATTTGGATATTCTTTGTATAAACATTGAATTGAATGAGATGATTTTTAAATTAATTTATATTCATGATAATAATAATAAATAACTTATTAATTATCATAGAACACATGTCCATAAGGTTATTTGGATTTGATTTGGAAAAAAATTATTTACTAATTAAATTTATTTGAAATTATATGTACTTAGATTCCATGCGTTCATACATTATGGTTTACCAATATTTCAAGAAGATATTTCTATTATATTTAGTAAAGACTCGATTATTCAAATAACTTTTTATGAAATTTAAATCATCTCTCAATTCTGGGGATTAATTTTAATTTTAAGATTATCCATGGGTTATATGTATATTAATCGAATATAGTAAGTGTTTTCATGAGTATTATAAATTTGTTAAAAATAATATTGACTCAAATTATTTTAACCTATTTGGAGAATATTGATGTCCTAATTCTAAGTAGTTTTCTAAGAGTGTGGGTGAAGTACCAAAAGGTTTTTGTTTATTTTATTTATGTTAATAATTATGTCAATAGAGCATATTAATAAGTATTCAATGGATTTTTGAGGCATTAAGGAAGATCTAAATGAAGTATTAAGATATATCCCATTAATTGATGAGTAAATTTTTGGTGACTATAATGGTTGGTGAGTGTCATATATATTTTATTATTGGAGAGATTGAGTTTTAAGGATCACAATAAGTGATTATAGATTATAAAACCATTATCTAGAACATGTTTCATGTTATCTATGAAGAGAATTTTGAGTGAAAAAGTTTATTATTGTTTACTGAATGATTAAACATCTTTGTTGGAATATTGAGAGCCCATTTAAGTATTAATTTGTATAAAGGGTTCTCAATTTAGTGATCACCCTAAGCATGAGGAGGGAAACCATGAAACACCATGAAATAAGAGGAGGTTTCTAGTTAAATTTTTATATGACATGGTTATCATGCATGAGTTGTGTATATCCATGGAAAAACCTTTTATATTTTAGAGGAAATAGTGTAGGTAGAATTCAATTTTTTGGGATATTTCACAGTCGCTGTAAAATTTCTGAAAAACCATGAAGGACCTATAATTGCAGTTGTAGATGAAATTTTCATGGTTATGGAACAATTACATAAACAATGCATCCTCACATTTTAGGGTGTTTTGAAACTATCATGGATTACTATGTGAGATAATTTTTCTTATATAGCGATTATCACACAGTTGGTGAATGATTTGAAAAAAATAGAGGTATACGATGCGGCCTACCAATTTCAATTTAAAAAGTTACATTAAAAAATTTCCATGTTGGATTTTACTCATCTCCCATATTTTCCCCACCCTCACTCTCACACTCACACAAATGAACTCCTCTTATTCTTAATCAAAATTTCCTTTAATGTGGGATTTTAATAGGTGATTCCTTTTATGATTTAATGTGAGTTATATGCATCTTCCCTCCTTTATTCCTCTTCACATTACATCCCTAGTTTTTTTTCACAAGGATTGTTTATTTTTTGTATTTTATAGGATTATGGTTTAAATTATCCCATATCATGGTATTTTTGTGTGTGACTCATTGAGTTGATATTTTTTAAGATCCCTTATTTTTTTAAGTATGTCTCTCTTTGAGTTTTGAATCTAGGTATAAATGGGTTGATTGTTTCATGGGTTCTTGGAAAGAGAAGAAACTATAAGAGAGGTTCGATTTGTTTAAAAGGAAAATGGGTATAAAAATCAACTACAGAATAGTTACATGTCATATGAGGGAATTGGATGTCATGTAATTGTTCATGGGTATTAGTAAAATAAGTCCATGGTTATGGATTTTTCGGAAAAAACCATTTAAATGAATTACATGATGTGTAGCTGAAGTACACATCGTGTAAATACCCGACCAATAGTTTTCATGTGGCAATGTGGCTTAATTATCTATTATTTTTGGCTACAGCTATAATCCTTTGACCCTAGGCTCTATTTCATGTTTTTGATGCTTTCTAGAGGGATTCCAAGGCCATCTGACCTCCGTTATTCATGATTCTAATCCCAAATTGAAAATCTTCATCCCTCCTGGTAAGTTGATCTCATCTTGATGCTTTCCTATTCATCATCCTTTCTTCTCTCATTATTTTTGTCAGAAGTTATCTCCTATTTTACTAGATCTATATTAGATAGATCTTTATTTTTTGAATCTTGATTTATGTTATATATTTTGAACCTATTATATGTAATTTTGCTACTCAATTTTGGAGATTTATTTTGGGAAATCATTCGTTAAAAAATCAAGGTTGGTAGTCCAAAAAAATCAATTCCCATAGTCACGATTTTGATTATTTATATTCATATTATAGAATTTGTAGAGTTTTTTAGAAATTTAAATCTCTAATTGAATTAATTAATGTTGTTAATTAATTAATTTATTTGGTTGTGAAATTGTGAGATTTTGGATCGATGAACGAGATAATTAATTAGAGAATTAATTATGATATTTTTGGAATTATGGAATTAGGATAATTAATTGATAAATTAATTATCAAGGCATGAATTGAGGATTTAGGGAATCGATTGAATATTGGGAATTATGGAGTTGATATAATTAATTGGTAAATTAATTATCAATGTATTGCATTGAGAATTAAAGGATAATTAATTAATGATTTAATTATTGAATTGATTCAATTGTAATAGAGAAATATAAATTTGTGAATTAATAATTAAATAATGAGTATGTGAATGTATAATTAATTTATTAATTAATTATCTAATTGATTGAACTTTAATTGAGAATAATTAATTGGTGAATTAATTATTCAATGTTGAGTATGTTAATGGATAATTAATTGTTTAATTAATTATTGAATTTATTTAATTATAATTTAGAATAATTAATTTGTGAATTAATTATTAATTTTTGAGAATGTTATTGGTTAATTAATTGTTGAATTTGTCATGACCCATACCAGTGGGGCCCGCGTCGTGACTCCCCAAGCCCACCTCCAATAGGCCAGGGGCTGGTGACTAGCACCGAGTAGGCATGTCACTAACATGGGAGGCATTGCCTAAGTACCTGTACACACGCACACATCTCCAAGCCCACAAATGCTAAAATTTAAAACACTAAGGAACAAAAATGCATGCATACAAGTAAACCCAACCAACAGAGTACGGAAAAAGGTAGAGTACTGTAAAAGTAAACTGGGCCAGAATACAAGCCCACCAAAAGCAAGAGTCTGAAAAACTGCAAAGTCCAACCTGTAAGAACAAAGGTACTGGGACTGCTGCTCGTAGCCGTAGGAACGCCTCAGCCTATAGGAAACTCAGAAAGCTAGGTCCTGTCCTAGTCCGCCTAGGACTCTGTCAAAAGGCTGCTCGTCTGCACAAGACACCAGACGTGCGGGAGAAGCCTGTGCATGGGTGAGTATAACAATACTCATTAGAGGACCCCAAAAACCACAAAGCAGCACACAAAGTAAAGGTACAATCAGTTATGAATAATATATGTTTACATAATATATAAAACAAACCAGATATACTCAAAACCCAGACCCGCGGTCTAGAGACAAGTCACGCAACCGCATACCCCCGCAAGGGATTCTGTCCGAAGATTCTGTGATGCACTCGTTCCGGGAGAACACACTCCATGAGTCTTATAGTTCTGATGACGTCCGTCTGAGAAGTGATGTTCATCGGGAACCATCACGAGATATAGCTACACTCATTATGGGAGACACACTCCTGAGTAGAAGGGTTACAATAGATAGAAGAACTCATTACGGGAGACACACTCCTGAGTGGGAAAGATATCGATACACAGATGAGGATCACTGCAAGGGCCATAGCGGACACCGAGACTCATCCGAAATTCACCTGCTAGGTAGAGGATCAACGCCCGGTAAAGTTGGTCACGCCGATGCCTGACTCTACCTAGGGTCTGGAATGGATAGAGGATCTTGATCTGGGCCTCTCGAATGGATGCCTAACTCTATCACAGAAAAGTCCTACTGAAGGGATCATAATTTGGCGTGAGGGAATGATGCCTAACCTTCAGGGGAAAAGAAGAAGGGGAACTAACACAAATTAAAGATGTTCAAGGAACGGTGAACAAAAGGACCAAGCCGTTCTCCAAAAAGTACACGACGTGTAGAAATAATACACGCCGTGTTGTCTGACCCCGGGTACTGCCCGTGTACAACGACCCGTGTTGTGAGGCTGGTCATGTAGAAAACTTTATACACGGTGTGTAGTATGGAGTACACGCTATGTCTGGGTCACTGGGGCTGGCTCCGTGTACTCTGGCCATGTGCCCGTACATAGTCACCAACCCGTGTACTCCAACCCGTGCAATATGCACACAAGGTGACCTGCGCTGGTGACCTCGCCTAGCCGGGTGAGGGAGTACATGGTCGTGTACTACATCCCGTGTTCGTGTATCCTCAGGATACACGTCGAGCTCTGTGTATCCGCCTCTGCCGAGCTGTACACGCCATGCCGCCTAAAGCAGTGTAGAGCATCCTGTGTTCGTGTACCACCCGATGTACACGCCGAGCTTCGGGGAAGGTCCAACACGCCGTGTGACCGGGGTCACACATCGTGTGATCCTTCTCTGACCCCGAAACCCTAGCCGCCACCATCAGAACTACACGGCGTGTTCTTCGGAAGTACATGCCGTGTATTCTGGAAATTTCCAGAAATGCGGACCTCCACCGTCGCACCTCCCGTGGTGCTCCGATCATTGATCTGACCGTCTGATCACCAAGAAACCTTTAGGTCTTGGTCTCCTTGATGCCACGAAGCTGTTTTCGTCGTTTTTGGGCCTTTGATCGGCTCCGAAAAATTGATTGATCTTCCCGTGCGAAGAACGCTCGAAGAATTCCCTTTCCGATCTGGTCCGATTTGTCGACCGCCATTGTCGCCGCACCTCCACGAGAACGTTGCGATGTCGAACCTTCAGTTTGGGATCGTTGCGTCACAGAACGAATGTGCAACGATCCGTTGTTCGTTTCCCCGCAAAGAACGCGAAGAACGCGCGGAGAAAAGGAGGAAGAGATCCAAATAAACAAATTGAGGAACTAACCTCTACCGTCTTTCATCACAGAGTTGATCCGCTCCCGTTAATAGGTTTAAACGGATCAGAGATCAACATGAATATAAAGCATGGATTAATTCCCCAAAATCATCCCAAAGAAAACCCTCCCGCAAGGACGTACGAATCCGCGGATCAACTTGTTTGTGGTTGATCCGCGTTCATCATTTAAATTCAAATACGGGGAAAAGAAAAATCAAAACAACAACCCCTACCTTTTGAAAGGATCGATCATTGATGAAGGTGTCATGCTGTCGTTGTTGTCGTGATCCTTTAATGCCGGCACAACCATCCTTGGTTTCGATTCTTTTTCTTTCTTCGTCAAGAATTGCTCCAACGCCTCACGGATTCGGCATAGGTTCTTCTCAAGCGTTTCCAACGGTCAACAATTGGTTAACCCATTAAAAAGGGAAACAAGTTGACATTTAATTACGCAGCAGCATTAATGACGTTGACTTTCCATTTTGAAGTTATTATGACGCATCATTAATTTAGGAAATAGCTGCACTGTCTCCATGCTGCAGTGGATGTTTCCTTAAAAGAAATAAAATAAACTGGTTAATTTATTTTATTTTATTTTACTTAAAACGTCCTAAAATTAACCTTTTTCCCTCGGCCCGCGCCAGTTGAGGTTAGCCTCATTCTCAGGTAAATTCTTCATCCCGGACGCAACAGTGCTCTCATATTTTCAATCCGGGCATCTGTTTGGAAACTGCCATAGCCGCGCACAAGTGCCGACTCACTTAACTAAAAAAGTTCAAACCACCATTCCGGGCTCACTGGACCTCGGAATGATGTGCCTTCTTCGTGCCCGGTCTCAAAATAATTCCATATTATATTTAAAAATAATAAACGGAAAATCCGAGACATTACATTCTCCCCACCTTGGGGATTTACGTCCCCGAAAAGCAAAAACAAAGTCTACTTAAAAAGATGAGGGTACTGGGCACGGATCTGGGCCTCCCACTCCCACGTGCTCTCTTGAAGATTCCCGTACTGCCACCGGATGCGCACTAAGGGAATCGATCACCCACGAAGGATCCTCTCATGACGATCCTTGATCTCCACTGGGTACTAAGCAAATATTCCTCCAACCTCGATGTCCATCTCGCCCCAGTTGATGACGTGCGATGGGTCATACACGTACCTCCTCAGCTGCGACACATGGAAGACATCATGTACCCGATGCAATTGTGGAGGTAGAGCCTGGAGGTATGCCACCTCGCCAACTCTGCCCAGGATCTGAAAAGGTCCGATGAACCTCAGAGATAGCTTTCCGCCTCGGCCAAATATCCGTAACCCACGTCGAGGTGAGACCCGAAGAAAAACGTGGTCTCCCTCCTCGAACTCCAGAGGCCTCCATCGTCTGTCAGCATAAGACTTCTGCTGGCTCTGTACAGTCTTCATCCGATCCCGGATGATCTGCACCTTCTCTATGGTAGCTCGCACTAACTCTGGACCCATGAGTGCTGACTCTCCGAGGTCGGTCCAGCAAAGCGGTGACCGGCATGGTCTCCCATACAAAGCCTCGAATGGTGCCATGCCAATGGAGGAGTGGTAGCTGTTTTTGTAAGCAAACTCCACCAGTGGTAGGTGGTCCTCCCAGCTACGACCAAAGTCCAAGATACAAGCTCGTAAGATATCCTCTAGAACCTGAATGGTCCTCTCTGTTTGACCATCTGTCTGGGGATGAAATGCTGTGCTCAAGCGTAGCTGAGTCCCAAAAGACTCCTGCAATCCCTTCCAAAACTGGGATATGAAGCGGGCATCTCGGTCTGAGACTATAGTCGAGGGGATGCCATGAAGCCGAGCTATCTTCTATACATAGAGGTGTCCCAATCTCTCTACGGAACTCTACTCCCTGATAGCTATGAAGTGGGCCGACTTGGTGAGTCGGTCAATGACCACCCAGATGGAATCGTGACCCTTGGATGTCTGTGGTAAGCCTTTCATGAAATCCATCGCTATTCCATCCCACTTCCACTCTGGAACTTCCAAGGGGTGAGATAACCCTGCTGGAACCTGGTGCTCAGCCTTCACCTGCTGGCGTGTGAGGCATCGAGAAACGAACTCTGCTACTACCTTCTTCATGCATGACCACCAGAACTGTCATCGGAGATCCTGGTACATCTTTTCCACTCTAGGATGTACCGCCAAAGGGGATTTATAAAACTCCCTCAGGGCCTCCTCCTAGAACGCCACTGGTACAACAGTGTGTCCTCTGAAAAGAAGTACGTGCTCCACACCTTGTGAAAATCCATCAGGAGCATGTCATGTGGTTAACTGAGCACATAAAGCCACACAGTCGACATCCCCAAGCTGTGACTCCCTAACTCGCTGTAATAGTGGAGGGGTGACAACCATCGACTGTAGGTAGGCTGTGACCTCACCATCCACGAAGGAAAACTATAACATGGATAATTTTTGTGTCGCCTCACTCAATAGCTGTGAGCTCGACCTTCTGCTAAGAGCGTCCACCACCTTGTTCCCCTTACTAGGAGTATAGATGATCTCGAAATCATAGTCTTGGAGGAACTCTAGCCAACACCTCTGCCTCAGATTCAGATCCTTCTGTGAGAATATGTACTTGAGGATCTTGTGGTCAGAGTAGACAATGAACCGCTCGCCCATAAGGTAGTGTTGCCATATCTTCAGTGCAAAGACTACCACTGCTAACTCGAGATCATGGGTCTCATAGTTCTGCTCATGCGGCCTAAGATGGCGTGAACCATAAGCAATCACCGCGTGCCACTACATCAGGACACAACCGAGCCCGGTCCTTGATGCGTCGCAGAAAACTATGTACTCGACACCCTCCTCTGGCAACCTCAAGACTGGGGTGCTCGTCAAACTCTGTCTTAGCTGCTCAAAAGCCTGCTGGCACTTTTCAGTCCACACGAAGAGTTGCCCCTTCCTGGTCAAGGCCGTCATCGGTACTGATATCCAGGAGAAATTAGGGATGAATCTCCGGTAATATCCTGCCAACCCAAGGAAGCTTCGAACCTCTGTCACGCTCCGAGGTGGCTCCCATGCTAACACAGCCTCCACCTTGGCTGGGTCCACAGCTACTCCATCTTCTGAGATGAAATGTCCCAGAAAGTGGACCTCCTAAATCCAGAACTGACACTTTGAGAGATTTCCATAAAGCTGGTGCTCTCGGAGTACGTCCAGAACCATCCACAGGTGTCTCACGTGCTCCTCCTCTGACGCCGAGTACACAAGGATGTCGTCTATGATGACCACTACGAACCGGTCCAAGTACGGCTGGAAGATCTGGTTTATCAACCCCATGAACACTGTGGGGGTGTTCATCATGCCAAAGGGCATCACCAAGTACTCATAGTGACCGTAGTGACATCTTAAAGGCGTCTTCGGTATATCCTCATCCCGCACTTGTAGCTGGTGATAGCCTGATCGAAGATCAATCTTCAAGAACCATTGAGCCCCTCTTATCTGATCGAAGAGTTCATCAATTCTCGGCAGTGGATACTTGTTCTTCACCGTCACCTGGTTTAGGCGCCAGTAATCCACTCACAACCTCAGACTCCCGTCTTCCTTCTTGGAAAACAAGACCGGGGCCGCCCAGGGTGAAACGCTGGGTCTCACGAAACCCTTGCTCTGCAAATCCTCCAACTGCACCCTCAGTTTACGAAGCTCTGCGGGAGCCATCCGATAATCCGATGAGGAAATCGGTGTCGTCCTGGGGTGTAAGTCGATGCGGAAGTCAATTTCCCGGCAGGGAGGTAACCCTAGAACATCTTCTGGAAAGACGTCCTCATACTCCACCACCACTGCTGGGAACTGAGAGCTCATAACATCTACTTCTCCGAGGGTAAGGCTATCCAACTCATGAGTGATCGGCTGCACCCTCCTATGTATGAGCCCACTTTGTGCTTCCTGGGTTTCCTTTTCTCCGACAAAGGAAAACCTTGTTCCATCACGGCGGACACACCACACTCTTTGCCTAAAACAGTCAATCTGGTCATGGATGGAAGATAACCAATCCATACCGAGAATGACATCGTAAGGCCTCGATGCTACCACCAAGAGGTTCCAACCGAAACTCTCGCCTCTAAGGGTAAGATCACACTGTCTGCAGAGGTGTGTGATCGTCGAGTCTCCTCCCGTAGGTGTCTCCAAGCGTAAGGATCGAGTCAATGGTTCTACCAGAATATCAAGGTTTTGTACAAGACATGTGGCTATAAGGTAATGACTAACACTTGTGTCTATGAGTACAGAAGCTAAGGTAGAAAAGACACAGATCGTACCTCAAATCATCACTAGAGCCCCAGAGTCGTATGCCTCGACTGCATGCAGCTGTCCCCGTCCCTGTCCCCCAGCTCCCTGAGCCTGGTGTGGACCTTCTGGGGGTGGTGGTGGAAGTATGTCGAAGCATCTACCACCACTTGCAGCTCTCCATGCTCCTCTTCCACGTTCGCCGCCTGGAGGATCTTCCTGCTCTGTTCTCTACCTCTGTCTCATTGGACCATCCACCACTTCCCTGTCAGCAGCCCGACGTGTCGGGAAATCTCTAGCGAGATGCCCCCGACCGTCGCATGTATAACATCGCTTCTCCCTAGGCTGACTGGATCCAGCCTGAGAGCCCTGGACTGTCGATCCCCTGTCCTGGGTCCTCCTATGACATCTCCCACATCCAGATCCCCACATCTGACGTCGGCTCCCTATTGCCGGTGTCTTCGCACCTGTCTGCCTACTGCTGACTGCCGGTGGCTGTCTCTGCTCCGCCAAGAAGCTCTCGATCACCAAGGCACACTCGAGCACTCAAGCATAGGTAGATATGCATAGAGGCATGACACTATCTCGGATGTATCTCATGATCCCTGACCATATCCATCGAGTACCTAGAGAGGTTGGTGAACCTCGATGAATAGTCATCCACTGTCATACTACCCTGCTGGAGCTGAAGAAGCTCTTGGATGCACACAACTCTCAGCATAACTGAAGAGAACTCCTCCCTGAAGAGTTGCTCAAAATCCATCCACGAAAGAGTCTCCTCATCATGAGTCTGCGTGGTCAGACTCCACCATCGTCCGGCCGAACCCTGAAGAAGGATCGCTCCTAGGATCACCATCTGGTCTGCTGGTGTCCTCACTAGACGAAAAACTCTGGTCACCACCTCAAGCCAGTCCTCAGACACTTGAGGGTTAGTCTCGCCTCGGAACCTGAGGGGCCTCTATCTCTAAAACTCATAGAGCACGCTAAGCCTGCAATCCTTTCCAGTTGGTACTGCAGGTACCACTGGCTTCTCCACCGGTGGTGGTATAGCAGGTGCACCACCTGGTGGCAACGCCTGGGGAACTGGTCCCTGTATCAAAGCCTCGTCACTGAGGGGGTCATCTTCGTGATCGTGCTGCTAAATCCTAGTGGGTACTCATTGCGGAGACATCCTGTAAAGAAACAAGATGTGTCACGGTCAATGAGTATATCTGGATAGATGACACCAAGGATATGGAAGACACAACCCATTCCTATATGATGCATGTACCTTTTATTTCCCCACAACCATTGTTTTCGTGAACCGGGTCGAAAAGCAGGCTATCAGAGTCCTGGTGTATGGATACGTCGGCCGCCGCACCAACACTGGAGTCTCTCACCTGAAAGACGAACCCGAAACACTCAACACTTTTTGCCCCAACCAAACTCCCAGACTCTTGGTCCTAAGGTAGAATCGACTGCTCTGATACCACTCTGTCATGGCCCGTCCCGGTGGGGCCCGCATCATGACTCCCCAAGCCCACCTCCAATAGGCTAGAGGCTAGTGACTAGCACCGAGTAGACATGTCACTAACATGGGAGGCATTGCCTAGGTACCTGTATACACACACACATATCCAAGCCCACAAATGCTGAAATGTAAAACACTAAGGAACAAAAATGCATGCATACAAGTAAACCCAACCAATATAGTATGACGAAAGGTAGAGTACTATAAAAGTAAACTGGGCCAGAATACAATCCCACCAAAAGCAAGAGTCTGAAAAACTGCAAAGTCCAACCTGTAAGAAAAAAGGTACTGGGACTGCTGCTCATAGCCGTAGGAACGCCTCGGCCTGTAGGAAACTTAGAAAGCTTAGTCCTATCCTAGTCCGCCCTGGACTCTGTCAAAAAGCTGCTCGTCTGCACAAGACACCAGACGTGCGGGCAAAGCCCGTGCAGGGGTGAGTATAACAATACTCAGTAGAGGACCCTGAAAACCACAAAGCAGAACACAAAGTAAAGGTATAGTCAGCTATACATAACATATGTTTACGGAACATATAAAACAAACCAGATATACTCAAAACCTAGACCCGCGGTCTAGAGACAAGTCACGCAACCGCATACCCCCGCAAGGGATTCCGTCCGAAGATTCTGTGATGCACTCGTTTCGGGAGAACACACTCCATGAGTCTTATAGTTCTGATGACGTCTGTCCAAGAAGTGATGTTCGTCGGGAACCGTCACGAGATATAGATACACTCATTACGGGAGACACACTCCTGAGTGGAAGGGTTATGATCAAATAGAAGTACTCATTACGGGAGACACACTCCTGGGTGGGAAAGATCTCGATACACAGATGAGTATCACTACCAGGGCCATGGCGGATACCGCGACTCATACAAAATTCACCTGATAGGTAGAAAATCAACTCCTAGTAAAGTTGGTCATGCCGACGCCTGACTCTACCTAGGGTCTGGAATGGATAGAGGATCTCATTCCGGGCCTCTCGGATGGATGCCTGACTCTAACACAGAAAAGTCATGCTGAAGGGATCATAATTCGGTGTGAGGGAATGATGCCTGACCTTCAGGGGAAAAGAAGAAGGCGCACTAACCCAAATGAAATATGTTCAAGGCACGGTGAACAAAAGGACCAAGCTGTTCTCCAAAAAGTACATGACATGTAGAAATGATACACGCCGTGTTGTCTGACCCCGGGTACTGCCCATGTACAACAACCCGTGTCGTGAGGCTGGTCATGTAGAAAACATTATATACGGCGTGTATTACGGAGTACACGACGTGTCTGGGTCACTGGGGCTGGCTCAGTGTACTCTGGCCATGTGCCCGTACACGGTCACCAACCCGTGTACTCCAACCCGTGCAATATGCACACAGGGTGACCTGCGCTGGTGACCTCACCTGGCCGGGTGAGGGAGTACACGGTCTTGTACTCCATCCCGTGTCTGTGTATCCCCGGGATACATGCTGACCTCTGCGTAGCCACCTCTGCTGAGTTGTACACGCTGTGCCGCCTGAAGCCGTGTAGAGCATCATGTGTCCCTGTACCACCCGAAGTACACGCCGAGCTTCGGGGAAGGTCCAACACGCCGTGTAACCGAGGTCACATGCCTTGTTATCCTTCTTTGACCCTGAAACCCTAGCCACCACCATCAGAACTACATGGCGTGTTCTTCGTAAGTACACGCCGTGTATTCTAGAAATTTCCAGAAACGCGGACCTCCACCGTCGCGCCTCCAGTGGTGCTCTGATCATTGATCCGACTGTCCGATCGCCACGAAACCTTCAGGTCTTGGTCGCATCGATTCCACGAAGCTGTTTCCATCATTTTCGGGCCTCCGATCGGCTCTTAAAACATGATTGATCTTCCCGCGCGAAGAACGCTCGAAGAACTCCCTTTCCAATCTGGTCCGATTTGACAACCTCCATTATTGTTGCACCTCCACGAGAACGTTGCGATGTCGAACCTTCGGTTTGGGATCATTGCATCATATAACGGATGCACAATGATCCATTGTTCGTCTCCCCACGAAGAAGGCGAAGAACGCACGGGGAAAAGGAGGAAGAGATCCAAATAAACAAATTGAGGAATGAACCTCCATCGTCGTTCTTCACGGCGTTGATCCGCTCCCGTTAATAGGTTTAAACAGAGCAGAGATCAACATGAATATAAATCATGGATTAATTCCCCAAAATCATCCCAAAGAACACCCTCCTGCAAGAACGTACGGATCCGCGGATCAACTTGTTCGTGGTTGATCCGCGTTCATCGTTTAAATTCAAATACGGGGAAAAGAAAAATCAAAACAACAATCCCTACCTTTTGAAATGATCGATCATTGACGAAGGCGCCGTGCTGCCATTGTCATCGTGATCCTTCAATGTCGGTGCAACAATCCTTGGTTTCAATCTGTTTTCGTTCCTCGTCGAGAATTTCTCCAACGCCTTGCGGATTCGGAAGAGGTTCTTCTCAAGCGTTGCCAATGATCAACAATTGGTTAACCCATTAAAAAGGGAAACAAGTTTACATTTAATTACGTGGTAGCATTAATTACGTTGACTTGTCATTTTGAAGTTATTATGATGCGTCATTAATTTAGGAAAAAGCTGCACCGTCGCCACGCTGTAGTGGATGTTTCCTTAAAAGAAATAAAATAAAATGGTTAATTTATTTTATTTTATTTTACTTAAAATGTCTAAAAATTAACCTTTTTCCCTCAGCCCGCTCCATTTTAGGTTAGCCTCATTCTTAGGTAAAGTCATCGTCCCGGACGCAATGGTGCTCTCATATTTTCAATCCGAGCGTCTGTTTGGAAACTACCACAACCGCGCACAAGTACCGACTCACTTAACTAAAAAAGTTCAAACCACCATTTTGGGCTCACTGAAACTCGGAATGATGTTCCGTCTCCACGCTCGGTCTCAAAACAATTCCATATAATATTTAAAAATAATAAACGGAAAATCCGAGACATTACAGAATTTATTATTGAAATAAATAAATATGATTAATTAATTGTTGAATTAATTAATGTTATTGTATTAATTAATTTATGAATTAATTAATGGTTGATAAATTAGGTGTTAGACATGATGATCTAGGATGATGATGATATACATGAATAGTTGTTAAATGGGGGCTAGAAATGATGATCTATTCCAATGATAGATCTACCATTATGTTTAATAAATGGGGTGTTGTACATGATGATCTACATCAATGATATGCACACATAAGTGGGAATTGGGGTGCTAGATATGATGATCTATGTCATGACCTGTCCCCTAGGGCTCGTGCCGTGACTACCCCAAGCCCGCCTTCAATAGGCCAGGGGCTGGCGACTAGCACTGAAGGCATATTCCCTAAAACTGGGAAGGAATTGCCCCTATAACCTCTAACACACACAACCAAGCATACAATAAGATACAAACTCATGTAAACTAAATAGTAAACAGAGTGAGTACAATAAGTAAAAGGGGCAAGAATAAAATCCCAATAATAAAGTTACAAGTACTAATGAAATAAAATACAACTGAAGAAAGAGAAAGACAACTACTGGATCATCCTCTGAGGTTCCTACCTGAAGGGTAGGTAAATATCGTATCCTCAGCACTCCACATCCTCTCGTCTCCTCTGCATACCGACATGCCGTATGGTCCACCCCTGGGCACCGTCCAGTCCAGGTACCCACAACCTCAGGCATCGTTGTCCGTCGTCTACAACAAACACAACAAGGTGCGGGCATAGCCCATGCAGGGGTGAGTATAATGATACTCAGTAGGGAACCCAAGACCCTAAAGGTCTCAAAAAATCCAAAAAGGATAAACCAAAAGGTTTAAAAACAACTGATAACCCTACTTAGGTATATGACCATACATATACCTAAGTTATCAAGTAATCCCGTCTCAATCATGAGGAAAACACAGAGTCCAACTCCAAAGACCAAAGATCAACTATACCAAAAGGAAGGAATATCACAAAGGCAAGTACCACACAGGTATGCCACACTAAAGAATACCATCAAGGTATTACCACGAAGGAAGTACCACACAGGTACAGACTCAGCTCACACCAGGTATAACTTAAGTACAATAGTAGAGATGATTAGATGTAACTACTGAATCAGCTCACATAGGATCACTAAGAGATAAACCACACAGGATCGCTAGGAGATGAACCACTCAGGATCGCTAGGATATGACCCACACAGGATCGCTAGGAGCTGACCCACATAGGATCCCTAGGTGCTGACCCACACAGGATCACTAGGAGCTGACCCACACAGTATCACTATCATTCTTATCATCATAGCCAGCTACTGGGTTCCCCACACTTGGCTTTCTCGTCTCCAGGAGGGTCCACTCCCCAATCCACTGGTTGACACTCCAACTGCTACGAAGTCTCAAGAAGAAGTATCTCAAAGTATTTCCACATCATAGAGGTCTCAACACAACAGACGGTGCGTCAATCAGATGCTCGGTCTGTGAGTTATTAGCCTTTTAGTCCCGGGGGCCCGGTTGGATTCATTTTCGATCCAACCTGACTGTACCCCATCATAATCCAAATTTCTAGTGGGGTATACTCAAAGGGACCATCTCACTCCAAGGTTCCTAGAACCGCTGATGGTTCGTCAAACGGACGTCCGGTGCCAAAATAATTTCCCAAGTAAAGTATAGGGTCGTATTTGGTCAGGGTTCGGTCCGACCCAGTCAGAACAAACCAACCCGACCTGGCCTGGGTCGAACCGGTTTGGGTCAACCCAGCCCAACCCACTGTGTCAGGCCCGACCCGTGGTGCGGACCGACCCATGGTGCGGCCCAGCCCGTGATACGGCTCAACCCACTGGGTGGTCCGGCAGGCCTCGAGGGGCCTTGAAGGCCATGGATGCCATGGGGAAGCGGAGGCCATGGGTCGGCTTGGCCTCAGACAGTGGCTCGACCGCGGGGGTGCCGAGAGGGTGCGGGGTGGCTCGGCCTGACCCAGGGCGGCTCGACCAGGAGGGCGGAGGCCACGGGGCGGCTCGGTCGGGGGTACAACGAGGGTGTGGGGCTACTCAACTGGGAGGGTGGAGGCCGCGGGGTGGCTTAACCAGGCAGTTTGTCCGGAAGTGCGGAGGCGGTGGCTCGGGTGTCGGATCGGCCCGGACGGTGGTGGCAGATCGGGCGACGGCTCAGCCCGGACAACAGTGATGGATCGGGCAGCGGCTCAGCCTAGACGGCGGTAGCAGCTCGGGCGGTGGATCAGCCCGGATGGTGGCGGTTTTGATGGAAGGGTGGTGGTGGAGGCTCGGGCGGCGGCTCAGCCCGGACAGTGGAGGCAGCTCGGCCCGAACGGCGGAGGTTCGGCCGGAAGGGTGTCGGCGGTAGCTCGACCCAGACGGCAGTGGCGGATCGGCTCGGACGGCGGTGCTGGCTCAGGCGGCGGCTCATCCTGGATGGAGGCGGCGGTCACGGGGTGGCGAGGCCATGACGGCAGTGGTCGTTGCGCCGTCACCTTCATCGTGGCTGATGGTGGTTCCGACCACCGTTCTTGTTCCCCACGTGTTGTTAGTCGTTCCTCTATCGTGATCAACAATTAATCACAAGGTTTGCGGAGAGGACGATCCATGTTTGTTTGGCCCACACTCTCCGCGTTAGTGTAGTAGCAAGCGACTACAATTCCATCTTGAATTACAAATAATGATCAAGAAATGAAAAGGAGAAGATTTCCAAATAACCACCCTACAACTTCCTATAAAAATCATACACAAATAAACCCCTACCTTGGATTGTTCATTGACATTGGCGTGAGAAGAATTTGAAGTTGTCGATGTTCGTCTCGTCCGCCACATGCCTCCAATCCCGGGGTTGTGTGTCAGTTTGTTGTCATCGAAGACGTTCCTCGTTAGAGGGTGTCCTAAGGAAGAAGTCAAAGTCAGCGTTCTTCATTGGAGGAGTATTCTTCATGGAAGAAGTGTAATCCTCCAAGGGTTCTCCTCTCACAATTCCACCCCAAAATGAAAGAGGTGCCAATATAATTAACTTAAGAATAAATTATGTCAGCACACTCACACAAGTTGTCAAAATTAATTTGGTGGAATATCAAGAGGCTCCTCCACATTAAAGAGGGAGTTGAGAGGTTTCTCATCCATTAACAGGGGTCGGGTGGTCCCCACCTCTAGGAATTAAAAATTGGGGGTTTATGTTCGGGTGGTTCCCACCACCATAACCCACACATGGGAGGTTTCAAGAATAAAAATAAAATGTTAAATATATATATTTTTTATTTTCCCATAAAAATCCTAAAAATTATCTTTCACTCTTGACTCACTATGGTCGAGGTGAAGGTCTCCTTAAGAAAATACCGGCACTATGAGTTCAACGGTGTCCTCATATTTTAATTCCGAGCACCGGTTCAAAAGTTAGAAAAACCCACTCGTACGTTTATTGAACGTACCCGAAAAAAAGTTCAGAAATTCATACCAGGCACACCGGGCCCCAGAATCACCTACCGTCAATTTTCACAGACTCATAAAATTCTAATATGTTTAAAAACAATTACATGGAAATATTGTGTCTTTACGTTCTCTCCACCTCAAGGCTTTGCGTCCCCGTAATCCATAACTCAAAACTAGGAAAATAAGTTGGGGTACTGAGCACGAATCTGAGCCTCCCTCTCCCATGTGTTCTCCTAGAGGTTCCCGTGTTTCCAACAAACACACACCATAGGTATCGACCACCCATGAAGGACCCTCTCCTTTCGATCATCAATCTCAATTGGGACCTCTGTAAAATTCTCCCCATCATCGATATCTAGCTCTCCATGGTCGATGATGTGGGAAGGGTCATGCACGTATCTCCTCAGCTGGGATACGTGGAAGACATCATGCACCCGGTGCAACTGAGGTGGAAGATCTAAGTGGTAAGCCACCTCACCAACACCGTTGAGGACCTAAAAGGGTCCAATGAACCTCGAAGATAGCTTGCCTCCTCGGCCAAATCTCTGAAAACCTCATTGAGGTGAGACCTGTAGAAAGACGTGGTCACCATCCTCGAACTCCAGAGGTCTCCGTCTCTTGTCGACATATGACTTTTTCCTACTCTGTGTAGTTTCCATACATTCCTGGATGATGTGCAACTTCTCTATAGTAGCTCATACCATCTCTGGTCCCACGAGTACTGACTCCCCTAGGCCAGTCGAGCACACAGGTGATCTTCAAGGTCATCCGTACAATGCCTCAAAAGGTGTCATCCCAATGGTGGATTGATAGTTTTTGTTGTATGCAATATCCACTAAAGGCAATTGATCCCACCAACTACGAATGAAGTCGATGATGCATGCACATAGCATGTCCTCTAGGGTCTGAATGGTCCGCTCAGTCTGGCCATACATCTGGGGATGGAAGGCAATTCTCAAATGAAGCTGTGTCCCGAAAGCCTCCTGCAACCCTTTCCATAGATGGTAAGTAAAATATGAATCACGATCAGAGACAATATTCAAGGGTACTCCATGTAACTGCACAATCTCCTGCACATAGAGGCGTCCCAAGCTCTCTACTGAACCCTGCTCTCTAATCGGTAGGAAGTCGGACAACTTGGTGAGTCGGTCGACGGTCACCCAAATCAAGTCATAACCCCTAGATGTACGTGGAAGACCCATCACAAAGTCCATGGATATACCATCCCACTTCCACTCTGGAACCTCTAAAGGCTGAACCAAGCCTGCTGGTAACTGATGATCTGCCTTCACTTGCTGACAAGTGAGGCATCAAGAGAAAAACTCTACTACTTCTTTCTTCATTCCCAGCCACCATTACTGTCGTCAGAGATCCTAGTACATATTCTCCACTCTTGGATGTACCTCTAGAGGGGAATTGTGAAACTCCCTCAAAAATTTCTCCTGAAGTGACACTGGTACCATGGTACGTCCTCTGAAGTGGATGACATGATCCCCACCTTCAAAAAATCTATCAGGTGCCTGCCATGTGGATATATGAGCACGTCGATCCTTGTAGTCAGTGACCCCACATTGCGCCTCCCTGACTTGCTGAAGAAGTGGGAAAGTTACTGTAAGAGACTAACGAAAAGATACTCCATTCTGGTCCACAAAAGATATCTACAAAGTGGCCAGCTGTACTGTTTCCTCACCTAGCAGCTGTATACCAGATCTTCTGCTAAGTTCAACTGCTTCAACGTTCCCCTTTAAAGGAGTATAGACTATTTCAAAATCATATTCTTGGAGGAACTCAAGCCAACATTGTTGTCTCAAGTTCATGTCCTTCTGAGAGAAGATATACCAGAGACTCTTGTAATCTGAGTAGACTGTAAAAGGTTCTCCCATCAAGTAATGTCACCACATATTCATGGTGAATACTACTCTTGATAACTCCAGGTCATGGGTAGCATAGTTTTGCTCATGCTATCTCAGCTATCAAGAACCATATGCAATCACCACTCACTCCTGCATCAGGACACATCTGAGTCCGGTCCCTGATGCGTCCCAGTAGACTACATACCCTACGCCCTACTCTGGAAGCCTCAAGATGGGGGAACTAGTCAGCCACTACCTCAGCTCCTAAAAACTATACTAGAATCTCTCCAACCACATGAAGGATTTTCCCTTCTTCGTCAACGCTGAAAGTGGTGCTACAAATATGGATAAGTCTGGCACAAATCTACGGTAGTATCCAGCCAAACCTAGGAAACTCTGTACCTTTGTCACACTCCTTGGTGGCTCCCAAGCAAGTACCGCTTCAATATTTTCTAGATCCACTGCAACTCCAGCCTCTGAGATGACATGTCCCAAGAAGTGAACCTCTCGGATCCAGAACTGGAACTTCGAGAGCTTACCATAAAGATGGTTCTCTCGAAGTGTGTCAAGTACTACCCATAAATGGTAGGCATGCTCCTCCTTAGTAGTCGAGTAGATCAAAATGTCTTAGATGAAAACTACTACAAGGTGATCAAGGTATGGCTGAAAGATCCTGGTCATAAGTCCCATGAACACTGCTGGAGCATTGGTCACACTGAATGGCATAACCGAGAACTCGTAATGGTCGTACCAACATCTGAAAGCCAACTTCTACACATCCTCGTCTCACACTTTGAGTTGATGATAGCCTGATCTAAGTTCTATCTTAGAGAACCACCGTGCTCCCTTCAGCTGATCAAATAGGTCGTCAATCCTTTGGAGTGGATACTTGTTCTTCACGGTCACCTGGTTCAGGCGTTGATAGTCAACACAATGCCTCAATCTCCCATCCACCTTCTTGGTGAATAAAATCAGGGCTGCCCAGGAAGAAACACTAGGCCAGATGAATCCCTTCTCCTACAAGTCCTCTAGCTATACCCATAACTCACGAAGCTCCGTGGGAGCCATTCGATATGCTGGTGTAGATATCAGTACTGTCCCAGGGCACAAGTCAATGTATAAGTCCACCTCTCTGCAAGGAGGTAGACCCGGAACATCATCAGAGAAGACATCTGCGTATTGGTCCACCACTATAGGATAACTCGGACTCTCCACATCTACCGTTCTGAGGGTAAGGCTAGCCAAATAATGAGTGATTGGCTGTACCCTCCTCTAGGTAAGTACATCATGCTCTGCAAAGGTTCCCTTCTCTCCAGTGAAGATAAACATGGTCCCATCCATGTGGACACACCACACTTTGTGCCTAATACAGTCAATCTGAGCATGGACTGTAGATAACCATTCCATACCCAAGATGATGTCATAAGTACTCGACACTACTACTAGGAGATCCCAGGTAAATATCTCACCTCCTAGAGTAAGCTCACACTGCTAACACAAATGCATAATCGTCGAATCCACTCCTGTAGAAGTCTCTAGCCGTAAGGATTGAGCCAACGGATCTATTGGATTCTTCGAGCTCTGAATGAGGGTAGTGGAAATAAAATAATGACTAGCACATATGTAT
Source organism: Viscum album (assembly GCA_963277665.1). NCBI lineage: Eukaryota > Viridiplantae > Streptophyta > Magnoliopsida > Santalales > Viscaceae > Viscum > Viscum album. The sequence goes on along the minus strand of OY728159.1, from coordinate 1,413,615,499 downwards.
ATAAGTACTGCAGCTAAGGTGGAATAGACACAGATCATACCTCGTATCATCTCCAGAGTTCCGTGATTGTAGGCCTCAGCTGCCTGGAGCTGAGATCACCCCTATCCACCAGCTCCCTGAGGTCGGGGTGGACCACCTAGTGTTGGTGGCGGTAACATCTTGAATCGTCGACCACCACCAGCTACACGGACTGCTCCGCTTCCACGTCCACCTGCTCCCTGTGAACTACCTCGATTAAACCTTTGTCTCTTCCTGGGTAGTCCTTTGACCATCTGCTGATTGTTCGTATGACTGGTCATACATTCATGAGCCATGTTACCCTACCCGCTGCATGCATAACACTTCCCGATCCTAGGATGATCGGCTCTGACTCGAGTGCCCCGAATAACCGACTCTGAATCCTGCAGTCATCCACCTATAGGTCTGGTCCTCTTGGACATCTGCGACATCTATCTGCTGCCATTTGTAGAAGACTCTACTACGTGATGTATGGTGGTGGATCTCGCTGCTGGTGACTGCTCAGCAAGGAAAATTTCCACTAAAAGGGCTCTCTCTAACACCCTCACCCGCGTCGAGATGCTGAGTGAGATCATTGAAGCCCTAATCTCCCGCCTGAGCCCCTGATCGAAGGTCCGGACCCGGAAGAATGGGTCCCACACCATATCAGTTGAGTAGCGTGAGAGGTCAGTGAACCTCACTGAGTACTGAGCTATAGTCATTATGATCTGTTACAGATGAAGCAGCTTCTTTATGCGCACTGTGTGAAGAGTCGTTGGGACAAACTCTGCCTGAAACAAGATCTCAAAGTCTGCCTAGAAAAGCGTCACCTCGTCGTGAACTTGGAGAATCAAGCTCCACCATCTTCCTCCTGCTGCCTATAGAAGGATGGTGGAAAGGATCACCATGAGATCAGATGGTGTCTCTACCAGTCAGAAAACTCTCACTACAACCTCCAACCAATCCTCAGCCGCTTGTGGGTCCATCTCTCCCCTAAACCTAGGTGGCCTCTGGCACTGGAACTCGTAAAACGTTCTCAAGAGGTGTGCACCCTCTACTATTGGGGCTGGTGGAATCGGTGGCCCAACAGGTAATGGTACTGCTGGCACCTCCACTAGTGCCTCTACTAGAAAAGGGCTCTGCACCAAGGCATCTTCTCTCGGTGAGCTATCAGTGTGTACTACTCTCGTAACCCTAGCTGGCTTTCTGCGTGGAGGCATCCTGAAAAGAAACAGGTGCACCAAGGTTAATAAGTTATATGTGGTGATCTGACTCAAGATATCACAAAGAAAACTCTTGGAAACATAGACACAATTAGTGTTTTTATGCATTGAGTCAGAAATCAGAAGTCAGGATCCTAGTGTATGGATACGTCAGCCACCGCACCAACATTGGATTCTCTAAACTGATAACCACACTCACTACACTTAACACTATTTTTGTTCAAAAATAATGATCAGAGTCCTATTTTCTATGTTATAAATGACTCCTCTAATACCAATTTGTCACGACCCATCCCTTGGGGCCCGTGTCGTGACTACCCCAAGCCCGCCTTCCATAGGCCAGGGGCTGGCGACTATCACCAAAGGCGTATTCCCTAAAACTGGGAAGGCATTTCCTTTATAACCTGTAACACACACAACCAAGCACAAAACAAGATACGAAATCAAGTAAACTAAATAGTAAACAGAGTGAGTACAATAAGTAAAAGGGGTCAGAATACAATCCCAACAGTAAAGGTATAAGTATAGATGAAATAAAATACAACTGAAGAAAGAGAAAGACAACTACAAGATCATCCTACGAGATTCCTACCAGAAGGGTAGTTACATATTGCCTCTTCATCACTCCACTTCTTCCCGTCTCCTCTACGTACCGACATGCCATATGGTCCACCTCTGGGCACCGTCTAATCTTGGTACCATCAGCCTTAGTCAATGTTGTTCGTCGTCTGCAACAAACACAACACGGTGCGGGCATAGCCCGTGCAGGGTTGAGTATAACGATACTCAGTAGGGACCTTGATACCCTCAAGGTCTCACAAAATCCAAAAAGGATAAGACACAAGGTGTAAAAACAACTAATAACCCTACTTAGGTATATGCCCATACATATACATAAGTTATCAAGTAATCCCGTCTCAATCATGAGGAAAACATAGAGTCCAACTCCAAATCCCAAAGATCATCTATTCCACAAGGAAGGAATACCAAAAAGGAAAGTACCACACATGTACACCGCACTGAAGAATACCACCAAGGTATTACCACGAAGGAAGTTCCACATAGGTATAGAATCATCTCACACCAGGTATAACTTAAGTAAAATAGAATTGATGATTAGATGTAACCACTGAATCATATTACTCTATAAAGAATTTGACCCACACAGGATCTCTAGTAGCTGACCCATACAGGATCGCTAGGAGTTGACCCACACAAGATTGTTAGGAGATGACCCACACAGGATCGCTAGGAGATGACCCACACAGGATCGCTAGGAGATGACCCACACATGATCTCTAGGAGCTGACCCACACATGATCACTATTCATTCTTCTCGTCACAGCCAGCTACTAGTTTCCCCACACTAGGCTTGCTCATCTCTGGGAGGGTCCTCTCCCCAAGCCATTGGTCGATACTCCAACTTCTATGAAGTCTCAAGAAGAAATATCTCAAAGGATTTCCATGTCATAAGGGTCTCAACGCAACAGACGGTGCGTCAATCGGATGCCCAGTCTGTGAGTTATTAACTTTTTAGTCCTGGGCCCCAGTTTGATTTGTGTTTGATCCAACCTAACTGTACCCAATCATAATCCAAATTTCTAGTGGGGTATACTCGAAGGGACTGTCTCACTCCAAGGTTCTGAGTGCTATTAATGGTTCTTAAAAAGGACGTCCAATGCCAAATTTATGGCCAAAGTAAAGTATAGGGTTGTATCTGGTTTGGGTCTGGTCCGACCCAGTCGAGCCGAGCCGACCCGACCTGGCCTGGGTCAACCCAGTTCGGGTCGACTCGGTCCGAACCGCTGGGTTAGGCCTGTACCGTGGTGCGGCCTGACCTGTGGTGCGGCCCGACCCGTGGTATGGCCTGGCCCGTGGTACGACCCGACCCGATCGGTGGATCGACAGGCCGCGAGGGGTTGCGAAGGCCACGGGTTGGGTCATCTGCGGATGGAAGCTCGGCCGCGAGGGTGCCACAAGGGTGCGGGGTGGCTAGGTTCGCCCTGGTGCAACTCGACCGGGAGGGGGGAGGCTGCGGGGCGGCTCGGTCGGGGGTATCGCGAGGGCGTGGGGTGGCTCAGTCGGGAGGGAGGAGGCTGTGGGGAGGCTCGGCCAGGCGGTTTGGATGGAAGGGTAGAGGCAGCAGCTTGGGCGACAGCTTGGCCCGGACGGCGGCAGTGGCTTGGCCCTGATGGCGGTGGCGACTCAGGCGGCGACACGGAATGGACGAAGACGACATCTCGGGCGATGGATCGGCCTGGACGGCAGCGGTTCGGCCGGAAGGGTAGTGTCGGTGGCTCAGGCAGCGGCTCGTCCTGGATGATGGCGAAGACTAGGCCTGGATGGTGGCAACAATATCTTGGGTGATGATGGCTCGACCAGAAGGGCGGCTGCAACGGTGGATCGGCCCGGAAGGTGGTGGTGGCTCGGATCAGACGACGGCGGCGGCTCGAGCGGTGGATCATCCTGGACGGCGGTGGTGGCCGTAGGGTGGTGAGGCCGTAGGGCGGTGAGGTCGCAAGGTGGCGAGGCCATGGCGGCAGTGGCCGTTGCGCCGTCACCTTCGTCGCGGCTGACGATGGTGCTGACCACCATTCTCGTGCCCCACGTGTTGGTAGCCATTCATCCATCACGATCAAAAATTAATCACAAGGTTTGCAGAGAGGATGGGCCATGTTTGTTTAGCCCGCACTCTCCGCATTAGTGCAGTAGCAAGAGACCATAATTTCATCTTGAATTACAAAGAATTATCTAGAACAGAAAAGGATAATATTTCCAAATAACCACCCTAAAAATTCCTGAAAAAATCATATACAAATAAACCCCTACCTTGGATTGTTCGTTGACGTTGGTGTGAGAAGAATTTGAAGTTTTCGACGTTCATCTCATTCAGCACACACCTCCAATCCCGAGTTCGTGTGTCGGTTCGTCATAGTCGAAGAAATTCCTCATTGGAGGGTGTCCTGAGGAAGAAGTTGAAGTCGGTGTTCTTCGTTGGAGGAGAGTTCTTCGTGGAAGAATTGTAATCCTCAAAGGGTTCTCCTCTCACAATTCCACCCAAAAATGAAAGTGGTGACAATATAATTAACTTAAGAAGAAATTATGTTGGTACACTCACACAAGTTGGAAAAATTAATTTGGTGCATTGGCATAATTAATGTGGAGAAATCTCAAGAGGTTCCTCCACATTAAAGAGGGAGTTGAGAGGTTTCTCCTCCATTAAGAGGGGTCGGGTGGTCCCTGCCTCTAGGAATTAAAAATTGGGGGTTTTTGTTTGGGTGGTCCCCACCACCATAACCCACACATGGGAGGTTTCAAGAATAAAAATAAAATGTTAAATAATTTTATTTTTATTTTCCCATGAAAATCCCAAAAATTATCTTTCACTCTCGACTCACTACAGTTGAGGTAAAGGTCTCCTTAAGTGAATATCGCCGCTGTGAGTTCAACGGTGTCCTCAGATTTCAATTCTGAGCACCAGTTCAAAAGTTAGAAAAACCCACTTGTACGTTTACTGAACGTACCTGAAAAAAAGTTTAGAAATTCATACTAGGCAAACTGGGTCTCGGAATCACACGCCGTCAATTTTCATGGACTCATAAAATTCCCATATATTTAAAATAAATTACATGGAAATTTTGGGTCTTTACAATCTACACCAATGATAAATCTACTAGTATGAATTGATTATGTTATCTGGATCAGAATTTGGAAAGGTCCAAAGCAGGTATTGGGGTTGGGGTGTTAACGGGAACCCATGGGTTTATATAGCTGAACAAAGATTAATTGATAATGTGATAACTATTTATTTATGCATTTTTAACCTTTATTTATACAACTGAATACACTATTATTTGACTGAATTTTTGTAGACACTATTGGTGATGACCTACTAAGTTGTACTCACACCATACTCAGGCTACCTAATCTGTACCTGAATAGACTTTATTGTTGCGGGACAGGTTAAGGGAAAGGGCCCCATTTTGGATGGATGAGTCGGGATGAAGCATGGTCGAGGGAACTAGACTTGGTTCAAGACCCTTTGGGAGTAGTCAATGCATTTATTTTGGTTTTCATTTTAGACACTTGACACATAATTTAATATGACATGCTTCCTATTTTAGTTGGGTATTGTATTTCCTGTTTTGGATCATCTTAAGATATTGGTATTTTAGTTGATTCATTTAACTATTTACATTGTTTATTATTTTATGTAGGTGTATTACTTTGATAAAAGAGGGTATAATATCCCCATGATTTACTTATAAAACCCTCACTGCTAATCAATAGCCTCTAGCATATGGGTATGCCTTCTTGAGTTCATGTGACTGACTGGATTAGGGAACTAATATGTGACACCCAGGTCGGGATGTTATAAAGTGGCATCAGAGATCTAATTTTCTTTTCTTCTTCTTCTGTATTACTATTTGGGGAATAATAGAAAATAGACTAGGTAGATTCGGGCGCTTGATAATCAGATTATTCATGGGAGTTGGAAACCCATGTACAAGGGAAAACCTAAGTACACAGGTTGATATTGTTGTTATTTATGTTTTCTGTTACATTTGAATATTATTTTACCATGGGTGGCACACTTGTTGTATGCTGTGATAATTTTTATTGAGTTTTTATCATAATTGACTCGCATCTTAGAATGGAACGAGAGTTGAGTCTACATGCACCATTATAGAAACTCATGTTTTTTTGTGACATGCATCATTTTAGTCATGCATGGGAAAACAAGTTTTGGGTATGTTGTTGAATGTGAACTATTTTATTGGCTTGTGGAATTAAATTGAAAATGGTTCCTAATATGAAATCGAGAAGGGTAAAATTATAAAAGTCCAGAATAAATGGATTTCTGAATGAGAAACTTGAATAATTAGAATGTTTTTACCCTTTTTAACTAGGACGTAGGTGCATGATGGTTAAGGGTAGTAGTAGCGACTCAGTTTTGACTGTGTGGCTGGATGTGAGGAAAAGACTTTTTGTAACTTATTATGATTTTTATCATACATTAATGTGATAAAGTTGTGTTATAAGTACTAAGACATGTGTTTTTGATAGTAGAGATATGAATCCATGATGATATTTGTTAAGAGGATGTCTAGAGGACATGGCTTTGGATGATCCTCTATTGGAATAACCTAAGGCACCGATAGTTCTTGGTGAGAAAGTAAGGGATAATTTTTGATTGAACATTTATTACTTCATGAAATTCATGGATAGAGACCTAGGGTGGGTTGTGAAGGATATGTCTAATCTAATGAGGGAGTTTTAGTTGCATCACTCTCTTAATTTAACTAGAGAGGGTGGATCAGTGGTAGATGAGTTCTGGGTTGATTCCATCAAGACAATAATTAATCATCTATAGAATCCTACCAAGAGGGGGGTAAAGTTGGTGGTTTATAAGTGATTAGGATTAGTGAAGCCCTTGTAGGACGTTCAGGAATTGACTGGACATATGGGTGGTATTCTATAGAATGAATTCTTAGAGAAGTTCTTGGAACACTTCTACCTAGAAACACTGAGGCAGGAGAGAGTAAGTGTGTTCATGAGATTGAATCATGAGAAGATGTATGTGATGGATTATGATGGATGATTTATAGATTTTCAGTGCTTTTCTCCAATGTTGGTGGCATATGAGACTACAAAAAAATGATTTCAGGATGGAAATAGGTGTGAAATAAGTTCCAGGTGAATATATTCAGGCTAAAGAAGTTCTCAAAAGTGAATAATTAAGATCTCATTTCGGAGGGGAAACAAAAAGAGGATTCAAGTGAAAAAGTGGTGGTTTCTACTATATGATCAAGAGGTGCGACTTCCAAGAGGAGGAATCATCATTACAATAACATTAGATAGAGAAGTGGTAAGAAAAATAGGAAGTTAGGAGGGTCATCCACTTAGGATCTTACCCAAGTGCTTTTCCACTAGTGTGGAAAGACATGACACTATCGTAATCATTTTCCTAGACCACCAGTTGATTTTTGATTCTATGGTAATATGGGACATCCACATAGGTTCTACAGGAACCCGAGATAGATGATAGTGATGGAGTATCTATAAAGAGTTAGAGTGTGGGAATGGGATCTTTTACACATTATCAAAAAAGAAGTTGATTTTTTAATGGACAAGGAATTATAGGTAGTGGAAATGGTTATTCAGTGTAAGAGTTCCATATTAGCATATTTATGCAACTTAGGGGAGTTATATAGAATCACAGGGAAGAGGGATAGGAAAATTGCATGTGGTGCATCCTACACCTCTGGATAGCGAGGATAAACCATCGATATTGCGAGGTACTACTCTAGTAGCTTCTACTTTAGCTGGTTCCTTGTTTGATACTGGTTCTTATCAGTCCCTTATATCTTCAAAAACTAGTTAATGGTTTGAGCCTGGAGATGGAGTTTGTGAGTGGTGTAATGAATGTAGATATGCTACTGCGAGTGCAGTCTAGAGACATCTGTTTGTGAAAATTATGTTCTCTTGAGATCATCGAGTATTATTTTAATTAGGATCTATATATTATTAATATGTCGGGCTTTGACCTAATTATGGATATGGACTGGATAATTGCGTACCCATCCCATATTGATTGTTACTAAAGTATAGTTACTTTTACATATCCTAAGTGGGACCCGTACATTCACCATGGAGAGTGGGATATACAGGTAGGATAAGTAAGGCCAATTAATCAATAACTAGGAGAGCCCACAACCCACATTACTAGTCTTTTTATGGATGATGGAGGAGTAAATAATAATATCTTTCCACTAGTGGTGAAATAATTTCATGATGTGTTTCTTGAAGAATTTTCAAGGATACCACCTAAGATAGATATGGAATTCACCATTGAGCTCATTCCAGGGGCTAAACCAGTATCTATTACACCATATAGAATAGAACTGAATGAGATTCAAGATCTCAATACTCAATTGGAGGTGTTGGTGGATAAAGTGTTTATCCATCCGAGTACGATGCCTTGGGGTTCCCCATTGTTGTTTTAAAAGGAGGAAAAGAGCTTCCACTTGTGTGTCTATTACCTGATGTTGAACAAGATGAATTTGAATAATTGATATCTTCTTCTATATAAAAATGATCTATTTGACCAGTTGATAGGATCTTGTGTGTTCTCAAATATTGACTTGAGATCAGGGTACCATTGGCTGATATTTTGGATATCTGATGTACTAAGGACTTATTTTAGATTTAGGTATGACCTATATGTGTTTTTTATAATTCTATTTGGGTTGATAAATGAACCATTATTGTTTATGGATTCAATGAACAAGATCTTTCATCAATATCTAGATCAGTTTGTGGTGGTATTCATGGATGAAATATTAGAGTACTCCGTGACTCATGAAGATCATTCCCAACATCTTGAAATCATCCTATGTACATTAGGAGAGAATTGAATATACACCAAGCCATCTAAGTGTCAGTTTTGGATTAACCAGGTAATCTTCTTTGGGACACATAATCTTAGAGGAAGGTGTGTCAGTGGACCCAAATAAGGATTATCTAGTGTTATCTTGGGAGCAGCCTAATAACATTTTTGATATTCATAGCTTTTTGGGGTCAATGGGATATTATTAGAGATTCATACATGAATTTTACCTTTTGATAGTTCAAATTTCAGGATTGACCAAAAAGTGGATAATTTTTGAATGGTCAGATTCATGTTATAATTATTTCTAGGAGTTGAAGAAGCATTTGAAATCAGAATTGATATTGATCCTACCTGATCTAGGTGAGGAGTACATAGTGAATTGTTACACTTCAAGGATTGGAATCAGATAAATGATCAACTAGGTAGATTGAGTTGTGGTGTATGGGGCTTGATAGCTGAGGTCACATGAATGAAACTAACCTATGAATGACCTCAAGTTGGCACTAGTGGTTTATGATCAAAAGTTTTGGTGGCACTATTTGTTGGGAAATAACGATGTTTACCAATCATAATATATTGAGTTACATCATTTCACAAAGATATTTGAATCTTCAACAGCAAAGATGGGTTGAGTATATGCAGTTTTTTAATTTTGAGCTAGAATATATGTCTAGGAAAGGAAATAGTGTGTATGATTCTTTGAGTAGGAATACTCAGAAATAGGTGGTTCAGATGTCTAGTGTTGAGTGGAAAATGATGACCTTGCTGGCAGAGATGTATGTGGTCATTCAGGAGAGTCGAGAGTAGATAAATATTTTATTAGTTGTAGTGGAGTTTATACTTTTAATACAGATCCGAGATAGATAGTATGAGGATACATATTGTTTTACATTGGGATAAATCCTTGAATGTGGGTTGTCACCTTCTAATTAGATCATAGATGAGAATGATACCATCTATGTTAGGAATCGGGTTGTTGTACCTATGAGCATGCGAGAGGAGATCATGAGGGAATTTCATGCCTTGAAATGGGAGGTACATCTAGTGCTGACCAAAATGTACCATGACCTATGATGATAGTTTTGGTGGCCAGACACGAAGAAAGTGATAATAGTGTTTGTGACCTGACTCTTCACCTGTTAGAAGGTGAAGGCAGAGCATGAACGAACAGAAGGTTTACTACATCAATTAATTATTTTGGATTAGAAGTGGGATAAAATGACCATGGAATTTATGGTGGGTCTTCTGAAGATGCTTAGGAAGAATGATGCTATCTGGGTTATTGTGAATTGATAGATGAAAGTAGAACATTTCTTACCAATGGGGGAGAAGTGCATAGTAGAGTAGTTGGGAGAACTATATGTATGGTAGATAGTCCATATACATGGGGTTCCATGGACTATAGTTTCATATCACAACTCACACTTCACATCGTGCTTCTGATAGGGCTTGCATAAGGTTCTCAGTTCATAGGTTTTATTAAGTAGGACTTTCCACCCACATATAGATGGGTATCCATAGCATACTATATAGGTGGTTGAGGATATGATATGAGTGTGTGTTTTAGTCTTTGGTGGGTCTTGGGAGAAACACATGGATTTAGTGGGGTTTTCCTATAATAACAGTTATCCGATTACTATACAAATGGAACCATATAAGGCTCTTTATGATAGGCCATGTAGATCACCACTATTCTAGATAGAGATAGGTGAGTAAAGGTTTCTGGGAAAGAGTCTCATGTAGGAGATGTTGGATCAGGTACAACTAATTCAGAAATGTATCTCTATAAATTAGAGTAGGTATAAGTTGTATGCTGACAGATAGAGATGACCCCTAGAGTTTATAGAGGGTGATCATTTTTTCCTTCGGGTGTCACTAGGTTGGGTCACCATAGGATATAGTGGTAGTAAAAGTTGGAAACTAGGTTTGTCAAACCATTTGAGGTTGTGTAGAGAATTGGGTTGGTGGCATAATGAGTGGCTATTCCATAGAAATAAAATGTTATGCCTGATTTTTTCCATGTATCATAACTATGGTGGTATCACCCCAACCCTTATCATGTGATCGATGCAGATGATGTTGAGCTTGAGATAGATGTTTCCTTTGAGGAGCATTCGATATGTGTGTTGTATCGTAGTGAGAAAGTCTTGTTGGGAAATACTGTGTCGATTGTTCATGTATTGTAGCAACATGAACAGTTTTAGGAAGAATCATGGGAAAGAGAAGAAAATATGAGGGCTCAGTGGACTTATCCGTTTTTCTTAGAATCTTATAGATTCTTGGGAGTGTAGCTCTAGGATGATCTATTATAAGGTGGGGAGATTATAAGATCCCATAATTTTCTAGGTACATCTCTCTTTTTGTTTTGAATCTAGGTATAAATGGGCTGAATGTTTCATGGGATCTTGGAGAGAGAATTAACTTTAAGAGAGGTTCGGTTTGTTTAAAAGGAAAATGGGATAAAAAATCAACTTATGAATAGTTACACATCATGTAAGGGGATTACACATCATGTAATTGTTCAATTATTTTAATTAAATAAGTAATATGTGACATATTTTTTGGAGAAAACTATTAAAAATAATTACACGATGTGTAACTAAAGTACACATCATGTAAATTCCCAACAATCAGTTTTAAAGTGCATGTGTGGCTAAATTCTCTATTGTTTTCTGCAATAACTCTCCTCCTTCAACCCTAGTATCTATTTAAATTTTTTGGATCTTTATAGAGGGATTCCATCATCTTCCAATCTCTATTATTCGCGATTCGTATCCCAGAATGATGATCATCATCCCTTTGGGTAAGTGGATCTTATCCTAATTCTTTCCCATTCACACTTCTTTATTCTCTCAGAATTATTGTGATAATTTATCTCCTATTTTACTAGATCTAGATCTATATTTGGTGAATCCATATCATGTCTTATAGATCAAGATCTTGGTTTTATTAATCATGATTTATGTTATAGATCCAGAACTCGTTCTATGTCATTGTACTAGTAGATTTTGGGGATTTCTGTTGGGTAATCATTCGTCAAAAAATTGAGGTAGGTGGTATAAAAAACTCAATTCCCATAGTCATGATTTTGATTAAGTATATGAAATTTATAGAATTTATGGATTTGTTTTATTAATTTAAATCCCTAATTGAGTTAATTAATGAAGTGAATTAATTAATTTAGATGATTGTAAAAATGTGAGATTTTGGAATGATGAATGATATACTTAATTTGATAATTATTTATGAGATTTTTGGAATTGGGGAATTAGGATAATTAATTGAAGAACTAATTATCATGGCATGAATTGAGGATTATGATATTTGATTAAATATTAGGAATTATGGAGTTGATATAATTAATTGGTAAATTAATTATCCAAGTATTTAATTGAGAATTATGGGATAATTAATTGTTGAATTAATTATCAAATTGATTAAATTGTAACTAAAAATAATTAATTTGTTAGTTAATTTTTAAATGCTGAGTATGTGATTGGATAATTAATTTTTGAAATAATTTTTGAATTGATTGAATTGTAATTGAAAATAATTAATTGGTGAATTAAGTATTAAATGTTGAGTATGTGATTGGATAATTAATTGTTTAATTAATTGGATAATTAATTAAGCTATAATTGAGAATAATTAATTGGTGAATTAATTATTAGTTGTTGAGAATGTGATTGATTAATTAATTGTTTAATTTATTAATGAAAGAAAGATACATGATTAATTAATTATCAAATTAATTAATGGGCTTGGATGAATTAATTAATTAATTAATTAATGATTGATAAATGGGGTGATATAGATGATGATCTAGGATGATGATGATATACATTCATAGTTAATAAATAGGGAATAGATATGACATTCTATGCTAATGATATATCTATAGTTATGGTTAATAAATGGGGTTGTAGACATGATTATTTACACCAATGATATGCACACACAAGTTTGAATTAGGGTGCTAGACATGATGATCTACACCAATGGTATATATGCTGGTTTGAGAATTGGGATTCTAAACATGACGTTCTAGGACCATAACATATGTATAGATATATGTATGTTTGGTAAGTGGGGTATTATACATGGCGTTTTATACCCAAAACCATGGAAATGGAATATGGGGATAAGTGGCTGAAATAATAAAATATGAATAGATCATGTTATGTGTATCAGACTCCAGAAAGGGTTGAAGTAGGTATTAGGTTTCGAGTTTCCACATGATCTCAAGGGATTATGTATCTAAACAAAGATTAAATAATTATGTGATAACTTTTTATTTATGCATTGAAATTATTTCTTTATTCAACTTCATACACTATTATTTAACTAGATTTGTTTTAAACACCATTGGTAGTGGTGTATTGATTTGTAGTCGCACCCTACTCAGGCTTCCTAATTAGTACATGAATCGACTTTATTATTGTAGTAAAGGTAATGGGAAAGTTGCCCATGTTAGATGGCTAAGTCGAGATTGGGCATGGTTGAGGGAACTGAATGTGTTTTGAGACCCACTGGGAGTATTCAATTTCTTTCTTTTGTTTTTCATTTTATAAAATTGACATGTACTTTTTCTTGACATGTTTTCAATTTCTGTTGGGTATTGTATTTTCTACATTAGATCATCTCGAGATATTGGTATTATAGTTGATTCATATTACTTCCTCTATTGTTTTTTATTGTTTGATGGTGTATTACTCTGGTAAAATAGGCTATAGTCTCCCCATGATCTATTTATCAAACCCTCACTACTAGTCGGTAGCCTCTGGCATACGAGGAGGTGTACTTGAGGTCATGTAACCAACTGACTTGGGGAACCAATATGAGGCACATGGGTCAGGACATTACATATTAAGGGGATATAATCAAGTAGTCATCCATCATTCTTCTTGAGGTATATTTCAACAAGTAGTAATTTATTTTTTATATCTTAAATAAAATTAGTTTTTGTGTTATGTTTCCATTGCGTGTTATTTATTTTTCTAGATTTATGGTTGGAGTGCATTGAAGAACCTCTTCATTTCATAGACTAGTGTTTCAGTGTGACGACACTTTTTGGTATGTTTGTCTAAAATTATTCATAAAGGGTTTAAATTATGAATTAAATAATAATTGATATCTATATATATAGTATAATTGAATTTAATAAATAATTATAAAATGTAATAAATAATTTTTTTTGATGTCAAGGATTGGGATAAGTTCTAAGGTTTACATTAGAGCATGGATGAACTTAGGTGGTGATAAACTAATATTGTTTCAAAGGATGGTAACACCTCGATTGAGGTGGGTGACCTTTACATTACTACATCTCTTCTATATTTTCTCATTTTATGATTTAGTGTGTGGAATAATATAAATTCTATATTATTTCATGACTTCTATTATTCCACCATATGGTTGGGATGATATTTAATTTAATCAGTAGTCAATATGGACTGCATTACATTCTAAATTGTTTGAAGGGGGAACCTCAATCGAATGAGTATCAGTGGACCATCTTAGTGAATTTTCATGATTATGTGAGTGGATTTAAAGGAAAAGGAGGATAATTTTTAAAATATAAAAGTATTAATTAGAATTGACTGAAATATGCAATGTATAGTGACCTCCTGGTCTATTACATTTCTGGTTTTGAGTGTTGGAGGTGTTCGGGGGAGGTTTCAGGAGTTTTTAGTGGAAGTTGGAGGTGCAGAAGAACTACTATAGAAAATAAACATCATTTAAGTGTATTATATGATGTGAATATCAGTTTCACATCTTGTCCCATGATGGTTCATGGTGTGTATATTTTCAGGGTTAAATAATTAAAAGGTGATGTGTTTTTTACTGGAACCTGGAGTCCTGAGATTACACACTGTGAAATGGGATGACATGTCTTGTAATTCACAGATTTTGTGCAGTTTTAAAGGTTTCATCTACTTGGGTTTTCTCCAAATCCTACTATAGGTAGATCTTCTCTCATTACAGGCATCTGAAGACCTTCTCCTTCTGCATTTGGAGATTCATTTTGGCCGAGATCGATCCATGGGCATCTATCTTCGATCTGGTCATTAAAATCTATTTTCTTCCATTATTCTCCCATGGATTTGCTATGGTGATGTGGTTTTGGTTTGGGGTATGTTTTGTGTTGCGTTTTGATGGTCTTTGGGTGAGGATTAGGTTGATCTGTGGTTCCTCATGGTGTGGATGTGGACTATGGTCATTCTTTTCGACCTATGGTGCACAATAAGTCAAAAAATCTTTTTTTATTATAGGGATTCCCTCATTTCACCTTAATATATATCATGATGGAGGGGTTTAATTTTGTTTATATATGGGTTATTGTTATTATATCTTAATAAAATATAAATAATTAGTTAATTTAATTGAAAGGTTAAAATGAGGTGTGATTCACATGCTTTTACATCTTTATTATTATTTCTGATATTGTAAATTTTCCAGGCTTGATGCCCGCTATAAATTATGGCCATTGGAGGATTTTTTTGCACTGGATATGTTCTATGATTGCTTCATTGGTTGTTATTATTGGGATATCACCCTAAAATGAAAATTTACTAGCTACTTATATTTGGTTAATAAATTAGTTTCTCTGGGATTATGATTTGTGTGATAATTCCCCTAAAATAATATTGAATGTGATAAAATCCCCTTTGTAAACATGTGAAATTATCTTGATGTATTGTGATGTGTGTTCATGAATTTGGGATGCCGCTGTGTGTTTGGGGAATGTGGGGTAGATGGTTTGTGTACCATGCTTTTGGGGTTGTATGTTGGCTTGTTTGAACGTAATTTTTTGGTAGTTAGGTTATGGTTTATTTGTTCTAAGGTCGTGGTTTATTTGTTCTAGATGCTCGGTTAGTGATAGAATAAATGAATGTTTAATAATGTTTGAAATTGAATAGGTTGGTTTGTTCAATGGTATGGAAATTTGTTAATGGAAAATTTAATGATGGGTTGTGTGATTAAATATAGTTGATAGAAAATAATAAGATCAATGGGTGTTAAATTTTGAGGAAATGCGGATCCATATTAGATTATCAGGTCTCTTCACCTTCTGAAGTTACTATTGTAGATACTAATAAATGAATTTAGAGGTGAAAAAAAAGGTGGAATAATTATTTGGTTAGTTTGTTTGATAACCCATAGGTTGGGATTGAGTATTTGATACTATATATATAATTTTATTTTTCTTTTTTATTTACAAACACACCCCACCCAAGTTGAAAACTATGTGATGAAAACCCACATAGTCACATGGGGGTTTCTTTCCCAACATCCTCATGGGAGGATGAATAGTTGGAAACCCAATTTTCTCTACTCCTTCCACCAGGAGATAGTGGACTTGGTGTCTTTGGGTTAGTTGTGATGTGTGGTCCTAGGTGTCTTTGGGATGAGATGTGATATGTGTCCCATGTGTCTTTTGGATGAGATGTGATATGTGTCCCAGGTGTCCTCATGAAGAGATGTGTTATAATAGCCTAGGTGTGTGGGGGTGGGATGAGATGTGTTGTGATAGCCTAGGTATGTGAAGATGGGATGTGTTGTGATTACCCAAGTGTGTGTGGGTGGAATGTGATGTGGTGTGTGGCCTAGGTGTGTGTGGATGATATGTGATGTGGTATATTCAGAAGAGTTGGGAGTGCCAGGACATTTTCGATCAGGGTGTGAGTGTAGCTAATCAGTGGGAAAGTGGTGTGGGGTTCCCTATAATCGATGTTTTTTACTTTATATTATTGTAATAGGTTTGTGTTATTTGGTGAGAGTGCCTTGGTGGGGTTGGGATGGTTGGTGTACCATTATAGGTGTTTTTTGGTTCATCTATTTTCTCACAGGTGCATTAGTATTTTCCTTTCACATGTTCCCAAGAGACTTTGGTCTTCCAACTGAGTATATTTGTATACTCACCCTACATCTATAAAACTATTTTCTGGTTTCCTATATGATTACAAGGATCTTTCAGGGTGTTACTATCTTAGACCATAATATAGTCTTCATTTTACTGCTTAGTTTTATTTTGGGTATTTACTCTTGTAAAAATTTATCTGTAACGGTTCTTTTTACATATGAATTGTGGTATGGTTTTTGGTTTTTCATATATACGTCATGGATTTGGTTTTGGTTAATACATCCTATCTCCCGATCTTGTTTCCTTATAAAGTCTAATTCCTCCCATATTGTGATATTTGTACACCCTTGGTGCTAGTCACCAACTCAGGGCCTACTGGAGGAAAGACTCAAGGGTTATTATCTCCCTTTCACCATTATCATCCCAATAGGGGTACCCTTGGAGGGAGGGGTCGTGAAAAAATAGAATTGAAAGGAAATGTGTGATATGATAAATGAGTATTTAAAATACACTTTAGAATAAAATTTTGAACTTATAAAGAATTCCTGAATGAGATTAGTCCATGGGCCTAAAATGAGTAAAATAAAGGGTGATTCCTTTTAAAATAACATGGGTTTAAAGTAATGTTTTGTATTTTTTTTATCATGGGGAAGCTGTGATGGGGTTAAGTTGATATGGATTCATATGTTTTCCAATGCAGTGATGATTCCCAATTATTAAATGAATAACTTATTGTTTTGAATACCCTTTGTGAATTCTTATGGACTTTTTTTATTATATGATGGTTCACATTATGTATGTTTCTATATTAGGAAAGGTTAGCGACATCACGGTGATGAGTTGATCTTGATTTATTATAGGGTGGAGATGTTTTTTAAGACTCTATAGTGTTTTGAAGAATATTGTGACCATAGTTTTGGGTTGAAGTTGAGAGATCGAATTTTGATCAAGGAGCTCAATTAGGGTGTCTATGAAGTGGATTGAGATGGGGAGTCATAAAAGTACCCAAATAATATGTTGTCCCTATAAAGTGTGTTTATGAAATATGATTATAGATGATTGTGTGTGTAAACATATAACTATAACCCATTATGTGTTCCTTATATAGAAAAATTTATGATGATGAGTTATGAACATGGGGGGCTGACCACATAGATGTGAGATGGGTTTTGGTAGATGGGAAGTCTTATGACATGGGACATATGAGATGATTGGTTGGGATACATAGACACTAAGATATATTTTCTTTTATGGGATTCTATAGACACGATCATTAGATCTATGGAAGGGGATGTGTCCCCCCATAAAGATATAGATTATTTGGAAATACCTGTTTATAAATTATCCTTTTAACTTTAATAATACATGGTGGGTCTCCCCTAGGAATTGTCATATGTATAGAAGGCGGGTTTCGCTAACTATTTACCCTTTTTATACCAGTTTCACCAGCCCTAGAGTTTTTATCTTTTGCATACTATTTAGGTCATCCCCCGGGTGTTAATATTTTGTATACCGAGTGAGTTATCCCAAAGTTGTTTATATTATATATACCAACAGGTTCATCTCTAGGGTATTTATATTTATTGTAACCATTGGGTCACCCCTAAGTGATTAACTTTATATAAAAGGGATAGTCATCCACAAGATGATTACAACATTCATAATAGTTCTTTGAAGTTATCAAACACATTACAGAATTAGCCAAAGGTAGATAAATATTGGGGATTAATTAATGGGATCAATTAGTCCCATGAGTGATTACTTATGGATTGTGATGTATGAAACTTTCAAAAACAAGGTATGATTTCAGTTCTAGGTTGTCAATATGACATATTATGGCTGAAAATTTATAATTTATGTTCATTCATGATATGATTCTATGTGGGGGTGTTTTAAAAGGATGAAAAAACTATTTATACACACACACACACATATATATATCACAAACACATTTACTTGATAAAAATAACACTTAGTACTTAGAAGGAATTATGGATTCTTACTAGGTTGTTGAACACCCCCTACACAAATATACTGGATGGGTTTCTATGTATTTGGGATGATATACCCTTTCTCTATAAAGTTGTAGTAAATGACATAAGATGGATGACTAGCACATTTCAAACAAGTAGTGGAGGACAAGTGGTAGATAGGATGGTTAATAGTCACTTGGTCTATAGGCCATTTTACCTTTCTATTATACTGTTTTTATTATAAAAAATTTACTATCAAGTGTTCCTATTATATATATATATGAGTCTTGTTATTCCAATTTGTATTTGGAAATGGTTTTTAAAATAAATCATATAGAATACTTTAATACTATCTTTAATGCACTATGTGGTCCCTGTGAAGTGCCAATATTATATCTACATGGTTTTGGGAAGTCTCTTATAAATAAAAATCATTCTAGTTTTTTTTTCTAAATTTGGTAATTATCCCTAGGATATTTTTTAGATGTAATTATATCCCTACTAGTTTCATATTACCCCACTACTGGTCATTAGACTCTAGAATAAGTGGAGGTACACCCATGGTTATTTGGTTCCCATGTGAAGGGGTCCTTCTAATGGCCCGAGATGGGTAGTGAAAAATTTGTACCATATTCGTATATTATGACGTGTTATTTTTAGTTAAAAATATATATTCATTATCAAGACTTCAGTGGTAGATTGAGATCATTATTGAGCTACATGAAATTGGTTAAAATACATGTTTATAGGGGATTCCTAGTTTCATGACTAGGAACTATAGGATGTGTCTGGTGCTAGTTTGTACTAAAAATTAAAATATGGAATGGAGGAGACTCTGTATGATACATATGGATCGGTTGGGGGTTGATTTTTTGTTCATGAAAAATGATAGTGTTTAGATAAAGGCATAATAAATAAACCAATGAGATTTATTTCAACACATTTCCTTATCAGAAACAATTATTAATTGAAGAAACATATAATATATTCAATTATTTACCAAATATATCATATGGGTTGAGTGTGATAATAATTGATTGGTGGGATTGTTTTTTTAATTAAATAATTATATTCCTGAAATATGTTCCTAATGTCCATGAGGTGAGTGTGAATGATTTTATAAGTTGGTTTTACATGAAATTGAATTTGGAGCTAGTTATTTTTGAAATCACTTGGATTTTTAGGTGTTTAAAAATTTGATTAAAATTGTTTTTCAATATTTATTTTGATATGGTTTTTCAAAATTGGACTATATTTTGGATGTAAAACAGCATTCCCATAGGTTTTTTTTGGACTTTAGTGTTGATATGAAAACTCAAAGATGCCCAGGGATATTTATGAAATCTCAAGTAAATACTATGTATGCTTTAAGAGATACATTTTTTGGTTACTTATATTTTAAACAATAACATAAATTACATTTTGACTTATAGTTTTTTGCTGGTATTCTACTTAACAAAAATATGTGGATATAGTACTTTTAAAAAATATTTTCTTGAAATAATTCCATTACATATATGTTTTATTGATGAGATTATATTCTTCTATGGGATAATATCATGTAAAGAAGTCTAATGAAGACCTTCTCCCTAGTAGGGTGATGTTTGGGCATGTGATTCCTACGATTTATGTATGAGAGCCTTCAATATGGGTGTTGAAATGATTGTTTTGGTGCATATAGAATAATTAGTTCCTATATAGAATATTCATATAATTTTACATGGTTGGTTGAGAGTGAACTAGGGGTTATTTTGAGTGTTCACATTTTTTCAGGTTGGTCTTGAAATAATTTCAAGTGATGATCTGGTGAAGCATACTTATAATATTAGGATTAAGTATCTTGTTTTATGTTTTACTGGGTATATGATTTGTATTTATAATGACCCATACTTTACATACATGGTTATTACTTCAAAAATTGAAGCATACTTATTACAACATATAACAAAAACATGAAAGGACCGTATATGTATAATGTCTTTAGAAACTGGGAAACATAAACAACTGGTTCATAAATCATCTATGTTGTCTCCTATTTATTTAATCATATCTAGAGTCCCTTTTGGAATATTCTAATTAATACCTTTCATCCAGACTTGGGGAAAAGAAAACATACAAAGGGGTGATCTCAAATGCTCAGTAAGGGTAAACAAAAGAAATATCAATCATATCATATTCATAAGAACATAACATTTTTAATATCTTAACCTGCAAAAGAGATCATAATATCATAACATGGGATAAATCAAAGTGGTGAAATGTAATCCCAAATAATCATAACATAAAACATGATACTTTGTGGCATACACACATAATCATAGAAAATCATTTCATATTAGTCAAGACTCATTTCCAAGACTATCATAGCGGACAAAGTCCATTACTGAACCGAGTTCACTCCTTGTTCCAGTCCGGTATCACTGAACCAGATTAACTTGACGTTCTTTCCATGTATATCTAATGAGATATAAATCTTTACCCAACACATTGGAGGGAGATATAGGTCCCACCCATCTCATAATGAAACCATTCTTATGTGTGCCACAAAATCATAAATCATAGCATAACCCATGTAATAAAAATGGAATTCTTAAACATCGTGACATCATAAAACAATTCATATAAGATAAAGGACTTTATAAAAATAATTCCATCACAACATAATAAAATAAATTTAATAATAGGGATAGAAACATAACCCTATATTATCTTATATGGAAAATAATTTTGATAAAACACTTGAACTCCATTCTTGAGGAAAATATCCTTTCTACTTCAAAAACATTTTTCCTTTCTTAACATGTCATACAATTTTAAACTAAAAGAATTTGATTAAAAATAAACTTGAAAACTTTTAAATTAAGTTTCATGGAAATAATGTTCTATGAAATCATAAAAATTCATTCATGCCGTATAAGTTAAAAAAACATTCTTCTCATACTTTGGCTGGAAAAGTCAAAAAGTACCTTATACGAAAAACGACAGAAGATTCCTTTCATATCTTTTACAAAAACTCACCAATGAGTAATATTGGATTTAAACAATTTTATGAGGATATAAATAATATTACATATTGAGGGAACATGGATTTGGATGATAAATATTCCCCAGTAAATTTTGAAGTATAAACAATCTCAGATAAAAATTGAGATTGCGAGATTTTACCTTACCTTAGGTCCGATATGCTTTGTACATATCTGAACCTCCTGTATAATGATTTAAAAAATTTCATTGAATTATTAAAGAATAATATTCATTGTTATGATATCATACATGATTATACTATTATCTTTTTATTAGTAATATTTCATTGCTACTTGTTATTCGGGTGTTTATTGCTTTATGTTCTTATGCATGTTTTGTCGAAAAAATTATTATTCCTTTTTTTAGGTTATATATACCTCATTTACAGAATGGTATTAATGTAATATATATCATATTTATTTATTCAATTCATTTATATAATCATTATTCAATTAAGATCATGTAAAATGAGTCGCATCACATCGTGGAGACGGTAGGCCGTACGTACACACGAGAGATGATATCGTTCCCATGATCGTGGAATTGTATTGAAGTGTATGTATAATATTTCAGAATCAATATAACTTTAAAATAATCATATATAGTTATTATTTACACCATTATACCCATCCAAGTAAGGTGGTGGTGGAAAATAGATTACACCACGGCGTGGAGACGGTATTCCGTACGTACGCACGCGCGGTGATTTTATTTTTCGTAGGATGTATAGAAGGTGAATTAGGGTTGTTTCATATTTATAATAACATATTAGTATATGAGTGATACTTATTTTATTACTTAATAATGAAACAACTAAATAAGAAGAAGTAGAAGAAGAAATAAATTTGAAGGAATCGGTAACGGATATTACCTCTTCTTTGACACACCTCTTTGAAACCTCCTCTTAGGGCACTAAGATTGGTCTTTGAAGAAGACCAGGAACTCTAGGATGTTTATAGGGAAGTGGAGAAGAGAAATGGGCAGGGTTTGGCCGAGCTTTAAGGCTCTAAATTGTGTAAAGGGGAGATGGAGGAGGTGCCCTTTTATAATGGAGGAGAGGGGCACCTTTGGAATTATAAGAAATATTAATTTATAATAAAATCCAACCCCACTTAAAAACCTCCAAAATGACTCCAATATTAATATTAGATGATATAGGGTTGAAATATAATCAAAAAATAAAATTTAGACAAGTTTGGAATTTATTTTAAACATTATCAACTTGATTTATCCTTATAAAATATATTTAATTTTATTTGTGGTAATAAAATTATAAATTTTAAATCATTATAAATAATTACTTATATGTTGTGAATTGTCCATAATTGTATGATTTATTAAATTTTAGACCATATAAATTTTAATTTAAAATTTTTAAATATTTTTTTTTATTTTTAAACAATTTTATAATATGTAATTTTTATAAAATAACAATAGTGTCAATTTTGACACTATTCATTTATTTTAATTTAAATAAAATATATACATAATATATGTTCAAAAAAAATATTTAGTAGATTCATAACATGTCATTTGTATCTAGAAAATTAGTGGGGCACATTAAATAGTTCATATAATTTTTATTTTAATACTTTTAAAATCATTTATTTGATAATTCAATCAATAAAATAATTTCAACATCACTATTGTGTCATAATTAATGATAATTATTTAATCCATAAAAATTATAAATAAATTCACATGATTTAGATAATTTTATTATATTTCTAGAGACTATTCATGTTTGAAGTTTCATGAAGTTTATCACTAAATTAAAATTATTATACTTATATGATTCAAGAGAGTGACATGTTGTCACTTTCTTTAGTTTTAATAATAATTATATTATTTCATGGTCAAAAGTCCATGAAATGAATCTAGTACGACCTTTAGGTGATATGGGTCTAATTTTATTCATCCAATAGAATTTTGGAAAGTGTTAGGGTAATTTTATAATCTTATATTTACCCTTAATTACCCAATTTACCTTTAACTGCAGTAAATAAAAATTACCATAGTTACTATTCATAATCTCAAAAAATAAAAGTAACCTATTAACATAATTTGGACCCACTTAATCCAAATATGGAATCCATTTTTCAAAATTAAAAACACATAAGTTGCAGTAATTAATTTAAAATTAATCCTGTTGTTAAGCAAATGAGTTTTAAAAGTTAAAACATTGCCAAAGATTTAAATGTTTTTACCTATGAATTCAATGTAAAATTAATTCTAATGACATAAATTATATTAAATGGTAAAAATATATTCTATTTATACTTTAAAACCATTAAATATTATAATTAAACCATATAATTTATTACGATGAAAAAAGTTGTTTTTAATTAAAATATAGCGTGTTTTTACTATTCATTAAAATATGGAAGTTATTAGAATAATATGAAAAATTTATCCAAAGTAAATTTTTATATCTTGATTCTAAATAATAATTTTATTTTTTCAAATTGAACTTATAAACTTTTCAAAAACTATATTTAAAGTTGGTTCTCCTTCAAAAGGCGACAAAACTGCATTTTTTGAAAAAATACTTATTTTACGTGAAAAATTTATTTTATTCTCATACCATGTTCTAGAAAATATGTAAAATGAATAATAATGTTATAAAATTTAATATTTAGTTAATACTATTCATAACAGATAGTTTATAATATTATAATAATATATCATTGTTTAGTGAAACTCAGTATTGCGTACTACACAAGCAATCGAGGAAGGTCGCGATTGCGTGTAACACAAGACAAGCTAGTGTTGTGTGCTGCGAAAGATTCCTTTGATGTTGTGTATAAAATAATACATAAAAAAATATACTTCACATAAAATATGAGGGTGTTACATTCTATGCCCCTTAAAATGAATTTCGCCCTCGAAATTGGTCACTTCGTAACACACAGATGAGGATACCTCTCCCTCATCATATCCTCAAGCTCCCATATAGCTTATTCTAATTGGTGGTTCCTCCATAAAACTTTAACCAAGTGAGTGGTCTTGTTACTTAGAACTTTTTCTCTATGATCCAGAATCTCTATCGGTTGTTCTTCATAAGAAAGATCTTGCTCCAGCGGTATAACTTCTGAGCTTAGTACATGTGAAGGATCATGTATGTACTTTCTCAAGAGAGATACATGGAACACATCATGAACTTGAGAGAGATTTGGTGGAAGCGCCAATCGGTAATATACCTTCCCAACATGATCCAGTATTTCGAAAGGACCGATATACCTAGGGCTCAACTTGCCCTTCTTTCCAAATCTCATTACTCTCTTCCAAGGAGATATTTGTAAGAACACTTTATCACCCACTTAAAACTCTAGGACTTTTCTTCGGTTGTCGACATAAATTTTTTGTCGACTCCGAGCTTCTCTTATGTGTTGTTGAATAGATCTGACCTTTTCTGCCATCTCATCAACAAGATCAGGTCCTAATAGCTTTCTTTTCCCAACTTCATCCCAGCAAGTTGGAGTTATGAATTTCTTTCCATAGAGAGCTTCATAAGGATCCATTTGAATGCTGGAGTGAAAGCTATTATTATAAGAAAATTCCACCAAAGGTAGGTGTTGATCCCAACTACCTTTGAAATCCATAGAGCAATCTCTCAACATGTCTTCTAGAGTTTTAATTGTTCTCTTAGACTGGCTGTCTGTCTGGGGATGATAAGCAGTGCTGAAACTCAACTTTGTATCTTGAGTATGTTGAAGACTTCTCCAGAACATAAAGGTAATCCTCAAATCCTGATCAAATATAATGGAAACTGTTACTCCATGCAATCTTACCACTTCCTTTACATATATCCTAGAAAGCTGATCCAGAGAGAAATCTTCTCTAATAGCAATGAAGTGTGATGACTTCGTAAGATAATCAAATATGACCCAGATAGCATTATTGCCTTTGGATGTTTTAGGAAGTCTGGTGACAAAGTCCATAGTGATGTTTTCCCATTTCCATTCAGGTATGGGTAATGGTTGTAACATCCCCTTAGACTTCTGTCTCTCATCTTTAACTTGCTGACAAACCAAGCATTGAGAGACATATTCAGCAACATCTCTTTTCATGCCATCCCACCAGAAGTACTCTTTCAGGTCTTTATACATCTTCGTGCTTCCAAGATGAATAGAGAATGATGAACTATGAGCCTCATCCATCAGCTCCTTCTTTAATTCTGGGATGGGAGGAACACAAACTCGATTCCCGAACCTTATTATCCCATCACAATCAAGGTTGAATTCAGGAACATTTCTCACCTTCTTTTGTAACTCTACATCTTCTTTTTTTGCCTCTTTAATTGTCACATGCATATATGGTTGAACATTCATTTGATAAATATAAGATTTTTACCTTTCCATTATAATTCCAATATTCATCCTTTGTAAATACATAAATATTGGATCTTTTGTGATCCTCATCATGGATAATCTAGCATGGTCTTATCGACTTAATGCATCCACCACCCTATTTTCTTTCCCAGGGTGAAAATGAATTGATCATTCGTAGTCATTAATCAAATCCAACCATCTTCTTTGGCGCATATTAAGCTCCTTTTGTGTGAAAATATACTTTAAACTTTTATGATCAGTATAAATATCACAACGTTCACCATAAAGATAATGCCTCCAAATCTTTAATGCAAATATTACTGCAGCTAACTCCAAATCATGAGTTGGATAATTTTGATCATGGATTTTTTCAACTGTCGTGAGGTATGATAAATCACCATATCATTTTGCATGAGAACACACCCCAATACCTTCTTGGATGCATTACTGTAGATCATAAACCTTTCTCCACTAGAAGGCAGTGTGAGCACAGGTGCACTGGATAACCTTCTTTTCAACTCCTTGAAATTATCTTCACACTCCTCCGTCCACATGAACTTAACTTCTTTTCGAGTCAACTTGGTGAGTGGATTGGATAATAATGAAAAATATTTCACAAAACGTCGATAATATCCTGCCAAACCAGGAAAACTTCGGATCTCAGTTACTGTTGTTGGTCTCGACCATCTTTCGATAACCTCTCTCTTTGCTGGATCCACAGATATCCCCTCTTTTAAGATTATGTGATCCAAAAATGAAACTTTTTGAAGCCAAAATTCACACTTGGTAAATTTGGCATAAAGATTCTTCTTTCTTAGGGTCTTTAATACAATTCTCAAGTGATCTTCATGTTCTTCCTTGCTCTTTGAATATACAAGAATATCATCTATAAAGACTACCACAAACTGATCAAGATAGTCTCTAAAGATTATATTCATTATATCCATGAAGATAGTAGGGGAATTAGTAAGACCAAATGGAATCACTATAAATTCATAGTGTCCATACCTTGTACGAAAAGCCGTCTTTGGTATATACTCTTTTTTGACCCTTAATTGATGATACCCTGAATGAATATCAATCTTGGAAAAGTATTGAGCTCCACATAGTTGGTCAAATAAGTCATCAATGCATGGGAGAGGATATTTGTTCTTGATATTGATCTTGTTAAGTTATCGATAATCAATGCAGAGTCTCATTGATCCATCTTTCTTCTTAACAAACAGAACAGGTGCTCCCCAAGGTGACACACTAGGGCATATGAATCCTTTATCAAGATTCTCTTGGAGTTTCTTCTTCAATTCCTGCAACTCAATTGGGTCCATTCTATATGGTGTCTTTGAAATGTGCATAGCACCCGGTATGAGTTCTATTGAAAACTCAACTTCACGATTTGGTGGAAGACCTGGAAATTCTTCTGGAAAGACATCATCAAACTCCCGTACAATGGGAATATTCTTAATTGTTATTTTCTCTCCAAACATTTGAGATAAATAAACTTCATTTATTAGAATAAAGACCCATAATATGGAAGAAATTTCCACTGGAAGGTTATATTCATCCTTGCATCGATAGATGATAGTAGATTGATCGGGAATATTAAATGTGATTTCCCTTATTTGGAAATTAATATGAGCTCCATATAAAGAAATCAAATCCATGCCAATAATCACATCAAATTCCACTATAGGAAGGATCACAAGATTTACAGGAAGCACTTTCCCACAAACTTCAATCGGAGAATAATTGTAAACTTTTGATGCGACCATTGTGCCATTAGGAGTTGTCACAGATAACTCAACATTTAATTGTTGAGGTAATATGACGATACCCTTAGAAAATTCTTCAGAAATAAAAGAGTGGGTGGATCTAGAATAAAATAAAACAATTTCTACTTTAGAGTGGATGGTAAGTGTACCTTTCACCACTTTGTTATCGTACTCCACATCGTCGATAGTAATTGCATGTGATTTTCCTTTGTTTTTGGCCTTAAGAGTTTATTGACGCCGATCATCATAAAAAACCCTTGGATTTGGGCTTTTATTGGCATAATGACCCATCTCCTTGCACTTGAAACATTGAAGTGTAGGAGGTGCATTCTGTGTATCCCTTTATTTGTTCGCATCATTAGACATCTTCTTCCCATTATTTCGACATTCAACTTCCCAAATACCTTCTTTTCCACACTTAAAACATTTTCTTGTCCCTTTAGAACAATTACCTCCATGTTTCTTTCCACAATTTCAACATAAAAGAAAAATCATCTTATTTTCATTTTGGTCTTTAGATTTCCCTTTGAATTCCATTTTCCTCTTCTTATCAAACCCATATGACTGATGGGTTACTCCAATCTCCATATCAACCTTGAGAGGACATCGAACAATTTCCCCACAGCTATTGAAGTCCCTTATGGCTAATGCCCTTCAAAGACTTGGTTTTAATCCACTAAAGAATCGATCAATTTTACTCTCAGGTTGGATAATAATTCCGGAAGCGTACCTTGCAAGTCTTGTAAAATTTGCTTTGTAGGTACCAACAGATTCATCATCCTTTTTCTTCAGTTCAAGAAACTTCTTCTACATCTTTGTTAGAAGAATACGAGGGAAGTACTTATTGAAAAATAAGTTCTTGAACTCATCCCATTACATGGAATCAATTTAATTTCTTTGCCTCATATTCTTGATAAGATTCCACCATTGATCAGCATCACCTTCCAAACTATATACTGTTAAGATGACTTTATCATGCTCATAACATTGTAGAACTAAAAATATCTTTTCATTGGTACTGATCCATTGTTCAGCCACTAATGGATCAGAAGACCCACTGAAAGAAGGTGGACGCTGCCTCATGAAGGATTCAACGGAATGTTGCTCCTTTGCTCGTTTGGAAGTCCTGCATGGTTCATAGCTTGAGAAAGTTGTGTGAGCATGGCTACAAGATTTTTCATTCTAGCTCCCATAAAGTTTGGTTTCTCAAGGGGGATAATCATTGCATCATCCGTCACATTCTGTATTAACATGGTTCTTTCAGGTTCTAGCCATTGACTAAAACCAAGAATCATAGTGTGAGAAACACTAATCATAATAGGAAAACCACATAATCAAGAATAAAATTTTACACTTAAGGTATTATCATAGGTTATTCATGGCCATTTCTAAAACAATAAGATTGTTTTCTATTATTAGACATATCCTTTGGGTTCTTACTAAGGCTTCCACATCCTAGTTTCCAAAGGTTGACTATACCTTTCCTCTGATACCAACTATAATGACCCATACTTTACATACATGGTTATTACTTCAAAAATTGAAGCATACTTATTACAACATATAACAAAACAATGAAATGAACATATAGGTATAGTGTCTTTAGAAACTGGGAAACATAAACAACTGGTTCATAAATCATCTAAGTTGTCTCCCATTTATTTCATCATATCTAGAGTCCCTTTTGGAATATTCTACTTAATACCCTTCATACAGACATGGGGAAAAGAAAACATACAAAAGGGTGAGCTCAAATACTCATTAATGGTAAACAAAAGAAATATCAATCATATCATATTCATAAGAACATAACATTTTGAATATCTTAACCTGCAAAAGAGATCATAATATCATAACATGGGATAAATCATAGTGGTGAAATGTAATCCCAAATAATAATAACATAAAACATGATACTTTATGGCATACACACATAATCATAGAAAATCATTTCATATTATTCAAGACTCATTGCCAAGACTATCATAGCAGACAAAGTCCATTACTGAACTGAGTTCACTCCTTGTTCCAGTCCTGTATCACTGAACCAGATTAACTTGCCGTTCCAGCCATGTCTATCTCATGAGATATAAATATTTACCCAATTCATTGGAGGGATATATAGGTCCCACCCATCTCATAATGAAACCATTCTTATGTGTGCCACAAAATAATAAATCATAGCATAACCCATGTAATAAAAATGGGATTCTTAAACATCGTGACATCATAAAAAAATTCATATAAGATAAAGGACTTTATAAAAATAATTCCATCACAACATAATCAAAACAATGTAATAATAGGGATAGAAACAGAACTCTATATTATCTTATATGGAAAATAATTTTGATAAAACACTTGAACTCCATTCTTGAGGAAAATATCCTTTCTACTTCAAAAACATTTTTCATTTCTTAACATGTCATAAAATTTTAAACTAAAAGAAGTTGATTAAATATAAACTTGAAAACTTGTAAATTAAGCTTCATGGAAATAATGTTCTATGAAATCATAAAAATCCATTCATGCTGTATAAGTTAAAAAAACATTCTTCTCGTACTTTTGACTGAAAAGTCAAAAAGTACCTTGTACGAAAAACGACAAAAGATTCCTTTCATATCTTTTACTAAAACTCACCAATGAGTAATATTAGATTTAAACAATTTTAGGAGGATAGAAATAATATTAAATATTGAGGGAACATTGATCTAGATGATAAATATTCACCAGTAAATTCTGAAGTATAAACAATCTCAGATAAAAATTGAGATTGCGAGATTTTCCCTTACCTTAGGTCTGATATGCTTTGTACGTATCCGAACCTCCTCTATAATGATTTAAAAAATTTCATTGACTTATTAAAGAATAATATTCATTGTTATGATATCATACATGATCATATTCTTATCTTTTTATTAGTAATATTTCATTGCTACTTGTTATTTGGGTGTTTATTGCATTATGTTCTTATGCATGTTTTGTCGAATAAATTCTTATTCCTATTTTTAGGTTATAGATACCTCATTTAAAGAATGGTATTAATGTAATATATATCATATTTATTTATTCAATTCATTTATATAATCATTATTCAATGAAGATCATGTAGAACGAGTCACATCACATCATGGAGATGGAAGGTCGTACGTACGCACGAGAGATGATATCATTTCCATGATCGTGGATTTCTATTGAAGTGTATGTATAATATTTTAGAATAAATATCACTTGAAAATAATCATATATAGTTATTCTTTTCACCATTATACCCATCTGAGTAAGGTGGTGGTGGAAAACAGATTACACCACGGCGTGGAGACAGTATTCCGTACGTACGCACGTGCGGTGATTTCATTTTCCGTAGGATGGATAGAAGGTGAATTATGTTTGTTTCATATTTATAATAACATATCAGTATATTAGTGATACTTATGTTATTACTTCATAATGAAACAACTAAATAAGAAGAAGTAGAAGAATAAATAAATTTGAAATAATCGGTAACGGATATTACCTCTTATTTGACACGCCTCTTTGAAACCTCCTCTTAGGGCACTAAGATTGGTCTCTGAAGAATAACAGGACCTCTAGGATGTTTCTAGGGAATTGGAGAAGAGAAATGGTCAGGGTTTGGCCGATCTTGAAGGCTCTAAATTGTGTAGAGAGGAGAGGGAGGAGGTGCCCTTTTATAAGGGAGGAGATGGGCACCTTTGGAATTATAAGAAATATTAATTTATAATAAATTCCAACCCCCACTTAAAAACCTCTAAAATGAATCAAATACAAATATTAGATGAGATAGGGTTTAAATATCATCAAAAAATAAAATTTAGACAAGTTGGGAATTTATTTTAAATATTATCAACTTGATTTATCCTTATATAATCTATTTAATTTTATTTGTGGTAATAAAATTCTAAATTCTAAATCATTATAAATAATTACTTATATGTTGTTAATTGTCCATAATTGTATTATTTATTACATTTTCGACCATATAAATTTTAATTTATAATTTTTAAATATTTTTGTGATTTTTAAACAATTTTATAATATGTAATTTTTATAAAATAACAATAGTGTCAATTTTGACACTATTCATTTATTTGTATTTAAATAAAATATATACAGAATATATGTTAAAAAAAAGATTTAATAGTTTCATAACATGTCATTTTTATCTATAAAATTAGTGGAGCACATTAAATAGTTCATATAATATTTATTTTAATACTTTTAAAATCATTTATTTGATAATTCAATCAATAAAATAATTTCAACATCACTATTGTGTCATAATTAATGATAATTATTTAATCCCTAAAAATTGTAAACAAATTCACATGATGTAGATAATTTTATTACCTTTCTGGAGACTATTCATGTTCTAAGTTTCATGAAGTTTATTACTAAATTAAAATTATTATACTTATAGGATTCAAGAGAGTGACATGTTGTCACTTTCTTTAGTTTTAATAATAATTATATTATTTCATGGTCAAAAGTCCAAGAAATGAATCTAGTCTGACCCTTAGGTGATATGGGTCGACTTTTATTTATCCAATAGGATTTTGGAAAGTGTTAGGGTAATTTTATAGTCTTATATTACCCTTAATTACCTGATTTACCTTTAACTGTAGTAAATAAAAATTACCGTAGTTACTATTCATAATCTCAAAAAAATAAAAGTAACCTATTAACATAATTTGGACCCACTGAATCCAAATATGGTGTAATGGACCGGATCTCTCTGGCCCATTCCTTTTTCAAAAAGAAGGTCATGATGTGTTCTGGAAGGTAAAATGGACTTTTCCCACACTTTTCAAAATTTTGAAACTACACGCTGTGTAGTGTGAGTACACTCCGTGTACCCCCTCGCCGGGTATACCCCGTGTTAAAGCCCATGTCCTTGCCATGTGAAATAAATGGCTACACTCCATGTACCCAATACTACACGCCGTGTAGTCCCTCCCCGCGTATGCGTTACCTTCAAACTGTGTGTTGACCAGTCAACGGCCGTGTGCCGCGTTGAAGGCTGTGTTGGAAGCCACATGGTCATCGTGTGAAATGGACGAGTACACGTCGTGTACCATAAAGTACACACCATGTACCATAAAGTACACACCATTTACTTTTGTTTTTATCGCCTATAAAAGGAGGGGTACCCTCCTCCTTTTCAACTCACTCCTCTCCTCCCCATTCCCTCGAGCAGAGCTCTCCCAAGAGACTCGAAGGCTCCTTTCATCAATAACTTCTTAGTCTGAGCTCCGATTTATGATCCGTCAATGGACACGTGATTGTAACGACGAGACAGAACTTCTGATCTTGGTTTTTTTCTTCCTTTCAGTCTTTCCTTCCCATCTTCCACCCGAGGAGGTTTTTCCGGGTTTTTCCAGGAGCGACAGACACCGACGGGCCTCTTCTAAAGTTGATCCAGGGGAGCGTTGTGATCAGAACCTGTTGAGGTAGGGATCTTACCTTCGTCTCTCTAGATTGTGCATCATGTGGGGTGGGTGTCCTCTTGTTTATGTGAAACACTTTTGAACCGGTTTAATGAAGATAATAACTGGCTTATACAACGAGGTTGGGAAGTTTGTGATTACTATTAAATTATTATTTTTTATATCCTATTATATTATGTTGTGAATTGAATAGGATTATGCCTACTGAAAATCACGGTCGTTGGGGGCCTTTGATTGCACAATTAAATGATGCCCTATTTTTCTAGACTGCTTATGGATGGAAACTTCATGGAATGTGGAAATTAGTTAATCACATAAAGTTGAATGACTAAATGAAAATTCGGAACCCTTGTGTGATAACCCCTGTTGAACTAAACTAAAATAATAAACATATGTGTGCTGTTTGGGGTTAATTTTTGTGAAGGGAGTGTTTTGTGGGTTTTTGTGGATCAGGTGAGCTGCGGGGTTGCAGTTTTCTTGGTTGTGGGTTGGTGTGAATGCTATGTTAGTGATGGGCAGTGGGGCTGCGATAAACGGTATTAAGGGATGATGATGTACGGGTTTCGGTGTGTTTGTGGTTGTGGTGGTTGGCAGCGGGGCTGCAGGGATGGGTTCGAATGCTATCGAACTATGACTTGTGAATAATAAATGAAAGTGGGAGATTTAATAAAGCATGGGGCATGGTAGTGGAATGGGAATAATAATTAATGAGGTTGGTTGGTTAATAAGAAGGACTTGGTTGTGTTGCTTGTGTTTTCCTAACTTGATTTGTGGATGGAAGGGATATGTTTTACGAATGATCAATGTGGTTGGTTGTGGATAGTTGCCTAGTAGTTGAGGAACTAGTAAACTAATTCTGTTGAAACATGAAAACCTAAATGGGGTTGGGGTTGTTTTTTGTATGCATGATTCGTAGTAGCAGTGCCGAGGCACGTGCTCAGTTCTCCAATTAGAAGCCATAGGTTGGGCTGAGTATTTGGTATATATATATACATATCTGTATCTTTTTGTTTTATCGCACCCCAACCATGTTGAGCACTTAGTGCCGAACACTCCCATTTCATGGGAGAGTTTGTTTTTACCCTTAGTTACTAGCTCCTTCCTAATTTTTATTCCCTAGGCTGTGATGTCTTGAGGTGACCTTACACCCAAGACTCTTCGGGTAGGTTTCGATTGGGGTGGTTTAGCCCAAGACTCTTCAGGTGGTTTTTACTATTTCCTAAGAACCTTCGAGATGAGGCCCATGTGTGTGTGGGCGGGATACGTGGTTGTGAGGCCCAGGTGTGTGCGGGCGGGATACATGGTTGTGAGGCCCAAGTGTGTGCGGGCGGGATACGTGGTTGTGAGGCCCAGGTGTGTGCGGGTGGGAAGAGTGTGGTAGCGTCAGGACGTTCTCCATTAGGAAGAGAATCTAGCTAATGGGAGAAAATGGTGCGAGGTACCCAATACTCTTGATCTTATATACTACTACCTATTGTTTGTGTTTTTGGTGAGTGTGACTGGTGAGGTTGGGTGGATAGAATTCCTTGTTAGGTTTTGGTTTCTTCTGTTGTTCTCTCGGGACATTAGGATGTATCCCCACTTGTGTAAAAGAGATTTAGGTTTCCCTAATGAGTATACTTGTATGATCACCCTACATTTACTTTCAGGTTTCCAGGAGGACTACCATGGCCGTGCAGGACCCTACTAGTCAGGACAGTTGGAGTTGTTGCAGTTTTCTGTACTCTTGTTTCTTTTGGTATTGTACTTTTTGAGCTTTCCTGTACTTGTACCTTGTTTCATAACTATTTAAACATGCATTTGGTATTGGTTTGGGTTTATTTCTATACAATTGTTCTTTTCCTTTTTGGTGGTTGACTTGTCCTATCTCCTGATCTTAAATAATAAAAAGGGTAATGCCTCCCATATTTGTGAAAATTCATACCCTTGGTGCTAGTATCCACTCCGGGGCCTACTGGAGGTGGGACTAAGGGGTCATTATCTCCCTTTCACCATTGCCAGCTTTGGAGGGGAATCTTTGGTGAGAGGGGGTTATGACAGAATGGTATCAGAGCTGATGATTGAGAGATAGGATGGAGTCTAGAGTTAGGCACAGTGAGGATTGCATGGGATGGTAGGGCAACAGTGTTGGTTAATCTTGGTACGTGACATAGGCCAGGGAAGACCAACTTGGACACTGGATTTTAGGGCCCCCCGTGATCCGATGCAAGGACTCTAAGCCTACCGAATGACCAAGTTAAACTATATTGATTGCAGGGTAGAGACCCTAGGAAAGGTACATGCATCATCATGATTGTGTTTTACTTGATTTGGGCAATCTGGGAAAGGAATTGAAATAATGTGATAAAATAAAACCTTGAGAGATTTCCTTACTACTTGGGATTAGGCGATCCTTGTTTACCGTACAACTATGGCAGCTGGACGTCGTCCCTGGGTGACTCAGAAGGCCGAGTCCCAGTAGATTCAGGCAGTCGATCAGTTGAGGATTGATAGAGAGGAGGAAGATAGCAATTGGCAGAAGACTCTCCGTTCTTTCCAGCGGAAAACCCTCAAGAATTATGAGGGTAGTACTTCAGATACGGAGACAGAGGGGTGGATTGAAAAGCTAGGGATCACTTTTACCTTGATCCGTGCTCTGAGGGAGTACTGGGTTCCCCTAGCAGTCAGTCAGCTGAGAGGTGTGGCGTGACAGTGGTGGACGCTCTACCTTGGAGAGATGATAGAGGCAGAGGTTCCATGGGCTGACTTTGAGAAGGAATTCCTAGAGGAATTCCTTTCTTCAATGATCAAGGTGGAGAAGCGATAGGAGTTACTCTCCCTCTGTAAGGGGAGTATGTCAGTATGAGAGTTGGGGATCAAGTTCAAGGATCTCCTACGCTTTGCTCCGGATCTCTTTCCGGATGAGGAGTCTCGAGCGAGACGTTTGGAGGAGGCACTTTTTCCTTCACTCCAGTATGTTGTCACCCCCTTCACCATTTTTACGTACTTGGCAGTACATAAGAAGGCAGAGGTTGTAGAGAGGATGAAATCCTAGGGAGGTGCACCACATGAGGGGATTCAGCCAGGTTTGTCGAAGGGGAAGGCAGTCAGCAGCAGGTCTCCTACGACGGGACCTTCCTGGTTCAGGCCAGTGGGGAGCAGGGCCCAGTAGTTCCAGTTCAGATCTTCAGGTCCTAGTACCTTTTCCATGAGCCTAGGACCAAAGTGTTTCTCTTGTGGAGGTTTCAGGCACATTCAGAGTCGATACCCAACCCAAGCTCAGTACGGTGGAGGTGGGCAGGTTCAGCGCCCACCTCAGCAGCACCAGTTGCCGGTGAGGCCCTTCCAGCAGTAGTATGACCATTATCCTCCGAGGGAAGACTTTGTGGTAGGAGGCCTACCTTAGGGTGATCCTTAGGGACCTCAACCAGGGCGTGGTTGGGGAGGTGGAAGACATCAGAGAGGCAGAGGAGCTGGGCGTGGACAATTGCATGCAACAGAGTTGGTAGCTTCAGCAGGACCAGAGGTGGTGCGAGGTACGATTTGTTTGTTCAACACTCTTGTTTCTGCCTTGTTCGATTTGGGAGCTTCACACTCCTTTGTTGCACCCAGTCTAGCCCATTATTTGGGTCTAAATGTAGAGAGACTTTCCGTACCACTGGTGCTGAGTACACCAGTAGGAGGCCAGACCAGCGTATCTTGTGTTTGCTGGGGATGTGGGATGACGTTGGGACCACATCGATCTAGTGGGGATCTTATTTTTCTACAGATGCACCCATATGATGTCATCCTAGGCATCGAATGGTTGTTTTCTGTTAGTGCCGTTATCAAGTGCTTCCGAAGAAGAGTCGTGTTCTCCGACGTGGATGGGCAGCGTGTATCTTTTGTTGGCGAGAGGAGCTATCAGGTAGGAAGCCGGCATGTGAAGCCTCTCTTCTCCTTGTTAGGCGGGTTATCAGTGGTTTCAGCTGATACAGAGATGATGGATGTCCCAGAGGTTGTTGGAGAATTCCTCGATGTTTTTCCCAGGGAGGTTGTGACTCTACCCCCCCGGCGTGATGTTGAGTTTGGGATATACTTACAGCCTGGTTCCCATCCGATTTCGATGGACCCTTATCGGATGACATCTTCGGAGCTGCGGGAGTTGCGGATTCAGATTGACGATTTGATGGAGAAGGGTTTGGTTCGACCCAGCATGTCACCATGGGGTGCTCTAGTTTTGTTTGTGAATAAGGAAGATGGTGGTCTCAGGCTATGCATAGACTACCGAAGGTTGAACCAGGTAACAGTCAAGAACCATTACCCCTTTCCAAGGAAAGATGATCTCTTCGACCAGGTAAGGCGAGCATGTTGGTTTTCTAATATTGATCTACGATCTGGATATCATTAGCTAAGGGTGAAGGATAGTGACATCTTGAAGACGACTTTCAGGTGTAGGTATGGGCACTTTGAGTTTGTAGTGATGACGTTTGGAGTTACGAATGCACCAGCTGTGTTCATCAGGCTTATGAACTTTGTCTTCCAAGAGTTTCTGGATAGGTTCGTCGTTGTGTTTATCGATGACATCTTGATCTACTCAGGAATAGAGGAGGAGCACGTTGAGCATCTCAGGGCAGTCTTAGAAGTCCTTCGACACCACCAGCTTTATGGGAAATTGTCCAAGTGTAAGTTCTTGACGTAAGAAGTACACTTCCTTGGGCACGCGGTGTCTCATCATGGAGTGTCAGTGGACCCGTCGAAGGTGGAGGTAGTTGTTTCTTGGGCAGCACCCAAGAGCGTGGACGAAGTTCGTAGTTTCCTGGGGTTAGAAGGTTACTATTGGAGGTTCATTTCGGAATTATCTCAAGTTGTTGCTCCATTGATAGCTTTGACTTGGAAGAACCAGGTCTCCCTATGGAGTGATCAGTGCTAGAAAGCTTTCGAATACCTGAAGGATAAGTTGTTCAGTGCTCCAGTACTTATCTTGCCAGAGGAAGGGTTGTTGTATGAGGTGTTTTGTGATGCTTCTGGCCTTGGTTTGGGGTGCGTACTGATGCAGAAGAAGGGTGTGATTTGTTATGGGTCTAGGAAGTTGCGCCCTCACGAGCGTAACTATGCCACCCATGACCTGGAGATTTTAGCAGTAGTGTTCGCACTGAAGTTTTGGCGATATTACCTCTTTGGGGAGCACTTTTTGGTCTTCTCAGATCACAAGAGCTTACGTGATATCTTCTCCCAACGTGACCTGAACTTGTGGAAGTGGAGATGGGTCAAGTTTCTCTAAGACTATGAATTCGAGATCTCCTACACTGAAGGTAAGGGAAACATTTTGGCTGCTGCCCTGAGCAGGAAGTCTCATAAGGAAGTGGTTCAGGAATCCACTGATGCTTGGAAAGCGATGGGAGAGTTGGCTGCCTTGGACTTGGATGCAAGGGTAGAAGGTGTTAGAGGCTGTTTTTTTCAGATGACGGTGCAGTCCTCATTGTTGCAGCAGGTGTAAGAGTCTCAGTGGGGGGACTCCGAGGCGGAAGTAATGTGGGATCGTGTCGATCAGGTAAACTCTCCAGAAGTATGGTCAGAGGACAGCCGACATCGTATGCTTTTCCATGGAAGGTTGTTTGTTCCGGAGGCAATGCGTGAGGGATTTCTCCGTGAGTTCCATAGCTCAGCCTTGGAAGTACATCTGGGAGTTTCAAAAATGTACCAAGACCTGATGGAATAGTTTTGGTGGCCCAGGGTGAAACGGGCAGTGGCAGAGTTTTTGGCTAAGTGCCTAGTGTGTCTGCAAGTAAAAGCTGAACACCCTGTTCCCAGTGGTTTTTTGCATCCATTAGATTTCCCTGAGTGGAAGTGGGATGACATCTCGATGGACTTCGTCACAGGACTACCCAGAGCTTAGGGAGGTTATGATTCTATCTGGGTGGTGGTGGATCATCTGACAAAATCATCTCACTTCTTAGAAATTAAGGAGTCGGGCCTGGTGAGTACCTTAGCATAGAGGTACATAGATGATGTGGTGGGTTTTCATGGACTTCCAAAGACTATCGTCTCAGACCGGGATACTCAGTTTACCTCACGAGTCTGGTGGGGGTTACAGCATGCTTTTGGCACCCAGCTATGCCTTAGCACTGCTTTCCACCCCCAGACTGACAGGCAGATAGAGAAAACTATCCAGACATTGGAGGACATGCTGCGAGAAAGCGTTCTGGATTTCGGAGGGTCATGGTTACGACAATTTCCTTTAGTTGAGTTTGCCTATAACAACAGCTTCCACTCTACTATTGGAATGGCACAATTTGAGGCTTTGTATGGAAGACCATGTCGTTCACCCATTTGCTGGGAAGAGGTTGGTGAGATAGGTGCTCTTGGTCCATAGGTAGTGAAGAGCACCACAGAGAAAGTCTATCTTGTACGTGAGAGGATGAAGGTGGCTCAGGACCGACAGAAGTCTTATGTTGATCGTCGGAGGAGGCCCTTGGAGTTCAAGGTGGGAGATCATGTGTTCTTGAAGGTTTCCCCTCGACGGGGGCAGAGGAGGTTTGGGAAGGGGAGTAGCCTCTCCCCTAGGTTCATCGAACCTTTAGAGGTGCTGAGACGAGTCGGCGAGGTGGCATATCAGCTGGCCCTACCACCTCAGTTGGAGAAGGTTCATGACGTCTTCCACGTCTCCCAGCTTCATCGGTACTTACCCGATGACTCTCACATTATCGACTGGGGAGAGTTAGATATGGGAGACGATGCGACCTTCAAGGAACGACTAGTTAGAATAAAAGATCGTAAGGAGAATGTGCTCCGTGGATGAACCATTCCCTTGGTTCGTGTGTTGTGGAGGCATGGTGGCCTCGAGGAGAGCACATGGGAGTGGGAGACCCAGATACACGCTCAGTACCCGAAGTTGTTTTGACTTGTGTTTTTCCTTGTTCTTCTGAGCTTTCTTTTGATTTTGTACTCTGTACCTTTGATATATGGAATGCTTGGCTTGTCAGTTATGATACCCTTTTGTTTCCTTGTTCTATGGAAGTGTGTAGCATGTCCGGATGTGTGGGAAAAAGGAAAAAACCTGATCCTTAATCGATATGCATTAATGTGGATGCGATTGAACCCATGCGGGTGAGTCAGTGCCACCTAAAGTGGATAATATCTCGACATAGGAGAAGGAATTTCCCCAAACCACATGTTCGGGCAGTGTGTTGGTTGTGTGGTGTTGGGGGTAGTGCAAGTTGAAAAATCCTAATGTATGAAAGTGGGAAGACCCAATTCTTAATCAAGACGCATTAATGAGGACACGATTAAAACTGTGCAGGCGAGTTAGTGCCGTCTAAAGAAGATAATATCTCGACATAGGAGAAGGAATTCCTAACACATATGATTAGGGTTGTTGGATGGGTTCCTGTTATAACGAGGGCCCTAAGAGGTATCCTGTTGGGTTACTCTGGGTTGGCTTTTGAATTCTCGAGGAAGAGAATGTTTTAAGAGGTATCTGATGTAATGGACCGGACCTCTATAGCCCATTCCTTTGTCAAAAAGAGGGTTATGAAGTATTCTGGAGGGTAAAATGGACTTTTCCCACACTTTTCAGAATTTTGAAACTACATGTCGTGTAGTGTGAGTAGACGCCGTGTACCCCCTCACCGGGTATACCCCATGTTGAAGGTCGTGTTCTTGCCGTGTGAAATAAATGTGTACACACCATGTACCCAATAATACACGCCGTGTAGTCCCTCCCCACGTATGTGTTACCTTTAAACCGTGTGTTGACCAGTCAACGGCCGCGTGCTGCATTGAAGGCCGTGTTGGAAGCCGCGTGGTGACAGTGTGAAATGGCCGAGTACACACCATGTACCATAAAGTACACGCCATGTACTTTTGTTTTTCTCTCCTATAAAAGGATGGGTCCCCTCCTCCTTTTCAACTCACTCCTCTCCTCCCCATTCCCTAGAGTAGAGCTCTCCCAAGAGACTCTAAGGCTCCTTTCATCCATAACTTCTTCATCCGAGCTCCGATTTATGATCTGTCAGCGGCCACGGGATCGTAATGACGAGGCAGAACTTCTGATCTTGGTTTTATTTCCTTCCTTTCAGCCTTTCCTTCCCCGATTCCACCCAAGGAGGTTTTTCCGGGTTTTTCCAGGAGCGACGGACGCCGATGGACATCTTCTAAAGTTGATCCAGGGGAGCATTGTGATCAGAACCTGTTGAGGTAGGGATCTTACCTTTATCTCTCTAGATTGTGCATCATGCGGGGTGGGTGTCCTCTTGCTTATGTGAAACACTTTTGAACCGGTTTAATGAAGATAATAACTTTATTATATAACGGGGTTGGGAAGTTCGTGATTACTGTTACATTATTTTTTTTATATCCTGTGATATTATGTTGTGAATTGAATTGGCTTATGCCTACTGAAAATCACATTTGTTGGGGGCCTTTTCTTGCACTATTAAATGCTGCCCTATCTTTCTAGACCGTTTATAGATGTAAACTTCATGGAATGTGGAAATTGGTTAATCACGTAAAGTTGGCTGACTAAATGAAAATACGGAACCCTTGTGTGATCACCCCGGTTGAACGAAACTGAAATAATAAACATGTGGGTGCTGTTTGGGGTTAATTTTTGTGAAGGGAGTGTTTTTTGGGTTGTTGTGGATTGGGTGAGCAGCGGGGATTCTGTTGTCTTGGTTGTGGGTTGGTGTGAATGCTATGTTAGTGATGGGTAGCGAGGCTGTGATAAACGGTATTAAGGGATGATGATGTATAGGTTTTGGTGTGTTTGTGGTTGTGGTGGTTGGAAGCGGGGCTGTAGGGATGGGTTATAATGCGATCGAACTATGACTTGTGAATAATAACTGAAAGTAGGATAGTTAATGAATGGTGGGGCATGGTAGTGGAATGGGAATAATAATTAATGAGGTTGGTTGGTTAATAAGAAGATCTTGGTTGTTTTTCTTGTGTTTTACTAACTTGATTTGTGGATGGTAGGGATATGTTTTATGAATGATCGATGTGTTTGGTTGTGGATAGTTGCCCAGTAGTTGAGGAACTAATAAACTAATTCTATTGAAACATGAAAACCTAAATGGGGTTGGGGTTGTTTGTTGTATGCATGCTTCGTAGTAGCAGTACCGAGGCACGTTCTCAGTTATCTGATTAGAAGCCATAGGTTGGGCTAGGTGTTTGATATATATATATATATATATATATCTGTATCTTTGTGTTTTATCGCACCCCAACCATGTTGATCACTTAGTGACGAACACTCCCATTTCATGGGAGAGGGTGTTTTTCCCCATAGTTACTAGCTCTTTCCCGCTCCTTCTTCCCTAGACTGTGATGTCTTGAGGCGACCTTACACCCAAGACTCTTTGGGTAGGTTTCGATTGGGGTGGTTTAGAACAAGTCTCTTTGGGCAGGTTTTACTATTTCCCAAGAACCTTCGGGATGAGGCTCAGGTGTGTGCAGGCGAGATACGTGGTTGTGAGGCCCAGGTGTGTGCGGGCGAGATAAGTGGTTGTGAGTCCCAGGTGTTTGCGGGTGGGATATGTGGTTGTGAGGACTAGGTGTGTGCGGGCGGGATACGTGGTTGTGAGGCCCAGGTGTGTACGGGCGGGATACGTGGTTGTGAGGCCCAGGTGTGTGTGGGCGGGAAGAGTGTGGTAGTGTTAGGACGTTCTCCGTTAGGAAGAGTAGCTAACTAGTGGGGGAAAATGGTGCGGGGTACTCAATACTCTTGATCTTATATACTACTACCTATTGTTTGTGTTTTTGGTGAGCGTGGCTGGTGAGGTTGGGTGGATAGAATTCCTTGTTAGGTTTTGGTTTCTTATGTTGTTCTCACGGGACATTAGGATGTCTCCCCACTTGTGCACGAGAGCTTTAGGTTTCCCTACTGAGTATACTTGTATGCTCACCCTACGTTTACTTTCAGGTTTCCAGGAGGACTACCAGGGCCGTACGGGACCCTACCAGTCGGGACAGTTGGAGTTGTTGCAGTTTGTTGTACTCTTGTTTCTTTTTGTATTGTACTTTTTGAGCTTTCTTGTACTTGTACCTTGTTTCAGAACTATTTAAACATGCATGTGGGATTGGTTTGGGTTTATTTCTATACACTTGTTTTTTTCCTTTTTGGTGGTTGACTTTTACTATCTCCCGATCTTAAATAATAAAAAGGGTAATGCCTCCCATATTTGTGAAAACTCATACCCTTGGTGCTAGTCGCCACTCCTGGGCCTACTGGAGGCGGGACTCGGGGGTCATTATCTCCCTTTCACCATTGCCAGCTTAGGAGGGGCATCTTTGGTGGGAGGGGGTTGTGACATATGGAATCCATTTTTCAAAATTCAAAACACAGAAGTTGTAGTTATTAATTTAAAATTAATCATGTTGTTAAGAAAACGAGTTTTAAAATTTAAAACATTGCCAAAGATTGAAATGTTTTTAACTATGAATTCGATGTAAAATTAATTCTAATGAAATAAATTATATTAAATTGTAAAAATATATTCTATTTATACTTTAAAACCATTCAATATTATAATTAAACCATATAAAGTATTAATATGAAAAAAGTTGTTTTTAATTAAAATATAGCGTGTTTTTACTATTCATTAAAATATGGAAGTTATCAGAATAATATGAAAAATTTATCCAAAGTAAATTTTTATATCCTGATTATAAATAAGAATTTTATTTTGTCAAATTGAACTTATAATC
Source organism: Viscum album (assembly GCA_963277665.1). Classification (NCBI taxonomy): domain Eukaryota; kingdom Viridiplantae; phylum Streptophyta; class Magnoliopsida; order Santalales; family Viscaceae; genus Viscum; species Viscum album. The sequence continues at coordinate 1,413,571,795 of OY728159.1, read as the reverse complement.
TTGTCAAAAACTAGATTTAAAGTTGGTGCGCCATCAAAAGGCGACAAAACTGCATTTTTTGAAAAAATACTTATTTTACCCGAAAAATTTATTTTATTCTCATACCATGTTCTAGAAAATTTGTAAGATGAATAATAATGTTATAAAATTAAAAATTCATTTAATACTATTCATAACAGATAGTTTATAATATTATAATAATATATTGTTGTTTAGTGAAACTCGATATTGCGTACTACACACGCTATCGAGGAAAGTTGCGATTGCGTGTAACGCAAGCCAAGATAGTGTTGTGCGCCCTGAAATATTCCTTTGATGTTACATATAACATAAGACATAAAAAATATACTTCTCAAAAATATCATGGTGTTACAGTATTGGTGGATATTAAATATTTTCAGGTGATTTATATGGTGGGGATAACCATAATCCTTGGGAAAATTGATCATTGGTGTTTCTATGTTTGGGTTCCATAGAAGCTATTTTGCACCATTTGGAATTAATAATTGTTGTTTCAATTCATTGAGTAAACAATGAGGATAATCTAATGGTGGGAAGTGTCATATAAGTTAAATGTTGATTTAAAGTGGGGTGGGTATTCATTGATCCAATATACTAATAATTAGGATCCATATGTTATTTTATATTGAGTCCATGTATTAGGGATATAACCAATATAGTATTGATGGGATTTGAGTGTGAGATTAAATGGAGTTAATTCATTTCTTGTATAAGGAGTGATATGGGTTAGTTGGTCAGGTGAGGATTAAATTCATGAAATTTACACAAGGGGTATGTCTCAGACTATGGTGTGGTTTTTTAGATGGTTCAATATTGAAATCACATTTTAATGGATTTTGATCACGTGTGACAATATTAAGATAATTTCTCAGTAGTACAACTAAGTGTTTTTAGGAAATATGACCACTGTAAGACTAATAATCATTTCTTATGGAAAGGGATGTGAATATTTTGAATATGTATTGGGGGAATATTTTTGGGTGTTTTTTAAGGTGGTTCCACTATTGAATTGTGTTTTTGGATAAAAATATATCAAAATAAGTATTTATACTCAGGTTGAAGTAGTGATAGTACGATGTTACTTTAGTGATAAAAACTAAAATGTTAATATTGAACTATTGTTCAGGATAGGTTAGAGGTTGTGGTTATATGTTTATAAATGAATATCAAGGATGATATATATTATGGAGGGGAGTTCAAAAAAATCCCGCTACATGTTGAAAATGAAATTTCTATTGTAATATGAATTTTTGGGATTCTGGAGAAGGGGTAGTTTTTATATCACGGTTGAAAATCTAATTTATGGATTTATAGTATCTTAATGGAATATTTTATGAAACGGTTTGAGGCTTGAGAAGTGACTAAGGTAATTAGGTGATTCTCAGGAGCTTTGAGCTAAATTTATGGAGTTTTAGTGGTTCCTATCCAAGGTGTATGGTTTTGTTTCATGAGATAAGGGAAATTCTACAGAACACAAATCTTGAGAATGTTTCTAGTTGTATTTTTATAGCACAGTGTTAGGACACATGGGCAGTGCACATTTAAGGATAAAATTTATAGAGGTACTTTTCATTATTGGAACTCATTTTTTTGAATCGTGCATCTCATTCATATAGTGTGTGATTCCATTGAAATTGAAGTCTTCATATATGGTGTATGGTTTGGAAATGTGTGAAAATATTGTGAAAAATGGGTTGTCTTGGAAGTACCAACCACATTACTTGAAAAAACACATGACCACACCAAGTGGTCTGCCAATTATCATTAAATATATATATTTAAAAAATTCCCCTAAAAATATTTATTCCAATAATCTATTTTCCTTCCTCCCTATCATTCTCACAAGCCTATTATAGAGACCCAATTTAATATCCCCAATCAATAATGATATCATGCGGCCAAAAAGGGTTGGTTACGACACCTCAAGTGCACCGTCCCATATACCAGATTCTACCAACTAGTAGCGGGGGTTTGAAATGTATATTGGGGTGACTATACCCCCTGGTATGAAGTGTCACTACTATAGAAAATAAACCATATAAACAAATGAAATCAAAGTATAGACATAGTAGAAAATAATAATAAGATCCAAATGAATAATCCAATAAATATTAATGAAATAATGTAATGATGTGCTAGAATTTAACTAAGTTTCATACTAGAAACAATACAAGTAAAAGACCGGTATACTCAAATAAATACTCAAAAGACCCCAGTCCCAAACCCCACATCAGTCCCACCTCTAAAATCCAGCCCATCCATCAAGAAAGAAATCAACAATAAGGTCCTTTTCCCTTATCCAAACCTATATCCATGTAATATGCTCAGGCACCAAATGATAGCTGAATAGTATGTGAGTATAACTCATTATGTTGATAGAAACGTGTTTAAACTAATATGTCTGATAATAAGTGCATGAAATAAAGTAATAAATAGGTGTATTAATTAATTCAAAAATTAATAAAATACAAAAAAACCTTATTCATCAGTGTGTCAAAATATCTCAAAGTATGTATTATAAGTATTCCAACCACAACCATATAACCAATGTAAAATAACCTTATTTGGTTCTATGTCGGAATATCCTAGAGCATGTATTTTGACCATGCCAACCACAACCATATAATTAAGGTAAAATAACATGCTTCAGTGCCATGAAATAATATGTTGAAGCATGTATTATAACCACACCAACCACAACCATATAACCATGGTATAGTCACAAATATCCGAGTCAAATCCCTACAAACATTACAAAATCTGGGTCAATTCCCTATAAGAATTACAACATGTGACTAGGAAAATCCTAATCTCTATAATCATTACAACATGGGACTAGTTCGATCCTACTTAATATCTATATTATAACATATAAGTGTGAATCTTCCAAGGTTGAGCCTGGTATATAAGAATTTCAGCATGGAACACAACTCCTATCACACAACATTGATATCACAATATCACAACATAAATCATAAGGGTTAATTTTTAGAATTACCATTTGTCTTTCATATACCAAATTTAATTAAATTAAAAATTTTAATAGTCATAAAAATAATAAATAAGACACAAATTATGGATTCTATATCATGAAACCGCCTAAGGTCTCATGTCATGCTAAATACACTTTAAACCATTATCAAATTCAATTATATTCATGGTTTTTCCACCCCATGAGAAACCATAATCTAGGTTAGAAGCCAATTTAAACTAAAGAAATTAAAATAATAATCTCATCCATTTATTTAATTTATTTGGGTGCGCACAACATTAGTGTAATCAAAATATTGCATAAAATTGGAAATTATCATACCAAAGGGTTGATATTTATATCCGCTACCTTTATTTGATGTTCAAACACGGCTTACAATAGAAAATGATAATGTGGTGGAATGTTTGGATGAATTCCAAGAGAAACATAGATCAAAACCAATCAATATAGAAACCAACAATGCACACATTCAAAGGAATTACACCAGAATGATCAGAAGAAGAAGGGAGATAAGGGGAAAACCTAACAAAAATGGATTACCAGGGAATGATCACATAAACAGGATGTCCAAAAGGGAAGTTGGCACTCCAAAATCACATGTAGGGTTTCCCTAGATAGATTGGATAATAGTTGCACTGAATTAGAATGAAATTTAACCACACAACAAACTTTAAAATAGTAGTCCAAGGAATTATACAGTGTGTAATGTAATTGCATGTTGTTTAAATATTTTTAATGGAATATTCCAAAAAACCCATCACTTCAGATTTAATTTATTAAATCAAACAGATAATTAATCGAAGTGTAATATATTCACATGTCCTATAAATGTACTGAAGATAGTTTTCAGCCCATTTTCCATTTAAACTACCCAAAAATCCTTTAAAGATTATCAAATTACCAAGAACCCACAAAACAATTAAACCAGTTATAATCGGAATCCATTAATTCAAACAAGAATAAATCCCTAAAACATTAGGTCATTTTCAAAAATCAAGGCTCTCTACCTCTAATTAATACTCCACCACCAAGTTTTAAATGAAAAAAATCAAATAGGGACTTACATTGAAAAAGATGGGATCCTGCAACCTCCCCATAATATAATATATCTTCCTTGAGATACTCAAAGAATCACTATGTAGTCTCTCCAAACATGTCTATCCACTATGTTTACATATCATATGCCCTATCTAACTTATCCTTTTGAACTCGCTCATGCTTACACTACACTCAAACCAACAGTATAGTGCTACACCAAAAACAATTCTCACTATGATCCAAAACCCCCATCAGATTTCCTCAAATGAATAATCAACACAAAGTTGGATGTATTCTATGTATGTCAAGTGAGAAGGGTATAGATAATATATTTGTATCTATGACACGTTGAAAACATCATGCATGGCACTGTATCATTGTGAAAGGGCTTAAAAGTATTCTATTGGACCGACCCTTTCCACTATCTCAAATAACCCGAATGACCTAAGACATAGCTTTACATGTTTCCAGATAAGTAATTTCCCCAAAATATGCGACACCTGAAGGAAAACATAATGAATAACCTCAAATTATAGATGTCATTTTAGATGGTCAACATATGATTTCCGCCTACTCTATGGGGTCACCAACTGTTATTTGATCAACAAAACCTTCTCAAATATGTCCTGCACAAAACTAGGGCCAATAAGTGATGAATCACCTAACTCTATATAAAAAAGAGGTGAACAAAATAGTATGCCTTACAAGGAATAAAAGGTTCCATTATGATCCATTATTGGAAGCTATTATTATATAGAAAGTCCATTAGTTCCATATGTTTCTCCAATGATCCACAAAAATCCAAAACAATGGCCTCTAAAATATCCCCCAAAACTTGAATAGTCCACTCATATTGACTATCAGTATGTGGATCATAGGCCATTTTTAAAAGAACCCATGATCATAAAGACTTCTAAATACCCTTATAGAAACATGATGTGAAACGAGGTTCTCTTTCTTAAATGATACTCCTCATAACACCGTGCAACTGAACCACCTCACTCATGTAAAGACTGCCCATCCAATTAATTATGAAGATTTCCCTGATAAGTAAGAAGTGGTCTACCTTAGTCAGTTAATCCATAATAACCCATAAAATTTCATTCTTATGGGTTTTTCAGTGTAGTTCTATCAAAAAATCCATTGCTATGTCATCACATTTAACTCAGGAATGGGAAAAGGGTGCAACAGACTAACTGGCCTCTCATGCTCAGCTTTCACCTGCTAAAAAGTGATGAATCTAGCTGTAATTCATGCCACCCACTTCTTTATTACTGAAACCCAGTATTTTATACATAGACCATGATACATATTTGATAAACCAAGATGCACCTCCCATAAAAAATAATGAAAATCATATCATATTGTAACTTATATGAACCCATACTCATCTATAGAAAATAATAGAATTTTAATTACTGAGAGTCCATCTTGATTGTGTCCTACTATATAATTTATCCCTATGAATGGATACCTACAGATCATAAAACATCATAGTCTTAATTTAGTCTAAAATCAAGTGATTAATAGATTTCAATGTCATAGAATCCTATCCCTAAGACTCATGAACATCCATATGCATGTCTGTTAAAAGGATCATTATCGACCACTCATCACAAGTCTCATGTACTGCCTCTTTCTGTGTCTTTTGGATCAAGGCATAGGTAATGACTTTACCCTTAACTGGTGTATAATCCAATTTAGACTTGAAAGAATGTAGATGCTCGACCCACATCCTATATTGAAGGTTCATGTCTGGCTGAGAAAATATGTACCTGAGGCTCCTGTGGTCCATGTATAAAAAAATATCACCCAATAGATAGTGTCTCCAACATCTATATGCATGTACCACTAATTATAACTCTAGATAATGATTAGGGTGATTTCTCTTATACGGTATTTGATGCCTGGATCCGCAAGCAACTAATTGATCCTCCTGTATTCAAACTACTCCAAGTACAAATTCAGATGTGTCACAGTACATGATATATGATTTAAAAGGAATAAGTAAAGTGAGTATAGGTACTGAGTTCATCCTACCTTTCAACTACTGAAAAGATATCTCAGAATTATTAGACCAAAAAAACCTCACCTCTTTCATGGTCAATACAAAAATTGTTGCATCTAAATGGGATAAATATCAGATAAATCAATGATAATAGCATACTAAACCCAAAAATATTTGAATCAAAAAGACCTTCTTGGGCTGTTCCCAATATTCCATAGTTGCAAATTTCTATGGGTCCACTAACACTCCTTCCCCTGATATGACATGTCCCATCAAGTTCACTTTATTAATCCAAAAACTATATTTGGTCATCTTGGAGTATAGCTAATCCCCTCTCAATGTACTCAGGACGATGTTAAGATGTTTGGAATGATCATCTACTGATTGAGAGTACACTAATATTTTACTGAAAAAAACCACCAAAATTGGTCCATATAAGGATGAAATATCCTTTTCATTAAGTCTATGAATACCGAAAGTGCATTAGTCAAACCAAAAGACATCACTACAAACTCATATAAGCCACACTTTCTCATAAATGTAGTCTGAGATATGTATGATGGTATCACCCTTAAATGGTGTTAAAATAATCTCAAATCAATCTTGGATAAGATCATATAACCTCTCAACTGGTTGAAAATATCATCAATGTAAGAAGAGGATATCATTTCTCGACCTTCATCTATTTTAGCCTCTGATAATCCACACATAAGTGCAAAGACACATCCGTCTTCTTTGTGAAGAGAACTAGAGTACCCCAAGGAGATATACTAGGCCATATGATGCCTTTAGATTCTAAATATTCCAACTAATATTTCAACTCCCAAAGATCTACTGGTTCAATTCTGTAAGGTGGGATAAAAATCGGCTCTTCTCCCCACAACAAATAGATCATGAAATCAATATATCACTTGGGTAGTAAGATATTTAACTAATTAGGAAATAAATCTTCGAAATGATCTACCACTAGAAGAAAATAATCCTACTTCATTATGAAATTTTCAAGAGAATGACCAGCTATATGAGCCATGAGAAAAACCAATCTATACTAAATTGGTCCCATATGACTAGCCTGAAGAACCCACTCACCCTGGTGAGAATAAATTCCCCCTTCAGGAGATAAAAAGGAAAATAACCCTTGATAATAGTTGATATGATCCTAATATAGAACTAACCAATACATACCAAGAATTAAGTCACATCCTATCATTTACAACATGAACAGTTCTCAAAATAAATGTTAACCACCAATCTCTAGAAAACACACCTTGAAAAATTTGATATTCTTTGACTGAACTACAAATGGTTTGTTGATGGTCAAAGAAAAATTAAATATTTCTAGATCCAATCCCAAAACATTTTTAAAAAGATAATATGGAAAAGAATTATATTCTCCTTTATCAAACAAAACTCAATATAAGGGTGATTATATAATAATTGTACCTCTAACGGTTGATGGTCCTTCAATCAAAATAGATAGAGTAGTCATCATAACATGAAAATAACTTATACCTCTACCCTATGATCAATTCTGACTACTATGAGCTATTTCCCTTTTCTGGTATTTCTTCTCATGCACTGGGGCACCACGTACCCTACCACAACTTGAATGTCTAGTGGAACACCAGATACCAGCCTATTGAGGGGTATCTAAGCCCCTTCACAACTTAAGTTCTTATCCTGGTCCCATTCCACTGGTTTTTGGTGGAAATTTTATATAGAACCTCTAAAGATGACCAAGTCTTCCACAAATATGACATTCAACTATGGGGTAATGACATTGTGGGTGCTTGTCAAAAAACATATGACACCGATATCACAGGAATTGAACAGGGTCTTGATATGGATGTCCACTACACTGACTGCTCTTCCCCTACTACCTTGGAGGAAACTATCATAGTGGCACCTATTGACACTTGAAGAATAGATCCCTAATCACCCTATTGAAATAGCCGCACCACTGCTCAGGGACTCTCTCAGATCCCCTTTCATGATGAGTTCTTGGTTCATGACGTCTTCAATGATGCTCATGCAAAAAATTATTACCTATAATCTAATATCATAGATAAGAATATCTAGAAAACGTCTCACCCTAGAGATCTCATCAACTACCAAAGATGGCACAAATCATTGTAGGTTAGTGAAATGTACAGAGTTGTCTAGGACTAACATGCACTCATGCATTATATGAATGAACTCATGATCTTTTTCATCCCTTAAATTTTCGAGATAGAAACGGATCAGGAACTTCATATCGATGTCCTTCCAAGATAGCTCATCCTATTACTCAAATTTCTCTAGAATATACCACAAATGATCAGAAAGTCTGTAAACCATATATGCACTATGTTTCACCATTCTATCTATGGGTGTATCAAGATGATTTAGGATTGTCTAGATTGACTCGATCTATAAATCCGCTTCCTGGTGTCCTCCTTCCCTAGTAAACATGGGTGGATGTTATAGTTGAAACTCTCTTGTTAGCTAGACATCAAAGGAATGGTATGAACAGTCTCCCTTTCGATGGATCTCACTTCCTCAAATTTGTTTTCATGAAGATGATCAACCATATTATCCTCTGTAACTACAAGAATATTTGGTTCATCTATAATAATAGCATGTTGACTTCCACTCTCCTAACGCTCAAGTCGAAGATAAAAAGGAGTAATTTTCTCTACAAGAAAAACAAACACCTTATAGAACCAACTAGAAACAAGATCAACCTCATCAGGTAACTAAAAAAGAGAACCACTAGCTCTTGTTATCTCAAATCATGTCTTACAAGTGTTTTATCATGACACATAAATTAATTTTATTTATCCAGTGAAATAGATATCTCATATCACCATTAAAATGGAAAGTATATATCACATGAAAAAATAGATATTTCCCTATCATGAATAATGCATGTCGATATATCCCTATGTGACTCTTATGATGCATGAATTCTCATATTTTTATAAACCGAGACACGATTAAAAATCTCAATAACCAGTAAAGTCATAAAACAAAAACCTCACACAACATGTGAATCACCCAAGGAGATATAACATCAATTGTAACAAGAACACAATACAAACAACAATCCCATTATTGGGTACTCAGATTTCCACGATACATGGGTTAGCTACTCCCATGAACAATACCATTACCAAGTACCAAAACATCATATTCTCCTTTTTACCTATCCAAACTGGTAAAGAAAAAGAAACAAAAAGCTGCTCCTCTGATACCACTTTGTAAAGTCCCATAATCAGGAAATCCCTCACATGGAAAAAAAGGGTTGGCTACAAGACATCAAGAACACCTCCCAATATGTTAGAGGCTTATTACTAGTAGTAGGGGTGTAAAATTTCTAGTGATTTGAATATACTACCATGTATGATGTGTCACAACAGTAGAAAATAAACCATATCAATGAAATAAATCAATGTATTGACATTGTAAAAAACAACAATAAGATCCAACTGAATAATCTAATAAATAATAAATGAATTATGTAAATACATTCTATAATGTAACTAAGTGTTGTGCTAGAAATAATATAAGTAAAATACTAGAAAACTAAAATAAAGACTAAAAAGTCCCTGGTCCCAAACCACACATCAATCCCACCTCCAACTCCAACCCATCCAATAAGAAAAAAATCAACAACATGTTCCTTTTTCTTTATCCAAACTTATATCCAAATAATCTTCTTCGGTACCAAATGAAGGCCTAAAAAGGATGTGATTATAACTCAATAGGTTTAAACCACCATTTTTAAACTTACCAGTTTGATAGGAAGTGTATTCAATAAAGTGATAAACTTATGTATTAATTAATTCAATAATTAATAAAATGCAATAAAAACCTGATTTGGATCTATTCCATAATATCTCAGATCATGCCTTACTACCATACCAACCACCATCATATAACTAAGGAAAAATAACCTACTTCTCTTCCATGATGAAATATCTCGGTGCAGGTCTTCTGAAAATTCCAACCATAACCATATAACCAAGGTTAAATTACCTACTTCGACGCCAAACGAGAATACCTTAGAGAATTTCTTATGACTAGAGAAATAATAACTATATAACATTGGTATAGTCACAAAAATCGAGGTCAAATCCCTATAAACATTACAATATCTAGGTCAAATCCCTATATAAATTACATCATGGACTGGGTAAAGGCCACTCTATATAAGAATTGTAGCATGGGATTGGAATATAACCACTCAATATTAGTATTATAGTATATAAGTTCTCATGCTCTAGGGATGAGCCTGATATATCATAATTTTAGCATGGAACCCAATTCCCATCACACCTCATGGATATCATAATATAACATCATAAATCACAATGGTTAATTAAATGAATTACCATTTATCTTTCATATATCACTTTCAATTAAATCAATATTGACTAACAGTCATAATAATAACAAAATAATCCACATCTTAGGGATTCTATATCAAAAAATAATATAAGGTATCATGTCATGTTAATCACACTTTAAACCATTAGATAATTCAATTCGATTCATGTTTCACTCACCCCATAGGAAACCATAAGTCAGGATATAATCCAATTGAAACCAAAGGAATTCATAGAATAATCTCATTCATTTATTTAATTGATTTGGTCACACACTACATTGGTGAATTCAAAATATATCATAAAATTGGTAACTATCAAACCAAAGAGTTGAGATTTAAACCCCCACTACCTTTAATTGTTGATCCAACAATGCATCCAATGATAAACATCAATGAGGAAGAAGGTGTGGATGAACACCAAGAGAAACCTAGATCAAAACTGATCATGACAAAATCCAAAAAACGGACATGGTCAAAGAAATTACACCGCAATGATCGAATGAAGAAGGTATAGAAGGGAAAAACCTAACTAAAAAGGAATACTATAGATTGGTCACACAAACGGAAAGTCCATAAGGGAAGTTGGCACTCAAAAATTGCTTGGAGGGTTTCCTTTGGCTGAGAGGAGAAGAGTTGCATTGAATTAGAATGAAATTCATTCGCATAACATAATTTAAAATAGAATTTCTGGGATTTACATAGTGTATAATGTAGTTACATGTCATTCAAATCTTTTTAATGTAATAAAAAAACTAATCACCTCATATTTATTTTATTAAAACATTGGAATAATTACACGATGTGTAATATATTTACATGACATGTATATTTCTTTCAGTTGGGTTTTCATCCCATTTTTACATTAAACTACCCAAACCTTCTTTATTGCTTCTCAATTTACCAAGAACCTATAAAACACTTAACCCATTTATACACAGTCTCCATTAATTCAAACAAGAATACATCCTTAATATTTAGGTCATTTTACCCAAAAAAGGATCTCTGTCTCCAAACAATACTTGACAACCAAGGCTCAAAAAAAATCAGAGGGTCGTACCTAGAAAAAGATAGGATCTTACTCCCTAGATTTTTTATACATATTATTAAATGATTTTAAACATAAATATTTATTAATTAAAAAAAAGAATCAAAATTCCAAGAATATTCAAAATACTAAGTACATAAAACATGAACATGATAATAAAAATTCATTATTTTAAAATCCATTATGATATTCTAAATTTCTTTGATCTCCTAAAACTATAAGGGAGATTCTAGGGAATACCTAGAGAAAATGGGTAAACTAAAAATTCTAGAAAGTGAATAAACAAGATAAAAAATGTGTGAGTAAATTATATTACATAATATCCTAAAATATAAGGATAATGAGTAATGATATGGGATAATAACATAAATAAAATGGTATCCTAAGATCATGTAGACATAGGAAATGTGGCATAAACCCAAAAAATGATATTAACATAACTCAAGAATAACTTACAAGACAACATCACACAATGTATAGAGTCTCATAATGTATTAGGATGACTACCCAATCCCATACATAATTTCCCACAAGAAAAAAACATTACTAAATTAATTGGAGTGATATCTATGAACACCCATCATAACAAAGTCATGATTATATAGAATGTATTTGGAGGTAAATATAACTTTCACCATTAAATCACATTTTTAAATTCATAAAATTTCATAAATATTATGGAAATAATTTTCATTGAAGATAACCTTGGAAACCACTAAAGGAACCTTAAAATTATTGAATGTACAATATGGTAGGAAATTCTGTTAAGGTCATATAATTTAAAAGAAATAATTCCTTTCATAACTTTGAAAAAAATATCATAAAGTACCTCAATTAAAAAACAAGAAGAATATTAATTTTAAACCATTTTGTTAAATGGAAAATAATTTTAAGATGGTTTTAAACTATAATATAATGATATTAAATAAATTCTTCTAAACATTTCTAGAAAACATGGATATGGTATAAAAAGGATTTTAGAATGAAGAGAGAAATAAAATTATTTTTCATAAAAAAATATTATTTCAGTATTATAAGTTCATAAAGAAAGTATAATGAATGGAAAAATGTATTCTATATATATATACATATGAGAATAAAATATATATTATTTTAGATAGAATTATCATGTAACTCCCCCATCATATACTTAATCATAAACAATCTCGAATAATGATGAGAATGTAAAATAAACCATTACTACTTTGGTAAATATATAAAAATAATCCCCATGAAAGAAATTCCCTTATATGAAAATGTAAATTGATTTAATTTTTATGGTAAAATAAAATTTTAAATTAATGATCATTATAAACAACACATAAAATAAAAAATTGGTGAATATGGTGTGTGTCGTATATAATTAAAAGAGAGAAGAATATCTATTACCTCAATTATGAGACATTAAATAATTTAATTATATTACTAAATAATGAAATTTTGTTAATTATTAAATTTATTAAGATCCAATTTCATGTTTAGTATTCCTATTATTTTATCTATTACTATGTTATATTTAATTACTTAATCAATTAATTTCACGTCTTACAATTCGATGATATTTGGGTTATATGTCTAAAATAACATTAGTAGGTTGACTATAGTTAATGATTTTATTATTACATCATCCATAATATAATAATATATAAATAATTATCATTTTATAAAACTATTATTCTTTTAAAAACAATTATGAAAGCTGTTTATGAAAAAAACTACAATACACTCATTAAGACGGTGGGTCGTACATACGTAAGAGTAAAATGTCTATTTTTTCAATGAACATTATAGAAAGAAGGTAAGTATTATATTATTATTTAATAATGATAATTATATCTTTAATATCATATAATATCTTAAAATACACTTATATATACCATCTATGTGATGTGGTAATGAAAAATGATTCACATCACTTTGTTGTGGTGGTATTCCACATGTAAGAACATACAACATTATAATTTTTCAATTAATGGAATGGAAATAATAGATATGGAATATTAAATTTCAAGAATGATAAATAAGTCATTAATACCATATATATTATTTTAATCAATCATTATAACCCTCCACGAGAGGAAGTGACGGGAAAAAATTACCTCATTTCACGAGGTGGTAATCCACCTCACACACAATAGATGATTTCATTTCCCATTTGATGGATAAGGAGATAGATGAAGTTTATTCCATTTATATTAACAAATATAATTACCTTGTATAATATTTTTTTATTATATCATCATGGTTGAATAAAATTTTAAGGAGGTGAAAGAATAAATATTACCTAAACATTCATTTAAAAACTAGAGATATTCTTTAGAAAACATCATTTTAATTACAAATTTAACCCTATACAGTTGCTATTATGCATAAAGTAAGACCTTTGTACATGGTTATGGGTGTTAGAAAGGGATTTTGGAAGGTATTTAAAGAATTAAAATGTTTTATTTTTTATAAAAAGAGGATAAGAGTTTCTATTTTATAAGAGGAGGGGGGACTCTAGTAAGTAATAAAAATATCAAATTATTATAAATTGTTTTTTAGTTAAAAAGGATCCAAACTAATATAAGTTGAACTTAACATGAGGATGGTTCAAGATAAAATCATCATATTAAATTTTTACAAGTTTTTTTTAGAAAAATGATCTCAAAGTATCTTGAATAAAGTGAAAAAACTACAAGAGTCTGAAGGTGGAAAATTTAAATTTTTCTTTTTGAACCAATTACAAAAGATCACTCAAGAGAAAAGTGTTAGATCCAACAACCTCCTCATGCACTCCTCTATTAGAAAGCATGTCTGCATGTGCATTGTCTTCTCAAAAAGTGTGTGTAATGATGTAGCTCATTGAAGAGAGTTGATTGAGGCATTGTTCCCGTCTTACAGTCAGCTTCCAAGAGAGATGAATCTTCCCATTCCTAACCACCTACACAGTAGTTGTGGAGTCACATTCAAACCAAATATTATTTATACCCATTTTATAATCAATGTTTACTACATATAAAAAGACTATCATCTGTGCATCAAGTGCTGTTTCAATTCCACATGGGCCATAGTGATATTGCATAACATCCCCTGTATCGTCTTAGAAGATAAAGATATAACAAGATGGCCCTGAGTTACCTTTGGATTCCCCATCAGTGTTGCATTTAACCCAACCAGCAATCAGAGGACACCAACAAACTTACAGCATGTATCGAGGAGGAAAAAAGTGCATGGGCACCCTTAGTCTCTGTAGCATAGAGAAATCAGAAATGGAGTTTTTGCAGAACTAAGAATGCAGTGAATTGGCATGCTTGGTGGCTGAAATAATTTTGGAGAAATAAGCCTTGAGGTAGAGACCAACTCCCTTGTGCAACACCCTTTTACAACCCCTCCAGATCACATGTACCAGCTCGACACATGCTGCCTTAAGAATGATGATAATCTGATTTGACATGGGAGAGTTCAGTATTGCAGTTAGGAAGTCAATGAAAGTACCTTCTACAAAAGGTCACAAATCAATGATGTTAAAGAGTGAATTACAGTGGGATGAAGTAGTATGGAAGATAAGGAAAATATGGTCCATCTCCTCTCGGTGTTGATGGAAGATTACACACCGAGAGTAGATTGAAATACCAACTTTCTGAAGATTTCATTCAATGTGGATTCTGTTATAGAAAATCCTCCAAATATGGGTGAACCTAGAAGGTGGAATCAAGTTATTATTGAGTTCCCCAATCCAATTCTGAGTTCCCTATGAGTTGTGCCTGTAAAAGGCTTTGGAGGTAAGCTGGACATTCACACATGGATCCCAAATGATATGTCCTCCTAGCATGAGAAATCATAGTTGGAGACTATTAGATAAATCTCGATAGTAAGAGTGTCAAGGCTAACCATTTGATCCTTGATATAAAGGATATCATCAATAGCATGAGTCAAAGTATCAATCCTCTCAATGAGTGGTCCATTATTCTAATTATCAGAACAAAAATTCAGGATGGAGTTTAAATATTCCAGAAAATGGGAGTCCATAATGATCTTTTGAAAACCAATCTTTTTACCAGGACAAGTCGAAGATTCCATGTAGTAGGTTTTTCTTACTTTCATCTTGTCAGAAAACCTGAATCTAAGGAAGGACAAGGCATCATATTTAGATGTAATAAATTTCCAAATGAATTTATCCGGGAGGGATTGATTAAAAAGTGTTAGATTCTTAATCCCAAGTCCCCTAATGGCATAGGGACTGTAGAATTTATTCCATGAAATTGTGAGAATATTTCTCTCCTAAATACATCCACTCCAGATGAATTTTCTCGTAAGAGAGTTTATAGATTTAATAACCAAGGAAGGCCTTGTGTATACCATGAAGGAGTAGACCATTTTTGAAATTATAAAAAGCTTGAAAAGGCATATCCTTCCAGCCATTGAGAGTTATTTTCCCTTCCAAGCAACCATAATTCTTCTAATAGGACTGAGAATAGATATGACATGGGAGGCATGTGTTCTGCCCCAAAATATAGGCATTCCAAGACATGTAAAGGGGAGGGATCCCTCCCCTATTACCAACTCATTGATCACTCTGGTTTTCCTGAGGAGTGAGAAGGTTTTCCAAAAGTATATAAAAGATTTTCCCCAAATTACTTCCTGACCTAAGACACTCTCATAATGATGGAGTGCCTCCTTTAGGTTTTTTATGTTCCTACTATCACCCTGAGAAAATATAATAATGTTATCATCAAATAATAAATGGGATGGTGCACTAGTACCTCAACCTACCTTGATGGTTTTCAAATCACCAGAATCCACCATATGAAGGAGTCTGCTGAGATAGTCTTCAGCGATGGAAAAAATTATAGCTGAGAGGGGATCACCTTGCCTCACCCCTATAGAGGATCTAAAATAGCCTTATGTGGATCCATTTATTAACATAGAGATGCGAGCCAACCCAAGAATATTTTTGATCTAACAAATGAACTTTTCATTAAAGTCAAAACTTGTGAGAAAATTGCATATGAATACCCAATCCATGGTATCAAATGCTTTCTTGATGTCAAGTTTGAGATCTATTTTACCTCCCTTCATTGATTTACTGATTAGGTTCACACATTTTGAAGAATTTATCAAGTAATCTTGTAGGTTTCCACCACAGAAAAATCCAAACTGTTTCCAAGAGATCAGCTTATGAGATATACAGGCAAGCCTATTTTCCAAGATCTTGGAAATGATCTTATGAATTATATTGATAAGGGAAACATGTCTAATATATCTAATGTCGCTTGAATTCTAAATATTTGGGATGAGAGAAATAAATTGAGCATTAAAGCCTTGGGAGAAGGATCCACCCTTAAAGAAGTGTTTGATCAACTCACAAACATCCAGCTAAATGACGTCACAGAAGTGCTGAAAAAAGTGATAGGTAAACCCATCTAGACCAGGGGAGCTTCCTTTTTCCAAACTGAAGACAACCTCTTTTATTTTAAACTCAAGGGGAGTAGAAGTAAGAAACAAGTTTTCATCCTTAGTGATCTACCTTGGAATGATTCACTCCTTCAAATATGCATTTTTTTTGTGGCCATTAAAGAGATTTTCATAGTATGAGACAATATGGGTAGTGATGTCCTGTCTTTCATTTAGAATTTGATCACCATCCTTTAGAAGAGTGAGGGGTTTACTAGCCTTTCTTGACCATTTAAGAGCATTGAAAAACTTGGTATTTTGGTACCCGTCATTAATCCATTTGAATTTCAAGGTGTCTTTGAGCATATTTTCTTTGAGCCTTACAAGATCTTAGAGTTTAGAGGCCATCACTACCTCTTGATTAATGCCACCAGGAATGTTTTTCCTAGTGATATCTTCTTCCATCGAGTGGAGGGAGAGATCCAGATCATCAATATCATCATCAAGTTTGCTGAAACTTTTCCTGCTCCAATCCTTCATAATAGCTTTGAGATTTTTTAGTTTGGAAATGCACACAAGCAGAGTCCCATAACAACCAACCCCATCCCAGGAATCTTGCACTAGATTATTTAATTCCACGAGGTCAGTCCATGAATTGTTAAACCTGAAAGGTATGGGGAGTTTCCTGTCATTACCAAGAAGACTTAACAATATGGAATGGTGGTCAGAATTGTGTTTTTCAAGTACAACGCATGATTTGGGTCTCGAGTTTCCCAACAAGGATTCATTGACATAGGCACGATCAATCATGCTAGCTCTTACACCACCCAGATGCCTTATGTACTTGGTTTACTTAGCACTGATGAGATTCAATTCAGAAAGGTTGTAATTATCAGTGAAATTATTAAACTATTTGAAGGAGTTTGAACAGTATACAGAACCCATTTCCTCATTAGTATGTAGAATAAAATTAAAGTCCCCAATGATCACCCAAGACTCCATAATTAAATTCGTAAGTCCCTAAATTTTATTCCATAACAATATACTATCAATATAATTTTTGAAGGCATAGAGGACAGTGTCCATTGAGAATTTTCAAGTGATGTGATGATCCTCCTTTTGGAAGATTGTGGGCGTATCCACAAATTTATGAACAAATAGCCATAATTGATCATGGCTAGAAGGGGTCTAAATTCTACCCAATAGATGATATCCACTGTCAATATGAAATCTTTCCTGTGCAAGAATATTCATTTTAGTTTCAGAAACACCAATTATCATAGGTTTATACCAACCTTCAAGAAGCCTTATGTAAGCTTTAGTGCCAGGGTTGGATAGGCCTTTGTAGTTCCAAAATAATACATTCATTTTGGCCTTGTTTTGGGGGTGCCAACCCCTTTACCATTAAGATCCATTTTTTTTCTTCCATACCTCCAATTATTTTTCTTTTAATCTAAAACTGATGATCCATAAATTTCCCTAGCCTGATCATCAAGGGAGTCTTTGATCAACGTCTCGGAGTAGGAAACTATAACTTTGTCTACTTATATGCCAGAATTTTTCACTTGAAACAGACTCGTTTCACCCGATTGTTTTTCTGATGTGTTAGGAGAAGAAACAGTCAATTGGGTGTCTGAGTCATTCGGCCTATGTTAAGCTTTCCCCTACTTTCCATCTACCTCCTATTACAGGCCTTCAGTTCTGTCCAATCATAGTAGAGTAGCATTGAGGTCATGTGAGATGATCACAAGAAGGAAATCCTCTGATTGTAGAGATGTGACCATAGATCACATCTCTACTTAGAAGCCAAGAATGATATCAGCATCACTGTTGTTAACAGAGTCATGAGTATCAATACTAGGATGTTTGGTGACCTCTTTCAGATTTCCAAGGTGTTGTAAGGATTGTTTCTGCCTTTTCTCTTCCACCAATGCATCCCATGAGTGACTTGAGCTAGCCACACTTCCCCATTTGACATATTTAATTTTATCAGGCCTATCCTTCTAATTTTCCACTGACTCGGACATCTTGCTTCATGTAACTTCACTCCAATCCATAACAAATAGGGCTGGAGATACTATTTTTTTGACCACTCTGCAATTATTTATGACATGTCCCACCATTTTTCAGTGATCACAAAAGGGAAGAAGATGTTCAAATTCAATTATGACCTCAAACTTGTGATCATTCGCAATAAGGGAGATGTGGTTTGGTGTTGGTAATTCCATATTAATTTCAACAAGGATCCTCACATAGAGTCCAAGATCCCCATTGAGCGTCCTATGATCAATTTTAAGCAGTATACCAAAGCTGGTAGCCAAGATGTTAAGGATTTTGGGTTGCTAGTAAACCCAAGGAAACCCATGGATCCGAGCCCATACTTGAGCATTCACGTGCTTCTAGTTGTAGGGATTGAAATTTTCCTCCTACTCTTGAAGTATTAGTATTCCATGCTTCATGTTGAGATTCCCCATCCTCCAACCCACATTGATGTCCTCCTGCCTCTCCAATATGATATCAAAATATCCTTTTCTGATTGGAATGAGCTTCTATTTAGCATTGTTTCAGCAATGAGAGATCTGATCCTTGAGCTTTGAAAATGACAAGGGTTTAATGCCCTTCTCATAAGAGATGCACCTGAGCAAATAAAATTGACATAGGTTCATCCTTTGCTTAATTGCTTCAAGATCCGCAAAAACTGAAATTGCACCAAGATAGCAATGAAATTTGAATTTAGTCCATTCATAGATCATTAATATGTATTTTTTATCTAAAAATATCATAGGAAACAATAATTAATTGAACTTATATAACTATGTACATTTTCATTATCGATTATTTTATATTTCCATTAAAAAAATAAATAATTTTTCAATGTTTCATAAAAAATTAAAAACATTATTTCATCACTAAAAATTAAAAATAAATTACCATGCTAAAAATAATAATTTACCATTTAAATATAAATTTTAAACCAAAAATATACTCTTTTTATATGTGTGTAAAAAAATTAGAGTTAAAAAATATAGGAGAATGACTTTTTTACTTTTAATTAGTTAAAATAATATATGGTAAAAATTAAAATAATATGGGACCATGTTTCCATATATTTGAAAAATAGATGAATAGAGACAAACTTCTATCATACAAGGGGATACAATAAAGGTTTACGATCATTTTTATCCCTTTATCAAACTATTTTTGACCTTAATTACATGATTTACCCATATTATGGTGACAATTATTTAATATGGTTAAAATTAATAATGGCCTAATGTAAAAGAGAACTATTTACCAAATTTGGATCTTGTAATTCCTAATATGGAGTCAAAATTTCAATATTGAATTTATATAATTGTAATAAATTAATATAATATCCAAATTCCAAATGAAACAAAAAATTATATTTCTGAAAACTTATTTTTATGTATAAAAATGTTTTTATAAAAATATTATGTAATAAATTCATTTCAAAAATTATAATTGTAATATTTTAAATCAAAAGGAAAAATTTAGTGTTTAAAACTAATATAAAATATAATTTTACTTTGAAAATGATTTAAAATAAAATATATTGTGAAATAAAAACCAATATTTTTTACTATTCATTGAAAAATCAAACACTAGAAAAATAAAAAAACAAGAGAAAAATATAATTTTTGATGTGGTGATTTCAAAAATGATAACCTTTTTATAAAATAAATTTTAAAAAATTTCCATGAATTAATTATAATATTTACTCACATAAGGAATTGAAAACCATTTTCAATGAAATCATGTCTTTTAAGAATAAAAAGACTTCACTAAATATTGAGTGATTATTTACTAAGAATATATCAAATCATTTACAATAATTAGGATCATTATATATATATATATTTTAAAGCATTTAATATGATTCAAACTCTCTTATTTAACTCTGAGTTTATAATAGTAATATTTAAATAATAATATATTATTATTCATTTAGGATCAATTTCGCATGTTGTATACACTATCAAACATAGTTTACATATTTAATCATCTTGGTGTGTCACATTCTCCCCAATTTAATAAAAAAAATTCATCGAAATTGAAATCATAGCTTGCTAATCAAGGATGTGACTTCTAAAACTAACTTTTTTTTAAATCACATATCATAAAAAGGGTAAATAAAAATTAATCTTGAAACAAGGGTAAAATAAATGTTAAGGACAAATATATTAACACATAAATAGGTTTCAAAAAAGGGTAAATTTAGTGGGAATTTAAAATAAGTACATGGTGGCGAAAAGTAATTTTCAAATAACTATGGAGATTGAAAGAGATCATTGATAAAAATAATGTGATTTATAAAGAGAATATTGATGGTTGTAAAACAATGTGGTGTGAAAAGTACACTGGTTTATAAGAAATAATGGTAATTAGATAATATTTTTGTTACAATATACTTTTTCTTGTGTTGAGGAATTCCTTTACTATCTAGTCTGATAATATAAAGAAACATACTTTCATAATAGTTATAATCTCATACATTAATCAATTTCCACCCCAATTTCTTCTTTTTAACCAAATTATGAGTATTAAAGATGAATTTTTCTTGCATGAAGAACTAAAATAAACTTCTAAAAGATCAAATAATCCACAATATGAAAATAGTATTTTACACCTATCTTTATTTAAGAAAAACCAAAATGGCATGAAAATGGTAATAAAATTTTTCCAAAATAATAAACCTTCATATGAAGAAATTAAAAATTAATATCCAAATCCTCAATAGTGAAACACAAATTTCAACTTATAAATACCATCAAAATTCATCAAAATAGCCCCAAAAGAGTTTGTAACTAAAAAATCTATATGGATTTGTTCACATATTCTTCTGAGGCTAATTTAACATTTACCATAAATCAATATTATGAACTCATAAATCTATACACTGAAACTTTATATCCGCTAATAATATAATCTCTATTATATGCTAATAATTTCAGTTAAATCACCATAAGAAAAACTTAAAATATAATCTCTATTGTATGCGATACATGCCGAGAGTATCCATGGTGAGGCTAGGAACTTAGTATACCAATTTATGCGATGAGTTGGTTTCACTTGTTATTAAATGTGCTTTAACATGCTTATTTACATTTGCACGAGAGGCTCTGAGGAGGATCCTATTAAGTATACTTTTACACACACCCTACATTATATTAACTATTTTTTTCAAGTCACTTGGTGAAGGTTGGAGATTAGGCTAGTAACTACTAGATTGGGATTTTGTAGGAGCTGTTTGGGCTTCGTGGTCACTTTTGTTTTACTTTCCCTTGGTACTTAAGAATTCCCCCTTTCAGTTGTAGTAGTTTTTGATGACATTACATATGTGTACTTGGAATTTTCTTTTATATTATAGTATAATCAGGAGTTGGTTGGTGTCTGTCTAATTCTCTCTTTCACATGTGCTTTTTTAGAGTCTAATACTTCTCATCAGTGTGTTTACTATACCCTTGGTGTTAGTCACCAACCCAGGGCCTACTAGAGGTAGGGATCAAGGTTCATTTTCTCTCTTATCACATTATTGGCCCAGGAGGGGTACACTTTGTCGGGAGGGGGTTGTGTCATTAATAAATATATACAAATATTTATAATTATAATTCTAAATAAATATAGATATATTTCAATAATTATAAAATTACAATAAATATATTAATTATATATATTTATAAGATTATAAATATAATAAATACGTTTCTTATAATTTTATAATTATTTAAATAAATATATATATAATTATAACTATAAATAAATATATATTTTTTATATTTTTTTAAATTATAGATTTATATAAATATATATTTATTATATATTTATTATATTTATAATCTTATAAATATATGTAATTAATATATTAATATATGTAAAATCATAAATATATGAAATATAGTTATCATAATTTTATTATTATTTAAATAAACATATATAAATTTATATTTATTAAATAATTATAAAAATATAATAAATATATACAAATATTTATAATAATAATTCTAAATAAATATATATATTTAAATAATTATAAAATTATAATAAATATATTAATTATATATAATTATAAATATAATAAATTTATTTATTATAAATTTATAATTATAAATAAATAAATATTTATTTATCATTTTATAAATATATATAATTATATAAATATATTTATTATATATATAAATATAAATAAATAAATATTTATTTATATTTATTATTATAAATACATAAATGCATATTTATTGTACATATAATTTTATAAATATATATAAAAATAAAAAAAAAATTATTATCATTATAGATTTATCATCACTAAAAAAGCACTGACAAAGACATATTTTATCAGCGATTTCTATGTTAAT
This sequence comes from Viscum album, assembly GCA_963277665.1. Classification (NCBI taxonomy): domain Eukaryota; kingdom Viridiplantae; phylum Streptophyta; class Magnoliopsida; order Santalales; family Viscaceae; genus Viscum; species Viscum album. The sequence goes on along the minus strand of OY728159.1, from coordinate 1,413,548,569 downwards.
GCTGATAAAACATACCTTTAGGAACACTTTTTACCTAGTGCTGATAAAATGTTTACACGCTATTATAAATAAATCCTAATAGTCACCCCCTTCTCTCGCACCCCTCAAGCTATCATGGAAGCCAACCCCTACCACCAAATCCTACTCCTCATCCACCACATATTCATCCTTTGCTGTCGTGAATCCCTCCTCTACCTCTAAACTCCACCTCTGATGCGAACCTCACCTTCGCCTCAAACCCCACCTCCACCGCATGATGAACACCACCTCTGCCTAAACCCATCCTCAGTCATGAACCCCCTCCTCCATGTACCTCACCTCTGCCAGTAAACCCTGCCTCTATTGTGATGCCCTCCTCTACAAACAGACCTCTTCCGCAAACCCCACCTCCTATGTGAATCCCTCCGCAACATCTGTCGCCACCTAACCCGACTTCTCCGCAACCGAAGTAAGGACTACAATAGTATAAATTAAACATTTATAGTTTCTCTTCATTTATAGTTTATGCATTTTTAATTTATATAGCATGGTGATATTTGTTTTAGGATTCTTTCTATTGCATTTAATAGGTGTTGTTAGATCATTACGAAACTATAAAATTAAAATTCATCTATATTTGGATCCATTTGGATTCAAACAATATTCATATGAACTTATTTTAAATATAGTGGATGAACTTTTTATACATTTTTTAGTTGAGGATATTTTGGTGGATATGATGAATCTGGTTGTTTAACTCATTTTCATTGGATGGATTGACTCATCTATATATGATATAATGTCTTAATTTGGTAGATTGGTTCTCTTTACAAAATTATTTTTTCTATATATGATGAATTATAATAATCTTATAGATAGTTTTTAACTTGATGGATTATATTAATTGTAATATAATGGATTTATTTCTCAACATATATAATCTTAAATTTTTTTCTACTGATAACCTGGAATAATCAAACCCTTAAATAATTTCCAGTGAAATCGTCATCTTCTTCTGGTTCAATAATCTTCAATTTTCAAAATCTTTTATAATTATATGAGTATGTCACCTTAAATAATCATCTACGATGGACTTTGAATAATGAAATTATTTAATAATCATCTGGTTTATTAACCATATTTTGGAATGGTTTTTGCTAAGTTCATGAAATAATGAAAAACTTTGCTGTAAATTTTGATGAATTTACAACCATAAAATAATTTGTATTCTCAATAATTGGAGATTATAATTTTTCTATGACTTAGTCATTGAATATGATATGATTATAATAAACCAGGATACATCAGTTTTAAAAACTAAGTTAGGTTTTCAAATTGTTTCTTGGTTGAACATGCATGATATAATTTGAGTGATTACCAAAGAACTATATATATGGGGTATTACTCAATATTAAAACATTAATAATAAGATTAATGATTTTTATTTAAATTATCATAGTATTCATGGATTTATTTTGAATGATGATTCTATAGAGAGAATTGCATACCAAGAAAATTAACTTGATATTAAACTATTAAATAGAGAACAAAAATGGAATTTGATATCTAGGATTTATTATATTAATGATGTATATAAAAAAGATTTATTTGTTTTATAAAAGAGACATTTTTAGATGGATTAATAACCATATTTCAATTTTAAAGGCTCATAATCATATGTGGGTTGATACAAATGAAGGCCTTAAGAATTTAATAACATATTTTTATCAAATAATATTTTCTTCTCAGCATTATTTTATATATAAATATATAAATTATTATTTTATAAAAACTTTAACAAATTATATTAATGAATTATTATGGATTGATATTCAATGTTATTAAGTGGTTGTGTAATTTAGGTTGATTCATCCATAAAAGGTACCTAACATAGATTTTCTTCATAAATTTTTCTTTTAAAGGATATAGAATATTTTGGGAATTGATGTTTTTAATCTCACGAATGAGTTTTTTAGAGGTAATAATTCTCTTGAGACTTATAATGATACTCTAATCACTTTGATTATAGAGGATAACTATCTGAGTTTATTTTAGGATTTTAGAATGAATAGTCTTTTTAATGTCATTTATAAATTCTTTTTGAAGATTTTAGAAAATATACTATAGAAAATCATACAATCTATTAATTTAGTATCATAGTTATTTTATTATTTTTACTTGACACATGATGTAATTAAAAGTATTGGGAGATCAATATAGATTCTTCTAGTGACTAGTGGCATAAGGAAATTCTTTGTATGAAAGGAATGTCACTTTGGAAATTTTTGATTATGTAATAGGTTTATGATTATAGATTTATTAGTTGTATTTTTAAAATAAGGAACCAATAATACTTCATATTATAGATATATACATTTTTCTTGGGGTGTACAACCAATTGATTTAGTGTGATCCAAGGATCATTGGGATAATGAAGTGTTTGTAGTAAACTAGAACATGAGTGTTTCTTGGTTGTGAGTGTGGTCACTAACTATGGAACATATCCATTGGGGATTTTTTGTTGTGGTTAAGGATAATTGATATTACTAGACAATGAAATCATTTAACATCACAAATTATTATAGAACAAAAAACATGGATCATGCTATATGTTTATATTTTCTAACTATTATAACTTATAATTAACAATATATGGATGACAATAAAATTTAGGCAGGACAGTACACACTGTACATGGATAAGGGATATGGAATGGTGGGGAGAAAAATATCAAATGATTATGGAACTATTATTATTACACCAAACTTTGGAATAATGTTATTGAATCATACTAAACATATTGATTTAGGATGAATTGAGGTGTTTTCTATATTTGGTTTTCTAATATATATTAGAAATTTTATCATGTTTAATTATGGGTGTTGATGTGTAAGTAGATGATTCAATGGATGTTATACCATATTTACATGATAAAACTTTTATAGCTTTATATTTTATAAAATTTTAGTTATTTTTTATTCATGTATCTTTTATAAAGTGCCTCTCTTGGGATTTATGCCTTTGTGAAAATTGCTATGTGGATATTTTAAAATGATTTAAGTGTTTCAAAATGTTTCTTAAAAAATTATATGTGTTCAACATAACATTTTTTGGTTTTAAATAGGTTTTCAATTATTTAAACACTTTTCATGGACTTAGGTTTCATGTTATGTGTTTTTCAAATCACCTGATTGAATTTTATAAAGAAATGTGAATGTCTTGAAAGCGTATTTAATTCTGGTTTCATTTTAACAAGGGGTGTGTGAAGTTTTAAATGAAATATTTTAAAATATAGAGGTTTTACCCTCATGATAAATGATTATTATTTTTGGGTCATGAAGTTACCTTGAATTATTTAAAAAAATGGAATTGTGGTTTTGTGAAAGAGTTTTTGGAACTGATTGGTTTATTTTAATAATGGTGGTTTATTTTAAAGAGGATTATGTGTAAATTGTTGGTTTTTTAATGGGATTTAAAGTGTGATTATAAATTTTTTTCAAAGGACATATTAAATGTAGTTTTTCCAAAATAATTTAAATTATATTTTTATATAATTAAAAAAACCATTATAGTATATAGGGAAGACAAATAGATCGATAATAACACCAAGATAAGGACATATCACTAACTCTATCCAACCCATAGGATATCCATCATGAATTCACTACTAAAAAAGATGAATTAATGTTTAACCCCATTACAAATCAAAAACCCACTTTTCATCCAACATCACCTGCATGGTTTAAATTAGGTTACTCCTCTATGATTACATCTTTTTTCTGGTTTGGTGTTAGCTTCTATGGGGATGAGTTCTAGACAAAAAAAAACAATAATAAATATCATTCAAATGTTGATTTAACCTTATTTTATAGGCCCCTATTGTGTATTTATTTTGTTAAATATTAATATTACCAAATAAAATAGGATGGATATGAATAATGAATGGATGGATGCTAATCATTTGACAAAAGAGTGTGAAGAAAGAGTGAAATATTTCATCAAGTTTGCAAAATATCATTCTTACGACCCTTATAAAATCATTTGTTTTTATTTAAGCTTTTTTATTCAAGAAAATTTAGTCAAGAGGAGTTGTAAGAACACTTTATGTATCATATAATAGATTGAAGTTATAAATATTGGAATAAACGTAGGGAAAAATAAAATGTAGCTAGTGGATGGGATAACACTATGTTTTATAGATAATCTAATATGATTACAAGTATGGAAAATGAATAAGACCATATTGAGGAATTGATTAAAAATGTGCATGATAATGAAGATCCTATTGTGGAAATGACAAGTACAGTTGAAGATGAACTTCGTAATTTCCTAAAACTGTTTAAGTAGTTAAACAGGTGTGTAAAGGCACCATTATATACCGGTTGAACTAAATATACAATTTTTCTTCCTCCAACTGCTTAAAATATTTCAAGGAATGAGAGATATCTGTTTTGTAACATATTTAATGAAATAAATTTTCTAAATGGGTATTCATTGAATATAAAGAACATCGTGTCAATGAACGATTTAAAGTTAAAGGGACTGAAATCACATGAAAAATGTGTTTTTATTCAAGATCCATTTCTTATAGCTTCATATTGCATTTTCCCAAGAATTTATATCATGCATTAATTGAGCTTTGTTTCTTCTTCAAATCTATATGTTGAAAAGTTATATACTTGACAAAATTTCTGACTATAGAAAGAGAAATTATCATTATATTATGTGAATTGGAACTGTTATTCCTGTAAAAATTATTTAATATGTTGGTTCATTTGGTGAGAGAAATTTGACTATTTGGTCCTATGCACTATAAATGAATATACCCCATTGAACGATATATGAAGATATTTAAAGGGTATGTAAAAAAATAAAGTCGTCCAGAGGGTTGTATTACAAATCCATATATTGTTAAGGAATATGTTCAATTTTGTACCAAATACCTAGCCTGTGTGGAAAGCATTGGTCTACCAAAATATCATCACACTGGGTTCCTTGAATGTGATGGAATTTATAGAATAGATATTGTCATAATAAATATTAAAAATCGAGAACAGGCTCACCTTTAAGTTTTACACAAAATATTGAAGGTTTTCCCATATATTAAAAACTATAAAGAAATTATTAGTTATTTGAATACATAAAGGGATGAAATATGGATATCAAATACACATAATAAACAATTTAGAGGATGGTTTTGGGACCATATTTTTAAGTAGTTAGATGAAAATAAGGATTCAAATTTTGAACAAATTCGATGGATGGATGGAGGACCATGTGTGTATATATTATCTTAAAATGGTTATTTAATTAATGGTTATACTTTCTATAAAAATGAGCATAATAAAGACAGTACCATGAAAAATAGTGGAGTTACACCTGTGGCTGAAACAATTCATGTTTTTGGTACTAAGTAAATAAATCCAATTTATGTGAATATGTCATACTTTGGAATCATAAAAAAATATGGGAGTTGAATTATAAAACATTACAAGTGCCGATTTTTTAATGCAAATGGGTTGATAATAAGATTACTATTAAAATAGATGAATTGGGATTCATGAAATTTGATTTCAGTAAGAAAGGGTACAAAGGAGAACCATTTATAATGGAATCACATGCATTACAATTTATTTATAATCTAGATCCCAAAAAATGAAAGTGGTCAATTGTTTTGGTATCGACCAAAACCACTGAAGGGTCAGATGGAAATTCAACTGACAATGACCCTTTTATTAGGGCGTCACAATCATTTCACAATGGTACCAATGTAGATAGAATTTTTTTATGTTAGAGGAGACCACAATTAAGGGATTTGGATAGTTGATAGAGGGGTCAAATCCCATCATCCTTTAAAAAATAAAAATATAGTTCAATAATCATATTGTTTTTTTGTAATATACATCGTGTTACCTCATGTTATTATCTTCTCATTGATACATTTATGAAATCTAAATTAAATGTTAAAAAACTTCTGCAGATAATGATTTCTGCATGTACTGGTGCTCCCAATCCTGAGGTAAAATAGATCTATGAACCTGATGTTTCTCATAGTACAGAGGAACAACAACCTTTGGCACATTTTGGTTCTCCCATTCCTAAGTATCAATAGGTTTCTCAACCTACTATTTCTTTTAGTGCACAAGAACAATGAACTTCTACACATGATGGTGCTCCCATTATTAAGGATCAATAGGTTTATCAACCTTATGCTACTATCAGTGCAGAGATACAATAACCATATACACATTCTGATGAAACCACTCCAGATAAATATATTGACGATGATGAATATGAGGAAGTGGTAGGCGATGAAGGACCGACTATGCAGAAAAAACTGGAGTGCCATAATTTGATGGTGTTAGAAAAAATAATTAAGGCTAAAGTTAAATGCATCAAGTACGAGGTTAGATATAATTCGTAGGGACAACTTGTTAACCCCAACAAGGCCTTGTTTAGTAGTCACATTGGAATCGTAACTTAGAAATGTGTCCCGATTGATGTAGATTAGTGAAAACATGTTGTACCCATGCTCAAGACACCGATGTGGGAAGATATCATGGTAAATATATGATATAATTTCTTTTTTTTACTAAAAAATAAAATAATGAATCATTGACTTACTCTTCATCATACATTTCAGGGTGAATTTACTGTAGATGAACTACACAAGAAATATATACTAATGCTTATTGGAAGGATTCACATTGCATTTCACACAATTATAACAAGAAATCATCTTAAAGATAATGAATGGAAAATAAAATCACACCCACCACTTATCTATGCACACATGATAACCCAGAAAGTGTGGGATTTGTTTACTGTTTGTTGTGCATATGTGTCTTTTTAGGTACCTTATGGCTAGTAATAGGTTGTTTTTTGATACATGTATTCATCAATTTGATTGAATTTTTTTATTCATGAAACAGTAATTGAGTGCTGGAAATAAGGAACGATCCGAAAAACTATCATACCCTACCGTAAAATAAGTATGGTGTACTCTTCACTTGAAACAAATGGTATATATTTTAAATATATCATAATAATTTAAGGTGACATGAAAAAACATCATAATTATGTTATTATTTTAATATACATATTGATGACTCCAAATCCAAATCCATTTTCATACCACACCATGTGCTTCATAAGGAGGTATGTGTAAATAAATATGGGATACTAATAGATGAAAACACACAAAAAGTGTGGGAAACATGTGTAAGTATTATATAATAAAAATTTGTTTGGCATTAAATCTATATTAAATAATAATGATCAATTATTTTCCTATATTTTTTATCTGACAAAGTCACATGAATTAGAAATAACTATAATGGATAAAAAAAATGCTATCGGTGGACTTGAAGTGGTCAGAATAGTATGACCATGTCAGAGGTGCCAGTTTTGGGGTGACTCCCCGAACATATTTTGTGAAAAAAACAAGATAAGGATCAAAGTGAATAAATGAAATGTATGATAGAAATACTAGCTACCATTTAAGAATAATTCCAATGGAAAATAGATATAATGAAAACTTTTATGGGGGGGATAAAAGAGAAGAAGAAATTCAAGAACAGCCACCCTGTGGAGATCCCACCCCACACCCTACTAGTTATGAACTGAGCCATTACCCTCAATTAGATGTCTTAGAAAATGTAATCAATGTTCTCATAATTTTTCTATGAAATGTGAATCTTAGACACTAATACCTTTCCTATACTGATATTATATAGGGTGATAATGATAGTGATTTATATCTATCAACACCCACCCATGACCTTATAGTAAGGGATACAACGTTTAAAATCCCAAATTACAAGGTACATAGCAGACCACTCCCACTAGGTAATGTGAGAGTGTCAATTAGCATAGATCATAAGCTGAGTGCTGAGCTACCTTTTCCAATAGATGAGAAATATATTCATATTGTCGAATTTTTTTTGGAACATTCATCGCATGGCCATAACATCTTGAAAAAAAAACATATCGACAAGGACATATTCTTTTCCAATTTACATTTCAAGATAAACTATTAAAAATTAATATAAAAAGTTCTGAACTGATGAATGTTATTACAGATAGAAAAAATGAAGGGTATGAAATGAAAGATCATCTCAAAACCATCTAAAGGATCTACCAACCGATTGAAAAGATCTACCGAAAGAATTATTACCCCACCCTTTCTATATTTGCATATACTATCATCAAAGGTTCATGTGGAAAAAAAGTTAAAAAATTATCATAATCACATAGTTGATTTTGAAGAAAATATATACAAAGAGGAAGTTCAAGACTTCATTTTTATTGAGAGTGTAAGGGAAATCTTAGACTATTACTAGCTAGGTGGTGAAGTTGTACATCTATAAATGAGGTATGTTTTCATGATTTTATTTTCAAAATTTTGATATATTTTGTTAATTATGACTAAATACATTTCATATTTTTTGAAGGTGTATATATGAAAAAAATTGAATGGATTTAACCAAGATTTTTTTGGACTCGTTAGTCCTCGTATCTCCTCTACAGAACAACAAAAAATTGATACAAAAAAGAGGTTAAAATAGTGGCAGGTTTGATCAAATAATTTGAAAGAAACATTTTGGATGACAACCTCTATTTAACACCAACGATGTTGGGGTAAAAATCTACAATTTAATAATATCAAATAATTTTTCATTTCTTTGATTAAAAATTCCATTTTTTGTTTTTATGTAGCATTGGATGCCCATTGTGTTAAATTTGGATACTTCAAAGATTTATTTATTGGATTCAATGCATGGATATCCAACCAAACATCCACACATGATGCATTTTTTAAATTTGTAATACACTATATACAATATTTTATAACTAATCATCAAGTTATATAATTTATATTATCTTTTAATGAGGATTCTCTTATGATAGGGTGGTGCATCATTATCATGAAAAATAAGTAATGAGGCCATGGGATAAGGATGAGAAAGAAGACAAGTAAAACAATATGAAAAGTACCAGGGTATATATAACAATATTTCACTATCCAAACACATATCAATACAAATTAATTATTTCACTTAGTGTTTCTACAGTGTATAAAACAAACCAATGGAAAAGATTCTAGTTATTATGTTGGTAAATTTGTTAGAGATATTATATTCCATGAAAAAACTAGCATCCCTAAAGAGGTTCTTTTGAAGATAATTACTATTTCATTTAAAATATTTATTAATCCTTTATGTATTGTTATTTTTCCAGTACTACTATTACTATAAAAAAGACTCATATTCACAAGATTATATAGATGTGATTATAAACGAATAGAATAATACATAATTGAATAATATACACAAACAACATGAATATGTGACTTCCATAGAAGTAATGGTATGTTTTATATTTATTTTTAATTTACTTCTTTTTAGTATTAATCACATAAGAATTATTTTCTTTTATAGGTAGATTCCTTTGATTGAGTTAGGGCAGTTTGTTCAAAACTAATCATGATCTTGAGATATTGTAATTTGAGGATGCAATTGACCTACTCAAAACCAAGATAAAATAAAAAGTGTCCAATATCACTCAAAGTGTGTCTTCTTATTTAAAAGTGACATTAATTTAGGTAAAAAGAACAAGAGACATACTGAAAAATGAGAAAAAACATTTAGATTATTATGATATTTTAGGACAATGATCCATGAATCATTTATGATGTGTAGGTTTCAAGTACACCTCAATACGATGCACAGTGTGGCTGGTATGACTTTAATTGTGTATTTTTATATTAAATTGACATTAAATTTAGAAAAAAAGAACAAGTGACATACTGAAAATCAATAAAACACATTCAGATTGTGTTGATACTTTAGGACATTGATCCGCGAGTCATTTTCTATGTGTGGGAATCAACCAAACCTCAATACTATGTACTATGTGATCAGTATGACTAAAAGTGTTTGTTTTCAGTTTGAAATTGCCATTTTAGTTCAAAACATGTCAGTTAATAAAAACCAAGAAAACATTCTCTGATTATCTTGATAATTTTGGACAGTGATTCATAGGTCATATTTGATGTATATGAGTCATTCTCATATCGAACTGATGTATGATGTAATCAGTATGACTCAAAATGTGTGTTTTTAGTTTGAAATTACATTTTAGTAAAAAAAAACACAAATAGTATACTAAAAAATTGATAAAATGAATTTGTATTATTTTGATACTTTAGTAAAATGATCTATAAGTAATTTTTGATGTTTATGAATTAGTTGTACCTCAATACGATGCAAAAAGTGTGTATTATTATTTAAATTGACATTAATTTAAGTAAAAAGAAAAATTGAAATACTTAAAAATGAGAAAATGCATTTGAATTGTTTTGATATTTTAGGAAAAATGATCGATCCATGAGTCATTTTTGATGTGTTGAAAGAAAAAACACATCAATATGATTCTTGGTGTGGCCAGTATAACTTTAAGTGTGTATTTTTATATTAAATTTACATTAAATTTAGCAAAAAGAACAAGTAAAATACTACAAACCAATAAAATGAATTTGGATTGTTTTAATAATATAGGAAAATGACCCATGAGTCATTTGTGATGTATAGTAATCAACCACATCTCAATCCGATGCATGGTGTGACCAGTTTGACTCAAAGTGTCCCTTATCAGTTTAAAATTGACATTTTAGTTCAAAATGTGTCACCCACTAAAAACCAAGAAAACATGCTCTGATTATCTTGATAATTTAGGAAGGCGATTAATAAGTCATTTTTCACATGTATGAAGCAATATCACATCAAAATGATGTATGATGCCACCGAAATGACTCATAATGCATGTTTCTAGTTTGAAATGAAAATTTAGTAAAAATACACAAATGACATACTAAAAAACAAAAAAATGCATTTAGATTGTTTATTTACTTTAGGAAAATGATTTATAAGTCATTTATGACATGTAGGAATCAGCTTCACCTCCATACAACACTCAGTGTGGATGGTATAACTTGTAGTGTCTCTATTTATTTAAAATTGACATTAATTTAAGTAAAAAGAATAAGTGACATACTAAAAACTAAGAAAACACATTCGGATTGTTTTTATATGTTAGGAAAATGATCCTTGATTCATTTGTGACATGTAGGAGTCAACTGCACCTCAATAAGATGCACAGTGTGATCGACATAACTCCAAAATGTGACTTTTTTATTAAATATTGACATTTTATTAAACATTGAAATTTTATTAACGTATTCTTTAATATTAATGTTTAATTAATTTCTTTATAGTATTACTAACATAATATTTGTTTTCTTATATAGGTAGAATCTTTTTCTTGGGTTGAGATGATTTTTTAGGCAACTGATACCATGAATGGACATTTGTAAGAGGGAATCATGGGCATCAAAAAATGAAATTTTGATGTTTTAAAACGTTTTTTGGATAATTTTAAATGAAATTATACAAAAAAAATTTTGAAATGTAAATAATAGTGTTTTTTGTATATATCATGGGTGGAAATTTTTGTATTCATGATGTCAATTAAATTTATAAATATTGTTTGAAATTACAAGTTGTATATAGAATTATTTGAAATTATAGGTTTTTTCTAGGTGTGTTGTTATATTAAAACCACATTGCAGCCAACTAGGCCTTTATTAGCTCTATTTGAAGTGCTAAAAAAGGGTACCCCCTTTATCAGTGCTATGATTAACAGTGTTTTTTAGCACTGTTAAAGGCCTATTTTCACTCTTTTAAAAGGCATATGTGTTGTAGTGATGATAGATATAGATCCTCCTATTATAGTGTGTTATCTTGTTATAAACATTGATTTATATATCCTATAGAGACCCAAACATTTAACACATAATATTAAATAATTTTTAACATAAACATCCATTAATTAAAATTCAAATATCATAAGGCCTAATATATTTTAGTGATTTTGTTCATAATATATCATAGTGGGACAAAAATAAAACATAATTATTTTATTAACCATAATAAGATCTAAAATCATTTTGAGGTCCTAAAATTTTATAAAATAACATAGGGAAAACATATACAAAATGGGGTGAGCTAAAAATCTTAGTAATGAAATATACATGACAAGGAAACACAATGTCTGAGTAAAAGGTAAAATATTATATCATAAAAGAGAAGGCTCAAGAGTAATCACATGGGAGCATTACATAATAACATGGTATCATAAGACTATATAATCATAAGAAATGTGGTAGTGACATATATAATAACATAAACCTAAGTCAAGGGTAACATCCTTGATAATATCACATGGTGTATATATTCCCATAATGGATTAAGATTACACCTTAATCCCATACATGATGTATCATGAGATTAAAAACACTACCTAATGAATTGGAGAAATATTTGGGAACACCCATCATAAAAAGTTCGCGATTCATGTGTACCACAAAACGATATAAATAAAGAGTCATAACATAATAATTTCCTCAAGATAGAATTTTTTTTGCATAGCCTTGTCTCATATCATTATCAAAATAAATTTTATGATGAAGAAATTTGAGAGATGAACATTAGGAATGTATTAAAACATTAAAATAATGGATAAAAAGAAATTTAAATAATAAAGGTAAATATAAATATATATATATATATAATTTATAATCATTCCATAAAATCAATGGTTGTCATCATTTTGAAAATGTATTTAATTTTTTACATGAAATAAATCTTTAGAAAAATATAGTTTTTTCTTTTAAAATCAGTTGTAAAACTAAAAATTTCCATAATATTAGGAAAAATGTTTTCATTGATTATAAACCTTTATACATGTAAATTAATCATCAATGAAATGTGTTGTCATTATAGAGTTAAGGTTCCATTCATTATGAGTATGTTGGAATAAAGATTAAATTTAATTTTTTTTTATAATAAAAGACAAAAAGCAACTATTTGGAAAATTTCAGGAAGATTCCATTTTTTTTAAATAAAAAAAATCATGTGTAAAAATAAATTTTATGAATTATATATAAATATTAAAAACATTATTTTTTTTGAAAATATTTATTTTTATGAAAATAATTCTCAACCGAAGAGAGAAATGAAGTAAGATTTTATTAAAAAATATTTCTCAATAATTTTAATTATCAAAGATAGAAAAATGGTAATACTACTTGAAAAGTTCATAAATAAATATAGTAGAATAAAATTAATGGTTTTTATTATATAATTATTAAATAATTTCCAACAATTTTAATTTAAGTATAAACAATCTAGATTAAAATTATATTATATCATAAACACTTATAACATTGGTAACATTTGAATCATGAACCCATGAATAAAGTAAATTAATTGTTATATAAAATTCAATTAATTATTATATATTAATGATTTCACATATAAATGGGTAGTATATACACCATTTAAAAAAAATTAAATGAAAAAAATAATATTTTTCTCCAAATAGGACATTATGAGATAAAAACCTTAACTCGAGTCTATGATTTTACATGTGTGTATTTTATCTGCAATATAATAAACCAATATCTATTATCTATTGTTATAATAATTTTATCCCTTATTAATCCATTATACTAAAACAATGTACCACATTTATTTTAATGACGTGTTTAATTAAATAATCAGTAATGCCCATGTCTGTTGTTTTGAGGACGCTCAGATCATAATTTCATAAAGGAGTCAGTGTGTTGAACATTAAAAAGGGTTTATTATTCCATCATCTAAAAAATAAAAATGAAGATATAATTATCATTTTAAAAATAATTTATATATATTAAAATAATCATTAAATTATGGTAATGAAAAATGAACTATGTTAAAATAATGGAGACGGTAGGTCGTATGTACACATGTGTAACATTTACATTTTTCGATGAGTGAGATGGAAAAAAGGTTATAATTATATAATATATACATAATGATTATAAAATCATAAATATCATATTATTTTTTTAAAATATAGTTACATTTACCATCATTTTGATTCTATAATATAAAAACAAATTGCATAGTTTCACGCAGCGGTTGTGCCCTGTACACTGTAAAGACATTATCCTTTCTCTATGGATAGTAAGGTTAGAGAGTGTATGCTGTATTAAATTTATATAATTATTAATATGTAATTAAAATCATATATAAATATTAAATCCATCATCATGAAAATTCATGAGAGGTAAGGAGGGGAAATGAATTACATCGGTTCGTAAGGTGGAAGTCCACCGTACACACAATTGATGGTTTTGTTTCCTATTTAATGGAAGTGGATACTGATTTAGGGTATTAAATTAAAAAAGTAACATATTAATATATGGTAGATACTTATGATTTTATATGATAATAATTGTGCATTAATTGAAGTATTTGGAAGAATAAATATAGAAAAAAATGACTAGTTAAGAACGTTACCTCTTCTTCTGATAATCACTATAGGATTATACCTAAGGCCTTATTAGATTTTCTTTTTAATCAAGAAAAAGCCTATATAAAGTGATACGGTAAGTAAATAATGTTTTTATTAAACTATAAAATGGGTTTTGTAAGTGATTGAAGGATATGAGACTGGGTGGGCTTTTATATAAATGATTAGTAGCATTCTTGAAAATATCCAAAACTATTCAAAAATTGGAAGTCACTCTCAAGAAATATGCCTCCAAAATTGACAAATAAAGGATTCTAGTAGAGATAATTTCTAGAAACATATCTACTAATCAAAATAAATATTTTTTAAACATATGATTCCATTTACCTCCATTGTTTAACCCCCGATAAACTAGTTTTATGATTAATCGTGGTAACAATCATTATCTATTTTTACTATTAATCATGAAAAAAATTAATTTGGCCTTAAAATATAATATTAATTTTGATTATTCCAAATATAAAATAAATTTCATCAAATTTAAATCCCATAAGAGAGATAATTTAAACTTAAATTATGCTCGAAAATGTCTCAAAAAATGGTATTTAAGAAATTTTGTTTTCAAGCATTAGATGATATTATAATAAAAATATCACAAGTAATGACAATTAAATGGATATAAATTAATATTTATAAATATATTATCTTTAAATTTAAATGAACTAATTTTTCATTAGGTGTTATCATTATTAATTAAAAAGGAGAAACACTGTGCAATTCAAAATAGTTTTCTGAAAAATATGTTTAATTCAAAAAAACAAAATTATATTATAATCAAGTATAGAAAATATTTAAATTTAATTAATTGGATGGAATAAAACAACATAATAATTAATTTATATTTAAATCATATTAAAATAATAATTATAATTTTAAATTACATAATTCATTAAAAAGGAATGATAGTTTTATAAAAATCGAAATTTTAAACTATTCACTGAAAAAAGAAATTTGTTTAGAAAAATCCCAATATTTACCCCTATGTTAATATCAATATACTGAATAATTTTTTTTATAATTTTATAAATTATAATTTCTAAAGTTTATATAAATTTATTGAAATATTTTATTAAAAAAATCAATAAAATTAATTTTTGAAAGAAACATTTTTTTGTAGAATAAAATATATTTATTAAAAGGTGAGTTCTTATTAAGAATTTATTAATAAATTTATATAGGAATTTTTTTATATTTTATAAATTAGATAAGACTATTTGACCATCCAATTTACTAGCTAGATAAAATCTATAATGTTTATATAGTAGTTTTTTTTATAATTATATATTGGTTCGTTTACAATCATTGTTGTGTGTTGTATATGCTATTGAAGATAGTGTTCATTTAAAATATTATTCTAACCCCTTAAATAAATATAGTCTTCTCAATTGTAGCTTGATCTCAGTAATTAAGGGTTTTACATTTGAAAATTCCGTCCATGGAAAACCCATATCGTAAAAAGGGTTAATAAAGCATCCCTCAAAAATAGGGAAAAAGAAATAAAAAGGCCATATCGAATAAACCATGACTGCTTTACATGAAGGAAAAAGTTGGAGGAATGTGAAAATATGGACATGGAAGAAAGTCCTAGATAACGATAGAGTGTGATAGTTTTAATTGATAAGATTAAAGTGAATGATGAAGATAAATTTAAAAAATAAAAACCCATAAATTTGTGATAAATTAAAAGACCATTTATTCATCATATTTTAAGGCAATAGAATAATATTTTTCTTTTAAGATCATTTTCCTAGAATTGGTGGATTGTTTTAATTTTTGGATAGAGGAAACCAAAAAATATACTTACCTGATATCTTTTTTATTTCTTAATTTTTTTGATCCTTTGGTTATGTTTGAATCACTTCAAACTTCACATATTACTCTAAGGAATGAATATCCAATATTAGTTTTTATGACCAAAACACTAAAATTAACTTTTAACGGATCATAATATATATAAATGAGTACCAATATATTCCTCCAATGATTATTAAAAACAAAATAGTTAGCACAATTTAATATAATTCACAATATGAATATGAATATATTAATATCCAAAATTCAATAATAAACTAAATGTTTAACATAGATCATTCCTTAAATAAATAAAACAATATAAATAATAACCACAATATCCTTAATGTGAAAGAAGGTTTTATCCTTGAATGGTATCTCATACCCTTTACCATACATCTCTAATATCATAGTAGCATTCTTCAAAAATACTTCTTTATGTTCAATATAAAGGTTATATGTATCACGAAATAATAAAAAATTCAAATATATCATTTATCACATAAAAATAATAATAATTGAAAATTATTTTATCCTTTAATATGTTTCCCAAAATCAACTTAATATCTATCCACCAAATCATTAATGAAAAAAATATCATACTAACAAGGATATCCTATAGGCTAGTGGAAAGCATTGCACCCTTTATGTCGTTCGGTTGTGGGTTCTTGACCCATGGTATTTTTAGATATAATGGGATTTTTCCAATAAGAGGGTTTTTATTTATCTAAAAATATATTAATATAATTCCTATAACGTTCCAAAAAAATTGATAAACATCCAAAATATCATCAAATAATTTTTTAACCTCTATGGTTTTCTATACAGATTATCTTTAAAAAAATGAAAAAATCATAATAAAATATAATTACATTAACATAAATGATTTAATAATCCCTAAATGTTACCAAAACCATTAAATACATGTCCAAAAATATAATGGCATTCTACCTCAAATAATATTTTTATTAAAAACCTATTAACCCTAAAGGTTATATTAACATAAATGTTTCAAAAAATAAAATCAATCATCTTAGATATCAAAAAAATTAATTCCTAAAAGGGGTATTTATTCCATTAACATTATGATTAACCTGATATGTAACTTCCCAGCCAGATTAAACTAAACGGATACCCCAAGATGGCTTTCCATAAAACCTCAAGAGTGCCTCTTCATATACCAAATGATTCCGACTAGTAGTGGGGGTCTAAGGAGGAACTGTGAGGAGACTATACCCCCATATCGGAGTGCACGACATAAAGTAAATAACCAAATATCATACACATCATAGTTTCTAGAATAAATAAATAAATTGAAATATAATCATGTTATAAAATAATGTAATAAAATAAATTCCATAGCATTTATTCCATAATTACATCACTGATATCCCACTAGGCTGATCACATATATAAAAATAAAAAAAACTGAAAAATAAATACCTCGGACTCTACAACCAACTCTGATCCATGTCACATACCCAATATCTAGTACCATGTCGACCTATTCCAACTCAAATATTAGACTCCAAATGAATATACCAATCAATCATGATATCTTGGGAATCTTCCCTATCCATCATTCATTCATTCTCATCCATAAATAATACATAGGGTCTACACATATACCTGTGTGCACATACATGGGTTTAGAAATAAGTCTCATCATGCCAACCCAATGGTGATCTTATAACCTATATCCATAAGTGAATTATCAAGAATTTTTCTCTATCTAACAAAAACATAACTGAAATAAATACAAAAAAACAACCATTCAACCTTAGGTCCTTAACGTGGATCGACCATACCTATTTATACAAATTCCAAGGTGTCAATAAGAACATATAATTGACCTTTCATCCAAAACTACACCTAGGAACTTCATCCATGGCTACCCTAATAATTTTTATGATACCAAGAACTCACCCATGAAATCCAATCATTCAGCATCATAATCTATGGAAACATATCTAAATTATTTATAACTATATTCGTTATCTCATTCATTGTTCCTTGAATCATTTTTCCAAGTTACCACACAAAGGAACTACCAAAAAGTAGATTATTAGTCCAACAACTTACACATGTATCATTTACAATCATGCCTCGAGTATTTTTCAAACATAAAAATTGTATATAAAATGAAACATTCTTATATAATTATTCCAACATCTAAAACATACATCAAACATTAGTACCTAAACTATCAATCCAACACCTAAACCAGGGATGTTAAGAATTAATCCACCATCCATCCCCACTGGTATGCCATCATTTTCTAGAGTATCAGTTTTGAACATGAATAAAAAATTATATTATCTGTGCCTAGAGACTCTACCTGATACATAATTTATAAAGTATACTGTCTATTCTAGGATAATAAATCCAACATCTTTCCACCAACATGGAAAATCCCATCCCCTATATTCAACATTGTTAAAAAAGTTCCTTGATCTTCAATCCAAGACTCAAGACATAAACAAACTATCAGTATAGATATACGGAATCATGTATGTCCTTCGAAACTATGGGTAAGGAATTACATGAAAAACACCATAAAATATATGCAAGGAACTCCATGACCTACACATTAAACCATGGGTGATTTCCTCTATGAAAAACACCCTAAATCATGGGTTATGAATTCCATTACCAAAACCCTAAACCATGGGTGGGGACGACCATGACTGATACCCTAAAATATAAGTTAGGTATACCTTGAAAATCTCTATAAACCATGGGTGGGGATCACCATGGCTATCACCTTATACAATAGGTGAGGACCATAATGAATAACACCATAAATCATATATAGGGAACACCAAGTCCACCAAACTCATCCATATCATAACATGTCCACAAGTGTAAACAAGACTCAACATTAATTACCAGTGAAAGCATTTAATGGAATGAAAAAAATCATTCCCATCATCACCTCTCAGCCTCACCGACTAATGATTTGATTCGGGTCCCAAGAGAAAAACCCAACAAAAAAATCAACCTAGGTTGTACTATGAATAGGGTTTCCACTAGGCCCTTCGGGTTATCACATATAAAGTAATCCCTCTATGGGTCCCCTCGAACAGAACATAAGTGGAAAAAACCATTGTAAAAACATTGGTAACAACCAATATCTCAGGAAAATTATCATATCTTAAGGATCACACATACCACCTCATTCTATAGCATTCCATGACCTCATCGAACTCAAAAACTGTAAAACCTCATAAGGGATATGGGATAAAACCCAACCCATTCCCAAGTCACCTTAGGTTGGATCGTACACCAAACCTATCCACCACCACGAGTCACAAATCAGTCCTGCTAACGAAATACTGTCACATTCTAGTAGAAAGTTAAGGTCTCTAATAAACTCATTCTAAATCATCCAATCATCCTCATGACCCCCGCATTTGTCTCATCCCATGTCTCACACTTAGGATATCACCAAACTCACTTTTGTAGTAAAGCATATACATGACCCAAAATACCTATTATGATTCCTCAAAACTAACCAATGGTTAAATCATTATGATCTGTGTGAAAAAATACTCAAAATTAAATCTTATTATGTCAAATTATATCTTTGGGACACAAAATAACTCTAACCCCTCTGTAGGGAATAAAATGGCTAGTACACATCGTGTATTCCAAAACCACTGTCTAGGCCATGTACCCCCACATGTCTTGGGTAGTTTGTGGTATAAACATGTACTACTACATGACTATGGAATAAATGGGAACTATTTTTGTACATCCACATGGCCATGTAACCCTTATATAGGGTTTCTCCCCATGTAACTGGGCACCCGACCATGTCCCACTACATGATGTTTACCAAGAATACACGATTTTTAGTGCCAATATTTTACCACCCTAGGTACCCGAACACATGAAAATGCACCATTAAAATGAATGTACCCATAGTACATGTACTTTAGTACCAAAATTTATTCTTAATTGAATGGGAAGAACCCATGATAGGTGTTCTTAAAAAATATTCCATGTGATTGGGGACTCCAAATGGTAAACGCCTTTGAATCTTCTGAAACCCCAATTTTTCCATGATTGAACACAGATCGACCACCATGGGGTCCTTAGTTGTCATAATAGGGATCTATAATGTAATAAAAACACAACTTGGGGGATCATGGAATAAAATACAAACACTTTTCTACCTCATGGTGTGAACATCAAAACTTCTAGTACAAATCCTCTCCCGGATGCTGTTGCACCTTGATCTGGTCTCGATCTCCTACATGGATGATGTCTAATGAAATATCTTCCACCTCTCCTCTGATTCTGGATTCTACATATAGGGGGATCCACCTAGCCCTTTTTTTAATGTGCGGGAATCCCCAAATGGGTGGGGATGGTTTAATTAATTAATCAATCAGTTAATATGATAAAACCCATTTAAAACACTTGTCTAAAACCCTAAAACCCAAAGAGGGTTTATAGGATTCCTAATAAAACCACCTCGTTACATAATCAACAATGAATTCAGAATCACAATACAAATCTTAGTTCAAATGATATATCCACCTGAACTTGTGTGAAGAATTTCATATTTAATTAAATAAATATTAAATATTCCACTGAAACTCAAATATATCATAATTCCACCAAACTCCTATATAAGGGTAAACACCCTATTATGTGTCCAATAGAGTTGTATGAAAAATTATCCAAGATCATTAACTAGGGTAAAATTATAATTTTACCCCTCATGAGCAGCTGAATGAAAATAAATCAAATTGATGATCAAAATTCAAAATCTAGATAAACTTGGGTCTCTAAATTTGACATGTCAACCAAAGACACATTATAATTAACCTATAATATCCATGATTATAAACTATTAAATTGATTCATGATGTTTTATAATTTCTTTTGAATTTCAAAAACATTTCCCTTTAGAGTGTCAAACCAAGAGTGCAGCAAGGCCCATTGTTATGCACTTTGTCACATTTGAGAAAAATCCAAATGCACCCTTTTCGGTGTTATAATACCTAGGTAAAACTGTTCTAGAGCCACTTCCACTTTTAGAATCAATATACGCATATAATTTCTTGTAATCAACTTGCTTAATCCTTCACCAA
Source organism: Viscum album (assembly GCA_963277665.1). Classification (NCBI taxonomy): domain Eukaryota; kingdom Viridiplantae; phylum Streptophyta; class Magnoliopsida; order Santalales; family Viscaceae; genus Viscum; species Viscum album. The sequence continues at coordinate 1,413,527,282 of OY728159.1, read as the reverse complement.
ATCTCTAGGATATATTCCTATACATTGTCCTTTACTTCTAATTATCCTTAGAATTATCCTTATAGATTTCAATAAAGTTTTGTCATATTAGTTTTCAATGGTCTGATAATTTTTTTTGATTCCAACTATAATGAACTAATAATTTTACGCATATTATTACATGATTTTGAACATAAAAATCCATTAATTACAACCAAAATATTGTGAGGCCTAAAATATTTGCAAGGCTTGGTTTATAATACATCATTGAGAGACTGAAATATAAATTATTTATTTTATTCCGCACTATGTGATGCCAAATCATTTAAAGCTTCTAAAAATGCATGGGATAACCTAGGGAAACACATAGGCAATATAGGTGAGATAAAACTCCCAATAAGGGAATAAACATGATAATTAAACATAACATGTGAGTAAAAGGTAAAAAATGATATCATAAAAGAGTACTAGAGAGTAATAAAATGGTAACATAATATAAAAAATGGCACCATAATATCATGGAATCATTGTAAAATTAGAAGTAAAATATAACATGAAATTAAAATGAGTCTAGGATAACTACCTAGGAAATATCTCATGGTATAAAATTTATTATATTGGATTAGGTTAACACCATAATACCATACATAAAATTTCATGAGACTAATAACATTATTGAATACATTGGAGCACTCTCTCGGAGTACCCATCATTATATGTTCATGATTTAAGTGTACCAAAAAAAGGAAATCAATCATAATTCATATTATAATAATTATCCATTTAAATAAAATGTTTTTTATAATCTTGTCTCATATCATAATAAAAATAAATTTCATGATGAAGGAATTTTAGAGTTGAACAAAATTCATGTATTACTCCATCAAAATAAGGTTAATATGCAATTTACATATGTGTGAGAAATATATACATAATTTCAAATAAATCTGTAACGTCCTGATTCTGGAACCCACCCAGAGGCGCCTTGTACCCGGTTGGTCACATGGCCTCAAGATAATTTCTCGATTGTCAGAGGCTTCCAACTAGCAGTGAGGTCCTTGGGTGTGATAGTGGGGAAACTATTCCCTCATTGGCAGAGTAACATAGTGGAATAGAAACATACATACAATATCGGAAGCAGTAAATACCCAACAATAGTAAACATCGGAAGACTGAATAATAAACAACTGGAGAATATATATATATATATATAAAATGATGCATGATAAATATTTCTAGGAAAGAAGACAAACAAGTCACAATGCTGAATACAATAGTACTAAACCAAGGTAAAAAGAAACAAATAAAGACTCCTCAGCATCGCAAGCCTAAGCTTGGTCCTATTCTCTCCATCTCCACAGCAAGTCAAGTACCTGAAGTAGAAGGGTGATTTCCCTTATCTATAACTGCAACAATATAATCTGTTTGGGACCAAAAGCATGACCCAAACAGGGTGTGAGACTAAATCCCAGTAGGCAACCACCCGAAGGTCTGTGCCTAACAGTCAGTGAAAATATGGCAGGTAAAAGTACGGAAAGCAGTAAACAGGAAAATAATCAGCAGTAAATAATCCACAATTCAATATCAAGCAACAACTAAACGCAACAGGTAACCCTCTGGGAAGTACTCACATCCATCCCCTCTAGTCCTACCTAACAATTACAAGAAACCCTCTAGGTTGTGCACTCGTCCTAACCCCTTTGGTTTAGTCATAAGAATTCATAAATACTCTCTGAGGAAGCACTCATAGTCAATTCCTCTTATAGTCTAAGGTAATAAAGGACTCTTTGAGAAAGCTCACACAGTCAATTCCCCTTATATCCCCAAGGTCACGAACTCTCTGAGGAATCTCACTCAGTCAATTCCCCTTACAGCCCAAGTCGTTCAAAGACTCTTTAAGGAAGCACTCACCGTCAATTCCCCTTATAGTCTAGAGTAATCAAGGTAATTAGAGGAAACAAAGACTCTCTGAGGAATCTCGCATGGCCTATCCCCTTATAGTCTAATGTAGTCAAAGAGTCTCTGAGAAAGATCAATCGGTTTATCCCCATATAGTCTAAAGTAATCAAAGACTCTCTGAGGAAGCTCACTCAGTCAATTCCCCTTATATTCTACTACACCAAGTTCTCATGGCCCTGTGCAGGTCAACGAGCATACCAATACAATATGGACAAAGTAAAACTATATAATTACTTGGATTACAATTTATAGCATATCAGGCATGTCAGAATACAACTCTCCATCCTATAGCAATAGGCAAGGAATATAGGCAAGGCGGCCAAACTGGCTAAACAGGACCAAACGGTCGTAAAAAAACATGCATGGGAAAAAAATATAAATCATAGAAAATCAACCCTATTAATATCCAATTAACCTCTACAAAAGCATACAAGAATGGTAGATAAACAATAGGTCTAAAATGGTAAATGCACAATACCCTATTCATGGGTATTGGGTGATTTTGCATGTAAAATTCAAAGACTTCCTATGGAAAGGCACAAACCACCTACCTTCGTGTTGGGTGATTGATATATGTGAACTTTGAGGCTTTAATCACCTTAGAACACCGGAGATCTAAAAAAAAATATAAAACGTTCAACCCACAATATCTCATAAAATAGGAGGAATTGGAAAATGATGCTCTAAGAGAAAAGAGAACTCACCAATGCGATTCCAACGCAACCGACAGTGTTCGATTTAGAGGACAAACACATGCTTGGGGGTTCTTTGAAGATTCGCAGTCATACAGAGCTCTCGGTCAAATGAGACCTAAAAGAAGATCGTTCTGGCGATTAGACGCTACCCCGATGCGTTTAATGAAAAAAAAATACACGGCATGTACTTTTGAAGTAAACAGTGTGTACTTTCCTTTTATGTACTCCGCTTTAGGCGGCCTCGATGTCACGCCCACATGGTCGTGTGTGTGGCCATGACACGACCATCACACAGCCTCCTGCCGTAAGGCAGTACACGGCGTGTACTCATAAAGTACACGATGTGTACCTATAAAATTTCCATAGTTTCCTCTTTTTATAAAAAATGACAAGAAAAAGTAAAAAATACATGAAGGAATATTCGGGTTCTTATGAACTTCCCCCATTAAATAAATTCATCCCGGAATTTTCCTAGCAAGGTGTAGAAGAAGAAACCCCGAACAGCTCCGGCCACTGTTCCCGTACATCGGCCTCCCTCTCCCAAGTCTTGTCTTGTACCCAACCGTGCTACCATAGCACTCGTACTAGAGGAACATACCAGACACGGAGAACCTTTGTACTGCGATCCAAAATCCCGATAGGATGCTCCCCGAACGATGCATCTGCTTCGAGCTCAACCTCCTCAGGTTGAAAAACACAAGATGAGTCTGAAAAGTAATGTCAAAGCTATGAAATGTGGAAGATTTCGTGCATATCCCGGTACATATGAGGTAACTACAACATATAGGCAACCAGACCAACTCCCTCCAACACCTCAAACGGTCTGACGTACCTCGATGAAAGCTTACACTGTCTCCTAATCCTCTTGTGCCCCAACCTTAGTGTGACACATAGGAAAACCTGATCCCCGACCTCGAACTCCAGAGGTCATCTCTGCTGATCAGAATAAGACTTCTAACGAGAATGTGCAGTATCCATCCTATTCTGAATCAACTCTATCTGCTCTGTGGACTAATGAACAAGATGAGGTCACAGTAAGGCTGCCTCTCCTGCCTCCATCCAACATAAGGGTGATCGGCATGATCTATCGTATAAAGCCTCATAAGGTTCCATTTGAATAGTTTATTGAAAACTATTGTTGTAGGAAAACTGCATAAGAGGTATATGCTTCTTCCAAGAACCTCCAAAATCCAGAATGCATGCTCAGAGCATATCTTCAAGAACCTGAATCGTACGCTCGGACTAGCCATCTGTCTGGGGATGGTATGCTGTACTCAAAAGTACATGTGTGCCTGAAGCCTTCTGAAGCCCCTACCGGACCCAAGAAGTAAAATGTACATCCCTGTCTGAAATAATGGAGTGTGGAACTCCATGAATATTTACAATCTCTCAGATGTAAAATTGTCCCAACTCATCAACATTGAAGGTCTCCTTGATCAGAAAGAAGTGAGAAACCTTCGTAAGTCTGTCAATGACAACCCATACTACAAAATTCCCTCGAGGCAACCTTGGAAAACCAGTCACGAAATCCATTACGACATAATTCCACTTCCACTAGGGAATGGGTAACTATTGTAGAAGTCCTGCTGGTCACTGATGCTTCGCCTTCACCTGCTGACAGGTAGAACACCTCATGAAAAAATCCGCAACATCTCTCTTCATACATGGCCACCAATACTGACGGTGTATATCACGATACATCTTGGTGACGGCAGGATGAACTGCCCAAGTTGAGGAATGAAAATCCCGCATCAGCTCCTCGCATATATCTGTTGGCACCCATACGCACCCCTAGAAACGTAAGATCTTATCCTATCCTATGGTCCATCCAGGAATAGGGTCCTCTCCTGACACAACTTTCCGTAAGACTAGGCCTTCAGAATATGATAACTTCCTCATTCGAACTCGATCAAGAAGGGTAGAGGTAATAGCTATAGAAGAAAGAAACGTCTGACCCTGTCTATCGTACACCTCCAAATGAATCTCAGAGAATAGAGCCATAAGCTTCCAGTCACTGCTAGCCTCCTGAACTACCTGTATCTGAGTCCAATTGATCAATACATCAACCACTGCGTTGCCTTTCCCAGGCATATAGGCAAGCTCGAAATCAAAGGACTGTAGGTACTCAACCCACCTCCACTGTCTCAAATTCAAATCACATTGGGTGAAAATGTACTTGAGACTTTTTTGGTTGGTGAAAACCACAAAATGATCTCCCAGAAGGTAATGTCTCCAACAGCGTAAGGCATGAAAAACTACTGCCAACTCGAGATCATGTGTCGGGTAGTTCCTCTCATCTAGCCTCAACTGCCGAGACCCGTATGCAATGACTCCATATTCTTTCATAATCACAACTCCCAGCCCAATACCTGATGCATCGCAGTAAATAGTATAGCTCTTTCCCGACTCTATAAAAATTAGTATCGGTGCTGAATCCACCCTCCCTTTCAGCTTCTGAAAGGCTGACTCACATGAATCTGACCACAAGAACTTTGCACCCTTCTTAGTTGGACCTTTTAGTGATGCTGCTAATAGTGGAAAGTCTTATATGAAGCGCCTGTAGTATCCAGCCAGCCTTGGAAAACTCCTCACCTCAAAGATGTTCTTCAGCTTCTCCCAGAAAACTAATGTTCTCACTTTATATGGGTCTACTGATACATCTGTCTTTGAGATAACATGACCCAGAAAGTGAATCTGATCCATCCAAAAGTGTCATTTTGAGATCTTATCATATAACTGATGCTCTCTCAGTGTACTCAGAATGATCTCAAGATGTGTGGCATGGTCATGTCGAGTGTGAGAGTACACCAAGATATCATCCATGAAAACAACCATTAAGGAATCAAAGTATGGATGGAACACTCGGTTCATCAGTGCCATGAAAAATACAGGTGCATTCGTGAGACCGAACGACATAACCATATACTCTTATAGACCATACCTGCTCCAGAAAGATGTAAGAGGTATATCAGATGGCACTACAAAAAAAGGACCACTATAGAAGGGGTTATTTTTGACATTAGAAGGGTTATAACCCCTTCTGAAGACATTAGCGGTGGTTATGAGGAACCGCCGCTAATGTGCCCACCTACTGTTAGTAGAGGTGGTTTTAAGGAAGCGCTGCTAAATACACAATGAATTTAGCGGTGGTTACATTAGAAGGGGTTTAAACCCCCTCTAATTTTAACCAAAATTTATAGTTATTAGAGGCAGTTATAGCCCAAACTGCCTCTAATAGAGGCATTAGGGGCGGTTTTAACCGTCCCTAATTGATGATTTCATTAGGGGCGGTTGTGTAAAACTGCCCCTAATGCTTCTATTTTTTTAAAACCCACGTTGTACGTATCCCCAGTCCTGATCACTATGTGTCCTCCCCCATCCCGATCAGCGTGTCAGTCCCTCGGTATTCCCATGTTCACCCCGGTATTCCTATGTCTATGTGTGTCCTCTTGCGGTCTATGTCTATATTCCTTTGTCAGGCCATGGATATCCTGTCTTTCCTCCCCCGGTTCTTCATGTCAGGATCCCTAGGTATTCCCATGTCCCCTAGTCCGTGTCTATCCCCGCATCCCTGAGCCTGTCAGCCCCATGTCCGTCCCCCGATCCGTGTGTCTGTCCCCAGTTCAAGCGTCCCAGGTCCGTGTTTTTGTCCCCGGTTCAAGCATCCCCCAGTATGCCACCCCTGGTTTTCTCCTCTGTGACTGTCCTGGTCCAGCCCCCGGTCCCCTCTCGATCCTTTTATTCAGAGGGTTTCTAAAATTTATTAATAGGTGGGATTCCAACCTCGTTCCACTACATTTAAAGCCTACGACTAAA